>JASFXZ010000004.1:10346581-13035553 GCA_032209605.1 Mactromeris polynyma | reverse complement strand
CGAGCAATAGATTGCTCGAACTAATTGCTAGATTCCTCGAACTAATTGCTAGATTCCTCGGCTGTTCGAGGTTTCGAAGTTCTACTGTAGACTAGTATTTTTACCGTTTTAGAAATAATTAAATGTGTATACAATATCTAGGTCAAGCATATCGAGGGAGTATAAGATGATCGTGGTAATCTGTTTGATTTCACGTCGAGAAAACCTTTCAGAAGGTAGTGATTCGTTCCAGCATCGAGAATTGTGTAGTTATATGCATTAAATATATTGTGGTGACTTGGATGCTGAGTCACGGGATGACGTATATTAAAAAACACAGGTTCCGCATCACCGACAGCTGTATGAATGGCTTTAAATTACTGCGCGTTTATAGGCATAGGAAATAATTTGGCATATATGGCCCTTAATGTGCACTTCAGTACAAGTGCATGCGTTAGTTACCCAGTCTTTGCTTCGGTGAAAACTTGTCATATTTTTCAAACATTTCTCGAACATACCCTATCATAATCGTGCACATGTTGGGCCATATCTATAATTTGACATGACATCGTAATGTTGGTCACTGATGTTTGATAGTTTCTACCATTGAACTTACATTGTCTTTGTACATTTGTATTATGTACTAAAGCATTGAAAACTCACTACGCGGTAAACAATCACATAATCCTTATTTCCATATGTTTACTGTCATATTTTTGCAAGCTGGTCTCTAATTGGCTATGTACACATACCGCATCGCCTGTCTAAAATAGAAATATCAGTTGTGCAAGAGTTATAAAGCAATGGGTGATTATGAAGTTTTCAAGATAAGTGCCCAAATGGTAAAGGAGAGTATGTAATCCATTATACAAACGTGTCATTACTTCTTCATCAGGTTTAACTGTATATTGCTGTGCTACACACGTAGTAAGGAATGCACTTGCTACTTGTTATTTATGAATTTTTATTAGGCAAGACCTTTACCAAAAATACGTTGTGTCACATCCAGTAAATGAATGAATGAATGAAAGAATGGTAGGATACTTCATAATTCAGCTCCAAGTTTAGTTTGAGTACAAGTGATGTCCACGCCTTTTTACGCTTAATATTTATCGTATTTGTACCGTATACAAATTGCATATTGTGACTGGTAATGTTAGAAAAGCAGCATAATACAATTATGAGGTCTGTATCTTCCCTACAATGATGGTATCACAACGTGAAGTACAATCAAATGCAGTTACATATATAAAGGTCAACTTTATCAACTTTACCAGCACTATGAAATACATTACAGCCACTTTCATCGAAGTACATGTTTAACATATTGATGAATATTGCTAGTTATCTCTGTTAGTGATGAGATATTCCTTTTGGATTTGAACGGTTTAGATATGATGAATATAACACTTGGATATGTAGTTTCTTAAGTTCTTCTTTGATGAATGCTATCTTTTATAAAATGACAGTGGGAATAATCATTGATCACAACAATTATGTTAAGATACAAAATAATTATCTTGATTTGTTCCATTTCGCAGACAAACATCAATATTTTATAGCATGCTAGGACATATGTACATTTTGAGGCTTAAAAAACAATGATTACAAATAAATAATAGTATGGTTGAGATAAACATACATCGAACAAATGAATATTTCGCCATTCTTCAATCTTGGGCAACATTTTGGCACATTCCATATAATTTGACAAGAAATATGTCAATGTCACAAAATGAATGTTCATCCGATTCGTTAAAATGGCAAAGATTCGCGATTGATCTGTGTATCAAATTCATGCTTTTACTGTCTAATAAAATGGAAAATAATCATATTCAGTTCAGTCTTCGACAACGTTAACTGATTATCAGACACCCTTTCAAGATAGCAAACTTTTTATCACCCTGTATGGTTCTGTTTGTAACGCAATCGCTATGTAAGCGAGAACCCTGACTTGATCCCTACTCTATGACATAAGGAAACAAACGTGGCACCATGGTCGATAATTACTTCCTACCGTTATCACAATATCTTGCGTTTTCAGCTTCTTCTATCGACTGTTTCAGCTGGACGGCGTACATATATTCTGCTCTGCCAGATGATAATATTGATACACATATTTCATGTATTGTTTCAGGAAGTTTACATGTACCTGTTATGTATATTGTCGCACCAGTTATTGCCTGTCTTGCCGTTGTCATTGTTGGGATCATCCTATAAATTTGGAGGTTTGTGTATATTTCTAAATATTGGTAATGTTAATTTGCCGTCACAGACTTTAAACTTTTTACCATTTTCACAAGTTTGTGATTCATGGAATAAAAATAACATTAGGGAAATATTTGAAACAAACGTGTCCCCACCAGATATGTAGTACACGTATGTTATCATTCAGCAAACATAATAGTACATTGTATGTCGATCATTGCTGTGCAAATTATCAACAGTAATACAGATGTATTGTAATTTAATATATCCTGAAATTTATTGACATCCGTATTTTTTATTTACGTTCCTCCAGTAGTCCAATATATCGTTATATATACCTGTTATGTATATTGTCGTTCGCTTACTGTAGCAATATAATATAGAGACTAGTTACGAGTGTTTTTTTCAGTTTGTCACGAAGGAGAATTATATTTCAACTATTTTAACGTGTTTACCAACCAAACTGTTGCACAAATGATTTCCAGAACAGTTTAACATACTATATGGAAATGGTACATCCGTTCCCGAATCAGTTCTTTTTATTCAATCTGGACGTCGTCCAATTTTTACAAATACAAACATTATTAATAGGTATGTAGTTGTAGTTAGGTAATAGTTGATCTTCAGTTTCTGCATGACACCAATTAGCTTGATTCCAGTAAAAACAGGACTGTCCTATGTATGACAGTTTTGCAAAACATTAATTGTTTATATTCGTTTTCCTGTGTTTATAGGCACAGACGGACCACTACCGCTAGTGGAATAGGAATATACACATTACGATGATGCAACAACAAAATTTCAATGTTTCAGAACTTGTAGACCTTTATTCGATTGTTGACGGAAATAAATTATTCCACTAGGACTGATGAAACAGTCAATGTTGAAGTGACTCATGAAAGGAATGCAGCATCAGGACCCGAAGAACACAATATATAAACTCATTTTAATCGTCATTCATCCAGCAATGAAAATACATACATGACTCTTATTCATAAGTCTAACATTGTTTCGTCTGCTACTTAGAATCAGGCCCCTACGTATGAAGAGTTATTTGAATAAATGTCAACATGTGGAATAGTAAAGTGTAGATTAAGCACCACTTTTAAAGTAGCAACATATCCACTACGATGTACAGACCATTGGAGGTTTCCATAATAAGTATTTGGCAATAGACCGTCATTGCCAATTAGGGACGGCATTATTGAATATGTATCGGCGGGATGCCAGTGTTTATTTGGACTGTGTATCTGTAACTCGATGACACACATGTAAATGTCAATGCACCCAAACGTGCAGACCGAACTCTTATAATAATCTAGTGCCAAATATTTATCTAGTTTGGTCAATCTTTGTCTCGAATGAAATGGATGTATGTCTGGCAGGCAGTAATAGCAATGTCTGTGATGAAAGTAATTTAAATGATTTTATCCATTCTTTTTTAATTACTTTGCTGCTGTGATGACGGTATAATAAGATCATTTTAATTGAAAAACAACAACAACAATTGTAACATGAATATACACAGACATTGAAACCTGTCCTGACATTAGTCTTTGCAAAATTCATTCATTTATCTAAATGTATTCTGTTTTGACATAATTCCTTTAGTTGAAAGAAGTTTATAAAATGTCATATAATCATGGTATTTTGGTATGTTTAAATAATTAACTTAACAGTATTTAATTTATTCAATCAAATACATCTGTCATCGAGCTTAAATGTTTTCATACAACTTGTTTTTGGAAATAAACGCATTTTCTATGAATAAAATATTTTGTATTTAACCAAATTATAGCTCGTTTTATTTCGCATGTAAACCTTTAGTTTTTAGCTCTACTAGCCAGAGCCCAGAGAGGTTATGTCATGTCAAATTATTCGTCGTGTGTGCGTGCGTGCATGCGTTCGTGCGCCCATACGTAAATATTTTAATTTTTTAATCAGACGACATCTCCTCCTAAACCGCTTTGTCAGTATTGACCAAACATCACATAATCATTTATTGGATGCCCTTCATTTAAAGTTTTCAAATGGTTACGGCATGTTACATAAGTATGTCACAAGAGCTAAAATACATTTTAAACATGTGCAGCTTTCTGGGATAAATGTCAAGAATGATCTCCCTTGATGATCGGCTTTGTTTAAGCCATTTCCTTTTACTTGGATTGTCTCCCTTCCCCACGAAAATGACACCTGCCAAACTAGTCAATAATCAATAATCGATATTGGCTCCATGCTGTTAACGAATATACTCGCATTTAACGTCTCTTAATCATTATCATTAGCGACTAACTTAGCCACCCCACTGTGTTCGTCAGCATGTTGAAATTGCCTTGGGCAATAGTTTTGGGGGGTGTATAGAACAACAATGACTTAAACGTGATATTTCAAATTAATCTTCAATCACGGCAACAATTTTTTTCAATGGAAACAGAAAATGTGTTGTAAAATAAATAATACATTTTTGTAAATATGTTTGTTATCCCGGAAGTATGTGAAAATAAATACCATCACTTTAAATATTTCCATTTCAGTATAAAGTTTAACACAGTAAAACTTGATTACAATCAAAACAATTCATACCTTTACAGATCAAAACGTTAAGCTGTATACTGCCACCCAATATATTTGACCACACCAATATTTCATCTCGAGGCTATTCTATAAAAGTCCTATATTTCCCCAAACCCCCCCCCCCCCCCGCTTTTGGTGTTAATTAACAGTTTGTATAATCGCTACATCCGGATATATCACTTTCATCAGATGCCGTGTTTGGACGCCGATAAAGCGTGCACAACAATACCTAGTGTATTCTAGATTAAATCTTTTAATCTGACTATTCTCACTATTACCAGTCAATAACAACCGGCAATCAATTTAACCCATTGATAGTTACAACAACAACAACATAGCAGACGAGAATATTGAAAGAAAATCGAGATTTGTTTAGTACATTACTAACTTCAACAAAGAATGGAAGCAAGAAGCAATTAATTACTTAAACTTATAAAAACACCATGCTATTGTTAATTTAATCAAGAAAAACAGACAAAACTGCTAAAATGTTTCCACTTATTGGAAATATAATTTATTAGCCCCTAAACTTTTGGAAATGGAAAATTTTACTGATTTTTACTCTTATGTTCTATGTAATGATAGGTGATACTTTTAAAATCAAATTTGAAGCAGTTAGAATATTTTTTTTACACTAAATGAAGGGAATAAATTGAAGAATATTGTCATAAAATAGTTTAGTACTTAGATAAAGTGTTTTAATTTACATATGAAAATACTTTCCCACTGTAATCTATTGATCAAAAATCGATTTTCGGGTCATTTTCAAGAGAGACAATCCACTGCGATAAGCCAGCTAAAAGGCACGGAAAGCTGCGTATGATTGAAAGAGAAGGAATAAGTTGCTACAGGGAACGCCACATAAAACTTTTAAAATATTCTTGTCCAGAACCATAAGGCCCAGAGTATTCCTATTTATTATATAACATTGTTTAGCGGTCTTCTACAAAGTTTGCTCAAATCATGTTCCTGGTGTCAATATTGGCCGCCCCAGGTGTCACATGTTTTACACAGACATACAAAGGGGAATATCTTTGGAAATCTTTATGTCCAGAACCAAAAGACCCAGAGATTTCATATTTGTAATGTAGCATTGTCTATTGTCCTCTACCAGTAATGTTCAAATCATGCCCTTGAGGTAAAAACTGACCCCACCTTGGGGATTCTCATGTTTTGTATTGACTTATATAGAGAAATCTTTGAAAATACGATTGCACAAATTATACCCCTTTGGTCAACCGTCCGGCCCTGGAGTTACATGTTTTCTATACAGTTATATAGGGAATATTCTGGTCAAGAATCATGCTTATCACGCTACATAAAACCATTGCGCTCGTAAAATACCGTAGCTGTATTACATATACAATGCGAAATATTATCTCAATATAAGTGAATTTTTATTATGTTGACCTTTGCATTTGATATATGTATATAAATACTTTAACACTCGTGCAGTGAACATCTACACAGTGAGTCCGTCTCTATGTATTATCAGTTGAAAGCACTTATACTATCAAATCTGATTTGGCGGATATTTTCTTCTTCTTAAACAGTATGAAGAGAGTGTATGTATACATGTTAAGGAAATGATCATCAATATAGCCGAACATTAAATTGTATTATTATATTTCGAATAATAACACTTTGCAAGAGAAATATAGGGCTGAAAAGAAGGTATTGCATACAACTTAACAAACATTTTGAATTGAAAGAAACTCTATTTTGGTAAATATAGCGCAGCAATGGAATTTACATACAATTCATTCTTTCTAGAGCAGTCGACAGCATATTAAAGCAGCCGTTTCTTGAGCAAAACACTCTACTCGACTATGCATTATCAGAGCATCCCTCTATTGAGCAACAACCTTTCTTCGACATCATTATTACAGCAGCTCTCTCTTGAACAACCACCCTTCTTCAACATCATTATTAGAGCAGTTCTCATTTGAGCAACAACCTCTAATCGACAGCATTATTACAGCAGTCCTCTCTTGAGGAACAAACTCACTTCGACAGCACAATTAGAGCGGCCCTCTCTTGAGCAACAATATTTCTTTGACATCGTTATTTCAGCAAACCCTCTCTTGACCAACAACCGCTCGTCTACAGCATAATTAGAGCAGCCGTCTCTTGAGCAACAACCTCTCTTCGACAGCACAATTAGAGCAGCCCTCTGATGAGCAACAACATTTCTTTGACATCGTTATTTCAGCAGCCCTCTATTGAGGATAACATTTATCGGACAGCATTATATTTTTTCCTGCGGTAAACATGTACAAAAATGTATAACCAATTTTACTCTCTACAGGAACAACCTCTCAACAACAGCCTCAATTTGAACCATGCAATGGATGTCGCACTAATAATTAAGTTAAAACGAAACAATCACAAAGCCAGGGCCTTCGGGGTAAGTTAAAGTATGTCCTTCAAGTCTACCCGTAACAGTGAAAAATATGTAGAGCAGGGAATGCGACATTAACAAATCAGAACGGCCCTAGACAGATCTAAGCAAAATAGAATGGAGAATGCATACATATAGACGGACACGTAGTTGTGTAGAACTGTGTACACGTAGTTGTGTAGAACTGTGTACACGTAGTTGTGTAGAATTGTGTACACGTAGTTGTGTAGAACTGTTTCCACGCAGATGTGTAGAATTGTGCACACAAAATTGTGCAGAACTGTGCACACGAAGCTGTGTAAAACTGTGCACACGAAAGTGTGTAGAACTTTGTGCACGTAGTTGTGTAGAACTTTGTGCAGGCTGTGCACAGTTTCTCTCCGATGTAAATACGGATATAGACGTTTTCTATAATGCTTAAGTAACTTGCAAACACTTGTTATTGCATCCTAATTTCACATACAGATTAAATGGAAACATCGTCATTGCCATAAGTATAAGATCTTGTTGTACTTCTATAAACTTCCACATAAATCTTTTTAGTTTGGAAAAGAACACAAATATTAGTGTTCTTGATTTTCCATTATCCATCATTTACTGTAGGCATATAAGTAACTTGCAAGACGGTTAACCTTTTAAATACGCTTACTGACTGCACACGATCGTTAAAAGTTTTTCCTCACATCGTAGTAAAGCTTCACGTTTACACAAACAGTGTGATTATTATCTTATGTGAGTTCATTGTTTCAAGTGGGTAATTTTGTAGTACTAGACAAATAAATCCGGTTTATGCAAATAAATTCATATATATTCCAAATGATGTACGCTTAAAAACAAATTACACTTTGCCAATGACTGTAGTTGGATGATAATGGAAATATGCATATTTTTTCATTGGACAAGTCTGTGTATGTGTTTTTGATCTTCTTAACTGGACTTCCATATGAGATATTCGGGAACATTGCGCTAGGTACATATTTATAACATCTTATAATAATACGGGTACATTTGTATAATCAAATGTGTAAAATCATGTACAACATAGTGACACTTAAGCAGCTGATTTATTCGATGTCGTGTTGGCGGGTTGGCAGGGTACCAAGTCGAAAATTCGCCAAATCGAAATCACGACATAAAGCATTGTCGATTTAGCGTGACGAAAAGACGAAAACACAACACATGCACAGGAAAAGGCGACATTTGGCTGTCGACATCAGTGGGTCACATATTGGTGACAGCTTGGCCCCCAGCCAACACAAAAACACGAAAACCCATCAAAGTAACAAGGTGATAAGGCGAAAACACTACAACGATGAAGGTATTCTATGTCGTGTTTTCGACATGTCAGCCAAGATAGCAGCCATCGTACGTACTCAATATTAATTACGTACGTGCATCACTTTGTTAATTATTAACTACTTAGTTAACTTCGTTTTTAATGTTGTGCAATGATAATTATGCATTGTAACGCTTGTCACTTAGACCTAAATGTTTACGACTACAAACCTACTTATACATTCTGATACATTGGAAATTTATTGTCAAACTATTATATCAAACCTTATATAAATTGAAACACGGACATGTGAGATTAGATTTTAGATATATATCTGACCTTTGAGAACTGATACATTTTATAGTTAAGACTAGGGCGTAGTCTGTGAAATGTTAGGTAAGAACAAAACATGTTATTAAATATTATTTCTAATAATATCCAATCGAGGGAAGAACGTTGTAAATCATCATTAAATTTTATTTAATATTTATTGTTGGTTAGTCGACGTTTATAAAGTTTAATGAATAGCTGGACAAAATATATGAACTAAGTACGAACGTATAATGACAGGAGTGCGTCTGTCTAGAGTACGTTTACTAGATGGTTGACTTGCTGATAACGATTACTTTTGTGTTGTTAAAAAAGTTCCTTCTCTGAAGTGTCTGTCAATATCTAAGAGAGGAAGTACGCCTGACTCTTGATCCACAGGCCGTGAAATCGAGTCCAGCCTAAGCGAGGTTGAACACCCACCATCAGAATCCCTGAAATAGGTGTGATTGTTGGTAAGTAACACAGGAAGCAGTCATTGAGAGTTAAATCTTGTTTCAGAATCGATGCAAAATAAGTAAGTTTAAAATAAACTATGATTATAGATTCAAATATGATTGCAGATATTTCAAATATAGACTGTACATTTGATGAAGGATTATGCAGTTGGACACAGGACAAGGCAGATGGTTTTGACTGGACAAGGCAAAGTGGTAATACCCCCTACGAATACACAGGGCCTTCGAATGATCACACAACTGGACGTAAATAACTTCTGTATTTGAATGGTTTGTTATCAATACTGGTCAAATTGAACACCGAAACAGTCAATGTCAATCTGCCAAACTCAAGTTAATCGTTTTAGATAATTTGGTCATAATGTGAATAGTGTAGTGATGATTGTGAAAATATAAAATGGCGGGTAAGGCTCTTCGTCTTTTTACCAGTTCATTTGTTTATTAACAACATTCTAAACATGGGTCATATTTTGCATATAATGTACAAGTTTTCTAATTTAGAATTCGTCAATAAACTTGAAACAAGTTTTGTCGATTATATAGTTCATGTTTTCATGCTTTTATGCGATGGTTGCACGATATTTATTGTGTATAAACTACTATTGTTTTACATGTCGGGTGTGTCTTCATCACACGCTTCCGAGAGCTGGAATATTATTTTGTTCTCACCATGATCATAATCTCTTCAATCAAACGGTATGCTTTGAGATAAATTTGAGATCGTATTATATATAACATTATTGACCACTAAAATGCGATTAACAATTTTGTGTTTTTTTTTCAGATGGACATTATATGTATATAGAATCATCCAAACATAAAGGCTAATCAGCCAGATTGATAAGTCCATTATTGGCATCTGGACAATACTGCCTTATATTTTGTTTCCACATTCATGGTACTGACATAAACACGTTGAAGGTTTTAAAAAGAGGCACAAACGAGTCTGTGATTTTAGAAAACGTGGAGAACAAGGCAATTTCTGGAGATTTGGTTGGGTTCATGGCAAATCGGACGAAAACTTCCAGGTGAATATCACATTTAAATATATATCACATATTTTATATTATTATTTGCGCAGCAATCCCAATGCTTTCCTTATATGGCCGTCGGTTTCTTACAAACGCTACGGCAATTGCAGAAGCGCGTTTCGGATGACCATTATTAGTGCATTCAAACTGTTCAGTTACAGAGACAATTCACGTTAGCACCAAACGACAAGTATAAAAAGTGATAAACCTCGGTACGCACAATATAATTGTGTAACTAAAGTCGAAATACGAGTAGTAAATACATCTTATTCGAAATATCTACGTTATCCAGAATATTCCCATTTTAAGTCCTCCATAAAACTTGGTTCTTCACGTAATAATAGAGTCCCATCGATGTAATACGAAGTTACTTATTATCTTGTCGTCCGATTAATTCAACATAGTTTCTCGCGTTTTTACGCCTGCTGAATGACAATGTTCCTGATTGCATCAGAGAGGTGCACATAATCGTTACCGTTTCGTCACATATAAACAATATGTGATATGCTGTTGTTTTTGTAGTCGAGTTTGACGTCATTCACACTAAGAATTGTGTTCGGATAAATATTTATATCGCATACGGAAAGTCGAGGAAGAACATCGGCAATGTACAGAAATCGCAACAAGCTCAAACATGATATATTTTGTAAACAATATCATATTTAAGGAAAGAGAAATTAATGATAATCATTGATAAGCGTCACAAGCTGTCTCTTATAAATACAAGTACATGTTACTATTGTTCAGGTAGTAATGACAAACTTTAAAACAATTGTAGACTTCAGCTATTGAACATGATGTTGATCAGCACCATACCATCATTATTGACCGATGAGATAGTCGAGCATATCACATCTGAAAAGTGCATACTTGTAGAGTATTTGTTAATTTGCTTTTGTTTTTAAGTTCGTAAAACACTAATAAGTCCGGTAGCTAAAAGGCCTTTTATAGGTGAACCGAGCTTTGGTATAGACAGCAACATGTTTGAGTTTTTTAAGAGCATGGAACCTATCATTTTAGAATCCGTTTGATGACACTTGATTATTATTGAGCATTTTGAGAAATTCAAGATGACGTCCAAGATAGCATCGAGACATTCAGTTGGGCACCGTTCAAGAATAACATTTGTTCAGTAACTGATAAATTGCATTATTGTTTAAACCGCGATGGTCCATACAGTGTACACATATGTCGGAGGCATAGTCAGTCCGTAGATAATAGGACCGTCCTATAGTTCATGTACATGTTGTTTACTTTATCCAGTTTTACCTTATCAAAGGGCAAAATCAAACATTAAATCATATACAGACTATATTTTAGTACCCGTAAACAATTTAAGGAAAAACAAACAAATCATAGACATATGCACGAACTGTGATCCGCAAATATGTCTATTATTAAAAAGATAACGTAAACATTTTCAATAACATCACAATTAAATTGACACATTGCGTTACATAACAGTTTCAATGAAAAAATAAGTTTTACATTTTGGCAATATGATTGGAGTTTAAAGCTACTTATTGGAAAATAACAGTTTAATAAAGAAGAAAAAAACATGGTAATACATCGTAAATAGTTGTTATTGCATACGGTTTGGTAGTAGTTATAATGTATTATTGATATTGTTTATGCAATGTTGAACGCAAAATAGTCTACAAGCACTGTGACTGGAATTATCGACTCGAAAATAGTAAACCATGCTATGCTCATTTCAATTAATTGCAATAATAACAAAATGTTTTGGTTAAATAACACTTTTTACGTATATTAATCAGTTACTTTAGTAGCGTTGCATCATTTTCCACGAAGATTTCACAAAACATAAAGCTTCACGATTAATGCTATTATGAAATTAAACTTATAGCATATAGAAACGTTATCACTATTTCGTAATAGCATAACTCTTGTTCATTATTGCAATAAATATTAAGGTATTTCAATCAACACCACATACAAAAGATAATGCCTTCCCATACAGATCCCAGGGAAACACCAGCCTGCTAAACATTTGGGATTAAGGAAGTTTAAAAACAAATGGAAAGGGGGAAGTGAGGAATTGTCTGGCTGACTATCAAAAACAACCATGGATAACTTAAGCGTATGAAAATAGGGAATGGGGTTGAATGGATATAATTAACTTTTATTAAAGTCAGTAAAAACACATAACACATTGATAACATATATACAGCAAAAGCTTACTAGTTTAAAAAACGTATATACAGCATAGTGAACAAGCTTTAGATATAACATTTTGTATTATCTGGGAATAGAATTTCGCCAAAACATAAAGACAACTAATAGAGGTCTTTATTGCAATTAAATACGTTTTTACATTTTTGTCTTGCGTTTAAGAGTGTGCATTTCAGGATGGGGCATGTACTTGGCTAAACCTTTTGGATGGCGACACTTATAATTGGGGGCAGGGTATAAACAAAAAGGCTAAAACCTCAAGAGGTATATCAGTATTTTGAAAAGAAAATCCGGTTACACAATAAAACTGTCTTGACAGAAATCATTTACTGGAAAGGCACAAAATACAAAACACGAATTGAATTATAATAAAACCGTATGCTACAAATTTGATATATTTTGTTTTTAAGAATCTTTATGAACATAGCAGCAGTTCTACATTTAATATTCGAACAGCAGTACTACATTTAATAATCGTATCCTTTGGTAAAACATACTAAACATGCAAAATGTTATCTTTGACAACGATTCATTGGTTATTAACATTCAAATATATGTGATTTAACTAACTATCTTTCGAAGAGATACACTCGGTATTCCTTTTAATGTTACCATTTGTAAGAGATGTGAACGATTATTTCACGGTACGGACTTAGTCACAATAAGGGGAGAAGATGTGTAAGCGGCCGGGGAGCTCAGTCGGTAGAGCATTCACCCTGTAAGCGAAAATCCCCGGGTGCGAGTCCCGGCCAGAGTGCACATTTTTCTGACCCTGAGACCCTGCCTAACGTGGGATACACATAAACGCAGCGGTTCGCGTCACCGCCAGTTAATGGGTTGGTCGGGCAAATCAATAACAACACAGTATAACTATTTATCTATCGGTCTATCTGTCCTGTAATATATTTATAAATATATAAATAAATATATGAAATATGATCGGATATTAGACTGAGATGTTTTCGACATGAGGCAGCTCGCACGGACGAAGACAATAGAACATCGACTGGTAGATTCGGTATTAATAATTCCCTACATGAATGTAAAATAACACTTATGAAATGTAATATAAACAAGAAATACAAAAAATACAAATTCCTACTTGTTTTGCTTATTACATATTGGGAAATAAATTTACGTTTTTTATTAAGTTTTATTATGTTACTTGAGTGTTATATTTACGACAACTGGATACCCTAAACATGAATTTGGCCTCATCTCTGAGTTTGAAAGGTATATGGCAGTAAATAAAAATTACTATTCGTTCGTAAACTATTGCTTCTCCAATACACAATACACTTACGATTTGGGACAGCATACAACCAAAACGGCATCAAGAGGTATATGAGTATTTTGAAAAGAAAATCCGGTTACACAATAAACTGTCTTAAAAAATAATTTACTGGAATGACTCAGAATACAAAACAGAAATCGAATAGAGTTTTAATCAAACTGTACGCTACAATTTTGTTGTGTTTTGTTGTATGGATCATTATGAACAGAACAGCAGTACTTCATTTAATATTCGAACTGCAGTACTACATTTAACACTCGTACTACTTTGGTAAACTAAATATGCAAAATATTTTGTTTCACTCAAATATACGTGATTTAACTAACTATCTTTCGAAGAAATGAACTCTGAATTTCTGTTAATGTTACCGTATGTGAGAGATGTGAACGATTGGCTACCATCAACAGGAACTTGGCTTGATCTCTGAGTTTGAAATGTATTTAGCTTTTAGTACAAAATACCATTGCTTCACCAATACAACATTTTATTTTACATCTGTATATACGTTCAGTTTGAATATCACCGAATGTTCGTTGTTTCACGTTTTTTCGTTCATGCATTTTCAGATTCATACATCTTAATTTACAAGGACTATAATCATAATGTTGGAACAGCTGAGTTGAAAAGGAGTGTACAGGAACCCGGGATAAAATGCATGTCGATTCTACTCCGTATAACCGGTAATGAAGACAATACACTGGCGGTTTTTGTGCTTAAAGATAATGAAAATGATGAACTGATACGCTCCATCTCGAATAAGAAGAGTGAAGAACCAGAAGAAACGCATGTTGGAATAAATTCATTAGTACCATACAGGGTAGGTTGGAATATCGTTTCATACATTATACTTCTGCTCCTGAGTTACGATCACAGTTTTTTACGTCAAAGACACTGCAGCAAAATGGAAATTTAAAAATCGTGAAATGTTTTGTATGAAACATTCGGTGTCATATCGCATTAATGATATTGTAACCTTCTGAATGACAGTAAAAGGTCGAACCACTTTAGATTTGTACTGAGTTTGTAAAATATACCGTAGTCTGTTGACATTTTCGTGCTTGCTTAATTATCCAGATATTACTGACTATACTTATAAGTCATTGGATAGTAAAAACAGTTTAAGTATAATGTGTAGATTAGATAAAGAAAGTATTTACTGAGTAATGAAAGAATGTAAATATCATTACAAAAGATTCAAATACATTTTGTAGTACGAATTTACAGGTTTTGCTTAGTGGTAATGCTAGTTCGGGAGCCAATGAGAATTTCCATATCATTGAGATAACTACCGTGACGGGACACTGTCCCAAAGGTTATTATTTTACTGTATCACTATCTTAACAGTAAGCAGTGTTATTTTGTAAATAATCATAAATCTTTCGCACAATCATGTAAATTAACCTAACCCGTGATCATAGGCTTGCAATTTTAGTAAACATCATGATTGTAATTTAGCCTTTAATACTTTGAATTAAACAGGTTTCTGTCTCATAAAATCTGGTAAAAAAACACATTATTGTTCTATGTTATGTATTGTACAGTATGTGTTAAATAATGTTGGCTTATAAACTGTCAATAAATAGATATACATGCATACACATTCATATGTTTCCTATTTGAGTTGTTTATATACTAGCAAACTTGCTAATCACATAGTATTACATCACCTCTGTTAAGCAATACTGATTATCAGACATCCTTTGAAGAATAGCAAACTTTTGTTTAGTTCAGCTGGTAGCGCAATCGCTATGTAAGCGAGAAACCCTGATTTGATTTCTACTCTACGACATAAGAAACCAAACTTGGCACCATGGTCGATAATTACGTCCTACCGTTATCATAATATCATGCGTTTTCAGCTTCTCCTACCGACTGTGTCAGCTGGACGGCGTATACATATTCTGCTCCTGCCACATGATAATATTGATACACATATTTCATGTATTCTTTCAGGAAGCACACATATACCTGTAATGTATATTGTCGCACCGGTTATTGCCAGTGTTGCCGTAGTCATTGTTGGGATCTTCCTATACATTTGGAGGTTTGTGTATATTCCAAAATATTGGTAATGTAAATTTACCTTCACAGACTTTAAATCATTTACCGTTTTCAATAAAAGCGATAGGAATAAACAATAACATTTAGGACATATTTTTAACATATGTGTCCCCACCAGATAATAGCTAACACACGTATATTATCATTCAGCCAACAAAGTGATACAGTGTATGTCAATCTTTGCTGTGTTCTAACTACAAGGCTGTTGAATCTATGTACAGCTGGCAGATAAACCAAATTATCAACAGTAACTACAGATGTATTGTAATTTAATATATTCAGTAATTTATTGACATCCGTATGTTTTATTTACGTTCCTTTTGTTGTCTCGGCCAATATATCGTTCGCTTACTGTAGCAATATAGTATAGAGAATAGTCATGAATGGTTCGACAATTTGTCATGAAGGCGAATTTTATTTCACCTATTTTGACGTGTTTACCAACCAAACTAATGCATAAAGGATTTCCCGAACCGGTTGACAAATTATGTGGCATATAGGAAATGGTATATCTGTTCCCGAAATAGTTCTTTATATTCAATCTGGACGTCTTCCGATTTTGACAAATACAAGACGTGAAACAATATTATAAATAGGATTGTAGTTGTAGTTATTTAACAGTTGATCATCAGTTTCTGCATGATGCAAATTAGCTTGACTCCCGTAAAAACATTATGATTGTCCTATGTATGAGAAGTTTGCAAAATATGCATTGTTTTTTTCCTGGGTAAATAGGCAAAGATGGATAACAGCCGCCAGTGAACAACACGAATCTATACATTACGATGATGCAACAACAAATATTAGTGCTTCAGAAATTGTAGACCATTATTCGTTTGTTGACGGAAATTATTCCACTTGGACTGAGGAAACTGTCATGAAAGCAATGTAGAGTCAGGACCTGAAGAACACAATATATACACGCCATTGAATCGTCATGAATCCAACAATGAAAATACATACATGCCTCTTATTTATAGGCCACACAGTGTGTCATCTGAGAATCAGGTCCCTATGTATGAGGAATTATTTGAATAAATGACAACAGGTGGAACAGTAAAGTGTAAGTTAAGCACCACGTTTAAATTAGAAACATACCCACTAGAAACTACCCTCTTTTTCTATTTGTTCACGATTTGTTCATTAATAATACATTAAAATACTTCTGTCAGCGAGCTTTTTAAAATATTGGAATAGTTTTATTCAATGAAATATTATGTACAATACAGAATATTTTGTCATATCAACAATATAATAATTTTAACAATTCTTAGAAATATAATCATTCGTACCATGAAGCATGTACGAAGGTAGGTGTGATGTTTTAAGTAATAACATCGAATATGTTAATCTATTACGAAATCAAAGTAATAGATTAACAAGGTGTATTATATATTTGTCTATGAGGAAAAATGAGGAAACAGTTGGAAAGTGTACAATAACAGGTTTTCTATTAGCTAAACAATCGACGAAATAGAATAGAAAACACAAGGTGTACCTTCCACATTATCGATATATTAATGTATGTATGCCAATTACGTATGAGAGCTTCTTTCAGATAAATGGTTTTAGTAAGGATTAAATGCTTCTCTTTTTTATTTTTATAAACATGTTGTAATGCTAGAAAGTCGTTCTTTCAGCGAGCTTAAATGTTTTCATACAACTTGTTTCTGGAAATAAATGCAATTTCCATGAATAAAATATTATATTTTTAACCAAATTAGAGCTCGTTTTATTTCGCATGTGAAATCCCTTTAGTTTTATCTCTACTGTCCAAAGCCCAGAATTATTCGTCGTGTGTGCATGCGTGTGTGTGTCTATGCGTCCATGCGCCAATCTTTTAACTTTTAATTCAGACGACATCTCCTCCTAAACCGCTTTTTCAATCTTGACCACACGTCACAGAAACATTGATTGGGTGATTCTCATTCAAACGTTTCAAATGGTTACGGTATGTTATATAAGTATGTTATAGGAGCTTCAATACATTTTAAATCTGAAAACTTTAAAAATCATGCTTATCACGCTACATAAAACCATTGCGTGGGCTCGTAATGTACCGTGGCTGTATTACATATACATATACAATGCGAAATATTATCTCAACAGTAGTGAATTTGTTCTATGTTGACCTTTGCCTTTGATACAAGTATATAAATACGTTGACACTCGCGCATTAAACATCTACACCGTGAGTCTGTCTCTATGTATTATCAATTGAAAGCACTTATACTATCAAATATATACATCCGATGAATCAGTGGCACACTTTAATAAAATCCCGTTTCAAATCTAATTGGGCAGATATTTTCTTCTTCTTTAACAGTGTGGTGAGAGTGTATAATTATGTTAAGGAAATGATTATTCTGACAAACGTATCCATATAGCCGAACATTTAATTGTATTATTATATTTCGAATAAAAACACGTTGAAAGACAAATATAAGGCAGAAAAGACGGTTCTTGCGAACATTTTCTCTGTATGTTTTGCATACAACTTAACAAACATTTTGAGTTGAAAGAAACACTATTTAGGTAAATATAGTGCAGCAATGGAATTTGAATACATTTCATTCTTTCTAGAGCAGTCAACAGCATAATTAGAGCAGCCCTTTATTGCGCAAAACCCTCTATTCGACAGCATTATCAGAGCATCTCTCTCTTGAGCAACATCCTCGCTTCGACAGCACAATTAGAGCTGCCCTCTCTTGAGTAACAACATTTTTTAAATATGTTATTTCAGCACCTCTCTTGACCAACAACCTCTCGTCGACAACATAATAAGAGCAGGCCTTTCTTGCGTAAAACCCTCTATTCGACAGCATTATCAGAGCATCCCTCTCTTGAGTGACAACCTTTCGTCAACAGCATTATCAGAGCATCCCTCTCTTGAGCAACAATCTTTCTTCGACATCATTATTAGAGCAGTTCTCATTTGAGCAATAAGCTCTCTTCGACAGCATTATTACAGCAGCCCTCTCTTGAGCAACAACCTTTCTTCGACATCATTATAAGAGCAGTTCTCATTTGAGCAAAAACCTCTCTCATCGACAGCACAATTAGAGCAGCCCTCTCTTGAGCAACAACCTCTCATCGACAGCACAATTAGAGCAGCCCTCTCTTGAGCAACAACCTCTCATCGACAGCACAATTAGAGCAGCCCTCTCTTGAGCAACAACCTCTCATCGATAGCACAATTATAGCAGCCCTCTCTTGAGCAACAACCTCTCATAGACAGCACAATTAGAGCAGCCCTCTCTTGAGCAAAAACCTTTTATCGACAGCACAATTAGAGCAGCCCTCTCTTGAGCAACAACCTCTCATCGACAGCACAATTAGAGCAGCCCTCTCTTGAGCAACAACCTCTCATCGACAGCACAATTAGAGCAGCCCTCTCTTGAGCAACAACCTCTCATCGACAGCACAATTAGAGCAGCCCTCTCTTGAGCAAAAACCTCTCATCGACAGCACAATTAAAGCAGCCCTCTCTTGAGCAACAACCTCTCATCGACAGCACAATTACAGCAGCCCTGTCTTGCGCAACAACCTCTCATCGACAGCACAATTAGAGCAGCCCTCTCTTGAGCAAAAACCTCTCATCGACAGCACAATTAAAGCAGCCCTCTCTTGAGCAACAACCTCTCATCGACAGCACAATTACAGCAGCCCTCTCTTGCGCAACAACCTCTCATCGACAGCACAATTACAGCAGCCCTCTCTTGAGCAACAACCTCTCATCGACAGCACAATTAGAGCAGCCCTCTCTTGCGCAACAACCTCTCATCGACAGCATAATTACAGCAGCCCTCTCTTGCGCAACAACCTCTCATCGACAGCACAATTACAGCAGCCCTCTCTTGCGCAACAACCTCTCATCGACAGCACAATTACAGCAGCCCTCTCTTGCGCAACAACCTCTCATCGACAGCACAATTAGAGCAGCCCTCTCTTGCGCAAAAACCTCTCATCGACAGCACAATTACAGCAGCCCTCTCTTGCGCAACAACCTCTCATCGACAGCACAATTACAGCAGCCCTCTCTTGCGCAACAACCTCTCATCGACAGCACAATTAGAGCGGCCCTCTCTTGAGCAACACCCTCTCATCGACAGCACAATTAGAGCGGCCCTCTCTTGAGCAAAACCCTCTCATCGACAGCACAATTAGAGCAGCCCTCTCTTAAGCAACAACCTCTCATCGACAGCACAATTAGTGCAGCCCTCTTTTGACCAACAACCTCTCATCGACAGCACAATTAGAGTAGCCCTCTCTTGAGCAACAACCTCTCATCGACAGCACAATTAGTGCAGCCCTCTCTTGAGCAACAACCTCTCATCGACAGCACAATTAGAGCAGCCCTCTCTTCAGCAACAACCTCTCATCGACAGCACAATTAGAGCAGCCCTCTCTTGAGCAACAACCTCTCATCGACAGCACAATTAGTGCAGCCCTCTCTTGAGCAACACCCTATCATCGACAGCACAATTAGTGCAGCCCTCTCTTGAGCAACAACCACTCATCGACAGCACAATTAGTGCAGCCCTCTCTTGAGCAACAACCTCTCATCAACAGCACAATTAGTGCAGCCCTCTCTTGAGCAACAACCTCTCATCGACAGCACAATTAGTGCAGCCCTCTCTTGATTAACAACCTCTCATCGACAGCACAATTAGAGCAGCCCTCTCTTGAGCAACAACCTCTCATCGACAGCACAATTAGTGCAGCCCTCTCTTGAGCAACAACCTCTCATCGACAGCACAATTAGTGCAGCCCTCTCTTGAGCAACACCCTATCATCGACAGCACAATTAGTGCAGCCCTCTCTTGAGCAACAACCTCTCATCGACAGCACAATTTGAGCAGCCCTCTCTTGAGCAACAACCTCTCATCGACAGCACAATTAGTGCAGCCCTCTCTTGAGCAACAACCTCTCATCGACAGCACAATTAGTGCAGCCCTCTCTTGAGCAACAACCTCTCATCGACAGCACAATTAGTGAAGCCCTCTCTTGAGCAACAACCTCTCATCGACAGCACAATTAGTGCAGCCCTCTCTTGAGCAACAACCTCTCATCGACAGCACAATTAGAGTAGCCCTCTATTGAGAAAAACATTTATCGGACAGCATTATAACGTTTCCTGCGGTAAACATGTACAAAAATGTATCAACAGTCTCAATTTGAACCATGCAGAGGATGTTGCGCTTGTAATTAAGATAAAATGAAACAATCACAAAGCCAGGGCCTTCGGGGAAAAGTAAAAGTATGTACTTCACGTCTACCCCGTAACAGTGAAAATCTGTCGAACAGGAAAGGCGACAGTAACAAATCGGAACTGCCCTTCTAAGATCTAAGCATAATAGATTGGAGAAAGCATACACATGGAAGGACACAAACCAATACTAAATAGACCAATAGGTACACACAAAGAGGGTATAGAAACAATACGGAACTTGTATGGAAAGGGAAGCCACAAAGCACACACGACAAAGAAACAAGAAACAACACACGTTAGAAACTCCCAGTAGAACTACTGGGGGCATACATCAATTTAACAGCACGCCAGTATTGCACATAACCGTCGTATCAACAAATGTCTAGTGTCAACAAATCCTATACCGACCGAGCTGATCAAGATTTATCTACTTTGCAGACATCACTTGTAGTATATTTTTTATGCACGACTACATGGGCAGTGGCACCGATTAGTTTTTAAAACCATAATAATGTTTCGTTTTGTAAATTGCGATCTTTCGATCGAATCGTTTCAACATGTAATATAGTTTACTTCCGTCACGCGTCATTAATGTATGCCTTAATTGAGATATGAAGTACACATTATGTTTACAATATGAAATAGTATCAGTTGAAATAGGATAATCATGGTGTGATTCCGTTACATATATTCTTCTTTGCAGGAAATATGGCGGTACTGCTGGATACTATCAAGTTTTGAATAATTGTATACACAGTTCGCTTAAAACGTATGCATAATTGCATAGACCGTTTTAGGTGCTACTTTCTTTCAAAATGCCTACAACAGATTAATGGAAATATCGTCGTTCACATAAGTTTAAAATCTAGTTGTACTTCGATAAAAGTCCACATGTATATGTTAAAGATTGAACGGAACACACTTACCAGTGTACTTGAATGTCCATTATCCATCACATCCCGAAGTCAGAGAAGTAACTTGAAAGACTGTTAATCTGTTTACTGACTGCACACGACCGTTGAAAGTTTTGCCTCATTTCCTAGCAAAGCTGCATTTTTACCTATTCAGATCATTACGATACATTTAATAACACATCCTTATGTTTAGGTGACATTTTAAAATTCTGCTGAATTGCGCAAAATAATTATTAGTATGACGGTGGTAAATTGTTGAGTATTTGTACCGAGTATTTAAGCAAGTTATTTTTCTTTACACCGCGTCAGTTGACCATTTATGAAAGCAATATTGGCTTATAAACTATCAATAAATAGATATACACTTGTAATAGTATCTGGTCATCTAGTAGAGTTGTCTACCTTATCACATTTAAAGCTGTGCATGCATTATCACAGGGTAAGTTAGATACCCATACTCGTAGAATAAAGTACAGTAACGACTCGATAATGAGACCACCAATGGGTCCGCCATAATGTGGTCTTAATATCGAGTAGGTCCTATTATTGAGTTTTGTCATATTGTGCGTATCAGTACTAGTAATGTTATGTTTTTTCCAAGATATTTGTGTTATTTTAAATACTTCTGCGTCCCATACATGTGTGGGATTAAAAATAAAAGTTAAATAATGGAAGAAAACAGGTTAATCGCACAATCTAATTTTTATTTGGATAAATACAATATAAACAATGAAATTGGAAAAACAATGCTCATAGACTTCCACCAAGTCCACCATCTTCTTGAGAATTGAATGAACCTAAAAATTAAAGCATATCAAATAGTATAGATACATGTAATGATGTTTCTATAATAAAGTACACTAGAACTGTGTAATGATAATGATAACAGGTAGTGTTACAGACAGGACAGTTCTATCACTGAAATTACTGGCTTGAGCGGTATTGTAATTTTAACATGTTAATTTCAACTTTCATAGCCAACGGCTGTAAATTTTACAACTGCTTCCTCAGCAAATTGTCATTACATTTATTTTGTCCTATAAACATAGCTGATTAAATTTGTTTCAAAGTTCTAACATGAGTAGACAGAGTTTTCTCTGAAATACTGTCCAGGAAAAAGTCAGAGACTACAGGCTGATAAATGTGACACTGGAAAGACTCAGCGGATTTAATCTGACCTCTGCTTCACAAACGTAGTTCATGTAGGTCTTTATCAATATAACCACGGACATATAAACGGTTTATATGTCCCTGATGAAAATCAAATTCAGATATGATTGATTAATCTGGTCAGATAATATTACGGAAGTTTATCAATGAAAACACGGACATATAAACGGTTTATATGCCCCTGATGAATAAGCGGTCGCATTACGCAATATCGAGTTGCCCGCAATTTCGAGTTGCACGACCATTAATTATATAGAGAAAAATTCGGGTCCGGAAAAAACGGTTGTAAAAAGGTCAGAAAAAGGGAGTTATTGAACTCACAGCAACTTTGGAATACATTTTGTGAATTTTAACATTCAAAGTGTAAGATTCTTGATAAAAGAAATCAGTTTTGAATTTCAATGTTCACAATGCATTTAAATGGTGTACCCACACCATTAATGAACTGGACAAGTTCAGACCTTCCGGTGATGTGATGATCACATACTTGTTACTATGGATGGGAGAAATGGGACGCGATATTTATGGGACACTCGGATTGTCAGCTGAACAGAGAAAGAGACTTGGCACAATATATGAAGCAGTCAAAAGTCATCTTCAATAAAAATAAATCTAATATTTTCACGATACAAGTTCACAAAGAAATTCAAAGTGAACAATCATTCGAACAAACTATCACCAAGCTACGTCTTCTAGCGGTAGAGTGCAATTTCACGGACAAAGATGAAATGTTTAGAGGTAGACTAGTGTTTGGCGTGAAGTCACAGAAAATCAGCGAGAAACTCATAACTGAAGGTGACAAATTAACATTGGACAGAGCAATTCAAATTTGTCAATCTTTTGGTGCTCAAGAGCAGCTGCGAGAAATGAACCAGGGAGCTAGTTCAGTCAATATTGTTCAGCGACGAGGATCAAACTGGCAACAGAGGAAGATGAATACTGGTCACAGGGGCCGAGCGCAATTTTCAATATGACAAGAGAAACTGTCAAACATGAGAAGACACAATTCTGCTCTGCTAAAGGGAAGCAATGCTGCAAGTGCAGAAGATGGAATCATTATGGATTCATGTGCAAATCAAGTGTCAATGAGATTCAAAGCAACAGTGTAGATTTAGAAAAAATTCAAACAATGACAATAATTTCATTGATAGTAGAAAATCAAGGGTTACAAATGGGCAGGATTTTGCTGATTTTGAGGTAGGTCCATATAAGACAGCAGTAAAATTCATAATTGATACCGGGAGCCAAGTAAATATTTTATCGTATAGGGTATTTTAGAGTCTGGTGTCCGGTCTGTTCTGGAGACCTCTAGGACAAAGTTATCAGCTTACAATGGAAATGAGCTAGATCTGAAGGGATGCATTACGCTTAGAAGTAATCACACTGGGACTGGTCATGTTAGAAATCTACTATTTCATGTAGTGGACACTAGGTCTATACCATTGCCTGGACTTCAATCATGTGTTGATTTTGGCTTAAGTGGGTTCACATATTCAGGAGAGTCTGAATCTCCTTATACACCTCTGACAAGTTGTCAGTACTAGAGGAGCATTCCGAAGTTTTTAAAGAGATAGATCATAGTTAGAACACTTCTGTAGTTCTTATTATTATCTCCTGATCTTAGAGAAATAGCAACATAACAACTTTCATATTGTTCCTATTTGAGTCAGTTTTAAACTAGCGTAACTCGCTAATCACATAGTAATACATCATCTCTGTTAAGCAATACTAATCAGACATGCTTTCAAGAATAACAATTTTTTGTGTGGTTTAGTAGGAAGCGCGATCGCTATGTAAGGTATAACTCCTGATATTATCCTTATTCTACGACATAAGGAACCACACGTGGCACCATGGTCGATAATTACTTCCTACCGTTATCATAATATCATGCGTTTTCAGCTTCTTCTATCGACTTTGTCAGCTGGGCGGCGTACACATGTTCTGCTCCTGCCAGATGATAATATTGATACACATATTTCATGTATTCTTTTAGGAAGCATACATATTCATGTTATGTATATTGTCGCACCAGTTATTGCCTGTCTTGTCGTCATATTTGAAATATTCTTATACATTTGTAGGTTTGAGTATATTCTTTAATATTGGAAGTGTTAATTTGCCGCCACAGATTTTAAACTATTTACCATTTTCATTAAAAGTGATAGGAATAAAAAATAACATTTAGGACATATTTTAAACAAATGTGTCCCCACCAGATATCTAATACACGTGTGTTATCATTCAGCAAATATAATTGTACATTGTATGTCGATCTTTACTGTGTTCTAACCACAAGGCTGAGGAATCCATGTACTACTGGCAGATAAACCAAATTATCAACAGTAAACATATGCGTTGTAATTTAATATATCCTGTAATTTATTGACATCCGCTTTTTTTTATTTACGTTCCTATTGTTGTCTCGGCCAATATATCATTCGCTTACTGTAGCAATACAGTATAGAGAATAGTCATGAGTGGTTCGTCAATTCGTCACGAAGGCGAATTTTATTTCAACTATTTTAACGTGTTTACCCACCAAACTGATGCACAAATGATTTCCCGAACCGGTTGACAAATTATGTGGCATATAGGAAATGGTATATCTGTTCCCGAAACAGTTCTTTATATTCAAACTGTACGTCGTCCGATTTTGACAATACAATACGTAATACAATATTATGAATACGCTTGTATTTGTAGTTATTTAATAGTTGATCTTAGGTTTCTGCATGATACAAATTAACTTGACTCCCGTAAAAACATTATGACATTCATTGTTTTTGTCGATTTCCTGTGCTTATAGGCAAAGACGGACCACTGTCGCCAGTGAAGAAGATGCTACGCCTGATCATCACGATTATATACATTACGATGATGCAACAATAAAGGACATGAAGAACACAATATATATACACCTATGTCCTATGTATGAGAAGTTTGCAAAACATGCATTTTTTTTGCCTAGGTAAATAGGCAAAGATGGACAACAGCCGCCAGTGAAGAAGATGCTACGCATGAAAAACACGAATATATACCTTTTCGATGATGCAACAACAAATATTAATGCTTCAGGAATTGTAGACCAGTATTCGTTTGTTGACTCATGAAAGCAATGCAGAGTCAGGACCGGAAGAACACAATATATACACGCAATTGAATCGTCATGAATCCAACAATGAAAATACGTACATGCCTCTTATAAGTAGGCCACGAACTGTGTCGACTTTTACTGAGAATCTGGCCCCTATGTATGAGGAGTTTGAAAAAATGACAAGTGGAAAAGAAAAAGTGTATATTAAGCACCACTTTTAATGTAGCAATATACCCAGTTCGACGTTACAGACCATTGAAGTTTCCATAATTATTATTTGGCAATAAACCGACAATGCCAATTAGGGACGGCATTATTACATATGTATCGGCGGGATGCCAGTGTTTATTGGGGCTGTTTAACTGTTTCTCGATGATTAACATGTAAATGTCTATGCACCCAAACGTGCACACCGAACTCTTATAATAATCTAGTGCCAAATATTTATATATTTTGGTAAATCTTGGCGTCGAATTAAATGTATGTATGTCTGTCAAGCAGTAATAGCAATGCCTGCGATGGCAGTAATTCAAATGGTTTTATCCATGCTTTTTAATTACTTTACTGCTGTGACGACGGTATATTAATATCATTTTAATTGAAAAAACAAACAATTGTAACATAAATATAATGTCTTAAATTTCCGTGTACTCATGCTAACGTATATTCAAAATTTAAACGAGCGTTCGAAATTGTCTAGTGGTCCTCTACCAATACTGTTCAAATCATGCCCCTGAGGTTAAAACTGGCACCGCCTTGAGGATTTTCATGTTTTGTATTGACTTATGTGAGGAAATCTTTGAAAATCTCTTTCTTCAAAATTGCACGGTCAATTTGTTTGATATTTGGTAAGTAGCATTGTCTTGTTGTCAACCGTCCGGCCCTGTGGTCACATGTTTTCTATACAGTTATATAGAGAATATTCTGGTCCAGAATCATTCTTATCACGCTACATAAAACCATTGCGTGGGCTCGTAAAATACCGTGCTGTATTACATATACAATGCGAAATATAATCTCAACATTAGTGAATTTGTGTTATGTTGACCTTTGCATTTGATACATGTGTACAAATACTTAAGCACTTGTGCAGTGAACATCTACACAGTGAGTCCGTCTCTATGTATTTTCAGTTGAAAGCACTTATACTATCAAATATATACATCCGATTAATTAATGATCCTGTTTCAAATATGATTGGGCGGATATTTTCTTCTTCCTTAACAGTATGGTGAGAGTGTTTGTATACATGTTAAGGAAATGATCATTCTGATAAACGTATCAATTTAGCCGAACATTAAATTGTATTATTATATTTCGAATAATAACACTTTGCAAGAAAAACTATAGGGCAGAAAAGAAGGTGCTTGCGAAAATGTTCTCTGTATGTATTGCATACAACATTTTAATTTGAAAGAAACACTAGTTAGGTAAATTTCGTGGAGCAATGTAATTTGCATACAAGTCATTCTTTCTAGAGCAGTCGATAGCATAATTAGAGCAGCACTTTCTGGAGCAATACCCACTACTCGACATCATTATCAGAGCATCCCTCTCTTGGGTAACATCCTTTCGTCGACATCATTATAAGAACAGTCCTCTCTTGAGCAATAAACTCTCTTCGACGGCATTATTACATCAGCCATCTCTTGAGCAACAACCTCTCTTCGACAGCATTATTACATCAGCCCTCTCTTGAGCAACAACCACTCATCAACAGCATTATTACATCAGCCATCTCTTGAGCAACAACCTCTCTTCGACAGCATTATTACTGCAGTCCTCTCTTGAGCAACAACCACTCATCAACAGCATTATTACATCAGCCCTCTCTTGAGCAACAACCTCTCTTCGACAGCATTTTACTGCAGTCCTCTCTTGAGCAACAACAACTCATCGACAGCATTATGACATCAGCCCTCTCTTGAGCAACAACCTCTCTTCGACAGCATTTTACTGCAGTCCTCTCTTGAGCAACAACAACTCATCGACAGCATTATGACATCAGCCCTCTCTTGAGCAACAACCTCTCTTCGACAGCATTATGACATCAACCCTCTCTTGAGCAACAACAACTTTTCGACAGCATTATGACATCAGCCCTCTCTTGAGCAACAACCTCTCTTCGACAGCATTATGACATGAGCCCTCTCTTGAGCAACAACCTCTCATCGACAGCATTATGACATCAGCCCTCTCTTGAGCAACAACCTCTCTTCGACAGCATTATGACATCAGCCCTCTCTTGAGCAACAACCTCTCTTCGACAGCATTATTACTGCAGTCCTCTCTTGAGCAACAACAACTCATCACAGCATTATTACAGCAGCCCGCTCTTGAGCAATAACCTCTAATTGACAGCACACTTAGAACAGCACTGTCTTGAGCAACAACATTTAATTGACATCGTTATTTCAGCAGCCCTCTCTTGAACAACAACCTCTCGTGGATAGCACAATTTGAGCAGCCCTCTCTTGAGCAACAACCTCTAGTGGATAGCACAATTTGAGCAGCCCTCTCTTGACCAACAACCTCTCGTGGATAGCACAATTTGAGCAGCCCTCTCTTGAGCAACAACCTCTCTTCGACATCATTATTAGAGCTTCCTCTTTTGATCATCAACCTCTCTTCGACAGCAATATTAGAGTAGTTTTCTATTGAGCAACACCATTTATCGGACGGAATTATAACTTTTCCCGCGGTTTAACCAACTTTACTCTCTATAGGAACAACCTTTAAACAACAGCCTCAATTTAAACCCATTTAAATAATTGAATTATGTCCTTCAAGTCTACCCGTAGCAGTGACAAATATGTGCGACATTTACAAATTAGAACTGCCCTAAACAGATCTAAGCAAAATAGCATGGACAAAGCATATACATGTATATGGAAAGACACAAAACAATACTAAACAGAACTTGTATGGAAAAGGAAGCCACACAACACACACGGCAAAGAAACAAGAAACAACACACAGGTGAGGAACTTCCAGTAGAACTACTGGGTGCATACATCAATTTAACGACACACTAGTACTGCACCTAACCGTCGTATCAACATATGTCTAGTGTTTACAAAAACCTATGCGTACTGAGCTTATCAGGACTTATCTACTTTGCAGAAATCACTTATATATTTAATAGTATATTTTTAATGAACGACTACATGGATAGTGCTTAATATGGCACCAATGTGTTTTTAAAACATCAATAATGTTTCATTTTGTAAATTGCGCCAGTCCTTCGATTGAATCGTTTCAAACTGTTACATATTTGACATCCGTCACGCGTCATTGAATGTACGCCTCTATAATTGAGATATGAGGTACGTGACGTATAAACCTTATGTTTAAAACATACACTATTATCAGTTGAAATGGGATAATCGTCTGTTTTCATTACATAATATTCTTTTTTGCAGTAAATATGGCGGTACTGCTCGGTACGATCAAGTTTTGAATGATTGTATCACAGTTCACTTGAAAAAATTTGTACAGGCCGTTTTAGGTGCTTCTTTTCTTTCTAAATGCCTGCAACGGATTAAATGGAAGCATTGTCCTTCACATGAGTTTAAAATCTAGTTGTACTTCGATAAACGTCCACATATATATGTTTAAGATTGAAAGGAACACAAATACGAGTGTTCTTGACCATCACATACCGAAGACCTTGAAGTAACTTGAAAGACGGTTAACATTTAATCTGTTTACTGACTGCACACGATCGTTGAAAGTTTTTCCTCATTTCCTAGCAAAGTTATACTTTTACGCAAACAGTTTGATTAGTATATTATGTATGTTCATTGGTTTCTTTCAAGTGGGTAATTTTGTAGCACTAGACATATATATCCGGTTTGTGCAAACATCCTTATCCAGCGTACTCATGGTGTACGCTTAAACACAAATAAATTACACCTCCTCAGTGAATGTATTTCGTCGAGTTAATTTAATACGATGAGAATGGATAAATGGACGTGTTTGTCAATGGACAAGTCTGTTTATGTGTTAATTATCTTCTTAACTGGACTTACACATGAGATCTTCGGGAACATTGTTCAAGGTACATATCTCATATTATAAACATAATACCGGTGAGATGAGATCATATTCTTTGTATAAATGTGACATGTAAGTTAGTTAAAGATGTACCTGGCTCATCTTAACCTAATATGTTTTAATAGCCTTTATTCAGTATTGTTGTTACATAGTCTAAAACATCATTAATAAGTTCCATTGCCATGTATAACCGTTAAAAACATCTTGTTTAATCATATTACTTACAGACAAAACTGATAAAAAGCACCAGCTTTTTAAAAAACTGGAAGTTTTTCTAATTCAATGAGGATACAAACGTCTTTTTTCGACAAATACAGAAAAAAACATTATACAATGGAACACGCTTATAACGTACGCGGTTATAACGAAATATCGGATAGTAACTTTTATTCCCCGATCAAGCTCTATGTATAGATGTTATAACGAAATTTGTTATATTCATACGATAATAATGAAATTTCGTTGTATGGATATAACAAAGTTTGGATATAACGAAGTAAATCTCCAAGTCCCAAAACAAACGTTATAGGCGTGTTCCACTGTACATGTTTTCTGTGAGAATCCATATTTATTGAAGTTTTCACTATATAAAGTATATTGTTCATGAATGTTTAGGTAAACAAATGAACACAAAATGAGCATTTTTCCAGTCTGTCCATGCTTATTGTTGCCACGTATTTATAGAATCGTCATAATCATCATCTATGTATAATAATACTATGTGGTTACAAGATCTTAGGATGTTCGATTATTAGCATACGCGGAATATTAGATCAGGGCTTTTGACCCTCGTATTTTCAAACTGGCCATAATGTTAATCATGTTTTCCATTTGAAGCCTAATTCTAATCATGTTTAGACTGAATGTGTTTGGCCATTTTATACTCTTCCGTCATACGATACGTTTTCTGTCCTTGATTCAGCAAACGTATGTCAAAAAGCTTCTCATCAATGGCGTGTCATGGGTTCGAACCCATTAGTTGCGCTAACAACCTGAATCTAAAGTGAGATAGTTTGGTGTTCATACATAAAATGGGTGTCTAGTACCTTCCTTCCCAGAAAAGATAGTAAGGTAAACTACCCGCCAGAACATTACTGAAATACTGTTCAAAACGGGCTTTGAACTTGGAAAAACAGTGTCATATTTTGACATGTCAAATGCGTTAGTGAATACATTTGTCATCAATACTCATCGTTCTTGGACTCCCTTGTATATGACTGTCAAATATTATTAAGTTCAGTTTTCAGCTAGATTTGACCACTGGGACAAGATTTGCGTGCCATTAATGTTTTAAGAATGTTTACAATCTAGCATGCTCCTTTCTCAATCGTTTCTGTCCGTATGCATGTCAGTAGGCATAACAATCTCGATAAAGGTCGATTTTGAGCCCTTTTAAACATTCGGATCGATATTTGTATGTCCTTGATTTATCAAAGAAGAACACATTTAGTCACGTGAACCGTTCAATGGTGTTCATTGTTTACTGGTCTAAGTAATATGTAGTACATATTTAATATACTAGCGGAAAAAAAACTGTGCATGTGTAAAATGTTCATATATCCTTCAATTTTATAAATTAAAGCTTGAAACTTTACACAGGTAAGTTGTGTATCCCTCTCGGCCATTTACACTGGCCAGTGCATGAGTTGCACGGGTAGTTTGCCTGTCAGGCTAACGTATTCTTTTTCACGTTTTTTTTCGTGCAGCAGTCAATTGCAAACACGTTTGTCGCCTAAACCTGTGTTAAAACATAGTGTTGTTACATGTAAGACACAAAACCAGGATAATTTTGAAAACGTCGTTGATACGCCATGCCAAGGTTGAATGAAACTGACAGATGCCGCGCCGTAGGCATGATTGAAGCTGGTGTACTCATACTGACGTTGCCAGACAATTTGGCGTTCACCGAAATACTGTAGACGACTTGTGGAGACGGTACCAACAGTTTGGGGCAATCAGAGACCGGCTTCCATTCGGCGGAGGTAGTGTCATGGTGTGGGGTGGCATCTCATCCCGTGGTAGAACAGCACTTGTGGTTGTAGACGGCACACTAACAGGCATCAGATATCGTGACGAAATCATACGGCCTCACGTCCTTCCATTTGTGCAGCAACGTCACGCCACGCTGCAACAGGATAACGCTCGCCCGCACGTCGCGCGGGTCGTCACCGACTTGTTGACCCAGAACAATGTGAATGTGCTGCCCTGGCCTGCAATATCACCGGATTTGTCGCCTATAGAACACGTGTGGGATGAGATGCAGCGACGGTTACGTGGCCTCCACAATCAGCCGTTGACGTTACCTGACATATCACGTTCGCTTGTCAGAATCTGGAATGGTATTCCCCAGGCATTTTTCAGAACACTTGTCACATCAATGCGGCGTCGTTGTCAAGCATGCATCGATTCCAATGGTGGACATACACGGTATTGATGAACTGACCTTTGTTTAGAGAACGTCTCTGAAAACTGATCTCTATCTAAGACGCAGCTGATTCAATAACCATATCAATTGAGCTGGTGTTAAATAAAGGTAAGATAAAACCCTGTTGAAATTTTTATTGCGATTCCTTACATACCTCCTAATTTATAGCATATTATACACATGCACAGTTTCTTTTTTCCGCTAGTAAATATTAGAGACAGTAATTGTTTAGGAGTTCATGATCTATTAATCGGAGATAAAGAGATCTATGTCAGTTTATCGCACCATTGCGTAATGAATTGAATGCTCAACTTCCTCCTTACTCCCCTGAAGAAAAGACCAGGGCTTCGTAAAGACCAAAAACATCTGCACCCGTGATCAACCGGAAATTTGTAGTTATGAACCAAAATGAAAAATATACGCTGTAACAGAACCACGATATAAATGCATATTCACCTACTAACAAAGCTTACATTTCTGATTAAGGCCTAATGCAACATCATCAACTGTCGTCAGAAGCTGTTTTGGTGACCCATTAACGTTGTTAATTTGTACATGTATGTGTTTTAAAATCGAGTCTTCATACACAAGAGCATCATCTGCCGAAGTGTAGTGGTTAATTGATTTTATTCCGTCGGTCGTGGGTTTGACCCTTTTCTCCGCTTTGATAAAATTTCCTCTTGTTGTTATCCTTCCCAAATATTTACCGAAGTCCACTTACATCACAAATGCCAAAAACGTCTTCTCTATGACCATGTTTTTGGTGCTCGGGCAGCTTTAAATGTTTAGGACACTAGACAATTTACACAAAGTCTGAGTGTTTTATTTGATATTTATATGCATTTGCATGGTAAAGATTTTATGAGGTTTTATAAAAATTCTTCAATGGGTTTAGAAGCGTGCAAAATCTCAAGCTATGATATTTCAACTTCAACCCTGAGCGTGACCCTGGGCATACGCGCCTTGGTAATGGGTTCTGGACGTTTTCTCAATAATGATAATAATTGTCTACATTCATACAGCACAACATGTATTGCCTACGACCATACTTACAGGTACGGAATGAGACCTGTATTTGTTTATTAAGGATTTTAGCACCTACAACAGGAATTTTGCTCCCGGTTATAACAATAAATATTTGATATACATGTATATAATTAATTATTTTCTTGGTTTCCAATCAGATATATGATGAACGTGTTCCGAATAGGGTTCAAAGTCCCACGCGCTAATTACAAGGCCACGCCGCTATGACATAACGAACATATACTCGTACATGCCCACGTTCCATAAATGTCCTTTCAGGGATTAAGGAGATATGAAGCGGACACGAAATTAAGTCATATGTCATGACCTTGACATGTGGCAGTCGAAGCATGCGTTTTGCAAATCGCTTTTAAATGTGAACATTTGTCTCAAGATATTTCAAAATTCATCATTTTGTTTCAAAGTTACAGATTGGACACGAAAGGCTAATACACGGTCATGTTCCATATCATGGCGAAAGAGCCTAACGCCAACAAATTCCACAACGCTACCAACTGTGCTACCGCAAAAACTCCCTAACATGTTTTGCAAATTAATATAAGTTAAAGGCTTATTCGCTGCAGTTTTGATGTACTCAAAGCTTTTTGTGGATTTTGAAAAACATGCCAAGGTGACAAGTTAAGACAGTACATTAATGCTATAAACATAAAGATAAAAAGAAAATGAGAAAATAAAACATTAAAAAACATTTCCTTACGGCACCAGGATTCGAACCCCGGAACTCTCGGTCGGACTCGGGACCGCATCCATTACAGTAAGATAGACTGATACTCAAAGTCTTCTTTAGGATATCACACACAAAATGTGGCGGAATTTATCAACATTAAAACGAAAGTTGTCAACATTTCATTGTTTATTATCATTTGTGTTTACATGCACATAATTAAGAACAAAGCTATCGTTTTTGACAAAGTTTCCATATAAGGTAGTAGAGTAGTGAGAAGCTTTCAAGAGGCATAGTTCGAATTGATTTGTTTATTTGAAAATATAAACAGATGTACTGGCCACAACAGACAGGGAGGATTCAACTTCTTTTGATGGATGGATCAGTTTGTATGGAAGCCAACCTAATAACATACGACTTACGGTATGTACATTTCAAGCATCGATCACACATTTCACAGGAAATTTCACGACTACAAACCTACTCATACATTTTGATACAATGGAACATTGAACTTAATCATATGTCAGGTGACACGTGTATTTTGCACGACTCATCAACATTAGATGGCATTAATCAACTGGTCGGTGCATTTTGGCTATTTACCAATACACTTCTGGCGGCTTCGTCGGAATATGACATTTCTAAAATGGAATGCGGAGCTTGTATCAGAAAATGGAGACTCATTATTATTGCATAATTGGTAGATGTAACACTTGTTATATAAATCTACTACTTCTCCGCCTTTTTGTTATAATAAAATAAAAATAAAAATTGCTTTCAACCTAATATCAATTGAAACACGGAAATATGAGATTATAATTTATATTTAGATATAGTTTTTTACCTTTTGACTTTAGAGTTAAGACTAGGACGTAGTTTGTGAAACATTAAGTAACAATGAGACATTTAATAAAAATATGTTTAATACAATATAATCAAGGGAAGAACATTCTAACATAAGGAAATAAATCACCATGAAGTTATCATTAATACTTATAGTTGGAAAGAACCCATACAAGATGGCTGTGACTATGTGCCACGTGAGACATGTTTGTGTACAACGTTCATGAAATAGAATAAATAGCTAGACGAAATATATGAAATAGAATAAATAGCTAGACGAAATATATGAAATAGAATAAATAGCTAGATGAATTATATGAAATAGAATAAATAGCTAGATGAATTATATGAAATAGAATAAATAGCTAGACGAAGTATATGCAATAGAACAAATAGCTAGATGAATTATATGAAATAGAATAAAGAGCTAGACGAAATATATGAAATATAATAAATAGCTAGACGAAATATATGAAATAGAATAAATAACTAGACGAAATACATGAAATAGAATAAATAGCTAGACGAAATATATGAAATAGTATAAATAGCTAGACGAAGTATATGAACTAGAATAAATAGCTAGACGAAATATATGAGATAGAATAAATAGCTAGACGAAGTATATGAAATATAATAAATAGCTAGACGAAATATATGAGATAGAATAAATAGCTAGATGAATTATATGAAATAGAATGAATAGCTAGACGAAGTATATGAAATAGAATAAATAGCTAGACGAAATTATGAAATAGAATAAATAGATAGACGAAAAATATGAAATAGAATAAATAGCTAGACGAAATATATGGAATAGAATAAATAGCTAGACGAAGTATATGAAATAGAATAAATAGCTAGACGAAATATATGAAATAGAATAAATAGATAGACGAAAAATATGAAATAGAATAAATAGATAGACGAAAAATATGAAATAAGAAGGGCGTATGAAGATAGGAGAGCGTCAGCTATTTTATATGACGTTTGGCAGTGCTAATTGCGACTACCTTTGTGTTGTTTGAAAAGTTCTCCAGCAATATCTAAGAGAGGAAGAACGCCCGACTCTTGATCGAAAGGCTGTGAAATCGATTGGTTGAACACCGACGATAACCATCCCTGAATTAGGTGTTGGTTAAGCCTAAGTCCCACCATTACGACTTTTGATGGCGAATGGGTACGAATGTAGAAATCGTGGACATTCCTCATAATTCTAACAGGGTTCTTGCGTAGTCCTGGTGATTCGAGGCAGTTCTCTATTCGCGGGAGGGCCACGACAGTTTTGCAATGTTCAAATCATTCGTGGTCAAGTCAAGATTTAAGTGAGTTCGATTGTGGCTGTCAATCATTTTCTCATGCTCCAAGCAGAATGCAGTACGCTATACACGGAACCACTACGCATCCAGTACGAACCTGTATTCGTATCACTTTCGTGTCGCATTAGTCACGCAATCGTTGCTGTTTGCAGTGGTTCGTGGTAATTCGTACTGATTCGTGGAATATCCTACGGCACTCTTACTGTTATCGAAGTGAGTTCGTGTGGGTTCGTACTGGTTCTTCTTAATTCTTGTTGGAAGCGTACCGCGTTCTTGCTGCTGTCTCACTGCATTCTTGTGACATGTGTACCGATGCGTAAAATGTGCGTACGGCATGCGTAGGGAACTCCCGCTAGGGTCAGTACATGGCGATCCACTACGACTTTTTTATTATTCCCTATTCGCCGGCATTCGTGCACAAAGTCGTGAGAGTGGGACTGGGGCTTTAGTAACACAGGAAGCAATCATCGAGAGCTGTCATATCTAGTTTCAGAATAGATGTAAAATAAGTAAGTTTAAAATAAACTACGATTATAGATTCAAATATGATTGCAGATATTTCACAAATAGACTGTACATTTGATGAAGGATTATGCAGTTGGACACAGGACGTAGCAGATGATTTTAACTGGACAATGCAAAGTGGTGATACCCCCGAAAAATACACAGGGCCTTCGAAGGATCACACAACTGGACGTAAATAACTTCTGTATTAGTGTATTGGAAATTATTTTTTATCAATACTAGTCAAAAGTGCCAACCTAAAAGACCATAATGATTATACAGATTTGCTAGAAGGCTGTACAAATCTTCTTTTGATACGGATTGAAGTGAGCTTTAGCATTGATGTTTCAAGTTGAACACCGAAACAGTCGATGTAAATCTACCAATATCACGTTCATCGTTTATATATCATTGCCATTAAGTATATACTTGTAGTGAACATTGTGAGGATATAATGTGTAGGTTTGCCCCTGCTCTTTTGACCAGTGTATATGCTTATCAACAACAGTGTTAACATGGGTCATTTTTGTATAGTATGTACAAGTTGTCTAATTCAGAATATGTAAATAAACTTGAAACAAGTTTTGTCGATTATATAGTTCATGTTTTCATGCGTCTACGCGATAGTTGCACGGTATTTATTGTGTATAAACTACTATTGTTTTACATTTCGGGTGTGTCTTCAGCACACGCTTCCGAGAGCTGGAATATTATTTTGTTCTCACCATGAGTATCATCTCTTCAATTAAACGGTATGGTTTGAGATAAATTTGAGATCGTGTTATATATAACATTATTGACCACTAAAATGCAATTAACACTATTGTACTATTTCAGATGGATATTATTTGTATATAGAATCATCCAAACATAGAGGCAAAAAAGCAAGATTGATAAGTCCAGTATTGTAATCTGGACAATATTGCTTGACATTTTGGTCCCATATGTATGGCAATAACATAAAAACTTTAACAGTTTTAAAAAGAGGCATAAACGAATCTGTGATTTTAGAAAGGACAAATGAACAAGGCAATTTCTGGAAATATGTTTCTGTTCGTTGCGAATCGGACGAAAACTTCCAGGTGATTATAACATTTAAATACATTTCACATATTTTATATTATTATATAATCTATAAATAAACGCTCTCTGATTGGTCTAAGAGCAAATTATCTCGATATCGTGATATGCGATATTCATGTTCGTTGATTGTTATTGGTTTATAAATAGCAACAGGGTGTTCCCATCAAATATTTCCATATATGGCCATCGGTTTCTTACGAACGCCACGGAAATTGCAGAATCGCGTTTCGGATTACCACGATTAATGCATTCAAGCTGTTACAGTTATCAATTCTCGTTATGACCAATCGACAAGTCAAGTATGACAAAATCCGTAGTAAAAAGATAGGGATGTGTCGTAGCTCTAGTGTCGTTATGCATAGGTATCCGTTCAAGTTGGTTTGTTGGCCGCTGTAGTTAAAGTAACAGTCGGGTTTACTATGAAACAACTTTCGACCAATAACATGTACACCTCTCTTGAAATTGTTTTTGGAGCTTAAAGCATGTTAATGTAGACATAGAAGATGGAATTGTATATGTCATGTCATTTTACATCGAGTGTTTAAATTACGTGTGTACATATTAAATATTAAAAATAAATAGTCTTGCCTTAAACCATTATCTTTAGAGCATTGTGATTTGGTACTCAGCATTGTTTAGTGGTCATTCTAAAAGTCTTTTTAGTTTGTATAAATTATTTTCTCGTCCTTGATGTAAATCAGATGGAATAACAAGTATCTCAGTACTAATTACTTACCTTGAACAGCAGGGTCACATTTGAAGCAGTCGTATCTAAACAGTAAATACTTCATGCAAACAAAATATTTTTAGTTACCTAGACCACTGTATTGGCACATTAGTTTAATTCACCCAAAATAGCAGTGTAATGAGGTGAGCGATATGGGTCATCAATGCCATATTGTATGTTATTCCTTTAGTTCGTTAGAGGAGGATGTACAACATTTGGATTATTTAATGGAGGTTGTTTGCTACTTATTCTCTCTCATACTATAATGCGAACACGTTATAGATATAATCTAACATGTTAGTCAAAGGTTTCAGAGACAGAAATATGTAATTCAAGAAAAACATATTGAAGCGTAACAAATTTGCATTCGCCTTTAGCCTAAATGTATGTTTCTACCCACTTAATGTAGGCTGTAATTCGCTTTATGGTTATTATTTCTTTTTGTGTTTTAAATGTATGTTACATTTCCCTTTCCCCCTGTGCAATTCTTTCACTTTATATACTATTCATAGTATTTGCTCCCCAGTTTCGGCCTATTTTTGTCAATTGTCTTGACTTGTCTAGTGATAATTTCCATCAATTAATCCCGCCTCCCCATGTGTGTCCTCTTTCCTTCTACTAGTTATCCCTTATGGTCATGCCATTCCTTGCGCCCCTGTTCACTTACGTGTATACCATAGAGCCTCCTCAAATGCGTTATGTGTTATGGATTGATGTTTTACCGGAGGTCTGTGTGGAGAGACACTGTCTTATATATGTGGCGTTCCCTGTAGCAACTGATCAATTGCCAATTGTTTGTGGCTTTACCCAACTATTGAAAAACAAATTACAAACCACTCGAAATAAACTGATCAGATTTACATTGAATCTAGAACTTAGAAACCACATTGGAAAAGAACATTTTCTGCACTTAAATTGGTTACCAGTCTCAAGAAGGGTTAAATGAATAGCACTGTGTCATGTCTTTAAAATTAGTAGCAACACATTTCCCAGTTATATCCAAGAGCATTTCGTTCAGAGTCAATTGCCAACCGTCCTCATGCACTGATAGTTATGTATTTTCTGACAACAAGAAGTTTATACTAATTTGGTAATCATTCTTTTGCCTACAATGGTCGTTCTCTTTGGAATAACTAATCACAGGAAGTGAATGACACCAATGTTCTGCCTTGTTTTAAGTCAAAGGTTAAACCCATCTTATGCTTATATCCATGAGTTGATCATTATTTTTACTTTAAGCAATTATCTTTACAAACAATACTTTAATTTAAAGATTGTTTTACTTTTGTTTAGAAAAAGCATGTCATTTCGTAACAATCCACTGCATTTTATTGATTTATTATTATTTATTTAATGTCATGTCTTCCTATGTCACTACATGTATATTAGTCAAGGACCACAATGAAAATCAGGGTATACTTATCCCTTTTTGTGTTATCCTTTTCGTAAAATGTATATGACATGGTTTTATTTATTTTTATACTTTGTAATGACATGTGATTTGTACATTTTATGAGAAATACATTTATCTATTTATCTATCTTGTGTGTAATTCATCTGATACAATATCAATTGTTTCTTAAAATTACAGCCGGTAAAACGTCACTTGAGGGTTTATATTACGTCCATTACAACATGTCGAACTTAGGAGTTATACTGCAACTGGTAAAATGTCCGTTATAATATTGTTTCGGGTAAACAAATGTAAATTGTTTATATTACAACTTGTAAATCTCGTTTCTTTTCGTTTCAGCTTGTTATAGAAGCGGTCGTGAAAGATGATGCATATTTTGAAAAAGGAAATATTGCCATAGACGACGTTAGTGCAACACACATTTCTTGTCCGTTAGGTATCGTACATCATCGAAAGATATTGTATTAGTAACTGTAGTAAAAATATTATTAGTTTTAATCTAACGGAACAATATATTAAAATTCATTGTATTTATTCCAACAATTACATAAACAAATCTGTTAAACAGTATATGTACCCTTCGCATATTGTTTCATATATTGTCTTTAGACGCTTTTATTCACTTAAGTAGCAGGATACTCTATTATCAATAAAAATGGTTGAGGCTCCCTTTTTAGGACAGGGCGAATTATTTATTCGATGATTAGCTCTCGTTTATCTCGCATTTGAATACCAGGTAATTTACAACATTCAGTGTTATTTGAATTATCAGGATCATTATCGACTATGTATAGCTTATAGATTATGTACAAAGATTAGAACATTTGAAACTCAACGATTACACGACTATTATGGTGCAATATATTCATTTAATCAAATTAAATACGTCTTTACATTTTTCTCTTGCGTTTAAGACTGTGCATTTGAGGATGGGGCATGTACCTGGCGAGACATTACGGTTGGCGACACTTATAATTGGGGACAGCATAAAAACAAAACGGCAGAAACATCAGGAGGTATACATTTAGAAAAGAATTTCCGGTTACACAATAAAACTGTCTTGAAAGAAATCATTTACTGGAATGACACAGAATACAAAACAGAAATCGAATAGAATTATAATAAAACCGAATGCTACAATTTTGTTATATGTTGTTGTTATAAATCTTTATGAACAGAACAGTAGTTCCATGGAGGCCCAGTGGTCGAGGGGTAGAGCGCCTGACTCCTGATCCGAAGGCGTGGGTTCGAGTCATGTGATGAGCGGGGCTTGATCACGAACTTCACAATCCCTTAAGTTGGTGTAAGTACTGGTTAGTGACCAGGAAACAGACATCGAGAGTGATTTGTATAAGTTGTAAGAACTTGTTTCACAATCGACGTAAAACAAATTAGTTTAGACTTAGCAGTACTACATTTAATAATCGTATCCATTTGGTAAAACATATACTAAACATGCAAAAGTTATCTTTGACAACGATTCATTGGTTATTAACATTCTAATACATGTGATTTAACTAACTTTCTTTCGAAAAGATACACTCGGCATTCCCTTTAATGTTACGGTATGTGAGAGATATGAACGATTATGTCACGGTACGGTCTTAGTCACAATAAGGGGAGAAGATTTTTAAGCGGCGGGGAGCTCAGTCGGTAGAGCTTTCGCCCTGTAAGCGAAAGGTCCCGGGTTCTTGTCCCTGTCAGGCATTCGCCCTATAAGCGAAAGTTCCCAGGTTCTAGTCCCGGTCAGGCTGCCCATTTTTTCTCACCCTTAGACATTTGGCGCCCAACGTGGTACACCAATTGTCGCCACGGTTCGCGTGACCGCCAGTCGGTGGGTAGATCGGGGCGTATCAATAACAACACAATATAACTATTTATCTATCGGTATGTCTGTCCTGTAATATATTTATAAATATAAAAATACAAAGATATATACAAAGTTATATTATTATTATTGAAAGCTTATACTTTTTACATGAATTATGTTCGGATAATAGACCGAGATGTTTTTGACATGAGCAGCTCACACGGACGAAGACAATAGAACATCGACTGGTAGATTCAGTATTTATATTTCCCTACATGAATGTAAAATAACACTAAATGTAATATGAACAAGAAATACAAAACATACAAAGTCCTACTTGTTTTGCTTAATACATATTGGGAAATAAATGTACGTTTTTTATTAAGTTACATTATGTTACTTGAGTGTTATATTTACGACAACTGGATACCCTAAACATGAATTTGGCCTCATCTCTGAGTTTGGAAGGTATTTGGCTGTACTAAAAATTACTATTCGTTCGTAAACTATTGCTTCGCCAATACACAATCATAGTATGCATCTGTATATTACGTTCAGTTTGAATATCACCATATATTTGTTGTTTCACGTTTTTTCGTTCATGCATTTTCAGATTCATACGTCTTAATTTTCAAGGACTATAATCATAATGCTGGAAGAGCTGAGTTGATAAGTAGTTTACAGGCACCCGGGATAAAATGCATGTCGATTCTACTCCGTATAACTGGTAGTGAAGACAATACACTGGCGATGTTTGTGCGTAAAGATAATGAAACTGATGAACTGATATGCTCCATCTCGAATAAGAAGAGTCAACAACCAGAAAAAACTCATGTTGAACTATATTCATTAGAACAATACAAGGTAGGTTGGAATATCGTTTCATACATTATACTATAACTGAATATGACTGAATATACTTTTAAAAGCATTGTAAGTCATTGGGTAGTAAAAACGTGTAGATTAGATAAAGAAAATATTTTCGAAGTAATAAAAATAATGTAAATATCATCAAAAAATACGCAAATACATTTTGTAGTACGAATCCACAGGTTTTGCTTAGTGGTAATGTTAGTTCGGGAGCCAATGAGAATGTCCATATCATTGAGATAACTACCGAAACGGGACACTGCCCCAAGGGTAATTATTTTACGTTTATCACTATCTTAACAGTAAACAGTTTTTCTTGTAAATAAAAATAAAATTTCCAGTAAACACACAATCATGTTAATTAACATAACCCGTGATCCTAGGCTTGCAATTTCAGTAAACATCATGTAATTTCGCCTATAACACTCTTAATTAAACGGGTATTCAATGGTTTCTGTCTCAAAAAATCGTCATGTTTTCTTGTAAAAAAATGTTATCGACTCAAAGTATGTGTGTATTTTACATTAAACATACTTAACACACCTGCTGTTTTGATGATTGTCACGTAGTGAACAGATTTATTGCATGGTTCAAACATGTTAGTCTTGAATATAATCATTGTAACTTTTGTATCATAAAACCTTTTAAAACAAGACTGCGACTCTAGCCCATGCTTCAATGGAGCAACATGTGAACAAAGCAGTAAAGATGATACTTACACGTGTGTATGCACGGAAGGCTGGACAGGACAAAATTGCGCCGACATTGTATCGACAAGAGAAGCACCAACGACTGCAGGTTGTATCGACATTATGCATACGTTTGCGCAAGTTAAAAATCTCCTAGTTCGTTCACGGTTCAGATCTTTAATATGTTTCCATCTGATTGAATCCTCTGTGGAAATGTGTGAAATAAAAGAACATTTGCGTGTCATTATATATACATTGAAATATATTTTCAATTGGATTGACCTAACCCATTTGCAGAATCAGTAGCTGATTTAAATTGGCAAAATAGGTTAACAAAATGACATACAGTAATTCCAGTATCAGTGACAGTAACGCAACATTCCATGTAGCATTGAATTTGAAAATAAACCACATATCCCCAAAATCCCCGAAAAGAAGAAATACGAGGGATGATAGAAAATGCATGGACTTTTGTTATATCGATAGATTAGACAGTTCTATTAAAGGTAACGTTCAACATGATGAGATATTTTATCTATCATGTCTGGAACATAGCTGGTATAAAAACATTGCACTACAAGTGTATCACCAAACCGTAAAATGACATTTCTATGATCGGGGAGCAGTGAGATGATTTTGGTGACGTCTTAGAGTGACCTCATCTACAACAGCGTTGAATCATTCATGACTTCTGAAAGTAGCCTCTTTGTGCATACACACACTGCTGATTGTCCCGTCTACCGTTTATGTCTTATTGTTTATTCCTCGATGTTACCGGAATGTTGCCAGCTATGTATTTATGGTCTATCTTTCAGTATGATTGTCCGTAGAATTTGAATTGTTACATTTTATGTCTCATATATTAATTGTTTCCCATCTAATGAAATATATTAACGGTATATCTTCGCACTGTCAACATTACATGGTTGATGAATATGAAAGTATTGGACATGCCATTGCGACTAAAAGTATACAAATACATGTAACTTTAATATTTAGTCTGTTTTCTGATAGGCAATGTAAGGTAATGACCGTATATTAATATCACATTATCGATACATTCTTACATTTCACTATGATTATAAGATACAAGTGAAAAAAAAATCAACAAAATGTCGGGGAACAATAGCGGAAATCTGATTTTCTCCAGCAGTCAAGCAGACCACTTCTATTTCGTCAGCAATCTCTCGAAGTGTCATGCGTCTATCTGGAATGAAATATGTCGTCGGTTTGATAATTCTGTGTCAGACTCTCACCTTTATGTCCGTGATTGATTAAAACGTCAAAGTCAATAGTCACCGACTTTTATTGGCCTTTATATTTTCATCCTAAATCTTTTTTCATGGCCTAGCCTACCTATATCAAACGAACTTTTATTAATCGACATGCTTTTGTGTTTTCTACCAATTGCATATTTCTAGTGTGGAGAATAGATCCTTTCTGGGATTGACAACATAACGTGATACTTCAAGCAGGGAAAGTTTGAATATTAAATATTCTAAACCGTTTCAAAGACATAACAAAATTCCACGTAATTTTTATCATCTTCCGTATAGCAATAAAGTCATGTTTGAGAAACACGAAAAAATCGGTCAATGGCGCTACCGGGGTTCGAACCCGGGTCTACGGATTGTCGGTCCGTTATGCTAACAACTTCACCACAGCGACAGTCGAGTTCAGATATGTCTGTGTCCATACCAACAATTCTATTGGTCGATTATGTTGGACCTTTAAAGATATACAAGTGTCATTGTTGCAAAGAAGGAATTCATCAATTGATGCAAGTCTGAATGCACATGTTTCGATCAATATTTCTATTCTATCTATCGCGACTTACACCCATTAGCATGTACATTCCATTTTATAATTCATTCTCTAATATATTTGTTCTATACTCACTTATATATAACAACAATGTTATTGTAAGATAAGACTCGGAAATATCTAGCGATTTTAGTAATTGGGGTTATTGGCACATAAACAGCCAGGATTATATAAGGACTTTCCCAACTATTTTTTATAAAGTAAGACCTCAGGTCCACCTTCTATAGCATTATTATGCACAAATGCCGCACATAAACAGAACTACCAACCTTCTGTAGGCAAGCTTGATAGCTTCTTCACATACAAAGTCTACATCACAACCCGTGTGGTCTTCGAACCCACTCGGGCGAGGGTCCAGTGATTTGATGTCACATGTTTGGTTGTGTTCGTCTATTCATTGTTTATATTTTTATGCTTAATATAATGTGTTAACGTATTTTCTGTGTAAAGAAACGGAAACTTCAACTTCAAATGGTTCAAGACAATCTGAAGAAGAACAAGGAGGAAATCAAGAAGGTTCGTGTGGCAAATGTTGAGATGTATTGATATTTACTGATATAAACACGTTTGACACAAAATAAACTGGAATTTGGGCTAAATTAGCAAAGTAACGTAACTTTCATTTTAATGCAGATAATTTATTTTATCAGGACGTTTACCTACGAATAAAATACACACTGTGAATATGAAAAAAACACTAGATACTACAGAACCTTTATTCTTCTCTACAACATGTTAGAAAATGAATTAAATATATTGTATTATTTTGTTAGATTCAAAGTCGTCTACGATGTTGTATATAATTATTCCATCAGCTGGTGCAGTTTTCCTGTTGACCGTCATAGTTCTACTGATTCTACTGAGGTAAAACCTCTTTATAGAGCTCTTAATTTCGAAAAAGCATAACCCACTTCAAATAGTTTTAATAATTACTATACACGCTAACCCCTAACCGGCCGAATATACCACAGTCATTTCCCTGAAAACTGCCAAAAGACCATGAAGATAAACCAACCGCATGGAAGCATTATATCAGGTTTTGGCTCCAAATAATGGAAAGTTATGTATCTGTTTCAGTAACTTAACTTATGTGTCCATATCGAAAAGGTCCAAACTGGCTCAATCAACTGTCATGATTTTTCAAAACTTTGTTAAAACATAATTAGATTAACAGCAAAAAAAACGCAGCTCCTAATACCACCTTTTGCATTAACCCATAGGCATTACAGTAATTATGTCGGAAATAACAGACCACATCTGATTTCAGCAAAGTGGCTATATCAGAAGAAAACAAATCACTTAAGCATTACCCCAAGGTCTATATTACACCAGAAGTATGTCACCAAGGTCCACATTTTGTTTGCATTCATATCCGCCATCGAGCCGACTCATTTAATATTTTAAACACTGAAATAGTAAGTCCTTATACTAGTAGTATACTGCAAAATGACAATATACTTCGATGAGAAGCTACTTAAATACTAGTATTAACTTCGTGTAACAGAATTGCTTTAATAACCAAACTAATTTCAAAAATAGTATGTAAGTTCATGTCAGGCGAATGTTGTTTGATACTGTATGTCTTTATCAATACAGACACGTATTACATTATCCGATATGTCTTTTTAGGAATAGGCGAAGAAAACGAAGACTAGACGATACAAATAACGAACCAAAGCAATTAGGTAACACCCATGCGATGACTAATAAGAACGCTTATGAATCCAATGAAGCTGTATATGAAGAACCTGATACAGAAAATACTGACGGCGCTTTAAAACCAAAAAGTCAAATTATGGAAGATGAAAATGAATATTCCGAAGCGCATTACATGCTTACAAGTAATATATACGTCACAAAAGCAGAAGAAAACGTTTATAATCACTTGAATCAAACCGAGGTAAAATCCATCGTCGATCAAACATATGCACATATACCGAACGCGAAACGTGATCCAAAATCTGCAGGTGAAAGGCAGCAGCTTCATTTGAATGTGGAAACGCCAGACGAAGTGCGGGACAATGATAAAAACAATTTAGAAGACAGTTATGATGTTCTAGAAAGTACAAACAAGTTCTCTAAAAGTACGCCGATACCAGTGGCGTGTGGTCTCGAAGACGAGTATGATCATTTGTGAGACAAACGTTCTTATTGACACTCCTCACCACTGACACCTTGACTTGATTTTGTGCTAGGGAATGAATGAATAACACTGTACTGTGTCTGACAATTCAAGCCTATGGCATTTCATACATATATACAGTCATGATATACGTATCATGCCGTTGCTGAATTATTGGTAATATATCCATAATATATGTTAATTTCGACTAGACTTGCAGAAGTGTTCCTACAGTTAAAATTGGATCATATCACAATAATTAATATCGTTACAACTATAATCAACTGTACAAAATGGAACTCATCCAGTCACTGAGTTATCAAAACTTTGACAGTTGAAATTAAATGACATAATAAATTATTGGTCATTAGGTGGTTCGACTGAATAATAATAGTAGTTTAGTTTAATACTAAATAATATTAATACAAAGTGCGAAAATATGGTAACTGACGTATTTCTTTCAACAATCATTATAGTCAATTTTCATATTCTTTTCTATAGCGTTAGAAATAATGTAAGTTACTATAGATTCCAATCAAGTGTTGATAATCAAGCATGATAGATATATATTAACATTGAGTTCAATTAAAAAAATGAAGAAATGCAATTGTTAGTTAGAATACTCTCGTGATTAATTTATTTTAAAACGACTCACAGTTAAAGGATAAAGTATCCACACACAATTGTACACAGTTAGCAGTAACGAAACAACCAAACTACGTCACATTGATACATCAGGCTCTGGCGTATCTATAGAATGTTCTCGTCTTGATCAGTTTGATAAGTTAATTCCTTGTTACCTTGGTGTATATGTTGAATATTAGTATGTGAGTGATTAGATGAGTACATGGCATTTTGTTTGTTTATTTAATTTATTATTAAAATTAAATTAAACACGTTTTGTTGTGTTGTCACGGTGACGAAGATTTAACAAAATGAGTTTTTCATATTTATTATTTATAGAAGAAATATATAGTTTATGAGGCTTTACGTCATTGCACGGTGGCGGGTGCGTGCTGTTCTACAGTTTTAGGGCCTCTGTTTGGTTATAAAATGTATCTAACTACCGTGGTTATTAACAAACCGGTTTTCGCCAATTACACACATATTCATTGCACTATTAGTGCATTTTTGATAAGGTATATATCCATTGGTGTTTTAACTTTATGAACTATATTTAATGTTTGTTTTGATAACCAGTTAATTTAATGGACTGCAATCTCCTACGGAATTATCTCCATTTACAAATTCAGAGACCACTGGTATCACAAAACTTTTGGCAGTATTATGTTGGTTCGGTTTTTATCTTTTGATTGTCTATATCAGATAGTGACATTATGCATTTACATTGCAGAGAAATCGATAATGCTGTAATTCAGACACTATCATTCATGTTATATACATGATAGTATAAATTATACCCTCCATGCTTATATTCATCTATTTGTTTAAACATGTACATATAGTATGTATACATTGTTCTGCTCAATTTCTGTAATGTCTGTAAATGTTTTCTAATGTTTTCATCTGCTACCATCTCAAATATAGAGCAATATTGTTTGATTAGATTACTCTTAAACAATTATGATGAGGTCTGTAACAACGATGTAATGATAATCTTAAACATTGTTTGCATTCAATGCATATGAATCATAGTTATAATCTAATATCTGACACTAACTGCTTATGTTTCGTTTTGGTAAGCTCTTAGTAATATACCAGGTAACACTATATGAGATCCAAAGCATACCTATGTGTATAATGCTACAATAAAACGATTGCCTTAATTGAACATTTTTCACATGTTTATGTCACTTCTATAGTGTATGATTATCTTCATGTATTTACTATGATTCATGTTCACTATACTATGTATATCTAACTATTATCCTCTTATATTTGTAATTGTATGAATCACTGAAAGGTGGAATAAAAGAGTATATATATATATAACAAATATTGAAACATACATATCCAAATAAGGTTTAGCATTCACATGCATATATTTGTATACAGTCATTGATGATTTTCAGAGATAACCGTTTTGTTTAAAGTCGGGGTTAGATTTATGGAGCAATTTATTTAAAGCACTGAAAGTGCTGACAGCAAGGGGCTCACTGCAGATCACAGACATCTATTTGACATAGATTTACCTATCCCAATAGTTTATCAAGAACACTTTTTTATGTCAGTATACTAGATAATAAAGGAGTTGAACACACAAGATTGTATACAGTCAGAAGGATGGATCATCATCATATCAAACTCGACAATATGTTCCAGAAATGGCAGGATTACGCGGTTGACAACTGGCACATAGCTGCACTTTCTGTACAAGTTACACAAATAATTAAAGCATTTTTATTATTATAAATGAAGTACCGATACAACAGTGTTCTGTTTCTATGTGACTGTTCAAACACATCTTATCTGCGCACAGTAGTTCGCGTACTTCTCCGTTGTCGTGCGTTTTCATGGACGCCGCCATTTTGTTCACTATAATGAAAATAGTATTTTGTTTTTGTTTAGTTGTACTTTTTTAACTGTCGTTATTAATATTTCACTCGTTAGTTTTTAACAGTCGACAATAAAAAAAAGAATGTGAATTTATTCAATTTAGAACAGTTTCCGTAAATCGTCAAAATTCAACGGAACGATGACGGAAAATTGCATTTCCCATGATTTCACTATACGTGTAAGTGTTCGTTGGATATATTAGATGTCGCACCGTTTTCTTGTATACGTATCTCTGCCTACTGTACACTAACTTACACTGTCGTCTGTTGTATACATAACTTTCAGGAAAACATTTCAAGGGTTGTACTAAAAAGCATAATAATGTGTCGGGTAAACATGTTGAATAAAAAGATTTATCAGTTGACACCGTGCAATTTCAAAATACGTTTTTCCAAATAAAATTTGAAACTGAGCAGATTAGAATTAATTCTCTTCCATAAACTGTACTTTCAATCTGAAGTGCAGCTATTGAATATATAAATACCATCTTTATTTGAATGCATTCACCGCATACTACGCATAATAAAACAAGTTTGAGTTTCCTTTAAACGTCCTTATTGAAGTTTAAAATCAAGCTGTAGTTTGAATTTAAACTTGTTTTAAACAGTTAATCATGGAGGTTTGGAATATTTACGTATTTGCGATCTGTGTATTACTCAAATTATCAGGTGAGACTTTTACCATACATTATTTACTCTATTCTTGTAATGGAATGTAATGGATCGATCAAGATCTACGAGATACATGGCTTATTATATTGTACCGACAAAAATAAGTATTGAACTGAAATGACAGACATGCAGTCTGGTTACTTAAAAGTTCATGTGTAGTCACATGCTCCTTTGTTTAGTACAAACAATAACTGATTTAATACTAAAATGGAATGATTGATTAACTATGTCTGATATTTGGGTACAAGTCGCCAACAATAAAGTCAAACATTTGTAAGACGAACGATGTATTCTGCTTAAGACAATTGTGTTCGTTTTTTGTTCATTGTTTTTGCCTCTACAAACATGAAAATGTATTTCATATAATAAAAGTAAAACAATTAATTAACATGCATTATCAAAGAAAACACGTATAATGTATTAATTATATAAATGTCAATAAATGAAGTTTATAATACTGGTATTGAAAAATTGAAGTTTCGTTTAGATATGCTTCAAAATAGCTATACTATTAAAATAAGTAGGTATTTTGTCGCTTGACATTAAATTACGGAAGTATTTTGCAACCAGCTATTAAATTACGACAGTATTTATACAAACTGTAAGATCAAAATAATGACCTCTGAATACACATTTTGTACCTATTTTATTTTAAATACCACTGTAATGCTGTGTTAATGTTCTTTTTGTTTAAAGGTACATATTCTTATTTACTTGACAAAATATCCTTATTTATATACAGTAAAACCTCAATAATAAAACCACACCTGGGTCCCTTGAAAACTGATCTTCTTATTGAGGTGGTCTTAATATCGAGGTTGAATAAAGAGCTAAACAGTTAAAATACACTTACATTGTGTTCTAAATTTCGACGTTTTATTATTGAAGTGGTCTTTAAGTAAGGATTTACTTTATATGAGAAGTAATTGCCTTCAGATGTGTTCTACAAGACTGCATTGTCAATTGTTTTACAAATTTCGCAAAACCACAAATACAAGCGTCCGATACAGATCTCCTGACCTACGCGTTGAGTTAGCGTAGGTGTAGGGAATACCTGAATTGGACTCGTGGTTTGCAGGTTCAGGAAACTTACAAAATTACAAAGCTTTGTAAAGAAGGCATTAACACACATTTTCTCAAATTTATTATTAAGCAAAATTTGATAGAAAATAAGATTATATATCTACCTTTAAATTGTCTAAGAAACACAAGCTGACGCGTATATATTATCACAACGAAGACTGAATGACATCACCCCTTTTCAAACGACGACAGTTTTGTGTAATATATATAGCCACATTTAGAACAAAACACAGCAAAAGAGCCCGTTTGCCGTCTATTTCGCAACACTTCAGAGAAGTACCCTAGACAGATTTGCACAAATTAAAGGAGAGGAAACACTCGAAAGGAGAAACACATAAACAATATCAAACATATCAGAAGGGATAAAGGGGAGGTGCCACAAAAACTAGACAGCAATGATAATGACATAGGAAACCAAACAACACTAGATCCCCAACGAACTCGAAATCCAAGAGCCTGTAATGAAGTATATACAAAGTCGAGCACTACAATGATAATTAACGTAGAGAGACATATAAAAAACACATCAATGTGGCTGTCGGCGCTATGCCTTTTTAAAGAAGTATGTGTAAGATCATATATTTACCTGAAAAAACATTAACGTCATAGCTAAACATCGTCTTACACATCGTGAAGAATACTTATTTCGATTTATTTATTACACGGTTTATTATAAAATCATAACATCACTATTGATGGAAGTATATTACGTTAAATCGTACGTAACACATGTGGAAGCTGTATGGCCTTTTTGCGGTTGTCGAACGTTTACATCACGATAACCGTGTGAACTAGACATATACCTTGTCGTTCAAGGCGGCCGCACGGTAACCTCGCGGTCTTAGTGCGCCTCTGTTCCCTTACGTATGTACCCTTGAGCCTCCTCAAATGCCGTATGTTTTAAGGATTGCTGTTTTCCCAGAGGGTCTGTGTTGAGAGGCACTGTCTTGTATGTGGCATCCTTATAAGGAGAAAAGTATGTCCCCCGGAAACTGAAAGGTACATATATGTTTATGCCCCCACTCTGAAAGAACAGAACACAACATAATATTTATTTCGACGTGTACAATGTACATAGTCATCATTTACATATAAATACACAATATAAACACACATACATGTATTGTAATTATGTATAAGCATATACTATAAATCCAAATATATCAAATATATTCATGTCTGACTGTGTCCAGTAAGTGCAAAGTTATGGCTCTGGACTTAGTTAAAATATACCCAACAGAGTATGCAATCTTGTGTCGCGCATATCTCCAAAAGAATTTGAGTCACAGTCGTAAGACTTTACAGGAATGTTCACCAACCTGTAAAGTTGTGCACCTGGGGTTTCATGTATGGTTACGCCCAGTAAGTGCAGGCGTAAGTGCAAAGTTATGGTCCTTGACTTATCACCATAATCAGTACAGTTGTTCACTTGTTAATTTGGATATCCTATGGACACATTTCTAGCTTTATGTGACTTTGATGCGTCAATATGCCGCCTAGATACCCACAATGTTTCAAGGTGGAATTACAGGTTGTTCTTACTTGTGTATGCGAATCTGAACTAACATGAAGTTAGTGTGCAAGAGAATTTTTTTTTTATTCACGTATAATGACTCGAAACTGTCTTATTGGTACCGGGGTCCAAAATGATCGAAACACGTGTGGTGATGTACGGTCATGTGCAGTCCAGCTACGGACTTAAGTTGGACACCGTCGGTCTTTCCACTGCATTTACTTATATTTTCGTGAACATATAAATGCTTTACATGCAATAAAAAACTGTTCGACAGAAACTTGTAGCTTTTCGTTGATTTATTTGTCTTTTCAACACAAGATTTTCATTGATACGACTTGTTTTGTAAAACAAATAGTGAATCGAGCACAATTGTTTGTATTTGCGTTTATTTATCGTCGCCACCGGTTTCCCATATGGGCGACGCCTCCGGAAGAATGTCTAGTCATTTTAGATTTTTTGGAGGATAGTGCATGATACAGGAGATGCCCCAGTTCCAGAACCACCCCTGGTTCTTTTACGTGCTCGATGTAAAGCATCATACACGGGACCTCAGTTTTAAAGTTTCGTCCGAAAGACTGTTAGTACTGTCAATGATGGAGCGGGGAATCGAACCTGCGATCCCCAGATTACTAGTCAAGCGCGTTACCACTGGACTACAGATCCGATACATCGAGCACCTGTTAAATAAGGAGATGGGAGAGTTGCTATGGTTGCTTAGTTATTACCCTACCCAGATCACTATCGGTATTGCTATTATTTGGTCCTTCTTGAGCCAATACTGAAAGTTATATATATCACGAATTAGATCAAAAGTTGTTTCAACGTTAAAATCTATCTTGTATTGCTACTTTGACGGGCAACATCCATTTTGTAAGGTAGATAGTTTACTTGCGCACCGTGGGCGGAGTTATGTTTGAGTGACATATATCTTAGCGACAATTTTTGCAGTCATAAACATCTGACCCCTGTCTTCTTGTCGAAGTGATTGTGGGGCACTCGATTTTTGTTTGCTTCTACTCGTGAAAGATTGCTACAGTTTTTCCGTACTCTCAAAAATATGTTCGGTCGATAATAAAGACGCCAGAAGAGTACCGTTAAAATCAAACGGCAACATCCCACCTTTTAACTATAGGCTTGCGCGTGGCTCTGTTACGAAGACGCGTGTAAACGTCTGAGTTCAGAGACACGTATGCGGGGCTAGGTCGTGTGCTTCCCCGCGGGTTCTCATGGGTTTTAGCTCTAAAGCGGTCGTAAACTACCCGGCAGCTTCATGTGACCGAGTCATAAGGTGCTACATGATGTTTCAATTTCAGCCTCGTTCGGAATGAACTGCACATTTGATAACGGCTGGTGCAAATGGAATCAAAACAGTGGTAACTGGACACGAAGCAAAAACGCTACATCCACAGTAGACGTTGAACCTTCTGGCGATCATACAACAGGGGGTAAGTAATAAATGCGAATGGCAAGATGTTTGGTATTTGCATGTGTTTGACAAGTATTTTGAAAATCATCCTGCCTAAATATAATTACAATTGGAAATGTTATTGTCCTACACATGTAATTCACCATTAAACCTTTAATGGAAATTATCTCATACAAAACGTTTTCTCTAAAACATCAAATCAAAGTTTAAATAAGATGGCAGTTTGATTCTTCTGTTTTTTGGAAAATGTACACATTGTTAACCCAGAAATAACTGTTACGTTATATATACGCCGTAAATAACAACACTATTCTTCTAATTTCCTATCATGTATCTGGATGTGTGGATCGGTGTAGGAAAGCTCTGTTTTGTGATTCCTTGCACCGCCTTTTTTGCATGATTTTGTTTACAATGTACTGACATTTTGCAGGTGGATATTACATATATGCAAATGCATCTAATGTTCCAAATGGAAGCACATCTAACTATACGAGTCCAAATGTAACACGTGGTAATTATTGCTTGTCGTTGTGGTACTTCATGGTTGGTGACAATGTTAATTCCCTGAAGATTATCAAGAAGGCTAAACAAGACTCCGTTTTGTTTGCAAAATATGATAGACAAGGACCAAATTGGATGGAAGCAAAAGTTGGACTGTCGTCGAAAATGACGTTCCAGGTAAAAAATAAATATTGTACTCATTTTTTACAATGTAATGAACAGTTATGATATACATGCACACATCTTGTCATATTGTTTGCTGATTAGTGTTAATGCTAGTTATGTAACGCATTGCCAAATCAAATTATTAGTTCTATACACATGATGTATTATTGTTTAGTTACACGAACAAGCATATGACAAAAATGCGTTAATCAATTTGTTTACCTTTGTAGATCGTGGTCCAAGCTAATTTTAGTAAGAAGAATGGCTTTGGTTTCATTGGTGTAGATGATATTGTGATTTCGCCAGGACTATGCTCTTTAGGTATTTATATTAGTTTGCACACATTGTGACCTTTACTGGTTGTTTGTTCATATTAATGTTTAATCACGCACACTCTTTGTTAAAATTATTAAAGTGCTCGACAATAATCACGCACCGTGGTGTATAATTGATGTTAGGCTTTGGATAAATGGAAGATCAAAAGCATGGTACGAAATATCGGCCAATACGTATCCATGAACTATTAACATGACAAAAGTTACCATTTGAATGGTACTTTAAAGTCTACGATGAATGGTGTTATTTGTTTATAATGGCCTATAATACAAATAAAATCACCGTAGTAATATTGCCCTTTTTAGCAAATTTAATTGGGGCAATCAATTTAAATAAACCAAATGCTCCTACTGTTTCGACATTTTGGTTGATGTAAAATGTATTATTACCGCAATAGCTTGAAAATAATATTGTTCACAGATCGGAGAGGCTTCCTACAGCAGCTTGCTGGTTTGCACACATTTATATCGACCAGTGCAACACATGTTTTGATTAAGCTTGGCAGATCTTTATAAAACATCAAACTTCTTTTTATCATTTATTGATATAATAAGTATGTCAAATATATGTAATATGATCCAGAAATTGGCTACGTTATCATAATATAACAAGTTCAACTAATACTTTCCGATAGATTGTACCTTCAATGACGGCTTTTGTGTTTGGAAACCCGACGATACGGGGTTGCGTTGGTCCAGAGGTAGATATGCTGGGTCATCATTGAATTTAACATATTTATCATCAGATAAAGGTGAATTTGTTTCGTTTATATGTCATAATAATAATCTTTACTTCATAAAATTGATAGTGATTGCCAATCTCATCCTAACTACGGTAGTGATCTGGCTTCCGCTTTCTTTATTTCCGGTATACATTAATGCCATATAACCACTTGAAATGTTGATTGGTAATGTGATTTAATTTATACGGTACTTGGGCTCTATAGGGTAGAACAATGATAAACACATTTCAATGTTAAATGGCTTTCATCAGAGACATCACGTGTTTCACACGTGCTTACTAGTGCAATAATACATCGAAAAGTACAGTGCAGGACAGCGGAATTAACAGTTGTTTCATTATATATCACATATTGTGCGCCTTGTTAATCGAACTTACACTATCAAACTCGCAGAAGTGTCAAACGTATGGAGTGTGGATCATAGATAATAAAATAGAAAATACGTTTTCTTGTGAATTTGTTTTGTTATCGATAAAATACGCATATAAAAATTAAAAAACTAACAATATTTTTACGACAGATTACTATCTAAACATTTTCAAAGTGGAAGGCATTAACAGCGTTGGTAAGGCGACACTATCTAGCCCGTGGCAGCAATCAGGACCAAAGTGTTTGACTTTCCAAACGTTCTTGTTTGGAAATACTGCTAATGTTTTGAATGTCTACATCAAGAAGAAAAACACTGCACACCAACTGATGTTGTCAGTGAAAAATATATCATATACAACACTGCATATGCAATATATTGATTTAAGCATAACCGTCAAAGTAAAGTACAAGGTATGTATAATTAGTGGCATTTAAATTCACTTAATTGTAGTTTATTTAATATTGTGGGAATATTATAAAGGTAGTCTTTTTGCAATGCCTTCCATCGAAACGAATTCTGTAAACAACAATTCAGTGTATCAAGATGGTAATGCGATATGTCTTCAGAACATATGTAACGTTATCATTGTTTGCTATAAAGACATCTGGGCAGAACCAATATATCAAATACGTACCAGTATGTTTTATCATACCAATGCTAAACATAAGGTCAGCAGATATATTTCGGAATCATTGATGGTAATTTTCTGTACATTTTTCAACCCCGCCATTAAAAATCTGAACGAAAAGACATAGCAATATTATTTAACGGGTTTCACAACATAATTAATATATCCTATAATACAGTCCCTTTCGTAGAATCCTATCGGGACTATGGTTTCACATATACCAAATTAATCATTCAGATGTGACGTTTTATGCAACATTCTTAAAAAAAGGACAAGTGAAAATTTTCACGCTATTTGCAAGTTACTGAAGGTTGGCTGTCGGCAAAATGGATTAGGCAGCATTGTCGGTTTGATAGATTTTCCACTCTCTTCCCATTCTTTAATTCATCTCAGACCTTAATTATCAGTCATCGAGAGTGATCAATATGAAGTGATACGAGGAGTGTCCCAGAATTACGCGGTCTTGTGCTATAACAGTCTTGATAATGGTTAAAGACATATATCTTGAATCACAATCGTCGTGGTTAGTGGGTAAGTTTAAACTAAACAAATTACGTCAATATTGACTTTTGTATCATCAGATTAAGTTTGTGGGAGAGGTAGCATCTGGACAAAACGGGAACATTCTGATCGATAATATAACAAGCATAAATGCACAGTGCAAATATGGTAAATATTGTTCGATTCATAGTTTTTGAAAATACCATAAAGCCATATGGATTATATCAAATGATTGTTGTATTAGAATTGAATTTGATGAATGAGTTTGAAAAAGTATATGAAACGAGCCTCTACTTACGCTCTTGATTCAATGAGTGCAATAATACAATACTATGGAAGCGTCGAGGTGCCGAAGTGAAAAATATTTTCCAGTATACTATCTCCTAATTAGGAGATAGTAACTCATAATTATGACTTAATAAGTCCTAATTAGGAGATACTAACTCGCAATTATTACATTGGCTACAGCAGGATTGTTCAGTTCACACTTGCACTTGTTTGAGGTTAACTTAATCTATTTACTTTATAACGATTAGCTAAGTCATAGTTATGAGTTAGTATCTCCTAATTAGGAGATAGTAAGTCCTAATTTTGAGTTAGTATCTCCTAATTAGGACTTAGTTAGTCGTAATTAGGAGATAGTATCTCCTAATTATGAGTAAGTATCTCCTAATTAGGAGACAGTATCTCCTAATTATGAGTTAGTATCTCCTAATTAGGACTTAGTAAGTCGTAATTAGGAGATAGTATCTCCTAATTAGGAGATAGTATACTGGAAAATATTTTTCACTTTGGCACCTGGACGCTTCCATACAATACACTATCATTTTCACAAAAATCTATACTATACAACATGTAGAAGAAATACATTGATTTTCAAAGAGCATCACACATTTTACATACTTTTCATACATTTGTTTGATGTCTACATAAATTGGCAAAGTAAATAAATTTCGCAAGATTACATGTAGTTGATGGATTTCCGCACATAAGAAACGTATGTTTGGCCAGGTGTAATAATAACGTAATTTGGACAGATAAGTAAGAAGTGATATTCATTTTCTATCATATTTAAGTTACAATTATTACAGATTCTTTGATTTTTAGGTTGATTTTGATATCTTCCGCGTTCAATTGCCAAGTGATGAGAAGAAGTTCGAAATTTGGTTAAAGCTATTCTGATTTTTTTTTTAATGAAGTTAAAATATAGTTCCATCGAAAATGAATGTTTAATTAAATAAACAATATGTATTAAAGCGTCCCGAGTTATTAATAGATGAGTACCAACCTTGATAATACATATTTCTAATATTCGTTGTTTTAATTTGATATCATTTGTTATAATTAATTGATATATCATATTGGTTTAGCCTTACAAATTCAATTCAATTCAATTCAATATCGTACAATAAATGTAAATACTACACAACACAGTTCAGTTTAATTCATCATATATTCGTCAAAAATATGTTAAACACACGTCAAACATTATCTCGAACTTTTGCGAGTGTTAAATTCTGAAGGATTTGTACAATTGGCTATTCAGATGCAGTTGACAAGAGGTCTATACAATATGTATCAAATATGTAATGTTGTCGTTAGTACCGAAAATATCATTCTTTAACCGTGTTTCTTAGATTTTTACAATATCCATGTAACCCAGTGAGCGAATGTACTATATTTGTTTGCCGTCACGTAATATGTTTCATATTATACTGTAAAGGTTGTGAATCTAGCCCTTGTGAAAATGGTGCGACTTGTTTGGATAGACTCAGTGCAAATTACACTTGCATGTGCTTTGATGACTGGAGTGGACGTACCTGTAATGAATCAGCGATGACAGTGTTGCGCAGTGGTTAGTTTTTCTTTAATTTAATGCTTGTCTGACGTGCAATATATAACTTTCTTATGCTGAATACTTGGTAAATCTCTTGCCATACGTTATACAGAAATCCGGTTTAAGACTAACTTTAAATCATCTGAATTAAAAACTATAAACTGACAGCCAACTTCACAGACCTGACCAAACTAAGTTATATTACACATCAAAACGTGACCGCTATGTCTTACTAAAAAGCAAAGCGATACTATTTAGGTTGTAGCATTAAGGAGGAGAAAGATTGACCTTGTGCAAAAATGACAATAAGTGAAATTACCATATTTGGCAAAACATTGATTGTGTTTTTGCGTAAATAAGAATGCATATATCATCGCACAGGTTGTGTGCGCTTTGATAATGATAATTATATTCTACAGGTTACATGCTTGTTATTCAGATGCAGTTGATTAGACTTCTGTCCAATATGTATCCAATATGTAATAATACCAAAACTATTTCTGATAATGAACCTGATTGTGTAATTTTCAATATCTGCGTATCATAATTGTCTTAGATTTTTGTTTAACTTAGCAAACAAATAACATTGCTTGGTTTGTTGTAACGTTATATGTTTACATTATACCGTTAAGGTTGTGTATCTAGCCCTTGTGAAAATGGTGCGACGTGTATGGATGAAGTCAGTGGAAATTACACTTGCATGTGCTTTGGGGACTGGAGTAGACATACTTGTAACGAATCGGTGACGACAGTGTTGCGCAGTGGTAAGTACTTCATTAAAGTTAATGCATGTCAGACGTACATTCTCATGTCTTGAAAACCGGTTTAATGCCAACTTGTTATTATCCTAACACCACATATCAATCTAGTAAAATGAAAAGAGCAAGGAGGAAGGCCAAAAACACAAATTAGAATTTCCCATGACAGATCCAGACAATAGAAAATGAAGGATACACATGGATAGTGCACACCAAAACTAGACCGAAAGGATCATACTAACAGACTCAAATTTAAACATGAATATGGAATACGAATTAAACATGCTGTTTATCAACTACTCGACAAAACAGAGTAACATACCACATCAACACTTGACCGCGTCGTTTTACTCACAGGCGAAGCGACAATATTTGGGTTGTAGCATTAAGGAGCCGACAGATTCACGATGTGCAAAAACGTAACAAAATGACAATAACATTATTAACGATTGACTTGCAATAATCTTGTTTTTACGTAAATAATAATGCATATTTCCTCGTACAAGTTGTGTGCGATTCCATATATTCTAAAGGTTACATTCTAAATGATTTGTACCATGTGTGCTGGCTATTCAGATGCAGTTAACTTCTGTACAATAAGTATCCAATAATTATGTAACACTAACATTAATTAATAGCAAAGATATTTCTGATAATGAATCTAATTGTGCAATTTTCAATATCAGTGTTTCTTAAATTTCTACAATCTTCGTGTATCTCATTAAGCAATTGGCATTGATTGGTTTGTTGTAACGTAACATTTTTTTATATTATGCTGTAAAGGTTGTGAATCTAGCCCTTGTGAAAATGGTGCGACGTGTATAGATGGAGTCAGTGGAAATTACACTTGCATGTGCTTTGATGACTGGAGTGGGCACAGATGTAACGAATCAGCGACCACAGTGTTGCGCAGTGGTTAGTTCTTCTTTAATTAAATGCTTATTTGTTAAATGAATTATAAGAGAAATAGCACTGCTCCCGACAAAGCAATAACTTGAACAACTAAATAAACGTTATCAAAAACGTATATCAACGTAAAATCTGAGATACTCCCCTTATCATATCAATTATGGAAACAAATGGGCTGTGCTTGTATAGTCAGCAACTAATGTACCGGGACGACCTTATGCCTATTCACTGTATCGTGTTTTCAAATTTATCCTCGCTAGTTTTTAATACTGGCTTTACTAAAATGTTATATCCGTTCATACTCGAACCGTTTTAAAAAATATTTTGTGTAAGTTTAAACATTTTCGATTTGCAGAAAGAACACAGATACCCATTGTGTATATAGTTACTCCAGCCAGCACTGCTTGCGTCATTATTATTGCTGGAGTTGTTTTGTTCCTGTGGAGGTTTGTGTACATTCTTTTTCCTACTTACATTTATTCTTATGAGTGCACCCTTAAACTAGGTTTATATCCTCATGTGGCTTTATCTTGCCACAGACGCTTCCAATGCGATATTCATATTTTCATCCATCATTTGTGTTTGTTTCTTACGTCCATTTTGCTTTTGTAATTGTTTATTTGTATGTATATCTTTCATGTCTCTTAGTTTATTTTTCTTCTGAACATGTTTCATAACATTTTATTTATATAATTAAACATTCAAATTCAAATTTCAACACAGGAGACGAGTGAGAGAAAGAAGAGGCAGTGTGAAGAAAAAAGAGAATGAAGTATTTGAAGCAGAGGGAGAAATTGTGACAGGAGTTGACAACAATGGCTACGCTTTAGCCGAACAAATACAAAGAGATCAGGCTGATACTTCCGTGGCAACTGCTCACAACGAACCTGACACTGACTATACATACTGTAGAATAAATGAGCAGGTACCCAAACGATCTGCCGTACATAATGTCAATTATGGCTTGGTCGAAGAGAAAACTGATGAGGCTGCTACGCAAGCTAGATATCCAATTTCGTCAAATGATGAAAGTACGCTGTATGCAAATGTAGTACAAAACACTGTATCGGGGAAGGTTGCTGCTGAGATGAACGAAGAAAGCAGTTACGACACGCTAGGGGCAGCTGAATTGAAGAATGTAGGACATGGAGGAGTCAAAGAAGGGGAAGATCGTGATTACGACACATTTGAGACAGTTAAATGTAAAAGCGCGGGAAACTCGACGATGCAAGACAAACAAATAGCTTACAATAACTATGATCACATCGGCCGTACAATCGGTAGAGAGCACAATACTGAAAGTGCTGACAATGACTACTCGCATGTTACTGTGAATTATTAACTGTATGTGTTACTCATCACTCCGTATTGTGTAAAATACAAATGACATTGTGTCAACGTTTTTTTGGTGCCCCTTCAAAAATGAACAAATGTATTATTTGAATGTGTTAGTAAACTACTTAAATGTAAGTTAGCTGACCAGAATAAATAAACATTTTATAAAGCTTTTTCGTGTAAGTGCGTCTGTTTTGGAAGTTGAATCAAATATATTTTGAAATGTTTCGGGCAATATGTCCTTTTGATTTAAAAGAAGTTAATATCTTATTATTTCCACGGAGATAAGAAAAAACGTCGATTTTGTAATAATGTGACTTGTCTCAGTAATTCAATATCAAAGTGCCAAATTACAATATACAGCAATTAATACATTCGTTTTAAAGGAGGTACAAATATTCAAAGAACGACAACCAAGTACAAATTAATATGAGTTTCTCACTAGATTATTGCCCTTTAGTTGGTTTCTGGCATTTCATAGAAAAATCCTGAAATATAGTGTTAACTTACGTTAGCAGGTTACGAAGCATCTCCATATTCTGTAAGCGTACAAGCCTTATCTGCATTAGTTTTCCACTTGTATTTTTAGATTCTAGTTTCTTGATTATCTCAAGCAATGATATTGGTAAGAAGAATGCCTATTTAAAGACAACAGACTAGCCTCTGAAGACCAGCATAAGTTTTACCCGTGATTATAGAATAAATTCTTTAATTAAATACATTCTAGGAAAAACTCTCAGAATAACTTATGTCAAAAGATGCTCGGATCATCAATATTGAATTAATTCATTGTTTGTTCTGTGTTTAACATGAGCACGAAATATTCAGTTTGTTAACATATAAAGTTGTGTGGTAATGCTTCACGTACAAGTAACCCTTCTAAGTATATAATGGGCGTTAATGACGACTGCTGTTTTATTACAGTAATCTTTTTGTTTATAAATATGGTTGAACCTGGCCAAGCCAAATTACTCCATCCATTAGTATATCTTTCATGAATGGTAATTCAAATATGTTAATTTTCAATACTGATGTATATTCAACTTTGACTTAAATATACGGGGTTATTCACTTTGATCATTGTGAAAGATAAAACGTAAAGGAGTTGCATTCATTAAACGTATATGAGCGTTCATAATTACTGCTGAAACTATTAGAAAATATGTAAAGGATTTAATAAAAAGCATCGTTACCAACCATTTTGTAAGGAATTAAATCACATCCACTACGAGGCTAAGTGCATTTGGATTTTTTTTAGAACATTTAGTGCCAAGTGAAAATATGGTATAATGTCGATTATAATTCATGTTATAAATTAAAAAAAAACACTTGTAGACTGGTTTTACCGTGATCATAATGTTTTAGTTTGTTTGCATTGGTATAGCTGTTTCGTAGATTTACGACTATGCATGCTTACGTATATAACATTTTTTAATTCTGGCTCATAATACAAGTAAATCTATGATTGATTGCTTTTGCCTCACTTATCCTGTTGAACATATAAACTAATGCAAACAGAGTCAGGGAGTCAGGGAGGTTATGTTTTCTAAGAATTCTCTGTAATAATAACTTATATTATAATATTTAAAAAGCTTTTGTTAAAAAGACTATCATTTAGTTACTGTGAGCAAGGTCAGTATAAGGCTGCTTGTTCGTTCGTGCTGGAATAGCATAGTGTGTCTGTTGTGATGTATGTAATGGTTAATTGATTTTAATGATTAGTTACTGTCTACTCAGGCAATGTATGTATATATGTCGGACATCAGTGACCATATAGCGATTAAGTGTGAGGTTAGCTAGCTGTTAAATCGATTTAAACCCCCAGTATTTTACTGACAGTTCCAAGGCTGTATATCGCTGTATGGTTATTATTTCTTTTTGTGTGTTAAATTTCCCTCCCCCTGTGGAACTCCTTCACTTTATATAGTGTTCTAGTTATTTTCTCCCTAGTTTTCAGGACAAGATATCTATAGACTGGCTAAATCACAAAATTAATAGAAACTACAACCATTTTTGATCTCATTGATCTCGGCGTGTAGCTACCTTTGGATTCAAAATTGACATATATTTGGTATAAGCTTGTAGATAAATTATCAACAAGACAAATTTACCCTTTTAGATTCTAAAACCAATTTAACGACATGCGGGGTACATGTCGGGGTCAACAAAAATGCCTATACGTACCTACGTGTACATGGTGACTGAGGACCTTATAAACAAAAATAACGAACGAACAATCTCCCCAGTTTCGGCCGATCGTTGTCAGCTGTCTTGACTTGTCCTGTGATCTTTTACATCCATTAATGCCCCCTTGTTTGTCCTCTTCGATTCTCCTAGTTATCCCTTATGGTCGGCCAGGCCATTCCGTGCGCCTTTGTTTCCTTACGTATGTACTCTTGAGCCTCATCAAATGCCTTATGTTTCATGGATTGTTGTTTTCCCGGAGTTCTGTGTGGACAGGCATTGTCTTATATAATTATGTGGCGTAATCTGATTTCTATCATTCATAATTTCATCCAAAAAAACATTCAACTGTATTTTATACAGTGTTAACAAAATTTCAATCTGCAATTGCAAGACATTTTTACTCAATATTTGCTCTTAACCTAAATATAGGCGTTAAAGCATTTTTCACAGAAGGTGTAACTTTTCTCACTCGAAAACGTCTTTCTTAAGCCAGCATTTATGTTTAATGGCTGACGGTTATATTGGAATAGTATTGTACCATTGATGATTCACGTATTGTAAATGATGTCGACGGTGTAAATAACATTGAAATCATCGGTATAACAATTAATCACTTTGTTTCATTTGGTTATGTAGTTTCTCAAAATTAAATAGTTAATCATGTTTCATTAAATCATAAATCATATTTGGTTTTGTTTTTAGCAATATATTAGCCCCCGACCTCACTCATAGTAAAATGTGTCCATATATGAATTTATTGGCCGTGGGCAGACATTTGACATAGTTTGGCATGAAGCTCATCTCGTCTGACAATAAAATACTACAAGGTATTGTATCATGACCAAGAAAGCAAGTCAGACAGACGAGAATGTGACAGGACACGGCGTGGCACTATATCTGCTGGTTGTAGACGTCGTCTCAAATGTGGAGTACTGATATAAGGTTCATTTTGGTGAACTATGTTGCCACCGATTAATTACCCGTAGGCATAAATTGTTGAATGTGACGCTTTCGGATTTGAAAACAAATATAAACAACCTTTTTGGTGTAATATCAAAAGATTCCTTTCCCAGTTTATGATCAAAAGGGTAAATTAGAAAATCATCTCCGACTTGTAAGAATACTACGATCATTTTTCTAAAATCGACTCTTTTTGTTTAGAAAATTGTTTGCTTTTTACAGTTGCGAATATGTTTGTTAGGGTTTTAATCCTAAATCCACTTATCCGTTCTTCTTTATTTGCTCTTTAGAGCATTTCGTGTAAATTTGACCTTTGATTTATATTTGTATTTATAAGAAACTTTGAATGTAAATTGTATATATATTTGTGTTGTGTATTTTATGAAATTTTGATATATTTGGACTTATTATGTATGCTTAAACGTTCAAAGTGTAGTTAACCTTAATCAACTTTATATAGGTCGCTGTGGTGTAGTGGTTAGCATAACGGACCGGCTATCTGTAGACCCGGGTTCGAATCCCGGTAGCGCCATTGACCGATTTTTCGTGTTCCTCAAAACATGACTTTATTTAAATATAATTACAATGTATGTGTGTTTATATTGTGTATCTATATGTAAAAGTTAACTATGTACATTGTACACGTCGTAATGAATATTCTGTTCTGTTCTATATTATATTTTAAGAGTGAACGTGTTAATTGTTCATTCCATCAAACGTAATTATGTAGCAATGTATAGATTTAATACTCTGAGAGTTGTTTCAGGTGTTATATATCCGAACCGAACACTGAAACAAATTCATCTTGAAAAATGTAGTCCGTCAACTGCACATGCTTATGTACCATTTATTATACTGACAAAACATCTCGTTGATCTGAAGGCAAAGTGTTAACAGTGTCATCAAAATCACATAATATCAAAGCAACTTAAAACGCAGGTTAAATCTGAAGAACTGACGCGAAAACCGAAACGTGTTAATAATCTAAGCACTCAATAATATATAGAAATTTGTCCAAGTAATCAATGAATTCAATTTAACATTTAAGTTTAATTCGTAGAATTAACGAAATTTATACTTATGTGGAATTTAAAACCGCTTTGTAGCGTACACTATGTTTTATTTTATTAATCCATAATTGTAGCGTTTGTTGTATTTTGCTGTTTGAAATTATGCAGCATTAAAAATCATACAACAAACAAGAGCAAAATAGGATTAGAAATTACAGTTTTATCTTTTAGAAAATTCCTTCGAAATGCATGTACCATGAAAATATAGGTAACCCCAGCACGAGGCGTAGGGGGTGCATGGCAATTGATTTAACAATCCCAAATACACTTACTGTATTGATGATTATTTTGTCTAGACAACGAACATGGAGCCATTAATGTGAACATTTCCAAATGTGTTTGTCCAAATTGATATATTACGCTCTTGCATCAGCTCAATAGATAATATGAGTTTTAACTTAGTTCTTGTTCACTACATGTGTTGTATGTGAAATACAGTGCTGTATTAACGATATTTTAGTACAGCGAGAACAACGGCACACTTATTGAAACGTACATAAGGACATCCAAGCTCTATGTACTTTTAATCATTTTCGCTGATTTAAGCAGTATTAACATATATGTGTATTGCTTCACTGAGCCTTTCCTTATATTTATACATAACAGGCATTATATACCCCAGTGATGAAGTTATTTATGGCAAATAATCTTACATATTTCGGTTTTTCCCATCACGCAAAATGTCTATTTTTAGAAATGAGTGTAATTTTGTTTATCGTTATATCAAGTGGATCACCTTTATAACCAATGCATAACTTGTAAATTTACGAGTGTTTTTTCAGTGGAAATTTTATCTAATGACATCATGTAGTTGTATTTATTTACATTTTTGCGATTCTATATGATATTCATGCATACGTGCCCTTGAATACTACTCTATACAACTGTTTACCTGTTGTTTTGAATATAGAGTATTTTCAATAAAGTATGACAGGCTTTATAAAATGAGGACACTCGATTGTATTATAAATTATAACACGATTCATGAACGGTGACACACATCGACCCGATTCAATAGTTCTATACAAAAGCTGATACTAAAAAGGCGGGACAATGTTTAATTGAACTAAAATAATATGAATAGCTTTTCAACCCCAGTGCAAATAGTGCCAACAGTTTCATATTGTGATCCGAATAATCATTCTTAAAACATGTAATTATATAATTAATGTTTTACAACTGTAGAATGTAAATATTATTCTGACAGATTGGCACATTTTATGTAACTGCATTCTTAACATAAAAGTCAATGGTAAACATAATAAACAAAGACTATCGCTATGCTAAAAAATATGTATTCGAAAATATTTGTATATATTCGTAAAAATAAATGTACATCAGTGTAAATATATATTAAAACATAAATTGAATATGATAAAAACGTAAAATGAAAACAAAATGCAAAAGTAATTGTTCGGGCATTTTATGCCGTCTCATCAACATTATACTGAACACTTGGCAACTATATCACTCGTTCTTCAAACGACTGGTTGTAAGTACAGTGCGACATCACCAGAGTGGTCATGTATTGAGCAGCCATCTTTCTTCAACATCATTATCAATGTTCCATCAATTTAATCTCGAGCAAAAACCTTCAACGATAGCCGGCCGAAATTGGGGTCCCACAAAGGGCGTTGCTTTATAAAGGTTGCACTGTATAGCGATTTGTGGAGAGCGGAAGCAGTAATAAGCATTTGAGCAAAGCCACACGTATTTCCATGGTGAACTGAAACAAATCAATCACGCATGCGCTCATCGTGGACAATACTCTTCTGGAACTTTGTCCCAATTTATTTTATACACCAGACGCAGTCCATTTCTTTTCATTAAACCATCTTTATAGTAATATCTGAAATTAAAAAGTACAATAAAATAATTGACCTGTAAGTTTATTGATACATTATTGTAAACCAAAATAAATAATTTAAACTAAACTGACCCGAACCAGTGTCCAAAATCATTGCTATAATGATTAAGAAATAGCCCGAGTGCTGCATATAATAAACAATGAAAGCATTATCGAGCATTTACAAGAAATAAAAGTGTTGTTTTTTGTATAATACTAGTACCTGCCGCTTAATGATTAAAATGTCTACTTTTATTTAGTAATGTTGCAAAATGTTAAATACTTTTTACTAGTAGATATAAATATAACGGCATGTTCTAGATATGTTTGATGCTGCTTTCCCGTAGATTTGTAATCATAGCATCAATATCCTGATAAAATGATAACTTTTACAGCGCAATAAAAATATTTTGTTCTTCAAATTGTCAAAGATAGGTTCCCCTACTTGTAAAGTAGTTTGTCAGCACACAACTCACCTTATACTTCTGCTTAGTTTTTCGAAAGTCATAGAATTACTGCTTTTGCTTTTCATTTGTCCCCATCGTCTGCTGCATTCCACAGTGTCGACAAACTTGAATGTACCAAGGCGTTCGTTCTCCCACTGAATGTGCGTACAATCAGGTGTTCTAAGCTCGTCCAGTATAAATTTCCACAGTAAAATATCCTTGGGTACTGGAATAGTTAAAAGCAACAACATTTTTTAATAATGAAGATCTTTTGTAGAGAGTTCATCAGTTCATTATTAAACAATCTGACCTGTGATCATACACAAATGGAGTAAATCAACGTCGCGAGAAGCATATTATAGTACTTTTTCCACCCCAACAGAAGGTGTATTTTCAGGAAAAGTAAATACAGAAGTCGGAAAGCTGCAAAGCACAACATACCAAGCGTAACAACTCCCAAGATTAAGGCATGCCTTACTTTTGCCAAAATACAACTAACACTATACATGATCCGTAAGCTTTATATGAAAGTCATAGCCCTTAGTACACGTTTGTAACAAGTACATAAACCAATTGGGGCATGAATGAGAGAATTTAATAACGATCAGGAAAACATGGAACAGTTTGGTAAGAACCGGAAAAGAATGGAAGAATTTAGTAGCAACCGCGGAATGGATGGGTGTGATCAGTGACATTTTTACCTCGATTTCTTCCTTGTTTTATGTTGGAGATTTCATGTTTCTCACGATATCCTGTCTTGCAATAAGTTGGAGGGCGTCCTCGTCGACTTCGAGAATTTTTACATTTTACGAGATCTGACTTCCGGTGAATCGTGGTTCGTGAGATGTTTGATTTATTAGGTGCATGAATTTCGTTTGATGATGAATCTGAATAAAGACAAAATGTAAATAGATGGGAAAGTTACATATATGATATAGAAAAAGAAGATTTTGTGAATATAAAGAAAAATTACAAATATGATCTAGATTAAAATAATTAATGTTTTTTGTGAATAGATAGGAGAGTTACAAATACGATCTAGATCAAGGTAATTTATGTTTTTTTGAATAGATAGGAGAATTACAAATACTATCTAGATCAATGTTATCAATGTTTTTGTGAATGGATAGGAGAGTTACAAATACTATCTAGATCAATGTTATCAATGTTTTTGTGAATAGATAGAAGAGTTACAAATACGATCTAGATCAATGTTATTAATGTTTTAGTCCTAATACAAGGAACCAGAGCTGTTTACGACTCCGTTTCGATTCAGTTTAATAAAATACCGAGTTTTTTGGCCAGTCTAAGTGATATTAGTGAATAATAACATAACATAAGTGAATTGCAAGTATAAACATACTTGGAAAGTGTTGCCAAACATTAATAAATCTCATTCACATCGGAATAAAGCGTATACGACGCATTTAATACGACTAAACTGATCGGGTCATTTATTTCATATTTTAGTTAATGTTCTTACCTTCAGAGTCCTCCTCCTCCTCTGTAGATAAGTTTAGTGTTCGGATATGTACGGGTACTTTACTTGCATCGATTTCTACTTCTACTTCAACTGCAATATTAATATAAAGTTAAGTTTAATTTCTAAACATACATTTCAATAAATATAATGTATTTCAATATGTATAAATATCACGATGCCTATACAAGTAAAGTGTTTATTTAAAGGGCCCAGCCATTTCTGTCTTATGACATACCTACTTTCTGAGTACATTTACTTCCCTATTCATATCCTTTAATGCCTGACATCAGGCAGTTAGGCACACGGTAACCATTATTTAACTAGCTGGTGACTCCCCAACTGGCCAAATCAGAACGGACACCAACCGGAATTCGAACACTGGACCTCCCGCCGAAGGAGGGTGCCTGAACCACTCGGCCACGGGAGACGGTATAATGACAGCAAACATAATGTTATATCTCAAAAAACAAAACAAAACTAAAATATCGACGAAACAATAGTTTTATCGATACAAATCAAAGATAATCATAATAAAAGTGCTTTGCTTCATCACAAATTTACTGTCGTTAAGATTGTATTCGTACTCCCTCGTTTATAAAACATGTATGCCAATATATTGGTTGGTATTTGAATATAAAATGCTTACAACTATCTTCAGAATCCGACCATGAGTTACTTCTATATGGGTGCCCGGATACTGGTCCAGACAGACATGTGGTGGATGCTGTCGTGGTTGTATCCGATAGTTCTTGTCCGATCAAATACCGATCATGACCTGAATGATATAATAACACTTGATAAAACGTTCGTTCGTTCGGTCGTTGAAATATGTATAACAAGAAATAGTTGTGTTTACAAAACAATATTGTAAAGTAGATTGCTTCACAGCATGAAATTGTCGTCAAATTTATTTAAATCTGGTGAAGCTTTATAGTGGTTTATCTTTGTACTGCTCTGAAGAGCTTATACCTGTTTATTGATAGTGTGTCGTGTTTAACATGCGCATATTAGATAATAGCATACCCCAAGGACTGCAAATAAGAGTATTATCTGGGTTGAAAGGGCGTGAGAAATAAAACCTAATAGTTTGTTCACGTTTTATAATAGTTCAAATGAGGTAACATGCTCGTCATGAGATGTTTTTTCCTTAAGATAGAGAAAATATGAATACATTTTGAAAAGACAAATAAAGTATCTGATATTGTATATTTAGGTCAAGATAATGCCGCTAACACAGAATTAATGGGCTGATAAAATCAAACTTGTCTATAGTTTAAATCACTGCAACTTAACTACTAGCAGAGTCGCTAATTAATCATTTTAACCCTGTGAGTGAATGGCATTAATCCAAATGTTTTGAACGATAAATGTTGAACTAAAACTTGGTTTGTAGATAACAAATTTCCCTTTCTTTCACTCGACAAATACATTGAACATGCGAAACTAAAAACAATACAATCATGTATTCACTTTGTCCCTATAATTGACAAATATACTCAGTACATTTAAAAAACGCATATTTGTACCAATCGCACTTCTTTAATTTTATTTTATTACTTTTGAAACTCATTTTTTATGAAAATACGATTGTCATGAAATTTAGCATACATGTTGCGTACACATGCAATAATATATTGTCAAGTTCTTTACGTGTATCCTAAAAGTCATTTAATGAAAATTTAGACATCCTACCCAGTGCGTTATTAAATGTGTTGAGTATATTATGCTTCTTCTTATAGCCGTCCACAATGCGATTAACTGACGATTTATACCGACTTTCTATGCAATGGTTTTGAGATAAAATGGAATAAATAGTTCATAGTAAGAAGTACATACCATCGTTAATATCACTTATATAATTAAATGGAACAGAATGCATCGTCTGATAATTGTGTTCAGAGTCATCAGAAGAAGCTCTGTCCTCAGACCAATCAGAATCATCTGCTGAAGAATCCTCAAGTCTTGCCAAAGTTGTAGCCACTTCGCAAGAATCTAGAAGATTAATACCACACATACCGTCTTCTGTCACCAGCTGAGCGCCTGATTGACAGAACTCGGCCATTTGCTCATCATACTGGCGGCATTTCATAGAGTCATTATGATACCATCCATCACAGTTCAATAACACACTAGTAAGACATGATGCTGTAGACGCCAGGGTCGTGTCAGCAGACACCGGTAGCTGCTCAGTCATTTTGCAGTAGATTTATTTGAAAAATGTTGCTGTCTCTTACTCTAGTTCACTGATTATTAAATCTGCAAATAAAATGAAATATATCAAAATTATAAAATATTTCAAGAATATTATAACATAAAACTATGAACATTTTAGCAAGATCTGGTCAATATCGCGTAGACAGTTATATTATTTACCCGCACGCGTTTACATAAACTTACAATATCAACTTAAAACTTTGCGTATATGTATTAAGGTCATCAGTTTAAACATATGCAAACGTTAAGAGGTGTTTTGCAATAAGTTTAAATATCAAATGCATATAAATATACCTTTATTTACTAAAATATTGTTAATTGATACGCAGAATATTACTATATGAATTATGCAAATGCATCAACATTTGAAGAAGTTTCAATTTACCTTCGGATTTGCATTCCTAAAAATCCTTAAATTATGTTATTTATGTCAATTAACTCGGTTGCAAAGTTGGCTTTAAAAGCAGTGCTTCTCCCGGTCGTTGCTTTTATAAGCATATCTTTACAAAATTTTGGGGAATTTGCGATCGCAAAATGATTATTATTTTGAGTTGTTCAAAACCAAAGGGAAATACCCTTCTACTTCTAGATTTATTTAAAGCGAGCATTCTTCTCCATTACATGTAAATGTAAAGGCCATATAAAATAGTGGTAAGATGGTACACACAGCTTAAAGAAGACACTAGTGTATATACAGTGAGCGGGGTTTATCGAATTACTTAACATGGTCCATTAGTTCTATTAAGTTACTTGTTACATTAGAAAGTTGTTTTCCTTTCGATTCAGTGTTCATTTGCATTGCCTGCTTATGCCCTAAAAATTGAAAGGGGTACGTTACCTTACCGACATCCACTGAATTTCGGTGAAATTGACCGAAATCCATTTTTGATATTGAGTGACCAACAATCGTAACATCTCGGCATTGTTTATATGGTGCAACAACTCTTAACCTTCAAATTGCGCCGATCATCTTTTTTTCAAGATATTTCTTGTTTAGCGTTAATTTCGTTTTTTTAAACAAACATAACATGTTAGAGGTAATGCACATACATGTACATATAAATGCATGATATATGTTGCAGTCATTTAAATACATACTGTTTGTTCCTATACATAGTATTATCTCACTAGTCATTTCTATACATACATAGGCAAGCATATGAAAAAAGATGGAAAGTTAGATGTAGTACCTGACACACCTTTGATATAGTATAGTCTAGTATAAAACGAAAGGATACTAGATTAACTCAATGTGTGGTCAATCGGCTGTGGAAAATTCAAAGAGAAATTGCTTACAGTCCAAACGCTGACTTTGATACAATGAAGGAAATGTATGTTGAATATACTTTGTCTAATTATGCCTTGTCACAAGGCAGTTGTTATTATTTCATTTTCCGCTATCTGAATGTGTTTACAATTCTCGCTTCGAATGACTGCATGTGAACTAAATGTAATTTCCGATAAAAAATAAATATATATATACGAGTACATATATTCTAAAATCTGAAATTTATTACTGTGAGGTTTATCACGCCCTATATTTATCACAGCTGTTAAGTTATGAAGAAATAAATTACGTTTATGGATTCTTTAACATGCAAGTGTTTCCAAGTTTTCATAGATACTAAAATCTAGATAAGTATTCATGATGAATACGTTAAGCAGGACGGACACGCTAACATATTACCTATTTATAGACTCATACCACTTTATGGTTAAGTGTTTTGATGCATTGAAGTGAGAGGGACATACACTTGTCTCATATAAATGCCTCTTCTATGTCTTGCCTATACTGATGAAACTGCATTATACAGTAAAACCTTACTTAAAGACCACCTCAATATTAAGACACCCTAAAATTAAGAACACAATTTTCAACATCAATATTGAGACCACCTCAATAAGAAGATCATTTTTCAATAGATCAGTTATATGGGCGTACGAGCCAAGTTTCATGTTTCCTTCATGTAATTTGTTCTAAGTCTTATACACATAATGCATATTGTTCCGGTCAGATGAGCGGTCACTTATACAGGTTTAAGTGTATGTGTTGTTACAATATCATCAGCCGCGATTTTCTTAATCGTTTTGTGATATATGGCGTATACCCATTCCCAAATTAAAAGTGGGTTTTATACCAAAACCCGCTAAAACAACTAATCAAGAAGTGGGTTTTAAGCGGATTGTTTAACTCGCTTCTCTGGAAAAAGAAGGTTTTTATGCCTAAAAACTCGCTTTTGCTCACTCTAAGCCAATAACAAACCAACTTCTGGAGCAGTGTATTAAACCCAGTTTGAAACCGGGTTGTACAGACACACATGATTTATAATTATGCTTTATTCGAGAATGATCAAAACGTCTAGACTGAACGGCTGGGAGTGGTTAAGTCGTATATACTAGTAGTGCAACCTCTCCAGAGAAACTCCCGTCGTGAAATACAAGTTCCGGACGTTGTTGCGGGTTTGTTGCATTCGGAAATCCTCGGCCAACTACGCCTAGTTCGTAGAGTAACGAAGTGGTACGGAAATATCCGAGAGCAGTCGAGAATGTGGTTTGTTGCTCTAGATTTGAGCGCTACTGTGTGATTTACAACCTCTTCTGTAAGTGACGTCATTTCAAGAAAAGTGTTGTCACTATTTGTAAGCAGGAAACAATATTAACTACATATGCTCACTTCGTTTTCATATTGCCATATGGGGAAAATATTGCTTACTGTCAATACAAGGTGACGTCATATGTGACGTATTCTGGAAATTACGTCACTTTAAGAAGAGGTTGGAAATCGTACAGCGGAGCTCATATGATAAATTGTTGAACAGAGGTTGTTGCTCAAGAGAATGCCGCTCTGAAGACGTTTTGCGGTATTATACGAATGTATTACGCAGATACATAGCCTACGCAAAACGATTAGATCTGCAATCCATAAGTTTCGGGAATATTCAAATTTAATAATAGTTACAAACGAGTAATATAAGCTTCCTTATTCACAAACAATATTTCGTTGACAAGTCATGGGCAATTATGAGGTCTGTGTATCAGTTCTTCCAAAGTTACTATTCATGCTAACTGATGTTACAGTGGGTGGTTGTAAAACTTATCTGTCATCAAAAATGACATGAGTCTATCTAGAACAATGGTATTCAAGATCACGCAACATTAAACACAGTGTTTATTTGGTGAATCTCTGGAGTACATACACAATGTGGTGATGGAGGATAGGATTTTACCAATCCTTCCGGATAGATATCATTGTATCAGTTATATTGTTTCCACCTGCTATGCATATAGAATTTCAGTCGACAATCCCTTGATGATATTTGCATGGTGGCATATTTCTGCCACCAGTTAACTACTTAATTAACTAGATAATGATGTGGTTATGACGTTAAAGAAACTAGATTACTACTTAATTAACTAGATAATTATGTGGTTAACTAGATAAGTATCGTGATAAATTTTCATACCAGATAAATTTCTTAACACGAAAGATTGTCTGATAATGCCCACAACTGCCACTACTTACCCAATCAAATCCAGTTCGGAGAATGTGTTTTAGTTAAGTGTTAGATAAATATCTAGTTAACTACATAATTATCTAGTTAACTAGATAGGTAACGCATTAGCTACATAATATTTAGGTAACTGTTAAGTAGTTAACGCGATTAGTATCTAGTTAACCACATATTTTTCTAGTTAATTAAGTAGTTGACTGGTGGCAGAAATATGCCACCATATATGTGGAACAAGATACCAAAATGTTTCATGAATTTAAACCAGAGAGATTGTATATGACATTGTCAAGAGCTCTTTTGATGGTTGTACATACATTTTGAGCATTTGTACTAATTTTACCACATTTTCTTCTGATATGTACTATTTAAACTATATTAGTTTAAAGTAGCGTGACTTGTTTTCTCTTCTCAGATGGCTACACAGTAGTTCCAAAACCACCCAAACTGCATTTAATTTAAGCAAAATACTATCTGTTAGTTTTATTTAACGTGTTTCTAAAAACGAAAATTGCCGATCAAAGACATTACAGCGAATGTAGGGATTTTCTGTTACCTTAAACAGAAGTTCTGGCAACTCGATTTGGTTTTATTACGAATTGGTAATGACATCAGATGTAGTTACATCAGCAGCGTTTTTCATACAAGTTTTCATGTCGGAAGCGCTCTCCGTGTAACAGCAAAGTTTCTTCGAAGAATCTTAAGATTTGAATGCCTTATTTATTGCAAATTATGTCAAATTCAGCGAAATTGATCTATTTTTATCGGCAAGAATGTTATTCCGTACCAAGTATGTAAAAGTTTGAACATACATTAATGACATTGGATAACAAGAAATATCTTGACAAAAGATGGTCGGCGCTTTTTGAAAGTTAACATTTGTTGTGCAATAGATGCAGAGATGTTACGATAGCTGGTCACTCCACATCCAAAATGGATTTCGGTAAATTCACCGAAATTCAGTGGATTTCGGTAAGGTAACATACCCTTCATCGAAAGGTTAACCAATCCGCGTCAATGTTACAAACGTTGTTCAGATGAAGAGAAATTGCCTTGGTGGTTAACGTAAGATTTGATTGGTTTACACGACACTTGTTCTGCCGCTTTAAGCTTTGTTATTTTTTATTGATTGTGAGACAAGATCATACGACTTATGTTTCCTGTGTTTCCTACCAGTACCCGTAACTAATCCAAAAATGGTAAAGAGTGCAGAAGAATCTCGCTCACGGCGAAATTCGAACCCATGTCCTCTTAGTCCGGAGTCTGACCGTAGACCACTATGCCTCAGTATATACTCAGCAAATATAATAATACACGACATTGGATTTCTAAATTTTCATTGACTGACTTTTAGGAAACAAGAAAAGAACTTGACACGATAGTAATGCAAGTGTACGCAACATGTATGCTAAATTGGTTGACAATGGACAAGTCTTTTCATAAAAAAATGAGTTTCAAAAGTAATACAATGAAATTTAAAGAAGTATGGTAGGTAAAATAGTGTGTTTTTTAAATGTACTGAGTGTATATCATTGATTTGAAGTGTATCAAATATTAACTACAAACAGATTACGCAGATATTTTCAGACAAGTTTATAGCAAACAATACTTCCTTCGTTATATTGTGTATATATCTAAATAAATCGGTCGAATGCACATACCAAAATAAAATACAATAATAGACCTTACTAGAAGTTTTTTTCACCTATTCGAAAATTGTAAAAACTAATTTTCCATAATGATAGGAATATTTGTTTAACACAATACAGTTTTTACAATATAGTATTTAAAAAGCTCAAGTGTAAGGAAATAAACGTATCATGTGACAGGAAGATGTTTCAAATTTGGCCAATGAAAACGCTTGACTGAACATTTACCAAAAGTTTCGGTTTCCGTTCGAGCGCAACTCTTCCTACATTAAGAATTATGAGTGGGAAATATTTGCTTAACAGTTAATGTTTGACATGTGACTGAAATTTTGAAATGTATTGTAAACATAATAAATATATGCACTAAATTTAATAAGTGTCATTGAATTCCTCTAAAACGCTATTAAAAAACAAATATTGCATAAAACATCCTGTTTAGGTATTTACAAAAAAGATTTCAATTCGATCAAAAGGTCTTAATTCAGTGAAACCATCAGACCGATTTTACGATAAACGATTGATTGATTATTTTTCTGAAATACCCTATGGGAACCGAAACATATACTGGTTTAAACTGCTTACCCGCCAGTACTACTCGTATTTTACGCAGTTTTCAAAGGCCATGTAATGCTCTATCGCAGTACGCTACAACATTCGTGGTTCAAAAGAATTTAACTATCGAATAACACGATGTAAACTTGTCAAAATCACGTTCGCCGCCTCATATCTCTGTGTCACAATGTGATGAAGTTTCTCAAGATGCAAACTATCGGGTTTGCTCTTTTGACTAGTATACCTCTCAGATAAAATATTTTCTGATCCAGCTTGTATCGAGTGCCTTATCGACACACACTGATTTCAAGCTATATATAGTCATAGCTGGGTAACACATGTTCAACAGCACAAGTGCCTGATTTAATCTATGAGAAACACTTAAGTAACACGTTATACTGATTATACTGATTGGAGTATAACGACATTCCTCCTACATCCGCATCATTTATCTAATTAATTAAATTTACTGTCCCGTTTTCAATAATTAGATTATGCTCAATAGCTTAAATTGATCAAGGTATGGAACGCCGGAACTGTTTAATGATATCACGAAATGGAACGCTGGAACTGTTTAATGATATCACGATATGGAACGCCGGAACTGTTTAATGATATCACGAAAGGGAACGTTGGAACTGTTTAATGATAACACGATATGGAACGTTGGAACTGTTTAATGATATCACAATGTGGAACGCCGGAACTGTTTAATGATATCACGAAAGGGAACGATGGAACTGTTTAATGATATCACGATATGGAACGTTGGAACTGTTTAATGATATCACGATATGGAACGCCAAAACTGTTTAATGATATCACGATTTGGAACACCGGAACTGTTTAATGATATCACAATTTGGAACGTTGGAACTGTTTAATGATATCACGATATGGAACGCCGGCACTGTTTAATGATATCACGATATGGAACGCCGGAACTGTTTAATGATATCACGATATGGAACACTGGAACTGCCTCATGATATCGCAATATGGAACGCTAAAACTGTCCCATGATATCACGATATTGAACACTGGAACTGCCTCATGATATCACATTATGGAACACTGGAAATGTATTTTGCTATCACGATTTGAAACGTCAAAACTGACACAAGGAAACAAGATACTTTCTATGATACTCAATCAACATACATGAATGTTGAATAGATGAGTTGGTTTCGTCAATGTGCGTATTATTTTAACTTCACGATCAGCTGACCTTAAATGAATGAAGAAGGCGAGGATGAAACGGCACAATAAGCATAGCCACCCCACGAGTAGGCTATCTTGTATAAACGGAATACTGACTGTCTGATGCGTAAAATAGCAGATTTCGAAATTGCGTCTTGCCGAAAACATGAAGTGCTCCATTGAGTTTATACTAAAACATAAAATGTTACACATGTATTGCATTATTAGTTACATAGTCTTTTAGTGGATACCTGGTCAGTGTTAACCGTACCTAAAAACTATTATTGTCTTCGGTTCGTCTACTCACCTAGTATAGATCATACTGTGACCTGGTACGGGAAATAACGGATCCTCACGTGACCGCGATAGACCAATCACAGTCACTGGTTTCGCTACTAACTTGCCAGAGGTAGGGTGTGGCTCATTAACTAAAGAATTTCAATCGACATGCTGTCCTGTACGTACTGTCCCGTCGACAATTTGAAAAGTTGAAAAAGGAGCCAACTTTCCAGACGACACTGACATCCAGAACTGCAGCAAAGCATCAATGAAGAAAGAGGATGAGCTGCTTGTATGCTTTCGGTAAGGATTTTAAAACCAAACCTCGGAGTATGTTCTTCTCAGAATTTTTTTTACCATGCATGCAGGTCGAATTGCAGAGGAAACATATTTCTTAAAGTGAGAATTCCATCCTTGTTATTGTCTCACAGTTCATGGTTTTGTGACTCTAGAGAATTTTATTAGATTGTCGTATACTTATTAACATACACTAGATTTTCTTTTTCAATGAGATATATGAAACTCGGTATGGAAGATTTTATAAGGAAAGTTTATCATTTCGGCAAAACTGGAACAATTTAACCGTATTTCCATTGTCAATCTCATTAGAAAACGTATTCTAAAGCTTGCTTCTTCTATTCTCAGCGAAAACTATTGTAGCGGATTTGATTGATCGGATTTTGAATGGATTGATTTTCGCTTGAACGGATAGCATGTCCCTATAAAACAATTATGCGTATATTTCACAGGATAATATTTCCAAAACAATTATGCTTCGGCTCCGTTAGACACGATATGCCTTGCAGATCACATATGGTTACTGCAATTACAACAGTGGTGTTGTGCAACTCACTATATAGTACACTCCTATTTTCACCTTCCATTCATGTTATTGTCGTGTGTCCCTTTTGCCTTTGTAATCATTAATGTTTTTTTTTCATACAGTAAAATCTCACTTAAAGACCACCTCAATAATAAGACAACCCCAAAATTAAAAACACAATTTCAAGTCCATTTTCACTGTATTGTCCTTTATTCAACATTAATATGAAGACCACCTCAATAAGAAGACCAGTTTTCAAGGGTCCCAAAGGTGGTCTTATTATTGAGGGTTAACTGTATCTTCTTGTGTGCGTTTGATGTATCTAAGTACGTGACATTTCAAACTTGTTTTCTTTATTCACTTTCAGTACTTAGAACATTGCGCAATGGGAGCATGGACATGTACTAATAGTGTGGGCAGTTATGTCGTACTGAAGTATCAAGTAATTGTTATAAATCATCAAGCACTTTTGTACTTTCATCAGTTTCGCATTTTGAAGATGTTTCGAGAGAGACTACCGCATGAACTGTAAGAGTTTCAAGGAGGTTTTATCATATCTCATCATAAACATCTATTATCATTGTAAGAGTCGCAATTTATACGAATGTGTACAAAAATAGCGACATACAAGTAGGGTCAATTGATTTGATATTGCTTATACTTTGCATTGCATGCGCAATTATTTTATATTTCTCTTGTTGTCAGATAGTCCAACTAGCGTCCAACCTCGAATTGTGATATGTGTATGGCAAAACACCGTTCAAAGTCATTATTGCCATAAGTATGCAACCGTTTGCATTGATAGCGTTGAATAGTCCTGATGTACGTACTTTTAAATGCTTTTTCTGATGACGTCATTTCTATTATATGACATCACTCTATCGGAATTGTTGTGCAGTCCTATAAGTTGATGTAAATGCCCCAACTGTATTTGGTTATTGAGTGCCCCGTATTTGTACCATATTAACAAAATACATGTACATTGAAATATACATAAATATCTTTTTTGGAGACTACATGTTGCACAATACCCAAGGCAAATATAATGCAAATGTTGATGCTTACCTTTCTTATTGTTTACTACAATTACATGCCTACATATCTAGTAAACAAAGAAGGAACTGCAAACATTACAATGTGTATTCATGTTATAATCTTTAAATGAACACCGCTGTACGATTTCCATTCAGTGACGTCGTTTCCAGAAAACTTAACATATGACGTCACCATGTACTGACAGTAAGCAATATTTGCCCCATAAGGTACTATGAAAACGAAGTGACCATATGGAGTAAATATTGTTTCCTGCATGCAAATAGTGACATCACATGTTGCATGTTTTCTTGAAATGACGTCACTTACAGAAGAGGTTGTAAATCCCATAGCAGCGCTCATGTATGTTGATGCTTACCTTTCTTATTGTTGACTAAAATTACGTCCTACAGATCTAGTACACAAAGAAGGAACTGCAAACATTACAATGTGTAGTCATGGTATAATCTTTAAATGTTGATGGTACATGTATTTAGAATATGTTTTGAAAAAAGGGTATGTCTTATAGTTATTATTTCTTTTTGTGTTTTAAATGTATGTTATATTTCCCTTTCCCGTGTGCAATTCTTTCACTTTATATAGTGTTATTTCCTGCCCAGTTTCGGCCTATTGTAGCCAGCTGTCTTGACTTGTCCTGTGATCTTTTCCAATCCATTAATTCCCCTCCCCCACACTATTTGTCCTCTTAGATTATCCTAGTTATTCCTTATGGTCTGCCATGCCGTTCCTTGCGCCTCTGTTCCCTAACGTATGTGTCATTGAGCCTCCTCAAGTGCCTTATGTTTTATGGATTGTTGTTTTCTCGGAGGTATTTGTAGGAAGCACTGTCTTACGTTTGTGGCGTTCCTTGTAGCAACTTATTTTCTCTCTTTTAAGCACATTTAACAAAATTCGATGTGTTGGAGCCAGAATCAGGTATCTCCATATGAATGTATCACGGAGACGGTAGATTCTGGCGCTAACCCCTCGAGTAATGTCGATAAAGCAGGAGCGTGTAAAGGGGATAACTTATTCTCTCTCTTTTTTTCTTTCGGAACAGGTGATGCCGCTATCATTTTTCAATTTATTTCCTTACTTTATCAGCTTATTTGTCAACTTGTGTGCAGATATGTCACGCTTTGTCAATGCGACCTTATCTCGCTCTAATTATCCCATTGTTCTGCTTTGGGGAATCATATTTGATTGGCTATAAATCCAAAAGTTAACAACCAATGGTTAAATAATTGTCCGGTTTCGTGGAAGAAGGACACGAACGTACTTTTACCCTTTGTTATAATTTTATAAATTAAGTCATAAATTATATTTCGTAGAAAGGTGAATGCATATAATGTTAACGCATTGAGTAGATAAGATTAAATAGACATTGAGATAAAATCTTTAAACGGTTTTTCCATGGAATGAAATATCACGAAAGCCCTATTGAAATTTGATAAACCAATAATTTGATGTATTTGGTAGTTTTGAAAACGACTTCAACTTATAACTTGCTATTACGGATAAAAACCGTTAGCATTGATGAGTTGCCACGTCTATAACCGGATGTTATGTAACTACAACAAAACGCTTTTTAGCACCCTTGGTGAAAATTAGCAATGATAAATGGCAACTGTCAAATAATAATTATCCCCCCCTGTTAGTCCTTTGATTCTCCTAATTATCCCTTATGGTTACCGTAGGCCAGGCCATTCAATGCGTCCCTGGTTCCTTATGTATGTACCATTGAGCCTCCTAATATGCCTTATGTTTTATGGATTGTTGTTTTTCCGGAGGTCTGTGTGGGGAGGGCACTGTCTTACGTATGTGACGTTCCATGTAGCAACTTATTCTCTCTCTTTTAGACACAAATGTAGACCAAGGAGGTCGTAAAAGAGACAAACCGTTCAAGTTGATGCGTAGATGTTAAATATGCATGCCTTTTATTCTATTTTTCTGTATTCTCCTGTCTTAACCATATTCTTTGAACTTTTTCATCATGCCCCTCTTCTCAGTTCAGAATATGTTCTATTTAGACTTTTACTTAGATTTGGGTCTGACTTTTGCATACTATAATTAAATTTTAAATATGAAATGCAAACAATGAGTAATATATTAATTTATTTTATGTCCAACCGAACATGAAAATAAATGCCCATTCCATCAAATTTGCGAATAAATCGGAATTATTAATTTGATCTATTGATTATGCAGTACACGAATGTGAGTAGGAATTAGAGGGGAGATTTACAGAGTCACATAAGCATGAATGTAAACCGTTTATACATAAATCAAAACTTTTTATTATTTAAGACGATCTGTTTTCTGCTGTTTTTTCAAAGCGTAGACATACAATATTCAAAATTGATTCGTAAAGCTTATTATAAGCGTGCGTGTGTGTGACCTGCATACGTGCCTTTGAATGACATATTGTTGAGAGTTTGGCCATTTACAAAGCGCTACTAGACTGTCACAGTATCTTCATAACTTGCAAATATCAAAGTTGTGCATGACCGGATAGCGGGAATATACTGGACTACAAGTAGTTTAGACAGTGGATAATTGCGAATTGCCAGACCTGATTACACCGCTAGCCAAAAAATAGTATTGGTTAGATTTTGTCATATTTATATACTCAGGCTGTCAATTCACCTCTTTTCAAAAAGTAGGGATAACGTAGGGCTATTTTTGTAACAAAAACTAGGGCAAAAGTAAGGATTGCATAGCCTAAAAGTAGGGATAGTAGGGATCATTCCTTTTTTTGTAATAATTCACCTCACATTCTCCATGATTCATGCAGGTGAAATAAATAGTTTGAGTTAACGCCTCAGATTAGAAAAAAAGTAAGGGTAGATCTAGTGGGGCTCTTTTAAAAAAAGTAAGGAACAGGTAAAACAGTATGGAAAAATAGGGTTCGAAGGGCCCGCTTGACAGCCTGTATACTCGATCTATACTTTATTTTATGAATCATTGTACACATTTTATGCAAAGAACACCACAAACAGGAGGGATTTTAGCAAAACTTCTGTTTCAAGCGTTTTGTAGTTAGCCTCAGTCTTTGCTGGGTGTGCTTGCTGACCCACAACGCGACAAAATGTTCAGATGAGAATTAGGCCCACTATATATATAATATATAAAAAACTTGCTTGCGTAGAGACGACCTTGAACATTTTCGATAGTGTTTTCACCACATTGAGTAATAATCTATATTAAGAACACTTGGAAAACCCAAATGTATTTCGATTGTTTATAAACATGATACTTGACTAGATCAGGCCTGATTCACTTAACATATTAATAGACGTTACTTGCATTTCAACCACTTGATAAATTTTTAATTTGTTTTATGCAGAATATATTGAGTGTTAAAATGTTGAACAGGAATGGAATGCAATCACACTTATTTTTCTGATCTTGAATTAATTTATACTAGCGATGTTCCATATTTAAGTTCCGAAATTAATTATATCGCCCAATTTATTCTGAAGGTCATATCGGAATATTGTCGAATTCGAACCTAAGTCCTAACATGTTGCGTGGTACATGTTCGACCCTCACAAAAATATCCCACCAACTCGACATGTAAATAGCATTAATAATTTACCTAAACTGGAGAGAAGACAATTAGGTGATTTTTCTCTTGCGTTTTTCAAGTATAAATCATTACTGATAGCGTGATTTGTTTGTTTGTTTTGACCTCACCAGCTTACCTGGAATTAATTATCAACCATTACTAACTTGCTCCTCCGCAAGCAACTGACAACGTGCGGAGAACATGACCATAGCCAAGTCACGGAAGAAAATAACCCGCTCAACCCGGGAGTCGAACCCGGACCGATTGTCTGAATGATTAATCGAGAGGTAAGGCATGTTATGTGTATATGGTACCAGTACACCGAAAGACTGCTGCATCAACGGGGAGGTGTAGCGTGTTCAGACAACCCCCGTTTCAAGTAACGCCCGGTAACATAAAATCGCGTTCAGACTACTGAGAGATAACTTTTACAAAAGAAGATAACATATTTTACATATCAACTATCCATTTTTGTAGAGAGGCAACTATTGGATACGCTAAATAGTTTTACTACTTGTATTTGAGACAATTAATACACGTACAATGTATTAGTCATAGTAAACATACCAGGGGTTTTCCGTTTTTTATTAGCTGGTACTTGGTGTTAGGCTAGATATTTATTTCTATTTTAACGCCAACATGACTTTGACATTTTTTAGTTGTCATGATAAGCTTATATCTTTAATTAATGAAGAAACAAATACTATTTTGTTATTCATCAGGAATTAAAGGTGAACTTTCTAATCCGAATGCCAACACCCATCACGATTACATGCTACAATAGTGTCGCATTTTACCTCTTGGGGATTTTAGCGCCTCTCGAAAACAGGAAAGGCGATTTTGGGTGGAAAAGGAATCTAAAAACTCCCGGTTTCTTCCCATCTGTAGAAAGAACCCACGCTAAACAAATTAAAAATGTTTATACACATCATCCAAATAATAAAAATAAGTCTTGCGGTCAAAATTGCTTTCAGGTCTATGATTGCACAATATGCACCTGGCCTGCGTGATTATTCGTTAACTTCTTAAATTACCGTCGTCGAAGCAGGAAGTGTGACTTCGAACATTTGATCTTATAATTATCTCGCGCCCACTCAACGAGAACGGAGAATGTTCAGCTGTGACGTCTTCTTTCTCTCTGTACCTACCTGTAATACAGTCTTACTTCACACAGAGTCGTATATTGTTGTAGAAGCTAGGTAATACAGTCTTATTTCACACAGAGCCGTATATTGTTGTAGAATGTAATACAACGTCTTCGTTCGCTCTGTACCTACCTGTAATACAGTCTTATTTCACATAGAGCCGTATATTGTTGTAGAATGTAATACAACGTCTTCGTTCGCTCTGTACCTACCTGTAATACAGTCTTATTTCACATAGAGCCGTATATTGTTGTAGAAGGTAATACAGTCTTATTTCACATAGAGCCGTATATTGTTGTAGAAGCTAGGTAATACAGTCTTATTTCACACAGAGCCGTATATTGCTGTAGAATGTAATACAACGTCTTCGTTCGCTCTGTACCTACCTGTAATACAGTCTTATTTCACATAGAGCCGTATATTGCTGTAGAAGGTACATGTAATACAGTCTTATTTCACACAGAGCCGTTTATTGTTGTATAAGGTAATACAACGTCTTCTTTCTCTCTGTACCTACCTGTAATACAGTCTTATTTCACATAGAGCCGTATATTGTTGTAGAAGGTAATACAGTCTTATTTCACACAGAGTCGTATATTGTTGTAGAAGCTAGGTAATACAGTCTTATTTCTCTATGTACCTACCTGTAATACAGTCTTATTTCACATAGAGCCGTATATTGTTGTAGAAGGTAATACAACGTCTTCTTTCTCTCTGTACCTACCTGTAATACAGTCTTATTTCACATAGAGTCGTATATTGTTGTAGAAGGTAATACAACGTCTTCTTTCTCTATGTACCTACCTGTAATACAGTCTTATTTCACATAGAGCCGTATATTGTTGTAGAAGGTAATACAGTCTTATTTCACACAGAGCCGTATATTGTTGTAGAATGTAATACAGGCTTATTTCACACAGAGCCGTATATTGTTGTAGAATGTAATACAACGTCTGCTTTCTCTCTGTACCTACCAGTAATACAGTCTTATTTCACATAGAGCCGTATATTGTTGTAGAAGGTAATACAGTCTTATTTCACACAGAGCCGTTTATTGTTGTATAAGGTAATACAACGTCTTCTTTCTCTCTGTACCTACCAGTAATCCAGTCTTATTTCACATAGAGCCGTATATTGTTGTAGAATGTAATGCAGTCTTATTTCACATAGAGCCGTATATTGTTGTAGAAGGTAATACAACGTCTTCTTTCTCTCTGTACCTACCTGTAATACAGTCTTATTTCACATAGAGCCGTATATTGTTGTAGAAGGTAATACAGTCTTATTTCACATAGAGCCGTATATTGTTGTAGAGGGTAATACAGTCTTATTTCACATAGAGCCGTATATTGTTGTAGAAGGTAATACAGTCTTATTTCACATAGAGCCGTATATTGTTAAAGAAGGTAATACAGTCTTATTTCACACAGAGCCGTATATTGTTGTAGAAGGTAATACAGTCTTATTTCACACAGAGCCGTATATTGTTGTAGAATGTAATACAACATCTTCGTTCGCTCTGTACCTACCTGTAATACAGTCTTATTTCACATAGAGCCGTATATTGTTGTAGAAGGTAATACAGTCTTATTTCACATAGAGCCGTATATTGCTGTAGAATGTAACACAACGTCTTCTTTCTCTCTGTACCTACCTGTAATACAGTCTTATTTCACATAGAGCCGTATATTGTTGTAGAAGGTAATACAGTCTTATTTCACACAGAGCCGTATATTGTTGTAGAAGGTAATACAGTCTTATTTCACACAGAGCCGTATATTGTTGTAGAATGTAATACAACATCTTCGTTCGCTCTGTACCTACCTGTAATACAGTCTTATTTCACATAGAGCCGTATATTGTTGTAGAATGTAATACAGTCTTATTTCACGTAGAGCCGTATATTGTTGTAGAAGGTAATACAGTCTTACTTCACACAGAGCCGTATATTGTTGTAGAAGGTAATACAGGCTTATTTCGCTCTGTACCTACCTGTAATACAGTCTTATTTCACATAGAGTCGTATATTGTTGTAGAAGGTAATACAGTCTTATTTCACATAGAGCCGTATATTGTTGTAGAATGTAATACAACGTCTTCGTTCGCTCTGTACCTACCTGTAATACAGTCTTATTTCACATAGAGCCGTATATTGTTGTAGAAGGTAATACAGTCTTATTTCACATAGAGCCGTATATTGTTGTAGAAGGTAATACAGGCTTATTTCACACAGAGCCGTATATTGTTGTAGAAGGTAATACAGTCTTATTTCACATAGAGCCGTATATTGTTGTAGAATGTAATACAGTCTTATTTCACATAGAGCCGTATATTGTTGTAGAAGGTAATACAGGCTTATTTCGCTCTGTACCTACCTGTAATACAGTCTTATTTCACATAGAGCCGTATATTGTTGTAGAAGGTAATACAGTCTTATTTCACATAGAGCCGTATATTGTTGTAGAAGGTAATACAGTCTTATTTCACATAGAGCCGTATATTGTTGTAGAAGGTAATACAGTCTTATTTCACATAGAGCCGTATATTGTTGTAGAATGTAATACAACGTCTTCGTTCGCTCTGTACCTACCTGTAATACAGTCTTATTTCACATAGAGTCGTATATTGTTGTAGAATGTAATACAGTCTTATTTCACATAGAGCCGCATATTGTTGTAGAAGGTAATACAGTCTTATTTCTCTCTGTACCTACCTGTAATACAGTCTTATTTCACATAGAGCCGTATATTGTTGTAGAAGGTAATACAGTCTTATTTCACACAGAGCCGTATATTGTTGTAGAAGGTAATACAACGTCTTCTTTCTCTCTGTACCTACCTGTAATACAGTCTTATTTCACACAGAGCCGTATATTGTTGTAGAAGGTAATACAACGTCTTCGTTCTCTCTGTACCTACCAGTAATGTAGTTTTATTTCACATAGAGCCGTATATTGTTGTAGAAGGTAATACAGTCTTATTTCTCTCTGTACCTACCAGTAATGTAGTCTTATTTCACAAATAATACAACCAACGTCTATGATTTTTGTAAGATGTCAGTTGCTTGCAAAGAGTGTTGTTATTACAAAATCTCTTCAATAAGTTTACCAATTTTCCCGTAGTGAAAATGTGCTACAAATTTAACCTCTCAACAACAGCCGAAACTGGCATTTCCAAACGGTTTTGGAAAGTTGTTCTACAGGATAATATAGTTTTGTGGTCGATAAATTCAAATCAGTTCCCCCTCAACCAACAGGGATATAGAATTTGTAAGTGAGGGAGTCATCAAGCTACCTTACGGAAGGTCGATGCTTCCACACCGACAGGGGCGTAGCTTAACTGAATGTGATGTGTATGCCTTGCTTTAACTATAAACTATATTTATGTGCATCTGTTATAACCCCAAATAACTGATCACAATAGTTAGATCGTCGTTCTTGTAAATCTGCTTACAATAACATCAAATACATACATTAAATATCTTACCTCCTATTTTATTGCAGTATTGGCCTTTTTATTATCGATGTTACGAAAAAGTGTGTTGGCCGCGGACTACGCGGCCTATAGGAATGTAAGCCCCTGACAGACGTTCGTATGTGGTCTTCTTCCTACCCTAATGACTGGAATTGACACTACCTGGCCCTGGCAATTTACGTGACTTAAATCCCCGCTACAAATGTATACAAACTCATTCAGAGAAACGTTTTGAGAATGAGAAACAACTTGTATTTTACGATCATGAAACAATTTCTATTAATTAATAATTAATCATAATAAATTGTTTATCAATTGTCGGAGCTCAATGCAACGTGGATTGAGATTTGCAAAACGCATCAACATTCCGGTGGGCTTTTCATCCGGTGTTATCGTGTATTTTCCTGTGTAAACTGTCGGTGCGAAGTTGGCAGTAAGGCCATACCTATACGAATCGATGTTTAGAGTCCTCAGACGGGTAGTTTCTCGGCCGTCTGATCGGAATAAAACCAGATCTGAAAATCCCCAACAATTGTGTTATGTATTATAAATATTCTTTAATAACGTTTGTTGGCCTATTTAGCCGATAATAATGAGTCGCGTAGCCAATGACCATGTTAATTAAACTGGGTCTGGTCATATACTTGGTACTTTGTGTAACTTTTGTATGAATGTCAACGGATATTCGGATATTCGAATATTCGTTTGTACTTCGGAATATTCGAATACTGATTCGGTATTTGAATATTCGATAATATATATATTTTCAATATATTTTTTACAACTCAAGTGATCAGTTTAAAACACAAAATTGATAAGCAAATTAAAGTTAAACTTCGAATTTCAAATGCATTATTATTAAATAAGAAGGTCGAATGTTGAAATATTCGTTCGAAAGATTGACCGAATATTCGAATACTGTACCAAAATTGCCATGAATTTCGTTGACATCACATAATTTTTGTTAACTAGTAGCTGGGACCAATATATGTATATATTGGTCCCAGCTAGTGGCTTGTATTTTTTGTCCTTTGTTTCTGTGAAGAAGGGTACATTTTAATCGACACTTTGTTTTTACTGCCTGGTAGGCAATATCGAAACATTAATCTGACGCTAAACATAAATAGAATTCGGTTAAAATGGTCTGATAGCAGGAACAGAATACATATTCTGGTTCCCGGCGTACTGATATTGCGTAGTGAAAGGGGAAAGAATTCCAGACTACAGAATACATAGTCTGGTTCCCGTCGTACTGTTATTGCATAGTGAAAGGGGAAGGAACTCCAGACTACATAATACACAGAGTATCCCCGCTCGTACAGGGAACAGTATTGGCAAAATTACGTCTACAACAACTGTATGACCAACATCATGTCGATATTATTGCACATTGCAGACATAGCCATTTCGTGTGATGGTGAGTATGATTTAATCTACGTACAAAAATGTATATAGGAACATTTAATTAATAGCACCAACGATATTGCTGCCCGGTGTCTGTAATACGTGAGTGACATATGCATACTGAGATACATGTACAGTAGTATTGCTGCCCGGTGTCTGTAATACGTGAGTGACATATGCATACTGAGATACATGTACAGTAGTATTGCTGCCCGGTGTCTGTAATACGTGAGTGACATATGCATACTGAGATACATGTACAGTAGTATTGCTGCCCGGTGTCTGTAATACGTGAGTGACATATGCATACTGAGATACATGTACAGTAGTATTGCTGCCCGGTGTCTGTAATACGTGAGTGACATATGCATACTGAGATACATGTACAGTAGTATTGCTGCCCGGTGTCTGTAATACGTGAGTGACATATGCATACTGAGATACATGTACAGTAGTATTGCTGCCCGGTGTCTGTAATACGTGAGTGACATATGCATACTGAGATACATGTACAGTAGTATTGCTGCCCGGTGTCTGTAATACGTGAGTGACATATGCATACTGAGATACATGTACAGTAGTATTGCTGCCCGGTGTCTGTAATACATGAGTGACATATGCATACTGAGATACATGTACAGTAGTATTGCTGCCCGGTGTCTTACGACAGTACCCTTACGTCGAGTCATTTCGATCCTTCTTTTCGTTTCGATCCCAGCGATTGTTTCCAAACCACGCAATACTGTGATTGGATTTATCTAAGCTTTACTTTATTTCAATAACATAATACTTAACACACATGAAAACACACAAAATACATGTTTAATTACGCACAGTTGTCTTTGTGTCAACTCATTGTGTTATTGGGCATGAAAGAGAAATTAGGGCGTGTGTATGAGAGAGACGGGACAGCAGACACTAAATTGACACAATTTAGACGACACGGTAACATGACCTTGACATTATAAGTATGAGGCTCGAATTGAAAGAAACATGAAAGCTCCTGCATATTTCAGAACGAGCACATACAGAGATCGACGTTGTTTCGCCATTTGTCAAATTATTTCTTATTTAAATCTGCAAAAAGGTCTGACACGGATTTTAGAGGGTTTTAACCCCTAAACACACATGTAGCTTAAATAGTGAAGGGGTCGAAATGACAGATCAACAGACTATTATAAATGTGTGGCAGGTAGGCATTCTGCTACATGTAACTGTACCTACAATAAATGCGACGTAAACACTGACGCGATTGATATGCTCGTGCCTAAAAAGGCATGGATTCAGATTGTTACGCAATATACATAGACAAAATGATAATACCGAACCACTGAATTGAGTAAATGCGCTTTACTCCAGTCCCTAGGGGTGTTCTGTGTTCAAAAAAGGTACAGAGCTAATTTATGCATCAGTGTGTAGGGGAATATCTCAACTATCAAAAAATCTTGCGTGCAGTTGTCGAATCATGGTACGATTTTAGAAGATGGCGCCAAAAATACATATATATTCATATTTTTTGGTGAATTATGTACAAAGTACGATACAGTTGTTCATTTAATGGTATATTTATGAATTTATACAGTTTACATAAAATATCACCTGACTTTGTAGGGAAAACAAATGGAAAATTTCCCCAAAAATGTCCCTTAAATCGAAATATTGCATAGTTTTTACTTATATTTTACACAAATGTGGTAATACAATTGTTTTAATGCTGAAATCATTGCTTTTATGAAATACTTGCTTTGCCTGGTACAGTGGAAAATCATTTGATACTTTAACGGGAATCAAACATTGCGTCGATACATTACTCAGAGGTAAAATGTTTTGACGCATTACGATTTGAACACCTCCGAAGCCTGCCAAACTTGTATTCATAGTTCATAACAATAAAGTTCCCAAGTTAAACGATCTCACATCGACTACATAATTATATTACTGCGAAATTGGTCCAAAATATGATCTTCATTTTCAATGAGGTAAATCAAAGGATCATTGAAATTTCAAATGTTTTTGAAGTACAGTCGGACCTCGTTCATTCGAATTCATCGGGACCGAAATCTTATTTCGAATAACACATGGTTTCAAATAGCCCATATCAGTTCGAGGAGCCTAAGAAGATACATTGGAACATGCTATATATTTCGGTTGATACCAAGTATTCGGATAGTAAGTCGTCGAATAAACGAGGTCCTACTTTATGTCATATACATGTACTTCGAATTTGATTTTTACAGATTTGTATACCATAGGGTATACATTTGATTTATTTCATGTAGTGATGATAGAATATATATATATTTTAGTGATTGAACAAAGACCAATCCAATGCCAAAATATCATTAGAATAACATACTCGATAGTAGATGTCAGTTCTGTTTATGACATGGGTCGAGTTTGGAACAGAAAGCAGGTTGATACTTTACCTATGTACCGGGACTGTTATGCCCCGCCATGGGGACAGCATGCATATCATGATCCAATGTATTCAGACACACTTCAAACGTTGCTGCCTAACCCCTGCACCTTGCAAGTTTGTCTAAATCCATTCCTAAGGAGTGACTTGTTCTTACCATCAAAATTCCCTGTAAGAATATTCTCCGCATATCACTGGGTCTGTTAAAATTGCCCTGTCGGCTTAAGCATCCTTTATACATTTCCTGGGGTCACCACATTAGTTGCGCATAATGCTAACATATAAACTTGTTTGGTGTTACTTGGGTGTAGTCTTGTAAAATACAATTCCTGTTTGTCATGAGTGGTCGAATACAAGCCTTACAAACACTATCGTTCTATTAAAGAAAAAACTGTTCCAGAAACATGCAGGCAGAGGATGCGCAGAAAGAATATTTCATGATTTATTATATTACGTAATGGCTCACTGTAGTGAGAGTTTGTGTTTAGAAAAGAAACAGCAGAATTATCCGAGAGACAGTCAATAGGATATTTAGGATCGAATATTCATGAATCTCCATTCATTGCACACATTTTCTCGTCAAGTCAGTGACAAGTTAGAATGAACATTTCGGAATATTTGCCACATAATATCCATACGGTGAGTAATGTTCTTGTTTTATGTGTATTTTGATATTAAGTCTAATTTATCCAATCAATACTAGACTTGTTGCTGTCGATGTATATCTGTAGTTAACAACCTACAAACGAATTATTATTGTGTGATATATATTTCATGAGGAATTCGCACGAATAACACGTATACTTGTGTGCAGTATTCTCAAGATTGCTGGTTGTAATTATCTGTGAAGGAGCTTACACGTATGGAAATTGAAAAGAAATAAAAACGTCTTTAATCGATTGTAGACCATGCTTCAACGAAATTATGTTTTCCTTTGACGGTTGTGAAAAATGTATTCACTAGCGTTTTATTCAATATAATGGTCAATGTAATCACTGACTATTTCTACTATTGAATTTGAATTTATGCATCTCACGATTGATCCAAACCGGTTACACATATACTACAATCTTGTTTAATGTGATCATGCATGACCTGCTTCTGACAATCTAGTCTAGTTCCGAGATGAATTCATACATTAATTACATTTAACTCACGGCTAATTATTCGCTCACCGTTGTGTATTGAGTAACGTAGTTTTCGTTCGGTTGGCTAATTGCACTCAAAATTAAACAAGCAAACACAGACACAGATTGTTATTTAATGTAAACAATATATTGAATATGCAAAATAAAAGTGAACGGTGCAAAATAAATCTGGATGTATCTTGTGAATATTGATTGTTCCATTAAATACCTTACATTTGTATTTTTGGATTCATTTCCTTTATTATGCTAAAACTGAGACGTAATGCTTAATCTTATTTTAATTCGATTGTGATTTTTTTTGGACAAATTATATTCATTACTCTTGATGATTGCTTTCTTGATTTCAAAATAGCACTCACACCTAATTCAGGGAGTGTGACAATCACGGCAGAGTTTCGTCAATGGCGGATTCGAATCCAATTCCACGATGCCTCCCCGACTTGTTTGATCATGTCTGTCTCGCTGATTTGGATTTTAATACTATGTTCGATTTTTGTACTTCTACTGTTTACACTCTCCAATGATTAAGGCACCGTCAAATTTCCCCCGACAAAGATATATATTTTACTTGCTTCTAACTTAATTACCACTTGGCAGCCCGTGTTGAGATCATATAAAAAACAAACGTATAAAACAGGCTCGATATCAGACGGTATTTAATAACAATATATCTCCGTACAGTTATAGTGTTGTCGGCTGTAACTGCTAATTGTGTTTCTTCTGTAATCTTAGAAAGTCAATAATTTTTTGTCTCCTAGTGTTTTCCTGTCTGCAAATAAAATGTCATCATTTACATAAACAATAGACAATGACATTAAAAGCCTATTAGATCAAAACGAAACCTGATAAACAAATCAAATTATGTCATAGACAGTTTATATGGAGTCGGATCTGAACGATGTTCATTCTCTCATAAACGCCAACATTTTACCGGGATGTACTTTACTAAGCAAACATTATCTTTAAAATAAAACAGTGCCACCTTTCCAGAGCAGCACTCTTTCGGAGACGCTCATTTTTGCTGTTGATTCGAGTTTGTTATTTTAGAGGGGTTAGTGAATTCTTACTGGAGGAAACATGCAATTGTTGTTAACAAATGTTTAGTATTCCCCAAACAGATTTAAGCGGTGACGGTATCATAATAACTAATGTGCGATTGTCAGCAAGTTGACTGGAAAATGGCACATATAAATATACTTCGCTACAGCTATATTTTGATATCTTGTGTATTCAAGGCATGATCGATATGTTGCACGTTGAACGATTCACGTACTGTTGTAAACATACAGTTACATGTAGAGAATCGAGATTGCGAGTGTTCATGTTGGTATTGTTAGGAATTAGAGCGAACAACATCACTAACAAAAACCCCGACCAACACCACAAACCATGGTCCCACCAATAACAAAAAAAATAGTCCTTACCGACAACACTAACCATGATCCCAAACAAACAACACTAACCATAGTCCATAACCAACAACACTAACGATAGTCCGCAACCAACAACACTAACCATGGTCCCTAACCAACAGCACTTACCATGGTCCTAAACAAACAACACTAACCATAGTCCGTAACAAACGACACTAACTATGAACCCTAACCAACAACACTAACCATGGTCCATAACCAACAACACTAACCATGGTCCCTTACCAACAACACTAACCATGATCCATAAGCAACAGCACTAACCATGGTCCTTAACAAACAACACTAACCATGGTCTATAACCAACAGCACTAACCATGGTCTTTAACCAACAACACTAACAATGGTCCAAAATAAACAACACAAACCATGGTCCCTAACCAACAGCACTAACCATGGTCCCTAACCAACAACACTAACCATGGTCCTGAACAAACAACACTAACCATGGTCCCTAACCAACAACACTAACCATGGTCCCAAATAAACAACACTAACCATGGTACCTAACCAACAACACTAACCATGGTCCGAAACAAACATTACTAACCATGGTCCCTGACCAACAATACTAACCATGGTACCTAACCAACAACACTAACCATGGTCCCTAACCAACAACACTAACCATGGTCCCAAATAAACAACACTAACCATGGTACCTAACCAACAACACTAACCATGGTCCGAAACAAACATTACTAACCATGGTCCCTGACCAACAATACTAACCATTGTACCTAACCAACAACACTAACCATGGTCCCTAACCAACAACACTAACCATAGTTCTAAACAAACACCACTAACCATAGTCCCTAACCAACAACACTAACCACAGTCTCTAACCAAGAACACTAACCATGGTCCCTAACGTACAACACTAACCATGGTACCTAACCAACAACACTAACCATGGTCCAAAATAAACAACACTAACCATGGTCCCTAACCAACAACACTAACCATGGTCCTAAATAAACAACATTAACCATAGTCCGTAACCAACAACACTAACCATGGTCCCTAACCAAAAACACTAACCATGGTCCCTTACCAACAACACTAACCATGGTACCTAACCAACAACACTAACCATGGTCCCTAACCATCAACACTAACCATGGTCCCTAACGTACAACACTAACCATGGTACCTAAACAACAACACTAACCATGGTCCAAAACAAACAACACTAACCATGGTACCTAACCAACAACACTAACCATGGTCCCTAACCAACAACACTAACCATGGTCCTAAATAAACACCACTAACCATAGTCCCTAACCAACAACACTAACCATGGTCCCAAACACACAACACTAACCATAGTCCCAAACTAACAACACTTATCATGGTCCCAAACAAACAACACTAACCATAGTCCCAAACTAACAACACTTACCATGGTCCCAAACAAACAACACTAACCATAGTTCCAAACTAACAACACTTATCATGGTCCCAAACAAACAACACTTACCATAGTCCCTAACAAACAACACAAACTAACCTACTAACAACATCAACCATGGTGCCCACCAACAACAAAAGCCATGGTCCCAAATAAACAACACTAACCATGGTACCTAACCAACAACACTAACCATGGTCCGAAACAAACATTACTAACCATGGTCCCTGACCAACAATACTAACCATGGTACCTAACCAACAACACTAACCATGGTCCCTAACCAACAACACTAACCATAGTTCTAAACAAACACCACTAACCATAGTCCCTAACCAACAACACTAACCACAGTCTCTAACCAAGAACACTAACCATGGTCCCTAACGTACAACACTAACCATGGTACCTAACCAACAACACTAACCATGGTCCAAAATAAACAACACTAACCATGGTACCTAACCAACAACACTAACCATGGTCCCTAACCAACAACACTAACCATGGTCCTAAATAAACAACATTAACCATAGTCCGTAACCAACAACACTAACCATGGTCCCTAACCAACAACACTAACCATGGTCCCTTACCAACAACACTAACCATGGTACCTAACCAACAACACTAACCATGGTCCCTAACCATCAACACTAACCATGGTCCCTAACGTACAACACTAACCATGGTACCTAAACAACAACACTAACCATGGTCCAAAACAAACAACACTAACCATGGTACCTAACCAACAACACTAACCATGGTCCCTAACCAACAACACTAACCATGGTCCTAAATAAACACCACTAACCATAGTCCCTAACCAACAACACTAACCATGGTCCCAAACACACAACACTAACCATAGTCCCAAACTAACAACACTTATCATGGTCCCAAACAAACAACACTAACCATAGTCCCAAACTAACAACACTTACCATGGTCCCAAACAAACAACACTAACCATAGTTCCTAACTAACAACACTTATCATGGTCCCAAACAAACAACACTTACCATAGTCCCTAACAAACAACACAAACTAACCTACTAACAACATCAACCATGGTGCCCACCAACAACAAAAGCCATGGTCCCAAACATGAACACTAACCATGGTTCCTACCAACAACATTAACCATGGTCCCAACCAGCAACATTGACCATGACCCCTACCTACAACACTAACAATGTTGTAATCAACCATTGTCCCTATCAACAACCCTAACCAACCATGGTCATTACCTACAAATCATGGCCCCTGCCAACAAAGCATGGTCTCTATCAACAACATTAACTATGGTCCCAAATTGCTATTACTATGGACTAAATCAACAGCACTTATCATGATCCCTATCAACAACATTTACTTTGGGCCCAACCAACAACACTTGGCTGTAATCATTCTGTCGATGGAAGCTGTCCCAATGTGTTACCATCGGAATTTAAAGCTTAAATATTGTTTTTTAAGCGGGCATTACACCCATCTTTAGAACATGTCAATGTTTGAATGCAGCATCCACGCATCACCAATAATGCCATAATAAATGTAGCATTCTATTGAGCCCCATGGTCATGTATTTAATCACTGTTGAGCAAAACTCGATCGGATGAACAGACACGAAACACTGAAACTTCAAACAAGGTCATTCACATGCACATTTTTTCGCTTTGATGTGCACTAGGTAACCAAACACACCTATGCACCATTGCTCATCATCCATTCATTTCAAATTGTAGTCGTTATTCTTACACTAGTGTCTATTGTATCAAAAAGTGGTCGTTTCTGAATACAGCTCGACTAGCAGTCCTGTAGTGCTTTCCTGACTCATAAATAGTTGTCATCCCATAAACATCTATACCTCATGATGTTCTATTTATTTTCATCATTACTTACGACTGTATTAGCATTTTATGAAGACTTGCATGCGTTCATTACATTCACTGATCCGTACCTGAATACACCATAATAAAACACAATGCGTTAATGTATAGCAGACATTCGTTAATTGACTGTACCGACAAGGCAACAGCTTTCTATCAGCATCATGCAGAGTCGTTATCCTATTTTATTGTATATTTTGATCGTGTGGTAATACGTTGCTATACATAATGCTGATCAAATTGCCAATTCTAACATTCACCACAACATTAATATGAGTTTATACGTCTGGTTTTGGTGCTTAATATATTTATGTGGTCGTCTAGCAGCTCATCATTTCTGTTCAAATTCTAAATATAGATCCTTGTTCACTTAATGTTAAACTGCTCGATATCATCTATGAATATGTATGAGGCCAGGGTGTGTACTCGTACACCACAACTTGCATAGATGAATTTACTAAGTTTCTAAAGCATAATGCATCCATCACCATCATCTTCATCGTCAGTGGCATTATAAAGATCGAATGTATTACGTGTTTCTGTAAGTTTACTGAATATTTACAATACATTACCTCATAAGGTTGTTCAGAATGGAAAGTGGTCTTTTTGACATTTGATTGTTTAAACATTGTTTTTATGCACTGTTTCCTGTTTGCATCGGGTGTATTCTCATGGTCTGTTTGAACAATGTTCATAGGTAATGGCATATTTGGAAGTGGTACATAACGTAGACTAATAGTATAAATATAAGGTTATGTTCTCCATTTGTACTCTCGTAAACAGATACAAAATACAGATACAGATACGAATACTAGCAGCATGGTTAGGATTTGCTATAGACACACATTCAAAGCCGACTGTTCTGATGCGAATGTAAACGCATTTATTTATGAAATTGTCTTTTGGTCCAATAATTGTCAATTGTTTACAAATCTTTAATGGCAATCAGTTTTGCTGATGTCAACATAAAGATACGATAAACCTTCAGATTCCACAATAATAGGATTCATTCTTTATTACGTGTACAGAGTAAATGCTTGTCGTGATTTGCTGCTCGATAATTGTGGGGGAAAGTTGTTTTGTCTCATATTATAAAATGGAATCGTATGTGACTATACAATTAAGGGCAGTAATGTGTGAAGCTGATATTTATCCATAAATGCTGTTCATATTTCTCTTCTGTATTGAAATAACAGCTCTGTAAAATGATATAATGGCGTTGAATTATTTGCGAAAGTGGTATTTGTAATGTATAATAATTTAAGAACAGGTTCATGCATCAACTTTCAACAAGAAAATTGTTTCATGAATGCACGCCTATAAGGCTATTCTAATGCACTATATTTGTCACCACCTAGTATTAAAGTTGTTGTTATATAACCGTCAATTTCACTCCGATCATCATGGCTATGTCAATTTTTCAACCATCGATGAACTAACAGCAATATTGAAAATCGTTTCCTGATTTTTTTGGCTGCAGACTTATTCCCTGATAGCGTCATACGATACAATCTTAAATTGCACTCCAATCACACACTGACTTGTTGCAGTATCGATCTAGTCGATTGATCTTACATTTTTCTAAGCCAATAAAGCGTGGATATCCAATGCATCTAACGCTGTATGATTCTATATTTTCAGATGAACTGATTTCATCATGCTTAAACACAGAGTTACGAACACGTCCTGTAAAGGCGGTACAAGAAGCCGGTCCGGGTCTCGGCAAGAACAGAACAGGAATACTCAACAAGATGGCACTTCCAGTGTTCCCGATCCTTCATCAAATACAATGCACCAGTCGCCTGACAAGGTATTAAAGCGTAAAGTTAGCATGAAGGAGCGGCGTCTTTCAAACGCCCAAAGGCGGTCGCTTGTGCTCGATGGCGATTTTGTGGATTCCTCTATAAAAAACTTTCATCGCCTTTCTTTAAGTGAAGAATGTATACCTCCGAACTCGATGTCAGTGTCAAATTCTGGAGAAAACAGAAAACCTTCCATGGAAAGGATCGGACGTGTCATGAGCTCATCTCCAATACATATACCACGCACCTCGCCTCCAAATTCCCCGTCCACTATGTGTGCCTCGGTTTCATTCTCAGATATCGTCATGTTCGAACAGTTTCGAGAGGGCGTAACAGAACAAGATTTACTACAAGTTGAAACATTCTACCATAGTCATATGTCAGATGTCTATGTATGCGGTTGCTTAGTGAATCTATTTCTAGGTTCGGTGAAATCCGTGCTCAATAAAGACCAATGGAGTTTTACATTCACTGGGATTCCTCTTTTACTACTGGATAGCGGAGAACATCTCAGAGAAAGAAAACTTTCAATAATTCTTGCAGAAAAGGGAACGGGTTTTACGCTTTGGAGAGATGTAATTGACAACAAGACTGGATATAAAACTCCGAATACAAACTTTCATACACTGCACACTTCAAAAGACCATTCCAAACTTGTAGGACTTAGTTTCGATGAAGCAAAGGCTGCTGCTGATTTCTATAGTCATATAAAAAAACTAACATTCGATCCAGACGATGAGCTTCTATTGCCTGAAAACTCACCGAAAAGGAGATCGATCAGAGACAGAAAGAGGCGATATAGACTTCCTCAAAAGTCCGAAATATCAATTCCATGTTGTTTTGTTCATGTGACAAAGCTCGAACCTGAATCACTGGGGTTAGAAGGTGACTCGGCAGCGAAAAGTAATTCTACAGATACCATGGAGATTTCAGCCCCATTTAACTTCCAGCACGTAACAGCAATTTCAGATGCAGGAAGTGATGACGTGGAGGCAGAGTCAAGGGTAGAGGAATGTAATACAATGGTTAAAAGCATTGACATCGTGGATGCAAGTTTAGACGCGACTAAAATGTAACTCTTTTCATCCGTATTAATTTAAAATGAATTGACGTGTGACGGTATGTTGCTATTAACAATTACATGTTTGACTGTTTCCTTCACTTTTTCTGATGCAGATACTTCGTGTCGTGGACAACACTAAAACTAGATAGTTGTCCAGGCAAAATTGCCAAGAATGAATTTATAACGTTTTATTTACACACGATGTGTATTAAATACTGGAAATATTGTTGGTTTGATTGTTGATGTCGAATCTTATAAAACATGTTTTGGTAGCCTCTGTACGGGAATACTATACCCAACACACAGGTCTCGAACATTACATATTATGACACAGTTTAAAAAAATAATGAAATGGATCTAACTAACTTTGTAACCGAAGTATATGATTGCATATTAGGAAATTTTACTACTCGATGAATATCTCATTAATCGACATTTAATGTGACTGATAAAGAACATGTAGAAGATTACATCGATTTAAAGTTGGCAGAAGTCGAAGTAACAGCATTAGTAGTATCACTGCTCTAATTGTTCTTATTGCTAACAGTAGTGGCAGTAATACAGCAGGAACTACACTATAAGTACTAGGGGTGTCAACGAATATTCGAATATTTGTTTGTACGTCCGAATATTTGAATACTGATTCGGCATTCGAATATTCGATAAAATATATATTTTCAATATAAAAGCTGAATGCAAGTGTATTCAATTTCAATGATGGGCATTATCGCAGTGAATGACATATTACGCGTGGAAATAATATCTACAGGTGGTAAATGACATGACCTGTTGTATAGTTGGGGACAAGAGAGATATAACACTCGGGTGATGACACTTAGGCCCTGAAAATATTAGTAATCGTGGGGAGTTTTACAACTTTAGTGATCAGTTTAAAACACAATATTGATAAGCATAAAGTTTATCTTCGAGTTTTAAACGTATAAGTATTAAATAAGAAGGTCGGATGTTCGAATATTCGTTCAGAAAGGTTGACCGAATATTCGAATACCAAAATTGCCATTCGTTGACATCCCTAATAAGTACCATTCTGCTATTACGGCTATACCGTGCAGTGACAACCATTGAGTGTGATAAATACCTATACTTTATGATGAAATATAATTTATTATTTTCTGCAGTTTTTGAGACTTGATGAAACTATCAGTTTCTTCCATACTGCCTGTAATAATGCTTCAACTTCTGTGTTACACGGTTTAATATCCGTGTATGTTTATCGCTGGCATAAGGGGCTGTACGTTTTTCTGCCCTAACTGCTGACAGTTTTACTGCTAGTATCGTTAGCAGTGAAAGGTAGCACTAATATTGTTGTTCCTGCTATTACTGCTACTAAACCAACTTCACTCCGATGATGATTAATGTTCCTGCAAAATGCTTCCAAACTAAATTCTCTCTCCCAATTTGGAAATATGAATACATCAATAACTGTCATATCAGAACGTATAGAGATCTTGTTACATTATTTCACACGAAAACCGACTTAATTTCATGCATGAATTGCATCCAATAAATGATTGATAGACAAAATGTCCTATTTTGTAAGCTAGCTGAATATGAAAGCTTCCATCCAGTTGTCCAATACTATAATACTGCATGAAACAGAATTGTTAGATCTAACATAAGCGTAAAGTTAGCTTTAGCTGTAACAGCAGTATTGCTGTGCTACGCTATTAATACCACTAAGTATTGCTACAGTATGAAATGTACAAAAGTGTTAAAAAAACAAGTCATACACTCGCTTATAGACTACCTCGAAATTAAGAACATTGCATTGATTTGACTGTGATTTTACGAACCAGTTTTAAATGATTATTCCATAATTGAATTCGATATCTAATCAAACGACCTTATAACTTAACAACATTTTTAATCCCGAACCAATGATTGTCTTATAATAGGGCGTTAACTATAGAATATAAAATTGGACAATACAAGCTAGAGGTAGTAATTAAGGTAACATAGCAAGATAATGAAGAAAGTACGCGCTAGCATCCATTTTTTTTCAAAATCCATAAAAAATGTTCAAGCTTACATTACTGTTGTCGCGTGCCTGTAGTGTTATTTTAATGTTTATCTGTAATTGATTTTTCTAAAGGTCATAATTAAACAATTTGGTGCATGTTATTCTACCGCTTTCAGTAATACTGTTGTGCTTATACACAGTAAACAGTAAAACCTCAAAATAAGACCACCATTGGGACCATTGAAAACTGGTCTTATTGAGGTCAAATATATAGCAAAACCGTGAAAATGGATTTAAAAATTGTGGTCTTAATTTTGAGGTGGACTTATTATTGAGGTGGTATTAACGTTAGGTTTGACTGTATTTGCTCCTACTACTGTAATATTGTATAGTGCAATGACTGTCGTCGCCTTGACAATATCACAGAACGAACTAGATCTGTCTTCATATCGGAAAATAATGTCAGAGTAGCGTATAGAATCATATTTTATAATCAAATTGAACAACAGCACACCACATCAAGTAGCTCATATCACGGAATTAATGGTAAAAATGCACTTGGAGACGATTATGTTAAAGTCACAATGTTTTTTTCCAAATGGATGCAAACCATACCGTCAGTTGTCAGCAGATATTTTAACAGTACAGAAGTGTATCTTGATGTGTACAGAGTACATACTTAATTGAAAACCCGCATCACATCGGCGGCATACAAACGGCTCTTTTTAAACTAATGTTCCATAGAAAATATTGAATACGTATGTGTATAAATGTAACTTAATGAAGTATGAACAATGAAGTATTACAAAAGTGTTGAAAAGATTCTAAGTAATATTTTTAAGACATTATTTCAAGTGTCTATGGTTTGCTGCATTAAGTACATGTAGTCAGTTTTTATCTTCATTTTGCATTACTTGAGTAATGTTTAACATAACTGGCCTGATATCGACATATACTGTGGCTTCATAGAACACTCTCTCCAGAGCGGCCCTCTTTTCAACAATTTTATCAATTTTCCCGTAGTGCAAATTACTGACAATTCAAACTTTCAACAGCAACAACCTCTGATCAACAGTCGAAATTTGCATCGTAAATTATTCGTATACTGCGTGTTCCTGGCATTGTAGATTAAATATCGACTTAAATGGCTTAGAGTATTTGGTGACAGGAGCACAAACTGTCCAATGATTGACCACATGCGAGGTTACAAAAGAATGTACATCATGTCTAGTGACAATGAACAAGAGATTGTGGAGTACATTTTAAATTGACTAGCCGAGCTATGTGAATAGATAACTGGACGGAACAATTGCGGTTCATTTGCTTGTGGTATCCTGGGAAATAACTTGTAATAGTTAAATTAGAAGATGTCTAACTGATGGCGACCGATTCAATCTCAATCTATCAAATACTGATATATAACTTGACAGGGTCATTATATTCCTATCACAATATAAATATGTAGTAAGCGATGAAACGAATATCCTATAAACACAATGTGGATAAATGGAATACAACAAGATAGCCATGAAGGTAATGTATCCTTCATCCAAGTAAACAGCCTCTGTCCCGTGTGGTCAACATTTTCGAAAGCAATAAGTTGTTTGAAACAACGTGAAGGAGTGATTTCCCGAAAAAAGTTGTTGCTCCAGAGGGCCACATTGTACAGTTTGTTGCTTCAGTGGTTCACGTTGGACAGATTGTTGCTCCAGTGGGCCATGATGGACAGATTGTTGTTCCAATGGGCCATATTGGACAGGTTGTTGTTCCAGTGGGCCACACTAGACAGGTTGTTGCTCCAGAGGGCCACATTGTACAGTTTGTTGCTCCAGTGGGCCATGATGGACAGTTTGTTGCTCCAGAGGGCCACATTGTACAGGTTGTTGTTCCAGTGGGTAACATTGGACAGGTTGTTGCTCCAGTGGGCCATATTGGACAGGTTGTTGTTCCAGTGGGCCACACTAGACAGGTTGTTGCTCCAGAGGGCCACATTGTACAGTTTGTTGCTCCAGTGGGCCATGATGGACAGTTTGTTGCTCCAGAGGGCCACATTGTACAGGTTGTTGTTCCAGTGGGCCACACTAGACAGGTTGTTGCTCCAGAGGGCCACATTGGACAGCTTGTTGCTCCAGTGGGCCATGATGGACAGGTTGTTGGTCCAGTGGGTAACATTGGACAGGTTGTTGCTCCAGTGGGCCACATTAGACATGGTGTTGTTCAAGTGGGCCACATTGGACATGGTGTTGTTCAAGTGGGCCACATTGGACAGGTTGTTGGTCCAGTGGGCCACATTGGACAGGTTGTTGCTCGCTCCAGTGGGCCACATTGGACATGGTGTTGTTCAAGTGGGCCACATTAGACAGGTTGTTGCTTCAGTGGGCCACATTAGACAGGTTGTTGCTCCAGTGGGCCACATTGGACATGGTGTTGTTCAAGTGGGCCACATTAGACAGGTTGTTGCTCCAGTGGGCCACATTAGACATGGTGTTGTTCAAGTGGGCCACATTGGACATGGTGTTGTTCAAGTGGGCCACATTGGACAGGTTGTTGGTCCAGTGGGCCACATTGGACAGGTTGTTGCTCCAGTGGGCCACATTGGACATGGTGTTGTTCAAGTGGGCCACATTAGACAGGTTGTTGCTTCAGTGGGAAAAACTGGACAGGTTGTTGCTCCAGTGGACCACATTGGACAGGTTGTTGTTCAAGTGGGCCACATTGGACAGGTTGTTGCTCCAGAGGGTCACATTGGACCTGGTTGTTGCTCCAGTGGGCCACATTAGACATGTTGTGTTCCAGTGGGCCACATTAGACAAGTTGTTGCTCCAGTGGGACACATAAGACAAGTTGTTGCTCCAGTGGACCACATTGGACAGGTTGTTGCTCCAGTGGATCACATTGGACAGGTTGTTGCTCCAGTGGGCCACATTAGACAAGTTGTTGCTCCAGTGGATCACATTGGACAGGTTGTTGCTCCAGTGGATCACATTGGACATGTTGTTGTTCCAGTGGGCCACATTTGACAAGTTGTTGCTCCAGTGGGCCACATTGGAAAGGTTGTTGCACCAGTGGACCACATTGGGCAGTTAGTTGCTCCAGAGAGGGCTGCTATAGACTGGTTGTCCTGTCTTCAGTATATAAAGTAGGCATGGTAGATTTTGTCAACCACATTTGCAACAGTTTCTGCCAAGAACATGTATAGCAATATTTTACATATTAATTAGTTGGTATGTATTTTTAACACTGCACAAGTTATATATCACATGATACGTTGATAGCTTTACGATAAACAAAGGATGGATTATGACTAGCGAGTACCGGTACATACTAACCACTGACTGCATTAGTCATATATGGTTTATCATATCAGCTACTTGAAACTACTTAAATTTTCACGAGGTATTAAGGAGTATACTGCCTCAGACTTTACAACTACAATAGACAGTGCTCTGACCACAGATGAAAATAGGCACACAAGGAAGTTATCAGTTACAATGTGGTAAAGCCATAAACCTTTGAGCAAAGCGATGATAAGCGTATTTAGAACAATGAACCAGTTTCAAAATGATAAGGAAATTAACAACCCTTATGTCAGTATCTGTGACACAAATATAACAATGGATTGAAAACAATAGTATTTGTTTTGTTGACAAATCACAATTTGTCTGCCTTATCCTTAAGATGACGAAAGTCTTATGTATCGATATTTGTAAAATATGTAGTTTATGAGAATTTTACCTAAGTTTTGAAAGAAACTTGAGACCAAGATGACCCTATATTGCTGACCCGAGTCCTGAGCACATAATTCAACAATAAATACACTGAAACACTAATGAAATGTGTCACCCTACATTTCTGCTGATTATTAACTTGATAGAAATATTTATTAGGATACTCTTTGTACAATCCTACGTGGACTTGCGCTTTCAGAAGATTGAAGATTGGGCAAGAGTGAAGTAACACAAATTGAGTTAATTTATATTCCTGTGTATGTGTTTGGAAAAATATGACAATTCAGGAAGTGACTAATTTGAAAAGCATTTGAGTGTAGTCTCGCCGATACTCTAACTCGACATAGACCGCATATACATCTCTATTCAACGTACAGTAAAATCTCAATAATACGACCACCCTTGGGACCCTAGAAAACTGGTCTTATTATTGAGGTGGTCTCAATATTGAGGTTAAATAAAGAGCAAAATAGTGAAAATGGACTTGAAAATTATGTTCTTAATTTTGAGGTGGTCCTTTTATTGAGGTGGTCTTTAAGTGATATTTACTGTATTATCAACATAGATGCCTTAACACAGGGATGCCAACAGTGAAGTGTGAAAAATGAGGAAAATTTGCCGGGGATCAAGGGGGCCGCGTATGTGGTGGGACAGGGGCGAAGTGCACTGAAGAAAATGCATTTTGGGCATCTTTGCATCATTTTGGAAGGGTTTCCTTGAAGCTTTTGCTGTAATACACAGTTGCTTCTCATTTAAAAAACCAATGTCATTCTGGTTTTGGCAGACAACTTACTTTCAACTAACATAAGTTCTTCCATGCCTTTATTATTCTTATTGTACAATCGTGTTACAATGTGGGAATATTAATCTCTGTTTTTGCTCCCCTTATGTTATAAATCTACTACATTCTTATAAATCAGAGGTGAAAGAAAATGAACAGTCCAGAATCAAAAGTGAATCCTCCACTCACTAAAGCTATAATATCCGAAGTGGGGATACATATGAGGTGTAGAAGCTTGACGAGTTTTTAATGTTAATTTACTGCTGTAAATGACAGAGGGAGTGAAAGGAACGTGTTGAGCCAGTTTTGTTTCCAGTTTTCGCGACCCAGACGATTATCAAATTTCGAGTTAGATGCGAAGATAATTATCTATATTTTGTCGACGAAGATAATTCTAGAATTTCGACGATTTCTTGTAATGAAAACATCGTAAGAAAGTTATTTTATGCTTTTAAATACCCAAGTCAATCTTCATCCAAGACAGAAATCAAAAACGTTCGGACAGATGTTTTGTTCATGCTTTTACCATTAACTGATACTTCGTCGTTTCCTCAGATCAGTAACAGTCTCTAAACAATGTGCAGCATATATATGCCCAAATCAGTGCATCGCTTTTGTTTTGTGACCTACGTCTGGTGCGATAAACGGACATTTCAAGAAAAGAACAACAACAACCGCACGGTGTTTAAAATCCCGTCATCCGTACTTGGTAATGTTTAAAATCGCGTCGACCGTTTTACGCCCGGATTTGTTCGTACCCTAACCCCCCTGCAAATTTTCTCCACGGATTTATGTGTTTCACGAGATCGACCCCTGGGCGACCCAACTCCGCGGAATTCCGCGGAAAATTCACATCCCTGTTAATAGTGGATGTGTGCTGAAAGAGAGTATTTTGTCAAAATTTTGTCAAATCAATGACAGGTTATTCTGGATAAATCCGGTCTACCTGGCCATTATACATCCTGACCAATGTTTGAATGGAACAATTTCAATCAAATATTGTTGGGATAGATAAAGACGTGAAGTTGTGAGTCATAGAATCAACTTAAATGAGTAAATCAATCACACATAGCTCTAGAACACCTGGTCCGATATTGCCCATAATCAAACTTGACTATGTTCTTGAACTTATTTGCATACACACTGTTCATCAGTCTGATAAGGTTTGGTGAAGAAATGAAGGCACAGAAGTGTAAACATGAAGAAATATGACATTTCTTTACTACTTCTAGACCTACTGCTCTAACTATCTAACTTATCCCAGATCTTAAAAGATCACACCGATTTTGTTTAATTATGAATAGGGTTTGAAGAGAAATGAATTTGATAGTATGAAATGTTAAAACTCACCATTTTATGATAAAATCAAAGGTCTTAAGTCTTTATATATTCGTCTCATATTCAACCATACTAGGAGTATGGTCAATTTTTATTAAGATTGATTACGAATTGTGGATACTGTAGGGTAAACAAACCAACTGTGGACAACCGACGTACATCCAATGATCCTTTGTTCTCAGGTGAACTAAAATGATCGAGTTTAAAGTCGTTTTTCAACAGCATTAGTTATCTGAAGCGGTCAGTTGACGTAATCAGTGAACCTGGGTTACCATGAGCTACTGACAACCTCCTTACATGAATCAGAGAACAAGTGACTTCGAGAAATAAACCTGATCCTCCCGACTTCTGTTGGCAAATTTCATGGCCAATTTGCTAAATCCAATATTTTATCTGACAACATGACAATTAAAGAAAAGGACCAACTATGGACAATTTGCTCATGGAAATTGATATATAAACTTCAGGATCAGGTTAATTTGATTGCAGTGGATCTGTGGCCCAGTGATAAAGCGCTGGACTTGCAATCCAGGAATCACAGGTTCGATCTCCTGCTCAACCACGGACAGTACTAAGTCTTTCGGACGAGACTTTGTAAAACCGAGTCCAATGTACGATGCTTTCCATCGCGCATGTAAAAGAACCAGGGGCGTTTGCTGAACTTGGGCATCTCCTGTATCATACACTATCCTCCAAAAATCTAAACTGACTAACATTCCTCAAAAGGCATCACCCATATGGGCAACTGGTGGCGAGGATAAATAAATGCAAATACAAAAAAAATTTGTTCGGACTATAATTTCTCACAAAGTAAGAAAACATATGCCTCACTCAGGGTTCGAACCTACAACGTCTAGCTTGGCAGCCAAGTGCCCACCCAATTGCACTAACCAAGCTGGCGTTAAATGACAAACAACACTCGTTTCAGTATATCACATTTTATAAATCCATACATTATATACTATAAACAAAAACCATTTTATACAAATACAGTAGTATTGCACTAAACAAATACATTTACAGCAAAAATCTGTGTGAAGATACATGACAAAGTGTTAGGTAATGGTCTGGTCAAAAAACCAAGACACCCAAGCTAGAACATACATTGCTTGCATACTTACAGCACAGTTAACAACCCACTTGTCAATTTGGAGCATTCCCATATAAATATTATGCAACTGAGATCAAGCATAGATATATCTCAAATCGGAATTATGCAAATCAATGAGACAGAAATGTTTCAGCAGAATTACCCCAAGGGGGATTATATCCTCACTGAGATATGTAGCACTATTATCACAAACTATAAACACTTTAAAAATGTCAAATACATGAGCATACTGTAGGATCTATGCTTTTAGCCTTAAGGATTACAGGACCATTAGTTCTAATTTATAAAAAAAAATTATAAAAATACTGTAGATGACAATGATATGACTAAGATAATGATGAGATCAAACATAAGCTATGACCATTATAATGAAAAGTCATAATCAAATTGATCATTAAAAAACAATTACCAAATTAAAATAAAAACCCTAACCCTGAATACATACAGGGGTTCCATATAACTCTTGAGTTAACCCTTTGACCACTGAATTTTCCAAAAGGTCACATTTTGATCCTTGGGGATTCTGGCCGAAGGGTCAATTTTTCTCTAAATTATAAGTATTTTCGCAATAAAATGGTAAATCTCATCAGAAGTTGTCAAAATGACCCTTGAGATTGAGTACCTAGTGGAACCTCTGTACATAGGCGACTATTTGCAATGAGCAAAACTTCAAAATATATTAATACAAGAAGCAATTTAAAATTTTGATATTCATGTAAATTTGTTGACGTTTATCATGAACACATCCCAAATTGATGAGGTTTACAGCAAGCAGCACTATTTCTTTCTCGTACGTACAACAAACATTCAGTCAAATTGATCTCCCAAACAAATATTTCTGTAAAATTCAATAGCAGCACCATTTGTAGTTGTGTCCAATATTATCCCCTAGCACTACACCATCCCAGTGAAATGTTTCGAATATATGTGAGGATGGTGTTTGCGGAACTGTCGTAATCTCTGTTTCTTCTCTTTTAACGCCATTTTAGGATTGTCTATTATAGTGTTCATCATATTTACAAGACTCTGATTGGTACAATCTTCTGATTGTCTCTGGTACTCAGACACTGGAACTTGCTGACAGAAAACGGTTTCTGAAAAAAGAAATAAAGAGTTATTACTTTTATTGAAAACTGACATTCAACTATTTTGAATGCAACTTATTTTAATATGTTTGCGACATCAGAAAAAAAATTAGCAAGCACAAAATGCGATTTCTTTTTAATATCAAAGGGACTAAAAACTCATTTCTATCCACAGTAAAATTAACAGTCAATAATGATAGTCATTAGAGTGAGCCAGACATTTATTCATCTTTGACTTTACAAAAAAAACCTTTTCTGAATAAACAAACGACAATGTCAAATTCGAACTATTTCTGTAAATGTTAACTTACCAGTTACAATTGGGATGACCCCTTCTTTGAGTTCGGCTATTCTTGAGTCAACGCTCTCTTTGAAGCCACAAGGTAATGTGAAGACCCTAGATGCATTGCGAACAAGGAACTGTACGACAGCCACTGACAGGTCCGATGGCAAACCTTTATGTCTCAGTATACATTCAGAGAAATGATTCAACACAGCCTGTTCGTTATCAGTCTAAAATAAAAGAAGAGATAGAAAATATAAAAAACATCTAATGAATATTTGGTCAATGATAAATACAGAAAACCAAGCTCTATCCTTTTAACTGTTTGATCAATGATAAATACAATATACAAAAAAAACAAGCACTATTCTTTTAACTGTAAGGATAAATGGGTCATGAAAAATACAAACAATGTATGTTTCAGTGATAACAAATATTATAATATAAAAATGAAAAGAGAATTTTTGTATCAATAAGATGTTTCCGCGAGGGTTCATGAATTTGATGACAAATAAGTAAATAACATATTAAAAGTATTGATTCCAAATCTCTAGGATAAAACGCTATTACTAATTGTATGCAAAATTTCGAAACATACCTGCTGATCAAGCCTCAGTTCCGAATCCGTCGCAGCGATTGACAGAAATTCCAGTAATCGTCTAAGTTCCTCACGCTGTCTACCAGGTAACATGATCATATTCAACTGCATAGCATGCAGTGCTGAATCCGACCTCTCTGAGAGAATTAATTTCATAATAGCGAGATTCAAGTCCAGAAATCTTTCAGGAAAGATAGAGTCAGGTCGCGTTGTGTAATGTTCGCAAATCATATTATATGCTTGCAGTTTTGTAACAGGATCATTTGCTTTAGAAAAGTCAGTATCAAACTTTGACACACCACGAGGTATATGAGCAATACAATCCAATGCTGCTTTCATAAAAGGGTCAGTATGTGAAGCACTCCTGGCTGAACACCTCATACTCCATTGCTTAGCAACGATGTTAGAAACAACTCCACTATGTTGAGGTTTAAGTATTTTTCTTTTCTGTTTAATATCTTTTTCTTCAGTAAGTACTCCATCCAAGAATGATAGATCAACAATTGTAAGTAACTGACACAAGGCTACTTCTCTCTCAACTTCGGAAATTTCTGAAGAACAAAATAGTAAGAGATATTAATACTGTATATCAATATACAAGGAAATCATTTGTAAACACAAACTATATGGAAACAAATGGAAACAAATGAAAACACACTAAAAATTACTAAGACTGTTATTATTTTAACTGAACAATTTTACATCAGAATTTACAGTTTAAAATCTCACATCAGAATTTACAGTTTAAAATCTCACATCAGAATTTACACATTAAAATCTCATTCTCACATCAGAATTTACACTTTAAAATCTCACAAACTGATGAGGACAACCTCAAATATATCTTTGTTCTCCTACCATTTATTAAAGCCATTAATGATTGGTGGTTTTTGGGTAAGTAGGAAAAATAATATGTATGGGTTATATGTAGCAGAAGGGGAGTTTTATTGGACACAAAGCAAATTTGACTTCAGTCACTTAAGGCCCAAGTCAAAGCAAGTTGCATGAATGATACTACACTAGAACATGTGATGACTTAATGGGTGGAATGCTGAACCTATATAAACATGGTAGGTTGAAATCAAATTAATTTTTAGTTCACAAAAATATTAAGTATGCTTACGTTCGTCGCTGATGCATTCATCATTTAGAGACTCTGTTGAAGATGTTGAAGGGGTTAAGCACAGTTTTTGTCTTTTGTGAATTCTCTGTGAATTATCTAGATTCTTTCGTTTCCTTGACAACTGAGAATCTTGCTCGATATCTTCCATAACTTTTTCGGAGGTTAAAGGATTACATATAACATCACCGCCCAACAACGATGTTTCAACATCTGGATTGATCCTAAAATAAAGAAACAGACATTGAATACCAAGCTCTCCAATGAAATAATACAGCATTTTTGTCAAACCTTAGCAAGACAGTAATACATTTCGAATCTAAAATGATTGGCCAGTTATCAAAATAAAAAAATAGGGTATTATCACAAAATACCCTATCATTAAATACCCAAAAGTACCCAATATCTTTTGTCGGGATGAAAGGTAATAAATTTGAAGCGTGATAAACAAAAGTTTCCATGGGTAACAAGATACCTTCCAGGTCCCAAAAAAATGAGGATAAATATCATTATATCTATGCATATTGGAATATCATTAATAAGTACATAATTCCAGTTAATATTGTTTAAAAAATGGCTGCGAAACACGCAACAAAGGAGCATCCAGACTATGGTTGCGTGAGAGTTTCTGAAAGTTTTCAAGAAAATAAATAAAAAATGCACTTCCTACCTCATCAGTTCTGGTGGAGTATGAACAGATTCATCTGCTTCATCCATAGCTGTCTCACAGATTTCATCTCTTCCATCTACATCATCATCTGAATCACTTGCTTCATCTCTTTGGTTTTCATTTTCCTTGTTTCCATGGATACCACAGAAATGGTACAGTTTACTTCCACTGTCTTCAAACTGGTGTTTTGTTGAATCAGTATCTTTGCTACCAACCGGGAGAAACACTTTTTTGTCCATTAAAGTCTGGCAGAGCTAAAATTGAAATATGTAGTTATAAGTCAAACTGAACATTACACTACACAGATGTGACAGATGAGTAGATCATGAGTTGTACCAAGTAATAGAAGTTGCACGTTAAAATAATGAATAATGAAACAAACTAGGACATTTATTAAAACCTATAACATATTAACCATAATTATAAAGTTGCACTTATTATTATTAGTAATATTACACATGGATTCAACAAATAGAGCCACACTTTACCAGACTTAATTATAAAAAATTATAAAAAATCCTCCATTGCTCACAGTGAAAATTTCCTATATTTGATGCGACTGGAAGATTTTTTTACCAGACATTGCAAGTTTTCAAGCAGATTTGACAAACTAAATGTGTATATTGTAATGCTCTAGAGCTCTATAGCTGAGAAATGATATAGATCAAAACAATTCAAATGTTAATAAATGCACAAAACTTATTTGTAAATTGAAATAAGCTTACCTTGACAGCTTTATCTCGAGTGAGATTACAGAATGAATCTTGATCACTCAGTAAATAATGAAGTACAACATCAACTGCATCTGTCCCAGTGAAAGAGGATGCATAATTCTTAAGCTTATATCTACGCTTTTTCAATTCAACTCTATCTTTCAAATGCTCAATCACTTCATTCCAAATCTGTGTAGCCCTGAATGGACCTACAAAATAAATAATCACAACATTATCACATTGTCACATGAAAAGAGGTATTTTATAAGACAATAATCAATCATCAAAACTCAGAAATTAATACTATCACATTTAGGTGTAAATATTTATTCATCCCTGATAGCAGAAGTCTCTGTATCTGACAGAGTAATTAGTAATTTAGTGATTAAAAATGAAAGATAATACAAGTTTAATCACAAACAATGCACTCACAACTCATCGTCATCTTTGTATTATGAATACAATGGGTAAAATCACACAAAGTAAGATCTATCAGAATTAAAATAACAACAAAAAATATCTATCCGAAATATAAGCAATTACACAAATCACGATTTCATTCATAATAACTTGTAGATATGTGATTGTGAAATATGATATATATACTATTTCCTAGCATCTAGGTTTGAAATTCAAAGGAACAATATCAAACTATTTGATCTGATTGCAGACTGATACAATGTATTATAACTGATATAAGTCAGGATAACACAGAAAAGTTGTTACATGATGTATACAATGACAACATAATTATCCTAGGATAAATAGATTTTCATCTTTTTTAGTAATCTTACAACCTTTATGTATTTTTGAAAGGTTTAAACGCCCCAGGCATTTGAAAACACTGAGACATGTGTTGACTTTAGAAGATAGCATAGATATATGACTGAAGTAAGAGTGATTTATGGTTGTAGAGAGATGTCATGCTCCACCTGTCAATGCAAACACCTGCTTAACTGAAGTTAAAAACCAAGTCACATGGTGAAATTGAATTTAAAATAATAAAACATGTGTCAGAGTGCATACTCCCATCATTATATATAAAGACACATTCGAAAAATGAAATAATATGTACCGCTTTCACACCTAACAATGGAGCAAAGTGCAAAAACGTTTACACATTAACTAAAGGGTACGAACTAGTTTGGGTGCGTACAGAGTAGATTTTGATGCAGTTATTATCCAAATCAACAGCATTGCATTATAGTAGTGTACTTAAGAATATCGATCAATATCATAAACACTTTACCTGAAATAAGCTTTGATTGTCTTAACGGCACAGCTCGCTGAAACCGTGTCAATGGGCTCGACGGTACGTCGTCTTCCAAAGCTGCCATTTTCTTTTCAAATTTCGTGCTAAACCACAATGCATCGCGACTTCCGCTGAAACGTAAACAAATCCCGTTGTACTGTAAAGTATGCGAATTTGAGAAATATGTTTTCAATTAAATTATTCAAATAGTAAATAATTAAGAATATATAGGGTAAATAGTATTCACAATTAAATCGTTTCCGTTAAGAATCTTAAACAGATCTAAAATAAAACAATTTTGGCAATGAAACACGGGTAGACCTACACATATAGGCCTAAACACAAATCTACAGATGTAGGCTAATATTTGTATTCTTACCTTCTGCAGACGTTAGGAGGAGGCGTCAATCCAAACGATGCAAACAAATTTTTGATCGAACGATTCAAATGTCTCTTTGAGGGAGAATCGAACGAACACAGAGATGCATTTGCGATATCTTTCATGGAGCTAAATTTCTTATTCTTTAAGTCACAGAGTGAAATGTTATGCACATCCATATTTAGCAGAAATGCAAAAATCAAGTAATAAATCGATGCATAAAATACATAAACATGTATAGTATATAGTTAACAGGCTCTTTAAAAGATTCTTAAAACACTTTAAAATATATTTATATTAATCTATAACAATTACAATCGAAAGATTGAATGACAATATGCAACGTATAACAAACATATATAGTGCAGCCTGATCGTAGCTTTACAGTGCGTTCATTGGTCCATTAAATGACCGACGATCATCAGTCAATTAGGTGAGAAAAACACCCATTTCAACTTAATTGTCACGATTAACTTTCCAGACAGATTTAATTGTTAATTAATTATTGAACGATGTCTGGTACAGGTATACTGCTTAATTGAAAATGTTACCGGATTTGTCTAATTCATATCCGTTGATTTAATAAATTGGTGAAATTAACATGAAACAAATTTACAACCCACTTTAAATTCGTTTTATTTTTATTGCTTTCATTTACTGTTTATGAATAAGGCTTCATGCTTATTTTCGAAATATATATACAGAAAACAGAATATACATCCTGCTAAAATTGGAAAATTACCCAGTCTAACCTTCAATCATGATCGTATGACATGAATCGTTCCCGTTGTAGCTATGACAATAGTAAATAACGTTTTAGAATGAAAATTCTTGTTTTTCTCGACAGGGATGCGCGTATTTAAATTTTTTAATAGTGAACGTTTGAAATACTTATGAATGTTTTATGAAACTGATTTCGGCACAATAAATGACAATCTATTTCCTAACTTATAAAGTCTTTACAACCTGCTTCAGTGGGCAGTGTATGTCTTTATCTTGACAATATAAAAGGTTACATCATTTTTTATTGTTTGATCGTCATTCATATTTTTTTTTAATTTTACAAATAATACTACATCATATGTATATTTTCATTGACTGACTGTGAATTATACGGAGCAATGTTCTCATCAACTTGATGTCTCTTGGCTATTACTTAAATTATATATACGAGGATGTATTATGAACATTGACCCTTTTCAAATGTTCCGCTATTTTCTGTTTACAAAGCATTTTGGGATCTTCTCTGACAACTCTACAATGTAATAGCAGTACGTTATGCACTTTATTGTTAATATGGCGGAGGTTTATTGATTCTCATCCAATATAGACACTGGAATCGAAACTTTGTTTTTGACATAATGACACAGGTCGCCAGCTTGACGTGTTTTCGCAGTTTGCGGATATTAGAATTAAATTCAAAGCGCCAATAGAATAACAATAACTACACTCGGTTAAGCGATATATACATATTTATCACTGGAATTGGAATTAAATGATATTGTTTGCAGACGATCGGATCAATAAAATGAAACATTGCAGATGCTATAGAGATGCGTTCAGGTGGATGTTTTTATCTCTGCACGATCTTAATGTGGTAAATTGTCAGTAATATGAAAAGCGTACCAATTTACATCGAACGTCTGCACGTAGGTCACTGACTGTTATCTCGCAATTTATCTGCCGCGTTTCTTTAATTACTATTTAATTTCTCCAAAAACTGTTCGATAAAGAGATCATGGAGTATTAAATGAATCTGAACGCCGCAAGCTCTATCAACATTACGAGAATTAAAAAACGGTTAAACTTCACAGACGTGTTTGTTCATCAATGCATCATTTTCATGAAGTTAACCAAAAGTCAGATTTAAAGTGTATTTTATACACTAAGTACTAACTGGAAATCGACTTCCCGAACTTTTTTTGTGGGAAACTCAATAATTCTTCACCGAGGCATCTGACAACATGCAATGTCACAAATTGTGATTTTTTGAAAGTTGAATATTTTCAATAATCATCGTCCTATGTAACCATTCAGTTCTGGAAATTAGCCACATTACACCAATTCATACTCCATCAATACATAGTTCCAAGGAATCAGACTCAGAACCTTTCTAAACTGTCTTCTAGAATCAGTTTAATATAAAAAATCTTGAATTTTACATAATTACATTGAAAATAATTTAGCATTTTAAGAAAATCTTTAAAATATTAATGCGCTCCTATAGGTTTCCTCTGTGTACAGATTGTATCAGTAAAGTTTCGATACTTTGGAACGTACTTGTCATAAGTGTGTCGAGATAAACGAAGTTTTCCTAACTTCAATATTGCTAGTAATAAGCAGATATGCTACGTTAACATGCTGTTTTTTCGGCGCAACCGTACTAACGTGGCTTTGCTATTTCATTGTCAGCATTGTGTAACCAAGTTCTAGCAGGCGCGTAGGAAGGTATTGATCATTTGGGCCGCGGTTGGGGTGGGTGCGGGACCGCTATCCCCTCCGGATGAGAACATTTTCAAGAAGTCACCTTTCACAGGCGCAAAATCCACCACTTTTGAAATTATATTTTCCGAAAATTTGTTTGCTGCGTAAGTTATTACATTTATTCATATGTGTCAAGTTTGGTAAAAAGACACATAACTGTTAGTGATATATTTTGAAACAGTTCAGTCGCATTTTTATGTATTTATTAAGGTATATGAAAAAATGTGAACAATGGTATATATCATCATCATTAGCAGATGCGAAATCACGAAAACTGTACATGCAAAAGTTTACAAAACACAAGTGCAACAGATTTGTTATCCACAAGGTTCTGGAATTTGGAACCATTTCAAAGTCTACTTTCGTAATAGAAATTCAGAATATGTATTGAATTTGTATCAGCGTGTACTGCTAAAAATACTATTTGTGAGTAAATGTGATTATCGCCATTTAACTGATCGTCAATTAAATGTAAAATGGAAGATTCAAAACAATGCCAAAATCAATATACCTGTCAGCTGGTTAGTATGCTTCCTTTCATACCTTCATTAATCCGCCGACTGTCTTCACACCTTAGAAGGCAGGGTACTAGCGACGGCCCCAATCTAGTAGCGAAGATAACACTTTGCAAAACGTATTAGATATCTTGGTTGAATGCCAATTAAATGTGTGGCGGGTTTTATTAGTTTAAGATACAAATGAGAAGCAGGTGTCATAAAATGTTTGCGGCCCTATTGCCGTTGCAAGCCAAAATACCCGCGGCTCCTGCGGCCCCAGCTCCTACGCGCATGTCTAGACGATCGGGTTTTGGTTTTTACATTTAACATAAGGCGTAAGCAATCCTATGTTGAACTTCATTCCCCGATTTTTGAATTTTACACTCATTGGAACATTTTCAACGCATAACAAAATGTTGTGGTTCAAATGAGACGCAGGCGTGTATAAGGTCTAAAACTAATTACACAACGGAGGGCTATTTATGGACCGCGCGGAAAACTAAATGTACACAAATCCACCCAAATCTACTCAACGAGTTCTTAAATCTTTTTCGATTTTGTTAATAAATGTTTATTTGGGTAGAATGTACAATCATACTATTATTTGTTTCGCTTGAAATTAATGAACTTAGTCTGAGCATGATGTTCGTTTTATTTGTAATGCATTTGTGAAATCTTCAAGTCTCAAATTTGCGTGCACCGTATGAAATCGTTACCCACAACGGGGCATTATTTACATTTTCAGATTTTTTCGACCAGACTGTCGAAAACCTACCCGCCTGCGGACGTTAAATATAGATCCATATTGGTATGACCTTAATCAATTGCAGTATTGCAAGAGGCGCTTCATAATGTCTCTGCAAGTATAATATATCATGAAATCTAAGATTACATGTATTAAAGTAGTGTCATATTGTTATGTGAAGCCAAGACTAGATATTGGTTTCTTTGCATCATATGCGTGAAGGTTACAGTGTTTTTCTAAAATTGTAATTCAAAAAATTATACCCACTTAATCTGAGTATACTAAGGGACACAACTTGTTCATAATTCACGCTTAAATATCTGAATTCCCAAATGGAGTTGTCGCCCTTATGAAATCAAATATTTTAAAGCCGAAATGAGAAAGTCAGATTTAATGGACTTGACGTTCGCTCGATATTAGTACACAACAACTGATCTGAGAATTTGAAATGTTTGATAAGAAAACAAATGGAACAATTTTGTTTATAATTTTATTCTTATCTAATCATCTACCATACGTAATCATTAGTCTGTTTAACCTGATTCGTAGGCAACGTCAACCATATTAATAACATTTTGCTGTCAGACCCATAAAACAGCCTTAAATGACGGAACACTTATTTAATCTTTCAATACCAAATCTTGTCAAAATATTGCAACATAGTCAAAGGTCGTGAGTTCGAACTCTTAATCAGATGCTCTTTGTGATGAATTTACTAATTATAACTAAACTCTCACTCAGTCACGGGTAGCACCGTAGCTAGGAACTAGTCAGAGCGGCCCCTCTCTCTACAACAATATCATATATTTTCCTTATAAAATGTAACCATTTTTGTTTATAATTTTATTCATGATTTAGGATTATTGACAAAATCGATCTGATTAAAACAAAATGATGAGAATACAATGAAACCTCAGTAATAAGACCACCATTTGGGACCTTTGAACAATAATCTTCAGTTCTTATAGAGGTGGTCGTAATATTGAGGTTGAATAAAGAACAGAATAATGAAAATGGACTTGAAAATGGTGCTCTTAATTTTGAGTTGGTCTTATTCTTGAGGTGGTCTTTAAGTGAGGTTTTACTGTATATCAAATATAAATACGGTTTGAACAAAATTTACATATATTGAAATTTTCTACCAGTTTAAACTCCGCCCGGCAGCAACAATCTCTCCACAGCTGTCAACACTGCATCACACAGAGGATGTTGCTCTGGTCAGGCTGCACTGTATGATTTATTTAGAAATCAAAACAATGTATGAACATTATCTAAAAATTGTGATGCTCTTTGAAAATCCATGTATTTCTTCTACATTGTATTGTATAGTACTATTGACTTTTGTTTGCTATCAACATTGCAACATGTTTTATGCAATAAGTGATATCGTATCGTATCGTATCGTATCGTATCGTATCGTATCGTATCGTATCGTATCGTATCGTATCGTATCGTATCGTATCGTATCGTATAGCTGATTTAACATTTTTAAAGGCACAATGAGTCACTGAAGAAACACATACCAAAAGGGAAAAACATCTAAAACATTATATATTTCTTTTGTGTCTTCTGTATTTGTAAACACAATATTTAATATCCTGGGAAGATTTTTTATATGAAACCTCTAAAAGTCTTCTTACCAAAATAATGACGAGAATAGGGCCAAGGAAATCATAGTTGACAACATAACACATATAAATATGGTTTGAACAAGTGCCGCTGCTAATGTTGTTGCTGATGAAAATGATGATACTGTTTTAATGACGATTACCATAGTGATGACGATGCTATTGTTTGACTCTATTATCATGATTATTATGGACACTGTTATTGATGATTCTATGCTCTAGTTGATTATAATAATGGTGTGTTTTCTGTGTCCGTATCGATACTTTGGTTAATGATATTTATATTTCAAATACATTTGTATGATTAAAGAAAACGAATGATAATATATTTAATATGTGTAGACATGCGTGTAACTATAGAGACGTGATTCCCATTTTATTAAATACTGCTTTTTAAATTTGTGAGTTTACGTTATTGAATAATAATGATAATAATATATATTGCGGTAAAGGAGTATTATGATACATAGATAATTAAATTATGCAATGATATTACAATAATAATCATAACATGTATATACTATTTATGTCATACACACCAACAATGACCTAAGAGTGCATGATAACACACACGGAGTAGAATTCGTGTTTCCATTGTGACCAATATGACCTCATTTATGTTATGTTTGTAGTATTTAACTACATTTCACATTTGTGGAAAGTATACCATAATTGTGTAGGTAAAACAATTCACTTTGGAACCGTTCTCACGTTTGTGACATTTCTAACATTTGGTGGAATGTTACGTACACGGACTGAAGTTGAAATGAGGTTGTTTGACCATCTACATAGTATTACGTTTTTGGAAACCGTTAAAGATAAGTCAATCACTTCTGTCATTACCGTTATTTGCACTATTTCATCGAACGGAATTCTTTCATTTTCGACTGCCGTATACCATCCTGTTGAGGGGGGGGGGGGGGTCTGACAGTCAAAATACGACAGTTTTGTATACAAATTGTCGGTCAATCTTTGAGTTTCTTTTGTAGCCATGACCTGAAAATTAATGATAAGCAGATTGCGATTTTGACACTTAGTAATTAAAGTATACGACACATAGATTAAGGAAAACAGTGAATATTTTGTAGAGATAGGAATAATTGAGGAAGAAGATGAAATACAAACAGAAAAGTAGACGTCCGATTTTAATACTTTTAGTATTAAATGAAAGTTGAAAAATATATCTGTTAGAAGATGTAAAAACTTGAAAATGGACTTGTTGGTCACTAATACAGGTTTTGTCGTGGCTCAGCTCGTGTGTTATAGAATATAAAGTTAAATAATCAGGTGGCATTGGCGATGTAGTCAGTGTATAGATGCCGTTTTCAGTGTATGTACATCATTCAGTCCAAATAGTTTTCGAGAATCTTGTTGACAAGAAATTCTATGTTCAATAAGGAACATATTTTGTGATTGGCACAGTCATTAAATCAGCCTATGGCTTTCATTATGCCCACGACTGTTGAACAGTTTGAAACGTTCACTCGAGTCACCGAAACGCTCGCCAATAAGTAAATGACATCGTCCATGGTATAAGGGTTAGGTAGAAGCCACTGTGTCATTATAAGGCTGTTTCAAAAAACAGTTCGTCTATAATGTACGATGTATATTCAAACCTAATACACTTAAAGACCACCTTAATAATAAGACCACCTCGAAACTAAGAACACAATTTTCAAGTCCATTTTCACTATTTTGCTCTTAGACCACCTCAAATAGAAGACATTTTTCGAGGTCCTACGAGTGGCTTTATTATCGAGGTTTTACTGTACAGATGTCTATAACATTTCTCTATGAGATACTATCATGATGCTAAGGTGATGTTTTGGACATTGAAAGTATAATATAGCTGCCTCGAATTCTACTTACATGCAAAATATGAGAATTAGTTTGTGTTAAATTGCAAGTCAGTAATGGAACATTGACACTATGAGGTGGAAGAATGTAGGGTAATGTTGCTGACGAAACCAGCTCTCGTAAAGACATTTTTTACACCGAAGCACAAATCGACGCCGACACCAAGGGTTTAATCAATAATCGTTACCGTTGCGCCTACCCATCATGGTAACAACGGGAAACGATATCATGCCAGGTCCGCAGATATGAACACACGACCATGACACATGTCATAATATTAAAGATATTTTCGTAAGTTTTTGTAAGACTGCGTTGCAACCTTAAATATCATCTTTATTTTGACAAGTCGCAACATTAAACATTAGCAAAGCCTTTCCGATCCTGCAATAAATCGAGCCGAGGGAATTCAGTGGAGTTTCGACACAACGACCATCACGAGTAATTGGGATGTAATCTTTCTGCCCGACGTACGTGAGAAAAGTAGCACATGAAATACCATATTCCTGAAGCCGGAATCCCGACACAAATCCCCAGGTTACGAAATAAAGAACGTAGACAGGTTATACAATATAACTATTTTGGAGAGGTATGGAGGACAACAATGTACTGTAGAACATGTCAACAGGAAGAGAAAATAAAGCAACACAACGACCTCAGTCTTGAAACCATTCGTGCACATGTTTCGAACCTGCGAGATATTACCGTCACGTGGCTAACTTTGGCGATCAATAAAATATTTTTATAACAAACGACTGTAACTTCATTTTTGTGTAGTACTCACTGATGTTAAATGGTATTGAAATACAAAATAACGTAAATGCATCTTTTGATTTTATACAACATGTATGAAAAGGCAAGCTTTTATCAAATAATTATGCCTTATCGCTTATGTTGAACGACGCCTGATTAACCTTATGTCAGCTTTAATTGTAACATTTTAATTAGGATTTGTACTTTGTAGATTATAGCTTAGACATAATTTCATTTCTTAACCAAAATTAGACATGATATCAAGCATAATGCTGTTTGCTTTTTATTGTGTATTTACTAATTTTGTAGGCGTTTTTGGTGATTATAGTTGTTTGTGTAACTACAACATTGAGACGAGTGTGTACAGTAAGCCTGACACTCATTCTACAGTGAGTGGTTATTTGTACGAGTTCGACTGTAAACCAGTATACGAAGCAGTACCAGAAGGTTCAAAGTTGCAGTCCATACATTATGAACACCAGGTTAGAAATTTACTTTATTTTTCTTATAAGGAGACTCTGAAGTATTAATACAATTAGGTTTGGTTTATAAAATCGACTGATCTATGGACTTGGTTTGACTAGTCTGATAAGTTCACTGAATGTTAACGCAACTATGCAGATATAATTACTATTAGTTCTGAATTATCTGACAAACAGACAAGAGACGAAAGACATGTAGGAACTGATCAACAAAACAAAACAGCTGAATGTTCCCAATCCTGAAGATTTGCCGGGACCGGGGGGCTGCAAGAGGGGTCTAGGGTCGACCAGCTGCTCTGATCGAAACTTCAATGACCCAGCATTATCAGGTGCAGGCGTCTGATTATCTAGACTATTGAAACACATTCGTACACGAAACGTTTCGTCCCGGTCGCGATTCGGCCCCTACAAAATCCGGATTTCCGGATTATTCCGGAACTTTAGAACCCCTTTTGTCAAAATTATGAAAATAGTAAATAGACTATCATTCATGCACTACATCGTGTAAAGTCTAAAATATTAAATGCGATCAGTACAAATGTAAAGGGGCATTTTACTTTATCATTGTTTTGCGTTTTGGAAGATACTGAATTTATTTCGTTTGCACAGGTGATATTCACTTATTTCAAGTGACACCGATGAAATTATTGTGATGTTTGTCTAAGGATGAAATGATTTTGACCGGGTGTAAACGTGATTACTTAACCTCTTGTGGATGCGGAGTTCCCTCATTTACTGACTGTACATTGTCGCTTTTTTGTGATAAATTGTAAAAGTCATGTTTTTATTTAGATAATATTTATATATAGATTTTTCAGATCCCAGATTCACGAAAGAACTGACTTAGAGCTAAATCTAGAGAGAAAAAAAATTCCGAACGTCCAATTTAGATTGAGTTACTTTTTATTGAATGTTACGCATTAAAAGTGTATTGGTCTCTTTGGTCATTTTCCAGAAAATATTTAAACTCACATTTTCCGACTCTTAAATATAGATGAAAACAGAGATGAGTTCAAAATCAGTTATTTTAGTTTCACGGTAGTGAGTAGTTATGCTGTCAGTTATGATAAGAATGCAAATTTAAAAGACACCACAGACAGTTTAGATACACGTATTCCTAAATATGTTTTTGTCAGTAATTAAAACTAAAAAGGTGAGCTTATTATGAATACAGACATAAATTCGTTTGTAAACTTAGGGCTGCTACAGACTAAAGTATTTTTAACGCTACTCGTTGCTATTTTCTAGATTGGATATGTGGAGACTGACAGCAGCATGATGGTACAGATATGTCAAGGGGAAATTCCGAAAGAAGACGCAGGTTGGCTTGGTTTAACCAAAATCGACTCTTCCGTAGAGTTTTTTTTTTAGTTGTATTGTATTAAATGAAAGCATGTGCCCCCCTCCCTTTGCTTTTGTCTGGGTAGGAATCCTAACCGGGAAGTTGATTTTTTATGAGAGGAAACTATCATTAGATTATAGAATATATATTATAGAAGGTCGGTGGTTCTATCCTAGCCGCCTGAACCCGAACTAATCCTCCATCGTAATGCTGGAAAAGTCACTACAAGTCACTGTCCGTTTATATACCTTAAACCCTATTCCGAACCCTCTCACAAAACGTGTTCCCCATGTTTCCTTGCGTATTTACCTTTCATCTCCTCAATGGCTGGTGTTTAATGGACTGTTGTTTTCCCGGAGGTCTGTGTAGGGAGGCATTGTCTTGTGTATGTGGTGTTCCCTTGGTAACTTATTATTTCTTCTAGTGGCCGAATACAATAGTAATCGTAGCACTTGATTTGAAAGACTACAGTCTTGCTCTTTTTGTAAAACAGCTAACAATGCTCCAGAAACGGCTATTTGAAGACTCCGGTAAACAAAGATCACATATTTAAAACGCGTTTGCTTGTTCTATATGTTGTAGCATTACACACCAGACATACTAGAACCAACGTCAGCACGCTGTGTCACATAGCTACACTCAACACGTCCGTACGAAAGCCTGGTGGTGACATTTCAGCTTCAATAATTCAAGAGTTCATCTTAACGAGTGAATTCGTGAAGTTGAAATCGTGAATTCGTGGAATTGAAATCGTGAATTCGTGAATTCGTGGAATTGAAATAGTGAAATCGTGCATTCATGAAGAAAAAATCGTGAATTCATGAAAATGAAATTGTGAATTCATGAAGTTAAAATTGTGAATTCATGAAGTTGATTTTGAAGCCAAAATGTCACCACCAGGCTTTCGTACGCGCTTAGATGATTCCGATCAAAGTAGCGTTCTTGTATTGTGACCGTTTACACTGACACGTTTTGTTTCCTCTCTATTGTCGTTGTCAGCATTTGGTGATATAAGTTGTCTTTATTGCATTGGTACTAATTTATCACATTAATCGTTACTCCCTCTTCGGGAACAAGTTCCATTTTTCTTTCACAAAGAGCATGACTGTGATATAATATATTGATCCCAGATATAAGTTTACATTATATTAATTAGCGATTGTAATTTCGCCGAAGATAACATTAATTAGTACGAACATTTGTACGGATGTACGGTATTATTCACGTGAGCCAGATTAATATTGCTAAAATGTAAATATGTAAGCGTATTACGTAAATATTTTCATAAAACTATTGGGTATTTCAGTTAAAACGACGCCGTCTCATACGAATGAAAAAATGACGTCGACCACACCGTTTTCACAAACGACAAGCACTGCAGCTCTAGCATCATCAACATCTCCCTCGACAACTACGGATGCTGCGTTATCACCAACTACCACTACAGCGACATCTACAGCAAACACGCATGTCGTGACGTCATCTGCATTACACAGTACACACGGGGCATCAAATTCGCATAGTAACACACCAAATCCACATATAGGTCATAGTTCATCGTCCAGCAGGAATACAATGTCAACAACAACAACGACAACAACAACAACAACGCCAACAACAACAACTCCAACAACCCCACCACCAACAACAACGCCAACAACAACTACGACAACAACAACTACGACAACAACAACTACGCCAACAACAACTACGCCAACAACAACTACGCCAACAACAACTACGCCAACAACAACAACAACGCCAACAACAACAACGCCAACGCCAACAACAACTGTTCCTCCACCATGTGAGTAAAAACCAGATTTATTCGACGAAGTAAGCACTCGTATGTTATTCATTGAATCAGAACCAACCTGCAATAATGGAGATTTGTGTCCATCTGTCTGTATGTCCATTCTACTCATCGACTTTTACAGACACATTCCCGAAATCGGTGGGATACAGCCCGAATGAAGAACACTATGAAATGTTACAGGGAAAACCCGAGGAATACTTGCATGAACATTTAATACGGCCATACCATCGTACAATGTAGATAAGCTTGTGAATTCATAAATGCAATAACACTGCTATCCCAAAAGCAGTTTAATTTACGTTATGTTGTTTAAGTTTAATATGGATCAGGGTCCAGAATTATAACCGTTACTCACCACTCACATCTCACCACAAAGGTCTCACCACTCATATCTCACCTATCATGTCTCAATACTCGGGTCTCACCACTAAGGTCTCAAAACTCATATCGCACCACTCAGGTCGAACCACTGCGGTCTTAAAACTCATTTCGCACCACTCAGGTTGCACCACTCAGGTTGTACCACTCAGGTCTCACCACTCAGGTCGCATCACTCAGGTCTCATCATTCAAGTCTCACCACTCAGGTCTCACCACTCAGGTCGCACCACTCAGGTCTCACCACTCAGGTCACACCACTCAGGTCGCACCACTCAAGTTGCACCACTCATATCACACCACTCATGTTGCACCACGCATATCGCACCACACAGGTCGAACCACTGTGGTCTTAAAACTCATTTCGCACCACTCAGGTTGCACCACTCAGGTTGCACCACTCAGGTCGCACCACTCAGGTCTCACCACTCAGGTCGCACCACTCAGATCGCACCACTCTGGTTGCACCACTCATATCACACCACTCAGGTTGCACCACTCAGGTTGCACCACACATATCGCACCACTCAGGTCTCAAAACTCAGGTCGCACCACTCTGGTTGCACCACTCAAGTTGCACCACACATATCGCACCACTCAGGTATCAAAACTCAGCTGTCAAAGTTTACTTCGCCGAGTCTGAGTTTGGAGAGTGTGATGTGTATCAATGTGTAACAATGATAACTGAAAGTACAATGTTTCTTGTAGAACAAAAAAAATCGGGACCGCAAAAAAATTCCGGTTTCGGGAGTATTCCGGTTTATAGAGGGTCCGGTTTTGGGAGGTTACACTATATATTGTTTTGACATTTGAGTGTGCCTCTCAGATTTGAGGGTATTAAGAGTGCAACACTCATTCTCGGCACTTAGCACTTATAATTTACCTTACACTAAACCTACGACTACGATTTACACTCAGAAATTTATAAGAAGGTACGTTTGTATATAACAATATTAGTATTAAACAATCAGTAAGCAACGTTATCCTTTCACTTTCTCAAATCTTCTAACTCGAGCAAGTTTTGACATTCTACATTCTAGTGCTGAGTGAAGAGCGTTGAGTAAAGGTAGTTACTCTCTGATTCCAAAATACTATTCACATGTTTGTTTTACATTTAGCATGTCCAAGTGGTTGGGTAATGCATGGAGACTCATGTTACATGTTCCAAACAAATCATCGTTCGCATTGGCAAGAAGCGAATGTAAGAATATTTTCTTGTATTCTAAAGAACTGCGTGTATCACGTATGCAGTTCAATTCTGTTGATAACTGTACATTGTATCTTTATACTGCTCCGATAACAATTCAGTGCACTCCCAAACATCCCTCTCTTCAACAATAGTTTCAACATTCCCTGTAGTAAGACTTAAAACCATTTTGACCTCTGTCGAGCAACACTCTCTCAACAAAAGCCAACCTGAAAATATAGGGTTGACAGATATACCGTTAAATGTGGTTTACTCAGCCAAAAGTTAAAGGGTTCAATAATATTTACGTACACATGTTTTTCTTGATTTTTAGGAAAATGCATTGATGTTACTATTTATCTACAATTATTCTCAACAGTAATTTACCTTTGTTTACATTACAGAACGATTGCAAGCAACAATCATCACATTTGGTCATCATTGATACGAGTGATGAGAATAGTTTTCTCGTAAATCAGTTGAATAGCCGAATAGACACACGTAGGTACACATTAACATTGTATTGTCTTGTCACAATGAAAAGCGGTTGTTTTATGTCCTAAATTGCCGCTTAAACTCATTAGTCGGCGCCCAAACAACGCCTGTTCGTGCCGAACCCGGACGTAACTGAATTGGGGACGAACCATTTCGTCCATAAATTATTTTATGATAAAAGTCTACCACGTTGTTGCTTATGGCGCTCAAAGACGTTTCATTGCAGAGTCATTTCTCGCTGTGACAATTTATCGAAATCCATTTTTGATCTGGAGTGACCAGAAATCGTAACATCTCGGCAATTTTTTATGTTGCACAACAAATCTTAACCTTCAAATTGCGCCGACCATCTTTTTTTCAAAATATTTCTTGTTTCTAATAATGTTACGAATGCACATCGATCTATACTCGGTAGTGATCTGTCTTCTCCGATTAAGTTGACCTAATGTCATAGCAACAACGTCATCACTTTTTTCTTATAGTGTTAGGAATGCACATCAATCCGTACTTCGGGACAAGTTGGTTGAAGATAATACACCTAAGTCATATACTATAATACTGCACCTTTAATCCATTAGATAATTATAATCGTTGTATGAAGAAGAACACGTTATTACTGGTCAGTATCGAAAGAACACTGGCAAGGTCGATAGTCGTATATAACTGAACGCCGGATGGATAACGGTGTAAACTCCAATGCAAAATAACAAAATGGCTTAAAATTTACTAGTAGTCAGAAACAAAAGCAAATATGATTTTTGCTCGTTTTTTCTGTGTTGTATTTCTGTGTATACTGGCATCAAACTTTATTCTTTTTGGTGCATTTGAGACCTCCATATACAGTATAACTTCACTTTAAGACCATCTCAATAATAAAACCACCTCGAAATTAAGAACACAATTTTCGAGTCTATCTTCACTGTTTTGCTCTTTATTCAACCTCAATTATAAAGACCATCTCAATAAGAAGACCAGTTTTCAAGAGTCCCAAGGGTGGTCGTATTATTGAGGTTTTACTATATTTATTTAAACTTTATTTATATAGATCCTGATCACGACCCTGACACGGCAGCGTGGGTGGCGGGAACGGACACTGACCAGGAGGGTACGTGGGAATGGTTTAACGGCTTGACCAACACACATTCACAAATAACATATAACCATTGGAGACCTGGTCAACCAGATACCGGTATGTTAAGTCATACACTATTTTACTTGACCATCATTGTCTAAAGAAAAGACTGTAAAACATGGCTGAAAAACCACCTTAAACTTGAGTTCACTTATCAATAAGACCATATTTTAATGGATCAGTTTTTCATATTTTCTCTGATACAGTAGGAATTCATCGATAATCATACCCCCTCACCACTAAGACATACTTTCTTCAAAACCCATCGTTGTCTCAATATTGAGGTTTCACTGTGGTATATAAATATGAATATAAATTACATGTATGTCCAACTTAAATTTCAATGGTTTATAATCTTACCAATGAGTACCATTCGGTCATTAAAACTTGTACTACTTAAGATCTTATTGATAATAATAGTTATAGGAACTATATGCGTTGTCCTACATGATAGTAAATTTATCTTGTTACTATTTTTCGGCGTAGCTGTATAACATTGATTTTGACCTTCAATTTTGACCAACCAAATGTTGTCCTCGACGCGGGCTTTTTAAAATATGACTAAACATATTTTAACCATGGGCGAACTTGTTTAAAACTGGTTTGTCAAACCATTCATTTGTTTTAACTAACTGTTTTCAAACTAAAACAAGTTTCTGTATTTGTTAATAACAAATCTTAAACTGGTTAATCAAACTGACCGAACTACCTTCAAGTGTGGTTTGTCTGGTTTGATTTACCCGAATAATCGTATACTAGTTAAACAAAATGTTGGACTGATTTTATGGCGGGTGACCGTGCCACTCATATGTGGGGCAATGTTTAAAAATAAATGTTTCTTTGCTACATGGGAACCTGGCTTTAAAATTGTCCACTCTGTTACGTTGCAAAACAGACGTTTTAAAGTTATTAACTCTGATTTCCTTATCACGCACCAATCTGTCTGCAATCTCGCACAATCAAAATCACGTGGGCCATTTTTCATCTACTAAACCATCTGTTTGTTTGCAGACCAATTTTAATCTTAACTGGTTTACGTTTTTCAACCAAACTACAACAATACTGAAACCTCAAACCTGAACCAGGTTTTGCAAAACAAATTCGCCCCAAGAGGCACCAAACTGGGTTATCGTTCACCCAAGATGCACCAAACGGGGTTTTCGTAAGATGTGCGTTCTTTAGCAGTTCGAAGTTTGCCGGAAGTAGTTAATATGTTTAAATATATAAAATGACCCTGATAAGACAGGTCCATGATTATAGTATAAATAGATCAGAGTTAATTTGTTGTAAGGATTTATTTTTCAATATGTTACAAAAAACAAAATTTCATTTAACATACTGGACATCATTCTATCTACGCCTTATATCTTTTTTTTAAAGATATTTCTTGTTATTATTTAATCAAGGTGACCACGATCACGATGAAGATTGTATGTGTATGGTCGGAAACAAAGGATTCGCATGGGAAGATTACAGCTGTAACAAAAACATGTATTACGTATGTGAGAGATCTGCCTTGTAAGTACATTGTATTGATATTTCAAGGCGATAGCCTTGTCATGTGTTTTGACAAGTTTATCAATATACACATTTATGGATTAACACATCTATACACTGTATAGTAAATTTGTACATTTATAATGATTTTTTATGATATTGTACATTCCGGTAAATGCGCACAAAATTCTGATAAGTATTTTTTAATACCAAAAGAGTTTTTGGAAAGAAGAAAAAGTATACTTGCTTGTGCTATCGAGGTTTTTATTTCAAATTTAAAACCAATAAAAAAAAAATAGATTGTCCGTACTCTCCCCTTGTTTCTGTTGTTGTTATTTTGGAATAAAAACTTAATTTATTGTGTTTTTTTTTAAATATCGACAGCATGAGGTAGCTTTGATTATTATCTTTGTATACATGTGTTTCTTTTGCAAAAATTAACGCCTGTGCAATTAGACTAATTTACCTGACAACATGTGCACTTTGACAGTACCAAAAGTTCAAATAAATTTATTATTTATAACAGTTTTACCAAATTATAGCAGTATTAGACTGTACAACGATAAAACCTTTCTATAATAAGTAGTTTCAAAAATATTGCTAAAAAGCAAATATGGCTATTTTCTATGGCATATATCGCCTTAATGTAAGAAAAGTTTTAATTGGTAAATATATCTGATCTATCAATTAACTTGGAGACACTTCTCGTTATTCAGTAAGAATCGTTGTCATGAATGGTGTCATTAATTGTACGGAAGAAAAAACCAATGAAATAACGCATGTTGGAAATCGTTTTAAAATATAGAAGTTGTACATACATAGGTTTTGCTGAAAAAAACGGTATGAATGACAAATAGTCCAAATACGTGTATTGTTGATGACATGTTTCCAGACATACTACTCATGTGACACAAAACAACGGAAATGGACACCAAACACAGGGCGGAGCAACACAGGGACCAGCAAGTATGTTGTTGTTGTATCCTCAATCAAAACAACAATTAGTGCCACGTTTTGGAGGGATGGATGTTACGGCATTTGGGTTTATTCTTTGGGAGTTGACAAGAAAACACTGAAAAGCCGTGAATTATCCGTTCATAATCGTTGACTGTTTTATGATAAATCCTATCTCAGCGGGGAAATTAGCGAAATCATGAACCATTATTTCAAATGTAAGGGTCGAATATCTTTGGGAAATCTCTTGAAATGTGGCACGAATAATACCAGAGTTTCAGGCATGTAGCTTGCATATGGCCTGTTACACCCAATTAATTTACTTAAAGGTTTTGAAAAAACTATCATCGACTCGCCTACCCACAGGCACCAGGTTAACACATCACATTTGAAACACTTTCGACCCGCACCTAAAATAACCAAATACCTCCAACTAGTCCAACACATTAGGCTTGTACATGCTCATATTACCTTAAACATCAATACTTTTGTTATTTTACATTCTCTTTGCATGTAACGTCTAAACGGGCCATAGCCAATTTGATGTAGCCTTTTTCGAATCAACGAATAATAACTTTTTTTCGTCGACACAGTCAAACGTACTGAAGAATGTCGTTTTGTTGTGACAACGTTGTGTCCATTTTTCAAAATGATCCCCTTGTAAAGAGTTCAAGCTATCCCCTATTCAAATAACCCTCCGTAATCTGAAATCGATTTCATTTTATCGCCGGGGGTAACCTGAACCCGATTTCATATTACACACATGCAGTTTAGATTATCCCTCGCTGCTTGAGCTAATGTCATCATTTTCAACTATTTGAAATCACGGTAAGTTAATTGAATATTTATTTATGAAAAATACAAAACTGAAAGCTACTCTCGAGCTGCAAAATAAATGAATAAATTGTATTTACATTGCTGTTATGGATGTTGTTGCTGCTGCTACCGTTGCTGTTCATGCTACTATGTTATTTTGTTGTATTTTGTGGTTGTTGTGATGCTTACTACTTCTATAATATGTCATTTGCTGTTATTATTTTTAATTTATGCATGGAAATGTGTATAGATAAAACATACATTAGAAAATGTAAAGAGTTCAAGCTATCCCCATTTCAAGTTACCCTCTGTAATCTGTAATCGATTTCATATTACAAACACGCAGTTTAAATTACCCCTCGCTGATTGACATAATGTGATTATTTTCAACTATTTGAAATCATGGTAAATTAATTGAATATATATATTTATGAAACCTACAAAATTGAAAGCTAGCTTCGAACTGCAAAAATAAATTAATAAATTGTTATTTACACTGCTGTTATGGATGTTGTTGCTGCTGCTACCGTTGCTGTTCCTGCTACTATGTTGTTTTGTTATATTTTGTTGTTGTTTTGATGCTTACTACTTTTATAATAAATCATTTGCTGTTGTTATTTTTAATTTATGCATGGACATGTGTATATATAAACATACATAAGAGAATGAGGTTGTATTCTGAAATCGCTGGGGTAGCTTGCAATCACCTCCATCGCTACACCTAGTTCTCGATTCCGGGTTTTCAACTGACCACAGTTCACAGTTTTCAGAATAAACCTACTGTATTAGTCGACAATAGAAAACTGCAATTGGACGGAAACAAATCCGAACTTCTATACAAAAGAAGCGCATGTTTTGAAAATTATTTAATCTAACTCGCAGTAGAAAACATTGATTGCGCTCTATAGGCAATGTGTTTTCATTGCTCATCATATTGGATGGTTCAAAATTCCAAATTATTTGGAATATAGGCGAAAGACATTCTTGTCGGAAACTGCTACATGATATCGATAGGACGCCAATAAGGCCATACATGACCGAAAACTGTGAAGTAAGTTCTGTTGGGTCTTATTTAACCATCAACCTGTTACGAGTGTACTTCAACATATTATACTCAGTACATTTAAAATGCACACTATTTTACCAACCATGCTTCTTTAAATTCCATTTGATTACTTTTGAAACATTTTTTTTTATAAAAATATGTGTCGATTGTCATAAAATTAAGCCAACTTGTTGCATACACAGGCAATATCGTGTCAAACTTTTTTCTAAATTTAAAAAGTTAGTCAATGAAAATTTAGTAATCCTACATTGAGCGTTTTTAAATGTACTGAGTATACTTTTCTAACTGTCTACCAAATATCGCTAATCTCTAAACATCATAACAATATAATACCGTCGACACCCCCTTTTGGAAAACAACTTCAACATGCCATTATCGATGATTTTACTCTCTAACAGACTGTCAGAATGGATGGGTAATGCATCATGAATCATGCTACTTCTTCCATACAGATAGCAGATGGGAATGGGACCATGCAAATGTAAGTAAAAATACTACTAGACTCTGTGTAGCTCCTGGGTTACCAACCAGCACTGGTCTGCTCCTCCACAAGCAACTGTCCAAATAAATCAGATATCAGAGGTGAAGGACTAACGACATTGCATTATCGTCGGTGAAATTGTTAGAGAAGAACATACAACTCGCACAGGGTTGAACCCAACGACCTCTAGATAAATACTCGAGCACTATACTAACTGAGATAACCGGGTGAGCCAATCTGTACGGGTATCCGTGCACCCGTAAATATACTCAGTACATTTAAAACGCACACTTTTTTACCAACCATATTTCATTAAATTTCATTTTATTACTTTTGAAACTCATATTTATGGAAATACTTGTCAATTGTCATGAAATTTAGCATACATGTTGCGTACACGTGCAATAATATCTTGTCAAATTCTTTTCTTGTATGCGAAAGTTAGCCAATGAAAATTTAGAAATCTCATATCGTGCGTTAATAAATTAACTGAGTATAGATTTATCGCCATGTCAATATTTTCTTTTCTTGTTTACAATATGATAAGGAATGGTACGTTATACATTATGTCATTGAACTTGAATATGGACTCTAGTTAACTCATAAATTTGTGGTCATACAAGAAAAATGCTTAAATCACGGCCCAGTGTTATAAAGCTGAGTTTGGAGACCAGTCTCAGAATGGAACGAAGCCCTGTCATTGGTGAAAGTAAAGCGTGTGTTTAGAGCCAATCAAGCTGATGCCCGAGTTCTGAGACTGTTATCCAAACTAACTGATATTCAAAACCTCTGTATCAAAACTTGAAATCAGGCTAGCGACTTTCACCTTAAGCCATACAATTTCGAAAACATCAACTAGTGTTCTAACTGGAATAATATTTGCAGACTTACTGTAGTACTCAGCATGCTCATTTGGCGATTATTGACACAGCGGACGAGAACAATTTCCTTGCCCAAGAACTTCGTCACCGAATCGATGTTGGTGAGTCGCTTACTTATACTTTGTTATAAAGAATGAAACAGAACAGAATATTGGTGTGACAGAAAACATATTTCGTAATCAATGAAAAAAGGTATATATAATGTGTTTAAACAGATTTTGGAATGAGCAATTTTAACTTTTTAATTACACGTACATAATCTGTATCATCAAAAGTATATAGAAAATGTGTGTAGCCATAACCGTATCGGTTTTACTAATATAAAATAGTTTGAAAAGTAAGCAACATTGACTTTATATATACATGTGCGAAAGTTAACTCCCCGGAATACAAATGATAATATGAAAAGTGCTGCTAGGGATTGAAGCGTAGCGATCCCTCTTTAACAATCAGTTACCTGCACAGTTTTCATATAAGTTTGTTTTCTAATTGTAAATGCACACTACAAACGCAATTTAGTGCTGAAATATACTCATATGGAGTACAGAACCGAGTTCGCAAGTGGATAAGTTTTACAAAACGCGAATTGGATGACCGACCTTTGCATCCCGCCGCGCAATCATCTAGAACGTCTTCATAGATAGCTACCACGTACCCTAAGACAGCCTTAATTCACGAGTGGTGAGTTACAAGGACGAATGTTACGATCCTTGTATGTCAAAAACACCACCAAATGGTCATAAGGATGCCATTACGAAACAAGTTAGAAATGACACTAACATTGCCGAAATACAAGGTCGTTTTCTAGACGTATAACAAACTCAAAAACAGATGTGTTGCAAGTTATAATTTCTACCACATGATTAAAAAAGTGTTAAAATACACAATACGATAAATACATCACCCTGATCACACAAGCATTGGACTATCGTTAACAGGTGACCATGACCATTCAGACACAGGAGCTTGGGTCGCAGGTACCGACCATGACAATGAGGGAAGATGGATGTGGAAGGAAGGGAACAATCTAAAGCCTATTCAGTACAACCACTGGCAATCCGGTGAACCAGACCACGGTAAATCAAACCTAGTATAATCCACCAGCCTGGGTATCTCCGCCCCGTAGCAACCACTAGCAAGTTTGATATTGTTAGTGAACTTCTGCATTCCAAAGCAAATATGATGTCATTGTTTCATTCACTGTTATTTCTGGTTATTTCGATAATTCTGAGATAATACTTCAAATACATTTGTGTATTATGCGGTATAACGTTCATTTATGTAATAAATTAGTATCATATTGAAACTATTAAGTATATTTACTAGATGGTTATGGCATATGTTTGCTTGTTTCCATCGGGGTTTAAACCAGTTTTTCTGCAATCAATTAACAAGCAGTACTAAGTTTTTCTTCCGCAAGCAACTGCCAACTTCTTCACATGTGGAGGACATGACCGTTACCAATGTCACGGCAGAACGTAACCGGCTTAGCCCGGGATTCGAACCCGGATCTACCGGGTGATAGTGTAGCCCTCTACCAACTGTGGTAGCCGTGCGGACATATTGCATTTGTGTGTACAATGTGTTGTTAATCTGCATTTTTCTGAGTTTGTGTAAAAGTTTCTGGTATTTTAAATCGTGAATCATGAGTTCAGTAAATGTGTAAATAATCATTTATACTTCCGTCCATATGTGGAGAAAACACACAAGCATGTCCACTAGTTGAAGGGCTGGTCAATACCTGCTTGTTGAAGTATATGCAAATATACTTACATCTTTTCTCAAACATTTGTCAGATACTGGCCTTATTTTACCTCAACAATCACTAGCAGACCTATTACCTAATATTTAGGTCTTACTCTGTCTAAAATACGACCACAGAGACCATAGACCCATTTGTTGTAATATTGTATCAATGTTGTCAATAAGAGTCACATTTCAGCACGATCAGGGCAATTTGAATAAATAATGAATAACCATTCTGACATTTAAGTCTCGATAACATTTAATTTCCTAGAAGCAAATGTTGTAACTCCATATTTCAGGCGATGGTGATCACGACGAAGATTGCATGGCGATGATAGGAAATGAAAACTTCCGATGGCACGATTATTCGTGTAATGAAAATATGTTCTTTGTCTGTGAGAGATCGGCGTAAGTATAAATGTCTTTTATTTCAAGAAGTTGTCTGGTTCGCATTCGTTGGTGACCTAGCAACTCTGGTTTGGCCAACTGTTTGTTTGCGTTTTTTATATGAACTGTTATTTAGAAATATCAATCAACTTTTCTGTGCCGCTTTGAGATTATCTCGACATTCAGTAGTTCAACTAGCCAATATACAGAGTGTACACAAGTTTGTTCACAACAATTGAATTTACCAAATATGAGAATTATGTACTCTGGTTTTACTTCCCATTATGAAATATACTGCTTTTTTCATGAATATCTATTTTAACTCTCTCGTTAAGAACGAACTGTTTAAACACCCTGTATATCAGATAAAACTCTACGCTCTGTTAATTTAAGCTGGTTTTAAGTGAATGACAAGACTTCTGTATCATTGGTCTCTGTGTTTAGCCTGGAGCATGCTCATCGAACAAGACAGCGAGATAGGCTACAAACAGTGTTTATACTAGCTCTGTCGTTGACTCTGTCCATAATATACGAAACAGGCATGAAGCTGGGCCGTTTCACTAAACTTCGTACGAACATTACTTTCGTAAAATCGTTCGTACGGAAGTTTTAGTGAAAAGCACGTAATTTTTTATTACGAAGACTTTCGTGGGACTACGAAGATCCTATTCGTATGAAGTTTACTGAAACGGCCTCTTGTATAATAAGAGATAGATCCATTTATCTGTCACTGTGATTATTTTATACAAAATCTTAATTGGAAACGTTTTCACTTAATTATATGATTTTATTTACAGATTTTATATAAACAGTGGTTCATTACTGGTGGGATAGCTGTGTCCTTTGTTTCTACGTTCATCTTGTCATTTCTGTATGCAATACTTAACACATATTCTAACACAACTCTTGTTATTGTGTATTTATAATTTCTGAATCTGCCTCTTGAATGTATGACCTTTTCAGAAAAATATGTTGTTAATAACATATTAAAGGTAGATAGTCTGATTTTCTATCAAAATATTCTGCGTAATAATTTTGAGAAAACGGCATGTTATAATGCCTTCATTTAGACATACTCTAAAGCATTGCATTGTAACCTTTATTAAAGTTTTGCCGGAATTGCAAAACGCGAGTCCCATACAGGTATTACCTATGCTAGCGCTAACTCGGCGCGTAGGTCAGAATAAAAAATACCAGTATCGGTCACTTGTCTTTGTGGTTTTGGTAAACATGTAAGAAAAGTGACAATAACAATGCAGTGTTTTAGAGTTCATCTGTATTAAGTAAATTACCACTAAAGATATTTTGTCAAATAAGTAAGACTACGTAGCTTTAAAGATGTATCCGGCTCATCTAGACATAAAATGTTTAAATTGGCTACATCCAGTCTTGTTGTTACATTGGTTTATATATCTCTTATAAGAACCATTGCATTGTATTACCGACAGCAACTATATGTTTAACACATTATCAACAGACAAAATATGTATAATAACCTGATCGTTAAAAAACTGGAAATGACCAGACATCTTTCTTCAACAAATATAGATCAATACATTATGAGTTCATGCTTTGTTAATGCATGTTTACAAGTGGAAATAAGTAATTAACAACAATAATTGAACATCTTATATAGTTTTATTTGAATGGGTGTTAAGGCCACGGCTCATATAAATTGGTACACATTGGTAAGAAACAATTGTATGATAGAAACATCGATTGTCGGTTACTATGAATTGCACAATATTGCCTTGTTGGTTTAATCAAAAGTAGTTATGGTCGCTGAATTCAATTCACTTGCTCCTCAACAATGCGGGTTCGAACCCTACTCGAGATGTAGAATTTGTATGTGAGGAAGTCATCAAGCTGGCATAGGGAAGCTCGGCTGTTCCTATTCGGACGTCAACCCGGCAGCATTCTCAATCCTAAACAAACACAGTATAAACAAGAACTATCTTGAAAAAAGATGCAATCTAAAGCAGGCAAATGTGTTGCAATCTGAAGGTTAAGATTTGTTGTGCAACATGAACAATTGCCGAGATGTTCCGATTGCTAGTAAATTAATCGAAATTCGGTGGACTTCGGTAAGGTAACGTAGGCCTACCCCTTATCGAAAGGTTATCCAATCCGCGTCAAGGTTACACAAGTTCGGTCAAAGACACGCTGGTTTAGTTGTTAATGTAAGATTTGATTGGTTTACACAGCACTGATTTGCAAATAGCAAAACCATGTTAGTACGGCTGCGCCGAAAAACTACATGCTATACAACATGTACAGAAACAATTCGTTATAAACAATCGTAAGAATTGCGTAATCTTAAAAAAGTATGTCAAGCGCGGTATTGTTTCGGGGGTGTTTTTTCAAGGAGAAACACTGTATATTTACTCTTAACACAATATAATTAGCAACACAGTCACGCATATATGCATCATTAATTTGCATGGATATTAATACAAGGCGTTATAAGGGTCTAGTTTAGATTGTGTTCAAGATTCCCATTATAAGTGGTGTAACATTACCACGCTCATTATTGTACAGCACATTCATCTATTTGTCATTGTGGGTGTTATCAATGTTTGCAAGTATATTTTTGAATAGATATTTAAGCAGCAGCAAATAATTGACGGCTTGAATTTTTTTTAATAATCGATTATGTAACATTGTCCCGTTTGAGATTATATCGCCTGGTGTCCGTTTCATCAACATCGTAGTTACGATATGTCTTACCTTAACTCAAGAATTTGCAACAAATGAATAAAATATCGTAAAGACGTTTTATCAATGGTGTCTTAAGTCGAGTGACGTAGCTAAGAAAATTGAGACGCATTCTAGAATACGAAACTTCCGGCGCGCCATTCTCCTGCGCATCAATCAAATTCACGTCTTCAATGTAAATGGTTAACATGACGGACTATTCTAACACTAATATCTGCGAATATCGGAGAAATGATGGAAGATAAATTATAATCTTGCCCGACGACATACAACATGGATAAAAAAATCTAATAATGACGACATGCTCAAACGAATAAAAGAGATTCCTCCGTTTTGTAATGCAGTGTGGGGAAAAAAATGTCACATACTCGTATATAATACAAAAGGAGTACTCGCACATTAGATAACTCAACTGGTCCCATTTATTCAACGTTAAGTTAAGTCTACACTGATTTTAAATCACCTCGATTGTGAAAAAAATCTTACGACTTAAACTTATCAAACTTGATAAACATCGAACTAGGTTGCAAACCAGTACTAGGGTCAAAGTGGAGAAGAGAAGTGGGAAAATGGTATGCTAATATACTCAGTACAATAAATAACGAACGATACGAGATTTCTTAATCTTATTTGGCCGACTTTTAGTAAACAAGAAAAGAACTTGACACAACAGTATTGCATGTGTACGCAACATGTATGCTAAATGTCATGACAATGGACAAGTATTTTCATAAAAAGTGAGTTTCAAGAGTAATAAAATGAAATTCAATGAAATATGGTTGGTAAAATATTGTGCGTTTTTAAATGCACTGAGTATAGATAAACTTAGGTTTTTCACGAGAAGTTGTACAATCGTAAGAAGGAACACGATCTGAAGATAACTAGCAATACCATCTGACACTTCCGTGCGATTTATCATGAATTGTGAAAACTTTATTCCCGGGGAATCCCCGGTTAATTCCTGTTTGTATCACCAGTTTTGCAAAATTCTCCGTTATCAAAATATACTTAACGCTATTAAAACGCAACCATTTACTTGTCATTTTCTGCCAACAGTCACAAGTGTTATAATAAAAGTTACGTGTTTGCTCAAACATAATTCTTAATTGTTTTATTGTTTTGTTATCTAATTTTAGACATGCATGGTTGTGACATGAAGTATGCTATAGTACTGTTTGTAATCATCACGGTCATTTTATTTATGTACACACCGTTTAACTGCGTCTTTAATGGTGTTTTTGTAAGCTAATGAACGTACAGTAAAACCTCACTTAAAGACCACCTCAATAATAAGACCACCTCAACATTATGAAGCAATGTTCAAGTCCATTTTGACTGTTTTGCTCATTATTCAACCTCAATACTAAGACCACCTCAATATGAATACCAGGTTTCAAGAGTCCCAATGGTGGACTAACTGTTGAGGTTTTACAGTACATGTAGCGTAAACATAAAATAACAGTTTATTTGTTTGCATTCCAATCTTAGTCGGTGAAATTTTAGAAACTTTGCATCGTGGGATAATTGTATTGACACAGTACACAGTAGCTGTATACGGTTACCATTTATCTGTGTTCCAGTTTCCAGACAGAAATCATATTATTGCTACCCACGTTTTTGTGCATATCAAGTGTATCGGATTGTCACGTATTTTAAAGCTGCGTGACAAATTGGGTATTACTTATGTACGTCAAAGGGATCTTAATATACATTTAATTCAATAGAAATGACACTCTTAACGGTGAAAACAGTTTAATTTCGCTTAAGTTGACTTACTTTTCAATAAACTAAGTTTTTATTTCTATTTATTATTAGGAAACGAGTACATACGCTATGACGTCATGGAAATCCCATTCTTTCTGCTCCATGTCTATATATAGATGGTTTGTTTTATTCCAGAAGTACACCTGCATCCAACTCACAGACATACGTGAAATGGAAATAACTGTCATGGTGTTTTTAAACTACATAGATCCATATCATCATAAGAAGAGTACAGCTATCGTGTAGTATTGATAAATGATAAATATGTAATAGTTAGTAGATTTTAAGTAAAATCTTATTGATTAAGAAGGGGCGGAGCGAGCGTAGCGAGCGAGCCCTCTTCTTAACCAATAAGATTTTACTTAATATCTACTAACTGACTTAGAATGTAACCTACATTTTGATTGGCCGATACGCATGCAAATTTCAAATAAAAGCTATAACGGACAAGAATAGTAAATTTTTTTTTTGTAGCGGATCAGTGGTCCAGTGGTAAAACGCTGGACTTGTAATCCAGGGATCGCTGGTTCGATTCCCCGCTCCATCACTGACCGTACTAACAGTCTTTCGGACGAGACTTTAAAAACCGAGGTCCCGTGTATGATGCTTTACATCGAGCACGTAAAAGAACCAGGGGTGCTTCTGGAACTGGGGCATCTTCTGTATCATGCACTATCCTCCAAATCTAATATGACTAACATTCTTCCGGAGGCGTCGCCCATGTGGGAAACCGGTGGCGACGATAAATAAAAGCATATACAACAAATAGTAAATTTCCAAATATAATAACGCTCACACAGATTCGCAGTAGGCGGAGCTTAAAAAGCCCGCGAAAGTCGAAATTCTTAATGAATAAGCGTAGTACTTAACGAGAGCCGTTCTGTCATTTCATTGGCTGAAAATGTAGGTTGCATTCTAACTATTGTTAGAGCGTGGACTACCATGGTTATGATTAAATGCGTGTATACAGTTATATCGCTGTCTGCATTACTTCATTTGGGCTCAGATTACGTGTAATACGTGTTTTATCAGGTAGACACAGTCAACGTTTAATTCATTACGGAAGTTTACAATGGAAGTTACGCCTGTGGCAACTGTGATCAGTTATATCCTTCTGTTCTTGGTGAAATGTACGTATCATAATTATTTACTTATTTTTTACATTACATCCACATGCAGGCACGAGATGTATAATGTCGCAACAAATATTCTAGTCAAATGAGTAAGTAAGTAAGTAATCTTTTATTATAGTGGCATGTGTATAAACATCTCAGTACGAACATAAATACAAAAAGTATACAAGCACCCGGCCGAATGGGCCTATAAGTCACTTTATAAATATAGTATCGTAATCACCGATCATTTATATTATTTACCGTATTTGGAGAACCAAAACTACATTGTAAAAGAGTGATATGCAGCTATCAATTTGATCAGTGTATCGAGTTTCTTGATCGTTCATTTCATACGAACTATAAATGATATAGCTATTCAAAAACAACAAAAGATGAACGCTCGTATGTATTGCTTAGCTTTTTACAATACATGTATTAAAATAGTAATGGTGGTATAGTGCTTTTGACCAATATATGTCTTTTTCTATATTAGGTATATTTTGTAAAATGACATCAATTGCCTGTGATTGCATCATACGGGGTGGCTTTATCATTTGGTTTCGCTTCAAAATTATGCTCGAATTATCATCTATGCATTCTTTTAAATGAAAACCTACTGCCCTAATGGAACAACATCCGCTTAATTTTGAAAAAAAGAAAACACTTAAGTTGTAAAATTACCATGGGACAAAGTTTCATAGCCTAATCATCATATATTTAATTTCGATTTGTCTTAATTTAAATGCCATGTCACCAGTATTTAAGTTTATGTCTAATAAATAACTTAATTAATGTTCCGGTTGCCTCTACATAAGGTTTATACAGTAGTCATTGTATTAGAAGACCAACCAAGGGACAGTAAAAACATTGTTCGCTTTACAAAGTGGTTACTAAATAGATATCGACAAATTAAAAAGTTAAGTACAAAATTGAACAACAATCAAAACTTGAAAATACCACCCGCTTGCCATTCAAATGTATCTATTATCTCAAACAAAGCTTGTAGATCCATTTAAACTATTCTATCCTCTCATGAGGAGTGAGAAGATTAGGTATGTACACGTATCTTATTATTAAATTGCTCGCCAATATGGGATTTCCCGATGGCGAGGGTCAACAAACTCAACGACACGATACATTGCCTGTATTTGATCCAATGTGACAGGCTTCGTGTACGGTGTGGTGTAGTTGCCTCGTGCATAATATTCAAGATTTTTCTTAGAACGCGAGAAAATAAAAGCCAAAACACAGACGCACACATTTAAACACACACATAGGGGCGTAGCTTAGCTGAAATTGATCTGTATACCTAGTTGTAGGGGGGGGGGGAGGAGGTCCATGGGGCAAGTAAATAATTAAGTTGCTGAGAGCAAGTTCAGTTTTAGGCTGCCTGTTTCATCGTGTTGGGTTGTGAGCAGTGTATGTGTTGTGGTATATGTAATGGTTAATTGCTATAACTGATTAGTTACTGCCTACTTGGTTAATGTATGAGTATATGTTGGATATCATTGACCATTTAGCGGTTAAGTGTGAGGTTAGCCAGCTGTTAAATCGATTTTAATCACCAGTATTTTAACTGACAGTTCCAAGGCTGTAAATCGCTGTATGGTTATTATTTCTATTTGTGTTTTAAATGTAAGTTCCCCTTCCCCATGTCCAGTTCTTTCACTTGATAATATTCATGTTTTCCCCCATTTCGGCCTATTTTTTACCTGTTCCGTGATATATTCCACCTATTAAATAACAGCCATTGTCCCTCTAAATTTTCCTTAGTTGTTAATTATGGTCGACCAGACCATTCCTTGCACCCCTATTCCCATACATTTCCATAAATATTCACCATTGCACCTCCGCAGTGCCTTATCTTTTATAGACTGTTGTTTTCTTTGGGGTCTGTACGTGTGGAGAGGTTTTGTTTTGTGCATGTGGCGTTCCATAGAACTATTAATTATCTCTTAGATTTAACAAAGACGATATGGCAGAGGTGTTAAATACTGGACCAATAATCCGGACTAATGTATTGAGTTCGAATCTTGCCCGGAACTTCGCAATCCGTTAACAGGGCGCTGGTATTTGTTTAGCGACTCAGAAAGCAGCAAGTCATGAGATTAATATGGGTTGCATTTTTTTCACAGTCAATGTAAAATGTGTTTACATAAGCTTCAATTCAGGGAAACCAAATCTAATACACTATAGTTTTTATTGATCTGAAAACAATGTAATGTGTAAGTTTCAGGTGTTCAGCCAATGAAAAAACGTTTTGAAAAATATTGACTAAAAGACAGCGTGCACAGAATTAGAGTATTCTGAACTAACATTGACCAAGTTAAAGGGTTTGTTTTAAATACGACGCGATAAATAAGCGTATGAACAAATTCGATTATTTGGATATTTTTAGTTTCGATTCAATGCTATGTTGATATAGTTGTTTACGCATTGGGTGCATTTTTCAAACCCTGGTAAAGTGGTGTTAGATTGACCGCGAACAGGTGTATGAACTTCGTGGACCTATCCATGTCAATTTAGGAAAAGAAATGCTCTTGATTGTAAAACTATAACTGTTGTTTGGTTTCCTTTTCTATCGAATCAAAGCCGCGGATTTTTCTCCGTCAAGCTTACGGACAAACACGAACATTTCATAACACCTATATTGAAATGTATTGGTCCAGGTAATATATTCAAGCGTTCGCGGTTAATAAAATCGCACTATATCAGTTCTCAAAATCTAAATAAACAAGTCACATTTCAAAATTAACACGAAATCGACATTTCTGCTTGAGAAGTCAAGCCAAATTTAAGCAAATGTCTATTTTAACAGTTATTCTTTTCTTGACGAAGAATTTACAAACTTATGGAATACCAAGCTTATACAATTGATTGTGTACGGCAACCCAAATATGCCATCCAAATTGACGACGGCTTTATCTCTATCTCGGTTTAGATTCCGTGTTTAAACATCTAAAACCTATATGAAAAAATAACCAACATGAAGTAACAGCAGTACAGAATAACAATGTTTTGGGATTGCCTGATGAGTGTTTTTAGTTCATATTGTATGACTACACTTCCGGAGAATGTCACGCACTTTATCCCATCTAAACTTCTCTCCTTTTGCCCCTCCTAAAGACTCGTATATATGTAGAACATGTATGTATTCTATAGAAGGGGCAAAGGGATGTAACTCTTGACGGGATAAAGGGAACTAACTCGGGACAATCTCATGTTTCTTGAACCTACACATACGGGTCACGTGCATTAATCAACTGTTGCTTCAATTGCTCAATATTGTAAAGTAAATATCAGTCAGGGTAGCTCACTGGTTAAAGCGCTAGGCTGTTACCCTGGAGGACCAGTTCGATTCACTGTCTGTGCAGGTCCTGTCCTTCGGTGACATTAAGCTGCCTTCACCTGTCTTCCTCCTTTGATTCATATATGTGGGGAAATTATTAGAGGCTTGCGTGCATTTATAATAATATTTGACATAGTATGAAGCCATCTACACAACCAACACTGTACTTATAGTGCTATTACATCTAAGTATCGTCACGCCTCAACATTCAATTTCTACACCAGTCCTGAATAACTTTGGCGTGCAACTTTCAAAAACCTCTATTTACGTTTTTAATAATTGTTACGTGATCTAGCATTAAGTTTGCATGTTACAATTAAATTAACTGTTTGTAAGGTATGTACAGGGGGTTAAAAAAGTTCGTTCTCAAAAGTTGAAATTTAACATTTTTTAAATGCTCTTTCCATTTATGTCGCTATGGACCAATAGTTTACTTCTATTTGAGAGTTCTAAATAAAACACACATTCATGGAAAATGCAGTGACTTCATGGTGTGAAATATAGCCAGTGTACACAGCATTATTTTCATTTTATCTAAATTCAAACTTTGTGAACAAACTTTTGTAACACCCTGTAAACGTGAAATGAATTTTTCCTTATAAAAGATGATTCACAATGATCACGTGGTACAAACTAGATTTTGTTTCCTTTAGTTTAAGCCTATGTATTTTACATCGATTGAGATAACGGAGCACAACCTATGTTCAAACATAGTACTTGAGCTATTAACACTCATGAATATTCGTACAATTCCGTAAATGTTCGGCGAAGTACGGAGAATGACTTTCAATAATATGTACGTGTCCGCTCGACAAGCTCTGCAATTGTGCACGAAGAGAGGCGAATATTAACGAGCATCAGTTTCATGTTGTCTAATAATACACATACACACGTTCGTGGTTTGACTGTAAGATATTACAGTGAGATTTTTAGCTGTCAGTTTTATTTGTAGATTTAAGTCTTAGACCTTAACAAACAAATCGATGACATCAGCAGACATTCGGGTAGCTTCAATCACCCATCATAAATTATCCCTACTTCAGGATTAATATAACACAAAATAAACAAACATCACTAAACAGGGAAATAAAACTTACAATTCTAAAAACAAACATGGTGTGTCAATACAGTTTGTCTTTACTTTCCTGCATTTATATATGTATTTATGGACCATAATACTGGTTTTCTTCTGACATTATGGAATTAATAATTTACGTCGGGTGCCTTCTAAAATGTATTGCACTTCATCATAATCAATGGCTACATTATGCCTTTTACAAGACCGTTCTCTACATGTACAGTAAAACCCGTAGTTACCGTACAAAACATAGTCAAACTGAACATTGGCATTTTTGTAACAATTATTTTTATGCTTATTTTGTAGATTCTCATGAATCATGCATGGACATGGATGCTGGAATAAATTCTACAAAAGGTATTACACTTACCAGTAATGGAGAATTGTAGCATGTGGAACTTTCCGACTGAGTCTTGTGGTTGCCAAATACTACAAATACAAACCAACTGCTCCATAGTTTGATGTTGTTTTTTACTAAATACATGTACATGTATAAGATAATTTAGGCGTAACAAATATGCGTGTTTCAGGTTTCCCGACCTACCCTATTTTTTTGCCCCGAGTCTAGAATTATTTTTCGCGAGTTAACGTTTTCTATTTGGTAAAATTTCTTTCATATTTCTGCCTGGTTATCAGACGCTTCACGATTATTCCAGCTATATAGCATTAAATCCACATTGCTTAAACATTGTTCATGTTAAAAGGGAAATGGGTTTTGTCATTTAACATATATTCATTTAAATATAATTATGTTTAATTTGCTTCGTTTGAAAATAAAACAAATTCCGACCTACCTACCCTATTTTTTTGGGCATGAAATCTGAAACAAATATAATTTTTTAGGCCTTATCAAACTCATTTGATGATGAAATATAATAACAAAATAAACTATGGGTTAAACAAGATACTGTTGCAACATTTTGCGCTTATCACTCAGGAGTAAAGACGATATGTGCATTTCAGACTGATTGTTCAATTCCTCCGTATCTAATATTTAATCATTCGGAACACATCGGTAATTTCCGTCAAGTTTATGAAAAATTGCAGATATTTACCGAATAATATGACTTCCCACGTGACAATGTTCAATAAAAACGATAATACTATTGCCAATTATACATGTTTATATATGAATAATAAGCATTTTATTTACATCTATTTCATATTGATTCTAGTGGCGACTATGTGTACGGACAGCGTAGTCAGTGGAACCAGTAACGTGTATATCGACACAAGTTTAGCAGGGAGTATGACCTTAGCAACCGGACTAGTTTGCACGTGTAATGTTCAAACACAAGTAGGAAAGGTGATACATATTACTTCAAGGTCTGCTGGTGTGCAAGGCAGTGATTGTGGGACTACAATTCAATATGATACTGGCGGTCTTCCGGGCTCGTATAAAAACGTGTCGTGTCAAACAGAACAGTTTAATGTATCATCGCAGACTATGACAATCAACTTCTACAAAGATAAGAAGCCGTACCAAAGTGAATATTGTATTGATATTCAGTTAGGTCAGTATTTGATGTTTTTATTAGCTTACGTTTTAGCAATAATACAGCAGAGTTGCTCCTTGATAGACTGATCGCCCGTGGTGCTGAAGGAGGGGCGCTTCAAGCATCGGCCGCGATATATGTACTTAATATAGCAGTAATATTAGTTAACTGATAGTTGTCTATTTTAACAGGATTCGGTGTATATATACACTGTTACAAAATATATGTATATGTACTTATATTTAGTGGCGTAATCTAGATTTCCATGTTCATCAATAAATTGAATATTTAATCAAAAGATTAATCAGGTAGTTGTTTTAGCAATCAATTTGACCCAATGTCAAATTCGACAATCACTTGTATGAAGTGCCTATATGTGGTGTCGGTTTCGCGTGGAAGGGAGACAATCCAATTTAGAAAACAGACTTTAACAAAGCCGCTTATCAAGGGAGATCATCCTTGACATTGAATCCAAGAAAGATGCGCATGTGATTCTTTTCTACTTGCAACGAAAGAAGAGTAGTCTTGCGAGCTTAAGCGAGTGTTGTTGGGTTTTACGCCCTTTTCAAAAATGTTGCAGCAATAAATGGTGGTCGTGGTCAACTGACCTAACCAGTGTTCCTGGAAATAATTATCAACCAGAACCAACTTGCGTTCCCGCAGTGCTGTTAACTACTACACATGAACCAGTGGTGGAGGTCAAATAACCGAAGCAAAATGTCACAAAAGGAGACCCGAGATCGAAACCGGACTTAGAGGGTGACCGCCCAGCGCACTGCCAAGTGAGCTAACTGGGCGGACTCAACAACACTTTATATCTTAAACATTCTACAACTCACAGTATTGTATCAATACGTTACTACATACAGTAAAACATCACTTAAAGACCGCCTCAATAATAGGACCAACTCAAAATTACGAACACAATTTTCAAGTCCATTTTCACTATTTTGCTCTTTATTCAACCTCAATTTGAATACCACCTCAATAATAAGACAGTTCTTCAAGAGTCCCAAGGTTGGTCGCATTTTTGAGTTTTTACTGTATACGTATAGGATTTTAAATTATTATCCCAAACGATGGGTTAAATCAAGACCATCCGGTTAAAAAAATATGCCGCAGTATGGATTAGAGACGAGCAATTATAGGTAACATGAGCAGCAACCGATTGCGTGGTTGGTATTTTGATGGTTTTATGCTTATAAATTGTTGAAGCACCAATTCATTGCATGTATTTGTCTTTCACTTAACTTCCGCTGGTCATTCAACACATTCTTTAAAATAAAAACCTTTCGATAAATTCTTCCTTCATGAGAAATAAATCGGGTGGGTTTGTAATCTTCGGATGTAAACAAACCAATCAATTAAATGTGTCTATAAATTTCGAACCATTAATCGAGTCCATTTGAACGGGTGTAACGGAAAATCTTACGTTTTACAGTCATTTAATGACATGATATCGTACTTACCTTTAACTTTCATCAAGTATTGGTGTAAGTTGATACACGTTGAAGCCGCTAGATATCTGATAAGGCCCAAAAATATGTTTGTTTCAGGTTTCATGCCCGAAAAAATGGGGATTTTTTTTAGATTTTTTTTTAATTTTCAAACGAAGAAAATTAAACATAGATTTAAATGAATATATGATAAAAAGAGAAATCCCCTTTCACTTTAAACTTGGGTAATGTTTATTCAAGGTGAATTTAACGCTCTATAGCTGGAATACTCGTAAAGCGTCTTGTAACTGGGCAGAAATATGAACCTAAAAAAAGTTCACACAAAGACATTTTACAAAAAGAAAAACAATGTTTACACGCGAAAAAATGTTGTAGGGTCGGGGCAAAAAAATAGGGTAGGTCGGGAAACCTGAAAAAAACATTTCTTATGCCTAATATTTTATTATTTGTTAAACCACTCGACAACGTAGACAAACTAACTTTGACTACACACGTTAACACATGTTGTTTATGTATGATTTCGGTTTTGTATGGGTGACACACGATGTAGGGGATATTAATGCATTTATAAAGGTCTTTCAATGTAAACTTATTGACATTAACACTCAACATTGAGTCTACAAATGAATCAAATAGTTGACATTATTATAATCATTTTCGATTTTGTGTCTGTATTGACATTGTTATAAAAATCAAAAGAAATCTCAAAGTTGAACCAGGGCTCTAGAAATCCACTAGCCCGACGTCCCGGACTAGTTTAACGCTGAATCGGACTACCAACAATTGAGTTGAAGTAAGTCCCGGACAAGTCTCTTTTTATCAGCAATTATTGTTCAGTTGTAAGTCAAACCTTATAATCTGACAGATGTCATTGTGTATGTTTATTTGTTAATAAATTGACCGATATCCTCGGACAACTAGCCTCCTATGTCAGACAAGTCAATTTTTACATTTCCGTTAGTCTGGGACAATATGTCTTTGAAAGCAATTTCTTGAGCCCTGTGGTTAGTATCGAAGTTGCACCCGATCTCAAAGAAGTTCTTATACAGAGCACTTACTGTCACAGCCGTTCGTACATACTAGCTTGTTTCTCTTAATCTGCATTGTTATAAAACTAATGCCTACCTTAATCAAACAATGGCTGCATATTATTATAGAAGTACAATATTTGTGGACCATGTTTTTGATATTGTTCTCGATAACTAGACCACCTCAAATCTAAGACCGACTTAATGGTGGAATCAGTACAGAGTTTAAAGTGGGAGAAAATATACTAACTTGATAATTACTGTGGTATTAATGAGGTGGTCTTACTATCGAGTTGGTCTTTATAAGTGGTTTTTACTGTATTTTACCTCAATAATGAGTCCACCATTGGGACCTTTGAAAAAGTGTAGTGTTATTGATGTAGTCTTTATATTGAGGTTGAATAAAGAGCCAAACAGTGAACATAGACTTAAAAAGTTCTTAGTTTTGAGATGGTTTTACTATTGAGGTCGTCTTTAAGTGAGGTTTTACTGTACATGTTCAAGATTAAAATGCAGATATATGTCACTGTTTCCTGTTTACTTACAGTATACTGCAATGGCACAGACTTCCAGTGCAATGATGGCGAATGTGTCCCTCAGCATGTGCGATGCGATGCTTTTCCAAACTGCAAAGACTCTTCGGACGAGGATAATTGTGGTATAAAACTTCAATAGTTTAATGCATTCTACACATTTGCTGTGGGATTTACGACCTCTTCTGTAAGTGACGTCGTTTCAAGAAAACACAACATGTGATGTCACTATTTGCATGCAGGAAACAATATTTACTCCATATGGTCACTTCGTTTTCATATTGCCATATTGGGCAAATATTCCTTACTGTCAGAACATGTGACGTTTTCTGGAAACGACATCACTTAAAGAAGAGGTTGGAAATCGTACAGCGGCGCTCAACATTATGTTGATTTACGGATAGCAGATTCTTTCCCCCCATTTAAGGTTAATTTTATGTTATTTGCTCTTTAATCTTTGACCATTAGTACTAACAGAAAACATATTATACAAATCGGAAGAAGCAAAGTGGTTAGGCAACACGTTATTTAATTATTAATAGCATGTTCTCTTCCAAAACACCATTATGCAAATGATGTCATGGACCGTTCAACACTACTTGATAAGTTACATTTTTTCTTATTTTTTGTGAATGTATTTACTGACGATGGCATAACATTAATGTATATTAAAATACATTATTTTTGTCCATATTAACAGCGGCAATCACTCTAATGCAGTTGTGACGTTTTATTTGTTATTTCATTGCTGTTTTTTAATTGATACATTGGATGTTATTAAAAGTCGTCAATGCCATGTTTGGTAAAAACTCTAATCTTGACAGACGAGTACTGAAATGTTTTAGTCTTTTTTTTCAAACAAACTCAGTTGTTAATATGAGAAACTCGGCTGTAAAAGCCTTCGTACATATATACTCGACAATACTACGTTATCACTGTCCTCACAAGGTTACCGAAAACAACAAATAAAAGGAGTCCGATACAGCTATTTACTATCCTGACTTACGCGCCAAGTACATAGAAAATGTCTGTATCTTACTCGTGCTTTGCAGTTCCAGGAGACATTCAAGAAAACTTCCAAAGCAGTGGTATAATACGTCTGCATGAAGGCATTAACATGGCATTTGCTAAAAATTACAATTTATTTTGTTGGCGTCTTTTGACCGGAAGATATGACTATTTACCGTTACACAAAAAAGCGTCTGTCATTAGACTGCTTACTTATCGACACTCAACGGACTTGTTAACCAGTTGAAATTGTGTAAAGTGATTGAGAAATAGTGCAATTTATTTTTTACAAGAAATATCTTGATAAAAGATGGTCGGTGCATATTGAAGGTTAAGATTTGTAAAACATAAAACAAAAAGCCGAGATGTTACGATTGCTGGTCACTCCTGATCCAAAATGGATTTAGTTAAATTCACCGTAACTCAGTGGATTTCGGTAAGGTAACGTACCCATTGTAGAAATGTTAACCAATCCGCGTCAAGGTTACAAACGTTGTTCGGTTAAAGAGAAATTGCCTTGGTGGTTAACGTAAAATTTGGTTGGTTTACACAACACTAGATATGCAAATATCAAAACCATGTTAGTACGGCTACACAAATACATTTAGTATTTGACTGAATAACAAGAGACCACACGGTTAGCTTAGTCAGTGCAGCGTTCAACATTCAATCTGGAGAGCATTAGTGCTAACTCCAGTTTAAGGGTATAATCTTAGTTACCATCAGTTCAGTAGATTTCGGTAAGGAAACGTACCCGTTATCGAAATATTAACCAATCCGCGCCAAGGTTACAAACGTTGTTCGGTTGAAGAGAAGTTGGTTTGTGGTTAACGTAATAAATTGGTTTACGCAACACTTATATGCAAATAGCAAAGCCATGTTAGTACGGCTGCGCCGAATAATGTACGTGTAATGTTGCAATATCTGTACTATCCAGGCGCTGTTACGTGTGTAGAAGGTCTGGTACTATGTGATGATGGTTCAAAATGTATTGCGTCTGATGAGAGGTGCGATGGACATCCGGATTGCCCAGATTCTTCGGACGAAACCGCGAGCTGTGGTAATTATTCAGAATATATTTTTCGGGGGACACGTGTGTGCAAAAGAGCTTGTTATAATCTTCGTAGGCCTTATATTTTAGTATGTATGTACACTCATCGAAAGTTCTAACGCATCATATTTAAATTGGATATACTTTTCTTAATTCTGTACTAAATGTTATGCAAATTCAGATTTCTCACTTTCGGTATTTTTTACTTGCTGCTTTAACTTGACTGTCTTCAACATGCTTTCTTTTCTAATTGTGTTGTTTTGTATTACAGTCGTTACAAACATTATGTTTGGAGTGAAAAATGGTCCAAAAGAAATATGAGAGGGCTATTTGTCCACTAAAATGATGAAAAATAGTATGCCCTTTCATAAATGTGGCTAAAATTGCATTTCCTGTAGGACTAGAAATAAAATATTTGGTACTCCTAAAGATACTTAATTGAATCTAACAACTGCGTTATTTATGTGAGTTTGTTACACGAGGTTTCCACATGGATCCAAGTAAAAATTGTAAGTTTCAAAAGACCGGAAGAGGAACCGGAAGTGTCCGTGCCCATCGTCTCGACACCAGTTTAGGGGACTCGTGTAATGCTGCAATAGGCAGAACAAATCATAAACCATAGATGCCTTGCACACGCTCAGTAATAAATTACATAGAGCACATTTATTCGTTTTTTAGCTTACGAAATTGGAACTTTTATTAGAATTATTAGGGTTTTTTTCTGTAAGATTTAAACACGTTTAATTGCTGGACATTATTCAAGCACTCCTTATTTGTTATCTGTGTGATTTCATTGAGTTTTTTTCTACTACAATGACCATAAATTTCCAACCCCTCTTTGGTCTTTCTGATATCAAGTAAACCCAAAGTGATGCGTTAGAACTTTGGGTGAGTGTATACGACTATAGAGGTGACTAGGACTTACAAAGTGAGTGGTTAGCTAACTCCTATAATTGTGTGATCATTTGGTAATATTTCTTTGACTTCGTATGTATGTTAAAAGTGTTTTTGTTGATAAGGCATGACATCATTGTGAAATAAGGACATGAAACACATATGTTATACGTTTTTGATGCAAACTGAATGGCACCTAGTGTCAATCTCCGATTTTGATCAAAACGATAAATTAGAAAATTATTTCCTGCTTGTCACAAATTCTAGTTATGGTTTTAGAAAATCTCTATGTGTTATCATGCTACTATTGGTTCAAATTCACAATATCATTTTTATACACTCTTTCGTGGAATTTGACGTATTATAGTTTCACCTGCGGTGTACAGGCGGGCGGCGTCCAGTAAGTTATCCGATTAATAACATTTGTCCAATAATCACCAAAGTTGGTCAGAATGTTTACATTAGTTTTATTTGGCAAAGTTAGCTTACTTGCTAAATCAAATGGGCTAATGTAGGCGTGGTTTAACTGACCATGTTATCGTTTTTCAGGCGGAGTTTCGACTGTTAGTTCAATACAAACCACATGTAAGTTAGCTTTCTACGATATATGCATTAGTACAAATTCAAATCTAGTAGTTAATAGTACGTAGACATGTGTAATAGTGTAATTTATTCTATTATTACCCCAATCTGATTCGAATCATCTTCATAACTTCATAACGCTTACTTATAGGAATAGTGTAGACTTTAAAGATGTATCTGGCTCGTCTGAACATAAAATGTTTGAATTGGCTTCTTTCAGTATAGTTGTTACATTAGCTAAAACATCTCTTATAAGAACCATTGCAATGTATAACCGGTTGAAAATATCTTCTTTTACCATATTACTAACAGACAAAACTTGTTAAATAGCCTGCTTGTTAAAAAAAATGGAAATTATTTAAAAAGTTTATGATGTACAAACATCTTTCTTCAACAAATACGGATTAATACATTATGAGTTCATTCTTTGTTAATGCAAGTTTATTGGTGTTTTAACTATGGAAGTATATGTTTCATGTTTGTTTAGGTAAACAAATGAACAAAACACGAGTATACTATTACTTTAAGATATTAGGCATAAGAAATGTTTGTTTCAGGTTCCCGACCCACCCTTTTCTGCCCCGACCCTAGAACATTTTTCGCGTGTTAAGATTTGTTTTCTGTTAGGTAAAATTTCTTCTTTTTAGGTAAAATGTCTTCTTTTTGGTATTTTTTTCTTCTTTTTGATAAAATTTCTTCTTTTTGGTAAATTATTTGTGAATTTGTCTTTAGGTTAATAGTTCTGCCTAGTTGTACGTGTATTCCAGCTGTAGAGCATTATATTTACCTGGATTAAACATTATTCATGTTAAAAGAGAAAGGGGATTGTCTTTCAACATATATTCATTTAAATCTATGTTTAATTTTCTTCGTTTGAACAAAAATCTCAAACAAATTCCACCTACCTACCTTATTTTTTGGGCATGAAACCTGAAACAAACATATTTTTTGGACCTTATTCAAATTTGTTAGAATTCTGTTGACTGAAGTTTGTTTTGACATTCTACACTAGATCATTTTAAAATAATCATTCTGCTACTGATGTGTGTAATGATAAAAATGTACCAAAGTGCTTACATTTTTGGTATCCCATGTAAATGATAAACGCGACTCTAAATGATTATCTTTGCACATTTGAAACGGACATGTAGGTCTAGAACATTCCTTACTGAATTAAATCCATCCTATCACCACCATTTTAGCAACCCCAAACAACCCAACAACTCCACAGATCACTGTCACGTGCGCCGTTAGTTTATATACGCCAACAACTTCAACAACATCTAGATCTACTGCTACATCAGCATCTACAACAACATCTAGATCTACTCCAACAACAGGTGCAACAACATCTAAATCTACTCCAACAACAACTACAACAACATCAAGGTCTACTACACCAACAACAAAGATTGTTAATACTGGTAATTCATATGAACTTGTTGATATTTCAATTATGGTACAGAATAGAAATAAAGTATTTTCTAATTTAAAATGATGTACATAACAACAAGAAATATCTTGCAAAAAGATGTTCGGCTTAATTTGAATGTTGAGATTTGTTGGGCAACATAAAAAATGCCGAGATGTTACGATTGCTGGTCACTCCAGATCCAAAATGGATTTCGGTAAATTCTCCGTAACTCAGTGGATTTCGGTAAGGTAACGTACCCATTGTAGAAATGTTAACCAATCCGCGTCAAGGTTACAAACGTTGTTCGGTTAAAGAGAAATTGCCTTGGTGGTTAACGTAAAATTTGGTTGGTTTATACACAACACTGTAGATATGCTAATATCAAAACCATGTTAGTACAGTTGCGCCGAAAAAACACAAATACAGATAGTATTTGACTGAATAACAAGAGACCACTCGGTTAGCTTAGTCAGTGCAGCGTTCAACATTCAATCTGGAGAGCATTGATGCTAACTCCAGTTTATGGGTATAATCTTAGTAACCATTAATATTATAATACATTCAGAATATCTTGTTCTCTCCCTCTGTTTGATGTGACTGTGTCAGTTGCTGGCGGAAGAATGCGCTATATAACAAGTTGGTAACCACAGAATGTTGTCGCAGATTATTAACAGTCCGCCGTTTATGAATGTGATGTTTTTGAAAATCAGTGTAAACTCCAATATCGACTACAAAAACTAGATGGGATGATAACTCGTATTTCCTCGGTCGTAAATCTGTTATAAATAATTTCCCTTTAGTTGACTGTCTGACTTCAAATCATTAATGTACGCGATAAAACACAAACGGTTATATATGTAATTCCAATGGAGTTGAAACAAGAAATATCTTGAAAAAAGATGGTCGGCGCAATTTAAAGGTTAAGCCTTGTTGTGCAATATAAAATAGCCGAGATGTTGCGATTGCTGGTCACTCCAGATCCAACATGGATATCGGTAAATTCACCGAAATTGAGTGGATTTCGGTAAGGTAACGTACCCATTATCGAAAGGTTAACCAATCCGTGTCAAGGTTACAAATATTATTCAGTTGAAGAGAAATTGCATTGATGGTTAAGGTAAAATTTGATTGATTTACACAACACTGTTATGCAAATAGTAAAGCTGTGTTAGTACGGCTGCGCCGCATAATATGATGTCTTAATAAATATATTGATGAAGGCTGTATATAAAACCCTTTTCTTGGCCTTGTAACTGTATCTATTTTTTTACAGGGAATACTACGCCTACAACAAATGAACTGAAAACTACCCCAAAACCAAAAGATGATAATTTAAACACAGGTATAGGCATAAAGCAAACATTTTATTATATTATTATTATACCACATTTATATAGCACTTTTATCATAAAATACATAATTTTATGTTCAAAAGTGCTTAACAAACAAATATTCATGTACATGTACGAACAATATCAGGGCCGTAAATTACATGGAGGCATGTAGGCAGTTGCCTCCTATTGCGGGCTGAAAAAAAAATCATTTTTTGTCTAAAAAGGGTCCAAAAATTGTTTCGCCTCGCTCCGCACGGCGGGGTGCCTCCCCTTCCAGGGGAGGCAATTTACGGCCCTGAATATATGTATATAACAATAAGTATTAAGGATTAGAAATGATAGAAACGCTTGCATACAAAATGTATAAAAGTACTTAAATGATAAAAACAAAGTTAACTGATTTACAAGTGTGCTTAAGACGTCCAGACGCCCATTGTTCTTATACAAACCGATTGGGAATAATATTGATCGGTTAAAACATGTACATCTTAAAAAGATCATGCATATTTCTTTTACTGAACATTTAAAACACATATAATTTTACCTATACAAGAGGACTATACACTGCAGCATATCAACAGCATGGTGAAGGCGTTAAAACCTTATTAAAGGTATCATTAATTTATAAGCAAAGAGGCTTGTATCTTTTATATTACTGACAATTAATTCCCATAAATCTGAACAAAGACATGTCTTTTCAGAGCTTTTTTGAACGAATGCAATGTGCGCGAGTTCCTTATTCCTGCTGGAAGGGCATTTTTGTTTAAACTTGTTGATTTTACATCGATTGTAAAACAAGTTCTTACAACTTATACTAATCACTCTCGATGACTGCTTCCTGGCTACAAATTCGCGTCAAAGTTAGTTAGGGATTTTGAAGTTTTTGATCAAACCCCGCTCATCACGGGACTCGAACTCACGACCTTCGCTACCCCTCGACCACTGCGCCTCCTCAATCAATATATTCCGGCGCATTGATTAAATTCATTATGCCAGCTCTAGATTAGATCTTCCTCATCCAAGTGATGGTGTCATAGTTCCAAATAAGTTGAACTTGCTACTAATCATGGTATTTCCAATGCTTGATAGCGGCAATCTTATCATTCCCACATTATGATGTAGTGGAGCATCTCTATAGGATCTAACACTTGAGGTTATTTTGTGTATTATTGTCCGAAACAGAGGCATAGAAAGACGTACATTGTATATATATATGCCTACAGAAGTTAGTCTGTCTGTTATATTTCCAATTTAACACCATAAGTTTTATGCTTTAGCATAAACGGAAGAGAATAATTTTCTATTGTTGAATGTAGTTTCATCTTATGTGTACTGTATTTTTACTGAAGGCTGTTTTTGATATTTTTTCCAAAGAAATAGATGATTTTGCCCTTTGTTGTTATTTACATCAATAATGTATATGTGCATTTCTTACACAAACATATTGCATGTTCAATATTTGCAGAATTCAGTTTGTGCTATTACGTCAATTTTGTTTTATTTCTTCTACTTATTCCCTTCAAATATTTCGCAATAATGTTTTTGCTAAACATTTTCCCGGCTACTTTGATGCCTTGCATCAACTTTCTCTTGTATCCTCTGTAAACGTCAGACTTAATTTTTAACTGATCTTAATTGTATAATGGCGAACGAATCGAATACTACCTGTACTGAGTAATACTACTTGGGAAATTTCGGCTGTTATTGAGAGAGGGTGTTTCTCTGGAGAGGTTGAATTGACGGCAAATATTATTACAGGAACATGTTGTTGAAGAGAGGTTGTTGCTCAAGATATGGCCGCTTTTCAAAAATTACACTGTGTGTGGAGATAGACCGCTTTTTTAATATAAATGAACACAATGTGTATCGTTATCAGTCATTCGATCATTCTTTGCAACTGCTATTGTAAACTTGCCTTAAAGGAATAAAAACGTCCGATTGATCTTTTGACAAACAAAAAATATGAAAGTAGTGCTCAAATGGTATCCCGAGGCCGAGTGGTTAAGGCATGCGCCTTGTGAGCGGGGAGGTCGAATGTTCGAATCCCGGTAGGGGTCCGATCTGATATGGCTGGTTGGTGAGCCGCCAGCTAGTTAAATTATGGTTACCATGCGCCTACCTGCTTGGTGCCTGGCAATACAGGATAGGAATCGGGAAGTAAATGTGTTCAGAAAGTAGGTGCTCATAAGTCAGAAATGGCTGGTCCTTTAAGTAGGGGTGACAATATAATCAAAATAAATAAACACGTTGACACGGTTATAAATATATTTTGGATGAGTTAATTCAAAAGTTAGGGTGTGAACTGTTTCTGTACATATATATCAAAACAAACCAAAGAGTCGTTTCATGTTATTGTTGGGAAACGGTATATGTTGTTGATCGATATCGATATTATTCATTTCAAAGTCAAGTTGTATGCAATCGGTCCGTTGGTCGGTAGATATTAATAGTATTTTTTCGTCAAAAGAGATTATGGCGATACCAATGAATATCATTTCATATTAATTTGTATATTACTTTTTTATTTTCAGTCATCTATATTGTGGTTCGCGTTGTTGCTTTCATCATCATCCTTGCTATTGTTGCTGTCTTCCTTTACAGAAAATGTAAAACATGGTAAGAACTGCAAGATCTAAATGATAATAGTTATGGCATAAACATGATTTTGTGGCAAAACAAATCTTAGTGAAATTGGTGACAATGAGAAATTGATTTGCTCAGTGTACAAGAACAGAACAATTCAAACGTTATCTAACAACGCCTCTTAGATATTATTTTCACGCGTAAAATGTCATTCAATGCGATAATACCAATCATTGAAATTTAATACAATTGCATTCAGCTTTTATATTGAAAATATATATTTTATCGAATATTCGAATGCCGAATCAGTATTCGCTTTAATACAATGTACTTTTTTATATTCTACAATGCATTGTTATTTTACAGGAATAGAAGGTATGCATTTAAATATTTTTGACATCGTGTTTCTTTCCATAAGCTCCGGATTTCACAAAATATTTTACTCTGTTTTATATTACACGATTATTTAACGAACACAGACTGTAAGAAATAATTAAACATTGGTTATCCGAGATTTCGAACGGGTTAATACATAATACACAATAACCTATTTTAAATACAACCACATTGAAAACATACACAACTATAAAGACTGAAGTATTCTGTGAAACTGGTTCCTATTTCTGGTCAAAGTTACCCAATACAGTAAAACCTCACTTAAAGACGACCCAAATAATAAAACCACATCAATGATAAGATCACCTCAATAATAAAACCACATCAATGATAAGATCACCTCAATAATAAAACCACATCAATGATAAGATCACCTCAATAATAAAACCACATCAATGATAAGATCACCTCAATAATAAAACCACATCAAAGATAATATCACCTCAATAATAAAACCACATCAATGATAAGATCACCTCAATAATAAAACCACATCAATGATAAGATCACCTCAATAATAAAACCACATCAATGATAAGATCACCTCAATAATAAAACCACATCAATGATAAGATCACCTCAATAATAAAACCACATCAATGATAAGATCACCTCAATAATAAAACCACATCAATGATAAGATCACCTCAATAATAAAACCACATCAATGATAAGATCACCTCAATAATAAAACCACATCAATGATAAGATCACCTCAATAATAAAACCACATCAATGATAAGATCACCTCAATAATAAAACCACATCAATGATAAGATCACCTCAATAATAAGACACAATTAACACAATTTTAAAGTCTATTTTCACTGTTTTGCTCTTTATTCAACCTCAATATTAAGACCAGTTTCACGGGTCCCAATGATGGTCTTAAGTTGAGCTTTTACTGTACTTCATTATTAATATAAGAGTAGTTCACACTTTTGCGTTCCCTTTCGTTTGTCGCACTACTTTTACTTAAATCCAAACATTCTACGTAGCCTTATCTAGAACCGTATTAATACAATACCAAGTATCAGGGCTTCAGACATTCACAAGCCCGATGACCCAGACAAGTCGAGCTGGACTCATTCCAGGACAAGTCTAGCCCGAGTCTAATCGCCAATTTGGGCTACCAACAGTTGAGTTGGACTCAGTCCAGGACAAGTCTAGCCCGAGTGTAATTGCCAATTTGGGCTACCAACAGTTGAGTTGGACTCAGTCCAGGACAAGTCTAGCCCGAGTCTAATTGCCAAGTTCAGCTACTAACAGTTGAGTTTGACTCAGTCCGGCCCGAGTCTAATTGCCAATTTGGGCTACCAACAATTGAGTTGCCCTCAGTCCAGGACAAGTCTACAACGAGTCTAATTGCCAATTTGGGCTACCAACAGTTGCGTTGGACTCAGTCCATGACAAGTCTAGCCCGAGTCTAATTGCCAATTTGGGCTACCAACAGTTGCGTTGGACTTAGTCCAGGACAAGTCTAGCCCGAGTGTAATTGCCAATTTGGGCTACCAACAGTTGCGTTGGACTCAGTCCATGACAAGTCTAGAACGAGTCTAATTGCCAATTTGGGATACCAACAGTTGCGTTGGACTCAGTCCAGGACAAGTCAAAAAGAGTCTAATTGCCAATTTGGGCTACCAACAGTTGCGTTGGGCTCAGTCCATGACAAGTCTAGCCCGAGTCTAATTGCCAATTTGGGCTACCAACAGTTGCGTTGGACTCAGTCCAGGACAAGTCTAGAACGAGTCTAATTGCCAATTTGGGCTACCAACAGTTGCGTTGGACTCAGTCTAGGACAAGTCTTTTATGCACGCCTATATAACTGTTAATACATACCCCATTATATGCTTTGACAACTAGCCTCCCATGTCGAAAAAGTAAAATTAACATGTACTCTATTTTATGGTATCCCAAACTTTTCTGAAAGCACAATAATTTTTAAAGTTATGTCTGTATGTAATATTTGTAATTTGGTCAATATTTTCCCAAACTTGTTTGCATTGGCTGATCAACTCACGGCCGTAAACTAAAGTAAATACAAATTATATTCGTATACTGGTTTCATCTCATTAATTACTTGACTGTTATTTCTGTGTAAATACAGACGGACCTCGTTTATTAGACAACCTTCTATCCGAATACTTGGTACCATCCGAAATAAATATCAGGTCCTGATGTATCTTCATAGGCATGTCGAATTGAAATGGGCTGTACGAAACGATGTATTATTCGACAAGAAATTTCGGACCTGATGAATTCGAATGAACGAGGTCCGACAGTATATATGTATATAGCAACTGAAATATTATAATTACATCATTGTACTCGCAGAAACGTGAAGACAGCGTATGAGGAGAATGGTGTTGATACCAAGCCAGCCGGTCACGTGTTTCACCCGATGTCGACACGCGTTCCTGTTCCCCACCCTGATCCTACAGATCATCATGACACATTGTTTGAAGCGCATCATACTGTTGATAACCAACATTAATCCAATTAAAGTATTACATTTATCTTCATAAATAAACTCTCATTATAACGACCATGTTGTTTCCTGGATACATGTAGTTGTATTGAATATCTCGTTATATCGAATTTGATCGAATAAGCAGATTTGTTCCCACTGGATTTGTGTCGTTAAACAAATAATCCATTATAACGAATGTCATTATAACGAGGGTTGACTGTATCACATGATATCACCATTCCGGATTTTGAACTTTGTGGTATTTAACCGATATAAGATACTGTATGTGTTCGTATCAACATATCAATCATGTTATCCAGAATGTAATGTAACGACCTAGCACTATTTGAACATTAACATCATCATTCTTATGGTTACGTTATAGCACATAACTATCGTGTCTTCTAGTATTACGTACTAGGTTTAACTAAGTTTGAGTAATATCTTATTACCCCACCCACTCTATTCAGTCGTAGATATGTCACTTTTTATTGTATATAACACATGACCAACGGGTTGTTTATATGTATTATTGTGCTTTAATACATGCAATTGCTTTATTTCATGTTTTCAGATCTATACATAGCTGTGCACCCCTCTAGCGCATCTTTTTGTATATTGTATTACATTGAAATTGACAATGTTTATTTCAGATGATTTTCTCCGTATAAAGCCTATTAGGCAATATTCACAGAAAACGTTAAAATCATCATTTACACTTGTACTTACACCACTTATACGAATTAATGTTCGCTTGAATATCATTAATTAAAAACATTGTATAACATGTGTATTTATAAGCTATTCACTAATAACGATATGGTTTCATGATTTTTAAAGTGCACGATATCATCGTGCAGTAGATTTACGTGTACATTTATCGCTACACACTCACAGTATATGGAACAAAGTTGATTAGGCTACTTCGAAAAACGTAAGGGGTTCAAATGAACATTTTAGCGGCGACGCTATAGCCATCATTAAACACGTTTAATTTTACGACAAAGCAATTAGACGATTACAAAAAAAAACAAAATAAACAGACATAAACGACAAACAACAAGTAATTGACAAGCAGTGAGTTAGGGATAACAAATCAAAGTGTCCATCAAAAATGGTAGGCAGGAATGTGCCTCGAACTCACACCCAATCTATTGGTCGAAGTTACAAGTCAGAAGCGCTACCAATTGAGCTATCGCTACTGGTTACATTGAGCGATATTTCTAATCCTGAAGATAATAGGCATGATAAATAATGACCGTAAGCTGCTTTACATGGTTGTATTGAAAAGTGGGTATGGTCGTGTTTACTATCGACTTATTTTAACTTAGTTATACCAGTGAATGTTTTTCATACCCATAGTTTTAATTATACTAATACCATGGGACAAGAAGAGGTAATAGTGAGAATGATAGTGAATAAATAAATAATGGTATCAAATTCATTGAGCCTCTCCATCTCCTTCATTAACGAATACCAGTTGGTATCGCATACCAATATTCCGCATATAACCTTATATTAATCATATACCAAAAGTGGGTTACAGTGTTAGACTATTTTATTAACTAAGGATTCGTTCTGTAAACGGTATTATACGTGCAGTGATAGATAAATCTTCTTCGAATGTTAATTACAACGTATCTATAGCTCTCTACATTAATGTATACCAGTTGCTATATCTGGTATCGCATACCAATACGCCGCTTATAACGTTATCATAATGGTATCAAATTCCAACAGTAATTTCAAGTGTTAGATTATATTATAATTGGTATTCGTTGTGTACACCGTGATATTCGTGTAGTAGATCTAATAGTGAAATCTTAGTGGAATGTAACTACGTAAATATTATACCAAATGGTATATTTGGTATCTACATTTATCATATCCATCGGTAGAAAACACCACGTAGTTCAATACGGGATATCGTGTTATGCCAATATATAAAATCTATAGCGTGCTATCGTGTTAGTGGAATTCATACTTGTGTATTACAGGCCTATGCAAAATTCAAGAAAGTGTTTTTAATAGAATTGTCGTCGGACAGTGACGTTTAAGCTTAAACGTTTAACGTTATATGGTATAGTAAGTTTAAGAGTGTGTATTTCGGTGTAATATGAACCAGTGAATTCTCGCTGTAAAGTTAGTTAACGTTTACAGGTCCGGAAAACTCGCGGTGCAGGGCTAATATGTATGTACTATAAATTGTTGCTGTACGATCTATTTTACTAGTATGATTGTGTATTTCAGATTATGATGTTATATGTACTTGTTCCATATTAAAGTTACAGTTAAACTTGAATCGCCTCCGTTTTATTTTCCATATATATATATATTTACCAAAAGCCTGGACCAGGCGCACTCAAGTATTACGCTTTTTAGAGTCAATCGACCATCGCTCAACGAAGGGGTTCGCTACAAAAATAAGGAAAAACACATATACAATTACCCACATATAGTGATTTTATAGTGTCTTTTGAATTATCTGTGTTCAAGTATACATTTGTATTTATATTCCTGAAACTGTTAGGCTTAATGCCTTATGTTTTGAATAAAGTTCTATTTATAAACTCAAGACATTTTTGTATTAAAATAAACAGTCAATACAATCAAATTACTGTATGCAACTTGGCGCATTAGAAAAATGCCAACATTTACATATGAGCGCTGCTATGGGATTCACAACCTCTTCTTTAAGTGACGCCATTTCAAGAAAACGCAACATAAGATGTCACTATTTGCATGCAGGAAACAATATTTACTCCATATGGTCACTTCGTTTTCATATTGCCGTATGGGGCAAATCTTGCTTGCGTCACGTGTGACGTTTTCTGGAAATGACTTCACTTGAAGAAGAGGTTGGAAATCGTACAGCGGCGTTCATATACGCCTCGTTCACGGTATGCATTTTTTACCAACAGTTATAAATGCGTTGAAGGACGTTTGCCGGTCCATCCACCATTTTAGAAACTTTGTACATACATTTAGCTTCTGATACTTTCGAGAAAAATGATGAAGTATGCGAACTTTGGATGAATTTGTGATGAACTGTCTTACAATGATCTGAAGAAGTTATATATCATGACACTTAAAATCTCGTCAGTTGAAAACAATTATACAAGAGATGTGAACAAAGGCTGATATGGAAAACCTATAGGAGAGATATAGGCATTACTTTTCGCTAGGTTACTACTCGGTTTTACACAGAAATAAACAACAACATTGGGAATTGCTCGAACACGCAATGTATCTGATTAACACGGGAAATTTTTGAATGAATATTAACAACAAACTTCAAGCTCAAAAATCAATACGATTATGATATTGTCAATGTTGCCCTGTTTTTCAAAACCAAACAGTAATCTGAATACTGTCACGTAAACTATTATGTATTAAATTAATTCAACTGAACAATTATGACCATTGGTTATATACATGTACTCTTCATACTTATAACTTCGTGTGTGTGTATCCGTTCAGAGAGGAAATATTCGTCAATTATCATGATATCGATCTATACTCCGTACATTTAAAAACGCACAACTTTTTACCAACCATACTTGATTAAATTTCCTTTTATTACTTTTGAAACTCATTTTTTTATGAAAATACTTGGCGATTGTCATGAAATTTAGCATACATGCTGCGTACACGTGCAATAATATCGTGTCAAGTTATTTTCTTGAATGCTGAAAGTTATTAAATGAAAATTTAGAAATCCCACAGTGTGTGTTATTAAATGTCTTGAGTATATAAAGTATTATTTAATTATATGAAACTAATATGATAACAAATAAATAGTCACAACTTACTTGGAGAGTATATATCACACCTTTACTATTATCCATAGATAGTGCATATACGAGGGATGTTAATTTAATTATGTTGGCATGAAAAAGCCATAGCTAGCAAAAGGTAAGAGTGTCGGGTTTCACCGACACCCTAATCACGTATATTTATTGCATACAAGTTCGTAATAGTTCGTGATCCCTTTAATGCAAAACGAATTAAAACCGCGCGAATTGTTTTATATCATAAACAATTACGCAATATGTTTCACCTGATGTTCTAAATTCCAGAACCCAGTGGACGTGGAGTTACATGAAAGTTTAATAATAGAAAGTGTGCAATCAAAGTGAAGATATTTTAGGAGAAACATAGGCCTGCTAGCGGACTTCAAAGGCATTTGTCTAATACATGGTAATGCTAGCTGCTGTTTATAAGTGTGAGATTTACGTTCAGTATTTCCTGGAAAAGAAAGTCGATCAGTTACCCCACCCACCGTCCTCGTCGGACCTTAGCACATGCGACTGATTTTCTTTCTCCGTGATTGAAAATAAATGCTATCCGGAATTGGCTTGCTCGGTAGTGCTCGGTAGTGCTCGGCTGTGCTCGGTTGTGCTCGGTAGAGCAATTTTATAGTGCCTTAAGGGTGTAAAAAGAACAAAATAGTTTGTTATATACATCTAAATGAATGTCCCTTGTATCCAGACAAGTGAGTTATCACTTATTAGAAACTTATAAGCGACAGACGGTAAGATATTACGAATATTATGTAACAATAATTTAGGAGGCGTAGTGGACGAAAGGTAGACCTTCTGACTCCGGACCCGAAGTTTGAGCACGACGTTGAGCTGACCAGTATGAACTTTACGATCCCTAAATTTGAAGACATCGAGAGCGATTAGTATACGTTGTAAGATCGATGTTAAATAAATAGGTTAAGTCTATAAATTGATAAGTTATAATTATTTAATTTGTATAGTATTCAAATTTGCAGGCCGATTAAAAACAAATACCACATAAGTGGGGGGGGGGGACGTTTATTTTGGAAAAGACCCTTTTGAAATCTCATTACTGGTTGTAATTGGACTAACTGTTGAGTATCTATATTTTTTTACATTCCGCTGTCACCTTGTTATTTGACAAAAGAAAACGATATACAACGTACAGTACTGTATATACACACAATTCTCATTTTGGATTAAGTATTTACTGCATTCATAATGCATAATGAAATGATACATATAATATTACGGGTGCTTACGTGAAATGTTGTAATTGAATAAACTTAATTGTTTGTACATGATGCACCGCTGACCGTTTGCCGTATGTCATTGATCGTTCCATAGGTGGTACTCCCGTTTTTGGCCCATCGTTTGTGTTTGTGTTAAATGTCAAACCAAGGATTTCTACTTATCGTTTTTTATATGTTAGCATTCTTGTACACGTTACATACATTTAGCTTCCTATAGAAAATGCCACACTTTTTCGGCGCACAAAATATCAGTGTTAAGTGAACCTATCAAATCTTACGTTAATCACCAAGCCAATTCCTCTTTAACCGAACAACGTTTGTAACCTTGACTACTGAATTTCGGTGAGTTTACCGAAATCCATTTTGGATCTGGAGTGACCAGAAATCGTAACATCTCGGCATGTTGTTATGTTGCACAACAAATCTAAACCTTCAAATTGCGCCGACCATCTTTGTTCAAGACATTTCTTGTTTACATTAATATTACCACTCTCAGACTAATAAGAGTAAATATAATGATGTGAGGTTTGAGTGTTGAGTGAAAGTAACACCGGTCCGTGCTTTAATGCTTATTAAACGTATGTCAAACTTTCCTACAGGTCACATTGCAAAACTGGAACAGCTTGCTCATATTATGTTACCAGCAAGGAAATTGTATATACAGTCAAACCTGTCTGTAAAGACCACCCATGGGAACAGCAAAATGTGGTCTTTGTTTACAGGTGGTCTCTATTAACAGATTAAATATCATTGAAAATGGTCTGATGGGAGATAAAATTGGTGGTCTTTGCAGACAGGTTTTGCAATAGTGGTCATTGTTAGCAGGTGGTCTTTAACACAGGTTTGACTGTACATATAAATGTCATTAATTTTAAGTTCGTATCCTTCCTAGGTTACGTTCGATTGAAACACATCTGATGTTGATCAGTATAATAATTAAAGCAAATATGATTTAATCTTATAGTTATCTTAAATTTTGATATTTATATATACCCCATCCTTATTCTTTACATCCGAGAAGCTTCCTGCTTGGCGGACACTAACATCCATATACTTGAACCTATACTTATGTTTCTTGCCGGAATATACAATTAGAACCACTGCAGGGCCGTAAATTGCCTCCCCTTCCAGGGGAGGCACCCCGCCGAGTGGAGCGAGGCGAAAAAAATTTTGGACCCTTTTTAGACAAAAAATGATTTTTTTTTCAGCCCGCAATAGGAGGCAACTGCCTACATGCCTCCATGTAATTTACGGCCCTGCACTGTGAAGGGATAAACATATTATGACAGATGAACTAGAAATGTGCGCATGAGACTGTCATGAGTTCCCTCTCAGTCTATATCCATTCTATAGTATATGTAGGGGAGAAAAACGTGATATATAAACATTTATATACTAAAGAATGGATATAGAGGGGTGAGAGAATTGTACTACATATACATTTACTAAAGAAGGGATATAGAGGGGTGAGATAATTGTACTATATATACATTTACTAAAGAAGGGATATAGAGGGGTGAGATAATTGTACTATATATACATTTACTAAAGAAGGGATATAGAGGGGGGATATAATTGTACTGTATATACATTTACTAAAGAAGGGATATAGAGGGGGGATATAATTGTACTATATATACATTTACTAAAGAAGGGATATAGAGGGGGGGATATAATTGTACTATATATACATTTACTAAAGAAGGGATATAGAGGGGGGATATAATTGTACTATATATACATTTACTAAAGAAGGGATATAGAGGGGGGATATAATTGTACTATATATACATTTACTAAAGAAGGGATATAGAGGGGGGATATAATTGTACTATATATACATTTACTAAAGAAGGGATATAGAGGGGGGATATAATTGTACTATATATACATTTACTAAAGAAGGGATATAGAGGGGGGATATAATTGTACTATATATACATTTACTCAAGAAGGGATATAGAGGGGTGATATAATTGTACTATATATACATTTACTAAAGAAGGGATATAGAGGGGGAGAGAATTGTACTACATATACATTTACTAAAGAAGGGATATAGAGGGGTGAGAGAATTGTACTATATATACATTTACTAAAGAAGGGATATAGAGGGGTGAGAGAATTGTACTACATATGCATTTACTAAAGAAGGGATATAGAGGGGTGAGAGAATTGTACTATATATACATTTACTAAAGAAGGGATATAGAGGGGTGAGAGAACTGTACTAAATATACATTTACTAAAGAAGGGATATAGAGGGGTGAGAGAATTGTACTATATATGCATTTACTAAAGAAGGGATATAGAGGGGGAGAGAACTGTACTATATATGCATTTACTAAAGAAGGGATATAGAGGGGTGAGAGAATTGTACTATATATACATTTACTAAAGAAGGGATATAGAGGGGTGAGAGAACTGTACTATATATGCATTTACTAAAGAAGGGATATAGAGGGGTGAGAGAATTGTACTACATATGCATTTACTAAAGAAGGGATATAGAGGGGTGAGAGAATTGTACTATATATACATTTACTAAAGAAGGGATATAGAAGGGTGAGAGAATTGTACAATATATATGCATTTACTAAAGAAGGGATATAGAGGGGTGAGAGAATTGTACTATATATATATTTACTAAAGAAGGGATATAGAGGGGAGAGAACTCTCCTGTGTAAGGGGTAACTGTTGATACTTACGTGTACAGAGATGATGATCACCGAATCGTTGCGTTATTCGCCATAGAGACGCGTCGCACGCACAAATTGATGACATTTATTACCACCCTTGAATTTATATTTAAGTGATGTATATTCGCGAACATAAGGAGAAGCATTTAAAGACAAATGGAAGAATGAACACATGTCATTTGAATACTTTCTGGAAAATGTGTACAGTGCAATCTCTCTAGAGTGGCCCTTGCTTGAGCAACAACCTCTCTTTGTGAAGTGATTTAATCTCTCTAGAGCAAGGACTTCACAACAACAACTACAGTTTGGGTCAATCGAAGGGTGTTTCTATAGAGAGGTTGCACTGAACTAAAATATACGCTTCTTGGTGTTTCAGTATTTTGGCGAAAACCATTAACACCAACAACCGAGAATGACGTCACGTTGGCTTGTGTGGGTTGGCTTGCTTCTGCTTGTGTTTGTAATAAATCGAGGTATTGTAATATATTATATATAAATATTTTCATAGTGTGAATCAATAAACTTTTCGTTATCGACATGATCAACAGTGAATAATTCCTATCGCTCTGTGATCCAAAGTGTTAAAATGTACGCCTTCCATAAAAGTGACGATAGGCCCTAAAGCTCTCACCCATTTCATGCAAAAGCGTACGAAAAAAAAGATAAAACACTATCCTCCCCGCCTCATAATCTAATGAACTGGTCAACTCATTAATTACAGTTCACATGAGTGCATATGAAATGCTTGTTTTGAAAACCTTTTATCTTCTTTTTGACATCAACAGTTAGTTCAATGTTTCTGTTTCTACTGTTTCTTAGAAAGACTTGTATATTTCATTAAGCGAAACATAAATGTATATTCAGTTCTTGATTAAATACTCACTATCCATAAGATATAGAAACTTTTCTGAACTGATGGTAGCTTATATTTTTAAAATCAAAACGAATGCAGAACTATTGTCTAATGTATGCGGCGTTCCCTGAAGCAAGTTCTCATTGTTTTTTTTCTGAAAAATCATGTCTATGTATTTCAGAAAAATAAAATCTATTTTCGGCGGCAAGGATGTTACGGAGCCCCTAAAATGACATTCCATATTCTTTTTTTATTTCGTTAAAATGTAATATCATTTAATTAAAACGTAATATTATTTCGTTAAAACGTAATATTATTTCGTAAATACGAAATATTATTTCGTTTAAACGAATTATTATTTCGTAAATACGAATTGGCAAAGCTACTCAAACAGACGTCAAACTAATTCGTAAATACGAAATAAAAATAAAAGTGTAACTCGAAGATAAAAGTATGGATTGACACTTTAGGGGCTCCGTAGGATGTACTGTACAGTTTTGGAAGAAAAAAAAAACGATAATTGTGTAAAGTAAATTTACGACATTCAAAACGTAACTTAAACTTAAGCACGTCAGTAAAGTGGCATTACAAAGAGAAATATATACTTTATTTAACAAACATTATTTCCTGTAGTAAGATAATAAATTAAATGCATTTACAACAATGTGTCTTAAGATTTATTCCGTTTAAACAGTAACGCTTTAGAAAGATGTTACAAAAATATGCCGAATTAAAATAATTCCATTTTTAGTAATGATAAGTATAATTACATGATTTAAGTAATATGTCCTTCTAGAAATTTCATGACGGCTTCGATATTGGTGACTGTATAAACTATATGAGGTCTGGACCACATATGTTGATATTTATTTTTCATTATAGTATCCCAACTTTATGAAAACTTGCACAGAAAATTTGCAATATTGAAGTCTCTTTTAATTGTTTTAATTTAATATTTATTTTTAGTCATGACGGTTTGTTTCATTTGGAATGAAGATAAAGAATATTAAGTTTACTTTATACTTCTAGTAGTTCATTTAGTTTATCTAGTTAGCCATATTGAAGGCCATATTGAATAACATAGTCTTTTACCAAACGCAGTTACAGAAGGAGTTAAACATTGTGACGACTGTGCATGTTGTGCCAGTGGACCGAATGGAAGCCGTATACGCAGTGATATATGTCTACCCGAATCGCATTTCTTAAAAAATATGTGTGCTAATGGATGTTTGGATGGGTATCATGGTTCAACTTGCCGCTACAAATGTCCGGAATATTGTACGAGATGCGCTATAGGATTTGGTGGTAAGACGGAGGATGAGTATAAGAAATGTTATCTTTGTGCAAATGGTTACTATAATGGTATAGGTGTTACAGATTGTTCAACACAATGTCCTGTAAACTGCGCGGGCAATCAATGCAATAAGACTACTGGATATTGTCTCAACGGCTGCTCGAGTGAGAAATGGACAGGGAACAAGTGTGAACAGTGTTCAAGGGGGTTTTATGGCATGAGTTGTAACAAATGTCCGAACTGTCTAAATGAGCTGTGTGATAGAAACACCGGTATGTGTGATGGCTGCATTGCTGGTTATTTCGGTCAGTATTGTAACATCACGTGTCCGGAGAATTGCGCTGACAAAATGTGTGATCAAGATGGCGGTGAATGTATTAATTGTTCAGTGGGATATTATGGTCCGTCATGTGATCTACATTGTGCAAAAAATTGCATAAAAGAAACGTGTATCCAAGAGTCTGGTGTCTGTATGCATGGGCGTGATGATGGTTACTACGACAAAAGTTGTCACGATCAAGGTAATATATTCTTGAATACTAATATATGAGCGCCGCGGTACGATTTCCAACCTCTTCTTTAAGTGACGTCATATCCAGAAAGCGTCACATGTGACGTCACAATGTACTGACAGTAAGCAGTATTTGCCCCATATGGGAATATGAAAACGAAGTGATCATAGGGAGTAAATAGTGTTTCCTGCTTGCAATTAGTAACCCCACATGTTGCGTGTCCTTAAAATGAAGTCACTTGCAGATTGAAGAGGTTGTAAATCCCATAGCGGCCCTCATATTATTTTGAATTTCCCTTCATTTGGTATGGACATATGGTCCTTTTAATGATGTTCGTGATTTTATGCTGTTGTGAAGAGCAATGGATATAATGAAACCATTAAACTGTTGGAAATATCTACATTATATGGCTTGATAAATGCTGATTAATTGCAATAAACTAATGCAAGTAACGGCTGAACATAATTAGAACATATTTATTTCGTATTACATAATAGTTTTCCTTTGAAGACCAAAAATGAAATAATGTTATGTTCTATGAATACGGTCGCTTTTATAATTTTAAATTTAAACTTGTGTTGTGTGTATCTTTTCTTCCATCCTCGGTACCCAGGCTATTCATAACATTATGTATCATAATGTATGTTATGTTAGCCTGGGTACCGAGGATGCTTTTCTTCCTGAATAAACCGTTTCTGTATTTACGCAGTTGTTTGAAAAAAGGCAGTATGTCAACGTACGTTTCTATTATATGGTCTAAAATGAAAAAGGCCTGTATTTTATGCTTTTCGATATAATTTTATGAATCTTTTTTTAGGTAACGGAGCAATTGTAGGCGGCGTTGTTGGAGGAATAGGCATCATAGTAATGATATGTATCATGTACATGATTCATTTACGGTAAAATGTGTATAATTCTTCATTCTAACAATGTAGAAATAGATTACCTGGATCCCAATTTGCAAAACTTCCCAGGTTCAGACTTTTATTATGTCAAATGTTTCATTTCTTGTATAATGAAAATATGCAACTAACCCATTCGCCATTGTAAGTAGTGTTTGTATATCTACATATAATCTACATATTATGAACCAAAGAATCAAACTTTGTATTTCATATCATGTGTGGCTACCTAGTACAGTTTTGCTCAAACTAATGTTTACAAATCATAACCCGATAATAGGTATGTTTATACAATGAATGCCGTTCGGACGTCTCGCTTGATTACACGAAGGCCCAATGAGTTTAATAACATGCCCAAGAAATTTACGTTGACTTTTTCATTATTGACCGACAAACAGCCACAAAAAACACATGTGCGAGAAGTTAAGCTCCACCTGTCGCTATATTTTGTAAAGCGATATCTGATTAGACAAGCGACTACTGCTGACCAATGAGCGCTTAGTTTTGTAATGAATTTCGATGAGAGGTGACATAGATGATAAGTTAAGCCTGTCAAAATTGATCAAACGGGCGACCAGTGAAAGGGTGCTATATTGAAATGGATGAGTATTTTGAATTACGCAACTAGGGCGATTTCTTTGCGATTTTTCACCGTGAACGCTGTCTAGAAATTTATTGAATATTTCTACTTTCGTTTTCAATATTGACTCGCGGATATATTTTTTACGTCTGTCGCGTCATATGATGTATACTCATACTTGATATTGATGTTAATTCTAAAACACCGGTTATAGATTTTATTTGCATTGAATTTCGTGGGTAAATATTTTTCATTATTCATAATTTGACAATTGTTTAGTGTAACATTAACATGTCAGGTCAGTTTCTTACAAGGTTACTGTTGGTAAACGGGCAATAAGAGTAAAGGTTGTTACTTTACTTTCGAGACTTTTCTCACTTTGATAGACTATCAAAACAAATAATACACATAATCACATGACTAAACCAAAGATTATAGTAAGCACACTATAGTTTTCTTTAGTTTCTAACTAGAAACATGCTTACTTACTTATTATCATGGATGTATATGTGAAATATCAACTGACAAGAAGATATGCACATTGTATAACACTTAATGTTTCACAACTATCAAGCATCATTAATTAAAAGATCCTGTGTTGTTAGGGAAATTAATGAAGCCTGATCAGAATTGATAGGACGACCACAATTTTTACGTTTCTTCATTATAAAATGCCACTGGAATGTCTTTATTTTCTTCAAGGTTTACACTACATTGCTGAATGGTGATCATGAACACATCTAAACCTATACAACACCTGGGGGGCGTTTCATCAACGGTCGCATCGCAAATCGCAGCTGATAATCGTAAAATCGCAGACAAAAATCGCAAATCGCGTTTCATTAAACATCACAAAGCTGCGCGGGCACCTGTTAGCCTGTATAATATCGCAAATATAACCGACTGGGTTCTTCCACTCGCAAACTAATGTATTCATCGCAAAAATGACTGATGTTTTATGAACTGTTCTCCCGGTCTTATGTATGTGGCGTTCCCTGTCGACACTTACGCTCTCTTGTAATATGACCACATTTTATATGTTATGCGGTTAGTTCTCTTTAGACAATTACACATGATTGTGATGTATGTGTAAACATGCCCTACATTTGTATTTATATAATTGTGTAAGTTTCTCATTCATCATTTATATACATGTTGATCGTATTGAAATAGTTATATTGCAGAAACATGTAAGTAATAGTAATAATTTAAAATTATATATCGAGCATAAGGTTTAAATCTTAACCTCTATTTGACATTTACAAGTGATTTTAAATTTTGACTTTGGCCTATCTAGAAACAAATCTCAGTCAACCCGGATTCTTGTAGGAAAAAAAATACATATAGATAGTAAATACTTGAATGCTTTGATAAATTCACTCTGATAAACATGCTTGTATCCTGTAGATAACTCATGTACACGCTGATACACTCTACACAGTATGGCTTTGAAAGAGGTCTTGATTGAAATCTGTATCTGGTGTAAATCGAAATTTAATTTATTCGGAAATCAGCTTAATATTATAAATGCTTATGTGGTTATATCGTACATGATTAATCAGAATAACAGGAAACAGAATCAATCTGACCTGGACAAGTTAAAGAAATCCCCTCCATATTACTTAGTAAAATCCTTTTATTAGCGATAGCAGTTATGTTTAATATGTAACATTATTATGAGTGTATTTTGCTTTTGAATTAGGTGCATGCGTTCATGTTTCAATGTGCTTTTTGAATGGCTGTGCACTTTGTATGTGTCTATTCATACTCGAGTTATTTATTCATTGGTATATACATTGCGTCAGCAGTGATGCACATTAACAACAGTTCGGACACTGCGTCTCATATCCATCAGATACCTTGCAACAGTTCTTTACACATGCTAACTCACTTCGATGAAAAGCTTCGTTAATATTTATACCACACATACTAGTAATACTTATACAGGCAAACCTAAGCAAAAAAAACTTAGGCTACTAACTTGACCTACAGGTACGGATTTGAACGCGAATCTTAGCTCAAACATTCTTTCACATATTCATTGATAACATCACGTAGAGTATTACATCTTGTCAATATCAGTGCCAAAACATTCGACGAAAATGTTTTGTTAACTTGTAAATCGCGCACTTGGCTATGCTCTTTATCAGGTCCGCGCGTTAAAGAAAGGCGGCTAGCACAAGAGTGTACGACATAAATCATATTACGAATACCTAAACATTCATACAGGCTTGAAAGCTAATAAGTGAAGCTAGTATGGTATAAAAAAAAGACACACACGTTGTTGTCGGAAAGAGTTGCATTCCCCTCCATAAATTCAGAAGCTCTCTGGAGAAAGGAATACAGACTAACACAACTCGTTAAAGGGTGAGAATTTTTTATTGCAAAATGCGTTGAACATAAATCACGTCTTAATGTTATCTAACGTGGGTTATATGTGTCTTACATATAGTCTCCCGTCGCCGAGTGGTTTAGGCATTCAGCGGGAGGTCGAAAGTTCAAATCCCGGTAGGGGTCCGTTCTGATGGCCGGTTGGTGAGCCGCCAGCTAGTTAAATAATGGTTACCATGCGCCTACCTGCCTGATCAGCCTTGTCATGTCATGTCTGTCCCTTCGATATTTTCTCACTGGAAACACACTTTTAGCATTCTTACACTGTGACAAGACAAACAATGTGTGTTAAATTGAAATGGCATTACACAATCGAACTAGATATAGTGGAGACTCACATATTGTAATAGAGTATTTGCGATTGTCTTGGTTTTGTAGTTATAGCGTCATTTCGGTTTCTACTTGCTACATTTACACCAGAACTTCCATTGGCTCGGGGTTATACGCAGTTTTTGTCGTCCTCGAGTGCCGACTGGCAGATACAATATATCTTGCACATACAACACATCAGTTTTTTATTACATGATACGAGATTGGTATATTTTGTGGCTTAACAATGATTATAAATTAATTATATCATGGTTCAGATAAACATACATCGGAAAACTGCATTTTTCAAATTTCTTCCAATTGTTCCAAAGTTTTGGCACATATCCGCTTCTGTAGGAAAATAATGCGACAAAGTAGAATTCAAGGTCACAAATTAATTTTGTTCTTAAACGTTAAAATAGCACATATTTGCGATTTATGTATTGAATCTATTCTTAGGTAAGACAATATGTGCTTTTTATCATAAACTAACAGTTTAAACGAAAAAATGTGGCATGGAAAAAATATTTAAATCGCTTAAATATGGATTGATAACAATGTAGGAATTTGCAAAGGAATGACTATCACAAACATATTATGTACTTTTGACTTCATATATTATTGGAATAATAATACTTACCTCATTGCCAGCAGTATGTATGATGATTTAAACATTGTTTACAATTCTGTACAGACGAATTCATCTTGATCAATATGCGTTTGCGAAAACTATTCTTCTAAGTATGGTGTACATTACGCGCCATTTCGTTCACGTGGTATTTTATAAAAAAAAAATTCACTTTCTGCATCAAAGATTTTGTTGGACTTTTGATATGTTCTTTATACAGTATTATTCTAACGAATGTACTTCAAAACATTTCTGTTGCATTTATTTGAGGGTTAAACTTATATTGACTGGACTATAAGTAAACTATGTATAGTTCAATTCATAATAATACGAACTTATCTCTTACGTTCATGAGTGTACGTCGTATGTTGTATAATGTTGTTTTTTATAAGTATGCAATTAAATTACAGCAACGTTGTTTATCATGTGTATTGTGATATTTCGTTTGACTATGTTGTATGTATAAATGTACATGTACTCACTGCCATAGAGTGTATCAATATTGTTATTTTGTACATTGTATACATTGGACGATAAGTGGTATACTTAAATCCAAGTATTGATAATTATTTCTGTTCTCTTCCTATTAAGCACCACTTTAAATATCTAACACTCTATTGTAGATGCCAGTCAAAGGTAACCAACGCCACTACCGAAACTGCACAAACTGATGGTACGTATGCTTGCATGTAGCCAGTAGCGAAATTATTGAATTATATATATATATAATAATTTTAATGATTATAAACATTACTAATCACTTATACATGCTTCTAATCTGATGACTTTTGTATAATCAGTTGGTGGATACCTTGTTGGTTGTACTAGAGTTTTGTAGCCTATATTGCTTGTTGGTTATACATGTATGTGACATCAAATAATGCTTCTTTTCTCATACATGTTTACCCCATACAGCTCCTCAATGCCAAATGTTTTGTAGGCTGTTGTTTCCCTGGACTCTGTGTGGGGAGGCAGTGTCTTATATGTGGAAGATGATACAAATATGTTTAATCATTGGGTTGCATCCATGATTATCCATTAAAATTAATACTCTTATCACAAACCTTTTTTATGCCCCCACTCTGAAAGGGGGGGGGGGATATAGATTTGCCCTTGTCCGTCCGTCCTTCCGTCCGTCACAAAATATTGTGGCACTCATATCTGTAAAACAATATGAGCCAGAGTCATTAAACTTTACAGGACTGTTCACCAGCATGTGCACATGGGGTATCATGTTTGGCTGTGCCCAGTAAGTGCAGAGTTATGGCCCTTGACTTAATTAAAATATAGCCTACATAGTATGCAATCTTGTGACACTCATATCTCCAAAAGTATAGGAGCCAGAGTCATTCATTTTGCAGGAATGTTCACCAGTATGTTTAGCTGTGCACCTGGGATTTCATGTTTGGCTGTGCCCAGTAAGTGCAGAGTTATGGCCCTTGACTCAGTTAAAATATAGCCTACATAGTATGCAATCTTGTGTCACTCATATCTCCAAAAGTATAGGAGCCAGAGTCATTCATTTTGCAGGAATGTTCACCAGCATGTTTAGCTGTGCACCTGGGATTTCATGTTTGGCTGTGCCCAGTAAGTGCAGAGTTATGGCCCTTGACTCAGTTAAAATATAGCCTACATAGTATGCACTCTTGTGTCACTCATATCTCCAAAAGTATATGAGCCAGAGTCATTAAACTTTGCAGGAATGTTCATCAGCATGTGTAGTTGTGCACCTGGGGTATCATGTTTGGCTGTGCCCAGTAAGTGCAAAGGTATGGCCCTTGACTTAGTTAAAATATAGCCTACAGAGTTTGCAATATTGTGTCGCACATATCTCGAAAAGTATATGAGCCAGAGTTATAAGACTTTACAGAAATGTTCACATGCATGTGTTATATTGCACATGGGGATTCATAATTCGGTGAGCCCAGTAAGTGCAAAGTTATGGCCCTTGATTTATTGAAAATATAGCATACAGAGCGTGCAATTTTGTGTCCAACAGTATATCAGCTACACTCACCAAACTGTACAGGAATGTTCACCAACCTGTATAGTTGTGCACCTGGGGTTTCGTGTTTGCCTGTTTCCAGTAAGTGCAAAGTTATGGCCCTTGACGTATCACCATAATCAGTACAGTCGTTCACTTGGTAATTTTGATATCCATTCACAGACTATGAGCAGAATAATAGCATTTGCTTTTGTGACAAAGGCTGCAAGTGGGGACATCTGTGTCCTATAGCAGATAATATGCCTGTTTTTTTATCGTGCTAGAAATAATGACTGGTTGCTTATACATTTTGTATAATTTCTAGCGATTGTAACGTCTTACGACATATGTTTTGGCAAGTGTTTTACAGTTATTATAACTTATTCTAATGCTTGTAGAATTAGGCGCCTCTCGTGACATATAAAACGTGCGTGTTGAGCATCCGAGTCGATCCACGGACTCAGTCTATGAAACAGCTGACATCATTGTACATGTATATAACTATTCAACTTTCCCAATGCATCGCGGATTTTTAAAATAATTTCTGTTGACAGAAAGAAATTATAGGATTTTTTATACATTGTATCCAGTATAATTGAAATTTAGCTACAATACAAAAAAATGAAATCATCTTCACGGTTGACTGAAAACAAGCTGTTTCAAATTTCAGAAAATAGGCATTTCTTTGTTAAATTAAACTAATTAATAAAATAATAATACATTTATTTTCAAAATTATACGTTGAGAGTGTTTGATAGTACATGTCTGTTCGGCACCAAAGGATGTGCATTTCCATGGTAACGATCTGGGATATTTACTATGAGTTTGTGTTGTGTAGTTTTACGTTATACATAAGCTCATGCAGCTTAGTACTCCAATTTCCCTTTACATTCACTTATAGATACATTACTTTCCTTGGATATACTCCTTTTTCATTGGAATATTTATACCAATATAGGTTTATTTGATATTATTTTTATATGTAAAATTAACGCTATTTAGATTTGCATCAACTTTTTGTAACTACATTTACCAGAACTGGTACTAATACATACCACTGCCATCCAAAAGTTTCTTTACACATGAGTATTTTGAATTTCATTACTTTTTTATGCAGAATTTCAAATAAAACATGTATGACCATGAAGTAAAATTATTCATCCCACTTCTGTGATGGATATATAGAATTAACAATTTGCACATCTCAGCAGCAGCATCAATCGGCCATCATCCGAAACCAACATTTTTATGTGTAAATGATCTGACACAAAAATAAGATAATTTGTTTCAGTACCAATTTATAGATACTTCTACAGACAATTATTGCTGTGTCAAAAAGCATTTTCAATTTATTGCATGTGACACAAATATGAAAATACATTAACTGCAATGGGAATTGTCGAAGTGTACAGGAACTTTTCGTGGGCACTGTATATTCTGATACTTATTATGTATGAATTAATATTGCCATTGGCCATACATTGTAAATGCTCAATTATTGTAACGATTTGTAAATAGTGTATATGCTTATAGATTATTGAGAAATATACTACATCAGGATTCGATAAAATGATATTATGACCTGCAAGGCCATTCCTTGTGCCTCTGTTCTTTAACGTGTGTACCCTTTAACCTCCTCAAGTGCCTTATGTTTTATGGATTATTGTTTTCCCTGATGTATGTGAGGGGAGGCATTGTCTTATATATGTGGCGTTCCCTGTAGCTACTTATTCTCTCTCTTTTAGTGAAAGAACAAATGATAGTGATTGTGTACCTTCTGTATATTTCAGATGTACAAATGGAAGAACAACATACATACGAAGGGTTAGTTAGAGAAATAATGAACGATACATCAGTTTATTCAGATCTTCGGACGGATGTAGACTATGTTAACACACAGAATCCCAAAGATGTCATAACTCACGTCCGACCTAAATAAACGCAAATTAACCCGATCATTGTGTGTTGAGGAGATTGTACTGAATGTGTTAAACTATTAATATTATTTGCTTCACCACTTGTCTACAATACAGACACTGACACTGATCTGGTTTTATTTGCCGACTAAGTTATAACAACACAAATTCTTTAGTGAATCACATGATACTGGTTGAAGGCTTCTAATAATTGTCCATGGTCGTTACTTCATGCGGTAGCGGGGAAAGTCATATTTATATTTATATATCGTTTGTATCTTTATTTTTATACTGACTGTATATTCTGTAAATAATTCCATTGATTGATATTGCTATTTCCATTACTTGAATAGGAGTTATTTACGAACAGAGATTTGACAACTGAATGTTTGAACATAAAAATGCATCAGTATACACAAGATATCATAGTCTAATGGTAAGCAAAGTCACTAAACGGAATATTGTTTGTTTTATTTGTTTAGTTTATATGCTTGTCTGCATATATTCTAACAACGTTTCAATTGTAAAGTCAAACTTTCGCGGTAGGTATAGCCGTACATTGCAGCTGGCAACCTGGATTGTGATATCAGTATTGAGCAAAGCTACTAAGTACTAAAATTCCAGTACATTGTAATTTTCTTCTGTTGCTTTAAACTACATGTATGTGCTGCTTAAGCAATATAATGTTTTGTTTACAATAATGATTTACAATGTACTTGATGGCAAGGTGTATCATGTACTCTTTTATTCACATTGTTATTTGTACACTATAAAATGGCAAACTACATTAGTTTTTTTTCTTTTTTTGTAAGATTTATCTTACAATACTTATATATCTGTTTATAAGGTGATCGGAATGGTCACAGTATAGATATAAACACGTATTGCTTTATATTGTGTGTTGGAATTGTGGTTGGAACAGTGACACTGATTGGTGGCTTTATATCATTCTCTATGCGAACATATGCCGTCCAGCTAACATAAGTATACAGTGCATAAAATCTTCTAAATATTTTGGCGTATCTTCATTTCTTTGCGAGGATTGCCTTAACCTCAAGTACTAGCTTAGTCAATCATTTCTTTGCGAGGATTGAAGTAACCTCAGGTACTAGTTAAGTCAATCATTTCTTTGCGAGGATTGAAGTAACCTCAAGTACTAGCTTAGTCAATCATTTCTTTGCGAGGATTGCTATAACCTCAAGTACTAGCTAAGTCAAGCATTTCATTGCGAGGATTGAAGTAACCTCAGGTACTAGTTAAGTCAATCATTTCTTTGCGAGGATTGAAGTAACCTCAGGTACTAGTTAAGTCAAGCATTTCATTGCGAGGATTGCTATAACCTCAAGTACTAGCTAAGTCAAGCATTTCATTGCGAGGATTGAAGTAACCTCAGGTACTAGTTAAGTCAAGCATTTCATTGCCATAACCTCAGGTACTATTTAAGTCAAGCATTTCATTGCCATAACCTCAGGTACTAGTTAAGTCAAGCATTTCATTGCCATAACCTCAGGTACTAGTTAAGTCAAGCATTTCATTGCCATAACCTCAGGTACTAGTTAAGTCAAGCATTTCATTGCCATAACCTCAGGTACTAGCTAAGTCAAGCATTTCATTGCGAGGATTGCTATAACCTCAAGTACTAGCTAAGTCAAGCATTTCATTGCGAGGATTGAAGTAACCTCAGGTACTAGTTAAGTCAAGCATTTCATTGCCATAACCTCAGGTACTAGTTAAGTCAAGCATTTCATTGCCATAACCTCAGGTACTAGTTAAGTCAAGCATTTCATTGCCATAACCTCAGGTACTAGTTAAGTCAAGCATTTCATTGCCATAACCTCAGGTACTAGTTAAGTCAAGCATTTCATTGCCATAACCTCAGGTACTAGTTAAGTCAAGCATTTCATTGCGAGGATTGCCATAACCTCAGGTACTAGTTAAGTCAAGCATTTCATTGCGAGGATTGCCATAACCTCAGGTACTAGCTAAGTCAAGCATTTCATTGCGAGGATTGCCATAACCTCAGGTACTAGTTAAGTCAAGCATTTCATTGCGAGGATTGCCTTAACCTCAGGTACTAGTTAAGTCAAGCATTTCATTGCGAGGATTGCTATAACCTCAGGTACTAGTTAAGTCAAGCATTTCGTTGCGAGGATTGCCATAACTAACCTCAGGTACTAGTTAAGTCAAGCATTTTATTGCGAGGATTGTCATAACCTCAGGCACTAGCTAAGTCAAGCATTTCGTTGCGAGGATTGCCATAACCTCAGGTACTAGTTAATTAAGTCAAGCATTTCATTGCGAGGATTGCCATAACCTTAGGTACTAGTTAATTAAGTCAAGCATTTCATTGCGAGGATTGCCATAACCTCAGGTACTAGCTTAGTCAATCATTTCATTGCGAGGATTGCCATAACCTCAGGTACTAGCTAAGTCAAGCATTTCATTGCGAGGATTGCCTTAACCTCATGTACTAGTTAAGTCAAGCATTTCATTGCGAGGACTGCCATAACCACAGGTACGTGCTAAGTCAAGCACTTCATTGCGAGGATTGCTATAACCTCAGGTACCAGTTAATTCAAGCATTTCATTGACTTCTTGCTCTTTAACCTCACTGTCAGTTTCAATCCGTTCTAAAAACAAAAGAAAGAGAATATTGGGAGAGCCACATACATAAGACAGCGCCTCCCAACACGGACCTTCGGGAAAACAACAATCCATTAACATAAGGCATTTGAGGAGGCTCAATGGTACATACATAAGGGAACAGAGGCGCAAGGAATGGCCTGGCCGACCATAAGGAATCACTAGAAGAATCAAGGAGGACAATCAGTGGGGATGGGGAATTAATGGATCGGAAAAATCGTGGTTGTCCCATTACTTAAAGTGTGTAACAAAAACAAAGCATTGCGTAATACGCGGAATGACCAAATAGAAAAACGCATAGAATGTGCTATATTTCATAAAAATCAGTACAAACATAAATAGTAACTGTTACTGAAATTTTACTGTCCGCGGCACTAAAATGACAAAACAAACCACGTGGTGTCACGACACTGGGTACTGCCGCTCTGCATATCACCTAGGATCGTGGGTGTGATACTGGGCGTCGGGTACCAATATAACGAAATATATAGCCATTCAGGGCTTATATATACATGTAACATATGGGTACTTTCATCAAAGTTCCAGCGTAAATTATTTCTTTAACTCTCATTATATGGAAGGTAATGCGTTCACGTTCGCATTACATGCAATACAATTTTAATATAACATGTACTTACAAATACGTTTTGGGATTTCCAAAAAGAAATGCAGTAAAAAAGAAGGGTAAAAATCGCAATGTCAAGAGCCAACGTAGAGTAACTGAGTTTCCGACAAACACAGTTGTAAATGGGCATTTGTGAATATCTTCATGTACGTTAAGTGAACATAACCACTATCACCAATTGTGTCAATGTATTTAAGACAGTCAAAATAACCAAGTTTCATCCCATACGCCCCAAGTAAAGATGGGGTTTACCTATATCATACGTGCATTTCAAAATAAATACTTGACATTTAAATAAATGTTCTGTGTTTTGTCTGTGTTATATGAATTTAATTATGGATAACTTATCCCAGTAAAATGCCAATGAGTATGCCATAGTTCCTTATCAAAGGGAAGTAATAAACAATTTACGTTATCACAACGGTTTGTTTTTCTCTATAAACTTAAATAACATGGCGGTATTTTTTTTTGTCGCATTATAAAATAATCTTTATTACAATACATATGTGGGGATGTTGATATATGCGGCTTTGGTGAAAGTAGTTCCGATCATGATGAAGACGAAAATGTTTATGTGGGGATATTTTCGCTGATGGTAATAATATACAAGAGTGGCAAACTGTCACAAAATACGCCCGTCATAAGTGATGTGGCTGGTTATCGAACTTGGCCGAGATATTATGCCCACACACATTTTCACCAAGTTAGGTGAAGATTAGATGAAAATTGTTCGACATAGAGAGCGGACAAGGCTAATTTTGCCAATTTTGGATAATTCAAGGGCCATAATTCCGAAATGTCTGAGGTGATGTGGCTGGTTATTGAACATGGCTGAGATATTATGCCCACACACATTTTCACCAAGTTTGACAAAGATCGGATGACAATTGTTTGACTTAGAGAGCGGACAAGGCTAATTTTGCCAATTTTGGATAATTCAAGGGCCATAATTCCGAAGTGCCTTAGGCGATGTGGCTGGTTATCGAAATTTGCCGAGATATTATGATCACAAACATTTTCACCAAGTTATGTGAAGATCAGATGAAAACTGTTTGATTTAGAGAGCAGACAAGGCTAATTTTGCCAATTTTGGATAATTCATTGGCCATAATTCCGAATGATGTCTAAAGAATCGCCTTAATTCGGAACTCTGATTTTGGCAGAGGGGTACGCTACGGGAAAGTGAATTATCTTTTAGAGACACCCCGTTTGGTGCCTCTCCGCTTAAAATATGAACCAATAGAATCGTCTAATGTGTTGCCTATTTAAGTAACGCGCTTCATATACACTATTTGATTGGTAAACAAGAAATATCTTTAAAAAAGATGGTCGGCGCAACTTGAAGTAGGCAAATTTGTTGCAATCTGAAGCCGTTAAAAATTGTTGTACAACATAAAAAAAATGCCTAAATGTTACGACTGTCGGTCATTCAATTACGCTATACTACAGAAACTCCGAGAGGAGATCATTGCGTAGTGTGATACAGTATAGTTTGTTTCAATATAGTTCATCAAAATTACTTAATGCATAAGTCGTGAACTCACACACTCATTTTAATAAACTTGTTATATAGCGATGTATCTGATTAAAACGATATAAATGATCGCGACTGGTACATTACAAAAATAGATTTTCGGTGAATTCACCAAAATTCAGTGGATGTCGGTAAATTCACCGAAAATTGAGTGTATTTGGGTAATTAACGTAACCTTTATCGAGAGAGTTAACCAATGCGCGTCAAGGTTACAAACGTTGTTCGGTTTAAGAGATATTGCCCAGCAAAACCGTGTTAGTACAGCTGCGCCGAAAAAAGTAGGTCAAAATCAATATTATACAGCTACGCCGAACAATCATATGTGTGTGTACATATCAGGATCATTTTCTAGTACTGTTATCTATTCATAAACATGTTCACGTGATGTAAGACTGCATTTATCAGTTATGCAACTGCACGCGTGATAAAATAGTGTCGACACATTTACAGCGAAAGGATAGATAGTGGCATATAAATTACGGTAATATTTATAATTCATTTCATCACTCAAATTAATTTTGAACTTTATTTAACATTTTGAATAATACAGTTAGAAGTAGTTATTTGATCAGCACAACAGGCAAACATACACGCTGGGCCATCCTTAATTATGAATTAAGTTGTGTCAGCAATTTTTTATATGAATGTATTTCGAACTGGGCTTTCCGTCAATATGATGAGTCTCCCTCTTGAAATGCATATTTACGGCTCAGATGTCAGTCGAAAGCCGTGACTCGGTCTATATAAAACATGTATTATCATGAATCAGTTGTGTAGCCCTTTGCGTCGCATACATTCACAAAAATAATTATTCTTAAATCTAAACGAAAAATGTCATAAACTATGTTACTGGTATGGTAAAGGATATTGCTTAAAATTACTTGGGCAGTCGGTCGGTGTGAAGTTGGCAGTCATAGCAGTAAGAGAAACAGCAGTATCACTACTCTGATTGCCAACAGTGCTGGCACGACTGCAGCAACTAATCTACAGCTACTCCTAGCAGTCTGCCTATGCAGTCACAGTAATTTTTTACTAATGAATATGGTGTCAGCATTTTATCATTTGTTCAACAGGTTTTGAGAATGTATAAATTAAAAGAATGTACCCATTTACTGTAAAACTTCCATGCTGTCTGTATTTGAGATTAAAATATGTACGATTTTGTTTAGCTGCTTCCACAAGCAGCTAGCAGTTAATTACAGCCCTTAGTACGACCGCTTCAAGTAATGCCCATGAACTGTTTGATATAATAATTTATGAAATTAATTCAAAATACCGTAGTTTTATTTTCTTATTCATTTCAACAGGCATTAACAATATGGATGACTCAATTCCATTGGTTGACATCACCGACATATCGCTGCGCCGGAACGACGATGAAATAGATGTCAACAGTTTGAAGGAAGTTGGAACCAAAATTAAAACCGCTTTCAGTACTCATGGTTTCTGTTATTTGAGCAATGTCTAATAGATAGGTACATGGTTGCGAGCCTTCACTTCTTTAAAATGCCGACGAATGAGAAGCTGAAAGTGAAATTTAATACAAAGCGACCGTATATGGGATGGATTGAGCTGGAAAGCGAAGCGTTTACAACAACAAGACCATGTGATTACAAGGAAGGGTTTATTTACCACCCCTTGTACGATAACTTGGACCTTATCCCATCTGAATTCCTGAAAGTTAACCAAGAATTATTCGAAGCATGTTTGATCCTTGCTCTGAGAGTGTGCGATGCAATTTCTGTGGCTCTAAACATTGACAAAACAGTCTTGCAAAAGTCTATGCTCTCTGTTAGAAAAGAAAATAACCCCACATGCATACGTTCAAGTTTTTACCCCCATATACCTTCCAATACAGCGCTCAAAACAGATCAAATACGATGCGGAGAGCATACCGATTTTGGAACTTTGGCATTTTTATTCCAAGACAAATGTGGAGGTCTTGAAGTGAAGTCGCCAAGGAACGAGTACATAACAGTACCACCAATTCCTGGTACGATTGTTGCAAACATCGGGGACTTGTTGCAGAGGTGGACTGCCGACACCTTTGTAGCTACTGAACATAGAGTTGTCATACCAAATGAAGATGCACAGGAACACAAAGCTCGACAATCAATTGGATTCTTTGTCCATCCGGACGATGATTGTCTTATAGCATGTTTGGATGGTTCAAAAAAGCATGAGCCAATTACCAGTGCTGAGCACCTAACGAATCAATTTTACTGAATTAAGTAGTATATGTGCAGGGTGTTATCGAACCTTTCTGTTGACCACTAAAACGATTTCATCATTGCTTTTAGGACATTCATAAAGGATTCTAGATGATTGAATATCGACATTTTATGTACTGAGACGGGAATTAACTTAAAGTTGTTGTAATATAATTTGATAAGTGTTAATTAAATATTACGTCCTTGTAGTGAATTTGTTAATTAATGGGTTATTTGTCTTGGAGAAAATAAAAAGTTTGCATTTAACCAGTATCAATTCAGTTACTTTATTTTCTACAGAACAAACTTTATAATCAAGAAACGTTGTCCCATACTCACTATTGTAACATCCAGCCATCTACAATTCAAACTTAATAGACACAGCTTGGGTATTTCCTAGTCTATAGCCATCGCATAACAGATCACATGCATTTCTATGATGACAATGAAAAGAAATATCAATGATCCTTGTTCATCTGCATGTTATTTAAATACAATGACGTAATTTTTATTGTAATTTTTCCTCTTTCTGTTTCCATTCCATAATCGATTATGTTTGTTGTGAGTCTTTCGCAATAGCAACCAATTCTAAACTATAAAGCTGAACGATACGTCTTGAATTACGCGAAGAATGTGTTTTTATTCAAGTTTAATATTTTTATACATTTACGTGGCTTAAAAAAGCATTGAACCGTCTACCAACATTGTACTTCAATAGTATATGCTGCAAAAATGAAAGAAAATGGTTTCAGTCAGAGCAAAAGTTCGAAAATACGCTGCGATACTTTCCGTTGTGCAATGTGTAACGAAATAACCCTGTTAGTCGACTCACCAATTGACATTCAAACGTTCAAGCATTGTGAATTATACATACATAATCTGAATGTTTAACTGGGCACGACTTCCTGTTAACAGTCACGTTCACATTATGATTATAAATGGATCATAGACTCAAACCTGATAACAATAATAATGCCTGTTTCATAATATGTCATCCCCATCTTCCATTACAGTTAATGTAAATAAACAACTTACAAATGTTCTTCATTGATGACACGGTTTGTATACATGTAACGTTTCCTGAATCAATGATATTGTTGACTCTTGCATGTATTAAGGGAATAAAGACAGACATGTACAGAATAATAATAATTAAGACTTTATTTGTGGAAGGTAGGCAGAGTTTTGCTAGAAACAAAACAATATACACAGAGTTTCAAAACTACAATGTACAGAAAATTCAAAACATTAAATAACTAACAAATGTGTGAAGAAAACATACTTGATAGTCACAGAAACGATAATGCCATTCATACCCGACAAATATTCGGAGACTTTTACATTACAAAAATAAAAGTTCATGCATTTTGCTTCTATCTACAACAAATCTAAATTCGTACTGTATTACGTGATACACAAAAAAAATCATATTAATTTATGTTATACAATTTAATGTCGATAATATATTTATGTATTTTATCATCGAAAACTATTGAAGCATTGGTAATATTTGATATTTGTCACGAACAAATTTTACATTGTTTATCGACATTCGAGTCTGTAGTAAATCAAGTTTATATGTCAGTTATAGACTAGTTTGTAAACTTTTCATGTATGCGACAGGGATACTTCCTGTCATAGAATATCGCAATGAATTTGGTAAATTGCGCTGTGTGTTCATTTACTGCCTCGACTGTGCAAATATCACCATGTAATTAATCTTCCAAGTAAAACTGATGTATCGTTGATTTTAAACACAATTCACTTTACAATAAAACTCGGACAATAAAGAATTATATGATAAATAAAGGCACGTTTTTATACTTTTAAATCATGGACCGTAAGTCTAAAATCTGATTTTGATAATCCTCGTTTCATAACAAATAATTTATATCCTCCATATTGCAGTCAATGTACATGTAAATAAACCGTTTCTAAGTGTTTTTGCGACTCAGTTTGTTGTCATTTTCATTTCCATATCATCACATACACCGAGTCTCACGATTACAAGATCTAGTTTAGTTTTAGCATCTAACTTCACAAAGGCCTGTTTGCACATATCCCTTGCTTGATTCGAACTTTCGACAGATTCAAAATACAAACCTTTTTTACTTAAGACTTTATGCCCAGTGAAAAACTTCGAGCCAAAGTGTGCAAGCGTTCTTTTTGATTTACCTATAGTCTGTGTATAGTTTAATTCCAATACTTTGTGTAATATTCGAAGACCTTTATATGCCAATTCGTATCTATCCGAGTCTCTGTTATCGTTAGTTGATGACAAATGGTCCAAGAACTTTTCAATAATCTCCTTACATCGTGAAATCATTAGTTGTGACTGGTACTTTTCGGCAATTAAAACAATATTTAGGACATTGTCGACTGAAATATAACAACATCAAACACGATTTATGTATGTGTTAAATATTTAAATCCATATAACACGTTACATGTATCACAAAAAGCTCTTCATAATCAGACATTTGCTGTATTTTGGTTTCGTTTGAAGTGAACGCCGTGTTCAAAAAGTATTCCAATTACGTATATTAGTGTTGCTATATCGGCCGCGAACAAGTGTCTGAACTTGCTGGTCCGTATAATGTCATAAAGGTATGATTTTGTGCTTTCCTTCTTCGTATGCTTGTACGGGAAGAATAGAGCTCTAGCAGCTGATTGATTTACTACATAGCAAAACAATATAAATGCCTTTTCTCAGTCTGACGCACGGAAAACATGAACAACTCAATACACCTATTATATTTTTGTAATTGAGGCCTATTTAAAGCCCCCAAACAAACTACTTAATTAACAAGAAAACTGGCAGTTGTGGGCACTATCAGACAATTTTTCGTGTTAAGATATTTATCTGGTATGAAAATTTATCACGATACTTATCTAGTTAACCACCTAATTTTCTAGTTAATTAAATAGTTATCTTGTTTCTTTAACGTGATTATCACATAATTATCTAGTTAATTAAGTAGTTATAATAACTGACTGGTGGCAAACATATGCCACCATAGGAAATAAAGTGCATCGGAAATATACAGATATAGTCTACTTACACGTTACAGGTTTTTGTATGTCAGGATGTATGCAGTAGAGAAATTCTCGAAAATCCTCAAATGCAATGTCGACAATTTTCACTATCCTTTCCGTGTTCTCTTTAAAGTTTGACTTACTGTCGAACATAACCTTGAACACCGGTGAAGCAAGTGTCAACAAATTTTGTGACACATACAGCCTCTGGTCGTCGTTAAACACAAAGGTAATTTCGTCACTGCATTCACCAGGCGCCATAAAAGCTTCGTAAGTTTTAGGTTCCTTTTCTTCACTTGCCATAATTGCTTTATTTTACGCCGAAATCTTAACAGTAAATTTAATCGTAATAAATAATCTATGTTTACACAAATGTCGGTGACCTAAATTAATTTTTTCCGAAAATACCGATAATGTCTCGATAATACGCCTAGTTTCCAAAGCGCAAAAAGCTTCTGTGGCCATATTCCTCAAGGACACACACCACTAAATTTACAGTACAGTAGCTACATACAATAGCGTTACGTAGCGTATACAATTCATTACATTCTGTCGCTATTGTCGATATAGTGTTATTGAAGATAAATCATGTATCTATTTTTGTGTGTGGCGAAACATGGAATAATTTATATAATTTGATGTCTAGAATGAAAAAGCCAGTATGCATGTTCCATATCAGTCAACTATGGCCACAGTAAATTAACCTTCAAATAGCATCATATTTATTCCTGATCAGTGAACTATGGCTACAGTTAATTGACCTTCAACTAACACCATATATGTTTCCGATAAGTGAACTATGGTCACAGTAAATCGAACTTTGGGTAACACCATATATGGTTCTGATAAATGAACTATGGCCAGAGTAAATCGAACATCATATAACACCATATATGTTCCAGATTGGTGAACTATGGCTACAGTAACTGGATCTTTAAATATCACCATATGTGTTTCTGATAAGTGAATTATGGCCACAGTTAATCGACCTTTAAATAACACCATATATGTTTCTGATTGGTGAACTATGTCAACTATGGCCACAGTAAATCGACCTTCAAATAACACCATATATGTTCCAGATTAGTGAATTATGGCCACAGTTAATTGACCTTTATATAACACCATTTATGTTTCTGATAAGTGAACTATCATGTTATTTGAAGGTTAATTTACTGTGGCCATAGTTCACTTATCTGGAACATATACGGTGTTATTTGAAGGAAGGTCAATTTACTGTGGCTATAGTTGACTGATCAGGAACATATATGGTGTTAATTAAAGGTCAATTTACTGTGGCCATAGTTCACTTAAAAGATACAAACATGGTGTTATTTGAAGGTCCATTTACTGTGGCCATAGTTTACTGATCGGAAACATATGACTCTTTTCATTTTTAATTATTATGTTTTACCGACTTTGCAGTATTAGTTAATTTTTCTGTTTTAACTTTTAACCATGCAAAATGAATCTCCAGAATATTTTGTAAATTGTTCACCACTGTTGACTAATTTGTTGAATTATGAGTTACATTTTTTGATTAATTAATTGCTTTCAGTAAAAGCTATATAGAAACAGACAAGTAATACCATAGTAGCTTTACTTACTTCTTTATTTTTGCATGTTTTGTTAAGACTGAAACCAAAGTTGAACCCACGCATATTTTTAAAAATGGCACTAAATCATTTCGAATATAAATCCTGTTCTTAGATTGTAGAATCCAACATCAATACATTAAAATCAAACATTAACATTAAAAAATAATGTTTTATAAATATATAAATTGTCAGAAAATATTATTTCTTCTTACATATCCTTTGTTTCAGTAAATATTATATTTAATAATAATAAACACCTACACCACATCATCGCTGGGAGCATTACCTTTCACTTGATACCAAATTTATTATTGTGTCACATATTAAACTAGAATGCGTCCATAGGACACAGATGTCCCCACTTGCAGCCTTTGTCACAAAAGCAAATGCTATTATTCTGCTAATAGTTTGTGAATGGATATCAAGTCAAGGGCCTGCCATAACTTTGCACTAACTGGGTGTAACCATACATGAAACCCCAGGTGCACAACTATACAGGTTGGTAAACATTCCTGTAAAGTCTTATGACTCTGGATCATATATTTTTGGAGATATGAGTGACGCAAGATTGCATACTCTGTAGGCTATGTTTTAACTAAGTCAAAGGACATAACTCTGCACTTACTGGACACAACCAAACATGAAACCCCAGGTGCAAAACTACATAGACTGGTGAACATTCCTGTAAAGTTATATGACTCTGGCTCATATATTTTTGGATATATGAGTGACACAAATTTTGTGACGGAATGAAGGACGGACAGACGGACGGACAAGGGCAAATCTATATGCCCCCCTCCCCTTTCAGAGTGGGGGCATAAAAAGTTAATGCCTACCGTCATGTTTTCATTCTATATCGGTTGTAAAGTACGATGCCGCCGCCTTTTACACTTCCCCAATTTAGTGGTATGTACCCTAGCCTATGGCCGATGAAATATGGAAACTAGTATTTCACCGATAAGTACATCGAAGTGCGGGGATGGACAAGGAAATACAACAAAAACTATCATGAGGTGCACAATGCACAGATATTTAGTCACATACATGAATGACTATCGGAATATACATTTTTCATGATGACACCATTCAGTGTAGTCAAGGGCAAAGTCATGGATTAGTCCGCTTAACTTGCATTTATGATCGTTTCAAACACTGAAATAAATTGATATATATATACATAATTTTGTTGATATTATTGTTGTTTGTATAAAATTGTTTTGAACCTGCATGTTGATATAAATCGGTACAGTTGAGAAAAAATTATAAACGTTAGAAGTTATGACATCATAACTGCTGCTGCTATTGTTATTCTTTATACCGTGTATTTAATTGAAACCTTTTGTATGAGAAAACTTACCGTCAATTCTGATTTAACTATTATTCTGTCTATGTGATTAACCCGTTATATATAAATATGGATCTTTTGATACAAGTATGTACCTCATTATGTCATGTATTGCATGAAATGAGTGAAATAAAATGGATTGAATTGAAAAATATGAAACAATTATGTTACAATTATTACCAGCAACGCACTTATAGCTTAAATTTAAGAGCAACATTTATAGTACAAAATATATACCCTTACAACGATCAGAGAGGCTAATATTTTCAAGAAAATCTGATATGGGGGCATAACGAATGGATTAGCTACGCCAATGACAAGTTAATACAGTTTACCTGTTTGTGGAAAATGGATGAAAAAAAACGTAAATCGATATATGACAATGCACCTAGTATTAGCCATGTCGTGTGCTTGATTGACGAGATCTATACGTCTATAAAAAGATTTGCTCAAAGCAATATTGAAATGTTGAAAGTTTCAAGTAAATTGTGACTGAATATTCGATTAATGTGGTTATGTTAATTGTGATTTATATAGTTTTATTATTTACGCCGAATCAATAAAAAAGCGAAAGACACACTAATCCATTACTTGTATCTATCAGAAAATCACAAAAAAAGCCAAAGTTAACTGATAAAACATTAACTTTCATTTGTTTATATGTTCGAATCCCACATCTGCCACAGTTTGTTTGTGAGAGATTATGTATAAACCTTTGTTTTCATTTAAAGTACTGTTTAATTAACATGAATGTCAAAGTACAATCAAGTTTATATAAAGCAGAGGCACATGCAGGTAATTAAGTCATACGGTAGGTCGACAAAGTTTTACACAGTTAATTACTGATTTTACGAAATATACACTGGACAGGAATCCCAACGGTGTCTTATGAAGTAACTACAAGTAATATGTTTTTATAGCAATTATACAAAATATATGCGACAAAGGGCATATATTTTCTGCGGAACACATGATGTTACATTGCATATATATATGTATTATATCAAAATATGAACATAAAAATTATTTAATTTCTAATTATATTGGCGTAGAATTTATATTTAGCCAAATCAATGAATCAAAGTAACTGTCACAGATCCTGTGTATCAACCACTACAAGGAAGTTTTGAGAAATTAATTATTAGACCTAGTTCGATATTTCCAGTAAGGTCATGTTTATCCCGGAAATCAGGACGACAAATGTCGGACTCGCCTAGTTACGCATTGTTAAAGCATTAACAGTAAAGTGATTTCGATTATCGTACGACGAATTAAGCATAATTAACGCTAGTTATCAATTAAGACATTGAAAAGAAACACTTTACAAAGTATTAATAAAAAGGATTAATTTTGCAAAACACTGCAAAAAGAAATATCTTGGAAAGATGGTCGGCGCAATTTGAAGGTTAATAGTTGTTGTGCAACATAAAAAGGCCGAGATGTTACAATTGCTGGTCAACAGATTTCGGTAAATTCACCGAAATTCAGTGGATTTCGGTAAGGTAACGTACCTTTTATCGGAAGGTTAACCAATCCGCGTCAAGATTACAAACGTTGTTCGGTTGAAGAGAAATTGCCTTTGTGAAAGACGTAAGATTAGATTGGTTTACACAACACTGATATGCAAATATCAAAACCACGTTAGTAGGGCTGCGCCGAAAAATGTTACCTTGACTTGAGATTATGAATGCATGAATTTTTACTGTCCACGGTACTAAAAATGACAAAACAAACCACGGTTTTCCAACACTCGGTACAGCCGCACTACATATCACCTAGGATCATGGATGCGATACTGGGCGTCGGGTACCAATAAAACCGAATATATAGGCACCAAAGGCTTATATATACAAAATTACATATGAGTACTTTCTCCCAAGTTCCAGCGTAAATTATTTTTAACTCATTATATGGAAAGTGTTGCGTACACCTTCGTATTACTTGCAATAATAATTTAACATAAAGCCGCGGCCGTGGTCCAGTGGTTAGTGCGCTGGACTTGTAACCCGGCGATCTGGGTTCGATTCCCGATCGCGGCAGGTCATACCCTTCCATGAAAATTTGACAAAAATGTCGATTTTCCTCCACATATGGAGAAGTTGCCGGCCACTTGTGGAAGGGTAAGTTAGTACTGGTAAGAATTCAGTCCAGGAAAAACTGGTTAGGTGAACCGGCCGCCGTATATAACTGAAATATCGTTGAGAAACGGCGTTAAACCCGATGAAACAAAACTAATTAACATAACACGTACTTACAAATACGTTTCTCTCCATACACCCCACCCCAAGGTGGGGGTTACCTTTATCACATGTGCATTTCAAAATAATTTCTTGAAATTTAAATAATTTTCCAATGCATGGTCGCAACTCGTGTTTTGTCTTTTTATATGAATTTAATATTGATAAGTGATCCCAGTAAAATGCCAAGGAGTATGCCATGTTTCTGTATCAAAGGGATGTAATAAACAATTTACGTTATCACAACGGTTTGTTTTTCTCTATAAACTTAAATAACATGGCTGTATTATTTTTTGGCGCATTATAAAATTATCTTTATTGCATTGCATATGCGCGGATGGTGATATATGCGGCTTTGGTGATATTAGTTCCGATCATTATGAAGACGATAATGTTTATGTGGAGATGTTTTCGCTAATGGTAATACTATAAAATGAGGGACAAGTCTTGATATGTACTTGACATGATTGTACTGTAACAGTCCCACTCGGCGGTATCACCTTGTTCACCAGATCTACTGCAAGTAGACATCGTCACCGTATAATTGAAATTGTTGGTGGACACAATACCTAACACACACATAATGAAAAATCAATTGTGTTTGTACATATCAGGAACATTTTCTAGTACTGTTATCTTATCATAAACATGTTCACGTGATGTGAGACTGCATTTATCAATTATGCAACTACATGCACGCGTGATAAAATAGCGTCTATACACATTTACAGCGAAAGGATAAATAGGTGGCATATTAATTACGGTAATATTTATAATTCATTTCATTCTCAAATTACTTTTGATCTTTATTTGACATTTTGAATAATACAGTTTGAAGTAGTCATTTGATCAGTACAACATACAAGCATTCATACACGCTGGGCCATCCTTAATTATGAATTTAGTTGTCAGAATATTTTACATGAATGTATTTCGAACTGGGCTTTCCGTCAATAAGATGAGTCTCCCACTTGAAATGCATATTTACGGTTCAGATGTCAGTCAAAAGCCGCGACTCGGTCTAATCCACGTTGTATATAAAACATGTAGTATCATGAAAGAGTTTTTTTCGTCCTTTGGGTCACATAACTCACAAAAAAGAGTTATTCTTCAATCTAAATAAAACATGTCATAAACTTTGTTACTGGTATGGTAAAGGATACCGCTTCAAATTGCTAGTGCAGTCGTTCGGTATGAAGTTCGCAGTATAAGAAGTAAGAGGAGCTAGCAGTATAATATTTCTGATTGCTCAGTGCTGGCACGACTTTAACTAATCTACAGCTACTATCACCTATAGTATTCATCACAGTCCGTGTAATAATAGAAATGGTGTCAGCATTTATTTCAACATGTATGGAGAGTTTATATATTAACAGAATGTACCCATTTACTGTAGAACTTCCATGCTGTCTGTATTTGAAATTTATATATGCACAATTTTGTTAACTGCTTCCACAAGCAGCTAGCAGTTAATTACAGCCCTTACTACGAAGTAATTGCCTTGAACTGTTTGATATAATAATTTATAAAATGAATTCAAAATACCGTATTTTTATCTTCTTATTCATTGCAACAGCAACAGGCAGTAACAATATGAATGACTCAATTCCATTGGTTGACATCGCCGACATATCGCTGCGCCGAAACGACGATGAAATAGATGTCATCAGTTTGAGGAAAGTTGGAACAGAAATTACAACCGCTTTCAGTACTCGTGGTTTCTGTTATTTCACAAATCATGAGATTGACTAATGTCTAATAGATAGGTACATGGTTGCGAGCCTCGACTTCTTCAATATGCCGACGAATGAGAAGCTGAAAGTGAAATTTGATACAAAGCGACCGTATATGTTGGATTGAGCTGGAAAGTGAAGCATTCACCACAACAACAAGACCATGCGATTACAAGGAAGGGTTCATTTACCACCCCTTGTGCGATAACTTGGACCTTATCCCATCTGATTTCCTGAAAGTTAACCAAGAATTATTCGAGGCATGTTTGATCCTTGCTCTGAGAGTGTCGATGCAATTTCTGTGGCTCTAAACATTGACAAAACAGTCTTGCAAAAGTCTATGCTATCTGTGAGAAAAAAGAATAACCCCACATGCATACGTTCAAGTTTTTACCCCCATATACCTTCCAATACAGCGCTCAAAACGGATCAAATACGATGCGGACAGCATACCGATTTTGGAACTTTGGCATCTTTATTCCAAGACAAATGTGGAGGTCTTGAAGTGAAGTCGCCAAGGAACGAGTACATAACAGTACCACCAATTCCTGGTACGATTGTTGTAAACATCGGGGACTTGTTGCAGAGGTGGACTGCCGACACCTTTGTCGCTACTGAACATAGAGTTGTCATACCAAATGAAGATGCACAGGAACACAAAGCTCGACAATCAATTGAATTATTTGTCCATCCGGACGATGATTGTCTTATAACATGTCTGAATGGCTCAAACAAGTATGAGCCCATTATCAGTGCTGAGCACCTAGCGAATCAATTTTACTGAATTTAGTTGTATAGTTGCAGGGTGTTATCGAACATTCTTTTTGTGATAAGGGGTTCTGTTGACCACTAAAAATGATTTCATCACTGCTTTCAGGACCTTCATAAAGGATTTTAGTTTCTACATATATCTACATGTACATTTGATGTTATGAGACCGGAATTAACTTAAAGTTGTTGTAATATAATTTGCTATAGTGTTGATCCTTGCGTCCTTGTAGTGAATTTGTTAAAGGGTCATTTGTCTTGGGGAAAGTGAAAGTTTGCATTTAACAAGCATTAATTAGCTACTTGTATATAATAATGTTTATAAAATCAAGAAACGTGGTCTTAATAGTTAATACACTGACATCGAGCCATACAAAAATAAAGGCTTGTTTGACACTGCTAGCGTCTCACTTAGTTTATAGACATCGCATAAATGACTATATGCATTTCTATGTTAACAATGAAACGAACTATTAATATCCTGTGATTAAAAAGGTATATTTAAACTTTAATAATTCCACATGTTATTTAAATACAAAGACGAGAAAATGAAACGTCTCTGTTAGCTCAAACGCTCTCTTAGCGCGTTCATGAATACGTCATGCATTGACCAGTAGGTAAGTTGCGAATGCACTGTGTAATCGCAACTTGACATCGACAGTGTGTAATTCATTTGTTTTCGCACGAATAGTTTATTTGCATACTTTCAGCAAAATGGCAGAGCGAAAGCGTTTACGGAAACAAAGTTTATAACTTATTTTAATAAGTTTTAAGTTTATTTACAGATTCTGCATAATGCCCGAATAGGGCATGATTAGCAACAAAACATGTTACATACAATGAATACAGAGTGTCACATGACAAAAAGGAAACGACTATATATAATCTATACATGTGTATTCATATACGGAGTAACAACAATACAATCACACCAACAGAAATAAATAAGACATATTCACATAATAGTTCCTAAATAAGAACATAACACATGTAGATATATTACATTGTTTTACATTTAAAAAAATACACATTTAATGACAAAGGACAAAAAAGCATAAATGTCTAGAATTGAAAAGAAGATATTAATTATATATATATGTGTAGTATTGAAGTAAAATAGTCAGTCACTGTTTAATAATTTAAGATGGGTTCATGATTTTATGACAGATTAATGCAATATTAGTTAAATATGTTTTACTGTCTGTTTTAAAAAAATCAATTGATTTCATGGTATTTGGTCGAATGTAATGATAGTGTTTGATATATTTAGTTCTAATTAATGTTAAAAAAAAATTTGTGACATTCACGTAGGGTTATTTGTTTCGTAATATTTACAGGGATAGTGTATGTCCGTGTAATTAATCATAACTAGTGTTCTGTCTAGATCTATTTAACAATCTACTGACAATATTTTCTTGATTTTTCACATGAGAACTTACTAATAATCGTCTAGATCAATATACCGCTCCTTGATGTATGGTAATTTTTGAAAGCGTTTATCGTGGTAACATTAAATATTTGAAAAATTAAATACCAAAAACAGTTTTTCTGCAATTGACTGACTCTTGAAAGCAAATTATACGTAAATGCATTTTTTCGGTGCATTTACTTATTTTAACATATTAGAAAAACGCATTTACGATATACGAATTCTGCTGCTATATAACATTTCATGAGTTGCATGAACTTCGAACGTAATGAAAAAAAAACATTTTAAAGATCAATAAACTCTTGAACATTTTTTGCATCGATAAAATAAACTGATCTCCATAAAAGCTATCAAAAAAGCATATCGATTAAATTTGAAAAAATATAGGGCTATCACGAATTTGCCTAAGTCGCCCAATCTAACACATCATCCATATATATATACTCAGTACATTTAGAAACGCACAATATATAGACCCAGTGAACCATTCGTTTCGATGAAGGCAACGTCTCCTATGAGTGTTGGTATGCAAGACGTTTGTACCACGTGCTTAATACGTTTTGCAGCAAATTGAAACACGGTAGACGGCTGCAAGACGTCTGCCAAACGTTTTTAATACGTATTGGTAACCAAAACCATATGGACACTAAGTGAAAACATTGAAACAAATACAGTTGACGTCTGCCATACGTTTTTAATACGTATTGGTAACCATATGGACACTAAGTGAAGACGTTGAAACAAATGCAGTAGACGTCTGCAATACGTTTTTAATACGTATCGGTAACCAAAACCAAATGGACACTTAGTGAAGAAGTTGAAAAAAATACAGTAGATATCTGCAATACGTTTTTAATACGTATTGATAACCAAAACCATATGGACACTATGTGAAGACTTTGAAACAAATATAGTAGACGTCTGCAATATGTTTTGAAAACGTACTGATAATCAAACACTAAGTGCAAAAGTTAAGGTGCTATTGTTACACTATATAGTTAGCTAAATATTTAAATTGCCACATTTCTAAAAATAGGTAATAAAATAATTCCATATTACACAGTCTTTAGAACATCTTCAGAATAAAATCTTGAAAATTTATAACGTCTTAAATACGCAGAGTAAAGAAAATATTTGACGTTTACTCAAATTCATTCCCAGTTTAAAGTTTTAAGTGTCGTGATCAAATGAAACATATATGCGTTATTTTCACAATTCATTGACGTCTGGAAAACTTCTTCAAGACGTCACATCCGGGTACTTTAACTGAGATCGCTTGATTTTAAGTATTCTTTGTTTTAATTTCGAAGGATTTACATTAATAGATGTGCCTATGTAAACATATAACATTCCCGGTGTTCATTGAAAGCATTCAGTGTGTAGACAATTATTTGTTTTCTGAACTTTCATTTTGATGTGTTTGACTTAAAGGAGACCAATTCTAGTAATATTTCCTATATGAGCCATTCCAGGTATATATATATAGGTACCTATATAGGACTGCAAATAGTGTAGACCCAGACCAGACGCCACATCGGGGTATGCCCTGTTTGTAGTGGTTATGGACAAACTACTGTTCACTCCGATCAGTGGCAGCTGGTCTGAGTTCACACTGTTTGCAATGGAATAAAGTACATTTTCTCAAGGAACGGCTGTTATGAAAAGGAAAGAGTTAAAGTGTTAATTCAGCAACAGTTGTTGCCGGTTTTATTTGTAATAGTTTTTTTAAACAAATACCATTCATAAATGTGAATGTGTACACATTATATTCCTGATGTTCACTGAAAAGACAAGTGTGTTAACAATAGTTATTGTTTGCTGATTGATTTCTTCATTTTGATGTTTTTTACGAAGAGAAATAGAATGTATGCTGCTCATCTGTCCATCACTTTTCTCAGGTGTCATATTATACTCTATATATGAAGGCCTTGGTATATAAGGGCACTGCTTACCTTTTATGATCCTTGCCAGTGACTTCATGACTGTAGTTGATTCTAAAACAATGTTTTCAAGTTTTGTCGGCGAAATGTCAAAGAAAATAAAACGTTCTTTACACGTCTTCGTTATGTCATTAAATTCCTTTCAAACACTACTGCAATACGTCTGCATGGGGTTTCTGTCTGGTTTTCCGTATGTCCTGCAAACGTCTTGTTGAGGTTTGGAAAACGTACATGTAAGGAAAACGTCTTAAGAACCTCCTAAAGACGTGTACATTGCAGGACTTGGCAAACCATTTTCAAGTTTTTTTAACAGTCCTCAACACGTTCAGAAAACTAATCCGATACGTCGACGAAATGTAACACTTTTGGGTGACGGCAACGTCTTCAGCACGTGTTAGCTGGGAAACGTCTTAAGATCGTCCTAAAGACGTGTACATTGCAGGTCTTGGCAAAGCATTTTCCAGGCTTTTTAACAGTCCTCAACACGTTCAGAAAACTAAACCGATACGTCGACAAAATGTAACACTTTTGGGTGACGGCAACGTCTTCAGCACTTGTTAGCTGGAAACGTCTGGAAACGTCTCCGTCACGTTCAGGTAACGTAGAATGGTTCACTGGGGAGTTTCCTTTTTTTTTTGTGGACTACCATAGAAATACACGAAAAGGACTTCAAACGATAGTATTTCATGTTTGTGCAACATGTATGCTATATCCAATTACAATCAACGGTATTTTCATATAAAATAGGTTAAAAGATGCAATAAATTGATGCTTTGTAAACATTTCACAGGACAAAATCTGTGCGTTCTTTAGTGGTGACACAGTATGTGTACACGTATCAACGTCTGTTTTATTGATATCATTTCATTTTCATATCATCAGATTTATTGTGTCTAGCTATCAACAGTTGGAATCTAATGTTAGGTCGTAGTTTCGAAAAGACCTGGCTGCACTGTTCCTTTGCCGTCTTCTCATCTTCGTCATTTTCATTACATTTATGATTTGAGAATTCCAGACCGGTGAAATACTTCGAGCCAAATTTCGAAATCATTTGCATTGATTTTACACTAATCTGATCATAGTTTAATTCCAAGGCTTTGTGTAAAATTAGAAGGCCTATGTGAGCAGCTTCGTATTTTTGAACTTCGTTATAACCGTACTTTGATGGTAAAGTAGTCAAGTACATTTCCAATATGTTCTTGCATCGTGAAATAATTAGTTGCGACTGGTATTTTTCGGCAATAGAAGCAATATTTAGGACATTGACGTCTGAAATAAGATAATACGAAATATGTATTATAAATGTACTAAATCAGATTAAATGCATATGGTACATGTAACGCCAAACGAATCAGACACATATTGTGTAAAGGTTATGCTATGTGGACGTTGTACGCCGAGTTACAAACGGAAATACAGTTATGCATAGTGCTGTTGAATTTGCCGCGAGCATGTGTCTGAAATTGCCGGATCGGTTTAGGTATGGTTTTGCTTTCGTGCTTTTCCGTATGTTTGTATTGGAAGGAAATCCACACGATCGTATAGCTCTATCAGCTGATTGATTTACTTCATATCAAACACAAGGCTGTTTTCTCTGTCTAGAACGCCCGGAAAACACGAACAACTCAATACCCCTATTTTAGCAACTTGGCCTAAAGTCCCAAATGTGGTGATATTTAGTTGTATACGAAGACATTGGCACTTAACGGCTGATGACTATCAGTACCTTTTGTTTCGACTTTGAAAAATATCAAGAGTATGTTTACAAAATATGTCACGCTTGACCTTGTAGACATTTCCGTAGATTGCCGATTTGTTTTCGTGACTTTCATAATTATCACAGCAAAAAGGCTTGATTACGTCAAGTTCAACAACAATTTCAAAAACCGAGGTATTTGAAACCGCGATCACGTGATGAGACGTCAGATTATAACGACAATCGGAAACATCGGTCGCCAGCGAGAACAACAATAACATCGTCTTTCCAAGCTCTTTTTATCTTTACTTCCTATATTATTATAGAATGCACATAACTTTAATAAAATGCAAATTCAATAACCCCTATTCTTTACAGGAGGGTAAAACTTTAAAGTTGTTTTCTCAAAAAGTCATGGGGTTCTGGAAATAATTCGGCGAAATGTTGATCGTGCGCTGTGAAAACTTCAACTTCTTGTCAATGCCACGTAAACACACTTTATACTTTGCTTATATTGTCATGCGCAACATGAATAGAGATATTTGCGTAAACCTTTAAACTTGACAATATTGCAGGTAACCAGTGAACTGGCTATAAATGTATATATTGTACTAAGCTCCCACACAGCGCTTTAATTGATTCCACTACCCGTTACTTTCACACGCTGCTGTATTACCCAGTATATTTGATATTTGACCTTTTTAACCTTTCTGATATAACCAATGATTCAGTCGCAGTAAACGAAACGATATTCACCGTTCGTTCCTGATCCTAAATGTCATTGATCGGCACGATCACGTGACTACTGAGTTTAGAATATATGGGTATTTTCCAGTGTTTAACGCCAATAAAATTTGTACGTGGAGGAACACGTGACCTAATTTTTTTTCCAAGATTATTCGATTCAAGATAATTTTACCCACTGACAATAAAGTTTTACAGAAAAAGTATTTGTAATATTTTTTTATTGTTTTATTTTATTTTATTCCCTCATGTGGTGCACGATTTCAAATGGTCAAGGTCTATTTTGACTGATAAAATATTTGAAACCAGTCTACGGAAAGTTTATTTTTAGATTCCCTCATGTGGTGCACGATTTCAAATGGTCAAGGTCTATTTTGACTCTTAACATATTTGAAACCAGTCTATTATCATCCGCAAATGGCAGAACATGTTCCCAGCGACGTCTACCGCGTTATCATGTCGCTAGACTGTCTTGCAGACCTGTAGCAGACCGATGAAATATCTGTTTTTGTCGGACACATTGTCAGGTGAAAATGTTCAGTTAGCACCGTTTATTAAATTGCTCAAGAAAAATCGTCGAAAAGCGGTCCCGTCGAAAAGTATGACTTTCTAATTTGGGCGAAAAATTTACCGTTTGCGAATGTTTTATTCCACTCAATTTCGATGATAAATGCGGTTAAAAGCGGCTGAGATCAATGTATGTGATAACCTAGTCCAGCCACGGACGTCACATCTCTATACTGCGTACGGTCCGTAATGCCGCCCGCTCCGTATTTTACGAGGAATGAAAATTATTATAGTAAATTTAGAATACTATTATTTTCGCAAGTATATACTGATGGTTTATGTCTCATAGTCTGTGCTATGACTATTCCCATACAATTTACCTCACTGTATGTTTAGTTTATGTTTCATTTGTGACCTAGTTTGTATGTACAGCCGACTGTTTGAAACATGTATTGCTTTTTGCACTTGATTGACTTGTGTTTGGGAGTATACATTGTCTTCATCTTTCAATTTGAATAATTAATAATTGATAGTGAGATGTTTGTTTAAACTTGAATAACAAGAATAAAATAGACAAGAAATAATATAACAGTGCTACATTGAATCATCCCACAAGCTCAATTAGGAATGATTTGTAGACTATTAAAAGCAATTTCAAAGAAACACTAAAAAGGATTACATTGAAATAACAAAGTCCTATGCTATAGAATATTGGGGATTGAGGGGACAAACTGCACTAAATATTTGTTGATTGCGTGCTGTAATGTAGCCCCCGAATGACTGAAACCGACTGGTTCCAAAATTGGCTCAAGAAAAGAAGCCAGCGCTAGCCCAGATTGCCCAATTCATCTAGTGAGCAAAAGACGAGACTTCCAGTTGATCGGAAGTTGATTAGTTCATGGAAGAAGGTAGGCCATGGCTAGTATTTAATGATGATGAGATAGTCATGACCTTTACTTGAACAATAAAACTGAGAAATCTTGCTTAATTATAGTGGTTATACATGTAATAAAACAACATTTAAAATAAGGATTTTAAGTTCAAAACATTGCGACAGGTAAGAAATTTTTGTGACAGGTAAAACATTGTTGCAACAGGTAAAACATTGTTGCGACAGGTAAAAAATGTGTCTTTGCCTGTCGTTATGTCCTGTCAAGGAGAAAAAGTATTCGCGTTGACTGTTTTACCTGTATTTCACATGTGCTATTGAAATTTTGTTGAAGTGGGCAGTTCATAATTATAAAATTATTGTCGCCGCACTGAAGTGCGGCGTACTGTATGGAATGGGATATTTTTTTGTATATGGAGGGGCACGTGACTTTTTTTGTACGTGGAGGGACACGTGACTTATTTTTTTCCAAGATTTTTCGGTTCAAGATAATTTTACCCACTGACAATAAAGTTTTACAGAAAAAGTATTTGTAATATTTTTTTATTGTTTTATTTTATTTCATTTTAAAATCTTTTAATTTATTCCCTCATGTGGTGCACGATTTCAAATGGTCAAGGTCTATTTTGACTGATAAAATATTTGAAACCAGTCTACGGAAAGTTTATTTTTAGATTTCCTCATGTGGTGCACGATTTCAGAAAATGTTCAGTTAGCACCGTTTATTTTCGGAAATTGCTCAAGAAAAATCAAATAATCGAAAAGCGGTCCCGTCGAAAAGTATGACTTTCTAATTTGGGCGAAATATTTACCGTTTGCGAATGTTTTATTCCACTCAATTTCTATGATAAATGCGGTTAAAAGCGGCTGAGATCAATGTATGTGATAACCATCCAATCACTTTCGTTTTCGGGTATATTATACGATAAAATCCGTACCGTACGGTCCGTAATGCCGCCCGCGAGGAATGAAAATTATTATAGTAAATTCAGAATACTATTATTTTCGCAAGTATATACTGATGGTTTATGTCTCATAGTCTGTGCTATGACTATTCACATACAATTTACCTCACTGTATGTTTAGTTTATGTTTCATTTGTGACCTAGTTTTTATGTACAGCCGACTGTTTGAAACATGTATTGCTTTTTGCACTTGATTGACTTGTGTTTGGGAGTATACATTGTCTTCATCTTTCAATTTGAATAATTAATAATTGATAGTGAGATGTTTGTTTAAACTTGAATAACAAGAATAAAATAGACAAGAAATAAGATAACAGTGCTACATTGAATCATCCCACAAGCTCAATTAGGAATGATTTGTAGACTGTTAAAAGCAATTTCAAAGAAACACTAAAAAGGATTACATTGAAATAACAAAGTCCTATGCTATCGAATATTGGGGATTGACGGGACAAACTGCACTAAATATTTGTTGATCGCGTGCTGTAATGTAGCCCCCAAATGACTGAAACCGACTGGTTCCAAAATTGGCTCAAGAAAAAAAGCCAGCGCAACCTAGATTGCCAAATTCATCTAGTGAGCAAAAGACGAGACTTCCAGTTGATCGGAAGTTGATTAGTTCGTGGAAGAAGGTAGGTCATGGCTAGTATTTAATGATGATGAGATAGTCATGACCTTTACTTGAACAATAAAACTGAGAAATCTTGCTTAATTATAATGGTTATACATAAAACAACATTTAAAATAAGGAGTTTAAGTTGTTAATCATGTTCAAAACATTGCGACAGGTAAGAAATTGTTGTGACAGGTAAAACATTGTTGCAACAGGTAAAACATTGTTGCGACAGGTAAAAAATATGTCTTTGCCTGTCGTTATGTCCTGTGAAGGAGAAAAAGTATTCGCGTTGACTGTTTTACCTGTATTTCACATGTGCTATTGAAATTTTGTTGAAGTGGGCAGTTCATAATTATAATATTATATGATATAGTCATCGCTGATAATTTCTCCTTGCATGTACTAACGGAGAAGAAACTGCAGTAAGATGGAATTTGTTACGGTGATGCGCTGTTTATTCATCGTTTAGGGTGGTGCCAGCAACTACAGTTTTCAGCTTCATACTGATACCATAATATACTCTCTTTTTTCGCTCGCTCGCTTTAATAAATGACAGTTTGAAAAAAATATTTTTTTTCGCTCGCTCGCCCCATTTTTTGGGGGGAAAAATCCGAAGAACAAACAAATAATTTGGTGTGGCCTAATAATATTTAAAATTGCATTCTTTGAATCTTTTACATAACAAATTATAACAAATAGAAGTGATGCGTTAACTGACGGTATGAAATAAATATTTAGATAAAAGTAGTGCTTATTCTAAGCTTAATGTTTACGTACGTATGGATCAGAAAAGAAAATTTGTTCCTGTGATAAATTTTGAGTGTCATGATAGTCTGAGATAATTATTTAGAAACTTAATGAGAATTTATGTAAAAGATTCAAAGAATGTAATTTTAAATATTATTATTTTTGTGAACAAAGACCTTGCTATATACAGAGAAGTTGGAACTGGGTCTGTAAACAGATTAATATTTTTTGTTTACGTGTTTGATACTACTAAAATGGAGTGTAATACTTTAGTTACATGTTTTTTGTACAAAAGAATGTAAATAACAAAATATCGTTCAATTCTTTAGCGGCGACCTTTGATGCTTTGCATCAATGATTTTCTTGTATGATATAGTCATCGCTGATAATTTCTCCTTGCATGTACTAACGGAGAAGAAACTGCAGTAAGAAGGAATTTGTTACGGTGATACGCTGTTTATTCATAGTTTAGGGTGGTGCCAGCAACTACAGTTTTCAGCTTCATACTAATACCATAATATACTCTTTTTTTTCGCTCGCTCGCTTTAATAAATGACAGATTGTACGTATTACAAATAGCGTGCGTAACAAGATATCAAGTAACGATATGACGCATTTTAAAATATACGCAGACGAAGTTCCGCATCGACAGCTGTTTAAATTACCGTAAATCACTACACATTTACATGCATCGGAATAATGTTGGCATGTCGACGAAACGTCGTAGTCACTTAATTGCCTTCGATTAATATACAAATGTAGTTTTTCTAGCAAGTTCCATAGTCACAGCGGCATTTTCTATGACAGTGTAAGCGGTCTATTCAATGCACAATCGCATAAGCTTTATTAACACACGTTTACCAAGGGCGGATTCAGGGGGGGGCGGAAGGGGCGTACGCCCCCCCTAAAATCGTCCGTGCATACGTAATTTTATTTTGTTCTGAATGAGAAAAGGACTAAATGTGTATTTTTTTCGCTCGCTCCGCTCGCAATAATACTAGTACTTTTTCTTAGAAGGTAAGCAATTATCACGTTTCCGCTATTTTGTTTCAATTTCGTTGATTGACACCATTCCGATATATATTGTGTCACAAATCTTGATTTACTCGTGATATTATGGTAAATAGATTGTTTAATTCAAGTTTTTAGTTGTCGAATTTACTCCAAAAATAACACAACATCTCTGGAATCTCTCGTCTTAAATTGAGACACCTGGTCATGAAATCTTGATATTTCATAAAAGTGTGCTATTTGGATTGATTTTGCCTTGAAAGCTATCCTTTTTCAATACAAAATAAAGTATTTCTGAATCCTCAGAATGCACCAGATGGATCCATTATTTTCAAAATTTTCCGGGGGAGCATGCCCCCGGACCCCCCTAGACCACTTTACGCCCCCCCTAACCCAAAATCCTGGATCCGCGCCTGTTTACTGTCTTACTTTTAGAACATTAGCGAGTCGTTGCAAGCTGCTCGCTGACTGGCTGTGGACGCATGTCGATCCGCCTGTCTAATTGTAGAAAATATCAGTTGTGCGGGAGTTATAAAGCAGAGGGTGATTATGAAGGTATCGGAATAAACGCCCGGTGCGCTATTTTTGACAGGTAGTCTTTATTTGTTTAATTACGTACTGCAACGGTATATATATACAGGTACGCAGTACTCAACGCAGTCTAATTCATTGTATCCAACGTAAACAATCGGTCGGTAAAAAGGCACCCCAATTCTTCGAAGTATTAGTTGAAAGAACAAGTAATACTCGTTTGTATCTAAACGAAATCCGAGAAACCAACAGGCATTTACATAAGAAGAAATGTGGAACCAAAAGCAGATTATAACATATAATTATATAGACCCTAAAAGTTCCATAGAAATATACTAATATACATGTATCTACTTACACGTTACAGGCTTTTGTATATCAGGATGTATGCAGTAATGCAGTAGAGAAATTCTCGAAAATCCTCAAATTTTACGTCAACAATATTCACTGTCCTTTTCGTGTTCTCTTTAAAGTTGGATTTACTGTCGAACATAGCCTTAAATACCGGTGAAGCAAGCATCAACAAATTTTGTGACACATACAGCTTCTGATCGTCGTTAAACACAAAAGCAATTTCGTCACAGCAGTCACCAAGCGCCATAAAAGCATCGTTAGGTTTAGGTTTCTTTATTCCACTCGCCATAATTGCTTTATTTTACGCCGAAAACTTAACAGTAAATTCAACCATAATAAATACACAAACACCGGTGACCTAAATACCGGTTTTCCGAAAATGATGGTGTCATTTTACACCGAAACGTTTAACACTTAATTCCACTAGCGGATTCAGGGGGGCACCTGGCGCCCCCCCCCTAAATTCCCCAACATTACATGTACACATGGGTGAAAGTTTTCCGTCTTGAGACGGATTTCCGAACATAATATTTGCGGAAAACCGTGTATTTTCGGAAAATCGGGTAGGTCACGTACTAAAAATAGATACAGAATCGTCACTTGTGAGTGACGCGTGCTCAAAATATAACTTAACACACGCTTGCCAAAAGCAAACGGAGGCGGTGCTTGTCGCTTGTCACCTAAACCACTTTCAGCCAATCAGATTACGTCCCGCGTTACCCGACGCGCAGACATTATGTCAATGATGGACTGCTTACCTTAACAATTCTGATCACGAAAGTGTGCAAAACTAAGAAAGGTGATGAAACAATAATTTCTTACGTTAGTTGCACGTGTTGTTGGCACAAGTCGTCGGTTGTTTATTTCTCTATCACTCACAAAAAGTACTTAAGTCAATGCAAAAGCGGACAAATCGGCACGAAATGTTTGAAGTGCTGCCAGACAAATTTGTTCATACAGACTTCAAAGGCGCCACGTCTCGGCTTGTTATATCGACAGTAGTCGGCGCATTGTTTGATGCGACGCACGTCAAAACATTTCTACTCGCGCGACGTCTTTTTAATTTCCAAGGTCGACCGACGTGTGTGGTGATTTTGTCAATGAAATACGACCGGGCGTGGTGCAAAACTGTAGGCCATCGCATTTTTCACGCGTGATTGACAGTTTTACGCAATGGGTTATTCGTTTGTTCTGGCGAATTACGGATAAATAATGATAGGTACGAAAATATACTAAGACATAATTATTAAATTAGTTTTCACTCGCAATCAGTAATTTTCACATGCATTTTGCAAATGTGCAAGTGTTAATTTTAAGCTTCGTCATTAACGTTGTTTTTTAGTTTAAAATGAAAAATATGTAAGTAAACTGTGTATTTAATGAACATGCCATGACTTTTCTGCTTAGAAGCTCGAGTCTACTGGAGAATTGCATACATTTTCTGCTGAAAATAAAATCGAACGGGATCGCATTGAGGTTGCAATTTGACTTACTTATTCTAAAAATATCGTCATTTTAATGTGTTTCGGTGACAGTGTGCAATTCTGACATGTTTTACTGAAATGCAATGTTCAAGGCTTATTGGAGAAAATACCGTAAAATGCGGGTAAGAATAATTTCTAGGAAATGTGTGTATTGTTGAATCTTGCAATTCATTAGGAATTGGGTAAAGTCTCACCCTGGCTTCTAGGATGCTTGTTGCACTTTTCTGTGTACAGATTAAACACGATTTTGCATGGCTGTCTTCAGCTATGCACCCATCCTTGCAGCCTCGTTTTCCGAACCAACAAACAACACCAGGGCGCATTGAATACAGCTTCCGTCAGGCTAACAACCGGTCATTCTGTAACGGACTGAGTTCCAGTCCGCTGGCATAACACTCCTCCCCGTTCTAAACAAAGGGTCCGCCAACGGTCCAATTTAGTCTGACCATTTCCTATGGCTCAATGGCTACCTAGCTAAACGCACAATGGCAGTTAAAGCCGCAATACCCCGCTACCCACTGGCCTACTCTGAATCCTGGCTGCCCATGGAGATTGGCGGTTGCTTCTCAATGTACAGCCTCCTAGCATTGACCAATGCTAGCCGGAGGACATCCTCCCAGGGTTGATGCCGCGCCCCTGCGACCAGGGATGCAACCCACCCAACCATACCCGGAGTCTCTCCGGTGTAGGATAGGTCTCGGGTCACAAAATACCCCTACAACTCCCACAAGGCGGACTCCATTAGTCTCAAGGAGTTCAGATTGCACATCTCCTACAGAGACGGAATCGACATCCCCCAATCCCGCATGGTGCAGTCCAGATGACAGTGACTGTCAAACGCTTCCTGATACCTCGTGTGTGTGTGTGTGTGTGTGTGTGTGTGTGTGTGTGTGTGTGTGTGTGTGTGTGTGTGTGTGTGTGTGTGTGTGTGTGCGTGCGTGCGTGCGTGCGTGCGTGCGTGCGTGCGTGCGTGCGTGCGTGCGTGCGTGCGTGCGTGCGTGCGTGCGTGCGTGCGTGCGTGCGTGCGTGCGTGCGTGCGTGCGTGCGTGCGTGCGTGCGTGCGTGCGTGCGTGCGTGCGTGCGTGCGTGCGTGCGTGCGTGCGTGCGTGCGTGCGTGCGTGCGTGCGTGCGTGCGTGCGTGCGTGCGTGCGTGCGTGCGTGCGTGCGTGCGTGCGTGCGTGCGTGCGTGCGTGCGTGCGTGCGTGCGTGCGTGCGTGCGTGCGTGCGTGCGTGCGTGCGTGCGTGCGTGCGAATATACATTTTTCATGATGACACCATTCAGTGCATTTATGATCGTTTCAAACACTGAAATAAATAGATATACATGTAGATATACACAATTTTGTTGATAGTATTGGTGTTTTGTATAGTTGTTTTGAACCTGCATGTTGATAGAAATCGGTACAGTTGAGAACAATTTATAATATAAACGATAGAAATGATCACGTTATAACTGTTACTGATATTGTTATTCTTTATACCATGTATTTAATTCAAACCTTTTGTATGGGAAAACTTACCGTCAATTCTGATTATTCTGTCATTGTGATTAAACCGTTATATGAATCTTTGTATTCAATTATGTACCTCATTATGTCATGTATTGCATGAAATGAGTGAAATAAAATAGACTGAATTAAAAAAATCAAACAATTATTTTACAGTTATTACCAGCAACGCACCAATGAAGCACTAATAGCTTAAATTTAAAAGCAACATTTATTGTACAAAATATATACACATACAGCTATCAGAGAGGCCAATATTTTCAAAGAAATCCGATATGGTGGATCATTAAGAATGGATTAGCTACGCCAATGACAAGAAAATACATTTAGTTTACCCGTTTGAGGATAATGGCTGAAAACAGCATAAATCGAAATATGACAATGCACCTATTATTAGCCATGTCGTGTGCTTGATTGACGAGATCTATACGTCTATAAAAAGATTTGCTCAAAGCAATATTAAACTGTTGAAAGTTTCAAGTAAATTGTGACTGAATATTCGATTAAAGTACCGATTCTCCGAGAATTACACTGGAAAGAAATCCCAATGTTGTCTTATAAAATAAATAAATCTAATTAACTATCACAGATCCTATGTTTTAACCACTGCAAGGAAGTTTTGAAAAATGCATTATTAGTAAGATATTCTACGGTATTTACTATAAAGGTGTCATGTTCATCCCGCCATCAGCACGACAAATGTCTGACTCATCACCTAGTTACGCATTCATGATTGTTACAACATTAACACTATGGTAATTTCCATTATTCTACGGTGAATTAAGCTTAGTTAAGATAGTTATCAATTTAGACATTTGAAATAACTAATCAGAGTCTTAAAGTAAATAAAACACTTTACAGTTTGAATAAAAAGGATTAATTTTTCAAAACACTGCAAAAGACAGTCGCAGTGATTGATGTATATTTGAAGGGTAGTTAAAACTAATGAAATATAATATTTGATGAAATGTCATATGGATAGGAATATATCAAATAGGGACTACTGTGGGACTCGAATGCACCCGCCTAAAATGACATAATCACCGTAGTGCTCATTGTTTAGATTAAGATCCATACTTCATCCACAGTTCTTATATCCCGATAGCAATGAACAATGTCGACTTGTCTGGAGTTGGTGTCTCGATGATCTAGTTAGGGTAACGACCATCGTAAGCCTGTCATAGAAGTTATGGGTAGCATCTTGAAAATATAGAGCTTTGCACGTATTGCCTTATTGTTTGTTGGAATTATGGTTGGAACAGTGGTCACAGCGATTGAGGGCTTTATATCATTATTGATGCGAACATATGCCGACCAGCTGACATAAGTTAACAGTGCATAAAATCTTCTAAATATTTTAGCATAACTCGGGTACTAGCTTAGTCAAGTACTTCATTGCGAGGAGTGCCATAACCTCTGGTTACGAAGTCAAGCCTTTCTACGACTTCTTTTAAAGAACTATAATCTCACTGTCCATTTCAGATCTAGACTGACTATTCAATTATAATATCGCAAAACTCTTGAAATCGAGCCGCTGAATGCGATATTATTCATTTTTTAAGATGTTACATATTATTTAAACGGACGATACCAGCTTTATTCCGCAAAATTATCCCTTTTTGTCGTTTTTATAGTAAATTTAGCCAATCAGGATGAATGCAGTGGAGAAATTCTCGGAAATCCTCAAATTTCATATCAACAATTTTCAGTCCTTTCCGTCCCTTTAAAGTTGGATTTGTTTTATGTATTTGGGCTTATTTATCGTCGCCACCGGTTTCCCATTTGGGTGACGTCTCCGGAAAAATGTTAGTCATTTGAGATTTTTGGAGGATTGTGCATGATACAGAAACACCCTGGTACGTTTACGTGCTCGATGTAAAGCATCGTACACGGGACCTCGGTTTTTGTCTCTACCCGAAAGACTGTTAATTAGTACTGTACGGTAGTGGTGGAGCGGGGGTCGAACCTGCGACCCCTGGATTACTAGTCCAGTGCGTTTACCCGTGGACCTCGGATCCGCTACAAGTTGGATTTACTGTCGAACATAGCCTTAAATACCGGTGAAGCAAGTGTCGACAAAATTAATGTTGTGAGACATAAAGAGCTCTTCTGACCGTACGTCGTTAAACACAAAGGTAATTTCGTCACAGCATTCACCATCACGCTCCATAAAAGCTTCGTAAGTTTTAGGTTCATTTTTTCCACTCGTCATAGAAGCATTGTAAGTTGGAGATATTTATATCTTAACTGTAAATTCTAAATTAAATGCGGTAGATCTAAATGCAAAGTATATCTTCACAAATAACGATGATCTAATTACCGGTTCTCCCTACGGACTGTCACGTTGGACGCGGTTTTTAGTTGAAACCCGGCGATTGTGGTGTAGCGTGAGAAACGTAAATCCTGTGAAAATCAATAATCTACCTGAAGTCATGTTGGTTTGTCAGAAAAACTACCATGTTCTCTTGATTAACACTTCAGGAAGAACGGTATTTGTTATAAAAATAACACATATAATCAAGCATGATCCGAACGTTCGTCAAATCGTGCTTCTTATCTCCTACGACATTAGTCAATTTAGTGATTACTGAAAGTAGTTGCAGTTTCACTTTCGAATTAGACTTTAGAGATTAAAATTATTGGTGCTTCTTGGATTGATTAGTCGGTCTAGGGTACAGATATCATGGTTCCTGAACAATTATATTCTACAATGTTATACAGTGTCTTGTATGCACTTCGGGTACTTGAAACAGACTATGTTAATGTTAGAAATATTTGGCCAAATACCTAAATAACAAAGACCTATATACCATAGATATTTAGGTATTTGATTTGGCCTATTTACTTTACATGTAATAAGTAAATAGGCCAAATATCAAGGGTTCAGCGCAAGACTATCCTAACTCCTATGTTATTTGTATAGGAGTTAGGATAGTCTTGCACTGAACCCTCAATATAGAAGTTAGAACATTAAAAATAAAATAGTTTGTTTCAAATACTTAAACATATATGACAGTGGGTGACTGTCTAGTAACCAGATGGCTAGCCTGTTGGTCAATGTGTCTGGTTAGCAGACTGGTTGCCAGTCTATATGGTTTGACTAGCTGTCCCGAACTTATAATTACATCAAAGACTTATTATTATAACTGCAATTGCAAACCTGGGATTGAGCACAGGACCTCTCATGTCCATAGTAGACACTCGACCACACTGCTAAAGAGCCTGTCCGAAAGCGAGGCTGTTGGAAGTGGCCTTTATCGCTACCCTTGTCCCCTCTTTGACAATTTTGCAGTCAGGTATCAACTGCAACATATATACCTGCAATTTCAAGCATATTTCTGCCACTCAGGTGGCCTGTATCTTCTCCCCAAATTTTCCTTGCACCATTATTGTGTCAAGTGATAATCATGTTCACGCACAGCCCAGGGACAAATATATAAGCGTATAAACACCTGTAAATAGCTCTGAAGTAGTGGTCCCACTTCACAGCCAATAATACGCTTCTGGCTAACATGGAAGATGTCGACTTGGGAGATTCTTGCTCTTTTTCCGCTTGACGTCACTCCAAACTAAGGGGAAAAGGTTAGGCCTTTATCCATACGGTACAGGATCTGCAAGATTCAACAGTACTGTTGATCGTTAAATATTTTAATATTATGTAATTGAAACAAAAACACAACAACAGAACATGCAAATTAATTTTTGATTACAACTATTATGTTCACAATCGTGATATTCATTCCACCATTGTTCTATTTGCGGCATAATTCTGATGTTTACCTAGTATTATGCTGTATTGCTCTAGTTTCAGCAAATACAACGAAATATGCAATGCATATAAGGTATAAACAAGTTTTTTTCAATTACCGAATGTCTATCCAAACCATATAGAACAGACTACTTGAACGACTAGACCCACAGGCTAGTCACATACTTATACATGTATATAGCCAAGGTCCATATGAGCGCTGCTGTGGGATTTATCATCATTTACAAACTCTTCTGTATGTGAAGTCATTACAAGAAAACCCAACATGCGATAACACTATCTACAAGCAGGAAACATTATGGTCACTTCGTTTTCATAGTGCCGTCTTTCTTACTGTCAGTTCAGTACATGGTGATGTCACATGTGACGTTTTCTGGAAATGATGTCACCTAAAGAAGAGGTTGGAAATCATACAGTTGTGCTCATATATATATTACAAAATGTCTGTTTTTGGCACGGAACCCTAATTTTTAAACATTTGTTCTATGAATGGATTAGTTTTGGTATTGATTTGAGAAAATGGTTTAAATTACTTGTGTACTTTACTAACTTTCATGTATGGTAGATGCATTTTCCATGACATATAATTATATAACTGATATAAGATACATTTATTAATGTAGGTGTATGTTCATTGTAATGACAATATTGTGAGTTTCACTCATCATGAGGAAGATGGACAAGGGATGTTGTACTGTGTGTCTGCTGAAGGATATGTATTGAAGATTGGAGAACATCAGATATTACAGAGATCTAGGTAAGTATTGTAACATGCTCATAAATTTATGACAAATCGGTGAAATGTGTTATTAATACTTAAAATTTATTATGTTTTAACTTGTACATGAAATTCTTACAGTATTTTTAGTGACAGTTCCAGTTGTAAATGGCTATATATGATTATTTTTTTTTATGTTGTTAAAGTGAATGTTAAATTCCCTTTCCCCTTTTGCAGTTCATTGACTTTATGTAATTTGTGTGTGTTTATTTCAGCCTGTTGCCACTTGCTTTTTAAGCTTGTCCCATGGTGTATTCCATCCCTTTTCATGCCTTGTTGTACCCTTAAATTTTCCATGATCGTTTTTGAGAGCCACCCAAACAATTAATTAGGTGTACAAAATATGTTTGTTTCAGGTTTCCCAACCTACCCTATTATTTTGCCCCGACCCTTTCGCGTGTGTTTACATTTTTTCCTTTTTGGTAAAAATTTCTTTGTGTGGATTTTTCTTTAGGTTCATGTTTCTGCCCAGTTATTAGACACTTTACGAGTATTCCAGCTATAGAGCATCATATTCACCTTGATTAAACATTATCCATGTTAAAAGGGAAAGGGGATTTGTCTTAACTTACTAGTATATATTCATTTAAATCTATGTTTAATTTGCTTCGTTTGAAAATACAAAAAATCTAAAAAAAAAATTCTGACCTACCTACCCTATTTCTTTGAGGCATGAAACCTGAAACAAACATATTTTTTAGGCCTTACTATCCCATTCCCACAGATGTGTGCCCTTTCACCTCCTCAATTCCTAATGCTTTGTAGGTTGATGTTTCCGGGAGATCTGTGTGGGAAGGCATTGTTGTGTGTATGTGGCGTTCCCTGTAAAAAATTAAGCTTTCTTTTACAGAATGTTAACTGATAAAAAACACTACAATACATGGTAGTGACAGTATATTTTGATATTCGACCTTTTTAACCTTTCCAATATAACCAATGATTTAGTTGCAGTAAACAAAATCACCGTTTGTTTGTGATACTAAATTTCATTGGTTGGTACAATCAGGCGAATATGAGGGTATCGGAATAAGTGCCTGATGCTACAGGAGAGTAAATTTCTTGTAAATGTCTATTTCTTGGTGATTGGCTTCGTGTCAGTATATCTAATGGTTGTATTATTTGTTAGTGACACAGGTGGTGATACTGAAGAGACTGTTGAAATTTTTGAAGATTTACTAAGAACAGAGGAAGATGAAGATGATATTATAGACTTTAAACTGTCTACTGAACCTGTCACAGTTCTAAGTGATAAAGATGTACTTGGTGTTTCTCATGAAAATGGCAAGACCATTGGAATATGCATTGGTGCTGGTTTCTTGATACTTCACAAGTCTTCAAATGCTTTGGAAGTGTATAGGAACACAGTATGCAGTTCTGACATTTCTAATCCTGTGGTTTTACATCTACCAAATCAAGTAGATTGCCTATCCAGAATGTACCAAGATGTAGGGAGTATGATTGTGAAGATTTTAACATGTGATAATCTAGACATTGATGTATCTTACCAGCCAGATGTGATAAGGATTAGTGCACCATTGTTCAGGGCATTATTTGGTGCAGACATGATGTTGATAAGTTCGTCCGTTGTTCTGGTGTGTCCTTGTGATGGAACTAGGTCAGTGATCTATACAACATTACCAGCAGCCATTCGCAAAGGTGGGAATGATTTTCTTAGCAATCTGGAGAATGAGAATGCTTGCAAGTGGAACACTCTATGCCAAATGTCTTCTTGCATTGTAGCAATCACAGCAATAACATTAGAGGTTGGAGCCAACTCAACAGCCAGAAGTGATAGGTCAGCATTGTGTATTTGTAGCCAGGATGGACATGTGACTGTTTTTCACTGTGAACACACAAACACTGAATGTGTGGTGTCAGAACTATATATCTGTAGCCCGGTTTTAACAATGTGTTCATTTAGTAATAGACTATATCATTCTACTGGGAACCAGCTTTTTGAAAGTACATGTATTCTTCATCAGGGAAAGGTTGACCAACAATCGTATGGAAGACTTACAGTGCAAAGCAAAGCTTTAAATGAGACAAATATAACCAAACTGTATGTGTCTACTATTGAAGGATATACAAATTCATTAGGTAATTATCCTTTGAGATTTTTATGACCTGTCTGTTTTATTTCATAATGGAGTATTTCATTGTTGGAAACAGGTAATTAATGATATTCATAGATTTTCATCTATTTCTGTCATCCGTCACATTATGAGTTATCTTGTAGTAAGGTTTAATTTCATACAACCGCCTTGGTATATTGGTAGTACACAGAACTATCAATCCCAAGGTGTGAGTACAATCTTCAAAATTGCACCAAATAAACACCCCAATATAGGAAAGAAATACCATTCCAAGAAATATTAAATTGACAAGTCTACAAAATTATACAACAATACATTCTTAATCAAAATAAAATAATAGCACTTCATTTAGGCATATGTAATGGTTAAGGGGGCATAATGAGTTTCTAAAATCTTTTGTTTCTTAAATTTCTGTCTGTATAGAACGTACATGTATGGTAATTGAAATCTCTTCAATAGAGATGTTTTCCTACGAAATTTCCAACTTTATTAATTTTAGTACATTATTTTCTAAGTGAAAACCTTTTTTTATTGTGATTTGCATGATTGTTTTGTTTAAAGTTATATATATGTAAAATATATTCTTACAACATATATATATTACTGCTTCCTAGGTAACTGACCTGTTCTTCTTTTTCAAGACAGTGGAAGTATCTTTATCAAAGCAGGTTTGGAACCCAAGAGCCTGGACTAGGAGCCCTGTGCTCTATCCCTATTAGATCACTATGCTTCCCATGATTGTTTCCCCTGTTTTTCAACATATCTAAACATAATTTATGTTGATTTCAGACTCACCTTGCAATCTTCATTGTGTTTTGCTGAGTAAGGATGTTAGGACAATCACTGTTCCACTCAAGGAAAATACAGAGACTTCAGCTCGGGTAGACAGGCAAGAAAATATCAGGCATATTTTGAAGTCAATGGACGGTATTTCGCAACAGAAAGAATGCTTGATGAAGCAGACCGGTATCCAAAGGCAGTTCATACAGCAACTAAATATTGCATCATTTCTTATGAACTTTTATCTCAAATTAAATTCCATATGTGAGCCTAATGGGTTTACACAATATACAGATGCAGGGAACAAAACTAGAATGTGTCCATTTCAATTGAATTTTGTCGTGAAGCGAGATACAAGCCTTTCAGAAAAGGATTTTCAGGTTGAATGTGAGTTGACCAATCAGATGACAGTAAATGTGTCACATGACTGGTTGATAAGCATTAGTATGTATTCAGTAGGTGGAGACGGAGAGTGTAGAACGGTGTCAAAGAAGTTAAAATCTGATTGGAAACATGGCCAAAATTTATCCCTTTGCATTCCTATCACTTTGAGACAATGTTTGGCTGGTTGTAAGCTGATCGTAAAAGCTACCCTTCTTGGGGATGTTTTTGCTAGTAATTTGTTAAAATTTCATTACGAAGCAAGGACGAAATCCAGTTACCGTGATAACTGTTCTATTTCCAAATTTGAGGAAACATTATGCATCAGTATTCCTGTATTTGAAGAGGAACTAGATGTGATTCATTGCCTTTTGCCTGAAGCCAAATATACTGATCATGTATGGGAAGTGCCATCAATTCATCCAAGATGTTATCTTACTGAATTGGCAAGAAATCGCTTAAGCTCCTTGGATTCTATGACAAAAGGTAAATCTTAGTGACCAGTATATGGAGTTGAGTTCTGATATTTCTCTCATTACACTGACAATTGTTAAATATAATATTTGTTTAGAAAGGATAAAGGGAGAGAACTATATATATACTGTATAAGGGTAAAGGGAGAGAACTCTAGAAGGGATAAAGGGAGAGAACTTGTGACAATCTTCTATGCTTTCAGCCACATAAGTGTGATAGCTTAAATGGATGACAAAAAAGTATCAAGGGTCAATAGATATCTATATAAGGGAAAAGAATGTACCATTCTAAAAATAAAGTTGATAGGTCAGTACAAGTTCTCTATACAAATATTAGGAAATTTAGGACAAAATTTAAATTAACTTGTATTTAACATATTGTCCTAGTTTACATAATGTTATATTTTCTGTTTTGCAAAATTAAGAGTTCTTGGCATTGCTTCATCGTTGTCATCTACATCAGTGTCGGCTTTGGCCTCTGCTTCCACCAAAATGTTACATATTGTGTTTAGCTTAGTTTCTGAAAAAGAATGAGGTGCATTGATAAAGATGATGTGCATGACTTTCATATTGCTTGTTCATTCAAACATTACCTACATTACAGATGAGTCACCAGCCACTGTGTGTACCAGGAGTGTTATCCAGCTGCCAGGGAACACAGATTTATCCAAGCAAGGTAATACAACCATTGTTGAACCAACCCAGGCGTTTTATTGGAAAATGTCAACCTGTCAAGTCACTGTCTAAAACAATGATGCAACAGAATTATGTTGCAGAATGTTTCTGCTTTATATATCTTAATAAAATCAGAAAATGGTATTTTTGTGAAGTACAAGGACATGCTCTCTGATTTAGACTTCTGTCACACTCAGTGGTTCCATTTGACCCTAATGTTGAGACTTTGACCCCTGGAATTTCCATAATAGCCACAGTTTGACCCTAAAGATTCTGAAGGGTCAAAATGTCTCTGAATTATAGATATTTTGGCTATAAAATTGTAAAATTCCGTCAAAAATTATCAAAATGACCCTTGAGATTCAGCATGTAGTGGACCCCTGAATAATTATATTATTTTGGAACAGTAAATACTTCTTTTGAAACATAGTATAGCATTGAACTTAGACTGTAAATATATTTTTTTCTAAAATTAATGATTAAAAACCCCCAATCCCAATTTCAAGAAAAAATGACAATTATTTACATTGACTTTGGCATATTATTCCATTGTAGAGGCCTTGTGCAATTTACTGGGCGAGCATAGTGTGGAGGAAACGGACATAGACAATGGTGGATGTCATCTGAGGACACTGGATGGTCAAAGTGTTCATTTGAACTTCAACAGGGTAGATAATCAAGCAAGTGGTCCTTCTGTTGATGTCAAGAAACCAAAACAATGTTCCGGTTGCGATGGTGATTGGGAAGTTACTGTTAGAAGTACACCAGAAATAGCAGCGGCTGTACATAAGGCTTTGAATAGGAGAGAATGTGTAAGAAAGATGTTTCTAAACTTTGGTCATAGACTGGGACTTGTTTTACTTTTTAGCCCGCAAGGATACTTATTGTAATATTTAGGTTGATGTTAGCTTGAGCTGCAGTTATTTCACAGGGCCATATCGTTTCTGAGTGATTGCGGCCACATAGTTACTGGTCCTAGCCTAGTAACTTTGATTTAAAATGGTGATTAAATGATTAGCACAGGTCCTTGAATTTGATGCCTTCTCCTTGAAAACTATTTTTTACTTCTTATTTGTAACAGCCGAAAACTTCTTGAAAAGTATTTGAATTTTAAAAAATAATGAATTGATTTTGGTAAATTGCCCTTAAATTCTTCTGCTGCAAATAGAAAAAGGACAAAAAATAATAAACATACCAAATATGATGAAAAAAATGTGAAAAAATGACTGAGCTGTTTTTGACAGGGATTACTGCCGAGTAGGCAATAGTATGGTAATACAGTACGGTAGTTGACAGGTTTTATGCCCTCTTAAAGTAATTCTCACGCTGTGTCATTTTATCCATGCTGCAGTGATGGTCATCTTGGGGGGATAAACTTGAAAAATACATTTGATCCCTACTTCTCTATACGGATAAAATCTACATTTCTCGTCCTTAAAATGAGGGGAAAGTACTCGAAAAGTACTTGAATTGTTTTGGGGAATTTCTGTATGAACCTAGATAGAAATTGGCACTGAAATGAAATTGGCAGGTACATAAAGCTAAGTAGAATAGGTACATCATGTTTTCAATAATGCTCTAATCTTTCATTATATCATTACTTTGTCAGACATTTGAAATTATTATTATGTTTTTTTTTGCGCAGCCATTCTAACATGGCTGTGCTATTTGCATATTAGTGTTGTGTAAACCAATAAAATCTTACGTTTACTACTAAACCAACTTCTTTTCAACCGAACAACGTTTGTAACCTTGAAGTGGGTTGGTTAACCTTTTGATAAGTGTTACCTTACTGAAATCCACTGAATTTCAGTGAATTTATCGAAATCCATTTTGGATCTGGAGTGACCAGCAATCATAATATCTCGGCATTTGTTTATATTGCACAACAAATCTTAACCTTCAAATTGCGCTGACCATCGTTTTTCAAGATATTTCTTGTTTATTACAGATCTTGATGAAACATGGTGGCATCAGAGAAGAGAAAGTTTATGTTTCTGAGGCCCTCAAAGCATTAGCTAATGTTAAGGTATAGCGGATTCAAACTCAGCTTAGAATACTATTTTGTATACCCTATGTCTATTGGACAAGATTTTAAAGAACATATTTTCATTGGCTGACCACCGCAGTTTGTTTTCAACCATTCTCAAGTAAATAAAATAGACTAACTGAACTACATTTTTCTATTTCTGGCAACTTGTACATAATAAGTTCTTCCAAGTTAGAATTAGTTGGTGATTGTGAGGTTGTTTCTGAACTTGTTTTAGTTAAAACTTTGCATACTGAACTAACACAGTCTGCGACTTAAGCCTCTTTCTATGTCAATGTCCACTAAAAGAACTCAGAATTTCGGAATACTGTTTTGTTCAAGAGTAGTCTCAGAACAGCCCAGTAATATACTTGGGGGGGGGGGATATGAGAAACAAAATCAATGTGTATCACGTTATGATAAGTACTATCATAAAACCATCTCATAAAAAAAGCCTTATTTTCATAAACAAGTTTTAATTTTTCTTTCATATTTGAAATTGATAATCATACCTCAGCAATGACGGACTTTCTACAGAACCAATGATGGTCTTATTATTGAGGTTTCACTGTATTTAAATGTTGTTAACTCATCCATATATTACATTTTCAGGACTTAATAAGCCAGCTGCAAGATTGCATGCATGGGTCAAGATCTGATGGATACAAAAATATCAGTTTGGTTTATGAGAAATTGCGAAATATCCATTTATGATTATGATTGAAAACCTATTAATTTTAATAAAAAAATAAAGAAATATGTCCATGTTTGTGATATCTATATTAATTAATGTTAAGCCATATGAATATGCTAGAAAATCTCGTGATATTTCCTTCTCTGCAAGTATTCAGCTAGTCTGAATTTATTTCAGTTTTGTCGTCACCTTTAAAGATAGTTTTACCCATTATGTAAAATATTTACAAATAGCTGCGGGTCTATGGTTGTAAAATTTGTGATCGGTCTCCAAGCTAAAATATGAGTTTATTTTTTAGTATTAGTCTTCTCGAGTTGGGCGATTAGTGCATTGAAGCCAGTCTAAAGTTTTAAAACCTAATTTTTTTGTGGAATTCCTCTGACAAGTAAGAAAGTTTATAACACTATCACAAACTTTTCATAAGCGGGGATTTTTTAGAACTGCACTACTGCAACCACACTGTATATTCAAGAATAGATAGTTACCACATCTACAATATTTACCACCCTTTTTCTGAATAGTCGGCAATTTTGATAGGCAAAACTGATAAGCCCTTATAAGAATAATTCCCAAATATGTGATAATTGAGAAAATACCAAGGGAATTTGCATGTGACAACCACTTTTCCTTCAACTTACTGAACCAACTGCCCACATGAGCATAATGAATAAGTTATTATTTTTATATCTGAATAGTTTATCATCCTTTATATATTATATTTCCTATATAAACTTTAGGGAAATTTTCCTATCAATATGGCCGACAATTCAGAACAAGGGAGGTAAATATTGTAAATGTGGGAACTATTTGATGATGCATCTATGCTTTGATTTTAATTGCACTTTAATTGTCAAGACTTGGCATCTCATGTCCATTTATCAGTTACTGTTGCGTGTACACATGATCCAAAATAGGATGTCGAGGAATTTTGGTTACATCTTGAAAACCTTGGTGTCCAAGTTTATAAATTCTTTAAATGCCGCTGTACAACGTTGGTAGTAACTTTTTATCATAAAATGTATTTGTTGCATTGAAGGGAAGAAGAAAAATTATAAAAATAACCAGATCTGGAATGGAAGAAGCGTTTTAAGAAATGGAGATGTAACAAGGACACAAAATGTTCACTTTGTTAAAGTTTTCAAAGCCAAATCTTTCTATTGTCAGAAGTTTGTTTCAGTTTTAAAGAGAAATTTCTTGCTAAAACCTGTTCAGTTATTTGAATTATTAACACAAAATCCCCTGGCACCAGAATAGTGCTCTACAAGTTAGCCGTACTAACATGCCTTTACTATTTGCATATCAGTCTTGTGTTAACCAATCAAGTCTTACGTTAACCTCTAAACCAACTTCTTTTGAACCGAACATTTGTAACCTTGACACAGATTGGTTAACTTTTTGATAAGGGTTATGTTACCTTACCGAAATCCACTGAATTTCGGTGATTATACCGAAAACCATTTTGGATCTGGAGTGGCCAGCAGTCATAATATCTCGGCAATTTTTTTGGTTGCACAACAAATCTTGACCTACAAATTGCGCCGACCATCTTTTTTGAAGATATTTCTTGTTGGAGATGCAACACATTCTTGGCAGCATATTTTGGATCACATTCAAGAACAACCAAATATTCTCCAAAATTTATATTCTCAAAGTTTGGGTAACACAATTATACGAGGGAAGTAAATAACCTGTCTGATTGGTGTAAGAAATCAACATCACTTAAACAAGATTTCATATTGAACATATAGTTTTAATAACTGAACAACTTTCTCACTTGAAACAACTTTAAGAAAATGAACGGCATAGGTAGAATGATGTCAAAAGAATTGTCCTATTTCGGAACTCCAGAGGCGTACGCTAGGGGAAAGTGAATTATCTTTTCGAGACACCACATCTGGTACCTCTGTGTTTAAAATATGAACTAATCAAATCGTCTAATTTGTTGCATATTTTAAACAATGTGCTTCATTTACAATATTTGTTTGGTCTAAAATGTAGGTCAAATCAATATTATACAGCTACACAAAAAAAGGCTTTTAATATGACAGGAAAAATATACAAAAGGAAATAAAACTGTAACATTTATACAACTTTATTACAACAATATTTTCATATCTGATACATATATGACTTATAACATAAAATATAATAAAAATACAGGAATGTTCCATTCTACAAGCACAACAAATAAAATCATAATAGAGAGTCAGTTGCCATTTAGTGATGTTATATATCTTTATGCCCCAATGCAAGTTACCTCCCTTTAAACATAAACTTCACATTTTCTTGATGGTGTATGTGCTAGGAATAAGAATGTTTGAAATTCCTTGGAGGTAAAAAGAAAAATAATTGAATGTTTTTAACATTTTACTTCACTCTTCATACTGTAAACCTGGATGAAGTCTCTTTAAGAAGGGAGGGAATGTGTTTTGTACCAAATTTCTATTTTATACAATCTGTACGTAGATTTTTACATTTACAATGAATAGTGAATGATAGTAAGCTTGATGGACAAAGAAAAAAATAGTTTAATTATACTGAATCTTAAAATCAAATTTCCCAGTACCTTCGAAACAACAGCTTATTTAGCACGAGACATTAATACCCATCCAAACAATGATTATTCGTACATGTATCTATATTTTTTATATCAACTGAGACATGTGTGATATACAGGCAAGAAATCAATGCTTACATAAGGATTTCTAAGTATCACTTTTACATAGTCACAACAAACTACATTACTGGCAATTCAAAGGCATGTGCATTAAAAGCATAGAACATGCTTGCTTTTTTAAAACAGTTATACCAGAAAGCTAACTAAACTTAAATTGGTACAGGTCTTATTTCAGACCTTTTAATTCAGTGTTTAATTAGTAGTGACCTCAGTACAAAAGAATCGGAATAGAAGCATGATATATAAAGCATTTCTTTCACAGCTATAACTTAACCAAATTAGAGAAAAGGGGTTTATAGTTATTTCATGAGCCAACTGATTTTGATTGAATCTATTATTTTAGACAATCTTTAGCTTCAAAATAGAAAACTACAACAATATGCTGTGAGAAATATGGACTTATTAATAATTGTTACAAAATTTATTCAAATCAATACTGGCACGGACATATAAACCATGGATTTGAAACAGGCTGATATCGGTGAAACGATTAGAAGAAATAATTTACCCACAATCCTAAGTACGCACTCAGTAAGTATCGTGGATTTGAATCGAAATTTCAACTGATTAAACGACGCTTGTTCAGTCTTAAAGCTCAGTATTGAACAAAAAATACATCAAAGCAAACAACAAGACCAACACAAAATAGATGAAAAGCATGTTGTAAACATGAGGATTACTGTGGTTCAAAATGTCAACTTCTCTCGATTCAGAAACAAGATGGTTGCCAAATCAGAACACCTCTGCTATTATTATGGATCATTTTCATAGAATTGCACGAGGTGATCCGATTGTTTGATCTCGGAAGAAAATCTCGACGCTCGTGAGAATTCAAACAAGTCTAAATACATATGACTGCCTGTTTCGAATCCATGGTTTATATGTCCTTGATACTGGTAATGTCAGAATATGACAGCCACAGTGTAAAAGATATTGCAACCAAAACATTCTATAAACTACATTGAGATACACATACATGTATAATACACAGAGCCACAAATATAACACAAAATATAAGATAAAGTAAAATGAACACAATGTTTAAAATAGTATATATAATATATGACACAGGCAGTTGAAAATGCAACTAAAATAAAAACATACTAAAATACATAAAAGAATGACGCAGTAAAATTGCCATGGGGAGAATAAAGTACTACATATCAATAAAATGTGCCTAAAGTATGCGTATAATGAGCAAGGTATTCATATTGAACCAAAGACACCCTGTGGACCTAATATTGAAAACTAAACAATAATAACAGTGAGTATTGACAGTCCCTACTCAAAAGGTTCTACTTTGTTCAATGAAATAACATGACCTGAAAGTTATGGTAACCTTTAACCAGCTATATAAAAAAATGTACTAATTTTATATGTACATATTAGGCTACAGAAAATTCAACCACTACGGTGAAAGACTAGATGTTTTATGACTATAATACATGTATATACAAAAGGCCGGTTATTCGCCCAAGGAACAAAAGCCATGCGAGACATGGACAAATCTCCCCGCCGAAGCATTTGTTTGCATGAAAGGTGGTAAACAAAATATTATTGTAAACTGTAATTCTGTTATGGGTTGCAATATTCCTTGAATAGCTTTGGAGTGATTTGAACAAGCATAAGAGAATGTAAACAAGGGAGATAATTCAGAAAGTGAGTGAAACAGAGCTATAGTTTTTTAATAGTTCACTTCCTCTCTGTGTCCTCATTTCAATAAATCCATTGGTTATGGCATTATAATTCAGAGAAGAAAACATAATCAAGGGAGATAATTAAAAAAATTAGTGAGACAGAGTCAAGGTTCTTGTACACTGCACTTCCTCTCAAAATTCACCCGCCTGTATGCCACAGGTGAAACTATAATATGTCGCGTTCTATGAACAGGTGTATAAAAATATGAACTTCAGTCAAAAGAATGGTAACATAATATAATACAAAAACCAATTTGAAATAGCAATATTTTATCATATAATACATAGTGAGTTAAATAAACATTGAAACTGTATCTTTTCTACAGACTATAGTAATATCATACATTTCAACAAGAAAACCACTATTCTAATGATAATTTAGCTCAACAGATAGTTCAGGCAAAACCACTTTCATTCATGTGATAACTTGCTTTAGACATGATATTTTCTGCAACTGGTTAAATGCAAAATCTCTTGACTTTTGAACACATTTTTAGAAGCGAATAATTTTTCTTCAGTATTATACACAAGTAAATATTTTTTTTGCAATATTTTTTTGAAAAAAGCATGAATTAACAGTCCGAGAAAAAATTAAAATAAGCTATTAAGTAAACACACTTTCAAAATTTGACAGTATATGTGTTTTAATGATCTACAACTTAAATCTATATAACATATTTATATTGAAATGACAAAATATCATGCATTGCGTATTTCTCCAAAGTTATGTAATGTACCTTTTAAAAATGAATAAAAAATAAGCTATTACGCTGAAGCAATCAGTAAAGAAACTGAACAATAAAAATAAAAAGCATTTGTGTAAGAATGTACAGTGGAACACGCTTATAACATAACGTTATATCCATACAATTATAACGAAATTTCGTTGTATGGATATAACAAAGTTTGGATACAACAAAGTAAATCTCCAGGTCCCCATGGAATTCGTTATAAGCGTGTTCTACTGTAGTAGGCAAAGTATAACAACAGGTGCCATAAAATTAAATACATGCTGTAAAAAATTATTACACAAGCATTAACAACCTCGTAAGAACAATACAATTACATACAAGGCACTTTAGCATACACACAATACCAGTTAAATATTGTGAAAACATTTCATACCCAACTTGAGTGTATTTGGACTATTTTTAATTTTATTTAGTCTATGGAACACTGATCAAAATGATAAATTGCATTTATGCAATGTGATTTGAATACAAGGGCATAGCTGGGCCATTTTCAGTATACATGCGACTTTCAGGGGCGTCAGAGGGCATATCCGTCTTGAAAATATTTAAATTCTATTTTATCGCAACTGCATTCTGAGGCATTTTTAAACATATTTTATCGGCAAATAAAGAACAAAATGTGGCTCATTTTGTCATGCCGAAGCCTTCAAAGCTCGCCCCCTTATCCGCTCTATTTTTATACCAGTTTTGGTTTTAAGGATTTTTTCATTTTTCCAACTGATGTTACACACTTGCGTATGTGCGTATTGTTAGTTTTGCCCCTGGAATACATATAACATTTAAGTACCCATGATTTGTTATAAAGATAATGGTCTACTGCCGCGATGCTCCATGGCTGTACAACAAGTATGTGACACAATACTATTCTAACTCAATTTTGTCAAAGAAAAAGTTACAACAGTTTTGTACCAAGCTCTCAATAATAAAAATAAATCATAAGGTAACAATATGGCAGTGTTAAGTTAATTTTACAATATGTAAACATCTATTTTTTCAAATTTTACTGTATGTTTTTTGAGGATTTGTTGTTAGTAATATCCACGCATAATGACCAAGATCTAATTTTCTATACATACACTTTGCACTATGGTGTATAAAACATTCATACAACAGGTAGCAACTAACTGGTATAAATTAAATAGGGATTTACAAATAATGTATAGGCCATTCAATTCTAGATCAAAACAAAACAAGTGCCTTATTGAATGTGCGTATGACTACTGAACAAACAGTTAAAATTAGTACTGTTTTATAGGAATATTCATAATATAATGAATGGTAACATCACAAAATATATATTACGTTATAAAAATAGTTTAAATGTTAATTATCCACTATATTCTGGGGATATGATCACAACTTTCAGTAGCAATAACAATCTACATACACAGGTTACACATAAAACACATTCACATGTAATTGTACTTTTTACCGTACTAACAAATTATAAACTATATAAAAGTGCTATATAGGTTATGTTTCAAGCTAAAACTCAAAGCTGATTTCACAAAGGCTAAAAAACATCACCGTCAAACAGAACTAGAGCATCAACACAAAACTTTGAAGTCTGTGCAGCAGATATTTTACACATAAATAGCACTTTCAGTAACCAATGAAATATCAAGGAATTCAATTTTAAAACTAAACCCTGTAGTTTAAAAATGTCTAAAAATTAAACATAATAGTCAGTAAAGCTTAGATCCAATTTATATCTTATGCTCAACACACATATGATCCTAATACACTTTGTCAATAGTTTGTTACTCTCCTTACGCCAACATTTGTTATAGCAGAATCTTTGTTTAACCACACAATCTAATATGAACAAATCTGCCTATTTGGTCATTACTCATTTTCATTATACATGTAATAACATACTCAGGGTTGTTAACAAAGTCAAATCCTCAATCCTGAAAACTAAGCAAGTAGAACCAAAGAATTCATCCAAGTTATTGTGGTGCAAGGGGTTTAAGTTTCATTATATAGACAAACAACAATTTCCCAGTTTGAATAGTGATAGCTACGGTAGGCTTCATATCAAGATAGGATTAACAATTGTGATACATGGCCCTGACTTGCCTTAGCCTTATCCATCAGCAACAAATTGAGTACAATTAACAAATGTGCACATTATTCAAACAAACAACATAAATATCAATATTGCACGTCATGTCATATTAACACATACATGTATATACTAAATTCCCATTATGATTTCAAATAAAATATTGCGTATTGTTTGCAAATGTATGGTATTCTATCTCTAAGTAGAATTTTAATGAATAATGTAACTTAAGACTCAATATTGACAGCAGGAGTGTGTACAGATTCAAGAGTAGAAAACAAACTATGTCAAGTTGTGCAAAATTATATAAAAAAACACAAAATAAATTGCTGAGATTCACAAGAGGAGTAATATGATACCCACTGGATAATATCACAAATAAATACAAATGTATATCTTTAATTTCCTGTTTAGACATCATTTTGCTACATTAATCAATGATGTATTAGAGAAGTTAACTCTCTACATGATGATGCAATTGTAATCCTTAGTGTGATGAGGAAGTTTATTTAATAAAACTCCAATGAAAAAATAAGCAACCACTAGGCATATAAACAGTATATTACATCATTAGCCAACAAAAGTGCAGTTCAAAGTTTTGTAATGTTTGACATGTACTGTGAAACTGTGTTCATGTCTTCAAGGGTGAAATTGTTTGAAATAAAAGTAATTAAAACAATATTATTAAGTAAAAAAATAAACAGTCAACTTTCCTAGAATTAAAACAGCCATATTCAATCAATACATAATCACAATACAGGTAAAAATGAACAGAATTGCGTCTATACTCAAGATCCGGTAAATTAGTAATCATACATTTAGAGATTAACAACATATTTCTTAAAGGAGATTCATTTTCAGACTATTGCCCAGATCTGAAACTGTCGCACACACTTTTGAACTTGAGGAGACAAATGAAGACGTGTATATACGTATCTAGGGGAGAAAGTAATACAAGTCTATCTGCATCTATAAAATTAAGGGAGCAGAATGAGTTGTTTCCCTTCCATCCCTTGATATTATGTAATATCTACTAAGCATAAATTAAAGTCATCTGACAAGGATTGATGCAAATAAGTTTCGTTTTTGGAGAACTATATTTCTCAACAATCATGAACATGCCATTAAAACGTCGCCAAGTTTGTTATATTGAGAGCAATATAGCACCTAAATCTTGAACTAAGTGTAAAATGTGAAACATGTACTAGATATAAACAAGGTGTAAATGCACTAGTCTAGCCTCAGTCAAAGTTCAATGGAAATTAAACCAGAATAGTTACGTGTACTTGAAATAATGAAGTCACAGGGCCAAGTATTTAAAAAAAATGAAAGTTACGAGAAAATCAAATTAATTATACAGCATTTTAACAAAGAGAACTAGATACTTGGGATAATTCGCGTCTAATTTTTCTAATTATACCTAACAAAATAGGCTAGAGTATGATAAAAATCCAGCAACATGTGACTATACAGGCAAGACAACGCTAGGTGAGTATTCATATTTAAGACAATAAAATATATTTAGAATAATATATCTCAATCCACATGTAAAACAATAGAAAAACAAAATGTAACTTTTCATAAATATACTGTATACTCCAAGCGGGATTAATTAATAATATCAAACTTTGAATGTTTCCCTAACTGTTCAAAAGCCTTTCAGCAGTTATATTTCAATACACCAGTTGAATTTCAATGGTGAAATATCTCAAAATCATTGTGAAACCTTACATTATCTTGCAGATGTACGCACAAAATCTTGGATTAAAAACCATAAATGGTTGTAGGACACAAGGTAAGGACTAGTCATCAAGGGTCAATCATTTTTCCACCTATATTGATGTTGCTATAACAATAATAGTGATAATGGATAATATTCCTAAGACAATACTAAGGTAGCTAAGTATGACCGACTTTTTACCATCTCTCTGGGCAAGACCATATAAACCCTTACTATGATGTGTCTTGGCAGCTTTCGCAAGACGCATGGCAAAAAACCCAACAGGCATGAACAGAAACAATGCTACGATAGACAGTATCAACAAATGGCGAAATTTCTTGAATGGAGTTGGTACTAGATCAGAACTTGGAACTCGACGGATAAAATTCTGTGTATTATCGGTGGTTTCTCTGTATGGATTTTCGTAAGCATCAGTGACTCGAGTTGGATCGACGGAGTAAGGTGAAGCTAGGTCAGTATCCCCATTATCATCGGTATGTCTGATCAAAGATTGACCTGTCAGGTTAGGGTCATGGTTCGAGTCTGGTTGCGGCTCCTGTTTTAACTCCCCTTCATCTTGTACTTCAGATTGTTGTAAGGGCTGCTTCTCTTGTTCCGCATCTCCTGCATCAGCCGACATTGTCTTCAAATATCTGCACCAGAAAGTTAAAAATTTGGAGAAGTTATGTCTCATTTTTTGGACAGATTTTAACACCGTTTTGAAAAAAAATCAGTTATGTATGTCAGTTGATCTAACCAGTTTTCCTGGAATTAATCAACAATCAGTACTAACTTGACCATCCCAAAGCAGCTGACAAACTTGAATCAGAGATGGCCAAACATAGCCAAATGTCACTGACTCAGACCCAGACCTCTCAGGTGACAACCTAGTGCTCTAACCACTGAGCCAGCAAGTGATTTTGTGATTTTGCAAAAGAGTAGATGGCAAATCACAGAAAACAGGCAATTTGAAAAAAAAATCTTCCTTTTTTAACAAATGTTTAGGATTTTTCATGAAAATAAGCGGGAGTCACGACGACATCGCATTATAATTGATATCGCTTTATAAACGACCATGTAATAATGGAGTTGCAATGTAACAGTATATCATTTTCAGAAAGTTATACAACTGCCATTTGGATTTATCTGCATCTCGTAAAATTACAACTTTATTTAAAAAAGAGAGTACATGTATATATATATATATCCAATACCATTGCCTGAAGTTTTTATTAACTTGTCTTTAAAGACACTATTGTAAAGTAAGTTATATCAACAACAAAACTGACCACAACTTTGAGCACAGTATAGTTTCAATTATATACATTTTTTTGCAAAGGAACAGAAAATGGAAATCAATAAATTTATCTGACACTTTAAAAATGTTGCATTTTATAAAATTATTTGTTTGAAAATTACCTGTCACTAGGATCAAGGTTGTTTTTATTTGAGTCAGTAACACAACGGTATAGCAATCACTACCACAGACAACCACATACCTACAGAATAAAACATTGTTAGCTCAATCATTCAGTGCCCTTTCAAGCTGCAATCATTCTATTAAAACACTTAATCATAAAAAGCAGAAAGTCACGATTATGTATACATACAATTTGTTAAAAGTCTTGGATGGATTTTATTTTTTCTCTACTTTCAAATAAGTAGTTTCACTAAATTTGAAGCACTTGCCTGTTTGTCCTATTACTCAGGAATTCTACTAGCCCAAAATAAATGTTAATAGCCCTAGGCTTCATGCTCGTGGGTTAATGTGACGACGGAATATTTTAACCAGCAAGGACATCATAACTTAACAAATATGTAAAGAAGTTTTTAAAATACATTAATCATTAAATTTATAATGACATAAATATAATTATATGTTATGCCGCTTCAAGCAATTTTCAATACATGTATAATTGAAAATTCAAAATTTCATAATCAATCATCTTAAACTTTAAAATACTTGCACAGAGCAGGAATATTATTAAGGCCCGGTGGGTAAATGTGCACAAGAAAAACATTATTGTCACATACAAACAAGAAATACCATTATGTGTCAATATTTATTTAGATAATAGATAAACAATAAACTCTCGACTCATACATGTATGTAGCCTTCACACTTTTTATTTGTAAACAAATACTTCAACCCTCAGTTATTCCAATGCAAGATAACCGTAAACTTGTATATTTATCTAAAACATCGTATCAGTTCAAAATATACTCAAAATACTCGGAACTGTCACAGTTAATTTCAAAGAAACATTAAAATATTGTTTATATCCGAAATGTCGATTATCCGAATTTCTGCACGTCCAGGTATTAGTCATCATGTCTAAATTACGTTCTAACAAGATGCGGTTTTGATCTTGAAATCACAAGAACATATTTATACCAAATACTATAATAATTAATGCTTACAAACAGTTCAATAGTCGAATAGCAAAATATGCTTACAATGTTCCGCTTCTCAGTTGGATTAGCTAAATACCAGTTACCGGTTATGAAACCGTACCAATTCTGAATACGAACCAAGACGATGTTTCTGGATGTGTCAAACTATATTAAACATCTTTCACACATTACGCAATTAATAATATTGATGATAATACTCAATCCCCATTCAAAATTTGTTAAACTACAGAATAGATAAGAGGTACACGGCAACAAATACCGGTATGTATATTCATTTACAGAGGCGTAGCCATACAAAAAGTATTACACACAGCCTAAATGGGTTTTCAACCCTGAGGGCAATTATCTTGCTGATAGGAGATATTTATCAGAGCATACCATATCAATAGCTCAGCTAGAGCGGATCTGTGGTCCAGTGTTAACGTGCTAGTGCAGTCTCTGCTGCGAGTGTCAGATCCAAGGCCTCCTCATATCAAACCCATGAAAAAACTGTAGGTGACCAAGTGGTATCTCCATCACATGGCACTCACTATAAAAGGGTTCATATACATTCCACAACATTTCATGAGAGTGGATTTTGTTCAGATTATGCCTACTTAGAGTACCATTGCATGCAGGTGTCAAACTCCTTACTGAGTAACCTGCTACCTGGTTTAACACCTAAACACACAACACTACAACTTTGTAAATAATTTTAAAAGTTTCTAAAATTTTGAGACTTAATTCGCTGCCACCATGTAAAGTTTCATTGAGCTAAATATGCCCTATTAGGAGCCCATCTCAGTAAATGGAACAAGAAGAAACGTTGTTTCACAATGTAAATGTAGTCACTTCCAGCAATACCAGAAGTTTCACGGTTGACCCTCTGTATTGTACCACACAGGTTATACACAACATCTAATGCTTAATTTTCCCAAATGTTAATCTAAACTCAGTAATTATAGTGACACAAATTTCATAAGCACTTTTGCATGGATACAGTGCTTTCAGATGGAACTGGGTGATAAACCACCAATTTTCTGGATTAGTCTTTGCGTCTTGACACCAGGAAATATTACCAAAATTCCAGATTTTTTCTAAACCAGAAAACATTTTGTACCTAGTTTCTGCATAAATCTTTGTATCCAAACTACAGAGCTTCTGTTTCCAAACAGCAAATGCAATGTATGTCATAGTCATGAATCGATCATCACTGGCAGCATTCTTCCAATGACTACAGTCGGACCTCGTTCATTTGAATATATCTGGTCTCAAATTTAATTTTGAATAATACATGGTTTCGAATAGACCATTTCATTTTGACGTGCCTAAGAATACATCGGGACCTGATATTTATTTCGGATGATACTATGGCAAGTATATGGATAGAAGGTTGTCCGATTGTACAAAATCCTACACCAGGTGATAAAAAATAAACAATACAAAATTAAGGACATTCAAATTGGTTGGTCACCTAGATGAAATAAGGCAAAATGAACACACAAACTCATTACCAGTGTTTTACTAGCTTTATTCAGTACTTTTAATAACCAACAAGTGATGAAATAACATATTTTATGTGTTCATTGAAACAAGACAACACATTTTTTTGTGTAAACAACAGCACTATCAGTACGTAAATTCATAGTATACCATATGATTCTAATGATGAAGTTAAAAGTTACATAATCAAGTATGACTTCTGATTTATAACATCAAAATACCAGGTATATAGTATATATACATGTAGATATTTTCTACAGTAAATAATATTATTTATCTGTTAAGCTAGGAAACATTTAAGAAAATATAGATTTTATGAATCGTAGGACCCAACCGCAAGAAGGCACAGAAGACAGATATAATAGATGGAGAGCAAGGCATTATGACACAGAGTACATAACATGTATCATCATAGCATTTTATACAGATACACATGTGGTCCATACACATGGACATCCCTCACCCACTTTCAGATAAAAGAAAACATGTACATGTATCTTAAATATCTAAACTATAATGCAAGAGAAAAGTAAAGCAAACTGTTATATATATAGTAAATCATATTTTAATTAAGGTAAAATGTTTTAGATAATTTTAAAGAAAATATGTGGCTAGTACATAAATCTTTGCACGACTGTGTCACACAGCTTTAGTGAAGATACTGAATCATACACATACTGATTTGTTAACTAAAGCAAATGAAATATGAGTGATTTTGAAGTATCAAAAACTGTTAAAAATTGTAATAACAACATAGTTTAATTATTACGCAATATGATATTAAAATATTTACTTCTAAATGCACACAAATAAATCATGATAACATGCATTCAAGTGGTAAATTTATTTTATCCTCCTTAAACATTAAGCAATATTCTACAAGTTAAAAATATAAACTAACTTTATCAGGAATGTAACTTTCTATGTAGAAAAATCTTGTAGCAAAATAGATGTGTATGTAACTTTATAGCAAAATGTTTCTTGCCCCCCGAAGTGCACACACAAAAATATTAGAGGCACAACATTGACAAGTACTGTAATAGCACCATGTACTTGTTTTATTCAGAAATCTACAAAAGGATTCATTTTGATCTCCTTTCCTAAGGCCTAAACATGTTTGTTTCAGGTTTCATGCCCAAATAAAACAGGGTAGGAAGGTTGGAATATTTTTTTGAGATTTTTTAAATATCAAACAAAGCAAATTAATCATAGATGTAAATGAATTTATGTTATATGTCCCCTTTAACATGGATAATGTTTAATTAAAATGATTATAATGATCTATAGCTCGAATACTCGTAAAGTGTCTAATAACTGGGCAGAAATATGAACCTAAAGAAAAAATTCACACAAAGAAATTTTATCAAAAAGAAAAATAATGTTAAAACGCGAAAAAATGTTCTATGGTCGTGGCAACAAATTGGATAGGTCGGGAAACCTGAAACAAACATTTTTTTTACGCTCCTTAATCATATAAGATGTCCATGACAATGTTTGGTCAAGTATGACGTATGTATGTAATGAGTTAAAGCCATTCAAATTAATATACCCAGTGTATGGAATAAAACAGTATACAAAACAAATAATTGACGACAGTATAAAAGGTAAGGCATTGAGGCATAAAAGATGTCCAAATCATGATGACAACATTCTGCAAAATATACAAACTTTTTAATATGAAACACAGACTGCTGTCCAAAATTAAACCAATGAATCAATCATAACTTTTCGTATCTTTGTCACTTAACATTTACTATCTTAGTAAATAGTTCATAAAGTCTAGTAAATCTGAAACATCATCAATGAGGAAAGTGATAAACAATTATGTTTATATCAACTGTCAATCATCAGAAAGAAATGAATGCATAATATAATGAAAATCTTCAGAAAAAAAAATCAGGAATAACACTTAAGAAATTTTCAAAATCAAAGGAAAATCTTGATTTGATCTTAACGAAAAACCTTAAGGAGAATCTCATCTTAAGATGTTTTGTGAATACTGCCCCTAAATAATTGAAGATTAAAATGGGATTCAATTCAATGGGATAGAACAACTGCACTAATGTAAGCCAGCTGGATGGCTCTCTCACATACAATGCCAACATAATGAGTGGGATTTCAACCAGCTGCAGTGAGGGGCAAGTGTAGATTAAAGCACCACAGGCAAAGAATAACTGAGAATGTCTGCAACAGTCTTGCAAGAAGGATATCTGCCACTTTAAAACGCATAATTTAAACTTAATTAAAAACCATTTGCACAGGATTTCACAGAAACACATTTCAAACAAAATATAATGTACACTATATAACAAAATGCAACAAGTACAATACATCAATAATTTAACAAACAAGAGCATCGTATAACACACACAAAAGATTTGTTCCCATAAATGTGACCCTTCACTGAATATATACAATCACGAAACCTCTATCATTAACATAACGGTAAAACAAACCCTCCATATATTGTATTTACTGTGTTTCATGCATGATCATTTACTGTACTTTGCAATATCAAACTCAAACCAATAAAAATAGTATCAGATATTATTGATAAAGAAAAACTTTAAGTATTTGTTTGTTTGACAGTGTTTCCAATTAATTTAATGCAGACTAAGGGGTAAATCAAAAATACAATTATTAACTTCCATTATACATGGTACAGTTTCAAGAGCCTACAAGAATACTCAGTACATACGCTGAGTATATACGCAATATTTAAATCAGAAACTATAGTGTTGCAGTGAACCATTTTGGCCAAGTTATGCACAAACGGCAGTGAAACTTATAAAATACGATAACGTTTTTTTCCAAGTCCTCAGTCAATAGAACAAAAGAGTATTATAAAGTATGTAGTCTTACAACAACCATACACTTGCAGAACAATAACAGCAATATACGTCTATACGTATGAACATAATATTACATAAGTACAACATATATAAGTATGTATGCAAGGCCAACAAAAAATAGGTCCGTCTCCAGTAACATGCAAATAACCAGTTATCTGATATACATATTTTTACACATTTGAAACAGTATATTGATGTGTATCATTATTATGTTTTCATGAAGGTTTTTTTAACCTACATTTTTGACCAATCAAATGTTGTCCTCGAAGCAAGCTTTTTAAATCTGACCAATCATGTTTTCACACAGGGTTTTCGCAAGATGTGCATTCGTTAGCAGTTCGAATTTTGTTGGAAGTAGTTAATATGTTTAAGCATGTATAAAATTACCCTGATAAGACAGGTCCATGATTATAGTATATATAGATCAGAGTCAAGTTTTTGTAAGGATTTTAAAACATTATTTCATTTAACATACCGGAAGACATCATTCTATCTACGCTGTTTATCATTTTTTCAAGATATTTCTTATATTTAGTGTCTCGTTTTGTAATTTAACAAAATGTTGTACATATGTTGTTTGGATGTGGAACCTCACTTGAAATAAAAAATTTCTGTTCTTTTCTATCCTGTTCATAATCAAATATCACTACATCTGACTGTCAGAATGTTCAGTCATTTAAATGGCTGCTTGGAGTCCAACAATAGGATCAGTTGGTAGGGGTTCCACTAGGTGCTGAATCCGAGTCATTTTGATAATTTTTGATAGCATTTTATCATTTTATAGCCAAAATACCTATAATTTAGAGAAATATTTACCCATTTTGGAAATCCAGGGATCAAATGGAACCCCTGATTTAGGTTACAGGAAACAGACAATTTACTTTAGGCCAGATGAACATACCAATCATACTTTCACATAAACAAATAAGTGACTTAAAGTTGATGCTGAAATTATTACACATGACAGAATTTTACTCTGTATTTAATCTGGCACAAACATTTGTGTATTCAAAACATGATTTTCCGAACATAAAGACATGAAATACTGCTGCCATCGTTTCAAATGGCACTTGCTCAAGAGAAACAACCTTCAAAACATTTCTTCACAGCATCCCTGAAATACAAATAAACTCAAATTGTAGATAAAAAACAACAGGTATAAAGTTAGACTAAAACAGCAACTTGTGGTTTCGTAACATCCTCAATAAATCTATAGCCTTGACATAACTCGATGGCATACAAAGATCTAGCAGTCTGAATAGCCTTTGACCTGTTTGATTTATTTTTAGCATGTACAGTAAAACCTCACTTAAAGACCAACTAAATAATAAGACCACCTTGACATTAAGACCACAATTTTCAAGTCCATTTTCATTTTTTTGCTCTTAATTCAACCTCAATATTAAGACTACCTCAATAAGAAGACCAGTGTTCAAGAGACCCAAAGGTGGTCTTATTATTGAGGTTTTACTGTATTTAGAACAATACTTTGTACATCATTGTCAGTTTGTTTTAACTTCCATTTTTGTTTATAAATTCAAAGTCAAATGGCAGGTGATTATGACCACATGAAAACAGGGTGCAAGTGGATCTTTTATGGATGTGTCTTGATAAAACAACTCTTTTTCCAGAAACCCTTTGCACCAGACATTTTCCGTGATCCCTAACTAGTGCATTTCTAAGTCATCGTACTTTACTTACCTTGCAAATGGTATATATGAGAGAGAATACCAAGTTAAAGCCAGGAACTGTACAATACAGCATATCAGTGTCAGCGCAGCATTTTTCAGCTAAAAATGTAGAAATAAAGAACATTAAACAACAGTAAATGAGCAAACATTTAATCTAACACAGAGCAAAAAAAATAGTGAGCGAAATCAGATTTGCATTTAACATCAAAGATTTATATCGCTAACAATTTATGTTGCCCAACACAAAAGATGGCTAAAATGTTCAAACAATTGACAAACACAGATCTCAACAGCTTAAATACCGGTATTACTGAGGAATACTAGATAAATGGTGTCAGAAATGAGAATTCTCATTGACAAAAAAAACACCACCAACACCCCTGCATAAATTACCATGTTTGTGCAAGTGTATATTACAAAACTGGACTATTCCAAATTCACAATTTGTTATCAAAAAAAAATTAAAAAGTAAATCTGCAGAACGGAGGACGATCATGGAGGATGCTTTAACAATTTGAACTAAAAACAATTATATGTAATGTACTCACAGCTAAAGCACACACCAACGTTAAAATTAACATGGCCTGAAACAGAACAATAATATCATTTCGTAAGAAGAACAAAACATAAGCCAATAAAATTGAATTCACTGGATAGATCATTGGATATTGTCACCAGTTCTCTCCCCTTCTATAGTATTATGGATACATAATACAAGGACTCTTAACCTGACCTCTTTACGCGGCCGAAAATCACACTTCAAACATCAAAATATATCCAAGAAATTCAACAAACATGAGATTTTCAATAATATTATGATAAATAGGTAGTTAGATTTCTGATACCATAATAAAAGCAAAAATCAAAATGAATATTAAAATATGTACAGGTAATGTTGTTTGAAGAAAATTTATACATCAATATTTTGCATCTAAGACACTAATTATATATTGCACTTCTAAACTGCCACATTAAATTTTGCAAGAAATTAAATTAAATTTCTAATACATGTAAATATTGAAATGAAAACAACACAAGAATAGAATGATAAACTGCCAAATCTTTAAAACATACATAGAAAATTCTAAACAACAAAATATAACAAAGAACAAAAATACATACAATAACAAGAATTGTCGCAAAAATTCTGGTTGCGGCAAACATCTTTTTCAATTGACTACAAGGGCCCATCAGAAAGCAAGTGCTGAAATACGTAATAAAGTGAACTGCTATTCAACAAAATCTAACTTCTAGTAAAAATAAATACTAACACAATTATCTACTTAAAATACAGTAATCAAACATCACAAAACTAAATTATAACTTTGCACCTAAAAAGAATCTACGTATTAGGACTGCAATGATACAGGTAGTCCTCGGTTTGGTACGGTTTCGCTTACTACCCTTTCAGATTTCAGTTATTTGATTCAGTTATATAAATATGTGAAATACATAAAATTCTCAATAATATATTGCATAATAAATAACCAGACGTGAACATTTGACAAGGTAAGTAGAATTGGAATGTGTCATAATATAAAATAAAGTATTAAGCAACAACTAAAAATAGAACTTCAAGTCCTGTAATGTATGTATACAGTTCCAATAGCTGTGTAACTTGTTGATAATTAGCCTAAACTTATGAGTTCTATGACTAGGATTTGCTTCAGAAATAAAAATGTCATCTGACATACCAAGCTGAATACTAGTATTCACATGACAGTACCAAACCATGACAAAGCATAATCGAACTTCGGTTCATCATTGCAGTCCTACTACTTATAGTAGGTTATACTAATAATTAAGGCCATAATAAAAAGTTTGTTTGGTGTTTAACGAATTGTTGGGTTTTATTTTACAAATTGCCATCTGACCCAATTTCACACAGTAGGGTCCAGAGACAGCATACTTTTTACATGAAGTCTACTAGGCTAGGGTAGATTGGAATCAAACCTAGATTTTTCATGTATTATTAGTTTTTTATAATAAACAATTGATAGACCAAGTCAAGTACTTTCTTTTTTAAATCATAATGATCAGGGCTGTCTTTTTGATGATTTTGGGTGCCGAAAATCAGCCCAATTCCCCAGGCAGAATATACATTTCCCCCCAAATTTGGGTCAAAATTCCCTTCCAGAATCACCAAAAAAAAAACAAGAAATGGGCAATGCCCCCAAACCAGGTTTTAGTACGTAGTTATTTGTAACCAAGGCTCTATTTGTATAATGAATACATGATGATCATTAATGCTGCAAAGGTGCCAGAGGTGATACATGCATACAAACACTCACACTTAGATATATTATATATATATGCAACAACTATACAACAACTTTGATGTCAATACACCCACGAATAGCGAAGATATTAAGTGGAAACTGATTTTTAAATTTTAAGTGACCTTGACCTTGGACGGAACGAACCCAAAAGCAATCCCAAGCGAGATCTTCACATGTTCTTACCATACACCAAGTTTGATGTCAATATGACAAACAAATCTAAAGTTATTAGCCGGAGAGCAAATTGCAATTTTTAGTAAAGGTGACCTTGACCTTTGATGAAACGATTCCAAAAGCAATCCCAAGCGAGCTCTCCACATGTTCTTACTATACACCAAGTTTGATGTCAATATGACCAACAAATCTAAAAATATTCGCCGGAAACCAAATTGCTACTTTTAGTAACGGGGACCTTGACCTATGGCAGAACGAGTCCAAAAGCAACCCCAAGCAAGCTCTCCACATTTTCTTTCTATACACCAAGTTTGATGTCAATATGATCAACGAAACAAAAGCTATTCGCCGGAAACCAAATTGCTATTTTTAGGAATGGTGACCTTGACCTTTGTCGGACCGAACCCAAAAGCAATCCCAAGCGAGCTCTCCACATGTTCTTAAGCGAGCTCTCCACATGTTCTTACCATACACCAAGTTTGATGTCAATATGATCAATGTAACTCAAGTTATTCGCCGGAAACCAAATTTCTATTTTTAGTAACGGTGACATTGACCTTTGTCGGACCGAACCCAAAAGCAATCACAAGCGAGCTCTCCATATGTTCTTACTGTACACCAAGTTTGGTTACAATATGATCAACAGAACTCAGGTTATTCTCCGGAAACCACCCAGTTTGACGCCCGCCCGTCCGCCCGCCCGCCCGCCCAACGACACACACCATTCTAATAACCTGGTTTTTTTCAAAAACCTGGTTAAAAATACATTATGAAATCTGAAATTGCTATTGTGGAAATGTGAAATTCATATCAAAATGTGTTTTGGCATTGAGTCTTTGAGCTTGGAAAAAATTCCCCTTTTTAGTAAAAACCAACGCAAAATTCCCCTTTCTCACGACCCCGGATCCATTCCCCAAAAGTAGAAACACAGCCTTGATGATACAATCTTTGCTTTTGAAAAAGGTGATCAATAACAGACAAGGATAGGACTTATATTTGTGTATAAAGCATTGAAACACGTTTCGACCAAAACACTGGAGTAACAAATAGAAATCTTGAAAGTAAAAACATCAATAAAAAATAAAAGTAAAACATAGCTATACAAATGTTTATATGAGCTTAGCCAGGACAAAACCTTTATTAGTGACCAAAAAGTCCATTTTCAGGTTTTTACATTTTCTAACAGATCTATATATTTTTCAACTTTCATTAAATAACAGAAATATTAAAATGTCCTAATTTGTTAAATTCTATAAATCACAATTAAGCCTCCAAAACTTCTTCAGACAAACATTCAGTGTGTGATTGGGAAAAACTCAATGTCAAAACCAGCATCACTAATACAGGTTTTGTCACGGCCCGCTCTTATTTATACTAAAATCATCAGGAATTTCACATAACACCTAACAACTAAGATTTATAAAATTTGATTCAGAACTAGGAAATATGTTTGGGGGATTGTAAGTTTTTTCTGCTTTTTCTGGATCTCAAAATCTATTGTAAATGTATACCTCGTATTATATACTGGGACTCCCACTTGGATCTTTTACAATGACAACATGAGCGCCGCTGTGGGATTTCCAACCTTTTCTTTAAGTGACGTTATTTCCAGATTATGTCACATGTGACGTCACCATTTACTAACAGTAAGCAGTATTTGCCCTGTATGGCAATGAAAACGAAGTGACCATATGGAGTAAATATTATTTCCTGCTTGCAAATAGTGACATCACATGTAGCTTTTTCTTGAAATGACGTCACTTACAGACGAGGCTGTAAATTCCCTGACACATTAATCTTGAGTCCCTGACTCCCTTATCTATTTCGGACTCCCATTTTCCACTTACTGTGCATCCCTGGGACCCCTAAAATAAACTTTTTTCAAGTATAAACTGCAGATCTTGGACACTACAAATTTACCCCCAATTTGCTGAAAAGTCCTGGGGAAAACCCTGCCGCTTTTGGGATGTTAACAATTTTTCTAGTTAAACAAAATATACAACACAAAATATACCTGGCTAATGACAGTATGTTCCCAAGTGTGTAGAAACATGCAAACAATATCAGGCCATTCTTAGGCAACCACAACAGACAGGATCCCTGAAAATGTAAAAGCATGTTTGATTTCTCTTTATCATTTTTATGTTACATGATCAATATTTTTTACCATTACAACGTTTTAAGACCATCGTTGTTCATTAATTATCTTTACACAAATATATCAATTCTTTGAAGCTAATTCAAAACAAACAATTATGGAAAAAACAAACATAGGTCTACCTTTAATGCATTTAACATTAAATGTGTATTTACTGAATTATATACATGTATAACACTAGCACTAAATCAGTTTTAAATCTATTTTACATTCTTATTGCATTTTCCATTATAATGAAATTTGGTAGATTTATGGAAAATATCTAGTAGATTTATGGAAAATATCTATGTGTTTTATTTAACAGATTATGCACAAAAAGAGATGCCATAATGAATAGCATTTACATAGAGAGGTTTAGTTATGCAACACATGCTCTGTGTAGGAAAGTCTGTATTAGACTTTAGATAGAGACTACAGCATTTCCTTAAAGCGTAATTCATTGTGTATTAAAGTTACATGTTTTACATAAAAAATATCAATACTTACCAGTATAGATAAAGAAACACCAAGAACAAAGCAGATTATAAATCCTCTAATTCTGGTACCCCAACTCAATGTTGTGGCATCAGACATCTGAAATATTTCAGTAACATGTAACATACATTAAACTGCATTTATGGCTAAACAATTCAATGACATTGCATTAATTAGAGCTGTCATCATTGAAATTTTTCTTTTATCAATATATGCATCTTAAAAAATCGATACTTATGAATAATACATACATGCCTGAAAAAGACAAAAAAATTACCACACAAATGGAACATGTGTGTTAACATGTGTGTTGTCAAAATACTATGTCTACAACTTAACCATACCTATCAAATGTGTTCAAGATAAAAAATAAAAATCTGAAGATTATTTCTATTTTTCTTAAATTATTTGCAAGAACACATACTTCATAAAAGTGAGGAAACAAGATGGTCACAGTAATTCACAAGCAGCTAAAAGATGTAACTAGAAGTCTAGAAAATGAAATCATTAAATGCAAGCCTGTAAATGGCATTTTAGTAAACAATACTTGACATCCGATATATCGATATGCATTTTGCCGAAACAATGACAGCTCTACATAGCATGATTAACAATGATATACCATGATGGTAAATCTATTGAATTTATTTAATGGCTGAGGCTACAATTATGGGTTCACAATCAAGACCAGTAACTGACATCTTTAATGGTTGGCAATCCACTGTATAGACAATGATTGTGAAAGTTTGTGATACATTAAACGAACTACCCTTATCATTGTAAATAATCCCTATATAACTATTTTGACCAATATAATTATCTGTGTAACGTAACTGGAGATTATTTTCAAGATGCAATTGCTCCCAATCCTATAAAATAAAACTTTGACAACTGAGATATTTGTTGTTGTGTTCAATTTTTTTGGCCAAAGGGCTCTAGAAATCCACTAGCCAGATGTCCAGGACAAGTCTATTGGAAGTCCTTTTCTTCCGACTAAATCTCAAAGAATGTATTATTTTCGTACAGGCGCAAATGTGGTGCAAGCACATAGAAACAGTAGAGCTTATACTAATCCGAGCCTTCTCTGTCCCTAAACCAGCCCCTTTTACGATTTTTGATATTTCATGTTGCTGGTTAGGCCGCAAAAAAAAGGCTATAGGGTCAGAGAAGTCTCGGATTAAGCTTATACTAATTAGTAATTTATATAAATATTAAAAACATTATTTATAAATGCTAATAGTGTAATTTGGTATAATGTTACACAAACTCCCATATTCACACAAATACAGTGTGATAATGTGTACAATTAATTAGGGGACTACTGTAATACTAGAATGCAAGTCTATGAACCACAGGCACTCGATTCAGTCAATAAAAAAAATAGCCGTCCAGCTTATATATTACCACAAGGTGCGAAAGTCCGCAGGTACGAAAATGTGACCGGCTGTATTATCGGCCTTTTTTTACTACTGTACGCTTCGATTAGTAACTGGACACCTATTGCAATCGAAAGAGTACACATTTATCTACCGATTTAAACCAGTACCATTTCCCCACTTACACGTCTGATCAAGATTTAAATCAATTCCCTTGCAGAATATCACGGAGCGCTGAACTGTCAAAATATTCTGTCCATGACTTCCGGTAACGATACGGACTGAATAAAGGGTAGGTATAAAATGCGGACTAATGCTTGGGGACTGCGGACTACTGATATTGTATATCACGCGGCGACACGTTATTTGAGAGCGGTCAGAAATGAATTTTCAACAACGAGCTGTTTTGGAAAAAGCCCTGAGCGGGCATAATCTTCTATTGCTAGGACATAGCGGGACAGGAAAGAGTTATGTTGTAAAGGAAATCAACAAGCGATACGGAGAATTATCCAACACATACATGTAATTAATCCGGAGGAAATTGAAATATAAGAAAGACAAGCACATATTTGTATAAGTTATATTCCCTTACCATGTGGCTACAGGTATTTTTGTAGATGAATCCATTTAAAGCTTATTTTTCTTGTTGTCAGCCAGAAGTCATATGTTTCCAATTTTCCATAAAAATATCATGTCTCCATCAGTGAGACCACTAATTCTTATGAAAGACATGCATTGTGGAGCATAATATCATTAATCATAATGAATGAATAATATCATTAATAAATAAAATATATATAAATATAATAGATATCATATGTAATTAATACACAAAGTTTTATATAAATTTTAAAAGTTTAAGACCTGTAAACAAAAATTCCACCACAAAACCACCTTGGTGTGGAATATTTTGAGTACGAATATCAAGAATGACTGTAAATTTTGCGTTAATTTTCGTTAAACATTTAAATGCAGTATGTGAATGTACATATTATCAAATGCTTTATTTGGTCAAACTCAAATAATAGCATGTTGTATTTTGTTTTCATAAAAATCATTCTACTTTCTTTTTCATTTTCACCAATGAATATATAACTTATTATTTAGTCCGTATCGTTACCGGAAGTCCTGGACAGAATATTTTGACAGTTCAGCGCTCCGTGATATTCTGCGAGGGAATTGATTTAAATCTTGATCAGACTTTTAAGTGGGGAAATGGTACTGGTTTAAATCGGTAGATAAATGTGTACTCTTTCGATTGCAATAGGTGTCCAGTTACTAATCGAAGCGTACAGTAGTAAAAAAAGGCCGATAATACAGCCGGTCACATTTTCGTACCTGCGGACTTTCGCACCTTGTGGTAATATATAAGCTGGACGGCTATTTTTTTATTGACTGAATCGAGTACCTGTGCTATGAACAGTTACATAGCCACTACCTGGTTCAGGGGCTTAGCTTGGCTGTGAAGATACACTGTAACACAAGGACTGTATGATGAATTTCAATAGGGCTAATAGATATGTAGTGTACAGAATAAACACAAAATATTTATAATACATCAGAACAATAGAACCCAACGAGTTATTATGTTAACGGCCAATTTTGCACTATCCGAGTACTAAAACACTATAAGATATTTGTCTAACCTGTGTCACAATGCCTTGCTCTTCATCATCATCTCCGCTCAATGCCTTCTTTAGTTTGTCCATTTTAGTTTATGAATGACTACTTGTAAATCGAATGGTAAATATTGTCAAAATCTAAATTTATCGATGAACTCCTGTCAAAAACTTCCCACCGGAAGTTGCAAACATCATTTCGTAATTATCACACGTTGTGATTTTTAGTCATAGTGCTGTTCACCTCCCTTTAACATTCGATTCACCTCCCTTCACCGTTCAAAAGTGAGACCACCTATATGTGTACATGTATATGTTGGTCTCAGGTTTAAAGATGCTTAAATTCTTTGAACAAAAATATACACGTACCTGAAAAATGTTGGTGTTCTTCAAAACGTGCAGCACATTTTTCTCATTAATTAATGAGAAACTTGTGGAACTTTGAAAATAACGACTATAAGTCAGATTGTTTTCTATTCTTGTTCATACTTTATCTATCAGTAGTTTTAATTAACAATAACCCATAAAATTTGGGGGATCTCAGAGCTCCAGAAATTTTCTTCAAATAGGCCTACACATGTCATTTATACAGCATTGAGTCCAGGGGCCCTAGCCTACTCGCAAACATTTTAAGACTGAAACCCAGAATTATACTTTAAAATGTTAAATGTTCTTTTTGCTCCTACGTTGTTATTTCAATATAAATTTTAATAAAAATTGGCAAACATGTAGAGTGGGGAACAACAATTATCAAGTTCTGACAATGATTCAATGAAAACTAAATTAAGTCTTGGAAATATCACTTTTGTAATTTTTAAAGTCTAAGTCTGAGTTTCAGTCTTTAAGTGTTTGTGAATAAGACCTTAAAACAGACTTGTCCTGGACTAACTTCAACTCAACAGTTTGGTAATTAGACTTGTCCGAAACAAGAATCTAGTGGATTTCTAGAAGCCTGGATCTATAGATACACGTTCGTTATCCGAATATTATAACAATATTTTATCTGCACAGCCGTACAAACATGGCTTTGCTATTTGCATATAAGTGTTGTGTAAACCAATCAAACCTTACATCAACCACTAAACCAACTTCTCTTCAACCGAATAACGTTTGTATACTTGACGTGGATTGGTAAACCTTTCGATAAGGGGTACGAAAGCCACTGAATTTCGGTGAATTTACCGAATTCCATTTTGGATCTGGAGTGACCAGCAATCGTACATCTCGGCATTTGTTTTATGTTGCACAACAAATCTTAACCTTCAAATTGCACCGACCATCTTTTTCAAGAAATTTCTTGTTGAATTTATTACATCTTTGCACAAACCGCTCATATAAACAGTATGATAATCATTATTGATCTGCCTCTATTCTACATACATCTTAACAACAGGGATGTTCGATTTATGATGAACACTATATAAAAGCTCATTTCCTGTGACGCGAAGACATAGAGAGGTGGTCAAGTGGCTCAGTGGTTAACGCTGCTGACAACGAATCCGATCCGGGCTCGTCCAGCCGGATAAAACAGAAATATTTTTCAGTGTTTCCCACCTAACATTACTACTGGTATGTATCCAGGAAAGTACTGGTTGGATGCCAGGATCATAAATGGTAACTGTATATGATGGGTCTCACTGTTGGCACGGTGCAGTGAGCATCTTTGGTTTGAAACTTGTCAGTTACTGCTCTATTTGTAGGTCAATTTCCCTCTTCGGCTTCAAAAAGTCCCTTTATGGTGTGCGGGGGGGAGCATACCGGGTCGACTGAAATACCATATTTAGTGCATTAGGAAAAATGTACGCGGCGAGTGTCAAAAACACAGTAATTTGCATTTTGCGCGTACACATATAGGCATTGAAACCGTGACCTTGGATTACATGCAGGAAATAAATAAGACACCACTCTATATTCGACTAGTTTTAAAGACATTATAATAAAAAGGAATTAAATAGACATTAAGTTCCGTGAATTTAATTTATATACTATTAAATGGTGTTGTTATTTATTGTTTAAGACAGTTATGTAATAGTCGGTCAATAACAGAATGAATTTTGGAAACTTCAAACTACGTGTGATTTAATCATTTTGATAATTTGTTGTATGTATCAGTATATCTGTATTAAAGTCTCATCAACAGTCAAACATTTCAATATCAATTTTTACAGAAAATATATGAATATTGCCACTCCATATTAGGATTTTAAAAGACGATTACAGATAGACAATACAACTACTTAGTCCACTGTACTCATTTATTAAAAATAGAAGTATGGAATAATGTACAACGAAAAAACAACAATAAAATAGTTGTAATACTAACATTTGGTACATTTAAACAAGGCCGATAATCAAGGGAGGTCATTCTTGATATTTATCACAGAAAGCTGCAAAGGCTTTGCTCTTTATTGAAAAATGGTAAGTAGAAACGATAGCTGTTGAAGAAACGTACTCCGGCATTCCAAGACTTATTATCTTAGGATTTGTGATGCAAGAATTTTTCGGCACAGCCGTACTAACATGGTTTTGCTATTTGCATATCAGTGTTGTGTAAACCAATCAAATCTTACGTTAATCACTAAACCAACTTCTCTAAAACCGAACAACGTTTGTAACCTTGGCGCGGATTGGTTAACCTTTCGATAATGGGTACGTTACCTTACCGAAATCCACTGGATTTCGGTGAATTGACCGAAATCCATTTTGTATCTGGAGCACCAGTAATCGTAACATCTCGGCATTTTTTTTATGTCAACACAACAAATCTTAACATTCAAATTACTTCAATATTTGAAAGGTTTGACAACTCACACCTTTTTCAGCTATATGTAATTTCGATATAAGGAGATCTTTCTTTGACAGGTAGTGTATCATTAAGTTATTTACTTTATTGTCTTCTCATACATTGAAAGTTAAAAGATACACATACATGTATAAAAAAGACAATGCATTTCCATTTGTATCTGAGTTATAAGAAACCTTACACTATGTTACAATATGCATGCAGTTAATCTGTCTCAAGTATTTTTGCACCTGGAATTTAACATCATTCGTGATTTTTTTTATGAAAATAGAAAACTATATAAGATGTAGCGCAGTGCACAACGCGAACATTGCGCCGGATGAGTTCCTAACATACACGATGTATTCAACCACAGGAGATTGTCATGACTTCTTTCCTTTTATTCATATTCATATTATTCTAAAGCAGGGGCAAAGGGAGAGAACTCGCAAAAAATCCTGAGTATTCAACGTAAGCTATTGACAATACAAATGATGATTATATAAGTGCTGAAAAGTACAACAGGCAACCCGGCCTTGAGAACCACTTGTGTACACACTTTTTACCATAGCAATATAACAACATGACGACATGGTTGCAACCATATAGATCTAACATTTTGTCTTGGAAAGACGAACTAAGTCTATTAACGGCATTGCCTATTTCCTGTTCAGGAATGGCTTAAAACGTTATAATCAGAATCTGAGTGAGTTACTGTTGGTTCTGCTTTTATATCATTCAAACTGTTGTAATTGTCTATTTCCGCTTTTTGTGTGACTGACGGTGGTAATTGATTATACTCATTCTCTGTAACACCTTTACTTCCGGCGGAAGTAGTTGTTGTGTGGTCATAAGTATTGTCATTAACACTTTGTTCCAACTGAGTGGAAGTATTGTTACTATTTGGAGGAGCCGCGTAATCGTATTCTGTCGTTTTGTGTCCATCAGTGTGCCTTGGATCGTCTGGTATTGCATAATGCTCTTCATAAACGTGTTCAGTTCCAGTTTTGCTTTGTTTGTCGCCCTCGAATTGTTCATATGCTGGATTAGGCTGCATACCATAGTTGTCGGTCGTGTCTTCGTAATGTTTTGTCTTGGTTGCGCTTCCAGGTGGCCCAGAATTATCTGGATCATTTATATTTCTCCTAGAAACAAAATGTATGAATACAATTATGTCTCATGCAATTTTCACTGACAAAAGCGCGATGATATCATTCTCTTATTACACTGGTTAAATGACATATATACAATATTCTTAGAACATTCAAATCATTTGTCTACAGTTCGTATTAAGTGGTTGTTTGTTGTAGTATGATACAGCTGATGAAGAACTCAATGGTATTGCCATTATTGACGTTGAAATGTCAAACTAATCAAAGAAAGACTGAGTTCAATGTCAGGGCAACTGCATGACTCCTAACCAAATCCTACATGTGGAATGTTTGAATAGATGTATTACTTGCTTTACAGGAAATAAGTTTTATACGAGGGCTGACCCAAAAGTTTGTACACAACTTACAACTATTATATGACTTGTTACAATTACTATATTGCCATGCCTATGACCCAGTAACAAGTATTTAAGTGTACACGAACTTCTGGATCAACCCTCGTAGTTAAAAACTTAAAGATGTATCTGGCTCATCTGAACATAAAATGTTTGAATTGGCTTCATCCAGTATTGTTGTAACATTGCCTTAAACATCTCTAATAAGAACCATTACAATGTATATAACCGATTGAAATATGCTTTTTTATCATATTACTAACGGGCAAAACTTGTAAAATAGCTTGATTGTCAAAAAACCATTATGATGTACAAACATTTTCACCAAATACGGAGTTCATTCTTTGTTAATACATGTTTAATGATGTTTTAACTATAGGAAATATATTTTTCATGTTTGTTTAGGTAAACAATGGAACACAAAATGAGCATAATATTACGTTAAATGTCATGTACGCACATAAATGTACTTCCCATACATTATAAATACTCTTTGTTAGGCAGCCACTATTAATGTCGTGAAACTTATACCAAAGAAAACATTCACAGGTTGCAAGCTTCAACTTACCTTCTCCTCCAGATGATGAACACTGCTACAACAACAACAATAGCTATAACGACCACTGCTCCCACGACAGCTATAGCTGAATTATATAATATAATATTAAAAAATAATGAACAGTTAAAAGCATAAAAATGCAGTTTTACCTTCTAATCCTCATGAATCCTTAACATTACATACTAATTACACTATTTTGATAATCGTGCAAATTCTTACACCGCATTGAAAACAGTTAGAAACAAACATTATTTTAGTTTAAAGATGTACATGGCTCATCTGAACATAAACTGTTTTAATGGGCGTCATCCAGTATTGTTGTTACATCATTAATAAGAACCATTGCCATGTATAATCGTTTAAAACAGTCTTGTTTAATCATAATTCTAACTGACAAAACTAGTAAAAAACACCAGCTTGTCAAAAAACTGGAAGTCTTTTCAATTTTATGATAATTCAAACGTCTTTTTTCGACAAATACAGAGAAATGCATTATAAATGTATTCTGTGATTTAAATCACTTTTTATGCGAGGTATTTTAATATCATGTTGCCATTAAAACTGTCAAAGCTACGATTAAACAACGAGACTAAGTGTCCAATAATTCGTTTGTCATTTTGTTTCGCCACAAAAACCAGATACTACATTTTGTGTACTGAAACATTTTTGATAATTTAGTTTTTTTCAGTACATAATATGCAATAATATACACTTTTGCAACATGCAACGATACGATTATAATCATAAACTATCCAGAAAATGATGACATTTTACAAGTTAACAATTAACATTATGTTTTACACATCAAAAACAATGTGACGCAATTCTAAAGTAGAAACAGTGTCATAACTCTTCCAAAAGTGTTATTACCACCTGCTTGTGTGCCAAATATGAATTGAATCCATCCGTCCTTTCAAGAGTTATTGATCGGAAACCAATATTTTGCACGGACGGATGGACAGCATACGAACAGAAAAACGCGCGGACAGTCTATGTAACACGTTATGCCCCTTCGCCATTCTTAGAATACCGGGACGGGGGCATAAAATCCTTATTGAAATGTAAATTTCAGAATAACATAGGAACAATATATAATCATGATGTTTTATACTTGACCATTTACCGATTATTGTGGCGTCATTTCCACTTTCAGGATCTGGATCGTTTGACAACGAGGCTGTTCCTTGAGTATTCGTTATTTTCTTTGCCTCACATGTGACGTTAAACATCCTGTCAGTGCTATCTGTTAAAATACAAAAAAATGTACGTTTTATAAGTACAATGTTACAGATCAATTGTTGCCTACATGCTGTTACATATTTGATGTGTTTCTTTAAACAAATTTAGTTTACATCGATCGTAAAGCAATACATAAATTAAGCCGATAGTGACTCTCTATGACTACATCATGGATTTCTAACAAGTCTCGAACAATCTTTGTTCAGAACCTATCATTTGTAACATCAATATATAGCGTGGCATTTCTACTAACCACGGCAGGTACATCGCACCAGTACATGAATATTGGATTGTGTGGGAGAACACCAGAAGTAAAATTAAAAATAGGAATTTATGGCGAGTTCCGGCAACTTCTGACAGTTTTTTTTCCAAATATTTACAGAACAAATATAAACTCGGACAGTATACTTATTAAGTTCACTGTTTTGAATTTGTATTTATGACAAGATGGTGCAGTCATAACTTCGGATTTTCTGCACAGCTACATGTCTAATCTAGAACATTTTCGTTTTAGCATACCTGATGAAACTTTTACACACCCTCCGCCGTCCAATGAAACATTGTTCTTTGAATACATGAGATTCACTTCCCCGCCAACACTAGGTGTACTTTGCAAATCGTCTCCGTTGACAGTGAATCCCATGTCTGATCTCATATTTGTAGCAGCTATCAGTTCTAAAGTCCATACTACGTCACCATCCGTCGAGCGCATCGATGAATCCTGAATTACACATTTGCAATCAACGACTCTTTGCATTTTTGGGACACCCCCGCTATTCACATACGCGACCTTTATCGCTGAGACATGGCTGTCTTGGCATATATGTGCAACTGTAAATAAATATTCATTTTATTTGAAAAAGGCGATGCGAAATATGATATCATAGCAGATTTGTTTCTCACTGTCTTATGTATCTGTGAATGATGCACCATGTCAGATAACGATATTGTTCGAGTTGTCAGTCAAACGGAATCAATAAACGATATGGAAACACTCGCGCATATATATAATTTACTTTTTGTGTTAACTTTCCCGGTAGGTTACCCATGATCTTGCTTGCCATTTACCTAGAACTGATTCAATGAATATGTTTCCTTGTTAGATAGAACCATTCTTATTCAATGAACCGCTATTCTTTTGACAGCATATTTCAATTTTCACGATGTATTTTGTCATTGGAAATACTGCATGGTACATTTATGCTTTGTAATAGGTCTGCGTTCCACCCATGTTTCTGCGATATCCATCAATTGACTTGTTATCACTGTGTAATTCACACAAATGTAGAAAACATATACATTACTTGCACACAAATGTTGAAAACATATACATTACTTGCACACAAATGTAGAAAACGTGTACATTACTTGCACACAAATGTTGAAAACATATACATTACTTGCACACAAATGTAGAAAACGTGTACATTACTTGCACACAAATGTAGAAAACATATACATTACTTGCATACAAATGTAGAAAAAATATACATTACTTGCATACAAATGTAGAACACATATACATTACTTGCATACACGTACTTGATAGTAATTACAGCAACAAAACTCATACAATGTCATAAACAGATATTCTTACAATTGTAGCTTAATATACGTACCTGGTTTACTGTCATGAGGACAATAATTTGTGCTACAATGGATTCCTGAAAATACAAATACGCGTACAACATTGCTGAACATGAAATATTCATAAGCAATATCATACATTACGTTAACTGAATGGGTGATGTATAAGCTACTGTTTTACCAATGATAAATATTGACGTAGTGATAATCACATGATTATTACAGGGAAGGGGCTGATCAGATTTTTATTACACCTTATACTCGTTTATGTAGTAAAACCTTAAACATACGACCACTCTTCAGACCCTTGAAAATCGGTCTTCTTATTGAGGTGGTCTTAATATTGAGGTTGAACAAAGAGCAAAACAGTGAAAATGGACTTGAAAATTATGTTCTTCATTTCGATGTGGTCTTTTTATTGAGGTGATCTTTAAGTCATGGTTTTACTGTCCTGGTTAAAAGTGCTTACCCGCAAGCACTATATCACACGGTTTCTACAAAGTTACTGGATACATCTTTTGGTTAACCACTTAACACTTATCTATAATTGATTCTCCGTTCTGAAAACCTAGGAGGGTTAGTGGAATTAAGTGGTGGCAGTTGTGTGCGCTATTAGACAAATTTTTTATGTTAAGATATTTACTTGGTACGAAAATTTATCTCGATACTCATCGAGTTAACCACATAATTTGCTAGTTAATGATGTAGTTAACTAGTTCCTTTTACGTAATAACCATATAATTTTCTAGTGAATTAATATGTAGTTAGCCACCATACGGTTCAGATCACTTTGTCATAATGCAGTGAAAAGTCTCGAACTACAAATTGAAAACAGTGAAAAGAGGTTACATTCCAACACAGAGTAGACATAATATTATCTTATCAAGCATTCAACTGAATTCTAAATTAGTTTATGCTTGACGCATTCATACAATGCATCATATCAGATTTCTTCCTGTTGTCGTGAATGTTAATTTATTGCTTAAAAGTGCGATTTGTTTTATGGATGAACAACTTATTGAAATGTGTAATATTTTTCTTCGGTCTAAAACATAATATGACTTAGAATGTACTCAAAATACACATTACAGGTCGGTTTTCGTCCGTCATGTTTTATTTGCAAATCACAAACTTTAGTACAGTCTTGTGATATACAGATATAATATGTCAACATGATTGAGATCGATATAAAAAAACACGCAAAGATCTCTGACCTAAAAATCAAACTATATATGTATGTGTATAGAGTGTGTAGTGTGGTCAAAGGTATATACAAATAAAGGTTTGTAATAACGTATGAAATCACTATATCTATTTCCTTCGGAGACGACTTAATGTAGACTTTTCCCAGCTTATTTTCAATTTGTATATTCGGTATTACAGTGTTCGCGCATTTATAATTATTCATCTATGATTTGCTTAACATTATTTCTTTCATACTAAAATATCAAGTCAATATAAAAAGTTGCTCAACGAACCAAAACATAATGTACATTAACTTAATGCGAAATGACATTTGTAAAGTCCAGAGGGGTAGTAGATATACTCCGGATTGGAATAAATATGGGGTTTTCCCTCTAATCATGACGTACAAACAACAATATGCCATTAACATCATGCTCAAATCGCAATGAAAACAAATACAGGAATTAATGTCTGATTGAACTTCAATAAATTAATTTTTTTTGTACCCCCAGTAAGAATCAATTTTTAGCGATTTCGGTTTACGTCTATTTGCAATATGATAACAGACACAAATCACTGGCAAACTGGAGGAATAAGGTCAGAAAGGTGTAGGTTATACACACTGTTCTGTATTTAGAAATGTTATCAAGCACATTTTGCATTGTGTTGTCACTGGGCTGTTTTGTCACATTGATGTCTTGAGTTTTCTGATTTCATATTCATTTCAGTAACATACGAGAAGAGAAACATTTTTCTAATATCCCACATGACCAGTCTGATTGCAGGGCCCAATACCGCGCTGGAGTTATACATGTGTATTCATGTACTGAATACATATCCTATGAAATAGTATCCGATAAGTTACATTACGTTATGGACCATTGCTCTTTATCAAAACAAGTATAGAATAAAGTACGCCTACACTCGGGTTAATTTAAACCATTTAACACTTTCCGTGTATACATAAACTAAATTTCAAACTAATGCTTACCTTTAAACATCCATTGTAACTGACACAATATGAACAGATAAATCCAATTGTTTAACATATTCCAATTGTATATGACTAGTGTCCAGTCGTTCTACACCTTTAGTTTCATCTGAATGTAATCATAATTTATGCACTATATATGTTTGTCTATACGCATTACCACCAGTTATACGCTACACCCTTCATATACTACACTTAAAGTTAATATGACAATAAGGATATCATGGATCGATTTTGTTCAAAACTGAAATATGTGGGTTTTAGTGTTAAAACATTCGTTGATTGTAAAATATGATTTCATATATATTTTGAACAGTATAGAATCCTCATGTCAGTCCGGCCCTTTCAGAGAATTCACACTGGATGGAACATGGTTATATTGATTAGTTTAAAGACATTTTAGCGTACAAAATCATTTTCAAAACTTGACCTATGTGTTGCACTGATAAAAGCAATAATACATCAACACCGTTATCGATAATCTTTCAAGAAACAAACAACTTCCAATGCGATATAAATGTTCATGTATGTGGGAATGGTAAACAGCTAAGTTATCAGTCTGTCTTGAAATACCCGACACATTTGGCTTAAAATGTAAACTTTACTTCGGTAATTTGGAAAACATATCTTCTTTTCCGCTTGCAATCATGTTTAAAAAGGCATTTACTTGCAATTAATATAGTTTGTTTAGAGATTTCGCATTTGTGTAATTTAAGAAAACCATAATTTTTGTTATAACTGTAAACAAATTTATTCGATATTATTCAAGCAACTAAATCTACAACACTATTCTAAGCCCTCTCGGAGAAGTTTACAAAATAAATGTTACATAGCATCGAAACATGAACACAATATGCACAAATAACTCATCAAGCAAAATAATCTCAACTTAACACCTTAGTTTATACATATATGTGCGCTGCTATGGGATTTGCAACCTCTTTTGTAAGTGACGTCATTTCAAGAAAACCCATCATGTGTCACTACTTGCAAGCAGGAAACAATATTTTCTGCTTAATTTATGGTCACTTCATTTTCATATTGCCCTATGGGGCAAATATTGCTTACTGTCAGTACATGGTGACGTCACATGTGACGTTTTCTGGAAATGATGTCACTTAGGAAATCGTACAGCGGCGCTCATATATACGTCTGCTTTAAGTGAATATAAACCAACAACAAAAATGCGAGTAAAGTACAATTGAAATAAACTATAAGAAGAATATACGTATAGATAGAAAAACAGTCAACTATGTACAAAGTATGTGAGAATGACCGAAGAGAAGATAAAAAAACATTCCTCATAAACATAATAATGTAATCTCAATATAATGAACAAGATATATTAAGAGTATTTGAATTTGGATGCATGACTTCTATTACTCTAATGCAGTTACAGTGAAACGCTATAATAAAACCATTATTGGTTCAGACAAAAGTCGGTATAAAAGTGTAAGGTGGTCTGATTATCGAGTTAAACAAGGAAAAAAGTGGTCCATGGCATTACGGTCTTATTAATGAGATGGTCTTAATTCCGAGGTGGTCTTTCAGTGATGTGTTACTTTAAATTGATGTAAACATAGATGATATACACTCAATCCTTTTCCCGATGCCCAAATGTTGTCCTGAAATATTTGTCTATATTCACTTTGTTGCATTTTGAACAATATCTGTTGATAGCGTTAGAACGTATTGCATGTATAATATACTTATCTCAAGTCTAATCCGGTTTGATGATACTAGTAACCCGTAGGAGAGATATTTCCGATTTAATATCCTGTTTCAATAACTTGTAACTTGTAAATGGTTGAAAGCTAAATAATGCCTCTTAAACTTAATAGATACTGTTCACAGCCGTATATATAATACATGAACAAAATATACTTAACACCATTAAAAACGCAACTGTTTAATTAGGCTTCATTTTATACATGGTGTTAAAAGCTACCAATTGTTACCAATGTTTAAAATATTGTTCAAAGAGTATTGAAATTATTGACCAATAAATCATATTTCATGATTCAATACGTTTATGAAATTATGTTAGTGAATTAATATACAGTCGACTCTCGTTAGGACGAACTCGCTTAAGACGAATTTTCCGTTACGTCGAATTTTTTTAAAAGTCCCGATTTTATCCTTCTTTGTCTATATGAATTTCTGTCGGTTAAGACGAATTTTTGTCTCGAAGTTTTTCGTTACGTCGAAGTTTTTTCGAAGTCCCGCTTAACAAGTTTGCACCTTAAATCTATTGTTTAACACGAAGTCGGATCGTATCCTGCTGGCGACGAATGTTTTCACACGTCACTGAGATGATTTACCTGTATTTTCGCACATTTAATTATCGATTGTTTACATAATTGAAGGATTTGTACATGTTAGACTACATTGTGTTAATGCAAACATGTCGAATTGTTGAACACTGCGATCAAACCGATAGTTTGTAAAACATGCCAAAATTAGTGATTTAATTAAGCGTGTACTTTAATTAAAACACGTAATCTTTAACATTTGTTTTATGCAAATGGCGATTAAACACAAAGCAGTCGTCACGAACTAGACTTTCTCACGTAACACCACCAAAATGGCCTCCCGACGTTTACGTCGAATTTTCGTTAAGACGAATTTTCGTTAAGACGAACTATTTCCGACGGTCCCGAACAATTCGTCTTAACGAGAGTCGACTGTAGAATTATTTCTTCTTTATGTCATGTTTTGAAGCAGACAATTCCCGGTTGTGTTTTACTGGCTTTAAGTATATTTAAAACAGCAAAGGACATCAACGAAGCAGTGTTTCTATAAACTGACCAGACGGACTTATTGCAACATTAAGGACTTCCACAAACACATACATTTTGTACTATCTGATACTAGCTTAGAACACATTTGTGTTTATAAGTAAGTGATGGTCGCGTTATTATGCATTTAATGTACATTATCAAACACACAACAATTGTTTTAGAATATCGAACAAATGAAGTATAAGTTTATGACTTAATAATAATTTACAATTGTCATGAATATGACAGGACCAAAATATGGCACAAGCGGTTTAAAAAATTGAGTATATATATATACTAACACGAAAAAGAAAGTGTGCACTTTTATATTGGGCATAACTTTTTTGTTACAAAGTTTAGATATACGGATTTATCATCAAGAGTGAAGACAATAACCCTTTACACATTGCACCCATTTACCCTACATTTAAGCGCATAGATGGCTTTCAAATTGACAGCAGGCTATTATGCAACTTTTCGCTCGTGCTACCCGTGCAACGTGTGTACAGGTACAGGTTGACCCTGATCGATATCTTTACTTGTTATGCAATAATAAATCACAGTTCACTTTTGAATTTCACTCGTAAACAAGATGCCACGGCTTCAAGAAAACGAACGAATTCAGGCACTTCTGCAACTCGCAGCCGGCGTCAGCGTTGCTGACGTCGCTAGGCAGTTTAACTGTCATAGAAATACCATAATAAAACTCCGACGACGTTACCATCAGAATGGAAGCGTAAGAGATCGTCCACGATCCGGTAGACCGAAGGTGACAACGGCACGTCAGGATAGACATATGACGTTGACGCACTTACGTCATCGGTTCAAAACCGCTACAAGCACTGCGCGAGAGCATGGCGTATGTGGGGATACGGTTCTAAACCGACTGCGGGCCAATGCAAACCCGTTAAGGGCTAGGAGGCCTTATGTAGGCCAGATCCTTAATAACAGACATCGTGCTCTCAGACTGGTCTGGGTCCGCCGTCATCTCCGTTGGAACCGTGCCATGTGGTCTAGGGTGCTCTTTAGTGATGAGTCGCGATTTAACCTTAGCACTGCTGACGGTAGAGTTCGGGTATTTAGACGAAAAGGGGAACGTTTTGTCCAGAACTGTTTATTAGAGCGAGATCGTTTTGGAGGGGGTAGTGTAATGGTCTGGGGAGGTATTATGGGCGGTAGGAAAACAGACCTTGTTGTTATTCATGGTAATTTAAATGCCCAAGGTTATGTTGACCATGTTTTACGCCCAGTTGTTATTCCTTTCCTACAACAGAACCTTGGTTGTTTAATGCATGATAACGCAAGGCCACATACTGCTATACTTACCAGGAATTATCTCGCTAGAAATAACGTTAACGTCTTACCTTGGCCGGCTTGCTCTCCGGACATGAATTCCATTGAACATTTATGAGATTTGCTTGGTCGGAGAGCAAGGAAAAACCATGTTATCAACAATATCAATGAATTGTGTGCAGCCTTAGTTCATGAATGGAACGCCATTCCCGCCGACGTCATAAGACGTTACGTCAGGTCCATGAGAAGGCCACAACAGATACTGATTAGTTGTCACGTAACTTGACGAATATCCGAAGGCAAAAAATGTTCTGATAATTATCAAATTTCACTGAAAAGTAAAACATCGTGTTGCCAATACATTTTTGCACATTTTGATACCAAATTTGCCTTTATTTTGCTTCTATAAGTATAAAAAAAATCCCTCTAACCAAGTGCACACTTTCTTTTTCGTTTCAGTATATATATATAAATGGACATCTGAAATCTGACGGACAACTACACTACTGATTAACATGTGTAAAATAAGGGTGCATTATCTATCTAAGCATTTCTGTATCCCCAAGATGAAGCCTTTAAACTCCCCATTTTATATACAAATTTCCATTTAAAGAAATGTTTACTTTCGATCATTCCGACATAATATGGCTATTTATGCAGTATGCCAGTCCAGAAATTAAATTATAATGTTTAGATTATATACACTAAGTTCTATGGCAGGTTGAACATGGTCGTGGAATATGAAGATAAAAACAATTGCAAATAATGTTGCAAAATGTTACTTTGTATCACAGAAAAGTAAACACAGTGGTCACTTTGGATTCAACACACTATAGTTCTCATTATCACAGTTATTGTCATTTCGATTGATTGGTTGTCGTTTGTACTCGTTTCCGGTCCAATTACCGGAAGTTGAAGTGGCTGTGTGATCATAGGTGTCGTCTTCGTCTGGATGAATCCTCTGAATATGAGCCTTGTTGTTGTCGGTTTTGATTGGTGTGGAATAGTAGTGTGAACTTGAATCAATGTTTGTAAAATCTGCTTTTGTATCGTAATCTTCGCTTGCTAATGTTTTCATCGGCATAACTTCACTGAAATGTTCGTATGATGGATTTGTCACCATACCATAGGCATTATCGTCATTATTCTCTGGTTCGTTTGGTGCAGTTGCCTCTGTGATCTCGGGCTTTCTCTTCCTGCAATATTTATGATTATTTCATTGTTATGACTAGAAGCTTTAGTTTTGCAATCGGAAACATTTAATTCTGTGATTGTTCAATATGAAAAGCGACGACATATGAAAATGTGAGGACGTGTCGTATCCAGCCAATCAGAAAAATAGAATTACAGTAAAACCTCACTTAAAGACCACCTCAATAATAAGACCATCTCAAAATTAAGAATCCAATTCCCAAGTCAACGTTCACTATTTTGCTCATTATTCAACCTCAATATTAAGACCACCTCAATAATAAGACCAGTTTTCAAGAGTCCCAATGGTGGTCGCATTATTGAGGATTTACTGTATTAGATTTATTTCGGCAAAGAGATATGGATAGCACATATTTATAAAACAACATAAAAATGTTTAAAAATTAACCACATCTTGATTAAGAAAAACCATGGCATGCACACAGCACCAATGATAAAAAGAGTAAACTCATATTCCTTTGTGGTGCTTGTGGCCTTAGCAACAGCTTATATGAGCGAAAAGTATCACATCATTGCATTGAGTATTTTCAATAGAGTTGCACCTACCTTTTGCAACACATTATTGTTATTATCACCACAGCTATGAGTGCAACTCCTCCAACACTGCCTGATATAATACCTGCAACAATAAGACCAATCGCTTTATATAAACATGGACATTTTTGTGCATTATGTAATTGTTTAAGGGAAATATATCAATATAAAAAAACTGGCTAAAGAAAGACAATACATTTTAATTCCAATAATCAAATTTATATTTGCGCCTCTCTGCCTCTGCAGTTCCATTTATGTCATGTAACAAAAGGACAACCAACACAGTGTAAGTTGAAAAAGGCCTGGCATGAAATCATGCCAGACAATTTATTATAAAACAAAAGGAACTAAATCAAACTAAAAACAATGACTAGTAATGTGTACTTTTGGTAGCATAGGACATAAAGTTGGACTACAAAAGTCCACATAACAAACATAAATAAAATATAATACAGAGATCATGAAATATATTACAAGGAGGGTGGTGGGGAGGAAAGTGGTGATAAATTGCAATAATAAACTTCTCTGGAACAATCACAAGCTCCGCGTTGTTGATCCAGAACAGATGTAAATGAGTGCAAAGATAATTAATTAACCAAAAGGTGAATTTAACCCAAAGGTGACAAGTACCGGAACGGTTACAAAGGGTCCTCCAGGTCCATATACTAAAATAATAATCAATATTGAAAAATAGCTGTAAATATAAACAACTTTATATTGTTACACTATATAAAGTATAATTTTATATTTGCGCCTCTCTGCCTCTGCAGTTCCATTTATGTCATGTAACAAAAGGACAACCAACACAGTGTAAGTTGAAAAAGGCCTGGCATGAAATCATGCCAGACAATTTATTATAAAACAACAAATTTACTTTAATAATTGATTCATTTTAAAATATTTAATGTTAAATGAACTTAAACTTTATCAACATGCAAGAACACTTAACATTCATAGTCTTGCAGAAAACATATCACAACCAGGGCATCTTATAACATAGTGGAGTTATTAAGCAAATTCATTTATTGTATCAATTGTATAGGGAAGTTAATAAACAAGACATGTATCATATAATATAAACACTCGTTTTCTTTTCTGGTTTTAAGGATGCCCTTTTCCCAAACAAATCTCGTAATGCATTTTCTATAAGTGGTATAAGTATTTGTACTTGGTGTGTATGTTGACACTGACGCAAACAGATTGAACATTTTGTATTACTGTAACCGAAGTATTAACTGATGATTATTTCTAAAAAGACCATCTGACAAAAGGGCAATACATCCATTTGTGATGCGGGGTCCTTTGGTAGTTTCCATTTGTTCCATCCATCTGTAACTTGTTATTATAACAATAGTTTAATTATCGTTATCGTGCATTTAAGAACAATGCTATTAGAGAAAGGATAAATGTGTAAGCCCCTTTCGTATGCAGTCTTATCTACGTTACAATATTCAACATGCTATGAATCTCATACATTTGTATAGACGTGTTGCCTTTGTTAATCTTCAAACTACATTTCATTTTATGTTGCTCATGGGATTCACATAGGAAAGAAATACTAAAATAAGTAGGGATGTAAAAAAAAATAACCGTTCGAACATGCGGTTATCGGTTAGTAAAATCATTAACCGGCTAATCGTTAAATTGTTTTGAAAACATCTACTTTTCATTATGGACAAAATCGTAAAAAGATATCCGTGGTAACAATTTCAATACTTTGTCCCTGAAAGGTGTGAAACAACGGCGTAAGCGGCCACAATTGATAATCCGCAACTAACAGTTTGACACGTATGCATTTGCTACAAAAATGCAATGGAAATGTCATTTAATTGTCTGTTCAAATGACAGCCGAACAACTCTTTTGGCGTTCGAGAATTTAGGCATACTTCTACAGTTGTTATTTTACTGAACTTTGTGTTTTGATATTCGAATATATTGTAACTGACTTTTAAATTAAATGTGATATGGAATAATTCAATTCGTCATATATCATATTATAATGTTAGAAATTAAACAGGATATTTTGTTTTTGTTTTTATTATTTATGTTCAGCACTTAGCAGAAATAAAACACTATCCGAACTAACGTCAGAAAATATAGGTCTAGTTTACCGATGTCATGGTAAACAGACACACAACAAATTACGAAACACTTAACGAATGTCATGTTCGGTTAACCGGTTAGATAGATAACCGAATAGTGACATCCCTAAAAATAAGTATATTTTTATTTTATCAGGATCCTTGTTATGTAGATTAATGTGTTAAAACTTACCAATCAGAGTAATGTTATTATCGCTATTCGTGGTGTCCTTACTATGGTATCTTGATGAGGTGGTGTCCGTGCTATGTCCTCTTGATGAGGTGGTGTCCGTGCTATGGCCTCTTGATGAGGTGGTATCCACCGCAGTAGTTCGGACACAAGTCATATTGAAGATTCCATCAGAACTATTAGCTGCATAACACACAAAGGCAATACTTATACTTAAAATATGTAATGGATACTGATAAATGACTTAGAAATAGCGATATTTGCTTGTGTTCGCCATTATAGTCCAATAAAGACACAGTTTATGTTGAGTCTCTTCTTTACCCACTTCATCTTAGACGAGAAAAGCGTAAACTTTGTATTTTACGAGATACATTTGTTTGATTTTGTTGACTACCACTTAAAATAGCGATTACTACATCATTCCTAGCAACAGACACCCGATGAGTAACAAATCACGGTACCTTCCACAATAAGACGATGGAATAACTTATAATTTGACTTCAGATTCAAACCGATTTTATCTACTTTTAGAAGTGGCAATCATTTCAGATCAATCTGTAAATACAATCGTTATATCACAGATCAGCCAAAACCCTAAATTAGCTCATTGTCACTACTGACAAACGAATTTAAGTTCGCTGCTCAATGAGTTAGCTGATTGATTTGCACGGACACAAGAAAACGTCGGGCACCGACTGATATCAAAATTATGAGTTTATTGCTCACTCTTTACTAATTAATGTTGTTAAATGATGTTATACCTTCATTTTTGCTGGCTACAATAATATATGGCATCAGACCATTAAAACATCATTATAGTTGTATAAGTTATGATTAATACGCTCGTAAAGCTAATACTAGTATTACAAATGACCCAACGTGTGGATGTGGTAGTCCTTGCGAAATCGATCGTTTCACTAGTTTTGTGGAAGTAGTTTGTATGATGCCCACCGATTTTATCTCGTGAGATGTTTATCAATGTATGTATTGTACCTTGCCATGTACCGTTCGAAAGTGAAACTCTACCTCTTGAGGAAAACGGGTACATCTTGCAGACAGTGTATCGTTATTTGTAGAGTTCAAAACTTGTTAACAATACATAGTATACTTTATAATATACATGTATGATGTATGATGATTTATAATCATATTATTCATTTTATCTTATTACTTGCTACTGTTTCTGTTTAAAAATAAATTTACAGATCTGTATGTGTACATGTACGAGTAATAGCATTTACTTTCAGGCAGTTGCCATGGTTCAGTAAATGTTATAGGAGAAAGTTTATATGATTTTGTAATAATTTGAGTGCAATCCCTATGCTTATATTATGGCAATTAGGTATTATTAAACTCAAAGTAATAAAGTTGCTTTATAAATGGTGCAATTGAGGCGTAGAATCGCATTTAGTCGCATTGTTGATAATTAAATGATATTACCCTAACCGCCCAAATTAGAACCACCGACCGCCAGCTGGATGGCGTTCTCACAAAGTCATTGATAAATATCGACAAAGATTAATGGGAGTATATTTTCTAGAAAATAGTATGTTAAAAAGTAGAGCGTTGCAACTGATTTAATTTACAATACAAATACTAGTAGACGAGTTTGTGAATTTCCCCTTAGGCCACAACATGTTTCCGCTATCGTTTCACCTATTTGGGTAGGTAGGTAGATATAACTAGATGATTTGGTTAAAAGACGAAAGTTCCAGTAAGTAATGGAACTTAAACTCTACTTAGTCTATGGATTTAAATAACACCATACTTACGGACAATTAAGAGACAATATCCGCCTTGGAAATCGACAGATGATGAATATACAAGTTCGGTTTCTCCATTAATATCCACTGTAAACGAACCTGGCAGATCGTTTAAAGGCACACTATTTATTTCAATCATAAAACCGACGGTTGACATCTTGGTTCCTCCCGTTATAGTCAATGATATTGTTTTCGTTGTAGTAGGCAGAATAGTACACCTACACACATTTTCTACAAGTATTGGGGCATTTCCGGTACTCACATACACTCCCTCCATGACATTGTCTGAGTTGTTCCCTGTACTGCTCGTACACACATGAATTACTATAATAATAGTAGTATTAACAATAATAACAATAATGATACTGATAATAGTAGTAATAGTAATCACAGTTATATATTGTAATATTCGGCGGTAAATTATATCAAAACTGGACAAATTTCTACAGTAGATTTTTGTAAAACAGAGATATCAGAATTGTAAATTCTAAAATTGTGATGTCATTTGAACGATTGCCTTTAAACTGATCAGAGAAAAATAAAACACGTTATAAATAATAGTATGTGTATTGGTGATTTTACGACGACTTTTTGTGTTAAACATTGTAAACTTATTTCGGTGTGCACTTACCGGGTTTGTTTGTTGAACAATAATCGTCACCATTTATTCCTGCAATTATATAGTGCTTCGTAATACATATCTAAAACTTAAAATACTATGTACTTGTAAATACATAAACGTGTGACTTATTTGCAAGATGTGTTTACTTTGAAAAAACAACAACAACAATAGTCTACGTCACTGTGGATCACGTCCCTTGTATTGTAAGTTTTATCTACAAAGATATTTAAAATACTTCTATGCATACGTATGAAAATAAACGAATGATAAATAACCGATGTTGGTAATCGTTAAACGTTTACAGAGACAAGTAACAGCGACTAAACCCCTCAATTTGAGTTGGTCAAGGTTATAATGCATCTATTTATTAAAAAAACATAAACACTGTTAAAACCTTACCATGTAATGTCCAGAGATTAATATGACACAAAATAACCCAAATCCTCATATTTATTTACTTTGATATATGTAATTATAACATTTATTAAATTTTAATTCACACCGCAGCTTTTAAACTTCCGCATTATATATAGTTGCTTAAACATCGTATATAACCAGTTTAAGTAAAGTTGAATGACGTATGTTTTGCATTGAAATAGTGTATTATGTAAAAGTGTATAGGGATCTAATTCTGGATGAACCGATGTAAAGTGCGTTTGAATTTCGGCAAACTCGGCTATTTTCGTAATCTCTTAGGTGAAACTAAACCGAGGTAAGCCGAATGCAACAATAATTGAAGTTGGTCATACTTCTTTGATTACCCAGTCTTCATAGATATGTAGGAAGATATTTGACGGATGTTTAAGTAAATGCATATTGTTAATTATTTATTTAAGCAATTTGTACATCGAACGTTTTGTCACGTGTATTTGTAACAATGAAATATATACTTTATAAATATTTTGGGACATTTTGGTTTTCACGAAATATGTGATACTATATTCAAGAAACGAGGATATTAACTAATATAGAATATGGCTTTGTCGAAAGATTCAAGTAAATCTCCTTGTGCGTACATTTATGTCGTGTTAGTCCAGCCAGGGACCGTATAGCTATAACTTGTGTTCCAGGTCCAGCCACGGACGTCACATCTCTATAGGGGAGATCGTAATTGTAAACAAAACTATCCGATTCCGCGCATGCGCAGTTAACTGGTGGGCAAAAGGGTAAAAGGCGTAGGCGCTGTATTATACAACCAAATATAAATGAAAAACACAGAATATTTGACATAAAATACTAATATTGGTATCAATTGAAAGGTAATGCTCCCAGCATTCCAACGCCATAAAAATATTGACGATCAGAGAATGTTTAAGAGTTCAAATCATACTCTGAAAATGGGCATTTTTCTGTGAAATAAATTTCAAACTGTTTTGGTGATGCATCCTCATAGCCGTAATATCAAATCGAACATTGGTGATTTCACAATTAAATTTACAATGCACAAGTTCTGTAACATATGCGATGGCAAATACACAACAATCGGATGTGTTCGTTTGTCTTTGTACATCAGGTATGCACTGTTGATCTTATAAATAAAGGTTTATTTAAATATCGTTTAAAAGAACGAATAAAGGAAATTTTTGAATTTGTTTACGATGAGGTAATTGATATTAAAACCAGAAGATGACTTCAATTTCGTTAAAAAGAACGAATCAAGGCAATTTAGATATTTTTATTAATTGTCTTGGTAAACATAAACTTAAATGTGCGTACTTTATCACTTTAGTTACGAATTAATCATACCCCTTACTCTCACGTTCAGTCAAATACGCGTCTATAACGACGCAGTTAAAGAAAGGTAACTCTGGAATTCTGTTGTCACTATGTGTACACAAGTTAAATATTCAGCAGAGCTCCCTTAAAATGTTGCGATCTTCTAATCAGACCTGTTTTCGGAAATATAACTTCTGATATAGTGTACTTATATTATGGATAACTTATTTGCCATGTTTGTTGAGATCTTAACATACTGTAAACCTTCAATAATATTACCACCCATGGGACCATTGAAAGCTGGTCTCTTTATTGAGGTGGTCTTATTAATGAGGTTGAATAAAGAGCAAAACAGTGAACATTGACTTTAAATGGTGTTCTTAATTTTGAGGAGGACTTATGTTTTAGATGGTCTTTAAGTGAGGTTTTACTGTATCTTTCCAAGGTTTTACTGGAGAAGTGCTGTTTTATATTTTTATTGTTTCGTTCTGCCCTAAATTCCAGTGTTCACTGATACACATGTCAACCGCGAAGATCTGAACTGGAACATACTTAACAGTCTATACACAGTGGACACAATTTACGCCAATGAGTGTTGGAAGGTTTGAGTGTCTTATTGAGTAATAATGCTAACTGAGTGCAGAGTATTCTTGGTATCTATTTGTGTTGAGATTTGAGAGTGAATAAAGCATTAAGCTCAATAAACTTACAGTCAAATTGGGAGTCACGCTCACATCTCCAAGAACGTCTGTCAAAAAGAAAACTTAATACTCAGTAAGTATGGTAATCCATTTCTCATTCCAAACTCAGACTCAGATTGAATCTTTACCAAAAATACATTTATGTCATAACAGATTGAATATATTATATTTTCTGCTACTTTTTTCTTGCTCTTGTTGCTTTATTACGAATTACAGAATTTGCCACAACTGGTAAGCGCACATAAATTACAGTGTTGATGTTATAAAAGCTAAGGTAGATTATATATTAGGTAAATTATTAGGTAATTGCTCCTTCACTTGAACTATACCTAGAGTTCAAGTAGGTGTTCGACTTATATGAGTTTGTTTGATTTACAAATACCTGTAAACATGTTAATGTACATTTATGCACTGTTCTTTTGTAATGATTTTAAACCAGTTCAGTGTTATTACTTGTTGTCTCAATTTAATAGACTAAGTATGTTATAGTCCTGTCTTGTATGCCTATATCATATACATTTCCAATCTAAGGAAACATTGTTAACCAAAACTATTCAGTCTTTGTCATGCTTATAGACTTACACATTACAACAGAATGAATCAGCTTTCACTATTTTGATTGGTTTTAAATGTAAACTCTGTTATCACTGGGTGCAGTTTATCCATTTTTATGTTGATGGTATCGACAACGGAATATCATGAAATGGAAATGTAACGGTTACACCCTAGCATTTTTGGGCGCAAATAAGGATGTTCGCCGTTTTTATTTCCATGTGTTTAACTTGATTACATGCTTTGTATGATACAGATATTTCATATATTATATCAGGACCGTTAACTCTTCAATATCCAAAGGTGGTTAGCACCGTAAAGATCAAGGTTTTTGTAACATTCAGTTGGAGAATATTGGCGGTTGCATCAGTGGTATGCGAGTGGAAGACATCCTTGTCACAATCAAGCAGTTTTCATCTTTTCTTGAACCTCCTTAATAGAAATATTTACAATGCGATGGTAAATGTACTGGTGTAGTTAAAGCGACCGTAATTATTGCCGAGTTTAACACAATAGTTAATTGGGTGACATCAGGTATGCCTACAACAAAACTTATGCTATACCAAATTTTACCAAGATAATCATGGAGACATGTTCCATTTATATATCTCGCTGAAAGAGCTCGTAAGCGTTTGAACAGTGCTGCTTGTACTTTAGTTGTAAGATATGGTCATTACATCAAATACCCCGATATCTCTTTAAAACTTAAACATGTACTTTCTCATGACGATACGCATTTATTTTACCTATCAATGACGCATGTTAAATCATATATCAGGTGGTACACTGTACTATTTTGAAAAATGCAATTTCCCCTATTTCAAATGTCAGGACTGGACATGATGAAAAAAACGAACCTTTGAAGTGTAACGAATGCAAGAATGAGGTAGGGTCCAAATAGGACACTTCATAGGTGCATGCTGGGATAAGGAAATTCAAAAAAATGATATTCGGGGGCGGCGGCTACTTTTAGGTTTAGTAACTTGTATTATGACTACGTGCATTGATGACCGCTCATGCTGCCAAAAAGCCCTCTGATATTCTTCAGTGGGTTCGAGCCCATTCCTCCACTAGTGCTTGTCTGAGTTACCTGGTCGTTGTTGATTGAACAGGTCGGGCTAATAAAGCTAACTGAAGCATGTCCCAGACGTGCTGTATCGGATTACCATCAGGAGATTGAACGAGTCAGTCTATGCGAACGATAGATGTTGTCACCAGGTACGAGTTTGGTACACGAGCCCTATGTACAACGACATTGTCGTCCATGAAAATGCAATCTTGTCAATTGCACCCGCGTATCAAGAATTTCATTTACAAACGTTACAGCCGTAAGTGTGCCATTCTCAATGATATGGAGGTCCGTCTTTCCATGGATGCTGAAGCCCACTGTAACTACAATTTTCAGCTATACAGACAGGCGTAAATAGCTCATTTCTCATTCTCCAAACTCTCGCCCGCCTATCTGCGAAATCAACACAGAATCTGGACTCATCAATTCAGAGGACCGGTGTCCAATCCTGAAAAAGTCCATTTGACATGGTCACAGGCCCTTCCCAGACGCCCCCGAATGTGATGATGTTGCAGAGGGATGCGTATGGATTGCTTTCGGGCACTCAAACAAGCATCATGTAGACGATTTCTGATCGTTTGTATGTATAATCCAACACCAGCATTCTGGATGTCATTTCTTAACATGGTAGTATTCCGGAAACGATTCCTTCCAGCCTGGACGACAATAAACCGGTCATGGACCTGGGTTGTAGGTGTCCACGCATGAAATTTCAATGTGTCTGGTAACATTGTCATATCCTTCCAACGACACTCTGTGACACACCAAGACGATGTGCAACCAGTCTTTGAGAGAGCCCTGTCTCAAGTAATCCAATACCTTCATTCTTTTCTATATTATCGAAACGCCTTTTACGTTGTACATTCGCCATGTTTACTGACAATTTTCAACACCCTAGTGCATAAAATGAGCAAAACGTTAAAATGTTTGACAAGTTCACGATTGTACATATGCAAAAACCTGCTTGTCATGGGTACTAGTATGCCATTTCCCGTGTTCACCGTGCAAGGTCACCGTGACATTGTAATATAAAAACGACAGGTGTATTCACCATTCACATGTATACATTTATTGCAATGCAAATATTTTGACATATTCCTACACTGCATGTAAAATATAAGGCATTATCAAATTTTGTAGCAATAATATTTCAAAATATTAGGAAACTCGAAATACTACACCTTAACATAAACTTACTCCTTATAAGATTTAATGCATAATGACAAGCTTACAATACAATAGTATGTCTAAATACATTACAAATATAACTTCAGTAAGCATTATCAATTACCAGATAAATGTTAAACATAAAGTCACCATTACATGAAATATTGGTTACTTTAGTGTCAAACTTAAATAACATTATTGCATGCACCTTTGCGTAAGAACGAGTACCTGGGTTAACAAAATGTAACGTGACAAAATTTAATACTTGTTTTGTGACAAACTGCATAAAAGCGCTTAAAACTCGTTCCCGTGACTAAGTTATCTCGTTCCCACGACTTGGTTATCTCGTTCCCACGACTTAGTTATCTCGTTCCCACGACTAAGTTATCTCGTTTTCACGACTAAGTATCTGGTGGCCTGGACTTAGCTATCTAGTTCCCACGACATAGTAAGCCAAGCAGAATGGACCAAAACTCTCACAAGAATTTGCGATCGAAATATCAGACGAAATCGAACAGAGTTAACTCATTTTACGAGATTTTAATGATGGACTGATATATCTTAAGTGTGTTTTGGAAAACGATTCTACAAATCGGAGCATCGCGAATTCTAGTGATGGTATTGGTCATTCTGGTTGGATTACTATGTCATGGGAACGAGATAGTTAAGTCGTGGCCACGAGATACTAAGTAGTGGGAACGGGATAGCTAAGTCGTTGGGGGAAACCAGTTAGTATGTCGTGGCAACGAGATTACTATGTCGTGGCAACGAGATAGTTAAGTCGTGGCCACGAGATGCTAAGTCGTTGGCACGAGAAAGTATCTCGTGGGAAAGAATTAGTTAGTCGTGGGAACGAGATAGAAATAATTTCACAAATGTCACCTCTATGCCACCGATCAGGTCAGACTATCCAAACAAGTTTTTATACTGAGAGCAAAGTCAGACTGAGGCTGCTTGTTTCTTCGTGCTGGATCATACAAAGTGTGTTCGTCGTCATGTACGTAAAGGTCAATTGCTTTCAATGATTGATTATTGCATAGGGAATAAAATGTTAATCATACAGCGAGTTACAGCCTTGGAACTATTAATAAAACTACTGGGGTTTAAATCGATTTAACAACTAGCTAACCTCACAATTAACCGCTATATGATCATTGACTTCCAACACATACACATAAATTGACTAAGTAGACAGTAACTAATCATTAAAGCAATTATTCATTACGTATACAACAGTATTCAAACTGTATATAATATAGTAAGAAGAAACACTCTGCTTTATACCGAACTTGTTGTCAGAAACTAAACTATTGACTACAGAATGTGAAATAACCACACAATATTTATAAAGAAAATGAAACGGATTTACGACCTTACTTATTTACGGTTCAGTGACCGAAAACGCGTTTGTTAGTCAGAGGTGTCATATATATCCATCTGATAATTCGTTATACTAGTGTTTGCTATAACCATTTATGTTCGTAAAGAACAAAGAATGGTACATTCGGGCCAAACAAGTGCATATTATAACCGGAAGCTCGCTAAAACCATGTTCTAAAAGTGAAGTTTACTGTAATCGTTATTTGAACTTGAGTCAATGTTCGTTATGGCTAGTTCCTCGTAGTGATCTCTATTTTCTGATGTGTGCATTTGTAGAACCTCACCACAATTTTCGTATGCTGCATTAGGCTGACCACCATTGGTACCATCATTTACATTCCCTGTTTGGTGAGGTGCAGTTGCCTGTGTAAAATCGGACTTTCTCTTCCTGCAAAATTGTACGATTGCTTTAATTATAATGACTACAAGAGATAGTTTTGCAGACATCAGCTAATTTTAGTTCGGTGATTGTTCAATATTAAAAACGATGACAAACGAAAATGGTAGGTCGTACGTGTCCAGGCAATAAGAAATGTATATGCAAAGCACATTGTTATATAAAACAACATAAACTATTTAAATATTAAACACCAATGTGAACTCTTATTTCCTATCATATAAATAGTTTATCAAGTCGAAAAGTATCAAATCATTACATTCAGTATTTTCAGTGGAGCTGCACCTACCGTTTGCAACAGACAATGGCTATTATCACCGCAACTATGACTGCAACTCCTACAAAGCTCCCTGTGATACCAGCTGCAAAAATATGACATAGCGTTAACCATAAATCAGAAAACAAAATTACATTATGAAATGGTGTATTGTAATTGCATTGATAATTTCATAATAATAATGTTTATCTATCATCCTAACTTCTCTGTCTGCCTTTTACACAAGTGTCCAATATTGTAAACTAATATATTTATTGCTATAGTGCGGCAACATGCACTGAGAACGGCTGTAAAGAAATTATGAGGTGGTCAACCAATGAAAACATGATTTCCAAACGATTGACCAATGGACAGTATGTACACAGTACACGGTATTCTCAACTTATTTGGAATATTTAGTACCATGAGCTGTTTGCTAAGTACTAAATTCGAAGTTTTTGTTTCTCAGTGAACATAAAGGAATACATATGATTATGGCTGATTTTCAACTCTCTCTGCATCTACATAGAGGTTTTGGACAATATTATGTCGATACATATTTTTCATTTTAGTCACCCAACTTTATGAAAACTTACACAGGATATTTTTTAAATTTCTGTCTAATTTTTCCAAATATGTTTTACCGTTTTAGTTACGATTATTGAGTTTCATTTGGAATAATCATGTCACCCATATTGAAGCTTACATGGAATTTCATGAATGTCCTGAAAACAGTACATTGTACAGAGTACAACATGCTATTTATCTGAATATGGACGAAGCCCTCTTGATTCGCGTGCACATGATGTTCGTATTTCAAAAATAGGTAATTGCTGAATTACCAGTCAGCCTTAATAATACCCCAGTCATATTTCCACCGATGAGGATATAGATGCCCTATAGGTTGCGGGCTGACTTAAAAAAATGGCAAGGGGCCCGCCGATGACCTTTCAACATCCTACTGTCACCTATCGTAAATTGGGCATCGGTGGGCATATCGGAAGAAAATAGCGCTATTATAGAAGTTATTTTCTTCCGATGAGTTGGACACCGGAGACCCATCTGTTAAAATTGCTTAGGACATCGGCCGATAATTGACGCGGGACCATTCGGACACCGGAAGGTCACCGGTGATTTTTGGGGTAATTTTCGCGAGACCATTATCCTACACCCATAGTCCGATCATCGGAAGGCAATCCAACGGACACCATACGGGGTCTTTATGGGACGGACAGAGACCCAAGTGGAGCCGGTTCGGGCCCCGTACAATCTTTGTATATCGTACGGTGTCTGTATGTATGCCTGTCAATGCTCCTAGTGACATCGTATGACATCTACCGGTACCCGGCCGATACCCGTCCAGCACCCTGTCGAAAACATTTCTCACATTTCGGCCGAATGTCGTCCGACCGCCGGTAGGGCACCGGAAGTAGGGTGACCACTACAAGGAATTGTCATCGGTCTCTTGCAGATTCTTACCGATGCCAAGATATCCTCCGAAACTTCAAAAATCATTCTGCGTCCTTTAGAAATGTGACTAAGGCATACTACTGTTAACTGATCGTAATTCTTGCTACACAAGGAGTATATATGCAGTTTGACCAAGTATAATAGCTACTGTCCCAAAGGTTACATAATTCTAGCAAAGTGAATGATCCAGCGTTATCTTATCCTTTTATTATTGTGTCGTGGGAAATATGTACTCACATGCAATACACATAATAAAGAACAGTGTACATTGTACTACAATAATTATAGCTTATTTTAACAGGGTAGTTTGTGTGTAGATTAATGTGTTAACACTTACAAATCAGAGTTATGTTGGTTTTGCTATCAGTATTTGCATCATTTGGTGGTTTTGTTTGCGTTGGGGAAACCGTTCGTTCACTTGCGGTGTCCGTATTATGGCCTGTTGATAAAGTAGTGTCCTCCGCAGTAGTCATTTCTTCATTATATGGGCGGACACAAGTCATCCTGAAGATTCCATCAGAACTAGTAGCTGCATAACACACAAAGGTAATACTTTTGCTTGAAATAATTAACATATACTTAAAAAAACCTAATAAAATAAGTTCAATTGAAATGACGATAATTGCTTGTGGTTAACCATTTTATAGAGAATAATAAGTTGGTGACTCGGATGGAGAATGTTTATCATAATAATTTAAAGGACTTTCCCCTTACTTAACACAATAAGTGACATGATAAATAGAATAATCGATTGGGGACGCAGATGGAGAAAAAATAATCAGGCTCGGATCATCCGAAAAATTCCTCCGCCTTGCCTGATAAATTGTCTCCATCTGCGTCCCTAATCAATTATTCTATTTATCCTGTCACTTCATGTGTTAAATAAGAAGAAAGTCCTTTAATACCGAGTTACATCCCCTAAATTGTGAAGTAATACATCTTAAGACGTATGCGATATAATTATGGTTAGCATCTTACGCCGAGAGAAATAGTTACGAGACTCTGATGCATTTTCAATAGCAATATTTATTTATATGTAAACACATAACATATCTAAGAATTTGCAACATTTTAGTAAGAGTCAACATTTAAACAGCATAATTGATTCATAAGCATTTTCTACCACGGTTGTTTACAAATGACGAGAAGTGTCTCGTACTGCAGAACATATGAACTCAGAAATGATATTTACATCGTTTATTTCATTGACATAATTATTAGTTTTGAATGTTTAAAACTGCACCATAAAACAAACTGTTCGACAATTGGTTTACTACGATGTTTACTATTTGTTACAGCACTTGCATTCGGGTCAAAATGTAGACCGACTATGTCTTATAACGGATAAATTAAGCACAGATTGAATGTAAGCAGAACGATTTCGGAGAAATGAACATTTCATTCTAGGCACTATTACAAAATGTGGCAAGTATGATAATATTCGACTGACAAATCCCTTGTTTATGTTCGTCCAGAAAATGGATAACATTGCGACGCATGACAAAGTATAGTCCGGCTAGTCACGAAGTCACTAGACTAAGCTACCTCAAATAGTAGAATGTATCGGACAAGATGAAGTGCAATAAAAACGCACTTTATGTTGAGTTTTGGTTTTAAACCGCTTTTTCTTAGCCAAGAAAAGCGTAAACGTTGTAAACTTAGCACCCAGTTTGATTCTGTTGACAACACCATAAGACATATTGAAAATGATTATACATCACGTGATTTGTCCATGCAAAATTTCACACACGCTATAAGCAATTCCATAATGTTACCCTGTGACATAACGTTTTTACCCTGTGACATAACGTGTTTGCCCTCGCGTGGGTCTAATAATAGACTACTGGAAATTCACATAGTCCGAGTCGATATGTACTTATAATAAGGTATAATAACATAAATATAAGATCCCATGGAAAGTGATAGCATATAATATCAACCCTCGAAATGGAAAACAAACAAATACTACAGCGTCTACATTGTCTTTGTTTGGTAACGTCCGCCATCTTTACAATCGGAGGAAATGACGTCAACGTCATTTTAACGTCAATATCATTCCCGCGCTTTTATTGGACGTCCGTTGAAATATGTAAACAGACAGTTAGAGCTAGTAGTGTTGACATTTTTTAATTTATATTTTGTTCGATATAATTAAATATATATCAGATGACTTTCCAGTGTGACAGTACATATTGTCAACATTCGAAAAAATACTATTAGCCTCGGCTTCGCCTCGGGTAATAGTATTTCCCTCATGTTGACAATATGTACTGTCACATAGGAAGCCATCTGATATTTATATACTACACCATTTCTCACAACCGACTGCCATTGAGTAACAAATCAATAGTACCTACCACAATAAGACTAGGTAATATCTTACAATTTGACATCAGATACAAACCACTTAGATACCCCATTTTAAAACTGCAATTCAGAACAATCTTTAAATCATATTTATATTATCAATCAGCTTTTACAGTTTATAACCAATTACGACACTCTAACACACATTATTCTTTCTTTGTTCCATAACACGGACTTAACAGACTGATTTGCTACTGAGGTACATGACAAAAGCGACCCTGGACAGGTAGCTTGAGTTTGTGCTTATTGCGCATTCTTAACCATAGGAGATTGTCACGAGTTCACTCCCTCTATCCCTTCTAGAGTTCTCTCCCTTAACACTTGACCTCTTTCCCCGGCTGAATTCGTAGTCAAACATCAAACTATATCCAATGATATACACAACAATCAACGCATGAATAATCTATCTGTGGACAATAAAAGTCACGTTTTTCCTTATGTCAAATGCCATATAAATTTCGTACATAATGCACGTGTAATTCTTAAGATGGAGATCAATCAGCATAAAATCGATATCAAACAGGTGCAAATTAGTATTTTGATGTGAGTAAATATCTTCAGCATGAAATATCCGATGCACAGGGTAGGTATAGGATTGTGTTCATGAAAAAGTGTTCGCTTTATCATATATCTGTCAGAAACGATCGAAAATTTGGTTCAAACACGCGCATTTTCCGTCTTCAGGAAGTAAATTATTTACATCACACGCTTCCGACAAAAGGCCATTGTCATGCCGTACCTATTCCAGCTATTAGGGTGAAGGAAGACCCCGGCGGATTGAACTACCGACCTTCTGTAAGCCAGCGGGGAGTTTCTCTCATAAATGCATTGATAACTATCAACAAGTGTTAATAGGGGCATATTACAAGAACTACAGCTACTGATTTAATTTACAGTACCTTTACGAATTTGTGTAAATAAGTGTGCACTTTTTACACCTTTGGCCAAACTATTTTTGCGCTTTCGTTTCACCTATTTGGATACGTATGTAGATATTACAAGATGATTTGGCTAAAATAAAACAAACATGTCGCAGGAAAGAATGAAACTTAAACACTACATAGTCTATGGATCCAAATAACAACATACATAGTCTATGGATCCAAATAACAACATACTTAGTCTATGGATTTAAATAATACCATACTTACGGGCAATTGAGAGACAAAATCCGCCTTGGAAATCGACAGATGAATATACAAGTTCGGTTTCTCCATTAATCTCCACTCTAGACAAAGCTGGCAGATCGTGTAAAGTCACATTATTTATTTTAATCATAAAATTGACGGTTGGCATGTCGGAATTTCCCGTTATATTCACTGATATTGTTTTCGTTGTAGTAGGCAGTATAGTACACCTACACACATTATCTACACGTATTGGGGCTTTTCCGGTATTCACAAGCACTCCCATCATGACATTGTCTTGGTTGTTCCCTGTACTGCTCGTACACACATGAATTACTATAATAATAGTAGTATTAACAATAATAATAATAATGATACTGATCATAGTAGTAAGAGTAATCACAGTTATATATTGTAATACTATTCTAAGACTAAATGAATATTCGGCGGTAAATTATATCAAAACTGGACAAATTTCTACAGTAGATTTTTGTAAAACAGAGATATCAGAATTGTAAATTCTAAAATTGTGATGTCATTTGAACGATTGCCTTCAAACTGATCAGAGAAAAATAAAACACGTAATAAATAATAGTATGTGTATTGGTGATTTTACGACGACTTTTTGTGTTCAACATTGTAAAATTATTTCGGTGTGCACTTACCGGGTTTGTATGTTGGACAATACTCGACACCATTTATTCCTGCAATTATATAGTGCTTCGTAATACATATCTAAAACTTAAAATACTATGTACTTGTACTTGTAAATGCATAAACGTGTGACTAAATTTGCAAGATGTGTTTATTTTTGAAAAAACAACAACAATAGTCTACGTCACTGTGGATCATGTCCCTTGTATTGTAAGTTTTATCTACAAAGATATTTAAAATACTTCTATGCATACGTATGAAAATAAACGAATGATAACTAACCGATGTTGGTAATCGTTAAACGTTTACAGAGACAAGTAACAGCGACTAAACCCCTCGATTTGTGTTGATCAAGGTTATAATGCGTCTATCAATTAAAAAAAACATAAACACTGTTAAAACCTTACCGTGTAATGTCCAGAGATTAATATGACACAAAATAACCCAAATCCTCATATTTATTTACTTTGATATATGTACTTATAACATATATTAAATTTTAATTCACGCCGCAGCTTTCAAACTTCCGCATTAAGTTGCTTAAACATCGTATATAACCAGTTTAGGTGAAGTTGAATGACGTATGTTTTGCATTAAAATAGTGTATTGTGTAAAATTGCATAGGGATCTAATTCTGGATGAACCGATGTATAGTGCGTTTGAATATTCGGCAACTCGGCTAATTTCGTAATCTCTTAGGTGAAACTGAACCGAGGTAAGCCGATTGCAACAATAATTGAAGTTGATCATACTTCTTTGATTACCCAGTCTTCACAAATATGTAGGAAGATAGAAATACTTTTAACAGCGGATTTGACGGATGTTTAAGTAAATGCATATTGTTAATAATTTATTTAAGCAATTTGTACATCGAACGTTTTGTCACGTCGTGCATTTGTAACAATGAAATATATACTTTATAAATATTTTGGGACATTTTGGTTTTCACGAAATATGTGATACTATATTCAAGAAACGAGGATATTTACTAATATGGAATATGGCTTTGTCGAAAGATTCAAGTAAATCTCCTTGTGCGTACATTTATGTCATTTTAGTCCAGCCAGGGACCGTATATCTATAGTGTGTTCCAGGTCCAGCCACGGACGTCACATCTCTATAGGGGAGATCGTAATTGTAAACAAAACTATTCGATTCCGCGCATGCGCAGTTAACTGGTGGGCAAAAGGGTAAAAGGCGGCGGCGCTGTACTATACAACCAATATAAAATGAAAAACACAGCGGTAGCCATTAATTTCTTAAATATTTGACATAAAATACTAATTTTGGTATCAATTGAAAGGTAATGCTCCCAGCTTTCCAACGCCATAAAAATATTGAAATGTTTTAGAGTTCAAATTATTCTCTGAAAATGGGCATTTTTCTGTGAAATAAATTTCAAACTGTTTTGGTGATGCATCCTCATAGCCGTAATATCAAATCGAACATTGGTGATTTCACAATTAAATTTACAATGCACAAGTTCTGTAACATATGCGATGGCAAATACACAACAATCGGATGTGTTCGTTTGTCTTTGTACATCAGGTATGCACTGTTGATCTTATAAATAAAGGTTTATTTAAATATCGTTTAAAAGAACGAATAAAGGAAATTTTTGAATTTGTTTACGATGAGGAAATTGATATCAAAACCAGAAGATGACTTCAATTTCGTTAAAAAGAACGAATCAAGGCAATTTAGATATTTTTATTAATTGTCTTGGTAAACATAAACTTAAATGTGCGTACTTAATCACTTTAATTACGAATTAAACGAACCCCTTACTCTCACGTTCAGTCAAATACGCGTCTATAACAACGCAGTTAAAGGAAGGTAACTCCGAAATTGTGTTGTCGCTATGTGTACACGAGTTAAATATTTAGCAGAGCTCGCTTAAAATGTTGCGATCTTCTAATCAGACCCGTTTTCGGAAATATAATTTCTAATATAGTTTACTTATATTGTGGATAATTTATTTGCCATGTTTATTGAGACCTCAGCATACAGTAAAACTTCAATAATACGACCACCCATGGGACCCTTGAAAAACTGGTATTTTTATTGATGTGGTCTAATTAATGAGGTTGAATAAAGAGCAAAACAGTGGAAATAGACTTAAACACCGGGGTAAAAGTATAAAAGGCAGAGAGGCACAGAAAATGTCTACTTTCCAGTTGAATACAGTACTGAGAACAACAGAAATCTACAAGAGTTTTTCTAAATATCTTAAGTTTCGTTAAACCTTTCCCTTTGAAATTTGGTACAAGTGTTCTCTAGCATATAGTTATCAAATATGTAAAACTTCACTACTTTATGTTTAGTAATTATTGTGTTTCAGAAAAAAATATTTTATTGTCTGCTAAAAATTCAAATTTACCTCCAACTGCTAAAGCCAGCCCACATAAAGGTCACGACCTCCCTCTCAGCGAATTACAGAGCAGATTAGTTTGCATGTGTAAATAGTTTATCTGTTTTATAACATATACATAACGTCACTATCAGATTCCTATTTAATTTATAAAATGAAAATAAACATATAATTTAAATAAATATTTTAAATATGGTTGAATATTTAGCTACAATATTATGTACCAAACACTTCTATAAGATTAAAAAATATCAGATCTTTTCTGTATAAACACACATGTGGTTCTGTTTACTAGAGATTATGTTTCAGTACTATCATCCATCGGTCAGATAAGCCCAGCCTACTCTCTATATATGCTTAATGGCTTTACTACCGCTGTATCAGCCAGGTAGAACCCGGCCTTTAAAATGGTGTTCTTAATTTTGAGGTGGACTTACTTTTTAGATGGTCTTTAAGTGAGGTTTTTCTGTATATTTCAAAGATTGTACTGAAGAAGTGCTGGTATATATTTTTATTGTTTCGTTCTGCCTTAAGTTGCAGTTTTCAATGAGATACATGTAAACCGTGAGTATCGATATCAGTGCCAGATATGAACTCGACAACCGATATTTACCACTTTATATACAGTGGAAACAATTTGCTCCAATGAGTGTTTGGATATTTTAGTGTCTGATTGAGTAATAATGCTTACTGAATGCAAAGTATTCTTTGTATCTATTTTCGCTGAGATTTGAGAGTTAATAAAAATTAAGCACAATGAACTTACAGTCAAATTAGGTGTCACGCTTACATCTCCAAGAAAGCCTGTGAAAAAAAATACTTAGTAGTCTGTAAGTGTAGTTATCCATTTCAAACACTAAAATATCCAAACTCTTTCTCAGGTCGAATCTTTACCAAACATACATTTATGTCATTTCCAGTTTGAATGTATTATATTTTCTGCTGCTTTTTCTCTTGCTTTTCTTGCTTTATTAAGAATAACTGAATTGGATAACCGGTCATGCTGCTAATAAGCTCTCGGATATTCTAACGTAGGATTCGAGCCCATTCATCCAATAGTGGTTGTCTTAGTTGCCTGGTCATTGTTGGCTCCAGGTTGGGCTGACATTGCTAACTAAAGCATGTCTCGGATTAAGATCAGAGGATCGAGCGGGCCAGTCCATGCGAGCGATAGTTGTTGTCACCAAGTAATCGTTGGTTACACGAGCCCTATGTACACGGGCTTTGTCGTCCATGAAAATGACATCCGGGCCACAATAGCACTTGCTTATGGTCGAACATAAGCATCAATAATTTCATTTACGTACCTCACATCAGTTAGCATGCCGTTCTCAATAATATGCAGGTCCGTACTTCCCTGGACGCTGATGCCCGTCCATACCATAAATGAATCTCCGCCGTAACGATCTGGTTCACTATACAGACTGACTAACACCCGCCTATCTGTGACTGGCATTCGAGCACTCAAACAAGCATCATGTAGACGATTCCTGACCGTTTGTGTGTGTACTCTACCACAAATGTGGCATTATGAATGTCGTTTCCTAACGTGGTAGCGTTCTTGAAACGATTCCTTCGAGCCTGTACGACACTACGTCGGTCATCGGCCATGGTTGTAGACAATGAGCGACCGCCCCGTATCAACGCATGACATTTCTATGTGTATAATAATAATAATAATAATAAACTTTATTTATTGAAGGTAACTCCTTAAGCTATAAACATAAAAACATACATACATAAACTTATCTAACAAGAGGCCTTCATACATACATAAATCATTACAATATAAAGAGAACACAAAGAATATAAGCATTTTTATAATGCTAAATCAATAAATCATAACTCATTTTCAAAATCTGCATTAACAATATGTATGAAAGAGAGATTAAATAATTACAGGGGACACATATTGCCAAAGACGACGTGCAACCAATCCGTTGGAGAGCCCAGTCTAAAGCAAACTAATGCATCTATTAATTTTTAGTTTTTTTACATGATGGAGCCGCATTAGATGTTGTTTATTGACAATTTCAACACCACAGTGCATGAAATGATCAAAACGTTCAAAATGTTGACAAGTACACGGTGATACACCTGCATTTCGTAGGTATGCCATTTCCCGTGCTCCCCGTGCAAGATCACCTTGACAGTTAATTAAAAATAAAACGACAGGTGTATTAACCATTTACATAAACACTTATTGCAATGAACATATTTTGACATATTCATACACTGATTGTAAATTATAATGTTTACCAAGTGAATCCTATCTGATTATTCGTTATACTCATGTTGGCTATAGCCATTTATTTTCATAAAGAACAAAGAATTGTCAAATTCGGGCCAGAAAGTGTTGTGTTATAACCGGAAGTTCGCTATAACCATGTTCTACAAGTAAAGTTTACTGTAATCGTGATTTGAACTTGAGTCGATATTTGTAATGTGTAGTTCTTCGTAGTGATTTCCATTTTCTGATGTGTGCATTTGGAGTACCTCACCGCAATTTTCGTACGCTGAATTAGGTTGCCCACCATTGGTACCATCATTCAAATTCCCTGTTTGATGAGGTGCAGTTGCCTGTGTGAAGTCGGGCTTTCTTTTCCTGTAACATTGTACGTCTTTTCCCATTATTATGACTATAAACATATACCGGTAAATTGCAGTTCCGTGATTGTTCTATATGAAAAACTATGACATAAGAAAATGTTAGGACGTACGTGTCCAGGCAAATATCTTGAAAAAGATCGGCGCAATTTGTATGTTAATATTTGTTTTGCAACATAACAAATTGCCGAGATGTAACGAAGGTAACGAAGGTAACGTACCAAATATCGAATGGTTTACCAATCCGCGTCAATGTTACAAACGTTGTTCGGTTGAAGAGAAATTGCCTTAGTGATTAACGTAATATTTGATTGGTTTACACAACACTGATATGCAAATAGTAAAACCATGTTAGTACGGCTGCACCAAGGTGAACTCTTATTTCCAATTATAGAAATAGTTTATCAAATCGCAAATTTAAAATCATTACATTTTCAGTCGAGTACCTACCTTTTGCAACAGATTATTGCTATTATCACCGCAACGATGACTGTAACTCCTACAATGCTCACTGTGATAACAGCTGGAAATATGATATATCGTTTTACATATACCCGTACAATAATTTACATTGTGTAATAGTATACAGTAATTGCATTGTACTGTTTATATACCACCTAAGCTTCATTTTCTACCTTTTATTCCAGTGTCCGATATTGTAAACTATATAATATTATATTCCTTTAGTCCGGCAAATTTACTTGAGAATGGTTGTTAAGAAACTTTGAGGTGGTCAGCCAATGAAAACGTGATTTCCAAACGATTGACCAATAGACAGTATGTACATAGTACACGGTATTCTCAACTTATTTTGAAAAATCAGTAGCACGATTTTTGTGCTAATTAGTCAATTCAAAGTATTTTTAGTGAACATTAAGGAATACGTTTGATTAAAGATTGAATTTTATACTATCATTGCATCTACATGGATGTTTGGACAATATTATGTACATACTTATTTTTCCTTTTAGTCACCCAACTTCATGAAAACATGCACATGATATCTGCATTATTAAAGTATCTGTTGAATTATTCCAAAATGTAGTACTTTTTACAGTTTTAGTTATGATTGCTGTGTTTCATTTTGAATAAAAATAAATATTTTTAGTATTTTAGTTAGTTTATCATGTCACCCATAGTGAAGCTTACGTGGAATTTCATGCAGTACAAGAATATCCATAAAACAGCAGGTTGTAGATAGTACAACTTGGAATTAATCTGATTTTAAACGAAGCTATCTTGATGCGCGTGCAAGTTATGTTCGTGTTTCTAAATAAAGGTTATGACACAATCTACGGTCATGCTTCACTAATGATGTTAACAGAGTGCTACACTTGGAGCACATTTGCAAATTGACCAAGTTTTACAGCAACTGTTCCATAGGTTATAGAATAACAGCAAATTGTAGGATCAGACGTTTCCTTATCCTTTCAGTAGTATGTTGTGCGAAATGTGTAATCCAATCCGAAACACATATGATAGAAGTAAATGTACTTCAATAAGTATTATCATAACTTATTTTGACAGGACTGAATTAATGTATTAAAACTTACCAATCAGAGTAATTGTGGTTTCGCTATCAGGATTTGCATCATTTGATGGTTTTGTTTGCGTTTGAGAAACCGTTGGTTCACTCGTGGTGTCCGTACTATGGCCGCTTGATGAGGTGGTTTCCTCGGAAGAAATCACTTCTATATTCTGTGTTGAGACACAAGTCATACTGAAGATTCCATCATAACTAGAAGCTGCATAACACACAAAAGCAATACTTTTGCTTGAACTATTAAATAGATACTGAAACGAATACAATTAAAGGACTTCCATTTTACTTAACCTAAGAAGTGACATGATAAATAGACTAATTGATTGGGGAAAAAATTCCTCCGCCTTGTCTGATTAGTTTCTTCTTCTACGTCCATAATAAATTATTCTATTTATCCTGTGTTTTCTTGTGTTTAGAAAAGGGAAAGCCCTTGTATTTCAAATAATATCGAGTTACATCCCCTACATTGTGACGTAATAAATCTTTTAACGTACGGAGTATAGTTACTATTAGCACCTTCAGCTGAGAGAATAGTTCCCAAGACTCTGAGGCATTTTAATTAGCAATATGTATTTATCTGCGAACAATTACAAATATAACAATTGGCAACAATTAAGTAAGAGTCAACGATTAAACATTACAATTAATTAATAAGCATTGTCCACATGGTTGTTTACATATGACGAAAACAATTTGTGCTACAGAACACATGAACACAGAATTTATATTTACATTAATTATATCATGAGCATATTAGTTTTGGATACTTAAAACTGCATCAGAAAACACTCTAACTGTCTAAAAGTATCGTATCTAACAGTTATCCAAGATAGGTCAAACGTAGATGGACTCAATTTTCCGACACGATGTTCTTCAAATGATTTAGACAGGCGACTATTGATTTACTACGATTTTTACATTTAGTTACAGCACTTGCGTTCGTGTCAAAATTAAGACCGCCTTTGTCTAATAACGGATAAATTAAGCACCAGAACAATTTCGGAGAAATTAACATTTCATTGTAGGCACTATACAGAAAATTGACAAGTATGATAATATTTGATTGACAAATACCTAGTTTAGGTAAGTCCGGAAAATGGATAACATTGCGACGCATGACAAAATATTATCTGGCTAGTCACGTAGTCATGTGACTAAGCGACCTTAAATAGTAAAACGTTGTAAAATTAAAAATATTTACTAACTAATCATTTCTCACAAAACGACTGCCACTGAGAAACAAATCAAGTGTACCTTCCACAATAAGACGAGGTAATGACTTACAATTTGTCATCAGGTACAAACAACTTTCCATTTAAAATATCCCATTTTAAAACTGCAATTCAGAACAATCTTAAAAAATAAATTATATTATCAATGAGCTTTTAAAGCTTATTACCACTTACAACACACTAACACGGACTTAACAGACCGATTTGCATGGATACATGACAAAAGCGGCCCTAGACAGGTACCAAGAGTATGTGTTTATTGAGCATTATTAACCATAGGAGATTGTCACGAGTTCACTCCCTCTATCCCTTTTAGAGTTCTCTCTCTTAATTCCTACCATGTATTCATAATAGAAAGAGGCAATCGCTGATCACACCTGACCTCTTTCCGCGGCTTATATCATACTTCAAACATCAAACTATATCCAAGATATGCACTACAATCTACGCATGAATAATTTATCTGTCTATGACACATACTTTATGCCAGTCCGTCATGCAATGACGAATCTTTCCCCAGAAATTCATCAAATGTGCGCTTGAAAAAAGTCTCCGCGATCTGCTGTATCACCCGAAGTCAATTTTTCGCAGGATTGTTCAATAAAAGTCACATTTTTCCTTATGTCAAATGCCATATAAATTTTACCAGTTAAGGTATTCAAGGTTTTAGCAACGTGTATTATGATCACCATTGATAACAGCTCATGATGCCAATAAGCTCTCGAATATTCTGCTGCGGGATTCGAGCACATTCCTTAAAACGAATAGAATACTATATACATTTAATGAACTTCAAAAGAACTAAAGTGAGTTTAACGTGCTTTATGCTTTACGGTTTTTAACAATGCAGAATGGATGTAAAATGATATCTGATTGCTCAACAGAGTTATCAATGGTATCAGTAACCAATCTGGTTTTAGTTCTCATTTATGGCTCTGTGTGACGTCGTACAGAACGCCCGTGTATTTCTTAAGATGGAGATCAATCAGCATAAAAATCGATATCCGTCAGGTGCAAATTAGTATTTTGAATAAGGTGTATTTCATGGATATATTTTGATGTTTGAAAAGTGCTTTTGACCGCGAAAAGAGGTCAAGTGCAAAAAAGCGTACTGTATATACATATACTATAGAAGGGAAACAAGGAGATAAGTTGTGCCAATATCATTAACTAAATAATACTGTTAAATCATGTTATACCTTCATTTTAACTTTCTGTTACAGAAAATACACATTAGACATTACAATACTGGTTTAAATCGTGATTTATACAGAGTTGATATTACAAATAATCCTACTTGTAGATGAGGTAATCCTTTCAAAAACGTTTGTAATGGGGATTTACCAGCTAACTAACCTCACAATTAACCGCCATATGGTCAACATATGCACGTAAATAGAAAACGTAGAAAGTAACTAATCATTAAAAGCAATGTTACCATTACTCATACAATATCATATACACAGTATATGATCCAGTAGAAAGAAACGAACAGCTTATACAGATCTTGCTCTCAGGAAGTAAATTATTTACATCACACGCGTCAGACAAACAGCCAGTGTCATGCCGTACCTATTCCAGCTACTAGTGTGCAGGAAGACCCCATGCGGAAACATTAGTATTCTCATAAATTCATTGATAAATATCAACAAGTGTTAATGGAAGCATATTTTCAAGAAAATAGTCTGGTAAAAGTAGAGCTTTTGCAACTGATTTAATTTACACTGTAAAAATAGACGAATTTGTGTAAATAAGTGTGCCTTTGGCCAAAATATTTTTCCGCTATAGTTTCACCAATTTGAGTAGGTAGGTAGATATTTATAGATGACTTGGCTAAAAGAAAAACATGTTGAAGTGAAGAATGAAATCTAAACACTTCTGAGTCCAAATAACAACATACTTACGGGTAATTGAGAGACAAAAATCAGCCTTTGAAATCGATAGATGGTGAAAATACAAGTTCGGTTTCTCCATTAATCTCCACTGTAGGCACACTATTTATTTCAATCATAAACTTATCATCGACGGTTGGCATGTTGTCATCTCCCTGTATATTCAATGATATTGTTTCCATTGTAGCAGGTATGATAGTACACCTACACACATTAGCTGATAATTTTGGGGCATTGGCGGTATTCACATACACTCCATCCATGATATTGTCTTGGTTGTTCCCTGTAGTGCTCGTACACACATGGATTACTATAATAATAGTAATAAAAATGATGATAACAAAAATGATATTGATAATAATCACAATAGCAATCAAAGTAATTTATTGTAATTGTCAGACTAAATGAATAATCGGCGGTAAATTATAACAAAACATGTTGACATTACTAAACATATTTTTCTACATTTAGTCTTAGTAAAACTGTAAATGCAAGGATCGTGATGTCAGTTGAACGTTTGCTTCAAAGCCTATCATAGAAAAAGTCAAACACGTGATAAATAATCGTATGTGTATTGGTGATTTTACGACGACCTTTTGTGTTAAACATTGTTAAATTGTTACATTGTGCACTCACCGGGTTTGTTTGTTTTACAAAGATCATAACCATTTGTTCTTATAATACCTATCTAAAACTTCAACTACTATGTACATGTAAAAAACACAACCCTGCGACTTAGTTGCTTGTTATGTTTATGTTTGTAAAACCAACAACAATAGCCTACGTCACTGTGGATCACATCCCTTGTATTTTACGTTTTATCTACAAAGATGTTTTAAATACTTCTATACAAACGTATGAATATAAACAAATAACACATGTATTGAAATAAACGATGTTGGTCATCTTTAAACGTTTACAGATACAAGTTACAACTAAACCCCTAAATTTGAGTTGATCAATGTTATAATATGCCTATCAAAATAAACAAAACATGCACACTGTTAAAACAGTAACAAATATACAATACCGTGTAATTAATATGACACAAAATAACCCAAATCCTCATACTTATTTACTTATCATATAATTTTATGAACTTATTACATTTATTAAACTTTATCTAACGCCACAGTTTTCAAACTTCCTCATTTAGTTGCTTTAACATCGTATATAACCAGTTCATGTGAAATTGAACGACGTTTTGCATTGAAATGTTTATTGTCTAACATTGTATAGGGATATAATTCTGGTTGAATTGCATGTAGTGCGTTTGAACAATCGACAAACTCGGCTATTTTCGTAATATCTTCGGTAAAACTGAACCGAGGAGAGCCGATTGCAACAATAATTGAAGTTGGTCATACTTCTTTGATTACCGAGTCTTCACACATATAATGCAAGACCGAAGTACTTTTAACAGGGTATTGGACGAGTGTTGAAGTAAATGCATCTTGTTAAGAATTTATTTAAGCAATGTGTACATTGAACGTTTTTTGTCACGTCCATTTGTAACTCGTGTAATGCATATTTTTTAAGTATTTTGAGACATTTGAGTATTCACGAAATTTGGGATTTCAAGAAACAAAGCTATTTACCAATATAGAATATGGCTTTGTACAAAGATTCAAGTAAATATTCTTGTGAGCACATGTAAAGTAAAGTATTTATTTATCATAGTGTCACCCCAATGTAAAGGGCCAGCCAATTCTGACTTATGAGACACCTACATTCTGAACACATTTACTTCCCGTTTCCTATCCTTTAATGCCAGGCACAAGGTAACCATTATTTAACTAGCTGGCAGCTCACCAATCAGCCATATCAGAACCCCTACCGGGATTCAAACCTTCGACATCCCGCTCCCAAGGCGGATGCCTTAACCACTCGGCCACGGGAGACATTTATGTCATAGAAAGTATTTAGCTCGATAAATTTCACATAAGCGTGGGAATCGATGCACGGTTCATTTAAACAAGCTGCTAATATCATTGACAATAAAAATGAAATTTGAAGAATTGAAAACAATGAAGGCGATGTTACTTGATGATGAAATTATCGTAAATTGAAAACAGAGCTGTCACCAACTAGTTTGCACTACTGAGTTAATTGATATTAGAAATAGAGGATCATTTAAATTTTGTGAAAAAGAACGAATCAAGGAAATTGTCTTAGTTCGTTTACGATGATGTCACTGGAAGATGATTTTAAATTCGATTAAAAGAACAAATTTAGGAAATGTAGATATTTTTTATTAATGGTCGACAAAGTCATAGCCCACGGTTTTGTCTTGGTAATCATAAACTTAAATGTGCGTACTTTATTACTTTACTTACGAATTAAACATACCCCATATCCTTATATTCAGTCAAATACTCGTTTATAACAACGCAGTTAAAGGAAGGTAACCCCGAAATTGTATAGTCATTATGTGTACGAGAGTTAAATATTCAGCAGAGCTCGCTTAAAATGTTGCGATCTTCTAATCAGACCTGGTTTCGGAATTATAATTTCTAATAAAGTTTGCTTATATTGTGGATAATTTATTTGCCATGTTTATTGATCCCAGCATACAGGAAAACGTCAATAATACGACCAGTTCACTGACATACATGTAAACCGGAATATCGATATCAGTGCTAGATCTGAACTCGAAAATTATAACCGATACTTACCACCCAGCATTCAGTGGACACAATTTGCTCCACTGAGTGTTTGGAGATTTGAGTGTCTGATTGAGTAATTATGTTTACTGAGTGCAGCATATTCTTTGTGTCAATTTTCGTTGAGATTTGAGAGTGAATAAAAAATTAAGCCCAATGAACAGACAGTCAAATTTGGAGTCACGCTCCCATCTCCACGAAAGCTTGTCAAAAAGTATTATATTTAGCACTCAGTAAGCATAGTAATCCACTTCAAACACCCAAATTGCCAAAATCCGCGTAGTTAAATCAGCCGTAATGTTTGCCGAATTAAACACAATAGTTAATTAGGTGCCATCATTTATGCCTAAAACAAACATTGTCTGATCCCAAATTTCACCAAAATTTTCATGGAGATAATTATGTTCCATTTATATATCTCGCCGAAAGACCTCGTACGCGTATAAACAGTGTTAATAGTACGTTTAGTACTATCTGGGAGTCGTTACTGTTTTTTTTAAAGAAATGCCATTTCTCCCTATTTCAAATGTCATGACTAGGACTTCGTTAATTTAGAAGAAAAGAGAATAAATAAGTTGCTACAGGGATCGCTACACATTTAAGACAGTGCCTCCCCACACAGACCTCCGGAAAAACAACAATCCATAAAACATAAGGCACTTGATGAGGTTAAAGGTACATACGTTAGGGAAAAGAGGCGAACGGAATGGCCAAGCAGACCATAAGGAATAACTAGGCGAATCAAAGAGGACAAACAATGAAGTGGGGAAATTAATGGATGGAAAAGGTCACAGGACAAGTCAAGAAAGATGGCAACGTTAGTCAATATTTAGCGGTGGGTCCTCTCAAGGTTTCGAGTACCTTTCGGTGTTAATTTAACAAACAGTTTATAGGGTGGTTTTGGAAAACAGTCATGACCATAATGAATTTGCCAAACATTAAAACTAATGTTAATCTTTAAATCTACGTTAGTATTGTTCATGGCCAGAGAGTTTGTAAAATAAATATAAAAATAGATAGTAAAATAATATGCAGTTTAATCGCTAAAGATTATGCTATGGGAATATGTATGTTATACAACAATTCTAATTCCCTCCTCTCGCTCTCTCACCGTCTCTTTCTCCTTTTACAATCAATAGTGTGAACATAAACATACTTAAGAGTATTTATGCAAACAAACACAAACAAATACCTGTTAGAAAGTGTAAAAACCTGAAAATTGAGTTTTGGTAAAAAATACAGGTTTTTGTCGCCGAACAGCTCATACGATATGTAAACACTTGATCAAAATTAAATGTTACCTTAAACGAACGCCACAAGAATGTCATTATTTGCAATATAAAGTCATGCAATCAATTAAACATAAAAACGAATTTCCAGCATCTCAAACTTGAATATATAGTTCTGCGTTTGTGGTTCTTCTTTTTACTAAGTTTACGTAAGATTGTGTTTTATAGACTATGTCATTCATGAAATTCCATGATTGCTTTAATATAGATGACTGGATTGACGACATCATATACTAAAATTTAGAGTACACTGAATATTTATTTTATTCCAAATGATACAAACAGTCATTTCTAAAACTTTACGAATAAAAACGATATTTCATGCAAAATAATTAAAAAGAGACTTTAATATTGCTAATGTTCAGTGCAAGTTTTCATAAAGGAGTGCGACTAAAATGAAAAAAAAATAAGTACCACCATCAGACAGAGCTGACCTTCAGACAGATGCATTGATAATTAACAATTAATATGTATCCACTTACTGCCTAAAATACATTCTACAAACCATCCATGTCAACTAAATTTACCTTTACAATTTCATAGTGTGTATACTGCACTTATGTAAGAAGACAAGGAAAATGTAAAACGGCTTATACCATGTAACAAAGGTATACATATGTCACTTGAGACAATTGTTACTTAAGATTCAACACATTTCATTATCGCAGTTATTTCTGTATCGATTAATTGAAAGAAGATTACGCATACTTATTTACGGTGGTTTATCAGTATATTATCACCATTCATTACGTAAATATTTTGAAATTGTTGAAAAAAACCAACATGGTATACTTTGGATAAAGTTATCGAAAGATCTATTTAACTTTAACGAAGATGTTTATATTTGTAATACATATATCGCTTCAATCAATTCAAAAGTAAATGATCAGTTTGACTTTTTTGATGAAATAGAACTAGGGTTTGAGAAATATTGTACGCTTTGTAAATGCTTTGCGTTAGGTGATTTCAATAGTAGGAGTTCTAATATCAATGGTTTTTTTCCATTTGACAGATGTATTGACAATGACAATCACCTGTCAGATTTTGTAAACATTACACCACGTGCTTCTAAAGATCACGTGCTCGATACGTATGATAAACGTCTAATTGAGCTCTGCCAATCCACGTCCTTTATTATTGGTAATGGTCGACTGCACAGCGATCGCGGTGTAGGCGATTATACTTTTCATTCATCGAATGGAATGTCGGTAGTGGATTGTTTACTATTAAAACCAGAGGATATTGACATCGTTACGCACTTTCAAATACTAGATCCGAATGAGTTCTCAGATCATTCCGGAATATTTTTTACTCTTGATAAAAAAGACACACAAAATGTAAATTTAAATGATAATTATGATAATTGCAATAACCAAAAACACATTAAATGGGATTCATCTAAAGTTGATGAACTGAATTATTCAGTTTCCTTACATAGTGAACAATTATTAACGCTCATTGAAAGAATAAATTCTAACAATGATATTGATAATATTACAAATTCATTTATACAGCTAATGCAAGACTCTGCTTCTTGTATGCTAACAGAAAACAAGACAAAAACAAACATAAAATCTCACCCAAATAAAAAACGTGGTTTAACGCAGACTGTTATAATGCCAGGACCAATTTTAAGAAAGCGAGAAATAAATTTGTTCGTAATAAGGCTCGTGCCAATTTACGCTGTGAATATATTGTAGCGAAAACAAATTATCATAAAACGAAACGAATAAATAAGTGTAATTATAATGTAAAAGAAAAAGAAATATTAGCTAATTTAAGTAAATCTAAACCTAAAGAGTTTTGGAAAAAAGTAAAGCACCAGTATAAGAAGCGTACACAGACTGCTGAAAATCTCAATGTGTCCGATCTGTATGGTCATTTCAAAACATTATATAGAACCAACAGCGATGACAAAACTTTAACTTTCGAGAAAATATCAATGATGAAGATCTCGATCAAAAAATTACTCTATCAGAGTTAAAAAATGCTGTTTTCTCCCAAAATAACAATAAAAGTAGTGGCTTAGACAATATAACCGCAGAGATATATAAGAGTACATTTACACATATATCAAATTTCCTCTTAAAATTGTATAATCATATCTTCATGTCCGGGAAGTACCCAAAATTTTTTGGGGAAGGAATTATAGTTCCTATATTTAAAGGCGGGGATATTGAAGACTCAACGAAATATAGGGGAATAACACTCATTAATATTCTATCAAAGATCTATTCACAAATATTGTTAAATAGGCTAACAAAATGGAGCATTAACAATGACAAAATCATTGAAAACCAATTTGGCTTTCAAAAAGGGAAGTCAACAATAGACTGTATATACATTCTACATTCCGTCATAGCAAAAACACTTTCTTTAAAAAAGAAATTATATTGTTGTTTCATAGACTTTGAAAAGTGCTTCGATACAATAACGAGATCACATCTTTTCTACAAATTAATAACTGAAAATGTTAGTACTCGTTTTGTAAAAGCTATACAGGCAATGTATAAGGCTGTCAAGGCGTGTGTACGATATAAAGCAAGCTTGTCTCCATCTTTTATATCAAATATAGGCGTAAAACAGGGGGACCCGAGCTTCAGTTTAATGTTTTTATTTTTTGTCAATGATATTTTATCTAATATCAATCACAATATAGACGGTATATGCAGTATAAACGATGTCGAGTTATTCCTACTGTTATTTGCTGATGATGCAGTTATTTTTGCCCAGACACCCGATGCATTACAGTCAATGCTTAATGACCTTAACGTCTACTGTGACCAATGGGATTTAAACGTAAATACAGCAAAATCGGAAGTAATCATATTTGAAAAGGGAGAAAAACCAAGTTTAACTTTACAATCGATAATGCAAATCTAGAAATAGTTGAATCCTTTAGATATTTGGGTATAACCATGTTCAAGAATGGCAACTGGAGTCGTTCTCAAAAACATATTGCACAACACTCGCTATATGCATTACACAATTTGTTTATTGTCTATAATCAATTAAAGAAAAAACTAAACTGTTCGATAGCCTAATTGGCTCAATTCTAAATTATGGCTCAGAAATTTTCGGATACCATTCAGCAAAAGATATTGAGTTAATTCATTGTAAATTTCTGAGAAAAATACTAAATGTGAGAAAAAGTACCAACCTCTCAGCACTATATGGTGAATTGGGCAGGCATCCAATGGTAGTAGAACGTAAAATACGTTTAATAAAATATTGGATAAGAATATTAAAATCAAATAATAACTCACTTTTAAAAAATAAATATATAATGTTAAAACATGACGTTGATAACAATAATACATACAATGGACTGAATTGGGCCTTTCATGTTAAAAAGATATTGGATGAAATTGGTATGTCTGATAACTGGTACTCACAAGATATACAGACCATCTCAATTCATATCATAAAACAAAGAATCATCGATATATATATACAAACATGGAATCACATATTAACGAATCAAACAGATTAGAAACATACAGCTGGTATAAAAATGAACTTAATCAAGAAATCTATCTCGATGCAATACAAACAAATAAATTTAGAATAGCACTCACAACATTTCGAGTTTCTTCACATGACTTATTGATTGAAACAGGAAGACACCACAACATACCAAGAACCGATAGAATTTGTACGTATTGTAACATGAATATTGTTGAAAATGAATACCATTTCCTCTTGGTCTGTCCCAAATATAAATCTTATTTTTGCCATTGGCCTACGAAACAAAAGTTTATTACATTAATGTCATCGAACTGTAAAAAAATTATACAAAATGTTAGTAAATATATATACCATGCTTTTCTGCTAAGATCAAGATCATAATAAGACAACACTTATTCCATCATTTTATAATTATGTAAGAACTGATGTTAAACTTCTCTGCTAACCATGTATTTGCTCTTTACAATGTATACAAAGTACATTTTTTATGGCTATAAATGTTGTAAGATTTAATGCTGAATAAAACTTATGTTATGTATGTTATGTTATGTTATTTACGTTACAGTGTCTGGAAGCGATTTTAGTGTTGTCACAGTTGTCATTACATGATAAATGTTCCTTGTATCTAAAAAGTGTTCCTTATTCATGTAACAGCATTTATGTTACGAACAAATGTATACTTTTGTTCAGGTGAATGTCAGATAAATTATGATTGGTATAAAAAAATGATTACATTATGTCCAAGGAAAATACCACTGGAAATGTAAGACTACAGTTTTGCACCGCTTTTTGTGGAGATTGCGGCCGACTAAACTAAAAAAACGATTGGATTTATATGTCTCGGCCGAAATATATTCTCAAATATTGCGGGGGAGGGATGGATATTCTTCCGGCAAAAGTTCTTGTGTCATTTCCCGTCTGTTTTGAGTTCGCTGTAACCGTGGTAATTTCTGTGTATTTTTCTTCATCTGGACTGAAAAACTGTATATCCGATAATTCGTTATAACCGTGTTCGCTGTAACCATTTATGTTCATACAGAACAAAGAAGGGCCAATTAGAGCCACAACAAAGTGTATGTTATAACCGAAAGTTCGCTATAACTATGTTCTAAAAGATGAGTTGGCTGTAATCGTAATTTGAACTTGAGTATGATGTTCGTTATGTCTAGCTCCTCTCTATTTTCTGATATGTGCATTTGGAGAACCTCACCGCAATTTTTGTACGCTGAATAAGGCTGCCCACCATTGGCAGCATCATCCACCCTGCCTGTTGGATGTGACAGAGTTGCCTTTGCGAAATCGGACTGTCGTTTTCTGCAAAATTGTACAATTGTTTAATTATAATGATTATATGAGATACTTTTAAAGACATCGGCTAATTTTTGTTCGGTGATTGTTCAATATGAAAAACGATGCCAAACGAAAATGTTAGGTCGTACGTGTCCAGGTAATAAGAAATGTAAATGCATAGCACGTGGTTATATAAACAACATAAACTATTTAAATATTAACTACATCATGTGTAAGAAGAACAATGCCATGCACACCAACACCAAGGTGAACTCATATTTCCAATCATAGATACAGTTTATCTAATAGAAAAATATCACATTCAGTTTTTTTTCAGTTGAGTTGCACCTACCTTTATAAGATAATAACTGCAAAACATGATATATCATTTAACATGAATCCGGACTATAATTTACATTTTTTAATTGTATATAGTAATTGCATTGTGTAATTCATAATACTTGTACTGTTTATTTATCATATAAACTTCACTGTCCACCTTTTAACTTCATTATGCGTAGTAAACTACACAAGTGTCAAATATTGCTATAGCCTGTGCAATATTTACTTGAGAACGGATGTAATGAAACTTCGAGGTGGTCAGTCAACGAAAACTTGATTTTCAAACGATTGTACAGTATGTACACAGTATACGGTATTCTCAACTTATTTGGAATAACCAGTAGCATTATTTGTGTGCAAAGTAGTCAATTCGATGTTTTAATTTTGAGTGGACATAAAGAAATAACTGTGAATGAAGGTTGATTTTCAACTGTCAATGCATCTACATGGAGGTTTGGACAATTTTATGTCAATGCTTATTTTAATTTAGTCACCTACCTTTATGAAAACTTGCACATGATATCAGCATACAGTCCCTGTTTAATTATTCCAAACGTAATATTGTTTACAGTTTTAGTAATGATTGTAATGTTTCATTTGGAATAAAAATAAATATTCGGGTTACTCTATATTTTACTACTTTAGTTTATTACGTGGAATTTCATTTTTAATGTCCTTAAAACAGCAGCTTGTGCTGTATACCTGTAGAGAATACAACATGGTATTGACCTGATTTTCGACGAAGCCCCCTTGATGCGCGTACTACAAATAGGTAATTACACAATTTACGGTCAGGTTTCACTAAGGCTGTTAACTGGGCGCTACACAAAGAGTACATTTGCAAATTGAACAAGTTTTACAGCTACTGTACCGTATGTTATAGAAATATAGCAAAATGTAGGATCAGACGTTTCCTTACCCTTTCCGTATTATGTTGTGAGAAATGTGTACTCCCATGATATACACATATTAAAGAATGTCATGTACTACAATAAGTGTTACCATATCTTATTTTAACAGGATGTAGATTAATGTGATAAAACTTACCAATCAGAGTAATATTGCTTTCGTTATAAGGATTTGCATCATTTGATGGTTTTGTTTGCGTTTGGGAAACTGTTGGTGCACTCATACTGTCCGTAATATGGCCTCTTGATGAGGTGGTTTCCTCGATAGAAATCACTTCTTTATTCGGTACGGGGGCCAGGTTATACTGAATATTCATTCAGGCCAAGTATCTGCATATCACACAAACTATTTATAAATTCACTTAGAATTGGCGATAATTGCTTGTGGTTTACCATTTTATAGAGAATAATAAGTTGGTGACGTGGATAGTAAAATGTCTTATTTGAAATTAAAAGAGAGAGAATACGTAACTACAGGGAAAGCCACATACATAAGACAGTGCCTCCCCACACAGATCTCCGGAAAAAACAACAATCCACAACACATAAGGCACTAAAGGAAGTCAAACGGTACACATATTAAGGAACTGAGGCACAAGGAATGGCCCAGCAGACCACAAGGAATAACTAGGAGAATCAAAGTGGACAGTAAAGGGAAGGGGGAAGGGGGGAAATTAATGGATGGAAAAGATCACAGGACAAGTCAAGACAACTGGTCGTAATAGGCCAAAAATGGGCAGGAAACAATCTGAACACTGTATAAAGTGGCAGAATTGCACAGGGGAAAGGGAAATACAAAACACATTCCAAACACAATCAGAAACAACAATCATATAGCGAATTACAGCCTTGGAACTGTCAGCAAAAAATACTGGGGGTTTAAATCGATTTAACAGCTAGCTAACCTCACCCTTAATCGCTATATGGTCCTTGATTTCCAACATATATACATAAATTGACTAAATAGGCAGTAACTAAAGGCGAACTCTTACTTTACACAAGAAGTGACAGTATAACTAGACTAATATTTTGGTGAAGCGGATGGAGAAAATGATCAGACTCGGTACATCCGATAAATTCCCCCGCGTTGCCTGATCAATATTCTCCTTCCGCTTCACCAACCTATTACCGTTTGTGTGCGAATGAGTACCATATTTACCGAAAAACAGGTTATATGTACGCCGTATTTGAAAAAGTTCGACGCTTTCTTATTTAACATTTGAATTCTTGGCTTAATTCATGAAGTCGAACAAGTTTATATAACTGGGAATAAACTTGAATCATTTTCCTGAAGTTCTACCACTGTACAATTTCTTATGTTAATGGAGATACAGAGTTTTAAAATTGACGAGGCACAGTGTATCGCCAAGGTCAGTTTAGATTGAACATGGCTAACGGCTAAGACAGTTTCCAAATATTTATGCTAACAGCCATGTCAGTTCATAAAGATAATCGCCAGGGAGTTTTAGCCCCAATGCATTGGTTGTAGGTTACTAGTGCGTTATAACGGTAATTAAACTGGTTTTCCTGTATTACTGACAGTACTAAAGTAAGAACTCGTAGTTTTAAGTAACACCCGCACAACGATGTTATACAAGTACACGTATAGAGCAATGTCGGGTATATCAAAATATCGGTACTAGTTTACCGACATCATTATGTTAATTCATGTTTAATAGTTTTGCTACGAAACGTTACGTTATGATGATGTCATCAGCGAGTTTGTGTCTGCTATCATTTTTACTTAAGGTTTCTTGCTACCGTTCATATTAGATTTATATGTATCAGAGGATTGAAAATAGCTCAATGATAAATATGTACTAACTAATACACATTGTGGTACAGGACCCATCTTTTATAACATCAAGATAGCGTGACATTTCAACTGACCGCAGCAGGACCAACGCACCAGTACCTGGAAAGTAGAGGTATAAATTATAAGAATTAATGGCGAGTTTCGGCCACTTCTAACAGTTTGTTTTTCAAAACAACTTACAGAACAAATATTAACTCGGACAACACTTATTAAATTTCACTGTTTTTAAATTGCATTTATTACGAGATGGTGCGATCACAAACTTCTGCACATATCTATACATGTCTAATATAGAACATTTTTGTATTCGTTTTAGCATACCTGCTGTAATTTTTACACACCCTCCGCCGTCCGAGGAATCATTGTACTTTGAATACATGAGGTTCACTATCCCGCCAGCCGAAGATGTACTTCAAATTGCGCCGACCATCTTTTTTAAAGATACACGTATTTCTTGTTTTGTATTCGTTTTAGCATACCTGATGTAATTTTGAAACACCCTCCGCCGTCCGACGAATCATTGTACTTTGAATACATGAGGTTCACTATTCCAACAGCAAACCGTGTACTTTTCAAATCGTCTCCGTTTACAGTGAATCCCATGTCTGATTTCAAATTGTTGCATCTATCAGTTCTATATTACATACGATGTTTCTATCCGTCGAGCGCATCGCCTGAATTACGCATTTGCGATCAACTACAATTTGAACTATTCACATACACGACCTCTTTCGCTGTGACATAATTGTCATGACACATCTCTACAACTGTAAAAAATATATTAATTTTACTTGCAATCCGAAATATGCTTGATATCATAGCAGATTTGTTGACCACTGTCTCTCTTATGTGTCTTGAAATTCGCTTTGTCAGGTAACGATATAATGTTCGAGTTGTCTGTCAAACGCAATTAATTGTACGATATAAAAAATACGCGCATATGCTCTGCAATCGATTTATGCTACATTTACGTGTTTGTGTTAACTGTCCCAGGTGGTAACCAATGAACTTGCTCGTCATTTACCTAGAACTGATTCAATGAATATGTGTCCTTGTTAGATAGAACCATTCTCATTTAAGGAACCGCTATTCTGTTGGCATCAAATTTCAATTTTCAATGATACTTTTGTGTTTTGTAATTTTAAGTTACATCCACGCTTCTGTACTATCCAGCCACTGCCTTTTTATATCGTGTGAATCAAAGGTGATTTTCACTACTTCTTTCCGTTTATCTCTTCTATAGGTCTCTCACTTTATCCATTCTATAGTAATATAAATATACAAATATTATATAATGAAATTAAGGCAGATAACTCTAGATAGGATAAACGGAAACTACTGGTGATAACTTTTGTAGTGCAATTTACCATTTTATTTTTGGTACAATCTTTTGAAAATTATATTTTTTGGTACAATCTTTTGAAAATTATATTTTTTGTATTAATTCCGTTCTGTTTTGATAGTACTAGTCTTTATCCCAGACATAACAATGGTGATTTGTAACTGCAGTGTGAATTCAATTATAATATTGTCAATACAGATTCCTATAGGCCGAAAAATCGAAATAATAAAAATGATCATATCGGCAATAAGATAGTTAATGTATGTTATTGGTGTTATTGTAAGCATATACACCAACACGCATCTCTGACGATCTAGCTACATTTTCTTCCGGTCGACCATACACCGGACCCCCTAAACCTTCAGGTCGTACAGACAACTGTCACAATATAATTATATTGTTCACAATGTGCTCGAATCGCAATGGAAACAATGACATGATTTAACGTCTAACTGAACTTCAATAAAAGTTTACCCCTGGTAAAACCCCATTTTTAGCGAATTCCGACTGGCGTTTACTTGCAATATCCCATAAATATTTTCCTACAAGTTATATTACGAGGGTAATTAAAAAAGTTTCAAGACTGTGGTCATAACATTTATATCTGTTAATATACATCAAATAATGTCCATGCAAACTAATTCGAAATCTATCCGTTACAAATATACAAAGTTTCAACAAAGTAGATGCACAAACAACAATTATTTATGAAATACAATGACACATGTCAAGCGACCCGGAGCACGGTGACATCGCGTTTCACAGCCCGTCATGAAAACACTACTCTTTTTTCAAAGTATGTGCCACCATGTTGAATACAAAGGTTATGGCGATGGACCCTGTTGGAAAACGTCTCTATGCCATGCACAGTCGTACTACTGTGTGATACGGAGGGTACCGACCCGTAACTATTGTAGTGAAGCGAATCGCTGACTTTTAAGTTGCGACTTGACGGAGGGAAACATCGCAAAATCAAATGGTGTCAACGTGCATGGACATGTAATTGAAAAATATTGTTGTTTTGTTTTCTATAAGATCGCGATATCCACAGACAGTAATATTCAAATAAATAAATTATTTATCTACTTTGTCATAACTTGTAGTAATTATTTTTACGTGTTAGGCTTCTTTTTTCAGTAGGTCTACGACATGTTTACAGTATTTCTTAATACATGTATGATTTAAAAGATAATTGTATTAATTGCCTCTATGTGCCGTATGATACATGAGCATGCGCGTTTTGGAACCGTTCCACTGTTATCGTCAGTTCGAACTGAGCCGTCAAACAAGAAGGTTTTTCCACGGAAAAACTACCTCTAAAACTATTACGAAACTATCTTCTGTATTTGCAAAGGTATATTCCCCAAGTAATAAGTAGACCATTTAATCCAGTATTTATAAAATAGCATATAACAATGATGTACCTTTCTCATGTGCAAGTCTTTCGACAGATTGGCATGCATGCTGCCTATGCTAATGTCAAACATCCCCGAGAGCCTTCGCAAAGTCATGCGTCGGTCTTCTTGAAGGACCTGCTCAACTGACGTCACTAACGTCGCCGTAATTTTCTTCTTTCTTCCTTCCCGTTCTCTATCACCGATGCTATCTTTTACATCTTTAAAACGTTTGTGCCATGTTAAAACCAGCGTGCGACTTGTGGAATTTTTCCCTTTGTCAATTTAGTATTTTCATAAGTTGCAGATGGTGTGTCGCCTAGCTTTCAACAAAATTTTATAACAGCTCGAACTTCAAGACGTTCAGATGACGGCATGGTTCACATGTTTAACGTTGTAACCTGTAATATTCAAATCCTGTTTATTTCGACATCTAACGCCCAAATGACGTCCAAATTGCTGAGGACGTCATTTAATTCGTATGTGAGGTTCTGGCGTTTTTTATCAACCGCACATACAATAACACACACATTCATAGAATAGCGCACAGGTTGGACTTTTGACGTGCTGCGCCGGGTCTTTGTCACCATGGTATTTCAATGGGTCATTATATGCGCGTAATGTGTAGTATCGACTTTTTTAGCACATCAACGTGTTGCAATTACATTCCGATTACGAATTATAGAATAAGTTTCGTGAAATGTCAATAATTAAAAAAGTTAGAGCGCCAGTCTTAAACAACTTTTTGAACAACCCTCGTATGTTATGGATCATTGCTCTTTATCAAAACAAGTAAAATATCGTAAGCGTACACTCGGGTTTTTAACACTTTTCGTGTATACATAAACTAAATTTCAACCTTTAAACATCCATTGTAGCTGACACAATAGGAACAGATAAATCCAATTATTTAACATATTCCAAAAAAGTTTTTTTATTAAATGACAAGAATTAAACTTTGAAGTGTAAGGTGGTAGAGATTTTTTTTTAAAATGGCACAATGAAAACGTGAAATGTTTTTGATGAAGAGAAAAATGCATGTCTTAATATCGGTTAGTATTATTAAAACTTCAAAATATCGGGGTAATATAGTGAAGGTATTGGGAAAATAACAGCGGTCTGGAAAAAGCTTCTTTCTGATTTAAAAAATGTTAATATTTTTCCATATATTCAATAATTTTACAGTTTTATGTCACAACAAGAACATTCCAATTTAAATATAGAAGAATGTTCTACTTAGTTCATTTTAACCATTTGTTGTCAATATATAAATCATGATTATAAGGTGAGATATGGTTAACTCAAGTCGACTTATATTACAAATTAAATAAATTTTATTTCAATGCAAACGTTGTTTTTATAAATAATGCAATCTTTCAAATTTATATGTTATGAATTAAGAGACCAACATATTTGTGCGCGTGATATGCAAACATATACGCTGTGTTACAAGTGTATCTGGCTCATCTTAACGCAAAAATATTTAAATGGGCTCATTCAGTTCTGTTGCTACAATGCCTAAAACGTCTGTAATTCATAATTTTGGGCTCCTTTCATTCAAGGAAGTTTTCAAGTGCGCCATGCAAAATACATCCTGTGTTAAATGTTGGTTGATATTGGAATATATGTCTCGATCTAACCTCGAATTTACCATAAAATCACGAATAATGATTATATAACAATTAGTTTCTGCATTCGTTAAAGGTAAACAATATTGAAGGTCTTTTTAAAAAAAAAAATGCTTGGCCCGTTATGTCCCTAAATATGGTCCGAAGTGTCTGGTCCGTAATGCCCCTGGTCCGTAGTGTCCTGACACCCGCGAGATACGTCTCCTTTGACCTCCCCGTGAAGAGCGTGTACTGATTTACTGTGCGCACGAACATTCTTATTCGTAAGACCACTGTCATACTTACGACCGCGTTGATAAATTAAGAAAATATTTTCGTAAGACAATTCTTACGAACATTTCGTATCTTACGAACGCTCGTTCGTGCGAATATTGATAAAACGGGCCCTATATGTTTGTATATACGCATTGCCACACATAATCAGTGAAGTTATACGGCTATGTACGCACTTTATACGAGTATACTACGTTTAATGTTAATGTGATCATTATGATATCATGGTTCGATTTTGTTTTAAAATGAATTCTGAGGGTTTAGTGGTAAAACATTAGTTGATTGTAAAACATGATTTCATATTATATTGAACTGATAGAATCCCTCATGTCAGTCCGGTCCTTTCAGCCAATTTACATTGGATGGAAGATGGTTATATTGATTAGTTTAAATAAAGTCATGTTTGAGAAACACGAAAAACGGTCACTGGCGCTAAAGACATTTTAGCGAACTAAATCATCGTTAAAATCATTAAAACTTGGCATATGTGTTGCATTGATAACAACAATTATGAAAGCATCATTATCGACAATTTTTCAAGAAACAAACAACTTCCATTTGAAGATAAATGTGCATATAGGTGGGAATGGGAAACTGCTAAGTTACCAGTCTGTCTTTTTGAAATACGCGACACTCTTGGCTTAAAATGTAAACTTTACTTCGGTAATTTGGAAAACATACCTTCTTTTCCGCTTGAAGACATGTTTAAAAAGGCGTTTACTTGCAATTTATGCAGTTTTTAGAGCATTTGTGTTATGTAAGGAAACCATGGTATTTGGTATAAATGTAAACAAATTTTATTCAAGCAACTAAATCTACAACACTATTCTAAGCCCCCTCGAAGATATTTACAAAATAAATGTAACATAGCATCGAAACATGAACACAATGTGCACAAATAACTCATCAAGCAAAATAATATCAACTTAACAACTTTATACATGCATATATGTGCGCTACTATGGGATTTACAACCTCTTATTAAGGTGATGTCATTTTAAGAAATCCAACATATTATGTCACTATGTGCAAGCAGGAAACACTATTTTCTGCATAATGGTCACTTCGTTTTCATATGTCCATATTTGTAAAATATTGCTTACTGCCAGTAAATGGTAATGTGCCATTCTGAACTATTGCCCATTAGAGTGGAAGACCTTAAAGAAGAGGTTGGAAATAGTACAGCGGCGCTCACATATGTTTGCTTTACGTGAATGTAAACCAACTACAAAAACTGCGAGAAAAGTACAATTGATATAAAATAAAAGAAGAATATGCGTATAGATAGAAAAACAGTCAACTATGTACACAATATGTGAAAATGACCGAAGAGAAGATAAAACAACATTCCTCATAAACATAATCATGTAATCTCAATATATTGAACATCATAAATTAAGAGTATTTGAATTTTGGTGCATGACTTCTATTAAAATAATGAAGTTACAGTGGAACCTCAATAATAAGACCACCATTGGTTCAGACAAAAGTCGGTATGAAATTGTAAGGTGGTCTGATTATCGAGTTAAACATGGGAACAAGTGGTCCATGGCAATACAGTTTTATTAATGAGATTGTTTTAAATCCGAGGAGATTTTTCATTGAAGTGTTACTTTATATTTATTCAAACATTGATTAGATCTGTATACACTTAATCTATTTTACGATTGCCCAAATTTTGACAGGAAAAATGTGTTCATTTTCACTTCGTTGCATTTTGAACAATTCCTGTTGATAGTAATGAGCGAACATGCTGCGTAAACATGAAATAAAATTGTGTAAATGTCTTCATTGTATCACAATGTCAGTTCATAAACCTTTAGATAACCTACACTGGGCGTTTTTAAATGTATTGAGTGTTGATTGGTTGACGTTATTGGATGGTGTTAGACATTTAAATATCAAAATTGACCTCTACATCACAACATACATCTAATGTCACCATTAGAACGTTTTGCATGTATAATCTCAAATCTAATCCGGTTCGATGATAACCCGTAGGAGTAATATTTCCGATTTTAAAATCCTGTTTCAATTACTTGTAACTGTAAATGGTTGAAATCTAGATAATACTGTTCACAACTGGATATATATAATACATGGACAAAATATGCTTAACACCATTAAACACGCAACTGTATTAATTAGGCTAATTACCAATGTTTAAAATATTGTTCAAAAAGTATTGATACTATGGACAAATAATGCATATTACATGATTCATTAAGTTTATGAAATTATGTTTGTGAATTAATACATAATTATTTCTTATTTATTACATGTTTTGAAGCCGACAATTTTCGGTTGCGTTTTTAATGGATTTAAGTATATTAAAAGCAGCAAAGGAAATCAACGAAACAGTATTTCTACAAACTGACCAGATGAAGGTATTACAACATAAAGGACCTGCACAAACACATACTATCTGATAATAGTATAGAACACATTGGTGTTTATAAGTAAGTGATGGTCGCGTTATTATGCATTTAATGTACAGTAAGCGAGTTCCTTTATCAAATACATACATATTGTTAAAGAATATCGAACGAATGAATTATAAGTTTGTAACTGATTAACTTACATGATGAATATGACAGTACTAAAATATGACACAAGCGGTTTAAAAAGTATATATATGAGAATGGGCATTTGAAATATATCTCTCCTTATAACAAAAACACGTGCGTTTTTTTATCTGACGAACAACTACACTACTGATTAACATGTATACAATAAGGGCGCATTAGCTTTCTAAGTATTGCTATATCCCTGGTGTGATACATTTAAGCACCCGATTTATAAACGAATATACACATTTTCATTTAAAGAAATATTTACTTTCAATCATTTCGAAATAATACGGCTATTTATGCATTATGCCAGTCAAGAAATTCAATTGTAATGTTTAGATTATAAAAACTAAGTAAGTTATACGGTATGTTGAACTTGGTCTTGGAATATGAAGAAAAATGTTATTGATAATAAGTATGCAAAATGTTACTAATATCACTAAAAAATAAACACAGTGGTCACTTAGGATTCAACACATTATAATTATCATTATCACAGTTATTTCCATTTCGATTGATTGTTAAACGATTATAATCGTTTTCGGTTCAATAATCGGAAGTGGAAGTGTGTGAGCATAGGTGTCGTCTTCGTCTGGATGAATCCTCTGAATGCGAACCGTGTTGTTGTCAGTTTTGATAGATGTGGAATCGTAGTGTGAACTTGAATCAATGTTTTTAAAATCTGCTTTGGTATCGTGAACTTCGCTTGCTACTGTTTTCATCGGCATAACTTCACTAAAATGTTCGTATGCTGGATTTGGCACCATACCATAGTCATAATCATCATTTATCTCTGGTTCGTTTGGTTCAGTTGCCTCTGTGATCTCGAACTTTCTTTTCCTGCAATATTTATGATTGTTTCATTGTTATGACTAAAAGCTATAGTTTTGCAGATATATCAGAACTATTTAGTTCTGTGATTGTTCAATATTAAAAGAGACAACATACGAACATGTGAGGTCGTATCGTGTCCAGCCAATTAGAAATATCGATTTATTTCGGCAAAGATAAATGGTTTTAAGGATGTTTTTTAGTCTCGTAATGCATTGTCTATAACATTCAACTCTTGAAAAGTAAAATAGTACATGTACCTGTATCTGGTTTGTATGTTGACACTGACGCAAGTAGATCTGATATTGTATTACTGTGTCCGAACTATTAGTGATTAGTTCATTTTGCATATCTGAAAGCATTTCGTAAAAACAGATCTTTTGACAGAAGCGCCAAAGATCCATTTTAGATTCGGGGTCTTTTAGTAGTTTGTTCAATCCGTCTGTAACATGTTATTATAACACGCTTTTTCGATTTGGTATATTTGATATAACTGTTAATAGAGAAATAATAATTATAAGTCCTTTTCAAATACTGTCTTAGCTACCTTACAATGCTTAACATGCTTAATTGAATTGCATACATTTGTACAGACTTGTCGCTCGTGATGTCCGTACTATGACCTTTTGATAAGGTGGTGTCCGTACTTCGACCACTTGATGAAGTGGCGTCCGTACTATGGCCGCTTGATGAGGTGGTGTCCTCGGTAGTAGTCACTTCTTCATTCAGGTTTCGGACACAAGTCATACTGAACTTTCCATCAGAAGTACTAGCTGCATAACACATTGAAATAAACTATAAGAAGAATATGCGTACATATGGAACAACAGGCAAATATGTACAAGGTATGTGAAAATGACCGAAGAGAAGATAAAACAACATTCCTCATAAACATAATAATGTAATCTCAATATATTAAACATCATATTTTAAGAGTACTTGAATTTTGTTGCATGACTTCTATTAATGTAATGAAAGAGAGAGAATACGTAACTACAGGGAAAGCCACATACATAAGACAATGCCTCCCCACGCAGATCTCCGAAAAAAACAACAATCCACAAAACATAAGGTACTAAAGGAGGTCAAACGGTACATATATTAAGGAACAGAGGCGCAAGGAATGACCCAGCAGACCACCAGGAATAACTAGGAGAATCAAAGTGGATAGTAAGGGAAGGGGAGTTGGGAATTAATGGATGGAAAAGATCACAGGACAAGTCAAGAAAACTGGCCTATTAAGGCCAACAATGGGCAGGAAACAATCTGAACACTGTATAAAGTGACAGATTTGCATAGGGGAAAGGGAAATACAAAACACATTCATAACATAAACAGAAACAACAATCATATAGCGAATTACAGCCTTGGAACTGTCAGCATAAAAGTCAGAATGGAACCTCAATAATAAGACTTTGGTTTAGACTAAAGTCTGTATTAATTGTAAGGCACTGTCTCATGTATGTGGTGTTCCCTGTAGCTACTTATTCTCTCTCTTTGATTATCGAGTTAAAACATGGAAGGAATTGTCCATGACAATACAGTCTTATAAATGAGATGGTCTTAATTCCGAGGTGGTCTTCCAGTGAGGTTTTAGTCTAAATTGTTTCAAACATTGATTATATACACACACTCCATTTTACAATGGCCAAATGTTTATCTGCACTATTTGTTTATATTCGTCATTGTGTGCACATAGAACAATGTAGTAATGTGCGAACATGCTGCTTAAATATGGAATACTATTTTGCAAATGTCTTCATTGTATCACAATGTCAGTCCATAATTCTTTAGATAACCTTAACAGGGCGTTTTTAAATGTACTGAGTGTAAACTGGAGTTATTGGATGGTATTAGACATTTCAATATCAAAATTGACCTCTACATAACAATATACATCTAATGTCACCGTAAGAACGTTTACATGTACAATATACTTATCTCAAATGTAATCCAGTTTGGTATAGGAGTGATATTTCCGATTTTAAAATCCTGTTTCAATTACTTGTAATAGTAAATGATTGAAAGCTAAATAATGCCTCTTAAACTTAAGAGATACTCTTCACAGCCGGAAATATATTATACATGAGCAAAATATACTTATACAGCTACCAGCTGTTATCAATGTTTAAAATAGTGTTAAAACATTATTGAAACTATGGACCAATGATTCATATTTCATGATTCGATAAGTTTATAAAATTCTTTTGGTAATTTAATATAGAATTATTTCTTCTTTATGTCGCGTTTGAAGCATACACTTTTTGGTTGCGTTTTTAATAGCTTTAAGCATATTAAAATCAGCAAAGGAAATCAAGGAAGCATTATTTCTACAAGCTGACTAGACGGACTCATTGCAACATTATTGCAACATTAAGAACCTGCGAAAACACATACTATCTGATAATAGCTCAGACGTTAAAACGCATTGGTGTTTATAAGTAAGTGATTGTCGCATTATTTATGCATTTAATGTACATTATCAAACACACAAAGATTGTTTAAGAATATCGAACCAATGAATTATAAGTTTATAACTGAAAAACTTACATGGCAGTTCCAACATATGGCACAAGCGGTTTAAAAATGAGTATATAAGAATAGGCATTTGAAACATACATCTCTTTAATACACACTACTAATTAACATGTATAAAATAAGGGCACATTAGCGTTCGAAATATTTCTGTATCCCCAATATAAAGTCTTTAAACTCCCCATTTATATACGGATATACAAATTTCCATTTAAAAAAAGTTTATTTGCGATAATTTCGAAATATTGTGGCTATTTATGCAGTATGCCAGTCCAGAAATTCAATTGTCATGTTTAGATTATAAACACTAAGTTCTATGATATGTTGAACTTGGTCTTGGAATGTGAAGATAAAAAAGAATTGCAAATAATGTTGCAAAATGTTACTTGTATCACTGAAAAGTGAAAAGTAAACACAGTGATCACTTAGGATTCAACACACTATAGTTCTCATTATCACATGTATTGTCATTTCGATTGGTTGGTAGTCGTTTATACTCGCTTCCGATCCAATTACCGGAAGTTGAAGTGACTGTGTGGTCATAGGTGTCGTCTTCGTCTGGATGAATCCTCTGAATATGAGCCATGTTGTTGTCAGTTTTGATTGGTGTGGAATAGAAGTGTGAACTTGAATCAATGTTTGTAAAATCTGCTTTTGTATCTTGATCTTCGCTTGCAATTGTTTTCATCGGTAGAACTTCTCTGAAACGTTCGTATGCTGGATTTGGCACCATACCATAGTCATCATTATTCTCTGGTTGGTTTGGTGCAGTTGCCTCTGTGATCTCGGGCTTTCTTTTCCTGCAATATTTATGATTGTTTCATTGTTATGACTTAAAGCTATAGTTTTGCAGATATAGCGGAAATATTTTGTTCTGTGATTGTTCAATATTAAAAGCAACAACATACGAAAATGTGAGGTCGTATCAGCCAATTTTAGAAATATCGATTTATTTCGGCAAAGAGATATGGGTAGCACATATTAATAAAACAACATAAAATATTTAATAAAATTAACTACATCATGATTAAGAATAACCATGGCATGCACACAGCACCAATTTTAACACAAAAAGAGTAAACTCATATTTCCAGTGTGATGCTTGTGATCTTAGAATCAGGTTTTCTGAGCGAAAAGTATCAAATCATTACATTCAGTATTGTCAGTTGCATTGCACATACCTTTTGCAACAAATTATTGCTATTATCACCACAGCTATGAATGCAACTCCTCCAACGCTCCCTGATATAATAGCTGCAATAGTAATTATTGTTTTACATAAACCTGCACAATAATATACATTCTGTATTTGTATAAGGGAAATATATCAATACAAAACCTTGCCAAAGAAGAACAAAACATTTTAATTCCAACAATAAAATCAATTTTAATAACTGATTCATATTTAACTATTTAATGCTAAATTTGATGAAACAAGAAGACTAAGCAGTAAACATACAACAATCAGGGCATATTATAACATAGTGGAGTTAAAGTAAATTCAATAATGTTATCAATTGTATAATTTAATCGGGATATTAATTACGAAGACATGTATCATATAATTTGAACATCCGTTTCTTTTTTCTGGTTTTAATGATGTTTTTTTAGTCTCGTAATGCATTGTCTATAACATTCAACTCTTGAAAAGTAAAATAATACATGTACTTGTATCTGGTTTGTATGTTGACACTGACGCAAGTAGATCTGATATTGTATTACTGTGACCGAACTATTAGTGATTAGTTCATTTTACATATCTGAAAGCATTTCGTAACAAAGATCTTTTGACAGAAGCGTCAAAGATCCATTTTAGATTCGGGGTCCATTAGTAGTTTGTTAAATCCGTCTGTAACATGTTATTATAACACGCTTTTTGGATTTGGTATATTTGTTATTTCCTTAATGGAGAAAAAATAATTATAAGCCCCTTTCATATACTGTCTTAGCTACCTTACAATGCTTAACATGCTTAAATGAATTGCATACATTTGTATAGACTTGTCGCTTTGTTATATTTACTACAGTTATATTATGTTGTGTACTCCCATGCGAGTCACATATGAAAGAAACACTAAAATAAATTAATTATTTTTCTGTTATCAGGATCCTTGTTGTGTAGATTAATGTGTTAACACTTACCAATCAGATTAATGTTGGTTTCACTTTCAGGATTTGCATCATTTGGTGCTTTTGTTTGATGCGTTTGGGAAACTGTTGGTTCCCTCGTGGTGTCCGTACTATGACCTGTTGATAAGGTGGTGTCCGTACTATTACCACTTGATGAAGTGGCGTCCGTACTATGGCCGCTTGATGAGGTGGTGTCCTCGGTAGTAGTCACTTCTTCATTCAGGTTTCGGACACAAGTCATACTGAACTTTCCATCAGAAGTACTAGCTGCATAACACAGAGGCAATACTTTTGCTTGACATATTTAATAGATACTCATAAAATCAATTGACTTAGAAACAGCGATAATCACTTGTGGTCTGCAATTATAGTTCAATGAAGATATACTTTAGATTGAGTTTTCACCCACTTTTACCGTAAAGTTTACGAGATTCATTTCAACTTAAACGCCTCGGTTATTTTAAAGACTTACTTCCTGATTAAGTTTGATTCGGTTGACTACCCCTTAAAAGGCGATAACTACATCATTCCTCGCAACATACATTCGATGAGTAACAAATCATTTGTACCTTACACAATAAGACTATGTAATAACTAATGTGTACCTTACACAATAAGACTATGTAATAATTTGACTTCAGATTCAAACCGTCTTTATATCCTATTTAAACAACAATCTTTAAGGTATTCCATCCATAATCAAAATACTTCATTTCCATTGTATATGTATGGCTCAGTCAGCAAAATATAAAATTGTTACAAAATTTAATATCAAAATATTATCATTTATAATTGATTTGGATTATGAAATCCTTTTCAAAATTGCATCAATACGTTTTTTTCTAAAAACAAATAATTAAAATAATTTAAGAAACCTGAACTTTTTCATAAAGAACCGTAATAAAGCGATAACATATTGAAAATATATTGAAACTATTTAAAAAGTTATTAAGAGACCAAACTTTACTCAGAGAAATGTCCACGTAATTCTGTTCAAAATGAAATTGCGCTGTAACCGGACCGTAAAAAATCTGAAAATTTGAAATATTCTGTGTTAGATAATGTAACAAATTGTTATTACAGACAATTTGATGCCCCATTGATACATCAATTTAGTTTAGGTCATCTGCTATTAACAATATTTTTATTTGAAAGAAAATTTGCCAACTTCTTAAATGCTATATGCATAAATGTAAAAAACAAAATTATTGTTAATTATCCATTTATTGGTCATTTTTGTAAGGCTAACGTTTTCAGAAAGGAAGTTTATATAGAAAAAAGGTCATAACAAATTGATGAAATTTTAAATTTATATTGTACAGATTGAATCAAAACATGTTTCATTTGCCTTTTGAGAAATGTCCATTATGGATGGAATGCCTTAAATAATCTGCTCATCATAGATCAGCCCATGTCCTCAATTTGCTCATTTTCACTACTGACAAACGATCATAAGTTCGCAGCTCAACGAGTTAACTGATTGATTTGCACGTATACAAGACAACATCATCCACCGACGACCATCAATATTATGAGTTTGTTGCTCTTTACTAATTCTGTTAAATAATGCTATATAGCTTCATTTTATTTTGCTGGCTACCACAATATATGACATCACACCATTAAATCATCACAATAGTTGTATAAATTATGATAACTATACATGTACTCGTAAATCTGATATTACACATGACCCAACTTGTAGATGTGGTAATCCTTGCGAGAACGATCGTTTCACTAGTTTTGTGAATACTGATTGTATGATGACCAACGATTTCATCTCATGAGATGTTTATCAATGTATTGATTGTAACTTGCCTTGTTACCGTTCGGAAGTGAGACTCTATCTCCTGAGGAAAACGCGTACATGTATATCTTGCAGAAAGTGTATCGTTAATTGTAGAGTTCGAAAAGTTTTTAACATTGCATAGTATACTTTATAATATATATACATGTATGATATTTACTGTATTGTCCACACCCATGATAATTAATTATATCATTATATTTTCTTATTACTTGCTACTGTTTCTGTTTAAATAAAATTTATAGATTTGTATTTGTAATAGCATTTACTTTCTGGCAGTTGCCATGTTTCAGTATACGTTCTGGGAGAAAACTTCGATGATATTGTAATAATTTGAGCTCAATCGCGTTGTTAATATTAATTGCTATTAGGTATTATTTAACTCAAACTGATACAATTGTTTTATCAAAGGTGTCTACTACTTTTTGTAATTAAGGCGTACAGTCGTTAAGGTGTCCTGAAATGATATTATCCTAACCGCCAGAAATTTACACATGATATGCTTAATGACGTGGAGTCAAAGGTTGAGACGAGTTAGTGTAACGGGGTTTTAAGTTACAGAAATAGCCAATGTCATGCAGAAACTATTCCAGGTTTTAGGACGAAGAAGATACCTGTGTAGAATTACAGACCGTATGCCAGCCGGATGACTTTTTCACAAACGATTTGATAAATATCAACTTAGGTGAATAGGAGTATATTTTCTTGAAAATAAACTGATGAAGAAGTAAAGCATTTGCAATTGGATTTATTTACAACACAAATAGACGAATTGGTGTAAGTACGTGCGCATATAGTTTCATTAGGCTAAAACAAAATTATTTTTTCCACTCAACAATTGAATAATAGGTGTAACTGGATGATTAGATTAAAAGTAAGATTCGTAAAGTCATAGTAAACTAAAACATCCCAATACCTTAAATGTATAAGATTGAAACTGAGTTTTTTTATTCAAATAGCAACATACTTACACGCAATCTGGAGACAAAATCCACTATTTGGTACGTTGGATGAATAAACAAGTTGTGTTTCTCTAGTAATATTCACTTGAGATACACCTTCAGAATCGTGTAATGTTACATTATTTATTTCAAACACGAAAGCATAACCAGGTGATAGTGAAGTTTTAGCGTATTGTATATTCAATATAATTTCTTTACTTCCAGCAGGAATGATAGTACATCTACACACGACAGCTGTACATACGGGGAAACACCCAGTGCTCACGTACATTTGTGTCGTCTCATTTACATCATTCTGCCTGCATACATGAATAACTGCAATATAATATTAAATGTATTGATAATAAGTCTTATAACGATGATAATATTTATAATTCTACACTTAATAAAAGGCAATGGCGTACCTTGTACCTTAAGTGGTTATTTGCAGGACTAAACATGTAATGGAAATCGGGCTACGACTAAACCGATATCAGCTCATAAGCGTAGTCCGACTTCAAATATATGTTAAAGAGGGTCAAGAACCTATTAAAGCAGTCATTGCCATAACTCATCAACACAATAAAGAGCACCCAATCAAATTGTATCAAACTGAAATCAGCAGATATAGATATATTGGAAATAATTTGTGAGGATCTAGATCTGTACGACAGACACTATTTTTTCAAAGGTACGTGATGGTGAATTTACAACGAGTTATATATTCTGTCGCAATAAAGAAACTGTGCAATTTTATAGCTATAGTTTTATAACTATTTGGAATAATATTAGATGTATATGTATATTCACGTACTAATTGCTCTAATTGGTCCGACATTTTATCGGATATTTGCCATCCAACTGTCAATAGACTATTTTTAAAATGCATCAAAATAGTGTAGTGACCTTGGAATCCGGTCTTGGTCACGGAAGGTTCGCATGGGTGTTATCTATGTGGAAGCCATCTTGAGAGTAGGAGCTGACTGAAAGTTGTCTGCGATTTCTGGGCATTCATGGCGTATTGGCCGTACTTTGAAGATTGACAGTTCGGGTAAACATAACAGATCGCTTCAATAGGAAACGGAATAGAAATAAAATCTAAGCCCAATAAATTTAACGCCACGATTAATTTACTTTCAATGTTTGACAAGTGATAAATAAACGCACTGGTCGAAGGCGACTGTATTGCGTTTGTTAAATTGTTGCATTAAACACTTACCAGGTACGTTATTAAAACACGCATTGAAACCATTTATTCCTGAAATTAAATGATGCTTTAATATATTAACCTATTAAAACTTTAATACTGTGACACGACATATCCATTTGATTAAGATTTGCGAAACAATTCCTCAATAATTTACTGCTCTGTCGTCATAATGGTGCATACTTCTTTTATGGAACATGTTTTTTCTATAAAGCTACCGGAATATTGGTTTTAATTACACATAATGTTTTGCAAATGAAATACATGTTAAACAGCTGAAATTCTTTATTCCCAACCAGAACATGAGTTGATAAAAGTTATAAATGTGTTAAAACAACTTCAAAATAACATTACCATGGAACGTCCAGATATTAATATGACACAAAATAATCACTAAAATCCTCATAGTTATATATTTATGATACTTATTCTGATCATTAATTTGTTATTCAAACGCATTTTCAAACTTCCGAATTTAGTTGCTCAAACACCGTAAATAGCCAAGTGTGGTGAATTACAGGACTTGAACATAGTTTAATTGTAGAAGTGTATTGTGTAAACTTGTATAGGGATCTAATTGGTCGATGTAACCCTGTTAAAACCACGTGAATCGTTTCAGATCACTTTGCCGTAATGCAGTGAAAAATCTCTAACTACAGATTAGCAGGATAGATCTTTTGACCAATATATTATCATGTTAATCATTGTGTTGCTATGAAGTGTCCCTATTTTACAATACGGGGTTTATTTCTGATAGAAATATAATAACCGGAAAAAGTGAAGTTAAATTCCCATTCAGAATACACTTTAGATATTATCTTATCAAGCAATCAACTGAAGTATAAATTGGTTTATGTTTGACGCATTCATACAATGCATTATATCAGATATATTCATGGTGTCGTGAATGTTGTTTATTGATTTAAACATTTAAAGTGTGAATTGCTTATAAAGATGAAACCCCGGATTGAAATGTGTAATATTTTACTTCGGTCCTAAAGCATAATATGACTTAGAATGTACTAAAAAATACACTTTATAGTTCGGTTTTCGTCCGTCATGTTTTATTTGCAAATCACAAACTTTAGTGCAGTCTTGTGATATACAGATATAGTATGTCAACATGATTGATATCTATAAGAAGATACACGCGCAGATATCTTGCATAGAAATCAAACTATACATTTTATGTTTATAGTGTTGGTAGTGTGGTCAAAGGTATGTCAAAAATAAAGGCTTGTAATAAACTATGCAATCACTGTAATTGTTAAATTTTCCTTTGGAAACGACTTAATTTAAACATTTCCCAGCGTATTTTCAATTTGTAAGTTCGGTATTACATTGTTTGTGCATTTATAATAATTCGACTATCTTGTTGCTTAAACTTAGTATTTTATTTATAAAATATCAAGCCAATAGAATAAGGTAATTAACGAACCAAAACCATGCTGTACATTAACCTAGTGCTAAATGCGTATGTAAGACCAGCGGGGTGAAAGATATCCTCAGGATTGAAATAAATATGGGTATTTCCCTCTAATCATGCGGTACAAACAACTATGTATCGTTAACATCGTGCTCGAATCGCAATCGAAACAAAGACAGGATTTCACGTCTGACTGAACTTCAATAGATCTAAAATAAAATTGTGTTTGTACCCCTGTTAAAATATTTCTTTAACGAATTCCGGAGTGTAACGTCTATTTGCAATATGGTAACAAACAAAAATCAATGGAAAACTGGAGGAATAAGATATGACAGGTGTATGTTATATATTGAACAGATAGAATCCCTCATGTCAGTCCGGCCCTTTTAGCCAATTCACATGGGATGGAAAATGGTTATATTGGTTATTTTAAAGACATTTTAGCGTACACAATCATTGTTAAAATCTTATCGGAATTTGACCTATGTGTTGCACTCATAAAAGCAATAACAGAAACTCATCGTTATCGAAAATTGTTCAAGAAACAAACAACTTACATTGAGATATAAATGCACATGTATGTGGAAATGGTAAACAGCTAAGTTATCAGTCTGTCTTGAAATACCCGACACACTTGGCTTAAAATGTAAACTCTACTTCGGTAATTTGGAATACATATCTTCTTTTCCCCTTGCAGTCATGTTTACAAAGGCGTTTACTTGCAATTAATGCAGTTTGTTTAGATTTCGCATTTGTGTTATGTAAGAAAACCGTGGTATTTGGTATGACTGTAAACCAATTTATTCGATATTATTCAAGCAACTAGATCTACAACACTATTCTAAGTCCTCTCGAAGATATTTGCAAAATAAATGTAACATATCATCGAAATATGAACACAATGTGCACAAATAATTCATCAAGAAAAATAATCTCAACTTAACACCTTTATATACGTACGCTAATATGGGATTTACAACCTCTTTTGTAAGTGACGTCATTTTAAGAAAATCCAACATTTTATGTCACTATGTGCAAGCAGGAAACAATATTTTTCTGCATAATGGTCACTTCGTGTTCATGTTTCCATATGGGTAACATATTGCTTACTGTCAGTACATGGTAATGTGTCATTCTGAACTATTGACCATTAGAGTGGCAGACCTTAAAGAAGAGGTTGGAAATCGTACAGCGGCGCTTATATGTGAATATCAACCAACAATAACAACTGCGTGAACAGTACAATTGATATAAAACACAAGTAGAATATGCGTACAGACAGTACTACAGACACATATGTACAAAATATGTGAACATGACCGAAGAGAAGATAAAAACATTCCTCATAAACATAATAATGTAATCTCAATATAATGAACAAGATATACTAAGAGTATTTGAATTTGGATGCATGACTTCTATTACTCTAATGCAGTTACAGTGAAACCGCTATAATAAGACCATTATTGGTTCAGACAAAAATCGCTATAAAAGTGTAAGGTGGTCTGATTATCGAGTTAAACATGGAAAAAAGTGGTCCATGACAATACGGTCTTATTTATGAGATGGTCTTAATTCCGAGGTGGTCTTTCAGTGATGTGTTACTTTAAATTGATGTAAACATTGATGATATACACTCAATCCTTTTCACGATGCCCAAATGTTGACCTGAAATATTTGTCTATATTCACTTTGTTGCATTTTGAACAATATCTGTTGATAGCGTTAGAACGTATTGCATGTATAATATACTTATCTCAAGTCTAATCCGGTTTGATGATACTAGTAACCCGTAGGAGTGATATTTCCGATTTAATATCCTGTTTCAATAACTTGTAACTTGTAAATGGTTGAAAGCTAAATAATGCCTCTTAAACTTAATAGATACTGTTCACAGCCGTATATATATAATAAAACAAAATATACTTATTACCATTAAAAACTCAACTGTTTAATTAGGCTTCATTTTATACACGGTGTTAAAAGCTACCAATTGTTACCAATGTTTAAAATATTGTTCAAAAGGTATTGAAATTATTGACCAATAAATCATATTTCATGATTCAATACGTTTATGAAATTATTTTAGTGAATTAATATAGAATTATTTCTTCTTTATGTCATGTTTTGAAGCAGACAATTCCCGGTTGCGTTTTTACTGGCTTTAAGTATATTTAAAACAGCAAAGGACATCAACGAAGCAGTGTTTCTACAAACTGACCAGACGGACTTATTGCAACATTAAGGACTTCCACAAACACATACATTTTGTACTATCTGATACTAGCTTAGAACACATTTGTGTTTATAAGTAAGTGATGGTCGCGTTATTTATGCTTTCAATGTACATTATCAAACACACAACAATTGTTTTAGAATATCGAACAAATGAAGTATAAGTTTATGACTTAATAATAATTTACAATTGTCATGAATATGACAGGACCAAAATATGGCACAAGCGGTTTAAAAAATTGATATAAATGGACATCTGAAATCTGACGGACCACTACATTACTGATTAACATGTAAAATAAGGGTGCATTATCTATCTAAGCATTTCTGTATCCCCAAGATGAAGCCTTTAAACTCCCCATTTTATATACAAATTTCCATTTAAAGAAATGTTTACTTTCGATCATTCCGAAATAATATGGCTATTTATGCAGTATGCCAGTCCAAAAATTAAATTGTAATGTTTAGATTATATGCACTAAGTTCTATGGTAGGTTGAACATGGTCGTGGAATATGAAGATAAAAACAATTGCAAATAATGTTGCAAAATGTTACTTTGTATCACAGAAAAGTAAACACAGTGGTCACTTTGGATTCAATACACTATAGTTCTCATTATCACAGTTATCGTCATTTCGATTGATTGGTTGTCGTTTGTACTCGTTTCCGGTCCAATTACCGGAAGTTGAAGTGGCTGTGTGATCATAGGTGTCGTCTTCGTCTGGATGAATCCTCTGAATATGAGCCTTGTTGTTGTCAGTTTTGATTGGTGTGGAATAGTAGTGTGAACTTGAATCAATGTTTGTAAAATCTGCTTTTGTATCTTGATCTTCGCTTGCAATTGTTTTCATCGGTAGAACTTCTCTGAAACGTTCGTATGCTGGATTTGGCACCATACCATAGTCATCATTATTCTCTGGTTGGTTTGGTGCAGTTGCCTCTGTGATCTCGGGCTTTCTTTTCCTGCAATATTTATGATTGTTTCATTGTTATGACTTAAAGCTATAGTTTTGCAGATATAGCGGAAATATTTTGTTCTGTGATTGTTCAATATTAAAAGCAACAACATACGAAAATGTGAGGTCGTATCAGCCAATTTTAGAAATATAGTTTTGATTGGTGTGGAAGAGTAGTGTGAACTTGAATCAATGTTTGTAAAATTTGCTTTTGTATCTTGATCTTCGCTTGCTAATGTTTTCATCGTCAGAACTTCACTGAAATGTTCGTATGCTGGATTTGTCACCATACCATAGGCATAATCGTCATTATTCTCTGGTTGTTTTGGTGCAGTTGCCTCTGTGATCTCGGGCTTTCTCTTCCTGCAATATTTATGATTGTTTCATTGTTATGACTAGAAGCTTTAGTTTTGCAATCGGAAACATTTAATTCTGTGATTGTTCAATATGAAAAGCGACGACATATGAAAATGTGAGGACGTGTCGTAACCAGCCAATCAGAAAAATAGAATTACAGTAAAACCTCACTTAAAGACCACCTCAATAATAAGACCATCTCAAAAATAAGAATCCAATTCCCAAGTCAACGTTCACTATTTTGCTCATTATTCAACCTCAATATTAAGACCACCTCAATAATAAGACCAGTTTTCAAGAGTCCCAATGGTGGTTGTATTATTGAGGATTTACTGTATTAGATTTATTTCGGCAAAGAGATATGAATTGCACATATTTATAAAACAACATAAAAATGTTTAAAAATTAACCACATCTTGATTAAGAAAAACCACGGCATGCACACATCACCAATGATAAAAAAGAGTAAACTCATATATCCTTTGTGGTGCTTGTGGCCTTAGAAACAGCTTATATGAGCGAAAAGTATCACATCATTGCATTGAGTATTTTCAATAGAGTTGCACCTACCTTTTGCAACACATTATTGTTATTATCACCACAGCTATGAGTGCAACTCCTCCAACACTCCCTGATATAATACCTGCAAGAATAAGAACAATCGCTTTATATAAACATGGACATTTTTGTGCATTATGTAATTGTTTAAGGGAAATATATCAATATAAAAATACTGGCTAAAGAAAGACAATACATTTTAATTTCAATAATCAAATTTACTTTAATAATTGATTCATTTTAAAATATTTAATGTTAAATTAACTTAAACTTTATCAACATGCAAGAAGACTTAACATTCATAGTCTTGCAGAAAACATATCACAATCAGGGCATATTATAACATAGTGGACTTATTAAGCAAATTCATTTATTGTATCAACTGTATAGGGAAGTTAATAAACAAGACATGTATCATATAATATAAACACTCGTTTTCTTTTCTGGTTTTAAGGATGCCCTTTTCCCAAACAAATCTCGTAATGCATTTTCTATAACTTTGAACTCTTGCAAAAAAGAAATGGTATAAGAATTTGTACGTGGTGTGTATGTTGACACTGACGCAAACAGATTTAACATTTTTTGTTACTGTAACCGAAGTATTAACTGATGATTATTTCTAAAAAGACCATCTGACAAAAGGGCAATACATCCATTTGTGATGCGGGGTCCTTTGGTAGTTTCCGTTTGTTCCATCAATCTGTAACTTGTTATTATAACATTAGTTTAATTATCGTTATCGTGCATTTAAGAACAATGCTATTAGAGAAAGGATAATTGTGTAAGCCCCTTTCGTATACAGTCTTAGCTACGTTACAATATTCAACATGCTATGAATCTCATACATTTGTATAGACGTGTCGCCTTTGTAAATCTTCAAACTACATTTCATTTTATGATGCTCATGGGATTCACATAGGAAAGAAATACTAAAATAAGTAGGGATGTAAACAAATTAACCGTTCGAACATGCGGTTATCGGTTAGTAAAATCATTAACCGGCTAATCGTTAAATTGTTTTGAAAACATCTACTTTTCATTATGGAAAAAATCGTAAAAATATATCCGTGGTAACAATTTCAATACTTTGTCCCTGAAAGGTGTGAAACAACGGCGTAAGCGGCCACAATTGATAATCCGCAACTAACAGTTTGACACGTATGCATTTGCTACAAATATGCAATGGAAATGTCATTTAATTGTCAAGTGTTCAAATGACAGCCGAACAACTCTTTTGGCGTTCGAGAATTTAGGCATACTTCAACAGTTGTTATTTTACTGAACTTTGTGTTTTAATATTCGAATATATTGTAACTGACTTTTAAATTAAATGTGATATGGAATAATTCAATTCGTCATATATCATATTATAATGTTAGAAATAAAACAGGATATTTTGTTTTTGTTTTTATTATTTATGTTCAGCACTTAGCAGAAATAAAACACTATCCGAACTAACGTCAGAAAATATAGGTCTAGTTTACCGATGTCATGGTAAACAGACACACAACAAACTACGAAACACTTAACGAATGTCATGTTCGGTTAACCGGTTAGATAGATAACCGAATAGTGACATCCCTAAAAATAAGTATATTTTTATTTTATCAGGATCCTTGTTATGTAGATTAATGTGTTAAAACTTACCAATCAGAGTAATGTTATTTGATGAGGTGGTATCCAACGCAGTAGTCACGTTTTCATTCAGTGTTCGGGCACATGTCATATTGAAGAAATACCGATATTTGCTTGTGTTCGCCATTATAGTCCAATAAAGACACAGTTTATGTTGAGTCTCTTCTTTACCCACTTCATCTTAGACGAGAAAAGCGTAAACTTTGTATTTTACGAGATTCAACTGTTTGATTTTGTTGACTACCACTTAAAATAGCGATAACTACATCATTCCTAGCAACAGACACCAGATGAGTAACAAATCACGGTACCTTCCACAATAAGACGATGGAATAACTTATAATTTGACTTCAGATTCAAACCGATTTTATCTACTTTTAGAAGTGGCAATCATTTCAGATCAATCTGTAAATACAATCGTTATATCACAGATCAGCCAAAACCCTAAATTACACGTATTGGGGCTTTTCCGGTATTCACAAACACTCCCTTCATGACATTGTCTTGGTTGTTCCCTGTACTGCTCGTACACACATGAATTACTAAAATAACAGTAGTATTAACAATAATAACAATAATGATACTGATAATAGTAGTAATAGTATATATTGTAATATTCGGCGGTAAATTTTATCAAAACTGGACAAATTTCTACAGTAGATTTTTGTAAAACAGAGATATCAGAATTGTAAATTCTAAAATTGTGATGTCATTTGAACGATTGCCTTTAAACTGATCAGAGAAAAATAAAACACGTAATAAATAATAGTATGTGTATTGGTGATTTTACGACGACTTTTTGTGTTAAACATTGTAAAATTATTTCGGTGTGCACTTACCGGGTTTGTTTGGTGAACAATACTCGACACCATTTATTCCTGCAATTATATAGTGCTTCGTAATACATATCTAAAACTTAAAATACTATGTACTTGTAAATGCATAAACGTGTGACTGAATTTGTAATATGAGTTTATTTTTGAAAAAAACAACAACAACAATAGTCTACGTCACTGTGGATCACGTCCCTTGTATTGTAAGTTTTATCTACAAAGATATTTAAAATACTTCTATGCATACGTATAAAAAATAGTGGAATGATAAAATTCGATGTTGGTAATCGTTATACGTTAACAGAGACAAGTAACAGTGACTAAACCCCTCAATTTGAGTTGATCAAGGTTATAATGCGTCTATCAATTAAAAAAACCCATAAACACTGTAAAAACATTACCGTGTAATGTCCAGAGATTAATATGACACAAAATAACCCAAATCCTCATATTTATTTACTTTGATATATGTACTTATTACATATATTAAAATTTAATTCACGCCACAGCTTTCAAACTTCCGAATTTAGTTGTTTAAACATCGTATATAACCAGTTTATGTGAAGTTGAATGACGTATGTTTTGCATTGAAATAGTGTATTGCGTAAAATTGTATAGGGATCTAATTTTAGATTAATTGCATGTAGTCATGCAGTGCGATTGAACATTCGACAAACTCGGCTATTTTCGTAATCTCTTCGGTGAAACTGAACCGAGGTAAGCCGATTGCAACAATAATTGAAGTTGGTCATACTTCTTTGATTACCCAGTCTTCACAAATATGTAGGAAGATAGTAGTACTTTTAACAGCGGATTTGACGGATGTTTAAGTAAATGCATATTGTTATTAATTTATTTAAGCAATTTGTACATCGAACGTTTTGTCACGTGTATTTGTAACTATGAAATATAAACTTTATAAATATTTTGGGACATTTTGGTTTGCACGAAATATGTCATGCTATATTCAAGAAACGAGGATATTTACTAATATAATTATAATATGGCTTTGTCCAAAGATTCAAGTAATCTCCTTGTGCGTACATTTATGTCATATAGACAGTTTTTAGCTCGTTAAATGACACATTAGCGCATGAATCTATGCACTGTTGATCTTATCAATAGAGGTTTATTTAAATTTCGTTTAAAAGAACGATTAAAGGAAAAAAATTGAATTTGTTTACAATGAGGTAATTGATATTAAAAAAAACAGAAGATGATTTCAATTTCGTTAAAAAGAACGAATCAAGAAAATTTCGATAGTTTTATTGATTGTCTTTGTAAACATAAACTTAAATGACCGTACTTTATCACTTTACTTACGAATTAAACATACCCCTTACTCTCACGTGCAGTCAAATACGCGTCTATAACGACGCAGTTAAAGAAAGGTAACTCCGAAATTGTGTTGTTATTATGTGTACACACAAGTTAAATATTCAGCTGAGCTCGCTTAAAATGTTGCGATCTTCTAATCAGGCCTGTTTTCGGAAATATAACTTCTGATATAGTGTACTTATATTATGGATAACTTATTTGCCATGTTTGTTGAGATCTAAACATACTGTAAAACTTCAATAATACTACCACCCATGGGACGATTGAAAGCTGGTCTCTTTATTGAGGTGGTTTATTAATGAGGTTGAATAAAGACCAAAACAGTGAACATTGACTTTAAATGGTGTTCTTAATTTTTGAGGAGGACTTATTTTTTAGATGGTCTTTAAGTGAGGTTTTACTGTATCTTTCCAAGGTTGTACTGGAGAAGTGCTGTTATATATTTTTATTGTTTAGTTCTGCCCTAAATTCCAGTGTTCACTAATACACATGTCAACCGCGAAGATCTGAACTGGAACATTATAACCGATACTTACCACTCTATACACAGTGGACACAATTTACGCCAATGAGTGTTGGAAGGTTTGAGTGTCTTATTGAGTAATAATGCTAACTGAGTGCAGAGTATTTTTGGTGTCTATTTGTGTTGAGATTTGAGAGTGAATAAAGCATTAAGCACAATGAACTTACAGTCAAATTGGGAGTCACGCTCACATCTCCAAAAAGAAAACTTAGCACTCAGTAAGTATGGTAATCCATTTCAAACACCCAAAATTCCAAACTCAGACTCAGATTGAATCTTTACCAAAAATACATTTATGTCATAACAGATTGAATATATTATATTTTCTGCTGCTTTTTTCTTGCTCTTGTTGCTTTATTACGAATTACAGAATTTGCCACAACTGGTAAGCGCACATAGATTACAGTGTTGATGTTATAAAAGCTATGGTAGGTTATATAATAGGTAAATTATTAGGTAATTGCTCCTTCACTTGAACTTTACCTAGAGTTTAAGTAAGTGTTCAACTTATACCAGTTTGTTTGACTTACAAATACTTGTAAACATGTTTTGTAATGAGTCTAACCCAGTTCAGTGTTATTACTTATTGCCTCAGTTTAATAGACTAAGTATGTTATAGCCCTGTCTTGTATGCCTATATCATATACAGTTCCAATATAAGGAAACAATGTTAACCAAAACTATTCAGTCTTTGTCATGCTTATAGACTTACACATTACAACAGAATGAATCAGCTTTCACTATTTTGATTGGTTTTAAATGTAAACACTCTTATCGCTGGGTGCAGTTTATCCATTTTATGTTGATGGTTTCGACAACGGACTATCATGAAATGGAAATGTAACGGTAACACCCTAGCATTTTTTGGCGTAAATAAGGATGTTCGCCGTTTTTATTTCCATGTGTTTAACTTGATTACATGCTTTGTATGATACAGGTATTTCAGCACAACGCTTTTATATCAGGACCGTTAGTTCTTCAATATCTAAAGGTGGTTAGCACCGTAAAGATCAAGGTTTTTGTAACATTCAGTTGGAGAATATTGGCGGTTGTATCAGTGGTATGCGAGTGGAAGACATCCTTGACACAATCAAGCATTTTTCATCTTTTCTTGAACCTCCTTAATGAAAATGCAATCTTGTCAATTGCACCCGCGTATCAAGAATTTCATTTACATACGTTACAGCCGTAAGTGTGCCATTCTCAATGATATGGAGGTCCGTCTTTCCATGGATGCTGAAGCCCACTGTAACTACAATTTTCAGCTATACAGACAGGCGTAAATAGCTCATTTCTCATTCTCCAAACTCTCGCCCGCCTATCTGCGAAATCAACACAGAATCTGGACTCATCAATTCAGAGGACCGGTGTCCAATCCTGAAAAAGTCCATTTGACATGGTCACAGGCCCTTCCCAGACGCCCCCGAATGTGATGATGTTGCAGAGGGATGCGTATGGATTGCTTTCGGGCACTCAAACAAGCATCATGTAGACGATTTCTGATCGTTTGTATGTATAATCCAACACCAGCATTCTGGATGTCATTTCTTAACATGGTAGTATTCCGGAAACGATTCCTTCCAGCCTGGACGACAATAAACCGGTCATGGACCTGGGTTGTAGGTGTCCACGCATGAAATTTCAATGTGTCTGGTAACGTTGTCATATCCTTCCAACGACACTCTGTGACACGCCAAGACGATGTGCAACCAGTCTTTGAGAGAGCCCTGTCTCAAGTAAACCAATACCTTCATTCCTTTCTATATTATCGAAACGCCTTTTACGTTGTGCATTCGCCATGTTTACTGACAATTTTCAACACCCTAGCGCATAAAATGAGCAAAACGTTAAAATGTTTGACAAGTTCACGATTGTACATATGCAAAAACCTGCTTGTCATGGGTACTAGTATGCCATTTCCCGAGTTCACCGTGCAAGGTCACCGTGACATTGTAATATAAAAACGACAGGTGTATTCACCATTCACATGTATACATTTATTGCAATGAAAATATTTTGACATATTCCTACACTGCATGTAAAATATAAGGCATTATCAAATTTTGTAGCAATAGTATTTCAAAATATTAGGAAACTCGAAATATTACACCTTAACATAAACTTACTCCTTATAAGATTTAATGCATAATGACAAGCTTACAATACAATAATATGTCTAAATACATTACAAATATAACTTCAGTAAGCATTATCAATTACCAGATAAATGTTAAACATAAAGTCACCATTACATGAAATATTGGTTACTTAAGTGTCAAACTTAAATAACATTATTGCATGCACCTTCTGCGTAAGAACGAGTACCTGGGTTAACAAAATGTAACGTGACAAATACTTGTTTTGTGAAAAACTGCATAAAAACGCTTAAAACTCGTTCCCGTGACTAAGTTATCTCGTTCCCACGACTTGGTTAGCTCGTTCCCACGACTTGGTTATCTCGTTCCCACGACTAAGTTATCTCGTTCCCACGACTAAGTTATCTCGTTTTCACGACTAAGTATCTGGTGGCCTGGACTTAGCTATCTAGTTCCCACGACATAGTAAGCCAAGCAGAATGGCCCAAAACTCTCACAAGAATTTGCGATCGAAATATCAGACGAAATCGAACAGAGTTAACTCATTTTACGAGATTTTAATGATGGACTGATATATCTTAAGTGTGTTTTGGAGAACGATTCTACAGATCGGAGCATCGCGAATTCTAGTGAAGGTATTGGGTCATTCTGGTTGGATTACTATGTCATGGGAACGAGATAGTTAAGTCGTGGCCACGAGATACTAAGTAGTGGGAACGGGATAGCTAAGTCGTTGGGGAAACCAGTTAGTATGTCGTGGCAACGAGATTACTATGTCGTGGCAACGAGATAGTTATGTCGTGGCCACGAGATGCTAAGTCGTTGGCACGAGAAAGTATCTCGTGGGAACGAATTAGTTAGTCGTGGCAACGAGATAGAAATAATTTCACAAATGTCACCTCTATGCCACCGATCAGGTCAGACTATCCAAACAAGTTTTTATAATGAGAGCACGAAGAAACAAGCAGCCTCATGCTGGATCATACAAAGTGTATTCGTCGTCATGTACGTAAATGTCAATTGCTTTCAATGATTGATTATTGCATAGGGAATAAAATATCAATCATACAGCGAGTTACAGCCTTGGAACTATTAATAAAACTACTGGGGTTTAAATCTAGCTAACCTCACAATTAACCGCTATATGATCATTGACTTTGCTTTATACTGAACTTGTTGTCAGAAACTAAACTATTGACTACAGAATGCGAAATAACCACACAATATTTATAAAGAAAATGAAACGGATTTACGACCTTCCTTATTTACGGTTCAGTGACCGAAAACGCGTTTGTTAGTCACAGGTGTCATATATCTCCTATCTGATAATTCGTTATACTCGTGTTTGCTATAACCATTTATGTTCGTAAAGAACAAAGAATGTTACATTCGGGCCAAACAAGTGCATATTATAACCGGAAGCTCGCTAAAACCATGTTCTAAAAGTGAAGTTTACTGTAATCGTTATTTGAACTTGAGTCAATGTTCGCTATGTCTAGTTCCTCGTAGTGATCTCTATTTTCTGATGTGTGCATTTGTAGAACCTCACCACAATTTTCGTATGCTGCATTAGGCTGACCACCATTGGTACCATCATTTACATTCCCTGTTTGGTGAGGTGCAGTTGCCTGTGTACAATCGGACTTTCTCTTCCTGCAAAATTGTACGATTGCTTTCATTATAATGACTACAAGAGATAGTTTTGCAGACATCAGCTAATTTTAGTTCGGTGATTGTTCAATATTAAAAACGATGACAAACGAAAATGGTAGGTCGTACGTGTCCAGGCAATAAGAAATGTATATGCAAAGCACATTGTTATATTTAACAACAAAAACTATTTAAATATTAAACACCAATGTGAACTCTTATTTCCAATCATATAAATAGTTTATCAAGTCGAAAAGTATCAAATCATTACATTCAGTATTTTCAGTGGAGTTGCACCTACCGTTTGCAACAGACAATGGCTATTATCACCGCAACTATGACTGCAACTCCTACAAAGTTCCCTGTGATACCAGCTGCAAAAATATGACATAGCGTTAACCATAAATCAGAAAACAAAATTACATTATGTAATGGTGTATTGTAATTGCATTGATAATTTCATAATAATAATGTTTATCTATCATCCGAACTTCTCTGTCTGCCTTTTACACAAGTGTCCAATATTGTAAACTAATATATTTATTGCTATAGGGCGGCAAAATGCATTGAGAACGGCTGTAAAGAAATTATGAGGTGGTCAACCAATGAAAACATGATTTCCAAACGATTGACCAATGGACAGTATGTACACAGTATACGGTATTCTCAACTTATTTGGAATATTTAGTACCATGAGTTGTTTGCTAAGTACTAAATTCGAAGTTTTTGTTTCTCAGTGAACATAAAGGAATACATATGATTATGGCTGATTTTCAACTCTCTCTGCATCTACATAGAGGTTTTGGACAATATTATGTCGATACATATTTTTCATTTTAGTCACCCAACTTTATGAAAACTTACACAGGATATTATATTTAAATTTTTCCAAATATTTTTTACAGTTTTAGTTACGATTATTGTGTTTCATTTGGAATAATCATGTCACCCATATTGAAACTTACATGGAATTTCATGAATGTCCTGAAAACAGTACATTGTACAGAGTACAACATGCTATTTATCTGAATATGGACGAAGCCCTCTTGATTCGCGTGCACATGATGTTCGTATTTCAAAAATAGGTAATTGCTGAATTACCAGTTAGGCTTAATAATACCCCAGTCACATTTCCACCGATGAGGATATAGATGCCCTATAGGTTGCGGGCTGACTTAAAAAAATGGTAAGGGGCCCGCCGATGACCTTTCAACATCCTACTGTCACCTATCGTAAATTGGGTATCGGTGGGCATATCGGAAGAAAATAGCGCTATTATAGAAGTTATTTTCTTCCGATGAGTTGGACACCGGAGACCCATCTGTTAAAAACGCTTAGGACATCGGCCGATAACGGACGCGGGACCATTCGGACACCTATGACATCGGAAGGTCACCGGTGATTTTTGGGGTAATTTTCGCGAGACCATTATCCTACACCCATAGTCCGATCATCGGAAGGCAATCCAACGGACACCATACGGGGTCTTTATGGGACGGACAGAGACCCAAGTGGAGCCGGTTCGGGCCCCGTACAATCTTTGTATATCGTACGGTGTCTGTATGTATGCATGTCAATGCTCCTAGTGACATCGTATGACATCTACCGGTACCCGGCCGATACCCGTCAAGCACCCTGTCGAAAACATTTCTCCCATTTCGGCCGAATGTCGTCCGACCGCCGGTAGGGCACCTGGAGTAGGGTGACCACTACAAGGAATTGTCATCGGTCTCTTGCAGATTCTTACCGATGCCAAGACATCGGTGAAATCCTCCGAACTTCAAAAATCATTCTGCGACCTTTAGAAATGTGACTAAGGCATGCTACTGTTAACTGATCGTAATTCTTGCTACACAAGGAGTATATATGCAGTTTAACGTTTAACCAAGTATAATAGCTACTGTCCCATAGGTTACATAATTCTAGCAAAGTGAATGATCCAGCTTTATCTTATACTTTTATTATTGTGTCGTGGGAAATGTGTACTCACATGCAATACACATAATAAAGAACATTGTACATTGTACTACAATAATTATAGCTTATTTTAACAGGGTAGTTTGTGTGTAGATTAATGTGTTAACACTTACAAATCAGAGTTATGTTGGTTTTGCTATCAGTATTTGCATCATTTGGTGGTTTTGTTTGCGTTGGGGAAACCGTTCGTTCACTTGCGGTGTCCGTATTATGGCCTGTTGATAAAGTAGTGTCCTCCGCAGTAGTCATTTCTTCATTATATCGGCCGACACAAGTCATCCTGAAGATTCCATCAGAACTAGTAGCTGCATAACACACAAAGGTAATACTTTTGCTTGAAATAATTAACATATACTTAAAAAAAACTAATAAAAAAAGTTCAATTGAAATGACGATAATTGCTTGTGGTTAACCATTTTATAGAGAATAATAAGTTGGTGACTCGGATGGAGAATGTTTATCATAATTATCAAAGGACTTTCCCCTTACTTAACACAATAAGTGACATGATAAATAGAATCATTGATTGGGGACGCAGATGGAGAAAAAATAATCAGGCTCGGATCATCCGAAAAATTCCTCCGCCTTGCCTGATAAATTGTCTCCATCTGCGTTCCTAATCAATTATTCTATTTATCCTGTCACTTCATGTGTTAAATAAGAAGAAAGTCCTTTAATACCGAGTTACATCCCCTAAATTGTGAAGTTATAAATCTTAAGACGTATGCGATATAATTACGGTTAGCATCTTACGCCGAGCGAAATAGTTCCGAGACTCTGATGCATTTTCAATAGCAATATTTATTTATATGTAAACACATAACATATCTAAGAACTTGCAACATTTTAGTAAGATTCAACATTTAAACAGCACAATTGATTCATAAGCATTTTCTACCACGGTTGTTTACAAATGACGAGAAGTGTCTCGTACTGCAGAACATGATATTTACATCGTTTATTTCATTAACATAATTATTAGTTTTGAATGTTTAAAACAGCACCATAAAACAAAGTGTTCAACACTCTAACAGTATCGCTTTCGATTGCAAATGAATTACCGGCACAGTACGTGAAACCCCACATGGCTTCTAATACTAAAATGATAGGTGAGGTACGTCCTGCTATATTGCCACTAATATGTCAATTTCGTGAGAACATCGACCGCACATGTTACACATATGTATAGATAGACTAAATTTTCCGACACGATGTTCTTCAAATGGTTTGGACTGCCGACAATTGCTTTACTACGATAAGTACTATTTGTTACAGCACTTGCATTCGGGTCAAAATGCAGACCGACTATGTCTTATAACGGATAAATTAAGCACAGAGTGAATGTAAGCAGAACGATTTCGGAGAAATGAACATTTCATTCTAGGCACTATTACAAAATGTGGCAAGTATGATAATATTCGATTGACAAATCCCTTGTTTATGTTCGTCCGGAAAATGGATAAAATTGCGACGCATGACAAAATATAGTCCGGCTAGTCACGAAGTCACTAGACTAAGCTACCTCAAATAGTAGAATGTATCGGACAAGATAAAGTGCAATAAAAGCGCACTTTATGTTGAGTTTTGGTTTTGAACCACTTTTTCTTAGCCAAGAAAAGCGTAAACGTTGTAAACTTAGCACCCAGTTTGATTCTGTTGACAACCCCATAAGACACATTGAAAATTATTATACATCACGTGATTTGTCCATGTAAAATTCACACACGCTATAAGCAAATCCATAATGTTACCCTGTGCCATAACGTTTTTACCCTGTGACATAACGTGTTTGCCCTCGCTACTGGAAATTCACATAGTCCGAGTCGATATGTACTTATAATAAGGTATAATAACAAAAATATAAGATCCCATGGAAAGTGATAGCATATAATATTAACCATCGAAATGGAAAACAAACAAATACTACAGCGTCTACATTGTCTTTTGGTTGGTAACGTCCGCCATCTTTACAATCGGAGGAAATGACGTCAACGTCATTTTAACGTCAATATCATTCCCGAGTTTTTATTGGACGTCCGTTGAAATATGTAAACAGACAGTTAGAGCTAGTAGTGTGGACATTTTTTCATTTATATTTTGCTCGATATAATAACATATATATCAGATGACTTTCCAGTGTGACAGTACATATTGTCAACATTCGAAAAAATACTATTACCCTTTGCTTAGGTACATGACAAAAGCGACCCTGAACAGGTAGCTTGAGTTTGTGCTTATTGCGCATTCTTAATCATAGGAGATTGTCACGAGTTCACTCCCACTATCCCTTTCTAGAGTTCTCTCCCTTAACACTTGACCTCTTACCGAGGCTGAATTCGTAATCAAACATCAAACTATATCCAAGATATACACTACAATCAACGCATGAATAATATATCTGTGGACAATAAAAGTCACGTTTTTCCTTATGTCAAATGCCATATAAATTTTGTACATAATGCACGTGTAATTCTTAAGATGGAGATCAATCAGCATAACATTCGATATCAGTCAGGTGCAAATTAGTATTTTGATGTGAGTAAATATCTTCAGCATGAAATATCCGATGCACAGGGTAGGTATAGGATTGTGTTCATGAAAAATTGTACGCTCTATCATATATCGGTCAGAAACGATCGAAAATTCGGTTCAGACATGCGCATTTTCCGTTTTCAGGAAGTAAATTATTTACATCACACGCTTCCGACAAACGGCCATTGTCATGCCGTACCTATTCCAGCTATTAGGATGAAGGAAGACCCCGGCGGATTGAACTACCGACCTTCTGTAAGCCAGCGGGGAGGTTCTCTCATAAATGCATTGATAACTATCAACAAGTGTTAATAGGGGCATATTACAGGAACATATTCTGGTAAAAGTAGAGCGTTTGCTACTGATTTAATTTACAGTACATTTACGAATTTGTGTAAATAAGAGTGCACTTTTTTTCACCTTTTTGGCAAACTTTTTTTGCGCTATCGTTTCACCTATTTGGATACGTATGTAGATATTACAAGAAGATTTGGCTAAAACAAAAAAAAACATGTCGCAGGAAAGAATGGAACTAAAACTCTACTTAGTCTATGGATTTAAATAACACCATACTTACGGGCAATTGAAAGACAATATCCGCCTTGGAAATCGACAGATGATGAATATACAAGTTCGGTTTCTCCACTGTAAACGAACCTGGCAGATCGTTTAAAGGCACACTATTTATTTCAATCATAAAACCGACGGTTGGCATCTTGATTCCTCCCCTTATAGTCAATGATATTGTTTTCGTTGTAGTAGGCAGTATAGTACACATACACACATTATCTGCAAATACTGGGGCATTTCCGGTATTCACATACACTCCCTTCATGACATTGTCTGAGTTGTTCCCTGTACTGCTCGTACACACATGAATTACTATAATAATAGTAGTATTAACAATAATAACAATAATGATACTGATAATAGTAGTTATAGTAATCACAGTTATATATTGTAATATTCGGCGGTAAATTATATCAAAACTGGACAAATTTCTACAGTAGATTTTTGTAAAACAGAGATATCAGAATTGTAAATTCTAAAATTGTGATGTCATTTGAACGATTGCCTTTAAACTGATCAGAGAAAAATAAAACACGTTATAAATAATAGTATGTGTATTGGTGATTTTACGACGACTTTTTGTGTTAAACATTGTAAAATTATTTCGGTGTGCACTTACCGGGTTTGTTTGTTGAACAATAATCGTCACCATTTATTCCTGCAATTATATAGTGCTTCGTAATACATATCTAAAACTTAAAATACTATGTACTTTGTTAATACATAAACGTGTGACTTATTTGCAAGATGTGTTTATTTTTGAAAAAACAACAACAATAGTCTACGTCACTGTGGATGACGTCCCTTGTATTGTAAGTTTTATGTACAAAGATATTTAAAATACTTCTATGCATACGTATGAAAATAAACGAATGATAAATAACCGATGTTGGTAATCGTTAAACGTTAACAGAGACAAGTAACAGTGACTAAACCCCTCAATTTGAGTTGGTCAAGGTTATAATGCGTCTATTTATTAAAAAAACATAAACACTGTTAAAACCTTACCATGTAATGTCCAGAGATTAATATGACACAAAATAACCCAAATCCTCATATTTATTTACTTTGATATATGTCCGTATTACATTTATTAAATTTTAATTCACGCCGCAGCTTTCAAACTTCCGCATTTATTTGCTTAAACACCGTATATAACCAGTTTAGGTGAAGTTGAATGACGTATGTTGTGCATTGAAATAGTGTATCGTGTAAAATTGTATAGGGATCTAATTCTGGATGAATTGTAGTGCGTTTGAATATTCGGCAAACTCGGCTATTTTCGTAATCTCTTAGGTGAAACTGAACCGAGGTAAGCCGAATGCAACAATAATTGAAGTTGATCATACTTCTTTGATTACCCAGTCTTCACAAATCTGTAGGAAGATAGAAGTACTTTTAACAGCCGATTTGACGGATGTTTAAGTAAATGCATATTGTTAATTATTTATTTAAGCAATTTGTACATCGAACGTTTTGTCACGTCGTGCATTTGTAACAATGAAATATATACTTTATAAATATTTTGGGACATTTTGGTTTTCACGAAATATGTGATACTATATTCAAGAAACGAGGATATTTACTAATATGGAATATGGCTTTGTCCAAAGATTCAAGTAAATCTCCTTGTGCGTACATTTATGTCATGTTAGTCCAGCCAGGGACCGTATATCTATAGTGTGTTCCCGGTCCAGCCACGGACGTCACATCTCTATAGGGGAGATCGTAATTGTAAACAAAACTATCCGATTCCGGGCATGCGCAGTTAACTGGTGGGCAAAAGGGTAAAAGGCGGCGGCGCTGTACTATACAACCAATATAAAATGAAAAACACAGCGGTAGCCATTAATTTCTTAAATATTTGACATAAAATACTAATTTTGGTATCAATTGAAAGGTAATGCTCCCAGCTTTCCAACGCCATAAAAATATTGAAATGTTTTAGAGTTCAAATTATACTCTGAAAATGGGCATTTTTCTGTGAAATAAATTTCAAACTGCTTTGGTGATGCATCCTCATAGCCGTAATATCAAATCGAACATTGGTGATTTCACAGTTCTGTAACATATGCGATGGCAAATACACAACAATCGGATGTGTTCGTTTGTCTTTGTACATCAGGTATGCACTGTTGATCTTATAAATAAAGGTTTATTTAAATATCGTTTAAAAGAACGAATAAAGGCAATTTTTGAATTTGTTTACGATGAGGAAATTGATATCAAAACCAGAAGATGACTTCAATTTCGTTAAAAAGAACGAATCAAGGCAATTTAGATATTTTTATTAATTGTCTTGGTAAACATAAACTTAAATGTGCGTACTTAATCACTTTAATTACGAATTAAACGAACCCCTTACTCTCACGTTCAGTCAAATACGCGTCTATAACAACGCAGTTAAAGGAAGGTAACTCCGAAATTGTGTTGTCGCTATGTGTACACGAGTTAAATATTTAGCAGAGCTCGCTTAAAATGTTGCGATCTTCTAATCAGACCCGTTTTCGGAAATATAATTTCTAATATAGTTTACTTATATTGTGGATAATTTATTTGCCATGTTTATTGAGACCTCAGCATACAGTAAAACTTCAATAATACGACCACCCATGGGACCCTTGAAAAACTGGTATTTTTATTGATGTGGTCTAATTAATGAGGTTGAATAAAGAGCAAAACAGTGGAAATAGACTTAAAATGGTGTTCTTAATTTTGAGGTGGACTTACTTTTTAGATGGTCTTTAAGTGAGGTTTTTCTGTATATTTCAAAGATTGTACTGAAGAAGTGCTGGTATATATTTTTATTGTTTCGTTCTGCCTTAAGTTGCAGTTTTCAATGAGATACATGTAAACCGTGAGTATCGATATCAGTGCCAGATATGAACTCGACAACCGATATTTACCACTTTATATACAGTGGAAACAATTTGCTCCAATGAGTGTTTGGATATTTTAGTGTCTGATTGAGTAATAATGCTTACTGAATGCAAAGTATTCTTTGTATCTATTTTCGCTGAGATTTGAGAGTGAATAAAAATTAAGCACAATGAACTTACAGTCAAATTGGGTGTCACGCTTACATCTCCAAGAAAGCCTGTGAAAAAAAATACTTAGCAGTCTGTAAGTGTAGTTATTTCAAACACTAAAATTTCCAAACTCTTTCTCAGGTCGAATCTTTACCAAACATACATTTATGTCATTTCCAGTTTGAATGTATTATATTTTCTGCTGCTTTTTCTCTTCGTCGCTGCGAAGTCAAATCCTCGTAACTCTTTATTTTGAAATTATACAGGAGAGACAAAAAATTGTCTGTTTTTTCAACTTTTTAGATTTGATGTACAAAACTTCGTATTTTAATGTGTTTTTAACTTTCGAATCTAAATTTAATCTTTAGTTAATCCTAAATATGTGTCTTCAAACACAGTTGTCACTTACGACATTTTGTTGCCAAAATAAAAACAAAAAGTTAAGGATACGAGGTTTTGATCCCTAACATGTAATATGAAGAACATTGTTTTAAGCATCATAAAAAGATTTTTCTTTCTTCAAAAAAGTTACATCTTATACCAATGCTGTTTATTTTACTGCATTCTTCAATTTACATTTTACACATTTGAACATTAGTTTACGTGATTGACACTGACAGTGAAAAGCCACAAAGAATGCTGTATACTAAGATGTATTATCTTATCGAAAATAACAGAATAAATAATAAAATATGAACTGGTAACGCAAATGTCTACAATCAAATTAAGTCATAATCTAGTGTTTGACACAACTATTGTATCTCAATATACCAGTAAAATAGATAAAATCCAAAAAAAACTAGTTCACAACGTCGTTGTCAAACGATTTCAAAAGCAAGTTAGTTTCACTGTTCCAAAACCAACAGAACTAAATGTACCATGTATTCAGATACACACTATAAACAAACATTGTCATCCTGTATAATTATTTAAAGATCAATTGCATCGCGACCTACTCGGTGCCTGATAAAAAAACGAAAGGTCATACACCAGGCAACACACCTGGCACAAATGACTAGAATACTAACAGCGCATCTTAAGGTTTGGTATAGACAAAAAAAAAAAAAAAGTTCTGAACTCTGCATACATTAAATAAAAAAGGCACAATCTTACACCCTTCTAATCTTACAAAACGTATGCACACATTGGTCAAAGCATGTACTAAATTATCTTTTAATACAAAAAGCATTTAACGTGCTTGGATTATAGTTACAGTTCTTGTTGAAACAGCTTGAAATCAGAGATGTAATGAGCACATTGATGCATTCAGTATTAAGCTAATAGCAAAACAGTTATAACTAGAACAAACATCACACTCAGTCTGACATTTCTTTACTCGTGGGTGAGATTATCAAAGAATGTATGATAATCAACGGGGATGACAGATTTCAGTTCCATGAGATGTTGACTCGGTGTCACTTTCCCCTGACATTCTGCCATCCTGTAATTAAATTAAATTGTTACGCTATACATGCGGGCTATACATAAATTATTTACCCCACGCGTTTAGTTACAATTAACTTAATTCATAAATATATCATTGAAACTACCTTATTTTATTTTTATATGTTTAATCTGGTTACTTTCATCAGATATATTACTATATTTAACTATTTTAACACTTCGCCAAACCCATTTACCGAATGCAAAAGGTCGTATTTGAAAGATAAATGCAATATTGCTTGCCACAATTTAACGTCAAAATCTCGTATCTTAAATTAAAGATATAACAGAGTTTTCTTGGACATTGAAATAGATAATGGTAGAAAATAATTTGTCAAACTATTACATTTCAAATAAGTACACTTGTTTTATGTTATCAAAGTAATGTACTATTGCAGATTTGCTCTCAATTTACGCAGACAATAAATTAATCTGACAAAGCAGTTTACATTTTAACCATTTACACTTAAAAACATCAGATTTCAACTGGTACAAATTCTTATATTATAAAATACTGTACTGAAGAGAAAATGTCAAACTTACCAGGTCTTGCAAACATCCTATAAACAATTATTTTATAACTTTTAAGACGTCGTAGTTTTACTTCAAATTCAAAACAAATTGTCAAAAACTCGTAACTCCATTTACCCGGTTTTGATGTTTATGACGTCAGACCTATCACAATACGAGGTCTTGTCACATGCTTCCTATAACACTTCCCATTGGAGCAGACATACGATAATTTGAGAGAAGCGGGAGAATCATCTACCATTACACGCTGTATCAAAAAGTAATTTTGCATAAAACCCCGAGTTACGAGGTTTTGACTTCGCAACGACGTCTTGCTTTTCTTGCTTTATTAAGAATAACTGAATTTGATAACCGGTCATGCTGCTAATAAGCTCTCGGATATTCTAACGTAGGATTCGAGCCCATTCATCCAATAGTGCTTGTCTTGGTTGCCTGGTCATTGTTGGCTCCAGGTTGGGCTGATATTGCTAACTAAAGCATGTCTCGGATTAAGATCAGAGGATCGAGCGGGCCAGTCCATGCGAGCGATAGTTGTTGTCACCAAGTAATCGTTGGTTACACGAGCCCTATGCACACGGGATTGTCGTCCATGAAAATGACATCCGGGCCACAATAGCACTTGCTTATGGTCGAACATAAGCATCAATAATTTCATTTACGTACCTCACATCAGTTAGCATGCCGTTCTCAATAATATGCAGGTCCGTACTTCCCTGGACGCTGATGCCCGTCCATACCATAAATGAATCCCCGCCGTAACGATCTGGTTCAGCTATACAGACTGACTAACACCCGCCTATCTGTGACTGGCATTCGAGCACTCAAACAAGCGAATGTAGACGATTCCTGACCGTTTGTGTGTGTACGTTATCACCAATGTGGCATTATGGATGTCGTTTCCTAACGTGGTAGCGTTCTTGAAACGATTCCCTCGAGCCTGTACGACACTACGTCGGTCATCGGCCATGGTTGTAGACATTGAGCGACCGCCCCGTATCAACGCAAAACATTTCTATGTGTATAATAATAATAATAATAATAATAAACTTTATTTATTGAAGGTAACTCCTTAAGCTATAAACATAAAAACATACATACATAAACTTATCTAACAAGAGGCCTTCATACATACATAAATTATTACAATATAAAGAGAACACAAAGAATATAAGCATTTTTATAATGCTAAATCAATAAATCATAACTCATTTTCAAAATCTGCATTAACAATATGTATGAAAGAGAGATTAAATAATTACAGGGGACACATATTGCCAAAGACGACGTGCAACCAATCCGTTGGAGAGCCCAGTCTAAAGCAAACTAATGCATCTATTAATTTTTAGTTTTTTACATGATGGAGCCGCATTAGATGTTGTTTATTGACAATTTCAACACCACAGTGCATGAAATGATCAAAACGCTCAAAATGTTGACAAGTACACGGTGATACACCTGCATTTCGTAGGTATGCCATTTCCCGTGCTCCCCGTGCAAGATCACATTGACAGTTAATTAAAAATAAAACGACAGGTGTATTAACCATTTACATAAACACTTATTGCAATGAACATATTTTGACATATTCATACACTGATTGTAAATTATAATGTTTACCAAGTGAATCCTATCTGATTATTCGTTATACTCCTGTTCGCTATAGCCATTTATTTTCATAAAGAACAAAGAATTGTCAATTCGGGCCAGAAAAAAGTGTTGTGTTATAACCGGAAGTTCGCTATAACCATGTTCTACAAGTAAAGTTTACTGTAATCGTGATTTGAACTTGAGTCGATATTTGTAATGTGTAGTTCTTCGTAGTGATTTCCCTTTTCTGATGTGTGCATTTGGAGTACCTCACCGCAATTTTCGTACGCTGAATTAGGTTGCCCACCATTGGTACCATCATTCAAATTCCCTGTTTGATGAGGTGCAGTTGCCTGTGTGAAGTCGAGTTTTCTTTTCCTGTAACATTGTACGACTTTTCCCATTATTATGACTATAAACATATACCGGTAAATTGCAGTTCCGTGATTGTTCAATATGAAAAACTATGACATAAGAGAAATGTTAGGACGTACGTTTCCAGGCAAATATCTTGAAAAAGATCGGCGCAATTTGTATGTTAATATTTGTTTTGCAACATAACAAATTGCCGAGATGTAACGATTGCTGGTAACTCAATATCCAACATGGAATTCTATAAATTCACCAAATTCAGTGGATTTCGGTAAGGTAACGTACCAAATATCGAATGGTTTACCAATCCGCGTCAATGTTACAAACGTTGTTCGGTTGAAGAGAAATTGCCTTAGTGATTAACGTAATATTTGATTGGTTTACACAACACTGATATGCAAATAGTAAAACCATGTTAGTACGGTTATTTCCAATTATAGAAATAGTTTATCAAATCGCAAATTTAAAATCATTACATTTTAAGTCGAGTACCTACCTTTTGCAACAGATTATTGCTATTATCACCGCAACGATGACTGCAACTCCTACAATGCTCACTGTGATAACAGCTGGAAATATGATATATCGTTTTACATATACCCGTACAATAATTTACATTGTGTAATAGTATACAGTAATTGCATTGTACTGTTTATATACCACCTAAGCTTCATTTTCTACCTTTTATTCCAGTGTCCGATATTGTAAACTATATAATATTATATTCCTTTAGTCCGGCAAATTTACTTGAGAATGGTTGTTAAGAAACTTTGAGGTGGTCAGCCAATGAAAACGTGATTTCCAAACGATTGACCAATTGACAGTATACGGTATTCTCATTCTCGATTTTTGTGCTAGTTAGTCAATTCGAAGTATTTTTTAGTGAACATAAAGGAATACGTTTGATTAAAGATTTTTTACTATCACTGCATCTACATGGATGTTTGGACAATATTATGTACATACTTATTTTTCCTTTTAGTCACCCAACTTCATGAAAACATGCACATGATATCTGCATTATTAAAGTATCTGTTGAATTATTCCAAAATGTAGTACTTTTTACAGTTTTAGTTATGATTGCTGTGTTTCATTTTGAATAAATATAAATATTTTTAGTATTTTAGTTAGTTTATCATGTCACCCATAGTGAAGCTTACGTGGAATTCCATGCAGTACAAGAATATCCATAAAACAGCAGGTTGTAGATAGTACAACTTGGAATTAATCTGATTTTAAACGAAGCTATCTTGATGCGCGTGCAAGTTATGTTCGTGTTTCTAAATAAAGGTTATGACACAATCTACGGTCATGCTTCACTAATGATGTTAACAGAGTGCTACACATGCACATTTGCAAATTGACCAAGTTTTACAGCAACTGTTCCATAGGTTATAGAATAACAGCAAATTGTAGGATCAGACGTTTCCTTATCCTTTCAGTAGTATGTTGTGCGAAATGTGTAATCCCATCCGAAACACATATGATAGAAGTAAATGTACTTCAATAAGTATTATCGTAACTTATTTTAACAGGACTGCATTAATGTGTTAAAACTTACCAATCGGAGTAATTGTGGTTTCGCTATCAGGATTTGCATAATTTGATGGTTTTGTTTGCGTTTGAGAAACTGTTGGTTCACTCGTGGTGTCCGTACTATGGCCGCTTGATGAGGTGGTTTCCTCGGAAGAAATCACTTCTATATTCTGTGTTGAGACACAAGTCATACTGAAGATTCCATCATAACTAGAAGCTGCATAACACACAAAAGCAATACTTTTGCTTGAACTATTAAATAGATACTGAAACGAATACAATTAAAGGACCATTTTACTTAACCTAAGAAGTGACATGATAAATAGACTAATTGATTGGGGAAAAAATTCCTCCGCCTTGTCTGATTAGTTTCTTCTTCTACGTCCATAATCAATTATTCTATTTATCCTGTGTTTTCTTGTGTTTTCTTGTGTTAAATAAGAAGTTACATCCCCTAAATTGTGAAGTAATAAATCTTAAGACGTATGCGATATAATTATGGTTAGCATCTTACGCCGAGAGAAATAGTTACGAGACTCTGATGCATTTTCAATAGCAATATTTATTTATATGTAAACACATATCTAAGAATTTGCAACATTTTAGTAAGAGTCAACATTTAAACAGCACAATTGATTCATAAGCATTTTCTACCACGGTTGTTTACAAATGACGAGAAGTGTCTCGTACTGCAGAACATATGAACTCAGAAATGATATTTACATCGTTTATTTTATTAACATAATTATTAGTTTTGAATGTTTAAAACTGCACCATAAAACAAAGTGTTCAACACTATAACAGTATCGATTTCGATTGCAAATGAATTACCGACACAGTACGTGAAACCCCACATGGCTTCTAATACTAAACTGATAGGTGAGGTACGTCCTGCTATATTGCCACTAATATGTCAATTTCGTGTGAACATCGACCGCACATGTTATCCCAAATGAGTTCAGACGTAGATAGACTCAATTTTCCGACACGATGTTCTTCAAATGGTTTGGACTGCCGACAATTGGTTTACTACGATGTTTACTATTTGTTACAGCACTTGCATTCGGGTCAAAATGCAGACCGACTATGTCTTATAACGGATAAATTAAGCACAGAGTGAATGTAAGCAGAACGGTTTCGGAGAAATGAACATTTCATTCTAGGCACTATTACAAAATGTGGCAAGTATGATAATATTCGATTGACAAATCCCTTGTTTATGTTCGTCCGGAAAATGGATAACATTGCGACGCATGATAAAATATAGTCCGGCTAGTCACGAAGTCACTAGACTAAGCTACCTCAAATAGTAGAATGTATCGGACAAGATAAAGTGCAATAAAAACGCACTTTATGTTGAGTTTTGGTTTTGAACCACTTTTTCTTAGCCAAGAAAAGCGTAAACGTTGTAAACTTAGCACCCAGTTTGATTATGTTGACAACCCCATAAGACATATTGAAAATTATTAGACATCACGTGATATGTCCATGCAAAATTCACATATACACGCTATAAGCAAATCCATAATGTTACCCTGTGCCATAACGTTTTTACCCTGTGACATAACGTGTTTGCACTCGCGTGGGTCTAAAAATAGACTACTGGAAATTCACATAGTCCGAGTCGATATGTACTTATAATAAGGTATAATAACATAAATATAAGATCCCATGGAAAGTAATAGCATATAATATTAAGTCTCGAAATGGAAAACAAACAAATACTACAGCGTCTATATTGTCTTTGTTTGGTAACGTCCGCCATCTTCACAATCAGAGGAAATGACGTCAACGTCATGTTAACGTCAATATCATTCCCGCGCTTTTATTGGACGTCCGTTGAAATATGTAAACAGACAGTTAGAGCTTGTAGTGTTGACTTTTTTTCATTTATATTTTGTTCGATATAATAAAATATATATCAGATGACTTTCCAGTGTGACAGTACATATTGTCAACATTCGAAAAAATACTACTACTAATAGTATTTCCCTCATGTTGACAATAAGTACTGTCACATAGGAAGCCATCTGATATTTATATACTACACCATTTCTCACAACCGACTGCCATTGAGTAACAAATCAATAATACATACCAAAATAAGACTAGGTAATATCTTACAATTTGACATCAGATACAAACCACTTAAATACCCCATTTTAAAACTGCAATTCAGAACAATCTTTAAATCATATTTATATTATCAATCAGCTTTTACAGTTTATAACCAATTATGACACTCTAACACAAATTATTCTTTCTTTGTTCCATAACACGGACTTAACAGACTGATTTGCTTAGGTACATGACAAAAGCGACCCCGGACAGGAAGCTTGAGTATGTGCTTATTCCGCATTCTTAACCATAGGAGATTGTGACGAGTTCACTCCCTCTATCCCTTCTAGAGTTCTCTCCCTTAACACTTGACCTCTTTCGGAGGCTGAATTCGTAATCAAACATCAAACTATATCCAAGATATACACTACAATCAACGCATGAATAATCTATCTGTGGACAATGAAAGTCACGTTTTTCCTTATGTCAAATGCCATATAAATTTCGTACATAATGCACGTGCAATTCTTAAAATGTAGATCAATCAGCATAAAATTCGATATCAGTCAGGTGCAAATTAGTATTTTGATGTGAGTAAATATCTTCAGCATGAAATATCCGATGCACAGGGTAGGTATAGGATTGTGTTCATGAAAAATTGTACGCTCTATCATATATCTGTCAGAAACGATCGAAAATTCGGTTCAAACATGCGCATTTTCCGTCCTCAGGAAGTAAATCATTTACATCACACGCTTCCGACAAACGGCCATTGTCATGCCGTACCTATTCCAGCTATTAGGGCGAAGGAAGACCCCGGCGGATTGAACTACCGACCTTCTGTAAGCCAGCGGGGAGGTTCTCTCATAAATGCATTGATAACTATCAACAAGTGTTAATAGGGGCATATTACAAGAACATATTCTGGTAAAAGTAGAGCTTTTGCTACTGATTTAATTGACAGTACATTTACGAATTTGTGTAAATAAGTGTGCACTTTTTTTCACCTTTGGCCAAACTTTTTTTGCGCTATCGTTTCACTTATTTGGATACGTATGTAGATATTACAAGATGATTTGGCTAAAATAAAACAAACATGTCGAAGGAAAGAATGAAACTTAAACACTACATAGTCTATGGATCCAAATAACAACATACATAGTCTATGGATCCAAATAACAACATACTTACGGGCAATTGAGAGACAAAATCCGCCTTGGAAATCGACAGATGATGAATATACAAGTTCGGTTTCTCCATTAATCTCCACTAAAGTCACATTTGGCAGATCGTTTAAAGTCACATTATTTATTTTAATCATAAAATTGACGGTTGGCATGTCGGAATTTCCCGTTATATTCACTGATATTGTTTTCGTTGCAGTAGGCAGTATAGTACACCTACACACATTTTCTGCAAATTTTGGGGCATTTCCGGTATTCACAAACACTCCCTTCATGACATTGTCTTGATTGTTCCCTGTACTGCTCGTACACACATGAATTACTATAATAATAGTAGTATTAACAATAATAACAATAATGATACTGATCATAGTAGTAAGAGTAATCACAGTTATATATTGTAATACTATTCTAAGACTAAATGAATATTCGGCGGTAAATTATATCAAAACTGGACAAATTTCTACAGTAGATTTTTGTAAAACAGAGATATCAGAATTGTAAATTCTAAAATTGTGATGTCATTTGAACGATTGCCTTTAAACTGATCAGAGAAAAACAAAACACGTTATAAATAATAGTATGTGTATTGGTGATTTTACGATTACTTTTTGTGTTAAACATTGTAAAATTATTTCGGTGTGCACTTACCGGGTTTGTTTGGTGAACAATAATCGCCACCATTTATTCCTGCAATTATATAGTGCTTCGTAATACATATCTATAACTTAAAATACTATGTACTTGTAAATACATAAACTTACGGCGCGTGACTAAATTTGCAAGATGTGTTTATTTTTGAAAAAACAACAACAATAGTCTACGTCACTGTGGATCATGTCCCTTGTATTGTAAGTTTTATCTACAAAGATAATTAAAATACTTCTATGCATACGTATGAAAATAAACGAATGATAAATAACCGATGTTGGTAATCGTTAAACGTTTACAGAGACAAGTAACAGCGACTAAACCCCTCGATTTGACTTGATCAAGGTTATAATGCGTTTATCAATTAAAAAAAACCCATAAACACTGTTAAAACCTTACCATGTAATGTCCAGAGATTAATATGACACAAAATAACCCAAATCCTCATATTTATTTTCTTTGATATATGTACTTATAACATTTATTAAATTTTAATTCACGCCGCAGCTTTCAAACTTCCGCATTAAGTTTCTTAAACATCGTATATAACCAGTTTAGGTGAAGTTGAATGACGTATGTTTTGCATTGTAATAGTGTATCGTGTAAAATTGTATAGGGATCTAATTCTCGATGAATTGTAGTGCGTTTCTTTGATTACCCAGTCTTCTCAAATATGTAGGAAGATAGAAGTACTTTTAACAGCGGATTTGACGGGTGTTTAAGTAAATGCATCTTGTTAAGAATTGATTTAAGCAATGTTTACATCGAACGTTTTGTCACGTGTATTTCTAACTATGAAATACATGTAAATATTTTCTAAATATTTTGGGACATTTTGGTTTTCACGAAATATGTGATACTATATTCAAGAAACGAGGAAATTTACTAATATAGAGTATGGCTTTGTCGAAAGATTCAAGTAAATCTCCTTTTGTGTACATTTATGTCATGTAGTCAGTTTTTAGCTCGTTAAATGCCACATCAGCGTATGAATCGATGCACTGTTGATCTTGTAAATAGAGGTTTATTTAAATTGATTTCACTTTCGTTAAAAAGAACGAATCAAGGAAATTTCGATATTTTTATTAATTGTCTTCATAAACATGAAATTAAATGTGCGTACTTTATCACTTTACGTACGAATTAAACATACCCCTTACTCTCACGGTCAGTCAAAAACGCTTCTATAAGGTAACCCCGAAATTGTGTTGTCATTATGTGTATACAAGTTAAAGATTCAGCAGAGCTCGCTTAAAATGTTGCGATCTTCTAATCGGACCTGTTTTCGGAAATATAATTTCTGATATAGTGTGGATACTTTATTTGCTGTGTTTATTGAGATCTCAGCCTTCAGTAAAACTTCAATTATACGACCACCCATGGGACCCTTGTAAAATGGTCCTTTTATTGAGGTGGTCTTATCAATGAGGTTGAATATAGACCAAAACAGTGAAAATGGTGTTCTTAATTTTGAGGTGGAATTTTTTTTGGAAAGCTGTATATTAATGCAATAAGAGTTTGACATTTGGTGTACACTTCAAGTCAAATTTGATTGAATCATCTCCACAAAAGCGCTACTTGATGAAGAATGTGTACTTTAATCGGAATGCTCCGCGCTCGGCTGGATTGGTAGCGGATACGTAGTCCAGTGGTTACGTGCTTGGACTTGTAATGCTGGGATCGCATTTTCGATTCCCCGCTCCATCACTGACCGTACTTACAGTCTTTCGGACGAGACTTTAAAAACCGATGTCCCGTGTATGATGCTTTACATCGAGCACGTAAAAGAACCAGGGGTGCTTCTGGAACTGGGGCATCTTCTGTATCATGCACAATCCTCAAAAAGTCTAACATGACTAACATTCTTCCGGGGGCGTCGCCCATGTAATTGAATAATTCCATTTCTAACATGTGATCAGTATTAATGAATTGATGGAAGTAGAGTAATATCTATAAAATGGAAAAGTGTAGAACAGGGAAAGCCATATTTACAAATCGAGTATTGCTCTAAACAGATCTAGACAAAAGAAAATAGTGGAAGAAAATCATTCATTCTACGTTAACTAGTCACATTACCTGTCTCATGCTTATTATTTTGACACAAAATATTAGCTTATTTGATAACAGCAGCATCACAAATAGCTCATTTTTGGAACATTGCACAGAAAATTAGCATTATGAAAGTCTCTTATTTAATAAATTTTGAATGAAATATTTTGTTTTACTTTTTTATTCATAAAACTTTAGTAATGATATCTTCAGTTACTCTATTTGTTTAAGTATTTCATGAAGTTTATCCAGTCACCCATATTTGCAAGTTATGGAATTTCATGAATGACATAACCACAATCTTATGTAAACTCTATCTTAAGAAACGCAAACTCAGTGCTTGATATTCAATAATGCTTTCATGGTTTTGAGATACAGAAAATAAAATCATATGTTAAATTGATAACGGCTTTATATTGCAAATGATGAACTTCTTATGGCGTTCGTTTATAGCTACACTTAAATTTGATCAAGTGTTTACATATCATACGAGCTGTTCCGCGACATAACCTGTAGTATTGACCAAAATTCAACTTTCGTGTTATTAAATTTTCTAAAATGTTTCATTTTCAACTTTCATTTAATACCATAAATATTAATATGACTTAATGTGTTTGTTTTCATAAATACTATCCAGCACGTTTATATTCGAGTTGTAATAGCGTGTGCCCAATCCCTTCCACAAATTAATTGCAATTTAATACTGTTAAACTAATAAAATCATTTTATCAAAAGTGCCTACTAATGTAATAAAGGAGTAGAATCGCCCAGTTTTTCAATAAACCAATGTTAAGCAGCGACTATTCCAGCTATTAGGACGGAAGAAGGTTCAGGACAGACACTCGTAGAATAACAGACCGTAAGCCAGCTGCACGGCTTTCTAACAAATCAATAAATTCCCAAAGGTGAATGGAAGTATATTTTCTTAAAAAACATACTGGTAAAGAAATTGAACTTTTGCAATTAATTTAATTCACCCATAGACACATACGTATTTGGGTAAGTAAGTGCGCATATTGTTTCCTTTGGGCTGGATGGTGTAACTGGATGATCAGGTTAAAAATGAAATGCATAAAAGTATAGTAAAATGATATCACAATACTTCAAATGTATAAGAATGAAACTGATGAAACACTACCGAGTATGTCGATCCAAATAGCAACATATATACACCCGATCCAGAGACAAAATGCACCTTTAGATTTGCTGGATGATGAATAAACAAGTTGCGTTTTTCCATTAAACTTCACTTGAGATAATCGTGTCTGAGATCCAGAATCGTTAAGTGTAACATTATTTATTTCAAACATGAACGTATAATCAGGTGAATGGCTATTTTGTTGTATATTCAATAATAGTTCACTTTTTTCAGCAGGAATTATGGTACATTTACACACGATAGCTACATTTGTATATATAAGGAGGCGTTTCCAGTGTTCACGTACACATGTGTCTCCCACCTACTGCATTATGCCTGCATACATCAATAACTGCAATACAATAACAATACGTCTAATAAAAGTGATAATAATTCTATACACTTAATAAACGGCAATTTCAGAAGTGATTATTGGCGCGACTAAACATAATACGCTAGCAATGGAATTCTGGCTATGACTAAACCTATATCTGCGCGAGGGCGTGTTCAGGAGTGTCATGTACCATTTAAGGCGGCCATTGCCGATTAATGAGTTGTTTATTGTCTACCTCCACGCAATAACGAGCACCTGAACAAATTGTATCTAACTGAAAAATCAGCAGTTCAAGTACTTGCGCTTCTTGCGTCGGTCGTATGTCAGTGACGTTACATGTCTGTTTATGTCATCACACCACAATTATCAATCTTCGACAGCTTTTTCACCATTCTGGCATTCGCTCAGGTATACCAAAGGTAACGCACCATGTCGATACCGGTACATGACGTTAACGTATGAGCGTAGCAGGTCTAAAACCGTCACAAGTACTGCGATTCAATAGGGCATATATAGACAAATAGTTATTAACCGTTTGCACTCGAACGTAAACATTATAATGAACAAGCGCTGCTACGTAGGGTTCATAATTTGAATATCTTTTTATTTGCCTGAAAAGAATATAATACTTCAGAGCAAAGTTTCTTTTTTGCGTCAGTATATATTTGAAATATTACACTATAGCAACGATATCGAGCATGTCTACGCTTAAGGTTTATAGAACAATAACCTCAATAATACATTACACTGTTATCATAATGGTGCACATATATATTATGGAACATGTTTTTTTTCTATAAGGCTTCATTGGTATAGAATTCCCAAATTTGTTTGCAAATGAGACACGTATCAAACGGCTGAAAATCATTTTAGTCAAACGTTCTGAACATGAGTTGATAAAATGTTGAAAACACCAACAAATAAATATTACCGTGGAACGTCAAGATACAAATATGACACAAAATAATGACTAAAATCCTCATATTCATCTATGTAGGATCATTATTATGTTTAATAAGTTTTAATCTATCTTGCACTATCAAACATCCACACTTAAATGTACAAACAGCGTATATAACGAGTTGTGGGTAAACCACGAAATTGCATATCACGGGTTTAATTGAAATAGTTTATAATGTGAACTGTATAGAAAACTATTTCTGCTTGAATTGCTTTGAAAAGTTCGTTTTAAACTTCCGCTTTCTACCTCAACTTGAACATTCGGCAAGCTCGGGTATTTCCTAAGCTTCAGTGAAACTGAAGCCGAGGATAGCCGATTGCAGCATGAGTTAACAGGGTATTGACGGGAGTTTAACATGATGCAAATTGTTAAGAATTTATGTAAGTAATTGAATCGCAATTTATTTTGTTCAACTATCCCGAGTTTTTTTTCAGGTGTATATGTAACCTTGCAATGCATATTTTACCATTTTTTGGGGGAAATTTTAGATTTCACGAAATTTGTGGTTCAACGTATATTCTCTTTGAAATATTATCAAGAAATTAGGCTTATTACTAATATATATAAAATGGTATAAAATCAAGTAAAACTCATTATAACATGCATTTATGCCATAGACAGTTGTGTAGCTCATTTGTCTTCTCGAAACTTAATATGACACTTTAGCATGGGAATCGATCGATGCGCGGTTTATCGTTTTAATTGTACTTTGGTTACACAAACAAGTCACCGATGTTAATGACAATGATAATGAAATTTGTACGAAACGTACAAAATACAATAGAATCACACTTTTAAGACCACCAGCTTTTATTTCACAAAGTGGTCTTAATAGCGAGGAGACTGTGCGTCACATGTATATTTTTTCTGTGAAATATATGGTATTGAATAGTCTTGTTTTATTGTGTGTTTGATATACCTTGTCTTTTACACGCTCATGATAGATGTACATACATACCTATACACATATTGTGGATGTTGAAGTATTTGTAAGTATGTACTTACACATAATAAATTCAAAGCTGCTATCAAGGTAAGTAATAAAATACATATGAAAAAACATCATCTTTAATTAACGGTTTTCATCATTTTTTCAAAAACAGATTCGTGCACTAATTGATTGTGCTGTTAAGTAATCACTATCATCAATAAATACTTTTCACATCACGTTAAAAACGATATCCTTGAAATATGTGTCTATGTAGTTTATTAGAAGAACGTATCAATAGTAGTTTTCTTACGGAATCACACATCAGTTTCCAAGCCTCTTTTTCAATTATTATGTGTCTAAGTAGCCTATTAGAAGAACACATCATTTTCAAAGCCTCGTTTTCATTTTCTTTCCAGAGCAAAGACAAAAGGTTGAATCGGTTCATGAAGATCCTTCTTGGAGCAGTACATCTTTAAATGGGAAAGCATCTTAAGCGTATCCTGATGGGACTTTATCAACAGTGATTTAGGTTTATCACAATCACCAGTTTCATCATCAACATCATAATTCAATTCATCAGCAGAAACATTGTCACTATGTACTGAGTCAGTAATAGAGAGACAATAAATTGCTACAGGGAATGCCACACGCATAAGACAGTAAACTCATTTCCACAGTTAAACCGAAATCATCACAACCTGGTATATCAGAGTTCATCTCTTAATAATTCTTTACACTCAATTCTTCTCAGGAAGTCAAAATAATGCTTAGGGCAGCATTCGGCACAGTTACACTTCCGACACAGAATCTGCAGATTCATTTTTACAGTCATCAATATTAACACTCATTTATCTAAGTAGCCACTTTTTGTAGTGCTGCTTCATACAGAGGATTGTGCCTTGATACAGTGGTTGAAGAACAAATGTAGTCTTTGGAGGTACAATTACAGCTTTCAGCATATCTAGAATCAGTAGCACATGACGTCCATCCAGCATATTTCATTTTCTTGTCAAATAACTTTAACAATCAACGAAAAGTGCACTTGTCATACTTTTCGGTTGTATCTCCAGTCTACCGGTAACTTATTTATGTTCGAGTTCCTGAACCACATTGTTCTCCCAGACTTCCCTATCATTAAGCATTATATAAAACCATCTTAAACTGATAACATGGTTGTCATGTTATTAACCGAGCATTGGAAACGGCTGCAGTGTCTAATAGCAGTCCAAAACATACATTCATAAATACATGCGTTTTCAGTAATTTCATGAACAACGGGGGATTCTTGTATAGTTTGTTTGGATGTTTTGTAAAAGAGAGAGAATACGTAACTACAGGGAAAGCCACATACATAATACAATGCCTCCCCACGCAGATCTCCGGAAAAACAACAATCCACAAAACATAAGGCACTAAAGGAGGTCAAACGGTACACATATTAAGGAACTGAGGCGCAGGGAATGGCCCAGCAGACCACAAGGAATAACTAGGAGAATCAAAGTGGACAGTAAGGAAAGGGGAGGTGGGAATTAATGGATGGAAAAGATCACAGGACAAGTCAAGACAACTGGTCTTAATAGGCCTAAATGGGCAGGAAACAATCTGAACACTGTATAAACTGACAGAATTGCATAGGGGAAAGGGAAATACAAAACACATTCATAACATAAACAGAAACAACAAGCATATAGCGAATTACAGCCTTGGAACTGTCAGCAAAAAATACTGGGGGTTTAAATCGATTTAACAGCTAGCTAACCTAACCCTTAATCGTTATATGGTCCTTGATTTCCAACATATATACATACATTGACTAAGTAGGCAGTAACTAATCATTAAAAGCCACCACTCTGACCTTGCTCCCAGTAACTAAACCAGTAACATAAGAATGTAAAATAACCCTAAAATTTAAAATTAATAATGCAGTTTAAAGTAAGGGTCAACTCGATAATGTAGTTAATAATTAAACAATTCTAAAATATTTGTGATAGGGAATTTAAAACTAAAATAAATATGTCTATTAATCAAACTAAAACGAAAACACAAAATACGTCTGTACCCAATGAATATTAAGATGTGTTATAAAACTGCATTGTAGAGAGAAAATAAAATATATATGACATCATACAATTTTAATGACGTCATAAAGGAGAGAGAATATGTGGCCACAGGGAACGTAAGACTGTATATATATCACTATAAATCCCGGCGTTGTATAGTAATTTGATGTTCAAGTGTGTATGTAATTGTTTGTGTAAGACTGTGTATTAGTGCAATAAGAGTACGACTACTAGTGTACACTCCGCGCTAGGATTGATTATATCCCTTTGTAAGGTTGTTGTTAATAATGGAGCTCCCAGTCTTTACAATGCTCTGTTGAACAAGATCCGCCATATTTCGATTCATTTTAATGATCTGATGAATAATCATATACGTGAATCTTTCATTCCTTACATGTATTCAGTATTTATATAAGCAGTGGACGTCGAATAATATATATAAAAATGATAAAAGCATATCAGGCAAAAAAAGAGAGAGTAAGGTGCTACAGGGAACACCACATATATAAGACAGTGGCTCCAGTTTACATTCACAAATCAACAACTTCTCAAGGCAGATCATACATGTAGACATAAGTAAGGAGAGGAAACACAGGCAAGGAATGACATACATAGCAGGTATACTAGGTCCGTGTTTCTATTCCAATTGAAATGTTCTCATGTTGATTTTAGATATTCATAAACTCACCAGATAAACAATTGCAATAATACCCTCAAATCGAGTAAAATAATAGATGAATAAGCATTTAGAAGCATATGAGTTTGCTTTCGTTTATGAAGAATTAAATTATTATAAGTAGATAATGATTTAAAAGAACGAATCAAGGAAATGTAGATTAATTAATGGGCCAAAAAGTCAAACCAACGATTTTGTCTTGGTAAACATAAAATTAAATACCCGTACATATTAAGCACTTTACTTACGATTTAAACGTACCTCTAACCGTCGCGTTCAGTAAAATACTATTCCATTACAGCGCAGTTAAAGAAAGGTAACTCCGAAAGTATGTGGTCATTATGTCTACACGAGTTAAATATTAAGCAGCGCTTGTCTCACAATGTTTCAATCTTCAACAGATCTAGACCTATTTTCATAAATGAAATTTCCGAGTTAGCGTACACATATGTTTGATAATTGGTGTCATGCTTATTGAGATCTCGTCATATATATGAAATGTTTTACTGAAAAAGCGCTGCTACATGTTTTGTTTGTTTTGTTCTCAATTGTGGTATTCATTGACGTACATACTGATCCACGAATGTGGATGCAACAGTGCTACCTTGTCATTCGTTTAAACATATATATTGCCTTCTAGCACGTGTGACTGTAGCTTTATCATGAAATGCTGTGAAGTAATGTCAGTACAAAAAAAGTACGCTCATGATACAATTTGACTTACTCATTTCATAGGTTAATATTATATATAATCACACAATCAAAATTAAAGGTAACTTCAAGCACTTCAAGAATATCATTAATATAAATATAAAGCCACGCAATCACCTGAACATAAGAAATAAAAATGCTTTCATGCATCTCAAACAAATGAAAAAAATAGTATGTTACACAATTGCGATTCTTATCGTAACGAGCATACATAAACCGTTTTTCATTGTTTTAGTCACTTTATCGAAGTTTGTTTGTGCAAATGCATATAATGTCATAGCTATATCCTATATATATAACTATATTCGCGCAAAGCTCAAAGATAACTCCACTCGACGATTATGAGTGTTATTTCTGGTGTATATGTCCTGTATCATTGAAGTATGATTGTTTCTACGCAATTTTCTATTCATGATACATATAATAGTTCAAAAGTAAATGTAAAATTGGTACATGTATATTGATATGAAAAGCTTTATACACAGCATATAGGGTGGCAACCATTTGTTATGTGAAGAACAATTTCCCTGCTAATAAAAATACCACCATCGGGGCCCTTAACAACTGGGCTTATTATTGAGGTTGTCAATATATTGAGGTCGAATAAAGAGCAAAACATTAGAAATAGACATAAACATTGTGGTCTTAATTTGGAGGTGATCTTATTATTGAGGCGGTCTTTACCTGTGGTTTTACTGTATATGTGTGTCTTCTATTTTCAATAATGTGAATCTCTTTAACTCAGGGTGAAGATACACAAATTTACAATTCATGTGTTCTGTTTCACGAACCTTTACTCGAGAACATATAGGAGTTTTTCTTTATTTCGTTAGTTTAGTATTGCTATTTAAAATGTTGTGACAAACTTCTTGATTTTCGCGTTATTTTGAGGTATGTGTTCGAAGACAAGGAGAATATAAATGGGATTATGTTTATGCATCAAAGTATCATAGCAATACTATTCTTACTAGAGACAGCTGTTACTTAAGTTTCAACACATCATAATTGTCATTATCGCAGCTATTATTATCTCGATGCATTGACAAACGATCATATTCGTTTTCGGTCCAGTGACTTGAAGTGGAATTGTAGTAAAAAAATAATTTTATACAGTCGAATCTCTTGAGATTAAGCTATTTTTGTATGCAAATAGCTCTGCACTTTACTAAACCAAACCATGAACACATGCATACCATCATGTAAAATAATACGAGCGCTTCCATGACTACCTGTATTAGTGACTTCCGTTATGAAGTCGAGTATTTCCCTATGACGTCACTAATTAGCATTTTCTCTAAAGTGTTGCGGTGGCTCAATTGTGAAATATGAAATTAAATGGATGTGAACATAATTATAAGTTATTTTTTCATTTGAAAAAAGAAGATTTTTAAGAATATATGTACATTTTAGTAAAGTGATTCCGACGCGTAGTAATCATTTTGTAGTTTTCTGTTGCATTTTGTTCTTAAAATTAATCGCTATAAAAAAGCATACATCCTATTTTAATGTGACTGGTAGTGTGCATATGTTCGTGGTATTTGTTGCAAACACAACAGCATCAGGTCGAAAGTTCGATGATATATATTTCAAGACTATGAAAAATCGTAAAAGTACAGCCTGAAAAATACAATTACACTTTATAAAATTTGATGTATATAATGACAAGCTCTCACTACACTTATATATGTCTACAATATATTACAAATATAACTCAAGTAAGTATCATAATTTACCTGATAAATGTAAAAGAATTTCACTAATGCATGAAAGCAAGATTTTAACAATCATCAAATTTACGGTGAAAATCGCGCCAAAGCTTGACGTGACGTTCGTGACGTGAATTTAAAATATGACGCAAATCAACCGTTTGGCAGCCATTTTGTTAGTTTAAACATATTTATTTGTCTAAACTGTCATGTAATATACAGTTAATACAAGATTACAAAGTGCATGTAATAGACAAGTGGATAGAATTGGAAGCTAAAGCTTATTGAAATTGAAATAAGAAACAATACACATGTTGGGGAAAGCATATGTATATCAGGTGATGAAGAAAACAGCCAATTATAAGTGGTATTCTAGATTTCAAGGTGGATATGAAAGCTTAAGTGATGAAGCCCGGAGCGGACGTCCGAAGTCAAGTCAATCACATCACTGCACGCCGCTCATGTCAGAGATTTACTGGTTGAAGGACCGCCATTTCAAAAGTCGGGAAATTCAAGACAGGGTAAATTGCAGCATTGAGACTGTACATAGCCAAATAGGCATAGACGATGAACTAAATATAAGCAGGCTATGAGCCAGATGGATCCCCCAAGATGCTAACAGACTGTTAAAAACAACAGAGAATCATGTGATGTGAGCGATTTAATGGGTCGATATCAGAGCGATCATCGGAGCTTACAGCCATGATCCTACAACAGGTCAACGCACCTGCTCATCGGACAACTGCAACCCAGACTGAGATTGTCAAATGGTCATTTGAAGTGATTGAGCTTCCTCCGTATAGCCATGCTTTAGCTTTCTGATAGGAAAACACTTCGATGATATCAGCGAGTTGCAACACGCAGTTCAGTTGGCAATTTCATCAGAATGTTACCGAAACAGTTATATTTTGGGGGTAGCTAGGTGCATAAAGTTTATTATGTTCCGTGGTGCGTATTTTGAAAAGGACTGAGCATGCCCATTGATGTAGTATGCATGATTTTTGTAACGACGTCAAGGTGTTGCTATGAAGTTGGGCCGTGGTACGGGATATGCGTTCATATTTTTATTTGATCTGAAGTGATTTGTAATTTGTTATGATTATCGCTTTAAACGTGGTAAATTATGTGTACTTTTCTTCATCGGGACTGACAAACTGTGCTCTTTATATCCGATAATTCGTTATAACCGTAATCGCTATTATATTTTATGTTCATAAAGAACAAGGAATGGCAAATTAGAGCCACAAAAAAGTGTATGATATAACCGAAAGTTCGCTATAACTATGTTCTAAAAGTGGAGTGGGCTGTAATCGTTATTTAAACTTGAGTCGTTGTTCGTTATATCAAGTTCCTCGTAGTTATCTCTATTTTCTGATGTGTGCATTTGGAAAACCTCACCGCAATTTTCGTACGCTGAATTAGGTTGCCCAACATAGGGAGCATCATACACCCTTCCTGTTTGATGAGACAAGTTGCCTGTGTGAAGTCGGGCTTTCTTTTTCTGCAAAATGGTATGACATTTTATATTATAATGACTATAAGATATAGTTTTGAAGGCAGCGGCAAATTTTAGTTCGGTGCTTGTTCAATATGAAAAACGATTACAAATGAAAATGTTAGGTCGTACGTTTCCAGGCAATCATAAATATATTTGAATAACATGATTATTAAACATTAAGTATTTGTTAACTACATCATGAGTGAAAGGAACCATGTAATGCACAACAACACTAAGGTGAACTCTTATTTCCAATCCTAGAAACAGTTTATCTAATCGAACTATACCACATTCAGTATTTTCAGTTGAGTTGCACCTACCTTTTGCAAAAGACTATTGCTATTATCACCGCAACGATGACTGCAACTCCTACAATGCTCACTGTGATAACTGCTGCAAAAATATGACATATTGTGTTACATAAATCCGGACAATAATTTACACTGTGTATAGTAATTGTATTGTGCAGTTAATACATGTACTGTTTATCTATCATCTAAACTTCACCGTCTACCTTTTACATCAGTGTCTCTTTTTGTTATCTTTATGTTTTGCTATAGTCCGGAAATATTTACATAAGAACGATTGTAAAGAAACTTTGAGATGGTCAGCCAATGAAAACTTGATTTCCAAACGACAGTTTGTACGTAGTACATGGTATTCTCGACTAAATTTGAATAACCAGTAGCATGATTTTAGTGCAAAGTAGTCAATTCGATGTTTTATTGTTAAGTTGGCACAGAAATAAATGTGAATAAAGGTTGATTTTCAACTGTCAATGTTTCTACATAGAGGTTTGGACAATTCTATGTCAATGCTTATTTTTTCACTTTAATAGTCACCCAACTTGATGAAAACTTGCACTTGATATCAGACTTATTAAAGTCTCTGTTTAATTATTCCAAACGTCATATTGTTTATAGTTTTAGGAATGATTGTTATGTTTCATTTGGAATAAAAATAAATATTCGGTTAGTCTACATATTTAGTATTTTAGTCAGTTTTTTACGTGGAATTTCTATAATGTCCTTAAAACAGCAGATTGTGCTGTATACCTGTAACGAATACAACATGGTATTTATCTGATTTTGGACGTAGCTATCTCGATGTGCGTTCATGTGATGTTTGTGTTTCTAAAAATATGTAATTACACAATACACGGTCATGGTTCACTAAGGCTTTTAACAGAGTGCTACACGAAAAGTACATTGACAAATTGACCACGTTTTACAGCTACTGTCCCGTATGTTATCATATTACAGCAAAATGTAGGATCAGATGTTTCCTTATCCTTTCAGTATTAAGTTGTGAGAAATGTGTACTCCCATGCGATACACATATTAAAGCATTCATGTACTACAATAAGTGTTACTATACAGGATGTAGATTAATGTGATAAAACTTACCAATCAGAGTTATGTTGGTTTCGTTATGAGGATTTGCATCATTTGATGGTTTTGCTTGCGTAGAAGTCACTTCTTTAATCTGTACGGGATCACAAGTTATACTGAAGATTTTATCAGTCCATGTATCTGCATATCACACAAAACATTTTATTCATTCACTCAGAAGTGGCAATAATTGCTTGTGGTTTGCCATTTTATAGAGAATAATAAGTTGGTGACGTGGATAGAGAAAATTATTATTTGAAATTAAAGGACGTTCAGCTTACTCTACTACAGAAGTGACAGTATAAATAAACTAATAGTTTGGTGAAGCGGGTGGAGAAAATTTTCTGACTCGGCTCATCCGATAAAATTCCTTGCCTTGCATGATCAATTTTCTACATCCACTTCACCATCCTATTATTCTATTTATACTTACACCTCCTGTGTTAAGTAAGAGGAAAGCCCATTTATTTCAAATGATACCGAATTACATCCCTTAAATTGTCACGTTAATAATCTTGTGACGTATTGAATATAATTATGGTAAACCCCTTACGCAGAGAGAAATAGTTCCCATGACTCTGATACATTTCAATAGCAATATGTATCATCTGCGACTGGAAGCATCTGATGAGCATTGATCTATAACAAATGTCAGAATTTGCGACCATTTTTTAAGAGTCAACAATTAAACAGTATGCATTTTACAACAGTTGTTTACAAACGATGGAAACGTTAAGTGATGCAGAACACGTGCACCCAGAAATGAGATTTACATTTTATTTCACGAACATATTAAACTTTTGGATAGTTAAAACTTCACCAGAAAACAAGCAATTCAGCAGTCTGACATTGTCATTCACGATTGCAAAGAAATTTCCGGCAACATTTGGTGAAACCGGACAGGGTTTATAACATTGAAAAGATGGGTGTGGCACGTACTGCTATTATCATCCCAGATGAGTTCAAATGTAGTTGGACTCAAATGTCTGACATGGTGTTGTTCAAATGGTTTAGACAGCCGTCAATTTGTTTACTACGATGTTTACTAAGATTGACAATAAGCTCTTAAATTCGGGTCAAATTGCACACCGATTTTGTCCGATAACAGATAACATTAAGCACCACGTGAATGAAAACAGAACATTTTTTGTAAGCAGTATACAGAAAATATGTAAAGTATGAAATCATTCAATTGAAAACTACCTTGAGTTAGTAAGTCCGGAAAATGGATAACATCGCGACGCTTGACTAAAGAAATAGTCCGGCTAGTCACCTGGCTATGTGCCGTCAGATACAAGTCATATGACCAATTAATCAAAGCAAAACGATGAGAATTTTGTCCAGCGCGCACTTGTGCTTGCCTACACCGTGCAATCAGCTGTATCGATGGCTGCTCCGTTCATTAATGCCTGCGTTATGAGCAAAGTGTGATACCGACGAAGCGTAAGTATTTGCTATTTTTGTTGCATTTTTTGTTGATTTTACGAGTAACAACTTAAAGGTATCTTTTAAACAAATTACAAGCAATTTTTACATACCGTTTGTTTGCGAGTTAGTGCCATATTTACAGAAGAAACAGGTTATATGTACGACGCGTTGCGAAAAGTTCGACGTTTTCTTATTTGACATTGTATTCTCGGCTTAATTCATGATATAGAACAAGTTTGAATTACTGGGAATAACCTTGAATAATTTTCCAGTAGTTCTACCAGGTGACGCTGTGAAATGCCCTATGTTGATGACGATACAGAGTACAATTGACGAGGTACAATGTTTTGGCTAACGCTAAGGGCAGTTTCGAATTTACATGGCTAACGACTAAGACAGTTTCCAAATATGTTATGCCAACAGCCATGGCAGTACATCAAGATAATCGCCAGAGAGTTTTAGCCCCAATGCATTTGTTGTGGGTTACTTGTGCGTTATAATGGTAAATTAAACTGGTTTTCCTGTATTACTGACAATAATACAACAAGAAATAAGTTTACCGACACCATTATGTTAATTTCCGTTTAATAGTTAAGCTACGAAACTGTACGTGATGATGACGTCATTGGCAAGTTTGTGTATCATATCATATTTACTTTCATATTATGTTTATATGTATCGGGGGATTGAAAATAGCTCAATTATAAACATATACTAATACACATTAGAATAAGTAAGTTAGTGAGATTTGGTTCAGAACCTTTCATTTCTAACATCAATATAGCGTGGCATTTCTACTGACCACGGCAGGACCATCGCACCAGTACCTGGATAGTGGATTGCACGGGAGAACACTTGAAAGCATTAATGGCGAGTCCCGGCCACTTCTAACACTTTGTTTTTCAAATATTTTCGGAACAGATATATACTCGGCCAGCACTCATTAAATTTCACTGTCTTTAATTTGTATTTATGACAAGATCGCAACTTCAGACTTTCTGCACAAAATGTATGTATTCGTTTTAGCCTACCTGACGTAATTTGTACACACCCTCCGCCGTACGATGAATCATTGCGCTTTGAATACATGAGATTCACTATCCCGCCAGCTGTAATTGTACGTTGCAAATCGTCTCCGTTTACAGTGAATCCCATGTCTGCATTCAAATTTGTAGCATCTATCAGTTCTAAAGTACATACGAAGTCTCTATTCGCTGAATCCTGAATTAAGCATTTGCAATCAACGACTCTTTGATATTTTGGGGCACCCCCGCTATTCACATACACGACCTTTGTCGCTGTGACATGATTGTCTAGACACATCTGTACCACTGTAAAAAATATATTCATTTTACTTGAAAAAGGCAATCCGAAATATGCTTGATATCACAGCAGATTTGTTTATCACTGTCTCTCTTATGTGTCTGGAAATTCACCATGACAGGTAATGATATAATATTCGAGTTGTCGGTCAAACGGAATCAATATGATATCAAACGGTACGCGCATATGCTCTATATGGTGGCATATTTCTACCACCAGTTAACGACATAATTAACTAGACAAGTATGTGGTTATCACGTTAAATAAACTAGATAACTACTTAATTACATGTAACTAGAAAATGATGTGGTTAACTAGATAAGTATCGAGATAAATCTTTATACCATAACACGAACAATTGTCTGATAGTGCCAACAACTGCCACCACTTACCCCCTTAATCCCCTAGGTTTTCATAACAGACAATCCATAGCTCTGCACTCGATTTTCACTACATTTACTTTTTTGTGTTAACTTTCCCAGGTGGTAACCCATGATCGTGCTTGTCATTTACCTAGAATCGATTCAATGAACATGTTTCCTTGTTAGATAGAACCATTCTTATTCAATGAACAGCTATTCTTTTGGCATCGTATTTCAATTTTCACGATGTATTTTGTCATTGGAAATAATCCATGATACATGTGTGCTTTGTAATGGGTTCGTGTGCACCCTAGCTTCTGTCATATCTTTCCATTGACTTTTTAACACTGTGTAATTCACGGGAGATTGTCATTAGTTCTCTCCGTTTATCCCTTCTGGAGTTCTCTCTCTTTATCCTTTCTATAGTACAATATACATGTATACAAATATTATTGAAGGATAAAGGGAGAGAACTGTAGAAGGGATAAACGGAAAAAACTAGTGACAGTCTCATGTAGTGTAATGTACCATTTTATATTTGATAAATTCTTTTGACAAACTATATTTTTTGTATTTTTCCCTTTTAGTTTTGATAGTAACTTGTCTGTCTATCAGACATGACAGAGGTGATTTGTAACTGAAAAGTGTGAACTCAATTATTATATTGTCAATACAACAAGTATACTATATCTCCAGGAATATACAAATGTGTTTATGGAGAATGCCTTAAAATTATAATAATAACCATTATCTATCGAAGGTATCCCATTCTAGCTTACTCGCATACACATGTATAAAGCATATACATTACTTGCATACAAATGTAAATGCATATACATTACTTGCATACAAATGTAGAAGCATATACATTACTTGCATACAAGTGTACAAAACATATACTTTACTCGCAAACAAATGTACAAAACACATAAATTACTCGCATACCATTGTAGAAAGCATATACATTACTTGCATACAGATGTAGGAAAACATAAACATTACTTGCATAAAAATGAAGAAATCATATGCAGTATATTACTTGGTACACGTACTTGATAGTAATTACAGCAACACAAGTCATACAGTGTCATGAACTGATATTTTTACAATAGTAGCTTAATACACGTACCTGGTTCACTGTCATGAGGACAATAGTTTGTGTTATAATGGATTCCTGAAAATACAAATACGCGTACAACATTGCGGAACATGAAACATTCATAAGCAATATTATATATTACGTTAAATGAATTGGTGATGGATAATGTTTTACTCATGATGAATACAGATGTATTGACAATCATTTGACTCGTATAGGGACGAGGCTGATCAGAATTGTATTACACAGCACCTTATCTAATTATACAGTAAAACCTCAATAATACCTCCACTCTTTGAACTCTTGACAACTTGTCTTCTCATTGAGGTGGTCTTAATATTGAGGTTGATCAAAGAGCAAAACAGCGGAAATAGACTTGAAACTTGTGTGCTTAATTTCGATATGGTCTTATAAGTGAGGTGGTCTTTAACTCAGATTTTACTGTAGTCAAAAGTGCTAGCCCGCCTGTACTATTTCACACGGTTTCTAAAAAGTTACTGGATACATCTGTTGGTTTTGACTGTGGTAAGTTGAAATACACTGAACTACAAGACAAACTTCGGTGTTTAAACCTGTTAAATACACGTGTATCGTTTCAGATCACTTAGTCATTATGCAGTGAAAAGTCTCGAACTACAAATTAGCGGGTTAGCTCTTTTGACCAGATAACTTCTTATCCTTTTAATAGCATATTACATGTATATGTAAAGCCCCTTTACTTAGCTACTACGCTCAATCTTTACAGGTCTCACTCATTTAAACAGACGAGTTTAATCTAATGATTGATGTGCATTAGTACTTTATATATTATTTTATTTATATTCATTCGAGTCTTTAATTTGTAACTGTATGTATAGAGATAATCTGGGATGTGCTTGTTAATTATGAAATAATATGTCATTCCAATATGCATATTTTAGTATAGTCTTTAAATTATAATTGCATTGATATCTTCTAATGTGTTATTAAACTTATTTATGTATGTCGGTAAATAGCTAACTATAGCTAATGTTATTTGTTTTGTAAACTATCCGATAATAAATAAAGTTTGACTTGACTTTACTTAACTTTATCATAGTAATCACTTGCCATGAAGTGTCCCTATTTTACAATATGGGATTAATTTTGATAGAAATATAATAACCGGAAAAGGTGAAGTTACATTCCCACACAGAATAAACCTAATGTTATCTTATCAACCATTCAACTGAATTCTAAATACGTTTATGCTTGACGCATTCATACAATGCATTATATCAGAAATCTTCATGATGTCGTGAATGTTATTTATTGATGTAAACATTTAAAGTATGGCTTGCTTGTATGGATGAAAGCCATGATGTGTAATACTTTACTTCGGTCCTAAAGCATACTATGACTTAGAATGTACACAAAAATACACATTATAGTTCTGTTTTCGTACGGCATGTTTTTTTGCAAATTACAAACTTTCGTGCAGTCTTACATATATAATTGAGATCGGTATAAAATACACGCGCAGATCTCTGACCTAGAAATCAAACTATAAATTTTATGTTTATATTGTAACATGTTGGTAGTGTGGTCAAAGGTATGTAAAAAATAAACGTTTGTAATAAAGTATGCAATCAATGTAACTGTAACTATTTACTTTGGAGACGACTTAATTTAAACTTTTCCCAGCTTATTTTCAATTTTTATGTTCGGTATTACATTATTTGCGCATTTATAATAATTCATCCATGCTATTGCTTAAACTTATTATTTTCTTTATAAAATATCAAGCAAATATAAAAATGTACTCAACGAACCAAAACCATAGGCATACTGTACATTAACTAAATGCTTAAAATGCGTATGTAAGTCCAGCGGGGTATAAACAAAAACTAAGTTAAGATAAGTCGATTGTAAACACGACCATACCCACTGTCCAGTACATGTATAGCAGCTTACGGTCATTATCATGCCAATTATCTTCAGTATTAGTATTAAATGTTGATGAAATATCGCTTAAAGTAGACAGTAGCGATAGCTCAATTGGTAGCGCTTCTGACTTGTAACTTCGACCAATAGATATAGGGTGGGAGTTCGAGACACATTCCTGCCTCCCCCTTTTTTTTAATATGAATTTTTATCCCTTACTCAGTGCTTGTCAATTACTTGTTGTTTGTCGTTTCTGTCTCTTTTTATTTTGTTATCGTCTAATTGCTTTGTTAATGCTATTCGAGCGAACATTAATTAGTATAAGTCGTGTAAGTACAACTGTAGATGACCAACGAAATATATAATATTGTAATATAAAAAACAACTACCTCCCGATGGTCTCGAACTCGGACCCACAACTAAATAAACTTAATTAATTGTAAGGCGCGGACTCCCTACCATCTGAGCTATCACGGTAGTTAAAAGAAATCGATATCACAATAAATAGTTTTGCTTGTTATTTGATTTACCTATTTTGGATCAATAAAGTTGGTCAATTCATGGAAACATTGCATGACGTCACTCTCAACTTATCGTGGTATACTTATAATATATATACTCGGATTGAAATAAATAATAGTGGAAGTTTCCATCTAATCCTATGGTACAAACAACATGAACCGTTAACATTGTGCTCGATTCCATTGGAAACAATGACATGATTAAACGTATGACTGAAATTCAATAGATCTATACTTAAATTTTGTCTTTACCCCTGGTAAAAACCCATTTTCAGCGAATTCCGGTTTACGTCTATTTGCAATATGATAACAAACAAAAATCAATGGCAAACTGGAGGAATAAGGTCAGTTAGGTGTATGTTATACCCAATGTTCCGTATTAAGATAAATTTATCAACCATATGAAGCACATTTCGCATTGTGACTGGGCTGTTTTTTCACATCAATGTCTTGATTTTTCTGATTCAGTCATATGCATTTCAGTGATGTAGGAGAAAATAAACCTTTTTCTGATATCCCACCAGGGACCGTACCAGATCCCACATGACCAACCTGCTTACATGACCCATTACCGTTCTGTTTTTTACATGTGTATTCATGTACTGAATAAAATAGTATCCTGTAAGTTATATGACCATTGCTCTTTATCAAAACAAGTAAAATAAAGTACGCCTACATAATTTAAACCATTACATACATTTCGTATATACATAAACTAAATTCCAAACTAATGCTTACCTTTAAACATCCATTGTATCTGACACAATAGGAACAAATAAATCCAATTGTTTAACATATTCCAGTTGTATATGACAAGTGTCCAGTCGTTCTTTACCTATTGTTTCATCTGAATGTATTCATAATTTATACACTATATGTTTGTCTATACGCATTCCACCCGTAATCAGTGATGTTATACGCTACGCCCTTCATATACTACACTTTAAGTTAATATGATCATAAGGATATCATGAATCGATTTTGGTCTAAACTGAAATATGTGGAATTTAGTGGTAAAACATTCGTTGAATGTTAAACATGATTTAATACATATTTTGAACAGATATAATCTCTCTTGTCAGTCCGGACCTTTACGCCAATTCACTTTGGATGGAAAATAGTAATATTGGTCAGTTTAAAGGATATTTTAGGATACAAAACCATCGTTAAAATCATTTAAACCTGCTCTACGTGTTATGATAAAAAGCATCATAATCAACAATTTTTCAAGAAAAAAAACAACTTCCATTGCGATATAAATGTACATGTATGTGGAAATGGTAAACAGCTAAGTTATCAGTCTGTCTTGAAATACCCGACATATTTGGCTTAAAATATAAACTTCACTTCGGTAATTTGGAAAACATATCTTCTTTTCCGCTTGTAGACATGATTTAAAGGTGTTTGATTGCAATTAATGCAATGATAATTCGCATTTATGTTATGTAAGAAAACCCATCGTAACTGTTAACAAATTTATTCGATATTATTCAAGCAACTAAATCTACAACATTATTCTAAACCCTCTCGAAGATATTTACAAAATAAATGTAACATAGCATCGAACAATGAACACAATATGCACAATAATGCATAAGCAAAATAATCTCAACTAAACAACTTTATACATGACTTTGCATATATATATATGTGCGCTGCTATGGGATTTACAACCTCTTTTGCAAGTGACGTCATTTCAAGAAAACGCAACATGTGATGACACTATTTGCAAGCAGGAAACAATATTTTCTGCATATGGTCACTTCATTTTCATATTGCCATATGGGTCAACTATTGCTTACTGTCAGTACATGGTCACGTCACATGTGACGTTTTCTGGAAATAACGCCACTTAAAGAAGAGGTTGGAAATCGTGCAGCGGCCCTTATATATGTCTGATTAAAGTGATTATAAACCAACAACAAAAACTGCGAGTAAAGTACAATTGATATAAACTGATAAAAGAAGAATATACGTATAGATAGAAAAACAGTCAAATATGTACAAAGTATGTGAGAATGACCGAAGAGAAGATACAAAACATTACTCATAAACATAATAATGTAATCTCAATATAATGAACAAGATATATTAAGAGTATTTGAATTTGGATGCATGACTTCTATTACTCTAATGCAGTTACAGTGAAACCGCTATCATAAGACCACCATTGGTTCAGACAAAAGTCGGTATAAAAGTGTAAGGTGGTCTGATTATCGAGTTAAACAAGGAAACAAGTGGTCCATGACAATACGGTCTTATTTATGAGATGGTCTTAATTCCGAGTTGGTCTTTCAGTGATGTGTTACTTTGAATTGATTTAAACATTGATGATATACACTCAATCCTTTTCACGATGCCCAAATGTTGACCTGAAATATTTGTCTATATTCACTGTGTTGCATTTTAAACAATATCTGTTGATAGCGTTAGAACGTATTGCATGTATAATATACTTATCTCAAGTCTAATCCGGTTTGATGATACTAGTAACCCGTAGGAGTGATATTTCCGATTTAATATCCTGTTTCAATAACTTGTAACTTGTAAATGGTTGAAAGCTAAATAATGCCTCCTAAACTTAAAAGATACTGTTCACAGCCGTATATATATAATACATGAACAAAATATACTTAACACCATTAAAAACGCAACTGTTTAATTAGGCTTCATTTTATACATGGTGTTAAAAGCTACTAATTGTTACCAATTTAAAATATTGTTCAAAAAGTATTGAAATTATTCACCAATAAATCATATTTCATGATTCAATACGTTTATGAAATTATTTTAGTGAATTAATATAGAATTATTTCTTCTTTATGTCATGTTTTGAAGCAGACAATTCCCGGTTGTGTTTTACTGGCTTTAAGTATAATATTATTTAAAACAGCAAAGGACATCAACGAAGCAGTGTTTCTATAAACTGACAAGACGGACTTATTGCAACATTAAGGACTTCCACAAACACATACATTTTGTACTATCTGATACTAGTTTAGAACACATTTGTGTTTATAAGTAAGTGATGGTCGCGTTATTATGCATTTAATGTACATTATCAAACACACAACAATTGTTTTAGAATATCGAACAAATGAAGTATAAGTTTATGACTTAATAATAATTTACAATTGTAATGAATATGACAGGACCAAAATATGGCACAAGCGGTTTAAAAAATTGAGTATATATATAAATGGACATCTGAAATATGACGGACAACTACACTACTGATTAACATGTGTAAAATAAGGGTGCATTATCTATCTAAGCATTTCTGTATCCCCATGATGAAGCCTTTAAACTCCCCATTTTATATACAAATTTCTATTTAAAGAAATGTTTACTTTCGATCATTCCGAAAACATATAGCTATTTATGCAGTATGCCAGTCCAGAAATTAAATTGTAATGTTTAGATTATATACACTAAGTTCTATGGCAGGTTGAACACGGTCGTGGAATATGAAGATAAAAACAATTGCAAATAATGTTGCAAAATGTTTCTTTGTATCACTGAAAAGTAAACACAGTGATCACTTAGGATTCAACACACTATAGTTCTCATTATCACAGTTATTTCCATTTCGATTGATTGGTAGTCGTTTATACTCGTTTCCGGTCCAATTACCGGAAGTTGAAGTGGCTGTGTGATCATAGGTGTCGTCTTCGTCTGGATGAATGCTCTGTATATGAACCTTGTTGTTGGCAGTTTTCATTGGTGTGGAATAGTAGTGTGAACTTGAATCAATGTTTGTAAAATCTGGTTTTGTATCTTGATCTTCACTTGCTAATGTTTTCATCGGTAGAACTTCACTGAAATGTTCGTATGCTGGATTTGTCACCATACCGTACGCATAATCATCATTATTATCTGGTTCGTTTGGTGCAGTTGCCTCTGTGATCTCGGGCTTTCTTTTCCTGCAATATTTATGATTGTTTTATTGTTAGCAATAGTTTTGCAGATATCGCAAATATTTAGTTCGGTGATTGTTCAATATGAAAAGCGATGGGATACGAAAATGTGAGGTTGTGTCAGGGGCGTAGCTGCCTATACGCGAGTACGCGGCTGAATCCACATGATTCTGACAAAAACGCCCAGAATGCACCAGATTGCACCATTGTTTTCAATTTATTTCGGGGGGGGGGGGCATGCCCCCGGACCCCCCTACCCAAATTATGAATCCACATGAATAGAGGGCTAGCTACGCTCCTGCGTGTCGAGTCCAAACAATCAGAAAGATAAAATGTATTACATTTATTTCAGCAAAGGGATATGGATAGCACATATCATTAAAGATGTATCTGGCTCATCTGAACATAAAATGCTTAAATTGGCTTCATCACGTACTGTTGTTACATTGACTAAAACATCTCTAATAAGAACCATTGCAATGTATAACCAATTGAAAATATATTTTTTACCATATTACTAACAGACGAAACTTGTAAAATAGCCTGATTGTTAAAAAACTGGAGGATGAAAAAATTATGATGTACAATCCTCTTTCTTAACCAAATACGGATCAATGGGCCCGTTTTATCAACGTTCTTACGCACGAAATTTTCGTAGGATTTTCTTACGACGTTCTTACGATCTCAATAGAGTTTTATCAAATTTTCGTACGCATGCAGTCGCTACGAATTCGTAAGTTTTAACGAAAATGCTACGAATGATTATAAGCATTCGTAACGTTCGTAACAAATATTATGTATATTGTTCACATTAATCAACAACAGTTATGAACTTTTTTATCAATTCATCTACTTCATATCACATGAAATTGGTCTGGCATTTCTAAAAAAAAATATTGATAAGTATTTATTGTTATCTTCCAAGTATAAGATGATTCCATACATACTAGCTGATACAGTAGTCAAGCAAAGTTATATAATCAGTCACAAAGTAAAACTACTGACAACCGAAAAGTAATTAGAAGATGGAATAAGAAGTGTGTATGTGACATTGTACATGGAATTAAAAAGTGTGGTTTTAAACTGAATATTTTTATTTGATTACTGCTAAGCCTAATTTTAAACTGTTAAGACACGAACTGGATGGATATACATTAAGACAGGTTAATTATTATCATTTGGCAATTTAAAGGTTTGGTTGATTGTTACTATTTATATCATGAACTCTTATACATCACTAGAATTACAGTGGTTGTGACTTTAAGCAGCACTTCACATTTTCTTTAACAGTCTGCATCATTAACATCACCAGCTGAATGACATCCTCAATGACATTTGACTGCAAAATAAAGTATTAAATCCTCAATAAATTAAATCCGCTAGTTCAAACTCAAGAAAATAATAAATTATTTAGGCAAGTTTTTATTCTTCTGAGCTAGAATACCACTCAATATACTAGTTCTTAAGCTGTTTAGTAGATAGAGCACCTTGCGACAGTGGGGGAGGGGTCGAGCCCCACACTGGGTCGTATCAATCTGCATTTATATGAAGGTAGCCGTAGTATAGTGACGTAAGTGGGTGGAGAGCAGCGGTGTGGGGTGATACAGCCAACTGGTCAGTATAGTTGGTAGCGCGCCCTGTTGGTGTAGAGGGTGCGTGTTTCGAGCACCTCATCAAGCGCCACACCACTACAGTACTTCATATTTCAGTTCGAACCTTTTGACCAGCCCCTGTTGGGTAAACATTTGCATTTTATATAATTAGTCATCAGACCTGCAATAGCAAACCTGATCACCCATGATGTTTTAAGAAATATAAGGCAGACATATCTGCCGGCATATCTTGTTAAATCCTGTTCAGTTACGTTGTCTCAGTACTTTTAAGCAGCTGTCCACCGAAGTTTTTCGTCTTTCTCTAAGAAGTTAGTTTGCCTAGTTTTTTTACATGAATATGCCTAGCCGCTTTAAAGTTTTTTTAATAAATGACAAGAATTAAACTTTAAAGTGTAAGGTGGTAGAGATTTTTTTTTAAAATGGCACAATGAAAACTTGAACTGTTTTTGATGAAGAAAAAAATTGCATGTCTAAATATCGGTTTTTATTATATACACATAAATGTTCTGTCCAAAATACACCCAGTATTTTTCAAACAAATACGGACCGCAGGAATTAAAATTCCGTATCACGTCAGTGTGGTTTTCAAATTCCGTATCATATAGGTATGACGTGTAACATATGCCGGACTACTTTCTGTGTATTTCAATCGTGCGTCTCCGTACATTTCCGTCACGGAATATTGGAAAACCCTGCTATTTATAGAATGGGCGGTACCAAGCGCCTATATAATCCGATCAGAAATGTCAAAATAAATAAACGTGGAAAATGTTGTTTTTTGTTGTTTTTTCACGCCCATGAACCTCAAGAATCCTTTATTATAGTCTTTTCTATATCCTCCGGTAATTTTTTAACAGAAATCGTTTTCTTATCGCCGCGAAACGAGATTTCCGGTCCGTCTGCTACAGCGGTGTACATGAAAGGAATTCCCGTGTAAACAAAGCAGAAAATGTCAAAATACTTTGCATAACTTACCCGCCCGTACAAGCACCGTCACATCTTATACGGCTCCGACAATCGCCAGTTCAAACTGCCAAATCCAAAATCACAATGTCAGTGACATGTCCGAAACAATAACATCCATGTTTTCGGGGCAAATTTTGCAGAACGCTAAACTCGTAAGTTGTCAGATAACTATCAATAACTACGAACGGTCGAACAGAAGAGAAGGCGAATTCGAGTTATAGGCAGCGATAGCGAGTGAGTTTCACTCGCTAAATTGTTAAAATGTTGTTGTTGTTTAAAATGGCGCTACACGATACACTCTACACATATGTTTCACGCGCTGACAAGCAAGGTCATCCTATATTTGGAAACATTGTATTCATACGCCACTGTTTGCCTGTTGTTGTACGTTTGGACTATTTTGTTGTCGTTTAAAACGAATAAAATTGTTATTTCTCGTAAATGTGTATATTTTTGTCGTTTGTGGGTATATAATAAAAGGAAAATTACGTTAGTGTGGTGTTGTGTGGGTTTGTATCACCCACAGAACACCACACTAACGTAATATTCCCTATGTATTATTTAAACTTCAAAATATCGTGTTAATAAAGTGAAGGCGTTGGGAAAATAACAGCGGTCTGGAAAAGGCTTCATTCTGATTTAAAAATATGTAAATATTTTTCCATATAGGCCTACATATTCAATAATTTTACAATTTTATGTCACAAAATGAAAATTTCATTTTAAATATCGAATAATGTTCTATTTAGTTAATTTTAACCATTTGTTGTCAATATATAAATCAATTTTATTTCAATGCAAACGTTTCAATCTACTTGGGGATATAATTGCAGTTTTACATTCATATACAAGCTTTGAATTCATAACATCCGTCTTATAAAGAATTTCCATTCAAACTAAAACTGACATGGGATTCTTTTCAGTATTTTAAATAAGTTGGCTAGAAATGTTTGCATAAACGCAACACAATATAATGCCTGTATTCATTATTTCTTTCGACTTTGATGAGTCATAAGGAAATCACATTTTTTTCATATTTATACGTTCTAAATTAAGAGACCAACATAGTTGTGGGCGTGATATGCAAACATATACACTGTGTTAAAAATGTATCCGTCTCATCTTAACGCAAAAACTATTTGAATGGGCTCATTCAGTGCTGTTTCTACAATGGCTAAAACATCTTTAATTCATAATTTTAGGCTCCCTTTATACAAGGAAGTTTTCCAGTGCGCCATGCAAAATCATTCTGTGTTAAATGTTTTTGATATTCTAATATATGTATCGATCTAACCTCGAATTTACCATAAAATCACGAATAATGATTATGTAACAATAAGTTTATGCATTCTGCGTTAAATGTTCTCATTATTGAAGGTCTCTTTTTTTTAAATGCTTGGCCCGTTATGTCCCTGAATTTGGTCCGAAATGTCTGGTCCGTAATGCCCGTGGTCCGAAGTGTCCTGACACCCGCGAGATACGTCTCTTTTGACCTCCCCGTTAAGAGCGTGTACTGATTTACTGTGCGCACGAACATTCTTATTCGTAAGATAACTGTAATACTTACGACCGCGTTGATAAAACGGTCGTCAGTATTTTCGTAAGACAATTCTTACGAACATTTCGTATCTTACGAACGCTCGTTCGTACGAATATTGATAACACGGGCCCAATAATGAGTTCATTCTTTGTTAATGCAGGTTTATTGATATTTTGACTACAGGAAATATATTTTTCATGTTTGTTTAGGTAAACAAATGAACAAAAAATGAGCATAATATTACTTTAAAACAATATGTTAATATTTAACAATTAACTACATCATGAGTAATATTCACCTTGGCATGCACAGAGCACCAATGATAAAACAAAAAGAGTAAACTCACATTTCCATCGTGGTGCTTGTGATTTGAGTAACAGTTTAAATGTGCGAAAAGTATCAACTTATCACATTTAACATTTTCAGTAGAGATGCACCTACCTTTTGCAACACAGTATTGCTATTATCACCACTGCTATGAGTGCAACTCCTCCAACGCTCCCTGAGATAATAGCTGCAATAATAATTATTGTTTTACATATCCCTGGACAATGATATACCTTGTGTAAATGTATCAGGGAAACATATAAATACAAAAAATATAATTAGACATCTTTTTCTTTTTCTGGTTTTAAGGGTAGTTTTCTTCCAAACAAGTCTCGTAATGCATTGTCTATAACTTTTAGCTCTTGCAAAGTAGCAATAGTACATGTATTTGTACCTGGTGTGTATGTTGACACTGATGCAAGTAGATTTGACATTTTGTATTACTGTAACCGAACTCTTAATTCACGATTATTTCAATTTTACATATCTGAAAAGCACTTTTCTTAAAAAACAAAACAAATATAGATCTTCTGACAAAAGCGCCATAGATCAACTATTGATGCGGGATCAATTAGTAGTTGTCATTTGCCCCATCCGTCTGTAACTCGCTATTATAATAGATTTTTTCTGTGTCGTACATTTCATAAATACTGTTATTAGAGAAAGGATAATTGTGTACGCCCTTATCATATACGGTATTTTCTACTTTACAATACTTAATAATTATGCTTAAATGAATTGCATACATTTGTATGGTGGCATATTACTGCCACCAGTTAGCATGATAGCGTTCGCGAATTAATTCGTGTTAATCACTTAATTATTACAATAATTATCTAGCTATCTAGTTAATATTCGTGATAAATTTTCGGTAAGATAAATATCATACAACTAGAAACAGGCTTGAAAGTGCCAAGAACTGCTTTGTATAGACTTGGCGCCTTTGCTATATGTACTACAGTTATACTATTTTGTGAGAAATATGTACTCCATTGAGATTCACATTTTTTTTTCTTTTATCCGGATCCTTGTTGTGTAGATTAGTGTGTTAAAACTTACCAATCAGAGTAATGCTGGTTTCACTATCAGGATGTGCATCTTTTGATGGTTTTGTTTGCGTTTGGGAAACTGTTGGTTCAGTGACCACGTCCGTACTATGACCTCTTGATGAGTAGGTGTCCGTACTATGACCTCTTGTTGAGGAGGTGTCCGTTGTAGTATTCTGTTTTTCACATGTCATACTGAAGATTTCTTCTGAACTATCAGCTGCATAACACACAAAGGAAATACTTTTGCTAGAAATATTTAATAGATACTCATACACATAAAATAAATTGACTTATAAATAGCGACAATTGCTTATCTTCTGCCATTATAAATCAATAAAGAGACACTTTTTGTTGAGTCTGATTTTACCCACTTCGTCTTAGACGAGAACTTAAGCGTGAACTTTGTGCATTTACGAGATTCATTTCAACTAAGCGTCCGGTTAATTGAAGGTCTTACTTCCAGGTAAAGTTTGATTCTGTTGACTACGCCTTAAAATAGCGAAAACTGCAGCATTCCTCTTAACAGACATTCGGTGTGTAACAAATCATGTGTACCTTCCACAATAAGACAATGGAATAACTTGAATTCAGATTCCAACCAATTTTATCTCCTTTCAAAACCGCAATCGGCATTTCAGATCAATCTTTAAATAATCTTTATATCACAGATCCGCCAAAGCCATCAATTTACTAATTGTCACTACTAACGAACATAAGTTCGCGGCTCAACGAGTTAACTGATTGATTTGCACGGACAAAAGACAACATCGGCCACCAACGGGTATCATGAGTTTATTGCTCACTCTTTACTGACTAATTATGTTAAATAATTTTATACCTTAATTTTGTTTGCTGACTACAACAATATATGGTATCACACCCTTAAAACATCACTATTGTTGCTCGGTCTAAAACAAGGAGAGCCACTCTCACCGTTGTTATTCATATTATTTGTAAATGACATAAATGAATCACTAGATTTTAACAAGTTGACTGAAAATGATCTAAATCAACTATCATTATATTTACTGATGTTTGCTGATGACATTGCCATTTTTACAACCGATAAAAACAGTTTACAATCTCAACTTGATGCTATTTATATGTACTCACACCGATGGGGATTAACAATAAATGTAAACAAGACCAAAATCTGTATTTTTGAGAAAAGATCGCAAAGGAATAATTTTGAATGGCGTATCAATAATGAAATCATCGAAATAGTCGACAGTTTTGTCTATTTAGGCATTAAATTCAATAAGAACGGAAATCTTAGAATAGCTGTGAAAACTTTAAACAAACAAGCCACTAAAGCAATGAATAACTTACTCGCACTTTTTAAACGAATAAATGTTGATGTTAAAACAAAATTATCATTATTTGATAAATTAGTATGTCCTATTATATTGTATGGTTCCCAAGTTTGGGGTATATACAATTTTGATGAAGTTGATAAATTGCAGATAAAATTCTGTAAAATAATACTGGGTGTCAGTAAACGTACAGTTAATAATGCAGTGTTAGGAGAACTTGGTAGACTCCCTCTTTCCTTAATTGCATGTCTTAGATCCTTAAAATATTGGACCCAAGTATGTAACTGCAACATTCCAGCCGTTCAAGATGCTTTTTATAGTCAATGTTCGGATAATATACCATTAAATAATAAATCATGGGCTTATAAGTTAAAATCTACATTAGACAATTTAGGACTTTCCGATTATTGGGTTGCAAATAATCCAAAAGTTTTGTATCCACGAATAAAACAAAGATTAATTGACCAATATATTCAAACGTGGAGAGCAAATATTAATAATTGTAGTCGGCTTAACTATTATTGTCAATTTAAAGATTCACACAGTTTCGAGCCATATCTTCAAAACATCCAAAATGATCTACTTAGAAAATGCTTAACTAGAATACGCCTTAGTTCACATATGCTAGCTATTGAAACAGGACGATTTAGTAATATACAAAGAGAGGACAGACTATGTTTATATTGCAATAATAAACAAGTTGAAACAGAATTTCATTTTTTAATGATCTGTCCTAAGTACCAAAATATACGATCCATTTTTCTAAAACATTGTGGAAACTTTCCAACGGTAAACAAATTTGTTAATTTATTGAATTCTAAATCTAAAAAAGTTCAATTGACTTTAGCAAAATTTATAAAAAACGCATTTAACATTAGAAACAACGGAGAAATTTGATGTACTGTATGTATGAATTAGTTTTACATATTCTATCTGTCTGCACAATGATATTTTGATGTAATTAAAATTGTATATGTATGTACGATGAAAGTAGTTAAATTGTTAATGTAATATTATTGAATTGCACTAATAATTGTGTATATATGTATGTAATCTCTTTGAGAATATTGTAGCCATGTTTTGCATGTGCTGTTGTATATATTGTATTGTTTAGGCCAATGACAATGCTTATTGTCGATATGCCAATAAACTTGAGTTGAGTTGAGTTGAGTTGTATAAATTATTATTTATATACACGAAAGGCTATTACTACAAACGACCCAACTTGTGGATGTAGTAATCCTTGCGAAAACGATTGTCATTAGTTGAGAATGCTGTTTCATCTCGTGAGATGTTTATCAATGTGAAGGTTGTCACTTGACTTATTACCTTCAGACGTGAAACTCTATCTCTTGAGGAAAATGCGTATATATTTCAGACAGTGTATCGTTATTTGTAGAATTCGAAACGTTTTAACATTAAATAGTATACTTTATGATGTTTACTGTATTGTCCACACCCATGATAAATAATCATTTCACTAATTTTTCTTATTACTTATCACTGTTTCTGTTTAAAACAAATTTATTGATTTGTATTTGTAATAGCATTTACTTGCTGACAGTTGCTATGGTTCGGTAAATGTTCTGAGAGAGAACTACGATGATGTTGTAATAATTTGAGCTCAATCCTGTTGTAAATATTTATTGCAATTAGGTATTATTAAACTCAACCTTATAAAATTGTTTCATCAAAGGGGCAAAATACTTATTGTATTTAAATCATACAGTCGCCCTGATTATCAATTAATTGTCCTGAAATGATACATGTGTTATCCTAGATTACTGGCAACACGAATCTTATCTAGTTAACTACCTATTATGTTACTTATAAAGTGAATTCGCAAACCACAACTAGATAACCCGTTAGTGTAATACACCATAAACAGGTCGCAGTACTTGGCACTTTCAAGCCTGTTTCTAGTGTTATGATATTAATCTTACGAAAACAGTATCACGAATAACAACTAGATAGCTAGATAATTATTGCGATAATTAATTGGTTAACACGAACCAATTCGCAAACGTTATCATGTTAACTGGTAGCAGTAATATGCCACCATATGAAACATTACTGACGCTGTGGATCGAAATACCGACATACTTACACCCAATCGAGAGACAAAATCCACCATTAGGTTCGTAGGATGATGAATAAACAAGTTGCGTTTGTCCTATAATCTTCACTTTAGATACAGATTCAGAAACGTTTAATTTAACATTTTTTATTTCAAACACGAAGTCATAATCAGGTATGTCACTAGCTTGTATATTCAATAATATTTCTCTATTTACAGCAGGAATGATAGTACAGTTACACACGACTGCTGTATACACGGGGGCTTTTCCAGTGTTCACGTACACTTGTTTCGTATCACTTACTTCATTATCCACGCATACATCAATAACTGCAATATAATAATAATACCTCTTATAGTAACGATAATAATTCTATACACTTATTTAATAAGCGGCAATGGCGTACCTTAAGAAGTAGTTATTGGCATGACTAAGTATAATATAAAGGAATTCGGGCTATTACTAAACCTATATCTGCACGTAGGCGTATACCTCAACGCAATAATGAGCACTCGATCAAATTGTATCAAACTGAAATCGGATGATATACATGTATTAGAAATTTATTGTGAGGATCTAGATCTGTACAATAGACACATTGTTTTAAAACGTACGTGATGATGAATTTACAGCGAGTTATATACACTCACCCAAAGTTCTAACGCATCTTATTGAAATTTGATATAATTGTACTGATTGTTATGAAAATTCAGATTTCTCATTAGGCCACACCAAATTGATTTATAGTTCGTCGGATTTACCGCTCCTTTAAAATGCAAGAGTAGAAAAAAAAAAAAAATTACCCGCTCGCACCTCCGTCAAAAATCAAATTTTATTTTTTGCTGTGCGCGAAATTCGGCGCTAATAAAGGCAACTTTTCGCATTTAAAGGTACTCTCATTCATTTAATTACCTTTTGGAACAAATGCTACCGTTTGCTGAAGCGTTCGGGAGATCCCACGATTTCCGAAAATCGTCTGTCCAATATTTAAAGCTTTTAAGAGTAGTCGTTCTTGAATGTCGTTCGTAACATCTTTTCATTGGCTTCCAAATTCAATAAATAAATCGCTTTGCATTTCACACATGGTGTCGTGATAATATTACAGTTAGCTCCTCTAAACTGGCCCACAATTAACATCGATGATATAATCTGTCATTAAAATCACATCTGTACATCCTTAAAGACGACAACGATATTAAATATATGCCTAGCAACCGTAGTTAACACTCCCACAATGCATTGTAAACATGGGAGTACCTACAAGGATCGTAGACAATGTGGAGGAAATTTATATTCGATGCATCAAAACTTTATACGCTAAATGAACTTTGATACACACACAGACATTTAAAGGTTTGGGATACTTGTGCAACATGAAATACTTGTGACAAGCTTGGAAAATCATACGAATACTGGAAAATTCATGCAGTCGCGAAAACAGATGACAATAGAAAATGTAAACGAATTCAGATAGAATAAAGCGAGCATGGAGCTGTATAATATGTGTTTGGTCAGTCTATAATTCTGATCAACACATATGTGTACGATTCGATGCTTCGTTATAAACATCTTGATTAGAAAAATGCATTAATATAGGTAAGAAGAAAAGCCTCACAACTAGAAATTAGAAAACAAAATGGTAAGCCCCCTTACTCTGAGGCTTTACAATATAACCATTATTGTGTCCAAAACAGAGGAAATCAGATGGAACTGAAATTCTGAAGTTGGCTGTTGAAATTCAGCCAAGACTAACATGGTGCTATTGAACATAACACTTTTAAACTTGAAATGCCATAAGAAGACTAGCTATACATTTTTCACATGGTTAAGAATCGCCCTGTCAGTCGGTGTGTCCAGGTATTTAATATTTAGTTTAAGGCAAGAAATACTCAGTTCTCAAGGAAAAGTAACTTGGCAAACATAGTAATCAGATGTGTGGATGTGTAAGACATCTAATGCATATTATCCATGAAGGTACTTTTAACGAGAATTTATGACCCATTAAACAAACTAGTTGTGCATCTCATGGTAACATTCAAGTCAAAGTGGGTAGCTCACATACGCACAAGGTGCTTAATGCAAGCTTATGTAGTTGCCTGATGTCTAGTTTTAAGTTTGCAACCAGCATTTCTCAATGTTTTTGTATTTGCTACTCATTAAAAAGAATAGAATTGGGAAAAAAGCGCCGTCAGTAAAATATTGAGAAATATAACAAAAATAAAATTGTAAAAAAAACCTCGCCGCCTGTGAAATTTTGAGAAGTAAAAAATAAAATTAAAAATAAAATTTCGCTCGCTCGCCCCATCTTTTTCTTCAAAAAATCTGAAGAACTACTGATCAATTTGGTGTGGCCTTATATAGCATTATTTGTTTCGCAATATTTGTGCAATAAGTGCAGCCATTATGAACGAATGATCGAATTTCGGTATTTTTGACTTGCTGCTTTTACATGGCTATCTTTCACATGATTTATTGTTCTAATTGTGTTGTTTCGTATTACAGTCGTTAAACACATTAGGTTTTGAGTGAAATATGGTCCAAAAGAAATATGGGAGGGCTATTTGTCCGCTAAAATAATGAAAAAACTAGTATGCCCTTTCATAAATGTGGCTAAACTTGCATTTCCTGAAGGACTAGAAGTAATATATTTTGTACTCCTAAAGATAATTAATTGACTCTAACAACGGCGTTATTTGTGTGAGCTTGTTACACGAGATTTCCACGTTGATCCAAGTAAAACTTGTACATTTTAATAGACCGGAAGTGGAACCGGAAGTGTCCGCACCCATCGTCTCGACACCAGTCAAGGGGACGTAAGGGGGCAGAATATCATAAACCACATGCGCCTAGCACCCGCTATAATAAACACTTTTATTTGCTGGACCTTATTCAAGCACTTCTTTTTTGTTATCTATGTGATTTCATTGTGTTTTTTTACTACATTATGACCATAAACTTCCAACCCCTCGTTCGTGAACCCAAAGTGATGCGTTAGAACTTTGGACGAGTGTATACTGACGCAATAAAGAAACTGTGCTATTTTATATTAACAATATTTTATAGTATGTAATTCTAACTTTTCGGAAAAAATAGTACATGTACATGCATATTCTCGTACTAATTGCACAAATAGTTAGGATATTTGTCCATCAATTGACAGAATAGTGTTGCAAAACATTTTGCACGTGCAAATCCAGCCACATGACAATATACTATTTTTTAAATGCATCAAAATAGGAAAAGTAATAGAAATTAAATATAGGCCCAATTTAATCTACGCCACAATTAATTTACTTTCAAGGTTACACAAGTGATAAATAAACGCACTAGTCGTTGAAGGCGACTGTATTGAGTGTTACATTTTTGCATAAAAAACGTACCAGAATCAGTTCCTGTGTCTAAACACGCATTGAAACCATTTATTCCTGAAATTAAATGATGCTTCATTATATAACCCTATTTAAACGGTAAATACCATAACACGACATAGACACACAATTTGCTTAAGTTTTGTGAAACAATACCTCATTAATTTACTGCTCAGTAATCATAATGGTGCATACTTCTTTTATGAAACATGTTTTTTCTATCAAACTACCGGGATATTGGTTAAAATTACGCATCATTTTATGCAAATGAAATACATGTAAAACAGCTGAAATTCTTTATTATCAAACATTCTCAGAGAAACATACTAGCTATTAAACTCCAGAACATGAGTTGATAAAGTTTTAATGTTCCTAAAATTGTTAAAACACCAACAACAAAACATTACCGTTGAACGTCCAGAGATTAATATGACACAAAATAATAACTAATATCCTCATATTGATTCATTTATGATACTTATTCTGTTCATTAAGTTTTAATTCACACAGCATTTTCAAACTTCCGCATTCAGTTGCTCAAACACCGTGAATAGCCAAGTGTGGTAAAATACAGTTTAATTGTAGAAGTGTTAACTTGTATAGGGATCTTATTCAGCTTGAACTGCGTGTAGTTTGTGTGAACATTCGGCAAATTCCGGCATTTTTGTAATCTTCAGTGGATCGGAAACCGAGGTAAGCCGATTGGAACATGAATTGAAGAAGGTCATGCTTCTTTGATTAACCAGCCTTGATAAATATATTGAAGTATAGAAGTAGTTTTAACGCAGTAGGCCTATATACCGGGTGTTTAAGTAAATGCATATTATAAAGAATTTATTTAAACAATGTGTACATTTTTGTCACTAAGTCTTGCATTATGTAACTACACTCAATGGCCAAAATTGAGTTCCCAACGCCACGTCATTTTTTGATATGACAATTCCAGACATATACTTTCATTGACGTTTTTTAACAAAGCAAGTTGTAGACTTACCAGTTGTTACTACTATATTGAACCAGCAAGTATGAGCTTTCTAACTATATTTAATCTGACAAGAATAATGCCACATAGCGACTGTAAGTAGTGTTAAGAAGTAGTCTCTCAGGTTTCCAGCACCACTGCTTGAGAATTAGCCTTCGACTGTATTTCGGTTAGTATTTTTATGTGAATAGTTTGAGCTCCCACCATATATTTGTTAATTTATTAAGGACGGGTTTTAAGGATGACGAGCATGAAATTTTAATGTTGTTATAAGGCTTCTAATTATTTGCTAGTTTTGAGCCATGACATAGGACATTGTCTTCCTGTACATCCAATTGCGATTTGCAAAATATCTAGCTCATGCAGGCCACACATTTTTATCACAAGTTTGAATAAATTTATCACTGTGCTTATTTCTATTCATAAGAATAAGCATACTTACTCCGTTTAAACACGTATACCACCAATTCATAGCAGTAGCCTTAAATGAACGTTCAAAATTGCGCCCTGCGACGTCGTTTTTCGCTTCCATCCAGTTCGGAACCTGATTTCTAACTTAAACAAAATTCGTGTGATTACCCCTCTTGTCTACCCGTACATTCGTTTCTTTTACCCCTACTGTCGCCTTTTTGCCGCGCGTGCCGTCGTTACATCTCGCGGAATTATTATGTTGTCACGTCACCAAGGATGACGTACGTAGCGTCAGTTGCCATACATACTCGACTTATTAATCCTACGAAGTATCATTACAATCCAGCATATATTTATAGAATTACATGTATTTACTCTCTATAACGTTCCACAAAATTTTAATTTTGGGATCTCAATTTTGGCCATTGAGTGTATATATAACGCACATTTATTGTGTAGATCTACTTTTAGAAAGTTGGGTTTAACGAAATATTGAATACTATATTGGCTTTAAATTAGGACCCAGAAACAATGCTATATACTAATATCTACTAAATATGGCTTGGTAGACAGATTCAAATAAAATCCTTAGACATAAACTTATGTCATAGACAGTTTTCAATACACCTCATTTGTTTTTCATTTGTTAAATGACAAGTTAGCGTAGCAATCGAATTCACTACTTTAATTGTACTGTAATCATGCAACAATCAACCAATATCATTGAAATTAAAAATAAAATTTGAAGAACTGAAACAAAACATGAAGATGAATGTTCAGGCGATAATTCATCGTAAACTGAATACAGCGCTGTCACTTACTAATAATGGAGCTCTGCAATCGGCAGTGTCAAATGACATTTCTGAACATACATTTATAAATTCCGGCGTTTTGTAGTAATTTCATGATCGATTGGGTCATCCATCTGTAGCCTTCAATGTCTGGACGAATTTTCAAGGCTGTTTATTATAAGAGTTAAAACCATCTCCACACATCACTACTTTTAGGAAGATCGTGTACTTTAATCAGATTTCTCCAGGCTGTGCTGGATTATTTGCCTCTGTATGATTGTTGTCAATAATGGTGCTGTGGTAACAAGGTAAAGCTGCTCTAAGTCTTTGCACTGCGCTGTTATATCCCCATCAGACCTTAGTGTATTGATTAAGGGTCATGAACTTGAATATTGTGAAGGCCACATTCACGAGTTCAGAGTTTCTCTATAGCTTCAGGCTATGTTGGATTATTCGCCTTTGTAAGATTGCTGTCAATAATGGTGCAGTGAGAACAAGGTAAAAGCTGCTCAAAGTCTTTGCACTGCGGTGTTGTATCACTATCCGCCGCGTGTATTCAGTAAGGGTCAAGTACTTGAATAGTTTATTCCTTACATGTATTTGGATTTCATGAAAGCAGTGAGTCAAATAATATTTGACAAAATGTAAAAGTGCAGACCAAGGAATGCAACATTCACAAACCAAGACTTTCATTAGACAGATCTAGACAAAAGAAAAGGGAGGATGCACATGCTGAAGAGATGAACATCAAATCCATTCCAGAGGACGTATAGGTTCAACAAAATCACCAAATCAATATTTGCACACCATAAAACCATGTAAACTGATAGATGAAAATATTGCTATGCGTAAGCAATTAGAAGCAATGTGTTTGCATTCGTTTATGTGAGTTCAATGATATTAATATAAAATTGAGGGATGATTTATGTTTCGTTTAAAAGAACGAATCAAAGAAAATTAGATTATAAATGGTCAAATGTTCAGTTTCTTAAAGTCAAATCGCATGGTTTTGTCCTGGTAAACATACAATTGAATAAACATTCTTAAGCTATTTACTTTCGAATTCGATATATATGGTGGCATATTACTGCCACAAGTTAGCATGATAGCGTTCGCGAATTGTTTCATGTTGCGATAATTATCTAGCTGTCTAGTTAAGATTTGTGATACATTTTCGGTAAGATAAATATCATAAGACTAGAAACAGGCTTGAAAGTGCCCAGAACTGCCACCTCTTACCTTTTTATGATGTATTACACTAACGGGTCATCTAGTTATGGTAATATGCCACCATAGATATACCTCCTACTTTTGCTTTCTGTCAAAAACGCAACCAAAGAGAGATAACTCCGAAAGTTTGTTGCCATTATCTTATATATTAAGTTTGTCACACAATGTCATTTTGCCATTTCCGATTGTATATTTTTCTTGATAATCTAATTGTCATAACGGTGCTTATTGCGAACTGAGCATATATTTTCAAGGTTTTACTGGTGAAGTAATATTACACATTCTTATTCTGCTCTGCTCTCAATTGCAATGTTTACTGATATACATGTAGACCCGCGAATATCAATTTCAGTTCTTGAGCATGGCCCAGGATTATGACGGATACCTCACACTCTGCACTCAAATCACAAAATGTACTCTTATGAGTCAGACGAGTCCAATTGTGCGTGAAACATATACGATAAAGTCAAATGAGTGTTGAATATCCTTTGTGGCTTGTTTTCTTAGAGATTTGAAAGTAATACGAATGTAAAGAATATGTGAAACTAAAAAGGCTACGTGATATACTTGTATGTGTTAAATAGGTGTAAATATAGTGGGTAAAAATTGGGAACATTAGGGTAAGAATATATTTTATGTACCAGGGTGAGCGAGGCAATCCTCATTCATCGGTAAATGTAATATATGTTAGTATGGATTAAAAACTTATCATAGTTTGTTGTAAAAGCCAATCTCTTTGATGTAGCTTATAATTTTTCCAACTTGTATAGTCTCAAAGAGACTTTTAATGTCAGTGGTATTGAACAATTGGGAACGGACTGGTTGAAGGTCAACACAGTCGACAAGAAAATGTGTTGTAAGGCGTATTACATGGAATGCAGTCCAGTCTAACATCCCGACCAAACAGCCAGGAGTGTGTAAGACGTGTGTGCCCAATTCTGCATCGGGCTATAATAACCTCTTCTTTTCGGATGGGCCTGTACGCAGGTTACTGATGGATTTTTCATGCATGATTTATCACTTTCAATGTCTAACTGTCAAAACTGTCAAACGCTTCGGTAAACAACAATGGCGTGGGCGGAGCGATAAAATCCGAGATTATCCGGATGAAGGACCTACTCGACAGCAGCGCCACCTATAGAGTGATTAAGGGGAGATAACCCGCTAAAGTCGCTAATTGGGTTACCAAGTGTATTATGGGTAATTTTTTCAACTTTCAGTTTCCATATATATTACATTTGAAACACAATAAAACAATCTTTATCTTAAAATCAAGCAAAGTGACCTATCATTTTTATTTCATATTTTTATTCAGACAGTGACTCTCATATAGTACACCAAATTGTAAGAAAATCTTCGCGCTAGAAAAAATATAGTAAACTTGTATTGATTTTGCTCTATATTCATATGAAATATTCACGTTTTAAATCTTCATTATCATAAAATCGAGCAAGGTGACCTATCATTTTTATTTCATATATTGGTTAGATACATTACACTGATCAAATATAAAAAGTTTAAAGGAAATCTCTGCGTTAGAAAAAAACGGCCTTATTGTAGGATACGCCTTTAACATACATTGACTAAGTAGACAGTATGCAACCAGTATATATAAACCAGAACGAAGAAACAAGCCGCCTTATACCGAACTTGTTCTCAGTAACTAAAATATTTACAACATAAAATATTTATTAAGAAAACGAAAGAATTGACGACTTTACTAGGATCGATTATACTCATTTCCGGTTGAGTGACCGGAAAACCGATTGATAGTGTTGTCACACGTGTCATTTATATCCTATCTGAGTATTCGTTATATTCGTGTTCGCTATAACCATTTATTGTCATATAGAACAAAGAAAGGCCAAATTCGGGCCAGAAAAAAGTTCGCTATAACCAAGTTCTAAAAGTGAAGTTTACTGTAATCGTTATTTGAACTTGAGTTGATATTCGTTATGGCTAGTTCCTCGTAGTTATTTCCATTTTCTGATGTGTGCATTTGGAGAACCTCCCCGCAATTTTCATACGCTGAATTAGGTTGCCCACCATTTGCAGCATCATCCATCCTCCCTGTTTGGTGAGACGCAGTTGCCTGTGTGAAGTCGGGCATTCTTTTTCTGCAAAAATGTACGATTGTTTTCATTACAATGACTCTAAGAGATAGTTTTGAAGACATCGGCTAATTGTAGTTCAGTGATTGTTCAATATTGAAAACGATGGCAAACAAAATGTTGGTACGTGTCCAGGCAATAAGAAATGTATATGCATAACACATAGTTATATAAACAAAATAAACGATTTAAATATTTACTACATCGTGTGTTAGACGAACCATGCAATGTAGATCAACAACAATGTGGACTCTTATTTCCAATCATTACATTCAGTATTTTCGGTTGAATTGCACCTACCCTTTGCAACAAACTATTGCTATTATCACCACAGCTATGAGTGCAACTCCTACAATGCTCCCTGCGATAACAGCTGCAAAATATGATATATCGTTTAACATACACCCGGACAATAATTTACATTGTGTAATATTATATAGTAATTGCATTGTGCAGTTAATACATGTACTGTACTATCTATCATCTAAACTTCATTTTCTACCTTCTACACCAGTGTCCAATATTGTAAACTGTATATATTCCACTAGTCCGGCAAATTTACTTGAGAACGGATGTAAAGAAAATTTGTGATGGTCAGCCAATGAAAACGTGATTTCCAAACGATTGACCAATGGACAGTATGTACACAGTATACGGTATTCTCAACTTATTTTGAAAAATCAATAACATGATTGTTGTGCTAAGTATTCAATTCGAAGTTTATGTTTTAGTGAACATAAAGACAAAAAATTGATTAAAGGTTGAATTTTAACGATCACTGCATCTACAAACTTATTTTTCATTTTAGTCACCCAACTTTATGAAAACATGCACAGGATATCAGCATTATTAAAGTATCTGTTTAATTATTCCAAAATGTAATACTTTTTACAGAATTAGTAATGATTGCTGTGTTTCATTTTGACTAAAAATAAATATTCAGGTTATTCATTTTTAGTATTTTATCCTGTCACCCATATCGAAGCTTACGTGGAAGGTCATGAATGTCCTTAAAACAGCAGATTGAGCTGTATACCTGTACAGAGTACAACAGGGAGTTTATCTGATTTTGGATGATGCCATCCTGATGCGCGTGCACGTGGTGATGTTCGTGTTTCTAAATATAGGTAATTACACGATCTACGGTCATGCTTCACTAAGGCTGTTAACTGGGAGCTACACAAGGAGTACATTTGCAAATTGACCCAGTTTTACAGCTACTGTCCCATAGGTTATAGAATTACAGCAAAATGTAAGATCAGGCGTTTCCTTATCCTGTCAGTATTATGTTGTGAGAAATGTGTACTCCCATACGATACACATATTAAAGAAATACATGTATTACATTATGACTTATACTATCGTTTTTAACAGCACGATATTTAAGAGTTAAAACTAACCAATCAGAGTAATGTTGGTTTCGCTATTAGGTTTTGCATCATTTGATGGTTTTGTTTGCGTTTGGGAAATTGTTGGTTCACTCGTGGTGTCCGTACTATGGCCTCTTGATGGGGTGGTGTCCGTACTTTGGCCGCTTGGTGAGGTGGTGGCCTCGGTAGTAGTCACTTCTCCATGCCTGTTTGGGACACAAGTCATACTGAAGATTCCATCTGAACTAGTTGCTGCAAAACCACAAAAACAATTCTGTTGCTTTAAATATTTAATAGATACTGAAACACATACAATACGTTCATTTAGAAATAGCAATAATTGCTCGTTGTTTGCCATTTTATAGAGATTAATAATTTGGTGTTGCGAATGGAGAAAGTTTATCAGTATCAATTAAAGCACTTTCCCTTTACTTAACACAAGAATTGACATAATTCATAAAAGAATTGATTAGAGACGCAAATGGAGAAAACGTTAGTCAATACTTTGTTACGGGGTTTGTAAAAGAGAGATCAAGTTGCTACAGAGAACACTACATACATAAGGCAATACCTCCCCACACAGACAGAGGGAACAACGTGTCTACAAAACATTAGGAATTTAGGAGGTAGAAGGTCAAAGATGTAGGGGAACCAATATCATGTCAATCAAAACAATAATGAATAATTTGAGTGGTGTCAAGAAGGGGAAATATTGAATGGATGGAATACATCGAGTAAGCTGGCCCGAAAGTGGTGAGAAAAGACCAAGTCAAGGAACTTCACATGGGAACATGGGGACGTAACGCTTCTCTAATAAACATTATAGAAAAAAGAATCACAGATTGATTTACAGCCATGAAACTGTTAGTAAAATAGTGAGGGTTTAAATCGATTTACCAGCTAGCTAACTTGACAATTAACCGCCATATGGTCATTGATTCAAACATACGTATACACATAAATTGAATACGTAGACAGTAACTAATCATTTATAGCAATTATCCATTACGCAAATAATAACATATACACAGTATATAATCCAGTAGAAAGAAATGAACAACCTTATACAGATCTTGCTCTCATGAACTAAATTATTTACATCACACACGTCACACAAACAGTCATGGTCATTCAGTGACTCATCCAGCTATTAGTGTGGACAATACCCCCAGGCGACTACCTTGGTAGAACCACCGACCTTCCGTACGCCAGATGGATTGTTTTCTCACAACACATTGATTAATATCAACAACTCAGGTTAATGGGTTTATATTTAGCAGAAAATAGTCTGGCACATAGTTGAGCTTCTTCAACTTATTTAATTTCCAATTCAAATAGACGAATTTGAGTAAATGAAAGCGCATTTTATGCTTTTGGCAAACATCTTTTTTCCGCTCTCCTTTCACCTATATGTGTAAGTAGGTAGATATTACTAGATTATTTGGCTTAAAGATAAAAGTTCTAGGTAATAATGGAACTTAAATTCCACTTAGTCTATGGATCAAAATAACAGCAAACTTACGGGCAATTGAGAGACAAAATCCGCCTATGAGATCGATAGATGATGAATATACAAGTTCTGTTTCCCCATTAATCTCCACTATATGTACACCTTGCAGATCGTTTAAAGTCACATTATTTATTTCAATCATAAACTTGTCATTTACGGTTGGTCTGTTGCCATCTCCCTGTATACCCAATGATATTGTATTCATTGTAGCAGGCATGATAGTGCACCTACAAACAATAGCTGATACTTGTGGGGCCTTTCCGGTATTCATATACACTCCTTCGAAGACATTGTCTATGTTGTTCCCTGTACTGTCCGTACACACATGAATTACTATAATAATAGTAATAATAATGATGATAACAATAATGATATTGATAATAACCACTATAGCAATCAAAGTTATACAAATGTATATTGTAATACTATTGTCAGACTAAATGGAAAAACCGCCGGTAAATTTTATCAAAGCATGTGGACAATACTAAACACATTTTTCTACAGTTACTCTTAGTAAAATTGTAAATGCAAGGATCGTGATGTCAGTTGAACGTTTGCTTCAAAGCCTATCAGAGAAAAAGTCAAACACGTGATAAATAATCGTATGTGTATTGGTGATTTTACTGCGACTATGTTCAATTGTTTCATTGTGCACTTACCGGGTTTGTCTGTACAATAATTGTTACCATTTGTTCCTGAAATTATATAGTGCTTCATAATACGTATCTAAAACTTAAAATAATATGTACACGTCACACATAACACAGACCTGTAACTCAGTTGCTTGTTATGTTTATTTTTGTAAAAACAACAACAATAACCTACGTCACTGTGGATCACATCCCTTATATTTTACGTTTTATCTACAAAGATGTTTAAAATACAATGTACTTCTATACATACGTATGAATATAAACAAATAACACATTTTAATAGTGAACGCTGTTGGTAATCTTTAAACGTTTGCAGAGACAAGTTATAGCCTGGGGTCCTGGCTCACTGATTGCTAACGCTGTCAGTATAATCACTTCGATTATCTGATTGGACAAGATTACCTTCAGCGCGCGCATTTTCTTTATCCGGTATCTTGATCACGTGATAAACTTCAGTCCTGATCAGCGCTGAAACATAGTCACGTGGATTCTATTACGCCTGGCCTTGTCGATGCGGAGCAATAGGAGGTTTGGCCAGGATTCCAGGCTAAGACAAGTTACAGCAATTAAACCCCTAAATTTGAGTTGATCCATGTAATAATATGCCTATCAAATTAAACAAAAACATGCACACTGTTAACACAGTAACACTAATACAATACCGTGTAATGTCCAGAGATTGATATGACACACAATAACCAAAATCCTCATACTTATTTACTTATCATATATGCACTTATTACATTTATTCAACTTTATTTAACGCCACACTTTTCAAACTTCCGCATTTAGTTGTTTATACATCGTATATAACCAGTTCAGGTGAAATTGAATGACGTTTTGCATTGAAATAGTTTATTGTCTAACATTGTATAGGGATCTAATTCTGGATGAATTGCATGTAGTGCGTTTTAATATTCGGCAAACTCGGCTATATTCGTAATCCCTTCGGTGAAACTGAACCGAGGAATGCCGATTGCAACAATAATTGAAGTTGGTCATACTTCTTTGATTACCGAGTCTTCACAAATATAATGCAAAACCAAAGTACTTTTAACAGCGTACTGGACGAGTGTTGAAGTAAATGCATCTTGTTAAGAATTTATTTTAGCAATTTGTACATTGAACTTTTTTTGTCACGTGCATTTGTAACTAATGTTATGCATATGTTTTAAGTATTTTGTGACATTTGAGAATTCACGAAATATGGGATACTATATTCAAGAAACAAGACTATTTACCAATATAGAATATGGCTTTGTACAAAGATTCAAGTAAATCTCCTTGTGAGTACGTGTATTTTAGAAAGTTTTTAGCTCGATAAATGTCACATAAGCATGGGAATCTATGCACGGTTCATTGTACTGTGATCATTCAAACAAGCTGCTAATATCATTGGCAATATAAATGAAATTTGAAGATTTGAAAAACATGAAGGCGATGTTACTTACTATTGAAAGTATCGTAAATTGAAAACAGAGCTGTCACCAACTAGTTTGCACTACTGAGTTAATGGATCTGAAAAATAGAGGGTCATTTATTTGTGAAAAAGAACGAATCAAGGAAATGTGTTAATTCGTTTACGATGATGTCATGGATATTAAAACTAGAAGATGATTTTCAATTCGATTTTTTATTAATGGTCAACAAAGTCATAGCCCATGGTTTTGTCTTGGTAAACATAAACTTAAATGTGCGTACTTGATTACTTTACTTACGAATTAAACATACCCCATACCCTCATATTCAGTCAAATACTCGTTTATAACAACGCAGTTAAAGAACGGTAACCCCGAAATGCTGTTGTCATTATGTGTACACAAGTTAAATATTTAGCAGAGCTCGCTTAAAATGTTGCGATCTTCTAATCAGACCTGGTTTCGGAAATATAATTTCTGATATAGTTTACTTATATTGTCGATAATTTATTTGCCAATTATTGATCTCAGCATACAGGCAAATTTCAATAATACGACCACCAATGGGACCCTTGAAAACTGATCTGTTTTATTGAGGTGGTCTTATTAATGAGGTTGAATAAAGCGCCAAACAGTGAAAATGAACTTAAAATGGTGTTCTTAATTTTGAGGTGGTCTTATTTTTTAGGTGGTCTTTAAGTGAGGTCTTACTGTATATTTGCATGGTTCCAAGAAGTTCTATTAAATATGTTCTTGTTCCGTTCTGTCCTAAATTTAAACCGGAATATCGATATCATTGCTAGATCTGAACTCGAAAGTTATAACCGATACTTATCACCCAGCATTCAGTGGACACAATTTACTCCACTGAGTGTTTGGAATTTTGAGTGTCTGATTGAGTTATAATGTTTACTGAGTGCAAACTATTCTTTGTGCCTTTTTTCGTTGAGATTTGAGAGTGAATAAAAATTAAGCCCAATTAACAGACAGTCAAATTTGGAGTTACGCTCACACCTCCATGAAAGCTTGTCAAATAGTATTATATTTAGCACTCAGTAAGCATAGTAATCCATTTCAAACACCCAAATTTCCAAACTCTGCGCAGTTAAATCGACCGTATTTTTTGCCGAATTAAACACAATAGTTAATTAGGTGCCATCATTTATGCCTAAAACAAAAAGTGTCTGATTCCAAATTTCACCCAAATTTTCATGGAGATAATTATGTTCCATTTATACATCTCGCCGAAAGACCTCGTAAGCGTATAAACAGTGTTGATAGTACTTTTTAGTACTATCTGGAGGTCATTACATCAAATACCCCGATATGTATTTAAGTTCTAAACGTGTATTTTCTCATAACGATACGCATTTATCTCACCTATCAATGACGTCATGCTAAATCATATGCCAGGTACACTGTTTTTAAAAAAAATGCAATTTCTCCCTATTTCAAATGTCACAAAGAGGACAAACAATGAAGTGGGGGAAATTAATGGATGGAAAAGATCACAGGACAAGTCAAGACAGCTGGCAACGTTATTATTGTTCATTCACAGAGAGTTTGTAAAATAAATATAAAAATAAATAGTAAAATTATACGCAGTTTAATCGCCGTAGATTATGCTGTTTATGAGAATATCACTGAACTTTACTAAACAAAACAACGAACACATGCAAACCACCGTGTAAAATAATACATGTGCTTCCACGACCTGTATTAGTGACTTCCATTTTGACGTCGAGTATTTCCCTATGACAGTTTTGTCGTCACCAATAAACATTGTTTCTAAAGTGTTTTGGTGGTTTACTTGTGATATATGATATCAAACGAACGTGAAAATAATTATTACTATTGTGTAATTTGTTGTTCTTTACATTTGAAGAAAGAATATTTTTAAGAATTAATGTACATCTTAGTAGAGTGTTTCCGACGCGACGTAATCATTTTGTAGTTTTAGATTGCATTTTGTTCTTAATATTGGAATAGCTGTAAAAAGAAAAGCAGACAAATGTATTTTAACGTGACTGGTGGTGTGCATATGTTCGTGGTATTTCTTGCAAACTCAACAAAATCAGGTCGCAAGTTCGATGATACATATTTTAAGACATATAGAAATTCGCAATATTATACACTGAAAAATACAATTGCACCTTATAAGATTGATGTATAATGACAAGTTTACAAAAGAATAATATGTTTACAATATATTACAAATATAGAAATAATAGAAAGCATTATCAACTATCAGATAAATGTAAAACCTAATTTCACCAATACATGAAATAATGGTTGCTCTAGTGACAGACTAATTAAAGTTAAAAACTTAAATTACATTATTGAATGTAACAGATGCGTAAGTACAAATACACATGACCTAACAAAACATAACATGACAATCACAACAAATATATTTGTTCCATGTGATAGTATCCCCTAACTTACCAAAGAATATGTGTGTTATACATCATTTCAAATTCCCTCCTCTCGCTCTCTCACCGTCTCTCCCTCCTTTATAATAACAATAGTGTGGATATAAACATACTTAATAGTATTTATGCAAACAAACACAACAAAATACCTGTTAGAAAATGTAAAAACCTGAAAATTGAATTTTGGTAAAAAATACAGGTTTTTGTAGCTCATACGATATGTAAACACTTGATCAAAATTAAATATTTCCTTATACGAACGCCACAAGAATTTCATTATTTGCAATTTAAAGTCATGCAATCAATTAAACATAAAAATGTATTTCCAGCATCTCAAGCTTTAATATATAGTCCTGCGTTTGTGGTTCTTCTTTTTACTGAGTTTATATAATATTGTGTTTTATAGACTATGTCATTCATGAAATTCCATGATTGCTTTAATAAAGATGACTGGATAGACGACATCATATATTAAAATATAGAGTACCCTGAATATTTTTTTTATTCCAAATGATACAAACAGTCATTTCTAAAACTTTACAAATAAAAATGTAAACATGATATTTCATGCAAAATAATAAAAAGAGACTTTAATATTGCTAATGTTCTGTGCACGTTTTCATAAAGGAGTGCGACTAAAATGAAAAAAATAAGTACCACCATACGACAGAGCTGACCTTCATGCAGATGCATTGATAATTAAAAAATAATATTTATCCACTTACTGCCTATAATACATTATACAAACCTTCCATGTCACTTAGAGGTAGTTCGATCAGCAAATATAGTGACTATGGTACAACTAAAGTGTCATCGAACTATCTCTGGTTTGATTAAAATGACGTCATCCGGTCACCACGGTCCGACTAGAGTAAGTCGGTGGTTTCGCTGGAACAAAAATGGCGGCTACAGGTAAGAAAGCATTTTGCGAGAACTATAAATCTTGTATACGAACGTTATTTCCATCCTAAAACATTGAAAATGTGCGAAATAATTCAAATTAAACATGCAGCAAGTCAATTAATCTAAAATGTGGAAAATTATCGATAACATTTACACATCGAGGAGCTGTAAGGATTTATGGACGATATCGTAGAACTACCGTTTCGTACCTAGGCTTACGCGACATTAACGCGTGGATTTAGTCTGAACACTGCATTCATTGCAATTGACCATATTGTTGTCTGAACTTGATATATTCTATACTTACATATAATTTTAATATATTTTATACCTTACATATAATTGTCAGTGTTTATTATAGCCATGTTTTTTTTTCATATATTATTAATGGTTAAAGTTTCTTTGTGATGTAAATGCAAATATTTATTCTACTAATATAAAGCAATACTTTTGCAGTTCCTCTGGGAGCTTTCGCTGTTCTTACAATTATTTAATAATTATTTGCAGAATGAAGGTGCTACCCATCAAGAGTAAGAATAATCAGTATCGGTTGTAGTGCAGTGATGAAGTTGCTAGCATTATACTTTCACCAACTACAGGTATGTAAGAGGTTCTCAATTCCTAAATTCTGTCAATACATTACTTTTTTTATCCAACTACCAATATAAAATCAGAATGATTATGACACTGAATTCTTGTAAGGCATTTTTATGCCCCCACTCGGAAAGGGGGACATATACATTTGACCTTATCCGTCTGTCACAAAATCTTGTGACACTCATATCTCCAAAAGAATATGAGCCAGAGTCATAAAAAATACAGGAATGTTCACCAGCTTGTGTAGTTGGGCACCTGGGGTTTCATGTTTGGCTGTGCCCAGTAAGTACAAAGTTATGGCCCTTGACTAATCACCACAATCAGTATAGTTGTTCACTTCATGTTCATGTATTTTAACAGGCTAGATACAGCTTGGCTGAATAAACTATTAATTTCATTGGTCCTTTTGGTATTGTTTTCCCTAAATTTGCTTGGTAATTTTGATACCCATTCACAAACTATGAGCAGAATAATAGCATTTACTTTTGTGACAAAGGCTGCAAGTGGGGGCATCTGTGTCCTATGGACACGTTTCAAGTTCTGTATCAATTTGCTTGTATTTTTCACAATTTCACATGCTTATAGTGATGCAATTGTTTTATTAGCCCAGCTTTATTAAGAAAAGCAATATCTGTGTAATAATTAAGTAGTGTCCAGTTGGATGAGTGGATGGTTAACCTTATTTACTCAGTAATTATTAGAGGAACATAATCTTTTCCATATAAAAACTGCATTGTTTCTTCTTTTATGCATTTACTTTTGAAGTAAACATAGGATGTTTTGTGAAAATAGTATTTTAAAAAGGTTTAAAAAATGCATTTCACTCAAATTTCTTGCAACAATGTCAATAGGCATGTCTCTCGTCCTGAAATGGCATTTTAAATATATTTGGATTATTTATTTTTCGATGCCATATTTTTGGGACCACAGTGAAATATGAAATACTTTTGCAATAATATATCTCCCCAATTTTCAGATCCATCAACAAAGGAACTAATTGTTCAGAGTCTTCTGAATGGACAGCAGACTATTCAAAACAACCTATCACCATCTTCTCATGACAGGGAATCACCTCCATCATGTGCTGAAACACCTCCTGTGCCTCTTTTGAACGAACATGATACTACTCCTCATGGTTCAACCATATCATCTCATGGCATAGGAGTATCTTCATCACCGTGTGCCAACCATCCTTCTGTTCTCATGGAAACCACCAAACAAAATGAACGTCCATCAGTTGTTCATTCATGGAAAGGTAATGAAGAGGACCTGCTGGTGTCCCTACGTCATCAAAAAGCCAACATTTTCATAAGTAATTCGTTCCCTTTTCTGGAAAGAAATCTGCAATGAACTAAAATGTATATTATTACAAGCAATGAATAAGTACAACAGCATCAAAAAGAGATGGAAAGAAGTGATTCATGCCGGTACTGGCACAGAGGCCAAGCATTTAAGCAAAGACAATTATTTGACGAATTTTATGCCAGCTTTCACTTTCGACAGTGGTAGTGTAATAATTGACAATAAACAAAGTGCTGAGACTGAACCTGTACCGTCCACATCACAAGAGCCTTTACCCTCCACAAGCCAATAACATGTACAGTCCACACCAAAAATAAGGGTAAGAGGAAGTCAGATGATATGGTGGATTTACTAGAAAGACACCATGACCAATTTCAGCAGAAGATGGAGACATTTCATAAGCAGAAAATGAGTCGATTAGATAGGTTTCTTGACTTATATGAAAAAGAAATCACTTCAAACAACACTGAAAAACAATGACAAACTTTATTGTAAATCACCAAGTTTGGTTCCCCGTTTTGAAAGCTTTTAAAAAATAATTTCGACTTTACTTGGATTATTATGTCTCCCTCATATTGTTTTTGCCATCGGCGTCTGTCTGTCTATCCGGGCGTCCGTCCACTTTTAGCTTGTCCTCGCTTTATCTCCATTACTGCTGGTTGGATTTCAGCCAAACTTCATAGGAGTGAGTAATGAATTTATTGAGCATCTTGTGCTTTTGGTGTAGTTCCATCAGGATTATAATTTTGATTTGTAAAACATTTTGAATTATTGTCTCAATGGTGAAAGATCGGAGTCTACTCTGCTCACAGACATTCAGGTCACTGTCTAGTTGTAATGATTCATTTGAGCGCGGCTGTACGAAAAACAACATTAATACATTACAAAGAGTGCAGACCCAATTTAGCCATCGCATTGAAAATGAGACGTCTGATCAGGGTCTACACTGTTTGTCACTCATGATCATCTGGACCTACACTCATTACCATGATATTGTAGACACTGATCAGACGCTGCATTCTTCCATGCAGCGGTTGATTTGGGTCTACTGTGTTTTTAATATGTTGGTAGGTTTTCGTACAGCGGCGCTCATTTGTAAATACATTTGTATTTTATTTTAGCGAGTTGATTGAACATTGGTTGAATTAATATGTTTTTGTATACCAACCTGCCTACTCATCTATGATGTTTCAACATAGAGGTAGTTGTTTCATCAGGTATTGTGTTGAAACATTTTATTCTTTCCATGTGACACATGGCTTATTATCCTTAAAACAGGATACATGCTTTAAAGTAAATCTTTGTATTACAAGTTTAACAAACGTCTGGTTTTTTATTTTTAGTTAGCAGTTTGAATGAAAACTGGTATTGTCTCAATTTCATGCTATCATTTTATCAGAGGAACTGATATTGAATTTCTCAATGTAAATGGCAGTTTTCTTTAATTATTGATTTGTTTATTTATTTGTTGCACGATGTGGCATTTTTTGTTGTTATATATTGTTTGTGTTAATAGATTGTGCTAAACATTATGTGATAATTGCAGGATGCAATAATTGTTCTTACACATTCTGATGACAAGTTTAACAAACGTCTGATTTTTTATTTTTAGTTTATAGCAGTTTGAATGAAAACTGGTATTGTCTCAATTTCATGCTATCATTTTATCATAGGAACTGATATTGAATTTCTCAATGTAAATGGCAGTTTTCTTTAATTATTGATTTGTTTATTTATTTGTTGCACGATGTGGCATTTTTTGTTGTTATATATTGTTTGTGTTAATAGATTGTGCTAAACATTATGTGATAATTGCAGGATGCAATAATTGTTCTTACACATTCTGATGTTCTTCTGCTGACATAATCTGGAAACTTTGAAGTAAACATCAGCCAGTTGAAAGTTTTGAAACATTTTTAACATTAAGTTCTGCTTAAATATTTGAATTTCGTCAAGTGATAATTGGATGCTTATGACTATTTTTACCTTGTCCATAGTCTTCGTTTACATCAAGTCTTCCTATGATTGATTTTATATTCGATATTCTTTATTTTAATTAACCCTTTCAAAGATGATTTTTGAAGTAAACTTTTTTAAAACATAACAATTTAGTTTTGGCTATTGATGTGCTGCGTGTCCCCTAGAAATAAAACTCTCTGACAGCCAGTCCAGACCATGATTAGCTGACACTATCAAGGTCTACACTATTAGTAAAATAGGTAAATACATGTTCTCATTTGCAGCACTGAAAGAATTAAACGTCACTAAACTTAGTATTTTCTTATTATATTGTGTTTGTTTTAATCATTCACATATACCGCTTAATATGCTTGGGTTACTGGTCTTTGAGTTATAATCTTGTACAGGAGGAATTACAAATAGTCTAATGATAAAGTGTAATAATTCAGAAATTTAAAATATAATTATAAAATTTGAGAAGATGTTGCTTTATTTCCATGGTTAAACTCATATTTCTGTTACTTTACAAAACATAACCATGTTTGTATTTCGAAAACCTTAATGTACATTGTATTGATACATTTTAAAACTTATTTGACAAGCAACATTTAATCATCAGACACTTAATAATCCAAGTGCAAAAGTTGATTTCATTTTCTCCTACTGTTTACACATCATATAATTTGTATTTATAGGGTTTTTGATAGTGTACTGATGTTATAGTTTATTGTTTCTAGTTCATAGTTGAATAACATAGTTGTTTTGAGTTTACAGTTGAATACAAGTTAAAACACATATATTTTCAGCTTGTTTTATTACCCATTACTTGATGAACACATTTGTTATGAACTTCATACATGAAACTATGAATACACAAATGCTCGGTGCACCATGATTTGGAATATGTCTATTGTTATGGCACATTTACAAGATTAATTCTATGAACAATATTATACCGTTCATTCCATTTTGATATATGTTGGGCAAATTATTTGGGTTTACATTGTCTTCTTCTTGAATATAATCTTCTATATCGTCTTCATGTAGCACACACAAGTTGTGCAAGATGCACGATTCATATATAAGGGTACATACAAGCCAATTTCGAAGTGGATATGCACTATCTGCAAAAATGTGATGGTCCTGAATGAGCAGTTGTCCAGCTTCTGCGTCTGTGTATAGGCTAGAATTACGTAAAACACGCATCATGCACACATCCTGGCCATCCAGTGTATGCATTTGTTATCACCATTTCATAGTCAACAACAACCTGTAATGAAATGATTAGGTAAAAATAAAGTAGCTTCAAATAAAAAAAAATGGTGGTTGTGAGCAATTAATTTTAAATGCTAAATATACAAGCTGAAAGGTTTCCAGTATGTGAATGAAACACACGTCCACCAAGTAATCAATGTTTTGGAAAACGGATATTCCTAATTTCTGTAATTATAATCACATAAAATGGCACGCTTTAAAGTTTGCATTTGAATAAACATCATGACTCTTTATGCCCTTGGTCAAATGATCAGCTGCATATTGTTTTTGGTGTGTGTCTATTGCAAACTTTAAACCTTGAAATATAATAGATACAATGCTATTATTTGCTAGGCATACTTCTATGACACCCATTAATGTGCAAAATAATCCTTGGTCCTCCAAAACGATTACATTAGCTGTAATATTTGGTCAATTGGGTAGGTATATTTTATAGATAACACGTTTTTAAATGACACAAAGATTTAATGCACTATTTTTACCTTTACCTTGTGACACTTATTGTACAACTTGAACCTTGTCCAATAATATTAAATACTAGTTTAATACCTGAAGTTGCATGGATGGGAATCTTTTTCTGTTATAGAAATCATTGTCCCCTTTTAAAGCAGACAAACGTCTTATGTGGGAACCGTCGAGAAAGCCGACAACTCCAGAAACGAGTAAATCTCCCCTACATGTCTTGCAATTTCGCGTTGTCTTTGAACAGAAGGCCACCGAATCACCTGAACATATAACACAGACAATCTATTAAATGAAAGACATTGGTAACAAATGTGGATTAGGGAGAAATATGAGGTTGTGTCCATTATAGCTAAAACTTAGCAAATTATATATTGTTTCTGATTGTTAAATTAGGATCTGGTCCTTACCATGTAAATAATTCAAACACCTATAAAAATACACATAAAGGTGTTTGAATTAATGCACCAATAGTTTCAACTTCAGTTTCATTTTAGTAGCGTAAATAAAGCAGGGCAGAAACGTATGTGTTCAGTCAATCAGTGTACTGTTCACGTCTTTAAATAAAATAATGAGTATCACACTTGCCTTTGACAGGTATAATATTAAAAACTTAATGACAAGCTTATGTTTATGTTTAATAAAATATTTTTAAAACGCTTACCCGACTTCCAAGTTGTGATATTGCCTTGATCGTCTTGATTATAAGTGTATGGACTGTAGATTTTGATAAATCGAAACAGTGTGAGACTTCCCTCATTGATTGGGTATTTGCTAAATAGCGCAAACACACAAGTAGCTGTTTATCAGAAGACACTCTCTCATGTGGCCCTGTTCCTGTGTGGACAAGTAAGTGATAAAGGTCTTGAAGTAGAATATCAAACAGATGTCTGCTGACTCTAAAATGAACACGAAAGTCATCAACAATTTCGGGAATATCCATAATGGCTCCAATAACGGTTCCCATATAATTAGCCACTTTAGGAACACTTTTTCGTCTTTTTAATGTATATAAACAACCTATTACAGTTTGTGATCTGTAATGATCTAGCATTCTGTCATCAATTTCTTCATCAACTTATTCCATGCATATCACGTTAAACAATAACATTTTATTTGTGGGCGCCGCCATTTTGAATAGACTAGATCACGTTTTCATAAACGCATGCGTACGAATATTGATTAAACGGGCCCATAGTGTATAAATTGGGAATACATTCAGATGAAAATATAGATGAAGAACGACTGGACACTTGTCATATACTACTGGAATATGTTAAACAATTGGATTTATCTGTTCCTACTGTGTCAGCTACAATGGATGTTTAAACGTAAGCAATAGTTTGGAATTAAGTTATGTATACACGGAAGGTGTTAAATGACTTAAATTAACCCGAGTGTGCGCTTACGATATTTTGCTTGTTTTGATAAAGAGCAATGATCCATAACATACGAGGGTTGTTCAAAAAGTTTTTTTAAGAATGGCGCTCTAACGTTTTTAATTATTGACATTTCACGAAACGTATTCAATGATTCGTAATCGGAATGTAATTGCAACATGTTGATGTGCTAAAAAAATCGATACTACACATTACGCGCATATAATGACCCATTGAAATACCATGGTAACACAGACCCGGTGCAGCACGTCAAAAGTCCAACCTGTGCGCTATTTTATGTCTCAGAATGTGTTTGTTATTGTTGGTGCGGTGCGGTCGATAAAAATCGCCAGAACCTCACATACGAATTCAATGACGTCATCTGCAATGTTGACGTCAATTGGGCGTTAGACGTCGAAATAAACAGGATTTGAATATTACTGGTTACAACGTTGAATATATGAACCATGCCGTCATCTGACCCTCTTGAAGTTCGAGCTGTTATAAAATTTTGTCAAAAGTTCGGCAACACACCATCTGCAACTTATGAAAATTTTAAATTGACAAAGGGGGAAAAATCCGCAAGTCGCACGTTGGTTTTAACATGGCACAAACTTTTTAAAGATGAAGAAGAAAATTACGGCGACGTAAGTGACGTCAGTTGAGCAGGTCCTTCAAGAAGACCGACGTATGACTTTGCGAAGGCTCTCGGGGATGTTTGACATTAGCATAGGCAGCATGCATGCCAATCTGTCGAAAGACTTGCACATGAGAAAGGTACATCATTGTTTTATACTATTTTATAAATACTGAAGTAAATGGTCTACTTACTACTTGGGGGAATATACCTTTGCAATTACAGAAGATAGTTTCGTAATAGTTTTAGAAGTAGTTTTTCTCCGGAGCATCCTTCTTGTTTGACGGCTCAGTCCGAACTGACGATAACAGTGGAATGGTTCCGAAACGCGCATGTATCATACGGCACATAAATGCCGCATATGCGGAACCAATTCCACTACAATACAATTATCTTATAAATCATACATGTATTAAGAAATAATTTAAACATGTCGTAGATCTACTGAAAAAAGAAGCCTAACACGTGAAAATAATTACTACAAGTTAAGGCAAAATAGGTAAATAATTTATTTATTTGAATATTCTTGTGTGTGGATATTGCGATCTTATAGAAAACCTCCCTGTGTATGCAAGTAATGTATATGTTTTCTACATGTGTATGTAACTAATCCATATGTTTTCTACATTCGTAAGCAAGTGATGTATATGTGTTCTACATTTGTATGCAAGCAATGTGTATGCTTTCTACATTTGTATGCGAATATTGTATATGCTTTCTACATTTGTATGCAAGTAATGAATATGTGTTCTATATGTGTATGCAAGCAATGCATATGTTTTCTACATTTGTATGCTAGTAACGTTTTTTTCTACATTTGTATGCAAGTGATGTATATGTTTCTACATTCGTATGCAAGTAATGTATATATTTTCTTTATTTGTATGCAAGCAATGTATATGTTTTCTACATTTGTATGCCAGTAATGTATATGTTTCTACATTGGAAATGCAAGTAATGTACATGTATATGTTTTCTACGTTTGTATGTAAGTGATGTATAAAATTTCTACAAGTTGATGCAATTAATGTATATGTTTTCTACATTTGTATGCAAGTAATGTTTAGGCTTTCTACATTTGTATGCAAGTAATGTTTAGGCGTTCTACATTTGTATGATTGAATGAGATATCTTCGACAGATAAGGGTTATAATTATAATTGTAAGGCAAACTAACAATGTATATCACTATGATGAAACGGTTTCGCAACGCATTGATAATCACGTTTGTTTACTCCTATATAAATAGTATACCTGTTGAGGGCGTAGCTTAGCAGAAATTGATGTCTAGTCCTAGGTTTAGGGGGTCCGGTGTATGGTCGACCGGACGAAAATGTAGCTAGATCGTCAGAGATGCGTTTTGGTGTATATGCTTACAATAACACCAATAACATACGTTAAATATCTTATTGCAGTTATGATCATTTTTATTGTTTCGATTTTTCGGCATATAGGAATCTGTATTGACAATATTATAATTTAATTCGCACTTCAGTTACAAATCACCATTGTTATGTCTGAGATAAAGACTAGTACTATCAAAACGGAACGGAACAAATACAAAAAATGTAATTTTCAAAAGATTGTACCAAAATTAAATTGCACTACAAAAGTTGTCACTAGTATTTTCCGTTTATCCTATCTAGATTTCTCTTCCTTAATTTCATTATATAATATTTGTATATATATTACAATAGAACGGATAAAGAGAGAGAACTATAGAAGGAATAAACGGAAAGAACTAGATAAAATTACCTTTGATTCAGACAATGATCAAAAGTCAGTGGCTGGAAAGTACTGGGGGCCGTTTTATCAAGATGTCGTAGCTACGACATGTCTTATCTTAACTCCAGAACTTACGACACATAAATAAGATATCGTCAGACCGTTTTATCAACGGTGTCGTAACTCGAGTGTCGTAGCTGCGACAAAATGTTGTCGTAAGACGGTAAAAATCGGGACGCGGTCTCGAATACGGAACTTCCGGCGCGTCATTCTCCCACGCACCTGTCAAATCCGCGTCGTCAATGTAAATAGTTAACATGAAACGGACTGTTTAAACGCTTATATCTGCGATTATCAAAGAACCGACGGAAAATAATTTTCTAAATTTATTAAGTTATCAGAATACATACAACATGGAACAAAAATATGTTAATGACGACATATAAGACGAATAAAACCACTGCCGATTCACTTTAACCAAACCACTTCAAAAATGTCTAATTTTTGTGTGGATCCGATCTGAATAGCACGGATATGTGAATGTACTTAAGCGATTAACGATATATTTCTGATGAAAAAAAAACCTGTTATTGACATGACTAAGAACACTGGTGGTTGTAATCATTCATCAATGTAAATAAGAGGAGCATATTGTGTCCAGAAGGTGTATATGCATCAAGTTACTTAAGGTACAAGTAGATAAAGGTATATTCCTGTCACTAGAGTTCATTCTGTAAATATTATACAGATGACACATGTATTGTTGACATTAACAATACATTTCAGCACTTGTGATCATGTTACATTATCATGATGAACCTCATATGGGTCATATATAGTAATGGTCACAACATAACTCCACCTGAATTAAAATGTATGTGTACAATATTAATTTCTGCAATTAAATATATATACATCTAAATGATTAAATCTTTGTTTTATGTATATGATTACACCACACTGTGTATTCAATAGAGTACCCATCTTTCAGCTTGGTAGTTTTTACTCGCATTTAGTTCAACCAATTGTATTGCACAGTATCAAAGCCACAAATATGGTTATTTAGAATAGCACGGACATATTGTATGGTTCAAATTTCCGTGAAAATAGGAAGATTTCCAAACAAAATAAAGTAGCATTCATATGTGAAGAAAGTAAATTCAGACCTGATTATACAGTGTTTACTATGGGGTATGGATGTACAGGAGTCGAGCTTGCATGCTTGTGTCTCTGCATTGTGCATAAACCATACTTTATATACATAATAAGCTTCAAATCTCAATTATTTGGTTGAAAGTTGGAACTTTGTGTACAATACTTTCCATAAAACAGAAATTGGCTTGTGTAATTATGTATTATATGACAAATCCTGAACTCATTTCCTTTTCTACAATAGCTGTATAACATAGCTGTCTGTGTATTCATTTTCATATTCTTCCAACTTATTTTAAAAATCTGAAAATTGATCCAAAAGTTGTCGGCTGGTCTAGTGATCAAATTCAATGTTGATGTGTTCCAAGTAGCTAATTGTCTGTTTTATTTGTTGATATAATGAGACTTCAGTAGCTACCTCAAGCCAGAGGCTGACTTTAATTTTGATCTAAACCCAGTCCATGACAATTAAATGTTACTAGGTGCAAATGTTGAGGACAATATGTAAAATGTTGGGAATGATACAAGATACACAGATGCTGGTTTCATCCTTTTTTATTAAATATTCACAGGTCTTCATTTCATCAATAAATTATATATCATGTACACTTTGTTGTTAGTTACTATCAATAAAAAGATTATTATAGGGGTTGAATGTTTATTTTTCAAAATGTGATGGTCATTTTACTACATGATTTCATATTTTCTTTTTTATCTAGAACACACAATAACACATAGTCCCTGATTTTATCTAAATGATTCCATTTTCAAGCAGAAAACTAGCATAAACAATCTCTATAATATTTAATGATAATGTTTAAACTTAACATTACATGTAATTGTAATAGAGTGTTAATATGCATATATTCAAGAAATGCAAATCCATTTATTATCAGTACAATTTCAAAACATTCTAGGTCATATAAGTGTGTTATCAAATAAAACAAGATAACAATTTGTTCAGACCACTGAGAAGATATGGGAAGAATCACAATTAAATCCCTTTGAGATGGCTGTGGAAAATACAACCATGCTACAATAACATATTTGTGTACAAGAGGACACACTCATCAGCATTATCTGTACTAAGCAATAAACACTACAATATTTTTACAGCTTATCATATGGAATATAAGGACAATTGAAATGCAAAACCATCAAATAATCACTAATCACACAAAATTTAAAGTTTCCATTAAAATGTTAATGTAAGTTGAATCACCTTAAACAGCAATCTAAATTTGAATGTCACAAATTCAATAACATACACTAGTCATATTTATTCATATGTTGGTATAATGACAGATTTGCTGATTATTTCCTATTGACTTGTCTATTTTCCTTGTGTGGTATAAGCTCCTTTATTTTATATCAAATGTGTTTCTTTGTCCATTCCAATTAACCAACAGGTCATATGTACATACCTGAAAATAATTAATATACACAAAGTATTTTTGTTATACTTTTAACAACAAAAACAAAAATTACTGACAGGAAGGATATATTTTCATTTTTATTACTTACATTCAATCAATTAAATTCATTAACTCATATATCAAGCAGTACATTATTCAATAGAAATATCAAATATTACCATAATCTGTCTAAATGACTGTATTTTAAGTAATTTATCTATGTCTAGTTATATACTGAAGTGAACTACCATCCAAGAATTTTATTTTATACATGCACTATCTAGAATCAATGCTAAATTTTATTTATAAGAACTATTGCATTCAAGCATAAATGTTACCATATAGGCCCTATCCTGTTTAGACACACATCTAATTGAGTGTTCGATTCTATTTCATGGTATGACATTGCACCATTATATTATGCATGTAAGCTCTGTCTGGATGTAAATCTACAATGAAGAAGTGTGTTGTAAATTGATTTCATCATTTTAATGACACAATGACCATTTCAAATAATTTAATACACAGATAAACATCATGAGAGTTTGAGTTACGACACAGTCTCGGACCTGTCTTAAAAGTTACGACAAAAATAGGCAAAGTTACGACATCTTAGCTACGACAAATGTTGGTAAAACGCCCTTGTCGTAGATTCGGCGTCTTACGACAGACTTACGACAAAAAACGTCGTAAGACACGTTAATAAAACGCCCCCCTGTCTTAAAAGTTACGACAAAAATAGGCAAAGTTACGACATCTTAGCTACGACAAATGTTGATAAAACGCCCTTGTCGTAAATTCGGTATAGATCCTCCTCTTACCATTATTTTATTATATGTACTCAAGGGATATGTGAATGTACTTAAACACTCTCTATTAATATTTTCAAGCCTGTGATACATATAAAAATAATATGAACGGTGGCAAGAACCCTAAAGTAAAAATGATAGCAGACACAAACTCACTAATGACATCATAATTACGTAACGTTTCGTAGCAAAACTATTAAACATGAATTAACATAATGGTGTCGGTAAACTAGTACCGATATTCTGATATATCCGACACTGCTCTACGTGCACTTAGAAAAAACATCGTTGTGCGGGTGTTGCTGAAACCTACGATTTCTTATTCTATTATTGTCAGTTATACAGGAAAACCAGTTTTATTACCATTATAACGCGCTAGTAACCCACAACCAATGCATTGGGGCTAAAACTCCCTGGCGATTATCTTGATGAACTGGCATGGCTGTTAGCATAAATATTTGGAAACTGTCTTAGCCGTTAGCCATGTTCAATCTAAACTGACCTTAGCGATAGCCAAAACACTGTGCCTCGTCAATTTTAAAACTCTGTATCTCAATCAACATAAGAAATTGTACAGTGTCACCTGGTAGAACTTCAGGACAATGATTCAAGTTTATTCCCACTTATATAAACTTGTTCGACTTCATGAATTAAGCCGATAATTCAAATGTCAAATAAGAAAGCGTCGAACTTTTCGCAAACACTGCGTACATATAACCTGTTTTCTCGGTAATTATGGTACTCAATCGCACACAAACGGTAATAGCTTAATGAAGCGGATGGAGAATATTGATCAGGCAACGCGGGGGAATTTATCGTATGAGCCGAGTCTGATAATTTTCTCCATTCGCTTCACCAAAATATTAGTCTAGTTATACTGTCACTTCTTGTGTAAAGTAAGACTTCGCCTTTAATTTCGAATAAGACATTTTACTATCCACGTCACCAACTTATTATTCTCTATAAAAGGGTAAACCACAAGCAATTATCGCCAATTCTAAGTGAATTTATAAATAGTTTGTGTGATATGCAGATACTTGGTCTGATGGAATATTCAGTATAACTTGTGCCCCCGCACCGAATAAAGAAGTGACTTCTACCGAGGAAACCACCTCATCAAGAGGCCATAGTACGGACAGTATGAGTGCACCAACAGTTTCCCAAACGCAAACAAAACCATCAAATGATGCAATCCTTATAACGAAAGCAATATTAAGATATAGTAAACATGAAATTCTTTATATGTGTATCTTATGGGAGTACTCATTTTCACAACATAAGACTGTAATGATAAGGAAACGTCTGATCCTACATTTTGCTGTATTTCTATAATATTTTTTGCAGTTATTATCGCTGGCAGCATTCTAGGAGTTGCAGTGATCGTTGCGGTGATAATAGTAATAGTATATTGCAAAGGGTAGATGCAACTTAACTATAAAAAATGAATGTAATATTTTTCGATTAGATAAACTGTTTCTATGATTGGAAATAAGCGTTCACCTTGGTGTTGGTGTGCATGGTATGGTTCTTCATACTCATGGTGTAGTTAATATTTAAATAGTTTATGTTGTTTTGATAAGCATGTGCTATGCATATATATTTCTTATTGCCTGGACACGAACGATCTAACATTTTCGTTTAGCATCGTTTTTCATATTGAACAAATACTGAACTAAAGTTAACCTATGTCTTCAAAAGTATCTCATATAATCATTATAATTAAACAATTGTACAATTTTGCAGAAAACGACAGTTCGATTTCACACAGGCAACTGTGTCTCATCAAACAGGGAGGGTGTATGATGCTCCCTATGTTGGGCAACCTAATTCAGCGTACGAAAATTGCGGTGAGGTTCTCCAAATGCCCACATCAGAAAATAGAGTAACTACGAGGAACTTGATATAACGAACATCGACTCAAGTTCAAATAACGATTACAGCCAACTCCACTTTCAGGACATAGTTATAGCGAACTTTGGGTTATAACATACACTTTTTTGTGGCTCTAATTTGTCATTCTTTGTTCTTTATGGACATAAATGGTTACAGCGAACACGGTTATAACGCATTATCGGATATAAAGAGCACAGATTATTTTTCAGTCCCGATGAAGACAAATACACAGAAATTGCCACGGTTACAGCGAACTCAAAACAGCCGGAAAATGACACAAGAACTTTCGCCGGAAGTATATCCATGTCCCCCCACCCGCAATTTTTGAGAATATATTTTGGCCGAGACATATAAATCCAATCGTATATCAGTTTTGTCGGCCGCAGTTACCACAAAAATCGGTGCACAACTGTAGTCTAACATTTCTAGGGGTATTTTCCTTGGACATAATGTAATTATATGTTTTTATACCAATCATAATTTATCTGACATTCACCTGAACAAAAGTAAACATTTGTTAGTAACATAAATGCTGTTACATGAATAAGGAACACACTTTAGATATAAGGAACATTTATCATGTAATGACACCTGTGACAACACTAAAAACCGCTTTTCCAGTCACTGTACCGTAAATAAGTATATGCGTAATCTTCTTTCAATGAATCGATACAGAAATAACTGCGATAATGAAATGTGTTGAATCTTAAGTAACAATTGTCTCAAATGACATATGTATACCTTTGTTACATGGTATAAGCCGTTTTACATTTTCCTTGTCTTCTTACATAAGTGCAGTCTACACACTATGAAGTTTAAATTGAAGATGAACAGTACGTGTGTTATGAACTACACTATACCTTATATATTGTTAGCACGAACTCTTGTTATGTACAGTAGTGAATTATAAGTTTGAATTTGTTTATTATTACACGCCCATCACGGGGAGGTAAAAATTGACGTATCTCGCGGGTGACAGGACACTTCGGCCCACGGGCATTACGGACCAGACTCTTCGGACTATATTTAGGGACATTACGGGCCAAGAATTGTTTTTTAAAATGACCTTCACTAATTTTTACTTTTAACGAATGAGAAACTGATTGTTATAATTTATAATCATTATTCGTGATTTTATTGTAAATACGAGGTTAGATCTATACATATATTCGAATATCAACCAACATTTAACACAGCATGTATTTTGCATGGCGCACTGGAAATCTTCCTTGTAAAAAAGGAGCCCAAAATTATGAATTATGAATTAAAGACGTTTTAGCCATTGTAGCACTTGAACAGCACTGAATGAAACCCATTCAAATATGGTTGCGTTAAGATGAGCCAGATACATCTTTAATTCAGCGTATATGTGTGCTTATCACACGCACAAACATATTGGTCTCTTATAACTTATAAATTTGAATAAAAAATGAATTTTCAATATTGCATTATTTATAAAGAAGTGATTTCCTTATGACTCACCAAAGTCGAAAGAACGAATGCATACAGGCATTATATTTTGTTCCGTTTATGTAAACATATTCTAGCGAACGTATTCAAAATACTCAAAATATTCATGTAAAAAAAATAGGCAAATTAACCTCTCAGAGAAAGACGAGAAAACTGCTGCTTAAAAGTACTGGGACAACGTAACAGGACACTGAACAGTACTAAAAACGATAATCCGGCAGATATGCCTGCCTTATATTTCTTAAAACATCATGGGTGATCAGGTTTGCTATTGCATGTCTGATGACTATGATGCGAATGTTTACCCAACAGGGGCTGGTCATAAGAAGTTCGAACTGAAATATGAAAGTACTGTTGTGGTGTGGCGCTTGATGAGGTGCTCGAAGCCACGCCCCCCACTACACCAGCAGGGCGCTCAACCAATTGTACTAACCAGTTGGGTGTATCACCCCCATACCGCTGCTCTCCTCCCACTTACGTCACTATACTGCTGTTACCTTCATGCAAATGCAGATGGATGTGCACCCAGTGTAGGGCTCGACCCCCCAACTCTCGCAAAGTTTCGTCACACTCTACTACACAGCTTAAGAACTAGAATATTGAGTGGTATTCTAGCTCATAAGTATAAAACCTTGCTTAAATAATTTTTTATTTATTTAGTTTTAGCAGGAAGATTTAATTTATTGAGGATTTAAGGATGAGGAGCCAAATGTTTCTCAAACAATAGCACACTTCCAGAATTAAATTTGTGTTCACAGTTAATATGCAGTTAAGCCCAGATAAAATGAACATTTTAAGCCAAAAAAATCATGGGTTGGTCAACTTGGTGTGCATATAAAAAAGTTTTATGTCGTTTACTTATCCCTACCCCGCCCCCAAAATCTAATGAAAACTCAAGTCTGAATCTCCCGCATTGCAAATATATGTCGTTAGATTGTTCTGAAATTTTCAGGTAAGATAGATATTGTCATTCTGATCATTTCCCCATTTCAGATATTTGTCTAGGTAAATCAAAAAACAGCAAAAAATGGCAATTCCGGGGAAATAACTCAAAATAGACCGAACTATTTTTCCAAAATATTAAAGGTAGATTGTTATTCTCATGATGGTCGGTTTTGGAACATAACTAGTTAATACCAATCAAAAAACAATACAATGCACTAATGTACTTTTAATTTTAATAATTTTTCTAAAAAAAAAATCAAAGATTTCTCAACAAAACAAGCCGATTTTCAAACATTTACACAAAAAACATACTTCCAGAATCAAACATATACTTTACATCTAGTTACTACCATCTTCATGTTCAAAGCACAAAAAAAATACATAATGTATAATGCACTAATGTACATTTCAGGGGCAACAATTCTCAAATGGATAACCCAATTTTCTGGAGGAAAAAAACTCTCGTTTTTTTACCCTTTGAAATAGAGTTCTTGGCCGACGAGTTTAATAAATTCAATAAAATATGAGCACGAATGCTAGATTCTATTTATCACATAACTTGCAAACGGGCTTAAAACAAAAAAAGATCACACAGACTCGTTTCTCTAGCCGCCCCTGCATAAAAAATAGTTCCAAAGATTTTCACAGAATAAAAAAGACGATTAATACCGATAATTAAACCAAATGTAATGTCGAATGTTGAAACTTAACACAAAACAAATAATTAACAACATGATCGATAATTTACTGCAGTGTTAAGGAAAACATTGAAGAAGTTCAAAATTTAGTGCACACGCGCTGCTGTGACGACATGAAGCCGTGGCGTCACCGAGTCCGTTCTAAAGTAAAATCATTGACTGAACGTAAATCAACAGATCTACGTTGACACAGTTGAAAATATGTCACTGTGAGTCGCTGTCAATCATTCGTACTCGTTTTCTCGGAGGATGGATTGCATCAGCGTGTTGTCTATTCTGTTTATGTTCACATTAAAAAAAACCCCACCGTGATCGGGATTATTGACAGCGAACCTTGTGTTGATACCTCCAGACAAGCTGAAATGTGCACTCGCATCGGATTTGAAGTACGCGTTTAGCTCGCCATGGTAAGAATTCTGATAAACTTTCGTTTACGAAGATGTTTGACACTTAGACGATCGCGAAATGCTACATATTTGTCGTAGACATATACGCGAAAGTCGGCCATGTTTGTTGGGATTTGTGACCGTGCGTATGAATATGTGATGCGACCCTAATTTGCATAAATAATACACTAGTGTAATACGAGAAATAATGCATAGGTTATAAACACTCCCGCGCCGTATGTTATGTGATACAACCATTTCTATTTCCGTTGTATTAATTTATTTCTGACGAAATGAAAATATAGAAACAATTTAGGTAGATCTACATTTAAACGATAATATTTATTTCCTGTGAATATGAGTTTTTCCAGCCATTTTGCGACATTGAAGTAAATCGCGAGTTACCTCCCGTTGACCACTTCCAAATTACGTTAAAAACGTCAGAAGAATACATCCTTAATACTTTATTTTGCAGTCAAATTTCATTGAGGAAATCATTCAGCTGGTTAAAGAAAATGTGAAGTGCTGCTTAAAGTCACAACCACTGTAGTTCTAATGATTTATAAGAGTTCATAAAATAATTAATAACAATCAAACAAACCATTAAATTGCCAAATGATAAGGATTTATCTGTCTTAATATATATTCATCCAGTTCATGTCTTAACAGTTTAAAATTAGGCTTAGCAGTAATCAAATAACAATATTCAATTTAAAAGGGTGTATGACATAGTTGATACTGTACTTTAAATGTAAACCATACATTTTAATTCAATGTACAATTTCATATACACACTTCTTATCCCATCATCAAATTTTGGTTTTCAGTAGTTTAACTTTGTGACTGATAATAACTTTGATTGACTACTGTATCAGCTAGTATGTATGGAATCTCTTATACTTAGAAGATAACAATAAATACTTATTAATGTATTGATTTTACTTTTTCAGAAATGCCCGACAATTCGTGTGATATGAAGTAGATGAATTGATAAAAAAGTTCATAACTGTTGTTGATTAATGTGACATATTAATATCATTTTTTTGTTACGAATGCCTATAACCATTCGTATCATTTTCGTTAAAACTTATGAATTCGTAGCGACTGCATGCGTACGAACATTTTGATAAAACGCTCTTGAGATCGTTAGAACGTCATAAGAACATCTTACGAAAATTTCGCGCGTAAGAACGTTGATATATATCACTGGTATGCAACCATGTCAATGCGTGATGCAGTTCTAAACGACGACGCGTCATCGATTCGCAACGAAAAATGTCATCGTTTCTCTCCACTAGCGAGGACATGCAGACCATTTCGCTGTATGGAAGTCTAAAATAATTAAGTTCCAGAGACGATCGTGATTTTTCTTGGCTGCGTAATTCAACTTTTGACAGTATGTTATCCCAGCTTATGTATTCAATGTTATGTTTTCGGAAATTATACGGATAAACACAATTATTGGCACAATTGTACAACTGAGGTTTAAGAAATATTATTAAATATCATTTATTTCAGTAAATATACTTTAAACGGCAATGGAATAATGCACAACAAGAGTTTTAATGAATTTTATACTCATGTTATATAAAATCATGTGCACTTGATCTATTTTCGATGTAAAATAAAGCTTTGTTTGGTGTTAAATGATGTTATCGATGCCTCAACAAAGGTCACCATTACTAAACGAAATCAAATATTATGTCATCGTTTCTAAACAAAGGTGTTACAGATACTAAACGACGACCATGGGAGTTTCCTATGATGGAGAATCTGTTTTCGTTAATACGCTGGAACTAAGTAATATTGTGGTCGTGGAATCGACAGAGATGCAAGCCAGACCTGAGCAACACACCTTACCTATTGGAATAATTAGCTTACCAGTCTGTTTATTGAGAAACACATTGTTAGGATCACTTTCTATATCCCTACCAAACACAGTAAAAGAACGTGATTTAAACTTCACTTTGCCATCACATATTAAAAACTGCAGAAATGACATTTTTTCATGTTTATGATAACGTATACAATGCCTTACTGCCCTCTCTGCGCTGTCATTCCATATGTCGCAAAAGCTGCATTTAAATCGGTGATCCTGAAACAGAAGTAAAAGTAGCGAAACAGGTCGATGCAAGTGTATACAACAAAGTGGTCTTAAGATTGATAATATGATGCGCAACTCATTTAACTTAAATGATTTAAACAAAACAAAACGATTTGTTCAGTAAGGGTGCAAGCAAACGCTAGTAGTCCGCCGGTAAACAATTTCATGACGTTTGATGCCGAAATGATGCATGCAAGTGCAACGTATACAAATGCATCCATGGTGGTCATTGTGCACACTCGACTGGGCTGGAACAATTTGGATAACAGTGGTAAAAGGAGTATTCCTGTCAGCACGAGATAACAATCGACTTCTTAATCTAGTTTATGGAATGGTTTTCTGATCGTAGGTTGTAGACTGAAGATTTGCAGCAAATATGATAAAATAAGCAATTTGTTCTTAAAATTTATATAAAAGAAACACATTAAATTCAAGAATAAGAGTACGCTCTTACCATTTTACTAACAGAGATTCGTAATTGATCGCTTGTTATCCTGAAACAAAATTAAAAACGCTTAGAAACTATTCCATTTGCATTAATGCTTTCGTTTAGAGATCATTACACAAAATCCGATTTCGTTGAGACATCATGACACACTCTGCGAGAAACCATGACATGCGAAGAAAACTTAATCGTAAAATATACAGTTACCAGGAGTTATTTTTGTGTGAAATTAGTTGTTTTGGCATTATATGGACAATGTTATACTGAGAAAATCAAAGTTGTGATTAAAATGTATGTTTTTAAGCCATTGAACTGCAATGATAAAATACACTCCAAAGTAAACGATTCTAAACGATAATATGACAAAATACCAATTTCACTCGTACTAGTGTAGCCGAAATAAATACTGAAGGACATAGACATGCACCGTGGTTCATACCCTGGCTGAAAAACGAAGAAGAAACATTTGCTCTGTTTTAAAAACAACATAAGATACATACTTACCGAGATGTGTCCTCATAACAGGAGAGAAACGATGACATATTTCGTTGCGAATCGATGACGCGTCGTCGTTTAGAACTGCATCACGATTGACATGGTTGCATACGAGTGTATATGTGTATATACGCATTACCACACATAATCGGTGAAGTGATACGGCTATGTACGCACGATGTATACTACGTTTGAAGTTAATGTGATCATTAGGATATCATGGATCGTTTTAGTTTTAAACTGAAATCTCTGGGCTTAGTGGTAAACATTTGTTGATTTTAAAACATGATTTAATACATATATTGAACTGATAGAATCCCTCATGTCAGTCCGGCCCTTTCAGCCAATTCACATTGGATGGAAGATGGTTATATTGGTTAGTTTTAAAGACATTGTAGGGAACGAAATCATCGTTAAATCATTAAAACTTGGCGTATGTGTTGCATTGATAAAAGCAATTATAAAAGCATCATTATCGACAATTTTTCAAGAAACAAACAACTTCCATGTGAAGATAAATGTACATATATGTGGGAATGGGAAACTGCTAAGTTACAAGTCTGTCTTTTTGAAATACGCGACACTCTTGGCTTAAAATGTAAACTTTACTTCGGTAATTTGGAAAAAATACCTTCTTTTCCGCTTGAAGACATGATTAAAAAGGCGTTTACTTGCATTTTTTGCAGTTTTTAGAGCATTTGTGTTTTGTAAGGAAACCATGGTATTTGGTATAAATGTAAACAAATTGTATTCAAGCAACTAAATCTACAACACTATTCTAAGCCCCATCGATGATATTTACAAAATAAATGTAACATAACATGAACACAATGTGCACAAATACTTCATCAAGCAAACTAATATCAACTTAACATCTTTATACATGCATATGTGTGCGCTACTATGGGATTTACAACCTCTTTTGTAAGTAACGTCATTTTAAGAAAATCCAACATTTTATGTCACCATGTGCGAGCAGGAAACACTATTTTCTGCATAATGGTCACTTCGTTTTCATGTTTCCATATGGGTAAAATATTGCTTACTGTCAGTACATGGTAATGTGCCATTCTGAAATATTGACCATTAGAGTGGAAGACCTTAAAGAAGAGGTTGGAAGTCGTACAGCGGCGCTCATATATGTCTGCTTTAAGTGAATATGAACCAACAACAAAAACTGCGAGAGAAGTATAATTGATATAAAATAAAAGAAGAATATGCGTTTAGATAGTAAAACAGTCAAATATGTATAAAGTATGTGAACATGACCGAAGAGAAGATAAAAAAAACATTCCTCATAAACCTAATAATGTGATCTCAATATATTGAACATCATAAATTAAGAGTATTAGAATTTTGTTGCATGGCTTCTATTAATATAATGAAGTTCGAGAGGAACCTCAAGAATAAGACCAGCATTGGGACAGACAAAAGTCGGTATAAAAGTGTAAGGTGTTCTGATTTTCGAGTTAAACATGGGAAAAAGTGGTCCATGACAATACGGTCTTATTAATGAGATGGTCTTAATTCCGAGGAGGTCTTTCAGTGAAGTGTTACTTTATATTTATTCAAACATGGATAAGATCTATATACACTCAATCTATTTTACGATGCCCAAATTTTGACCGGAATTATTTGTTCATTTTCACTTCGTTGCATTTTGGACAATTCATGTTGATAGTAATGAGCGAACATGCTGCGTAAACATGAAATAAAATTGTGTAAATGTCTTCAATGTATCACAATGTCAGTTCATAAACCTTAAGATAACCTACAATGGAAATTTTAAAATGTATTGAGTGTTGATTGGATGAAGTTATTGGACGGTATTAGTCATTTAAATATCAAAATTGACCTCTACGTAACAATATACATCTAATGTCACCATTAGACCGTTTTGCATGTATAATCTCAAATATAATCCGGTTCGATGATAACCCGTAGGAGTGATATTTCCGATTTTAAAATTCTGTTTCAATTACTTGTTACAGTAAATGGTTGAAAGCTAGATAATACTGTTCACAGCCGGATATATATAATACATGAACAAAATATGCTTAACACCATTAAAAACGCAACTGTATTAATTAGGCTTTTTTTGTACATGGTTTTAAAAGCTACCAGCTGTTACCAATGTTGAATATTGTTCAAAATGTATTGAAACTATGGACAAATAATGCATAATTCATGATTCAATAAGTTTATGAAATTATGTTTGTGAATTAATACATAATTATTTCTTCTTTATTACATGTTTGAAGCCGACAATTTTCGGTTGCGTTTTTAATGGATTTAAGTATATTAAAAACAGCAAAGGAAATCAACGAAACAGTATTTCTACAAACTGACCAGATGGATTATTACATCATGAAGGACCTGCACAAACACATACTATCTGATAATAGTATAGAACACATTGGTGTTTATAAGTAAGTGATGGTCGCATTATTATGCATTTAATGTACAGTAAGCGAGTTCCTTTATCAACCACACCCAATTGGTTAAGAATATCGAACGAATGAATTATAAGTTTGTAACTGATTAACTTACAAGTGAGATGAATACGACAGTACTAAAATATGACATGAGCGGTTTAAAAAGTAGTATATATATGAGAATGGGCATTTGAAATATATCTCTCCTTGTAACAAAAACACGTGCGTTTTTTATCTGACGAACAACTACACTACTGATTAACATGTATACAATAATGGCGCATTGTATTGCTATATCCCTGGTGTGATACATTTAAGCTCCCGATTTATATACGAGTATACAAATTTTCATTTAAAGAAATATTTAGTTTCGATCATTTCGAAATAATAATAATAATAAGTTCTACGGTATGTTGAACTTGGTCTTGGAATATGAAGACAAATGTAATGGATAACACGTATGCACAATGTTACTAATATCACTGAAAATTAAACACAGTGGTCACTAAGGATTCAACACATTATAATTCTCATTATCACAGTTATTTCCATTTTGATTGGTTGGTAAACGATTATACTCGTTTTCGGTTCAATTATCGGAAGTGGAAGTGTCTGTGTGATCATAGGTGTCGTCTTCGTCTGGATGAATCCTCTGAATGCGAACCTTGTTGTTGTCAGTTTTGATAGATGTGGAATCGTAGTGTGAACTTGAATCAATGATTTTTAAAATCTGCTTTGGTATCGTGAACTTCGCTTGCTACTGTTTTCATCGGCATAACTTCACTGAAATGTTCATATGCTGGATTTGTCACCATACCATAGTCATAATCATCATTATTCTCTGGTTCGTTTGGTTCAGTTGCCTCTGTGATATCGGGCTTTCTTTTCCTGCAATATTTATGATTGTTTCATTGTTATGACTAAAAGCTATAGTTTTGCAGATATATCGGAACTATTTAGTTCTGTGATTGTTCAATATGTACGAAAATGTGAGGTCGTATCGTGTCCAGCCAATTAGAAATATCGATTTATTTCGGCAAAGAGATATGGGTAGCACATATAAATAAAACAACATAAACTATTTAATAATGATTAACTACATCATGGTTAAGAATAACCATGGCATGCACACAGCACAAATTATAACACAAAAAGAGTAAACTCATATTTCCATTGTGGTGCTTGTGATCTTAGAATGATGTTTTAAGAACTATCAACTCATTACATTCAGTATATTCAGTTGGATTGTACCTACCTTTTGCAAAAAAATATTGCTATTATCACCTAAGCTATGAATGCAACCCCTCCAACGCTCCCTGAGATAATAGCTGCAATAATAATTATTGTTTTACATAAACCTGCACAAAACTATACATTTTGTATTTGTATAAGGGAAATATATCAATACAAAACCTGGCCAAAGAAGAACAAAACATTTCAATTCCAACAATGAAATCAACTTTTATAACTTATTCATATTAAACTATTTAATGCTAAATTTAATGAAACAAGAAAACTAAGCAGTAAACATACAACAATCAGCGCATATTATAACACAGTGGAGTTAAAGCAAAATTAATAATTTTATCAATTGTATAATTTAATCGGGAACTCAATTACCAAGACATGTATCATATAATTTGAACATCCGTTTCTTTTTTCTGGTTTTAAGGATGTTTTTTAGTCTCGTAATGGATTGTCTCTAACATTTTACTCTTGTAAAGTAAAATAGTACATGAACTTGTATCTGGTGTGTATGTCGACACTGACGCAAGTATATCTGATATTGTATTACTGTGACCGACCTATTAGTGATTAGTTCATTTTACATATCTGAAAGCATTTCGTAAAAACAGATCTTTTGACAGAAGCGAAAAAGATCCATTTTAGATTCGGGGTCCATAAATAGTTTGTTCAATCCGTCTGTAACATGCTGTTATAACACGCTTTTTCGATTTGGTATATTTGATATAACTGTTAATAGAGAAATAATAATTGTAAGTCCTTTCCATATACTGTCTTAGCTACCTTACAATGCTTAACATGCTTAAATGAATTGCATATATTTATACAGAATTGTCGCTTGTTATGTTTACTAAAGTTATATTATGTTGTGAGAAATGTGTACTCCCATGCGAGTCACATATTTTTCAGTTATCAGGATCCTTGTTGTGTAGATTAATGTGTTAAAACTTACCAATCAGATTAATGTTGGTTTCACTATCAGGATTTGCATCATTTGGTGCTTTTGTTTGATGCGTTTGGGAAACTGTTGGTTCCCTCGTGGTGTCCGTACTATGACCTTTTGATAAGGTGGTGTCCGTACTATGACTACTTGATGAAGTGGCGTCCGTAATATGACCGTTGATGATGTGGTGTCCTCGGTAGTAGTCACTTCTTCAGGTTTCAGACTGAACTTTCCATCAGAAGAACTAACTGCATAACACATTGAAATAAAATGCGTACATGTAGTACAACAGGCAATTATGTACAAAGTATGTGAAAATGACCGAAGAGAAGATAAAACAACATTCCTCATAAACATAATAATGTAATCTCAATATACTAAACATCCTATTTTCAGAGTACTTGTATTTTGTTGCATGACTTCTATTAATATAATGAAGTCACAGTGGAACCTCAATAATAAGACCACCATTGGTTTAGACAAAAGTCGGTATTAATTGTAAGACACTGTCTCATGTATGTGGCGTTCCGTATAGCTACTTATTCTCTCTCTTTGAGTATCGAGTTAAATCATGGAAAGAATTGTCCATGACAATACAGTCTTATAAATGAGATGGTATTTATTCCGAGGTGGTCTATCAGTGAGGTTTTACTCTAAATTGTTTCAAACATTGATTATATACACACAATCCATTTTACGATGGCCAAATGTTTATCTGCAATATTTGTTTAATATATTCGTAATTCTTTGCACATAGAACATTGTAGTAATGTTCGTACATGCTGCTAATATATGGAATACAATTTTGCAAATGTCTTCATTGTATCAAAATGTCAGTCCATAAATCTTTAGATAATCCTAACTGTGCGTTTTTAAATGTACTGAGTGTAAACTGGAGTTATTGGATGGTATTAGACATTTCAATATCAAAATTGACCTCTTAATAACAATATACATCTATTGTCACCGTAAGAACGTTTACATGTACAATATACTTATCTCAAATGTAATCCGGTTTGGTATAGGAGTGATATTTCCGATTTTAAAATCCTGTTTCAATTACTTGTAATAGTAAATGATTGAAAGCTAAATAATGCCTCTTAAACTTAAGAGATACTCTTCACAGCCGGATATATATTATACATGAGCAAAATATACTTAAACAGCTACCAGCTATTATCAATGTTTAAAATAGTGTTAAAACATTATTGAAACTATGGACCAATAATTCATATTTCATGATTCAATAAGTTTACAAGAAATGCATTGATGCAAAGCATCAAAGGGCGCCGCAAAACTGGTGCACAATCTTTTGGAATAGCGTAATGGCGGGAAAATGTTTTGGAATAGTCCATTTTCATACTATCATTGGCGTGTATTTCCTTTTAAACACCGTAACTTGCATAAATATCCACGTTACAAGTACCAATGTGTTAATATTGATATAAGTAAATTGAAAATGAAGTTTTTTTTATAATTAATTAGTTTTTATTTTATCTTCGACACCTAACACACATGCTGTTTATGTAGAATCGTCCGTTTTGGAATAGTCCATTTTCACACTATCATTGGTGTGTATTTCCTTTTTAACACCGAAACTTGCATGAATATCCACGTTACAAGTACCACTGTGTTAATATTGATTTAAGTAAAGTGAAAATGAAGATTTTTATAATTAATTTATTATTATTTTATCTTCGACACCTAACACACATGCTGTTTATGTAGAATCGTCCTATTTTTCGGGGATCAGCAAGTATTTATCATAAACATATCGTTTTAACTTTGTAAAAGACATTTATTCGACAATACAAATGCATTAAAAATATTTTATTTCTAAATCATAAAAATACAAAAAGTAACGTGTAATATTTACTGCAGTTAACCCTTAATAAAAAAATAGATTCAGTTATAAAAAGATGCTCCTACCATAGTCTCAAAAAATTCATGCTTCCATGGGCGGCGCCAATAAAATTCTTTTGGTGAATTAATATAGAATTATTTCTTCTTTATGTGACGTTTTGAAGCATATACTTTTTGGTTGCGTTTTAAATAGCTTTAAGTATATTAAAATCAGCAAAGGAAATCAAGGAAGCATTGTTTCTACAAGCTGACTAGACGGACTCATTGCAACATTAAGGACCTGCGAAAACACATACTATCTGATAATAGCTCAGACGTTAGAACGCATTGGTGTTTATAAGTAAGTGATGGTCGCATTATTTATGCATTTAATGTACATTATGAAACACACAAAGATTGTTTAAGAATATCGAACCAATGAATTATAAGTTTATAACTGAAAAACTTACATGGCAGTTCCAACATATGGCACAAGCGGTTTAAAAATGAGCATATAAGGATAGGCATTTGAAATATACATCTCTTTAAACTACACTACTAATTAACATGTATGAAATAAGGGCACATTATCGTTCGAAATATTTCTGTATCCCCAATATAAAGCCTTTAAACTCCCCATTTATATACGGATATACAAATTTCCATTTAAAAAAAGTTAACTTGCGATAATTTCGAAATAATGTGGCTATTTATGCAGTATGCCAGTCCAGAAATTCAATTGTCATGTTTAGATTATAAACACTAAGTTCTATGGTATGTTGAACTTGGTCTTGGAATGTGAATATATAAAGAATTGCAAATATTGCAGCAAAATGTTACTTGTATCACTGAAAAGTAGGGATGTCAACGAATAGCAATTCAGGTATTCGAATATTCGATCAGACTTTCGAATGAATATTCGAATACTCGATCGTCACAACTTAGACAAAATTATTTTAAAATCATATTTCATATACCGAAGTTCCTTACGTGCTGCGTGTATTCTACTTAATATGTTTTCACCGGAAGGGAAGACTCTGACGAAGGAAGTTATTGCAGTAGATAGATTATCATCTGAATGTCAATATTTTGTGAAGTGTCGAGACAAACATCATATGTCTAAAGTTGTCATCTAAGTATATATCGCCACCATTATTACTTCTTTTTTGGACGATCGTATACTCGAGGAGTTAAAGGATGCTTCAATAATACATATGCATTCCGCTTTATTTTATAAATAAGTACTTGAATGTGAACAAACAAAAGTCATAGATTGGCATTTAACTTTAATGTTATTAAAAGATACTGAATACTATCAAAATGAATATATAAATTAAGCTATAAATTTTGCTCAGGTTCTTATCTGAATATTGAAGCGTTTATCAGGTTCTCGAGTATACGTAATAACTGTTTTTAAACAGTCATTTTGATTGGATGATACGATCTACGTGAACAATTAGTATGCAAATTATGTTGTTTCCCGTCACCCCATTTTTCGGCATGTTTCTCCCAGCTTTGATCTTCCTTAATTAAAAAGCAGGTCATTAACTCAAGTCCTGTCGGTGGTTTTAACTGCCAACTTTTGACACCTTTCGTCAACAACAAAATTACCGAAGATTAGACACCTATTTTCTTCTATTTGACACTATTGACTATCAAACTGTTACAAACGGTCAGTAATTAATGGATTATCGAAATACAATTATATTAGCACCCCTAATATACTAAATGACACTTTTACAAGCGCGTATACTTCAACAACAGCAACAACCTTTATTACTCTCTTAATGTCTAACGCAAATCGGGGTCGGCAAATTTATAAACAAACGAAAAAAAATATTTTTCAGTAAGTTCTTATTAAGTTTATTTTTCCGAATATTCGAATATTCGTTGACATCCCTACTGAAAAGTAAACACAGTGATCACTTAGGATTCAACACACTATAGTTCTCATTATCACAGTTATTGTAATTTCGATTGGTTGGTTGTCGTTTGTCCTCGTTTCCGATCCAATTACCGGAAGTTGAAGTGACTGTGTGGTCATAGGTGTCGTCTTCGTCTGGATGAATCATCTGAATATGAGCATTGCTGTTGTCAATTTTGATTGGTGTGGAATAGTAGTGTGAACTTGAATCAATGTTTGTAAAATCTGCTTTTGCATCTTGATCTTCGCTTGCTATTGTTTTCATCGGTAGAACTTCTTTGAAATGTTCGTATGCTGGATTTGGCACCATACCATAGTCATAATCATCATTATTCTCTGGTTCGTTTGGTGCAGTTGCCTCTGTGATCTCGGGCTTTCTTTTCCTGCAATATTTATGATTGTTTCATTGTTATGACTAAAAGCTATAGTTTTGCAAATATAGCGGAAATATTTAATTCTGTGATTGTTCAATATAAAAAGCAACAAAATACGAAAATGTGAGGTCGTATCAGCCAATTAAAAATATCGATTTATTTCGGCAAAGAGATATGGGTAGCACATATTAATAAAACAACATAAGCTATTTAATAAAAAATAACTACATCATGATTAAGAATAACCATGGCATGCACACAGCACCAATTATAACACAAAAAGAGTGAACTCATAGTTCCATTGTGGTGCTTGTGATCTTAGAATCAGATTTTCTGAGCGAAAAGTATCAAATCATTACATTCAGTATTTTCAGCTGCATTGCACATACCTTTTGCAACACATTATTGCTATTATCACCACAGCTATGAATGCAACTCCTCCAACGCTCCCTGATATAATAGCTGCAATAGTAATTATTATTTTACATAAACTTGCACATAAATATACATTTTGTATTTGTATAAGGGAAATATATCAATACAAAACCTTGCCAAAGAAGAACAAAACATTTTAATTCCAACAATAAAATCAATTTTAATAACTGATTATATTAAACTATTTAATGCTAAATTTGATGAAACAAGAAAACTAAGCAGTAAACATACAACAATCAGGGCATATTATAACATAGTGAAGTTAAAGCAAATTCATTAAGTTTATCAAGACTTGTATTATATAATTTGAACATCCGTTTCTTTTTTCTGGTTTTAATGATGTTTTTTTAGTCTCGTAATGGATTGTCTCTAACATTTTACTCTTGTAAAGTAAAATTGTACATGTACTTGTATCTGGTGTGTATGTTGACACTGACGCAAGTATATCTGATATTGTGGTACTGTGACCGAACTATTAGTGATTAGTTCATTTTACATATCTGAAAGCATTTTCGTAAACACAGATCTTTTGACAGAAGCGCCAAAGATCCATTTTAGATTCGGGGTCCATTAGAACTTTGTTCAATCCATCTGTAACATGCTATTATAACACGCTTTTTCGATTTTGGTAAATTTGATATTACTGTTAATAGAGAAATGATAATTATAGGCCCTTTTTATATACTGTCTTAGCTACCTTACAATGCTTAACATGCTTAAATAAATTGCATACATTTGTATAGACGTGTTACTTTGTTATATTTACTAAAGTTATATTATGTTGTGTATAGAAATGTGTACTCCCATGCGAGTAACATATGAAAGAAACACTAAAATAAATTAATTATTTTTCTTTTATCAGGATCAACGTTGTGTAGATTAATGTGTTAAAATTTACCAATCAGAGTAATGTTGGTTTCACTATCTGGATTTGAATCATTTGGTGGTTTTGTTTGATGTGTTTGGGAAACTGTTGGTTCCATCGTGGTGTCCGTTCTATGACCTTTTGATAAGGTGGTTTCCGTACTATGGCCACTTGATGAAGTGGTGTCCGTACTATGGCCGCGTGATGAGGTGGTGTCCTCGGTAGTAGTCACTTCTTCATTCAGGCTTCGGACACAAGTCATACTGAACTTTCCATCATAAGTACTAGCTGCATAACACACAAAGGCAAAACTTTTGTTTTAAATATTTAATAGATACTCATAAAATTAATTGACTTAGAAACAGCGATAATCACTAGTTCAATGAAGATACACTTTAGGTTGAGTTTATCCACTTTTACCGTAAATTTTACGAGATTCATTTCAACTTAACGCCTCGGTTATTTTAAAGACTTACTTCCTGATTAAGTTTGATTCGGTTGACTACCCCTTAAAATAGCGATAACTACATCATTCCTCGCAACAGACATTCGATGAGTAACACATCATTGGTACCTTACACAATAAGACTATGTAATAACTCATCTGTACCTTACACAATAAGATTTTGTAATAACTTATAATTTGACTTCAGATTCAAACCGTCTTTATATCCTATCTAAACAACAATATTTAATGTATTCCACCCATAATCAAAACACTTCATTTACATTGTACAGAAGTAAAGCATTTGCAATTGGTTTTATTTACAATACAAACAGACGAATTTGTGTAAGTACGTGCGCATATAGTTTTTATTAGGCTAAAACTAAATTATTTTTTCCACTCAAAAATTGAATAATAGGTGTAACTGGATGATTAGATTAAAAGTGAGATTCGTAAAGTCATAGTAAACTAAAATATCTCAATACTTTAAATGTATAAGATTGAAAGTGAGTTTTTGTATTCAAATAGCAACATACTTACACTCAATCTGGAGACAAAATCCACTATTTGTTACGTTGGATGAATAAACAAGTTGTGTTTCTCTAGTAGTATTCACTTGAGATACACCTTTAGAATCGTGTAATGTTAAATTATTTATTTCAAACATGAAAGCATAAACAGGTAATAGTGAATATTCAGCGTATTGTGTATTCAATATGATTTCTTTATTTCCAGCAGGAATGATAGTACATCTACACACGCTAGCTGTAAATACGGGGAAACTTCCAGTGTTCACGTACATTTTTGTCGTCTCATTTACATCATTCTGCCTGCATACATGAATAACTGCAATGTAATTATAATAAGTCTTATAACGATGATAATAATTATAATTCTACACTTAATAAAAGGCAATGGCGTATCTTAAGTGGTTATTTGCAGGACTAAACATATAATGGAACTCGGGCTACGGCTAAACAGATATCGGCTCGTAGGCGTAGTCCGACTTCAAGTATATGTTGGGTCAAGTACCTATTAAGACAGCCATTGCCATCATATCCTCAACACAATAACGAGCACCAAACCAAATTGTATCAAACTGAAATCAGCAGATATAGATATATTGGAAATAATTTGTGAGGATCTAGATCTGTACAACAGACACTATTTTTTCAAACGTACGTGATGGTGAATTTACAACGAGTTATATATTCTGTCGCAATAAAGAAACTGTGCAATTTTATATTAGCTATAGTTTTATAACTATTTGGAATAACATTAGATGTATATGTATATTCACGTACTAATTGCTCTAATTGGTCCGACATTTTATCGGATATTTGCCATCCAACTGTCAATAGACTATTCTTAAAATGCATCAAATTAGTGTAGTGACCATGGAATCCGGTCTTGGTCACGGAACGGTTCGCATGGGTGTTATCTATGCGAGAACCGAGCGAGATGACGTAGATTGGCGGGAAGTTGTGGAAGCCATCTTGAGAGTAGGAGCTGACTGAAAGTTGTCTGCGATTTCTGGGCATTCATGGCGTATTGGCCGTACTTTGAAGATTGACAGTTCGGGTAAACATAACAGATCGCTTCAATAGGAAACGGAAAAGAAATAAAATCTAAGCCCAATAAATTTAACGCCACGATTAATTTAATTTCAATGTTTGACAAGTGATAAATAAACGCACTGGTCGAAGGCGACTGTATTGCGTTTGTTAAATTGTTGCATTAAACACTTACCAGGTACGTTATTAAGACACGCATTGAAACCATTTATTCCTGAAATTAAATGATGCTTTAAGATATTAACCTATTAAAACTTTAATACTGTGACACGACATATCCATTTGCTTAAGATTTGCGAAACAATTCCTCAATAACTTACTGCTCTATCGTCATAATGGTGCATACTTCTTTTATGGAACATGTTTTTTCTATAAAGCTACCGGAATATTGGTTTTAATTACACATAATGTTTTGCAAATGAAATAGATGTTAAACAGCTGAAATTCTTTATTGCCAACCAGAACATGAGTTGATAAAAGTTATAAATGTGTTAAAACAATTTCAAAATAACATTACCATGGAACGTCCAGATATTAATATGACACAAAATAATCACTAAAATCCTCATAGTTATATATTTATGATACTTATTCTGATCATTAATTTGTTATTCAAACGCATTTTCAAACTTCCGAATTTAGTTGCTCAAACATCGTAAATAGCCAAGTGTGGTGAATTACAGGACTTGAACATAGTTTAATTGTAGAAGTGTATTGTGTAAACTTGCATAGGGATCTAATTGGTCGATGTAACCCTGTTAAAACCACGTGAATCGTTTCAGATCACTTTGCCGTAATGCAGTGAAAAATCTCTAACTACAGATTAGCAAGATAGATCTGTTGACCAATATATTATCATGTTAATCATTGTGTTGCTATGAAGTGTCCCTATTTTACAATACGGGGTTTATTTCTGATAGAAATATAATAACCGGAAAAAGTGAAGTTATATTCCCATTCAGAATACACTTTAGATATTATCTTATCAAGCAATCAACTGAAGTATAAATTGGTTTATGTTTGACGCATTCATACAATGCATTATATCAGATATCTTCATGGTGTCGTGAATGTTGTTTATTGATTTAAACATTTAAAGTGTGATTTGCTTATAAAGATGAAACCCCGGATTGAAATGTGTAATATTTTACTTCGGTCCTAAAGCATAATATGACTCAGAATGTACTAAAAAATACACTTTATAGTTCGGTTTTCGTAAGTCATGTTTTATTTGCAAATCACAAACTTTAGTGCAGTCTTGTGATATACAGATATTATATGTCAACATGATTGATATCTATAAGAAGATACACACGCAGATATCTTGCCTAGAAATCAAACTATACATTTTATGTTTATAGTGTTGGTAGTGTGGTCAAAGGTATGTCAAAAATAAAGGCTTGTAATAAACTATGCAATTACTGTAATTGTTAAATATTCCTTTGGAGACGACTTAATTTAAACATTTCCCAGCGTATTTTCAATTTGTATGTTCGGTATTACATTGTTTGTGCATTTATAATAATTCGACTATCTTGTTGCTTAAACTTAGTATTTTATTTATAAAATATCAAGCCAATATAATAAGGTAATTACATGTAACAAACCAAAACCATGCTGTACATTAACCTAATGCTAAATGCGTATGTAAGACCAGCGGGGTGAAAGATATCCTCAGGATTGAAATAAATATGGGTATTTCCCTCTAATCATGCGGTACAAACAACTATGTATCGTTAACATCGTGCTCGAATCGCAATCGAAACAAAGACAGGATTTCACGTCTGACTGAACTTCAATAGATCTAAAATAAAATTGTGTTTGTACCCCTGTTAAAATTTTTCTTTAACGAATTCCGGAGTGTAACGTCTATTTGCAATATGGTAACAAACAAAAATCAATGGAAAACTGGAGGAATAAGATATGACAGGTGTATGTTATATATTGAACAGATAGAATCCCTCATGTCAGTCCGGCCCTTTTAGCCAATTCACATGGGATGGAAAATGGTTATATTGGTTATTTTAAAGACATTTTAGCGTACACAATCATTGTTAAAATCTTGTCGGAACTTGACCTATGTGTTGCACTGATAAAAGCAATAACACAAACTCATCGTTATCGAAAATTTTCAAGAAACAAACAACTTCCATTGAGATATAAATGCACATGTATGTGGAAATGGTAAACAGCTAAGTTATCAGTCTGTCTTGAAATACTCGACACACTTGGCTTAAAAAGTAAACTTTACTTCGGTAATTTGGAATACATTTCTTCTTTTCCCCTTGCAGTCATGTTTACAAAGGCGTTTACTTGCAATTAATGCAGATTGTTTAGATTTCGCATTTGTGTTATGTAAGAAAACCATGGTATTTGGTATAACTGTAAACCAATTTATTCGATATTATTCAAGCAACTAGATCTACGACACTATTCTAAGTCGTCTCGAAGATATTTGCAAAATAAATGTAACATATCATCGAAATATGAACACAATGTGCACAAATAATTCATCAAGAAAAATAATCTCAACTTAACAACTTTATATACGTACGCTAATATGGAATTTACAACCTCTTTTGTAAGTGACGTCATTTTAAGAAAATCCAACATTTTATGTCACTATGTGCAAGCAGGAAACAATATTTTCTGCATAATGGTCACTTCGTGTTCATGTGTCCATATGGGTAACATATTGCTTACTGTTAGTACATGGTATGTGCCATTCTGAACTATTGACGATTAGAGTGGAAGACCTTAAAGAAGAGGTTGGAAATCGTACAGCGGCGCTTATATGTGTCTGCTTTAAGTGAATATCAACCAACAATAACAACTGCGAGAACAGTACAATTGATATAAAACACAAGTAGAATATGCGTACAGACAGTACTACAGACAAATATGTACAAAATATGTGAAAATGACCGAAGAGAAGATAAAAACATTCCTCATAAACATAATAATGTAATCTCAATATAATGAACAAGATATATTTAGAGTATTTGAATTTGGATGCATGCCTTCTATTACTCTAATGCAGTTACAGTGAAACCGCTATAATAAGACCATCATTGGTTCAGACAAAAGTCGCTATAAAAGTGTAAGGTGGTCTGATTATCGAGTTAAACTGGTCCATGACAATACGGTCTTATTAATGAGATGGTCTTAATTCCGAGGTGGTCGTTCAGTGATGTGTTACTTTAAATTGATGTAAACATTGATGATATACACTCAATCCTTTTCACGATGCCCAAATGTTGACCTGAAATATTTGTCTATATTCACTTTGTTGCATTTTGAACAATATCTGTTGATAGCGTTAGCACGTATTGCATGTATAATATACTTATCTCAAGTCTAATCCGGTTTGATGATACTAGTAACCCGTAGGAGTGATATTTCCGATTTAATATCCTGTTTCAATAACTTGTAACTTGTAAATGGTTGAAAGCTAAATAATGACTCTTAAACTTAATAGATACTGTTCACAGCCGTATATATATAATACTCGTACATGAACAAAATATACTTATTACCATTAAAAACTCAACTGTTTAATTAGGCTTCATTTTATACATGGTGTTAAAAGCTACCAATTGTTACCAATGTTTAAAATATTGTTCAAAAGGTATTGAAATTATTGACCAATAAATCATATTTCATGATTCAATACGTTCATGAATTTATTTTAGTGAATTAATATAGAATTATTTCTTCTTTATGTCATGTTTTGAAGCAGACAATTCCCGGTTGCGTTTTTAATGGCTTTAAGTATATTTAAAACAGCAAAGGACATCAACGATTCACAGTGTTTCTATAAACTGACCAGACGGACTTATTGCAACACACAACAATTGTTTTAGAATAGCGAACAAATGAAGTATAAGTTTATGACTTAATAATAATTTACAATTGTCATGAATATGACAGGACCAAAATATGGCACAAGCGGTTTACAAAAATTAGTATATACATATATATAAATGGACATCTGAAATCTGACGGACAACTACACTACTGAATAACGTGTAAAATAAGGGTGCATTATCTATCTAAGCATTTCTGTATCCCCAAGATGAAGCCTTTAAACTCCCCATTTTATATACAAATTTCCATTTAAAGAAATGTTTACTTTCGATCATTCCGAAATAATATGTCTATTTATGCAATATGCCAGTCCAGAAATTAAATTGTAATGTTTAGATTATATACACTAAGTTCTATGGTAGGTTGAACATGGTCGTGGAATATGAAGATAAAAACAATTGCAAATAATGTTGCAAAATGTTACTTTGTTTCACTGAAAAGTAAACACAGTGGTCACTTAGGATTCAACACACTATAGTTCTCATTATCACAGTTATTGTCATTTCGATTGATTGGTTTTCGTTTGTACTCGTTTCCGGTCATATTACCGGAAGTTGAAGTGGCTGTGTGATCATAGGTGTCGTCTTCGTCTGGATGAATCCTCTGTATATGAACCTTGTTGTTGTCGGTTTTGATTGGTGTGGTATAGTAGTGTGAACTTGAATCAATGTTTGTAAAATCTGCTTTTGCATCGTTATCTTCGCTTGCTACTGTTTTCATCGGTAGAACTTCACTGAAATGTTCGTATGCTGGATTAGTCACCATACCATAGGCATAATCATCATTATTCTCTGTTTCGTTTGGTGAAGTTGCCTCTGTGATCTCGGGCTTTCTCTTCCTGCAAAATGTATGATTGTTTCATTGTTATGACTAAAAGCTATAATTTTCTCAGATATCGGAAATACTTGGTTATGTGATTGTTCAGTATGAAAAGCGACGACATATGAAAATGTGATGACGTATCGTGTCCACCCAATCAGAAAAATATAATTACAGTAAAAACTCACTTAAAGACAACCTCAATAATAAGACCACCTCAAAATTAAGAACTCAATTCCCAAGTCCATGTTCACTATTTTGCTCATTAATCAACCTCAATAATAAGACCAGTTTTTAAAGTTCCCAATGGTGGTCGCATTATTGAGGCTTTGCTGTATAAGATTTATTTCGGCAAAGAGATATGGATAGCACATGTTAATACAACAACATAAAATATTTAATAAACATTAATTACATCATGATTAAGAATAACTATGGCACGCACACAGCACCAATGATAACACAAAAAGAGTAACTCCTATTTCCTTTGTAGGCTTGTGATTTTAGAAACAGTTTATATGAGCGACACGTATCAACTCATTATATATAACATTTTCAGTTGCATTGCACCTACCTTTTGCAACACAGTATTGCAATTATCACCACTGCTATGAGTGCAACTCCTCCAACGCTCCCTGAGATAATAGCTGCAAAATATTATAATCCTTTTACATAAACCTGGACAATAATATACATTGTGTAAATGTATAAGGGAAATATATCAATACAAAAACCTGGCCAACGGTCAATACATTTTAATTCCAATAAATTAAATCAACTTTAATAACTGATTTATTTAATGTTAAATTTTATGAAATGTTATCAACATACAAGAATCCAAAAATCTTAACATCCATAGTCTTGCAGTACACATACAACAATCAGGCCATATTATAACATATGTGGATTTAAAGCAAATTGAATAATTTTATCAATTGTATAATTCAATCGAAAACCTAATAACCAAGGCATGTTTCATATAATTTGAACGTCGTTTTCTTTTTCTGGTTTCTTCCAAACAAGTCTCGTAATTAATTGTCTATAACTTTTAGCCCAGCAAAAGTAGCAATAGTACATGTATTTGTACTTAGTGTATATGTTGACACTGATGCAAGTAGATTTGACATTTTGGATTATTGTAACTGAAAAATTATAGATAATTATATATTTTTACAAATCTGAAAATCACTGTTCTAAAACCAAATAAAGACCATCTTTCAAAAGCGCCATCTATCAATTTTTGATGCGGGTCCGTTGGTAGTTGCTGTTTGTCCCATCCGTCTGTGACTCGCTGTTGTTTACTTTATATTTCGATTTCGTACATTTCATACAGTTCATACTACTGTTATTAGAGAAACGATAATTGTGTAAGCCCTTTTCATATACGGTCTTAACTACCTTACGATACTCAACATACTTAAATGAATTGCAACTATTAATATAGCTGGTCGCCTTTGTAAATCTTCGAACTGTATTTTTATTATGTTGTGAGAAATGTGAACTCCTGTGCGATTCACATATGAAATATAAACACTAAAATAAATTAATTTTTATTTCTTTTATCAGGATCCTTGTTGTGTATAGTAATGTGTTAAAACTTACCAATCAGAGTAATGTTGGTTTCATTATCAGGATTTGCATCATTTGATGGTTTTGTTTGCATTTTGGAAACTGTTTGTTCAGTCGTGGTGTCCGTATTATGGCCGCTTGATGAGGTGGTGTCCGTACTATGGCCGCTTGATGAGGTGGTGGCATCGGTAGTATTCACTTCTTCATTTTGGTTTCGGACACACTTCATACTGAAGATTCCGTCAGAACTAGTAGCTGCATAACACACAAAGGCAATAAAATTGCTTGAACTATTTAATAGATACTCATAAAATCAATTGACTTAGAAACAGCGATTTTTTTTGTGGTCTGCCATTATACATGTAGTTCAATAAAGATACACTTTATGTTGAGTCTGGTTTTTACCCACTTCGTCTTAGACGAGAAAAACGTAAACTATGTACATTTTACGAGATTCATTTCGACTAAGAGCTCGGTTATTTTAAAGACTTTCCCTTAAAATAGCGATAACTACATCATTTCTGGCAACATACATGCTATGAGTCACAACTCATTTGTACCTTCCATAAATTGATTTCAGATTCAAACCTATCTTATCTCCTTTTAAAACTGCAATCGTTTCAGATTAATCTTTAAATAATCTTTATATCACAGACCACCAGCCAAAACCCACAATTTGATCATTTTCACTACTGACACACGAACATAAGTTCGCGGCTCAAAGAGTTAACTGATTGATTTGCACGGACACAAGAAAACGTCGGGCACTGACTGATATCAAGATTATGAGTTTATTGCTCACTCTTTACTAAGTAATGGTGTTAAATAATGCTATACCTTCATTTTATTTTTTGCTGGCTACAACAATATATGGTATCAAACCCTTAAAATATCAGTGTAGTTGTATAAATTATGATTAATATGCTCGTAAAGCTAATATTACAAATGACCCAACGTTTGGATGTGTTAATTCTTGCTAAAACGATCGCTTCATTAGTTTTGTGGATACTGCTTGTATAATGACCAACGATTTTATCTCGTGAGATGTTTATCATTGTATGTATTGTAACTTGCATTGTACCGTTCGGAAGTGAAACCTGAGGAAAACGGGTACATCTTGCAGACATTGTATCGTCATTTGTAGAGTTCAAAACTTTTTTAACAATACATAGTATACTTTATAATATAATACATGTATGATGTTTACTGTATTGTCCACAACCATGACAGATAATCATATAATTTATTTTATCTTTTTACTTGCTACTGTTTCTTTTAAAAACAAATCAATAGATCTATTTGTGTACATGTAATATCATTTACTTTCTGGCAGTTGCCATGGTTCAGTAAATGCCTATGTGAATTTTAATGGCAATTAGGTATTATTAAACTCAAAGTAATAAAGTTGCTTTATAAATGGTGCAATTGAGACGTAGAGTCGCATTTAGACACCTTGTTTGTTAATTAATGATATTACTCTAACCGCCTAAATTAGAACCACCGACCGCCAGCTGGATGGCGTTCTCACAAAGTCATTGATAAATATCGACACAGATTAATGGGAGTATATTTTCTAGAAAATAGTATGTTAAAAAGTAGAGCGTTGCAACTGATTTAATTCACAATACAAATAGACGAGTTTGTGAATTTTCCCCTTAGACCACAATATATTTCCGCTATCGTTTCACCTATTTGGGTAGATATTACTAGATGATTTGGCTAAAACACAAACGTTCCAGTAAGTAATGGAACTAAAACTCTACTTAGTCTATAGATTTAAATAACACCATACTTACGGGCAATTGAGAAACAAAATCCGCCTTTGAAATCGATATATGATGAATATACAAGTTCAGTTTCTCCATTAATCTCCACTGTAGACAATTTTGGCATATCGTTTAAAGTCACATTATTTATTTCAATCATAAAATTGTCATCGACGATTGGCAAGTTGTCATTTCCCTGTATATTCAATGATATTATATTCATTGTAGAAGGCATGATAGTACACCTACACACATTATGTGATAATTTAGGGGCATATACGGTATTCACATACACTCCTGCCATGGTATTGACTTGGCTGTTCCATGTACTGTTCGTACACACATGAATTACTATAAAAATAGTATTAATCATGATGATAACAATAATCATAGTAGCAATCAAAGTAAAATATTATAAAATAATACCATTGTCAGACTAAATGAATAATCGGCGGTGAATTATATCAAAACATTTGGACATTACTAAATGCTTTTTTTCTACAGTAAGTCTTTGTAAAACTGTAAATGCAGGAATTATAATGTCAGTTTGACGTTTGTTTCGAAACCTGTCAGAGAAGAATCAAGCACGTGACAAATAATCGTACGTGTTTTGATGATTTTATTGCGAATATTGTGCATGTCAAATTGTTACATTGTAAACTTACCAGGTTTGTAATTTTCACAATAATCGACACCATTTATTCCTGAAATTATAAAGTGCTCCATAATACATATCTAAAACGTAAAATACTATGTACATGTAAATACATAAACGTGTGACTAAATTTGCAAGATGTGTTTATCTTGGAAAAAACAACAACAATAGTCCACGTCACTGTTGATCACGTCCCTTGCAGTTTAAGTTTTATCTACAGTTATTTAAAATTATTCATGCATACGTATGAAAATAAACGAATAATACATTTATGAAAATAAACGCATAATACATTTATCAAAAAAAACGAATAATAAAACATCGGTTGTTGGTAATCTTTAAACGTTTACAAGACAAATAACAGCGACTAAACCCCTAAACCCTATCAATTAAAAAAAGACCCATAAACACTGTAAAACACTGTAAAAACATTACCATGTAATGTCCAGAGATTAATATGACCCAAAATAACCCAAAACCTCATATTTAGTTACTTATCATATTATGTACTTATTACATTTATTAAATTTTATTTCACACCGCAGTTTTCAAACTTCCGCATTTAGTTGCTTTAACATCGCGTATAACCAGTTGAGGGGAAATTGAATGACGTACGTTTTGCATTGAAAGAGTGTATTGTGTAAAATTGCATAGGGATCTAATTTTGGATTAATTGCATGTAGTCATGCAGTGCGTTTGAACATTCGACAAACTCGGGTATTTTCGTAATCTCTTCGGTGAAACTGAATCGAGGTAAACCGAATGCAAAAATAATTGAAGTTGAGCATACTTCTTTGATTACCCAGTCTTCACAAATATGTTTGAAGATAGAAGTACTTCTAACAGGGGATTTGACGGGTGTTTTAGTATATGCATATTGTTAAGAATTTATTTAAGCAATTTGTACATCGAACGTTTGTCACGTGTATTTGTAACTATGAAATATATACTTTATATGTATTTTGGGACATTTTGGTTTACACGAAATATGTGATATTATATTCAATAAACGAGGATATTTACTAAATATAATTATAATATGGCTTTGTCGAAAGATTCAAGTAAATGTCCTTGTACGTACATTTATGTCATGTAGACAGTTTGTAGCTCGTTAAATGACACATAAGCGTATGAATCGATGCACTGTTGATCTTATAAATAGAGGTTTATTTAAATTTCGTTTGAAAGAACGAATGAAGGAATTTTTGAATTTGTTTACTATGAGGTAATTGATATTAAAACCAGCAGATGATTTTAATTTTGTTAAGAAGAACGAATCAAGTAAATTTAGATATTTTTATTAATTGTCTTGGTAAACATAAACTTAAATGTGCGTACTTAATTACTTTAATTACGAATTAAACATACCCCTTACTCTCACGTTCAGTCAAATACGCGTCTATAACAACGCAGTTAAAGAAAGGTAACTCCGAAATTGTGTTGGCATTATGTGTACACGAGTAAAAATTTAGCAGAGCTCCCTTAAAATGTTGCGATCTTCTAATCAGACCTGGTTTCGGAAATATAATGTCTGAGATAGTTTACTTATATTGTGGATAATTTATTTGCCATGTTTATTGATATCTCGATACTTACCACTCTATATACAGTGGAAACAATTTGCTCCAATGAGTGTTTTGATATTTGAGTGTCTGATTGAGTAATAATGCTTACTGAATGCAGAGTATTCTGTGTGTCTATTTTCGCTGAGATTCGAGAGTGAATACAAATATTTACAATGAACTTAGAGTCAAATTGGGTGTCACGCTTACATCTCCAAGCCTGTCAAAAAGAATACTTAGCAGTATGTAAGTGTTCATATCCATTTTAAACACTAACATTTCCAAACTCTGATTCAGGTAGAATCTTTACCAAACATGCATGTATGTCATTTTCAGTTTGAATGTATTATATTTTCTGCTGACTTTTCTCTTGCTCTTCTTGCCTTATTAAGGATAACTGAATTTGATAACCGCTCATGCTGCCAATAAGCTCTCTAATATTCTAATGTAGGATTCGAGTCCATTCATCCAGTAGTTGCCTGGTCATTGTTGGCTGAAAAGGTCGGGCTGATATTGCTAACTGAAGCATGTCTCGGATTAAGATCAAAGGATCGAGCGGGTCAGTCCAATACAGAACAATAGTTGTTGTCACCAAGTATTCGTTGGTTACACGATCCCTATGTACACGGGCTTTGTCGTCCATTAAAATGACATACAGGCCACAATAGCGGTTGCGTATGGTCGAACATAAGCATCAAGAAGTTCATTTACGTACCTTACAGCAGTAAGCATGCCGTTCTCAATAATAAGCAAGTCATTCCTTCCCTGGACGCTGATGCCTGTCCATACCATAAATGAATCCCCGCCGTAAATGTCATGTTCAGCTATACAGACTGACTAACACCCGCTTATCTGTGACTGGCATTCGAACACTCAAACAAGCATCATGTAGACGATTCCTGACCGTTCGTGTGTATACTCTATCACAAATGTGGCATTATGGATGTCGTTTCCGAACGTGGTAGCGTCCTTGAAACGTTCCTTCGATCATGGACGACACTACGCCGGTTAGCAGCCTGGGTTGCTGACATTTAGCGACCGCCCCATATCCACGCATGACATTTATATGTGTCTGGTACAGTTGACACATCTTTACAACGACGCTCGGCGACACACCAAGACGACGTGCAACCAATTCGTTGGAGAGCCCAGTCTAAAGCAAACTAATGCATCTATTATTTTTTACATTATCGAGCCTCCTTCAATGTTGTCATTTGCCATGTTCATTGACAATTTCAATACTACAGTACACAACATTATCAAAACGTTCAAAATGTTGACAAGTACACGGTGATACATGTACTCCAACCACCTGCATTTCGTAGGTATGCCATTTCCCGTGCTTCCCGTGCAAGATCACCTTGGCATTTTAATAAAAATAATACGACAGGTGTATTAACCATTTACATGTACACACTTATTACAATGAACATATTCTGACATATTCATACACTGATTGTAAAATATAATATTTACCAAGTGACCCTTATCATAATTTGAGTAATATATTTCAAACATGGAAAGCGAAATTACAGTTACTTCTTATAAGATTTAATGCATAATGGCAGGCTTACAATACAATAATATGTCTACAATACATAACAACACAGAACTTCACCAATACATGAAATATGGTTACTCTAGTGACCGTCTAATTAAAGTAAAAACTTATATTACATTATTGCATGTAACATCTGCGTAAGTATAAATACATGGCTTTACATAATGTAACATGAAAATTACAATAATAAAATTAGTTGTTTACTGTTACATAATCTCCTAACTCACCAAACTATGGGAATATGTGTATTATACAACAATTCATTCCCTCTCCTCTTCCCCCCTTCCTTCCCACTCTCTTTCTGTCGCGTTAAATATTTCGGGAAAATAATGGGACAGTACAGATTAATACAGATTGTCTCCAACTCGTGTTCAACAATATGTATAAAAACTGCACAAAAACGCTAACGTTAGAAGTTATTTTTTACTGAGAGCAAGGTCAGATTTTGACTGCTTGTTTCTTCGTGCTGAAGTATACACAGTGTGTTTGTTGTTATGTACTTGGTGGTTAATTGCTTTTAATGCTTAGTTAATGCATAGAAAATAGACATAATTACTATATAGCGATTAACAGCATTGGAACTGTTAGTTAAATACCGGGGGTCTATATCGTTTTAACAACTAGCTAACCTCACACTTAACCGCTATATTGTAATTGAATTCCAACATATACACATACATTGACTAAGTAGACAGTAACTAATCAAACTATTAACAAATACGTATACAACAGCATGCAAACTGTATGTATAACCCAGTATGAAGAAACAAGCATCTTATACTGAACTTGTTCTAGGTAACTAACATATTTACAACATAAAACATTTATTGATAAACGAAACGAATTTACGACTTTTCTAGGAATACGACTATACTGATTTACGGTTCAGTGACCGGAAAACCGATGTGTCATTTATATCCTATCTGATTATTCGCTATACTCGTGTTCGCTATAGCCATTTATTTTCATAAAGAACAAAGAATGGTCAAATTCGGGCCAGCAAAAAGTGTTGTGTTATAACCGGACTTTCGCTATAATCATGTTCTACAATTAAGTTCACTGTAATCGTTCTTTGAACTTGAGTCGATATTCGTTATGTCTAGTTCCTCGTAATGATTTCCATTTTCTGATGTGTGCATTTGGAGAACCTCATCGCAATTTTCGTATGCTGAATTAGGTTGCCCACCTTTGGTACCATCATTGACATTCCCTGTTTGATGAGGTGCAGTTGCCTGTGTGAAGTCGGACTTTCTTTCCTGTAACATTGTACGACTTTTCCTATTATTATGAATATAAACATATGCCGGTAAATTTTAGTTCCGTGATTGTTCAATATGAAAAACTATGACATAAGAAAATGTTAGGACTTACGTAACCCGGGAATCAGAATGGTATGCATATAGCACAACTATTTGTTACTTTAACAACATAAAAAAATACATCATAAGTAAGAAAAACCACGCTAAGCACACGAATACCAAGGTGAACTCTTATTTCCAATCCTAGAAATAATCCTCAAATAATTACATTCAGTATTCCAGTTGAGTTGCACCTACCTTTTACAACAGACTATTGCTATTATCACCACAACGATGACTGCAACTCTTATCATGCTCCCTGGGATAACAGCTGCAGCACATGACATATCGTTTTACATAAATCCGGACAATAATTCACATTGTGTATAGTAATTGCACTGTGTAGTTAATACATGTATCGATTATTTATCATCTAAACTTCATTTTCTACCTTTTACACCAGTGTTAAATATTGTAAACTATATAAGTATATTCCTTTCGTCCGGCAAATGTACTTGAGAACGATTGTAATGACACTTTGAGGTGGTCAACTAATGAAAACGTGTTTTCCAATCGATTGACAAATAGACAGTATGTACACAGTATACGGTATGCTAACATTATTTTGTGCTAAGTAGTCACATCGAAGTTTTATTTTTTAGTGCACATAAAGGAATAAATTTGATTAAAGGTTGACTTTTAACTATCACTTCATCAACATGGATGTTTGGACAATATTAAGTCCATACTTATTTTTCATTTAGTCACCAAACTTCATGAAAACATGCACAGGATATAAAGTCCGCATCTGGTCCCTGGGCAATATTTTGTTCTCTATCATACATTAATAAGTGTGTGTGCAATTAATAGTAACCGACACTCTATGCTATACTTGTCGTTATCTATCAATGATTGTTTGTCATATGAAAAACTAAGTCACGAGTGGCGGACAAGATATGGTTCGTGGTTTAGTGTTTTGCGGAAGATTACGATAGCGCGAATTCTAGACATCGCCAAATCAAAGCCGTTCAAAAAACGCCAACATTTCCCCCGCAGATATAAAGACGTATACAGTATTAGGATGGAGAATGGAGAATACCCCCGGAGGATACATTGGTAGAACCACCGACCTTCCGTAAGCCAGCTGCATGGTTTTCTCACTAATTCATTTGATAATATCAACTCAGGTTAATGGGGTTATATTTTCTAGTAAATAACTGGTAAACAATAGAGCTTTACTCGTACAACTGATTTAATTTCCAATTCAAATAGACGAATTGGTGTTGTGTTATAACCGGACTTTCGCTATAACCATGTTCTACAATTAAGTTTACTGTAATCGTTATTTGAACTTGAGTCGATATTCGTTATGTCTAGTTCCTCGTAATGATTTCCATTTTGCGATTCAATACAGCATTATCTAGACAAGTAGTTATTAACTGATTGCGCTCGAACGTAGACACAATAAGGAACAAGCGCTGCTACGTAGGGTTCTTAATTTGAATATCTTCTTATTGGCCTGAAAAGAATATAATACTAAATAGTACAGTTTCTTCTTTGTGTCAGTAATATTTTGAATTATTACACTAAAGCAACGTTAACCGAGCATGTATACGCGGTGGTAAATTATAGACCAATGATTCTTCTACGTACTGTCAATAGAAAACTATTCTTAAATAACATCAACATAGGAAAAGGATATAATACGACCAAAGAACTTAACGCACGATTAATTTACTTTCAATGTTAGACAAGTGATAAATACACCACTAGTGGTTGATGGCGAATGTATTGAGTTTGGTACATTGTTGCATTAAACACTTACCAGGAACATTTTTTGAACACGCATTGAAACCATTTATTCCTGAAATTAAATGATGCTGTAATATATAAACATATTAAAACGGTAAATACTGTAATACGACATAGACATCTCATTTTGCTTAAGGTTTATAAAACAATAACCACAATAATACATTACACTGTTACCATAATGGTGCGCATATATGTTATGGAACTTTTTGCAAATGAGACACTTATTAAACGGCTGAAAATCATTTTACTCAAACGTTCTGAACATGAGTTGATAAAATGTTGAAAACGCCAACAAATAAATATTACCGTATAACGTCCAGATATAAATATGAAACAAAATAATGACTAAAATCCTCATATTCATCTATGTAGGATCCTTATTATATTCAATAAGTTTTAATCTATCCTGCATTATCCAAACATCCACTTAGTTGTTCAAACAGCGTATGTAGCGAGTTGTGGGTAGTAAAACCACGAAATTGAATGTCACGGGTTTAATTGAAATACTTTATTATGTGAATTGTATAGAAAACTATTTCTGCTCGTATTGCTTTGAAAAGTTCGTTTCAAACTTCCGCTTTCTGCCTCAACTTGAACATTCGGCAAGCTCGGGTATTTTCGCAATCTTCAGTGAAACTGAAACCGAGGAAAGCCGACTGCAGCATGAATTTTCAGGGTATTGACGGGAGTTTAACATGATGCAATTTGTTAACAATTAAATTGCGAGATTTTTTTTCAGGTGTATATGTAACCTTGCAATGCATATTTTACCAATTTTTGTGTGGACATTTTAGATTTCACGAAAATTGTGATACTTCATTCTCTTTGAATTATTATCAAGAAACAAGGCTTTTACTAATATAGAAAATGACCAAAAAAAAGAATCAAGTAAAACTCATTATAACATACATTTATGCCATAGACAGTTTTGTAGCTCATTTGTCATCTCGTAACTAAGTATGCCACTTTAGCATGGGAATCGATCGATGCGCGGATTATCGTTTTAATTGTACTTTGGTCACACAAACATGTTTGTATTTCTGTGAAATATATGGTATTGCATAGTCGTGTGTTTTTTGTGTTTAATAAACCTTGTCTTTTACACGTTCATGCAAATTAGATGTACATACAGGTGTATTGTGAATGTTGAAGTTTTTGTAGTTATGCACTTACACATAATACATTCAAAGCTTCTATCAAGGTATGTAATAAAATACACATTGAAAAAATCATCATCTTTAGTTAACGGTTTTCATCATTTTTTTCAAAAACAGATTCATGCACTAATTTACTGTGCTGTTAAGTAATCACTATCATCAATAAATAGTGTTGACATCACGTTAAAAACGATATCCTTGCAATATGTGTCTAAGTAGCCTATTAGAAGAACACATCATTTTCAAAGCCTCGTTTTCATTTTCGTTCCAGAGCAAAGACAAAAGGTTGAATCGATGCATGAAGATCCTCATTGAAGCAGTACATCTTTAAATGGGAAACCATCTTAAGCGTATCCTGATGGGACTTAATCAACAGTGGTTCAGGTTCATCACAATCATCAGTTTCATCATCAGCATCATAATTCAATTAATCAGCAGCAACATTGTCACTATGTACTGAGTCAGTAAAAGAGAGACAATAAGTTGCTACAGGGAATGCCACACGCATAAGACAGTAAACTCATTTCCACAGTTAAACCGAAATCATCACAACCTGGTATATCAGAGTCCATCTCTTAATAATCCTTAACACTCCATTATTCTCCTATCAAAATGCTGCCTGTGACAGCATCCAGCACAGTTACACTTCCGACACAGAATCTGCAGATTCATGTTTACAGTCATCAATATTGATACTCACTTATCTAAGTAGCCACTTTTTGTAGTGTTGCTTCATACTGAGGATTGTGCCTTGATACAGTGGTTGAAGAACAAATGTAGTCTTTGGAGGTACACATACAACTTTCAGCATATCTAACAGCAGAAGCACATGACGCCCGTCCAGCATGTTTCATTTTCTTGTCAAAGAACTTTAACCAATCAACGAATAGTGCACTCGTCATACTTTTCGGTTGTATCTCCAGTCTACCGGTAACTTATTTATGTTCAAGTTCCTGAAACACATTGTTCTCGCCGACTTCCCTATCATTAAGCATTAAATAAAACCATCTTAATTAAACTGATTACATGGGTGTCAATTTATTAACCGAGCATTGGAAACGGCTGCAGTGTCTAATAGCAATTCAAAACATACATTCATAAATACATGCGTTTTACGGTAATTTCATGAACAACCGGAGATTCTTGTGTAGTTTGCTTGGATGTTTTGTAAGACTGTATATTTATCAATATAAATCCCGGCGTTCTATAGTAATTTGACGTTCAAGTGGGTATGTAATTGTTTGTGTAATACTGTGTATTAGTGCAATAAGACTACGACTACTAGTGTACACTCCGCGCTAGGATTGATTATGTCCCTTTGTAAGGTTGTTGTTAATAATGGAGCTCACAGTCTTTGCAATGCTCTGTTGAACAATATCCGCCATATTTCGATTCATTATAATGATCTGATGAAGACTTATATACGTGAATCTTTCTTTCCTTACATGTATTCAGTATTTATAAAGCAATGGACGTCCAATAATACATATAAAAACTGATAAAAGCACATCAGGGAAAAAAAGGAGAGAGAATAAGGTACTACAGGGAACGCCACATACATAAGACAGTGGCTCCAGTTCATATTCACAAATCAAGAACTTCTCAAGGCAGATCATGTAGACAGAAGTAATGAGAGGAAACACAGGCAAGGAATGACATACATAGGAGGTATAGGTCCGTGTTTCTGTTTCAATTGCAATGGTCTCAAGTTGATTTTAATGAGTATGCTTTCGTTTATGACGAGTTGAATTATATTATAAGTAGAGAATGATTTAAAAGAACGAATCAAGGAAATTTAGATTAATTAATGGGCCAAAAAGTCATAACCCTCGATTTTGTCCTTGTGAACATAAAATTGAATACGCGTACATATTAAACACTTTACTTACGACTTAAACATAACTCTAACTCAGTAAAATACTCATACATTACAACGCAGTTAAAGAAAGGTAACTCCGAGTGTGTGGTCATTATGTATACACGAGTTAGCGTACATATATTTTTGATAATTTTCGTCATTGCTATTGAGATATCGTCATATATATGAAATGTTTTACTGAAAAATTGCTGCTACATATTTCCCTTGCTTTGTTCTCAATTGTGGTATTCATTGACGTACATACTGATCCACGAATGTGGATGTAACAGTGCTACCTCGTCATTCGTTTAAACATATGTATTTCCTTCGGGCACGTGCGAATGTAGCTTTATCATGAAATGCTGTGAAGTGGTGGCAGTACAAAACGAAACGCTATGATGTAATTTGACTTATTCATTTCTTAGGTTAGTATTTTATATAAACACACAATCAAAATTAAAGGTAACCTTAAACAAGCACTTCAAGAATATCATCATTATACTCGTAAATATAAAGCCACGCAATCGCCTGAACATAAGAAAAAAATGCTTTTCACGCATCTCAAACACATGAAAACAATATTGTGTTACACCATTGCGATTCTTATCGTAAAGTCACTTTATCGAAGTTTGCAAATGCATATAATGTCATAGCTACATCATATTCTTAAATAAGCGTAACTATATATTTGCGGAAATCTCAAAAATAACTCCACTCGACGATGAGGAGTTTATTTCCGATGTATTTCCTCTTCGCCTTTTTGAATGCCTGATACAGAATAAAGTTCAAAATTAAGGCACAAACAATGTAAAATGGGTACATGTATATTAATATGCAAAGCTATATACACAGCAAATCTTCTTGCTGTGGCAATCATAACAGGCATTTGCAATCTGAAGAAAATTGAAACTGCTAATTAATATACATAAATAAAATCATTAAATACAGTAAAACCTCAATAATAAGACCACCCACGGGAGCCTTGAAACTGGACTTCTTATTGAGGTTGTCAATATATTGAGGTCGAATAAAGATCAAAGCAGTGAAAATGGACTTAAAAATTGTGGTCTTAATTTTAAGGTAGTCTTATTTTTGAGGTGGTCTTTATGTGAGCTTTTACTGTATATGTGTGTCCTGTCTGTTCAATAATGTGAATCTCTTTAAAAGAGAGAGAATACGTAACTACAGGGAAAGCCACATACATAAGACAATGCCTCCCCACGCAGATCTCCGGAAAAACAACAATCCACAAAACATAAGGCACTAAATGAGGTCAAACGGTACACATATTAAGGAACTGAGGCGCAAGGAATGGCACAGCAGACCACAAGGAATAACTAGGAGAATCAAAGTTGACAGTAAGGGAAGGGGAGGTGGGAATTAATGGATGGAAAAGATCACAGGACAAGTCAAGACAACTAGTCTTAATAGGCCAAAAATGGGCAGGAAACAGTCTGAACACTGTATAAAGTGACATAATTGCATAGGGGAAAGGAAAATACAAAACACATTCATAACATAAACAGAAACAACAATCATATAGCGAATTACAGCCTTGGAACTGTCAGCAAAAAATACTCTTTAACTCAAGATACGGAAATTTACAATATTCTGTTTCATGAATTTTTACTTGAGATCGTATCGGAGTTTATGGGCTAGTTTTTGTTAATTTCGTTATTTTAGTATTACTAGTTAAAATGTTTTGACAAACAAGTTTTTCACGGTGTTTTGAGGTATATGTTCGAAGGCAAGGATAATGTAAATAGGGCTTATTTCTATGCATCATAGTATTATAGTAATAATATTAATACTGGAGACAGCTGTTAACACATCATAATTGTCTTTATCACAGCTATATCTATTTCGATGCATTGGTAGACAATTATATTCGTTTTCGGTCCAGTGACTGGAAGTGAAATTGTTAGTGTGGCCATAGGTGTCGTCCTCCTGTTATTGAATTCTCTGATTACGAACATTGTTGTTTGCAGCCGTGCATGATGTATAACCGTAGTGTGACTCGTTGTTCGTTAGGTCTGGTTCCGCGTAGTGCTCTTCATTTTCTAATGCGTGCATCTGTAGGACCTCACCGGAATGTTCGTATGATTAATCAGACTACATAGTATTGGCAACATCGTCATCGTTCACTGGTTTATCAGGATCATTTGTTTCTGTGGAATCGGAGTTTCTTTTCCTGCAAAATTCCATATCATCTTGTTTCCAGAGTAATATGAATACAAACTACAGTTTCGAAAAACAATTAAGCATTACATTTAAACAAGTTTTATATTATTTCGATACTGCTGCAAAGCAAACTCTTATTATCTCGTTTGGTATTTGCCTTCTCGTACATTATTTTGATCGTTGTTTTCTTTTATGTACTCATTTTCCTTGTTCATAAGTAGTTATTACATTTTCATTTTTTCATTGTCTTCGGTTGATTACGGTACGAATCATGTGGTAATGTGCGTTGTATGTATTCTTGGGGTTTTGCTGCATAGGTAATTTTTTCAAACGCTGTCTATTTGTGTTAAAACGCGTGTTTTGCATGTATGAATACGAGTATATCAGGTTATATAATAAGCCTGAGGTTGGCATGCCTTCAAATCAGTTTAGGCTCTTTTCTTTATGTTGAGAGTTCCGAGGCTGAAATGCCATGATTGTGTTTTTGGCCATTTTGTTCTTCATTTGTTGTAGCTGTGCAGTCATGTGGTGTTTCCTAAAACCTTCCTTTACACTTTGTGTGGTGTTTCCCCTCCTCATTCGTTTATCATTTTGTAACATTTGGATTGGTTGGTGCATGTCCTTCTGCTACACATTCTCACCTTAAGTTTCGTTACGCTTACCCTTTTCGACAAACAAAAGCAACAATGACAGTTCCGATGACGACAATCAGTACAATACATCCGGTTACAACAGCTGTAAATATACACAAGTTGTATTTTTATAACAAGTGTATGAATGCAAAATATAAAGCTCTTATCTTCTACTAGCCTATAAACGATCAGTTAAACATATTTTGATTGTTATTAAAATTATTTATAAAGGTTGTGTTCCAAATGTTTCTGATAACGACTAGTCGGAAAGCAAGGGCATTTATGTACCACTATAAACCATGCTGTATCGGTTTGTGAAGAGACTGACATCTGAATAATTATATTGATACGACAAGTTTGATAGTACGTAAATATGTCACGGTAGTCTTATGTGGAACGATAAACAGTGTACACAATTCATTACCTGTCAGATTTATGCTTGTGTATTTAATGGGAATCGATTCTTTTTTACAGGACATACTGAAGGTGTCTGCATCATTGGTACCTAAATAACACATGAACCAGTCGACACATTATTTAACTAATGGCAGAATTAATTGTATTTATGTTTTTATCAGAAGATGAAAATTACTATTTTGATCAATTTATTAGTACAGAGCAACCTCTCCAGAGTGGCCCTCTCTAGAACATCAACTCTCATCAACACGACTATCAAGTTTCCCATAGTATTGACTATTTATCTCTATAAAACAACCTTCTCTCAACAGCATTTGCGTCATCCAAAGTATGTTGCTCTGGAGAGTTTGCTCTGTAATGGACATTTACTTCAGCCATTGCAAAACATGATCATTACGAGCGTGAGCCGAAACTCTATTCAGTGGTAGCCGTTGTAGCGTTAAAGACAGTATCACTGCTAACCTCCACTGCTATGTACTACTTTGTCAGTACAACACCATAACAACGATATTACTCCAGTGGTGGAAAACAAATCTAAACGCATGATGATAAGTCGGTTATACTAATGTATATCATACTATTTTTAATGCCTGACTGCATTAATTATAATTTAAAACAAGCATGTAACAGATAAAGTAGCAATTCTAACAACCAGAAAAGAATCTGCAGGAACAACTCATTCCATCCCATGACGCTACCAGACAATGGAACTGATTGTTTCCCTCATCGTGGAAGTTTTGGGGCAAGAGTTCCACAAACTCGAAGTGCAATAGCGTAATGAGTGAAGACCACACCTTGAAGTTCTAACACGTGGTACACAATCAGTATTATGATAAAGAAATGAATAAATGTGTTGTTTCATCTTTTATTAAGTGATGTAGATAAACTAAACTGGACATGGTTAATGAATAATTTTAAAAGTTTGTATTGCCATTGTTCTAATTTTTAAAGATGGAAGTTTATATTTTATTATCAAAGTATTATAGACCGACATGTAATCAACATATACAAATCTTAACGCCCTTTTATCGTTCTTCCTGGTATTGATCTCCCCGCAGAAATGCCACGTTAACGGAAAGTAAGCACAAAACGAAAAGTGAATAAGTTCAATATTTGACAATCCGTACATCGTTCGAGCTTTCCTTATACATGTTGTGTAATCAAGGAATATTATTCTTAAGCTACGGTGAAACAATATTTATGCTCATTCCTAATAAGGATCATTGCCATGAAACTGAATCTGGTTAAAATGTATTGTTTTGCCATAAATAAAGAAATGTTTATTTCCGCTGTCTTTCATGAATACCAGCTGAATAATTATTTAGTGTCGTACATGTCTTCAAAAGAAATATTTAGAGGGAGATGACAATTACTGTGTAAAGGAAGGTCATTATGTAGCACGTATAAACTAATGTGTATATTTACCAAAAACTAAATTCAAGTACAATTGCTGACTACTAGAACCCTTAAATTAACTTCTAATGAGTGTGTTGTTTGTGTACCACTGTACACTATACAGTATGTGCGTCTCTGTATACACTATGTGGGTGGCCGTATCAAAAATTTGAGTGGCTGTGCTTGGTGTATGGCTCGTTGTTTCGGGTATATAGGTTAGTAATCGGGTATTTTCGTACACTGTATGCAATAAATGAAATACACAGTGTATGTATCAAACACAAAACACAATGACTGATATTTCATCCTCAAATCTTTGCGATGTTAACGTGCATATTAGTATGTAAAACGCTCAAGAGAAAATGCATCGTGGGACAGTTAAAGTTTAAATATATTGATTTTACAAAACTAAATTGTATTTACCATCAAATGAAAATTAATAATGTCAATATAATATACTTATGCATGGGTGTAAATTGGCTATGTTTTAGTTTAATAACTTGTTGTTTGATTTTAGTGGTTAGTTCATCAATTTGTTGTTTAAGGACCCTGTTTTACATAATGAACAAGACAACCATGGAAAACGGGGATTTTGAGTAACTGTGATAATTTTCTAAATTTGCTCAAAAGATGATAAACGGCTTATTATTTTGTTAAGTATCTGGTATGAGACCAACGGCTATCAATCACAGCGTGGCAGCTCTTCCTAATGCTGACAATCAGGTTCCGGATGGTCCTCTGTGGCACATTTTCTTTCTTGGACCAGTATATCACCAAGCTCCTGGAGGGTTCTTGGTCGAAATTGTCGAGCTGAAATGCTAGCTGTATGTCATTCCAGAGGTGCTCGATCGGGTTCAAGTCCGGAGAGCGGGCTGGCCATCCAGACTGCATAAACATCCAATACATAATCCCCTATATCGCTGGCCAGTCATAGAGTCACGGGCAAGGACACAGAGCTCGTTGCGTCCATCCCAGCTGATGCCGCTCCAGACCATCACCGAGCCCCCACCATACCAGTCGTGTTCCGAGATGTTAGCGGCATGGAACCTCTCCCCTGGTCTCCTCCATACCCTAGAACACCTACCGTGTAATCAATGCAATACCAGGACTCATCCGTGAAGAGGTCTGGTCTCTACTGTTCTCTGGTCCAGCCAACATGGTCCACGATCCACTCATACAGTGCCTGGCGATGTTTCTGTGTCAGCGTGATGCGTATACATGGTCTTCTCGACCGGACCGAAGACCAACCTCATGTAGCTTTTATCGAATGGTCAGAGTGGAAAATATTTCCCCACGATGCAGTTTGAAGGTCTCTGCGATGCTGGGTAGCTGTTGCAAAACGTCTCCTTCGTGCCTGTATTAGCAGAAACCTATCATCAGCCCACGAAGTGACTCTTTCACTGCCCCAACCGTGTCGCTTGACAGTTATACCACACCCAGTCTCTAGTGACTACAGTATGGTACACACCAATTACCTCCCCAATCTCACGATGCCTGGTCACTTGCTCCACCATCACTACAGTACGCCACATTTCTGCTTCACTAAAATGTCGCCTGATATTTGCATTATTAAACTTAGCAAAAGTTTTACACAATAATTTACCTCTGATTACTGTGTATGTGTCCTATACACAATTTGTAATTTATAAAACTCTCCTGCAAAACAAGGCGTACGTGATTACATGGACCTGTCATAATATTGCTGTTTTTTATATTGGTTTATGTATATAACTCAAATTCGCTATTTCTTTCATTATCGTGTTTACTTAAATGTCGATTATAGGGGTGTTGTATATGTATACAACATATTTACAGCGAGTTAAAATGACACCACATGATTCAAACACCCTTCCCACCCTTTTCCCAATGTAATATATAGATCGATAATGAACGCCTTATCGAATTTGGTTTATACATTGGGGACCATCACAATATAGTTTTGAATCAAATAAACATAAAAAAGTGTTTACATATGCGTTTTTACCGATGTTTTGTGGACTGTGTAGGGAGACATTGTTTTGTGTATGTGGCGTTCTCTGTAGCAACTTAATCTCTCTCTTTTAAGAATTTGCTGTATATAACTAATGAATTGAATTATTATTATTATCATGTTGTTTTATGGCGCATCGACAGCTTTGGTCATTTAGCGCGCAAAAAATGTGAAATTATGTGAAACTAAAAAAGGTAACGTGATATACTTGTAAATGTTAACTAGTTAGCGGACTGGTTGAAGGTCAACACAGCCAACAAGAAAAAATGTACTGTGAAAGGCGTATTTCATGGAATACAGTCCAGATTTATTAAAAATAAGTTAAAAATAAAATAAAAGACTAAGTTTCTTCATCAGAGAGCATGCTCTCACCCCCTGAGACAGAGATTCCATCACTGTCATCCTCCATGTCACTAAGACATTCAAACTTGTTGTTGAGGGGGTTTCATAATTTTTTGTTTTACATGGTTTTTTACATGGTTTTGGTGTGGGTGATGGTGGTGAAGATTTGTGACCTGCAGGTTTTTCTTTAGGAGGTTGGGAAGTGGGTTTGTTGTTATTTTTGTTTACTGGTGCAGATTTCACCTTAGGTTTGGTAGTAGTAGGGGCAGGCGATGTGGCCTTAGATGGAGTGGATTTTGGTTTCTTGGTAGTAGGAGGGGCTGGTGATTTGGTTTTTGGAGGAATGGATTTGGGCTTTTCTGGAATAACAGGTTTTTTTGGTTGATTGGATGTTTTTGGTGCAGGTGGAGGAACCATTGGGGCAGGCTGTCTCTGTTAATGAATTGAATACTTCAAGGTATATCACGATTTTCAAATCTATTTCAATAAGTCAGACACGCTCACGCCAGTAAAGCCTAAAGCGACTAACAAAGTTATGTTGTTTTTCTAAACCACTGTTCATTACGTCATTATCATAACTTATGGCGTATAACCAGGGACGGAACTGAAACAAGCAAATTGTTTTTAATTATTATCCCAATTTCCGTATTCACAATTTGATACTGTTTTGTACATTTGTGCATTGTAGCGCGTGTGGCAGAACATTGTACAACAGGTATGATTGGATATCAACTGATAGTAAGTCGTCTTTATTCTTGCATTAGTTCATTCCTTTATTTGTTGCATTTATTTCTCTGTATTAGACATTGACTGGGTGATTGTTGCAGTGTAAACAATAGCACAATATCGTTTAAAGGATTCTCAACAAACGTTACATTTTATAATATCAAGTGTTAAGGCTTCAACTATAGGTATAAAATATCTGGACTAGGTCCCGATTTCCCTGACAAATATTTAAGTTTGTTCATATAGATACATACTGCATTTAGCCTATTATTGTACTTAACAGTACGATAATTAAAATAGTCCAACAAAATTGTAATGTTCAATATGCGTTATACACAGTAGGTATAAAATGTAGCGAAAAGTGACAGAAATCTTAGCATTATTTTTCTCAACGACATACTTACTAAATGATTAATGAATCATTTTAAGCAGTGCCCAAGTCCATCACTATGCTTACTATAGACGTAAATTACATCCAGGCGATAGTATTGCTACGTGTTTTGCCAAGTTTATCACTATATACATTAATGGATTAAGTCTTTACTCTGTATAGTAAATTTGTACATGTAGAATGACCTTTGATGATGTTTTACATTCCGACACATGCACACAAAATTCTGTTAAGTATGTTTTAATATCAAAGGCATTTTTTTGAAAGGAGAGAAAGTATATTTGCCTATGCTATCGATTTTATTTTAAATTATGTCAATAAAAATAAAAAATAAAGTAGATTTTCCGTACTCACTCCTTGTTTCTGGTGTTGTTATTTTGGAACAGAAACTTATTTTTGAAAAAATCTCGACAGCCTGAGGAAGATTTGATTATCATCTTTGTATACATGTGTTTCTTTTGTAAAAGTAACGCTTGTTCATTTAGCCTGATTTACCGGACGAACATGTACAATTTAACAGTTACAAAAGTTCAAACATCTTCATTATTTTTCAACATTTTTATTCAATGTTTTAACGAAGATTTCATTCATAAAAGCTAGACAAGTTAATGTATGCAAGATATTTTTAATATCATGAATACACACTTAAAGGGGCCCCTATGGGGTAACAAAAAAAAGCATCCGAATGGTATATAGAAGCGAAATGTAATAGGCATGTAAACGTTGATTTGTTAAACATTACTTTAATTACGATTTTATAAAATAAAACAAATATAAGTACATGATACATTGAATAATTGATTATTTTTCCAATTGCTCCTAGTACATTAAATCCAGTTTATCTGATATTTACGTGAACAGCTGGAATCGTTGTAATCGCTAGAAGGGTATCACATATAGGCCACACACTGTTGATGTGCTAGTCTCGTGAATGTAAAGTTTATGTTAGACGTGTGATTGTTTGTCATAACTGTAGTTTCGTGAAATTGCAAGCCTTGTAGTCAATGTTATTGTCAATGTATGATTGCTAAATATTGTAATAGACAGTTTGTGAGTGTTGAAAGTTATTCAGAAAACAAAATTTTTTATTATGATCACCGATGCACAATATGAATTTACTTATGTTGCCCGCACACGAGCGAGCAAATCCATACCCAGCCATCAGCAGCCCCATTCATTTAGCGCTCACAGTACTTTGATTTCTACTAGGTATTTTGCTTCTTGATATAACTTTTGAATATAAATAAAATTTACTTGAAACAGGAGTGACTGAGTGAAAACATTTGTCACCAACAAAATGACAAGTCACTTATTGGTTTAACGATAAGAAACAGTGACAGTTGTTTGCCTATTTCAAATTTCTACGACAATAATATGCGTCATATGGAAACGCCATTCAAAAAAAAACGGCATAACTTAACACCTGTACTAACATGAACGATATAAATAGGTAAGTTGAAAGTAAACTAAACAAATATACTAATAACTTTGTATACATGTAGCATTTACGAAACATCCTCAGTTTATTAACCAACACAGTCATGACAATAATTTAGGAGTTTTTATTTTTTATATACATAGCTTGTCATGGTGGTGTCTACAGCAGTGATGTGTTTTCCGCTAAGCCCTGATCCGAATCGAAAGGAAGAGAAAGGTATGTAAATTGATATGTTTAAAACCTACGGGTATGTTGCTAAATCGACTTGCATTCAATTGACATAAAATGCACAATATGGTGGCTTCAAATGCTTCTTAAAAAAGACTTTTAATTTAATATTGATGCGTTTCTGAATCGCAAGTAAACTGTGTGAAGACATCCGACATCTGCAAAATCTGTCAAATTCAGTGAAATATAAATGTTAACGTCAGCAAGGATGGCATTCTTCATCATAGATGTAAAACATTTTTACATACATTAATCACATACATGTACATAATAGTAACATATAATGTCGCCTGAAGTAAGAATCATTATTGATTGTGTTCCAGTTCGAATTTGCAAACAAGTGCATTGTGTGTGACACACCTGTTCACATATTTAAGGCATCTGCTATTTAGGCTTATTTGCTTGCCATTGCCTTTAGTGTGTGCCGGAAAGTTAATGAAAGCTTTAAGAACGGAAATTGTATCATGCCCACTATGTCCTGTCCTTAAACGGCAACTCATCAGTTGCTCTGGTTTCGGATGAGTCGCAAGTAAAAACAAATGTGTGTTTAAATATTAAAAGTACAAAATAGTGTTTTGAAGTACTTTTAGAAATATGTTATTGATAACTCAAATCATACTTGAAATAAAAATGAAAACTATCTGATACTTATGCTTTATTTCCTACATGTATATAAAAAAACGTGTTTAAATTCCAAAAATATCCGCCATACTTGGAAAATGTCAAACGTATACTGTCAAGTAGGCCTATTCACAAAATGGACGCAAGAAATACAGATATTTTGCTAATGCCATTTTCAACAAATTCGTAATTACTTCCATAAATTGGAAGTTATTACGTTAAAGCGACAATGCAGTTTTCTCTCTCTCTCTCTTCTCAGATGGCTATATGGCACTTTCTAGTCACGCAAATTGTATTTCATGTTACAAAAAGACATTCTGTTAGTTTGATACCGTCATGTTTCTAAACTGAAAGTACCTAGGGTGGTATTCACGAAACATCTTAAGGTTTACAATTGACTTTGTCCTTATCCGTATTTTCAATTCCCTATTTAAAGATAAGGAAATCCTTAACCTTAAAATTTTCACCTGTGCCATTTAGGGATTTCATTTGCAAAGGAAAGTCTCAACTTTAAGGAAAATATTAATTTCATCTAAGAAAAATGAACGGTACTTTATCTTTTAGGGAACAAAACGTCATATATATAATGAAAATCTTAAGATAAGACATTTAGTGAATACCACTTATAATAAGTTTTTTCTAAATATTTAAGGAAAATATTACTTTTAATGAATCTCTTGGTTGAAGTTTAGAATTGATCGTCTTGAATACAAACATTGAATGCAATTAAGTGTATTTACATCAATTAAGTTTATCAGACGAGTTGCATGTAAACAATTGTCACAGTTTATGTCTAGAGTTATTTAGTGACAGCGAAACTTCTTAGAAGTAAGTCAGGCGTTAAATGTTATGCATGTTCTTGTGATGTTAAAAATTAACAATGTAACAATGTAATTCTTTACCGAATATGTAAAAACTGATTTTTACATACATTAATTACATGAAGTATGTAAGGCTGCTTTAATTGAGACAATTGATTACACAATGACACTCTATAGTGCATGTACGTTATGCATGCATAGGTATTGAAGAAACAACTGGTCTTGATTAAAGTTCTCAGCCTGAATGTTTTTTTCGCGTTTTCATTTACTGCTTCAGTGCTTGCTTCTACCACTGTATACTATTCAACCAGTTGGTCTCCTTCTGAGACGAGTGTCTTTCTAAATACCCGACACTTTGCCAAGAAAATGTCTGCCTGTTTTTGTTTTTTTTTAAATTCATTTTCTGTTTCACTTTAAGACATTTCCCTGACATGGATGCTGCTTTATCTATAAATGTACAACTAATACGTGTTTTAATAGTTGAGATGTGCAGCGATGACTGACTATGGTATGACTTGAAATAATACTTCGTTTTGAATGTTGTAATAAGATAAGTGCAGTGGTTGATCAATTAAACTGCTTGACTGAATTAAGTATGTTGCGGACACACGTTGTGTTATTCGATCTGAAATATACTTAGTACATTTAAAAACGCACATTTTGTTTTTAAATGTCATTTTAGTGTGTTTTAAAACTCTTTTTGATACGAAAGTACCCGTTCATTGAAAGAAAATTTAGCTTTCATTATTGCGTATAATGAAATTAAATCATGTTAAGTTGTTATCTTGCATCCCTAGGTAAGTTAATAATATTTGAGAAATCTTACATTTTGCGTTTTTAAATGTACTGAGTATATATGCTTTCCACGTGAAATTAGTAAACTCTTTATTTAAAAGTGTTTTCCAAGATGTCAATTTATGTAAAATCTAATCGAGTTATTGTATTAATTTTAAAGATGTATCTGGCTCATCTGAACATAAAATGTTTGAATTGGCTTTATGCAGTATTGTTGTTACATTGGCTAAACATCTCTTTTAAGAACCATTGCAATGTATAACCGATTGAAAATATCTTTTTTACCATATTACTAACAGACCAAACTTAGTAAAATAGCCTGATTGTTAGAAAAACTGGTGTACAAACACCTTTCTTCAACAAATATGGATCAATACATTATGAGTTCATTCTTTGTTAATGCATGTTTATTGATGTTTTAACTACAGGAAATATATTTTTCATGTTTGTTTAGGTAAACAAATGAACAAAAAATTAGCATAATATTACTTAAATTGTTTAATACTAGTTTAAGGATACAACTGGTGCATATTAATGCGTATTTAGAGAATGTTACGCGGCATAAGATAATCATGCAATACTAGAGCTGTGTTAATGGTTGCTATGATGTCTAGACAATATAATTACCTCTCCCGCCAAATAATAACGACTGTATTCATTAGGCAAATACAAAAACTAACCACAACACACACACCGACACCTGCAAGAGATCGTTAGCTTTGAATGTTTCATTATGAACACCATTATTGTTACACGGTTCATGTCTTTTTTAACTATTTCGACAACATATGAACTTAAATATCAAATATCTGTTGATCAATTGTTAATATAAAAACCTCTTATTTAAACTTTTGGGCCTTACTGTATTAGTCATAACTGCAAACCGTTAAGTATTCTACATACTGTACGTAAAACACACTATGTAATCGGTGTTAACTTCGACGATAGCAAGTAACATGCGCTAGGAGTACGGACGATTTCTTTTGGACACTGCTTTCAGAGCTCAATAGGCACACAATCTTACAGAGATCTGCATTTGCATTCACGTTTTAACGTTCATATAGTTAAAAACTCATGTTGTTTATTTTCGATGCCTAGGTTACTGGGATTTTAGTATTACACTTGTGTTTTAGTAATAATTGTTAAACATTTGTAAAGGAGTGTCACTCTCGTTTGTTAACGGCATTTCTACACATACAATATCGACCGACACATAACCAGGGGGACATCAAATATTTGGCAAATAAGCAAAATACGAGACACATTTGTTTAAATCAGTAAAACTGTCAATCTGAAATTTCATTGGTTAGCACAAATTCGCTCCCGGCCAGTGACTGAAACTTCTTAAAGTTATATAACGAGTGGAGAATGTTAATAAAATGGTGACAGTTGGTGAAATCTGTGAGACGGCTGCACAAATGCTTATAAACGGAGACTAGAATACAAACCTTCGTGCATACGTAGGGATTCGAGTTGATTTTATCCGCATTTAGTTGATCATGAGGCCTCCCGCATAATGTTATCCATCGTATACAGTTTTCATAGTTCGTCTGCGGTTTATGAAATGGTATGAATTTCACTCCGATTTCTAGCCTCTCCGGATATCTTCTGTCCGAATTACACAATTCGGAGCTGCATCTTTTCACAAATCATAAAAATGCTGACTTTGATAATTGTGTGTGTATATGTATAAATAGTAAGTATGCTATGACAATTTAGAACCATATATATCAAGAAAATACCTATCCATATAGAATATTTTTCTTCGCATGCTTGTAAATTATTCTTTGATGTTACTGGTGCGGCTGAAAGTCTATTCTCAGTTGCATTCTCATATTCCCGATAGATAGTGTTCGTGAAATAGTCAAAGAAGCCGGGGATTCATACTCGTACATTGCATCGTAATAAGCATATTGCATTCATTATCAAAGTATATCCGACCTAGAAATATTTTCACATGTTTTCAATCATATTCTATTTATTTAATTTGAGAAGTATTGCCTGCTGTATGATATGTATAACATGGTATTGATATTGCTGTTTTCACATTTTGCCACTATGTTGTGTATTGATATGTGTCAATCTCACGGGACTCCGGCCTACAGATATATTGAAAATAAAACGTACATACATGTCACAGGTGCCCCCACTTCAGTCAAGGGGCCGTAACTCTTCTCATAATTTAAATGCAAATATTCACTCATTCAAGGTTTGTACAGCGATAATACACTAATGTTTTAACACAGTTTAGTTGAAATTTATCGATATTCCCTTCTGTTTGCATGTTAAGTATACAGTGGAACACGCTTATAACGTACTCCGTTGTACGAAAATTTTAGTAATTTTTATTCCCCGACCAAGCTCTTCTATATTTCATTGTAGGCCTATATCTACACGGTTATAATGAAATTTCGTTGTATGGACATAAGAAACTTTGGATATAACGAAGTAAATATCCAGGTTCACAGAAATTTATTATAAGCGTGTTAAACTGTACGTTTTTATCCGTGTGAGCAAGAAGACCGATATTATGTTTGCGGTTAGAATAGGCATTTTGCTCTTCTAGTTTATCTATTCGTGTGTGTGCCTATATTTATGTTAACAATTCACGCCAATAAACATTATGTCATGTCATGTCATGTATAATTATGCTATAAATTATAACCATACTATTGAAATGAGTGTATCTGTATGACAGTAAACAAATCAAACAAACATCATCTCATATTTAGCTATATATATTTTGTCATTATTTATGTAATATATCATAGCCAGTTTTAAACTTCCGCTTCGCGCTGGATAAATATTAATAAAAGTCAAATTTCATGGTTTGATGTACACACCGCTAAATTATGCATTATTGAAATCATGATGAGTAATGATTACTTTGAGATTACAGTTCATGCAAACAACGTGTGGGTTGAGTATGAACATGTTGAATCAGTTAATTTATATGTAAACTTTCGAACCAATCAGACTTTATGGAAACGAAATTTGCTAAATACAGTAAAACCTCACCTAAAGACCACCTCAATAATAAGACCGCTAACAAATTAAAAAGTACAATTTTCTAGTCCATTTTCACTGTTTTGCTCTTTATTCAACCTCACTATTAAGACCACCTCAATAAGAAGACCGGTTTCAAAGGTCCCAAAGGTAGCCTTAATATTAAGAGTTTACTGTAGAAATATGTTAATCTTTTAACTTTCAGTTATGGTCTGGGTTATACATCGTGTAGCAACATATAACACAAGCTTTTTTCCGATACCTAATGCTGCCTTATATTTTATCATTGGTTTCAGTAAGACAATTTTGTATAACAACATGGAAAGCTATTTTTATCTCTTCATATATTTCCTTAACATGCGCGTAGGAGATTGGGCCCCTATATTTTGGCTCGCAACGACAATGGGTCGCGGACATTTATGGCCCCTACTTGTATCTGTATCTTAAACTATTAAAAAACAGCCACACATTTTATTGGCATTCAACCAAGATATTTAATCCACATATATAATTTGGTTCATTAATGATATGGACCATCCATTTGCAGTGTTTGGAAATTTCTGAATATGCGTTGACGCGGGATCCAATTACCACCGAATGTGATTACATTTGTTTGTATAAATACGACATACGCTAATATAATCATTTGTACTTTTTGAACCGTGTATATAACACATCTGATGCACTTGTGTTTTGTGAACTATTGCACGGATTGTTTTCGTGATTTCGCATTTGCTAGTGATGATGATATATATCATTGTTTATATTGCTTTTATGTACCTGGATAAAGACATTAAAATGCAATCCCGAGTCTTTTTACAAAACTACACATCTGAAGGAATAAATGTAATAACTATAAAGCAGCATTTCTTTCTGAAACTATCATTTAAAAGTGATGGATTTTGCGCCTGAGAGAGGCGATTTCTTACAACAATTCTCATCGCGAGGGGATACCCTTCGCGCACCCATCCATCCGCGGCCTCAATGCTCAATACCTTCCTTCGCGCCTGCTTAAATAGTGCCAGCTGGTGTAACCATCGGCTTTCAGTACTCAAATACGGCCACTAAAATTTGCCAGTATTGTCTCAAAAAGGCGAATTCTAAAATTATTGCAAAAGCTTATCAAATTTATTACCTTGTTTGTTCTTCATACAGAAATAATAATGTTGGTTGTTCTGTCTGTCATCATTGTAATTATTAAAAAAAGCTATACATAATGAACGTTGTTTGTTGAATCAGACAATAATTTTCACATTGCTAATTTTATGTCTGAAAAAATACGAAAAACAAAATATTTATCAGTTGGATATTGCATCATTTTTTACATCGTCAACTTGTTTATAAACCAGAACGAGGCACATTTCCCAGGGGCTTGAATCTAATGAGAAAGCTTCCAGACGATCAAAATCACCGACCTCCTGTTTTTTAAGCACATGTTTCATTGCAAAACATAAACAAATGTTGCTTCAGGTGTAATGGTTTACATATATGTTTTTATTCAAGTTTCAAATGAAAAATATATATTAAGTAAACTTTGTACTGAATGAACTTGCAATGACTGTTCTGCTTAGGAGCTCGAATTTACGAGAAAACAGCATATATAAAATGACCCTGATAAGACAGGTCCATGGTTATACTATACATACAGATCCGAAATCATTTTTTGTAAGAATTTATTTTTCAACATGTAGCAAAAAATCATTATTTCATTTAACATACCGGAAGACATCATATTATCTACGCCGTTTATCTTTCTTTAAAGATATTTCTTTTTTCCGTTTACAATGTTTGAATCAATAACATGACCATGTTAATGTTATATTGTATACTTGTGCACCATCTTTATTCAAATATTTTCAGATCTTAACACAGAATACATTTAACTCTAAACATAATGGTGTAAATTTGAAGTATTGTTCATTACCATTTTGTTTTCAATTGTCTTGGCTATGCAGTGCGGATTTAATTATGCATGAACTTCCATGTCTTTGTTAAAACCGTAAAATATCAAAATCCTATACCGTCTATGAATCGCATGAACGAACACCAAGATAAAAAAAAACGCATTTGGAAAAATACAGATTTACTGATTTTCTCCAAGTTCGTTTTCTGAACAATAACATTATCAACAATGCAGTAAGAGATTTGGGATTGTTATTCAACCAGGGATCATACACCCCCTACGCCCTACATTGTATTTGACATTAAAAGGGTGACCCACCTGTCTACATGAAGACAACCCAAGAGGATCTTGTGACTTGTGTTATGATGAACACAAAACGTGTTCAATTCGTCAGCACAGTACACACTGACTTGACAATAGACAAGCGAGTTCGTGCAAAACGTGGTGAAAATGGTTATCGTGTTGTTGAAAAACCAGTTATGGGTGATGCCTATAACCAACACATGAATGGTGTAGACACGTTAGACCAACAATTAGGCACTTATGCATACCCCCACAGATCTACAAAGTGGTACATGATAGTATATCACAGAGTTCGTGAAGTAGCCCTAGTGAATGGGTACATTTTGTATTACAAAGACGGTAAGCGGAATGGTGAGCGAGCATTGCCAGCCCGAGTATTCCGTGAGAAGGTCATCGATGGCGTTTTGGAAAGATGGGACAATTCTAAGACTATGGGCCATCCATGTACCACTGAAACACCAGTGTTCAGTATGTAGTGACAGATAATTATGCGGTTGGAAAAGAGTGCAAACTATTGTATTCTGTGCTGAATGCAACCGATCAATATGCCCTACAGACTGTTTAATGATTTACCATACTGCCATGACTATAAGACAGCAGCTGCAAGGCAAATTTACAAATTGATACAATTGTGAAAAACTGTGAGATTGTGGCATTTATAATAGACAAAAGTGTATTATTGTTATAGCTTATAGGTCTGTTATCTTGATGTTTTATTATTCTTTATGCATTTGATTTTGCTTGAAGGCTTATTTTGATTAAATTAAACCTTCATAAACATTTCTTAATCTAAATTTCATTATATACCATCAAAAAAAGAATGTGACATTATTCAATTTGTTCTAACTATACATATACCAATAAATGGTTATTTAAGAAGTGCATCATAGAGACGGCTAAGGCATAACTATATACTGAACATTTGACAACGATTGAACTAAAGATTATGAGTATTTATGTAAACTAGGTATGATTTCGGGTCGTTCGTTGAATCAATTTGGCGCTGGGTAGTTTATACATCATTTTGGCGTCGAAAAAGTTAATACCCAAAGGTAAACCGGAAGTCATATCGCAGCACACAATTGACGACTAAAATACTTATGGGTCAAGTCCAAAAATGAGTATTTGCCATTCTGTTATCAGGATTTAACATTTCATGCGTGAGGGAAGGCGTGGGTTCTCCCAAATGTCAAGATAAACACAAATTCCATGCTGGGCAATGTCATCTGTTTGTAACATGGATACATAGTAAATGTTCTTTCTATGGCTTTAAATATAACCCCTTTTCGAGCTTCTTGATTTGGACGCATACGGTTGTTTGAGTGTAAAACATGTAGTTTTAATATGTCTTTGTTCATACATGTTCAAATACATTCTAGTAAATATTGAAGTTAATTACGATAAACCATTTGCTCGTGGATATCTACGATATCATTCAAATGAAAATATTATCAACATGAAATAGTATTTTGCTGAAAATCGTAATTCACCGACGGAGTTTAATTTTCCCAACTATTACGGGCTTAATTATCAACAGCAGTTTGATTACCGACCAGCTCCGAATTCTGTATTCATAAAACAGACTAAAGACTATGACAGCTTAGCACTTGGGTGTTAATCCGATAGTATAAATATTGCATCGAACTAATTCTTTATTGGTCCGATAATTTGAGAATAATGTTCTCATCTACTATTCCCTAGGAAAAGCTTTTCCTCAGGGTGTGTCGATTTATTGATATTTTGCAGTATTTGCAAGTTGTATCTGTATCTCTTTGTATATTGTATTAAACATGTTTCATCCAGACACGTGAACTTATTTTGTGACTATTTGCAATATTCATAAATCGATATTTAAATATCGTACATCCGTCTGTCCGTCCATATAATATTAAGCGTAAAGTTATATCGAATAAAAGAAGAATTTACTAACTCCGTTGACTGCATACTCAGGCAGCACAATTATTCATTAAAATTTATTAACTAAAATCCCGCGTTTGTTTAATATTTAAGCACCAATATACAAGTCTAGGTAAGACAGCCATCAACTAATGAGGACGTGTGGTCAAACGAGTTTATATCAAACCCGACACGGCCTGTCTTATTACTTAGTACAATGAAACCTAAATAAAAAGACATTATTTATGTTGAAGAATGTCGGTCCTAGGAGGTGGTCTGATGATCAAGTAAAGATATGCAAGAAATAATGTAAACTTGTCCATGAAAATACAGTCTTATTGATTAAGTGATCTTAATTTTACGGTGGTATTTAAGTGAGGTTATACTGCACTCAAATTGTAAAACTTAATATTCGATTCACACGCCAGATGGTTAAAATTGTTAGGAGAAACTCCTACGTCCCTCCCATCAATTTCGCATTATTTTTTACATAGGACATATAAACAAAAGAGATAAGCTGTCACAAATTAAGTCGGAATGTCGATGAATCATCATATATGATCGTTTTACTTCATCGATATTTGATCAATACCTTTGTTTTAACCAAGCTAATTATGGTAAGGTAGTAAATAACGTTACGTGTAAACAGGTCAGTAAACTTACTTCAAAGACATACCACAGTAATATTGGGCATGTTATCATTAATATTATCAACGAAACACAAAGAAGCATTCATACGATGCAATCAAAATAAACAAAATTTAGTAAAACTGTCAAAATGGCGAATGATTACTGCCTTTTTTTAAAAAATACACCAAGGATTAAGGCAACAAATTAGTTGTTGCTAGTTGTTGATCACGTTTTCCAAAAAATATTGTTAATAGACTGTTTTATAGTTTATTCCAATACATATTTTTACATACGTTTGTCTGATTTTGTGATAAAACTTAATATTAGGGAAGGCACACAAATCAGAAACAAACATATGTGTCATAAGATCTTCAGTGTATTGTGGTTACCAGGCGAGACTAATGTCTATGTTAATTCGCTGCTGAATAAATAAAGAAAAACAAATAATATTGTTAAAACATGAATTGTTTACAAATATCTGTACGCCGTATTCTTGCTGTAACAATTGTCATTTTGTAACTGTCTGTTAATTTATAAAACGTGTATATTGTACAACTGAAACGTTTGGCTATAGCAAACTCAGACATCTCGTAGTTCAAAAGGTATGCTTGTCATGTGTTCTGTCGACGCGACTCATGGTCAAGATTTTGACCACTTAACTGGACATGGTAGTTTTAGTTGACCGGATAATGAACCGTTTATACTTGTGGTTTTTGAAGCATTGTCCTCTTTGCAAAAACCGTTCATTATAGTGTCAGTACACATCGACACCTTACCGCCGTACCATCAAGCGTTTGAATAAATGTTTGAACAAATAAATCACAATGTGGACATTCTTAATACAATGTCTTTTGCGCATAACACTTCCCAAAATTTAGGTGGGTAGGTTAAAAAAAAAATATATTTTATTTCTGTTTATGGTGATACATATTTGAACTTTTAAAATGCTGACCCCCAAAATAAATTTCCACTCAGTCATCAAAATCATTTTTTACTTGGGGGCTATTTTAGGAGTTAGTAAGGTTGGCCTTGTATGTCAAACCGTGTAATAACGTGCTTAAAAATATTGCCATGTCTCATTTCACACCAATAGACAAAGTGGAAACTTTTTATGATACTTATATTTTGAATTTCCTCCTTAAGCAAAGGAATTGAATTCATGCCTTATTAAAATTGTATTCAGTTATATGTTATACCTTCACCTTACATATCAAATTATGTCAACAAGGCTTTGTTCATGCTCTCCAACTGCTTACTGATGCGCACACATACAAGATACACCTCCATGTGCGAATGAGGTTAACATACATCTTTATTGTCTTATTTGTATTATATATCATAGACACTTAATGTCACGCACCGTTCTACTTAACAACATACAGCGACTATCGACACTGATTGTAAAAAACCACCTGTAATTAAACAATTAATCTTCCGCGGGTTGTCGGACATTAATGTTTATTACATGATGTGTATATATTCATGCGCATTCGTCAACTGATCATTTTAAAATCATTTTTCATTATACGTCTTTAGAAAATTATTCAATTATTAGATCATAATTTGTCTCAGAGTTTATCAATCTTACTTAATTAAAATTAACAATGCCTTCGTCAGAATTAATTAGATATTTTATTGGAGTTTATATATTTGTCTTAATTAAGTCTGTCAATTGCCAGTGGGGTTGGCAGCTACCTTATCCGTACGCCTGCGTGGAAAGATCCGGTAAGTAATTTTATATAAATTGTTTCTTTACAGTCAAAGAACTGATAGTTATGAAAGTCTACCGAGCCAACAATAAGTTTGAAAATACATTTTACATGGCATAAAATGATAATAACAAGCGACTATACGCGCAGTAATAAGTGTTCGAACAGATAACATACATATACAGCTGACCATTCGGCGGTATATTCTTATGTAGTTTTATTAATTAACTACATGCAACAACTTCTTCGTCATTTCCTATCTTAGTCGTCTCGTATTTCAAGACTTAAAAAATAAAACTACGACATACCTATAATGTTGCTTTAGAACAGCAAGAGCCATATACTGGAAAACATGGGTTGTTGCTTAAACACAACGGACATATTAATTAGAAGCATCATACCAAATAAGAAATGTGAAAGTATGGACACTCGCTATATCTGTTTTATATGATTATTAGTACGAAATTGCACAGAGCGGTTTGATGCTACATCGTTACTTTATTCAATTGATCTTGTGGTCTAAAGAAGCCATTTTAAGGATGTTGTATTATTTGTGTGTCTAAAAGTGCAAGCTTATATCCTTACTATAGCTGTCGTACTTTTAATTGAATGAGAACCGAAAGTAATTTTCGTATTTCCAAAAGAACTGAGTATTTCTTATAATTTGACGTATGGTCTACGAAACACCATTGTATTGTTTCAAAGTATTCAATTTCTTTTTAGACATATGTATAAATTTCATTGTATATTCCAAATTATTATCCATGATGCCTGCATATCATTTTTGGCTTATTTATAAGTTTATTTATGTACATTTAGAATGAAAGCTAGTTGTTCATAAAAACAATTGCAACAAAAACAATTATTATTCTATAGATATATTAGTGTGTGAGGTGAATGAAAAACGATAAAAAGAATGCATTAATTTCCATGTACAGAATGGAACAGGCGTTGTTGGGTCTATTCCTCTATCTGAAGCATTATTTACAACATTAAACATATTTTATTTACGTACTATGAACAACATATTAATACAATACAATATACAACATTTTGCATAAAACGAGTTTGTTCAATAGTTAGTGTAAAAATGATAAGACCGAAAGCCAATGACTTACATAAGTCTTCTCCTTGTTTACAACATTGGAAAGGTAAGGCTTGTTACTGCATGAATATTGCAAGGGGAGAATTAGTTGTACTTGGTTAATTAGACAGGTTAAGAAATGATGACAAAAACTCCTGAAATCAGGGATTGTAAGTGTGTCTGTTTGTCCTCTTTGATTCTCCTAGTTATTCCTTATGGTCTGCCAGGCCATTCATTGCGCTTCTGTTCCCTAATAGATGTACCCTTTCAGCTCATCAAGTGCCTTATGTTTTAAGGAATGTTGTTTTCCCGGAGGTCTGTGTGATGAGGCACCGTCTTATGTATGTGGCATTCCCTGTAGCAACTTATTACTTCTCTATTAACAGATAAAATATCATTTTAAGGTTAAAGGTGGAAGTTATATTGATTAGCTGCGTATATTAATGATTCTGAAAAAGTAAGGTATGTTTGTATTGTTTTATATATGGTTTTCGTGTTAATAGTCTAACGGTCGTACACACCAACACTAGTAGATCGTAAATCCGACATTATGGATCAATTTACGAATGAAGATATTTATCACCATAGTTATGAAACGATATGAGAAATTGCTTTGACCATAAAGTGATTATTGACAATGTAAACTTTACATTTGACGTGGTACAGTTTGATACAATTCAGAGTAAGCATTTGACAAACTACCAAAGCAGACTGATTATGAGTAATTTGTTTATGTGTATTTAATTGCACATTGAACACTTTTATGAGTTTTTTTGACACAACATATGTAATGCATATCTCTAAATATCAAAATGCATTTATCAAAATTGACATTATCAATCGTTAGTATGACAATAACAACACCACAATTAATGAATGATTAGATTAATCTAGAGTTTATTGTTACGTCAAATCTTGATCGTTATATATACATAAAAGTTTCTATTTTGAACAATGCTAAATTACCTGTTGTTTTAATACAGTAACTTGGATAGTTGTAATTCGCGTGACGCGAGAAACATTAAGACAGCCGACATTAAAAAAACACGACTTTCTCACAACTCAGGGTACATAATACAGTAAAGCCTCTCTAAAAGACCACACCAAAGATGAGACCACCTTGAAATAAAGAACACATTTCCAAGTCCTTTTTCAATGTTTTGCTCTTTATTCAACATCAATATAAGACCACCTTAATAAAGAGACAAGTTTTCAAGGGTTTCAATGGTAGTATTATTATTGAAGTTTTACTGTATAACCAATATTAGTTTTGGGGTATGAATTAAATTTAAACTGAGCGAGATTGTGAACGGAACAGCCAGAAACGGGGAGGTGTATAGAAGAGCAAATGTTTGTTTTCGATTATCAATTTTATGGAAACACAGCTGCGTCCATTTCTCCCAACGCTGTTATGTCTTCCTTGTCTTTTTAAAGATGTATCTGGCTCATCTGAACATAAACTATTGGAATTGGCTTCACCTAATATTGTTGTAACATTGAATAAAACCTCTCAAATAAGAATCATTGCAATGTTTAACCGATTAAAAATATATTTTTACCATATTACTAACAGACAAAACTTGTAAAATAGCCTGATTGTTAAAAAACTGATGTACAAACATCTGTCTTCAACGAATACGAATTAATGCATTATGAGTTCATTATTTGTTAATGCATGTTTATTGATGTTTTAACTATAGGAAATATATTTTTCTTGTTTGTTTAGGTAAACAATTTAGGAAAACAAATGAACAAAAAATGAGCATAATATTACTTTAATGCAAAATGATTTTCAAAGTCAGGCGTGTGTTTAGCTGTACGTACTTACAAACAACATGTCATGTTTATCTTATCATAGTCGGTGTAATTCATTAGTATCTGCCCAAGTAAATATCGCGATTTATATATAACATACATTGCAGGAAGGAAACACTATTAATGGTCAACACTATTTTCACATTAAGATACTTTTGGATCTTGTTGTTTATTAATATGTAAGGTGTCACAAGACCACAGAACATTCAGTAAGATGTAAGCATTATTAGTATTAACGCTGTAAACATTGATTTGTTTTTGTTTTTTGTATTTGCGTTTATTTATAGTCACCACCGGTTTCCCATATGGGTGACGCCTCCGGAAGAATGTTAGTTATGTTAGATTGTTGGAAGATATTGCAATTTCCCGACATTTTTGTATAAAAAGTAATTACTGCTCATCAAGTATCAACTTAATATTACTAAGTTAGTTGATTACTGTTATAGTCGTTTATTACAATGTATGATATTATGATTCGGTAAATGTGTTTAGCTAGAAATGAGAAGCATTTTAATGCTAACGATGCGCTACGTATTAATTGTACATAGGTACATCCCCTTCACTGCACAAATACAACTGTTCATGTTAAAAACCCAACGTCCGTTACAGCATAATGTAATCAAATTTGGGAATGTTGTTTTGAAAATTGAGCTTTTTTAATACGGAAAGGCTTAGTGAGCATGTGTTATTTGTAATAACCTTTGCCATGTTTTCTAGACCTAGTTACATAATATCTGAAGGTTCAACGTTTAGAAAAAAGCAGAAATGCAAGTTACAGCATTTTATTGCACTTGTAATCTGCTGTAGGCCTATGATTTAAAATGCTGAGGTAGTCGTGAATTTGGATAAGAGTTTGAAATATGAATATAATATGTACGTGATTAAAAAGATACGTTACCCTGTTAAAATGAATCTATACAATAAGTTTACATTGTGATGTATCTGTACTTTCTGCTTAATTTTAAAACTTGAGATAAAGTCACGAAATCGTACTACACCATCTAGCTAAGTGACATGCTCCATTGAAAGGTCGGTCGATTAATCGGTTGATATATGTGATGTCTCTTTCTTCTTGTGAAGGAATAATGAAACTGCTTCATCATTTCACATACATCACGAAAAACATCTGCTTTTTGGTTGCTTTAAACGATACATATGATAATTAACTAAACACAGTGTTATGTTTATGTCCCGCGTATTTCAAACATTGAATGATCTCCATATCGCATATTAAACTATTAAACTGAATGATGAATTTGAGAAGGAACTGCCACATGCAAAGGCAATGCCAAACCAATAGCTTAACTGAAATTTAATTTGCATGAATAAATGATAATAATTATAATTAAGTTTCGAGTTACATTGACTACCACTCGTAACAATTTGAATTTAATAATTAACCTTATCAAATCATGTTTAGTACTAAAAGTTCGAAGTTTTATTAGTTGATGTCTCGTGTTAGCCTGCCCTAAAAACTAAAAAAAGGGACTTAAGATAATTGCAGCTATTTGTTTGTCCCTCTTGATCTCAGCTGGTCAAAGTTGAATGTCCAAAAACCACTACTGCAGTCATTTTAAGTATTCAACAACAGTAATGTACTCCACATTATAGTAATAAATGTATTATTCAAACTATGTTTCGAAAGACGTTTCGACTAGGTAATTGATTTCCTTCTATTTATTTGTTTATCAAATTTTCTTACCAATATATTATGCAGGATGATAGATGTATTTTACTTACAAATCAAGTTAACATTCAAGAAACGGTAATTAAGTTCAAGAAGAATGTTTTCTATTGTAAGTGAGATTGAACGTGTTGTTGCAATTTTTAAAAGCTTTACAACGTCAATTCAATGTAGATTAAACGAATTTAGATCTAACAAATCAACGTACTCACTCATCGAGTTTTGTTCCCCATAGCACAATAACTGTCATGTACACCAACAACCGATTTTCAACAAACTTCCGAGTATACGACACTTATAGATATAGTTATCGAATTGGCATGCACAGTGCATTTGTGGGTGGGTCACCTGGGCAGCTCGATGCCTTGCAACACAGTGCGTATCTCCCTTACCAGTACAGTTATCATCCCATGCAGGATTTTCATGTGATGATGGATATTTGAATAAAACGACCTTTGCACCTTGACAAGAGCTCTAACCAGAGCTATGTTAGTATTAATATAAAAAATCAAATGATAAAACACGAAAGAACAACAAAATGTTAAAATGTCTGTAATGACAGAGGTATCTGTACTTTGTAACGAGAGACCACCGCGTAGGGTATTGGTTGCCTTTAGTTCAGTCCAATTGTTTCTGTAATATGTTCTTTCAACTTTCACTCTCGGAGATTGTGTCCATGGTTTCTGACCAGTACTCCAGTGACTGTGAAGGCCGCGGACGATTCTCGGCCATGGTGGGTTTGAATCCACTACCTCCGAACCAGGAATCTTGCCTCTTCACCTAGATTGCAATATGCCTCGTCAGTTAGAGTCTGTTGTGTGGATTTGTCATTAATAAAATCTCAATAAATCATATTTATCAAACACTATAAAATATGTCCCAATTTAACAGGATATCGTTTTACGCTAAGTAACACAATAATCGAAACCTTTCATATCGTCATAATTCATAACGTATATGATTCCCTGGGCAAATTGGCTAGCGAAACTTTGTAACGCATATTCAGTAGCCTTTATCGACCAATGGTAGCCTAACACGATTTGGAAACCGCGATCTCATTGGATCGCGAAGAATCGCGATTTCATCCGTTACTCATCGGCAATTTCCGTATCGCATGAGGTGTGTGTCATGCGGCCTATCAAGCGGCTGGATTTCAATTCATTAATTATTTAATGAGTACGATATTTTAACAGTCAGTTTGCCCAGGGTATCATAATATTTTAGGATGAATTCATAATAACGTCTTAAAAATCGCGTTTAATTAATGTTAGCAAATTCGGGTTTGTTTGATAGTTTGTTGAAACCTAACTGTATTTATTTCACACCGATTGTCAAACAAGTTCTTACGACCAGGGCCGTAAATTACACGGAGGCATGTAGGCAGTTGCCTCCTATTGCGGGAAAAAAATAATCATTTTTTGTCTAAAAAGGGTCCAAAAAAATTTTCAGGGGAGGCAATTTACGGCCCTGACGACTTATACTTATCCGACATTATCGAGTCGCTTCCCGGGTAACTAACCAATACTCGCGCCTGACTAAAACCCGCTCAGAGGCGCTTTAACCTCCGATCATTACGCTTTCTTGTTTGCTTGTTATCGATTTATTGGAGTGTGTAAGAGTTATCGTCATTCACAGCCTAAAACGCAAAGTTACATAACTATCACATTTGAAGAGATATTACCGCATTTCAAAAGTAGCGATTTTTAACCAATAAACATGCAATACGTTCTTTATATTAATAATAGTTAATATTGTTTTATTTCTAGTTCAAGCTATATGCAGGTTTCGACCCAACCCTAACGTTCCATATGCCAGTGAAATAACTGGAATCGTCATCTTAACTCAAAGAATCGTGAGTATTACAATCAGATGTTTATTTTATATCTATACATACCATTAAAACACAGGATAACTTTTGTGAACATTTATGAACTGGCTACTGAGAACAATTAATTAATATGCTTACCGAGTCACACGCACAGCGCCATTACTATGATAATAAGCCTCTTAGTTACGCAGGCAGATTTGCTTGTCACTGTGTTCACCAAAGCTGCTTGATTAAATGTTTATGGTCATTATTTACGAGACAAAATGACTGAAGGAGTACTTGGTTGTAGAGAAGGTGAGCAGGAAGTTTGGTCTATTTGAGAGAAGCCTCTCTCATAGAAAATGTGCAGGCATTTTTAGTGTGTATCGATGTGAGTTCAATGACAAGTTATGTGTCTGCATAATGAAGGACAAAGAAGGTCAACAACCGAAGCCCAATATACTGATATAGTTCGGCACGCTCGACGCCAGCGCAACAAAAATGAAACAACCTTTGGAAACCTTATGCGGAGAGCCACAAGCGTGGAAGTTTCTACTCATACCGTCACAGTGTCGGACTATGGATAGATGATCATTTAGTTCTTAAAAACGTAAATATATTTGAAATCGGTTGAATTTGGGCAATGACCATGGTGATTGGACCTAAGATGACTGGATATTAGTTCTTCTCAATGACGGATCTAGATTCTGTGTTGATGTTGTCGATCGCGTTGCGAGCGTTTTGAGGTTCTATAATGAAAGTGTTGCGGCAGTATGAATGGCAGAGAACATGATCGGTATGGTACGGGACCACGTGTGCTGTGCGGCGGATACCGCTATGCAACGAATAACATATCTGCCAATCGCTGTTGTCATTTCTGCAATAGTTCCTGAATTTATTTTCTGATGGAAGCCAGTGCCAACTTACACCAAGCTTACAAATATTTACACAGAAACAATATCATTTTTTAAACACGTCGTCTGCTTAGAGCGTGTTATCAACCTTATCGTGAAATTTACGCATGGGTAAAATCGCGAGCCAGCCGAGGCAGGATAAATCGATAAGAGATAGCGTTATATAGTCCGATTCATAACCCGGTATGTACTAGCCCTGATAATACTCATCAGTTAAGAATAGTTTAAAGCATTGAAACACGCATTACTGACTCCTAGCAACTGTTGATGTATTGTTGCTAAATTATTGAAATGCAAGTCATATTTGTATTTTATTTCAGACATGCAATGGTCATTACGCGTTGCAAATCAAAGCCAGTCTCAGCGGACTGCCAGCAGACGGCAACTGGACATACCATGGAATGCATGTACATCACTCCGGAGATATGTCCAATGGTTGTGATTCTATGGGAGAACATTATAACCCATACAATTCCATACATGGTTCACAAAGGGATCCCGTCAAGTATAATTATTATCATATTAATTATCAGTCAATATTCATATACAGTAATGCCTCAATAATAAGACCATCCTTATTGAAGTTGAATAAAGTGAAAAACAATGAAAATGGACTTGAAAATTGTGTTATTAATGTCGAGGTGGTCTTATTATTGAGGTGGTCTTTAAGTGAGGTTTGATGTATATAAAATCAGTGGATCCCATATTTGAAAATATTAATTTATCAATTTACATGTTCTCTTGTACTTTTGGGGTGACTGTGCTCTTGTATGTAGCATTTTCAGCTCGACCTCTTGATTTATGTTTTAATCAGACAATCTGTAATTGATAATTTATTTTTATATCCTTAGCATTATATGTTTGTTTGCTTTAGTTAATACAATCCATAAACAGATAAATAATTGAATTTTTGATATTTTCTTCGACAAAAGGGGCAGATACCATCTTTCGCTCAATTTTAGCAATATGTCCTTGAACAAAATAAATAACACAAACGACGTGAATTTTTGTGTAAAAGCATTAATTATATTAAATTGACTCATACTTTTAACTTGATACCTTGACCTTTATTGCAGTCGGCGCCATGTTGGAGACCTGGGAAATGTAGTAAAAGATCCATATGGTAATATACAAGCAGCGCTATTTGACAATCTAGCAAGCCTTGTTGGAGGAAACTCCGTCTTACGACGAGGAATCGTGGTGAGAAACAATTTGATGAAATAATCTGAGAATCGTAAATGCATTTACAACGGTTATCATATTTTGTTTAGTTTAAACTGATCTATTTTACATCGATTGTGAAACAAGTTCTTACAACTTATACTAATTACTCTCGGTGACTGCTTCCTCGCTACCAACCAGTACTCGTGCCAAATTTAGTGGTTGTGAAGTTCGTGATCAAACTCCGCTCATCGCGGGGCTCGAACTCATGACCTTCAGATCAGGAGCTTCTACCCCTCGACCACTGCGCCTCCGTGATCATATTTTTATCATCATTTAAATTGACGATAATATCATTTCATTTGCTGTTTAATTAATTCCGTGCTTACGTTTTTGAAACGCAGGCAAGGTAATAATTAACGTTATTGAAGTCGAACAAAATTGAAAAAGAATGGCGGCTCATTATAGCTGCCTTATGATGACCATTCGAAGTTCCTAAACATTTGCAGGTTCGCTAATAAGCTTGGCTAATTTCACCGAACACACTGTAAACATCACAGAAGCCTTACCAAAAATATGTCTGTATCATCTCAAATATTTCAGTAAGAAGGTAATAAACTCTCATATAAAACGATAGAATGCTTAAAATCAGTGACTTAACTCTTTAGCGGCTTTGACGGATTATCTACCATTCAATAAAGAACGAAACAAGGGATATAAAACTGCGGTATTTTCCATTACCAATGCACCATCAATTGTGTTAATCTTTAGAAAAAGTCCCAGGCGCGATCCATTTCTACTCGTAAGTGGGAGTGATTTTGTACCGAAACGTAATAGCAGAATTTTATTTAATGTTAAGTGTGTGTTGCGTCATAAAATAGTTTTATATATTGAAATCTTATGACATTATATTAATTAATGCATCATCAATCATCAACTAATTATGATGTATAGCTCCATACTCAATAATGTATTGACTGCAGAACACAGAACACATGTTTTCATCATACATATACTTGTATGTTTGTATTCATGTAAATAATTATTTTGGTGAATTTTATTTGAGAAACATATGTACACTTGATTTAGGAGCATTGTTGCTATATTCGATAAATATAAAACATTCCATAATTTGATGTATGTGTAGTTTACAAACGTTTCAAGTCGTAGCAGTGGACGTTTTGAAAAAACGAATATGAAGATCGCCAGAGGCTCGCTTCATATCATGTTATTACATTCGTTCAATAGGTTCAATACAAAATGAATGCACTAATTTTGCATACTCTAGATCTATATAAAAATACAAAAAATAACCTCGTGTAAAGAAGACATTTTACTTAAAAGTTTTACTTATTTCAGACGTTTCTGAGAAAAGGTCGTGACATAAATACTGTAGTAGTTTCAATTTGTAATAATTGTGATTCAAATACAGTAACACCTCGGTAATAAGACCATCCTTAGGACCATTGAAAACTGGTCTTCTTATTGAATTTGTCTTAATATTGGGGTCGAATAAAGTACAAAGCAGAGAAAATACACTTTAAAATTGTGTTCTTAATTCTGAGCTGGCCTTATTATTCAGATGGTCTTGAGGTTAGGTTTTACTGTACTGTATGACGTAACATTTACATTTATGTAATATTTGTATGTTGTATATTGACGCTATCATAGACGTTATCAAATATATCGTTCGGTATCTGTGATTTATCCCCATCATATACTACCTTACAGCTACATGAGAGTGAGGACGATTTAGGACGTGGTGACAATGACGACAGCTTACGTACAGGAAACGCGGGTCGAAGATTGGCATGTTGCTTTATTGAACCGCTGTGAAACAATCTGTGACGGGTATACATACTGTGTAAATGCATATGACCCTTGTGAAATATAACACTTCGTATGAAAGACGTGTATGTATGTTTGAACTAAACATGAATGCTGCAGCGAGGATTAGAACCAGTCTGTGCCATGGTGGCATGTAAACTATGGCTAGAGAAGATCTCTGCTGAATACAAGAACGTTTAAACATTGTTTAGTTCCTTAAGGTATCATTTAATCATCGTGATTATTGTGCCGATATCTTTAAAATCCCTTATACTGGACTTACGTTGATATTAAATGTTTTGAACATGACGAGATTGTCATTGAATTCAGCATAATGACACATTACATGCAGCAGCATAATTGAGTTCAATTCAGTTAAAATTGAGCGGTATACTTCTTACTAAGATTTGACAAATTCATTAGGGACATTTATGACTGACCAGTGGTGACTGTGCCATTTATCATGTCGTCCAAAACTGCGGGAAATCGTAGTCAGTTGAAACGTGAAGTCTTCGTGAAGATCATGATTTTACGAGTTTTTGGATATGAAATGATAAATAAAGAAGTCGCTAAAGGTCTTCCGTAGACATTTGATTTTCAGGGTAATGCATATTCATGAACTGAAACAAAACTATCACTGTTTTCATCGCACACTGGTATATTTTAATATACTTGAACTATAATAATTAGACATTGCATGTGTATATTCTTGATCTGAAACAAAACTGTCACTGTTTTCATCGCACACTGGTATATTTTAATATATTTGAACTGTTATAATAAGACTTTGCATGTGTATATTCTTGATCTGAAACAAAACTGTCACTGTTTTCAGCGCACACTGGTATATTTTAATATATTTGAACTGTTATAATAAGACTTTGCATGTGTATATTCTTGATCTGAAACAAAACTGTCACTGTTTTTATCGCACACTGGTATATTTTAATATATTTGAACTGTTATAATAAGACTTTGCATGTGTATATTCTTGATCTGAAACAAAACTGTCACTGTTTTCAGCGCACACTGGTATATTTTAATATATTTGAACTGTTATAATTAGACTTTGCATGTGTATATTCTTGATCTGAAACAAAACTGTCACTGTTTTTATCGCACACTGGTATATTTTAATATATTTGAACTGTTATAATTAGACTTTGCATGTGTATATTCTGGATCTGAAACAAAACTGTCACTGTTTTCAGCGCACACTGGTATATTTTAATGTACTTGAACTGTTATAATAAGACTTTGCATGTGTATAGTATGTTATGTGTTGTATTGGTAATATCTGCATAAATAAAATACTATACTTGTATATATCACCTTTGTTGTCTGTTTAATTTAGATAAAACATCATTTATTCTCAAAATAAGATATACAACAATATATAGTTTGAACGTATAGATATGAAAGGGATACGAATGGAAGCCAAAATTCTTATACATTTAAATGCAGTACATGTTGTCTGTAGATAGTTTGTTCTTTGGCTGCAATCTGTATTTGTCAAAGAGAACACAGGAGAACCAGTTTGTACTGATTGAAAAAAGAAACAAAGAGTTGTCTAAAGACATGTACATTAGCTGAAAACCCTGCGTAATTGTATTATATTTGTATCCACGGCAGAGCTATAGAAAGGCCTATGAGGTCATTTTATCAAACAGGTATCTTGTATGGAATTTGAAAGCAGATACAGCGATAGCGTACCAAGTACACTGAACAAAATGTCTAAACGTCCACTTGGTATTTCGTCGAAATAAAAGAACAGAAACACATGAAGACAGACCGGAACAGTACGCGGACACTACCAGTACGCGGACACCTGCCTAATTATCGTTTCGTAAAAGATTTAAACTTTCTTGCCTGACGTCGATATTACTCACAATTATTCGCACAGTACTTGTTCTTATTCCGGTATCAAACGCGTATGTATAAGCTTCCGGTTTTTTAGCTGTCGAGCAGGCGAACTCGTATCAACAAACGTATGCGAACATTGTTGTCGCAGTAAACGGGTAAATAAATTATGAATGTCTGTTTAAATCATATTCAAATCAATAGAAGAGAACGCATATTCAAGGGTTTTAATAGATAAAAAGCCATTTTACAAAATCTCACCAAAATATTCAACACGAAGCCTGAAATATATCACCGGTACGTTTCGTTACAATTCATGAACTACATCCTAATCATTTGGGCGCATGTATGTGACGCGATGTGTACAGGTATGCGCCAAATATTTGTTTCTTACTATTGCCATCTATTGCATAGTTCCAGTTTATGAAAAAAAATTATATATGGTCATTTTTAAGTTCGTTTTATTGTCCATTTTTTGTTCACCGTAGTTCACACGTGTACTACACACGTTGTTAAAGTTTGTTTATTACATGTGGCTATTAAAAGTCAAATGAATAACATTTAATAAAGCTTTCATTCTTTCAGGTTTTATAATCTTGAAACAAAATCATCAAAGAAACTTCTCTGAAGCTGATTCCTCATTAGAGTCTTTCTTCTTCAGTAAATGTTGGTGTCCGCGTACTGGTTAAATAGCACGAATTATTTTGGCCGCGACTGTAGCACATGCGCAGTGCATTGTTTACAATCGAGACTTGCCGCAAACTTTAGAGCAAGGATTTTTCTGAAAAGCTGCGAAGACCAGGGTACCGTTTTACTAACGTACTTACGCTTGCGTAAATCAAATTTTTTCGTAAGTTTTTGCGTACGTACAAAATTTGTACGTAAATGCGTTTCACTAATATTTGCCTACGTAGGTATTTGCGTAAGTTAGAGCGTAAAGTTACGTTAGAAATTACCGACCGTAAATCTCTACGTTTTGCGTAAATATGGCCGACCGTATGAACGCTCGAAGAGCTCGACATTTCAGAGAAATACCCAACATGTTAGACGGATCGTGAACTTATAGAAAAGTACAGATTTTCACGATATCTGATTGGCATAGTTTATGATTTGATAGTAAATATCGTACAGATAGGAGCCACCCTATCTCAGCGATGACGAAGGTAAGTAACGCTAAATTGTATAGTTTACGTATTACTAGCATCACATGTCTTTTACACGATAAGCTCTGTTGTGCCACATATAGTCCGTGCCGCATATAGTTCGCGCACGTACTACATGCGGCGAAGAACGCCGCATTAAGTTCATGCGTGAACTATATGCGGCGCTCTTCACCGCATTAAGTTCACGTTAGTTTTATGCAGCGGACATGTGCCTCGTCGCCGCATTTAGCTCACTTCTCTTAAAGGTGTTTTTGAAATGTGTATTTGAATAAGAAAACAATATAAAAAAGTTAATTTTGAAAAGGAGATAAACTGACTCATGATTGTATCAATGTTTTTCTAAACCACTGTCAGTCGAATTAGTTATGACCCATTTATGAACAAATGCATTATAGTGGGCATATACGATGCTTTGTCAGCGCTTCGCCTTCTGCATATATAACCAACTTGTGGATTTTAAAGAAACCTCACAGAAATATTAAGTTTTGTAAACATTTCTATCAGTTGCGACAAAAGCAGGTAAATTGCTAACGCACATTGGTGTTATCTGTTAAGATAATAAAGATGATTCATCACGAATCCCCGTCTAGCGCAGCCGGTATCGCACTAAAATTCCAGTGCGAAGATCGCGAGTTTGATCCCGGGTCCGACCGTCTACGGCTGTGGCGATGCGATGAAATAATATGTTAATGATTGCTCACTTTTATCTGCTCGAAACTATTAGTAGAATTTTAATCAAGCAACATTAAACCAAACTGTTTATTTCGTTTTAGCATATTTTATTCTGTTATTTTATTAAACATACCCCAAACTGGTCCTAAGGATTTGTCCACTGTCTGATGTGGGGAATATATTTCAGGTGACACACAGTTTTTTTCCTTTTTAATGTGTATATGGCAGTTTGAGGAACATGTATTCTTTAAATTAGAACAGCTGATGATGATGATGATGACTTTCATTAGGACAAGACATAACACAGCTATATGCGGCATGACCATGCATTTTCGCCGCATATAGTTCGCCTCGTATGCGAACTATATGCGGCACGGCCTATATGTGGCACTACAAAGCTCCCTTGTATTATTACGTCACAACTCAATCCCACGATGCATTAAATACAACTCGATGAGTACTTCCTGAGAATATGAAAACAGACGATGTAAATATTCGTTACATTTACATGTATCAGGATTTCAGGCTAATTTATGTTTGTCACAACAGTGAATCAACCATTTGAAGGTAACATGTGAACTAATCTGGACAAGGTTGGAATTAGTGATAATAAAGTATACTATGATAAGTTGAGAGTGACGTCATGCAATGTTTACATGGTTTGACCACCTTTATTGATCAAACTAGGTAAATCAAATAACAAGCAACCCTATTTATTGTGATATTGATTTCATTAAACTAACAGCCGTGATAGCTCGGATTGTAGCGGGTCCGCACCTTACAATGCAATTTTTAGTTTTGGGTCTGAGTTCGCGACCATCGGGAGGTTGTTGTTTTCTTTTCATTAAAATATTATACATTTCGTTGGTCATCTACAGTTGTACATATACGTCTTATACTTATTAATGTTCGCTCGAATATCATTAATTAAAAACATTGTGTAACATGTGTATTCACTAAGTTATTCACTAAGTAGATTTACATGTACATTTTTCGCTACACATTACATGTATATGGCACAAAGTTGATATGGCTACTTGAACGTAAGGGGTTCAATTGAACATTTTAGCGACGACGCTATAGCCATCATTAAACAAGTTTGATTTAACGACAAAACAATTAGACGATAACAAAAAACAAAAAAAGCAGGCAGAAAATACAAACTACAAGCACAGAGTAAGGGATAAAAAATCATATTGTCCATAAAAATAGGAGACTGAAATGTGTCTCGAACTCGCACCCTAAATATTGGTCGAAGTTACTAGACGAACGCGCTACTAATTGAGCTATTACTACTGTTTACTTGAGCGATATTTCATCAAAATTTATACCTCTGATTGAAGAGTTACGAACACATTTCACGTAAGTGTAAAACACTTACGCAGTTTTAGTAAAACGGACTTATGTTTTGCGTAAGGTTTGCGTAAATTGATAATTTACGCAAAAACTTACGCAAAACGTAAGAATGTTAGTAAAACAGTACCCAGATGTTTTACCAAATTTACACAGGTTAGAAAATGCGATAAAAAGTGTCCGCGTACTGTTCCGGTCTGTCTACACATTTGCGCATATTGAACAAACCGGCAACCAGAAATATAAATAAAAAGCTGTCAATAATACAAACATTATATATTTTTATAACTATCTTCCAATTTCTATTTGAATTGATTATTAATAATTAATATAATAAGTTATTCATACCTATCGAATCGGAGTACCAGCATTATTCATACCGACGGCCCTGGCGCATTCTTCCGTGGTCTTTCTCGCCATCTTTCTGTTTTTCATGTTGGACATACAAACTGGACTGCATTGCAATGAAATTTATCACTTACTACACAGTACACGTGATCCTCGTGCCAAAAGTTGAAAATCGTACTCACCGTCACGCGTGGTCAACCATGACGATAAATATGTATTTTCTTTGTGAAAGTCGATAGAGTACTATGCATACTAGAATGCCAAATTTGAAGTCGGCATATAAATCCTTTTTCTTAAATGTGTGTTTTATTACATGGACGAAAATATAGATAAAAACTAGGAGAAAACAAGAAATGACAGTCACAGAAAACTATGAAAAAGTAGGGGAAAAAAGGAAGTCATGACAAAAAGTAGGAATTATTGAAAGGAAATATGTTACCTTTTCAACTTTTTTATTTGATAACCATACACCAATTTGTTTGTTAATGTATAAATTAAGTGTAAGTGATGACTAGCAACGCAACTGAAAAAAGACGTTCATTCTCAAACATTGCGAACAACCTCCAACTCAGACTAGCTGCTATTGAGGAAGAGAGAAATCTCTTGGCTGCTGTGGCTCACTCATTTCCACCACGTGAACATAGGTCGTGGAAGGTATTGGAACGATCGCAGCGCTGTCTTTTAAGATCGGGAACATGTCTTGACGGGTCTTGAGAGGTCGTATCCAGGTGGTAGCGAAGTCTTGGTAAGGTCTTGGTGGGTCGTAGCGAAGTCGTGGTATGGTCTTGGTGGGGTCGCAAGGTGGTCGGCGAAGATCGTGGTGAAATTTCCCACGCAGTCCTTCGCGCCGTCGCTACGACCTGTCCCGACCTTACCACGACGTCACCACGACCACCACGACCACCCTGACGTCGCCACGACTAGGTTACGACTTTCCACGACCTTCACTTTGGTCGGGGTAAGTCGTGGAAATCTTTGAACATCAAAAATTTGGCCCCGACCAAAGGCCCTACCCGACGCCGTTACGACCCACCCGACGCTTCCCGAATGATGGGGATCTACCCCGATCACCTCCCCGACTATCCCAAGACGCTTCACGATGGTGGGAAGGGGGCTTTAAAATACAAGTAAATCGCTCAGGCGCTTGGCTATGCTCTCTATTAGGTCCGCACGCTATTATCGTGCATTACATAAATCACGGCGACTAGTCAACCTAAGTGTACCTAATATAATATATGTGTCATGTCGTAAACAAAATAAACATAACAATGCAAAATATATGTTAAGATAGGGAACATAATAGTGTAGGCTTGATTCATGATTCAGAGAGCAAAAGGGACGCAACTAGAGTGTATATACAGTCATTGAATGAAGTGGTTGTGTCCCTTTAGTTGCAAGTTCTCAATATTGAGGTAGTTATGGCGACTATGATTGGATGATAAAACTCAGTCTAGTTCATCTAAGAGTGACCAGAGTAACTAGACCATAGCTGAACTAGACTGAGTTTTATCATCCAACCATAGTCCCTATAGTTGCTGATCGAACTACCTCAATGTAGTACATGTACTGGCTTTAGTATATGAGTTTGACCCGAAAAGTACGTTATAAAATAAATTAGTGGTATTCGAAAAGATCGTATTATGATTAATCAGTCATATAAAACTTGGATATAGACTTTGCGCACTCATTGTTAGTTGACATACATGTAGTGCCGGATATTTTATGCACATTTTCAATTGTTACACATGTACTTCCCAAAATGGATCGACGTGTATGTCACTACCGACATCAGTGTAAGAAGCTTATATTAATCATAAAACGAAAGTGAGAAAAATCAAACAAATTACCTCATTTATTTTGATTGAACCATTTATTACATTGTCATAAGATGTACTTTTCGTCAGAATATTTAAATAATACAGTCGGACCTCGTTTATTCGACAACCTTCTATCCGAATACTTGGTATCATTTAAAATAAATATCCGGTCCCGATGTATCTTCTTAGGTACGTCGAATTGAAATGGGCTATTCGAATCCATGTAGGCCTACTATTCGAAATAAATTTCCGGACCCGATATATTCGAGTCAAATAATTATGTGTGGTTTTTCAACAAAATTTCACCGGAGCCTAGGTGAAGTGTGTCGTTAATATATTCGTTTCAACTAATTCAATGCCTGATACAAGTATCTGTACATATATATGCTCTCATAGAATTTGTGTTAAGTTTTGTGAAGTTTTCACCAATGGTCTAAACATACTAAATGTTCATACGATACACTTACTTAACCTTTCTTTGTGATGCGTATATAGCTGTACACGTAGAGTCACTTTTTATATATAATATAAAACTGGTGTAGGATAATACGGTCGCAAGGTTGTCTCAGTCGGTAGAGCGCCATGCTTTAGTGTTTAGGGAGTTGTCGGTTTGAGCCCCACATCGCGCGCACTTTTCCCCCTTGATTTACTTCACTATGTATATCACCATTGTCACGAATAAGTCAAAAGATTTCTGATATTATGAAGTCGGATGTGAAGCTCGAAATTGCAAAACTGCTGGACCTCCGCTTCATCACGTTAAGGTCTGCGTGAACGGAGCAGTATCAGTTTACCTGAATCAACACTCTGATCACATCGGACATTTTCCGAAGTTAGCCCCTATTGTCACGATTGAAGAATGTGGATTTGCCCAAGATTGTTACATATTCTAACCTGACGTATATGTAATAGAACACTTTAGTAAAAATGTATAAAAATGGTAAATGCAAACAGATGAAAATGATACAGATACTGCTATTCATGTTATTTAGACACAATTACCTTGTTCCTACCCTGAACCACGGAATTAAACGGTAACGCCTGTAGTTTTGCATTTTAATTGCTTGTGAGACAACTCGAGCATGTCAAACAACTTACTGATGTATTAGTTATCTCCCTCTATCCACATAATGGACCGTACGTCTGTTTTACAGATTTCATGTAAATTCTGGTACTTTAGTTCCATAAGCTTTATGACAAATATGTGATAAACAAATACAATAATCGTCAAGTTTATAGTTGATAGGAAAGTAAATATTAATTATTATGGTCAGTTTTAATTAAAGATATTCCATCAAACTGCATAATTAATGAAAGAAAACTGTGTCTAAATTTACCTAAAAGTGATCAAAATTGATATGTCTTCCACTTCGATAATGTCCTACATTTATTTTCTTCATGTTGATCGTTTTTGTCTGGTTGATCTTGTTTACAAAATATCATAAATAATATATTTTCATAAGTATGTCGGTATTCGTATGAATTGAACAATCTTTCAATGTTATGTATAGTGAACGAATACATGTACTGACATAAACATGATGGCTGAAAAGCAGAACGTGAGCAATTAAATTATGTGCTTTATCAATTGCATGAACAGTATCGTAATACATGATCAATATTTGACACGGTATACAATCGAGTACATTCATTGTTCACTTCACAGACACATGAAAGATAGTTTTGCTTACTCCCTCAAACTCATACCTAAGCTCAGTATGTTCTCAAATAATTTTGCACTGAAATGTGAATTCATAATTATATTCATATAAAACGTGTCACAAACCTTAAACATTGAGTACAAAATCGACTTTTGAGTTGAAATGTCCTTAAAATTTCAGTAATGATATATTTAGGGTAAATTCAAATAATTTGAGAGAATATTCAAGTTTGAGTGTGAGAATGCGAGACCACAGGACATACGCATGGGCATAAATTACGAACGAAGTCATTGTCAACACGTGTTGCTTATCGTTGCAATATAAATGACATTATCTTAAATATACCGTGACCAGCTTTTTATCATTCATAGAATTGTCGTGCGTCCATTTTTAATGGCGGATACATAAATGAATATACCAAAATATGCTATGTATTGACTAATGTATAATTTTCGTTATTTCAGTATATTTATTTGCATCCTTTGTATATATGAAATCATGTTTCGGAATAAACTATGTATAACCCATCTTCAATATTCTACGTTAAGTTTCGGGCAGAACAAGAATTCTCAAATTCAACTTCATCAGTTCACGATTCCAACTTCATTAATTTACGATTCCAACTTAATGAATTCATCTCCATGAATTCGCGAACTCTTGAAGCTGAAATGTCACCACCAGGCTTTCGTACATCAGCGAATATATTCACCAATTCGAATGAATTCATGAATTCACGATTTCAACTCCATGCGTTCGATGGGAAAAACATGCTTCGTCCTTATTTAATAATAATTGTTATGTACTTCATGAAACATGCCATACTTTTACACATTCTTGACATGTATTTTGTGATGTAGTTTTACGTTGTTTTTCATCAGTACAACAGTGACGTACGGTGGTCAGGTAACATTTAAAACCACCGTTGGTGTTCAAACTTGCGATTATTTCCCTTTTTACCAATAACCAACGCAAAACGTTCGAAGTTAGCGTCACAAATAATGGTATTGAACGCTTCGTTTTTATTCTGGTTCCCTGCATCAAAAACAGTAAAGGCAGGGAACCAGCCTAGCATTCATTTGGCAATTTGGTTCCCTGTGTGCACTCATTGTGATACGGTGGGGCAGGGATACAAAACAAAATCTGAGTGACTGTTAGCCGTAACTGAACGCACTGATAGGCTCAAATATTCACGTGCTACCTCCGAGTTGCGATAGCCAGTGATATGAAACGTCTTCGCTAACACGCCGGTCAATAGCATTACTCGCTCACTGTTTTGCAACGTTTTGGAACGATAGCCCGCTCACTGTTCAGGACCGAACAAGTGTATTGACCGCATGGTTCCCTGCATCAACGACAACTCAGTCACATTTGACAGAAGACCCTTATCTAAAATGATAGTACATGTACAATCGATAATAGTGCCTTGTATCACGGTATCTGCATGAACATGGCATTTTATAATAAAAACCAGCCATGCGTTCAGTAAAGGCTAACAGTCGCTCACGTTACGAAAATGTGCACACGTTTTGCTACGGAAAGCACTGTAAATTTGCCAAAGAGTGCGCGCGCACTGTGCTCGCTAACGCAACACTCCAAGGTAGCGAACGAATTTGTGAGCCGAAAACGAGCAGGTCAATACACTTGTTAGCGACGCGAACCCGTGAGCGGCTTCCGTTAGCCGTAACTGAGCGCACGGCAGGTTTAAGGAGGCTGTGGATGTTAATCTTTCTAATAAAAATGTACAGAGAATCGTTGCAGTCATTTTAAAATGAAAAATGGAAAGTATACACTACATGTCGAAAATACATAGCGTATGCAACTCATATATCAAGTATATGTGTATATCATAAATAATTACTGTAAACTGTGTCTGTCTCGTTCGCAACGTATTCGAACGGTAATCGTTAGGTAAACATCGTACGAGCACCGCACGTTTTCCCTCCCTAATTGTACAGTGTACTATAGTTTGGGGCACAAGCCGTTACGTCAAAAGTGGTAAGTGTCTGCCTAAACTTGCTTGCTCGTTGCCACATTTCTGTGACTATGTGTGGCATCATATGTCACGTGTCCACAGCATGGTATCAGCACTATATCTGCAATAAGTAGACACAGTGTCCATATCACTGAGATTGTGTTGGTGAGACATAAAACTCAAACTGTCAGAATATACAACAAAATTGTATAAAATGCTTTTTTATTCAAGTCAGTGGTGGCCTATATGACTGTTAAAAAGTGTGTTCATAGATTTTACCCAAGCGTTACATATAATGTTACCGTTTAGATAAATTCAGGAAACTCCGAATCAGACTGGGTTTGCTATGCGTATCATTGAATTTAAAACAGTCGGGTAGCCACTCGATATATTTTGGCAGAACTCGGATTTTATGAGAAATGGTAAAATCAAGGTGTTGGCGACTTTAAATTGTTCTTATATGTTTAGTTAAACAAAGACCTGTTCAGAATTGGCGTAGACGTAAGAAGAATCTAGAAGAGCTTTATTTTATAAACATATTTCGCACTTTATTTCAACTCTATTTGGAAATTAGCATATCAGAAGACAATCGCGAATCATTAACTAGACTTAGAACATCTTCTCATAGACTTTCAACTGTGTCACACAATGCAATGATAATAATAACTTAGAAACGATGTACTGTATTTGAATTGATTTGTTTGGTCATGCTTTTCTATTCTCTATATTATGAAATACGCCACGACAAATAAACAATATCTTGAAAAAATATGGTCGGCGCAATTTGAAAGTTAAGATTCGTCGTGCAACAGAAAAAATGGCGAGATGTTACGATTGCTGGTCTCCAAAATTGATTTCGGTAAATTCACGGAAATTCAGTGCATTTCGGTCAGGTAATGTACCCTTTATCGAAATGTTAACCAATCCGCGTCAAGTTTTCAAACGTTGTTCGGTTGAAGAGAAATTGCCTTGGTGGTTAACGTAAGATTTGATTGGTTTACACAACACTGATATGCAAATAGCAAAACCATGTTAATACGGCTGCGCGAAAAAAGGTTTAATCAACAATTATTTATGTCGATAGTTTTCGTCTTAGTAACATTTTGCATATATGTGATATAATTATATCTAAAATAAAATTTCGAAACCTCGAACTGCCGTCGGACCTAGTAATTAGTTCGAGCTATCTATTGTTCGAGGCATCTACGGTATATGTACGAACTGACTTTCGCCGGTGCAAGTGTACTATGCATTTTGAACGCATGTCATGTGTGTGTTGTTTGTGTTTTAATATTGAATGCAAATCGATCTATAGTCGTAGCATTATTCATAATAAAAATAAATAAGAAAGAAATTTAAAAAAAAATGATTTAAATAAATGATTTGTTCATTTGATGCACATGAATTGTTTGTCACATAACCATCAAGTAACAGAACAGAACAGAACAGAACAGAACAGAACAGAACAGAACAGAACAGAACAGAACAGAACAGAACAGAACAGAACAGAACAGAACAGAACAGAACAGAACAGAACAGAACAGAACAGAACAGAACAGAACAGAACAGAACAGAACAGAACAGAACAGAACAGAACAGAACAGAACAGAACAGAACAGAACAGAACAGAACAGAACAGAACAGAACAGAACAGAACAGAACAGAACAGAACAGAACAGAACAGAACAGAACAGATTCTTTGAAAGACGTGTACATTGTACATAGTCATGTTCATCACAAAATATATACAATACAATAAATCACGTGACTTAGTATTAACAATTTGAGTTGGAGAAGGAAGAAAAAAAAATATATATATTAGAAAAATGTAATAGTTATTGCTCATGTATATTCACATAGATTGTGAAAAGATAAACAAAACAACAGGAATCATAAAAGAACGAGGACAAGCTTGTTCACTATTTATACAGATAGCGTAAGGTGTTTCACTTTGAAATCGAATATTTGGTGTATTTAGTCTAGTTTAATAAATTGGTCTGCTGAGTTCATCAATTTTAAAAGAACAAGACAGATATATTTATAGTACATTAATCATAGAAAACGGTATCATATGTATTTGTCATTATTACATATTAACAGTATATATATATACACATGTACATGGTTATACAGATAAACAATAAAAGCACTTAAACAGCTATTAAACATTCATTAATTGTACAGAATTCCTCTTTGCAAGTGAATTCGTTATGTATTTAGCAAAGTTTATAAAAATCGATTTGTCGGATAAGTTAACAAGTTCTATAAACTTAAACATGAACGAAATGATAGCTAGGGACCGCAACTCCTGTTTGAGTGTTCGACCTATCTCTGTTCGAGTGATGTACTGTTAGATAACATGAAATAAGAAGGGATTTCGCCGGGACTTAAGAACGTGTTCGAGGTATCCACTGTATTCTAGGTATCCACTGTGTTCGAAGTATCCATTGTGTTCGAGGTATCCACTGTGTTCGAGCCAAAACTGTTCGAGGTTTCGAAGTTTTACTGTATATGTATACACTTAACAAACAGATAAATACTCCCCTGACATATTTAGTATATTGCAACTAAATACGATGTATCAAATAGACATAACATCACACTTTAATCAAAATTCACAGATTAACTGAATTGGTCATGACCACCGTTTGTCTCGGTAACGTCTTCCCATATCGTGTCCATAGAAGAGTTAATCCATCCCAGAACAGGCCCTAGAAGATACTAACACAATTGGCAAATATTCCCCAGAATTGTATTCGTTATTTCATTATGTCAATGAGAAGTAGATGCCGAGTATTATCCAAGCAAATGGGGGTTACACGCGATAATGACCGGTTCCATTAATATGTGCCATTTAATTTCTGTGTGGTATGTAATTGGATGATTTCAATGAATTGGCTGTATTGTGCGCAGAACTTCAGCAGACATAACAGACATATTAAACTTCCTGTGTGTAAAATTTGTATTTGATATATTCATATTAAAATCCGATATTAGGATACGTCACATGATAAAGAGAAACGCATGTTAGTACGTGCACTTTTGTGATTGGACTGGGATACAAAACAGATCGAGTGAAAGCACTCCTCTCGACTAAATTAGATACCTTCGACTAAATTACATACGCTCGTGTTTTCTCACTATATTAGTTTTTGCAGCGACGAAGTGTTCTGCATAGATAGAACAACTGAAAATGTCAAAGAAGAAACTTCTTTGTGTTCTTCTTGTATGTTTTATACTTACAGTGATAGCATGGGTGTATTTGGAATCAGAACATTCATATAACACCGTGGATTTAACTCCAAGTCACAACTACAGTAAAGCGCCGATGCAAAGTTCTAAAATCAAAGTTGGCATGCTTATACCTACAACATCTCGTGGCGTTAACATCAAAGATATTAAATCCTTCAGTTTGGTGGATATCAGTATAAGATCAATTAATAAAACTATGGAAACAAAATACGAATATACAGTATACGTCGGTGTTGACATGAATGATAGTTTGCTTTCATACCAAGACTATATTGAAGGATTACCAGTACCACTAAATGTAGTTATGGTGCGCGTTCGTGGTAAGACATTCACAAAGGCCGTAAATGTTATCGCTGAACATGCGATAAATGACGGAATGGATTACTTAATGAGAAGTAATGACGATATAGAATTTGTAACTTACAACTGGACTAGTTTGAGTATTGAATCTCTCCAAAATAACGAACCCCCAAACGTAGGCGTTGTAGGACCAACATGCAGACAAGGTAACACTGCCATAATGACCACTGATTTTGTACATGTAACACATTACCACATTTTCGGCTTCTACTATCCTCCTCCGCTGGATAATTGGTGGGTGGATGACTGGATTACTCGTGTCTATAAACCCGTGCGCTCAACCAAGCTACCCACATGGGAAGTCGTTCACAAAATGCCATACGGAAAGAGGTATCGTGTAGATAGGAAACAAATGTATAAATTACAAAACATGATTAAACTTGGAAATCAAACCATCACTTCATATGTAAACAATCAACTTCGACACGTGTAGTGTCAATTGCAACAGCTACACTGGAACATCAGAGCTTCGACGCTTTTATTATACAATGCCATTAATGAATGTGTTAAAAGTCAAATACGTTGTATCCAGTATCCAGTGAAAAAAAAAGTTAGTATCGATAAACTTCATATGATTTTTTTTGAAATCGTAATAACAAAGTACAGTAAAACTTCGAAACCTCGAACTGCCGTCGGAACGAGCAATTAGTTCGAGCAATCTACCTGTTCGAGGCATCTACTGTATACGTGTATATGTAAGAACTGACTGTCACCGGTGCAAGTGTACTAAGCATGCTGAACGCATGGCGTGTGTGTGTTGTTAGTGTTTTCATACTGAATGCACGTCGATCAATAGTCACAGCATTATTCATAATAATAATAATTAAAAAATGAATAAATAAATGATTCGTTTTAAACGTTCTGAATATGCGTTGACACGGGACTATCCAATGCCACCGAATGTGATAACATTTCTTTGTATAATTAAATACGACATATGCTAATTTTTTTATTTTTTTTTAACCTTGTAGATAACACATCTGTTGCACTTGTATTTTGTGAACTAGTACACGTATTGTTTTCGTGATTTCGCATTTGCTACTGATAATTGGCTATATATCAATGTTCCATGTACCTGAATAAATACATTATTTAAAATGCGTCTGAACTGTTTCAAATATATCCTTAACAGTCCCATTTCTTCCCAAATATGTATGAATAAATGTAATAACTTACAAGCAGCAAACAAATTTTCGGAAATTATCATTAATATATTAAAAGTGATGGATTTTGCGTGTGAAAAAGGTGATTTCCTAAAACAATTCTCATCGCGAGTGGATACCCATCCCGCACCCATCCCATCCGCGGCCCCATTGCTCAATATCTCCTACGCACCTGATTTATTCGTACACACATGAATAATAATGTATAGACACGATAGTAAACAATTACGATGTTCTATTTTTAAACAAACAGTACTAGCACAGTTGTCATTCGTGGCAGACATACAATATTTGCATAATTTAAACATCAATAAACTCGAACAAACAAACTCTCATATTCAAAGGTTTAATGTTTCATCATTTAAGAACACTTGAATTAAGCATTATCAATTATGTATGTTTAATAGATCCATTTAGTGATTTGTTTGTCGTATAAGTACATGTACACTGTATTGTTTTGGGTAATTATCGCTACGTGCAAATTACACATATGAACTATCTTACCTGTCAGCAAACAATTGAATATCGCTCTGTCCATGAAAGGTGTGAATTATTGTATTGTTCGACCTATCTATGGTGAACAATGAATGCAATGGTTTCTAGGGACCGCAAACCCTGTTCGAGTGTTCGACCTATCTCCGTTCGAGTGATCTACTGTTCGATGATATTATTATTAGTTTATTAATATGAAATAAGAAGGGGTTTCGCCGGTACCTAAGAACCTGTTCGAGGTATCTACTGTGTTCGAGCCAAAACTGTTCGAGGTTTCGAAGTGTTACTGTATTTCGATTAATTTCTGAGGACGAAATCCGAATCTTAATTCAGTTATTTTGAAATCATGAACATTAAATATTTTGTAGACTGTTGTTTCCCTGTGGTATGCGTGGTGATGCATTGTCTTTTATGTGTGGTGTACCCTGTTGTATGCGTGGTGAGGCATTGTCTTTTATGTGTGGTGTACCCTGTTGTATGCGTGGTGAGGCATTGTCTTTTATGTGTGGTGTACCCTGTTGTATGCGTGGTGAGGCATTGTCTTTTGTGTGTTGTGTTCCCTGTTGTATGCGTGGTGATGCATTGTCTTTTATGTGTGGTGTTCCCTGTTGTATGCGTGATGAGGCATTGTCTTTTATGTGTGGTGTACCCTGTTGTATGCGTGGTGAGGCATTGTCTTTTATGTGTGGTGTACCCTGTTGTATGCGTGGTGAGGCATTGTCTTTTATGTGTGGTGTACCCTGTTGTATGCGTGGTGAGGCATTGTCTTTTGTGTGTTGTGTTCCCTGTGGTATGCGTGGGGAGGCATTGACTTTTGTGTGTGATGTTCCCTGTGGTATGCGTGGTGAGGCATTGACTTTTGTGTGTGATGTCCCTGTGGTATGCGTGGTGAGGCATTGTCTTTTGTGTGTGGTGTTCCCTGTGGTATGCGTGGTGAGGCATTGTCTTTTGTGTGTGGTGTTCCCTGTGGTATGCGTAGTGAGGCATTGTCTTTTGTGCGTGGTGTATCCTGTGGTATGCGTGGTGAGGCATTGTCTTTTGTGTGTTGTGTTCCCTGTGGTATGCGTGGTGAGGCATTGACTTTTGTGTGTGATGTTCCCTGTGGTATGCGTGGTGAGGCATTGTCTTTTGTGTGTGGTGTTCCCTGTGGTATGTGTGGTGAGGCATTGTCTTTTGTGTGTTGTGTTCCCTGTGGTATGCGTGGTGAGGCATTGACTTTTGTGTGTGATGTTCCCTGTGGTATGCGTGGTGAGGCATTGTCTTTTGTGTGTGGTGTTCCCTGTGGTATGCGTGGTGAGGCATTGTCTTTTGTGTGTGATGTTCCCTGTGGTATGCGTGGTGAGGCATTGTCTTTTGTGTGTGGTGTTCCCTGTGGTATGTGTGGTGAGGCATTGTCTTTTGTGTGTTGTGTTCCCTGTGGTATGCGTGGTGAGGCATTGACTTTTGTGTGTGATGTTCCCTGTGGTATGCGTGGTGAGGCATTGTCTTTTGTGTGTGGTTTTCCCTGTGGTATGTGTGGTGAGGCATTGTCTTTTGTGTGTGGTGTTCCCTGTGGTATGCGTAGTGAGGCATTGTCTTTTGTGCGTGGTGTATCCTGTGGTATGCGTGGGGAGGCATTGACTTTTGTGTGTGATGTTCCCTGTGGTATGCGTGGGGAGGCATTGTCTTTTGTGTGTGGTGTTCCCTGTGGTATGCGTGGTGAGGCATTGTCTTTTGTGTGTGATGTTCCCTGTGGTATGCGTGGGGAGGCATTGTCTTTTGTGTGTGATGTTCCCTGTGGTATGCGTGGGGAGGCATTGTCTTCTGTGTGTGGTGTTCCCTGTAACAACTTAGTCTTTCGTTTTTAAGATTACTACAGTTCATTGTTGATTTTATCCAAAGACGTGAAGGCATAGACTATGAAACTGTAAAATTCATGTCTTCACGATTGGTGGTTATCTTTTTTATTTGCTGCCTTATCAGTGATACATAGTCACCAGAGTTGGGATACTGGGTCTCATTCATCTAAAACCTTGCAACCCGAAATAGTTCCCTCATGATGAATAAAACACAGTCCAACACATTTGACACGCATGGCTAGTTTCTGGACTTAGATATTGTCATAGATAATGACATTAGTAATATTAAAATTAATGATAAACGAGATGATTATAAACTTTCCATTTCTGGACTCTGATATTCCGAAGTCATCCGCATATGGCATTTACCTGTCCTCAACTCGATTTCTACGAGGCAAAAGTAAACTAGAGGGCTTTAATAAGCGTAGCCTTTTACTAACTCCTTAAACAAGGTTATCGTTATCATAAATCTTACTATAAATATCTATCATGATTTTGAAATATGGAACTAGTGTCAAATCTAAGCCTAATTAAATAGTTGCGTTTTTAATGGTGTTAAAAATATATTTATATTTAGACATGGTTCTGAATTCCAACTATGTATGTACATGTTGGTCCGTATTGATCTGGCTGAGCCAACTTCATCGAACTTTATATGGCTAATGTAATCTATCATTTTTCTATAGATAGTTCCTATATTTACAACATTTATCTCTCATGTTATGAACTGTCGGTCATATTGATTAGCAACGTTTCCTTAAAGTTTATAGGGAATATAGTGTAAACGATGATTAACTAGTCAGATATGTACATGTTGTTAAAAGCTACCAACTGTTACCAATGTTTAAAATATTGTTCGAAGAGTATTGAAACTATGGACCAATATTTCATATAAAATGATTGAATAAGTTTGGCTTTAGGTATTTATCTGAAAAACAAATTTGTTGAGAGCCAGCGTGCATATTATATTTCGACTTGTTAATTGCATATTGCCGAGGGGATGTTGTTATACATTTAATGATTACTTTAACTAAACATTGGGACGATAAAACATAATGTAAATGTCTCCTACTTTACATTGATCCCCTTGTTGGGATATTTCAACAACAAGATATCCTACAGAGTATTTTATTTTCGAAGTAATCAATGCAAAATAATAAACAGGTAATCATTTATTAACTTGATGGTAAAACATCGATGTCGATCAGTAGGTGAAACATTTATAGTTAATTTAAACATCATTGCGACCATTTACTTTGACACTTTAATGTGTCACATATGGTTGTATAAAGTCATTAGATTCCATTATGAATATTTCATTGTGTACCTGATGAAAACATAGAAAACGTCAAAGCGCTGAAATTAGAATAATCGTTATTTCCTGTATTTGCATATCATATCTGTGTAGGTAATACATAATTAAAACATTTACAATCATTTCTTCATACATCACTGCGTAATTCATAACATTCCATTTAATGTTTGCATATATGAAATGACTGAAAGTCCAGTATTCTGACACAAGACGCTATTGCGGACGCATATTTCAACACATCAATATATTCTTGTTGCGAAAAGCCGTGAAATAGAAGAAAAATGCAACCCCAACGAAGAACTGGTAACAAACTAAATGGGTGTTTTCAATTTTCATTGCCTGCCATTTTACGTGTAGCAGCGAGTCGATTTAGGGGAGATTACTATACAGGTGACTGAGCTCTTTAGCGAAATCGTTGAGTGACCGCTTTACATGCGAGAGGTCTCAGGTTCAATCCTCGGTGGGGGGGCATGTTGATTTTTCCTGTGTGCTTTACCAGAACAGCTACAAATAACATGATATTCATCGACAATATAATTTCAACCAATGGGATGTTTGTACAATCGTTATTAACATGAGTTCCATGCTCTGCACGAGATTTCCATGCTCTGCACGAGTTTTCCATCCTCTGCACGAGTTTAGGGCAGGGGAAGGAATAAATCGGTCAAATTTGAGAAAACTATAGTGTGTTGTCTTATCTTGTTGATGACTAAATTTCAGAGACAAGTACTGATATGTTTGTAGGCCTACATGCATTTCAATAACCTTTTATTTTGACTGCATTATTTCTCTCAGTACATTACTTAAATTCATAGCCTACTTATGAACATTTTTACTATCCTCTGTGCACATTATGGTCATAGACATATAACTGGCCACATGAGCATAATGATTAAGTTATTATTTTTATATCTGATTAGTTTATCATCGTTTACATTATATTCCCTATATACTTGAATGTTGCTTATTAATTTGGCTGACAGTTCAGAACAAGGGAGGTAAATAGTGTTAATGTGGGACTATCTATGGGTGGGTAATTTTCCTTTTTAAAACAGACGTGTATCATTCCCATTGCTATGAATTTACTTCCAAATTGGAAATTTTGGCCGCTTATAGTAATGTATTGGCATACTGCAGATGCATAAAATTTCGCTTAGGGTGGAGATATGTTGAAATTCATCTGACTGTTTTGTTTTCTCCCAAGTTTTTTCAGTAATCAGGTAGGTAAAACACATTGTTTGAATGTTTTACAAACTGCAAGTTTTAGATTCAGCCAAATAACACTTGAGAAAAGTTATCATATCGACATCTTTGAGTCAATGAAACATATACAGTCGGACATCATTCATTCGAATCCATTGGGTCCGTAATTTGATTTCGAGTAATACAGGATTTCGGACAGCTCTTTTCAATTTGTTGTGCCTAAAAAGATACAACGGTGCTATTTATTTATTGATGTTATAGAAGTTTGTCAAATAAACAACACTGACTGTACTTTTTTAATATGATGTAGTTTTCATTTTAGGTCAGTGTAAATTGTAAATTTCCAACATCTTTAAGTGAGGTCATTTCCAGAAAACGTCACACGTGACGTCACCATAAACTGACAGTAAACACTATTTGTTCCATATGGCAATATGAAAACGAAGTAACCATAATTATGGAGTAAATATTTGTTCCTGCTTACAAATAGTGACATTACATGTTGCATTTTCTGGAAATGACGTCACTTATAGAAAAGGTTGGAAATCCCACAGCAGCGCTCATATGATGACAGTACATGTGTTCAATGGTTGTACTCACAAAAATACTGAAGATTTTTCGAATCACCTGTGTATTTGTTATTTCATCCGAATCACCTTAGTACCGTCATAACTATATTTGTTCGTTGTAAATCAATTGATGTTTGCAATCACGAGTAGCATGATTGTTTAATTTGCAATTTTCGCATTAGATATCATTACGGTAATACCATTCAAATATGTTCTACTCAAATGGGAATTGTGTGTGTATGTTTCTAGTATAATGATAATAAACAACATTTTGATGTAAGAGATTCGTTTATTCAATTATGAACAAATGCTCTCATACATAAATCATTTTTACTAAAAAACATTCGGACATAAAGTGATGAAACCAATGTTTCAGTTTTCTCCTACAAACATTCAATAAAAATAATAAGTACCAAATTGGTTAACACAACATAGACACAGCCACATAGACAACAGATAAAGGCATTCAACATTACAAATCATTGAACGATAAATCGAGGGTTCAACGCAAGACTATCGTAACTCCTATGTATTTGTAAAGGGGTTACGATAGTCTTGCACTGAACCCTCAAAATGTAAGTCATGCTTATAATGGTCATATGTTTTATGCAAGAAAAAAGTGACCTATGACTACAGAAGAATTGTCTACACTTCAGAAGCAACAACCTCGACATAACCAGCACTCCTTGGTAGCAACCAGTATTAACCTGCTCATACGAAAGCAATTGATAAGTTCTCCACATGAACCAGAACTCAGAGGTGGAGGAGAAATGATGTTGGCTGAATTATCTTCAGTCAAATTGCCATGAAAAACTATATGCCTTGCCCCAGTTTTGAACCCATAACCTCTAGATAGCAGATAGCTAACCGGGCGAGAAATGTTGGACACACCTGCCAAAGGTATTAGATCTGGTATAACAATGATCAATATGAAATAGAGATTTCTATATAGGCCATATAAACGTAAATAATAAATATCTGTAATATCAGCACAATGATTATGCCTGGAAAATCACACATAATTTGCACACACACTGTGTCTTCTCACAACATTTCAGAGTAAAACACGCTTAAAACAAACTCGCAATTACATTAATACATACCTAACACCATGAAAAGTTACAGCAAAAATAAATATAGAGAAAAATATCAAGATGATAAGTTAGATACCTCATGATTAATCATCTTACTTTGAAAATGTTGTGGACACTTACATTACAATATTTATTCATCAACTGGTCATAAAATAAAACAGGTTTCAAATAGCACAGACTCATACAAATCATTGCACTTTTTTGTCAGTTTCAACGAAAAATAACACCTTTGTACGACTTATTTCTTAATGAGAGTCAGCCATAGAAACCTTTTTATTTGGTGTAAAAAGAGGTTTACCGACCTACCCAATCTTTTTGCTCCAACCCTAGAACATTATTTCGTGTGTTAACATTTTTTTCTTCTTAATAAAATTTCTTAGTTTCATATTTCTGCCCAGTTATTAGACGCTTTACAAGTATTCTAGCTATAAAGCATTATATTCACCTTGATTAAAGATTATCAATGTTAAAGGGGAATGAGGATTTGTCTTTTGACATATATTCATTTAAATCTATGTTTAATTTGCTTAGTTTTAAAAAAATCTCCCCAAAAACAAATCCGTCCTACCTACCCTATTTTTTGGGGACATGAAACCTGAAACAAACATATTTTTTAGGCCTTAATACTAAGATATACTACAACACAGTAGCTTAGCTAATGCAAAACAATATTTGATTTATTAATTAAGATTGTCAGTATCTCTGTATCCTATCATATCTTTATACACATCACATAGTACTTGAGCAGTAAGCAGTCGAAATGTTTCTATAGTGCATAGCTAGGTTGTACTATAATTGAAATAGAGCGCATACCATCGCAAAATACATCCGTTAAAGGGCAATAACTCTGGAGTGACAAGTGTGATATGGCTGGATATCAAACTTGTGCGATATGGCTGGTTATCGAACTTGTCCAAGATATAAGGCCCATACACACTCTGACCAAGCCTGGTGAAGATTGGACAAATAATTCAAAAGTTATTGATCGATAACTTGCTGGACGCCACCCGCCGCAGGTGAAACTATAATACATCCCGTTCTATGAACGGGCGTATAAAAAAGGAAATAGCTATTTACATACAAATAAACATTTTTAATGGATTTCATATTCATAATCTGCTCCAAAATTGGGTAAAATCTGAGTAAATATCATTTAAATTTGAGCAAATGAATCTGGTTTAATTGGCAATTGAAAGTGTCAACTAACAGGCACAAAATAAAAGCATTTTAGATTTATAAAAATCAAGATTTATTGTATTGCATACATTTTAAATATGGCATCTTCAAATAGCTTGGCATCATAATATAATCTCAAATAATCTGTGGCAGTCAGTTTGTGTTAAAAAAGCCTCTGGTCGGCCCACTGAGATAAAAAGCATTTAATAGAAAAATGGTTAATAAGGTACTATTTTTTTCTTCCTGCCATTAAATGTGAGGTGAGGTTTACATTGAACATTGATGTACATGTTTCTCCTATTAACATAAAACAGGCAAGGAATGTTACAACTCAATAATGAAATAGGACACAAGTTGAAAAACATGATACAATTTCCATGCACTAATGTCCCCCAACACCACAAAACAAATCTATGAATAAATAAAAAATATAAAATCATGAAAATGCCATCATAACAATGCAAAGAATATTGTTAATTCTTATCTTTTGCTTAAAGTAACGTTTAGCTTTCACCCTACACAAAACATGTAAGTCATGAGGCAATATTAACAGATAGACTTGTTTTCACTAGTAACATTCTAGACAAAATGTCCATTTATACAATTACAATACAGAAACAATGACTAGCTAAAGTTGTAAAGCACTCCATGTTTACAACAAGCATGAGAATGCAAAATTTCAAAATCAGCTAAAAATTCAGCAAAGGGTCCAGGGGCCGCTGAAGCTCATGGCTTTTAAGCATCAAACTGACTTAAATTGTCACAAAAACGGCCCTTGCGAGTGTCAAATCCGCAGATTTTCACTAATTTGTGGAAAATTGTCATGTCCGCTACTAACATAATTAACTTAAAGCTGAGAAAATGACCTCAAACATGTTTGAAATGTAGGCAAATATTTACAGCATGTGACGAGACAACAATAAAAAAAGAATTGCATATCACCGAGAGACGATGGATATTTCCCTAAACCAGAAAAGAAACTATTGTGAATGTTCTAGACATCAAACCGCTATCCATATACAGGTATAGAAACATCTCATAATAGAAAATGCCCATGATGATGATGATGATATTATCAGATATATCAAGTACAGTGGGTATAAATTAGCATACTAATTGTTAAAATACACCAATTTTGTTCCTGTGAATTAAACTAAATTATCTGTTACTGTTAAAGCTGTCTTGCTTACACGATACAATGACCTTGTAGAAGATCTCCATCATTGATGAAACCTATGGACACTAATTTGTAAAAACATTATTTTGAAAAATGAAACAATTGGTTTTACAGAATGTGACAGAAAAAGAGCCATATTATAAATATATCAACATTATTAAAGGATATCAGACTTCAAAAGTAGACAAAACACGTTTCACTTAACTAAATGAATGTTTGGAACAAACTGTATGAAAATACTATTTCCTTTTCAGGCTTTTAATAAAATCAAAAATAATGCTTAAGATAAAATCTTGTATATCTGCTAAGAAAATAATCAGTTTGCAGTATCATCTTAAAAAAATACTGTAATGAACTAAACTCATGGCGGGTTTTATAAGCACTTATTTGTCCCAATAACAAGCCAAACTTTGTCTCATGGAATAGTTTCTCTCTAAGGGTGTTTGCTGAAGTACTTCAGTTTTTCTTCCTGATCTGGAACAATCTACAAGTAAAAATACATCAGTTTAAACTTGGCATGTCAACGAAAGGCAATTTTGGTATTCGAATATTCGGTCAAACATTGGACCTTCTTATTTAATAATAATACATTTGAAATTTTGTGGTTTAAACTCGTCACTTAAGTTGTAAAAATTCTGGTGATTATTTTCTACTTTAGGGCCAAAGTGTCATCACCAGAGTGTTATATCTGTCTTGCCCCCCCAAATATACAACATTACAAGTCAATTAACACCTGTAGATATTATTTTCACCTGTAAAATGTCATTAAATGCGATAATGCCTATCATTGAAATTTAATACACTTATATTCAGCTTTAATATTGAAAATGTATAGTTTATCGAATAGTCCAATGTCGAAACAGTATGCAAATATTCGGACGTACAAACGAATATTCTGAATATTAGTTGGCATCCCTAGTTTAATCTTAACAAGTTATACAATTAGCCATCACTCTGTGTGACTGTATCCTGGACAACTAGACAGTACTCATGCAAACTTCAGGGACTGTGAAGATCACGGAAGACTCTTGCACATGGTTGGATTCAAATCCCTGATATACTGCTTTGTGCATGATAACAAATATAAAAACACCAGGATCCAGTTCCATGAAAACACTTAAGTTAAATATTTAATTTACTTATTATCAAGTTTTTTTCAGTACATTTCACAAAATAATGTCTTGCATCATAATTTGCTTTAAAGAGATGGGTATACAAAGCAGCAAAAATAATATAGGCATATATAGGTTATTTTGTTTAACTCAGTACATAAACTTACTGCATTATGATAGTTTACCGTATTTGTCAACCAATGTGCAGTTAAGCACAATAACGGACTTAAGCATTGATTTCGTGTGCCATATTTGACACAAAACAGCTAAAATGTCTTTGGCACGGTTAAGCTAAAAGTGTTTAAGTTCAAATGATCATACTGTATCAGCCCCAGGTTTCCAGTTGGCAGGACAGACTTCACCATGTGTATCAGTAAACTGGAAGGCTTGCACCAGCCTCAGAGTCTCATCAACAGAACGTCCTACAGGCAAATCATTCATTGTTATTTGACGGAGGACTCCTTTTGCATCAATAATGAAAAGTCCTCTACAATAAAAGAAATGGTACTTGTGCATAATATAAAGCCAAAAGTATATCAAACAAGTTAAAAAGACTGAACATAGAAGCTGGTCATCTTGTTAGCTCCAAAACCAAATGAATTAAAGATATACAAATTGACATATTCAATCTTCCTAAAAATAAAACTTTTATTAGAAGTATATTACCTACACTGATGATACAATCAGTAATACCCCTGTAACCTTATTCAGTCACAAGACATATCAATCAATTGAAAGTTCCACTTTGTGAGGCAATTATAAATCCTTACAGGGTACTTAATAAACGCTTTTCCCCCCAATCAATGGTAACTAGGACTAATTGCACCCATTGAAAGTGGTTTCTATTCAAGAAAAAAATAAAAACTTCAAATTACTTACATTAACATAACATGACTAAAATCTTACCTCAATGTGTGCCCAAGGTCTTCAAGATAAACACCATATGCCTTGGAGATTCTGTGTGTAATATCTGACAGAAGTGGATACTTCATAGATCCCAAGCCTCCATTAGATCGTGGAGTATTGATCCTTAAATCAGGATAAAATCAATTTGTTAACAACAATAGTCCTCTAACTTCAAAGTAAAACACCTGATACAGATGAGAAGATTTTTTACAAAAATCAGGGATAATTCTAGCAAGTGATTTTTGCGATTTCTCGCACAGAATCTCATTTAAAATGCATAAATGTGAGAGAATATCGCGCTAGCTTGCAGTTTGCGTATTTTGTGCTCTTTCGCTAATTTAAATTTTAATGTTTTTTCGCTCAATTGTTTTCAAGCGTTTGTGCATCACAGAAGACTATTTGTTTACAAGCGTTTTACACACTGTATTTAAAAAGCGTCTATACTATCTGAAGTGATGGACAGTAATGAGATGGGAAGACATCGTCCGCCATACGCATTGTAACATGATCAGTTTAAATAATAATGTAGCATCAGTTTTTATCAATACACTAACAACAATGTATGAAGTTTTTTTTCCTTGAACAATATTTATATTTAAACTAGAGAAATATTTAATGCTGTGCCATTTTTAATGTACTGAATACATTAAGATTACTGTAACAAAACTCATTTGAAGACCACTTTGAAATTGAGACCACCTCATTAATAAGACCATGTTTTAAATTTTCTTCCATATTTTCACTCCATAATTCGACAATATCATAAATAAGATTGTCTTTCCTCAATGGTCGTATCATCAAGTTTTTAATAAAAAAATGTTCTTTTAATGCCTGTGAGATCAACCAATCAAATTTGACAGATTTGTAAAGAGATTGATTACATATTATTACCAAGCAAGATGAGTATGTGGGGAATCCACAGAACAAGCAACAACTTCTGTATTTATTTTCTTAAACTCCTCCAGTCTCTCATTGAACGCAACAACTTCAGTTGGACAAATGAACGTGCTGAAAAAAACATCATAACACATTTACATTAAATAACCTTAGACTTTGCAAATTACTTTTTATGTCCGTAAGACATACATGTATTCATTTCTGGTTGCAGACCAAACAAGATGTATCTGCAGGTAGAGAAAAAAAAATTAGTACTTTTTTCCAAGAAAGAATAGGGTGAAAATCAAGTACACTTACTTTGCAGCTAGTCTTACTCAGAGTGTAATATTCAAAGGTTTATTTCTGTACTGATTTATTTGATCCATTTTATGTTTGGGCAAAGTTTGCATCATTTTTAAATAATGACCATACCTTTGGAAGAAATCTTTTTATGCATTTTTTGCAACAATGAAAACGTTGGGTCAGGGGTAAAAATAAGGGTCAGTTAAAAGACAGTCTGTAGGGTGAAAATAAGGGTCAGTTAAAAGACAGTCCGTAGGGTTTAGGCCGTATGATTACTGACACTGTTGCAGACAAATAATTAATATTTATTCACTAACAAAGAAGTCAGACTGATAATGGAAATACAGCCACAAACAATTCATATATATGCAAAAAAAAAGTAATAAAATGAACTCGGTCAGAAAAAATGATGAAGTAAACTTACAAATCCATTGGGTAAAAGAAGAATACCAAGTATTTGCCTTTGTAGTCAGATAATTTGATTTCTTTAAACTTTCCATTAACAACAGCAGTACCATTCCAATCTGGGGCTGGTTTGGAAACTTAAAAAAAGTAATATCAATAGTTAGAATTGTAATATTACGGTGTCAGGTCTCTGAACGATTCAAAATGACAAATATATTCTCATTCAATTGATAAATCATGCAAGATCAACAGCCTCTAGTACAAACAATACTGAGTTCATTGTTTTCAAGCACAGTGAGCAAATAACTATGTTTTCAGCATTCAGTCTGTCAAAGAAAATCCTATACTTGTCAAAACACTGCTGTTCTTAGTCAAAAATGCAATATAAAATTATGATTAATCCACACTAGCCAGGAAGTATATTGATCATAATTTAAGCGGTTACTCTTAATACCGAATAATACCGAATAATACCGGATAATACCGAATAATTCGAAATAACTACAGAATGATACATTTTTTCTGCAAATAACACTCATAATCGTATACTTTGAGGTTAAATATATATGAATATGGTATAAAAAACCTGTTTTTGGCATAATTATGGTGGTCTAAAAATGTCTGTTTCATATATTTGTGAGTGACCTCCCTTGAGAATGTATGGATTGTTTCCCTTGGTTTAATTTAGCTAATATTGGTCATTAAGTTTTTGTCCTAATATACTAGGTCCGCGATCTGATATTTAGCGCTTATTGGTATCTTATGTACTTTGATGTAAAATAAAATAAAAAATATAATTATTATTTCTATTATTCCAATTTATTTTTACATTTTCTGTTCTTTCGTGAAAAATGGCTATTAAGAACAAACGTATATATTAATAAGAGCCGAACCAATAGATTGCAGACTTGTACATTAATATAATGACATGATTCATGAAAACATGGACATATATGGTTTATATGTCCGTGATGAAAATAAATAAGAAAACATCACCTGTTTGTTTGTTATTTGTATTTCATGTAACAAGGCTTTTAAGTATACTCACTATATATTTATAACTCACTGTACATAATAGACATGGTATCAAAACCAAACAGTGAAAGTAATTCATCAAACTACATATCAGACACATTGTCCAAGCATTTTATTATACATTTACACATTGAATATATAAGGACCAAATGGCAAATCAAGGGAGGCAACCACAATATGAATACAAAGGGAGATAAATCTTGGATATCATAAATGCTTGATTACAGCAATCAAAACAATAGAAAATTATAATTTTATATCATATTCATATATATTTAACGTCAAAGTATACGATTATGAGTGTTATTTGCAGAAAAAATGTATTATTAGGTAGTTATTTCGAATTATTCGGTATTATCCGGTATTATTCGGTATTATTCGGTATTAAGTGTAACCCTAATTTAAGGATTTTGATGACAATTACTGGATTAAGTTAATTATGCAAACAAATGGATATTGAAATGAACATAATAAGGAAATGAAATGAAGAAGAACTTAATAGTGACCCCTAGAGATGGTGCACATATGTTTACACATTTTGACATTAGTCAAGTACCTGTGTGCAAGACTATAAATAAAAGTTGGAATGTGCATACATTTTCTCCAAGACGTAAGGAGGACAGCAAGTACAGCCGCTCAAAATACATCGCTAAACGTTTACTATTGCACGACAATAAGTTGAACATGAATAATCTAAATCACACTGTAAAGTACATTCAACTTCAACAGGAGTTCTACTATCATAATGAACAGATGAAAGAAGAATAAAGTGGGAACGCATACTTATCGCTTGACTCCACTGGAGCGAGTGTCCAAGCGATCGCTGACCACTTTGTGTAGCGCATGTTTCTTGTGGATAAACCTGTCCACCAAACATCGACTGACACATCTCCAGACAAGAGACATTCGCGACAAAAATCGCAAAAATCAAACCAAATGTGCGTACAATATTGCCGGTTGACTCCATCTTTACACGTCTAGCTATATGATGGTTTCCTGTTCTATGTAAACTGAATGAAGCAGGGTAACAGCTTAGCCGGAATGTATAAAGCCCCAAAATCCGTCCGTTTACCGATCTTTATCCAGAGTAGTCATTCCTGCTACTCTCCCAGATAATTAGTTTGTGCAATCTTTATGAACGATCTGGGATGATGAATACGCTTATCAGTTATCCAATAAATAAAATAATGTTATAGTTAGAGTTGAAACACGTATACTGTCATGTGAGATGACTGCAGTGGTGAATATTATGATAATTAAGAGAACAAGCACACTAATGTTGTTTGGACTAAATGCATGCATGCATACTCGCGTAATCGATATCTTCGACCTTTTAAAAGTTCAGTGCGGATTTTTGATGACGGCAGCGATAAATGCTTTAATCGTAGATATTTCATTTCGAAATTATACGGATATGAAATGCTTCCCTGAAACAGATTATATGATGGTGGATCGTATTTTAACACATCACACCTAACAGAATTGTGTTATAAATTTTTTTGGCTTGATAAATTATTATATAATGTGAGCCAATCCCATGTATTTGGTGGACTTCCGATGTCCATTTCTGTATCCCGCTACATCTCCTTAGACCAATACACATTTAATATCACCTATGGTGTTTTAAAGCTGTTTTTATTATTTTATCTTCTTATTTTCTGGTCCGATGCTACTGTGGTGTTATGATACAGTAGAGATCATTTTCTTCTTACTAGAGTTACTATTCCTTGAAAAGTTAGATATCATTGATGAATTGATCAACGTTCACATGACGCCGCAAGGTAACTTTCTCTAGTTATATACTTAAATTTAATTCAATTTTCTTTCAATTAAGACCGCAATGATATCTCTGGTACAAAAAACTGAACAAGTTATAACGATTTCATACCCAGTCATATATTAACAGTCATCCTGTATATAAACAATCGCATAAGTTTCTAATACATACATTGGTAAAGTACTACATATAGTATTGAACAAAGTAAATGACTACATTCTTTTCAATAACTAGTTCTCAACATCACACGAAACGACTATGATTGCCTTGTTCAACGTTACCTACAAGATGTTATGCGTATTGTGGCTACAGCTGCATTACTGACATTTCTGTTAGCCATAATGACGGTACTAACCTGATACTGTAATACATGCATATGCAAAAACGCAGAAAATAACGTATGACTGTTTAAGGTTTTATCTGCACCTGTCTTGTATATGTTAAGTAATGCATGTTGTAATAAAACTGTTCTATGACGATTTAATTAGCATTGTATGCATGTTTTGCATTGTTTGTACATTGTATATATGAATTACTTGACGTATGATTGTGCTGTTTATGTTGTTTGATAGATGACCTCGAGTGAGATCAGCCTTATAGGCTTATAGATCGTCGATCTTTAAATTATTATTATTAATATTATTATCTACATATTCTAGCACACGATTCGATTTTTTTCCACTTCATCATATACAAAAGAACCCATTTAAGTCTAGAACTTTACATAAACTTTCTATTGGAATCAATTATATAATGCCATTAACGTCTATGTTATACTGCTTCGTTCATTGTTTACAATATCTGTAATTGTCAACATTATTGTATGTTTACTGTTTATACTTAAATATATAAATTAATAAATACATATAAAACAAAAAATGCTGGTACTGATGTTGCCGCTACTTCTGCGCCGACGACTCGAGGTCCTGCAAACCAGTTTCTATAACATTTAACATTAAATGCCCAGTTGACAGTATAAAATGACTGCATGCCTTAGTCTCTATTTTGTGTCAATTTGACATTTTTTAATTGGTTTATTCTGTGATAGGTCAAGAACTGTCGTATTCTGTCCTCATGGAGTCTCAGTAGTAACAACTGTAGACATTTCAGAACTCGATGCGTGTCGGGTTTACGTTCTTCCCCCGTATAATATAAATCATTATTTAAAGTATAGCATCAATGTATCCTTTTCAACTTGCAGACTGTTTTATTCACGAAAATTTAATTATCTCCTAATTCATTTTTTTTAGTAAAATGGTCACTCTTATAATTTGGAGGGTTGAAACCCTTATAGAGGTGTTCCGAATATCGACTATAGTTCAACCGTACTAAATCGATGGTTGAACCATAGTTAATGTTCGGAACACCTCTATATAGTTTGCTAACCTCCAAGTTCGAAGTTTTACCAGAGTAACTAGACCATAGATGAACTAGACAGAGTTTCACCATCCAACCATAGTCACCATAGTCACTATAGTTGCTGATCGAACCACCTCACTATACACTGGATAGTAAATTTGTACATATATTATGGATGATGTTTTACATTCCGGTAAATGCACATAAGTATTTTTTAATATCAAAAGTATTTTTGGAAAGGAGAGAATGTATACTAGCTTCGAGTTTTTTCAACATCATATCAATACGATTTGACTATTATCTTTGTATACAGGTGTTTCTTTTGCAACATTTACGCTCGTGCAATTAACCTGAGTTACCGGAACAACATGTACACTTTGACAGTACCACAATTGCAAACAACTTAATTATTTTTCAACGTTTTTTACAAAATTATTGCAGTATTAGTTATAGGACTGTTTAACGATAAAACAGTATACATTTCATCTTGCTATATTATGTACGTAGTTTCAAAAATATTACTAAAAAGCAAATATGACTACTTTCTAGGGTATACTCGTATATCGCCTTAAACTGCCACTCGGCAGATCCCGTGTTGGGCTGATTTTCTTCTTCCATGACATTGGCTACGGTCATGTCCTCCACATGTGAAGAAGTTGTCAGTCGCTTGTGGAAGAGCAAGTTTGTACTTGTTGTACATTTCTCCAGGAAAACTGGTTAGGTCAACTGGCCGTTGTACATGACTGACATATTGTTTAAAGTGACCGAAACGCCGATGGAAACAAAACAAACAAAACAATATCTTAAAATAGCAACGGTAATTGTCTCTCTAAAATACGCTTTGTGGTCAATGTATTTGTAAGTTCTGTCCATTAGGACGCTAGCGTAAATTGTATCGGTTAATCTCACTGGCGATATTATTCATTTCAATAATGAGTTCTTTTAGTCGGTTTTCAATCTAGCATATTTGCCTTTGTATTAAAAATAAAAGCTTCAATTACTTTAAAACCATTCCATTTTCTGATCAATACTCAATTATACACAATGGAAAAAACACAATGAATCTGACAAATTACCGATGCGAATTGCGAAAAAGCAATTAACGTGTTATTGTGGATGTTACGGCTTTGATGAAACGGGTCTGGTCTGGTTACAAAATGTATGAACTTCTTTACTAAGTATGCAGTGTTCGAAACAGAAATTCATATTCGATCTTTCCGTGCAATAACACTAGTCTGAAATTGTTTGCTAACAATATAACTTCGGATAAGTGGAACACTATACGTCATCTAAACTGTTTTCTATAACTTTACTTGCCAGCAAACATACACGCAGTGTGCAACCAATAATGCTTCAAAATACAGAAGTCGTAGTTTGGATTAAGTGTTTTCACTTCATACTTCTCTTCGCATGTGCCTCAAACGATGTGGTAAGGGGACATACCATTGATGATGTGGAAAGAGTGCTCAGTGATAAATTTGACCCAACAAAATACAATAAACTGATTATGGGACAGAGGGATTTATCTGTACCGATGAATATAACAGTAGATCTTGCAATTAAGTCAATTGTTCTAGTGGACGAGATACAGGAATCTGTTCAAGTGCTTGCTCTAATGTTTGTGGACTGGAAGGATGATCGGTTAGTTTGGAATAGCACTGAATACAACGGCACACATGAGGTAATGGTCAATAAAATACATTAAGTTTCATGTTTGTTATTCATATACAGTAAAACCTCAATAATAAGACCACACTTGGGACCCTTGAAAACTGGTGTTAAATGTTGAGGTGGTCTTAGTATTGAGGTTGACTAAAGAGCAAAACAGTGAACATAATATCTTGAACATTTTGTTCTTAATTTTGAGGTGGTCTTATTATTGAAGGGGTATTTAAGTGAGGTTTTACTGTACTTAGAATTGATTTAGACTATATAGTGTGAATTTGAGATAGAATCTAGGGTAAATACATAACTAAATTCCACGCCGCTTACTTTGAGATTTGAATGTGGATGAGTAATTAATGCTGAGTAAGACAGTTATAAACAATACTTCCACCAAACCTCCGATTCATGGTCAAAATGTATAGAAAGTGTATCAAAACGAATAATTGCCACTCAATAAGATTGGTTATATACTGTGTACCCTAAAACCAGACCGGAAGTTTCCAGCGTTTAAACCGGTGCCGGAATATATGAATGCTCTGGGCTGAACCTCGTTTCCGCTCAAACAGAAACTGTTGGCGAAGAGAGGTTATTGCCCTGCATTAGATATAACAGTGAACTGATTAATGAATGTAATTGCATGTCATGCTTCTTTTGTTGAAAGTAAATCCATGTTGGTTAGTACATTAAACCATACGATAATATATTGGTATGTTTTATGACGTGCTAATATATCGCATTCTGTTGAATGTAAATACAATATTGTCTTGTACAACCGACAATTACCGTATTCTTCATCGATATATTAATTTCTGAATGACGCTTGTTTCTATTGCCAGGTATTTATGCCGGTAGAAAATGTGTGGCACCCTGAAATGTTTGTTGAACTGATAACATCTGAACCAATTATGATTGGAGATGTAGCGAGGCAGCTGACATGGCACAATAGCTCGGGGATGGCTAGATGGACAATTGGTTAGTACACAATTTTATAGTATGTCTTTATAAAACAATGCATGGAATAATATATGCATGGAAAATATCTGTTAAATAACCAACCATAGAGTGAACAGTTATTACAAATGTGTGTCTGGGTAATTTTCTCTCTTGACATCTTACTGATGACTAATTCATTGCTATTAATATCAACCTACTGTTAGTATGAAGCATAACATGCTCTACATGCACTTTGGCACTGCTCTAAGAAAACCATTGTGTATATATGCTTTGCTCATTTGTTCGTTCTCATCTACTATGAATGCCCGTTTTTCTACGTTTAAATCAGCTTTTCAGTACAATTTCTAGTTACATCTAATACCGATCCGAGCATGTTTTCTATTTTCAGTGGAGATGCTCAAATTCTCGTGTTCCTTTGACCTCACGTCATTTCCATGGGATGTTCAAACTTGTGAAATTGTGTTCACCGTATGGGGATATCTCAAACAGCATATTAATCTTTCATCTAACATTGATTCCATTATATTAGACTATTACGAAGAAAGTAGTTCATGGGAAATTGTCCCAGGTCGAGTTTATAAAGCAGACACTAAAACCAAATCTCGCGTGGCGTATCAATTTGTACTACGGCGTCGTCCTGAGTTTTTCGTTATTACCATTTTTTTACCGATCATATTATTAAGTGTCATGAGTCTTCTCGTATATGCAGTGCCGATAGAATCAGGCGAAAGAATATCGTTTTCTCTGAACACTTTGTTGTCCATAGTATTGTTTATCACATTGTTAAGTGCAAACGTGCCACAGAGCGCTGAAACCATACCTGCTATGTGCTATTTTCTTCTATTTGAATTAATCCAGTGCCTTATGGTCTGTATGTGTAACATTATCAGTATACATTATTATTACAAAGATATCAAGAATGGAAAACCTGGAATATTATGGCAAAGATTTTTGGCTTACTGCCGACGAAACGGATGCACGAAATGCATGAAAGTAAAGCAGGAATATAACAATGATGACGTGATTCAGATTAACAATAAGAATGAGGGTGACATCGTTAAGGTCACTACAGAGAAGTCGCAAGTTAATCAGATGGACGTTGATTGGAAAGACATTAGTAGAACGCTAGATAACATTTTCCTGTTGGGGATGATTTTGTTTAGTGTATTTTGCTACGGTATGTTTGCATATCATTTAATCGCTAGACAATGAATGAGTCCATTAGTATTCAAGCAAACGAACACTTAACAATCAATACACTTGAAGAATGAACTGATGAATCAGTACATTATTAATTTATTCAAAGAATCATGTGGCGTTCCTGTAGCTACGTATTCTCTCTCTTTTATACTAGGTCTCCGACAACAGTTGGCGGGGGTCATGACTGAAATGGCCACAACTACAAAACCTAGCTATCCCATACAGATCCCATCCCCATACAGATCCTATCCCCATACAAATCATGTCCTCATACAGATCCTTATGGTGCGAAATAAAACACAAATGGAGGAGTATTAATTGAAATTATTAAAGTTATACTGATTTTTGATACATGAGAGTTAACTGTTTTGTAGAGACGTGAATATTGCAAATGTGTTTTGTATTGAACTGAAGGTAACATAGAGTTCAAGAGTTTTCTCTCATGAGTCTTCTGACTGATTTATGTTGATTTTATTTAACACTTTTTTTGCCAAGTGGGGACACTTTGAGGTCGACAGTGGTTGTATTTCTCAGGTTCAAGAACGTTTCTCTCTTTCAAACTTATCTTTTTATTATGTATCTTCTTATGTTCTGGTCCGATGAAACTGTGGTGTTAGGATACAGTATAGATACTTTTCTTCTTACTACAGAGGGGAGAGAAAATCACCACTTCATACTTAAATTTCCAACTTGTCCTGCAGTTACTACGTATTCCTTGAAAACTTGATTGATGAATTGATCAACGTTCCCATGACACCGCAAAGGTAGCGTTCCCTAGTTATATACTGTAATTTAATTGTCTTTCAAATAAGACCGCAATAATATCTCTCGTACAATAACTGACCGTGTTATAACGAGTTCATATCCATATCCAAGCATACATTAACAGTCGCCCTGAAAAAACAATCGTATATATTTCTGATACAGAAATTGATGTAGTACTATAGAAAGTATCGAACAAAGTAAATGACTACATTTTCTTTCCATAACAAGTTCTCAACAGTATCCTCCTTATCACACGAATGGGCTATGATTGTCTTGTTCAACATTACCTACATGATGCCAGGCGTATTATAGCTAGAGCTGAATCACTGACATTTCTGCTAGCCATCATGCTAGTATTAACCTGATACTGTAGTACATGTACATGCATATGCAAAAACGCAGAAAATAACATGATAGCATATGATTGTTTATGGTTTTATCTGCATCTGTGTTGTATATGTTAAGTAATGCATGTTGTAACGAAACTGTTCTATGACGATTTAATTAGCATTGTATGCATGTTTTGTATTGTTTGTACATTGTATATATGAATTACTTGACGTATGATTGTGCTGTTTATGTTGGTTTGATATATGGCCTCGAGTCAGATAAGCCTTATAGGCTTATCGAGCGTCCGTCTTTAAATAAAATATCATTATCATTGTCTACATATTCTAGCTCACAACGACTCGAATATTTTTCCACTTCTGATTTCTTTTGTTCATCATATACGAAAAACCATTTAAGTCTGGAACATTACACATACTATTGGAATCAATTATATAATGTCATTAACGCCCATGTTATACTGCTTTATTAATTGTGTACACTATCTGTAATTGTCAACATTATTGTATGTGCACTGTATAAATTTAAATGAATAAATAAATACATTTAAACCTCCATAACAATAATGCTGATACTGCGTTGCCGCTACTTCTGCACCGACGACTCGAGGTCCTGCAAACCAGTGTCTGTAACATTTTAAATGAACTGCACAGCTCACAGCATACCATTACTGCAGGTCTTAGTCTCTGTTTGGGTAAATTAGGTATTTTAATTAGTTTATTCTGTGATAGGTCAAGGACTGTCGTATTTTGTCCTCATAGAGGCTCAGTTGTAACACCTGTAGACATTTCAGCACTCGATGCGTGTCGGGTTAACGTTCCTGACCGTCTAATATCGATCATTATTTCAAGTATAGCGCCAATGTATCCTTTTCAAATTGCAGACTGTTTTATTCACGAGAATGTAATTATCTGCAAAATTATTTTTTTAGTAAAATATATTCATGCGTTTGATTTAACGTTTCATTACATGTATTCACAGCACAATAGAAATCCCACCCGGCTAGGTCAGTTGGTAAAGCGCTTTTAAATGTCCCTCGGCCGATTCCTGTGTTTGGCAGGTAATGTTCTTTCGTGACATTTGCTACGGTCATGTCCTCCACATGTTGAGAAGTTGTCAGTGGCTTGTGGAAGAGCAAGTCTTTACTGGTTGACAATTAATTCCAGGAAAACTAGTTAAGTCAACTGGTCACTGTACATGACTGATGTATTGTTGAAAGTGGACGAAACCCCGATGGAAACAAAACAAACAAAACGATATTGTAAAATAGAAACGGTAATTGTCTCTTTAAAATACGGTTTGTGGTCAATGTATTTTAACTGTCCATTAGGACGCGAGTGTAAAATGAATTGCTTAATCTAACTGGCTATATTATTCATTTTGATAAAGAGTTCTTTTCCTTCTTTTAGTCAGTTGTCAATCCAGGATATTTGCTTTGTATTTAAAATAAAAGCTTCAATTACTTTAATACCATTCCATTTTCTGATCAATACACAATTATAAAAAAAATGAAAAAACAAACAAAATGAATCGGACAAATTACCGATGCTAGTCGCGAACAAGTTATTAACGTGTTAATGTGATGTTATGGCAGTGATAAATGTGTTCGAAACAGAAATTCATATTCGATCTTTCAGTGCCATTACACTGGTCTGAAAGTGTTTGCTATAAATATTACTTCGGATAAGTGGAACAATATGCGTCATCCAAACTGTTTTCTAAAACTTTAATTGCCAGCAAATATACACGCAGTATGCAACCTACAATGCTTCCGAATACAGAAGTTGCCGTTTGGATGAAGTATTTGTACTTGATGATTCTCTTAGCATGTGCTGCAAACGATGTGGTGAAGGGACATACCATTGGTGATGTAGAAAGAGTGCTCAGTGATATATTTGACCCAACCAAATACAATAAACTGATTATGGGACAGACGGATTTATCTGTACCAATGAATATAACAGTAGATCTTGCACTGAAGTCAATTGTTCAAGTGGACGAGACACATGAATCTGTTCAAGTGCTTGCTCTTATGTTTGTGGACTGGAAGGATGATCGTTTAGTTTGGAATAGCACTGAATACAACGGCACACATGAGGTAATGATTAATAAAATACATTAAGTTTCATGTTTGTTATTCATATACAGTAAAACCTCAATAATAAGACAACACTTGGGACCCTTGAAAACTGGTGATATTAATGTTGAGGTGGTCTTTAAGTGAGGTGTTACCGTACTTAGAATTGATTTAGACTGTGTGGTGTGAATATGAGACAGAATCTAGAGTAATGACTTACTTAGTGACATATGGTCGTTCAGATTTGAGTGTGGATCGGAGAATGTGTGTGAGTAATAAATGCTGTAATTGATGAATGTAATTGCATGTCATGCTTATTTTATTGAAAGTAAATCCATGTTGGTATGTGCATTATACCATACGATAATCCATTGGTATGTTTTATAACGTGCTAAGATATCGCATTCTGTTGAATGTAAATACAATATTGTCTTGTACAACCGACAGTTACCGTATTCTTCATCGATATATTAATTTCTGAATGACGCTTGTTTCTATTGCCAGGTATTTATGCCGGTAGAAAATGTGTGGCACCCTGAAATGTTTGTTGAACTGATAACATCTGAACCAATTATGATTGGAGATGTAGCGAGGCAGCTGACATGGCACAATAGCTCGGGGATGGCTAGATGGACACTTGGTTAGTACACAATTTTATAGTATGTCTTTATAAAACAATGCATGGAATAATATATGCATGGAAAATATCTGTTAAAGAACCAACCATAGAGTGAACAGTTATTACAAATGTGTGTCTGGGTAATTTTCTCTCTTGACATTTTACTGATGACTAATTCATTGCTATTAATATCAACCTACTGTTAGTATGAAGCATAACATGCTCTACATGCACTTTGGCACTGCTCTAAGAAAACCATTGTGTATATATGCTTTGCTCATTTGTTCGTTCTCATCTACTATGAATGCCTGTTTTTCTACGTTTAAATCAGCTTTTCAGTACAATTTCTAGTTACATCTAATACCGATCCGAGCATGTTTTCTATTTTCAGTGGATATGTTCAAATTCTCGTGTTCCTTTGACCTCACGTCATTTCCATGGGATGTTCAAACTTGTGAAATTGTGTTCACCGTATGGGGATATCTCAAACAGCATATTAATCTTTCATCTAACATTGATTCCATTATATTAGACTATTACGAAGAAAGTAGGTCATGGGAAATTGTCCCAGGTCGAGTTTATAAAGCAGACACTAAAACCAAATCTCGCGTGGCGTATCAATTTGTACTACGGCGTCGTCCTGAGTTTTTCGTTATTACCATTTTTTTACCGATCATATTCTTAAGTGTCACGAGTCTCCTTGTATATGCAGTGCCGATAGAATCAGGCGAAAGAATATCATTTTCTCTGACAACTTTGTTGTCCATAGTGTTGTTTATTACATTGTTAAGTGCAAACTTGCCACAGAGCGCGGAAACCATACCTGCTATGTGCTTTTTTCTTCTCTTTGAATTAATCCAGTGCCTTATGGTCTGTATGTGTAACATTATCAGTATAAATTATTATTACAAGGATATCAAGAAGGGAAAACCTGGAATATTTTGGCAAAGATGTTTGGCTTACTGCCGACGAAACGGATGCACGAAATGTACGAAAGTAAAGCAGGACTATAACAATGATGAAGTGATTCAGATAAACAATAAGAATGAGGGTGACATCGTTAAGGTCACTGGGAAGAAGTCGCAAATTAATCACATGGATGTTGATTGGAAAGACATTAGTAGAATGCTAGATAACATTTTCCTGATAGGGATGATTTTGTTCAGTGTATTTTGCTACGGTATGTTTGCATATCATTTGGTCGGTAGACAATGAATGAGTTCATTAGTATTCAAGCAAGGGAACTTCTAACATTGGCTTAAACAATCGATTCACTTGGAGAATGATCGCTAATTCAATTCATGTATTAAAGGGAGCAGATTTTTTACGGGTAGACAAGATTCATGTTTTCATAAGTGAACAGGCGGGTAACGACAGGGAGACATGACAACATGACTATGCTTTTATATTAGGTCTGTGACAAAATAGAGAGGGGATTAATACTGAAATGGCCGCACCTACAAAACATTAAAGTTATATTGATTTTTCTTACATGGGAGTTTACTGTTTTGTAGAGACGTGACGATAGCAATTGTGCTTTGTATTGTACTGTAGGTAACATAGAGTAAAACAGTGTTCAATATGATATGCCCAGATTAAAATCCAATTGAACGAAATATGCAAGCACACCGATAGCGGAAGTATGTGTAACGAAATATATGTTTTCATTTGTTCTATTTCATCCTCAACAAAAGTGGAACAGTTATATTTCCTTTTATTAACTACAATGGCTCCGAGGCACGACAGTTAGTTAACACTGTTACTATTGACCTCATATTGTTATTGGTTTACATAGAGGATCTAACATGAGTGTATAGATAATGAAAAAGATCATGTGAGACATTTTTTCAAACTTTCTTTTATCAATAAAGGCATTGATTTTATTGATATACAAAGCGTATTAAGAAATAACACTGTTAAATCTTTAATTCCTTTGTACTTTAAAAATTTAGAACTACCTATTATTTCTTATAAATACAATAAACCTATACGCAAGGCAGTATTTAACTATAACAATATTACTACTGATCTCAATATCTCGGATAACAATTCTGACCAATATGGAAGGAATTCTTGAGACTGTTCAAATTCTAAATATCTATATAAACCCGCAGGACATATAATCACAGGCAACCTTAAAATGAGGAATTTAATTTCTAAGGGCAGATATCAATGCCCTTACGTCCTGGAAGAATGAAATTATAAAAATCATGGATCTAAGAATTAAGTTTTATCAATCTAATCCAAATCTCCTACCTAAAGATCCGAAAGTGTCCTTCCGTATTTTCAAAAATAAAATAAAAGATTTATACAACAAATTGCATTTTTGATTTGACATTTTAAGGTTACTTCTATTCTGATGTTACTATTGTAGTTACGGGGAGCAAGGTCAGTATAAGGCTGCTTGTTCCTCCGTGCTGGATTAGTTACTGTATGTCTGTTGATATGTACGTGATGGTTGGTTGTTTTTAATGATTAGTTACTGCCTACTTAGTCAATTTATGTATATATGTTGGAAATCAATGACCATATAGCGATAAAGTGTGAGGTTAGCTAGCTGTTAAATCGATTTAAACCCCCAGCATTTTATGCTGACAGTTCCAAGACTGTAATTCGCTATATGATTGTTGTTTCTGTTTATGTTATGAATGTGTTTTGTATTTCCCTTTCCCCTATGCAATTCTGTCACTTTATACAGTGTTCAGATTGTTTCCTGCCCATTTTGACCTATTAAGGCCAGTTGTCTTGACTTGTCCTGTGATCTTTTCCATCCATTAATTCCCACCTCCCCTTCCCTTACTGTCCACTTTGATTCTCCTAGTTATTCCTTGTGGTCTGCTGGGCCATTCCTTGCGCATCAGTTCCTTAATATGTGTACCGTTTTACCTCCTTTAGTACCTTATGTTTTGTAGATTGTTGTTTTTCCGGAGATCTGCGTGGGGAGGCATTGTCTTATGTATGTGGCTTTCCCTGTAGTTACGTATTCTCTCTCTTTTATTGAATTTATTAAACGAGTCGGTCAAAATGAGATATCTTTTTGGCCGACGAGTTTAATTAATTCAATAAAATATGAACACGAATGCTAGATTATATTTATCACATAACTTGTAAACGGGCTTAAAACAAAAAAATCACACAGACTCGTTTCTCTAGCCGCCCCTGCATTTTGTCTCTACTTTAGTGGTTCGGTCGAGAAAAAGTAGTTCCAAAGATTTTCACAGAATAAAAAACGACGATTAATACCGATAATTAAACCAAATGCTATGTCGAATGTTGAAACAAAATTAACAACATGATCGATAATTTACTGCAGTTTTAAGGAAACATTGAAGAAGTTCAAAATTTAGTGCACACGCACTGCTGTGACGACATGAAGCTGTGACGTCACCGAGTCCATTCTAAAGTAAAATCATTGTCTGAACGTAAATCAACAGATCTACGTTGACACAGTTAAAAATATGTCACTGTGAGTCGCTGTCAATCATTTGTACTCGTTTTCTCGGTGTGGTCTAATCTGTTTTATGTTCACATAAAAAAACCACCGTGATCCGGATGATGGACAGCGAACCATGTGTTGATACCTCCAGACAAGCTGAAATGTGCACTCGCATCGGATTTGAAGTACGCGTTCAGCTCGCAATGGTTAGAATTCTGATAAACTTTCGTTTATAAGCTGTTTGGCATTTAAACGATCGCGAAATGCTACATATTTGTCGTAGACCGATTCGCGAAAGTCGGCCATGTTTGTTTGGATTTCTGACAGCGCGTATGAATATGTGATGCGGCCCTAATTTGCATAAATAATACACTAGCGTAATACGAGAAATAATGCATAGGTTATAATCACTCCCGTGCCGTATGTTATGTGATACACTTGTATATTCTAGTTTATGTCTATGGGCGAGAAAGTAAACAAGTACAATGCAATTAAAGACATTCTTGTTGATAAAATGTTAAAAAGTAACAAAGTATCCATTTGGACAAAAATGTAAACTTATAAACAAACCCCGATCTCACAAAGCATCTCAAATAGAAATCTCTGCTTAATATTGCGATTTTGCTCAAATCAGAGCTTGGGTTTGAGACAGATCCCATTTTGCATCTCTTGAAAATATTCTGAGAAAAAACTTTTCTAATTGTTGTGTTGTAATACCAATTTTGAGTCCAGTTTCAGATGAGAAAAAAATCAACGATTTGAGACAATAGGGTCGGGAGATCGTAGCCAGGTTTAAACCCAGTGGTTATTTTGCCACTGATCCTAACCAAGGCGGTAATTATGTTTTAATGCATATATATGTGTGTGCATTGTCCCTTTTGTCTTCGTATTTGTTTACTTGTATGTATGTGTTTTAATGTCTTATTGTCCCTCTTGCCTTTGTATTTGTTTACTTGTATGTGTGTATTTGCATGTCTCCTTGTCCCTTTTGCCTTTGTATTTGTTTACTTGTATGTGTGTATTTGCATGTCTCCTTGTCCCTTTTGCCTTTGTATTTGTTTACTTGTATGTGTGTATTTGCATGTCTCCTTGTCCCTCTTGCCTTTGTATTTGTTTACTTGTATGTGTGTATTTGCATGTCTCCTTGTCCCTTTGTATTTGTTTACTTGTATGTGTGTATTTGCATGTCTCCTGGTCCCTTTTGCCTTTGTATTTGTTTACTTGTATGTGTGTATTTGCATGTCTCCTTGTCCCTTTTGCCTTTGTATTTGTTTACTTGTATGTGTGTATTTGAATGTCTCCTTGTCCCTCTTGCCTTTGTATGTGTTTACTTGTATGTGTGTATTTGCATGTCTCCTTGTCGCTTTTGCCTTTGTATTTGTTTACTTGTATGTATGTGTTTTAATGCCTCCTTGTCCCTTTTGCCTTTGTATTTGTTAAATTCTATGTGTGCACTTTAATGTCTCCTTTTCCCTTTTGCCTTTGTATTTGTTTACTTGTATGTGTGTATTTTCATGTCTCCTTGTCCCTTTTGCCTTTGTATTTGTTAACCTGTATGAATGTATTTCAATGCCTCCTTGTTACCTTCGCGTGACTGTGTACTTTGATGCGGCAATTCTTGCTCTACAGTTTCATTCATTGTTTTCGTTCACATCTCAACAGCGATATTATTCATTTCAATAATGAGTTCCATTTAGTGATCAATCCTGTATGTTTGTCTTTCCATGAAAATAAAAGCTTCACGTTCTATTTTACCATTACGTTTTCGATCAATAATCCATTAACAAAATGGATAAAAACAATGAACAGGACAAATTGCCGTTGCAACTTGCGAACCAGTAATTAACAAGCTATTGTGGTTTAACGACAGTGATCGATGTGTCTGGTAACTAAATATTATGTTTTAAATATACTTTAGGACAAAAAACGTGAGTTGAAAGAGCTGCCACATAATGGGTACGCGATGTCGGGCGTCAGTTGAGGCTGCAGCGATAATTGTAGACATCGAGATGTTGGGTCATACTCCTACGGCGTCTTTGGTCAGGATAAGGCGGCGATGTCCGTATGTTTGATTGTAATCTTTAATTATCTAGTTATGAACAAAATAGGAATCGTAGGGCTTGTATCGATATCGATCCAGAAAATCCACACAAGAGCAAATGGTTCGGTTGTAAAGAATGCGAACAACGTAATACATCATCAACAAACTCAAATGACGCAACCAAAACCCAATATAGAATGTAAATATATCTCACTAACTCTAATATGGTGTGAATTAAATCCTCAAATCCGATGTGATGCAGTATGAGAACCTGACGGTGATGCTATGGCGGCATTTTCGTGACTGGACTTGGTACACTTTGTTTGGAAACAAGTACCCAAAATATACCGTATTAGCACACATCCTCATTTGCAGCAGTTTCTGGGTGGATACCCTTAAGTCATGTTAATTCATAACAGGAGCGTAAACTACAGCAGGGTGCGATTTTCCTCTTGATTGCATGAACGAATGTCCGAACAGATTGTTCAATGGTCTTCTGGAGTCAGCCAAAGGCCGTTTTACAGATATCTCTATAGACGTGTTACCATATAATTAGTCCTTTGGTGAGACTTTAGCCACAGTTTTCAATACCAACATAGTCGAAAACGAAATCTACCGACACTGTTGTCGTGCTTAAAACAGAGACACGAATGTTTCGAGTAAAAATATAACAAAGCAAATATCTTTCAATGTAAAGCCGATCGAAACTACGCTGCATTTTCCGTTTTACAGTATTCAGTCACATTTCTCAGTGCCACTGCTTTGTTGCTAAAGTGCAGGACTTGTCAAACGACGTGTTACAGAAGAAGGAATAGTTATAAACTCTTAATTATTCTACTTATTATTTGTGAATGACGTTTGCCCTGTCTCCATTCAAATACTTATTCATGTCATCAAGTCCATGTTGTAATATTTACACCCTTCTTTTTGCTTCAACATCATCAAAATATTATTCTGTGGTACTGTTCTATACGCAAACGCAAACAAGGTGCGCACTTCTTTTTATAAAAAGTTTTGATACTCCGGTTATTAATATGTAATAATGTACGCATAAGCCGAACACTCTCCAGTATATATTTGAGTATTTTGAGGCTTATGATTTACTTACATTATACTGCATTAGAACATAATCCAAGGACTGATGGTGCTAGGAGGCACTTCCAAGTCAAGACTGCGCGTTTCCATATGATCGTAATAGAAATTAATACGCGACTATTCGGGTGAGCTCATTCGCCAAAAATGACACAAGTAATCCAGAAAAGCCGTTTATATCAAAACTCCCGCCATTGTACAATTTATATATCCCTGACAAATCAGCCATATACTTATCAAATCTATAATAAAATCAGAGGAATCTACATGTACTTTTTTCTTGAGACGATGAATATGGCGGTACTTCGAGTTGACGATGATAGCAATTAGACGCTAAAGCGCCTAAAAAATCACAAAGTGAGAAAAACGAGCGGTATGCGATTCGAGGGAAATATTTATATGTGAATACATAACGTTATTGCTGTCATACACGTTGTATTACGAAAATGTACAGTGATTGTTAAATTTCTACTAGCTGGTTTTATTTAAGACATACCCAACTTCTATAAATGTGCTCTTACTGGAATCTTTTCCATATTTAACGTAAATAACATGAGTTCCAAAGCTTGTGCCACAGTTTCTTACCAGGGCATATTAACCTCCCATTATAATATACTGACTGTCTTGTAAGATGTTTACCGCACGATTGTTCTCGTCTTATTTTGCGAGGTATCGTACCCACGGTCTCCCGCATATAGCGATAACTCTTCCACTTAAGAAAATGATGTTTGACAAATATATTAAAATCCTGTAATTCCGATGGTTAATGCGATGAAAAAACTGTAAATGCTGTTTTATAATGTATTCCAATCCCTGTTAATACCTCGTCAAATGTTATATAATAACACATTTGCATGCATGGGCGGGTTCCCGGATTGGGCCTGGCGGGGGCGTATTGTCAGGGGCTTTTGGTGTTACCTTATAAAACGGCAATAACTGTGTTTTTCTTCTTTATTTAAAAACATCATCATTATATAATATAATGCTGCAATAAATCAGAATCGCTTATTTGAAAATCTTACAATTAAAGATCTCTATACATTACACTCAGATCTACATGTAAGGTTGGGGAATCTTAGGGGACGCGCGCCGAGTGCGCCCCTCCCCTTGATCCGCTAGTGGCATGAACGTTAAGTATAGTATATAAATACATTGTACATAGTCTATATTCTTTCATTCTATTTCATATTGCCACATAGGTAAATGAATAAATGAAAGGAGCGCCGCTGTACGATTTTCAACCTCTTCTTTAAGTGACGTCATTTCCAGAAAACGTCACATGTGACGTCACCATGTACTGACAGTAGGCACTATTACACCATATGACAATATGAAAAAGAAGTAACCATATATAGTAAAGGTTGTTTCATGCTTGTAAATAGTGACATCACATGTTGCATTTTCTTGATATGACGTCACTTACAGAAGAGGTTGTAAATCCCATAGCAGCGCTTAAATTCTGATACGTTGGCAATAAAGAATCACCCGTTCCACTGTTTCCATATCCAACGTTGATTTGGATCACCTGTACATTGTTCTAACATTAATGACAAATTTATCTTGGATACTGTCAAACATTCATTCTTGTGTAGATGTTTCAATTCGAATTCCTGCAAAAGTGTGTATTAAAGTTAAGGATGTATCTTGCCCATCTAAGCATAAAATGTTTGAATTGGCTTCATCCAGTATTGTTGTTACATTGGCTAAAATATCTCTAAGAACCATTGCAACGTATAACTGATTGAAAATATGTGTTTTACCATTATCATACACAACTTGTAAAATAGCCTGACTGTTAAAAAAACGTTTTTTATGATGTACAAACATGTTTCTTCAACAAATACAGGTTAATACATTATCAGTTCATTCTTTGTAAATCCATATTTATTGATGCTTTAACTATATGAATTACAATTTTTATATTTGTTTAGGTAAACAAATGAATAAAACATGAACATAATATTACTTTAAATAATATCTTCATTTTACATCACTGGATTCACAAAGAGTTATACGAGTATTGTACGGAGGGTGATGACTGCATCATTATTTTGTTCTGATTTATTAAAACAATTCTGAAATGATACTGATACGGCCATTCCAAGCGTATTTATACCTTGATTTATTCAACAAACGGTTTGTGATTTTAGACTTGTAAACTAAATATGTGTACATAAAAAGCAGATTTTGCATTGTCTTCCAATCTTAATTTTATTTCGTATAGTCGGGAATTTAGTTCAGTAAAGATGGAACAACAATTGCTCAATTGTGATCAACATTGATCAATGATATTGGATGAATACCGTCCCGACACCGAGATTGTTATTGGACTAATAATTGTTTTTTTTTCGTCGGGTTTACGCACTTTTTCAACATTTCTTTCAGTCGCATACGGCGGCCAGTTGACCTTACCAGTTTTCCTGGAATTAATTATCAACCAGTACAAACATCAGACAACTTCGCCACATGTGGAGGCCTAGACCGTAGCTAATGTCACGGAAGATCACAGCCCAACTGAAATCGAACCAGGAACTGAGCCAATGTTGAAGTGAATAGGTCTATATTGAAACATTGTTGAAACGACAACGTTCTCAATACATGTACCAGCTATGCATTCGTATTTGGTCGTGTCAGTGCTTTGTCCGACGTTAGGTCAGTTTTCAACATTTAAGAAGTTGAACGACGATGTGCTAGGTCGGCATTCTTACAAGATATGTTTCCGGACCTGTGCGTATGTCAAGGTCGGTGTTAGCGATGTGCATTGATTCATGTGCCAACTTTACTGAGCTAGGAGCATGTGCCCTTCACACACAACAACACTGTGTTAATATATTCAAATATTACTGCATATACAACATGTATATTATACATAAACCCAACTCGTACTTCAACGCTTATTTATGATATGCACAGTGCATTTGCGTAGAATTTTGTACTATGATAATTGATATATCCATACCTTAGTATACAGCCATTGTATTTTTTCCGGTATTAATATCTCACATTCATCTTTAGTTAAACCCGCAGTATCAGACTCGTTCATGTCTGCTGGATATATACATTGCTGTATGTGTCTTAGGTGGTACTCCTCGGTGAACTCAAAGAACTAGAACAAAACAAGAAATATCTTAACAAGATGGTCGGCGTAATTTGAATGTATATATTTGTTGTGCTAAATGAAAAATTGCCGAGATGTTACGATTGCTGGTCACTCCAGATCCAAAATCGATGTTGGTAAATTCACCGAAATTCAGTCAAATTCGGCAAGGTTAACGTAAGGTTTGATTGGTTTACACAACACTGATATGCAAATAGCAAAACCATGTCAGTACGTACCATGGAAACTGAAATAGTATATGTTTACGTGTGATGTTGACGACGCAATACCAGTCGTTGCACATTCATATTAATATGCTCCTACTATTGCGTTTGTTACACCGAGACATCGAAACACCGCTTGTAACTCGAACATGCTCAAGCATAGGTGATTGTTTCTTTAGTTTCATATTACTACCAAGAATACATAGAAATATTATATAATTATACAGCGACTGAAAACAGACAGTTATTAGTCATTCATACTAATGCGCTTTCGGCATGCATTGTGGTACGTAAACTTATTATAAAATAGTAGGCCTATGGCCTTATTGTTGTCAATAGATGCTAATTCTACTGGCTCAGAAACAAGTTGGGTAATATTTTATTCAGTATCCCGGTCGGAAAAGCAACACAGTATATGCGTATCACATAGAAGAACAAATGAGCGCCGCTGAACGATTTCAAACTTCTTCTTTAAATGACGTCATTTCCAGAAAACTTCATATGTGACGTCACCATGTACTGACAGTAAGCAATATTTGTCTCATATGGCAATTTAGAATACAACCTACATTTTCAGCCAATGAAATGACAGAACGGCTCCCGTTAGGTTCTATGCTTATTCATTAAGAGATTCGGCTTTTCGCGGGTTTTTTAAGCTCCGCCTACTGCGAATCTTTGTGAGCGTTACCATATTTGGAAATTTATTATTCTTGTCCGTTAAGTTTTTACCCTTTCACACCACGTGATCGTTTTTACACTCTGTTTTATTTATGTTTCGTCAAAACAAGAGCGCCACGGAGCGAACACCTACGCTCGTTTATATTTATCGAAAAAGTGGCTTAACAAAATTATTAAAGTTAGTTATGGGCTTTGTTGTTTGCTGGCACCAAGTCTATGACAATACTGTTAAGTTTCACCTGCATGTACTTAATAGTTTTTTTTCTGTTTTGACCATTGATCGTTTTGATTATTGTGCCACTTAGCAAAATCTTAATGTGACCTTTTGGCTACGAACTTTGCTTATCCGTTTATAGGCTGTTCTGAAACCCCCATTTAGACAACTTTATTTTTCCAGTAAAGTAACAAACCAAGCGAACATGAACTTTAATTTCAAATGCATGAAAATCAATGGTCAGTGCAAACAATCCAACCAAGCAAAAAACAAGCAAAATACGATGAAACGTTATAAATTCGAAATAAACATGGTATCAATTATATGAACATCAATAAAATGTATTCAAAGGGACTACCAGTATGCACAAGGCTAAGTCTTAAACTGTTAAATGACAATCTCAATCGGTTTACCGCATTTTTCAAAAATAACTTTATTTACATTTTCCGGCAGAACCAATCTAAATGAAATTTGCATGCGTATCGGCCAATCAAAATGTAGGTTACATTCTAAGTCAGTTAGTAGATAGTAAGTAAAATCTTATTGGTTAAAAAGAGGGCTCGCTCGCTACGCTCGCTCCGCCCCTTCTTAATCAATAAGATTTTACTAACTATTACTTAGAATGCAACCTACATTTTCAGCCAATGAAATGACAGAACGGCTCCCGTTAAGTACTACGCTTATTCATTAAGAATTTCGACTTTTCGCGGGCTTTTTAAGCTCCGCCTTCTGCGAATCTGTGTGAGCGTTATTATATTTGGAAATTTACTATTCTTGTCCGTTCTAGCTTTTATTTTAAATGTGCATGCGTATCGGCCAATCAAAATGTAGGTTACATTCTAAGTCAGTTAGTAGATATTAAGTAAAATATTATTGGTTAAGAAGAGGGCTCGCTCGCTACGCTCGCTCCGCCCCTTCTTAATCAATAAGATTTTACTTAATATCTACTAACTATTACATAAAAACGAAGTGACCGTACGGAGTAAATATTGTTTCCTGCTTGCAAATAGTGACATCACATGTTGCGTATTCTTGAAATGACGTCACATACAGAGGAGGTCGTAAATCCCATAGCAGCGCTCAAATATTTTGTGAATTTGAAGGAAAGTTGAGAAGAAAATGTCCACGAACTTGCCTGCTGATTTCCTTTGTTCACATCACACTTGTCTAATGTCACACCTCTGTTTGTTATGAGTAAACAACCATCGATGTATTGGCTCGAAATCTGAAAACGGTTCGAATGGGTAAGCCATGCATGAAGAACGGGCAATGTGTATATAATTGTGTACATATCTTATATCTTAGTAGTAACATAGTACATTTAATAACGCACATTGTGTGATTTTAGATTTTCACTTTTGACTTTTAAGAAAAGTAAATTTCATGACAATCGACAAGTATTTTAATACAAAATGAGTTTCAAAAGTAATACAATGAAACTTAAAGAAGTTTGATTGGTAATAAAATGTGCGTTTTTTAAATGAAGCGTTTGTACAGGGTGTTAAAAAAATTCGTTCACAAAGTTTGAATTTTAGTATTTTTTTAAATGCTCGTCTCATCGAATTCGCTATATACCAATACTTTACTTCTGCTTGAGAGTTCAATACAAAACAGATATTCATGAAAAAAGCAGTGGTTTTCATTACGCGAAATAAAGCCAGTGTACACAGCATTCTTTTCATTTTATCGAAATTCAAACTTCGTGAACAAACGTGTTTAGCACCTTGTATACTTATACGCATTATTCTTCCTGGTTTTTCAAGATGTCTATATTCTTTTCGGGCATATATTTAGAAAACATTGGATAACAAATTTAATTCTAGTTATATTAAACAGCCTTAGACAGACATGGTTTTATTTTGTGCCCTAGGAATATGTGGCTGAGAAGTCCCGGTTTATTTGCCTTTCTTATGCTACCATTATCACATTCTATTTACAAGATAGCAACTCAACATAGGTCCAAAAACTCGGTGAAAAAAGCATGGAACATGAAATAAATTGGTTACATATTGATCTTTTACACAAAGACCTAAATACCACAGATGCGCAACTCGGCCAGATATCGTAAACTCCCGCGGAAAATAAAATCTCGCGAGAGCAGGTTAACGTTTACCAGATAATGGCGCATCGATACGATGTTAGCGGCAGACGTAGTCTAAAACAATATATTTTTGTCAAAATAAAGTATGAAACTCACTCTCTATTTTGTTATTCATACTCACATTAAATATATATTGTTTATAGTTACTTTTAAAGGAATGTCTTCTGAAAACGGGATATTTTAGACGTCTCTCGCGGCTGGCTGGCCATTTAATTTCAATGTTTAAACAATTTCTGTGATCTCATATAAATTGATAATTGACAGTAATAAATTAATTCTCTTGTGTTTAAATAAATTTGATTGGTCGATGCCTATTGTTTTGCAATTCATAAACCACGCCCTCGGCAGATTAGTTCTACTGGTCACTACTGTAATTGAAAATTCCCCTAGGTGTCAGCTGTAAAAACACTAGAATAATAAAACCCCAGGAGATCTTTGTTATGTGTTAAATTTGTAATAAACACAATCGGGTTTCAACTGTCTGTCATCCAAAATATTCATATTTCATAGATTTAGCCAGCCTCTTCCGACATTTGTTAATGTTAATTCGTGTTCAGAATTAAATTGATGTCACCACCCTTGTTACACAAGCAATACATACATTGATTTGACCTACTATTTTTTTTTATTTTTCACACCCTTGTGCTGGGGAAAATAGACGACTTGTGTACACAAACATGACATGCTCGCGTGATCTACATCATTTGTTTATTTGATTTTTACACAATTTTAAGATTATGTGAACCCAGATTGTTTTTCAAAGCAGCTTTTTAAAATATTTAATTGACATGGAAGTGTATTAGTACAATTAGAATTTGATGAAAATATCCAAAAATGAAGCGGAAAATAACCGACCTGTTTAGAAATAGTTATGAAGCAATAATGTTGGGAACATTTCTTTTAAATTGGATTGTTTTGATCGCCGTTTCTGGAAAAACTTTTAATATTAACCACATTCTTTTGGATTTGACGTCTTACAGTTGCTTTTTACAGTTGGGTAAGTTAGATATATGGTACTTGTTGTGAAAATCCGAGAATTTATAGGAAACTTAACGCGAGTCTGTGAAGAAATTACGCTTCAGCGTAAATTCGCTACCTATGATTTCTTGAATGCTGTTAATGCAAAAACTTGAATATATTGTAACCTAATATATTTTATATGCTTAAACTTAATACAAAAATTGATCGTTTGATAAGAATAAATAAATGGTTCGATTTTTACGAAAACATGAATCAATTTGCAACTGAAGGTCAGAGGCGTGATTCGGCGTTTCATTCGAGCAAAGACCTAAATGGTCTTTGTTTGGAGTAAAGGATCTTTACTTATATTAATTATTTATCATTGAAAGCTTCTTTAAGCGAATAAGGGTTTCAACACTGTCCAAATTGTGCAATACCAAATGGCGACGTCTAGCAGTTTTCCAAATCTCGCGCACCTGTTTCGTTTCTCGGATCGTCGAGTGAACGAACGAGACTTCGTTCTATGGCCCCTACTAGTAGCGCATCTATGGTATTTAGGTCATTGTTTTACATGATTATTTCTACTACGGAGTCAATTATGAAAATACATATGTGTTGAAACGAAGAAAATTTATTGAGTAAAATAGGCCAATACATTACCCATCCTTTGTTCCTGAGATTTTTTGGAAAATGGATGATGCCAAATTCCTTTACTTTGTCTAAATAGTACTGGAATGGCTTGCATCTATTTCGACGACGAATTACTCTCCTATCTGTTAGACCTGGACCCGGGTCTATCTATAACATATACAAATATATATTATATAATTAGGTTTAACTAATAATGCTTATCTGTTCGGGTCTGTGTCACCAATCTTATGAAATATGCTTACAATGCTTATCAAATCAGTTTTGTATCTTTCATCTTATGAAATATGCCTACAATGCTTATCCGATCAGTTTTGTGTCTTTCATCTTATGAAATATGCATACAATGCTTATCCGATCAGTTTTGTGTCTTTCATCTTATGAAATATGCATACAATGCTTATCCGATCAGTTTTGTGTCTTTCATCTTATGAAATATGCTTACAATGCTTATCAAATCAGTTTTGTATCTTTCATCTTATGAAATATGCCTACAATGCTTATCCGATCAGTTTTGTGTCTTTCATCTTATGAAATATGCTTACAATGCTTATCCAATCAGTTTCGTGTCTTACATGTTATAAAATGTGTTTGAAATGCTTAATCAATCCATGTTTTGATTTACAATTTATGAAATATGTTTTGTGGCTTGCATCTTATAAAATATATTTAATTAAACATGGTAATATACGAGAATATGTTTACCATGAAACGTATTTACAATGATTGACATTTTTTAAATATATTAGACCTTACAAATTGAAGAGAACATGTCAGGTCGGTGTACAATGAATACGCACTGAAATAATACACAGGTACAAACTACGTTTGCAATTGTAATAAATTCAAAGCTTTAAGTTATGAAACGAAGATCTTTTTCTAACATTTGATTGGCTTTGAAACTATAATTACGTCTCGTTTAGCATTCGGCCAATAATCATAGATAGTGTCTTTATACTCGTCCATCCAAACTTCAGCAAATCTTATAACATTTATTGTCCTGGAATTTCCCATGTTCCACACAAGTCTGTTCTTGAATAGATGGGCAATGTACGAACATGGTATAATCTCCACAATTCCTCCACATGTCCAAACCTGGTGATGGTAATAACCACAGGATAATGTCACGAGTTAATTCCCTTTATCCCGTATAGAGTCTCCCCCTTTGCCCGTCTATAGAATATGTATATCCAGTAGTATAGTTCTATAGAAGGGGCAAAGGTAGAGAACTCTAGATGAGATAAAGGTAACAAAATTGTAACAATCTCCTGCGGTAATAACAGTATGTAGTCATTAGTTCACAGATACTTTTTCTTATACAAGCGATTCTGTTATAGCATAAATTTATTAAAAACAAGTTTCCTTTTTTCCGCTATTTAAATTGGCTTGGTTTCTTACCAGAAAAAGTTCAGCAGCCAAAAAATAATACAATATAGAGTAAGAAACATCAATTTGTACGCGAATATCAGTTTTGAATTCAATGTGTCTTCTGTGAAGAACGTGTGCAACCTAACAGGTTATATACTGGTCAAAAGTGCTACCCAGCCAGTAAATTTACACATAGTTTCTAAAAGCTACTGGATAAATTATTTATTGAGTTTGATTTTGAACAGTATACTATACAATTTATTTTTCACATGAATCATACTAACAACTATCAATGCAGACATGTTAATCACATTCGTCGTTTCAGATTACTTTGTAATAATGTAAGGAAGATTCTCAAAATAGATGGTAGTTTTGTTCTTTTGATCAGAAATCGTCGACTTTGGCATGCACCTCTAGAGCTTATATGTGAAGTCAAGTCATACGTGTTATACAATGTTATATAGGCCACCGCCCAAAAATACACAACAATATATTTACGTGCAACAGAACACACATTCAAGAGTTGTGACATCAAATATATTACACAATAATACCTTCTTATAAAGAAAAGTGTTATGTATGTTTATGGAAACTATTAGTCAAGGAAAGGAGCGTGTTATATACATGTACCTTGACAGAGAGTTCTATCTGCTCGCTACCCCATACTTGCATACCTGTATCAAAACCTCCAAGTTGTAGAAACCAGGATTTCTTCATCGCTATCACCATACCTTGATTCATGCCTGTGCTATGTATAAAACAGTACTCAATTTTGAAAACACACTTTCTCGACTATTTAAGAAAATGTATCGCGGCTCAAATCTGAGGTAGTAATTGACCAAGAGTAACGAACTTCTAAAGAAAATATGTCATCGCTTCAAATTGCACACATGCGGCTTTTAAATGGATTGATTTTGAAAGAGCGGAGTTACGCCCCTTGATTACGTAAAACTGGACACATTTCTAGTTTTCTATAATAAAATATCTGCCACGGTTCCTTGCCAGCCCTTTGCAGCCATTTTTAGCTCAGTACATAGAATTTCATAATTCTGATTCATGACATGAATTAGAATTTAATTTCAGTGGTTGGGAGGTCAAACAATTTAAAATACTCCAATTGTATCGATATGTCCTGTATTGGCAGATTTGCGAATCCAATGTTACAGAAGTGGTATGTATTACATACGGAATGGGGTCCGATCTGTTCCTGCCATCTAAAAATTCATTTCGATAGAAACTATGGGCTTCATCTAGATTGAAAGCGAACATGGGAAACTTGTTGAATGTCCATCTAGTTGTTAAGTCGACACCAAAACTATCTCTTTTCAGAAGACCCACGTTGGGAGACAAGCACGCCTTTGGGTTCTCTTGCAGTCGGTTTAAAAGTGGTTCTAGCCATCCTGTTTGAATTCAAAAGTTGCATACGTAATTTATCAAATGAGCACCGCTGTACGATTTCCAACCTCTTCTTTAAGTGACGTCATTTCCAGAAAACGTCACATGGGACGTCACCATGTACTGACAGTAAGCAATATTTGCACAATATGGTAATATGAAAACGAAGTGACCAAATGGAGTAAATATTGTTTCATGCTTGCAAATAGTGACATCACATGTAGCGTTTTCTTGAAATGACGTCACTTACAGAAGAGGTTGTAAATCCTATAGAAGTGCCCAAATGCTAAATGTAAAGTTTAATTAACGTTGTATTAGAACAAAAGTGCAATATTGTGAAGAAACACGATTATTTTTATTTCTGATTTAATTTGTTGATTTATGTAGTACTGTTTAATGTCGTCAATGAAGTACTTTTACTGGCCATTATGTTACACCATTTATAGCACATTCATTCCTGTAAGCAAATATTAATAACAAGAAATTAGCAAGATATAGTGCAGATGTTGTATTAGAAATGGATTTTGGTAATTGAAAATGCATTGCGACCAATTTACCGAAATTCAGTGGAGTTCGGTACTTAGGTAACGTACCCTTTATCCGAAGGTTAACCAATCCGCGTCAAGGTCACAAACGTTGTTCAGTTGAATAAAAGTTGATTTAGTTGTTAACGTAATATTTGATTGGTTTACACAACACTGATATGCAAAAGCTGCGCCGAAAAACAAAGTACGCATGAAAACATTGCATAGAATATATGACCTCATTTTAAAAAAGAAACACGTTACGTGTTCGTCTTAATTTTTTGTTTTAACGTGTAATTTCAAAGCGAATAGAAATACATGTTTTGATAAAATCAATATGAAATACATGTATATCGATACCTGTAACAACTTCTATATGACAATCCATGGTGATAAAATAGTCTGCTTTACTTCTGTCTATGCCTGTTTGCCTTGCTCTCATAAGACCGACCGATTCGTTCATTCGTATAACCTCAACCATAGACAAAGCATCCACGTGAAAGTTGAGCTTGGATTTCAGCTCGGCTATTAAAGGAAGTCAAGTCAATTGACGTTATGATATTGCCGTGTACATAGCTTTTGTATGACAGACAATCGAATAACTCATATTACGTACAATTGTATTAATCAAAATCGATTCGTAAGATTGCGTCATCTAAATAACATAAAAACACATATGTCATACTCGCAAGATGGTGCCACATTGTGAACATATGATAATCAAAATTGATTTTAATGCGCTCCTTTTGTTTCGTAGTATTGTATTATGATATTTTTTAATCAAATGTATTGAATAATCTCTTAGGTGTACTTTTTTATGTTTATATACGTGAAATGCTTATAAATCTATTGAGTACTAAATGGTGTCTATTATGCATGAAATGTCATCTACTGAACAACTATATAATAGTATGTTAAATTTTGCATTAGTTTACTTCTTTTAAATAACATCTATTTTTATTATCACAGTGTGCATCTTACCAGTTTTTGAACCATCATCTATTAACAAAATCTCTGCTAGAAGTTTATGAGGTGTATTTTGAAGTATACTGTATACAGTTCTTAATAGTACACTAAGTCTTTCATCGCGAAATGGTATTATTATACTGACTTCCGGCAAATCCCCATACACCATATTCCTACACCTGAAAATAGTTCAGACTATTGCATATTACATAGAATGTGAAAAACTTGTAAAACTTATACCAATCATTATCAATGACTTCTTCCTGGGATACTAACCAGAACTAATGCCAAGATACTGAACAAGATAACAACTTTCAGAACAAGAGGGCGGCTCTACCCTCGACCAGGGGTCTTACTAGGGATATAAACTGACACAGTTTGTATCGAACAAGATATAATTATAGGATCCATAAAACAATGGTGTATTCAAGGTTGCAGATTATTCAAGTAGCGCCACTCGTTGTACGGATAGTTTTGTATCCAAACAGATCTCACTTATATTTTTACTTCCGTTTATATAACATGTTGCCTGTATCTATTAATATACAATGCTAATTTCCTATCATAATCATTACACTCACAATCTGGACATAAAGCAAATATATTTGAATTATAATTAAATTAGATTTAATGCAATTGCTTTACTAGTTAAACAGCTGTATAGGTTGTAGATAAAGTAAAACTGTACGCACACATCCGGTCTAGTGTCGGGTAATACACGATATATGGACACCATGTCACTGATGAAAGCATCGTAGTCGTGTTTACGTAACAGTTTGTCCCTCTCTTCCATATCTTCTGGTTCTAATTGTGCCATACTTATTGCTGCATCTTCACCGTAAGCTCCTGTAACCATGGTAACGATACACACAATATTTAATCACATTCGCATTACAACGGTGGGCACCGACACAGATATTCCGTCAGTGATTTCACAGAATATCTGAACAGAGATCTTTTGCAAATGTTCACGACCTATTTTTGAATACCAAACCAACAGCTAATCGAAAGAGCTTATACGTTAACTAGATCTAGATGAAATATCGCAACTGTCATTGGAAAATGTTTTATCGTATGATACTCGTTGTCTAGCGCGTTCATGGTTGGTTCGTGCACCAATCATTCCTTACACAAATATAACAGATGATTTTAATTTTAAGCACCACCACTTAACTGCATAGTCTGCAGTTCTGGAACATTATACATGTACTTGTCTTGACGCTCAAATCTCATTTGTTTTATTTAATATTCTTATTTTAATTAAGTTTAAACATATTTAGGGATAATGAAGTTCGTAATCAAAGCCCGCTCAGCGCGGGGCTAGAACTTACGACCTTCGGATCAGGAGTCAGTTATTATCATTATCTCGTGTTAACATTATATGCAATCACCCTCTATCGGATCTGATATTTATATGATACACCACCCTATAATACTAATAACAAACGCCGTTCCGAAGATCACCGAATGTTTCCAGTGTTGAGTAATAAAATATATCAAACAAAATAGAAATATTTACGAAAAATGGAAATTTCGAATTATATTTGGTAAAATAATGTCCTTAATACAGATAGTATTCTCATGATTTCTTACCTGGCCCGTATTGTATGTGTTTGTCTACAGTCTTCAATTGTTCTTGATGCTGTGATGCACTTATGTTATTTCCAACTCGAGATGTCTCATTGATCAGCGCTTCATACTGTCGTTTTATATCCGCAATCATCTCTTCGCAAATATCATCACGTTCATCACCGGTCAAGGTTCGCTCGGGGAAATAAACCACAAACACTACGAGCGATGTCATATACATTATTAGCGCACATTTCATCAGTATCCATTTCATTTCTATACAGCAGTCACTGAATATGTGTACCTCTCATCGTTCTATTAAAATAACATCTGATGGATGTGTAAATATATTAGGATATAATCATATGTAAATCCACAAGTAAAACTTTAAGGCGATTAAGTACATCTGTTGCACTCAATCGATTCCTTTACACGTTCTATCAACCTCATGGTATGCATGTCAGCTGTCAGTATGAAATGTTGATCAAAATAGTTATTCTAATGAGCTCTGTTGGCAATTAGTTATAAGCTATTAGTTCGATAAAGCAAGTTGTTTTACTAATTACGAGATCGTAGATTCGATTATCGCGCTCTCCAAATGCTCATTGAGGCATTGTTTAAACAAAATATCTCTAACGTACACTTAACAAAATGTATAAGTGTGCACATATACAAATGTCCATATCACAGTCAATATTGGTCTGATTTTATTGAAATTTACAACAAGTATAGCTTAGGTACTTTGCATGGTATTTCATTTATTTTATTTTGCTTAACTACACATTTAAGAAAGAAAATAGACAAATGCCATGATGCGTCAAAATGTCAATGTTGCAATCCAAGTAAATGATGATCCGAATGATTAAAATGAGTCGGATAGCGCGTTTGTAAGCCCTCACTAATGACCATATATAAGTGGCTGTTATAGAATGTCCACGCTGTTGTCAAGGGAAGCAATCAACCAATTTGCGCTATTGGTGAGTGATATTGGTAGCATTTGATAATAATCTATCAAAAACAAAATTTTGGATCATTTTGATAAAACTGAATGCCACCAACATTTAATTGTAAAATAATTCTGATGAAAACTTTAAACTGAAGTACATCAGGTTAGCCCAACCTCAGCCTTTTCTCCGTCAAATTTACGGACAAGCATGAACATTTCAATTCACCTATTTTGAAATATGACGGTCGTTAATAAAGCCGCACAATACCTGAAATTACTGTTCGAATTTAAAGTTAACATTACTTTCCTAATTTCTATTCTTAAGAAGTTGTGGCCACGTATTCTGAAATGGTGGTCGGATCGGATAGAATTAACATGTTTTGCTGGCAAATATGTAACCCTGATTGACACATCAACACACATCCACCACTTATATGGTACACACTTGCATATACAACCACCCAACAAGTCAGCAAACATTGGGGAACGTGAATAATTTCAAGAAATCAATCAGATCTAGGAGAAACATATAACCGATTTTATATAATCACAACGTGGTTTAAATTACCCCTCGCTGATAGGGCTAAAGTATTAACATCGTATGATTTAATCATGAAAAATTAAAATAATAAAATTTGCTAAAAATACAAAATTGAAAGCTTGTCTCAAACAGCAGAACAATCCGTAATATGTTAATTACAAGCTGTTACTGCTGTTTTAGTTTGTATTGTCGCTGCTCCTCTTGCCGTTCCTGTTGTCGGTGCTTTCCGTTTTGTTGTTTTGATGCTTACGAATTTATTTATATTATTTCATGTAACAACAGTTATTCTTATAAACTTATGCGTGCAATTCTGAACCGACTTCCTCCCACTTCCAGGTAATCTGAACGCGATTTTAAGCAACCGGGGATAACTAGAAACGAGAATTGTTTTAAATCGCGATACCGGTATATCGAGTAACGGTACATATTCCTACTGTCAAGTCGATTTGCTGCCACAGACATATAGAGTATTATATAAGTTGTCATAAACTAATGATGTAAAACGAAAACGTCCCGCCCGGTTGGCTTAGTGTGCGCTCCGGGTTCGACAACCAGGCGGAACAGGTCATTTCATTCCGTGACATTTGGCTACGATAGTTTGTTATCCGCCTCTGATTCATATCGTGTTTGCCGTCTGCTTGCGGAAGGGCAAGTTAGTGTCGGGTGATAATTTATTCCAGGAAAAATGGTTCAGGTCAATGGCCGATTGGTATTACTGAACAAATGTTCAAACTGGTGATTAAGCCAATAAAAGTATAATTCATTTAAGTCAGTAAGTAATTACATCGAATGTTATATTCTATGTATATGATATTGTGCATGCACATTTCATTTGTTGAACAAGCTGGCTTGCCTAATAGAATCAGCGGTCATCACGATAAGGCAAATTTGCTATTTTAGAGATGAATTGACGAAAATAGTAGTACATGAATTATTTGGAATTGTAGGTATTATTGTACCCGTCTGCGACGTCATTAATGATAAGATATATATTATTTTCATCGAGTTTTACGCCGGTTTTCAAAAGTATTTGTCATATACAGCGGCTAGTTGACATAACCAGTTTTCGTAGAATTAGTTATCAGCCGGTACTAACTTGCTCCTCTGCCAGAAACTGACATCTTTTCCACTTTAAGAGGACATGACCATAGTCAGTGTCATGGAAGAACATAACCTGCCCAACCAGGGAATCGAACCCAGATCTGCTGGGTAACAGTCTAGTGCTCCATCAACCGAGCCAGCCTGGCGGCCTATTTATGAAATGATTTTTTTTATTTCAGATGAAGGTTTACGTCTACAATGTAGGAGCTCCTAGGCAGAATGTGCAGAATGGCGACGTCCAGGGAGTAAAGCTCATCTTGGTAATCGTGCTCTAAAGTGTTTTAATGAGTGCCTGTAAAAATGTGTTAAAAGAGTGGTTGTGAAAATGTGTTTTATGTGTCCATTTCATGAAAAGTGTTACAATTCATATTGGATTTGAAATCGTATAATTGGAATAAATCGTCAGATCAGTAAGTCTGATATAATCATGATTCTGCAATTTACCGTTTCTTTATGCTCTAAATAACGTTTCACGTCCTGCATGATCCGTTCACTGTGGACATTGTTAATAGCATCTTCACTTTACAACTCTCTTGTAATTTTTAAAACTCAGACCTGTTTCTGTCAGGTTGTTATATTATGTAGTTATATATTACAGCTATACTACTATATTGTACTGGTTAAATAGCTTACTGTAAAACCATGAGAGATGCTTCATCGTTTATCCTTTGCGATAATTACAGAGGTAATGCAAATAGTGCATTGATCTGAGGAGCAAATAGGTCCGTATTGGTATGTATATATATAAGGTATGTATTTTAAGACCTTAATAATACGATGCCAGTATTTCAATTAAAATATTACGATTCAGAATTACGAACATTATGTCGGTGCAATTATATGGAAATCGCAAATCAATGTCACGTAAATACCTTTAAAATAAATGTCTCGTAGAAGTAAAAAGGTAAAACACTTTTCCACTTTTTCAAATGAAGGGGACATTTTAAATGGAAACATGTAATGTTGATTGAAATCTCACAACTGTCGTGTTCTACAGAATGATGTTTTGGGTAAACACAGTAAACGAAATAGTTGTAGTTAGCGTTAGTACTAGTTCTTGCTCAAAAACATTGACAGATTGTCCATCAATTGTACCACAATAGTTTTAAGATGTATCGGACCCAGCTAAAACGTAAATCTATCTGAATGTGCTTCAACCTGGGCTGTTGCTACATAGGCTAAAACTATATTAAAACGAACACTTGCAATGCATTGTCGATTACCAATGAACCTAATATTACCGTAATGACACGTTCTGGACCTTTTTTTCCACAGCTAGCAGTTAGTCACTGGTGTATTAAAGATAGTGTGTATCTTGTTGAGTTGTAACTAAGGATGTTGTCGTTAAGGAGGGCGTTGTGTCTTACCGGAAGGGATGTCTTGCCAATGGCGTTGAATAAGCGACTACCTTATGCACGGTACGTCTAAATGATTCTTACAGTTTTCTAATCAGTTTGTTTTGCATGTTCTAAATTTCAAGTCCCATGCTTGCTATTATTCTTGCCACCTTGTTGTGAACAATAATATTATATTATATATAAGTTTATGAATGGAACAGTTATAGATAAAATTCGTAGAAATATATCACAACGCTCCATTGGTGTCCATTAATTCTTTGTAAACGATTAATTCCTTTTAAAGAAATTTGAGGTTTAACGAATTAAAACAATAGCAGTGAAGGATTCTGTATAAATGGATGTGCGTGATTTAAGAGGCTAGTTCTTTTTGTTCGAAATTGATGAATTAATAAGGATAGATTAAATATCAATCACAACTGGTTTCGAGCTTATTAAATAGAGGAAATTAAATAAATCATAACCTAGATATTTGTATTTAGGAATTATTACCCTTTCCCAGCAGTTATCACTTTATAACCCAATATGAAAGATGTTATATATGTCTTAACCGATGATGCTACAGAACAGAACTCACAATTGAATGTTGTATTGATGTATAAATAAGGACAGTTGCTACCACTTTAATTCATGTAATATCAAGTGGGCTTAATAGAAAACTACTAGCATGGCAATAGAATGTTGCTTTTCATGGTTATGTGTTGTTATGCATTATATGTATTTAATGAACGTTGCGCGCATACGCATACTGTATAAACAACTGCGCGAATATTTAAATCATTATAATTATTATTATTATGTGTCAAAGGCAACATAAATAAATAAATGTAGATATTTGCTATTTGTCTCAATAACAATTGTAATATAAATATGGATACATAAATAACCAGTAATTACTAGGTAAAAACGGGTTGTATATTTATAAGAATAAATAACAAAGAAATACAGTATATAACATGTTGTACAACACCATACTACCCAATATCAAGCATATAAAAATGATCCTATAGACTGTTTGGCCTTTTTATTTTACTAACATCGGACCTAATAAAACCACGTGACCACCCAATTTGAGTGCTACAACGCACTCCACATAAATATGTCCAGGGTTTGTATCATTCATTTACCCAGCATGGTCAAAGAAAGCAAGCAAAATAGACACACTTCAACACAACAAATAGATTAATAGATTCAATTAATTTTGTTCACGCACCGGCCACTGAAGTAAGAAATGAAATGTAGATCTATGCAATTAAATTTTAAGAAATTTAATGGTATTTCTAATATGTGTTGTTGTGTACACTGAAGTAGTTTCGTTTCAAGGGATATTATTTCGCAAGACTACCCACTTTTATTATTACATGCATTATCTCCCTGTGATAAAGCAGTAGGCATATATCAAGAAACTCGCGACTATTTCAATACTTAGTAATATTTTTTAAAAACAAAATGGTTATGAAAAGTATAATTATAATCTGTTTTTGTATTTGAATTTACGTACCTGTATCGTATAGGAAAATATCATATCAGCATGTAGTTTAATCGATTCGTATGGTATCGTGTTATGACTGTATCGTCTGATTCCTACATGTAATACCCGTTGACAGCGAGAACAATGTTTGTTTACGTTTCACATATCGAGTTTGTCTGCTTAGTATGCAGTTAAAAAACCCGGAATCATTTATAGCACGCTGGATAGAGAAAGTGTACGCATACTTGTAGCGTCGGTAAAATGTTCCGGTCCCAGTTTAGCCGATACAGATATATACACACAAGTCAACACTCAAACGTTACGCTATTAACAAAACATTTAATAATCTAATCTTAGTTTGAAGACTCAGCTCTTACAACCTCATTGTTGTTGCTGATTGTTCTCATCCTCGGTTGACTTTTATTTTCTCGGGTTAACATTATAGTTATACTATCACTCTCCATGGTATTTGATATTTATTTCATTATAACGAACACATATTTAGATATTAAAATATAAAACAATAAATGGGAAACTAATTAAGAGGCTTTATATCAATTTAAATCCAACACATCCGACAACGATTTATAAGCCATTTTTGTGAATGAACTGAATCTGTCGAAAATGACAGATAATGTTGTTTGCAAACATTACGAGCGCTTGAGTGTTACCTAATTTTATAAGTACCTATCGACTCGGTCTATGGGACTTTCCAGCTGTCTACTTTTAGACCCGCGTTAGGGTAAAACGCTATGCCACAGGGTAACATTACGTATTTGCTTAGAGTGTGTATATGCGAATATTGCGTAGACAAATTACGATAATCTAAACTACTCATGACTCGGAAATACATGTAGTAACAATGTCTCAAACTTCTTGATGTATATAAACAATGCACTCAATTTCCTACTTTATTTACAAAGCGGTTTTCGTTTTAAAAATGGCACGAGAGACTGTTGGTCTGGCACGATGTGCATAAGACATAAAACATAGAATCATACATTCAAGCAATTTAAATATTCTAAGCTGAAAAGGATTTATTGAATTAACGCATTTTGCAATAGGCGTTCAGTTATGCGCGGCGTTCACTTGACCTTGTCATCGTTCACAACTTACCAATCAGCACTAATCTGTCTTCAAAAGCGACTGAGAACTTATTGACATGAATAAGAGATGGAGGGCAAATGACGTCGGATGCATAATATTCAGTAAAGCGTTTACGGAGAACATACGCCTTACCCATGGTTCGAACCTACGACCTCAAGATCGACAGCGGAGCGCTCTACTTAACGATCTAATGGGCGAGCTTCTGAATCGATCATTAATGTACTGGTTGTGTTAGGTTAAATATCGCTTCTTACAGTATTTCAGTTACATACCGTGGTCAGCAAAGTTCAGTCCAGTACTTAAATGTTCTTTACAAGCTAATATATATCTAGTTGGAGAGTTAATTTGTATTTGCTGCATCTAAATCCTAATCGGGGGATATTAAACGTCTTTTCCCGAACTACATAACAGCCACATACGCTTCATACAGTGGTCACTGCACAGTATGATCCGGTACATCTCGGTTATCAGGGCGTACCCGGTGTTTTGCGTGTCTGCCAATTTAACACGAAACCATCACGAAGTACATATACCTATACAAATTTATATATTTTAATACATTTTCGAATTCCGCCCTGGGCTTGGTCGAGGCACATAATTTACAGTTCCTTACTTAGACATGATTACTGGATAGTAACATAGGAAACAGTCATCGAAATGATTAGTTGTAAGTTAAATCGAAGTCGTACTGCCATTACCGCAGCTTCATAACTTGTTGGATAGTAAACACTGCGGTGTGGACTAGGGATAACATTGAGCTTCACATTCTCGTATATAACGGTACTGTTTGCGTTGTCTCAGTAGTATGTGCTTAATACAACTATTCAAAATGTCTTATTCGGATAACATTTGTCAATAAATCATTTTGTTTTAAAGGGAGATAAGCAGCGCTGCAACGTGTTGTTCGATTTGTCTCCCTTGAACCGTCAGTTAACTATCAATAGCTATGTTGTTGCCAAAGATAAACACAATATTCAAGCTATACTTTAGTTACTTTTACAACAATGATGGCTGGATGGTGATGAATTAAATGTACACTTATATGGTACAATACTGAAATGAAACTTGATGTAACAACTTGCGAGTAAATAGCGTTTATTTAAGTTTCCATCGTGTAACGTTATACGTTTCAACAACAAACACGTGAAAAGTATGCAGTAGTTGTAACGGGGAGAACATCCGGCGCACCCCATAACATTCCCAATCCTTTCTTGTAAGTATGGGTATAAATACGAAAGTAAACAGGGATCTTTAATTATAAGATTGTCAAATCAGCCATTCTGATTTATTATAGAATTATATTATATAATGATGAGGTTTACACATAATCATGCCATGTCACTCCAAATCCAAAATGAATTTCGGTAAATTCACCGAAATTCAGTCAAGTGTTCCTCTCATCGTTCTAGTAACATAACATCTGATGGATGTGTAAATATCTTAGGATATAATCTAATGTAAATCCACAAGCAAATCTTTAAGGCGACTAAATACATCTGTTGCATTCGATCCATTGGTATGCATGCCAGCTGTCAGTATGAAGTGTTAATCAAAATAGTTATTCTAATGAGCTCTGTGGGCAAACAGTAATTCATGAAATTTTAAGCTAATTAGTTAGATAAAGAACAGAACAAAACAGAATATACGTTTTATTTATGATTTAAACGATATGTTTCTTATTCATTACATACAAATACATACAAATACATACAAATACATACAAATACATACAAATACATACAAATATACTTAACACCATTAAGAACGCAACTGTTTTAACTAGGCTTCATTTTGTACATGGTGTTAAAAGCAACCATATGTTACCAATGTTTAAAATATTGTTCAAAATGTATTAATTAAAACTATGGACCAATAATTCATATCTAATGATTGAATAAGTATAGGAAATTATGACAGTGAATAATACATAATATTTTATATTTATGGCATGTTCTGAAGCAGACAATTTGCGGTTGCAGAGTTAATGGCTTTAAGTATACATACAAGTAAAAACCGATACATACGCATACATACAAATATATATAAAGTCATATACAGTCATATACAGTCAAAGCCATATTTACATGGTAAACAATCAAGGAAAGTGAATGTACAAATTTAACATATAAAGTTGTTATGGACACACATTGTAGAAAAGCGGTATAGCAAAAACATTAGCATACATTCTATAGAAGAACATTACATAGTCATGAACTGATAAGTATCATCTACGCACATTTTCAAACAACGAACATCGAGAAGTTATTACGTGGATTTCCAAATGCGTTTGTCCAAAGTCATTTCCTTCACCCCGTATTGACTCGCTAGATATGCGACTCTTGTTCCCCATATGTGCGGTATAAGGCGTTTGTTTCAGGGTTCCCAACCTACTCTACTTTTTTTAAATTTCTTTAAGTTCATATTTCTGCCCAGTTTTTAGACGCTTTACGAGTATTCATGATATAGAGCATTATATTCACCTTGATTAAACATTATCCATGTAAAAAGGGAAAGTGGATTTGTCTTTTAACATGTATTCATTTAAATCTGGGTTTAATTTGCTTCGTTTGAAAACAAAAATATCTATACAAAAAATCCGACCTACCTACCCTAATCTTTTTAGTTTAAACAAATTTTATTTACATACTATGAACATCATAATAATACAATACAATATACAACATTTTACATTAAACAAGTTTGTTCAGTAGTAATGTGAAAAGGATGGGACCGAAAGCCAAAGACTAATGTTTTGGCATAAAACCTGAAACAAACTAAGCGATATAGGAAGTAGATATGTTACGGTTAACAAATGCATTAAATTCTATCCACATAATCATTAACCATGCAATTGCATGACAATGATAAAAAAATGATAATATAATTTTTCAAGTTAAATTACAGCATGTTTTATTCTCGCCATGTCGTATTACAGCATTTTACACATGTTTACACATACTAATAAACTGTCCAAGACATAACATTGAAATAGTATATACCGACGACACCACATTTCACGGTTACGTCGCCTCTCTTGTGTCAATACGTTACCACTGTCTGGATCATGGGCTGAAATTCCGGCATCTAACAGACGTCGGCGCACGGTGGATCGACTAATTGTTTGTTATATCCCCATGTTTCATGGGCAGTCTATGTTGCTGTTTGAAAGCTATCTCGGTGTTGCGCAATGACAATATGGCGGTATTGCTGATGAGACATCATTCTTGTTTTGGACGTGACATATCAGCAATAGAACCGGTTTTTTGGTGACGTCTTACTGACCACATGGTAGTGAAGTGTGTACAATGCATACTACGTGCACCAGCGTGATATGACATCTAGTACATGTATTATTTCGTTTAAACACTAATCAATGTTGGTGACAATATGAGCAGTTTGTACTACTCATAATGTAAACAATGATTGAATTATGAGTTGTACCTTACATTCTATTTATAAATGAAAACATGGATTGGTTGTCATTTGGATAACATTAATATTTCATATATGTTATACCTTCGTGGTTATTAATGAATAACTAGAGCATCTGCGATAAGTATATTTATGTATACAATAAAACCTCACTTAAAAGACTACCTCAATGATAAGACGTCCCCAAAATTAAGAACACAATTTTCAAGTCCATTTTCACTGTATTGCTCTTTATTTCAAGACCACCTTAATACGAAGACCAGTTTTCAAGGGTCCCAATGATGGTCGTATTATACAGCACTACGAGCAGTAAATCATTGATATAAATGTACAAATAGATTTTCCAATGAAGCTTTACTTTCGATTATGACTTAAAAGTTCCAGTAGTTTAATTAGAGTTTTGCAGCTTAGTCGGACGCGGATATCGGACTGCGGACAACGGATTATAATAAGGGGTTTTCTCAAGATAATTTTATTTGATGGTATATATGTACTAATGACTGAAAGTTGCCAACTGCAACGTTCCACACCTGAATTCGATACCGGAAGTAATGCTAATTGCGAAAGCAACTTTAGTTATTTACTGAAGTTCTATAAAATTTATCATGAAACATATAAAGTGAGTTTACCTTGATACATAATGGCTACAAGCCGTAAATAAACTACACACAAATGTTGAGTTGTGTTGTATTACAATGTATGTGATTTCTAAACGATCACGAGAAACCCGTGGGTAAGAGGCCTATTCAATGTGATATATTTAAAGGGACAGATAGTAGTGTCTTGACCGCGGTTACACCCCATCGTCTAGAATAACTGGTATTTTAAATATCAATAGTTTAATAATTATATGAAGTTATCATATATTTAATCAATTAATACTATGGTCGAACGTATTTATCGTCACATATACATTTTGTTGCGATTTTCCTACCATCTATGATGTTCTACTGCAATATTTCAACCACCACTAGGTCCTGTGTTGAACGTTAGATATACGCTGTTTTATAACTTTATTGGAGAGACACCCGAATCGTTCTCGCAGTTAATGAACCTTCTTGATATTCACTTACTGCCACACATAGCAAGGCATACACTGACTTCTCGAAATAGGGTTTTATAATTCATGATATGGTTACGTCCGTATGTAAAATCAATAATGCTTTCATCTATGTTTAACATCAGTACAACATTAGTAAAAAAGGAAATTCGATGTAAACCCTTTTATCAAATGGCCAACACTTGACCAGTGGAGGAAAAAGTACGGAGAATGGCTAAATATTCCATTCGCAAACTGCTCGACATTCGCAGATTGTAACATATAACAGCTGAGTGATTGTCCATGTTGAGTGGATTTCTTGGTCATATTAATGACGCTCAACAGTATGTGTTAATGGCAAACATTGGTCCGGGAGAAGAGCTTCATTCTCCTCCAGATTTAAATCTATTTATTTATTTAAGTCTCATTAATATACATTGTACATAATACTAACTACAACAATTATGTCGGTAAACATGTATATTACTACTCAAATTGAGTAATAAGAGACCATACATTAAAATTAAAATCACACATTATTTAACCATTGAAATAATGACATAACTCTTAAAAACATAAATTATGTCATACATTATATATATATATATAAATATATATTGCACGTACCTACTCTCTACACATATAAAACCAAGGAGCAGTCGTTAATCTATACTGTAAAACGAATTAAATGAACATAATAAAAACTGAATTTCAAAACATGTACTAATGCACGATTAAGAAATGACTTAAGAAATCAATTATCATCTCAGCCAGACCGTAGATGAACTGATTAACAACTGCTCCTTGTATGAGTATAAAACACATTAACTATAAAATAATTCGAACATTATTTACAATGGTAATTTTTTCTACTATTTAAAATATCATGACAGGTTTTGGCGCAAATTCTAATGACTGTTTGAATGTTAAGTACAAATTTAAGTTTTTCTTCATCAGTAAGATTATTAAAATATGGTTTAAGAGATAAAGCCTTCTGTACAAGGGGCGTGCGTATATAAGTTGCAATGAAACAAAACATGAACTTCTGTCTCAATTTCACCACAGAAGAGACATTTACGATCAGTTATACGAAAATTTTCATATCTGCCAGTTTCAATTCTAATTGGCGGAACACCACATCTAAATAGGGTTCGGCTTCAAAGACTGTTTTGTATGTACAATAGTTCCTTAACTTATTGCGACCTCTTCCTGATTTACTGTCAACCCTGGAGATCGATACTTTCCAATCAGTGATATAAACGGACATTAAATTATCGACAATATTCGGTACCGTTCTTATAAGTCAAGTATATAAATGAGTTTGACATTCATCATTCTGCAGCAATGATTAAAGAACATTATCGTCTTTATAGGCATTGGTATTCAATGACTGGTTCAATAATATACATGTAGTACTTTTTATATGTAACTCTTCAGTAAACGGAGGAAGTAAAGTTGTATATAATATATATACGACGGGTGTTCAAATAGTTTAATTTTATGTCGGACTGATATTCGATGCTCATTTTTTTCTGACGCACCTCAACAGTATGGCTGCCAAAAGGGTGTTTGACGTCATATTTAAAAATCATTTCACGAACGTCACGCCAAGCTTTGGAGCGTTTTCACCGAACATTTGATGTGAATATCTTGCATGATAAACGAACAAAACGCCATTTTGTCGATGAAATGCGTGCTTTTTCTTTAAATTTGGGCCGGTTTATGTTGGACGACGTTGCCATGGAGACTGTCTTCGACGTTTTTTTCGTACTATGAGTATCACTTTTTGTACAATAAAACACAATATCCTGACCGACATGAATTTAAATTTTGATCCCATTTGAGATTTTTATAAAAATATGACAACACTTTTCCGCGTACTTTTTGAACACCCATATACATGCGTACAATTTATAATGTAATATACCAACACTAAGTCAAGGTTGATTCACACCTTTTTTCTATTTGCATATATCTACGCAGTTCTGAAATATGAACATAGCATCCATAAAAACATGATAATAATAATTCATGCAGGACTTTGTATTCTAGTTTTATTGTTGAATTTTCTACCGTTTACGTCGTTACGTCGTTGACTATACTAATGCCTGGTACTGACATTTTAAGGATTGAATAATATCATTTCAAATACTAAGCAAAGCAATTATATGTATAACAAATAACTAGTAATAATTATGAAGAGTCATAAACGCAGTATACTTTAAGTATTACGTGTGCATTATTCACGGAATTATTTCTCTTTTGCAGAAAAAAACCAATATAAAACTTATAAAATGAATATCAATTTTAATGCTTTTCAGTCAGGCATATATTTTATATGTGTACAGAAATCACATTGTTTTGTGTGTAGACCACTTATGCGAAATGTTTTATAATCGATATGTTCTCCGGTCAATCAGTTTTCACTAAGATTATTTTACGTGCTTGAATCACTATTTGTATAGAAATCCTGACCGGGCCGGTTAGCGAAGTTTTTTAAACGCTTGACTACCAGAAAGGACATCGGGGTCAGCTGGCTACGGTCACTGAGAAGTATTTTCGCCTCCAATCACTTTTAAAGTGGGAAATCTGTTAGTCGCTTGCAGCGGAGCCGAGAAATACACTGGTTGTGAGAAATAAATTTGTATTTGATCCCAGGTATATCCTATATAGACTGACAATGTATGTATATGACATTTAAACGTGTCGGATGGGTGTTAAATTATCAAAACCATCTTGCATGATTTGTTCAGTAAGGGTGCAAGCAAACGTTAGTAGTCGGTAAACAATTTCATGGCGTTTGATGCCGAAATGATGCATGCAAGTGCAACGTATACAAATGCATCCATAGTGGTCAATGTGCACACTGGACTGGAACAATTTGGATAACTGTGGTAAAATGAGTATTCATGTCAGTGCGAGTTAACTCTGACTTCTAACTCTAGTTTAGGGAATGGCATTCTGACCATAGATTGTAGACAAACGATTGGCAGCACATATGATATAGTAAGCACTTCGTTCTTAAAATTTATATAAAAAGAAATACATTAAATTTAAGAATATGTGTACGCTCTTACCATTGCCCTGCGATTTGTTAATGATCGCTGGTTATCCTGAAACTAAATTGAATACGCTTAGAAACTATTCTATTTGCATTAATGCTTTCGTTGAGACATCATGACACACTCTGTGAGAAATCATGACATTCAAAGAAAACTTAATCGTAAAATATACAGTTACCAGGTGTTATTTTTGTGTGAAATTAGTTGTTTTGGCATTATATGGACACTGTTATACTGAATAAATCAAAGTTTTGATTAAAATGTATGTTTTTAAGCCATTGAACTGCAATGATAAATACACTCCAAAGTAAACGATAATAAACGATAATATGACAAAATACCCATTTCACTCGTACTAGTGTAGCCGAAATAAATACTGAAGGACATAGACATGCACTGTGGTTCATACCCTGGATGAAGAAACATTTGCTCTGTTTTAAAAACAGCATACTATACATACTACCGAGATGTGTCCTCATAAGAGGAGAGAAACGGTTACATTTTTCGTTGCGAATCGATGTCGTGTCGTCGTTTCGGACTGCATCACGCATTGACATGGTTGCATACCAGTGAGTAAACTCTCACGGAGTGTACTTTATAAATTTACTGATTTAATTATATTACCACGGACATAATAAACTATAAATAATATATGTCCGTGCTATAACGAGTGATTTAAACTGATTTATAAATCCCAATGAATTATAATAGTTCATGATATTTGTGAAAGATCAAGTTTACACCACATATATTTTAGAACGATGTTTCTGTACCATAATAAATTATGTTCAATTTTGTGACCAATGCCTATATCTTTGCGCTGAATAAAACAAAATTTGTATCACAATTGAAATTAAGCTGCTGGTAAAGAAAATCCGACACAAGAGTCGCGATATTGTCTTCTAGAAGAAATTCATTCCATGAAGCTTAACGCTATAATATTGGATACATGCAGTATACACTTTACCACCACAGACCATGGTCCAGCGAACAGTTTGATTGAGATGATATCTTACGAGACCAGATGTGGAGATTAAACTTGTCACAAGTAAGACTAACCGAAATCGGCATCACTCGCTTATCTTCGTGTATTTCCATGAGATATCACTGAAACACTTTTGAAATTGACAGGTTCTTCATGTATCTCTAAATTCCCCCATTTTGTTTTCATAATAAATTACATCAATTGACACCGTTGGAACAAGCATAACATATCCTAACAGAATATGCTTGAAACTTTGAATACCCGTCTTAGGATAAGTTAAAATAGTGATTTAAACATGTCGGACGTCCAGGAAAAACGCACCGTTCACACTGATTTCAATAGGGAACTGGGTGACTCAAGAAAACAGTAACCCCCGCCCCCCGCCTAAACATATTTAAAATTTCAATTTGTTTATACGATTTAAAAGACGATACATTGAGGTTTCCACATCTGCTTGAAACTTTTGAATATGTTAACAAGTACAGAAATAATCATAATAGATACGTAGCGTTCCCCATCTAATCAATGCAAATTATACGACACGAAATATCGAGTTTTGGCCGATGCGATAAGCGATATTGTTGGACATGTAACTGAACAATGCAATAAAAGAATATAATCTTATAACTGTCGGCACGGTACGTGTACGTAATACTAATTATTGCATAATTAGAATAAACAATAGAGATAAGCTGTATTACTCACCGGAATTGGATATGCACAATGTTTCATTCGCACTGCTGTCCTGTGTTCAGTTACGGCTAACAGTCGCTCACGTTTTGTTTTGTATCCCTGGCCCGATGCATCACATTACTGCACAAGGGGAACCAAATTGCAAAACGTTACGAAACGTGAGCCGCAAATATCTTTACTGAACGCAATGCGGGTGTGGTGACTGACCTAACAAGGATGAAACTCAACTGTCGCCACTTAGCGCTCGTTGAACTTAGCGTCGCAGTACTTGATATTGCAAAATATTCACCAAATAAACTGCACAAAAGTCGAATTATCGATTTAAAATAATATGTTTACATCTGAACTCAATAAGATATACTCTAAACAAGCCACAGGAGCATACTCAATGAACTATTACACAAAACAGCAACGTGTTTATATTAACGGTAATTTCCGCCTCTAACAAATAAACGTTTCGTTCTTGTCTTTAAAACACAAGTATGTGTTTTACTATTATATCCGCAATAATAAATTGCCCGTCTGTATTGTTAATTGGCTAATAGTGTCTACAAGCCAAATACTGAGCCGTTGGGCAAGACAAATTCGTGTACATCCGAGTGTACCACATTGTGTGTCCATTGTACAAACACCGACACATTATTCACAAGAACGCAGTGACGGTCGCTTTGATTTCCATATAAGGTATAAGACAGCGTTTAAAGAGCAGCCTTGTGTTCAGTTAAGGCCAAGAGTCGCGAACGTTTTGTAGTGTATCCCTATCCCACCGTATCACATTGACTGCACACGGGGAACCAAATTACAAAACATTACGAAACGTGAGCCGCAGATACCTTTACTGAACACAGGGCAGAATTACAATTAAATAGGCTATTGCAAGTTTATAATTATGCTTTCTACTATTGATGCAAGTCGCAAAATCAGACAGGAAATATGTGATTTTCCGTATTACATAGACGTTATGCTTAGTGCTAGTAACATGTTCAAACCATGTAATGGCGTTGCATTTTCAATGCATCTAATGAATTCTAACAAAATGGGATAACTCACATTGTTCGATACATTAGAAAACACTATAATAAAGCAATTATAGCGAGCAGAAAATGGCTTTATAGCCCGTCCAGTTGGTTTAGTCCAAAGAGCACTTGTTTATCTATATTGGTTCGTACCCTGGGTTAGGAGTATTTCTAAGAGACATTGAGACTGAATCTAATACATACAAAGTCAAATTACACAGCGCTCTTCCGCCTTATTTTGCGATCCAGAATTGTATTTGTGGCAGTCTCCATGAAATTTTGCCCAAATATTCTGAGCCTCGTTTCTGAGAAAAACGCATTAGAGATGACGTCATGTTATCTCGTTAACTGCAACAGCTAGTTGAAACATTTCAATAAAATATTTATGATTCAGCGGCGAGCAGAAGCAACACATTTTCTTAAGGAAATAATAATATACATTTATTTGTAAAAATGGTTATTGTTTCTGAAAACAAAATTGCTGTATTAAATTCATGAACATTTGTGGAGATCTAGTGTTTGATGTCGTTTTGCAATACTTTTTGTTTTGCAGTGAATTACAAATATCCCTGCAGAAATGTTAATAACCAGAAATGTCATTTAAGCCAAAGATCGCAGATAATGACACATTTATTCCTGTACGCAATTGTGACGCGGGGACATTAAGAGTTTTTCGGTTCTCAGCCATATTTGCGACAATAACATGATGCTTATGTATCATTTGAAAACTTCGAACCATATTATCTTGAAGGGCATAAAATATAACCTTCTGAAAATGAACAGTTTACTATAGATCCAATGTAGTATGAAGAATAAAATCCAAATATATTGATATAAGAGAGAGAGAGAGGGGAGAAAGAGGGGAGAGAGAGGGTGAGAGAGGGAGAGAGAGAAAGGGGAAAAGGGTAGAGAGAGAGCGGGGGAGGGAGGGAGAGGGAGGGAGAGAGGGAAGAGAGAAAGGGGAGGGATTGTGCTAATATTGAAATACTACATAATGTATTGTGCTCATTTATATTCATGTTATATTATGTAATCTCATATTCAATTTGTTTACTTTTTTCATTTTTGTGCTTTCTTTCTATTTCATAACTGTCTTTGCCATAGAGTTTGTAAATGGCCGAAGGCAATTATCTTTGCAGTCATGCCAATAAACTTTGAAACTTGAAGTATTCTCTATGTACAAAATTGCGGGTTAGCTCTTTTGACTAGTACACATGCTAAAGTATGATCAAAGTAATACATGTGTAGAAATTCAGTATGAAAAAAACAACCCAAACCAAAACATCTTCGGACAGCGCGCTTGGTTTGTGAGGTCAAAACTTTGATTGGGAAATACTTGACGTCATAACAAACGTTACTAACACATGTTTTGTCATGGCAGAGCTCATAAAACATTTAAGTGTGTCATTAACAAAACGAACAGTGCATTGAATACGGAATATAAAGTCGTTTTTTCATCGTTTATTCACATATTCTCAACATGTACATGTAATAAGCAAAATAAAGGTATCGTTGTTGTTGTTGGTAATGATAATGATGATGATGTGATGTTGTTTCTGAACAAACAGTTCATTGTTATTGTTGTTATTAGTAAAATATCTTTCTTTATCTTTTTAATATCGTATATAACCAAACTTCAACATTTAAATATAGACATATTTCACTCACATTACGTTTTAAAATTTCACAAAAATAAATTCACTCAATTTTAACATTCCTCACATTACATAAAGTATATAGTCCATTGTTATTAAAGATATACATTATAATAAGACAACGTGCAGTATTACGTGGTACGAGCAAATTGAGAACCTCTGAACTTTGATGTTCAATTAAAGATGTATCTGGCCCGTTTAACCTTAAATGTGTTAATGGACTTCATCCGTTATTGTTGTTACATTGGCTCAACCATCATTAAAGGAATCATTGCAATGTATAACCGATTATAAGAAAAACAAATATTCAGTTCTGTCTTTATGTCTATAGTAGTGTGGCAATTTGAGAGGCATATATAACAATTGGTTCCCGTCCTCAAAACACAAAAGAGACTGGAAGCTGGTAACCAGCCATAAACGTCAACATCCTGAGTACTCGCAACGAAGTAGTCCAAGAATGCATCCAACGATGTAGTACGAGTATCATATATGATTCAAGACAACGAAATGTGGAATCAAAGCGCTGAAAGCGCAGAAAGACTGGACAGACGAAGTTTCTTGTATTCTGTAAAGATTTGTCAATCAGAGATTGTAGCAGCATTGCACAGACTCACTCGGGAATGGAAAGAGGGACTTGTTCACTTACAAGTAATGTTAATTTCAAACCGTGCATGTATGACTGGTTTAAACTGGACCATTGACAAGACAGGTTTTAGTTGTGCGGACGAATACTCTCACGGTCTTAACGTTTCTTGTTTTTTAAACAAACATTGTTATAAATCATTTGATTGCCAGATGAATAGACCTGCAAGCAAGCATTACATTACATTACAAACAGTTTGTGTGAGTTATATTTGAACAATTTGAAACAAACTGAAACTATTGCCAACGATGTGTCAGATGTGTTTTCGGAAAATACACATTTCGGACATGTTGAAATGTTACCTTTATTTTTTGACTGCATAAACATCGCAGATCAATACATAAAGTGTTCAAAATATCGGGAGTGCTTGCATCATGATGCATCATTTAATCGTCTCATCTCCATTATAGATACATAGTCACCTAGTAACGTGGTACATGTTGATACTTGGTCAGTAGAAAACTATAATTATATAATTTTTTTGAATAGGTATATATACATACCAGGTCAATATATGACTATGTATTGAATTTATCCCATGAATACCATGTTTGTTTACCAATACTCACAAGGGAGACAACCCGGAAACGTAGAAAATACCATCCAACATAATGCATCTGCTATTAAGGTCCCCTCTATAGACATACCATAACAATACGCAGATGCTTTTTACAGCATTTTACTATTCCATGTAACTCTGCTGTGTTTCGGTTCATCTGATCTTAGTAGCTTTTAAGTGAAATCCTTGCCCTGAATTTTATGGGAAGATGTCATTGTAAACAACACAATGTGCATACCCAGTTTGGCTCCAAAATGTGGCACAGTCAAGGCCAGAAGAATTCGTTTTATTTTACCAGTATGCGGACACCAACGTACACTGTTGAGATTTAAATAGCCATATGTTATTAGGGCTGAGGCGATACAGCGAATATAGAACCGATATATCGAGGGTTCAGTGCAAGACTATACTTACTCCTATGTATTTATATAGCAGTAAGTATAGTCTTGCACTGATCCCTCGATATGTAGTCGCAAACATGTATCAGTACATAACCCAGCATATCGATATGAGATGGCCGAATGTTGCAACAAAACAGTTCCGGTATTCAGCACAAATTTTATATAGAACCGTTATCGTTTGTAAAACGACTTCCTTTTGGTCATTTGTTTCGAGTAACCAATAGTACATATGCACTAGATCAGCGTACGGTTTGGTAAAAGATAGCGGATGAAGAAAACTTTAGTTCAAGTGATGTTAATCGTTGTCAAGAGGTGTCGTTCCTGGTAGGATATTTTACTTAAATTGCATGGGAGGAATTCAAAACTCGGGAGTGTCTCATAAAAGGTGACGTTCTGGGATGGAATGCAGTAGGGATAAGAAAATTCTTCAACAATTAGTAATAAATTTTGGAAACAAAATGGCTAAACAAAACGGCTATAAAAATTATAATTACATTATTTTTTGGAAACTGAATTAAAGTATATGTATCTTTTCGGAAAATATCGTATCAGCATGTAGTTTTATCGATTTATGTGGTATCGTGTGATGACCGTATCGTCTCATGCCCTACACGTTATACCCGTTGAGAGTGACTACAATGTGTTCGTTTTATAATCTGACTTTGTCAGCTTGTCATCCAGTTTATAATGCGTTCATAAGATCGTTTATAATACGCGAATAGGGTAGTGTCGGTATTCTGTTCAGGTCTGTCTTACAGATACCCAGGCATTTGCCTAATCATGAGTTTAGCCGAAAAAGACATGCGTTTCCATAAAACCTATCTTTGTTTAGTTTCATCAGGTCATATACAGCGGCCAAGTTATGTAACAAGTTTTCCTGGAAGTAATTATGAACCAGTTCTGCCAACTTTTCAATATGTGCAAAACATTATCGAACCCGGCTCTACTGGGTGATAGTCTATAACTATAATATAATATCATAATCAGTATAATATAATAAACATCCGAACTAACAACTAATAGCTGCATATTCGCTCCATCATATCCGATCTCGCATTAAACTTCTGGCAATGCATTTTCGAATAAACATCTGAACTAACAACTAACAGCTATGAATTCGGAAACGATCATCGAATTAACAACATCTAACTTCTGGCATTTTTTCGAATGAACATCAGAACTCACAACTAGTAGCGGTGCATTCGCTCAATATAAACGTCTGAACTAACAACTAACAGCTGTGTATTATCTCCATCATATATCCGAACTCACATCTAACTTCTGGCTATGCATTTTCGAATCAAAATATGAACTAAAAACTAACAGCTGTGAATTCAAGAACGAACATCTGAACTAACAACTAACAGCCAACTTCACAGACCTATTTTTGCAACCATCTTAGCATGTTTAAAGCTATTGAAATGCTAAATTGTCATTGTAAGAATAGTGTACGTAATATTTCCGTGTATGCATACATGTGAAGTCATTTGCAGAACAAAAGGTTATTAACGTGATATCTGACAAAATGTTTATGAATGTGATATCTGACAATATATAACATTCTTTATTTCAGTCTCATCTATGCACAGTACAGCATAATAAAAACATTAGATTAACTTTACAAAAGTACATGTATATTCGGAGGGCATTTTATTCTGCTATTAAAAAGTAAAGCAAAATTATGAGGGGGCACCCAGGAGCGCCAGTGACCGATTTTTCGTGTTCCTCAAAACATGACTTTATGACAAACATGACGTGAACAATTTATTCATAGCTTTTGTATAGCTTTTATCGTACATTTTAAACCTGTTGTATAAGGAGAATCTGAACATACTGACGATAAACAAATATTGGTAATTTAATATGTAAACTATTAAGATGCACAGTTTGTACTTAGACTTATGTAATGAATAAGCAGTATTCACATTTAACCATCATTTGACCAGTAAATACTGCATGCACTGTTGAACATGGGTCATTTCTGACATTTTCTTACATTTATATGAAATGTTATTTGTTAAATTAAGTTATTCTTCTATATTTGGTCCGTTCAATTTTACTTTCGATTATGAACTAACAGTTCTAGTAATTTATTTCACGATTATATCATGTCTGGACACATCTCAATATTGATTTACGTTAAATTCTCAGCCTAGCTGGATATGAAGCATTTTAAGCTTCATTATTTTGGTCTATAGATTAGTTTCTGTGATGTTTTTGTTGTGGTCAAAGTTGTCGTTTGAAAGGTCTGTATCTATTTCATTTGGTTTATTTTCAACTTGAATGTCTTGAGTGACGTCTTTTTCTTCATCTTCTTGTTCTGTTGCACTCCGATAAATCTTTTTAAAAAAGGTTTTCCCTTTCGATTGGCATCGTTTGTGGCGTCGGTGATGTCCTCCAATACGTATGCTTTTCTGTGCAGTGTTATGAGACATCGAAGCTGATCCCTGAAATATTCGTCATATATGATATGAATTCTAACGAGATATAAGACAGTTTAAGGACAAAAAAAATCAAAAATAACAGTACATCTGAATATATTGTGCAAACGTTGAAATATGTGTAGTGCATTTTGCGTCGTTTAACGTTTAACCCAAATACATGAACTCTATATACTGTAATTTGATCTTATTCACAACATGTGGCAAGTTTAAGTCACAAATCTATACATTATATATTACAGCCGCATTTTACATACCGTCATTTGTGTTCATTGCATCGACTCATATTGACCAAATTATTTGGTTATTACGGACACCGGACCTGATCCGAATACATGTATTTCCAATATTTAACAAACACACACGAACAAACTCTCCCATTGGGATTCAAGACCAGCCACTCCCATAACACGAACACCGGAAGTGGTCGTTTAACCTACTTGAACGACGGGTATAAGGAACATATACTTACTGAATATCTCTTAGAGCGTTTTCTTGGCGAGCCATTCTGTGTTGAACAGTGAGACTATTCATTGTGTGGTTTTCCAAAGAGTCCCAAATGTCTCGTATGTATTTGTTCATTTCGTTTAATGGAGGCGATTCCCATTTCTCTAGTACATATTTAATATTGTATAGAATGAAATATAATAGTTATGAAAATATGTCAATCATTTTATGTAAAACTTGTGTATTATGTATGCATATTACCGAGTGGTTCTAAGGCGTAGGAATGGGAAGTCGAAGGTAGAAGCTAATGGGTGTGTTACTCTTTCAATCCTCACTATGTAAATTGTAACAAATCTTTTAACCATAAAAAAACCACAAACATGTTCATTATCAGAACAAACTATCTGACAAATTAATGGACTGCCTTAAGACACTCGGTACATGTATATAAAATCCACAATGCTGAGTGTATACTTATATTTCAATTATATATTACCGTAAAATCTTATATATTTTCATGAAAATAATGCTCGCTAAATATTTACATTTTACATCGGGTTAATTTGTGTTAAAGTAGAAATTCGAGAATATTTAGCCTGTCGAAACAATCTGATTAAGTTCGAGAAAAATCTGATTTTACGGTATTTTGTGGCTCAATTTACTTTCTATCTTAATATGTTTATGTCCACCAAGCCAAGTTAAATCCACACAAGTAATTACACGAATGCTTGGTTGATCTTATATTTCCTCGCCTATGTTTAGTACATAATATGGTGTGTGGGGAGGTCCAGCTATGCGAATATGACCTTCCCGAGGTACTCTCTCACTTTCTAGCTATAGATCACAATCAGTGCAGGTCTTATATGATACAAACAGCTGTCAGTCTCTATTAATTAGACAGACAATGTCTCACTTCTGCATTGCTATGTATGTTTGTCCTTACACCTCAGCTGCTAATGTTTCGTATGCTGAAATTTCCCTGGGATCTGTGAGGGGGTGGGGGGTACTGTCTTGTGCATGTGTTGTTCCCTGTAAAAACCAAGTCCTTCCTCTATGCATTAAATGTTTGTACGTATGCTGTGAAATACTACAGTTTGTAATTAAAGCAATCACCTTGGTGCAGAATATACTGTCTAACTCCACTATCGCTATAATCCAAGCTCTGTAAACTTCCAATCCACGTTGAGCATCTTGCTGTACTTTCTGATATGTATCCGATAGTTGGGTAATGAGGATATTGAGGAGTATAACGATGCATGTGAACAAGAATGCCACCATGAAGATAACACTGACAGGTCTGTGCTTGTAAGATTATAAAAGTTGGTGGAAAGGTTTGGTTTAAAGATAATACACGGACATTATATGCAATATTAAACAACTGTACCGTAGATTTGTTAATTGCAGTACACAAAATTTCCTTATATGTGCCAGTATCTGAGATTGTTTGTCCAAATGCGCTGAGCCTAGTTTCTGAGAAAAACGCAATATGACGTCATCTTTTCATATTGATTGCAACAGCTAGTTGAAACATTTCAGTAAAATATTTATGATACAGGGGCGAGCAGAAGCAAAACAATTATCGGTAAACATAGAGACGGCCCCTTTTCTTAAGGAAAAGAATAATGTACATTTATTTGTACAATATTATTGCATCTGAAAACACATTTGCTGCATTGAATTTAAAACTCATATTTTTTGTAGATCTATTCTTGATGACCATAGAGCTTTATTCCCTTAAAATGTATTTTTGCAAAAAAATATTGTTTTGTAGTGACCTACTCATTTCCCTGCATTCAGAAATGTTAATAACTCTGAGTTCCGGATACAGACATTCCCGACTGGGGTGGGGGCAAATATATGAAATGGTGGCTTCTGGTGTAGTTCAGGGTCAGGTCAACTCATTCTCGAGAATTGCAATAGTATAATCTTGTTAAGAATACAGAACGTCCAAATCATACAAGTACCAACATTTTAATAACTTTCCAGGGGACAGCCCCTACTGTACCTACTCCCAGTCAGCCTTCAATATAAATACTTGTCACAAGTGAATAAGAGGCCATTTCGTCATAAACTCACTGTTTGCTCACTGATAATATATATATCATATAAAACATATAGTTTTGACGAATAAAAAAGACCCACATGATTTTGATTGTATAAGAACTTACAGTGTCAGAAGACCATAACGATTTAGTTGACGCAGTCGCATCAAAATATAATTTCATTTACTGCAGTTTTAGCCGCTAGCGGTATTGTGATTGTAGACAGATTGGTGCTCGATAAGAAAGTCAGAGTTGAAAAAAATATGTAACTTCTATTTTGCAACGTTACACTGTGGACGATTTTGAAGCCAGGTTCCGATTAAGCAGACATACATTTATGTAGGTTGGTGATTTACAATAACATACATTTACTACTCTCTATACCAATCGTTGTAGCTTTATGCGCAAAATATATATATACATTTTTGTACGTGCATGTTCTTGTTTCAAGTGGTGTAACATTACAAAAGGAAAAATGTAATCTCCAGCTTTTATTAAAGCTATTTGTATTAGCTATCTGAATAAAATTTAAGTAGTTATGTTTCAAATTCAAATATTTCTTTCTGGAACATGATATGCCTTATAACAACTAGTGAAAAAAACGTGCATCCTATGTGCACGCAGCGATCAAAGATTTGCAATCTCATTGCTTAATTTTCAAATAACACCGACCGTCTGTTCAGACGATATAATATACCTTTAAGAAAGTTTTATTTATTGCGATTTGAAGATATTTTCCTTCTATAATCCTGTAGGAAGTTGGTCGGACCACAGTGACGCGAAAGTTGGGTATGGGTCTTTGGTTTCATTGCGATTCGAGCACGGTGTTAACTAACGTTACATGTATATGTGTGTTTGTACCGCAGGGTTAAAGGGAAATACCCATATATATTGTCCTTGTGGTGATGGTGACTGGTTTAATCCGGAGTATGTCGCATTAGTTATAAACATGTCCGATTAGCATGCATGCAATTCTCAATACTAAACCTTGATAAAAAGAGATATCAAACGGAAACTAAAACCTGGGAACAATATATACATGTATATATTAGTCACAACTTAAACGTTGAAACTATATTATTAGCCATACCGGATACATATCTATTTGACTGCTTGTCATACTTTTTGTATCTTCAAATTGCAAACTTTCTGGTCAGTAGTGATTGCTAAATGCAGTAACATACAGATTGTGAATGTTCTTATAATGTTATTATAATCACGAACATATAAACCAGGGTTAGAGTTATCACTGATGCACAAGATATACCGACTTGTATAGTCTGCACAAAATAACTAATGGAAAAAATACTGGTATTATGATATTGAAATACAGTAGTTAATATGATAATGTCACTAGATCTACACAGGACAAGCAAATCCACAATTCAGCTATCTGCAGCGCTTTGATTAAACATGGCCCCACATTTGAGTGGCACGGTCACCCGCCATAAAATCAGTCCACCATTGTGTTTAACTAATGTACGATTATTCAGATAAATCAAACCAGACAAACCACACCTGGAGGTATTTCGGTCAGTTTGATTAACCAGTTAAAGATTTGTTATAAACAAATACAGAAACTAGTTTTAGTTGAGGAAAATGTAATTTAAAGATTAAGGCATTTTGAAATGCAATTCTAACACGGAAAACACTAACATTCTAATAAGGAAAATGTGAAAATATGAAAGTAGGCTTGTTCTAAAAAACTAAATTATTTCATTTTGCAAAACTTTAGGCCCAAGTATTACATTCCCTTACACAAACTATTGAATTGTTTAAAATTATTTTAAGAAATTTTATTTTCACTGTTTCACAAAAAAACAACACCACTTTGTTACGTATGATGCTTAATAATCTGTGTTTACAGACGCTGTCAACATGATAAGGAAATTGAAAGCGCCTGTCTGATGTAGACTGAAAAGCATACGATTCTTCGAGACGGTCTCAAGGCCGATGAGAACAACAGGGAGCCAACTTTTAATGCACTTGCTTCCGCTATACTGGTAGTATACAAGAGGAAATCGACCATAAATCTATGTATTGTATATAAAGTGCTAACCGAATAGTAACCTTAACACCTAATCAGTGGGTATAATGTTTTATTAGGAATACAGAAAAGGTCACTCCACTGCCGAGTGGGGAGGCAGGGCCCCCTTGGCCCACCGGTGGACCCGGGCCTGACTCAATTTCGCCCAGATATGTCATTTTGGATAACAATCTCAGAGAATGACACAAATTTATCTAGGATTTGAAGTGAAATACAATTCTTCATATCGATTCAGTATCCTAGTATATACACTGGTTACGTTTGTCTTGAAATTATAGTGCAAGGATAAAGCGTCTCACTACCGACCCGAAGACAGCTAGTTCGAGCCCGGCGTTGAGCGGGGTTTGATTGCAAACTTCACAAATTTCACAAATATGGGAGAGTATTGATTAGTAATGAAGGAAGCAGTCGATGAGAGTGCTAGGTTTATGTTGTAATCACGTGTTTTACAAATAAATAACCACAAACCAGTTACATTTAATTTTGTAGACCGTATTTAAAAAAAGCTCACATTAGGATACATTGCTCACATGAGTAATCACAGGAAAGCATCATCATTGTTGAAAGATGGTCAACAGTAAGATTTTCAGCACCATTTGATTGCTCAAAATGTTACCTAACTATTTTCCTAATATATCGACTACATGCATGGACTATGTTCTATGTATGTCTATGCTGATTGCTCAAACTGTATACATCATTTACTTACGCATATCCATATCGACCAGGATATTCAACCACTGGAGCCGCCCCTGTCAGTGAACGTATGCCGACAAATAGTATACCCCGAAACGAACTAAATATCACAAATGAAAAGTATTATTATGGTCAATACGAATGACGAAAATATTCCATTCAAACTTATTATTCAAAGCAGATGTAAACATTCTGACTGAACCTATTAGAAACGTGGCATATACACAAAATGTATAGACAAATGAGCAACTTTAATCATCACCACAGCCTCTACAGATGAAAAACCATTGGAAGATACAAATTCGGCTGACGTTACGAGGTAATTGTTCCAATGAGGAGTACTTTAGAGAACTTGCACTGTTTACAGAAAACATAATTCTATACTAACATAAACAAAGTACAGTAAAACCTCACTTAGCGACCATCTTAATAATAAGTCCATGTTCACTTTTTGCTCGATATTCAACCTAAATATTAAGACCTCAATAAGAAGACCAGTTACAAGGGTTCCAAAGGCGGTCATATTATTGAGGTTTTACTGTAAACATTTGTAATTGTCACAAGCGGCAACGATCATAAACATGTCAAGTACACTGTGTGTTTTATCAATTAGATGATGTCTAGAAGGAGCAAATATTCAGTGCATCGTCTATTCATGTGTTTGCTGAAGAATACAGATATCAACAGGATGAATACCAGACCATGGGAAACTTGAGCCAAACAATTATAAAATCGAACAAATACAAAAACAATATCAGCATCAAAACGCTTTTAAACGCGATGGTCGGCGTTCAAGGGATAATACATGTACTAGTAAGTTATAGAGCAAATATAATGATCAGTATTGCATAAATGAATACCTTGTTTTGATATGCTTATCTAGACCACCATCCCCTTTTAATGACAAATAGAATGAAACACTAAAAGCCAGAAGTATAACAAGAAACAGAGCCCCAAACTGCAAGAAATCGTGTTGTAGTGTTCGTCCCAAAAGTTGTGCGTATGCTCCGGTTTGTCTGAAATATAGAACAAACATGTCTTTTGACCGCGAACTGGAATTTTAGTCACACAAACAGTAGTGACTATTCCAATTGCCTGGTTGAGTGATGAATGTCTGTACCACTTCTATTAGTTTTAGCATATGCGGACAGTTCACCTCGAACTTAACAAGAAACAAATGCTATGTCAAACAAAACTGAACACGGCAGCATATTTGAATATCCTGATGGTCCATAGAAGATATCCAAATGCGAACACATACCATCGAGCATTATTGTGTGTAAATCTAAGCTCATGAACAGTCAACAATAGAACAGATGATGAAAGATCGAGCCAGTTGAATTTATCATGAAAATATTCCAGATGGTGCCTGCAGAAAAGATATGTATGAAATACATTAGGTGAATAATGGTTGACATAACGGACAATACAAGTGATTAGAATATATCATGATTAAACAGAATTTGGCACTTTTCATAATGGCATTTGAAGGCATATACAACTGCCATTTGATTCATGAATTAATCATTTAATCATCTGATTCAGGTAGATCATCGATCGACGTTTAATATACTAGATATACACGCCAAACAGAATCATTTTTATTGAATATATCACGTAGTTATTTCATACAATTGTTATTACATTCCAGTGATTTAGATAAGACTATGTATTGGTTATGTATCACCTCTTCAGTTGATTTATTTCTGTACATAGTGCCATAAATACCATGAGAAGGGAGACAACTTCTAACACCGCTCTAGCTACTTGTAATGGACCGTTATATACTGTGGCATCTTTGACTGTCACTGACACAATGGCGGAGAATGTGATGCAGAACAATGCAAACACATTCAAAAATGTATTATATCTGGTTGCAGTTACGAATACAGCGCTGTACATTCGGCTTACTTAATTATACCCCTGGTCAATCATATGTTATATGGTGCTTTCGGTTTTGTTAACACTTCCAGAAACGTTCACCAACAGAGCTTCGCTAAATGTCTTCGTTGGTCAGAACGGTGCATTATTATTGCTCCATAACAAGTTACATCTTATTTATCGACTTTGAAACAACAATTTAACACGATAAGCAAAAGGAGTAACGTGTTTTTCTATTATCTGAAATAAAAATACTTTTGTAATCCGCTAGAAAAGCTTTGGTTGCTAGTTTGACACTGACTTATCTATGCTAAACACTCACTATACAATTAGAATCCCTTATTTAAATATGTATTTACTCTTCATTTTTGTCGCACCACATAAGCTCTATAAATCATCAAATAATATTTCAATACGCTGTCAATGCATATTGCATTGATATCTTATTCGCTTAGAGCGTAATTTGATTAATACTTGTTTGGTAATATCTGTACTAGGTTTTGGTGACTTGAATTATTTAAACTAAAGTTTCGTTGTCATAGTATTGATTGGACTGATAAAGTTTAAATTCCTGTGCTATTCATGTGTAGATAACATACATAAATTAGGGAATATTAAATACATATTAAAGGTTATTATTCGTTGTTATGTCTCTTGAAGCGTTCAATTTATTATGTTTGACAATTATTACTTCTATATTTACACGAGTTGGCAATGTCACTGAAACAGCTGGTACTGCCAGTACACAGAGTTATCATTGACATTCACACAGAGATACGATCGAGTCTGGAGGGGATTGTGTCTTTATAGACTACAAAACAGTATAGTTGAATACTATTTATACATATACGATCACAACGAGAATCACTTTGTTTGGCGGCCACTATTAGAGACTTATCACAGCGAATTCATCAATATTGGTTTATAACCATTACACTTTATATGCAAAACACGCACAACAGAAAGACCACTCCATTACACAAACAATCAAACAGAAGAGAAGCTCACAAAATTCATGAAAAATGACATAAAGATCGCAGAGTAGATGGTTAACGATTTAAAGTTTAAAATAGTTAATAGAATGGGTACCAAACCAGATACAAACCTTAATCGGAAGATATTTGCCAAATTCGTTCTATTCAAAGATCGTGAGAACAATGGAAAACTATTAAAGGTACAGATTTGTACATGAACCGAACAGTTTCCGAGAGAGATCAACGAGAAGAGGATGCGATTGTAACCATTGTTAAAAGCAGCAAAAATGAAGACAAGAAGGTTTGGATTGCATACGATACGCTCTACATAGATGGGAAAACAGTTAACAAAACATAGGGGTTTGAAGGGGGTGAGCTAAATATGTGTTCAAGGAACGTTAATGGATTAATTAACTTTAAGAAACATTCTCAAGATTTTATTAAATTGATTACAGGCTATGATATTGTGTTCATATGTGAATCATGGAGAAACAAAGATAGTGAAATAAATATTGATGGATATATTTCTCATGATTTTTTATCGAAAATTTCAAAATCGTAAAGCCAAAAGATGTAGCGGTGGTATAGTAGTATATTATAAGGATTGTATTAAATCGGGAATCGATAGTGTTATATCAGACTTAGATACAACTATTTGGATAAAGTTTGATCGAATTTCTTTTCATACTAAAACTAATATATATATTGGTGGTGTATATATTTCGGGTGACGAATCCCCTGCATATAATGTTTCTAACGTAGATCTCTTTGATATTATAACATTTGATATATATGATTTTGAACACTTTTATGGTAGGAGACTGGAATAGCAGAGAAGGGGTAAAACATGATTTTATTGTCTATGATAAACGTGATAATTATATTGGTAATGATGACTATGTTCCCGATTCGTACATGTTCAGGGTCTCACAAGATAAAGTATGTAATAATAAAGGGATTAAATTGTTAGATTTGTGTAAAGCTTCAGGTGTAAGAATTTGTAACGGTCGGATTGGACACGATTTTAACATTGGAATGTATACATATGCTACAAAGCACGGAACATACGTGATTGACTTATTGACTAAAGAACATAAATTGGTTTTCCTTGTTGATCGATTTTTTCATTAGTTCATTCAACATTGATGATAATCAAGTAGATTAGTGATAACGTGAACTATAAATGGAATGACAAATATAAAGGTATAAACCCAATTCGATAAGGCTTTCATTATTGATTTATTCATTAAATTGGGTATATAGGCCAGTCAAAATAAAAAAAATGGGGAAAAAAATGCACAGAAATCATTTTTGTGGATTTGTGTCATATAAGGCATCACAATAAATATACTAAAAGTATAGGACAATCACACGGTGCAAAATGTGATTTTTGGGGTAAAATGGTTGAAAATTTAAATAAGAATGGGAATTTCTGGAATTTGCCAATAACTATTTCAAATTTTGCAATAAAACTACCAGAATTACTGTATTTAATAGATATTGCATACAGTACAAAATAACTTAAGTAAAGAAACATTGAACAGTGTTAAATGTGATTTTTGGGGTAAAATTAAAAAGAAATCACAAAAAATGAGCATTTCTGGGATTTGCCTATAACTATGTCAATTTTTCCAATAAAATTACCAGAATTACTTTATTAAATAGATATTTTATTACAGTACATAATACATAAAATATAGAAACATTGTACCGTGTAAAATGTGATTTTTGGGGTAAAACCTTTAAAAAAGTAACCAAAAACATGGGAATTTTTGGAATGTGCTAATTACTTTGTCACATTTTGCAATAAAACTACCAAAATTACTATATTTAATAGATGTTGTATAACAGTACATAATACCTAAAGTATAGATACATTGTAACAAGTGAAATGTGATTTTTGGGGTAAAACCTTAAAAAAATGACCAAAAACATGGGAAATTTATGGAATTTGCCAATAACAATGTAAAATTTTGCAATAAAACTACCAGAATTACTTTATGTAATAGATATTATATTACAGTACATAATACTTATAGTATAGAAACATTGTACCGTGTGAAATATGATTTTTTGGGTAAAACCTTCAAAAAAATAACCAAAAACATGGGATTTTTTGGGATTTGCCAATAACTATGTCAAATTTTGCAATAAAACTACTAGAATTACTTGATGTGACAGATATTATATTACAGTTTAAAATACCTAAAGTATAGATACATTATATTGTGTGAAATGTGATTTTTGGGGTAAAACTTAAAAAAATAACCAAAAAATGGGAATTTTTGGAATTTGCCAATAACTAAGTCAAATTTTGCAATAAAACTACCAGAATTACTTGATGTGATAGATATTATATTACAGTTAAAAACACCAAAAGTATAGATACATTGTATTGAGTGAAATGTGATTTTTGGGGTAAAACTTAAAAAAATAACAAAAAATGGGAATTTTTGGAATTTGCCAATAACTAACTCAAATTTTGCAATAAAACTACCAGAAATACTGTATTTAATAGATATTAAAATACAGTTCAAACTACCTATAGTATAGAAACATTGTATCGTGTGAAATGTGATTTTTGGGACAAAACTTAAAAAAATAACAAAAAATGGGAATTTTTGGAATCTGTTAATATCCCGTTCATTTTAACTATAAAGTTTTCAGAATAGTTATTTTTAACTCGTGTTATATTGCAAAATCCATACTTCAAATCATAGAAATAGTTTATAAAGCGGAATGTAATATTTATTTGAAAAATATATCAAAAAAGAAATAACTAAAAGTTGCAATTTCTGGTATATTTTGCCTATTCCAGGATTAAAAAAACAAAACAATGAAATGACATAAGCTACGTGTTATCTCTGAATATAACATATGATAACATTATGCTATCAAATCAAACAAGAAATGTGGTTTTGAGGTAAAAGTTCTGAAAACATAAACGAAAATGCTATTTTCCGGAAGCCATATGAATTTGATCACACAATTATATGATTATAATAGAAGCAATGTCGGTGTCTTAATGCAGCATAAGATATGCACAATGTATTAGTCAAATGCCAAATCTGGGCTGATGGCAATCTCACAGCTGACTCCTTTGCATGTGAATCAGGCTGAACTACATTCAAATCCAACATTCTTGTAGCTACATGCTACTGTACGGCAGCCAGTTTGACAAGTGCACCGTACAACTATCATTATGTGAGCACGAGCTGGCGCTCTTCCAGTTGACACTGGATATAGTTTGTTACCTACTAGTTCCCAACCTCCATTCTAGCGGGTTCAAATCATCATGTCCTTCCCAGTCCTGTATTTTAGAGATACTCACAAGCTATTGTACATAGATGCATCAGACGTAGGTGGTAGTTTGTTTGGGGTCCACATAAATTGATGTTATTGCAACCTTTTCAACAAACGTATAAAAGCATACGATGTTCAAACTTTGCCCCGACTCCCTTTCATATAATGCAAACTAATGCTTGTTCCCTGACCGTGTTCTGGCCTCCTTAGAAACTACTTCTGGACTCGGATGAAAGTTGTTTGAAAAATATTATGCAATTCTTGGATGTGACACTACATCAAAATTGTATGGTTTGAACATTGTATGCTACATCTACGTGTGTTGAAAACGTTGCCAAGACCTCAGTTTATGTGGATTTATGTTACAAATATATATTACATTCCCCATCATAAACTGTAATTTTTCACACGATACAATGTTTCTGTACTTAAGTATTTTGTACCGCAATATAATTTATATTAAATACAGTAATTCTGGTAGTTTTGTTGCAAAATTTGACATAGTTATAGACAAATTCCAAAAATTCCCATTTTTTTATATTTTTTTGAAGTTTTACTCCAAAAATCACATTTCACACGGTACTATGTTTCTATACCCTAGGTATTTTGTACTGTAATATAATATCTATTAAATACAGTAATTTTGGTAGTATTATTGCACAAATTGACATGAAAAATCCCATTTTTATTTAAATTTTCAACCATTTTACCCCAAAAATAACATTTTGCACAGTGTGATAGTTTTATACTGATAGTATATTAAATGTGGTGCTTTATATGACACAAATCCATCAAAAGTTTGTCTGTGCATATTTTCCCTCCTATTTTTCCACTGATCTAATATATGTTTGGCAAATTCCAGAAATTCTCACTTTCATTTATATTTTTACTATTTTACTCAAAAAATCACCTTTTTCACTGTATGATATTCTGAACCTGAGGTATGTTGTAGAGCAGTTTAGTATCTATTAAATACAGTTATTGAGGTAAAAATTTATAGCTAAATTTCGTCGAGTTATTGACAAACTCCAGAAATTCCCACTTTAATTTGTTTTGTTTTTTTCACCATTTTACCCCAAAAATCACTGTTCACAACATAAGATGTGGCATTACTTAAGGTATGTTATGGTGCAACATAATGTCTATTAAAAACAGTTATTCTGGAATTTTTATAGCTAAATCTGATTTTGATATAGTCAAATTCCAGAAATTCATACTTTTTTTACCTTTTAGTACATTTTACCCCAAAAAATGCATTTTGCACCGTAGGATTTTCCTATACTTTTTTTTCCTTACACAGCAGATATTAAACAATACATTTATGCCAAAATCATTTCTGTGCATTTGTTTTCCTTTATTTGCCTTTTTTCAGTAGATTGACTGGACTAATAGGGTTGGAAGGTTGTTTTAATCATATTTTCAATAATGAACGGATGAAAAGGTTTTATACAACACCCCTATACTCGATATTTAGGTAAACACGATAATGAATGAAATAGCGAATTTGAGTTATACCTTTCGTGCAGGTATCATTTCGAGATCACCTAGCTTTCATAACATTACTGAAAATATTTATTTGAAGAGTTGAACGTCAGTAAACTCTGTTGAACGAGTTTACGTCGATCATACGGGAAATAGCTGACCCATTATTTGCTCGCACTTGTCGTAATTATAAAAACAGTGTTCATTTAAATGAGTATCCGTTATCCAATCATACTGAATGGTTTTACATTGAATGTATTGAAGCTAAGAGAATATATCTAGATTCGTTTCGCCAGTTTAACTTTTTAAATGTTTAAAGAACGATTTTAGTAGGCAGCAATTTTGTAATTTCAAAAAACTTTTTAAAGATCTCTGCAAACAGAAGAAACAAAACTACGATCAGTTGAAAATAAATTTAGTCGAAAGATTAAAAATATGAAAACCTAAAGAATTTTGGAAATAGATTAAGCGAAAATCCAACAGTAAAAGCGACATTTCTTTAGCGAATAAGGAAACGATATTTTTCATTGCAACAACAGTGAAGATTTTGTAATCAGCATAATTTTGATAATTCCGATTGCGCTTTTAGCGATATAGGTATATACTTCATTATAAATGAGTATATAATCGAAACTATTGATAGTTAAGCTAGTCATGTATGTGATGTAGTTAACGCTATTTTAGATTCTGGTTATTTTCCTGAAAAATGGATGGAATGTGAAATTATCCCACTTCATAAAAAAGGTAATGTAAGTGATGTGAACAATTATAGAGGGATCACATTAGTAAGTTGTTTAACAAAATTGTTCACCTCATTTCTTAATAAACGTATCATGACTTTTTTGAAAACAATAATGTTAAATCTGATGCTCAATTTGGGTTTAGGAAATGTCGTTCAACTGTGGACGCACTATTAATATTATTGAATATTGTACACAACTACTTGAATGAAAATAAGAGATTGTATTGTGTATTTGTAGATTTGAAGAAATGGTCTGATTCAATATATAGGCACGGTCTATGGTATAAAATGTTTAATATTGGTGTCCAAGGTGAAATGCTTGGAATTGTTCGTGAAATGTATCAAAAGGTAAAATATTGTGTAATATTCAGACTTCTTTGAATATGCGGTCGGTCTAAGACAAGGAGAAATATTGTCACCGCTTTTATTTTCATTGTTTGTAGAAGATCTAGAACTTTACCTCTAAAGTGATTGTAATTCAGGAATAGTTATAGATGAAATACTTCTGATTTTATTATTATTCGCAGAAGATATGGCAATAAATGTAAAAACACCACATGAACTGCAAAACAATTTGAATATGCCTTAGATACTTACAATACTTGAGGTTTGGAAGTGAATATAAATAAAACTAAAATAATAGTGTTTAGAAAACGAGGGGGGTTAAGGAATTATAATGGCGAACAGATAGAAGTTGTTGATAAATCTAACTACCTCGGTTCTGTCTTTGATTATTAATAATTTAAATCAAGAATTCATTATAGCGAAAGCATTGAAAGCACTGAATGTCTTAGTTATCAATTGTAAGAAATTTAATCTAAAGCCTCGGCTACTAAGTCAATTATTTGATGCTTTTGTTGGTTCTGTTTTAAATTACTGATTTGAAATATGGGGCTTCACCAAATCATAAAAAATAGAACGTATACACTTAAAATCGTGTAAGCAAATCTTGATCGTCCGAATAAGCACGTGATATACTTATGGTGAGTTAGGTCGTTATCCTACGTTCAGTACTAGATAGTACGTATCATCAAATATTGGTTTAAAGTATTATCTACTGATAATACTATAATCAAACATGTGTACTTGCAATCTTTAAATGATTTTGAAAACAATAAAGTCAACTGGGTGTATAACGTAAAACAGTTGTTGCGTGAATATGGTTTTGCTGATGTATGGCAACGACCCGATACATTTAATGGTAATTGTTTTATATAATTATGTGTTTAAACAGGAGTTAATTGACTGTTTTGTTCAGGGTTGGCAGGTTAGAAAATGTACAAGTACAGTTATGATATTGTACAATAACTGTAAATTAAATTTCATTATGAACAAGACCTAGATACTATACCTAACAATTGACGATATTATCACAAGATTAAGAATATCAGCACATAGCCTCAAAATACAAACAGACAGATCCGCTAGAAATAGAATAGATTAATCGAAATATTATGTATTTTTGTGACACTAGAGATATTGAAGATGAATATCATTTCATGATCAGCTGTTCGTTGTATAATAATTTAAGGAAATAATACATTGATCAATATTTATATTTTAGACCAAACATGTTTAAGTTTATTCAACTAATGAAAAGCCAGGATAAAAATATTCTACTTCCGTTAGCAATTTATTGTAAAAAAGCATTGATGTTGAGAAACAGTTTGGTAAATAATGTTTCATTAATTCCTATTTATGCTCATACTTCAAATCGTAATCTTATATTTAACATAATCCTAAAACAGATATTTTGTGTTGATCACCTTTGACCTTTGAATTATATTTTTATTTATAAGAAACTTTGAATGTAAATGGTAGATACATTTGTGTTTGTTTTGTGTATTTTATGTAATTTTGATATATTTGGACTAATAATGTATGCTTATATATAATTACAATAAATGTGTGTTTATATTGTGTATATATGTATGTAAATGTTGACTATGTACACTGTACACGTCGTAATACATGTTCTGTTCTGTGCATATCGTATATCCCGGTAATGATATTGACATTTTCATCCGCATGAGAAACCACTTGGCTGAATGTAATTATATCTTATGCGCTACTATAGCTTCGGGCAGTAATTATCTTGGTATGTGGTTTTACTATGTTCAAATACAGTAGACATTGCTCGAGCGCCCACCTGTATTGAGCGACTTTTTTATTAAACGACCATTTAAATTCGCGCCCGAGCGTTTTTACTATATAACTAGAATCTAAGAAACGACTTTTCTATAACGCGACCAGCGACGGCATTAAAACAGTCCCGACAGGTAAAAAAATAATTTATTAATCCATTAAACGACCGCATGCACTTAAGTCCATGGGGGCGTTTTACACCTTATTCACATCTGCATTCGCGCATTGTCCTTTAAAAAATTGAATAAACAATAAGGCGTGATAAATGCGACAAGGTAATTACTCGGCGACACAGTTATAAAACGACGTATAAAAATCGTTGCATATATATGTAGCGGATTCGTAGTCCAGTGGTAACGCGCTTGACTAGTACTCCAGGAATCGCATGTTCGATTCCCCGTTTCATCACTGACAGTATTTACAGTCTTTCGAACAAGACTTTAAAAACCGAGGTCCCGTGTCTGATGCTTTACATCGAGCACGTAAAAGAACCAGGGGTGCTTCTGGATTTGAATGATCTCCTGTATCATGCACTATCCTCCAAAAATCTAAAATTTCTAACATTCTTCAGGAGGCGTCGCCCATATGGGAAACCGTTGGCGACGATATATAAACGCAAATACAAACAAAAGTTGCATATTTATATATTCTGTATTTCCGTTTATATATATATATGTATATATATGTACAGTACAACATAATACAAAAAACAATGTATTAACTACACAAAAGTACATTCTGTATATTCTGTTTAGATTTATAAGAGACTATTATCATCAATAAATATCACATCGATTCAATAATATTTGCAAGGTAAAACTGAGGATCAGTCGCTAATTGTTTATTCAAATTGTAATAAAACAGAACACAATACGATACTGAAGCACAAACAGGGCGAAAATTCGTATCTAAAAATAGTATCAGAAACAATTTATCAGCCTCGATCAGATCGAGAGTGAACTAATTAGCAGCTGATTCTCAGAATATGCAACATTTGCAACAATATCAGTAAGAAAATGTTCGACAATATTTACACATATAAAAGCTAAGTCTGTGTAAAATATTAAAAAGAAAAAAGAAGTTTGACGCAATTTGAAGGTTAAGATATGGTGTGCAGCATAAAAAATGCCGAGATGTTACGATTGCTCGTCACTCCAGATCCAAAATTAATTTCGGTAAATTCACCGAAATTCAGTGGATTTCGGACAGGTAACGAACCCATAATCGAAAGGTTAACCAATCCTCGTGAAGGTAACAAACGTTGTTCGGTTTACACAACATTGATATGTAAATAGCAAAACCATGTAAGTACGGCTGCGCCGAAAAATGCACACATTATTTAACCATTGAAATAATGACATAACTCTTTAAAACATACTGTTATGTCATACAATATATATACATTGCACGCAACTACTATGTACACATATAAAAACAAGGAGCATTCGCTAATCGTTATTGTAGAAACGAATAAAAAACTGAATTTCAAAGCGAGTACTAATGCAAAATTAAAAAATGACTTAAGAAATCAATTATCATCCTTGTCAGACCGTAGGTGAACTGATTAACTCCTTGTATGAAAATATCAATTGTCACACATTAACTATAACATAATTCGGACATTACTTACATAGGTATATTTTTCTACTATTTAAATCTCATGACAGGTTTTAAGTTTTTCTTCATCAGTAAGATTATAAAAATGCAGATTAAGAGATAAAGCCTTCTGTACAAGTGGCGTGCGTATACTACTGTATAAGATGCAATGAAACAAAACATAAATTTCTGTCTCAGTTTCACCACTGAAGGGACATTTACGATAAGATATATTTAAATTTTGATATCGGAAGAATGAGAAGAAGCGGAAAGATAAAGACTACTGTTATGCAAATTAACTTACATGCGCATGCGCAAGGCTAGACTGTGTAGTATTACAAATTCTTGCCCAGAAATTGCCACATATCTCCATTGACTGATGGAAGACCTAAGTATGTATATTTACTAACAATAGACAAATCACTATTACCACAAGTAAAACTGTAATCAGTACAGTTTACATAAGGTGGGCGAAACTGCATTATATTACTTTTTGAACCATTAACTGTCATGTTATTATGAAAGCACTGGTCAATCACTTAAAGCATTCAACAATAATTGTAAATCATGAGCATTTTCGGCTAATAAAACATTATCATCAGCGTATAGTAAAATTGATATTTTTTCATTTGCTTACTCAATTCCAACATTCAAACTTTTAATACATATTGCTAAGTAATTAATGTACAAATTAAACGACAGTGGTGATAAAATACATCCTTGTCTCAAACCGGAATTAACGTCAAATCAGTCCGTCTAAAACAAATTCACCTTTACGCATGACCTTACAGATAGATAGATAGATATTTTTATTTCCTCCATATATGAAGAGCGGAACAAGATATCATTATATACAGTACAGTGATGAAGACAAAACAAACAGGAAAGCAATTAGCAAAACGACAACATGCATATGTACAAATATTAACTAATCACATCATCAAGCCGCTTCTTCTAGTTACTCAAACGCACATGGAGTTAGAAGTCGGTTCACAGATTGTTACCTTGTAAGCTATAACACTTAACATAATAATCACAAATATAACTCTAATTGTTCAATTGGGTATTTAATAAAGGGAAACTACCCTTGAATTGGGGTAACATTGATTACGCCCCATATTTAGATATGGACGTAATTATTCCTGCTTAAGGATATTATTATAATTACAATGCATTGAATAAAACAACTTGGATATAGTGAGTCTGTTTATAACCATACACATTTATGTCAAAAACTAAACTAATAAACATGTTCTAAATCAATATATTTAAATATCTCTATCTATATATCGTAGCGCATTGGTAGTAGTGTACATTATACAATTCATTAATGATAGGAAAACATAAACCTATATTTCACTTCAATTAATGTATTCTGATTCACAATGATACATATTTATCACTCAAGTACAAAAGTTATATTATACGGATCATATGTACAACATTCTCGTACTATTATCGAGTTATACAGAGGAGTATAGTGATTTGATTGCATTTAACATATAACAAGATATTCCTGATTTAGTAGCCTCTCACATAGTGTATCCTATTAATAAAATAATAAACTTTCTTAAAATCTTTAAATGCAACAAAAGTGGACTGTTTCAGTGTTTTTCTTGTATCAATTATATTAGTAAATGTTGAAATCTGATCAATTGTACTACGTTTTTTCCTGAACCCACCTAGCTCATCTTCCAATTTATTATTACTTTCGACCCATTTGCTCAATATATCATTCAGAATGGTACACTATATTTTATAAACCACAGAAGCAAGTGGTATACCTCCATAAGATCGTGGATCTCAGGGATCTAAAGACGAGGATTTAGGTATAGGATTTATAATGCATTTGAACCAGATAGAAGACACTGTTCCACTACTGAAACAAGCATTAAACAAATAATGAATATATGTCCGCTTGAGCGGGAGTCTTAAATGTAAAGGGATTACACAGCATAACGATCATAATTTCTACAAGAACCAAGTAACGCCGTTGCTAAGCCACTTACATTGCTTGATGTCACCGAGTTTTTACATTACGATGTCCCGAGAAAAAATATGCGAGAATTTTATCTTTACTTGAAAGATCGATGTGCTGACAAACTTCTTTATACTCACTGGGGGAATGCACATCTCAGACAAAAACACATCACATAATTTAACACTGGGTTCAAATGTGTAAACACTCACTTTGTTTAAAGACCCCGTAAAATCGTTGCCTTATGATAAAAAAAACGTTTATTACTATCAATCTGTTTAATACGCACAGACAATAAAGTTTTATCATTATTCCAGTTCATAGCTGTCAAACCCTTGTCGTCACTGAATTCATGACGTCACGCAATGTGCATATTCGTGTTACTGTGATGAATACGCTGTACAGTTATTTATTTATAGACTGAAAACTATGATTTACCGTGTAAATGTGTGTGTCTGTGTTTCGCCTTTTAGTTTCGGGTGTGTACTCATAATTCTGCTTTGTAAGTTGTGCAATGCTATTTAGCAATGAAACATGTATTGGTTGCCTTTTAGATAACATTAATATTTCATATATATAATACATTCGTGGTTAACAATGAATAACTAGAGCATCTGCGATAAGTATATTTATGTATACAGTAAAACCTCACTTAAAGACTACCTCAATATTAAGACCAATTTTCAAGGGTCACAATGATGGGCGTATTATAGAGGTTTTACTGTATATGCAATACTACGAGCAGTAAAGCATTGATATAAAAGAACTTACATATTTTCCTATGACACATTGCTTCGTTACAAATCCTATAAGTTCAAAAATAAGGCTTTACCACAGGTGTATATAATAGAAACAATAAATGACGACTTAAATCCTTGACCTCTGTCTTGGCAAAAAACGAAATGCTGCAACATAAATATACCACGGACACTTCTCAACATTGATTTCGATTTTCACCGGAAAAGTGCAACTCTAGAAGTAATTGAAGCTGTTTCCTGAAATATTTGAATATATCAAATGAATTCCAATGAGATATAAGACGGTTACAGGACAAAAACAATCAAATCTAAAAGAACACCGGAATATATTGTGCTAACGTTGTTATATGTGCAGTGCATATACAGTGTCTTTGACGTTTAACCTGGCAAGTTTGAGTCTATACATTATATTTTACTGCCTCATTCTATTGTCAGTTTGTACTCATTGCATCTGCTCAAATTGACCAAATCATTTGGTTATTAACTTATTACAGACACCGGACATGATCAGAATATTTTCAATAGTTTACAAACACAAACAAACAACCCCCACTGTGCTTCTAGACCAGCCACTTCTACACCGTGTACACCGGAAGTGCTCGTTCTACCTACTTGTACGACATATGTAAGGAACATATACTTACTCAATATGCAGAAGATTTTTTTTTGTATCGTCTTCCTCCATTCTGAGTTGATCAATGAGTTCTCTTAGAACTCCATCCTGACGAGCCATTCTGTGTTGAACAGTGAGTAAATTCATTTTGTGGTTTTCCAAAGAATCCCTAATATATTTGTTCATTTCATTTAATGGAGGTGATTCCGATACCTCAAGTACAGCTTTAATATCATTTATTTCTTCAAATGTTTCGTAATATTTCAGTCTTAAGTTCTGCAAAATAAAGTTATTATCACAATGAAATATAATAGTTAAGAAATATGTAAAACATATCATGTAATAGATTGTATATTATGTATGTATCGTGACCCTCACATGACCGAGTGGGTACTAAGGCGTAGGAACGGGCGGTCGAAGTTTCGAAACCAGGTTGGGGTCCGATTCGATAAGGCCGGTAGGTAGAAAGCTGATGGGCATGTTAATTACTATTTCAATTCTCATTATATTTAATTGTAACAAACTTTTTTACCATAAAAATGCACACCAACAAGTTCATTTTCAGAACAAACTATCTGACAAAATACTGTACTGTACTACCTTAAGACATCCAATACATGTATATGAAAATCACAATGCTGCGTGTATACTAATATTTCAATAATATAATACGGTAAAATTTTGATATTTTCATGAAATAAATGCTCGCTAAATATTAACCTTTTACATCGTGTTAATTTGTGTTAAAGAAGAAATTCGAGAATGTTGAGTATGTCGAATATTACGGTATTTTGTGGCTCAATCCATATTTCTGTGTAAATATGTTTCTGTCCACCAAACCACGTTTAATAAACACAAGTAAATACATGACTGTTTGGTTGATCCTGCATTTCCTCGCCTATGTTTATTACGTAATCATCTCTGTGTGGTGGTCCTGTTTTGCGAATATGACCTTCCCGAAGTACTCTCTTACTTTCTAGCTATTGTTCACAATCAGTGCATGTCTTATATGATAGAAACAGATATCCGTCTCTATGTATTGACAATTAATTAGACACACAATGCCTCACTTCTCCAATACAATAGATGTTTAAACTGATACCTCCCCAACACCTAACCTTTTATATGCTGAAGTTTTCCTGGGATCTGTGTGGAGAGGCACTGTCGTGTGCTTGTGGTGATCCCTGTAACAACCAAATCATTTCTCTATGTATAAAATGTATTTGCTTATGCTGTGAAAAACTACAGTTCGTAATAAAAGCAGTCACCTTGGCGCCAAATATGCTGTTTAACTCCACTTTCGCTATAATCCAAGCTCTGTTAACTTCCAATCCACGTTGAACATCATGTTGTGCTTTCTGATATGTATCCGATAGTTGGGCAATGAGGATGTTGAGGAGTACAACGATACATGTGAACAGGAATACCACCATGAAGATAACACTGACAGGACTGTGAATGTAAGATTATGTATGGTTTGGTTTAAAGCTTATACACGGACATAATATGCAACATTAAACAACTGTCCCGTATATTTTGTAATTGCATTAACTAAAGTTTCCTTATATTTATGTAGGATTGGAAGGAAAATACAATTCAGTATCCTAGTATATTCACTGGTTACGTTTTGCTTGAAATTATGGTGAAAGGGTAAAGCGCTTCACTACCGACCCGAAGACAGCTAGTTCGAGCTCGGCGTTAAACTAGGTTTGATTGTAAACAGCTCAATCTCTGAATTTGGCGTGAGTGCTAGATGGTAATCTAGGAAGCTGTCAAATGTAAAAACAAAATTTCAAGCACTAGTTAATTTCTCCAAATGATGAGCATACAATGTTTCCTGACAATTTTCGAAAAAGAATCCAAATATATCGACTACATGCCTTGTTCTAGGCATGTTGATAGCTGCAGCTTTATAAATCTTGTCTACTTACGCAAAACCATCTGGACCAGTATATTCAACAACTGGAGCCGCTTCTGTCAGTGTACGGAAACCGACAAACAGTATACCCCAAAACGTGCTTAAAATCACAAATAAAAACTATGGTAAATTCGAATGTTGAACATTTTCAATCAAAGTAATAATCCAAAGTAGTAGTAAACATACTGACTAAACGTATTAGGAAATATAATGTTTACCTCCGTCGAAAAACCCAATGAGCAATTGTAACAAACACCACAGCCTCCAGAGGAACAACCAATGGAAGATTCAAATTGCGGCTGACGTTACGAGGTTGCTATCCCTGTGAGGGATGTTTAGGAGAGCACTTTTTACTAAAAACATAATTCCGTGCACTCGTAATCTAAGTATATACATAAATACATGTCACAAGCGGCAACGATCATAAACGTGTCAAGCATATAGTCTGTGTTATAAGTTCTAAAGGTGCAGTCTAGAAATACTCAGTGTTCACAGTATCGTCTATTAATGTGTTTGCTGAAGAATACAGATATCAATAGGATAAATACAAGACAAAAGGAACTTGGTGACAAACAATTATAAAATAAATCGAACAAATACAAAACGTCAGCATCAAAACACTTTTAAACGCGATGGTCACCGTCCAATGGATAATACCTGTAAATTTTAGAGAAAATAAATGTACAGTATTGCATTGAATTAATACCTTGTTTCGATATGCTTATTTAGATCACCATCCCCTTTTAAGGACAGGTAGAAAGATACACTAAAAGCCAGAAGTATAATCAGGAACAGAGCCCCAAACTGCAAGAAATCGTGTTGTAGTGCTTGTCCCAACATTTGAGTGTATGCTCCGGTTTGTCTGAAATAAAGAACAAACATGTCATTTGACCACGATATGTATGCGATAGCCGAAAAACATTTTTCGGATGTCCTTTTTGATTCAGTGCGTTAATAGCTTTGTATAGCTATATTACATCAATTGAAACATACACTACAGCAGGAGTCTAATACAGTTCGTTAAATATTTATGTTTTAAAACGAATACATGAATAAAATACTTTAAAGTATTACACCATTTCGTGTAGCACTTAACCAAATTTGTTTTCACTGTGAACATATTTTTGTTATGGGGACTTAAGTCTCACAAACAAACAAAAGTGACTATTCCAGCAGCCTGGTTGAGGGCAGACTCCCTGTACCACTTATATTAGTGTTAGCATACGCGGGCAGTTCACCTTGAACTTTACAAGAAACAAATGTTTTGTCAAGCAAACCTGAACACGGCAGCATATTTGAATATTCTGATGGTCCATAGAAGATATCCAAATGCGAACACATACCATTCAGCATTATTGTGTGTAAATCTAAGGGCAGGAACAGTGAACAGAAGAACAGATGATGCAAGATCGAGCCAGTTGAATTTATCATGAAAATATTCCGCACGGTTCCTGCAGAAAAGATGTGTCTGGAGTATAGTAGGTGAATAATTGTTGACATAACGGACACCAAAACAGTTTAAATATAAATACAATTTGGCATTTTCATGTTGACATCTGTAGTAATGTACAACCGACATTTGGTTGCATAGGTGAATCAGGTAGGTCATCGAACGACGCTTACTGTACTAAATATACTTGTACCTGTGAAACAGAATTATTTGTATTGAATATGTCACGTAGTTATTTCATAAAACATATATTCCTTTCAGTGATTTAGATAGATTATTGTTTGGTTATACATTACCTGCATAGTTGATATATTTCTTTAAATAGTGTCATACAAATCATGACAAGGGAGGCAACTTCTAAAACCGCTCTAGCTCTTTGTAATGGACCGTTATATACTGTGGCATCTTTAACTGTCACTGACACAATAGCGGTAAATGTGATGCAAAACAATGCGAACACATACGAAAGTGTACTTTTTCTGAAATTGTAAAAGGAAACCACGTGGTCGTTTGTGACGTCATTGTGCTTCTGCAGAAGATTAATGTAACGTTTTGGTTACGAATATAGCGCTGTACACACGGCTTACTTTATCCTACCCCTAGTCAAGCATATATTACATGGTGCTTTCGGTGTCTAAACACTACCAGAAACATTCACTAACAAAGCTTCGGTAAATGTCTTCGTTGATCAGAACGGTACATTATTTCTGCTCCATTATTAGTTGAGGGACATCTCATTTTATCGACTTTGCAACAACATTTTTTAACAAATAGTGAAACTTCTTTCTCATTTATCTGAAAAAATGTGACTTTTGTAATCCGCTGGAAAATCTTTGTTCGCCATACTTGGCACTGAACTATATAAGCAAAATATATTATACAATTATAATCCCTTACTTCAAGTGTTACTCTCCTGGTTTTAATTACATTGATATCGAACCATAAGCTCTAGAAACACCAAATTATCTTTCACGTCCTTGCTCTCATCAACGACGTGATAACTGTTGCACGAGTAAAACATCGTATATATATAGTGTTATTAACCAGGGCCGTGGTCAGTATGTGTACGCAAACAATCTAGATGGTCTTAGGGCATAATACCCCGGAATTACCCGTTTTCTAGAACATTTGTGGTGCAATCTGGTAAGCAATATTTTAAAATAAATTCAGAAACTGAAGAAATAACTTACACAAAGCTGTTTTGAGCGTATGCATTCCATTTTCTCCTTACTAGCAACCTTACTGTGTCGTGATACACAATATTCTGAAGTGTACATTTAATTCATTGACATGTAAATGGTTTTTTTAATACAACAGCTTTCATGTTTAGTCAGAGAAAAAGCAATTTAAGTCACAATTTCAACAAACCCTAAAATATTTTACAGTCGTACTTTATTTAAAATAGCAACGTATGTCGATACGTTAAACAAATCTGGAAAAACATGCTGACCATGGCTGATGGACCTATATCATAAAGTTTGACACCATGCCATAAGATATTGCGTGTAGAAACTGCGCATTAAATGACAGGTCCATGAAATTACTAGCGTACTGAACAACATGGAAACGATATACAATGTCGTGACAATACATAAACACTCAATGTATATATGCATATGTAATTTCTCCGTGTATACATACTTTGTTGCCTTGTTTCGCAATAATCTGAAAGGGTGACTTGTTAGAACTGTCAAACCAAGCGTTCTTAGGAGGTCGCCCACATGCATCGCTTTCTAAAATGTTGTAATATACACGAAGACTGTCACATCCTAATGGTTCCAGCATACAATCCAACACTGACAGAGTTGTTTGCTGTAAAACGAAAACAAAACCAACCAGTTCGCGAAAGTTAGGAATATTAACCCTATTGTCGGTATTCGAACAAAAAAAGTACATAAAACTTTGATGCACATACTTTTAATTTGCCAGCTTCGAAATCCATTACAAATATACACTTTGCACATTTTCAACATTAGGTACTTCGTCGCTATATAAGCACAGAAACAAATGTACACATTTGCGCCTATTGAACAGACGGGCAACCAGAAATATTAATAAAATGTGGTAAATAATACAACAAATATATATTTTCATAATTACTTTCCAAATTCTAACTGAATTGATTAATTAATTTTTAAAGTTAGTCATATCTGTCGAATCGGAGTACCAGCATCAATCATACCGACGACCCTGGTACTCTCTTCAGTGGTCTTTGAATGCATCTGTTCTGTTTTTCGTGTTGGACATACAAAGTGGGTTGCATTAAAATGAAATGTACCGCTTACTACACAGTACACGTGATTCTCGTGCCAAAGTTGAAAATCGTACTCGCCGTCGCTCGTGGTCAACCATGACAATTAAAAGGTATTTTCTTTGTGAAAGTTGATAGAGTATTATTTCGATCAGCAGCAGTAAAACTGTCACGGTTGAGCGAATTCGTATCCGATTGTTATTTTTGTTATGTTTTCATATAATGAAATATTTTGTTAAGATTGTGACCAAGTTTTATATAAAAATACTCCAACAAATCTCGAAGTTAGCCATGAAAATCGAAGTGTGGACTTAGAAGTGTCGTTGAGTATAGTAGAAAGACTAGACTGCGAAATCGAAAATGCCAGACCATCATCAGTGTGGATAAAATATCAAGTGATCAAACAACAGAACATACTAATAATTTCAATCACATAATAGCTATGCATAAGCACATACTACACACATAAGAAGCAATTTGGTATTGTTCTAGACTTCGACAGTCAGTTGCTGTTGCTGGGCTTAAGATAAAATCACACTGTTCAATAGGTGACATGGACATTAACCTGGTGAGTTGATTGATGTCTAAACTTGTAATCATGGTGTCCCACAATATTTGCCGTTTATGTTCATTGCCTCGACAAAAACAAAACCAGTGTGTCAAGATGTCATCATTCAATAATCCACACTTTTGGCATATGTTTATATATTTTCTTGAAAAGTGTTTCGAAACAGCGGACATCAGTTTGTTGACCATATAAGATAATCGAGGGTTATGCCGTAAAAGGATCCACAATGTACATGGGTTATCACTCCTCAATAGTATCCCCAAAGTAAATGCATTTGGATACCGACCAACAACAGTATCATAGCCTAGTGTCCGTGCATGCGACGTAACATTCAATGTCAATATTGTTTTCCATGCATATTTAGATGGAAATCTTCCTTCTGTGGTATATTCATGTAGATAATGAGAGAGGTTGTATTTCTTCAGCAGACGGTATATATCCGGAACGAATCCACGAGTTAGTCGATCATAATTAAAATAATGTATAATTCTGTCATTAAATATTCTCTTGGCAAGATATGTATTTGGCAAACGACATAGTTGACACAAGAACTGAAGTTTCCTCCGATCTATGATTGTTTCTATGGACTCAGCTATAAAGTGCTTTAGAAATCACCACAGCATTGTACATTATACGCATTGAAATTGGATTCAATCCGTACGGGTTAATACCACTATTGAGAATACTAAGATATGTGCCTCTCAGTTTAGTGCAAGCATCGTTAACGACTGATCTTGTGGACAAAAACTTATCACATTTGACTCCAAGATGAATGTACTCTGTTGCTTCCTTGGTGACACTATTACCAAGTTTAAATTGTCTATTCGGTATAGAATGTCCACGTTCATTAAATACAACAACAACACACTTATCAGGATTATAACTGTAGCGCCATTTAATTGAATAGTTATAACAGATATCAAGCAGGGCATTTATTCCCTTAAATGAGTAAGAGATCAGTAACATATCATCCGCAACAATAGGAGAACTTAGACGCGTATCATTCAAGCAGATACCATAGCCGCTTTCTCCAATTCATTAATAAGTCCATTGATATATAAAAGATACGCCTTGCATGACATTAAACCAATCGGAGTATTTTCCTCGGTATTGATACAACTTGACATATTAGAATATAGTTCTTTAAAAGCGAGAAATGATGTAGCATCAATATATGTTTCGAATAAAAGCTTGTAGAGCAACCCATCGTGCCATACGGTATCGAACGCTTTCCTACCGTCCAAGAAGCTCACATATACTTTTGAATGTTGTTCTCGTGCAAAATTAATGCTTTCGCGTAAAATGAAAGATGTCATTAAACACGACAGACCAACTTGAAATCCTCCTTGTTGTTTATTTATAATGCTAATTATGTTGTCTTTTGATCTGTGTAGTAGGATCGATTCAAATAGTTTCAACACAACGGAAGTTAAAGTGATTGCACGACAATTGTCGGGATTGTGTCTTTACTCTTATTTCCACCTTTGTGTAATGTTACGATAACACCACGCTTTAAAGAGTCAGGGATAAAACTATACCGTAACATCCATGTGAACATATTTGCAAATATTGGTGATAAAATGTCTTTAGCATAAATTAGGTGTTCATATTGTTTTAAATCATATCCACTTGCTTTTCCTTTTGGACACTTGTCAATAGCTTCACGAACTACTTCCGGTAATACAGTGGCAGTATTGTCAGGGTTCATATCACGGACACTACCATTCAATTTCTGCACCACATAGTTCCCCCAATTGCTGTCTCAAGAACGTTCAACAGAAGGCGTGTATAGGGTTTTAAAGTAGTGATTCCAACCCTCTGTTATGCAATCGCGATCTCTTACAATTTGGTCATTAAATTTCATACTTGCTCCGGATATGTTCTGATTTTTCTTCCTCTTAGCGTTAACCAATTTCCAGAATTTGTAGGAGTCAACTTCAGCCGTGTGGTCAATCTCGTAGTTCAATTGCTGTATATATTGATTAATATAATATATATGCGTTCTCTTGAAATCACATTTGGCTTTTTTTAGAATCACAATACACCACACTGTCTGTATTTCGAGGCCGTCCCTCCCCACACCATGTACGCCTAATATACTTCATTTTCACATGCGCGTCAGCCAACTCTTTACACCAGCATGGCTTTAGAAAGACTAAATGTTTGTTTTTCGGCACTGATGGCGAAGCATATGAGACAAGTTTATCAGATATAAGAGCATAAGCATTTTCAACACCAGTCATATTAAGTTCACAGTGCGATAGCTGCTCAAGATCACCATCAAGTAATAATAGTTCATTGTAGTTATTAACATGTTCTGTAATACATGTTGACCAATTGACAAAAGATTGACTGTAATAATCATTATCATACATCACATAAACAGGAATATTGAATACACACACAACCGGTCTATGTCTCGAAACATTTGAACAATCGTCATCCAGACTTTCACATTGATACCCGTGAATGCCATTAACATGTGAGAATTTAAATAACATTATACTGTCTTACTTAAGATGATATTTTTCCTAAATCATAATTTATTTGTTATGTAAATATAAAATAGAGCAATTAATTGTCGGCTGCTTAGAGCGTGTTATCTACCATATCGTGAAATTTACGCATATGTAAAATCGCGAGCCGAGGCAAGATAAATCGATAAGAGATAGCGTTATATAGTCCGATTCATAACCCGGTATGTACTAGCCCTGGTTAAACAAATCAATACAAATGTTCTGTTGTGACCCAGAACCCGTAGACCACCTTCTATTGGGTAGGGTAGTAGTATGCTTGCTCTGCATCGATTGGAGAAAGCAAAACAGTGTATCGACTTTATTATCAAATTGTCAAATTATTACCTGCATGTTTGTCTCAGATTGCAACAGAACATGTAATGAAAATTCAGCCTCACCAGTAACGCCAGTAAAAATACTTCGAACACTGAAAATACATTATACAAGTACGACATGATAATATAGTCGTGTCAACAGTTAGAACGCGTATACAATATTCAGAGTTCGGGTTTTCAAACACTAACCCATAGCCATGACTGTGGCTGAGAAAATGGGACCAAATGAGCAAAATTGACTTTTTTTAGTTTTTTGCATATTGTCAAAGTATAATATCTTAAAGGTATACCAACACAATTTGGGAGTTCTATTTTCACCTTTTCTTGGTATAAAAAGTGTTTTTGCAATATAGGGGTGCGAGCTATAACAACACTTATTAATTTAAAAACATTTTTAATCTAGTTTCCGCATGTAACAAATTACACTACCTGGTCAACATCTACTAAATCATATGTCCCTATCTCAACAATATAAATCAATAAGACTAAAAATCTTCAAAAAACTACCAAAACATGGTTGCTATGGTGACAATCAATTAGACTCATGAGTAGAAACTTTGATTCTGACTGAAAATTTATAAACATAACATTGATAAACACTTATATTGATAATATTTCATAAAAAAATTCATGAATAAAACAAACTGAGGACTGTTTCAATTATTTGTTGGTAATAAAGGGACTCGACTCCAGATTCTAAATTGCAAAACAATAAATAAATTGTTTCAAAAACCGATTTTTATCGTCTTGTTCGTTCGATGACAGTAAAATAAGATAATTGATTGATTAACATGATCGAAAAGTTATGAAATTACGCCAGTTTTTTACTTTTTTCCTTCGCAAAATCTACTGCGTTACTAACGGTATAAAAAATAAAAATAGAACCAGCGCTAAGGATTATGGGAGGTTTCAGCAATTTGCACTGGAATTCCGCGCGTGCGCAGTAAATTGTAAAAAGACTGACAGCCTTCGTGATGCCTGCTAAACAAACGGCTATTGCTAAAATGTGTACGCAAACTAGTCACAAAAACTGTTTCGGCTGACAGAATGGGAACATCGGGGACGAGGTGATCTTGTGGATTCAAGAAAATAGTGTTTTGGAGCGCAAAACGATTCAACAGTTGCAAAATGCGTGATAGACAGGAAAGAGAGGGATTTTGTCAAAATGATTGTTATCGTATTGAACGTAAACAATATGTTGTCAACTTTCAAGTTTTTGTATAATTCGCTAAAGAATGTATGGTAGACTGGAGTCAGATTCGTAAATTAACAGTCCCCCATCCTCCGAAGATCAATATACGTTTGTAAAGGATACTTTAAATTTGTATTTAATTCGCTAGACTTGTAATCCAGATGACCTGGGTTTGATTCCCTCATGCCTCGATCAAGAATGACAATTTCTCCTCACACATGTATATCATTTTAGAGTTAATGAACTCTGGTGATTATGAAAGTAATTTAAAGGGGAAGGGCTCGAACCCACTACCCCCTAAATACTAGTACGGCGCTCTATACATAGTTCCCACATCTACAATATTTACCTCCCTTTACCTCTGAATTGTCGGCCATTTTGGAAGGCAAATTTCCTTAAAGTCTATGGCGAATATAATGTAAACGATGATTAACTAATCCGATATATAAAAAATAACTCATTCATTATGCTCATGTGGGCATTTGGCTCAGTAAGGTGACGAAAAACTGGTTGGCACAAGCAAATCTCTTGGTATTTTCTCATTTATCACATATTTGAAATTTTCTCCTATAAGGGCTTATCAGTTTTGCCTATCAAAATTGCCGACAGTTAAGAACAAGGGAGGTAAATATTGTAGATGTGGGAACTATGTATTGACTGAGCTAAACTGATAGCCTTCTAACCCCACATCACTGAACATCCTCCTTCCGACATTCGAAGCTCAATCACTGTGTGCTGTCAAACACCGCTGCCACCATTGAGGTAACTCGGATGTAAAGTACACTCTGTAACTAAGTGCTCATTTCTTTATACATGTACTTATTATGATGTATGTTTTGCTTCCTCATGCCTTGTCTTTGTCATGGATCATTGTATGTTTGTCCCATTTGGGCTTCTGCTTAGTGTGAGCAGTCTGGCTGTGAGGAAGTCTCCCATCCCAAAGTTATTCAGACGCTTCCTAGCCTCATATTCTACAACTTCTCAAATAAATTGGATCGGTCGTAAGACTAATGCAGCTGGTCAAATAGAAAGAAAAAGCATTAAAATCTTCTCAGAAGCTGATTCCCCATGCTTGGTAAAATTCAACGGAATTATTCTGTAGATGTATCTGATGAACCTTGATAGTTCAAAGTATTAAGATTCATCATACAAATATGGGAGTGTTATCACTTTTCCTATACACATACTAATTCCTTGTTAAATTATGTTTGATTGTAATGTTTGAGCTGTGAAACTAAAGTGAGCAAATCAGGACAACTATGCCCATCTTGTTATTGATAATGTTTGGTTTGTAAAATATAAGACCTTTATGTTTTTATGTATATGTTATATAATTGGGGTGAAGTTTGTATGATCAAGCTCTAACACAGAATACATACATGTATGACTATGATCTTGATTATGATCTGGATGACCCCACATATCACTTTTATCAGCCAGAGAAGTATAGAGAATAATAGGTTAGTGACGTAGAATGAGAAAGTTTACCAGGCAACGCGGAGGAATTTATCGGGTGAACCGAAGGCGAACCTGATAACTACCGGAGCCGAGCCTGATACACTTTCTCATTTCACGTCACTAACCTATTATTCTATTTATCCTGTCACTTCTTGTGTTAAATAAGGGGGAAATACCTTTAATTGTAAATACTAACGAGTTACATCCCCTAAATTATGACGTAATTAATTATGTGACGTTTTGAATAACTTGTGACATATTGAATATAAGTGTGGTTAGCACCTTAGGCCGAGAGAAATAGTTTCCATGAGTCTGACACATTTTAGTGGCAATATGAACTTATCTGCGTTTGCGAACATTTGATGATCATTAAAAAATAATCATTAACAAATCTAAGAATTTGCAACAATTTAGTAAGAGTCAAAAATTATAATTAGTTCATACGCAATTTCCCACGGTTTGTTTACAAATGATGAGAAATGTCAAGCGCCACAGAACAGGTGAAAAAAAGTGATATTTACATCTATTTCATTTAAAACTGCACTAGAAAACAAGGAATTAATCTGTGGATTCAGTCTATCAGTGTCATTTACGATTGCAATGGAATTTTCGGCATAAATCGATGAAACCGGACTAGGATTCTAATATTGAGAAGATGGGTGGGGTACGTACTGCTTTTCTACTGATCAATATGTTATTTCCATGAGAAACTCGACCGCACGGTCAGCCCTGATAAGTTCAAACGCAGATGGACCCAAATTTCCGAAATGATGTTGTTCCAATGATGTAAACAGCCGATAATTTGTTTGACTACATTGTTTACTACGTGTTTCAGTAAGCACTTACATTCGGGTCAAAATGCAGACTGGGTTTGTCTAATAACGGATAAGATTAAGCACCGCTTGAATGAAATAGAACAATTTTGTGGAAATTAACATTTTATTGTATGGATTATACAATAAATATTAAAAGTGTTTTAGTATTCAGTTGAAAAATACATTGTTTTAGTAAGTCCGTAAAAATGATAACATACTTAACTTAAAATAGTCCGGGTAGTCATGTGGTCATGTGACGTGAGATAAAAGTCATGTGACCAAGTGACCTGATAAAGCAAAAAGTATCAGACACCCTGTTATCGGGTCGAAATTACAGCAAGTAAAGGATATTTCCAGTGTGTGAGGTAAACATAGTGAATTGTTATTTTAAGATTTTCATCTGTTAATTAAGTCAAATAACATTTTGACAGACATGATTTTATGACATTTCTGCTCTGATTTTAGATTATGTCATTTCTAATCAATAACTGGAAAATGAGGGTCTACTACCGACTCACTTCATATTATGATTGTCTGAAAAGTAATTGTATACCCGCTTCACAGATGTATATAGGAATCAAGTGTGTTGTCTGTTTCTTAGGTCAGTTTAGATATCTTGTAAAGCATGTTTTTTATGCTTTTCTTTTGCTGATAAAGCTATAATAATCATGTTCTTTTGTCTTGTTTTAAACTTTGTATTGAGTTGGTAATAAGCATTAGTCCTTATGAGAAGTACAAAAGCCTTCAAAAGCACTTGAATTGTGTGTCAAATGTTCTGTATGAACCACAGTTACTTGAAACAAACTTTTTTAATGTTCTATATATGGCCTATTTACTATAATATTCTTATTACCATGAACCATGATAGGAAAATATTTGTTAAAAAATAAAATGTTTGTTGGTACAGAATGTTTTACATGTCATAGGATTATTAGTAAATCTGGTGAGTAAAAAGCATTGGAGCTAATCATGATTATTTTAAATGTAGGTTGCATGTATGGAAGACAAAATATTTTGGGGCCGAATATAAAGAAAATTTAATATTGTGAGTTTCAGTTTGTCAGTCTTCATCAGGAATATTATTATAAAACAACAGAAACAAGCAATATCTTTAAAAAAGATGGTCGGCGCAACTTGAAGTTTGCAAATTGGTTGCACTCTCTAGGTTAAATTTTGTTGTACAACATAAAACATGTCATTCAATTACGATATACTACAAATACTCGGAGTACTGTAATCAATCGTAACTTCTTGGCGGAGCCAATAATGCCGAGGTGTTCCGAATGAGACGGCATTATAAATAACTCCGTAGTGTGATCATAGACACAGTAGGGGTCAACAAAAATGCCTATAAGTACCTACGTGTACATGGTGACTGATGACCTTATAAACAAAAATAACGAACGAACATAGACACAGTATAGTCTGTTACAATATAGTTCAACATTACTTATTGTGTCAGTCGTGAACTCACACATCCATGTTAATAAACTTGTAACATAGCGATTTATCTGATTAAAATAATATAAATGTTCGCGACTGGTACATAAAACCAAGGAAGTCTTCTTAACATTTTACTCCATAGATACGCCGATTGACGCCTCTACCGTATCTCCATGCAGACCCCTTTTAACGCCTCTACCGTATCTCCATGCAGACCCCTTTTAACGCCTCTGACTTTCTGACCAACATTTTGGGTTACTACATAAAGTTTTTGCATAAACTGCATTTAAAACATCACAGGTAGCGATTTTATGCTGCACTCGCGGAAGTGTAATTTCTTCACATACTCGTGGCAAGTTTCCAATAAACTTTCGGATTTTTAACCGTAATTCTAACTTACCCTAATGCAAAGAGCAATCTTGTTAGATTATAATTCCACCAAAAATATATGGTTAATAATAAAAGTTAATCCATAAACGGCGATCAAACAATCCATTTTCAGAAATTTTTCAGAACACGATTGCATCATTACTATTTTAAAAATGTCGGTCATTTTCCGAAAATGACCACTTCATTTTGGATATTTTCATTTAGTTTAATTGTACTAATACACTTCCTTGTAAACTATATATTTCAAAAGAATTCTGTGAAAAACAAACTGGGTTTAATTATCTTAAAAATGTGTAAAGATCCACTAAACAAAGGATGTAGATCACAAGTGCCTGTCGTGTAATTGTCTAGACAAGTCGGCTATTTCCCCATCACAAATGTGTGAAAAATCAATACTAAGTAGGTCAAATCCAACACCAGAGAATTCCCCGTGAAAATGAATAACAAGGCTACTGCTACTCACTGGATAAATCTTGAAATACACTATAGTAAATGTTAACAAATTTTCTTCAATGTTACAGCTATTTTTAAATTGAAGAGAAAATGCGCGAAATTGCCTTGGTGGCTAACCTAAGATTTGATTGGTTTACAGAACACTGAATATGTAATTAGCAAAACCATGTTAGTACGGCTGCGCCGAAAAAATGGTGTAAAGTAATAGCTATTTCTGTTGAACTATATATAACAAGTAAAAAATTGCTGCCTGATGCAGCAAAGGTTGGTGCACGGCGTAAACAAAATGAAATAGAACAACTGCAATTTGAAGTAACAGTATGTGTTTATTATGCTTTAATGTGTAACTATATATTAATGTATAAAAAGTAAATTTGTAGTTTTAGTAGTAGGAATTTATTAAGGAACAGACTAGTTTTTGTATGGACAGTTAAACAGAAATAGAAATTGATAGTGCGGAAAACTTTCATGATAATGAACATCATGCATGTAAATTAAGACAACATTATACATATCAAAATGCAAAACATTGATTGAAACCTATTAACATAAATCACAATCATTATCACGGTAGAAATAAATAATGAAATACCGACAAATTTACATAATTAGTATTTACTAAAAATTAAAAAGAAGAACAATAATCACTAAATGATACTGCATATCATGTCAAAATGTGAGAGCACTACAGTTTAATTAACAACATGTCAGTGGACAAACAGACATCCAGCATCACACACTGAATTAATCAAGCAATGTGTGAATGTAAAATGAGTTTAGACATTTTGAAAGTTAGAAAAATAGTGTAATTTAATGTAAATGATAGCTAAAAAGTGACACATGAGAGAACTATAAAATGCTTCCTGAATGAACAAGTGGTAGGAAGTGAAAGCAGGCCGTAGTATATGAATGACTATTATAATAAGGCAAAGAACATAGCTAAGAGAAATAAAACCGTATTTACTTATATCTCAAACATATTTACAGTGGAAAGAAATAATGCAAAAGTGACCAAAATGCAACACAATAACTCAATACAAAAACATTAATCACTAAATGATATAGCACCTTGTCAAAATATGATATCACTTCAGTATGTAACAACCGCATGCTAGAATCACACACTGGATAAGTTATCAAGCAGTGTGAATGTATAATGTGTATAAACTTTGTGGAGGACTGGATAATGGTGAAATTGTATATGTAAATGAAAACTGTAAATGATACCTGAATCTACAAAAGTGATAGGAGGTGTACACAGACGGATTTAGCAGACTTAGTATATGAATGACTAGAGAAGTAAACAAAAAGAACATAGCAAAGAGAAATATAAACGTATTTACATATATCACATACATATTAACAGTAGAAAGAAATAATGCAATAATGACCAAAAAGCAAAAACGATTACTCAATACAATCAAAGCAAACAAATGGGGTGTGGGACAGTACCACTTGTCTATGTAGCCAAGCTGGCAACTCGTTGCATATAAGTTTCTGTTTTGTAACTATAGTCAAACCTGTGTTAAAGACCACCTGCGAACAAAGACCACTATTGCAAAACCTGTCTGCAAAGACCATCAATTTTATCTCCCATCAGACCATTTTAAATGATATTTAATATGTTAATAGAGACCACCTGTAAACAAAGACCACATTTTGCTGTTCCCATGGGTGGTCTTTACAGACAGGTTTGACTGTAAACAGTTTTATAATATCAAAGTTTGTGTAACTAGGTAAGAAGGTTTGCATGGAATATGGAATAAAACAAAAACATAAGACATAAATGTGAAAAAGAATAAAAAATTATTGAAGAAAGAATAAACATTTTTTCCAAGAGATTTTCAATCAGACTTGTATTAGAAATGCTAGATTTTCAATCCAAAATAAAGAAAAATGGTCAGTAATAATGATAGAACCTTAAGACTGTAAAACAAGTGAAATGTTTGTCACGATTGTAAATAAATGAAATACAAAGATATTAGACCCTTTATGTAACGTTTGTGAATATTTAATTATGAAATGACATATTAAATTCTATCCTCGCTAAATTAGAGTTAAATCAGTATGGCCAGGCATAAAGTTATGATAACACTTGCTTGCCATAGGTTATGAGTTATCTTGTTGCAGTGGGGTATTTTCCAATTAATTTTCAAAGCACAACTTTGATGAAAATGTAACAGGTTTTTTTAGAGATGAACAACAGACAAGGTTTTCAAGTTTCAGACACCTGTGACCTTGACTTTTAACATTATGACCCCAAATTACAATATAAACTACTAGACTTCATACTGATACTTCCCAGCAAGTTGATGAAAATCTATCACTGGATTTTGGAGATAAAGGGACAACAAGGCAGACTGGACAGACAAACATACAACATGTGGAGACATACTAAATACAAGATGATGAACACATATGTACAAGCAATAACAAAGTTTATATATTATACATTGTAGTTAAATATTAGTACTAAACTGTTTACTTCATATGCAGCTTAATTGCAAAAACATCATCTTTTATATAGTTTATACATGAATCCAGGTCAAATCATCCAAGCTTTGTTTTAAAGGAAACTACTTTGAGCTTAGTCAGTAACAAAAAGTATGTTAGACCAGTTGTATCAAAAGTTGAAAGTAGACTGCAGACACAGCATAGGGCTATTCAAGGAACATTTTTACCCAGTTTGGTTTAAACTGCTCTAGCAGCTTTAGATATAATATCCAAAATGTGTCAGCGAATCAGATGTTGGATGTAATTTTGGTACAGTACAATCATGTGCCATGTTCATAGCAAATCAGCCAAAGGGTAAATAGATTTTTTTAGAAAAAATGTCTGGCAATCAGAAGCCCAAGTGGCTATTTTGGAATTCGAGTGGGGCTGAGTGGGGCTGTGTGACACAATATTTGAGGACAATCATGCAATGAACAAATCTCGAATGAGTTAAATAATTAAAAAATATCAAAGTGAAACAAACAGCAATAAAACACCTGAAGACTGAGGCAAGACATGAATATTGCAAAAGCACATTAATGTAAGAACTGTTACAAGTATCAAAGACAAGCAAAGTCAACTATCAAAACACAGTACAATATATTCAAATGAGAGGCCCAAGCAAAAATTAAATCAAAATAAGGGAGGGCTTGGTTTTTTTAAAACTTTTGAGTGCTGACTGGGTTTTTTTACATGTGGTTTTTTGAAATACTTAACTTTTGCCATACAGTAAAAAGGTATGTATGTATAGTATTACTGTGTTTATGAGGTCGCCCGTCGCCGCGCACATTTTATAATGCACATTATGGTAATTTGGTCGACCCGGTATGTCTGCCGCACACCATAAATATACTTTTTTGATGCCAGTAGAGGAGTATAGGTCAAACAGACAATTTTTGAAGCCAAATACGGTCACTGCAGTGCCAATGAGACCCATCGTACAGTTACCATTTTCCTGGCATCTAACCAGTACTTTCCTGGAATCTACCCAGTACTTTCCTGGTTACATGCCAAGGCGTATGCACAAATATTATAAATATTGTCCCTGAAGTAAATTTCATTGCACTAACAAGCTGATTTTATACATTTAAGAATAAAGGGCCAGAAAATACTGCACTCCACAGGATGCAATATATTAACCCCATTACCTACAGAAATAAAGTTACTGCTAATGGTAAATTTCAATTTTTAAAAGCCACCAATGAAGAAAATAATAAAGTGGTGTGTTAGAGGTTGTTGAGGGGATTTTTTTTTCTCTCTCTGAAACAGTCGTAAATCAAGAATAAAATCCACATTTTTTGTTTCTAGGGTTCCCTCTGTCATTCGCCAATAACATCAAATGTGAAAAAGACAATAATTTGGCAACAGGTTTTCAATTTTGGCAACAAAAATATTCCAAAAGAAATTATACTTGTAAGCAATTGCATAATTTTTCATGCTTTTTATCAAAACTGGTGTGTACTTTGAATATGCCACAGGGAATCATGTCTTCAAATTAAAAAAAATTAGCACCTTCAATACCGGAATATGAATAAATACCGAATGATATCAGAAATGGAAGTATCTAGTTTTTCGCATAATTTTGATTGCAGTGTCAGTTGTTCCGAATAGATAAGGGATCACTGTCCTTGTAAGTGCAGGTGACACTTATTTAAGGTTTACACAAGGCAACAATATGAAGCTCTAATGTTCATCATGCATATCTGGGAACATCTGCTTCACCATTCCTACAGGTACCACAACTACTTTGTCATCTATTGTTAAGAAGGAGAACTCATCTTCTTCCTGACAAACACTATCCACCTCATCAATTACGTTTTCTACTGGAAATTCTGTTTTCTGTTAAAATACAATAGTATAGGTATATTGTAAGGGTATTAATGAAACATATTTAAGAAATATCTGAACAATTTTTGCTATATTTAGGTGTTGAACCTTTCGCCTAGTGTTAAAGCTCTTTTTGATGGAGTGTGAGGATAAGTGACCCAATCATGTTTATGATAAAAAAAATGTATTACTTTGATCTTGCTGCTGCATATAATCTTTGACGGTTTGTTGTTCTTTAATTGTGTATTTCTTTACTTTTCTGCTTTAACAATGGATTTAGTTACATGTTTATTATAACCATGTCATATTAATGTCTCCATGTAAAATTTAATGGTATTAAAAAGTATTAGCCAATAACAATATATTTCAAAAGTATCCGTTGACAGCTGCTAAAATTATTAAACTAAAACTATCTGAATGGACAAAAAAAACTTTATGCCTTTTTGATGATATAACTACTGTACTAAAGTACATTCAGAATTTTTTTCAATATCTTATTTTAGCTAAAGGTAACAGGCGACAGGATTGCAATAATTTGAACTTGCTATTTAAATTTGTATAGCAGAATATCAATGTATCATTTCCTATAATTGCAATAATTAACCTCACAATTTGTCTGTTGTTCAAGACACAACACAAATCAGATTTCCCACCCTTCCCAAAAAAAATTCAAGGACTCTTCAAAGGGTATTTTCACAAAATTCAAGGACCAAAACAGCATTTGTACTGCTATTTTATTCATTCAACATGTCTTTCAAATTAACTTTTTCCATGAACATTTAAGTATTAAACTTCAAATTATGAACTTATATACAAGGAAATGTTACACGCACTTCAATGCGAGTTTTCCAAGGCTTTCAAAGTCACTATTTTTTATCTGTTTAAAGTGAGTTTATTATACAGTAGGAGAACCATGTGACATACCGTGACTAAGGTCTGGGATGTTGTTGAAAGGGAAACTTCATTTCTGTAGGTATTTGTAACACTGTCTGTTATGACAAGTCTCCAGGTTGAAAGGTTTCATTCACACATTTGCACCATAAGGCCACCTAACATTTGTTTGTTGCATCTTCAAAATATATGTTCTTTATTTTGACATTCTCAGTACCTCACATACAGCTTCTTCGGAACTTCCTGCAATAAAAGGTAAATCAATAAAATACTGCATTAGACTTTCCAATGGATAATAATGCATTTTGCCTTTCATCTCAAATAATGTTTTAGAACAGCCATTCATTTGCTGATCGTGTATCTGAAGACATCAATTTGAAGATGTCATCAGACAATTATCTTAATTGAGATTCTCCATCTATCATTGGCAGTGTTTTCCGTGGACTTTTAAAATTGAAAGTCATTGCAATTTCATATCCGAGGCCATGGTCATTTCCAAGTATTGGAGGTCATACAGGAATATGCTAAATCGAGTCGACGCTTATGTACTTAGACACATTCAGTCTGCATGTAATAATGAAATTGAAAGTTGAAACTGAAAGTACATTTTCGGAAAATTGCTGTAAGGTTAGAACATGTGATCAGTGTATTTAATACAACCTGCGAGTTTAAACGTTTACATGTTAATTATCACGCATGTTTGAACGATACATGACTTATGAAAGAGGGAAAATACTGCAAAATATTAAACAGAGCACAGAGACGAATGCTGGCTGCATCATAACAATAACAAATAAAATGTAGGTCAACCACGCGATGGGTCAACCACAATGTTGAAACGATAAAATTCAATAATTATACAGTTGAAAATATTAGTTAATGACATCAATCATAATATACAACAAAATCACATACCTTAATTTAGCTTTTGTAGCCTACAAAATCAATAATGACGTTACAACGCACAATCGTTCGCTTCCCGACATATATTCCCGCCGGTCTGCGCAGGCGCACAATAGGCTCTGGGGTGGGACTGAAACCCGTTATCCGGGATCCGTGATTCTCCGGGATCGATTTTTAAAAATTGTTCGAGTGGAACATATGTTAACTGAAGGGTGTGAACGAATGTTCCTCTATCCGGTATTGACCGTTGATACCTACGATATAGTCCAAAATATCGATCCCGGATTTTCCCACCAAAGTCCCGGATTTTAGTCCCACCCTAGGCTCTGTTCGATTTTTCCCTAAATTTTGTTCTTAACCGAGTCCATTGCAAAACGACGCTAACAGAACTCAATATGCACGGCGTTGACACGCCGTGCAATAAAACCACACTGAGACTAGTGATGGATAATCGGACAAGTTTCATTATCGATAACCGAATTGGACATAATAACAACATTAAGTGTTTTAGTGTAAGTGCAATGCTCACAGTTAATTTCATTTTTACAACTTTATATATCTATTTTTTCTACATTTAACAGCAATTAGGTTTTACACACTCAATCTTATGTCATAAAATCATTTCATCATTCAACAAATGTTTTTGTATGTTTACTTTGCATATATGACCCTAATGGTGCATAAGTAACCCACTCTTTCCTTTGGTAACTGAAGGTTACTTCTTCTATCTCTTTGGTACCTTCTCATGTGGTTGGAGAATTTAGAGAATTTCTTCAACATTACCCTAGTATAATGCTTAAAAAAGGAAGAATTTCATGAAAAAACAACCATTGCATTTCCAGTTATCTATGGTAACGTTGAAGTGACGTTTGGCTACTCTCTCTAATTAATGTTACTATTCTCATACTATCAAAATATGAAAAAAACTACTCTTGTATTTTCAGTGACCAGGTTACTACACTATATTAATGGTTACCTTGAAGTTACTTCTGGTTACCAAGTCAACTGAATGGTAACTTTTCTCATTCTATCAAAATATGAAAACAGACCCTTGCATTTCCAGTTACCAGGTCACTACACTATATATATGGTTACTTTGAAGTTACTTGAGGTTACTCACACTATTTAATGGTACCTTTTATCAAATCTATTACTTTGTATATTTGTATTTGACTGAGTACATTGAAACCATTTCTATATAACTGTACAATTTGAATGTATATAATAGCATCATATTGAAATAACACTTCAGTCAAAATTTCCGATTATAATCGATTATTGTACATGTAGTTCACAATCGATTGTCGCCGACGTCGGATGTCCAGTGACGATTTTTGATTATGTTCTATAATCGGGCAATCACTAACTGAGATCCTTGAAAACTGGTCTTCTTATTGAGGTGGTCTTAACAGTGAGGTTGAATAAAGAGTAAACAATGAAAATGGCCTTTCAAATTGTGTTATTAATTTTGAGGTGGTCTAATTGAGATGGTATTTAAGTGAGGTTTTACTGTAAATATATGGTGTACAGCATTTCCAATAAATCCTATCATGCTTACTCGGCTTGATGTTAATACATTTTCAATTGCAGAAGAAAGCTTCAACATACATCTACTGATTAGCCACTAGACTCCAAAACAAAATGGTTTCAGGTACCTATTATGTTTACATATTTTTTTATTATTATGTGCATTATTGAGTAACAAATGTGATTGACAACTGATTAATAAAGTTGGGAAGTCTAGGCTAACTACACATTTGTAATCACTTCTTCTGCTCTGAATTCTTGAACACATTAGAGGGAAAACATTTGTAATATTTCTGACTGACAAATTCTTATGCTTAACATTATATTTGTAATTTAATCAGTGTGAAGTTATTCTTATAGATGTTGCATGTAATGGTTTACAGCTAAAATTGACTGCTGTAACTTGACATTATCTGGTTGGCACACTATTGCTACTGAAATTTCAAATCAACTGAAGGTGAATATCAAATGGATAAAAAGTACTGGTTACATCCTGGTGATACTTGCAAATAGTGCAGCACAATTAATTGGTTATAGCTACTTGTCTAAATCTGAATTTCCTTGTAGATTCCAATGCAAACTTGTATAAACTTGATGTTCTTAGTGATTTTTATTTTGGTTATAAGTTCTATTTTCAAATAATATGAACTAATCTATTTTTGTTCCAGATGCAAAAGAACATACTCAAAGGCAGCCAACAATAATTGAACTGTGACAAAGGAGTATGAATATATTTCCGATCTGCTGATGGAAAATTGTATGGAAGTTGCTGTAAATCTGTTGTAAACATGACGCTTGGGGAGCACCATCCCCAACAAATTTCAGCCACCATTGCTCCAATATCACCACCAGTTGAGAGAAAAACAAATTTCTGGACTGAAAGGGTGGTAGATCACTGAGATTGATAATTGATGCGTCAACCATTTGATTATCTTGGCAAATTATTGGCAAGATCCAGTTTAAGTCTAGACCTATATGCCATTGATTTTTAAAAAAGACAAAAATGTTCCAGTCTTTAAATAGAATGTTGTTCCAATAAGACTTCAGTCAAGTCTGAATACCGGTCATAGGAGAACGGATGGTCTACAGTGTGTTTGGGCAATTTCAACTTGTCAGCAAATAAGTTGTACTGCAAGCGCAAAAGTATTTAGACAATTCACTCTTACATTTGACTAGTTATACTACCAACTCAACCAGCGAGGACCAAGTGAAGACAAGTTACATTTTTGTCGAGACTGCTTGCATTGATATCGATATAGTCCCAACAATGTATTTGCAGAAATGGTTACCATGATGAGACGGAATATTGCGAGCAAGATCCATGTCTGTAGCTTAAAGATCAACTTCACATTTAGAGGTCAAACACAGGTCTAAAACATCTTGTCCAGACCATCACACTGTCATTTATAGAGGGACGTTCAAATAACTTGGTACAAATGATTACCATGATGAGCAGTGTGTCACACGCAAGACCCATGTTATTAGCTCAAAGGTCAAGGTCACACTTGGAGGTAAGATGTCTACAACATATTGTACGGATCATAACACTGTCATCTACCTATGTAGAAATTTTCAAATTATGTAGCACAAATGTTTACCATGATGAGACGGCATGTTGCACTCGGGACCTATGTATGTAGGTCAAAGGTCAATGTGACACTTTGGAGTTCAAACATCAAAAAGATTAGGCAAAACATTTTGTCCGGAATATTACGCTGTCATTCATGGGGATTCCTAAATGTCTTGGCACAATTGCTCATCATAATGACCTCATGTGTCATGCAAGACCCGTACCCTACCAGTACATCAAGATAGCTCAAAGGTCATGATCACCCTCAGAAGTCACAAATGGGTGTAATAGATATGCACTCACTGTACAGCATTATATATTGGTATTCTCTTGACAATTGGTGGGCTCGACATGTGGCCTTGGTCATCTAGTTAGTAAAAGTGCTCTCATGAAATATGATTATTATACTACATATCATTACTTCTATGCACCATTTGTTGATAATATCCAGTACATTACTTATGATTAGATAATCTCAATATTCTCAATAATGAGGTGCATCATGAAAGAGAAGAATTTTATTTCAAGAATCCAGAAGGTCATAGACCCATGAGGAAATACAAAATACAATATATATACACATGCATATATGCATATAAACATATACCTACACACACTCACACACACACACACATGCTCACATATACTTTCTAGCTCTACCTATCTGTCTATCTATCTATATGCATCTCTCTTTCTATATCTATCTTTCTCGCTACCACCACTCTCTCTGTCTCTCTCTATCTCTTTCTACATACTATGTATCAACAGATAAACACATGTTCATGGTTCATAAATTACATATTCATGTTTATATAAACAAAGATGTACACATACTATGTATGTCAAAACACGTTAGAAAGTTTCAATCAGATAAATAATTTTCATGGTATACTTATACAAAAAGTTATGTATACATAATCTAAGATATCTATTTGGTACACATACTATGTACAATGAAACACAACAGTAATTATCAACATATCAACAATCAAATATTCATAGTACAAGACATAGCTATACACGTTTATATCAACATAATGAACCATTTCAAATTAATCCCCATGTATAACACATCCTACCGAAAACGAAATGTAGGATATAATGGACAGGGATTACATACAAAACGGTAATGTCATAGTACCGGTTATACATGTACAATATAAAACAATTCAAATGGTAAAATAGTGTCAATTGTGTGATTCTTAAATTTGCTGATGTCGATATAGGAATGCTTCATGAATAAAGGTGCTTAGCTTAATCAAAATTTTCTTATTTTCTGTTGTTAATAGTTCAATGAATTTCAACATATTAGGACGCCTCCAGTAATAACTTGGTAAGTATTTTCTACGTATATAAGTGAACCGTCTGCATTCTAAAACAAAATGATATTCATCTTCTAATAATGCGCATTGATTACAAAGTCGTTCCGATATAGGAGTAATATGTGGTTTAGACCATCTACCTGTTTCTATGCTCAGTCTGTGAGATGAAACTCTCAATCGAGTTAAGCTGATACGAAATTTGTTAATGTTTAAAATATCAAGATATGGTTGAAATTGAAAATGAGAAATATGTTTGTATAAATTCGCTCTGCTAGAATCGTTTATATCACAAGTCCATTTTTGAAATAATTGATCTCTAATCCTTTGTTTAACATATCTTAGAATTTTTTTTGAATCTCCAACAGTTTGAAAAATCCATGTATCGTGGAAACCTAGAGAGCATAGTAGGTCTCGTGTTAATGAACACCAATTCTTGTGATTCGGGTGGTTATCTATATCATTGATAAGGTGTAAATATATCTTTTTCGCATATTTATTATTATCAAGTTCTATCAATTTTATCCAGAATTTTAAAATATTAATATATCTGTTAAGTTTTAGCGGTATTCGACCCAGTTCACCGTATACAAAATTATTTTGTGTAGATTTCTTAACACCAAGTATATTTTTACAAAAATTTAAATGTAAACGTTCAATAGCATCAGCTGCAGTAAAACCCCATACTTCACTTCCGTAATTCAAAATTGGAGTGATTAGTTTATCGAACAGGTCAAGTTTATGTGTAATTGAGATATTAGTGAATTTTGATAAATGTTTTTTCATAGTAGATATTGCTTTTAAAGCTTGACCCGCTAAAATGCTCTGAGTCTCAGAAAATGAGCCGCTAGGAGTGAACACTATGCCTAAATAACTAAATTTTCTAACAATTTCAATGGGACTATTATTGAATAAGAAATTAATGTTTTGCGGTAATCTACCCGCTTTTCTAAAAATTAATATTTTTGTTTTGTTAACATTTACTATTAGTTTCCATTTTTTACAATATTCGGATAAAACATCTAGGCTACGCTGTAGTTCATTTTTTGACGTAGCAAAAATTACTATATCATCTGCATATAATATCATAAATAGTTTAAAAGTGCGGTATCAATTCCATCTAAGCCATTTAATACATAAGTCTCTTCTAAGTCATTTAAAAACATGGAAAATAGAAATGGCGATAAACATTCGCCTTGTCTAACACCTATCATGCAATCAAATTGGTCACTAAGTTCGTTTTAATATTTAACCCTTGATTTTACAGTAGTATACATTGATCGCATAATGTTTAGAATTTTACCCCTTAAACCAGATTTAATTAGTTTTAACCATAAATTGTCCCTTACAACATAATCAAAGGCCTTGGTAAAATCTATAAATGCGCAGTATAAAACCTTGCCAATATTTAGTAAATGCGTGATAACCCCATGCAGCACGAAAATATTGTCTACAGTACCCATTTTTGATCTAAATCCTGCCTGAGCTTCAATATAAACATTATATTCTTCAGCCCACTTGCTCAGTCTATTATTAATCATTCTAGTAAAAAGTTTCTAGTGCGCTCAATAATGTTATACCCCGATAATTGTTTACATCATTAATATTTCCTTTCTTATGGAGCGGAACAACAAAACCCTCCGACCATTCTTCCGGAAAATAACCAGTCTCAAAAATTTTATTAAAGAGATTTAGAAGGAATGGTGATAAAACACTTTGACCGTGAATGAAAAACTCATTTATATACAAATCAGGACCACCACTTTTATTTGTTTTAAGCTGCCTTATAGCAGTGGATAGCTCTTTTTCCGTAAAGTTAAAATTCAATTCTTCGAACATCACACGAAATTCCTCTTGCTCAAACCTTTCTAAAAAGTACAATACTTCATCATCAGGCTGGAAAAATCTATCGCCCGGATTATTTACACACTTCAAATAACGCTGAAAAGAATCTATGTCAATATTTGAATTACATATTCCAGAGGACCTTTTTAACATGTTCCAATATAGTTTAGCATTCTTAAATCTGGCTGCAACAAGTTTTTCAGTTTCTTTATTATCATGATCATACTTACATTTTTGTACCAGATTTTTGTAACGAGATCTAGCTAGTACCATTTTCTGACGATTTTCATTACTTTTATCTTGACGAAATATATTTAGCATGGCATAAAATTCGTCCCTTAGACTAAGACATTCTGGGGTGTACCACTCATTTCCCTGACCAGTTTTTACACCACTATCATCAGCTACTCGCAGTTTCTTCTTGAAGCCAGAAGATGCTACATCGTCAATAATATTAGAAAATTCCGAAATACAACAATCGATATCAGTATTATTTTGTGCAAGCGTTATACAAGAGTTAAAACTTTCCAACTTGTTTAAAACCTCATCACATGATAACTGCTCTATAAATCTAGATTTCTTATCCTTATTCCACACGTATTTATACTGTATAGTATTTGGTTTGTGTATACTTGTATTTGACTCAACAAGTTTATCAAACGTAAACGAAAAATCAACTACACAATGGTCAGACAATATGTTCAGATCGTGAACATTAAAACTGTTTACATATCTAAATAAATTCTGTGAAGCAATTACATAATCAACTACACTGGAGCCTCTACTACCAACATGCGTAAAACGCCCACATTTATCATTACAAACTCGTCCGTTTAAAATACGTAATCCCGTCTGTTTGCACATATCCAATAACATTGTACCATATCGATTAGTGCGACCTTTATCATGTGTACTACGAGGCATATAAACATCCGTAAAATATGTATCAGGTAAAATATCTAGATGTGAAATATCGTCGCAGACGACAAAATCAGGTAAATCAGAGGTATGAGCATTCAGATCACCACACACAATCAAGTTAATATTATTGTCATATTTAGTATATAATGTTACTATAAAATCTAATAACCTATTAAATGTATGTGATTCTACAATATTTTGTCGGCTGCTATTTTCTGGTATAACATAACATAAACATATAAAGACATCATTATTTAGTGACAGGCAATTTCTATCAATCTTAACACATACAATGTCGTCTATACTAGTAAAAACAAGTGTATCGTTCGTTACAAAATTATTGCGTATGTATACAATTAATCCACCAGACGAACGTTTAGTATTGGATTTCTTTTCAGTTCTATTTAAAACAAAATGACAAAACCCGTCTACAGAAACCTCCGAAAAATCATTTGTCCACGTTTCTGTAAGTAAGATAATATCATGATTCATAAATAAGTGTCTTAATTCACCAGAATGTAATTTGTTTGTCCGTTTAGTGGTCAGTCCGTTAATGTTAAGCAAGGCACATCGAAGCGCGACCTTCTGGTTTATGTCCTAACTCATGAAATGACATGCTTATTTAGATATTCATATTGTGCAATTTAATAGTATATTTTGATGTTTTTTCTTCACTTAAGTTAATATGTTCTGTTGAATGCAGCATGTAAGAGTTATATAAGGAGATGTCATGTAATTTTCAGTGTCGTACAATGTCGCAATACAAGCATTGTATTTATTTATGTTATTTTGTTTCAGTATAGATATTTTTCTTTCTGTTCATATACAGTCGGACCTCATTTTTGTGTCTCCCTAAGAGACACATTTTGTCTTTGACGTATGTCTGTCCATCAGGCCACTTTCAGCTTGTCAGCATTTCATCTCCTATACTGCTTGGTGGAATTCAGCCAAACGTCTCAGGATTAATCAACATCAAGTGTAGTTGTGCATCTTTGTTGTTTCGTTCTGCTCGGATAATGTTCACTGAGTTATGGCCCTATGATGTGTTTATACATATTAATTTGTCCGCGCTTCATCTCCAATATTGCTGGTTGGCTTTCAACCAAACTTCACAGGATTGATAAGCATAAGTGTAGTTGTGAATCATTGTCGTTTCGTTCAGATTATTTTTCACTGAATAATGGCCCTTTGATGTCATCGGGGAGACATGGTTTTGTTTAAAAAAGAACCAATTAGTTTTAAGTGTCATACAATATCTTTATTGTACATATTTCTGTCAGTGTAGATATTTTTATTTCTGTTAATATACTGTCAGTTGCACCTTGTTTAATTGACAGCCTTCTATCGGAATATTTGGTATGATCCGAAATAAATGTCAGGTCCCATTGTATCTTCTTATGCATGTTGAAATGAAATGGGCTATTTGAAACCATGTTTAATTTTAAATAGAATTTTGAACCTGATGAATTCGACAGAACTGATCTGACTTATATTGTTATTTCATGAATGTGTATTTAACTGCATAAAATGTTTGGTAGTAAATATAATTCATATTTGTTGCAGCAATTCTTTTGTATTTAATGTGTTACTAGTTTTATCTCCAAGGTATGTCGGATTTGTGCTGTTTCTGACCTAATAAAAAATTTCAGGACAAAAAAAAACAAGAAGAGGTTGTGCAGTTAAACAAGATTTATTTGCTAACCGTTTTTAATGAATGTCTATGAATTTGTATTATTATAATGTAAACCAAATGTACATATCTATCATAAAATTGTGACAAAATAATAATTTGCTAGTTTGCATAACATAGTACACAAGATAAAGCACTTGTAAGAGTCAAATGCTCCCAAAAATGTGTCTTATGAACTCACTTTAAAAAGATGCCATTGCATCATAATAAACTTCGTTACCCTAAAGACTAAGCAAAACATATGATTCACGGTCTGTACTGTCCATATTTCATATTTCAGAACTCGTGAACAATATAATTAAACATAAACACTTGTTGCATGGAGTGTAATATTTAAAACAAGACGGCTATTGTGGCCCTTCATCGCTCACCTGAGTACATTGCCATCTTTGTTTCCAGATTCCATGAGGATTTTCAATGATTTTACCTCGTGACCTACTTTTTGACCCAACATGACCCAGTACCACACTGGAATTGCATCTTATTAAGACAAACATTCTGATCAAGTTTTATGAAGTTCCGATAGAAAATGCAGCCTCCCGAGAATCCTTAAGGATTTTCATTCATTTGATTCTGTGACCTAGTTTATGACCTCAGATGACCCAGTTCCAATTTTGACTTAGATTTTATTACGGCAAACATTTTTACCAAAATTCGCGTACTTATAGAAAAATGAAACCTCTGGAGTGTTAACAAAGTTTATCTAACATTGGACCTAGCGACCTAGTGTTTGACCCCACATGACCCAGTTTCGAACTTGGCCTAGATTTCATGCAAGATTCATGCAGACCAGGTAAAAGATGTTGCCTATTAAGTTTTAACAGTCTAAATTGTAGACGACGACGGACACGGGGCGATCCCAATAGCTCAACTTAAGCACTTCGTGCTCAGGTGAGCTATAAACACTGGACATGGTCGTGTTTGTTGGACTCTTGGTCTCAAACAAGCATTAAATTTAATACAAGCATTAAAATTTAATTAATAAAAATGTCCCATTACTTGTGATTATGACTTTTCCCCTGATTAATTACAAACTAACTGTACATCAATATAGGTGCATTATCAGTGAATATTACTTGATAAACCCTGACACATTTTCTCTGGAATATTTTTATTTCTATGTTTCTCTCTATTACTTTTAAATATTGACTAAAATTCATATAAAAAATTCAAAATTAAATTGCTACACTACTTTCCTGCTAACTCACTGGAAAAATCTTTCATTTGAACATTTGTCTACAGTTCTTCCCACAAAGAGTAATGTCCGATGGAGAGACAGTGGAATCACATATGCAACATTTAAATTTTATGCATTGCTTTTAACTATTTGCACATATCTGAAACACAGCTGACTTGTGTAGCTGTTCATAACTGAACCAGGTCTAAGTCGCTGTGGTGTAGTGGTTAGCATACCGGACCGGAGTCACGGGTTCGAATCCTGGTAGCGCCATTGACCAATTTTTCATGTTCCTCAAAAGATGATTTTATAACTATCAATCCAAAACCATTTTAAATGAACCAGAACTGGTAGATGAACAAAATATTACACTTTAATTAAAGTGAATAAACTTCTGACGTATAAGTTGAATTAACATGACAATTGAAACTGTATATTAATATTTAAAATACCATCTATGAAAGAATTACCACTGGATGGGGTAGTTTGACTTTGTAAGGTTCATCAACTTTTGTCAAGAAATTGTTCTTTAGTCTTTATTAAAGAATATTTCTTACAATTGTACTTAAAAGAAATAATGTTAACAGTCTTTAGAAGACATTCACTTGCACATTGTATTTTATCTATCGTCAACCAACACAATGTCTACTTGGTATACTAGTCCCCTTCTGGATTGAAAAATTTGTTCTGTATATCTATGATCATGGACAGCTAGTACACGTCTTTGAATGTATCCCCGCAAGCACCCATATAGCCATAGAACAGGCTGTCTATAGGCAGAATGCATGTAGGCTCTATCTGTGTCTTCTTAATGACTATGCCTGTCTGGCTAACATGTCATCTCTGAATGTCAGTTGTAGGCGCAACGTTAACTGATCAGTGATTGTTTACCTATCCTGAAAATACAAAAATACAACACAGTAATATATAGCTACATAAACTTAATTCTAAAAAATAATCAACAGAGTTTGTAATGAAATGCAAATTTATGCCAAAATTAAAATTAATAAATAAAAAAGTAAGTATTTAGTCTCTGCTTAATGGTTATCATAAACAGTAGGAAGACTCATACAAACCCTATTGTCAAAATGGTGGTCATGAAATTGAAACCCACTGAGTCAGGTGTGATCAATATCTAACAATTTATAATTTAGGCACAAATACTGGTAAGTAACCAAGAAAGCATTCATCAAGAGTGATAAATATAAGCTTTTTGAAAATAAGTAAGTTTGAGCTTAACTGTATTGGTATAAATATACAAGGACATTATAAAGATAAGGAAGGACTTTTTGTGAGGACAGCAGTTATATCCAATATTACCAGAGGCTGACTTTCTGTCAGCTCCTTCAACGTTTATTTTCTTTCATCATCCATCGTTCTATCATGTTCTGGAAGCATAATTGCTCTTTATATAAATAAATGTGAAAACAAAACTTTAACAATGCAGACAACAAGCAAATTTGTTGAATTGATATCCCTTGCAGAATAAGACAAATTACAAAAAAATACAAATCAATTAGTTATGTAATATCCCTCGAAAAGACCCGTAACTTTGAGGATATATAATAATAAATAAGTTTCATCAGCATGAGCTTGTCATGCCCCCCTCGAAGAAGTTGGTGTTTATACATGTAGCTATGGCATTGGATAAGCATCATTCCCTAGACTGGTGGATGGACATACAACCCTTAATTATATAAATACCAACCATTATGAGATTGCTTTGGGTAGAAACATCTGTACAACTCTTTATAAGATCATTTTGGCTGCTCGATAGAAGCAAAGGGCTAAAGTCTCCCATACTCAAGTGGTGTCATGGGGCATTTAATATGCATCATTCCCATACCTATTATTATATTCAAATTGCAATGAAATATAGATCAGACCAACCAGCACCAAGATGTGGTTCCAAACTGTTATTTTCCATAATTATAATACATGATCATTTGAAAATACCAAAGGGTCATAACTCTGTCATACACTAGTGTAATGTAACACAATTTGATATGCATATTTCAAATACCCTTCTATATTCATAGGAAGTTTCAATGAAATCTGTCCAACCAATACCAAGATATCGCTCCGGAAAGAAAAAAGTGTGACGAACAGACAACACAAAAACAATATCCGCTACCAAAACTTTCGGTTCGGCGGGGGATAATACGAATTAAAATCGTCGAATGAGGTGGACAAAAGGAGACAAAATAGCTCAATTTTAGAACTTCAGATCTATGTGAGCTCAAAAGTTTGAAACAAACTTTTGGGCCATTCTTGATCTTTAGATGAATTGAAATGAGCTGTACATTTTACATATTATAAAGCATGGAATAATTATACACAGGAAAAAGGTCAACACAGCTACTAGAAAAGAATTGTCAACTGCACATCTCTCTATATATAAATAGATATATTATAAGACTCACAAAAAGTTTAAAAGCATGGGGAACTTAAAACACAGTGGAAATACATTATTGAATTCAAACTGATTTTTAACCTACATGTGCTTGCTGTCTTCCCTCTTCACGTAGCTGCATCATATTCTCCTCTTCATCTTAAATTCAATTTCAAACGGCCTTCATCTGAACACTCTTTCTGTATCACTGTCCACCCCTACCATGGCATCTACCTTCCCATACCCCTGTATATTGCAGTGTCTTCGTCACAGAGGCTGGTGACCCCTACAAATATTAAAAAAAGCTTTCCTGTAAATCAACACATATGTTTAAGAACTTGCACCCATCAACAGATGATCCTTTGTAAAGTTTGTTATGATGTATCAAGGGCTACTTTCATTTTCATTCATGCTAATTAAGATGAAATTAACGTATAAACCATTTCAATAATAAAATACTTGCTTCATGAGAGGGCAGTTTAACAAAATGGTGTAAATAACAAATACTATTAACTTACAACATAGACCCAATTAGGTATCGTCAAATTATTTTTAAATGCACCCTGGTGGTAATGTCGCTATCAAGAATGTCCATTTACGTCAATATTTCAACGATCAAAAGAAAATTCAAGTCGTCTTTGTCTATAAGACGAATAACTGACCTAAATACTGCCAAAACATCGTATATTCATTGGATAACAAACAATGTGAAACGAAGAGAACACTTACTACGTCGGCAATCGGAGACACAGATTCTGCAGTCTTGTCTTGTTTACAAATGTGTAATCGGTCACTTGGTATTTGGTCTATATATTCGCTGCGGGAATTCCGTGTTATAAATATCTCGGGATACCCCGGCCTACTTAATGTTAATCGTACGAAATGCACTCGATTTTTCATGAAAACGCATTTTTGAGCATTGTAAACTACATTTCTCCATGAAATATTGTGTAAAATAGAATTTAACGCAATTATTTCTCAAACATGTTTTTTGGGTCGATCTGGAGTCGATTGAAACATTTCTTGCGTTCTGATTGAAGATCATACTGCCTTTTGCGTTTAGCTGACAAAAAATCCGTTTCTCGCCATTCCCTTTTCCATCAATATAATTTTGCTTCAGTGATTACAAGGCGCGTTGTCGAGCACCGTTTCGTCCGAAAATATTTACACTTGTTTAACGGTGTAAATGTAATATTTACTTTAGCGTTATAATCGAAACTGCCGCGATCGTCTTTAAGTATATACGATGATAAGACATAAATACTACACATTCAGTCAGTAGATTATTTGATCTTATACGATGCAACGCTGCATTAAGTTTTTGTATTTCGTGCAAAGTTGTTGTGCAAATCCAATATCTATGTTCAGATTAAACTTGTCAACTTTAAATTATATATAAAATATAAAAAAAAATTCAACATTTCAACATGCAACATATGTTCAGTATTTCTGACACACCAGATAAAACTAAGGGCTGTAGTAGTAGTAAAGCTTAGGGTGAACGGCTTGACTAGCAATTTTTAGGGTACTACCACCAATGTTTATCATAGTGCTTGATGTTAATGTTAGATCTTAGTCCAAAAATTAAAACAATCAAAAACCTTTTGACATTTACATTTACAAATTGTTCAGCATGTATTTTCGTTTTTTGAACGTTAAATAAAACGACGCGATTTCTCGAAAATGACGTTTGCCGCATTTGGCCCCATTTCTCCAGGCGTCGTAACAATTATATACAAACCATACTGCCAAGTACAGTAAGATACCTTCGGTCATATCATATTCAATGTTTGTTTAGCGTTAGGTTAAATTTTCGAAACCTACCTACCAGACAAAAAATAAACGAACAAAGTGTCGATAAAAACAAAGTTAACTTAACGAGAGAATATGTACAACATCGTTCGTCCCACAGACAAAGACGTTACTCATCAATGCATAATAAGTGACTAGATTTAATGATTTGTAGCGTTCCAACGATGTCATTATTTGTCTACCTAACATATTGTTATCGGCTAAATGAGTGTAATCGACTGTAATTGGAGAACACCCTGTTCATACACCCAATACAAGGATATGTCTAAACATTACACTTTAATAATACATCTAACTGTGGCTCGGCTATCGAATGTTGGATATACATTACCATGCGGCCAGTTTAAATTTAAATTCTGTTTATAAGGCTGTTTATATCAAGATATGAGTATTCCCCGAATATTTAACGAAATAGTGAGATTTTACAGGGAAACGCCACAAACACAAATGAATAAAAATCTTATATATACACACTGTGCTCCGAATAAATTATATAATTACTTGTTTTTGTAAAAGCTAAATACGCAGTCATCGTAATTGGTTTGATTTCCTTTTACAATGTGTACATCTATAATGTGTACGAGTGTTGGTGTATGAATGTTCACTTACAATTTGCTGGGCATGTAGGCAAGTAACAACGCTACAAACACAAGTGAATGCCTTCTATTGAGCCTGCTATTAATATCTTAGATATACGCTGTGTGCACTGAATAAATTATATCATTACTTGTTTTGTGAAAGACAAATACGCAGTCATCGTAATTGGTTGGATTTCGTTTTGCCATATGTCGTATCTATAATGTGTACACTTTCTGATGTATGCACAATTTCACTTACAATTCGTTTGGCATGTAGGCAAGTAACAACGCACACATATCATCATTTCTGTTTTCCAAAGCAACCCGAAATGGTAATACTTCGTAAACGTCACGGGTTGTGGGTGAGGCATCTTGTTCTAACAATGTTGCGGCAACCACTGAAATGCATGTGAACGCAACGACTTTGGAAATTTCCCATGTTTGTCAAGTATAAATATATTCATACGTCATGTCATTAAACACAGTTATGGAGTATTCATAACAACGTAAGATCGTATTTCAAATGCCACAATGCCTGTCTGGTTGTCATCATGCTGGTGAAATGAAACGGTGTTTCAAATTAATGTGAACACCGTAAATGTGTATAATTTGTAGGCAATATACTAACATAGTATTACGACATTTTAAGATATGTACTTTAATTTAAGAAAGGACACTGTAGAGACATGCATTAATTCTAAATATAGTTACAGTTTTATAATACGTTTCTCTATATTCCAATGATTTTCAGTATCTGCAACATATTCATATATACATAGACTGATATATATAAACTGATCTATAATGTTGGTCGATTCTTTTGTACTCATGTTATGATGAATTTACCTCGGTGGTTTCTCCTGGCAGCATGGTGTAATGGTGTTCTTCCATCTTTATCCACTGCTGAAGTGTTTGCACCTTGATGTAATAAAGTGTTCACAAGAACTAGGACCTACAATTGTGGTAATCATGTACAATTTAGGTGAACTCGTGCAAAAATCATTGATAAGTATGGAATAATCTAGTCCAGCCATGGACGTCACATCTCTATAGTGTCGCTGTACAACGTCCTGCTAAAACATTCACAAAAGTAAATTGAAGTTGGACACCGTCGGTCTTTCCACTGCATTTACTCTTATTTTCGTGAACATATAAATGCTTTGCATGCAACAAAAACTGTACGACAGAAAATTGTATGCTATGGAGGCGGTGCGCACTTAGTTATTACCCTACCCAGATCACTGTCGATATTGCTATTATGTGCTCCTCCTTACGTCAATACTAAAAGTGATTTATATCACGAATTAGATCAAAAGTTGTTTCAACGTTAAAATCCATCTTGTATTGTTACTTTGGCGGGCGAAATTGGCGGGAGCGCGAATGTCAACATCCAGTTTGTAAGGTAGATAGTTTACTTGCGCACCGTGGGCGGAGTCACGTTTGATTGACAGATACCTTAGTGACAATTTTTGCAGTCATAAACATCTGACCCTGTCTTCTTGTCGAAGTGATTGTGAGGCACTCAGATGCCCTAGGAATTCGATTTTTGTCTGCTTCTACTCGTGAAAGATTGCTACAGTTTTTCTGTACGTATGCGGGGCTAGGAATAATCTATGAAAACCTTTCACAGAGTAGAATCTAGTTTCAATACTGTAGTGTACACAGTGTTTGTAATCGTTGACTCAAAATTACATATTAAAACGTGTACATTTGAGTTCATTTTAGACATACACCGCCGCGTAATGAGGGAAATAGTTGGTTATTGTATGTTTGCATGGAGAATATACAAACCTTGGTATTCCATTCTGACACAACGCATAGTAAAGCCTTGTCAATGCTTCCTTTTTCTTTTAAAATATCATTAATGATTACGTCTACCATTACTTCTTGTCGACCAATCTCAAGGGCTCTAGCTTTTTCCGATATCTGTAAATAATATTATTTCCACAACACTTATTGTGTTGCTTACTCATGCCTCAACAGTGATTGCGTATGAAAATAAGTTGTATGTCTTGCGTATATTCGTTCTTATTAACATTGGGCACTAATAACACTATCTAGGTCTTCATCATCACCATCACTATTATTATAAAGTTGGTGTCGGCGTCATTGCCATCTTTGTAAGTATCATTACACAATGTATGAATGAATATCGACATCTTGGAAAATTTCTCGTCTTGACTTCGATCATTTTAATCTTCTTTACACGTACTGTACATATTTAAACATGAACTAGTAATGCCATATTCATAATCATCATTATCATTTAGCTGTCGATTTCACCACCGCTATCGTCATCAGTTTATTTGTAACGTACATGATCATAATTCAAATTGACATGCATTAATAACTATAATAAAACGTTTGTTTAAGAAGGCAATGTCTTAATACATTAAAGAAAGTCAACACGCACCTTATGGTACGGAACGACCTTCTATCTAGAAAGTTCTACAATTAAAAATGATTCAATGGCAATGAAATAGTAATAATAGCATCAATTTAACACACATGTACTCGTATATTGATGCACAAACATATTAATAGGTTTAAGATTGGTGTACGTCAATTAACGATGTAAAAGTCATACCTGTCTTTGAAATTTTACCGAACGTGCCACTTGTGCAGTGGCTGTAATATGAAGGGTATCAGAGGTTTTGCTTCCTGTTAGTGCTGTAAATGAATGAACACAGACTACATGTACATATTTTAACATGAACATTTGCATTATTTTTAAACATAATCGCCCGCGTAAAGGAGGGTAATAGTTGGTTTTTGTAAGTTTGCATGGAGATGATCTTGCAATTAAGAGTATTATCAATTTTTCGAATATTTGTAAGGTGTTGTATTTCCGTATACATTTAGCGAAATCCAGTTGCAACAAAATAAACAATTATTGTGCAACTTCAAAATCGGTTAGAAAGTTACACTCCCATGCGATTACAAAATATCCTAGAATATATATCACACCAGGTAGCAATTTTTGACGAATCAAAATGCTCATGAATACACGTGTTAGGAATGATAGCGCATCACGAAACAATAGTACACCATCTTCCAAACCTTGTATTCGATTTTCATTTCTGACACAACGTATAAAAAAAGCCTTGTCCTTGCCTTTTTCGATTGTTTCAGAACTGTCATCACTTCGAGATGTGTCCGAAGATGGCACTAAAAAAGTACTAGAGGAGTTTTAACAAACAATTCAAAGAGAAAAAATGGCAAATGGGCATACATGGTTTGTGAAAATAAAGTTATGAAAAGCCTTCATATAGAATAATTTGTTTATTTAGTGTTCTTTTCTCTCCAATAGCAAATGAAAATTTTCTTTAGAAAGAAATACGTGTATTAGGCAGAAATATTGATGGTACATTTTTGTTGTCCAAAGGAACTTATATTCATTAAAGATCTAACTTAAAATTAATTCAGGACAAATGCAATCTTCATATCGTGAGATCATATAGGATGTTCATTTTTCTTGGAAATCGTTAATTGGCAATAGAAGTATGCAGTTACCTTTGCAATATATGGTATCGTCCAATATGGCTTGCTTTGGTTGCCGTTGACCTCTGCTGTTCACGGCCGTAATTTGTTGTCGCATCATGTCTGTGTTATATTCTTATCAACTTAATACCGACTGAATATATATTAAGTATAGTTAACTTAGATAATACTTTATTTCAATAAATCCTGACGGATACAAATAATTCGTTGTCACGTCCTTCAGAGAAGATACTTAGAATGAAGCGATTATGAGAGTGTCTCATTTTGTCGGCGATGATCAGTATATCTGACGTACAATTTAGGGTTTGGTGGATGGTATTGTCTACATGTGATATGAGCCACTTGGTTATACTGTTATTATGGTATTTATGCTTTCTTAGTGTAGCGTTTTCTGTTCTGAGTGCATGTAATTTTCCAAATCACAAAGTCGGCTGACGTTTAACAAATTCATTGCACGATGATTACAATAAGATTTGAATTTTCTACACAGTTAATGAAATATGCATGCAGTTATTTCAGAGTCATTTAATACTTCAAGTTATTAAATGCTATGCCAAATTCACAAATAGAGTTCACAAAAGATTCAAAATCAGTTACAGAGTAATCACCACAGAGATTTACATTTAGTGTGTTCTAAAGTTAAGAGTTGTTAATTAGTAAGTATTTCGTTTAATCGATGGGACCGCCTTTGTCATATGAGAAACGTCCTTACAGAAGGGTTGGTTATTTTAGGGTCCGGGATAATGCAAGATACAGAGGTACTAGTAGTTCGTTTACGTGTTTATCACAAATACATTGATGGGTGTTTGAGTGATTGAGTGATTGAGTGATTGAGAGATTAAGAGATTGAGAGATTGAGTGATTAAGTCATTGAGTGATTTAGTGATTGAGAAATTGAGTGATTGAGTGATTGAGTAATTGAATGATTGAGTGATTGAGAGATTGAGTGATTGAGTGATTGAGCGATTGAGTGATTGAGTGATTGAGAGATAACATCTTTATAACCGATAAGTGGTTATCTTATACAGTCAATCCTTCAGTAATAGATGAAATACTCTAAAGTATACAACACATCTGATTGTATGAAACCGTACAAGTTACAGACTATTTATGCATTTACACTAACACCACCGTAATTCTTTTGTGGCAATATGATATCATTACACATTTGTGCATTCATAAAAAGAGTGCGCTAAATCTCACTTAAAGACCAACTCTATATTGAGACCTCCTCATTAATTAGACTGTATTTTGAAGGACATTTTTGTATTTTTTCCTTTCACATTTTAATTAGATAAAATCTGACCAGCACACAACTAAGACCGACTTTCTTCATAACCAACGATGGGCAAATCGGTCAGATAATCCAACCGATGCTATTAATCAACATATTCGGATAGTCGGTTATATCCGTTGAATATTTGGAGATATTCATAAAACCAGAACAAATGTTCTGTTTTACACAATTATTGACCGATATAACCCCAAAAAAAAAACTAAATGAAAGAAACTGATAAATCACCGATCGAAAAAAAATCAAAAGAAGCGTAATCGAACTTGAAAACATGCGATTTCCGGTTGATGTAAAGGGAGCATATCTTGTTGTTTGCTATGCAGCGTCTTTCGATACAGATTGGTGTCGCTTGATAATAAACAGAGCTTCCGTGTTGTTCAGAGCTGTTGTCGTGTTCATTTTTCTGTTCCATTAAGTTTGCAAGTAAGTATATTGTTATTTATGTATGTGTCAACACCAAAATGTTCTTTAATTTCGTAAAACTGTCATTATTCAGTCGTCTGTTTCCTGACCAGACGTACATACGAAGCATGATCTTGCGGTCATTCAGGTTTTGAACTGCTGAATATTTAACGCGGCAAAGGGTGCAGTTCGAACAAAATATATTATAAAAAGTTTGGACGACAGTGTTTTCTCGGAAATAAACAAAATGTTACTAAGTTTAAAACGAAAGTGATGCGCTACAAATAAAACAATGACCATGTAAAGTCGTAGCGTGATATGGAGAGTGGAAGACTGACAACTCGGTGATCAAGGTTCGATTCCAGACGACGCCTCTTTTTTACCTTTTTTAATATTTTATTTTCCATTACTTTTTTATTTATTTACAGCTTCCATTCGCACATAAAGGATTTAGCTGTTTATTATTCGAGACCAGTTGAGCTGTGGGAGTAGCTCTATATTGCAAATACACTGGTAAGTTGTATTTGGTGAGGTAATTATTTTTAACTTGTTATGACAAGAAGTGTATACCTCTATACAACATGGATCGTTATATTATAAGCAAATCATACTACATTAGTGTCACTAATATTTGAACTAGCAGGAAAATCATCAACAGTAAGTAATTATAGTAACTCGTACAAGAAAAGTAGTTGGATGATAAGATAATTTTACCGGCTACCGGATCTTATTGACACCCCAGTAACTAGATCACCAGGTATGTTACCTTGAGCGCTATTAAAAAATATACTGTATTGTGATTCATTTAATGAGGAATGCAATTCAATTTCAACTTATTCAAACAATTGTTACCATTATTATTTATTATTGTAAATAATGTTATTATTTGCAGATTTACTAGTACATAATTCGTACAAATCCGACACTGTTGGGTGGGACGGAGTGGCAAACACCTTTTTACATCAGTTGTTGACAACAGAATGTTCATGTGCTGGAGACCTGTGGATATTTTTATCAGTTGAAGTTTATGCACTGTAATATTTACTACCTGGGATCAATACTACATGTACTCTCACACCATATAGCTGAATATTATTATAATCGGAATATTGTCACCTGAAGCCAGTATTTGCGTTTAGGGCAATGATTATTAATATACATTATAAAAAAAATTTGAGAAGCTAAAACTTCTTCATACATGTACTCTGTGATGACGTCTATCTACAGATGCAATATAGTTTGTTACTTATCATGTAGCATGATTGAGATGCTTGAAATGAATTGCTATATGCTACTACTTCATGAACAAATTCTTGTTTTACTCTGTGATATTGTACATTATGATGGACATTGAATTAATAAATGTTGCATTGTTATCTGGTAGCATGCCAGTATTTTAATTATACCCATATTGAAGTAACAAGATCACTTCTGGTCAATGTTTATACAAGTATATCTGTATAAAGCTACTAGTTTTTATTCCATTTATATGTATTTATCTTATTGTTGTTGCTGATGCTATTTTATGTATGTAACACATCATTTTATATCTCTGCATTTAACCAATATTTGAAATCTCATTATTATTATCATAATTTTAAACAAAATATGTCAGTTTGCTTATAAATGGTTAATACCATAATCTAATGTAAGGAATGAATGACAATTGCTGTGGTTTCATATATTACAGATCTGTCTTTTTTAATACGGCATTTAAAATCAAATTACTGATATTAATTAATAATGGTTGCCATAACAATCAGAGTCAATAAATATACCCATTGATTTTAACAACTTTTTAGACTGGATATAACCTAATTATTTGCAAGATCTTATGATTTAAAAAGATGTTTTAACATAACTTATTTAATTGTGATGGTTGCTATGAAAACAATTTCTTGATGTGAAGATCAAACTTGCCTTGATAAATCTAAGACTAATTGTATTATACTCAGTTTTCTTTAAAAATGCATTTTTTCATATTGTCGTTACCATGGTAACAGTTTCAATAATAAGGATTTAAAAAATGCCGTTTTGTAAAATTCAACGGATGGTGTTATCACAGTCACGTTTTCTAAAGAATTTGACACAGGGCCAATTTCGTGGGTAAGTGCACCTACCCATTCGTTCATTCAATTTTATTTAGTCAGTTTTCATGCAATATTTACATTCCTACTAAAATTCAAACATCAAATCACAGTGACAATAATTCGGAAACTCTTTACTTGCATGTTTTTCAAGTTGCTTTAAATTCCATTTCACTTTAGAATACCATTCATTAAACTGAAGAAAAAATGTCGACCTTAAAGAACATACTGAATATAAATATATAAACTGCAAAACATAGGTAACATACGTCTTTACTATTGAACATTTCACTCGAACTGCCAATATGCTTACAAAAACACAAATGGAAATTGTAGTTTTACATAAGCAAGCGAATGTATTTCCTTAATACTTACTATCTGCTTAAAAACATGTGTTTCCAAACAAAATATGTGCACAAATCCTATTTAATTTACAAATATATGCTATAAGTATTGCAGGGCCCACACTGGCTTAAAAAGTATATGCCACTTTGCGCGGTGCGCGAGTGCGCATTCGCGCGCACTATACTTGATTTATACATAATTATTGTCTATTTAATAGAACAGTTGAAGTCTATACATAAGTTGGGTAGATGGATATATTATACATCTCCTAAAGCATTACAAACAAACTTTAAACATAGCATGTACAGAATATAGCATTGTAACAACAGCCAAAAAGGAATTTTCATTATATCTTGGCCAAGGCGAATATATTAGTCACAATAATGTCGGAAATTTGTTCCATGCATCTACATTCTAACATTTAAATGTATTTCCCAACCCAATGATTGTCATATTTTCCTACCTTTATGTACATACAGTTACATGTAATCCATTAATTTTAATCCAGTTTCCGCAATGATACAAACACAGTCAACTTAAAATAATGGCGCACTTTCCTCGGGCAGTAATTATGTGTTTTTCGGCGTTGCTACAACAGTACCTTAGACCAATGAAATGTAAAACGATTTTTACGCGGAGTGGCACCAAACGGGGTGTCTCGAATAGATAATTCACTTTTCACTAATACTTTATTAAAATATTATGCAAGAAGAAACGTATTAAGTAGATGATATGTGTTTACTTTTCTATCAAAAATTGATATGATTTCTTGCAATTTCATACTTATCAGTAATTTATCGTTGAAAGATACTATTTTTCCTGTAGTATACCCCTCTGGCAAATAATGTATAATATCGCTGTATCTACGCCGTTAACCTATTTTAAAGATAGTTCTTGTTACTATATAGTCTTACTAGGAATTGAATTTTTCCGCTTCTTTTGTAGCGAAAATAACCTTGCAAAACTTCCTTGTATGAAAGGACCTCACATATGATGGTGTCTTATAACTCATATAATATCTCATAAAATATATTTTGAATTAATTTAATTTTCCTTATGACTCGGTAAAGTTGAAATAAACAATGCATGCAGGTATAATGTTTCGTATTCAAAATACAAAGAAAACTATAAATGTATTTTAGTTTGAATGCAAATTTTGTATACGATGAGGAAAATGAAATTTAAAGCATTTTGAAATGTTATTATAATAATATGAAAGTATGCGTGTTCTAGAGAAATAAATTATTTCATTTTGCACAAATTTAGGCCCAAGTACAATCGGCAATTAGTACAGTGTGTTCTTATGTTTGCTTCCTTAAAAGAAATACACAATCTCACCAATTAGTTATAAACCATGTATGTTCCTTGGTTTAAAATACATGCGTCTACGGATGGGACAAAATTTCCAGCATGTTCGGTTACATGCTTTGATGTGTCATACTTTTGATAAAGTAGGTACTGGTAAAACATGTCTGATTTATATGTCTTAATGAGTTGTAGAACTCAGTATTTAGAACCATAGGTACACAAAAAACATTATAGTAAACGATTTTGGACATTCTGTTAGCCTTTACAGAAAAGGAAGATCTTGGTAACGAAACAATGGGTTCAGTGATTTAACTAGTACTCGGTCAGTTGTAACGCAATTTAAATGAAATAACTTTCTACAGAAACAAGAATAAATTGTTTGTTGAATTACATGGATAATACAAAAATTAATTATACAGTATTTGTTATGTTAAATATTGAAAGTGTTATTTTTAAAATGAAACTAGGTAACGATGTTTTGGTCACATTTTGGCTATTTCGAGCCAAAAAAACGCGTCAAATCTCTTAAAGCATTAAAAACAAACTTTAAACATAGCATGTACAGAAAATAGCATGGTAACAGCAGCCAAAAAGGAATTGTCATTATAGCTTAGCCAAGGCGAATATATTAGTCACAATAATGTCGGAAATTTGTAACATGCATCTACATTCGAACATTTACATGTATTTCCCAACCCAATGATTGTCATATTTTCCTACCTTTATGTACATACAGTTACAAGTAATCCTTTAATTTTAATCCAGTTTCCGCAATGATACAAACACAGTCAACTTAAAATAATGGCGCACTTTCCTCGGGCAGTAATTATTTGGGTATGATATTTTCGGCAAGAAGAAACGTATTAAGTAGATGATATGTGTTTACTTTTCTATCAAAAATTGAGATGATTAATTGCAATTTCATTCTATTCAGTAAGTTTTCGTAGAAAGATACTACTTTTCCTGTATAACATCGTTGTATCTACGCCGTTAATCAATTTTAAAGATATTTCTTGTTACTATAAAGTCTTACTAGGAATTGAATTTTTCCCTTTCTTTTGTTACTTGCTTGTATGAAAGGACCACAAATATGATGGTGTCTCAATATTTGGAATAAGTTTAATTTTCCTTATGACTCGAGATGTTTTAGCCAGATACATCTTTAAAGTGCTAAAAGAATAGTAACATTAAGACCTAATCAGTGGATATAATTTTATATTAGGAATAGAAAAAGGTCACTCCACAGCCGACTGGGGGAACAGGGCCCCCTTGCAACACCCCCCCCCCCCCCCGGTGGATCCGGCCTGCAGAGTTAGGCAACGGATGCGATAATTGCTCCAACATGATGTCGTCGAGTCATTCGTTTATCGTTTAGACCGGACCGATTGTTATTTAATATTACATTGGCTCCAGTTACAAGTTACAGTTATGTATGCATTTACACTAAATTCAACGTAACTATTTTGTGGCAATATGTTAACATTACACATTTGTGCATTCATAAAAAGAGTGCGTTAACTTTCACTTTAAGACCACCTCGAAATTAAGACCACCTCATTAATAAGACTGTATTTTCAAGCACACAGCAGAGACCGACTTTCTTCAGAATCAACGAAGGGCAAATCGGTCACATAACCCAACCGATGCGATTAATCAACATATTCGAATAGTCGGTTATATCCGATTTGAAGATTTAGAATGTGCCATGAGCAGGCAAAATACACGATGTAAATGTTGTCATTCAAGGGTAATAAACCTCAAACTAACTTTAAATTATGTATGTTTACATCTATTACGATATTCGTTTTACAAGTAAAAAACATGTTTTAAACATTATTTTCCGATGTAACCCCAAGCAATGAATCAGCCTGCGCAAAAATGAAGACGCCGATCACGATTGCAAAACTTACGGGACGATTATTCAATTGTCACCGATCGTCGGTCCATCACTACTTCTTATTGAGGTACACTTCGAGGAGTAACTACACACAAATGAGTACTTACCTATAACAGTGACTCACATAATTCAACTTTTAAACATACCCAATATATTAGTCACAATAATTTGGGAGGTTTGTAATATGCATCTACATAGTGATACGAACATTTATTTCCCAACCCAACATTGTCATATTTTCCTACCTTTATGTACATACAGTTATTCCTTTAATTTTAATCCAACAGTTGATACAATCACTGTCAACTAAACATAATGGCGCAATGGATAGATTGTAATACACTAATAAGAGTTTATTTGCCTTAAAGTGTATGATCAAATATGCTGTTAAAGGTTGAAGTAGTCATGGTATAATGGATGCAACTAAAATCAAGAGAAAAACAAATATTCAGTTACTGTCTTTCTGTCTATAGTAATGTGGCAATTTAAAAGGCATATAACAATTGGTTCCCGTTTTCAAAACACAAAAAATACTGAAAGCTGGTAACAAGCCAAACAATTCCACATCCTAAGTACTCGCAACGAAGTAGTCCCAACGTTCACCCAATCAGTACGAGTATCATAAATGATTCAGGACATCGAAATGTTGAATCAAAGCGCTGAAAGCGCAGAAGGACTGGGGCAGACGAAGTTTCTTGTGTTCTGTAAAGACTTGTCAACCAGAGTTTGTAGAAGCATTGCACAGACTCACTCGGGAATGGAAAGAGGGACTTGTTCACTTACGAGTAATGTTAATTTCTAACTTGCATGTATGACTAGTTTAAACTGGACCATTGATAAGTCAGGTTTGAGTTGTGCGGGCGAGTACTCGCACGGTCTTTACGTTTCTTGTTTTTAAACGAACCTTGTTATAAATCATTTGATTGCCAGCTGGATAGGCTTGCAAGCAAGCATTACATGTACGCGGTATATTAAAAAGAAATCGTTTTTGTGAGTTATGTTTGAACAATTTGAAACAAATTGAAACTATTTCCAACGATGTGTCGGATGCGTTTTCGGACAATGCTCATTTCGGACATGTTGAAATGTTACCTTTATTTTTTGAATGCATAAACATCGCAGATCAATACATAAAGTGTCCACAATATAGGGAGTGCTTGCATCATGATGCATTATTTAATCGTCTCATCTCCATTATAGATACATATTCACCTAGTGACGTGGTACATGTTGATACTTGGTCTGTAGAAATCCATACACAACAATTTCGCTCATCAGATAAATCCAGTCGATGCAGATCGATATCGATGGGGCTACTGGTCAACAGTCATTTGTCGGTCGTTAGTTTCCGTATGTTATCGTAAATTTTCCGATTATCACCGATTGATAACATTAACACATTAACATGTAGCCTCGGGCTATCTTAGATCTATGTATCCGATAAACGCTTGAAGCATTATGTTTTATAAACAGAAAGAGAAAACTATTGGAGTTCGATTTTGTTGATGAAACACGAGATTATTTTATTATTGAAAATTAACCTATGTGTTAGCTCGGACATATATATTCGATATGTCCGTGGTGTTAGGCAAATGTTTTCCTACGAAATAAAGTAGAAAAAACAAGGAATTCGTTTCACTTAGCATGTGTTATAAACACTTTGTCATGCAATTTCCAATTAAAATTACAAACTAATTTTGGGTAATTGATCTACGCAAGATAGGACCTCCTGTGGTGCACGCTAATAGTTATATCGCGCAAAATGTATTTTCATATATACTTTTTTCACATTGCCAACGTATCGCAGATTTGGATAATGATTTATATTTACATTGAAATATTTGTTTGATTTTCATCTGTATAATGTATCCACCATTATTGAAATACATTACATATTTGTTTATCTTCACGGTTATCTCAGGATTTGTGTAGCAGGAACTCCATATGTTTTGTTTTAAGAAGTATTTACTCAATGAATCGGGTCTATGGGACAAAATTGAATCCCTTCCCAGGCCCGGTCCAATGGGGGCGAAAGGGGGGGGGCTGAACCCCAGGTTGACTGTGAAGTGACCAGATTATGTCTCAAGGTGCTATTCTTTAGCACTTTAAGTACAATACATCATTTTGTATCAATATCCTCTTTACTACCGGTATAGCCGAAGCAAGTGCAATAAAATTTGGCCCCCTGTCGTGTACCTTGGCCTCTTTTGACCATCTAGTAAAATCGTATGCTTGTCACTCTACACCAGCCAGACGCTTTCAAATTCCTTATCATGTATACGTATATTGAAAGCGTCTGTAAAACACAGAGATCTGTCGTGGTGTTGTTTTGGTGATAAACAAAGGAAGGGGGGGGGGGATTTGACACCCCGTATTACTCAATTCATTTTCATGAAATAATTTTAACAATTCAATAATTTATGGAAGGGAATATAATACTTAGGCCTGTAGTTTTGAAAAAATAAGAGATTTTGTTCATTCCAGATAAATGATATTTTAATATTTTCCCTAAAATTTGTTTTAAAAAATAATGTTTATATTAAAAGTTCGATGAAAAAAGTGATCCATCCCAATAGGAAACGATAACCCAATGAATTGCCAGCTCTTAAATATATAATAAAATTGTAAAATAAGTCTTTAAAATACTTATGTGACATTTAACTTTCAATTATCCTTTGTTTAAGTAGCTGTCACACTACACCGTATAGCGTTAACGGACGCCCAACGTATATAAAATTGCGGCAGAAAGTTATCCGGTGATGATAGGCATCCCCCGCTGCTGCTCGGTGCTCTAGCGATCGGTGTATGGGGCGCATAAAACGGACAAAACGCACAATGACCACACGATCAACGCACATATACAGGACGAACAACGTTCAATTAACGGACATCACCGTTCTAGTAACGGACTTGTACCGCGTAAAACGTAAGCGCAACGCATAAGAAACTGACAAAACGTTCTTCGAACGTTTGACGAACGTATTTCTACCGGTCACGTGACGGACAAAACGTGTATAAAGAGTCCGATATTGTTTTTGTTCCGGCACAATAGTATCCGCTCGCTTAGACATCACACGTGCTGAAGTAATTCCAAAATGTCAAAAGCGAAGTCTACGAATGCTGGGAAGGGTAAGGCCAGGGGACGGAGGAAGACTCCAAGATCACCCTCTCCTCCCTCTGATCGAAGTGGCCGTAGTGGCGTTGTTGGAGAACAGACCACCAAAGAACAAGATACCATTCAAGTTACACAGGTAGAAACTCTGTCTTAATCTGGAGAAATGTCTATTCAGTCAAAGAAGCTCAGTCCGTTATTTATCAGTTCCTATGCGTTCCTCGTCAGTTATCGTCCGTTAAACATACGTTGCATGTCCGGTAGTAGTCCGGCCGTGAATCAGGGCCACCGGACAAGAACGGATGCGAACCGGACAAGTACAGAATAAGGAACGTACGAGTAACGAACAAAACGCATAGAAACGCATTGCTACCGTACATATAACGGACAACTTTGTCCGGTGGTGTACGTTCCAAATTTTGAACATGTTCAAAACCTTCCACCGGATGGAACGAACATCGCCGGACGAGTAGCGTAGGCGCCGCATGAGAAACGGAAAAGAAACGCATGCGAACGTACACAAACGGATTGAAAATTTTGTTATACGTTGGACGTCCGTTAACGCTATACGGTGTAGTGTGACTGACCCATTAGTTTTGCAAATATTTAATACTGATTCCGAATTCTCATTAAACAGCTGCGACGCATGCATTGCATAATATATCGTAAAGGGCAATAAAATGATAACACACCCGAACATATAACACTAGTCCGGACGCTAACGAACATTCGAAAGATCGATAATCACTGTGAAAATCCGTATAGAATGCCGAACTGGCAAATAAAATTGATGGGGATTTTATTTAACTCAAAATTCCCCCGCCTAAATTTCATTTGAAAATTTATTAATTCCGCCTGTGACTTGTTTGTGTTTTCAAGCATATTTCCTCAGATTACAAGTTAAACCAGAGAGTTCGCATTTTTTTCGGCCGAATTACACTATATTCAATGTGAATATGAGTGGTTACAAATAAATGCAAATTCCCCCGCCAAAATATTCTAAAAAATCAAATATTATTTAATAACTCGAAAGCTAACAAATGAAAGTTTGTTATTCTACCTGTGCTTTTAATGTCATTTAAAAAATAAAAAAGTTATAGCCAAACATGTCAACTGCTCCCTCTATATACTATAGTGTCGTCTGGAGCCATTTGAGCGCTTTCGCAAAAGCGAAATCGCTGTACATGTATTATACAAATTTATTGACTAGGTATATATAATATATACATATCAGGTCAATAGATGACTAATCATTAGTTTACCCCATGATTACCATGTTTGTTTACCAAAACTCACAAGGGAGACAACCCGGAAACATAGAAAAGACCATCCAACATCTTGCATCTGCTATTATAGGGTCCCCTCTATAGACAGACTATTACATTACGCAGATGCTTTTTACAGTATTTAACTATTCTATGTAAACTCTGCTGTGTTTCAGTTCATCTTGATTTTGTAGCTTTTAAGAGAACTCCTTGCTCTAAAATCTATGGGAAGTTGTGATTGTAAACAACACACTGCGCATACGTAGTTTGGCTCCAAAATGTGGCACAATCAAGGCCAGAATAATTCGTTCTATTTTACCAGCGTACACTGTTGAGATTTGATTTTAAATATGCAGTCGCAAAAATGTATCAGTACATAAGCCCAGCAGATCGATATAAGAAGGTCGAATGTTGCAACAAAATAGTTCCGTTATTCAGCACAAACTTTATACATGTATACCGTAAAACTTCGAAACCTCGAACTGCCGTCGGATCTAGCAAATAGTTCGAGCCATCTACTGTTCGAGGCATCTACGGTATACGCGTATATTTCCTAACTGACAGTCGCTGGTGCAAGAGTACTAAGTATGTTGAACACACGGCTTTTGTTTTCATACTGAATGCACGGCGATCAATAGTCGCAGCATTATTCATAATAATAATAATTAAAAAAGAAATGAAAGCAAAGCAAAAATGATTCCTGCAACCGGACAATTTTCTCGGCTTAGTTCATCCAATACAACATATACAAAATCCCCCACAGTCCGGATCATCCCTACTGCGGAATCCGAACAAATTTTTCTGTCCGGATTGTTATTTTACAGGTATAATAAATCTCCCAAAACCGGACGATAATTTTCAAATCACAAATCACAAATTTTACCCTAGACTATTATTTTCCTCTACGAAAAATCTTTTGAAATGAAGCTATGGAGCATAGTTTTCAGGTATGGCGTTTTGATAATACATCGTACTAAGTGCATAGCTTGTCAGGTTTTATGGACGGTATAATGTCGCAAAACACCCATACCTAATTTCAGCTATGTTTAAATTCATTTGACATGTTGAATGATTCATTAAAATACTTGCTTGAGATTGATATATCCACCTTATGCAGTGAAATTATCAAAATATCCATAACATTCTAAAAAATAAAATATCTTATCCATTTTCTGCACAGTGTAATTTTCCTGTAATTTCTACATCTATTTAAGAATGAACTGTAGGTCAAAATCTTAAGTTAATTATATTCAATGCTTTCATACAGTTTTAATTAAACGAGAGGCGTCTATAGCGGTTCATATTCTGAAGAATCGAATTTCCTACATTTCTATAACGTGTAAACACATTATAATGATAATCTACATAATTTATGAAAGAATTCAAATATCAACCAATATTTCACACATCATGTATTTTGCATATCGCATTGCAAATCTTCCTTTTATTAAAGGAGCATAAATATGTTGGTCTCTTATAACTTATGCTTTTGGGCTATACATTGAATTTTCAAGTTTACATAAATTTTGCAGCTAAATAAGTCTGCAAAGTCGAATAAAAGAATGCATTCAGACATTATGTATTACATCGCGATAACGCAAACAACCTCTAGCGAACTTATTCAAATTACTGAAAGAATGTCTTGCCTACGGACATTCAATGGAGGAATTACCTCCAGTCCGGAATCTCCTCTAATCCGAACTTTAAAGTTTGTCCGAGGGGTGTTCGGATTAGGGAGTTTCCACATGTATAACTGGCAAGTAATTATCACGAAGTGCGAATAATATGTGTCGCCAATCTTACCCGTCAACAAATAATAGTATATTAAGCGGTCATTGAAAGGTGTGTATTACTGTATTGTTCGATCTATCTATGGTGAACAATGAATGAAATGATAGCTAGGGACCACAAATCCTGTTCGAGTTTTAGACCTATCTCTGATTGAGTGATCTACTGTTAGATAATATGAAATAAGAAGGGGTTTCGCCGGGACTTAAGAACCTGTTCGAGGTATCTACTGTGTTCGAGCCAAAACTGTCCGAGGTTTCGAAGTTTTACTGTAGAACCGTTATCATTTGTAAAACGACTTCTTATTGGTCGATTTGTTTCGAGTAACCAATAGTATACATGGCACTAGAGCAGCGTTCGGTTTGGTAAAACAGAGCGGATGAAGAAAACTTTAGATCAAGTGCCGTTAATCGTTGTCAAGAGGTGTCGTTCATGTGAGGATAGTTTACGTTAAATTGCATTGGAGGAATTTTAAAAGTCAGAAGTGCCTCATAGAAGGTGACGTTCTGGGATGGAATCCAGAAGAAAATACTTTCATAACTAGTTATAAATTTTGGAAACAAAATGGCTATAAAAATTATAATTACATTATTGTTTGGTAATTGAATTTAACTATATGTATCGTTTCGGAAAATATGGTATCAGCATGTAGTTTTATCGATGCATACAGTATCGTGTGGTGACCGTATCGTCTCATGCCCTACATGTTATACCCGTTGAGAGTGAAAACAATGTTTTCGTTTCATAATCTGACTTTGTCTGCTTGTCATCCAGATAAAAACGCGGAATCGTTTATAATACGCGGAATAGTGGTAGTGTCTGCATACTGTTCAGGTCTGTCTTACAGATACCCAGGCATTTGCCTGATCATGAGTTTAGCCGAAAAAGATATGCCTTTCCATAAAACTCTTTGTTTAGTTTCATCAGGTCATATACAGCGACAAAATTACCTAACAAGTTTTCCGGAAATAATTATTAACCAGTACTTCCAACTTTTCCACATGTGCAAGACATTATCGAACCCGGTTCTGCTGGGTGATAGTCTATCGCTCTACCAATTGAGTTCGGCCGGCTGGCTTCCTAGTTTTGTAAAATGCAAATTATAATAATGTCAGAAGTTGGTGGGAAAACTAACAGACTCACATGACAGACGATCATCATTCGTCCCTCCGATAACGAAGCGTCAGTACATTAACTTTGTTTATGGCCTGACTTATACCACAGGTCAACAATACAAAATTACGTAATTAAGCTAGCATATGATGTAATCTTAGTTTGAAGACTCTGCTTATAGTCATAGAGCTCGCGATAATTCCCTTCCTTGTCACAGAACATCATATGTATCGGGGCAACGAGAGCGAACACTATCCTGTTAGAAAAATGTTTTCCAAGTTTATACGAAATCCGGTATGGTTGTCATATATGTATTCCTGTGTCCATTCGGTATCTCCATGTATCGCGGTTGAATAGTGAGAATTGCATCACATGCGTTCTCAGCACAAATGTTTACTTCTAGTGCGACATTGAACTCTACCTTCCATCGCAACATCTTGGCAATTTCCGTACGGTTCGGAAATCAGACTATATAGCCGATGTGATCCGATTGCTCTACATAATGCGTTCTCAACTAAAATTTAAAATTCTCACGAACGAAAATTTGCACTTTTTCTTTGATAAAACAGCAATATAGCATCTAAATGGAAAAATATGCCAGTTTTGTCCCATACGGTAAAATCAGCCAACCGTTTTATAATGCATTCTTATTTATGATAATATGGCATCTTTTTGGAGCATTTATGCTATTTCCTTGTTAATATGTGTTTTCAGCATTAAAATGTTGTGTGTATGCTGGTTTTCAAAATAATGTGGACATCAGCATCCAAATATAAGGTAGATGCCAATAATCCCTATTTTCTTGGATTTGGCATCCCAATTTCTTCTGGATGCTGAAATGCTTAAATTTTCTGGATTTGGCATCCCAATTTCTTCTGGATGCTGAAATGCTAAATTTTCTGGATGCTGGCATCCCAAATCCTAATCATTGTCTATGCTGGCTTCTCAGACACTATAGATGCTGGTTTCTGAAATTTTCTGGATGCTGGCATCCCAAACTGTCTGGATGCTAGAATCCACAATTTTCTGGATGCTGGCATCCCAAACTGTCTGGATGCTAGAATCCACAATTTTCTGGATGCTGGCATCCCAAACTGTATGGATTCTAGGATTCACACTTTCCTGGATGCTGGTTTCTGAAATTTTCTGGATGCTGGCATCCACATCTGTATTGAGCAACTACAAATTACTGGGTACTTATGCTTATGGTAGCCACCTTATAATGGTGTGTACACCAATCGGGCATTCCAGATAAATTGTGGATGATGTTCATTTGATGCTAACAAAACAAAAAAATCATAAATTATTTATTGAAGAATCAATGACAGTCTATACAACAATATGCATAGTGCAATGAAGCAAAACTGAAACATGACAGCAACAATAGTTACAATGAACATAATAACAAATGTATTTCATTTCCCAATGATAATGTATACATTTAAAAAGTTGTACAATGTTTTTTTATGATAAATACATGCATGTACAGATATAAACCAATGACAATGTCTATATTCGTGTCGGTACACCATACTGAGCTACGTCACTTTACAAGCTATCCTTTTTAACTGTAATTAATTGTCAAATGAAGTACAGTAGATCCTCACTTAAAGTTTAAGACCGCCTCAATAATAAGACCAGTTTTCAAGGGTCCCAAGAATGTTCTTATTATTGAGGTTTTACTGAACGTAAAAGGTCATGTTTGTCAATATACAAAAATTGGATGCATGCAACTGTTTGCCTGGGAAGCACCTCATCATTGGATCATGATGCATGCACAACTAAGAATACAAATGCAATTTATAGGTGTGAACATAATGTTGTATATTATAATAGCCATACCTTACACCTTTGATACAGACTTAAAGCACAGTATGCTATTTAACAAACACATTCAATAGTATGTTAAGACAAGGATGACAGAATCGAGTTGTTAAGCATAATGCATTTTCCTTGAATACTAAAATAAAGTAGCTTAATTATCAAGGCTGCCCTTAATACCTTCAAAGCAAAAGGCAAATTTAGAATAGAACTAGATGGTTGTTTTTTAATAAAACCATAATAGTCCATATGTCTCCCAGATGGCAGCTTGTCATTAATTATAATACTGATACAAGATGTTAGAATAAAATATCAAGCAAACAAGAAAGATAGTGTTTGATCAATTCACCATGCACTGTATATGTATAAAAACATCAAAGGGCCATAACTCTAAAAAAATTTGAGCAGAACGAAACGACAAGGATGCACATGTACAGTTGATGCGTATTAGTCCTGCTAATTTGGTTGAAATCCGAACAGCCGTATTTGAGATGAAGTGCAGACAAACTTCACCATGCACTATATACGTATAAAAACATCAATGGGCTGTAACTCATTGAAAAATTATCTGAACGGACCAAAAGCACGAGGAGGATGCACAAGTACACTTGATGCTTGTCAATTCTGTGAAGTGTGGTTGAAATCCAAGCAGCATTATTGGAGATGAAGCACGGACAAACTCCATATGTATAAAAACATCAAAGGGCCGTTACTCAGTGAAATATTATCCGAACGGAACAAAAAGACAAGTATGCACAACTAAACTTTATGTTGATCAATCCTGTGAAGTTTGGCTGAAATCCAACCACAGGTATTGGAGATGCAGCGCGGAAAAAATTCTGAGGTATAAAAACTTCAAAGGGCCATAACTCAGTGAAAAATTATCTGAGGGAACACAAAACGAAGATGCACAACTACACTTAATGTTGATCAATCCTATGAAGTTTGGCTGAAATCTAACCAGCAGTATTGTAGATAAAGCGCGGACAAGCTAAAAGTGGGCGCACAGACGGACAGTCCGATGCCGAAGGCAAAAACAATATGTCTGACATACGAACAAAACTGCAAAGCAGGATTCATTTAACAGATATACTAATTGAAAGTATTCTAGCAAAACAGTAGATCATAGGTTTAAAAGATATTTACAGTTATAGTAAGTAACTGAATAAGCAGCCAGACGAAATCAGCGATCATAATTTTAACCAAATATATCTTTAAATCAAACAATTGAATGAAATGGTCAGCTAAGGTTGATGATCATAAGTTCATGTAGAACTAATATTGATAGAAACATAAAGTATAATACATTGACTAGTAAATATTAGCATGGTGTAAAGACTTATAAACCTGAAAATAATATTATTAAGCACACTACAATTTAAGTGAAGAGGAGTACCCTGTCACTTTTAACTTCAATTTTGAAGCCTATAAAATCATAATGTAACAACATTTAATTAACAATTGGTACCGGGTACATCTTGCACATCAAAAATGTGTAACAAGTATTTTACACACCTTTAATCAGAAAAAATATACAATGGATACCCTACATAATTGATAAAGGTGCTGACAGGTATTGTTAAAAGCATAAAAAAACTTATTCAATATCGCACATACAACAAAGTCCCTAGAATCATCAGCAATATGTGCTCAACTCTTATAGCTAGAATCTACCAGTACATGATTCATGGATGTACTGATTTCTTCCCCGAGATTATTTAAGTGTATTTAATCAAATGCATTTTTATTATACATGTAAATTTCGTATCAAGTTAAACAAGAGTGGCAAACTGTCACAAAATACGCCCGTCATGAGTCAGAGCTCAGAGTTAAAACAAGACAAATTTTAGGTAATTTCTAAAATCAAAGGGTGATAACTCCCGAGTGACTTGAGCGATATGGCTGGTTATCGAATTTGGCCGAGATATTATACCCACAAACATTTTTACTATGTCTGGTAATGATCGGATGAAAACTCTTTGACTTAGAGAGCGGACAAGGTTAATTTGGCCAAATTTGAATAATTCAAGGGCCATAAAACTCTTTGACTTAGAGAGCGGAAACCATGTGGACGCCGCACCCCACCCACCACGGGTGTTCCCATAATACGTCCCGTTTTTCAAACGGGGGTATAAAACGTAATGAAGCTGACTGAACAAGTATTTTACATTCACAGTGTAATACATGTATATATGGCATAAACAGTTCATAAGTATTGTTTGTATCAAGAAATATGCACTTCTCAGTAGTGATATGGAATAGTAAACTGTCGATAAATTGATAATTTAACTCATGATGGATATCAAGTCTAATTTCCTTTCCTTAATAATGTTAATGCCCTTGCTCCACATAAAATTCATAGGCAGTAATGCAGTCATGGATACTATGAATGTTTCCTTCAATCACTTCAGTGTTATAATATCCTCCTCTTCAATGAACTCCGTCATTGGACAGCCCAGCATATTTTGTCTCCATCTTGGATAACTTTCTATCTCCTATACTGCACATTTGCAAACTGTCAGACTTTGCAAAAAGGCATGCCTATTCTCATCTGAAATATACAAATCAAATGAGTGAAGCAATTAGCGTCGAGAACATGTTAATGTGGCAAATATTTTAATTCACACAATTATTCAGGTATGCCAACAGTGAAGTGTGAAAAGAGGAAATTTTGCCATGGTCACGGGGGCAACTTATTCCGGATCTGCGGAAAATTCACATCCTTGTTATTGACAGCCTGGGCAATACTAGAAATGAATTTTTAGTTAAGTCATTCAACATTCGAATATTTGAATACTGATTAGGCATACTTATATTCGAGAAAAATTTCAATTTTATCTACTCGATTGATTCGCACCCAAACATACTGTTTGGTGAGACAATGGTTAATCATTGTCATGCTATCAGAATAAATGGTTTGTTTGTTTCGTGTTTTACACCATTTCTCAACAATATTTTAGTCATATATGGCGCTCAATTGATCTAACCGTTGCTCCTGGGTTACCAACCAGCACTAACCTGCTTCTCCTCAACTGACAACTTCTCTACTTAAATCATAGTTCAGAGGTGGAGGATAAATGACTTTAGATGCATTATCTGCAGTTAAATTATCACGGAAGAACATACGCCTCCCCAAGGTTCTGAACCCATGACCTCTAGATTAGCAGTTGATCACTCTAATGATTGAGTAAATTGGACGGGCTACTACTAGAATAAACAAGAGCATGAAATGAAAACAAATGAAAATTGTAAAACTTTTTTTCGGGGGGGGGGGAAGGGGGCTGGACCCCACCCCCGCCCCTTGAAGACTTTTGTTGTGATGCGAGTTTAAAATGAACAAATGCAAAAAAATGAAAAAGAAAATTAGGGGGAGGAGGGTCCCCCCACCCCCAAAAAGAATTTGTTGTGAGTTCAGATATGAAAAATAATGAAAATTAATAAAAGGTTGATGCCAATTTTTGATTGATGAAAATCAAAGGATAGAATATTCGTTTGGAAGGTTGACTGAATATTGAAAAACCCAAAAATTGCCATATGTTGACTACCATAATTTTTAGACATTCTTTAAATAGGTCTCAAAATCAATCTTCACATAAGTGTTATTACAATGCATTACAAAAGTATCCATTTCGGATTTCATACAGAGTTAATTTAAACATATATTGCAGGCAATCTGGATTCAGACATTGTACCAATTTGAGTCCCAGTTCCTCTTAATTAGATAAGACTTATGTTTAAGTCTTTAAAAGTGATCAGTAGGGGTAGCTGAATGTGACTCTCTTGCATTTCTGATTTATAACCAGGCTTTGTTCAATGCTAGCTCTGGTTTGGTTATGTTGACATGTTATTTCATTTCTCTCACAGTTACACTTACATGGCCATCTCTGATTAGGAATACACTCTCTGGATGCCTGTTTAGCTTTGCTTCGAACTTTCCTACCTGAAATAAAATAAGTATTGTTTAAGTACTTTTTTACTTTTTATATACATAACTCTGGCATTGATAAATAGTTTACTTATTTAATATTGAACAAACTAAAAACTAGAGAAAAGGCATTGCAAGATGTCTACATATCAAGCGCTTCATTACTACCCATGTGAGGTAGTAAAATATAATCAAGTGGCTAATAAATAAAATGCTTCCCTTCAACTTGCAGGGGTTTCCGAGATGCCAGTTCCCTGCATCACTGATGCAATTTTTGGACCTGGGACTAACATTTACAACTGACCATGTATCCCAAGGACCCACAAAACAAATACATATTCTAAATTTCAGATATATTCTATGTGCTTATTTCTGTTCTTTTCCATAAATACATTTATCAGTACATGTATCATTCTGACAAGCACTTGCACTATTGATCTAGTAACATTTAAAACATCCATTAATTGACCTCAAACAATTATCATGGACTCCCAAAATGTCTGAGTTTGAGGGAAAACCCTGAACTTAAAATTCGCCTGCCTAAGTTACTTTGAAAACATTATGCTGTTAGCAAACACCTCAAGGCTCAAGGCATAAGCTGCAGCATGTGACATTTTCACACAACACAAATATGATAAACATTTTGGTGAATGCATAATTTTAGTGACGGCTTTTTTTATTTTATATTCTTAATTAAAAAGATATATTAGAAATTTCATACCGAGTTGTCTGAATTCCTAGATAATCGATCTACTTTCGTTTTACTACTTTCGGTTTTGAAACATGTCGATATCAAACTTATTAAAGTATTTCTCGTGACAAGAAATTGGGCCAATGGGGTGGTTTAAAACTAAACCTAACTGGTACAATACTGCCATCACTATGATCAGACAGAAGAAAAGTTGTTGTCTGGGTTCATGCAGCAGAACAGATTTGACATTACACTCTAGTCATTATCGAGTCAAAGACATATGTCTGACTCTGATAGTGCCAAGCATTGCAGTACTAATAATCAGTTCAACAAAATAAAATCAGCAATCAATATACAATAATAGTAAATACAGTAAGACAGATAGAATATATTCACCTCAGCGAAACTTGAACTTGGTTACGTTGGTAAAAGTTGGTTGGAGATAGGATGAAGCATGTGAAAACGTCGCCAAAATCCACAATATTCCTCCGTGCTGACGAGAATGTTGGGCTAAACAACTACACAAAGAGCCGCCGGAAACATCGTAAACATATCTAGCAGAAAACATCGCAAGATTTTTGAGGCGTGTCTTTGCCATCGTCTTGACCGGAAGTTTACTCGCCATCGATATTCATCATCCCAAGAAAATAGTACGTCCCATCCTCTGATTTTGTTATGTATTTGATGAGAATATAATGGCTGATGTGTCTGACATACATCAATTGAAGAATGGGAGTCTTGATACAAACGGCTTTTTTTAATTATTTGAGTTATTTTTGGCTATTGAGTTTGCACGAATAATCGCGTATTAATTTCTAGTAATTAGTTCATCTGTATCGTCTGCTCCATTCGGAAATCCTCGGCCAACTACCCGAGTAACGAAGTGGTACGGAAATGCCCGAGAGCTGTCGAGAATGTCGTCTGCTCATCGCAAATAAATATCACGCAGACGCTTGGAATTTAAGTGTGAATCTACACCTCGGAGATATAAATAGATCTAGTGCAATGTCGCTACGTCATTAAAAGTCTCGTGCGCGGTCGGTTTTTCACAACAAACGCTACAAAATTCTCGCATCTTCAGCAGTAAAACTTCAAGGAACTGGCGACTATCTGAAGGTAACCATTATGTACCGGTGTAACTGAGTTTAAGTGTTATGCAGTAGATTACAAGTAAAAAATTGCTGCCTGATGCAGCAAAGGTGGGTGCACGGCGTAAACAAAATGAAATAGAACAACTGCAATTTGAACTAACAGTATGTGTTTATTATGCTTTAATGTGTAACTATATATTAATGTATAAAAAGTACATTTGTAGTTTAGTAGTAGGAATTTATTAAGGAACAGACTAGTTTTTGTATGGACAGTTAAACAGAAATAGAAATTGATAGTGCGGAAAACTTTCATGATAATGAACATCATGCATGTAAATTAAGACAACATTATACATCTCAAAATGCAAAACATTGATTGAAACATATTAACATAAATCACAATCATTATCACGGTAGAAATAAATAAAGAAATACCGACAAATTTACATAATTAGTATTTACTAAAAATTAAAAAGAAGAACAATAATCACTAAATGATATTGCATATCATGTCAAAATGTGAGAGCACTACAGTTTAATTAACAACATGTCAGTGGACAAACAGACATCCAGCATCACGCACTGAATTAATCAAGCAATGTGTGAATGTAAAATGAGTTTAGACATTTTGAAAGTTAGAAAAATAGTGTAATTTAATGTAAATGATAGCTAAAAAGTGACACATGAGAGAACTATAAAATGCTACCTGAATGAACAAGTGGTAGGAAGTGAAAGCAGGCCGTAGTATATGAATGACTATTATAATAAGGCAAAGAACATAGCTAAGAGAAATAAAACCGTATTTACTTATATCTCAAACATATTTACAGTGGAAAGAAATAAAGCAAAAGTGACCAAAATGCAACACAATAACTCAATACAAAAACATTAATCACTAAATGATATAGCACCTTGTCAAAATATGATATCACTTCAGTATGTAACAACTGCATGCTAGAATCACACACTGGATAAGTTATCAAGCAGTGTGAATGTATAATGAGTATAAACTTTGTGGAGGACTGGATAATGGTGAAATTGTATATGTAAATGAAAACTGTAAATGATACCTGAATCTACAAAAGTGATAGGAGGTATACACAGACGGATTTAGCAGACTTAGTATATGAATGACTAGAGAAGTAAACAAAAAGAACATAGCAAAGAGAAATATAAACGTATTTACATATATCACATACATATTAACAGTAGAAAGAAAAAATGCAATAATGACCAAAAAGCAAAAACGAGTACTCAATACAATCAAAGCAAACAAATGGGGTGTGGGACAGTACCACTTGTCTATGTAGCCAAGCTGGCAACTCGTTGCATATAAGTTTCTGTTTTGTAACTATAGTCAAACCTGTGTTAAAGACCACCTGCGAACAAAGACCACTAGTGCAAAACCTGTCTGCAAAGACCATCAATTTTATCTCCCATCAGACCATTTTAAATGATATTTAATATGTTAATAGAGACCACCTGTAAACAAAGACCACATTTTGCTGTTCCCGTGGGTGGTCTTTACAGACAGGTTTGACTGTAAACAGTTTTATAATATCAAAGTTTGTGTAACTAGGTAAGAAGGTTTGCATGGAATATGGAATAAAACAAAAACATAAGACATAAATGTGAAAAAGAATAAAAAATTATTGAAAAAAGAATAAACATTTTTTCCAAGAGATCTTCAATCCGACTTGTTCTAGAAATGCTAGTTTTTCAATCCAAAAGAAAGAAAAATGGTCAGTAATAATGGTAGAACCTTAAGACTGTAAAACAAGTGAAATGTTTGTCACGATTGAAAATAAATGAAATACAAAGATATTAGACCCTTTATGTAACGTTTGTGAATATTTAATTATGAAATGACATATTAAATTCTATCCTCGCTAAATTAGAGTAAAAATCAGTATGGCCAGGCATAAAGTTATGATAACACTAGCTTGCCATAGGTTATGAGTTATCTTGTTGCAGTGGGGTATTTTCCAATTAATTTTCAAAGCACAACTTTGATGAAAATGTAACAGGTTTTTTTAGAGATGAACAGCAGACAAGGTTTTCAAGTTTCAGACACCTGTGACCTTGACTTTTAACATTATGACCCCAAATTACAATATGAACTACTAGACTTCATACTGATACTTCCCAGCAAGTTGATGAAAATCTATCACTGGATTTTGGAGATAAAGGGAGAACAAGGCAGACTGGACAGACAAACATACAACATGTGGAGACATAATAAATACAAGATGATGAACACATATGTACAAGCAATAACAACATTTATATAATTATACATTGTAGTTAAATATTAGTACTAAACTGTTTACTTCATATGCAGCTTAATTGCAAAAACATCATCTTTTATATAGTTTATACATGAATCCAGGTCAAATCATCCAAGCTTTGTTTTAAAGGAAACTACTTTGAGCTTAGTCAGTAACAAAAAGTATGTTAGACCAGTTGTATCAAAAGTTGAAAGTAGACTGCAGACACAGCATAGGGCTATTCAAGGAACATTTTTACCCGGTTTGGTTTAAACTGCTCTAGCAGCTTTAGATATAATATCCAAAATATGTCAGCGAATCAGATGTTGGATGTAATTTTGGTACAGTACAATCATGTGCCATGTTCATAGCAAATCAGCCAAAGGGTAAATAGATTTTTTTAGAAAAAATGTCTGGCAATCAGAAGCCCAAGTGGCTATTTTGGAATTCGAGTGGGGCTGAGTGGGGCTGTGTGACACAATATTTGAGGACAATCATGCAATGAACAAATCTCGAATGAGTTAAATAATTAAAAAATATCAAAGTGAAACAAACAGCAATAAAACACCTGAAGACTGAGGCAAGACATGAATATTGCAAAAGCACATTAATGTAAGAACTGTTACAAGTATCAAAGACAAGCAAAGTCAACTATCAAAACACAGTTCAATATATTCAAATAAGAGGCCCAAGCAAAAATTAAATCAAAATAAGGGAGAGCTTGGTTTTTTTTAAACTTTTGAGTGCTGACTGGGTTTTTTTACATGTGGTTTTTTGACATACTTAACTTTTGCCATACAGTAAAAAGGTATGTATGTATAGTATTACTGTGTTTATGAGGTCGCCCGTCGCCGCGCACATTTTATAATGCACATTATGGTAATTTGGTCGACCCGGTATGTCTGCCGCACACCATAAATATACTTTTTTGATGCCAGTAGAGAAGTATAGGTCAAACAGACAATTTTTGAAGCCAAATACGGTCACTGCATAGTGCCAATGAGACCCATCGTACAGTTACCATTTTCCTGGCATCTAACCAGTACTTTCCTGGAATCTACCCAGTACTTTCCTGGTTACATGCCAAGGCGTATGCACAAATATTATAAATATTGTCCCTGAAGTAAATTGCATTGCACTAACAAGCTGATTTTATACATTTAAGAATAAAGGGCCAGAAAATACTGCACTCCACAGGATGCAATATATTAACCCCATTACCTACAGAAATAAAGTTACTGCTAATGGTAAATTTCAATTTTTAAAAGCCACCAATGAAGAAAATAATAAAGTGGTGTGTTAGAGGTTGTTGAGGGGAGTTTTTTTTCTCTCTATGAAACAGTCGTAAATCAAGAATAAAATCCACATTTTTTGTTTCTAGGGTTCCCTCTGTCATTCGCCAATAACATCAAATGTGAAAAAGACAATAATTTGGCAACAGGTTTTCAATTTTGGCAACAAAAATATTCCAAAAGAAATTATACTTGTAAGCAATTGCATAATTTTTCATGCTTTTTATCAAAATTGGTGTGTACTTTGAATATGCCACAGGGAATCATGTCTTCAAATTAAAAAAAATTAGCACCTTCAATACCGGGATATGAATAAATACCGAATGATATCAGAAATGGAAGTATCTAGTTTTTCGCATAACTTTGATTGCATTGTCAGTTGTTCCGAATAGATAAGGGATCACTGTCCTTGTAAGTGCAAGTGACACTTATGTAAGGTTTACACAAGGCAACAATATGAAGCTCTAATGTTCATCTTGCATATCTGGGAACATCTGCTTCACCATTCCTACAGGTACCACAACTACTTTGTCATCTATTGTTAAGAAGGAGAACTCATCTTCTTCCTGACAAACACTATCCACCTCATCAATTACGTCTTCTACTGGAAATTCTGTTTTCTGTTAAAATACAATAGTATAGGTATATTGTAAGGGTATTAATGAAACATATTTAAGAAAGATCTGAACAATTTTTGCTATATTTAGGTGTTGAACCTTTCGCCTAGTGTTAAAGCTCTTTTTGATGGAGTGTGAGGATAAGTGACCCAATCGTGTTTATGATAAAAAAAATGTATTACTTTGATCTTGCTGCTGCATATACTCTTTGACGGTTTGTTGTTCTTTAATTGTGTATTTCTTTACTTTTCTGCTTTAACAATGGATTTAGTTACATGTTTATTATAACCATGACATATTAATGTCTCCATGTAAAATTTAATGGTATTAAAAAGCATTAGCCAATAACAATATATTTCAAAAGTATCAGTTGACAGCTGCTAAAATTATTAAACTAAAACTATCTGAATGGACAAAAAAAACTTTATGCCTTTTTGATGATATAACTACTGTACTAAAGTACATTCAGAATTGTTTTGCAATATCTTATTTTAGCTTAAGGTAACAGGCGACAGGATTGCAATAATTTGAACTTGCTATTTAAATTTGTATAGCAGAATATCAATGTATCATTTCCTATAATTGCAATAATTAACCTCACAATTTGTCTGTTGTTCAAGACACAACACAAATCAGATTTCCCACCCTTCCCAAAAAAAATTCAAGGACTCTTCAAAGGGTATTTTCACAAAATTCAAGGACCAAAACAGCATTTGTACTGCTATTTTATTCATTCAACATGTCTTTCAAATTAACTTTTTCCATGAACATTTAAGTATTAAACTTCAAATTATGAACTTATATACAAGGAAATGTTACACGCACTTCAACGCGAGTTTTCCAAGGCTTTCAAAGTCACTATTTTTTATCTGTTTAAAGTGAGTTTATTATACAGTAGGAGAACCATGTGACATACCGTGACTAAGGTCTGGGATGTTGTTGAAAGGGAAACTTCATTTCTGTAGGTATTTGTAACACTGTCTGTTATGACAAGTCTCCAGGTTGAAAGGTTTCATTCACACATTTGCACCATAAGGCCACCTAACATTTGTTTGTTGCATCTTCAAAATATATGTTCTTTATTTTGACATTCTCAGTACCTCACATGTAGCTTCTTCGGAACTTCCTGCAATAAAAGGTAAATCAATAAAATACTGCATTAGACTTTCCAATGGATAATAATGCATTTTGCCTTTCATCTCAAATAATGTTTTAGAACAGCCATTCATTTGCTGATCGTGTATCTGAAGACATCAATTTGAAGATGTCATCAGACAATTATCTTAATTGAGATTCTCCATCTATCATTGGCAGTGTTTTCCGTGGACTTTTAAAATTGAAAGTCATTGCAATTTCATATCCGAGGCCAGGGTCATTTCCAAGTATTGGAGGTCATACAGGAATATGCTAAATCGAGTCGACGCTTATGTACTTAGACACATTCAGTCTGCATGTAATAATGAAATTGAAAGTTGAAACTGAAAGTACATTTTCGGAAAATCGCTGTAAGGTTAGAACATGTGATCAGTGTATTTAATACAACCTGCGAGTTTAAACGTTTACATGTTAATTATCACGCATGTTTGAACGATACATGACTTATGAATGAGGGAAAATACTGCAAAATATTAAACAGAGCACAGAGACGAATGCTGGCTGCATCATAACAATAACAAATAAAATGTAGGTCAACCACGCGATGGGTCAACCACAATGTTGAAACGATAAAATTCAATAATTATACAGTTGAAAATATTAGTTAATGACATCAATCATAATATACAACAAAATCACATACCTTAATTTAGCTTTTGTAGCATACAAAATCAATAATGACGTTACAACGTACAATCGTTCGCTTCCCGACATATATTCCCGCCGGTCTGCGCAGGCGCACAATAGGCTCTGGGGTGGGACTGAAACCCGTTATCCGGGATCCGTGATTCTCCGGGATCGATTTTTAAAAATTGTTCGTGTGGAACATATGTTAACTGAAGGGTGTGAACGAATGTTCCTCTATCCGTTATTGACCGTTGATACCTACGATATAGTCCAAAATATCGATCCCGGATTTTCCCACCAAAGTCCCGGACTTTTTTAAAGTCCCGGATTTTTTTAAAGTCCCGGATTTTAGTCCCACCCTAGGGTCTGTTCGATTTTCCCCCAAATTTTGTTCTTAACCGAGTCCATTGCAAAACGACGCTAACAGAACTCAATATGCACGGCGTTGACACGCCGTGCAATAAAAGAGCCGTCTTATCGATTTTATTTCAAGTTTACAGTCGGCTCGATCCAATTTCCATGAGCAATCTACATTAAATTGAAAAATAAATATTCGTTAATTAACATGATGAAAGTCAAACTAAATGTAGCAAATTAGTCATTTGTTAAAATATTCTGACATACGTTAGCGGGGTCAGTTCAGTTTGTCTGATAGACAGACCGGAACAGTACGCGGACACTTTTTATCGCATTTTATAACCTGTGTAGGCTGTGTTTCAAATCATCTGGTCTTCGCAGCTTTTCAGAAAAATCCTTGCTCTAAAATTTACGACAAATCTCGATTGTAAACAATGCCGACTCTACTTCACTTGTTTCGAATATTTTTCAGAAAATCAGGATTGGAAATGGCAGGAATTAAGAACTTGTAGAGATTAACTCTACTGTATTAATGAAAGGAATGAGAGCAGCACAAAGATTGTTTTACAGTTCCAGTATAGAGGTAATTAAGGCAATAAAAATATAATTAGCTCTATGTGTATATACAAAATTTCAATAATGCACTGTATTTCAAAAGTTCCCCAAAAGGCTTAATGGTCCTGCTATCATTATTCTAGAACTTGCCAAATGTGTGTAACAACCAGACCGTTCTGGTAAAAAAGGGAATGGAACAGACTGTTGTCAGGCCTGGTAAAGCCTAGCTCTATTAGGCAGTATCTGCATTCATGTAAAATAACTTTGCTATAGGCCCCTAATAATGCCAAAATTTAAAAAAATCCAGCCTCTTTGGCAATAGTCCTTGCCAAGGTTGGGTATTTTAATTGTATTTAATTAAGGTGCTTTGATATTACCACAGACATATAAACCATGGTTATATGTCTGTGATATTACTGCCCGAATTCAAATGACATATACCGACTTTTACATATTTGTTGTCGTCAATATTTCCATAAAGATACGAATTTCATTTGTAACAATATCAGTTTTTGAAATATTATTTATTTCAGTGTGTATTTTATTCAGGAAGAACTTAGTATGTGGTTGAAGAAGAGGTGTTCAATGACTCCAAGGTTGAATGTTGATGAATACCAGTAAGGCTGTAAAGTGAGTAGCAGCTTGTAAAATGTTGTGAAACAGTTTATGAGGAGAAATATTTGAAGTCACAAATTTTGTTATTATCCTGAATGTCACAAAAAGTAGTTATTTGAACTGGGCTGTAAGAACAGATATACAAATGAAGCTAAGAAAGGCAAAAACAAAACAATTAAGTGATGCTCATCAAGAAGTGTAGATGCGCATGACTGTGAGTTAATTAAGCATTTGTGAGGCCTGTCCTTAATTCTTAAAGCTTCAGGGTGATAGATATCTGGAATGATTAACCAGAAGAAGTATTTAATGCACCCACAATGAACTGCTTCAAGTCAACACTTAATATGTTATGGGGTACCCCAACAAGTTTGACAGTATATGTTAAAAATAAGTATAAAGACAGTAGAGTGTCCAAATTGAGTAATGTAAATAGTTTTAATATTGTGTAGAACAATACTAATTATTAGTGTAAAAATATTATATGTCTTGATATAAGAGTCCTTATCAATATAGAGTCTTTATCAATATTGTTCTGATAAAGATGACTTTGTCAATATGTAATTGTTAAAATGTAAACTTAAGATGTGAAAGCAAAAAAATGATAGTAAAATGTATCAATATACAGATAATAGAAAAACATAATGGGAGTTTTGGAAGATCGATTGTGAAGTCCACAATTTGAAGGGATTTTAATCACACTTTGTACACATGATCAATATTAAATGTAGATGCACTTGATATTTTCTTTCTTGAGTCAGTCCAAGTATTGCTGAGTGTGGCATGCTTAAAATTTAGAATGAAATGTAGTTATGGACATGGAAATTTGTGATGTGCATAATGTCAAATGTCTTGGCAACACATGAAAATATACTTTGATGAACAATTTGGTTAAATATCTGAGGTTGAACTACATATTGACTTAGTGCAAAATAAATGTATTTATAGAAACTGAAATTTCTATGTTACATGCTGAAATATAGGATTATATCAAGACTCAAATATGACGGCATTAAATTCAGCAAACAAGATTGTTTCTGTGATGATTTCAGTAAATTACTACTATGATAAGAAACAACCAAAGATGGTTCATATGTTCAATTATTTGTTAAGTCATTATATTGATAATGTATTCTTTTTTTCAGACAGCTTCCCTTTTAAACAAAGGGTACTATATGAAGTCTTGTTGCTCAAATGTTTGGCCAATGCTGAAGAAAGAGGGACTTTAAAATTGTTATAGATTCCAGACCAGACATGTAGCTGCAATTGTTGGAGAAAACTCACAGACAAGTGCTACCATAAACTCACCATTAATTTTGAAATCAAAAATCAATCTTGTTTAAATGTTATCTTTGGTGTGGTATTCACTGGTTATATATGACCAAAAAACATAGACTGCATTCAGTAATAGGTAGTATTTCATATAAATACAGTTCTATTTAGCTCACCTGAGCAAAAGCTCAGTTTGAGTAATTGTGATCACTCACTGTCCATCATCGGTCTGTCCATCCGCACTTATCTTATATATTTCTCCTCTGAAACCTTTTGGACAACTTTGACCAAAGTTCACAGAAATAATTGATATGTGTTCCCCTTCAAACTTATTCAATGAATTCCATTCTATGCAAAATTCTGTTTGCCATGGCAATGAAGAATAAACACAAAATATCTTCTTGTCAAAGACTTCTTCTAAGGTTGTTCAAATTACATGGATTCCCAAACAAACATGGCCACCAGGGGAGGGGTCCACTTATGCTATATGTATCTAGAGGAATAAAAAATATTCTTGTAATTTTGAAAATTGAACAAATGTTCCATTGTTGACCCTCTACCAAGGTACATGTAGTTCAAATTGTGTGGTTTTAATTAAAAATAAGGCTGCCAGGTGACTGGTCACTTTCTGGATATGTTTGCATTATAGTCATCATGATTATCCGGAAGTGGTCGTAATTAACTCCGGAATTGTTGTACGGTTTTTAAAGTCATACCTATTTTAAACTTATTCTTCCATCGGCTTTCAGTAAAATTAGATATGGTATTCCACCAATCAAACTGGAAACTGGCACAAAAGGCATTATCTCTCAACTTAGAATTCAATACATTTAACTGATGAAGAAAAACCATGCAGTCAATAATATTAGTATCAAAATCTGTCATGATGTTTTAAACAGTAGAAAAAAATACACATACCGTAGATGAAAATAGGTTCAAAATATTGTAATAGTTGGGTGATAAGTTTATTTTTCATACAAGAAGCAGTTTTTATTCAATTCATCAACAGTCTGACTGCGGTGATAATTGATCACTTCAGTCATTTTTCAATTATGCATTAGTATCCTTTGATACATTTTTACACTAAAGATTTTATGTTATACATTTGTATGTACATGTAGTTTGTATATGCAATACTAATTTTGTATTTTTATTAACATGTGTATGTTTATTGTATAGTCTCTTATTACTCCACTTGAGTGATGATATACGTGTTAAAGTCTTAATCATTGTTTGTAATAGTACAAAAAACTACAATGTATATTAAAGAGACTGAAATAGATAAATGGTTGTTAAAAAGTGGCCGTTACTCCATACAGTTTGCATGTTAGTAAATTTATTATCAGTCACCATAATGCTTTATGTTTGATACTAAGTAACAATTGATTGGAATTGTATGTACTGGTATGTCATTATTTAGATGGATTCGACTGCTTATCATCTTTCATTTGTATTGCATTCAGATGCGCAAGCACTGGAACAACCGTATATCAATAAATGTAGAAGTTATATTAGGTATATGTAACTAAGTGTGTATTAAGGTGAGAATGAATGGAAACTGTAGCACACAAATCTTGTGAAATACCAGTATTGTAATATTTGAGCAGTCAGCGTGCTAATTAGTAGTACAGTCAACCCTGTGTTAAAGACCACCTGCGAACAAAGACCACTATTACTAAACCTGTCTGCAAAGATCACCAATTTTATCTCCCATCAGATCATTTTCAATGATATTTAATCTGTTAGAGACCACCTGTAAACAAAGACCACATTTTGCTGTTCCCATGGGTGGTCTTTACAGACAGGTTTGACTGTAATTAGATTGTTTATAGCATACAAAAATGGTGCACTTAATAAATTCAATGACAGCATCCAAGTTCCTGCAATGACAGCATCCAAATGCCAGATTTCTAGGATGCAAGCATTTTGTTTTTTTGGATGAAGGCCTCTTGAGTTAGATAATGCTATGTATGTATGTTTTTTATGTGCATGTCTTAATAACGTTACCTTCAATAAATAAAGTTTATTATTGTTATCAAGCTCTTTTGTATTCCAGCATCCAGAACTATTGGATGTCAGTATCTCTAGTATTGGGATGCCAGTATCCGAAATAACTCATACCGAAGAATCTTCATCATCAGATAAGCCGATAGTTATCGATGCGAGCGTCGCTAATTAGTGGCCACGGTGGTCGGAAACACTCGAAAACACCCGGAAACACTCGGAAGCCTTCGTGATTTACCGATTTATGATATGATTTCATGATCTTTATCGTTCACGACTTAATAAGCCACCCCGCTGTGTTTAGCCAGCATAATGAAATTGCCCCGGGCAGTAATAATTTTTCAGAATGTATTATACATTCATGATACTTATATTGTAGCCTCTAACGTTAAGTATGATACATGTATTTCTCTGGTTAAGTGCGCGTTTAATGAATAATGTTGTATTGTAATTTTTATGTATGTGAGCGAATTACTTGTTTTTCATATACAAGATTGTCTGTCGTTTAAGTGAAATTAATACTTAAATTAGTTCCTTACTTTGCGGCTATACTTTTTCAATGATTTCGAAAGGTGATTTAACTGATATTAATTCGTGAATCAACAGGTGTAAACCAGTGTATTGTACTTTAAACGGTGATTTAGAATGCAGTATTACTGATTCGGATAGAACAAGCTGACCACCTGCCTAAATACACAGATAATTAATAAAAAAACACGAAACAAAATTATGTTCTCTTAATATAATTGTATAATGTAATGTCTTACATTCTACTACATTTATGAACTGTAGTTCATGAAAAATAAAATGCATCTAATACTATATACATGAAACCCGAAAATTAATTGGTGGAAAACGTAGAAAACTGATGTATTTAGCAAACAAAGAATCTCTCGTATCACAAGACCATCGTGGAATTAAATGACATGTTACGTGCGAAAATAATACCTACAATTATATTCTGGTGACACTGTTACGGCCCTATATACATGTTTAAGTTACGAAATGAAGGGAAATGTGTTGTTTCAGGGTACCGAGTTTAAAACGAATTTCTCAGATGCTCTGCGATCTTTTCTTTTTTTCTTAATTTTTTGTTTTTATTCCCATACGGACCAACATTTCCTTCGTTTTTTCCACTGACATAGTATTGAATGCAAGGTATTGATACGAAGATATTACTTGTGATCCGAATGTCAAGCATCTGAATGTCAAAAATTCATTTTAATTGTAACTTCTATGTATAACTAACGGTCACAAAATACAGTTCTGCGGTAAAATTTATTTTTGTACGATTTCAACAAAAGCCACATTTATTTTATATAAGTTATGCAACTATTTGTCTAAATAATTGTAACATCTGTATAATTTACAATATTAATAACATTAATATAATAATATTCACATTTAGATATAAAATTAAACAATATCATATAAAAACATATTTATTGTAATCGAATTATACTGTTTTAAAGTTCACACCTTACTGAATAAAAAGTCAATCTAATGAACCAAACCAATATTTCATTTCAAGGCTATTCTATAAAAAGGCACATTTCCCCTAAATTCTTCCCTATAAAGCGCACTAATTTGTTAATTAACAGCTTGTATAATCGCTGCTGGACCCCTAGTGTGCCCGTCCGGAGCTCAAGAGCCATAAAACTTCGGTAATATTCGGTCATACTCGGACGGTCTTCCGAACATTTCCGAACGTGGTAAAAAAACATACCATATAATTTTAAAGTGAAAAAAGACCATTTTCCTCTTTAAATATTTTCACCAAATAAATACCGATTGACAGAGCAATAATTATAGTTTATGAGTCCATTTGCATTTTGTTAATATCATTAACCGTTTTTAAATGACATTAAGTTAATTTCAGACAAAATATTTTCCGCCTATATATTCTATATAGCACTGGTAGCTGTTTTAAAGTTAAAAAAATACCATTTTACTTTTATTTCAAATAAAAGGTAAAATATTTGAATGAATGGGGAATATTGAAACATTACAAAACCGTTTGCATTTATTTGATATCTTTAACGGATAAAAAGGTATACCAGTTTAAAGTTAAAATCCTTCATATTTCTATATAGGCATTTTTGCGCAGTATCGATTACCGGATGATGAGAATTCTGCCACATGTGAATTCTAACATCCAGAACCTCCAAATTATATCTCGATTCTAGCATCCAGAACAAACGGATACCAGAATCAAGAATATTGGGATGCCAGCATCCGAAATAACTTGATTCTAGCATCCAGAACAAATGGATGCCAGTTTATCAAATATTTGGGTATTCGGCATCCAAAATATTTTGGGATGCCAGAATCGACTTTTTTTACAATATCAGCATCCACATTCTGGTGATATGCTAAAATGTGGTAATTATAACATATAGGCATCCTGCAAATATGAATATGCTGTAACTAGCATATTTCGCTAATATCGAGCCACACATTTCAGAATATGCCAATAATGTTTTTTTTACATAAAATTGATCCAAAAACTAGCACACAAGAACAAAAGTCCTAAATAAGGTTAATGAGGCATCCTATAAAGTTTTTAGTTGTCGCAGAAGGGTTTTCAGCATCTTTCAACAATATAGACCAACCGAAATACACTATACAGCATATCTTTTGACCATAAATCGGACAAAATGACTGGAAATGGAACACTGTGTTGACACATATGCTATATCTGGCAAAATACTCACAAAAAGACACAAAATTGTGACAAAAATGCTAAAATACGTCCAATAATGATATATAGCATATGAGAATTTTAAATTTTAGTTGAGAACGCATTACATTATTCCTGATAATACGGAATCACGGACATAGTTATAAGTCCACGACGGAATTAATTGTTTTTAAAATGTATATACAATAGAAATTAACAGTAACTGCAGCTATTATTTAACGTTTTGCTACAGTATTCAGTGTGCGGTAAATTGTTCAAACTCGTCTGCCGAGCGCGTCCAGGTACACGGTATTGCCTTCGTTATATATAAATAGCGTATGCGTTACTTCTGCGTGCGGGAAATATTTATGAATGAAAGCGGGAACTGTTTGTGAATGAATTGTATCGATGATATAAAAATATAGTAACCTCGGCTGGCGATGAATATTCCCGTCAAACATGGAGTCGACAACAACAAGAAATGTATCCGAATAGAGCACTTGTTTCCTATAAAATTAGTCCTCCCTCAATTCATCGATTTCTCTTTTTACGTACCCAAAAGCAGCTCTAACCAAATAAATCTTAACCACAAACACTATATCAATAATTCAACAAGAAATCTTGTACCAGAAATTTCACTTTAAAATGAAATTCTCATGATGGATTATATTTACCTTCCGAACAATGTGCACATTTATCAAAGACAAAGGAAAGTAGTACAGAGGTTAGTGATGTCACGATCAATTTGACCTAATGATTGGTAGTATTAGTCGTATGAAAATCATGCGCACACTAACTCTGCGATGACTGTTTCCAAAATTACGGTTACTAAAGACATGGGGCTAACGCCCCAGTCTAAAAATGCAATACATACTTGTAGGATTAAGATATGTAAAGGGTATGTAAATGTAACCAATTACAGACATCTGTTTCCAGTACACATCATGAACATTAGAGTCACACATGTACTAGTTACTTTCTTCACTTAGAGTTGTTTCATATTGAGAACAAGGAGTGACAGTTCATGTTCTTCAAATCGTTATAGTGCCTGAGTATTGTTGTGTTGCTAAGTGTTTAGGTTTAAACAATGTAGGAAAGGATAACAACGAAATACAATTTCTTATATATTTCTACTTCATCGTGGACAATGAACTGCATGAGAATGTTTTGATTCAGACTGATAGTGATATAATTCAAATCAGGATCAAGTTTCAAAAATTGGTCTGGACCTTTTAATCACATGTACCGTCCTTCTCTGTATAAGCGTGACACCGCCGAAAAAGCTCTGTCGATAGAGCGCTCAACTGTTAAAATAGTGGTCTTGGGTTCAAAATCCGGGCGATGCGTAGTTGACAATTTGACAGCAGATAATGCATCCAAAGCTATTTGACCTCCACTTCAGAACTCTGATGAACTGTAAAACCTCAATAATAAGACCACCATTTGGACACTTTAAAACTGGTCTTCTTATTGAGGTGGTCTTAATATTGAGGATGAATAAAGAGCAAATGGACTTGAAAATAGTGTTCTTAATTTTGAGGTGGTCTTATTATTGAGGTGGTATTTAATTGAGGTTTTACTGTATAAGGAAAGGTTGTCAGTAGCACAGCTGTTATATGGTAGATCAGATATTCGTTCCCGAATTCACAGCTTTTAGTTGTTTGTTTATTCGAGAGTGCATAGCCAGAAGTTAGATGTTAGTTCGGATATGAAGTGGCGAATGTACAGCCGTTAGTTGTTAGTTCGCACGTTGGGTCTCGATTTAATAGCCAGATATTAGTTAAACTGTAATGAACTGTATTTCAGTGCGCGGGTTATGATATTTGATATTATCATAGAACTGTGGGTACCATAATCTATTGCCGAAAAACAAATCCTTGTCTATAAATTTTTAATATTGTCATTTTTTACTCGCATTCGCTTAATATCTTTATATTGATTGTTTGTCTCCTGGAAATTAATGCTTGAGGTTTTTCCCCCATTTTCAGCGACATTTGAGCTTTGTTCAGGCGGAAAGTACACCTAACTCTTGCTCCTGCGTAACCAACACGTCAGTATGGATTTCCCCCACCGCAAACGACTGACTACTTTTCCCACAGATTTGGGAGCCGACAGCATGAGGTTCAAAGCAGCTTAATACTCTGAACTATTCATTATTTAGCAATTGTGTAGTCTATGAGGTCATTGACCTTAAAACACAGATCAAATGAACTTTCATTAAAACCGAAACGAAACACAAGACTGTGGCCATTGCGTTGTTATTCAACACACCAAGATATTTCTTAACTGGGACGAACAGTTGATAAAAGTGAGTTTGACAAATCAAAGATACATGTAATATTAACATGTTTAAAAACAGGTCAGAAATGTACACATTAAAAGAAAGCCGGAGACAATTTCATGGTTAATGCACATTAAGAGCTAAATCTTATGATGCAATTCAATATATCCTTCAAATTGTTTTAGAAACAAGCATTTGTTTTTAGGCAATACGTTATGTTACTCAACTATAAATGAAAAGCAAACACATATCGAGACCGACGCACTGAAATGCAGTTTAATACGGTCTACACTAATATCTGACAATGAATTCGAGTTCAAGAACATATAGTCTGCCAGGCCATTCCTTGTGCCTCTGTTCTAACCTCCTCAAGTGCATTATGTTATACGGATTGCGGTTTTCCCGGAGGTCTGCTTGGGGAGGCACTGTCTGATGTATGTGGCGTTCACTGTATCTCTCTCTAAGATACGGGCTAACAACTAACAGGTTGGAAGTCTCTACTTAATATTCGAACTGGGTATTCGCTCCATCATTTCCGAACTCATATGTTACTTCTGGCAATGCATTTTTGAACAATCATCTGAACAACTAATAGCTGTGTATTCGCTCCATCAAATGTGAATAAACTTCTGAACTAACAACTAATAGCTATGTATTTGCTCCATCATATGCGAATAAACATCTGAACTAACAACTAATAGATGTGTGTTAGTTCCATCATATATCCGAACTCACATCAAACTTCTGGCTATGCATTTTCAAATCAAAATATGAACTTACAACTAACAGCTGTGAATTCGAGAACGAACATCTGAACTAACAACTAACGGCCAACTTCACAGACCTATTTTTGCAACCATCTTAGCATGTTTAAAGCTATTGAAATGCTAAATTGTCATTATAAGAATAGTGTACGTAATATTTCTGTGTATGCATACATGTGAAGTCATTTGCAGAACAGGTGTTAATAAATGTTTATGAATGTGATATCAGACAATATATAACATTCTTTATTTCAGTCTCATCTATGCACAGTACAACTTAATAAAAACATTAGATTAACTTTACAAAAAGTACATGTTTTGTATAGCTTTTATCGTACATGTTAAACCTGTTGTATAAGGAGAATCTGAACATACTGACGATAAACAAATATTGGTAATTTAATATGTAAAATATTAAGATGCACAGTTTGTACTTAGACTTATGTAATTAATAAGCAGTATTCACATTTAACCATCATTTGACCAGTAACTACTGCATGCACTGTTGAACATGGGTCATTTCTGACATTTTCTTACATTTATATAAAATGTTATTTGTTAAATTAAGTTATTCTTCTATATTTGGTCCGTTCAATTTTAATTTCGATTATGAACTAACAGTTCTAGTAATTTATTTCACGATTATATCATGTCTGGACACATCTCAATATTGATTTACGTTAAATTCTCAGCCTAGTTGGATATGATGCCTTTTAAGCTTCATTATTTTGGTCTATAGATTAGTTTCTGTGATGTTTTTGTTGTGGTCAAAGTTGTCGTTTGAAAGGTCTGTATCTATTTCATTTGGTTTATTTTCAACTTGAATGTCTTGAGTGACGTCTTTTTCTTCATCTTCTTGTTCTGTTGCACTCCGATAAAACTTTGGTTTTCCCTTTCGATTGACATCGTTTGTGGCGTCGATGATGTCGTCCAATACGTGTGTTTTTCTGTGCAGTGTTATGAGACATCGAAGCTGATCCCTGAAATATTCGTCATATATCATATGAATTCTTACGAGATATAAGACAGTTTAAGGACAAAAACAATCAAATGTAACAGTACATCTGAATATATTGTGCAAACGTTGAAATATGTGTAGTGCATTTTGCAGTCATTTAACGTTTAACCCAAATACATGTTCTCTATATAGTGTAATTTGATCTTATTCACAACATGTGGCAAGTTTAAGTCACAAATCTATACATTATATATCACAGCCTCATTTTACATACCGTCATTTGTGTTCATTGCATCGACTTATATTGACCAAATTATTTGGTTATTACGGACACCGGACCTGATCCGAATACATGTATTTCAAATATTTAACAAACACACACGAACAAACCCTCCCATTGGGATTCAAGACCAGTCACTCCCATAACACGAACACCGGAAGTGGTCGTTTAACCTACTTGAACGACGGGTATAAGGAACATATACTTACTGAATATCTCTTAGAGCGTTTTCTTGGCGAGCCATTCTGTGTTGAACAGTGAGAATATTCATTTTGTGGTTTTCCAAAGAGTCCCAAATGTCTCGTATGTATTTGTTCATTTCGTTTAATGGAGGCGATTCCCATTTCTCTAGTACATCTTTAATATTGTATACAATGAAATATAATAGTTATGAATATATGTCAATCATTTTATGTAAAACTTGTGTATTATGTATGCATATTACCGAGTGGTTCTAAGGCGTAGGAACGGGAAGTCGAAGGTAGAAAGCTAATGGGTGTGTTACTCTTTTAATCCTCACTATGTAAATTGTAACAAATCTTTTTACCATAAAAATGCACACAAACATGTTCATTATCAGAACAAACTATCTGACAAACTAATGGACTGCCTTAAGACACTCGGTACATGTATATAAAATCCACAATGCTGCGTGTATACTTATATTTCAATTATGTATTACCGTAAAATCTCGCTAAATATTTACATTTTACATCCGGTTAATTTGTGTTAAAGTAGAAATTCGAGAATATTTAGCCTGTTGAAACAATTTGATTAAGTTCGAGAAAAATCTGATTTTACGGTATTTTGTGGCTCAATTTACTTTCTATCTTAATATGTTTATGTCCACCAAGCCAAGTTAAATCCACACAAGTAATTACACGAATGCTTGGTTGATCTTATATTTCCTCGCCTATGTTTATTACATAATATGGTGTGTGGGGAGGTCCAGCTATGCGAATATGACCTTCCCGAGGTACTCTCTCACTTTCTAGCTATTGATCACAATCAGTGCAGGTCTTATATGATACAAACAGCTGTCAGTCTCTATTAATTAGACAGACAATGTCTCACTTCTGCATTGCTATGTATGTTTGTCCTTACACCTCAGCTCCTAATGTTTCGTATGCTGAAGTTTCCCTGGGATCTGTGAGGGGGTGGGGGGTACTGTCTTGTGCATGTGTTGTTCCCTGTAAAACCAAGTCCTTCCTCTATGCATTAAATGTTTGTGCGTATGCTGTGAAATACTACAGTTTGTAATTAAAGCAATCACCTTGGTGCAGAATATACTGTTTAACTCCACTATCGCTATAATCCAAGCTCTGTAAACTTCCAATCCACGTTGAGCATCTTGCTGTACTTTCTGATATGTATCCGATAGTTGGGTAATGAGACTATTGAGGAGTATAACGATGCATGTGAACAAGAATGTCACCATGAAGATAACACTGACAGGTCTGTGCTTGTAAGATTATAAAAGTTGGTGGAAAGGTTTGGTTTAAAGATAATACACGGACATTATATGCAATATTAAACAACTGTACCGTAGATTTGTTAATTGCAGTACACAAAATTGCCTTACATGTGCCAGTATCTGAGATTTTTTGTCCAAATGCGCTGAGCCTAGTTTCTGAGAAAAACGCAATATGACGTCATCTTTTCATATTGATTGCAACAGCTAGTTGAAACATTTCAGTAAAATATTTATGATACAGGGGCGAGCAGAAGCAAAACAATTATCGGTAAACATAGAGACGGCCCCTTTTCTTAAGGAAAAGAATAATGTACATTTATTTGTACAATATTATTGCATCTGAAAACACATTTGCTGTATTGAATTTAAAACTCATAATTTTTGTAGATCTATTCTTGATGACCATAGAGCTTTATTTCCCTTAAAATGTATTTTTGCCAAAAATTGTTTTGTAGTGACCTACTCATTTCCCTGCATTCAGAAATGTTAATAACTCTGAGTTCCGGATACAGACATTCCCGACTGGGGGGGGGGGGGCAAATATGCTCTGAACTTGAGGTGCACAGCGCCGAGTGGGGGTAGGTTCGGGAGGGGTTCGGGGGTTGAACCCCGTAACGTTTTTTTTTTCAAATACATGAAATGGTGGCTTCTGGTGTATTTCAGGGTCAGGTCAACTTTTTAAGACTCATTCTCGAGAATTGCAATAGTATAATCTTGTTAAGAATACAGAACGTCCAAATCATACCAACATTTTAATAATTTTCCAGGGGACAGCCCCTACTGTACCTACTCCCAGTCAGCCTTCAATATAAATACTTGTCACAAGTGAATAAGAGGCCATTTCGTCATAAACTCTGTGAAATAGTGTAGATATTAAATCATTCATGCTGATTTGGCAGAAGTTGACTATTTTTAAAGTCCAAATTGAACATTATCAGTGAGCAAACAAACTGATGGTTTAGACGAATAAAAAAGACCCACATGATTTTGATTGTATAAGAACTTACAGTGTCAGAAGACCATAACGATTTAGTTGACACAGTCGCATCAAAATCTTTTTTTTTTACTGCTAGCGGTATTGTGATTGTAGACAGATTGGTGCTCGATAAGAAAGTCAGAGTTGAAAGAAATATGTAACTTCTGTTTTGCAACGTTACACTGTGGACGATTTTAAGCCAGGTTCCGATTAAGCAGACATACATTTATGTAGGTTGGTGATTTACAATAACATACATTTACTACTCTCTATACCAATCGTTGTAGCTTTATGCGCATAATATATATATACGTGCATGTTCTTGTTTCAAGTGGTGTAACATTACAAAAGGAATAATGTAATCTCCAGCTTTTATTAAAGTAAAGGTATTTGTATTAGCTATCTGAATAAAATTTAAGTAGTTATGTATCAAATTCATGAACATGATATGCCTTATATCAACTAGTGAAAAAACATGCATCCTAGGTGCACGCAGCGATCAAAGATTTGCAATGTCATTGCTTAATTTTCAAATACCACCGACCATCTGTTCAGACGATATAATATACCTTTAAGAAAGTTTAATTTATAGCGATTTGAAGATATTTTCCTTCTATAATCATGTAGGCAGTTGGTCGGACCTAAGTGACGCGAAAGTTGGGCATGGGTCTTTGTTTTCATTGCAATTCGAGCACGGTGTTAACTAACGTTACATGTATATGTGTGTTTGTACCACAGGGTTAAAGGGAAATACCCATATATATTGTCCTTGTGGTGATGGTGACTGGTTTAATCCGGAGTATGTCGCATTAGCAATAAACATGTCCGATTAGCATGCATGCAATTCTCAATACTAAACCTTGATAAAAGGAGATATCAAACGGAAACTAAAACCTGGGAACAATATATACATGTATATATTAGTCACAGCTTAAACATTGAAACTATATTATTAGCCATACCGGATACATAATCTATTTGACTGCTTGTCATACTTTTTGTTTCTTCAAATTGCAAACTTTCTGGTCAGTAGTGATTGCTAAATGCAGTAACATACAGATTGTGAATGTTCTTATAATGTTATTATAATCACGAACATATAAACCAGGGTTAGAGTTATCACTGATGCACAAGATATACCGACTTGTATAGTCTGCACAAAATAACTAATGGAAAAAATACTGGTAATATGATATAGAAATACAGTAGTTAATATGATAATGTCACTAGATCTACACAGGGCAAGCAAATCCACAATTCAGCTATCTGCAGCGCTTTGATTAAACATGGCCCCACATTTGAGTGGCACGGTCACCCGCCATAAAATCAGTCCACCATTGTGTTTAACTAGTGTACGATTATTCGGATAAATCAAACCAGACAAACCACACCTGGAGGTAGTTCGGTCAGTTTGATTAACCAGTTTAAGATTTGTTATAAACAAATACAGAAACTTGTTTTAGTTGAGGAAAATGTAATTTAAAGATTAAGGCATTTTGAAATGCAATTCTAACACGGAAAAAACTAACATTCTAGTAAGGAAAATGTGAAAATATGAAAGTAGGCTTGTTCTAAAAAACAAAATTATTTCATTTTGCAAAACTTTAGGCCCAAGTATTACATTCCCTTACACACACTATTGAATTGTTTAAAATTATTTTAAGACATTTTATTTTCACTGTTTCGCAAAAAAACAACACCACTTTGTTACGTATGATGCTTAATAATCTGTGTTTACAGACGTTGTCAACATGATAAGGAAATTGAAAGCGCCTGTCTGATGTAGAGTGAAAAGCATACGATTCTTCGAGACGGTCTCAAGGCCGATGAGAACAACAGGGAGCCAACTTTTAATGCACTTGCTTCCGCTATACTGGTAGTATACAAGAGGAAATCGACCATAACTCTATGTATTGTATATAAAGTGCTAACCGAATAGTAACCATAACACCTAATCAGTGGGTATAATGTTTTATTAGGAATACGGTGAAGGTCACTCCACTGCCGACTGGGGGGAGGCAGGGCCCCCTTGGCCCCCCGGTGGATCCGGGCCTGACTCAATTTCGCCCAGATATGTCCTTTTTGGATAACAATCTCAGAGAATGACACAAATTTATCTAGGATTTGAAGTGAAATACAATTCTTCATATCGATTCAGTATCCTAGTATATACACTGGTTACGTTTGTCTTGAAATTATAGTGCAAGGATAAAGCGTCTCACTACCGACCCGAAGACAGTTAGTTCGAGCTCGGCGTTGAGCGGGGTTTGATTGCAAACTTCACAAATTGAGTATTGATTAGTAATGAAGGAAGCAGTCGATGAGAGTTTTCCATTCAAACTTATTATTCAAAGCAGATGTAAACATTCTGACTGAACCTATTAGAAACGTGGCATATAAACAAAATGTATAGACAAATGAGCAATTTAAATCATCACCACAGCCTCTCCAGAGGAACAACCATTGGAAGATACAAATTCGGCTGACGTTACGAGGTAAATGTTCCAATGAGGAGTACTTTGGAGAACTTGCACTGTTTACTGAAAACATAATTATATACTAACATAAACAAAGTACAGTAAAACCTCACTTAGCGACCATCTTAATAATAAGATCAACTCAAAATTAAGACAAACAATGTCAAGTCCATGTTCACTTTTTGCTCGATATTCAACCTTAATATTAAGACTACCTCAATAAGAAGACCCATTACAAGGGTTCCAAAGGCGGTCATATTACTGAGGTTTTACTGTAAACATTTTTAATTGTCACAAGCGGCAACGATCATAAACATGTCAAGTACACTGTTGTTTTATCAATTAGATGATGTCTCGAAGGAGCAAATATTCAGTGCATCGTCTATTCATGTGTTTACTGAAGAATACAGATATCAACAGGATGAATACTAGGCCATGGGAAACTTGAGCCAAACAATTATAAAATCGAACAAATACAAAAACAATATCAGCATCAAAACGCTTTTAAACGCGATGGTCGGCGTTCAAGGGATAATACATGTACTAGTAAGTTATAGAGCAAAAATAATGATCAGTATTGCATAAATGAATACCTTGTTTCGATATGCTTATCTAGATCACCATCCCCTTTTAATGACAAGTAGAATGAAACACTAAACGCCAGAAGTATAACAAGAAACAGAGCCCCAAACTGCAAGAAATCGTGTTGTAGTGTTCGTCCCAAAAGTTGTGCGTATGCTCCGGTTTGTCTGAAATATAGAACAGACATGTCTTTTGACCGCGAACTGGAATTTTAGTCACACAAACAGTAGTGACTATTCCAGCTGCCTGGTTGAGTGATGAATGTCTGTACCACTTCTATTAGTTTTAGCATATGCGGGCAGTTCACCTCGAACTTAACAAGAAACAAATGCTATGTCAAACAAACCTGAACACGACAGCATATTTGAATATCCTGATGGTCCATAGAAGATATCCAAATGCGAACACATACCATCGAGCATTATTGTGTGTAAATCTAAGGTCATGAACAGTCAACAATAGAACAGATGATGAAATATTTAGCCAGTTGAATTTATCATGAACATATTCCAGATGGTGCCTGCAGAAAGGATATGTATGAAATACATCAGGTGAATAATAGTTGACATAACGGACAATACAAGTGATTAGAATATATTATGATTAAACAGAATTTGGCACTTTTCATGATGACATTTGAAGGCATATACAACTGCCATTTGATTCATGAATTAATAATTTCATCATCTGATTCAGGTAGATCATCGATCGACGTTTAATGTACTAGATATACACGCCAAACAGAATCATTTTTATTGAATATATCACGTAGTTATTTCATACAATATGTTATTACATTCCAGTGATTTAGATAAGACTATGTATTGGTTATGTATCACCTCCTCAGTTGATTTATTTCTGTACATAGTGCCATAAATACCATGAGAAGGGAGACAACTTCTAACACCGCTCTAGCTACTTGTAATGGACCGTTATATACTGTGGCATCTTTGACTGTCACTGACACAATGGCGGAGAATGTGATGCAGAACAATGCAAACACATACACAAATGTATTATATCTAAAATTGTAAAACATTTAGTGCTGGAAAACCACGTGGTTCGTGACGTCATTTCGCTTCTGCAGAAAATTAAGGTAACGTTTTATTTCGTAACGATGGTTGCAGTTACGAATACAGCGCTGTACACTCGGCTTACTTAATTATACCCCTGGTCAATCATATGTTATATGGTGCTTTCGGTTTTGTTAACACTTCCAGAAACGTTCACCAACAGAGCTTCGATAAATGTCTTCGTTGGTCAGAACGGTGCATTATTATTGCTCCATAACAAGTTACATCTTATTTTATCGACTTTGAAACAACAATTTTAACACGATAAGCAAAAGGAGTAACGTGTTTTTTCTATTATATGAAATAAAAATACTTCTGTAATCCGCTAGAAAAGCTTTGGTTGCTAGATTTGACACTGAATTATCTATGCGAAACACTCACTATACAATCAGAATCCCTTATTTAAATTTGTATTTACTTTTCATTTTTATCGCACCACATAAGCTCTATAAATCATCAAATAGTATGTCAATACGCTGTCAATGAGGTGATAACTGTTGGACCAGTAACACATAGCGTACAGCTAGTGCTATTAGCCAGGACCGTAGCAATAGCTGACAGAATGTGTACGCAAACAATCAAGGGGGTCCATAATACCCCGGAAACCCCGTTTTCTAGAACGTTCGTGGCACAATTTGGTAGCATTTTCACAAGCAATACAATAAATTGTAATGCGTTATATATTCAGAAACTGAAGACATGCAAAGAATTAACTTACTCAAATCTTCTTTTAGCGTATGTCTCCCATTTTCTCCTAACTAGCAACCTTACTGTGTCATGATACATAACATTCTGAAGTATACATGTATATAATTCACAGACATGTACATTGTTTTCTGAGAACAATGCAATTTCAATGACAATTTCAACAAACCTTAAAATATGTAACAGTTATACTTGATTAAAAAGAGCAACGTATGTTGATGCTAAACAAATCTGGAAAAAACATGCTGACCTTGACTGATGGACCTTTATCATTAATGTTAACCACATGCCACAGCATATTGCGTGAAAAACAGCGCATTAATTAACTAGTCCTTAAATTTATCCGCGTAATAAACACTCAATGTATATAATGTTATGTACATGTAATGTCATCCTCTTGGTTCTAGCATACAATCCAACACCGACAGAATAGTTTGCTGTAAAACGAAAACAAAAAAGTAAGAAATATTAACCTATCGTGTCGGTATTCAAACAAAAAAGGTACATAAAGCTTTAATGCACATACATTTAATGTGTCACCTTCGAAATGCATTACAAATATTGTGGTCTTTAGACCACTAGTCAAGAGTTGTTTTGCACATGTTTTTGCACGTTGGGATTCCGTATCCGTAAAATATTCCGTCATTAGACTTTGATTGTTGTGTTAAACCATTAATTGATTACATAGGCATTACAGTAGCATACGCGAATCAAGATCTGTTTTTAAAATATCCAAAACGAACAAATAAATAAAAATGTTCGGTTTTACCCATGTGAATTTAAGTTATGGAATATTAGGAAATCGAGGCTTAGCGACAGGGAGTCCAGAACCCGTAGACCACCTTATATTGTGTAGTGTAGTGGTATGTTAGTTCTTTGACGATGAGAGAAAGAAAAACAGTGTATTTACTTTATTATCAAATTGTCAAAGTATTACCTGCGTGCTTGCGCAGATTGCAACAGATCATGTGAAGAAAATTCAGCCTCATTAGTACCGCCAATAAAAATACTTCGAACACTGAAAAGACATTATACATGTACGACATGATAATATGGTAGTGTCGACAGTTAGTACGCGTACACAATCTTCAGAGTTCAGATCTTTAAACACTAACCCCAAGCCATACGATAGTGCATATACAAAACCGACTGCCAAGTTACAGAAAGATGCCTTCGGTCATACCAAATTTATGTTTAGCGCACAAACAAAGACAGTATACTTCAATACATAATAAGTGACTAGATTTAATGATTTTTAGTTTTTGAACGTGGACATTAATTGGCTACTTGACACATTGTTATCGGCTAAATGTCATTATGTTTTAATAGCTTTACAGGGGATTTAGGACATTTTCAGATTTGTCATTTTTTACTGTCGAGGATGCTAAAACATATTCAAATTGGAATGGCCCAAATTAATGAATATCAAGTCATGGAATTTATGCATACATGCTTCTAGAATTGTACCAAATACTGGTGCATTGATAGTTTCGCATTTTCCACACTGTACACCTGTGGAATAAAGACCGGAAGACAAACTATATATGGTTAAATTTACAGGCTTATGTCTGCAATGCCAATAAATGTGAAGTTGCAGTGTTTAATGAACAAAGAACAAGAGCGCAGATTTTCTATTGGACCATATACAATCACGGAGAGTGATAGTTACCTTCATCGGGGAGTGATTTGTGATAAGAATTGTCAACCAGAGAAAACATCAATGATGAGCATTCTGGAGGATTTTTTACATTTCAGATTTCTTTTTTTTTCGACTTCGATAACGTACTTGCATATGGACGCTAAACACAGAACCATATTGATATGGCTTTAATGTGATACGAAGATTTTCATGACTTTTAAGTGAAGACATTGCTCTTTTCAGTTTGTTATCATTTCAGCGGAATAATCGACTGCACTTGGAAAAGACCCTGTTCTTACACCCAATGAAGGATATGTCCAAAAACTACACTGACAAAATATATCTAACTATTATCGAATGTTGGTCATGCATTACCATGCGGCTTGTTAAATTTAAAGTCTGTTGATAAGGCTGTTTATATCAAGATATGGGTACTCCTCGAATATTAAAAGAAAGAGTGAGATTTTATAGGGAACGCCACAAACACAAGTGAATGCATTCTATTGAGCCTGCTATTAATATATATACTTTGTGCATTGAATAAATATTATCATTACTTGTTTTTATCAACACCATCTTCATCATCATCAACATCATTATTATAAAGTTGTTGTCGGCGTCATTGTTATCTGTGTAAGTATCATGATTATACAATGTACGTTTCAATATCGAAATATTTTAGTATTTTCCGTCTTGACTTCGTTCGTTTTAATTGTCGTCATCTACTGTAGTAAGGTCATATTCCTCCTCATCATCATCATTCAGCTGTCGAAATCACCATCGCTATCGTCATCGGTTTATTTGTAACTTACATGATCATAATTCAAATTGACTTGCAATAATAATTATAATAAAGCGTTTGTTTAAGAATGCAATGTCTTAAGACATTAAAGAAAGTCAACACCCATCATATAGTACGGAACGACCATTCTATCAAGAAAATACTTCAATTAACAAAGATTCAATGACATTGAAATACAATAATCATAGTTCTAGATAAACACACATGTACTCGTACAATGATACACAAATAAATAGATAGATTTAAGATTGTTGTACGTCAATAAACGAAGTGAAGGTCATACATCACTTTGAAAACTGTCCGAAGTTGCCTCTGTAAAGTATTTAAAAAGCAGATATGTTAAGGAATCTGATGTTGGAATTTCTGTTATTGCTGTAATGGAATGTACATTGACTACATGTATTGACAGTGATTGCTGCAATATTTTATTACAATAGTAATTACAGAATTCGACCAGGAAATATCACATTTACAGTGTACAGTCATTCCAAAAGTACGAGAGGAGTTTTAACAAACAATTTAAAGCGCAAAAAAGGCAATGGGACATAAATGATTTTTGAAAATAAGAGCATAAGTTAATGTCATGAAAAGCCTTGATATAGAATAATTTGTTTATTTAGTATACCTTGCTCTTCCATAGCAAATGCATGTTATTTCTTACAAAGAAATACGTGTATTAGTCGGAAATATTGATGGTTTCGCGTCTATGCTGGTGTTGAGCCTTTGTGGAGACAACGCGTTTCACAAAATCTGGTAAAAACTGGACTAAGTCATCGCAGTCTATGTATCTGTTGTATATATAATGAGTGACACTATTTATCATCGTGTAGAAAAGGAAGCAATGCTGTATTTACTCCTTTTATAAGTATTTTTGTCGTCCAGACGAACGTATACATTCATTATGTCTCTAACTTAAAATTAATTCTGGACAGTTGCGATCTTCAAAATTAGAGATCATATATGATGTTCATTTTGCTTGGAATTCTTAAAATGGCAACATAATTATGAAGTTACCTGTAATATCAAAGGTATTGTCGAGTCTGGCCTGTTTTTGTTGACATTGGCCTCTGCTGATCACGGCCGTCGTTTGTTTTCGCACCATGTCTGTGTTATGTTCTTATAAACTTAATACCGACTGAAAATACGTTTACGAGAGTTTAATTAGATGCTACGTTATTTCAATGAATCCTGACGGGTACATATAATTTGTTGTCATGTTCTAGGGTGTTCAGAGAAGATACTTAGAATGGGGCGATTCGTTGTGTATCACAATTTGTCGGCATGTGTGTTTTGTACTTTAACATCCATTATATTAGTGTATGTGTCACTGCATACATTTTTCTCTTTAGTAATTTATGTCATTCCACAAAAATGTAAGGCATAACTTTGACTGAGATTGAGGCCAAAACTTCAGTCCCTGAATCTTATAATAGGCCGCAGAATGAAAAACATAATATTCAGACCTGAAGGAAAATTGAACTGAAAAATTTGACTGTTGAAGAAAGTCCAATGTGTGACAATGATGAAAATGAGTTAAGTCAGGTGATTACACCTGTACCTGTAGTTAACCAAACCCTTTTTAATGGAAGAGTCATTGATACTAGCCAAATTCCAGAAATTCAAATAGCATCCCCAGAAAATGATTTTGTGTCTAGTCCTAGTCCCAGTTTTCACTTGGAGACCAGAATCTAGCCAGAGATTTTAAACTAGATCATAAAGATGAGACTTTCACAGTGTTAAATACACTTCCTGTTATTATGTAAAAACTAACATTGACCAAGTTAGAGGTGGTATGTTGATTGATTATGGAAGTCCCGTATCTATCATTTCTATTAAATGTTTTAATAAACTTGAAAATAAACCTACATTGCATCATGATAATGTACCGCTTTTTGCAGCAAATGGTGTTAGGTTAAAAACGTCTGGGAAATGTTCCCTCAACTTGACATTGATCATTTGTCATTTAGTCAAGACTTTATGATTTTTGATATAGAAGAAACTATTGGCATTTGAGGCATGGATTTTTTCGAATCATATAAGGTTAGCATTAAGATCCTTAAGTGTTTACTTAAGGCAAACGTTGGTAAAATAAAATTGCATAAATATCATACAATATGTGGAAGTTGTAAAGATGGATTGAATATATTGGATCCTTCTAATAAATTTGTAGAACAATGTATCTTTATAGCAAGTTCAATGACAAATGTCAATGAGAATAGATCCATTCTCCCAATAATAAATGTGAGTGATAGTCCAGTGAAATCATGCCGGATATGGACACGAGGAGGTTTCTGGAGCTGGAAACGAAAAAGAACGAAAAATAGAAAACTCTAAAATCAATGGTGGCCAGTTGTTATTTTACAGTATTTGTTGGTTTGTTATGTAATGACATTGGATTGTACTTAATTGACACACCACTGGAAGAGTATGTAGGTGTGCAATGTTGTGTGTATATAATCACATTTCATTATCATACCTGTTATAAAGTTTAATTACTATTGACGTCTATTGAGAATGTCACATTTGTTTAATGAACTTGTGTTATATCAAAGTTAACTACATGTAACAGAATGCGTTAAATTGACCTTATATGCGATTTTGATATGTGATTCAATTAAGTGAGGGATGAATTTAAGTTATGCATGTATTTAAATAATTAGTTTAGTTTGTAAGAGTATGTACTTACTATAAACTTGATGTCAAAGTTTAATTAAGGTATTCCACCCATAATGGACATTTCTCCAAAATAAAATTAAACTTGTATCTATTCAATCTGTACTATAATGCGGATAACAATTTAAAATTTCATAATTTTTTACCGTTCTTAAAAAAAGTTATGACCTTTTTTCTTTGGAAACTTCCTTCCTGAAAACGTTCGCCGTACAATAATGACCAGTAAATGGAAAATTAACATTACAGTTCTCATTTGTAATATTTCTTGTTTAGGAAAGCATCTTTGTACTAATCAGATATGCATAATAAAGTAATGTAATAAACAGCTACAAGAAATTCAAAGAAAATGTTGTTTTTTTTACATTTATGCATATATCATTTAAGAAATGGGCAAATTTCCTTTCAAAATTAAAATATTGTTAATAGCAGGTGACCTAAACTAAATTGATGTATCAATGGGGCATCAAATTGTCTGTAATAAAAATTATTTACATTATCTAACACAGAATATATCAAACTTTCAGAGACTTTTACCGTCCGGTTACAGCGCAATTTCATTTTGAACAGAATGACGTGCACATTTCTCTGAGAAAAAGTAACACTTTTAAGTGGTTTGGTTTGCTTTTTCACATAAGAATTACATTTTTTCTGTAAAATTTAACTTAGTGTTGTTGTAAAACATAATAATATTGAATGCGCAACAAAATCATGGTATTTTTTGGTCTTTTAATAACCTTTAAACATTTTCACTATATTTTCAATATAATATCGCTTTATTACCTCCCTTAATGAAAAATGTCAGGTTTAAAAAAATAATCAATTCTTTGTTTTTAGAAAAACGTATTGAAGCAAATTTGAATAGAATGTTATAATTCAAAAACATTTTAAATGATAATATTTTGATATTAATTTTTCTAACAAGTTTTATATTTTGATTACTGAGCCGTACATATACAATGGAAATGAACTATTTCAGTTATGGGTGGAGTACCTTGATTGTGTGTTGTTTGAAACTTAATGTTCAAGATTAATTAATTGTGTATTGTTTGTTGTTTCTTGTCACAATGTAATAATATCAAAACCCATGTACTTGAGACATATGTGAGAAAAAACTGTATTTGGATTTGCTATGTGATATTTAAGTACTAACAGTGATACGGAAAGCAGTAGTAACATTACAAATTCATCAACGAGACCACTTGTGAATGACTATATACTTCAAAGAACTGTGTGTATTGTGTTCTGAGATTTACAATATAATGATTTTGCAATGTTGAACCACGGCGACCAAATGCTATGGCATGACAACGATATTGAGTTCCAGTTCCTGGCTGTGACACGAAGAAAGCCTTCACCAGAGACGGTGATGATATTGCCTGTCATGAGTCTTCTAAATTATACATTTATGTGTTGTAATTTGTTTTATATACAATATATGTATGAGTAATATTGTTTCTTGCTATAAATAGTATATTGTTTACTTACAATGTTGAATCTATTTTACAACCACATGCCTTATTTTTGTGTTTTGTTTTTGAAAAATTGTTACATTCACTCTTATTTTTCAATGAGGGATGATTTATTAGAGCTATACTTAAATTTTAAAGTTACCTTCTTCTTTGTGTCCCTTTTTGAAAAATTGTGACATGCACTTTTATTTCGAGGAGGGGTGATTTTCAGTTTTCATAGAGCTTTACTTCTAGATAGTTACATTTTTCTTCTTTTTTCTTTTTTGAAAAAAATGTAACACGTCACTCTTATTGTTCAAGGAGGGAGGAACGTAACAGCGTGCTGTTCGTTACAAGTTTATATTACATTATTATATACTGTTAAACCTCCTTCACATTACATGAAGATCAGTCATCCATAAATATATAGCTAGACAGTAAATTAACCAATCAAATCATACCACATGTCATATTTTCTGTATTAATACCGAGTTTTGCTATTTATTCTCTCTATGAAATAAAGGTGGCCCTTTGACTCAGTGGTAAACGCTGCTGACTACAAATCCGAAGGTCGCGCGTTCGATCCCTCGTCTAGCCGGATAAAAACAGAAATGCTCTTCAGTGTTTCCCACCTATCATAGTACTGGTATGTAACCAGGAAGGTACTGGGTAGATTCCAGGAAAGTACTGGTTAGATGCCAGGAAAATGGTAATTGTACGATGGGTCTCATTGGCACTGTGCAGTGACCGTCTTTGGATTCAAAATTGTCTGTTTGACCTTAGCCCCGCATACGTGTCTCGGTACTCCGACTTTTACACGCGTCGTCGTAACAGAGCCACGCACAAGCCTATAGTAAAAACCTGGGATTTTGCCCCATGATTTTGACGGCACTATTCTGGCGTCTTTATCATCGACCGAACGGACCTTTCAGACTACGGAAAAACTGTAGCAATCTTTCACGAGTAGAAGCTAACAAAAATCGAATTTCTAGCGCATCTGAGTGCCTCAAAATCTCTTCGACAAGAAGACAGGGGTCAAATGTTTATGACTGCAAAAATTGTCGCTAAGCTATCTGTCAATCAAACGTAACTCCGTCCACAGTGCGCAAGTAAACTATCTACCTTACAAATTGGATGTTGACATTCGCGCTCTCGCCAATTTCGCTCGTCGCAATACAAGATGGGTTTTAACGTTGAAACAACTTTTGATCGCATTCGTGATATATATCACTTTCAGCATTGGCTCAAGAAGGAGCAAATAATAGCAATATCGACGGTGATCTGGGTAGGGTAATAACTTAGTGCGCACCGCCTCCATAGCAACTCTCCCATCTTCTTATTTAACAGGTGGTCGATTCACTATTTTATTTTACAAAACAAGTCGTACCATGAAAATCTTGTGTTGAAAAGACGAATAAATCAACGAAAAGCTACGATTTTCTGTCGTACAGTTTTTTATTGCATGCAAAGCATATATATGTTCACGAAAATAAGAGTAAATGCAGTGGAAAGACCTGCGGAGTCCAACTTCTATTTACTTTTGTGAATGGTTTAGCAGGACGTTGTACAGCGACAGTATAGAGATGTGACGTCCGTGGCTGGACTAATTTGACCTATACTGCTCTATTGGCATGTAAATTTCCCCCTTCGGTTTCAAAAAATATGTTTATGGTGCGCGGTGGACATACCGAGTCGACCAAAATACCTTAAGTGCGTTAGAAAAAATGTGCGCGGCGACGGTGACCTCATAAACACAGTAATTTGCATTTATTCTCTATCTTGGATACTGACCACGGTCAGTATTTTCAAAGCTTGCCTTTGACTTTAAATAGAAGAACTTGCTTCTTCCACTACAGTACATATTGCATTGATATCTGATTCGCTTAGAGCGTTATTTGATTAATACTTGTTTTGTAATATCTGTACTAGGTTTTGGTGACTTGAATTATTTAAACTAAAGTTTCGTTGTCATAATATTGATTGGACTGATAAAGTTTAAATTCCTGTGCTATTCATGTGTAGATAACATACATAAATTAGGGAATATTAAATACATATTAAGGGTTATTATTCGTTGTTATGTCTCTTGAAGCGTTCAATTATTATGTTTGACAATTATTACTTCTATATTTACACGAGTTGGCAATGTCACTGAAACAGCTGGTACTGCCAGTACACAGAGTTATCATTGACGTTCACACACAGATTCGATCGAGTCTGGAGGGGAGTGTGTCTTTATAGACTGCAAAACAGTATAGTTGAATAATATTTATACATATACGATCACGACGAGAATCACATTGTTAGGCGGCCACTATTAGAGACTTATCACAGCGATTGGTTTATAACCATTACACTTTATATGCAAAACACGCACAACAGAAAGACCACTCCGTTACAGAAACAATCAAACAGAAGAGAAGCTCACACAATTCATGAAAAATGACATAAAGATCGCAGAGCAGATGGTTAACGATATAAAGTTTGAAATAGTTCATAGAATGGGTACCAAACCAGATACAAACCTTATTCGGAAGATATTTGCCAAATTCGTTCTATTCAAAGATCGTGAGCACATAAAAGAACAATGGAAAACTATTAAAGGTACATATTTTTACATGCACCGAACAGTTTCCGAGAAAGATCAACGAGAAGAGGAAACGATTGTAACCATTGTTAAAAGCAGCAAAACAGAAGACAAGAAAGTTTGGATTGCATACGAAACGCTCTACATAGATGGGAAAACAGTTAACAAACCATAGGGGTTTGAAGGGGATGAGCTAAATATTTGTTCATGGAACGTTAATGGATTAATTAACTTGAAGACACATTCTCAAGGTTTTATTAAATTGATTACAGGCTATGATACTGTGTTCCTATGTGAATCATGGACAAACAAAGATAGTGAAGTAAATATTGATGGATATATTTCTCATAACTGTTATCGAACATTTCAAAATCGTAAAGCCAAAAGATGTAGCGGTGGTATAGTAGTAAATTATAAGGATTGTATTAAATCGGGAATTGATAGTGTTAGATCACACTGAGATACAACTTTTTGGATAAAGTTATATCGAATTTCTTTTCATACTAAAACTGATATATATATTTGTGGAGTATATATTTCGGGTGACGAATCCGCTGCATATAATGTTTCTAACGTAGATCTCTTTCATATTATAAAATTTGATATATATGATTTTGAACACTTTTTTGGTAGGAGACTGGAATAGCAGAGAAGGGGTAAAACATGATTTTATTGTCTATGATAAACGTGATAATTAAATTGGAAAAGATGACTATGTTCCCGATTCGTACATGTTCAGGGTCTCACAAGATCAAGTATGTAATAATTATGGGATTGAATTGTTAGATTTTTGTAAAGCTTCAGGTGTAAGAATTTGTAACCGTCGGATTGGAACATATTTTAACATTGGAATGTATACATATGCTACAAAGCATGGAACATCCGTGATTGATTTATTGTTAACTAAAGAAAATGTTTTTTCCTTGTTGATCGATTTTTTCATTAGTTCATTCAACATTGTTGATAATCAAGTAGATTAGTAATAACGTGAAATATAAATGGAATGACAAATATAAAGGTATAAACCCAATTCGATAAGGCTTTCATTATTGATTTATTCATTAAACTGGGTATAGGGTTGGAAGGTTGTTTAAATCATATGTTCAATAATGAACGGATGAATAGGTTGTATACAACATCCCTATACTCGATATTTAGGTAAACACGATAATGAATGAAATAGCGAATCTGAGTTATACATTTCGTGCAGGTATCATTTCGAGATTACCTAGCTTTCATAACATTACTGAAAATATTTATTTGAAGAGTTGAACGTCAGCAAACTCTTTGAACGAGTTTACGTCGATCATACGGGAAATAGCTGACCCATTATTTGCTCGCACTTGTCGTAATTATAAAAACAGTGTTCATTTAAATGAGTATCCGTTATCCAATCATAATGAATGGTTTGACATTTAATATATCTAGATTCGTTGCGCCAGTTCATCCGTTTGAAGAACGATTTTAGTAGGCAGCACTTTTGTAATTTCAAAAACCTTTTTAAAGATCTCTGCAAACGGAAGAAACAAAACTACGATCAGTTGAAAATAAATAAAGTCGAAAGATTACAAAAGTGTAAACCTAAAGAATTTTGGAAATACATGTAGTTTAAATGAAAATCCAACAGTAAAAGCGACATTTCTTTAGCAGATTTTAAAGATATTTTGCCGAATTAGGAAACGATATTTTTCATTGGAACAACAGTGACGCTGAAGATTTTGTAATCAGCATAATTTTGATAATTCCGATTGCGCTTTTAGCTTATTGGACAGACAGACAGACAGATATAATGTCACGTGACCGCGCGGTAAAGCTGTGTTTTTGAATCGGGTGAAAATGTTGTGAAAAACTGTCATTTAACATGATTTAAAATACATGGAATTATATGAAATTGTGCAAAAATGTGTAATAACATGTGATGAATGGATATATGATGGATAAAAACAATGAAAATAAAAAGAGGAAAGAAATAGTAGTGGTAGTTATTCGGACGAAGTGAATCAAAGCAAGGTTCGTAAAAAGCGAGGCCCGTCAGGGGAGTCAGAATTAAATGCTTCAGTTAGTGACGTACTTAGTCAAGTTAACGCTGTTTTCTATCTAAATAGTACTTCAGCTGAGTCTGGTGAAGATGTAAATACCAGTTATTTGAAACTGACATAAATTCCGTATCAGAACAGGAAGTAACCAAGATGGCGGAAGGTGGGACTGATCCATCAAATATGGATCTCATGGACTGCATGAAATCAATAGTAGAAAAAAATAGTGACGATGGAGAAAAAGTTAGGTAAACTCGAGGTATTAGAGAAGAAGGACTTTGATCGAGAGTTGAAGAAGATATGGGCGGCCGTTGATGATCATATTAAGCGGGTGCACGAAAGGGTAGAGATAATTGAAAATAAGGTCGACACAGCAGACATTGGAGCCAGTGAATTGGACAGTAGAATTGAAGGTTTGGAGAAAGAGCGCGACAAACTCAAATATGACGTCGCTTTTACAAAATCACAGTCAATGAGAAATAATTTGTTGTTTACAAGAATCGAAGAAGACAATTCAACCGGAAACGAGTCAGCGGCGGTGACCGAGATGAAGCTACGTGGTCACATGCACGAGAAGCTACAACTGGCGAAGGAGACAGTTGAAGCGATGAAGTTTGAGCGGGTGCATCGGAGTCCAGGGCAGCCAGTACAGGGCAGGGTGCGTACCATAGTGGCGAAGTTTACGTTTTTTAAGGATCGTGAGATGGTGAGGCGACAGTGGCCAAAGTTAGAAGGTACCAATTATAACATTTTCGAGCAATTTCCTCCGGAGGTAGTCGAAAAGCGTAAGAAACTGGTACCCAAGATGAAGAAGGCGAAAGGCGAGGGTAAGCGTGCGTGGATAGCATACGACACGCTCTACATTGATGGCCAGCCTCAGCGACCGTAGGGGCAAACCGGGGATGAACTATCAGTGCTTTCATGGAACATTCACGGTCTCACACATGATAAGGAGGATAGTAAGGACTATGTAGATATTCTTGCCAAATATGACATTTGTTTTCTTTATGAACCTTGGTGTAATTCCAGTAGCCAAATAGATTTAAATGGTTATGTTTCTCACAATTTGTATAGAAAATTTCAACATAGAAATGCTAGACGTAATAGTGGTGGCATGTTACTATATTACAAAGATAGTTTGAAAGATGGTTTACAAATAATTCAAAATCATTATGATACGATTGTATGGCTTAAACTTGATCATGCATTTTTTAATACCCCTCAAGACATATATTTATGCGGTGCCTATATATGGGGCGATGATTCTCCTGTGTATAATACTATCAATGTTGACTTATTCAATATATTAGAAAATGATGTGCATAAATATGAACGCATTGGATCTGTTTTGTATTTGGTGGTTTCAATAGACGGGTTGGGAAAAAGAGCGATTATATTGTTCATGATAAATTAAATTGTTTCATTGATAATATTGATTATAATCCAGAGTGTACACATGTTAGGGCCTCCCTAGATATTACACATAATAGTCACGGGATTAAAATGTTAGATCTATGTAAAGCGTCAGGTATGCGCATCGCAAATGGTCGTGTTGATAATACCAATCAATATACTTTTCTTTCACATAACGGTTGTTCTGTTATTGATTATTTACTGACACATATATGCAATTTTTCACAATTAGGTTACTTTTGTGTTGGTAGCTTTAGTGAATGGAGTGACCATGCACCATTAAGCTTTTCATTATTTTGTAATAATAGGCAAACTGCACATTGTAATCGAAAATGGGTTAATTTTAAATAAGATGATAATTTACGCGTACAATTTCGCGCAGGTATTATTGGTAGTTTACCGAGGCTAAACCATATCGTTAATACGGTTGATAGCTCATCAAGGCAGTCTGTAAATAATATGATGACTGATTTTACTGATACTTTACGAAATATTTCCGATCCTTTATTTTCTAAACGATGCCATGTACGAGAACAAGTATGTTTTGATTCTCACAGATCTTACGATAAAGATTGGTTTAATGCGGAATGCGTTGATGCGAGAAATATATATTTAAACGCGCTTCGAGTATTCAACGCAAATAAGTCACATGATAATAGAGTTGATTTATGTGAAAGTAAGACGCGGTATAAAAATAGTGTCAAGAGAAAGAAAAATATTAATTATAAATGTAAAATGCGTGAACTTGAAAATATGAGAAAAAGTAAGCCGAGAGAGTTTTGGAAGTATTTTAAAACAAAAGCGTCTACCAGTCATGATAAAATACCGTTTAACGTATTTCGCGATTATTTTAAGAACTTGAGTGGCAATATGTTTGACTGTAAGAATGCGGAGTCCGAGAGTTTTAATGAGGATAATGATTTTGATTTACCGGGAGATATTTTTCCTGAACTTGATAGACCGATTACCGTTAATGAGATAGTGTATGCTGTTAAGACTTTAAAAAATCATAAAGCCCATGGTAATGATAATTTATTAAATGAGTATTTCATAGAAACTATTGACATTTTATCATCACATTTATGTGACATTTTTAACAGTATTTTGAATTCCGTTTTTTATCCTGAATCTTGGACTGTCGGTATAATAATCTCATTACATAAGAAGGGTTCACAAACCGAGGTCAATAACTACAGGGGTATAACCCTTGTTAGTTGTCTGTCTAAATTTTTTACAACGATTTTGAATAGGCGCATCGAGCAAGTTTGTGTAGAGCATAACATAATTTCGGATGCACAATTCGGATTTCGGAGGGGCCGCTCCACTGTAGATGCTATATTTATTTTGTTGTTATTAATTCAAAACTTCTTGAATGAAAACAAACGATTGTATGTAATTTTTGTGGATATGATGAAATGTTTTGATTCAATCTATAGAAACGCTCTATGGCTTAAAATGTATAAAACGGGTATACGCGGTGAAATATTGAACGTTGTACGAGATATGTATCAAAATGTTAAATCTTGCGTTAAATCATTGTCATCATACGCAGTTGGTTTACGTCAGGGTGAAGTTATGTCCCCTTTACTGTTTTCTTTGTTTGTTGAAGATTTAGAATTGTTTCTTCAAAATGATGTTAAGTCTGGCGTTACAATTGATGATATTGCTATTATACTACTTTTATTTGCGGATGATATGGCCATATTAGGTAAATCGCCTGATGAAGTACAGACACATCTTGATAATTTACTGGACTATTGCAATACTTGGGGATTAAAGGTAAATACTGATAAGACAAAAATTATGGTTTTCCGCAAAAGGGGTGGTTTATTACCAACTGAGCAATGGACCTACAATGATCAACATATAGAAGTAGTGAATGATTTTAACTATCTGGGTGTTGTTTTAAATTATACTGGTAATTTAAATCTAAACCAAGAGCACTTAATTGGTAAAGCTCTTAAGGCCATGAATGTTTTATTATGTAAATGTGAGGAATTTGACCTAAAGCCAAATATATTATGTCAACTTTTTGATGCCTTTGTTGGTTCAATTTTGAATTACTCCTCAGAAATATGTCTGTCTGTCTGTCTGTCTGTCTGTCTGTCTGTCTGTCTGTCTGTCTGTCTGTCTGTCTGTCTGTCTGTCTGTCTGTCTGTCTGTCTGTCTGTCTGTCTGTCTGTCTGTCTGTCTGTCTGTCTGTCTGTCTGTCTGTCTGTCTGTCTGTCTGTCTGTCTGTCTGTCTGTCTGTCTGTCTGTCTGTCTGTCTGTCTGTCTGTCTGTCTGTCTGTCTGTCTGTCTGTCTGTCTGTCTGTCTGTCTGTCTGTCTGTCTGTCTGTCTGTCTGTCTGTCTGTCTGTCTGTCTGTCTGTCTGTCTGTCTGTCTGTCTGTCTGTCTGTCTGTCTGTCTGTCTGTCTGTCTGTCTGTCTGTCTGTCTGTCTGTCTGTCTGTCTGTCTGTCTGTCTGTCTGTCTGTCTGTCTGTCTGTCTGTCTGTCTGTCTGTCTGTCTGTCTGTCTGTCTGTCTGTCTGTCTGTCTGTCTGTCTGTCTGTCTGTCTGTCTGTCTGTCTGTCTGTCTGTCTGTCTGTCTGTCTGTCTGTCTGTCTGTCTGTCTGTCTGTCTGTCTGTCTGTCTGTCTGTCTGTCTGTCTGTCTGTCTGTCTGTCTGTCTGTCTGTCTGTCTGTCTGTCTGTCTGTCTGTCTGTCTGTCTGTCTGTCTGTCTGTCTGTCTGTCTGTCTGTCTGTCTGTCTGTCTGTCTGTCTGTCTGTCTGTCTGTCTGTCTGTCTGTCTGTCTGTCTGTCTGTCTGTCTGTCTGTCTGTCTGTCTGTCTGTCTGTCTGTCTGTCTGTCTGTCTGTCTGTCTGTCTGTCTGTCTGTCTGTCTGTCTGTCTGTCTGTCTGTCTGTCTGTCTGTCTGTCTGTCTGTCTGTCTGTCTGTCTGTCTGTCTGTCTGTCTGTCTGTCTGTCTGTCTGTCTGTCTGTCTGTCTGTCTGTCTGTCTGTCTGTCTGTCTGTCTGTCTGTCTGTCTGTCTGTCTGTCTGTCTGTCTGTCTGTCTGTCTGTCTGTCTGTCTGTCTGTCTGTCTGTATGTCTGTCTGTCTGTCTGTCTGTCTGTCTGTCTGTCTGTCTGTCTGTCTGTCTGTCTGTCTGTCTGTCTGTCTGTCTGTCTGTCTGTCTGTCTGTCTGTCTGTCTGTCTGTCTGTCTGTCTGTCTGTCTGTCTGTCTGTCTGTCTGTCTGTCTGTCTGTCTGTCTGTCTGTCTGTCTGTCTGTCTGTCTGTCTGTCTGTCTGTCTGTCTGTCTGTCTGTCTGTCTGTCTGTCTGTCTGTCTGTCTGTCTGTCTGTCTGTCTGTCTGTCTGTCTGTCTGTCTGTCTGTCTGTCTGTCTGTCTGTCTGTCTGTCTGTCTGTCTGTCTGTCTGTCTGTCTGTCTGTCTGTCTGTCTGTCTGTCTGTCTGTCTGTCTGTCTGTCTGTCTGTCTGTCTGTCTGTCTGTCTGTCTGTCTGTCTGTCTGTCTGTCTGTCTGTCTGTCTGTCTGTCTGTCTGTCTGTCTGTCTGTCTGTCTGTCTGTCTGTCTGTCTGTCTGTCTGTCTGTCTGTCTGTCTGTCTGTCTGTCTGTCTGTCTGTCTGTCTGTCTGTCTGTCTGTCTGTCTGTCTGTCTGTCTGTCTGTCTGTCTGTCTGTCTGTCTGTCTGTCTGTCTGTCTGTCTGTCTGTCTGTCTGTCTGTCTGTCTGTCTGTCTGTCTGTCTGTCTGTCTGTCTGTCTGTCTGTCTGTCTGTCTGTCTGTCTGTCTGTCTGTCTGTCTGTCTGTCTGTCTGTCTGTCTGTCTGTCTGTCTGTCTGTCTGTCTGTCTGTCTGTCTGTCTGTCTGTCTGTCTGTCTGTCTGTCTGTCTGTCTGTCTGTCTGTCTGTCTGTCTGTCTGTCTGTCTGTCTGTCTGTCTGTCTGTCTGTCTTCGTTCACATCAGTTCTTAATAAAGGTATCATGACTTTTTTGAAAACAATAGTGTTATATCTGATGCTCAATTTGGGTTTAGGAAAGGTCGTTCAATATTATTATTAATATTATTGAATATTGTACAAAACTACTTGAATGAAAATAAGAGATTGTATTGTGTATTTGTTGATTTGGAGAAATAATTTGATTCAATATATAGGCACGGTCTATGGTATAAAATATTTAATATTGATGTCTAAGGTGAAATGCTTAGAATTGATCGTGAAATGTATCAAAAGATAAAATCTTGTGTAAGAAATTGTAATGAATATTCAGATTTTTTTGAATATGCGGTCGGTCTAAGACAAGGAGAAACATTGTCACCGCTTTTATTTTCATTGTTTGTAGAAGATCTTGAACTTTACCTCCAAAGTGATTGTAATTCAGGAATAGTTATTGATGAAATACTTCTGATTTTATTATTATTCGCAGATGATATGGCAATAAATGTAAACAGATCACATGAACTGCAAAACATTTTGAATATGCTTTAGTTTATACAATACTTAGGGTTTGGAAGTGAATATAAATAAAACTAAAATAATAGTGTTTAGAAAACGAGGGGGTTAAGGAATTACAATGGCGAACAGATAGAAGTTGTTGATAAATTTAACTACTTCGGTTCTGTCTTTGATTATACCAGTAACAAGAATTCATTATAGCGAAAGCATTGAAAGCACTGGATTTCTTAGTAATCAATTGTAAGAAATTTAATCTAAAGCCTCGGCTACTAAGTCAATTATTTGATGCTTTTGTTGGTTCTATTTTAAATTACTCATCTGAAATATGGGCTTCACCAAATCAAAAGAAATATAAATTTTGTAAGCAAATCTTGATCGTCCAAATAAGCACGTGATCTACAGGTACTTATGGTGAGTTAGGTCGTTATCCTATGTTCAGTACTAGATACGTACCTATCATCAAATATTGGTTTAAAGTATTATCTACTGATACGCTAGAAATAGAATAGATTTAATCGAAAGATTATGTATTTTTGTGACATTAGAGATATTGAAGATGAATATCATTTTTTATAATCAGCTGTCGGTTATATAATAATTAAGGAAACAATACATTGATCAATATTTTTATTTTAGACCAAACATGTTTAAGTTTATTCAACTAATGAAAAGCCAGGATAAAAATATTCTACTTCCGTTAGCAAGTTATTGTAAAAAAGCATTGGTGTTGAGAAACAGTTTGGTCACCTTTGACATTTGAATTATATTTGTATTTATAAGAAACATTGAATTTAAATGGTATATATATTTGTGTTTGTATTGTGTATTTTATGTAATTATGATATATTTGGACTTATAATGTATGCTTATATATAATTACAATATAAGTGTGTTTATATTGTGTACATATATATGTAAATGTTGACTATGTACATTGTACACGTCGTAATAAATGTTCTGTTCTGTGCATATCGTATATCCAAGTAATGTTATTGACATTTTCATCCGCATGAAAACCACTTGGCTGAATGTAATTATATATTTTGCGCTACTATAGCTTTGGTCAGTAATTATTTAGGTATTTGTTATAACTATGTTCAAATATATAAGACATTGCTCGAGCGCCCACCTGTATTGAGCGACTTTTTTATTAAACGACAATTTAAATTCGCGCCCGAGCGTTTTTACTATATAACTAGAATCTGATAAACGACTTTTCTATAACACGACCAGCGACCGCATTAAAACAGTCCCGACAGGTAAAAAAGATTAATTAAATCCATTAAACGACCGCATGCACTTAAGTCCATGGGACATTTTACACCTTATTCACAACTGCATTCGCGCATTGTCCTTTAAACAATTGAATAAACAATAAGGCGTGATAAATGCGACAAGGTAATTACTCGGCGACACAGTTATAAAACGACGTGTAAATATCGTTGCATATATATGTAGCGGATCCATACTCCAGTGGTAACGCGCTTGACTAGTAATCCAGGGATCGCAGGTTCGATTCCCCGCTCCATCACTGGCAGTATTAACAGTCTTTCGAACAAGACTTTAAAAACCGAGGTCCCGTGTCTGATGCTTTACATCGAGCAGGTAAAAAACCAGGGGTGCTTGTGGAACTGAAGGATCTCCTGTATCATGCGCTATCCTCCAAAAATCTAAAATTACTAACATTCTTCGGGAGGCGTCGCTCATATGGGAAACCGGTGGCGACGATAAATAAACGCAAATACAAACAAAAGTTGCATATTTATATATTCTTTATTTCCGTTTATAAATATATATGTATATATATGTACAGTACAACATAATACAAAAACAATGTATTAACTACACAAAAGTACATTCTGTATATTCTGTTTAGAATTATAAGAGACTATTATTATAACTATCACATCGATTCAATAATATTTACAAGGTAAAACTGAGGATCAGTCGCTAATTGTATATTAAAATTGTAATAAAACATAACACAATACGATAATGAAGTACAAAAAGGGCGAAAATGCGCATCTAAATTAGTATTAGAAAACAATTTATCAGCCTCCATCAGATCGAGAGTAAACTAATTAGCAGCTGATCCTCAGAATATGCAAAATTTGCAACAATGCCAGTAAGAAGACATTATTTACACATATAAAAGCTACGTCTGTGTAAAATATTAAAAAGAAAAAAGAAGGTCGGCGCAATTTGAAGGTTAAGATATGGTGTGCAGCATAAACAATGCCGAGATGTTACGATTGCTGGTCACTCCAGATCCAAAATGGATTTCTGTAAATTCACCGAAATTCAGTGGATTTCGGACAGGTAACGAACCCTTAATCGAAAGGTTAACCAATCCTCGTGAAGGTAACAAACGTTGTTCGGTTTATACAACATTGATATGTAAATAGCAAAACCATGCAAGTACGGCTGCGCCGAAAATGCACACATTATTTAACCATTGAAATAATGACATAACTCTTTAAAACATACTATTATGTCATACGATATATATACATTGCACGTACCTACTATGTACACATATAAAACCAAGGAGCATTCGCTAATCGTTATTGTAGAAACGAATAAAAACTGAATTTCAAAGCGGGTACTAATGCAAAATTAAAAAATGATTTAAGAAATCAATTATCATCCTTGTCAGACCGTAGGTGAACTGATTAACTCCTTGTATGAAAATATAAATTGTCATACATTAACTATAACATAATTCGGACATTGTTTACACAGGTATATTTTTCTACTATTTAAATATCATGACAGTAAGTAAATAAGATTATAAAAGTGTATATTAAGAGATAAAGCCTTCTGTACAAGTGGCGTGCGTATACTACTGTATAAGATGCAATGAAACAAAACACAAATTTCTGTCTCAGTTTCACCACTGAAGGGACATTTACGATAAGATATATTTAATTTTTTATATCGGAGGAATGGGAAGAAGCGGAAAAATAAAGACTACTGTTATGTAAATTAACTTACATGCGCATGCGCAAGGCTAGACTATGTAGTATTACAAATTCTTGCCCAGAAATTGCCACATATCTCCATTGACTGATGGAATACCTAAGTATGTATATATACTAACAATAGACAAAGCACTATTACCACAAGTAAAACTGTAATTAGTACAGTTTACATAAGGTAGGCGAAACTGCATTATATTACTTTTTGAACCATTAACTGTCATGTTATTATGAAAAAACTGGTCAATCACGTAAAGGATTCAAAAATAATTGTAAATCATGAGCATTTTCGGCTAATAAAACATTATCATCAGCGTATAGTAAAATTGATATTTTTTCATTTGCTTACTCAATTCCAACATTCACACTTTTAATACATATTGCTAAGTAATTAATGTACAAATTAAACGACAGTGGTGATAAAATACATCCTTGTCTCAAACCGGAATTAAAGTCAAATCAGTCCGTCTTAAACAAATTCACTTTTACGCATGACCTTACAGATAGATAGATAGATCTTTTTATTTCCTCCATATATGAAGAGCGGAACAAGATATCATTATATACAGTACAAGGATGAAGACAAAACAAACAGGAAAGCAATTAGCAAAACGACAACATGCATATGTACAAATATTAACTAATCACATCATCAATATTCATTGTCAGAAAGAACAGTATTAAATAAGATGACCTAACAAGCTACCATGACCAGGTATATTTAGATGTTTACAGCAAACAACTAAATGGTGTTTTTCAATTTAACAAGCAGCAATGCAATGGACAAAATAATATAGTATGGCATTACAATACAGATCCGACAAATGTATTTCCGAAAACGAAAACAAAGACAAAATGTGAAATACATTATAACTTTTATCTAAGAAATATAGTGAAACTATAGCTTCGTGAAGAACACTATTAATATCTTGGAAAACTCAAGATAAGTTCAGTGAAATACACTAACTTAACTTAATAATATTCTAGATGACAACATTGAATAGTAGATAAACATGTAATATATATATATAAAAGAAGAAAAAACAACAACATGATCATCGGCATCTGGAAATATTCGAAAACGCTATATATGCGGCTGTGCTGGAATATTAGAGCAGAAATACAAGTTGTCACAACAGTGAATACACGTATAAGCCGCTTCTACAAGTTACTCAAACGCACATGGAGTTAGAAATCTGTTCACAGATTGTTACCTTGTAACCATGACAAATTAAAGTGTAATTTATTGTATTAGAGTAAGCTATAAGATTTAAAATAAGAATCACAAATATAACTCTAATTGTTCAATTGGGTATTTAACAAAGGGAAACTACCCTTGAATTTGGGTAACATTGATTACGCCCCATATTAAGATATGGACATAATTATCCCTGCTTAAGGATATTATTATAATTTCAATGCACTGAATAAAACAACTTGGATATAGTGAGTCTGTTTATAACAATACACATTTATGTCAAAAACTAAACTAGTAAACATGTTTTAAATCAAGATATTTAAATATCTCTATCTATACATCGTAGCGCATTGGTAGTAGTGTACATTATACAATTCATTAATGATACATATTTGTCACTCAAGTACAAAAGTTATATAATACGGATCATACGCACAACATTCTCGTACTATTATCGAGTTATACAGACGAGTGTAGTGATTTCATTGCATTTAACATATTATCTCCCATTGATAAAATCATAAACTTTCTTAAAATCTTTACATGTAACAAAAGTGGACTGTTTCAGTGTTTTTCTTGTATCAATTATATTAGTAAGTGTTGAAATCTGATCAATTGTACTACGTTTTTTCCTGAACCCATCCAGCTCATCTTCCAATTTATTATTACTTTCGACCCATTTGCTCAATCTTTCATTCAGAAGGGTACACTATATTTTATAAACCACAGAAGCAAGTGATATACCTCCATAAGATCGTGGATCCCAATGATCTAAAGACGAGGATTTAGGTATAGGATGTATAATGCATTTGGACCAGATAGAAGGCACCGTTCCGCTACTTTAACAAGCATTAAACAAAGAATGAGCGGGAGTCTTAAATGTAAAGGGATTACACAGCATAACGATCATAATTTCTACAAGAACCAAGTAACGACGTTGCTTGATGTCTCCGAGTTTTTACATTACGATGTCCCGAGAAGAAATATGCGAGAATTTTATCTTTACTTGAAAGGTCGTTGTGCTGACAAACTTCTTTATACTCACTGGGAGAATGAAAATCTCAGACAAAAACACATTACATAATTTAACACTGGGTTCAAATGTGTAAACACTCACTTTGTTTCGTATGTAATCCTTTTTAAAGACCCCGTAAAATGATTGCCTTATGATAAAAAAAACGTTTATTACAATCAACATGTTTTAATACGCACAGACAATAAAGTTTTAGCATTATTCCAGTTCATAGCTGTCAAATCTTTGCCGTCACAGAATTCATGACGTCACGCCATATGCAGATTCGTGTTACTGAGATGAAGACGCTGTACAGTTATTTATTTATAGACTGAAAACTATTATTTACCGTGTAAATATGTGTGTCTGTGTTTCGCCTTTTAGTTTCGCGTGTGTAATAATAATTCTGCTTTGTACTGTACATGCTAGTTAGAAATGAAACATATATTGGTTGCCTTTTGGATAACATTAAAGACCACCTCAATAAGAAGACCAGTTTTCAAGGGTCCCAATGATGGTCGTATTATAGAGGTTTTACTGTATATGCAACACTACGAGCAGTAAAGCATTGATATAAAAGTACTAACATATTTTCCAATGAAGCATTCAATTCAAAAATAAGGCTTAACCACAGGTGTATATAATAGAAACAATAAATGACGACTTAAATCCTTGACCTCTGTCTTGGCAAAAAACGAAATGCTGCAACATAAATATACCACTAAATTGCGATGCCTCATAGTTGGTCCGATCAATTTTACTTTCGATTATTACTTTTAAAGTTAAAGTAATTTAATTCACGATCATATAATATCTGGACACATCTAAATATTGATTTACGTTAAATGTGTAGCCTAGCTGGATATGAACGCTTTTACGCTTCATTGTTTTGGTCTATCTACAATTTAGTAGTGATATTTTCTTTGTTGACAATGTTGGTGTTTAAAAGGTCTGTATCCATTGCACTTGGTTTATTTTCAACTATAATGTCTTCAGTAACGTCTTGATCTTCTTCTTCGGTTGCAATCTGATTAAACTCTTGTTCATTTCGATTTTCACAGGATAAGAGCAACTCTAGAAGAAGTCCAAGCTGGTCCCTGAAATATTCGTCATATATCAAATGAATTCAAATGAGATATAAGACAGTTGAAGGACAAAAACGATCAAATATAAAAGTACATCCGAATATGTTGTGCAAACGTTGTAATATGTGTAGTGCACATACAATGTCTTTTGACGTTTAACCGGGCAAGTTTGAGTCTATGCATTATATTTTACTGCCTCATTTTATTGTCAGTTTGTACTCATTACATCTGCTTAAAGTGACCAAATTATTTGGTTATAACTAGGGATGTAAACGATTAACCGGTTAACCGTTCGAACATGCGGTTACCGGTTAGTAAAATCACTAACCGGTTAATAGTTTATTTTTTATGAAAACATATAGTTTTTGGAGAAAAAAACCCCGAAAAATCTCGCAAATATAGCCGTTGTCATAGATCTCTATACTTTGTCCCTGAAAGGTGTGAAACCGCAGCATAAGGGGCCAAAATCAATCATCCGTAACTAACAGTTTGACACGTATGCGTTTGCTACAAATGTTTAATGAAAATGTCAGTTAATTGTCTTTAATGACAGTCGTAAAACTCGTTTGGGTGTTCGTGAATTTAGACATAATTATTTAAATAGACAGATAACGTATATTGTTATTGTACTAAAGATTGTGTTTTAGCATTGTTGCATGCGAATGGAGGAAAACTGTCTGTTATGTTAAATGTGATTTGGAATACATTAATTTATAATATATCATATTCTAATGTTTTCATAAAAATAATTAAAATGATAGAAGTTTCTTTTATGAATTATGTTCAGTACTTAACAGAAGTAAAACCTTATCCGAAGTAACACTAACGTCACAATATTGGTCTAGTCATGGTATAAATATACACGACAAAATACGAACGAATGTCATGTTCGGTTAACCATTCGGAAGATTAAACGGTTAACCGGTTAGCAAAATAACCGAATATTGACATCCCTAGTTATTACAGAGACCGGACCTGATCCGAATGTTTTCAATAGTTTACAAACACACACAAACATGCCACCCACACTGTGCTTCTAGATCAGCCACTTCTATACCGTGAACACCGAGTATAGTTGTTCTGCCTACTGAACGACATATATAAGGATTATTATTATTATGTTGTTTTACGATGCATCGACAACTTAGGTCATCTAGAGCGCAACAAAGGTAAACAATTGGTGAAACTAAGAATTGTTAAGTGATATAAAAGATGTAAATATAGTGGGTAAAATTGGGATAAGAATGGTAAGAATATATTTTATGTGGTGAGGTGGGTGAGGCAATCCTCATTCAGGGGTAGAAACTGAGTTTTGAAAGGTAACAAGAATGTACCGTAAAATATATATTTGTAAAGTATGTAGGTGTGAATTAAAAAGGATCATAGCTTGTTGTACAAGCCAATCTCTTTGATATAACTTATATTTTTTCCAACTTGTATTGTCTCAAAGAGACTTTTAATGTCAGTGGTATTGAAAAATTGGGAGCGGACTGGTTGAAGGTCAACACAGTCGACAAGAAAATGTTGTACTGTGAAAGGTGTATGACATGGAATACAGGCACAGTGTGGGGGGTCGTACCCCTCTGTAGTGCGACAGCTGGGGAAATTCTAGCCCCCCCCCTCCAGCTGGGGGGACAGATATAAGGAAAATTTACTCACTTAATTTTCAGAAGAGTTAATGCTTGACGATTCATTCTATTAGAATCCTGTCTGTGTAGAAGAGTGAGTTCGCTAAGAGTTTCTTTTTGACGAGCCATTCTGTGTTGAACAGTGAGTATATTCATTTTGTGGTTTTCCAAAGAGTCCCAAATGTCTCGTGTGTATTTGTTCATTTCATTTAATGGAGGCGATTTCCATTTCTCTAGTACATCTTTAACACCATTTATAACTTCAGATGTTACGTAATGATTACTTCTGAAGTCCTGCAATATAAATAGTTTATACAATGAAATATAATAGTTATGAAAATATGTCAATCCTTTTATGTAAAAATTGTGTATTATGTATGCATATTACCGAGTGGTTCTAAGGCGTGGGAACGGGATGTAGAAGGTAGAAAGCTAATGGGTGTGTTACTCTTTCAATTCTCACTATGTAAACATTGTAACAATGTTAATACGTTTATATTTAGCCTGTCGAAACAATCCGATTAAATTCGATAAAAATCTGATTTTGCGGTATTTTTGGCTCAATTTACTTTTTATCTTAATATGTTTCTGTCCACCAAGCCAAGTTTAATGCACACAAGTAATTTCACGAATGCTTGGTTGATCTTAAATTTTCCTCGCCTATTTTTATTACATAATCTGGTGTGTGGGGAGGTCCAGCTATGTGAATATGACCTTCCCGAGGTACTCTCACTTTCTAGCTATTGATCACATTCAGTGCAGGTCTTTTATGATATAAACAGCTATCAGTCTCTATGTATTGACAATTAGACCGACAATGCCTTACTTCTCCAATGCGATAGCTATTTAAACTTATACCTCCCCAACTCCTAATCTTTTTACTGGGATCTGTGTGGGGAGGCACTGTCTTGACCATTTGGTGTTCCCTGTAACAACCAAATCATGCCTCTATGTATTAAATGTATGTGCTTATGCTGTGAAAAAATACAGTTCGTTATATAAGGAATCACCTTGGTGCGTAATATGCTGTTTAACTCCACTTTCGCTGTAATCCAAGTTCTGTTAACTTCCAATCCACGTTGAGCATCTTGTTGTACTTTCTGATATGTATCCGATAGTTGGGCAATGAGGATGTTGAGGAGTACAACGATACATGTGAACAAGAATACCCCCATGATGATTAAACTGGCAGGTCTGTGAATGTAAGATTAGGTACGGGTTTGTTTAAAGCTAATACACTGACATAATATGCAACATTAAACAACTGTACCGTAGATTTTTTAATTTCATTACCCAAAATGTCCTTATATTTATGTAGGATTTGAAGAGAAATACAATTCACTATCCTAGTATATTCACTGGCTACGTTTTGCTTGAAATTATGTTGAAAGGGTATAGCGCTTCACTACCGACCAAAAGACAGCTAGTTCGAGCACGGCGTTGAACGGGGTTTAATTGTAAACAGCTCAATTTCTAAATTTGGCCCGTGTGCTAGATGGTAATCTTGGAAGCTGTCAATTGTAAAAACCAAAATTTCAAGCACTAGTTAATTTCTCCAAATGATGAGCATACAATGTTTCCTAACAATTTTCGAAAATAAAAACTACATGCCTTGTTCTAGGCATGTTGATAGCTGTATCTTTACAAATCTTTACTACTTACGCAAAACCATCTGGACCAGTATATTCAACAACTGGAGCCGCTTCTGTCAGTGTACGTATGCCGACAAACAGTATACCCCAAAAGGTGCTTAAAATCACAAATAAAAAGTATGGTCAATTCGAATGTTGAAATTTTCCAATCAAAGTAATACTCCAAAGTAGTAGTAAACATACTAACTGAACGTATAAGAAAATATAATGTTTACCTCCGTTGATAAACAGAATGAGCAATTGTAACAAACACCACAGCCTCTCAAGATGAACAACCAATGGAAAATTCAAATTGCGACTGACGTTACGAGGTTGCTATTCCTGTGAGGAATGTTTAGGAGAGCACTGTTTACTAAAAACATAATTCCGTGTAAACGTAAACTAAGTATATACATAAATACATGTCACAAGCGGCAACGATCATAAACATGTCAAGCATATAGTCTGTTTTATCAGTTCTAAAGGTGCAGTCTAGAAATACTCAGTGTTCACTGTATCGTCTATGCTGAAGAAAACTGATATCAACAGGATAAATACCAGACGAAAGGTACTTTGTGACAAACAATTATAAAAAAATAGAACAAATACAAAACGTAATTATCAAAACACTTTTAAACCCGATGGTCACCGTCCAATGGATAATACTTGTAAATTTTAGAGAAAATAAATGTACAGTATTGCATTGAATTAATACCTTGTTTCGATATGCTTATCTAGATTACCATCCCCTTTTAAGGACAGGTAGAAAGAAACACTAAAAGCCAGAAGTATAATGAGGAACAGAGCCCCAAACTGCAAGAAATCGTGTTGTAGTGCTTGTCCCAAAATTTGAGCGTATGCTCCGGTTTGTCTGAAATAAAGAACAAACATGTCATTTGACCACGAAAATGTATGCGATAGCCGAACATCAGTAATATTGTTCGGATGTCCTTTTTGATTCAGTGCGTTAATCGCTTTGTATAGCTATATTACATCAATTGAAACATACAATACAGCAGGAGACTGATAAAGTCCGTTAAATATTTATGTTTTAAAACGAATACATGAATAAATACTTTAAAGTATTACAACATTTCGTGTATCACTAAACAATATTTATTTTCACTGTGCACATATTTTTGTTATGGGGACTTAAGTCACACAAACAATAGTGACTACTCCAGCAGCCTTGTTGAGGGAAGACTCCCTGTACCACTTCTATGAGTGTTAGCATACGCGGGCAGTTCTCGTTGAACCTTACAAGAAACAAATGTTATGTCAAACAAACCTGAACACGGCAGCATATTTGAATATCCTGATGGTCCATAGAAGATATCCAAATGCGAACACATACCATTCAGCATTAGTGTGTGTAAATCTAAGGGCAGGAACAGTCAACAGTAGAACAGATGATGCAAGATCGAGCCAGTTGAATTTATCATGAAAATATTCCGTACGGTGCCTGCAGAAAATATGTGTATGGAATATAGTGGCATTGGCATTGGCATTTTTCATGTTGACATCTGTAGTAATGTAAAGCCGACATTTGGTTTCATAGGTGAATCAGGTAGGTCATCGATCGACGCTTAATGTAATAAATATACAGGTACCTGTTAAACAGAATTATTTTTATTGAATATGTCACGTAGGTATTTCATAAAACATATATTCTTTCCAGTGATTTAGATAGATTATGTTTGGTTATATATTACCTGCATAGTTGATATATTTCTTTAAATAGTGTCATACAAATCATGACAAGGAAAACAACTTCTAAAACCGCTCTAGCTATTTGTAATGAACCGTTATATACTGTGGCATCTTTGACTGTCACTGACACAATAGCGGAGAATGTGATGCAAAACAATGAGAACACATACAAAAGTGTACTGATTCTGAAATTGTAATAGGAAACCACGTGGTCGTTTGTGACGTCATTGTGCTTCTGCAGAAAATTAAGGTAACGTTATAGTTACGAACATAGCGCTGTACACACGGCTTACTTTATCATACCCCTGGTCAAGCATCTATTACATGGTGCTTTCGGTTTCTAAACACTACCAGAAACATTCAGCAACAAAGCTTCGCTAAATGTCTTCGTTGATCAGAACGGTACATTATTTCTCCCCCATTACCAGTTGAGGTACATCTCATTTTATCGACTTAGCAACAACATTTTTAACAAATAGTGAAACTTCTTTCTCATTTATCTGAACAAATGTGACTTTTGTAATCCGCTGCAAAATCTTTGTTCGCTATGCTTGGCACTGAACTATATAAGCAAAATATCTTATACAATTAGAATCCCTTACTTCAAGTGTTACTCTCCTGGTTTTAATTACTTTTCATTGATATCGAACCATAAGCTCTAGAAACACCAAATTATCTTTCACGTCCTTGCTCTCATCAACGACGTGATAACTGTTGCACGAGTAAAACATCGTATATATATAGTGTTATTAACCAGGGCCGTGGTCAGTATGTGTACGCAAACAATCTAGATGGTCTTAGGGCATAATACCCCGGAATTACCCGTTTTCTAGAACATTTGTGGTGCAATCTGGTAAGCAATATTTTAAAATAAATTCAGAAACTGAAGAAATAACTTACACAAATCTGTTTTGAGCGTATGCATTCCATTTTCTCCTTACTAGCAACCTTACTGTGTCGTGATACACAATATTCTGAAGTGTACATTTAATTCATTGACATGTAAATGGTTTTTTTAATACAACAGCTTTCATGTATAGTCAGAGAAAATGCAATTTAAGTCACAATTTCAACAAACCCTAAAATATTTTACAGTCGTACTTTATTTAAAATAGCAACGTATGTCGATACGTTTAACAAATCTGGAAAAACATGCTGACCATGGCTGATGGACCTATATCATAAAGTTTGACACCATGCCATAAGATATTGCGTGTAGAAACTGCGCATTAAATGACAGGTCCATGAAATTACTAGCGTACTGAACAACATGGAAACGATATATAATGTCGTGACAATACATAAACACTCAATGTATATATGCATATGTAATTTCTCCGTGTATACATACTTTGTTGCCTTGTTTCGCAATAATCTGAAAGGGTGACTTGTTAGAACTGTCAAACGAACGATTCTTAGGAGGTCGCCCACATGCATCGCTTTCTAAAATGTTGTAATACACACGAAGACTGTTGTCACATCCTAATGGTTCCAGCATACAATCCAACACTGACAGAATTGTTTGCTGTAAAACGAAAACAAAACCAACCAGTTCGCGAAAGTTAGGAATATTAACCCTATTGTCGGTATTCGAACAAAAAAAGTACATAAAACTTTGATGCACATACTTTTAATTTGCCAGCTTCGAAATCCATTACAAATATACACTTTGCACATTTTCAACATTAGGTACTTCGTCGAAATATAAGCACAGACACAAATGTACACATTTGCTCCTATTGAACAGACGGGCAACCAGAAATATTAATAAAATGTGGTAAATAATACAACAAATATATATTTTCATAATTACTTTCCAAATTCTAACTGAATTGATTAATTAATTTTTAAAGTTAGTCATATCTGTCGAATCGGAGTACCAGCATCAATCATACCGACGACCCTGGTACTCTCTTCAGTGGTCTTTGAATGCATCTGTTCTGTTTTTCGTGTTGGACATACAAAGTGGGTTGCATTAAAATGAAATGTACCGCTTACTACACAGTACACGTGATTCTCGTGCCAAAGTTGAAAATCGTACTCGCCGTCGCTCGTGGTCAACCATGACAATTAAAAGGTATTTTCTTTGTGAAAGTTGATAGAGTATTAATAGAGTATTATGTATAGTACTTGAATGCCAAATTTTAACTCGGCATATAAAACAGTTTTCTTAAATGTGTATTTTATTACATGGACGTTTAGAAAATTAGTTCAGCGTAGTTGTATTTAGACAACTAGATGTGTTTTTCATATGAATTTGCATCTTGGGACTCCGTATCCGTAAAACATTCCGTCATTAGACTTTGGTTGTTGCGTTAAACCAGGGCTAGTACATACCGGGTTATGAATCGGACGGTGTACCATAGTTTATCATGCCTCGGATGATCACGTGACTCACTACACATCGGGTGCCATTTGCAAATTAATGTTTTGTTATAGCGAAGACAAAATGTAAAAGCAACTAATTAAAACGCATTCCTTTACAACTTTATTGATTTTTTCTGGATGAGATATGTATTGCTCCGTTGAAATGTATATATTTAAGACCTCGCTATGCGTAATTAATTCCTAATTAGCGATTCGAATGTGAGGCGTAAAGACTTATGAAAAAAAATGGCGGACGGTCAATTTTCTTTTATCAGGTATTTTGTAAGCGTTATAATGGTATAATTAAACAATTAAAACTGTTCAATTACTAGAAAACACAAACTCATATTTAATGTTTTGCTTTGCACTAGGTCATTAGTGCTCAAATTGTCCAGTTATTAAGAAAGAATCAGTGAATTTGGCTAGTTTTTGAGTAGTGCGAAAAAAATGGCTTCCAATTTGAAAATTACGTCCATGATTATGTGAAGAATAGCAGTCTAATACGCCTTGTATCACATAAGATGTTAGTGTTTTTATGCAAAATAAAGACAGTTTGGTGACGTGCATGTAACATAAATCGTGTAATAGTACTTTTAATTGCTTTTTAATTTGTCGGAAAACTGATATTTCTTCTTTTGAAAGTTCACTGAATTTGTCAATTGTTTTATATATATATAACTTTATTTCCTCCAGATATGGAGAGCAAAATACATGTACATTCCAAAAATTACAAATAACATACGTACATATATGTAAACATACACGCATATACATACATGTATATAAATCGTAAATACATGTATAAATCGTAAATTTATACTTAAACATACATACATAGACACACATACATCCAAACATACATACACGCATACCCGTACGCACGCGAGTACACACACGCCCACGTACCTTTGCACTCACGCACACATGTAATATCCGTAAGTACAACAAACACTCATGTATGCATACATACTTATATATACTTGCATACTTACGCATATGTAAACGTGCTCATACACCAACCTATACATATAGACACATGCATATATTATGCATGTACAGATATTAAGCAATTAATATTAGTTACATAAAGCATAATATGTAAGTAAGTGGGCTGACGCCATCACTTACAGCAGCTCACGTAGTCTTATATAAGATAAACTGGTATTCGAAATCATAAGCCCAAGGATCAACCCTTATAACATGTGATATTCCACACTATATACACTCAACGACACTTCTAAGTCCACACTTCGATTTTCATGGCTAACTTCGACATTTGTTGGAGTATTTCGATCAGCAGCAGTAAAACTGTCACGGTTGAGCGGATTCGTATCCGATTGTTATTTTTGTTATGTTTTCATATAATAAAATATTTTGTTAAGATTGTGACCAGGTTTTATATAAAAATACTCCAACAAATCTCGAAGTTAGCCATGAAAATCGAAGTGTGGACTTAGAAGTGTCTTTGAGTATAGTAGAAAGCCTAGACTGCGAAATCGAAAATGCTAGACCATCATCAGTGTGGATAAAATATTAAGGTAACAAACAACCAGAACATACTAATAATTTCAGTCACATAATAGCTATGCATAAGCACATACATAAGAAGCAATTTGGTATTGTTCTAGACTTCGACAGTGAGTTGCTATTGCTAGGCTTAAGATAAAATCACACTGTTCAATAGGTGACATGGACATTAACCTGGTGAGTTGATTGATGTCTAAACTTGTAATCATGGTGTCCCACAATATTTGCCGTTTATGTTCATTGCCTCGACAAAAACAAAACCAGTGTGTCAAGATGTCATCATTCAATACTCCACACTTTTGGCATATGTTTATATATTTTCTTGAAAAGTGTTTCGAAACAGCGGACATCAGTTTGTTGACCATATAAGATAATCGAGGGTTATGCCGTAAAAGGATCCACAATGTACATGGGTTATCATTCCTCAATATTATCCCCAAAGTAAATGCATTTGGATACCGACCAACAACAGTATCATAGCCTAGCGTCCGTGCATGCGACGTAACATTCAATGTCAATATTGTTTTCCATGCATATTTAGATGGAAATCTTCCTTCTGTGGTATATTCATGTAGATAATGAGAGAGGTTGTATTTCTTCAGCAGACGGTATATATCCGGAACGAATCCACGAGTTAGTCGATCATAATTAAAATAATGTATAATTCTGTCATTAAATATTCTCTTGGCAAGATATGTATTTGGCAAACGACATAGTTGACACAAGAACTGCAGTTTCCTCCGATCTATGATTGTTACTATGGACTCAGCTATAAAGTGCTTTAGAAATCACCACAGCAGTGTACATTATACGCATTAAAATTGGATTCAATCCGTACGGGTTAATACCACTATTGAGAATACTAAGATATGTGCCTCTCAGTTTAGTGCAAGCATCGTTAACGACTGATCTTGTGGACAAAAACTTATCACATTTGACTCCAAGATGAATGTACTCAGTTGCTTCCTTGATGACACTATTACCAAGTTTAAATTGTTTATTCGGTATAGAATGTCCACGTTCATTAAATACAACCACAGCACACTTATCAGGATTATAACTGTAGCGCCATTTAATTGAATAGTTATAACAGATATCAAGCATGGCATTTATTCCCTTAAATGAGTAAGAGATCCGTAACATATCATCCGCAACAATAGGAGAACTTAGACGCGTATCATTCAAGCAGATACCATAGCCGCTTTCTCCAATTCATTAATAAGTCCATTGATATATAAAAGATACGCCTTGCATGACATTAAACCAATCGGAGTATTTTCCCCGGTATTGATACAACTTGACATATTAGAATATAGTTCTTTAAAAGCGAGAAATGATGTAGCATCAATATATGTTTCGAATAAAAGCTTGTAGAGCAACCCATCGTGCCATACGGTATCGAACGCTTTCCTACCGTCCAAGAAGCTCACATATACTTTTGAATTTTGTTCTCGTGCAAAATTAATGCTTTCGCGTAAAATGAAAGATGTCATTAAACACGACAGACCATCTTGAAATCCTCCTTGTTGTTTATTTATAATGCTAATTATGTTGTCTTTTGATCTGTGTAGTAGGATCGATTCAAAAAGTTTCAACACAACGGAAGTTAAAGTGATTGCACGATAATTGTCGGGATTGTGTCTTTCCGCTTATTTCCACCTTTGTGTAATGTTACGATAACACCACGCTTTAAAGAGTCAGGGATAAAACTATACCGTAACATCCATGTGAACATATTTGCAAATATTGGTGATAAAATGTCTTTAGCATAAATTAGGTGTTCATATTGTTTTAAATCATATCCACTTGCTTTTCCTTTTGTCAATAGCTTCACGAACTACTTCCGGTAATACAGTGGCAGTATTGTCAGGGTTCATATCACGGACACTACCATTCAATTTCTGCACCACATAGTTCCCCCAATTGCTGTCTCAAGAACGTTCAACAGAAGGCGTGTATAGGGTTTTAAAGTAGTGATTCCAACCCTCTGTTATGCAATCGCGATCTCTTACAATTTGGTCATTAAATTTCATGCTTGCTCCGGATATGTTCTGATTTTTCTTCCTCTTAGCGTTAACCAATTTCCAGAATTTGTAGGAGTCAACTTCAGCCGTGTGGTCAATCTCGTAGTTCAATTGCTGTATATATTGATTAATATAATATATATGCGTTCTCTTGAAATCACATTTGGCTTTTTTTATAATCACAATACACCACACTGTCTGTATTTCGAGGCCGTCCCTCCCCACACCATGTACGCCTAATATACTTCATTTTCACATGCGCGTCAGCCAACTCTTTACACCAGCATGGCTTTAGAAAGACTAAATGTTTGTTTTTCGGCACTGATGGCGAAGCATATGAGACAAGTTTATCAGATATAAGAGCATAAGCATTTTCAACACCAGTCATATTAAGTTCACAGTGCGATAGCTGCTCAAGATCACCATCAAGTAATAATAGTTCATTGTAGTTATTAACATGTTCTGTAATACATGTTGACCAATTGACAAAAGATTGACTGTAATAATCATTATCATACATCACATAAACAGGAATATTGAATACACACACAACCGGTCTATGTCTCGAAACATTTGAACAATCGTCATCCAGAATTTCACATTGATACCCGTGAATGCCATTAACATGTGAGAATTTAAATAACATTATACTGTCTTACTTAAGATGATATTTTTCCTAAATCATAATTGATTTGTTATGTAAATATAAAATAGAGCAATTAATTGTCGGCTGCTTAGAGCGTGTTATCTACGATATCGTGAAATTTACGCATAGGTAAAATCGCGAGCCGAGGCAAGATAAATCGATAAGAGATAGAGTTATATAGTCCGATTCATAACCCGGTATGTACTAGCCCTGGTTAAACAAATCAATACAAATGTTCGGTTGTGACCCAGAACCCGTAGACCACCTTCTATTGGGTAGGGTAGTAGTATGCTTGCTCTGCATCGATTGGAGAAAGCAAAACAGTGTATCGACTTTATTATCAAATTGTCAAATTATTACCTGCATGTTTGTCTCAGATTGCAACAGAACATGTAATGAACATTCAGCCTCATCAGTATCGCCAGTAAAAATACTTCGAACACTGAAAATACATTATACAAGTACGACATGATAATATAGTCGTGTCAACAGTTAGAACGCGTATACAATATTCAGAGTTCGGGTTTTCAAACACTAACCCATAGCCATGACTGTGACTGAGAAAATGGGACCAAATGAGCAAAATTGACTTTTTTTAGTTTTTTGCATATTGTCAAAGTATAATATCTTAAAGGTATACCAACACAATTTGGGAGTTCTATTTTCACCCTTTCTTGGTATAAAAAGTGTTTTTGTAATATAGGGGTGCGAGCTATAACAACACTTATTCATTTAAAAAACATTTTTAATCTAGTTTTCGCATGTAACAAATTACACTACCTGATCAACATCTACTAAATCATATGTCCCCATCTCAACAATATAAATCAATAAGACTAAAAATCTTCAAAAAACTACCAAAACATGGTTGCTATGGTGACAATCAATTAGACTCATGAGTAGAAACTTTGATTCTGACTGAAAATTTATAAACATAACATTGATAAACACTTATATTGATAATATTTCATACAACGTACATGAATAAAACAAACTGAGGACTGTTTCAATTATTTGTTGGTATTAAAGGGACTCGACTCCAGATTCTAAATTGCAAAACAATAAATAAATTGTTTCAAAAACCGATTTTTATCGTCTTGTTCGTTCGATGACAGTAAAATAAGATAATTGATTGATTAACATGATCGAAAAGTTATGAAATTACGCCAGTTTTTTACTTTTTTCCTTCGCAAAATCTACTGCGTTACTAACGATATAAAAATTAAAAATAGAACCAGCGCTAAGGATTATGGGAGGTTTCAGCAATTTGCACTGGAATTCCGCGCGTGCGCAGTAAATTGTAAACAGACTGACAGCCTTCGTGATGCCTGCTAAACAAACGGCTATTGCTAAAATGTGTACGCAAACTAGTCACAAAAACTGTTTCGGCTGACAGAATGGGAACATCGGGGACGAGGTGATCTTGTGGATTCAAGAAAATAGTGTTTTGGAGCGCAAAACGATTCAACAGTTGAAAAATGCGTGATAGACAGGAAAGAGAGGGATTTTGTCAAAATGATTGTTATCGTATTGAACGTAAACAATATGTTGTCAACTTTCAAGTTGTTGTATAATTCGCTAAAGAATGTATGGTAGACTGGAGTCAGCTTCGTAAATTAACAGTACCCCACCCTCCGAAGATCAATATACGTTTGTGAAGGATACTTTAAATTTGTGTTTAATTCGCTAGACTTGTAATCCAGATGACCTGGGTTTGATTCCCTCATGCCTCGATCAAGAATGACAATTTCTCCTCACACATGTATATTATTTTAGAGTTAATGAACTCTGGTGATTATGAAAGTAATTTAAAGGGGAAGGGCTCGAACCCACTACCCCCTAAATACTAGTACGGCGCTCTATACATAGTTCCCACATCTACAATATTAACCTCCCTTGTTCTGAATTGTCGGCCATTTTGGAAGGCAAATTTCCTTAAAGTCTATGGCGAATATAATGTAAACGATGATTAACTAATCCGATATATAAAAAATAACTCATTCATTATGCTCATGTGGGCATTTGACTCAGTAAGTTGACAACTATGCCCACCTTGTTATTGATAATGTTTGGTTTGTAAAACATAAGACCTTTATGTTTTTATGTATATGTTATTTACTTAGGGTGAAGTTTGAATGATCAAGCTCTAACACAGAAGACATACATGTATGACTATGATCTTGTTTATGATTTGGATGACCCCACATATCACTTTTATCAGCCAGAGGAGTATAGAGAATAATAGGTTAGTGACGTAGAATGAGAAAGTTTATCAGGCAAGGCGGAGGAATTTATCGGGTGAACCGAAGGCGAACCCGATAACTACCGGAGCCGAGCCTGATACACTTTCTCATTTCACGTCATTAACCTATTATTCTATTTATCCTGTCACTTCTTGTGTTAAGTAAGGGGGAAATACCTTTAATTGTACATACTAACGAGTTACATCCCCCTTAATTATGACGTAATTATTTATGTGACGTTTTGAATAACTTGTGACATATTGAATATAAGTGTGGTTAGCACCTTAAGCCGAGAGAAATAGTTCCCATGAGTCTGACACATTTTAGTGGCAATATGAACTTATCTGCGTTTGCGAACATTTGATGATCATTAAAAAATAATCATTAACAAATCTAAGAATTTGCAACAATTTAGTAAGAGTCAAAAATTATAATTAGTTCATACGCAATTTCCCACGGTTTGTTTACAAATGATGAGAAATGTCAAGCGCCATAGAACAGGTGAAAAAAGTGATATTTACATATATTTCATTTAAAACTGCACTAGAAAACAAGGAATTAATCTGTGGATTCAGTCTATCAGTGTCATTTACGATTGCAATGGAATTTTCGGCACAAATCGATGAAACCGGACTAGGATTCTAATATTGAGAAGATGGGTGGGGTACGTACTGCTTTTCTACTGATCAATATGTTATTTCCATGAGAAACTCGACCGCACGGTCAGCCCTGATAAGTTCAAACGCAGATGGGCCCAAATTTCCGAAATGATGTTGTTCCAATGATGTAAACAGCCGATAATTTGTTTCACTACATTGTTTACTACGTGTTCCAGTAAGCACTTACATTCGGGTCAAAATTCAGATTGGGTTTGTCTAATAACGGATAAGATTAAGCACCGCTTGAATGAAATAGAACAATTTTGTGGAATTTAACATTTTATTATATGGATTATACAATAAATATGAAAAGTGTTTTAGTATTCAGTTGAAAAATCCATTGTTTTAGTAAGTCCGTAAAAATGATAACATACTTAACTCAAAATAGTCCGGCTAGTCACGTGGTCATGTGACGTGAGATAAAAGTCATGTGACCAAGTGACCTGATAAAGCAAAAAATATCAGGCACCCTGTTATCGGGTCGAAATTACAGCAAGTGACAGGATAAAGGATATTTCCAGTGTGTGAGGTAAACATAGTGAATTGTTATTTTAAGATTTTCATCTGTTAATTAAGTCAAATAACATTTTGACAAACATGATTTTATGACATTTCTGCTCTGATTTTAGATTATGTCATTTCTAATCAATAACTGGAAAATGAGGGTCTACTACCGACTCACTTCATATTATGATTGTCTGAAAAGTAATTGTATACCCGCTTCACAGATGTATATAGGAATCAAGTGTGTTGTCTGTTTCTTAGGTCAGTTTAGATATCTTGTAAAGTATGTTTTTTTATGCTTTTCTTTTGTTGTTAAAGCTATAATAATCATGTTCTTTTGTCTTGTTTTAAACTTTGTATTGAGTTGGTAATAAGCATAAGTCCTTATAAGAAGTACAAAAGCCTTCAAAAGCACTTGAATTGTGTGTCAAACGTTCTGTATGAACCACAGTTACTTGAAACAAACTTTTTTAATGTTCTATATATGGCCTATTTACTATAATATTCTTATTACCATGAACCATGATAGGAAAATATTTGTTAAAAAATAAAATGTTTGTTGGTACAGAATGTTTTACATGTCATAGGAATATTAGTAAAGCTATGTATAAGTAAATCTGGTGAGTAAAAAGCATTGGAGCTAATCATGATTATTTTAAATGTAGGTTGCATGTATGGAAGACAAAAGATTTTGGGGCCGAATATAAAGAAAATTTAATATTGTGAGTTTCAGTTTGTCAGTCTTCATCAGGAATACTATTATAAAACAACAGAAACAAGAAATATATTTTAAAAAGATGGTCGGCGCAACTTGAAGTTTGCAAATTGGTTGCACTCTCTAGGTTAAATTTTGTTGTACAACATAAAAAATGTCATTCAATTACGATATACTACAAATACTCGGAGTACTGTAATCAATCGTAACTTCTTGGCGGAGTCAATAATGCCGAGGTGTTCCGAATGAGACGGCATTATAAATAACTCCGTAGTGTGACCATAGACACAGTAGGGGTCAACAAAAATGCCTATAAGTACCTACGTGTACATGGTGACTGATGACCCTATAAACAATATTACTTATTGTGTCAGTCGTGAACTCACACATCCATGTTAATAAATTTGTAACATAGCGATTTATCTGATTAAAATAATATAAATGTTCGCGACTGGTACATAAAACCAAGAAAGTCTTCTTAACATTTTACTCCATAGATACGCCGATTGACGCCTCTACCGTATCTCCATGCAGACCCCTTTTAACGCCTCTACCGTATCTCCATGCAGACCCCTTTGAACGCCTCTGACTTTCTGACCAACATTTTGGGTTACTACATAAAGTTTTTGCATAAACTACATTTAAAACATCACAGGTAGCGATTTTATGCTGCACTCGCGGAAGTGTAATTTCTTCACATACTCGTGGCAAGTTTCCAATACATTTTCGGATTTTTATAATAAGTACCGTAATTCTAACTTACCCTAATGCAAAGAGCAATCTTGTTAGATTATAATTCCACCAAAAATATATGGTTAATAATAAAAGTTAATCCATAAACGGCGATCAAACAATCCATTTTCAGACATTTTTCAGAACACGATTGCATCATTACTATTTTAAAAATGTCGGTCATTTTCCGAAAATGACCATTTCATTTTGGATATTTTCATTTAGTTTAATTGTACTAATACACTTCCTTGTAAACTATATATTTCAAAAGAATTCTGTGAAAAACAAACTGGGTTTAATTATCTTAAAAATGTGTAAAGATCCACTAAACAAAGGATGTAGATCACAAGTGCCTGTCGTGTAATTGTCTAGACAAGTCGGCTATTTCCCCATCACAAATGTGTGAAAAATCAATACTAAGTAGGTCAAATCCAACACCAGAGAATTCCCCGTGGAAATGAATAACAAGGCTACTGCTACTCACTGGATAAATCTGGATAAATCTTGAAATACACTATAGTAAATGTTAACCAATTTGCTTCAATGTTACAGCTATTTTTAAATTGAAGAGAAAATGCGCGAAATTGCCTTGGTGGTTAACCTAAGATTTGATTGGTTTACAGAACACTGAATATATAATTAGCAAAACCATGTTAGTACGGCTGCGCCGAAAAAATGGTGTAAAGTAATAGCTATTTCTGTTGAACTATATATAATAAAACCACACTGAGACTAGTGATGGATAATCGGACAAGTTTCATTATGGATAACCGAATTGGACATAATCGAAACATTAAGTTTTTTAGTGTAAGTGCAATGCTCACAGTTAATTTCATTTTTACAACTTTATATATCTATTTTTTCTACATTTAACAGCAATTAGGTTTTAGACACTCAATCTTATGTCATAAAATCATTTCATCATTCAACAAATGTTTTTGTATGTTTACTTTGTATATATGACCCTAATGGTGCATAAGTAACCCTCTCTTTCCTTTGGTAACTGGAGGTTACTTCTTCTACCTCTTTGGTACCTTCTCACGTTTTTGGAGAATTTAGAGAATTTCTTCAACATTACCCTAGTATAATGCTTAAAAAAAGGAAGAATTTCATGAAAAAACAACCATTGCATTTCCAGTTATCTATGGTAACGTTGAAGTGACGTTTGGCAACTCTCTCTAATTAATGTTAACTTTTCTCGTACTATCAAAATATGAAAAAACTACTCTTGTATTTTCAGTGACCAGGTTACTACACTATATCTATGGTTACTTTGAAGTTACATTTGGTTACCAAGTTAACTGAATGGTTACTTTTCTCATTCTATCAAAAAATGAAAACAGACCCTTGCATTTCCATTTACCAGGTTACTACACTATATATATGGTTAATTTGAAGTTACTTCTGGTTACCAAGTCAACTGAATGGTAACTTTTCTCATTCTATCAAAATATGAAAACAGACCCTTGCATTTCCAGTTACCAGGTCACTACACTATATATATGGTTACTTTGAAGTTACTTGAGGTTACTCACACTATTTAATGGTAACTTTTCTCATATCTATTGACTGAGTACATTGAAACCATTTCTATATAACTGTAAAATTTGAATGTATATAATAGCATCATATTGAAATAACACTTCAGTCAAAATTTCCGATTATAATCGATTATTGTACATGTAGTTCACAATCGATTGTCGCCGACGTCGGATGTCCAGTGACGATTTTTGATTATTTTCTATAATCGGGCAATCACTAACTGAGATCCTTGAAAACTGGTCTTCTTATTGAGGTGGTCTTAACAGTGAGGTTGAATAAAGAGTAAACAATGAAAATGGCCTTTCAAATTGTGTTATTAATTTTGAGGTGGTCTAATTGAGATGGTATTTAAATGAGGTTTTACTGTAAATATATGGTGTACAGCATTTCCAATAAATCCTATCATGCTTACTCGGCTTGATGTTAATACATTTTCAATTGCAGAAGAAAGCTTCAACATACATCTACTGATTAGCCACTAGACTCCAAATAAAATGGTTTCAGGTACCTATTATGTTTACATATTTTTTTATTATTATGTGCATTATTGAGTAACAAATGTGATTGACAACTGATTAATAAAGTTGGGAAGTCTAGGCTAAACTACACATTTGTCATCACTTCTTCTGCTCTGAATTCTTGAACACTTTAGAGGCAAAACATTTGTAATATTTCTGACTGACAAATTCTTATGCTAAACATTATATTTGTAATTTAATCAGTGTAAAGTTATTCTTATAAATGTTGCATGTAATGGTTTACAGCTAAAATTGACTGCTGTAACTTGACATTATCTGGTTGGCACACTATTGCTACTGAAATTTCAAATCAACTGAAGGTGAATATCAAATGGATAAAAAGTACTGGTTACATCCTGGTGATACTTGCAAATAGTGCAGCACAATTAATTGGTTATAGCTACTTGTCTAAATCTGAATTTCCTTGTAGATTCCAATGCAAACTTGTATAAACTTGATGTTCTTAGTGATTTTTATTTTGGTTATAAGTTCTATTTTCAAATAATATGAACTAATCTATTTTTGATCCAGATGCAAAAGAACATACTCAAAGGCAGCCAACAATAATTGAACTGTGACAAAGGAGTATGAATATATTTCCGATCTGCTGATTGAAAATTGTATGGAAGTTGCTGTAAATATGTTGTAAACATGACGCTTGGGGAGCACCATCCCCAACAAATTTCAGCCACCATTGCTCCAATATCACCACCAGTTGAGAGAAAAACAAATTTCTGGACTGAAAGGGTGGTAGATCACTCAGATTGATAATTGATGCGTCAACCATTTGATTATCTTGGCAAATTATTGGCAAGATACAGTTTAAGTCTAGACCTATATGCCATTGATTTTTAAAAAAAGACAAAAATGTTCCAGTCTTTAAATAGAATGTTGTTCCAATAAGACTTCAGTCAAGTCTGAATACCGGTCATAGGAGAACAGATGGTCTACAGTGTGTTTGGGCAATTTAAACTTGTCAGCAAATAAGTTGTACTGCAAGCGCAAAAGTATTTAGACAATTCACTCTTACATTTGACATGTTATACTACCAACTCAACCAGCGAGGACCAAGTGAAGACAAGTTACATTTGTGTCGAGCCTGCTTGCATTGATATCGATAAAGTCCCAACAATGTCTTTGCAGAAATGTTTACCATGATGAGACGGAATGTTGCGAGCAAGATCCATGTCTGTAGCTTAAAGATCAACTTCACATTTAGAGGTCAAACACAGGTCTAAAACACCTTGTCCAGACCATCACACTGTCATTTATAGAGGGACTTTCAAATAACTTGGTACACATGATTACCATGATGAGCAGTGTGTCACACGCATGACCCATGTTATTAGCTCAAAGGTCAAGGTCACACTTGGAGGTAAGATGTCTACAACATATTGTACGTATCATAACACTGTCATCTACCTATGTAGAAATTTTCAAATTATGTAGCACAAATGTTTACCATGATGAGACGGCATGTTGCACTCGGGACCTATGTATGTAGGTCAAAGGTCAATGTGACACTTAGGAGTTCAAACATTAAACAGATTAGGCAAAACAATTTGTCCGGAATATTACGCTGTCATTCATGGGGATTCCTAAATGTCTTGGCACAATTGCTCATCATAATGACCTCATGTGTCATGCAAGACCCGTACCCTACCAGTACATCAAGATAGCTCAAAGGTCATGATCACACTCAGAAGTCACAAATGGGTGTAATAGATATGCACTCACTGTACAGCATTATATATTGGTATTCTCTTGACAATTGGTGGGCTCGACATGTAGCCTTGGTCATCTAGTTAGTAAAAGTGCTCTCATGAAATATGATTATTATACTACATATCATTACTTCTATGCACCATTTGTTGATAATATCCAGTACATTACTTATGATTAGATAATCTCAATATTCTCAATAATGAGGTGCATCATGAAATGACATGCTTATTTAGATATTCATATTGTGCAATTTAATAGTATATTTTGATGTTTTTTCTTCACTTAAGTTAATATGTTCTGTTGAATGCAGCATGTAAGAGTTATATAAGGAGATGTCATGTAATGTTCAGTGTCGGACAATGTCGCAATACAAGCATTGTATTTATTTATGTTATTTTGTTTCAGTATAGATATTTTTCTTTCTGTTCATATACAGTCGGACCTCATTTTTGTGTCTCCCTAAGAGACACATTTTGTCTTTGACGTATGTCTGTCCATCAGGCCACTTTCGGCTTGTCAGCATTTCATCTCCTTTACTGCTTGGTGGAATTCAGCCAAACTTCTCAGGATTAATCAACATCAAGTGTAGTTGTGCATCTTTGTTGTTTCGTTCTGCTCGGATAATGTTCACTGAGTTATGGCCCTATGATGTGTTTATACATATTAATTTGTCCGCGCTTCATCTCCAATATTGCTGGTTGGCTTTCAACCAAACTTCACAGGATTGATAAGCATAAAGTGTAGTTGTGAATCATTGTCGTTTCGTTCACATTATTTTTCACTGAATAATGGCCCTTTGATGTCATCGGGGAGACATGTTTTTGTTTAAAAAAGAACCAATTAGTTTTAAGTGTCATACAATATCTTTATTGTACATATTTCTGTCAGTGTAGATATTTTTATTTCTGTTAATATACTGTCAGTTGCACCTTGTTTAATTGACAGCCTTCTATCGGAATATTTGGTATCATCCGAAATAAATGTCTGGTCCCATTGTATCTTCTTATGCATGTTGAAATAAAATGGGCTATTTGAAACCATGTTTAATTTTAAATAGAATTTTGAACCTGATGAATTCGACAGAACTGATCTGACTTCTATTGTTATTTCATGAATGTGTATTTAACTGCATAAACTGTTTGGTAGTAAATATAATTCATATTTGTTGCAGCAATTCTTTTGTATTTAATTTGTTACTAGTTTTATCTCCAAGGTATGTCGGATTTGTGCTGTTTCTGACCTTATAAAAAATTTCAGGACAAAAATAAACAAGAAGAGGTTGTGCAGTTAAACAAGATTTATTTGCTAACCGTTTTTAATGAATGTCTATGAATTTGTATTATGATCATGTACATATCTATCATAAAATTGTGACAAAATAATAATTTGCTAGTTTGCATAACATAGTACACAAGATAAAGCACTTGTAAGAGTCAAATGCTCCCAAAAATGTGTCTTATGAACTCACTTTAAAAAGATGCCATTGCATCATAATAAACTTCGTTACCCTAAAGACTAAGCAAAACATATGAGTCACGGTCTGTACTGTCCATATTTCATATTTCAGAACTCGTGAAAAATATAATTAAACATAAACACTAGTTGCATGGAGTGTAATATTAAAAAAAAGACGGCTATGGTGGCCCTTCATCGCTCGACTGAGTACATTGCCATCTTTGTTTCAAGATTCCATGGGGATTTTCAATGATTTTACCTCGTGACCTACTTTTTGACCCAACATGACCCAGTACCACACTGGAATTGCATCTTATTAAGACAAACATTCTGAACAAGTTTTATGAAGTTCCGATAGAAAATGCAGCCTCCCGAGAATCCTTAAGGATGTTCAATCATTTGATTCTGTGACCTAGTTTATGACATCAGATGACCCAGTTTCAGTTTTGACTTAGATTTTATTACGGCAAACATTTTTACCAAAATTCGCGTACTTTAAGAAAAATGAAACCTCTGGAGTGTTAACAAAGTTTATCTAACATTGGACCTAGCGACCTAGTGTTTGACCCCACATGACCCAGTTTCGAACTTGGCCTAGATTTCATGCAAGATTCATGCAGACCAGGTAAAAGATGTTGCCTATTAAGTTTTAACAGTCTAAATTGTAGACGACGACGGACACGGGGCGATCCCAATAGCTCAACTGAAGCACTTCGTGCTCAGGTGAGCTATAAACACTGGACATGGTCGAGTTTGTTGGACTCTTGGTCTCATACAAGCATTAAATTTAATACAAGCATTAAAATTTAATTAATAAAAAAGTCCCATTACTTGTGATTATGACTTTTCCCCTGTTGAACTGATTAATTACAAACTAACTGTACATCAATATAGGTGCATTATCAGTGAATATTACTTGATAAACCCTGACACATCTTTTCTGGAATATTTTTATTTCTATGTTTCTCTCTATTACTTTTAAATATTGACTAAAATTCATATAAAAGTTTCAAAATTAAATTGCTACACTACTTTCCTGCTAACTCACTGGAAAATTCTTTCATTTGAACATTTGTCTACAGTTCTTCCCACAGAGAGTAATGTCCGATGGAGAGACAGTGGAATCACATATGCAACATTTAAATTTTATGCATTGCTATTAACTATTTGTACATATCTGAAACACAGCTGACTTGTGTAGCTGTTAATAACTGAACCAGGTCTAAGTCGCTGTGGTGTAGTGGTTAGCATACCGGAACGGAGTCACGGGTTCGAATCCTGGTAGCGCCATTGAAAACTGTTTCATATTGTTGTATTTTCCATTTCATTTTATGTATTACACTGTTTCATACTTTTGTGTATATTTAGTTCAGTTTATGTATTACCAACACTGACTCTGATCTTGGGGTGGGGTAGAAAAATGTGTGCTAGGCATCAATTTTTTTGTATGGCGGTTTATTACCCACCTTTGCCTCCATATTTAAGATTTTGAGAGTATTTTTATATGTTCCTTGTCTTTTTGTCAACTTGAAATTTGTCTTTTTGTCAAATAGAAATTTGATCGTCATTTATAAAAATAAATGACATGTACACTAGCTAAGTGTTGTTATAACTTAGTCGGCAAATAAAACCAGATCAGTGTCAGTGTCTGTATTGTAGACAAGTGGTGAAGCAAATGTTAATTTAGTGTAGCTAAATCTGTTTGGTTCGCAACTTGACCATTTGCTAATATTGTAATGTGCATTCGCTTCACGCATGATTCATCAATGCTTATCATTAATAACACTCGTGTTACGCGTGACCAGAGCCTCGTTTTAAAAAGGACGCTATCTCACAGACATAGGAATCAGGTCAGCCTCGTTTTCATTTAGACGCTGTCTGGATCATAACATATCAGTTCTGTGTGAGAAGACATTTTCTTAGAAAGTTATGAAACTGCATCTTGCCTTCGTATAAACGTCCATTACCCACCTCCACCCCTGCACCTCCATTTGCGTGAAGCGTGTGTTTTTTCTTTTAGTTTGATTTCATTTTTGTTGGTGATTACCAACTTATAGAGTTTTATGATATTTTATATTATTATTTAATATATGGTGGGGCGGTTTATTACCCACCTTTGCCTCCATATTTAAGATTTTGAGAGTATTTTTATATGTTCCTTGTCTTTTTGTCAAATTGAAATTTGTCATTTTGTCAAATAGAAATTTGATCGTCATTTATAAAAATAAATGACATGTACACTTCCTCAAAAGATGATTTTATAACTATCATTTCAAAAACATTTTAAATGAACCAGAACTGGTAGATGAACAAAATATTACACTTTAATTAAAGTGAATAAACTTCTGACGTATAAGTTGAATGAACATGACCATTGAAACTGAATATTAATATTTAAAATAGCATCTATGAAAGAATTACCACTGAATGGGGTAGTTTGACTTTGTAAGGTTCATCAACTTTTGTCAAGAAATTGTTCTTTAGTCTTTATTAATGAATATTTCTTACAATTGTACTTAAAAGAAATAATGTTAACAGTCTTTAGAAGACGTTCACTTGCACATTGTATTTAATCTATCGTCAACCAACACAATGTCTACTTGGTATACTAGTCCCCTTCTGGATTGAAAAAATTGTTCTGTATATCTATGATCATGGACAGCTAGTACACGTCTTTGAATGTATCCCCGCAAGCACCCATATAGCCATAGAACAGGCTGTCTATAGGCAGAATGCATGTAGGCTCTATCTGTGTCTTCTTAATGACTATGCCTGTCTGGCTAACATGTCATCTCTGAATGTCAGTTGTAGGCGCAACGTTAACTGATCAGTGATTGTAATCCTTATTTCCTGAAAATACAAAATACAACACAGTAATATATAGCTACATAAACTTAATTCTAAAAAAATAATCAACAGAGTTTGTAATGAAATGCAAATTTATGCCAAAATTAAAATTAATAAATAAAAAAGTAAGTATTTAGTCTCTGCTTAATGGTTATCATAAACAGTCGGAAGACTCATACAAACCCTATTGTCAAAATGGTGGTTCAGGTGTGATCAATATCTAACAATTTATAATTTAGGCACAAATACTGGTAAGTAACCAAGAAAGCATTCATCAAGAGTGATAAGTATAAGCTTTTTGAAAATAAGTAAGTTTGAGCTTAACTGTATTTGTATTGGTATATACTTGTATATACAAGGACATTATAAAGATAAGGAAGAGACATATGTTTACCTAACTGGTTGTCAGCCGTTGCAATACTGTGGGGCCATTCTATAGCGAACTTTGTCTTCGTCTCTGTCCACTGTACATACACACCAGCTGGGTACAGGCGCTGAGGGTCCTGGTTCAAGGGGTCCCTTTTGACTTTTTGTGAGGACAGCAGTTATATCCAATATTACCAGAGGCTGACTTTCTGTCAGCTCCTTCAACGTTTATTTTCTTTCATCATCCATCGTTCTATCATGTTCTGGAAGCATAATTGCTCTTTATATAAATAAATTTAAAAACAAAACTTTAACAATGCAGACAACAAGCAAATTTGTTGAATTGATATCCCTTGCAGAATAAGACAAATTACAAAAAAATACAAATCAATTAGTTATGTAATATCCCTCGAAAAAACCCGTAACTTTGAGGATATATAATAATAAAAAAGTTTCATCAGCATGAGCTTGTCATGCCCCCCTCGAAGAAGTTGGTGTTTATACATGTAGCTATGGCATTGGATAAGCATCATTCCCTAGACTGGTGGATGGACATACAACCCTTAATTATATAAATACCAACCATTATGAGATTGCTTTGGGTAGAAACATCTGTACAACTCTTTATAAGATCATTTTGGCTGCTCGTTAGAAGCAAAGAGCTAAAGTCTCCCATACTCAAGTGGTGTCATGGGGCATTTAATATGCATCATTCCCATACCTATTATTATATTCAAATTGCAATGAAATATAGATCAGACCAACCAGCACCAAGATGTGGTTCCAAACTGTTATTTTCCATAATTATAATACATGATCATTTGAAAATACCAAAGGGTCATAACTCTGTCATACACTAGTGTAATGTAACAAAACTTGATATGCATATTTCAAATACCCTTCTATATTCATAGAAAGTTTCAATGAAATCTGTCCAACCAGTACCAAGACAAACAGACAACACAAAAACAATATCCGCTACCAAAACCTTCGGTTCGGCGGGGGATAATACAAATTAAAATCATCGAATGAGGTGGACAAAAGGAGACAAAATAGCTCAATTTTAGAACTTCAGATCTAAGTGAGCTCAAAAGTTTGAAACAAACTTTTGGGCCATTCTTGATCTTTAGATGAATTGAAATGAGCTGTACATTTTACATATTATAAAGCATGGAATATTTATACACAGGAAAAAGGTCAACACAGCTACTAGAAATGATTTGTCAACTGCACATCTCTCTATATATAAAAAGATATATTATAAGACTCACAAAAAGTTTAAAAGCATGGGGAATTTAAACCTCAGTGGAAAAACATTATTGAATTCAAACTGATTTTTAACCTACATGTGCTTGCTGCCTTCCCTCTTCACGTAGCTGCATCATATTCTCCTCTTCATCTTAAATTCAATTTCAAACGGCCTTCATCTGAACACACTTTCTGTATCACTGTCCACCCCTACCATGGCCTCTACCTTCCCATACGCCTGTATATTGCAGTGTCTTCGTCACAGAGGCTGGTGATCCCTACAAATATTAAAAAAAGCTTTCATGTAAATCAACACATATGTTTAAGAACTTGCACCCATCAACAGATGATCCTTTGTAAAGTTTGTTATGATCTATCAAGGGCTACTTTCATTTTCATTCATGCTAATTAAGATGAAATTAACGTATAAACCATTTCAATAATAAAATACTTGCTTCATGAGAGGGCAGTTTAACAAAATGGTGTAAATAACAAATACTATTAACTTACAACATAGACCCAATTAGCTAAATAGGTATCGTCAAATTATTTTTAAATGCACCCTGGTGGTAATGTCGCTATCAAGAATGTCCATTTACGTCAATATTTCAACGATCAAAAGAAAATTCAAGTCGTCTTTGTCTATAAGACGTACAACTGACCTAAATACTGCCAAAACATCGTATATTTATTGGATAACAAACAATGTGAAACGAAGAGAACACTTACTACGTCGGCAATCGGAGACACAGCTTCTGCAGTCTTGTCTTGTTTACAAATGTGTAATCGGTCACTTGGTATTTGGTCTATATATTCGCTGCGGGAATTCCGTGTTATAAATATCTCGGGATACCCCGGCCTACTTAATGTTAATCGTACGAAATGCACTCGATTTTTCATGAAAACGCATTTTTGAGCATTGTAAACTACATTTCTCCATGAAATATTGTGTAAAATAGAATTTAACGCAATTATTTCTCAAACATGTTTTTTGGGTCGATCTGGAGTCGAGTCCCTTTAAGTATATACAATGATAAGACATAAATACTACACATTCAGTCAGTAGATTATTTGATCTTATACGATGCAACGCTGCATTAAGTTTTTGTATTTCGTGCAAAGTTGTTGTGCAAATCCAATATCTATGTTCAAATTCAACTTGTCAACTTTAAATTATATATAAAATATAAAAAAAATCAACATTTCAACATGCAACATATGTTCAGTATTTCTGACACACCAGATAAAACTAAGGGCTGTAGTAGTAGTAAAGCTTAGGGTGAACGGCTTGACTAGCATTTTTTAGGGTACTACCACCAATGTTTATCATAGTGCTTGATGTTAATGTTAGATCTTAGTCCAAAAATTAAAACAATCAAAAACCTTTTAACATTTACATTTACAAATTGTTCAGCATGTATTTTCGTTTTTTGAACGTTAAATAAAACGACGCGATTTCTCGAAAATGACGTTTGCCGCATTTGGCACCATTTCTCCAGGCGTCGTAACAATTATATACAAACCATACTGCCAAGTACAGTAAGATACCTTCGGTCATATCATACTCAATGTTTGTTTAGCGTTAGGTTAAATTTTCGAAACCTACCTACCAGACAAAAAATAAACGAACTAAGTGTCGATAAAAACAAAGTTAACTTAAAAAGAGTTTATGTACAACATCGTTCGTCCCACAGACAAAGACGTTACTCATCAATGCATAATAAGTGACTAGATTTTATGATTTGTAGCGTTCCAACGATGTCATTAATTGTCTACCTGACATATTGTTATCGGCTAAATGAGTGTAATCGACTGTAATTGGAGAACACCCTGTTCATACACCAAATACAAGGATATGTCTAAACATTACACTTTAATAATACATCCAAATGTGGCTCGGCTATCGAATGTTGGATATACATTACCATGCGGCCAGTTTAAATTTAAATTCTGTTTATAAGGCTGATTATATCAAGATATGAGTATTCCCCGAATATTTAACGAAATAGTGAGATTTTACAGGGAAACGCCACAAACACAAATGAATAAAAAACTTATATATACACAGTGTGCTCCGAATAAATTATATAATTACTTGTTTTTGTAAAAGCTAAATACGCAGTCATCGTAATTGGTTTGATTTCCTTTTACAATGTGTACATCTATAATTTGTACGAGTGTTGGTGTATGAATGTTCACTTACAATTTGTTGGGCATGTAGGCAAGTAACAACACACATATATCATCATTTCCGTTTTCCAAAGCAACCCGAAATGGTAATACTCCGTAATTGTCACGGGTTGTGGGTGAGGCATCATGTTCTAACAATGTTGCGGCAACCACTGAAATTCATGTGAACGCAACGACTTTGGAAATTTCCCATGTTTGTCAAGTATAAATATATTCATACGTCATGTCATTAAAAACAGTTATGGAGTATTCATAACAACGTAAGATCGTATTTCAAATGCCACAATGCCTGCCTGGTTGTAATCATGCTGGTGAAATGAAACGGTGTTTCAAATTAATGTGAACACCGTAAATGTGTATAATGTGTAGGCAATATATTAACATAGTATTACGACATTTTAAGATATGTACTTTAATTTAAGAAAGGACACTGTAGAGACATGCATTAATTTTAAATATAATTACAGTTTTATAAAACGTTTCTCTACATTCCAATGATTTTCAGTATCTGCAACATATTCATATATACATAAACTGATATATAAACTGATATATAATGTTGGTCGATTCTTTTGTACTCATGTTATGATGAATTTACCTCGGTGGTTTCTCCTGGCAGCATGGTGTAATGGTGTTCTTCCATCGTTATCCACTGCTGAAGTGTTTGCACCTTTATGTATTAAAGAATTCACAAGAACTAGGACCTACAATTGTGGTAATCATGTACAATTTAGGTGAACTCGTGAAAAAATCATTGATAAGTATGGAATAATCTAGTCCAGCCACGGACGTCACATCTCTATAGTGTCGATGTACAACGTCCTGCTATAAACCATTCACAAAAGTAAATAGAAGTTGGACACCGTCGGTCTTTCCACTGCATTTACTCTTTTTTTCGTGAACATATAAATGCTTTGCATGCAACAAAAACTGTACGACAGAAAATTGTAGCTTTTCGTTAATTTATTTGTCTTTTCGACACAAGATTTTCATGGATAAGACTTGTTTTGAAAAAAAAATAGAGAATCGAACACCTGTTACATAAGAAGATGGGAGAGTTGCTATGGAGGCGGTGCGCACTTAGTTATTACCCTACCCAGACCACTGTCGATATTGCTATTATGTGCTCCTCCTTGAATCAATACTAAAAGTGATTTATATCACGAATTCGATAAAAAGTTGTTTCAACGTTAAAATCCATCTTGTATTGTTACTTTGACGGGCGAAATTGGCGGGAGCGCGAATGTCAACATCCAGTTTGTAAGGTAGATAGTTTACTTGCGCACCGTGGGCGGAGTAACGTTTGATTGACAGATACCTTAGTGACAATTTTTGTAGTCATAAACATCTGACCCTGTCTTCTTGTCGAAGTGATTGTGAGGCACTCAGATGCGCTAGGAATTCGAATGTCTGCTTCTACTCGTGAAAGATTGCTACAGTTTTTCTGTACTCTCAAAAGTCTGTTGGGTCGATAATAAATACGCCATAATAGTGCCGTTAAAATCATGCGGCAAAATCCAAGGTTTTTACTATAGGCTTGTACGTGGCTCTGTAACGAAGACGCGTGTAAAAGTCGGAGTAGAGAGACACGTATGCGGGGCTAGGAATAATCTATGAAAACCTTTCACAGAGTAGAATCTAGTTTCAATACTGTAGTGTACACAGTGTTTGTAATCGTTGACTCAAAAATTACATATTAAAACGTGTACATCTAAGTTCATTTTAGACATACACCGCCGCGTAATGAGAGAAGTAGTTGGTTATTGTATGTTTGCATGGAGAATATACAAACCTTGGAATTCGATTCTGACACAACGCATAGTAAAGCCTTGTCAATGCTTCCTTTTTCTTTTAAAATATCACCAATGATTACTTCTACCATTACTCCTTGTCGACCAATCTCAAGGTGTTTAACGGTTTCCGATATCTGTAAATAATATTATTTCCACAACACTTATGTTGTTGCTTACTCATGCATCAACAGTAATTGCGTATGAACATAAGTTGTATGTCTTGCGTATATTCGTTCTTATCAACATTGGGCACTAATAACACTATCTAGGTCTTCATCATCACCATCACTATTATTATAAAGTTGGTGTCGGCGTCATTGCCATCTTTGTAAGTATCATTACACAATGTATGAATGAATATCGACATCTTGGAAAATTTCTCGTCTTGACTTCGATCATTTTAATCTTCTTTACACGTACTGTACATATTTAAACATGAACTAGTAATGCCATATTCATAATCATCATTATCATTTAGCTGTCGATTTCACCACCGCTATCGTCATCAGTTTATTTGTAACGTACATGATCATAATTCAAATTGACATGCATTAATAACTATAATAAAACGTTTGTTTAAGAAGGCAATGTCTTAATACATTAAAGAAAGTCAACACGCACCTTATGGTACGGAACGACCTTCTATCTAGAAAGTTCTACAATTAAAAATGCTTCAATGGCAATGAAATAGTAATAATAGCATCAATTTAACACACATGTACTCGTATATTGATGCACAAACATATTAATAGGTTTAAGATTGGTGTACGTCAATAAACGAAGTAAAAGTCATACCGCCTTTTGACATATTTCCGAATGTAACACTCGTGTAGTGGGTGTAATATGTCTGGTAACAAGCATGAGGCTTCTTTTTCTTGCTGTAAATAAATGAACATAGACTACATGTACATATTTAAACATGAACATTTGAGTTCTGTTTAAACATAATCGCCCGCGTAAAGGAGGGTAATAGTTGGTTTTTGTAAGTTTGCATGGAGATGATCTTGCAATTAAGAGTATCGATAGTATTATCAATTTTTCGAATATGTGTAAGGTGTTGTATTTCCGTATACATTTAGCGAAATCCAGTTGCAACAAAATAAACAATTATTGTGCAACTTCAAAATCAGTTAGAAAGTTACACTCCCATGCGATTACAACATATCCTAGGATATATATCACACCAGGTAGCAATGTTAGACGAATGATCAAAATGCTAATGAATACACGTGTTAGGAATGATAGCACATCACGAAACAATAGTACACTATCTACCAAACCTTGTATTCGATTTTCATTTCTGACACAACGTATAAAAAAAGCCTTGTCCTTGCCTTTTTCGATTGTTTCAGAACTGTAATCACTTCGAGACGTGTCCGAAGATGACACTGTTTGTTCACCAATCACTAATTCGCTATCCTCTTTCGATTTCTGTAAATAATATTATTTCCACAACACTTATTTTGTTGCTTACTCATGCATCAACAGTGATTGCGTATGAAAATAAGTTGTATGTCTTGCGTATATTCGTTCTTATTAACATTGGGCACTAATAACACTATCTAGGTCTTCATCATCACCATCACTATTATTATAAAGTTGGTGTCGGCGTCATTGCCATCTTTGTAAGTATCATTACACAATGTATGAATGAATATCGACATCTTGGAAAAAATCTCGTCTTGACTTCGATCATTTTAATCTTCTTTACATGTACATATTTAAACATGAACTAGTAATGCCATATTCATAATCATCATTATCATTCAGCTGTCGATTTCACCACCGCTATCGTCATCAGTTTATTTGTAACGTACATGATCATAATTCAAATTGACATGCATTAATAACTATAATAAAACGTTTGTTTAAGAAGGCAATGTCTTAATACATTAAAGAAAGTCAACACGCACCTTATGGTACGGAACGACCTTCTATCTAGAAAGTTCTACAATTAAAAATGATTCAATGGCAATGAAATAGTAATAATAGCATCAATTTAACACACATGTACTCGTATATTGATGCACAAACATATTAATAGGTTTAAGATTGGTGTACGTCAATAAACGATGTAAAAGTCATACCTGTCTTTGAAATTTTACCGAACGTGCCACTTGTGCAGTGGCTGTAATATGAAGGGTATCAGAGGTTTTGCTTCCTGTTAGTGCTGTAAATGAATGAACACAGACTACATGTACATAGTTTAACATGAACATTTGCATTATTTTTAAACATAATCGCCCGCGTAAAGGAGGGTAATAGTTGGTTTTTGTAAGTTTGCATGGAGATGATCTTGCAATTAAGAGTATCGATCAATTTTTCGAATATTTGTAAGGTGTTGTATTTCCGTATACATTTAGCGAAATCCAGTTGCAACAAAATAAACAATTATTGTGCAACTTCAAAATCGGTTAGAAAGTTACACTCCCATGCGATTACAACATATCCTAGAATATATATCACACCAGGTAGCAATTTTTGACGAATGATCAAAATGCTCATGAATACACGTGTTAGGAATGATAGCGCATCACGAAACAATAGTACACCATCTTCCAAACCTTGTATTCGATTTTCATTTCTGACACAACGTATAAAAAAAGCCTTGTCCTTGCCTTTTTCGATTGTTTCAGAACTGTCATCACTTCGAGATGTGTCCGAAGATGGCACTAAAAAAGTACTAGAGGAGTTTTAACAAACAATTCAAAGAGAAAAAATGGCAAATGGGCATACATGGTTTGTGAAAATAAAGTTATGAAAAGCCTTCATATAGAATAATTTGTTTATTTAGTGTTCTTTTCTCTCCAATAGCAAATGAAAATTTTCTTTAGAAAGAAATACGTGTATTAGGCAGAAATATTGATGGTACATTTTTGTTGTCCAAAGGAACTTATATTCATTAAAGATCTAACTTAAAATTAATTCAGGACAAATGCAATCTTCATATCGTGAGATCATATAGGATGTTCATTTTTCTTGGAAATCGTTAATTGGCAATAGAAGTATGCAGTTACCTTTGCAATATATGGTATCGTCCAATATGGCTTGCTTTGGTTGCCGTTGACCTCTGCTGTTCACGGCCGTAATTTGTTGTCGCATCATGTCTGTGTTATATTCTTATCAACTTAATACCGACTGAATATATATTAAGTATAGTTAACTTAGATAATACTTTATTTCAATAAATCCTGACGGATACAAATAATTCGTTGTCACGTCCTTCAGAGAAGATACTTAGAATGAAGCGATTATGAGAGTGTCTCATTTTGTCGGCGATGATCAGTATATCTGACGTACAATTTAGGGTTTGGTGGATGGTATTGTCTACATGTGATATGAGCCACTTGGTTATACTGTTATTATGGTATTTATGCTTTCTTAGTGTAGCGTTTTCTGTTCTGAGTGCATGTAATTTTCCAAATCACAAAGTCGGCTGACGTTTAACAAATTCATTGCACGATGATAACAATAAGATTTGAATTTTCTACACAGTTAATGAAATATGCATGCAGTTATTTCAGAGTCATTTAATACTTCAAGTTATTAAATGCTATGCCAAATTCACAAATAGAGTTCACAAAAGATTCAAAATCAGTTACAGAGTAATCACCACAGAGATTTACATTTAGTGTGTTCTAAAGTTAAGAGTTGTTAATTAGTAAGTATTTCGTTTAATCGATGGGACCGCCTTTGTCATATGAGAAACGTCCTTACAGAAGGGTTGGTTATTTTAGGGTCCGGGATAGTGCAAGATACAGAGGTACTAGTAGTTCGTTTACGTGTTTATCACAAATACATTGATGGGTGTTTGAGTGATTGAGTGATTGAGTGATTGAGAGATTAAGAGATTGAGTGATTAAGTCATTGAGTGATTTAGTGATTGAGAAATTGAGTGATTGAGTGATTGAGTAATTGAATGATTGAGTGATTGAGTGATTGAGAGATTGAGTGATTGAGTGATTGAGCGATTGAGTGATTGAGTGATTGAGAGATAACATCTTTATAACCGATAAGTGGTTATCTTATACAGTCAATCCTTCAGTAATAGATGAAATACTCTAAAGTATACAACACATCTGATTGTATGAAACCGTACAAGTTACAGACTATTTATGCATTTACACTAACACCACCGTAATTCTTTTGTGGCAATATGATATCATTACACATTTGTGCATTCATAAAAAGAGTGCGCTAAATCTCACTTAAAGACCAACTCTATATTGAGACCTCCTCATTAATTAGACTGTATTTTGAAGGACATTTTTGTATTTTTCCTTTCACATTTTAATTCGATAAAATCTGACCAGCACACAACTAAGACCGACTTTCTTCATAACCAACGATGGGCAAATCGGTCAGATAATCCAACCGATGCTATTAATCAACATATTCGGATAGTCGGTTATATCCGTTGAATATTTGGAGATATTCATAAAACCAGAACAAATGTTCTGTTTTACACAATTATTGACCGATATAACCCCCAAAAAAAAACTAAATGAAAGAAACTGATAAATCACCGATCGAAAAAAAATCAAAAGAAGCGTAATCGAACTTGAAAACATGCGATTTCCGGTTGATGTAAAGGGAGCATATCTTGTTGTTTGCTATGCAGCGTCTTTCGATACAGATTGGTGTCGCTTGATAATAAACAGAGCTTCCGTGTTGTTCAGAGCTGTTGTCGTGTTCATTTTTCTGTTCCATTAAGTTTGCAAGTAAGTATATTGTTATTTATTTATGTGTCAACACCAAAATGTTCTTTAATTTCGTAAAACTGTCATTATTCAGTCGTCTGTTTCCTGACCAGACGTACATACGAAGCATGATCTTGCGGTCATTCAGGTTTTGAACTGCTGAATATTTAACGCGGCAAAGGGTGCAGTTCGAACAAAATATATTATAAAAAGGTTGGACGACAGTGTTTTCTCGGAAATAAACAAAATGTTACTAAGTTTAAAACGAAAGTGATGCGCTACAAATAAAACAATGACCATGTAAAGTCGTAGCGTGATATGGAGAGTGGAAGACTGACAACTCGGTGATCAAGGTTCGATTCCAGACGACGCCTCTTTTTTACCTTTTTTAATATTTTATTTTCCATTACTTTTTTATTTATTTACAGCTTCCATTCGCACATAAAGGATTTAGCTGTTTATTATTCGAGACCAGTTGAGCTGTGGGAGTAGCTCTATATTGCAAATACACTGGTAAGTTGTATTTGGTGAGGTAATTATTTTTAACTTGTTATGACAAGAAGTGTATACCTCTATACAACATGGATCGTTATATTATAAGCAAATCATACTACATTAGTGTCACTAATATTTGAACTAGCAGGAAAATCATCAACAGTAAGTAATTATAGTAACTCGTACAAGAAAAGTAGTTTGATGATAAGATAATTTTACCGGCTACCGGATCTTATTGACACCCCAGTAACTAGATCACCAGGTATGTTACATTGAGCGCTATTAAAAAATATACTGTATTGTGATTCATTTAATGAGGAATGCAATTCAATTTCAACTTATTCAAACAATTGTTACCATTATTATTTATTATTGTAAATAATGTTATTATTTGCAGATTTACTAGTAAATAATTCGTACAAATCCGACACTGTTGGGTGGGACGGAGTGGCAAACACCTTTTTACATCAGTTGTTGACAACAGAATGTTCATGTGCTGGAGACCTGTGGATATTTTTATCAGTTGAAGTTTATGCACTGTAATATTTACTACCTGGGATCAATACTACATGTACTCTCACACCATATAGCTGAATATTATTATAATCGGAATATTGTCACCTGAAGCCAGTATTTGCGTTTAGGGCAATGATTATTAATATACATTATAAAAAAATTTTGAGAAGCTAAAACTTCTTCATACATGTACTCTGTGATGACGTCTATCTACAGATGCAATATAGTTTGTTACTTATCATGTAGCATGATTGAGATGCTTGAAATGAATTGCTATATGCTACTACTTCATGAACAAATTCTTGTTTTACTCTGTGATATTGTACATTATGATGGACATTGAATTAATAAATGTTGCATTGTTATCTGGAAGCATGCCAGTATTTTAATTATACCCATATTGAAGTAACAAGATCACTTCTGGTCAATGTTTATACAAGTATATCTGTATAAAGCTACTAGTTTTTATTCCATTTATATGTATTTATCTTATTGTTGTTGCTGATGCTATTTTATGTATGTAACACATCATTTTATATCTCTGCATTTAACCAATATTTGAAATCTCATTATTATTATCATAATTTTAAACAAAATATGTCAGTTTGCTTAGAAATGGTTAATACCATAATCTAATGTAAGGAATGAATGACAATTGCTGTGGTTTCATATATTACAGATCTGTCTTTTTTAATACGGCATTTAAAATCAAATTACTGATATTAATTAATAATGGTTGCCATAACAATCAGAGTCAATAAATATACCCATTGATTTTAACAACTTTTTAGACTGGATATAACCTAATTATTTGCAAGATCTTATGATTTAAAAAGATGTTTTAACATAACTTATTTAATTGTGATGGTTGCTATGAAAACAATTTCTTGATGTGAAGATCAAACTTGCCTTGATAAATCTAAGACTAATTGTATTATACTCAGTTTTCTTTAAAAATGCATTTTTTCATATTGTCGTTACCATGGTAACAGTTTCAATAATAAGGATTTAAAAAATGCCGTTTTGTAAAATTCAACGGATGGTGTTATCAGTCACGTTTTCTAAAGAATTTGACACAGGGCCAATTTCGTGGGTAAGTGCACCTACCCATTCGTTCATTCAATTTTATTTAGTCAGTTTTCATGCAATATTTACATTCCTACTAAAATTCAAACATCAAATCACAGTGACAATAATTCGGAAACTCTTTACTTGCATGTTTTTCAAGTTGCTTTAAATTCCATTTCACTTTAGAATACCATTCATTAAACTGAAGAAAAAATGTCGACCTTAAAGAACATACTGAATATAAATATATAAACTGCAAAACATAGGTAACATACGTCTTTACTATTGAACATTTCACTCGAACTGCCAATATGCTTACAAAAACACAAATGGAAATTGTAGGTTTACATAAGCAAGCGAATGTATTTCCTTAATACTTACTATCTGCTTAAAAACATGTGTTTCCAAACAAAATATGTGCACAAATCCTATTTAATTTACAAATATATGCTATAAGTATTGCAGGGCCCACACTGGCTTAAAAAGTATATGCCACTTTGCGCGGTGCGCGAGTGCGCATTCGCGCGCACTATACTTGATTTATACATAATTATTGTCCATTTAATAGAACAGTTGAAGTCTATACATAAGTTGGGTAGATGGATATATTATACATCTCCTAAAGCATTACAAACAAACTTTAAACATAGCATGTACAGAATATAGCATTGTAACAACAGCCAAAAAGGAATTTTCATTATATCTTGGCCAAGGCGAATATATTAGTCACAATAATGTCGGAAATTTGTTCCATGCATCTACATTCTAACATTTAAATGTATTTCCCAACCCAATGATTGTCATATTTTCCTACCTTTATGTACATACAGTTACATGTAATCCATTAATTTTAATCCAGTTTCCGCAATGATACAAACACAGTCAACTTAAAATAATGGCGCACTTTCCTCGGGCAGTAATTATGTGTTTTTCGGCGTTGCTACAACAGTACCTTAGACCAATGAAATGTAAAACGATTTTTACGCGGAGTGGCACCAAACGGGGTGTCTCGAATAGATAATTCACTTTTCACTAATACTTTATTAAAATATTATGCAAGAAGAAACGTATTAAGTAGATGATATGTGTTTACTTTTCTATCAAAAATTGATATGATTTCTTGCAATTTCATACTTATCAGTAATTTATCGTTGAAAGATACTATTTTTCCTGTAGTATACCCCTCTGGCAAATAATGTATAATATCGCTGTATCTACGCCGTTAACCTATTTTAAAGATATTTCTTGTTACTATATAGTCTTACTAGGAATTGAATTTTTCCGCTTCTTTTGTAGCGAAAATAACCTTGCAAAACTTCCTTGTATGAAAGGACCTCACATATGATGGTGTCTTATAACTCATATAATATCTCATAAAATATATTTTGAATTAATTTAATTTTCCTTATGACTCGGTAAAGTTGAAATAAACAATGCATGCAGGTATAATGTTTCGTATTCAAAATACAAAGAAAACTATAAATGTATTTTAGTTTGAATGCAAATTTTGTATACGATGAGGAAAATGAAATTTAAAGCATTTTGAAATGTTATTATAATAATATGAAAGTATGCGTGTTCTAGAGAAATAAATTATTTCATTTTGCACAAATTTAGGCCCAAGTACAATCGGCAATTAGTACAGTGTGTTCTTATGTTTGCTTCCTTAAAAGAAATACACAATCTCACCAATTAGTTATAAACCATGTATGTTCCTTGGTTTAAAATACATGCGTCTACGGATGGGACAAAATTTCCAGCATGTTCGGTTACATGCTTTGATGTGTCATACTTTTGATAAAGTAGGTACTGGTAAAACATGTCTGATTTATATGTCTTAATGAGTTGTAGAACTCAGTATTTAGAACCATAGGTACACAAAAAACATTATAGTAAACGATTTTGGACATTCTGTTAGCCTTTACAGAAAAGGAAGATCTTGGTAACGAAACAATGGGTTCAGTGATTTAACTAGTACTCGGTCAGTTGTAACGCAATTTAAATGAAATAACTTTCTACAGAAACAAGAATAAATTGTTTGTTGAATTACATGGATAATACAAAAATTAATTATACAGTATTTGTTATGTTAAATATTGAAAGTGTTATTTTTAAAATGAAACTAGGTAACGATGTTTTGGTCACATTTTGGCTATTTCGAGCCAAAAAAACGCGTCTAATCTCTTAAAGCATTAAAAACAAACTTTAAACATAGCATGTACAGAAAATAGCATGGTAACAACAGCCAAAAAGGAATTGTCATTATAGCTTAGCCAAGGCGAATATATTAGTCACAATAATGTCGGAAATTTGTAACATGCATCTACATTCGAACATTTACATGTATTTCCCAACCCAATGATTGTCATATTTTCCTACCTTTATGTACATACAGTTACAAGTAATCCTTTAATTTTAATCCAGTTTCCGCAATGATACAAACACAGTCAACTTAAAATAATGGCGCACTTTCCTCGGGCAGTAATTATTTGGGTATGATATTTTCGGCAAGAAGAAACGTATTAAGTAGATGATATGTGTTTACTTTTCTATCAAAAATTGAGATGATTAATTGCAATTTCATTCTATTCAGTAAGTTTTCGTAGAAAGATACTACTTTTCCTGTATAACATCGTTGTATCTACGCCGTTAATCAATTTTAAAGATATTTCTTGTTACTATAAAGTCTTACTAGGAATTGAATTTTTCCCTTTCTTTTGTTACTTGCTTGTATGAAAGGACCACAAATATGATGGTGTCTCAATATTTTGAATAAGTTTAATTTTCCTTATGACTCGAGATGTTTTAGCCAGATACATCTTTAAAGTGCTAAAAGAATAGTAACCTTAAGACCTAATCAGTGGATATAATTTTATATTAGGAATAGCAAAAGGTCACTCCACAGCCGACTGGGGGAACAGGGCCCCCTTGCAAGCCCCCCCCCCCCCGGTGGATCCGGCCTGCAGAGTTAGGCAACGGATGCGATAATTGCTCCAACATGATGTCGTCGAGTCATTCGTTTATCGTTTAGACCGGACCGATTGTTATTTAATATTACATTGGCTCCAGTTACAAGTTACAGTTATGTATGCATTTACACTAAATTCAACGTAACTATTTTGTGGCAATATGTTAACATTACACATTTGTGCATTCATAAAAAGAGTGCGTTAACTTTCACTTTAAGACCACCTCGAAATTAAGACCACCTCATTAATAAGACTGTATTTTCAAGCACACAGCAGAGACCGACTTTCTTCAGAACCAACGAAGGGCAAATCGGTCACATAACCCAACCGATGCGATTAATCAACATATTCGAATATTCGGTTATATCCGATTTGAAGATTTAGAATGTGCCATGAGCAGGCAAAATACACGATGTAAATGTTGTCATTCAAGGGTAATAAACCTCAAACTAACTTTAAATTATGTATGTTTACATCTATTACGATATTAAACATTATTTTCCGATGTAACCCCAAGCAATGAATCAGCCTGCGCAAAAATGAAGACGCCGATCACGATTGCAAAACTCACGGGACGATTATTCAATTGTCACCGATCGTCGGTCCATCGCTACTTCTTACTGAGGTACACTTCGAGGAGTAACTACACACAAATGAGTACTTACCTATAACAGTGACTCACATAATTCAACTTTTAAACATACCCAATATATTAGTCACAATAATTTGGGAGGTTTGTAATATGCATCTACATAGTGATACGAACATTTATTTCCCAACCCAACATTGTCATATTTTCCTACCTTTATGTACATACAGTTATTCCTTTAATTTTAATCCAACAGTTGATACAATCACTGTCAATTAAACATAATGGCGCAATGGATAGATTGTAATACACTAATAAGAGTTTATTTGCCTTAAAGTGTATGTTCAAATATGCTGTTAAAGGTTGAAGTAGTCATGGTATAATGGATGCAACTAAAATCAAGAGAAAAACAAATATTCAGTTACTGTCTTTCTGTCTATAGTAATGTGGCAATTTAAAAGGCATATAACAATTGGTTCCCGTTTTCAAAACACAAAAAAGACTGAAAGCTGGTAACAAGCCTACAATTCCACATCCTAAGTACTCGCAACGAAGTAGTCCCAAAGTTCACCCAATCAGAACGAGTATCATAAATGATTCAGGACATCGAAATGTTGAATCAAAGCGCTGAAAGCGCAGAAGGACTGGGGCAGACGAAGTTTCTTGTGTTCTGTAAAGACTTGTCAACCAGAGATTGTAGAAGCATTGCACAGACTCACTCGGGAATGGAAAGAGGGACTTGTTCACTTACAAGTAATGTTAATTTCTAACTTGCATGTATGACTAGTTTAAACTGGACCATTGATAAGTCAGGTTTTAGTTGTGCGGGCGAGTACTCGCACGGTCTTTACGTTTCTTGTTTTTAAACGAACCTTGTTATAAATCATTTGATTGCCAGCTGGATAGGCTTGCAAGCAAGCATTACATGTACGCGGTATATTAAAAAGAAATAGTTTTTTGAGTTATGTTTGAACAATTTGAAACAAATTGAAACTATTTCCAACGATGTGTCAGATGCGTTTTCGGACAATGCTCATTTCGGACATGTTGAAATGTTACCTTTATTTTTTGAATGCATAAACATCGCAGATCAATACATAAAGTGTTCACAATATAGGGAGTGCTTGCATCATGATGCATTATTTAATCGTCTCATCTCCATTATAGATACATATTCACCTAGTGACGTGGTACATGTTGATACTTGGTCAGTAGAAATCCATACACAACAATTTCGCTCATCAGATAAATCCAGTCGATGCAGATCGATATCGATGGGGCTACTGGTCAACAGTCATTTGTATGTCGTTAGTTTCCGTATGTTATCGTAAATTTTCCGATTATCACCGATTGATAACATTAACACATTAACATGTAGCCTCGGGCTATCTTAGATCTATGTATCCGATAAACGCTTGAAGCATTATGTTTTATAAACAGAAAGAGAAAACTATTTGAGTTCGATTTTGTTGATGAAACACGAGATTATTTTATTATTGAAAATTAACCTATGTGTTAGCTCGGACATATATATTCGATATGTCCGTGGTGTTAGGCAAATGTTTTCCTACGAAATAAAGTAGAAAAAACAAGGAATTCGTTTCACTTAGCATGTGTAATAAACAATTTGTCATGTAATTTCCGATTAAAATTACAAACTAATTTTGGGTTATTTAACTTCGCAAGATAGGGCCTACTTTGGTGAACGCAAATAGTTCTACCGCGCAAAATATATGTTCTTATATACTTTTTCACATTGCCAACGTATCGCAGATTTGCATAATGATTTATATTTACATTGAAATATTTGTTTGATTTTCATCTGTGTAATGTATCCACCATTATTGAAAGTTTATTAACAATACAATAAATATTTGTTTATCTTCACGGTTATCTCAGGATTTGGTCAGCAGGAACTCCATATGTTTTGTTTTAAGAAGTATTTACTCTATGAATCGGGTCTGTGGGACACAATGTAATCCCTTCCCAGGCCCGGTCCCATGGGGGCGAAGGGGGACCTGACCCCCCAGGTCGACTGTGGAGTGACCAGATTATGTCTCAATGTTGCTATTCTTTGGCACTTTAAGTACAATACATCAATTTGTATCAATATCCTCTTTACTACCAGTATAGCGGAAGCGACGGCAATAAAATGTGGCACCCTGGCACCATCTAGTAAAATCGTATGCTTGTCACACTACATCAGACAGACGCTTTCAAATTCCTTATCATGTATATATATGTATATTGAATGCGTCTGTAAAATACAGAGATCTGTCGTGGTGTTGTTTTGGTGATAAACAATGGAAGGGGGTGGGGGGATTTGACACCCCGTATTACTGAATTCATTTTCATGAAATAATTTTAACCAATACAATAATTTGTGGAAGGGAATATAATACTAAGGCCTGTAGTTTTGAAAAAATAAAGACATTTCGTTTTTTCCAGATAAATAATATTTTAATATTTTCCCTAAAATTTGTTTTAAAAAATAATGTTTATATTAAAAGTTCGATGAAAAAAGCGATCCATTCCAATAGGAAACGATAACCCAGTGAATTGCCAGCTCTTAAATATATCCAAAGAATTGTTTAGGTCCACTGCAATTGCTAACAAATAACAGTTTCTTATTCCATCTGTAGTTTAATGTCATTTGAAAAATAAATGTTATAGCCAAACATGTCAACTGCTCCCGCTATATTCTATAGTGTCGACTGGAGCCATTTGAGCGCTTTCGCGCTTATCGGAAAGCGAAATTGTTGTACATGTATTATAGAAATTTATTGACTAGGAATATATATTCATACCAGGTCAATAGATGACTAATTATTGGTTTACCCCATGATTACCATGTTTGTTTACCAATACTCACAAGGGAGACAACCCGGAAACATAGAAATGACCATCCAACATCTTGCATCTGCTATTAGGGTCCCTTTCTATAGACATACCATAGCATAACGCAGATGCTTTTTATAGCATTTTACTATTCTATGTAAACTCTGCTGTGCTTCAGTTCATCTTGACTTAGTAGCTTTTAAGAGAACTCCTTGCTCTAAAATGTATGGGAATTTGTGATTGTGAACAACACACTGCGCATACGCAGTCTGGCTCCAAAATGTGGCACAGTCAAGGCCAGAATAATTCGTTCTATTTTACCAGTATGCGGACACCAGCGTACACTGTTGAGATTTGATTTTAAAAAAGCAGTCGCAAACATGTATCAGTACATAAGCCCAGCATATCGATATGAGAAGGTCGAATGTTGCAACAAAATAGTTCCGTTATTCAGCACAAACTTTATATACAGTAAAACTTCGAAACCTCGAAACCTCGAACTGCCGTCGGACCTAGCAATTAGTTCGAGCCACCTACTGTTCGATGCATCTACTGTATACGCGTATATTTCCTAACTGACAGTCGCCGGTGCAAGTGTACTTAGTATGTTGAACACACGGCATTTGTTTTCATACTGAAAGCACGTCGATCAATAGTCGCAGCATTATTCATAATAATAATAATTAAAAAAAGAAATGAAAGCAAAACAAAAATGATTCTCTGTGACACCTTATTCTCTCTCGTTTATTCTTATATGCATGAATTGTCTGTCACATAGTACATGTACAGTGGAAACTCCCTAATCCGGAAACTATCCGGTCCGGAAACTTCCTGCAACCGGACAATTTTCTCGGTTTAGTTCCTCCAATACAACATATAAAAAATCCCCCACAGTCCGGATCCTCCCAACTCCGGAATCCGAACTAATTTTTACAGGTAAAATAAATCTTCCAAAACCGGACGATAATTTTTCGCAAAAATATGTCAGATCGTATAATGACTGAGAATTGAGAGAAGGCATAATAATTTAATTGTCTCTATGAATATAAACCATTAGACGTTATCATCGTATGCATTAAGTTTTGATGTAAGACCGGGTAGAGATGTACTTATTATGTAAACAATTGGAAAACATTGGATGTGAGCGCAGAAAAAGGCCCATTAGGAACACAAATCACAATTCAATATTTTTACACTAGATTATTATTTTCCTTTACGAAAAATCTTTTGAAATGAAGCTATGGTGCATAGTTTTCAGGTATGGCGTTTTGATAATACATCGTACTAAGTGCATAGCTTGTCAGGTTTTATGGACGGTATAATGTCACAAAACGCCCATACCTAATTTCAGCTATGTTTAAAATCATTTGACATGTTGAATGATTCATTGAAATACTTGCTTGAGATTGATATATCCACCTTATGCAGTGAAATTATCAAAATATGCATAACATTCTAAAAAATAAAATATCTTATACATTTTCTGCACAGTGCAATTTTCCTGTAATCTATTTAAGAATGAACTGTAGGTCAAAATATTAAGTTAATTATATTCAATGCTTTCATACAGTTTTAATTAAACGAGAGGCGTCCAATGCGGTTCATATTCTGGAGAATCGAATTTCCTACATTTCTAATTTTCTATAACGAATAAACACATTATAATGATAATTTACATAATTTATGGAAGAATTCAAATATCAACCAATATTTCACACATCATGTTTTTTGCATATCGCATTGCAAATCTCCCTATTATGAAAGGAACATTAATATCTTGGTCTCTTATAACTTTTGGGCTATAAATTGAATTTTCAAGTTTACATAAATTTTGTAGCTTAAATTAGTCTGCAAAGTCGAATAAAAGAATGCATTCAGACATTATATATTACATCGCGATAACGCAAACATCCTCTACCGAACTTGTTCAAATTACTGAAAGAATGTCTTGCCTACGTATATTCAATGGAGGAATTATCTCCAGTCCGGAATCTCCGCTAATCCGAACTTTATAGTTTGTCCGAGGGGTGTTCGGATTAGGGAGTTTCCACATGCACAACTGGCAATACGACCAAACACTTTCCAGTTCAAATTATTAATGAACATATCGCCAGAACATACAGCTTCATTTAAAAAACTTTGCTTTTTCATCAAAGAAATTATATGTTCCTTCCAATAGAAAAACTCATTTTAAAGTTAGTACTATATTTTGTCACTGTTTATTGCATATATAACATTTATCCTGTCTTATGAAAATATGTGTCTTCTGATTTTATAAATTATAGTAACATATACACAACTCTGAAACATCATAAAGTTGTGTCTATTTATATTGACTATTTTCTCTGTTGCTCTTGTAATCTCACTGATATTATATAATATGCCTTGTTGTATTCATTACTACTGTAATACAGTCCAACCTGCACTTGCGACTCACTGAATTAAGCGACTCCCTGAATTAAGCGACTCCCTGTCATATGCGACTATAAATCTTGCCCCCGACGAGTTTTCCTCTATAATAACACTGAATTAAACGACTCCCTGTCTGACGCGACTAGCGACCATGAAAAGTGTCGCCCAAACGCACCCGTAGACTGTTTTTAGCGACTTTGAAACGGTCAATTTATTGCCAATTGTCATGTCTGAAGACAATAGAAATGTGTGAAACTTAAATAAACAAACAAATCGTGCCATATTTAGATCATGTGCCAAATGCAGTTAGAAGCGGCCGAGACCGGTTCTCAATGTCTGAATAACTCGCGTGTATAATGACATGATTATTCACACACTTGCCAAATCGGAGGCGGAGCTTGTCGCTTGTCATTAAAACCACTTCTACCCAATCAGATCACGTCCCGCGTACCCGACACTTGTGATAGGCATGTGAAACGCATAATAATAACATTCCAGAGAACTAAATTGGTTTGATGTTTGCAGTGTTTGATATGCCGAAATAACGATTGACAGTAAAAAAGTTGAAATAAGTTTACGGTTCATAAATAAACGTAAATTCTTGAGCCAATGGCGGCTTTTCTACAGGAATTTAACAGAATCTAATATCGCTGAAAATGCCATCTCGTAAAAATTAAAATTGCCAACGACATCGTAGAAAACGTGTATTTATTCAGCAACCCACGTTTAATTCTTTAACTATTTACTCCAGCATCGCAAGACATCAACTAGGAAAATTAAAAAATAACCATGCGATTACTTTCGTTTTCGGGTATAGTATGCGATAAAATCCGTACCGTACGGTCCGTCCGTATTGCAGCCCGCTCCGTATTTTACGAGGAATAAAAATTATTATAGTAAATTCAGATAAGTATTGTTTTTGCCTGTATATTCTGATGATTTATGTCTTATAGTCTGTGCTACGACTATTCACGTTTTTGTTTAAACTTTAATAGCAAGAATAAAATAAACAAGAAATAAAATAACAGTGCTATGTAGTGAATCATCTTACAAGCTATATATTACAGTGACATTGTATTTGGAAGAGGTCGTAAGTCACTGACTGTATTAACCTGTATTAAGAGACTCCCTGTCATATGTGACCTTATCAGCTGATTCCCAATGAAGGTCTCTTAAAACAGGTTGGACTGTATTTTCATACTCATGCTTTCATGTATACCACGCTTTCTCAATAAAACGGTGCACTTGATATTTTCGCTTGTCGGCAAGTAATGAAAGCTATTCCAATGTGCGGATCAGTCAATTACCTATATTTTTTTATTGCAGGGGTCAATGATGATACAAGATCGGAGTATAATTGTTTTGTCCCGTAATCTTCCTCTTTATAATAGCACAATGAATGTGCGTTTTTGTAAGGTTCGTGACTGTCGCCGGACGAATTTTCAGCTTCGAAAGCAATTATTTTCAACTCTTATTGCTGCCGGTGTTCTGCGTTTGCTGCTTTAACTCCATATATGTCTGTACTTCGGGGAAAACACAGTTTTACCTCTGATAATGTTTTAATTAAAAGCAACAGGGCGTTGATCGTATGTCGCCAAATCCGATATAAAGTTTAGTGCTTTCCTTTTAAGTGGAAATAAATACTACTTTGAACTATTTAAACATGAAATAATATGAAATTATTACGTTCGTGATTGTTTAGTTATAATTTGTAACACAAATATACACCCGTGTGTGTTATTTTCAAAATTAATCCGGCTTACGGTTCGTTTTTTGATGCGTAGATTTAAGACAGTAAGGTTTGTTACTAAATTTATTGCAGAAATATGAAAGATATCTAATGTAGATATTATGTTATCAATGCACATCTACCCAAAAGACCGATTTGATAACAAAAAATAAAATTGAAATCATTATTAGTTAAAATATCCAATATCAAACTTGCTTGTGTAAGGTTCGTTTGAAAGATTCGTTATCACGAAATCTTAATATAGCATTACTGTTATAATTGGTTTGTGGGGCGAACTTTTGACGTCATTCCTTTGAAGGATATGACGTCATTGATAGTTACAATTTTTCTGATCCGCCATAACAGACGAAATTGTGATGTAAACTTACTGGAAATAGTTTGGGAAAACCTTATCTGGACCAGGTAAGAAATTTATTATTTATTCAAGTGTTGAAATATGATTATCATATTTAATGTGATTGTCAGATAGATGTATTCAATAAGATAAATTGATTATGACTTGTTTGATGTGGGTTACACATGTGAGTGGCATCAACGTACATGTAAGGTTCGTTTTCCTTAGTAACGAACCTTTCTTATTTTTCCCATGGCATGTTACCATAGAGATAATGAGGGACATGCGTACAAACTTCATACTTTATAGGTTGATGTCCGTTATTTAGGCTATGAACGTTGTAGTATATTGTAACTGCAGGGTGTATTTGTAATTTTTATTTTTCATAACAAACTGTGAAAGCAATTTGAGTCCCACGGGTTTTGCAGTGTATTAGTATGTGAGACACGAAATTGTTTACACTTTATATATTTTATTGTGTAACAATCGGTCATTTTTTAAAGTCTGAACCAAATATCTACTGAATATAACATGTGAGCTTTTTTATTTCCTAAATATGTATACATGAACTGAGCTTAGTAAAATAAACTTGTAAACTTGCAAGTAATTATCACGAAGTGCGAATAATATGTGTCGCCAATCTTACCCGTCAACAAATAATAGTATATTAAGCGGTCATTGAAATGTGTGAATTATTGTATTGTTCGACCTATCTATGGTGAACAATGAATGAAATGATAGCTAGGGACCACAAATCCTGTTCGAGTGTTCAATCGATCTCTGTTCGAGTGATACTATGAAATAAGAAGGGGTTTCACCGGGACTTAAGAACCTGTTCGAGGTACCTACTGTGTTCGGGCCAAAACTGTTCGAGGTTTCGAAGTTTTACTGTAGAACCGTTATAATTTGTAAAACGACTTCTTATTGGTTGATTTGTTCCGAGTAACCCATAGTATACATTGCAGAGCGGATGAAGAAAACTTTAGATCAAGTGCCGTTAATCGTTGTCAATTGAGGATATTTTACGTTAAAATGCATGGGAGGAATTTTAAAAGTCAGGAGTGCCTCATAGAAGGTGACGTTCTGGGATGGAATCCAGAAGAAAATACTTCCGTAATTAGTTCTAAATTTTGGCTATAAAAATTATAATTACATTATTGTTTGGTAATTGAATTTATGTATATGTATCGTTTCGGAAAATATCGTATCAGCATGTAGTTTTATCGATTCATATAGTATCGTGTGATGACCGTATCGTCTCATGCCCTACATGTTATACCCGTTGAGAGTGACTACAATGTTTTCGTTTCATTATGTCTGCTTGTCATCCAGTAGAAAACGCGGAATCGTTTATAATACGTGGAATAGTGTCGGCATACTGTTCAGGTCTGTCTTACAGATACACAGGCATTTGCCTGATCATGAGTTTAGCCGAAAAAGATATGCCTTTCCATAAAACTCTTTGTTTAGTTTCATCAGGTCATATACAGCGGCAAAATTACCTAACAAGTTTTCCTGGAAGTAATTATAAACCAATACTTCCAACTTTTCCACATGTGCAAGACATTATCGAACCCATATCTGCTGGGTGATAGTCTATCGCTCTACCAATTGAGTTAGCCCGGCTGGCTTCCTAGTTTTGTAAAATGCAAATTATAATAATGTCAGAAGTTGGTGGGAAAACTAACAGACTCACATGACACACGATCATCATTCGTCTTATACCACTGGTCAACAATACAAAATTACGTAATTAAGCTAGCATATGATGTAATCTTAGTTTGAAGACTCTGCTTATAGTCAAAGATATCGCGATAATTCCCTTCCTTGTCACAGAACATCGTATGTATTGGGGCGACGAGAGCGAACACTATCCTCTTAGAAAAATGTTTTCCAAGTTTTTATGAAATCCAGTATGGTTGTCAGATATGTATTCCTGTGTCCATTCGATATCTCCATGTATCGCGGTTTAATAGTGAGAATTGCATCACATGCGTTCTCAGCACAAATGGTTACTTCTAGGGCGACATTGAACTCTACCTTCCATCGCAACATCTTGGCAATTTCCGTACTGTTTGGAAATCAGACTATATAGACGATGTGATCCGATTGCTCTACATTATTCCTGACAATACGGAATCACGAATATTATTTATAAGTCCACGACGGAATTAATTGTTTACTATAGAAATTAACAGTAACTGCAGCTATTATCTAACGTTTTGCTACAGTATTCAGTGTGCGGTAAATTGTTCAAACTTGTCTGCCGAGCGCGTTCATGTACACGGTATTTCCTTCGTTATCTATAAAAAGCGAATGCGTTATTTCTGCGAGCGGGAAATTTTAATGAATGAAAGCGGGAACAGTTTGTGAATGAATTGTATCAATGATATATATAGTAACCTCGGCTGAATATTCCCGTCAAACATGGAGTCGACAACAACAAGAAATGTATCCGAATGGAGCACTTGTTTCCTACAAAAAAATAGTAGAATAATTATTTGTACGTACCCAAAAGCAGCTCTAACCAAATAAATCTCAACCACAAAAAATCAATAATTCAACAGGAAATCTTGTACCAGAAATTTCACTTTAAAATGAAATGCTCATGATGGATTCTATTTACCTTCCGAACAATTTGCAAATTTATCAAAGACAAAGGAAAGTAGTACAGCGGTTAGTGATGTCATGATCAATTTGACATAATGATTTGTAGTATTGGCCGTATGAAAATCATGCGCAGTAATACATCGAGAGGTATCAAAAGTCACTAACTCTGTAATGAAAATTACGGTTACTAAAGACATGGGTCTAACGCCCCAGTCTAAAAATGCAATACATACTTGTAGGATTAAGATATGTAAAGGTATGTAAATGTAACCAATCACAGACATTTGTTGGCTTGTTGCAATTAATTGTTCCTGTACGCATCATGTACATTAGAGTCACACATGTACTAGTTACTTTCTTCACTAAGAGTTGTTTCATATTGAGAACAAGGAGTGTCAGTTCATGGTCTTCAAATCGTTATTGTGCCTGAGTAGTGTTGTGTTGCTAATTGTTTTAGTTTAAACAATGTAGGAAAGGATAAGAACGAAATACAATGACTTATAGATTTCTACTTTATCGTGGACAATGAACTGCATGACAATGTTTTGATTCAGACTGATAGAGATCTAGATCAAATCAGGATCAAGTTTCAAAAATTGGTCTGGACCTTTTAATCACATGTACCGTCATTTTCTATATAAGCGTGACACCGCCGAAAAAGCTCTGTCGATAGAGCGCTCAACTGTTAAAATAGAGGTCATGGGTTCAAAATCCGAGCGAGGCGTAGTTGACAATTTGACAGCAGATAATGCATCCAAAGCTATTTGACCTCCACTTCTGAACTCTGATGAACTGTAAAACCTCAATAATAAGACCACCATTTGGACACTTTAAAACTGGTCTTCTTATTGAGGTGGTCTTAATATTGTGGTTGAATAAAGAGCAAAAAAGGTGCAATGGACTTGAAAATAGTCTTCTTAATTTTGAGGTGGTCTTATTATTAAGGTGGTATTTAATTGAGGTTTTACTGTATAAGGAAAAGTTGTCAGTAGCTTGCGGAGGCGCAGGTTGTACTGGTTGGTAACCCTGGAGCACTGCGAAACGACCTATATCCCAAAACAAACAAATGCGAGGTGTGCATTTAAAGTCGTGATGAATTTACAAAATGTTTATATCCATCATATTATGTAAACAAATTAACTATTCACAAAATTGTTCATATAGAAATGATATTGATCTTGCTCCTGATCCTGATCCTGAAAACGAATTCATTGTGAGCACGTTGCCAGAATGTTTGATAACCTATATGCCAGACTAATATTATGTATTCAAGGTCTGTGAAGTTGGCTGTTAGGTGTTAGTTGTTAATTCAGATGTTTATTCGAAAATGCATAGCCAGAAGTTGGATGTGAGTTCAGATATGATGAAACCAATACACAGCTATAAGTTGTTAGTTGAGATGTTATTCGGATATGATGGAGCGAAAACACAGCTATTAGTTGTTAGTCCAGATGTTGTTTGGAACATGCATAGCCAGAAGTTAGATGTGAATTCGGATATTATGTAGCGAATGCACAGATATTAGTTGTTAGTTCTAATGTTCGTAATCGAATTCACAGCTGTTAGTTGTTAATTCAGATGTTTATTCGAAAATGCATAGTCAGAAGTTAGATGTGAGTTTAGATATGATGTAGCGAATACACAGCTTTTAGTTGTTAGTTCAAATGTTCGTTGCCGAATTCGCAGTTGTTAATTGTTAGTTCAGACGTAAATTCTACTTCTGGCATTATTTTTTCGAATAAACATATGAATTGACAATTAATAGCTGTGTATTATTTCCATAATATCCGCACTAACATCTAACTTCTGGCAATGCATTTTGGAATAAACATTTGAACTAACAGCTATGAATTCGAAAACGAACATTTGAACTAACAACTAATAGTTATGCATTCCCTACATCATATCCGAACACACATCTAACTTCGCATGTTCGAATAAACATCTGAACTAACAACTAATAACTGGGTATTTGCTCCATCATTTCCGAACTCATATGTAACTTCTGGCAATGCATTTTTGAATAATCATCTGAACTAACAACTAATAGCTGTGTATTCGCTCCATCATATGCGAATACACTTCTGAACTAAAAACTAATAGCTGTGTATTCGTTTCATCATATCCGAACTCACATCTATCTTCTGGAAATATTTTTTTCGAATAAACATCCGAACTAACAACTAATAGCTGTATATTCGCTCCATCATATCCGATCTCGCATTAAACTTCTGGCTATGCATTTTCGAATAAACATCTGAGCTAACAACTAACAGCTATGAATTCGGGAACGAACATCGAATTAACAACATCTAACTTCTGGCATTTTTTCGAATGAACATCAGAACTCACAACTAGTAGCGGTGCATTCGCTCCATATAAACATCTGAACTAACAACTAATAGCTGTGTATTGGCTACATTATATCCGAACTCACTTCTTACTTCTGGCAATGTTTTTTTCGAATATACATCTGAACTAACAACTAATAGCTGTGTATTCGCTCCATCATATATCCGAACTCACATCTAACTTCTGGCTATGCATTTTCGAATCAAAATATGAACTAACAACTAACAGCTGTGAATTCGAGAACGAACATCTGAACTAACCACTAACAGCCAACTTCACAGACCTATTTTTGCAACCATCTTAGCATGTTTAAAGCTATTGAAATGCTAAATTGTCATTATAAGAATGTTGTACGTAATATTTCCGTGTATGCATACATGTGAAGTCATTTGCAGAACAAGTGTTAATAAATGTTTATGAATGTGATATCAGACAATATATAACATTCTTTATTTCAGTCTCATCTATGCACAGTACAACATAATAAAAACATTAGATTAACTTTACAAAAGTACATGTATATTCGGAGGGCGTTTTATTCTGCTATAAAAAAGTAAAGCAAAATTATGAGGGGGCACCCGGGAGCGAAAGTGACCGATTTTTCGTGTTCCTCAAAACATGACTTTATGACAAACATGACTTGAACAATTTATTCATAGGTTTTGTATAGCTTTTATCGTACATTTTAAACCTGTTGTATAAGGAGAATCTGAACATACTGACGATAAACAAATATTGGTAATTTAATATGTAAACTATTAAGATGCACAGTTTGTACTTAGGCTTATGTAATTAATAAGCAGTATTCACGTTTAACCATCATTTGACCAGTAACTACTGCATGCACTGTTGAACATGGGTCATTTCTGACATTTTCTTACATTTATATGAAATGTTATTTGTTGAATTAAGTTATTCTTCTATATTTGGACCGTTCAATTTTACTTTCGATTATGAACTAACAGTTCTAGTAATTTAGTTCACGATTATATCATGTCTGGACACATCTCAATATTGATTTACGTTACATTTTCAGCCTAGTTGGATATGAAGCCTTTTAAGCTGCATTATTTTGGTCTATAGATTAGTTTCTGTGATGTTTTTGTTGTGGTCAAAGTTGTCGTTTGGAAGGTCTGTATCTATTTCATTTGGTTTATTTTCAACTTGAATATCTTCTTGTTCTGTTGCACTCCGATAAAACTTTGGTTTTCCCTTTCGAATGGCATCGTTTGTGGCGTCGGTGATGTCCTCCAATACGTGTGCTTTTCTTTGCAGTGTTATGAGACATCGAAGCTGATCCCTGAAATATTCGTCATATATCATATGAATTCTAACGAGATATAAGACAGTTAAAGGACAAAAACAATCAAATATAACAGTACATCGGAATATATTGTGCAAACGTTGAAATATGTGTAGTGCATTTTGCAGTCATTTAACGTTAAACGCAAATACATGTACACTATACACTGCAATTTGATCTTATTCACAAAATGTGGCAAGTTTAAGTCACAAATCTATACATTATATATTACAGCCTCATTTTACATACCGTCATTTGTGTTCATTGCATCGACTCATATTGACCAAATTATTTGGTTATTACGGACACCGGACCTGATCCGAATACATGTATTGCCAATATTTAACAAACACACACGAACAAGCCCTCCCATTGGGATTCAAGACCAGCCACTCCCATAACACGAACACCGGAAGTGGTCGTTTTACCTACTTGAACGACGGGTATAAGGAACATATACTTACTGAATATCTCTTAGAGTGTTTTCTTGGCGAGCCATTCTGTGTTGAACAGTGAGTATATTCATTTTGTGGTTTTCTAAAGAGTCCCAAATGTCTCGTATGTATTTGTTCATTTCGTTTAATGGAGGCGATTCCCATTTCTCTAGTACATCTTTAACAGCATTTATATCTTCAAATGGTACGTAATGATTACTTCTTAAGTCCTGCAATATAAAGTTTTTATAGAATGAAATATAATAATTATGAAAATATGTCAATCCTTTTATGTAAAAATTGAGTATTATGTATGCATATGACCGAGTGGTTCTAAGGCGTAGGAACGGGAAGTCGAAGGTAGAAAGCTAATAGGTGTGTTACTCTTTCAATCCTGACTATGTCAAAAATTGTAACAAATCTTTTTACCATAAAAATGCACACCAACATGTTCATTATCAGAACAAACTTTCTGACAAAATTAATGCACTGCCTTAAGACACTCAGTACAGTCATGTATATGAAAACCACAATGCTGCGTGTATACTTATATTTCAATTATATATAACAGTAAAATCTTATATATTTTCATGAAATAATGCTCGCTAACTATTTACATTTTACATCGCGTTGATTTGTGTTAATGTAGAAATTCGAGAAAATTTAGCCTGTCCGAACAATCTGATTAAATTCGAGAAAAATCTGATTTTACGGTATTTTGAGGCTCAATTTACTTTCTATCTTAATATGTTTATGTCCACCAAGCCAAGTATAATCCACACAAGTAATTACACGAATGCTTGGTTGATCTTAAAGTTTCCTCGCCTATGTTTATTACATAATATGGTGTGCGGGGAGGTCCAGTCTTGCGAATATGACCTTCCCGAGGTACTATCTCACTTTCTAGCTATTGATCACAATCAGTGCAGGTCTTATATGATACAAACAGCTATCTCTATTAATTGATAATTAGACAGACAATACCTTATTTCTGCATTGCTATGTATGTTTGCCCTTACACCTTTACTTCTAACGTTTCGTATGCTGAAGTTTCCCTGGGATCTGTGAGGGGGACATTGTCTTGTGCATGTGTTGTTCCCTGTAACAACCAAATCCTTCCTCTATGTATTAAATGTTTGTGCTTATGCTGTGAAATACTACAGTTTGTAATTAAAGCAATCACCTTGACGCAAAGTATACTGTTTAACTCCACTCTCGCTACAATCCAAGCTCTGTTAACTTCCAATCCACGTTGAGCATCTTGCTGTACTTTCTGATACGTATCCGATAGTTGGGCAATGAGGATGTTGAGGAGAATAACGATACATGTGAAAAGGAATGCCACCATGAAGATAACACTGACAGTTCTGTGAATGTAAGATTATAAAAGTTAATGGAAAGGTTTGGTTTAAAGATAATACACGGACATAATATGCAATATTAAACAACTGTACCGTAGATTTTTAAGATTTTAAGTAAAATACAACTCTTCATATCGATTCTGTATCCTAGTACTCGTATGTTCACTGGTTACGTTTGGCTTGAACGTATGGTGCAAGGGTATAGCGCCTCACTACCGACCCGAAAACATCTAGTTCGAGCTCGCCGTGGAGCGGAGTTTCATTGCAAACTTTACATTTCTGAATTTGGCGAGAGTATTGATTAGTTATCCAGGAAGCAGTGAATAAGAGTTATAGGTATAAGTTGTAACTACGTGTTTTACAAATAAAAAACCACAAACCAGTTACATTAATTGTGTAGACCGTATTTAAATCTCACATTAGTATACATTACTGGGTGACTTTAAAAGAGTAATCACAGAAAAGCAACATAATGGTTCAAAGATGGTCAAAAGTAAGATTTCCAGCACATTGATTGCTCCAAATGACAAAGCATACAGTGTTACCTAACTATTTTCCAAAACAAAAGAATCCTAATATATCGACTACATGCATGGACTATGTTATATGTAGATATATGTTAATTGCTGCAATTGTATACATCATTATACTTACGCATAACCATCTGGACCAGTATAATCAACAACTGGAGCTGCCTCTGTCAGTGAACGTATGCCGACAAAAAGTATACCCCAAAACGTGCTTAAATCACAAATAAAAAATTATAGTCAAAATTTTCCATTCAAAGTAATACTCGAAAGTAGCAGTAAACATAGTGTCTGAACCTATTAGAAAATACAATGTTTACATCGATAAACACAATGAATAGAGCAATTGTAACAAACACCACAGCCTCTCCAGAGGAACAACCATTGGAAGATACAAATTTCGACTGACGTTACGAGGTAGTTGTTCCAGTGAGGGATGCTGTGGAGTGATCGCACTATTTTCTGAAAACATAATTCTATGTAAAAATAAAAAAGTATAAACTAAGTAGTGTTTGCTGGTGTTTTCGCGTTACTTCCGGTTTCGCCGTACGAAATACGGTAAAGAAATGATATTGTCATTATTGTCAGATATTTGAAAGAAGAAACTTAACCTAAAGAAAATCGAAGTTAGTATTTCTTTCGTTACATTTTTTCGTCAGTACCGCGAAAATACAAGCAAACAGTATACATGTATACAAGTCATAAACATATTTTAATTGTCACAAGCGGCATCGATCATAAACATGTCAATTACATAATATATACAGTGTGTGTTTATCAGTTAGGTGCAGTCTAGAAGGAGTCAATGTCCAAGTAATGGATATACTGATTAATTATTAAAATGTATCGTCCATTCAAAAGACATGTGTTTGCTGAAGATTACAGATATCAACAGGACGAATACCAGACCAACGGAAACTTGTGACAAACAATTATAAAATCGAAAAAATACAAAAACATGTCAGCATCAACACGCTTTTAAACGCGATGGTCGACATTCAGGGGATAATACTTGTAAATTATATGTAGCTGTCACACTACACCGTATAGCGTCAACGGACGCCCAACGTATATAACATTGCGGCAGAAAGTTATCCGGCGACGAAAGGCATCCCCCGCTGCTGTTCGGTGCTCTCGCGATCGGTGTATGGAGCGCATAAAACGGACAAAACGTACAATGACCGCACGATCAACGCACATATACAGGACGAACAACGTTCAATTAACGGACATCACCGTACTAGTAACGGACTTGTACCGCGTAAAACGTAAGCGCAACGCATGAGAAACTGACAAAACGTTATTCGAACGTTTGACGAACGTATTTCTACCGGTCACGTGACGGACAAAACGGGTATCCGCAAACCGCATATTGGAATACTCGGACGCTGACGCAAGATGTCTGAGTGTGACGGCTAACTTCATGCCAGGATCAAGAGGGGCTCTGTACGTAGTATATTTAACCAGGTTTTTGAAAAAAACCAGGTTATTAGAATGGTGTATGTCGTTGGGCGGGCGGGCGGCTGGGCGGGCGTCGAACTGGGTGGTTTCCGGCGAATAACTTGAGTTCTGTTGATCATATTGTAACCAAACTTGGTGTACAGTAAGAACATATGGAAAGCTCGCTTGGTATTGCTTTTGGGTTCGGTCAGACAAAGGTCAAGGTCACCGTTACTAAAAATAGAAATTTGGTTTCCGGCGAATAACTTGAGTTACATTGATCATATTGACATCAAACTTGGTGTATAGTAAGAACATGTGGAGAGCTCGCTTGGGATTGCTTTTGGGTTCTGTCCGACAAAGGTCAAGGTCACTGTTACTAAAAATAGAAATTTGGTTTCCGGCGAATAACTTGAGTTACATTGATCATATTGACATCAAACTTGGTGTATAGTAAGAACATGTGGAGAGCTCGCTTTGGATTGCTTTTGGGTTCGGTCTGACAAAGGTCAAGGTCACCGTTACGAAAAATAGAAATTTGGTTTCCGGCAAATAACTTGAGTTACATTGATCATATTGACTTCAAACTTGGTGTATAGTAAGAACATGTGGAGAGCTCAATTGGGATTGCTTTTGGACCCGTTCTGACGAAGGTCAATGTCACCATTACTAAAAATAGCAGTTTGGTTTCCGGCGAATAACTTGAGTTTCGTTGAACATATTGCCATCAAACTTGGTGTACAGTAAGAACATGTGGAGAGCTCGCTTGGGATTACTTTTGGGTTCGGTCCATCAAAGGTCAAGGTCACCATTACTAAAAATAGAAATTTGGTTTCCGGCCAATAACTTTTGTTTTGTTGATCATATTGACATCAAACTTGGTGTATAGTGAGAAAATGTGGAGAGCTTGCTTGGGGTTGGACTCGTTCCGCCAAAGGTCAAGGTCACCGTTACTTAAAGTAGCAATTTGGTTTCCGGCTAATAACTTTAGATTTGTTGGTCATATTGACATCAAACTTGGTGTATAGTAAGAACATGTGGAGAGCTCGCTTGGGATTGCTTTTGGAATCGTTTCGTCAAAGGTCAAGGTCACCTTTACTAAAAATTGCAATTTGCTCTCCGGCTAATAACTTTAGATTTGTTGGTCATATTGACATCAGACTTGGTGTATAGTAAGAACATGTGAAGATCTCGCTTGGGATTGCTTTTGGGTTCGTTCCGTCCAAGGTCAGGGTCACTTAAAATTTAAGAATCAGTTTCCACTTAATATCTTCGCTATTCGTGGGTGTATTGACATCAAAGTGTGAGTGTTTGTATGCATGTATCACCTCTGGCACCTTTGCAGCATTGATGATCATCATGTATTCATTATACAAATAGAGCCTTGGTTACAAATAATTAGGTTTAAAACCTGGTTTGTGGGCATTGCCCATTTCTTGTTTTTCTTGTATTTGGTTATTCTGGGACCCACTCGTTCAAGGATCTCATCAAACATCTCAGGGGGCATCCTCATGAAGTTGATAAATGACCGCTGGTCTTCTCTACGCAGCTCCGTAATGAGTTGGTCGTAAATGCCAAACATTCGACGCCTCTCATGGCTCAACCAAGCCCTAGACCACCATCTCCGCTGTCGTCTTCTCCTTCTTCTTCTGTTTCCATAAGTAACGATATCCAAATTGGCATCCAACAGATCAACACGTGCCTGGATCAGGGCTGCAGACGGTCTCTAACGCGACACTCCATGCTATTTTGATCAATGAACTCAAAAACTCAAAGTTTCGGAAGGTCCTTACCCATGAAATGCAAGAAGACATATGAGAGTTATGATATAATTGAATATACAGACGACCACATGTCTGGTGACCTGTAGTCAAAAGATCCAATGAAAGCAGAGAACCCCAACAACCAGGTAAACAACGTTTTATATCATTATTCATCATAGTTTTGTCCGGTGGACCATCGTTTCACGTCCGTTATTTATCAGTTCCTATGCGTTCCTCGTCAGTTATCGTCCGTTAAACATACGTTACATCCGTTGCATGTCCGGTAGTAGTCCGGCCGTGAATCAGGGCCAACGGATGCGAACTGGACAAGTACAGAATAAGGAACGCACGAGTAACGAACAAAACGAATAGAAACGCATTGCTACCCTACATATAACGGACAACTTTGTTCAAAACCTTCCACCGGATGGAACGAACATCGCCGGACGAGGAGCGTAGGCGCCGCATGAGAAACGGAAAAGCAAACGCATGCGAACGGACGCGAACGGATTGAAAATGTTGTTATACGTTGGACGTCCGTTAACGCTATACGGTGTAGTGTGACTGACCCAATAGAGATAACAAAATGTTCAGTATTGCATAAAATGAGTACCTTGTTTCGATATGCTTATCTAGATCACCATCTCCTTTTAAGGACAGGTAGAAAGAAACACTAAAAGCCAGAAGTATAACGAGGAACAGAGCCCCAAACTGCAAAAAATCGTGTTGTAATGCTCGTCCCAAAATTTGAGCGTATGCTCCGGTTTGTCTGAAAAAAACGAACAAACATGTCTTTGACCACGAAATTGTATGCGATAGGACGAAAAACAGTAACATTTTCGGATGTCTTTTTTATTCAGTGCGTTAAACGGTTTGTATAGTTATATTACACACACTATAGCAGCAGACTGATAAAGGTCGTTAATGTTTGTGTTTTAAAACGGATACTTATTTAATAATAATAATTAATAAATATTACCACTTTTCATGGAGGACTTAACAAGATTTATTTTCACAGTACACATATTTTTGTTATGGGATTTTAAGTAAAACAAACAGTAGTGAATATTCCAGCTGCCTGTTTGGGGAAAGACTCCGTGTGCCACTTCTATTAGTTTTAGCACACGCGGGCAGTTCACCTTGAACTTTACAAGAAACAAATGCTATGTCAAACAAACCTGAACACGGCAGCATATTTGAATATCCTGATGGTCCATAGCAGATATCCAAATGCGAACACATACCATTCAGCATTAGTGTGTGTATATCTAAGGGCAGGAACAGTCAACAGTAGAACAGATGATGAAAGATCGAGCCAGTTGAATTTATCATGAAAATATTCAAGACGGTGCCTGCAGAAAGGATATGTATGAAATACAGTAGGTGAATAATGGTTGGCATAACAGACAATAAAAGTTATTAGCATATATGATTTATAGAATGTGGCGCTTTTCATGTTGATATTTGAAGGCATATACAACTGACATTTGATTTTATAGATTAATCATTTCATCATATGATCCAGGTAGATCATTGACGTCTAATGTACTAGATATATCTGCCAAACAGAATCATTTTTATTGAATATATCACGTAGTTTTTTCATACAACATGTTATTCTTACCAGGGAATTATATTTGACTATGTATTTATTATATATTACCTCCTCAGTTGATTTATTTCATTACACAGTGTCGTAAAAACCATAACAAGGGAGACAACTTCTAACACCGCTCTAGCTATTTGTAATGGACCGTTATATACTGTGGCATCTTTGACTGTCACTGACACAATTGCGGAGAATGTGATGCAGAACAATGCGAACACATACAAAAATGTATTATATCTGAAATTGTAAAACAATTGGTGCTGCGAAACCACGTTGTTTTTGACGTCATTTTGCTTCTGCAGAAAATTACGGTAGCGTTTAATTTCGTAACGATAGTTACAGTTTCGAATACAGTGCTGTACACTCGGCTTACTTAATTATACCCCTGGTCAATCATATGCTATATGGTGCTTTCGGTTTTGTAAATACTTCCAGAAACATTCACCTACAAAGCTTCGCTAAATCACTTCGAACCAGAACGGTGCATTATTACTGCTCCATTACAAGTTACATCTTGAAGTGGGAGCTGCCATCATCACATTTATTGATTTATTTGTTCAATCTGTGGATTTATGAGTAGGACATGAAATAAACATAATATTTTGCCAGGTGTCTACGCTAATTTCAGCAAGATCAGGCTAATATTGACCCAATTACAATTAGCTCCATTCGCACGCTCCTATAATATACGCTAACTGGATCTGATGACTGCACAATACAGGTCATGTTCTTGTGAACTTTGAGTAGCCAATCAAATCGTCGGCTGCAAAATGTTTTGGTATAGAGTTATGAATATTCGTCGATCTCCGTGAGCTCCGTAAATTCTATTTGAAACAACAATTTTAACAGGAAGCAAAATGAGTAACGTGTTTTTTCTATTATCTGAAAAAATATGACTTTTGTAATCCGCTAGAAAAGCTTTGGTTGCTATATTTGACATGGAATTATCTAAGCGATACATTCACTATACAATTAGAATCCCTTACTTATATTTGTATTTACTTTTCATTTTTATCGAACCACATAGGCTCTAGAAACATCAAATAATATTTCAATACGCTGGCAACGAGGTGATAACTGTTGCACCAGTAAATCATCGTGTACAGCTATTGTTATTAGCCAAGACCGTAGCCATAGCTGACAGAATGTGTACGCAAACAATCAAGGGTGTCCATAATACCCCGGAAACCCCCGTTGTCTATAACGTTTGTGGCGCAATCTGGTAACATTTCACAAGCAATACAGTAAATTTTGAAGCGTTTTATATTCAGAAACTGGAGACATACAAAGAATTAACTTACTCAAATCTTCTTTTAGCGTATGCCTTCCATTTTCTCCTTACTAGCAACCTTACTGTATCGTGATACACAATATTCTGAAGTATACATGTATATAATTCACAGACATGTACATTGTTTTCTTTAATACAATAGCTTTCTTGTATGGTTTGAGAAAAGTGATATTTCAAACACAATTTCAAAAAATAATAAAAAACAGTTATAAATGATTAAAATTAGCAACGTATGTTGATGCTAAACCAATCTGGAAAAATATGCTGACCATGGCTGATGGACTTATATCATCAATTTTGACCACAGGTCATAGCAAATTGCACGAATAAACTGTGCATTTAATGACCAGTCCAAGAAATTACCAGTGTAATGAACTAAATAAAACGGTATGCATGGTCGTGACAATACTTAAACACTCAATGTATATTATGTACATGTAATTTCTCCGTGTGTACGTACTTTATTGCCTTGTTTCGCAATAATCTGCAAGGGTGATTTTGTAGAACTGTCAAACGAAGGATTCGTAGGTGGTCGCCCACATGCATCGCTTTCTAAAATGTTGTAATATACACGAAGGCTGCCGTAACATCCTCTTGGTTCTAGCATACAATCCAACACCGACAGAATAGTTTGCTGTAAAACGAAATCAAACCTAATCAGTTTGCAAAAGTTAGGGATATTAACCTTTCGTGTCGGTATTAGAACAAACAATGTACATAAAGCTTTGATGCACATACGTTTAATTTGTCGGGTTCGAAATGCATTACATTTAGACCATTAGTCAAGAGTTGTTTTGCATATTATTTTGCATGTGGGGATTCCATATCCGTAAATATTCATTAGACGTTGATTGTTGTGTTAAACCATTAATCGATTGCATAGGCATTACAGTAGCATATGCAAATCAAGATCTGTTTTTAAAAATATCCAAAACGAACAAATACATAAAAATGTTCGGTTTGACCCATATGAATTCAAGTTATGGAATATTAGGTATTATCGAGGTTTAGCGACATGGGAGTCCAGAACCCGTAGATCAGCTTATAGTGTGTAGGGTAGTGGTATGCTAGTTCTTTGAGGATGGGGGGAAGAAAAAATGTGTATTAACTTTATTATCAAATTGTATCAAATTATTAAAAGTATTACCTGCATGCTTGTCTCAGATTGCAACAGCTCATGTAATGAAAAGTCGGCCTCATTAGTACCGCCAATAAAAATACTTCGAACACTGAAAAGACATTATACATGTACGATATGATAATATGGTCGTGTCGACAGTTAGAACGCGTACACATCTTCAGAATTCAGATCTTCAAACACTAATCCCTAGCCATATGTTAGTGCATATACAAAACCTATTGCCAAGTTACAAGATGCCTTCGGTCATACCGAATTCTATATTTGTTAAGCGTCAGGTTCATTTTTCGAAACCTACCTACCAAGCAAGAAAAAAGCGAAAAAAGTGTAAAAAAAACAAAACTTAGCTTAAATATTTTTATTTTTCTTCCCATAAACAAAGACATTATACATCAATACATAAAAAGTGTCTTGATTTAATGATGTGTAGCTTTTGAACGAGGTCATTAATTGGCAACCTAACACATTGTTATCGGCTAAATGGGCAAATGTCATTATGTTTTAATAGCATAACAGGGGATATATGACATTTTCAGGTTTGTCATTTTTGACAGTCGAAAACCTTACGGTCAGAGGATGCTAAAAATATCCAAATTTGTATGGCCTAAATTAATGAATAAATAATCTCATGGAATTTATGCGCACACGATTATAGATGTTTGCCTAATACATTGATAGCTTTCCAGTCTATAACCTGTGGAATATAGACCGAACGACAAACTACATATGGTTAAATTTACAAGTTTATTTCTGCAATGCCAAATGTGAAGTTATGGTGTTGAATGAACAAATGTCTGTGCGACAAGAAGGCTTATTGTCTATTGGACCATGCACAATCTCGGAGAGTGAGAGTTGCCGTCATGTGGGAGTGATTTGTGATAAGCATTTGTCCACCAGAGAAATCATCAAGGATTAGCATTGTTGAAGATTTTTGACATTTCAGATTTGTGTTTTTTTTCGACCAGGCTTCAATAACGTATCCGGATATGGACGCTAAACAAAGATCCATACTGGTGTGGCATTATTGTGGTACGAAGATTTTCATGTATTTTAAGTGAAGACATTATTGTTGACAGTTTGTTATCATTTCAGCCGAATAATCGACTGTAATTGGAGAACAACCTGTACCTACACACAATGAAAGAATATGTCCAAAACCTACACTGAAAAAATACATCTAACTATGGCTCGGCTATCGAATGTTGGACATACATTAACATGATGCTTGTTAAAATTCAAATTCTGTTGATAATGCTGTTTATATCAAGATATGAGTTTCCATGAATATTGAATGAAATGGTAAGATGTTACAGGGAACGCTACAAACACAAGTGAACACCTTCTATTGAGCCTACTATTAATATCTTAGATATACGCTGTGTGCACTGAATAAATTATATCATTACTTGTTTTGTGAAAGACAAATACGCCGTCATCATAATTGGTTGGATTTCGTTTTGCCATGTGTCGTATCTATAATATGTACACTTTCTGATGTATGCACAATTTCACTTACAATTCGTTTGGCATGTAGGCTAGTAACAACGCACACATATCATCATTTCCGTTTTCCAAAGCAATCCGAAATGGTAATACTTTGTCTTTGTCACGGGCTTTGGGCGAGGCATCATTTTCTAACAATTTTGCGGCAACCCCTGAAATTCATATGAAAGTAACGACTTTGGAAATTCCTATGATTGTAAAGTATAAATATATTCATACGTCATGCCATTAAACACAGAACTTTATGGAGTATTCAAAACAACGTTTTCAAACGCCATCATGCCGGCCTTGGTGTCATCATGCTGATGACAAAACGGTGTTTCATATTTATATGAACATTTTTTTTATCATACAGTGTATACTATTTAGGCAGTATAGTAACATATGACATTTCAAAATATATACTATAATTTACGAAAAGACATTGCATACGCATGTATGCATTAATTTTAATAAATAATTACAATCTTATAATACGTTTCTCTACATTTCCATGTTTTTCATTCTCTGCAATATATACATACATTATATATATATGTATGGGATGTACAACCTCTTCTGTAAGTGACGTCATTCCAAGAAAACGTCACATGTGTTGTCACTATGTGCTAGCAGGAAACAATATTTACTCCAGTTGGGCACTTTGTTATTATATTGCCATATGGGGCAAATACAACTTACTGTCAGTACATGGTGACGTCACATGTGATGTTTTCTGGAAATGACGCCACTTAAAAAGAAGCAGTTGGAAATCGTACATCGGCGCTCATATATATAACTGTTCAATAATGTTGGTCGATTTTTATGTAAACAGCTTATGGTGAATTTACCTCGGAGGTGTCTCGTAACAGCATGGTGTAATGGTGTTCTGCCACAGGAATCTACTGCTGAAGTGTTTGCACCTCGGTGTATTAACTTGTTCACAAGAACTGGGAGCTACAATGGTGGTAATCATGTACAAGTGAGGTGAACTGGCGCAAAAATCGTTGATAGGTATAGAATAATATAGAAGACATTCAAAAGTATTTATAAATGAAACCCTTTAACGGAGTATAATCCAGTTTCAATGTTGAAGTATACACAATGTTTGTAAACGTTGACTCAAAAATAAAACACGAACATTTGAGTTATTTTTGGGCACGCATCGTCGCGTAAGGAGCGTAATAGTTGGCTATAGTAGGTTTGCATGGAAAAGATCTTGCTATTGAAGTTATGAGTCTTGATAGTACATGTATTACGACTTTTTAGAAAACATTTTGTACTTGTAAGGTGTTGTAATTCCGTATGCATTTAGCTAAATCCAGTCGCAACAAAATTTACAAATATTCTGCAACCCCAAATTCCTTTAAATAATTACACTCCTATGCGATTACAATATATCATAGAATATAAATTACCTCAGATAGCAATGATAAATGAATGATCAGAATGCTCATGAATACACATGTTAGGAATTATAGCGCATTACGAAACAAAAGCCACTGTGTACCAAACCTTGTGTTCGAATTCCATAGCTGACACAGCGTATAGTAAAGCCTTGTCTATGCCTCCTTGTTGTTTTACAAGACGGTCAATGAAAACCTCTAACATTGCTTCTTGTCGACCTATCAATAATGTGCTACTCTTTTTCGCAATCTGTAAATAATATTTCCACACCAATTACTTTGTCGCTTACTAATCAACAGTGATTGTGTATAAAAATAAGGTCTATGTCTTGCGTATATTCGATCAAATCAACATTGTACATGAATCCCAATATATAGCTGTGCTTCCATTATTAACATCATTGCCCCTTCATTATCGACCTTGTCCTCATTATTACCATCATCAGCATCATTATCAACATTATTTTAAAGTTGTTGTCGGCGTCATTGCTATCTGTGTAGGTATCATGATTATACAATACACGTTTGAATATCGAACTCTTTAGTATTTCCCAACTTGAAATCGGTCGTTTTAATCGTCGTCATCTACTCTAGCAACGTCATATTCATTATTATCATTATCATTCGGCTGTCGATGTCACCATCGCTATCGTCATCGGTTTGTTTGTAACTTACATGATCATAATTCAAATTGACTTGCAATAATTATTGTAATAAAACATTTTTATATGAATGCATTGTCTTAAGAAGTCAACACGCACCTTATAGTACGGAACGACCTTCTATCAAGAAAATACTATAATTAACCAAGATTCAATGACGATACAATTCAATACAATACAAACAATATTCGTTCGAAATAAACACACATGGTCTCGTACAATGATACACAAAGAGACAGATATATTTACGAGTGCTGTACGTCAATAAACAAAGTAAAGGTCATACATCACTTTGAAAACTGTCCGAAGTTGCCTCTGTAAAATATGTAAAAAGCAGATCTGCGAAGGAATCCGAGGTTGGGATTTCTGTTATGGCTGTAAATGAATGTAAATAGACTACATGTATTGCTGGCATATTTTATTACAACAGTGAATATAGAATTCGAGCAGGAGATATCACATTTACAGAGTACAGCCATTTCAAAAGTGGGAATTGAAGAATATTTCTTGCAAAGAAATAGATCTACGTGTCTTTTTTGATGGTTTCGCGTCTCTTGTGCCTTTGTGGAGACAACGAGATCCACAGAATCTGGTCAAAAACAGGACTTAGTCATCGCTGTCAATTTATCCGTTGTTTTCATAATGTTTTAGACTATTTATCATGTTGTTGAAAAGCAATGTTGTATTTAATACGTTTATGTACTGTTGTCGTCCAGACGAACCTATATATTCATGTTGGTTCTAACTTAAAATAAATTCAGGACAGATGCAATCTTCATATCGTGTATGTTAAAAATGAAAAACAGTCGAAATTAGAGATCATATATGATGTTCAATTTGATTGGAATTCTTAAATTCGCAATAGAATTATGCAGTTACCTGTAATATCTAAGGTATTGTCGAGTCTGGCCTGCTTTTGTTGCCATTGACCTCTGCTGTTCACGGCTGTCTTTTGTTTTCGCACCATGTCTGTGTTATATTCTTATAAACTTAATACCGACTGAAAATACGTTAATGAGAGTTTAATTAGATGCAATGTTGTTTCAACGAATCCTGACGGGTACATATAATTTGTTGACATGTTCTCAGGTGTTCAGAGAAGACACTTAGAATGTAGTGATTCTGTGTATGTCACATTTTGTAGGCGAAGGTCAATAAATCTGACGTACAATTTTAGGGTCGGGAGTCGATTGTGTTTCTGGCAGGAAGTCGTTGTCATTAAGATTGGAATATACATAGTGATGGTATTGTCTACATGTGACATAGGCCACTTGGTAATACTCTTGTTGTGAACAGTATTGTGGTGTAGCGTTTTCTGTTCTGAGAGCATGTATCACAAAGTCGACTGACGTTTAACAATTTCATTCCACAATGATGATAAGAAGATATGATTTTTTTTTACACAGTTAATAAAAAATTCATACAGTTATTTCAGATTCACTTAATACTTCAAGTTATTAAATGTTATGCAAACAGAGTTCACAGAAGATTCAAACTCGGTGGGTGTGTAGGTGGGTATTGGGTGGGTGAGTGAGTGGGTGAGTTGACTTGACCGGGTTTTTTTTATACTTTATTATACGTACCGTGACAATAATACTATGCTATATTCTGAACGGCTACGTATTTCGTTCGGAATAGATTAATTATTTAATTTAATTAAATTGCACTTGCTTAAAAAATGGACAAATGAATGAAATTCAAATCATGTGTTATTGTGATTTAACATGCATTATATTAGGGATGTCAACGAATAGCAAATCAGGTATTCGAATATTCGTTTTTCATTTCGAACGAATATTCGAATATTCGATCGACACAACTTAGACAAAATTATTAAAAAAATAATATTTCATATACCAAAGTTCCTTACGTGCTGTGTGTATTCTACTTTTGTTTTCACCGGAAGTTAAGACTCTGACGAATGAAGTTATTGCAGTTAACATATCATCTTCTGAATGCCAAAATTCGTGTTTATGAATATCTTTGTGAAGTGTTTATATGTTCTGTTTTCGTCAATTGTTCATTAGTTTGCAAATAAAGCATGAATTGGATGATATGACCTACGTGAAAAATTAGTATGTAAATTATGTTGTTTCCCGTTACCCCATTTTTTCGGCATGTTTCTTTTCTCAATTACATTTTTGATCTTCCTTAATTAAAAAGCGAGTCGTTAACTCAAGTCCCTGTCGATGGTTTTAACTGCCTACTTTTTACACCTTTCGTCAACAACAAAATTACCGACAATTAAACACCTACTTTCTTCTATTTGAGACTATGGACTATCTAACTGTTAAAAACGGTCAGTAATTAACGGATTATCGATTATATTAGCACCCCCCAATATACACAATGACACTTTTACAAGCGCGTATATTTCAACACCAACAACAACATCCTTTATTACACAAATCGGGGTCGGCAATAAATAAACAAACAACAATTTTATTTTCATCAATTTTTTTATTAAGTATATTTTTCCGAATATTCGAATATTGAAACAGGATTCGAATATTCGAAGATAAAACGAATATTCGAATATTCGAATATTCGTTGACATCCCTACATTATATGATTGAATGTCACTGCATACATTTTTTTCTATTTAATTATTTATGTCATTCCACAAAAATGTAACGAATATCTACATTATTATCTCCTAATAGGCAGGTTATACAACTGTATATAGTTGTCCAAGTCATTGCCGAGTTTGATTTTAAAGATGCAATTATTGTTTGCTACCAGTCAGGTGAAATAATGATTAATAGTTGATATATTTTTTTTCAGTAACTTGTCTTATATAGTCTAGTCCCTGGACTTATTTGTGTGAATTTGTTTTTTGTCCAGAGCATTTATGTTCGTGTAGAGGGATACATGAAGTTTAATTTTAGCGAGGGTGGACAGTTGACATCATGTCAGTTTCCATGGAAACCAAGATGGCGGCCAAGATGGCGACAATTTCATGAACCCTCGACTAGTCTTACTGTAACTATTATTTCTATTAAAGGCGTATATCACAATAGTTTGTGCGCAACGTAATGCGCAGCTGTATTGCTATTCTCACGGAGTATTTATTCTTACACACCGTATTGGTAACTCAACAGCAGAAGAACAACACAACTTTTACATCGTATTTTCGCGTATAACAATGGCATTTCGCTGCAAAAACAAGAAGGGTAGGTTTATAAGTGCAGATACTACCAACGCACTGAAGAAACGAAAGATATTTGGTTCAAGTATTCTTTACGACTCTCTTGACAACTGTACCAGCATTTCGGACAATGTCTCATCCGAATCTGTCACTGAGCAGCCCACTTGCACTACTAAATTTTGGGTTTTTATTGTATTTACAGACATTTAAACACAAAGACTGTGTGGCTTTTTAGAGGAAAAGTTAGTGTAAGTTTGTGAATTAACAGTTTTGGCATAGTCTTACATTTATAGAGATGTGCTTGCTGAAAGGCAAAACAAAACATTTGTTTTCGGGTTCTTGACCAGTTTGATAATGTAAAGTGAAAAAAATAGCCTGGATACCCCATTTTGTTTTGTTTTCATATTGTTTATTATTGTATACAGTATAAATATAATGAATTTTAAAAAAATCTGTCCATTCAAAAAAAAAATATGGTTGTTTTTCTTCATTCATGGGTCAGATTGTCTCCCTTTTTTTCATGAATTTTGTCTTTTTTCTAAAAGAGATAAATTCAAACAGATTTGGTGTTTTACAACTGTTTATTACTATATTCCAATCAAAATAGTGTATAGAAATACGTTAGTAATGCATCTGAACAGTTCGAACATACATTTTAAATGATATTCTCAATTTAGTAAAAATCCGCCTAAAAAGGCCGTACGGTGGGGTCACACAATGGGGTATAACCCTAGAACAAGCCTGGTGACCCATATTTTTCTTTATGTCATTTTGTTTGGAAAGGATTGATCTAAATGTGCAAAATTTAAAAGAAATCTGTCCATTAGAACTAATTGTGATATACGCCTTTAAGTGCAAACAGATATTGATTTTAATGCGTGTGATAATTTATGTACAGATACAGAGCTCTCTAAAGAACTCCCTGTCAAGGTCACTTAAAGTCACGGTCAAGGTCACTTAAAGGTCAAAGTGTAAACAAAATGTTAAAAACGCGTTTTTACCCAATGTCGTTTTAATTCATCTTCACAGTTTTGACCGTAGACAACCAAAGGGTATTTTGCACTACCTACTATCAATATGGTTTACAACAAAACTTATTTCATGGTCAAAAGTTGAATAATCATATAATGAGGACTTACGTGACACCGCATCAATCTGCAATTTTCCGCAGAATACGCGCGTGTAGCTTATAAGTACATATTTTGCGTTTGGTTGCATGAAATGAGTAAGAACAGTTTATGTATATATGTAAATGTATTTGCTGCTCACAGACAAAAAGTAAATCAAGGTCAACATTACTATTGAAGTGTTGCCAAAGGTCAAGGTTATTACATGTTGAAAATAAAATAAAAAAAGTTTAAAATATGTTTTTATCTTGTTAAAAGTTCAGTAGTATTAGTGTTTCATAGGTTAGGCTACCAGTAAATGTTTTGTCTTTACCTTTGATCCATGCAGTTTATAACACAACTTAAATTTTGGTCCTAATTTGAATAATGGTATGATTAAAAGAAATTACGAGGCACCACCTCTATCTATATGTTTGCATAGAATATACGAGTATAGCCAATGAATGCATCTTCTGCGTTTGTTTAAGCACACATTCTATATTTACACGTGAATGTGTTTGCAGCTCATTGACTAAAATGAAGTCAAGGTTACCAGCCAAGGACATGGGTCTAGGTCATTTGAGTTCAAATCAATAAAAATATTAAATGGTGTCTTCTTTCGTAACAAACGATAATGAGATGAAGTAATTAATACTTGATTCTAAATATGATACCGAATCTAGTCCTATCATTTTATTTAGTTGATAAAACAAAACATTTATCAATTCATACATGACTAGTTTGTTTGGGTAATTTGCCCTTTTCCGTCCGTCACAAAATCTTGTTTCGCAAATATCTCCAAAAGGATATGAGCCAGTTTCAAAACCTTACAGGAATGTTAACCAGAATGTGAAGTTGTGCACTTGGGATTTTGTTTGTGGCTGTACCCAGTAAGTGTAGAGTCATGGCCCTTGATTTTGTGAATGTATGTCATAATGAACATGCAATTTTGTGTCGCACATATTTAAAACAAGAATGAGAGCCAGAGTCATGTAACTTTACAGGAATGTTAACCATCATAGGAAGTTGTGATCTTTGTGAATAGCTTGAGACTGTTTCCAGTAAGAAGAGAGTGACAGCCCTAGACTTACTTAAAATTTCATTGTCAAAGCATGGACGCTTGTGTCTCAGCTATTGAGATGGGTATATGAGCCAGAGACATGGAACTTAAGAGCAATGTTAACATCGACTAAGATAAAAGTGAAAAAAATAAAAAAGAGAAATGATCAACCTGTAAGTAAGAAACTCATGTCACGACTATTTTTTCTTTTAAGAATGCATGATTGTATGATTTAAGCGCTATCAGCACTCGCATAATTTGATGATAAATACCGTAATCATGTGACATCGTAACAATCGATTTGCCGCAGTTTCTGTTCAAATAACTCCGTAGTGTGGTTAGTCATAGACACAGTATAGTCTGTTTCAATAAAGTTCATCATTACTTATTACATAAGTCGTGAACTCACACATCCATGTTAATAAACTTGTTACATAGCGATTTGTCTGATTAAAACAATATAAATGTTCGCGACTGGTACATAAAACCAAGAACGTCTTCTTAATTCCAACACCGGACAATTCCCCGTGGTGATGAATAACAACACTAATTACTGGATAAATCTTGAAATACACTCTACACAATGTTAACCAATCTGCTTCAAGGTTACACATATTTTTAAATTGAAGAGAAATTGCGCGAAATTGCCTTGGTGGTTAACGTTAGATTTGATTGGTTTACAAAACACTGAATATGCAAATAGCAAAACCATGTTAGTACGGCTGCGCCGAAAAAAAAGATAAAAGTAAAATGTTAAGTCAAATAAGGATGTGTTGCACAATAATAAATTAATATGTCTACATTCAAACCATAATTCAGGAAATACGAATTCATTCATTCCCAGTCTGTCATTTACGATGTGCAGATTTGAATATGCTTCGAGATTGTTTGGCTTACACACCGTTGTGACTCAAGTAGCAAAAGCGAGCGTAATACGGTAACCGTTGCGCTTGAAAAATACCTTAACAAACTAGGTATGTTTGAATTGATAAATGTTTATGTCAGTTGAATAAAAAGGACTGGAAGTAGTGTCATATTAAGTATTAAAGTCTAATCACTTTCATCTCGTTATCACTTGTAATAAAAGATGAGCATCACGTTATGTTTTAATTGATTTGACCTCAAATGTCCTCGCCCTCTGCCCTTGGCGGGTGACCTTGATTTTACGCCAGCCAAAGAGTGGCAAACATATTCATATGTAATATACACGTTCTGTATTCATAATAGAAATATATACATATCGTGATTTATATGTTTTCATTTTCAAAATATGTATGTTTAAGCTATGCGCGCGTATTCTTCGGAAAATTGCAGATTGAAGTGGTGTCACATAATTCCTTCTAAAAATATGATTATTCAACTTATGACCATGAAATAAGTTTTGTTGTAAATCATATTGATAGTAGGAAGTGCAAAATACTTTTGCACGACTACGGTCAAAACTGTGCAGATGAATTAAAACGACATTGGGTAAAAAAGTGTTTTTAACATTTTGACCTTTAAATAACCTTGACCTTGACCTTGACAGGGAGTTCATTTGAGAGCGCTATATCAGTACATAAATTATCACACACATTAAAATCAATACATGTTTCACTTAATAGTAATAATCGTTACAGTAAGACTAGTCAAGGGTTCATGAAATGGCCACCATCTTGGCCGCCATCTTGGATTCAATGGAAACTGATATGATGGCGCAACTGTCCTCCCTCGCTAAAATTGAACTTCATGCATCCCTCTACAAAAATATACAAAGAAATGCTCTGAACAAAAAAATCACACAAATAAGTCCAGGGACTGTACTAATATTATATTATAATAGTTTTCTACGAAATTGTGTGTATTGATTTATGTATGTGTATGTTCAAAACGCACATATAAACTAGATGAAACGTGATATCAATATTTTCAATAAGTATTTTTTTCCGATTTGTAAGTGAGGAATGTACGTCTTAAGTTAATGATTTAAAGATGACTAAAAAGCGTGCTATATATCTACTAGACGGGAAGTTAAGTCATCTCCGTATGACGATGTTAAGATGTATTTAACATCTGAAAACACCGATTACTGTGAAGTGTTTAAACAGATGATTTCTCTTTAAACTAGATTCTGACACGCGAACCCATGCCTTTAAGTCGTATTCATTATTGAATCAAATCTGATACCAATATATTGATCCCAGGACAAATGCATCAAAATGAGTTTAATAGCGAGAGTTATAAATTAACTTGTAAAACACTATCCCACCGTAAATGACGAAAATACCGAATTAAACACCGTCGACTCGTCACGGCTTAATGCTCCATTTCCCCCTATACGAGACCATAGCTACTATAAATAGCAATAAACGACAATAACTACAACTAGATAGATAGATAGAATTACAACTCATATACTAATAATATTCAAGTGCATAAGTGACAACTATTACATGTATATGTAATGACATTGTCTTTATACAACAAGTGGTACAGAACGAACAGTCAAACACAACATGCACTCCAGCTATTTACACAAATTGCAACATTTTGACCACTGGCAGTCAATTGCCTTTCATGCAATGTCCTGTCGACCTGACCGGTATCATTGATTTCGATATGTTTTATACGCACAATGTACACCATTATCACATTGATAAAATTATACTGTATACTAAAACTATTTGTAGAATATAACACCGTTTTGTGCCGTGCCTTCCACGTACGGACGTTTCTCCCGAGATCTATAAAAATAAACAAGAAGATGTGTCCTTTCCTCGTGTATTGTAACTAACGCAACCTAACACATGTAAAGTCAATATAAAGAATTCCCAAGAAATCTAAATATACATGCATGAATGCAGAATGGTAAATATGAATACTAAAATACAGGAAAACATATAATTAACGAAGTTATTTCTTACAACATAACACCATTTAAATATTTTACAACAGACAGTTGCTGAAACAATTATCGCTTTAAATCAATCACAAAATACATCAGGAATACAATATCTATACCTGAACACATGATTCCAGAGAATAATTGTAAAATTAGAATAAAACTTTTGCGTTCAAAAACTTCGGGGTTCGTTTTTCTGCATGTTACCCAAAGTACAAAAATCGAAACTACTGATTTTAACCTAAAGAATAAATTACCGAAAAATGCATCTGCTTTAAGCTAAGAGAAATATAACTTAAGTATATATATAAAAAAAACTAACTTACTTTAAATTTTAACAAAATTATGGAAAGAAGTAACATAAAATTCTAACCTATAAAAATAATCAAGAAGATGTGTCCTTTCCTCGTTTATTGTAACTAACGCAACCTAACACATGTAAAGTCAATATAAAGAATGACTTTACCGAGGAAAGACACAAATTTTACCGAAGCGCCAAAAAGGGATTAGACCAATGAAATTCTCTGTTACAAAATTTTATCACGATTTGTTGCCGATGAAGTTTTGAGCAACATCTGTTCAAATATGAGACACTGAAGGCTTAGCCGAAAAAGGGTGCTAAAAGGGCTTTTGTTCGAAACTATCCGAAATATGGTATAAGCCAGATATTTGTCTACAAACAATCACAGTTTGTACAAATGGCGATTTGTTATCAAAGGAAGCGAATAATAGTCATCATTTAATTATGTCGGACCTGCATGTCTGGACAAAGAGATGCTACTGAAACAAAATATTTATAATTCTGAAAAAACGTCAATAATAATAATTTATCAATTTTTACTGCATAAAAACTACTTTGTTCGTTATTACAAGTTACTGAATATTTATGCATTTACACTAAATTCAACTATTTTGTGGCAATATGTTATCATTACACTTTTGTGCATCCATAAAAAGAGTGCGTCAAATCTCACTTAAATACCATCTCGAAATTAGACCACCTCTTTAAAAAGACTGTATTTTCAAGGACCAATTTTTCATAATTTAATTCGATAAAATCGGACCAGCACACAACTGAGACCGACTTTCTTCGGAACCAATGATGGGCAAATCGGTCAGATAACCCAACCGGTAACCGGTCAACTCGTACCTTAGTCAACTCGTACCGTTTTTGGTTAACTCGTACCGTAGTTAACTCGTACCTTTGTCAATTTGTACCTGTTTTGGACAACTCGTACCTTAATATTTGGTCAAATCGTACCTTAATATTTGGTCAACTCGTACCTTAATATTTGGTCAACTCGTACCTTAATATTTGGTCAACTCGTACCTTTCCATTGTTGTACTCTTATATAACTTTAATCTGTATACTAATGCATATGTTTTAGTGCTTTTTTTCAGATATCATTTAGGATTGACATCAGTTATTGTGAACATTTTGCCAGAGGAAGCCTAGGAAAATGTTAATCATCAATACATCAATAGGTGTATTTGGTTGTATACTTTATCGCTATGAAGATCGTTAATTTGTTCCAAGAAATGTGTACATTATACATTAATATAAAAAGAGATATTAATTAGCATAATGATATTAATAGAGTGTATAGTCAAATTCAAAATTTGTCAGATTGAAGTAAGTTTGTTCCGAAAATGTGTAATTAAAAGTTGTTGTAGAAATATATGTTAATTAGTATGACAAACTGTTACTAATTACGTTGACGCAAGAATTGATATTCATGAATAGTTTGTTTAGTCATAATGAATTTTGTTTGTTCCAGAAAAATGTAGATGTACGTTGTTATCGAATTATATGTGAAATTAACATAAAATATCAAAATATTACTTGAGTTTGTTTTCAATTGTCTTTATATTGTAAGACTATCATGAAAATGTGTTGGTTTGACATAACCATACCCAACAATTAAGTATGTAGGGTTATGCCAAACAAATATTTTTAAAAGATGGTCTAGTGCAAAGATTATCAACATTGTCAGGAACAAAACATTACACTACAATAAGATTATGGTACGAGTTGACCAAAAACGGTACGAGTTGACTACGGTACGAGTTGACTGGAAACCACCCAACCGATGCGATTAAACAACATATTCGGATAGTCGGTTATATCCTTTGAAGATTAAGAAATGTGCCATGAGCAGGCAAACTACACGGTGTAACTATTGCTTTTACAATATACAAATGAAAGGGAAATAAACTTCAAATAAACTTTAAATTATGTATTTTTACATATTTTAAGACTTTCATATTTCCAGTAAAATAAATCATGTTTTACACATTATTTTCCGATATGACCCAAATAAATGAATCACTCTTCGAATAATGAAGACGTCGATCACGATTGCAAAACACACAGACAATTGTTTAATTGTCGCCGATCGACGGCCCATCACTACCTATTATTGAGTTTCCACAGTACTCGACAATTCGAGAAATAAACTACACAAAAAGGAAAACAAATAACAGTGACTCATGGAATTGAGCTTTTAAACATTAGGCACAAAAATCACGGAAATTTGTAACATGCATTTACATACAAACATTTATTTCCCAACCCAACGATTGTCATATTTTCCTACCTTAATGTACATACAGTAATTCTTTTAATTGTAATCCAACAGTTTCCGCATTGATACAAACACAGTCAACTGAAACCAAAGGCGCACTGAATTGTAACACGCTTAAATACGCTCGTAAGAATGTATATGCCCTAAAGTGAACGATCAAATAGGCTGTTAAAGGTTGTAGTATTCATGCTCTATTGGATGCAACTAAAATCAAGAGAAAAACAAAATATTAAGTTAGTGTCTTTCTGTACTTAAATTTATTTGGAGCAAGGCTAACACGTCGAGCCTCGGGCAAGCCGATAAACTTTTCTGAGATAAGTAGGTGTTTCTGTCCCTGTATTCGTTTGAATACGTATCGTATAACCCAGTAGTTTATTGACATTTCTTCCGCATCAGAAACCACGTATACATGTATTTTACCTATGCGCTGTAACTTGCTTCGGGTAGTAATTATTCGGGTAAGTGTTTTTACTTTATAGTCTTACTAGGATATGAAATGCTGTGATTTTTTAACCCCATTTGTCCTGATTTGTTTTATAATAAGCAAACATGTGTCAATAATGATTGTCACGGACATATAAACCATTGACATTCCGAAAACGTAACGGGAATGTTCTGGTGACAGTGATCACCAGATGTGAAATTGTTATCTTCAAATCGAATCACGCAGAAAATATTTCGCCGACTAGAAGATCATAGAATTTTAATAGTATCTATTTTTTTATTATACAGGACATACAAATTGTTGGTTATAGCCTTGTTGACCCCGTATGTTCGGCCTAGACCCTGTTCCCTTGCGTATTTTCCTTTGCACCTCCTCAGATGCCTGATGTTTCATGGGTTGTTATTTTCCGGGAGGACTGTGTGGTATAGTGTATTAGCATGTTAACCGGTGTATCATATCACAAGCCTGTTTGCTCTACTGCATCGCACTGTGTATCTGTGAATGAGTTACCAGTAGTTAGTTGGTTAGTACACCCACTATATAGTGAATCAAAGCACAGAAGGTGCTGTGGGAAGGTACCACTCGGATCTGTAGCCAAGCTGGCAACTCGTTGCATACTTCCGTTTTGTAACTAGACAGTTTTATAATATCAAAGGATGTGTAAATATGTCAGATGGTTTGCATGGAATATGTAATAAAACAAAACATACGTCAGAAATGCGAAAATAAAAAAAAATATTGAAAACATACATTGTAGTAAAAAACGTTTCCAAGAGATTTTCAATCCGACTTGTTCTAGAAGTGCTAGATTTTCAAACCGAAATAAAGAAAAATTGCCAGTTATAATAGTAGAACCTTAAGATCGTAAAACAAGTGCATCGTTTGTCACGATTGTATATAAATGAAATACAAAGATACCAGACCCTTTATGCAACGTTTGTGGATAACTAATTTTAAAATGACAAATAAAATAATACCAGCTCTAAATAAGAGTAAAACCAGTATGTCCAGGCATGAAGTTATGATAGCACTACCTTGCCATAGGTAATGAGTTATCTTGTTGTGGTGGGGTATTTTCCAATTAATTTTCCAAGCACAGAGTGACATGTACATAGAGAGTTGCCAACGATAATTTTCGTGGTCGTGCGCAACGAGACCATATCTACTATAAATAACAATAAGAACAACAACAACAGCATGCACTTGTCATCGATTTATACATGTCTTTTAAACGCAGTCTGAACCCGTGTGCATTCGCTTAGCGAATTTACCGCGTATATAACGATAATCTGGCATTTTAAGTCGCGAGAACGCTGCATATCAGTGTCTATCTGAAAACAATTGAATAATCAAATACGCGCATAGCAATGGAGGTCGCTACATGCACACCGTTTAAGCATACACACCATGTATACGCTAGCAACTATATAAAATGACGAACACCATACAAGTTAAGCGCCTATTGATGCATCTTTGGTTGAATGTCGGTCCATATTGATGCACAACATTGAAGTCAGGTGCAATGTATGGTCAAATACACGGTAACAACAAGATAAAATGACGCACACCATACATAAAAGTCTCCAATCGACCTCCGCAATCAATGCGCAAAAACAACCTTCGTTATCGAAATCGTCTTTACGCCCTTTGAACTTGATGGAAACAGCTTATTAGTTCACAAACCACTTTAGCATGTCAATTTTTCAATATTCCGTTGTCTTGAATCATTTATGATACTCGTATTACTTCGTTGGGTGAATTTCGGATGTGAACGTTTTAGCATGTTCCCGGCTTTCAGTCTTTTTTGTTATTTGAAAACGGGAACCAATTCATGTATGCCTCTCAAATTGTCACACTACTATAGACGGTACCTGAGCGGTACCGTCAAATAAACATATTATACAGAACTGTCTCCGTTATATGTTCACCACATGTGGGGAGGCATTGTCTTATGTATGTGGTGTTCCCTGTAGCAACTTATTCTCTCTTCTGTAACCTGGCCTGTTTACTTCTTTTAAAGTACATTATCAAAATGTAATTTCTGATCATTGTCCAATATCATTCTCAATGAAGGGAGGCGCTGCAACTAGCAAATATAGTGTCCAACGCAGACTACGAATGTATGCATGTTAAACGTTACTTTCGCTATGTATCGAAATTGCGTTCAAAATAATTAATTTTGAATGAAATTAGAAGGGTATCATTTCGAATTAGCCTGAACAAATGAACAGACGAAGTTAATAGCTTTAACTCCAAGGAATTGAAATGCAACCTATCAAGGCTTTATGAGATGTTTTGGACTGCGAGACTATCCTTGCAAAAAGGAGTGTTACCTAGAGATGATGGTAATATTTCACTTTTAAGGTGGTCTTTGGTAAGCCGGGACTCGGTTCCTACGACATTGTCTGGGTTGTGAGTGTCGAGAAGCACATATAGATGTCGTGTTTTTGTTGACAATGGATTTGCAGTTCAGATACGTTACCTTGAAATTAGCGTATGGATGAGAGATATTTTTAGTTTTGGGGATTGACCTGGTGAGACCTGACTCGGGGCTATCGTTTGGGAGAAATTAATAAATGTTGCGATTACTTGTAGGTGAGAAGCTAGGGTTTGAGAGAGATGATATATTTATTGATTTACAGTGACAGCAGATTCAAGAGAATGAGCCGTATAGATCCAGGAATATATTGGAAAGCAATTAATTATTATTCTCAGCAGTTATATTTATTTTGGGTGAAACGTCTTCATATGCAATGAATTACTTAAACGTTTCATTACCATTTTCGGGGAGGAACATCTTGGGAGGAAATGACTTTAGGCAACGTCTGACAATCGCCTGGTTCCCTGCATACTATAATTGAAATAGTACCGTAACAGAGTGGTAGGGGAAAGTAATCCAGACTACGTCAGACAACCGCTCGAATCTTGAACGCTAGGGGAAGTAACTATTGCAAAAAATACTTTTGTCACCTTTCCGTGACATTTACGCCTTGCGCTATATAATTCCGATTGAGTTACATTCCTAAATTATGATGAACTAATAATTATTTTGTTAAATGATCAACAAAACATGGTGAATCTGTTAAAATTGCTGTCCTTATTAGTGGTTGTTTGCCTGGTATTGATAAATGAAGTTTCAAGCGAGGTAGGTATGGTGGATATTCTGTTAAATATGTCTCTTTTGTGTCTAGAGTTTTACTATTTCGGATAGAGACCCAAGTTCAACATTTAATAAGATCATGATTATTGAGGATATTGATGATCAATATCGTTATTCCAACTTCATTTTCGTTACTGCGTTATTTGATCTATCCGTCTATATATACATGGATACCCCTGGTTCATATTTCTACTGTAAGCTATGATTCAGGGTCAACTCGGCCCACTTATCAACTCGGTCTAACTCTGGCGTTATGTTTAAACCTTTTAGGTGTTGAATATTCCTATTTTTGATACATTGATCATTACTAGTTAAGTTTAAACCAACTATGGAAGTTAATACATACATGCTCATAACCGTAGTCCTACACATATAACTCCAAGCATTTGTATCCTTCATTTTTGATGATATTTTACGTTTTCTGTCAAATGGGATATCGTCATTTTCCCGTAGCACTTCTTAAATTTTATATAGGGGCCGATTGAAATTTGGTCGGGACGATTTTATGCATGTAAAATCAAATATTTCACCAATAAAACTTATAAATGACACATTAATAAATAATCAATTAAGGTACAGTTGTCATGAATTACCAAAAGTAAAAATATGAATATAAATTTGTGATGATGACTGTTCAGCTTAGTTTATTTATTAAGTTGTGTATTATTTATGTAGGATGCTGTACCTAGCAAGACAAGCTTTGAAGATGCAAGATGCAAATGTGTTTGTCCAAAGTTTAAGAAGGATGACAATAGTACTGTGAATGAGAAGACGGTGTATATAAGTCCAAATGCTGATCCTAACAACTGGTATGTGTTCATATCTTAAATCTATGTCAAGGATGGACCATGCACTTATCATATCCAAAAATACCATCGTAATTTTTTTACTAACACAGAGATAAACCATAAAAATGTGATAACAACCTTAAATAAAGAAGTACACGTAGGTTGTTTGGGGTGTACTTTTTTCCCTAAAATAATGTCCAGGATTATTTACTGTTATTTTGTGCATATATTTTGTGCATGTATCTGACCCATTCCCTAAGCCAAATATATGTATTTTAACTCGCCTGAGCACAAAATGCTCATGGTTGTGCTCATGGTGAGCTTTTAGGATCCATGAATGTCCGTTGTGCGACAACATTTTCTTTAAACAACATCTCCTCCTATACCACTGAATGGATTTTGTTCAAATTTCACAGGAATGATCCTGGGTGGGCCTCTTTCAAAGTTGCATAAATCATTCCGGTCTGCTGCATAATTAGGTCACGGGAGCAATTATTTTTTGTAAAAACAAATTATTATTTCGTAAAAGCGACTTATTTTTGTCAATACGAATTATAATTTTGTAAATGCAAAACAATTGTGTACTTGGGTGAGCGATATAGGGCCCTCTTGTTTTCCAATCAGAAGCACCTACAAAAAATTATTTACCGTAGCGACCTGGTATATCTTGAAGCTCTTTGAATAACTCTCACCATTATTGTCCCTTGTGTCATAAATGTTTGTGAACATGTTGTGTATCTTTTTGACAGTTGATATAAGAAATGTAGATAAGAATGCTTGTTTAAATAAAATTTAGATATGAAAAGCCTGTTCTTTTAACTATGGAAATTCTTAAAACTGGAGTTGAAGCAATTAAAGTTTTCTCAAATTGGCAAATTTTATGATGCAAATTTTCCCAATTTATCTAAGATCTTTTCCCAAAATGGACAGAAAAAGGCCTTGAACTTGCTTTTTCTCTGCTAAGGGGCTCGAATTTATGAGAAATCAGCATAAATAATGTTGAAACATGGCATGATAAATCGATTCACTACATAAATAAGATGATCCATGAAAAAAGATCTTAACAGTTACATGCTTGTTATTTTCTAGTAATTGCAACTTTGTGGTGAAATTCAAGGACCAACAGTCATGCTCTATGTGTGAATGCAAGTATGAAAACAGAAATACAACTACAATCAAGGTAATGACATTTACTGTGTGTGATAGGCTGGATTGAAAAAAATGTCAGCCCTTTTTATGGCAAATTTGGGGCCGATATAGGGCCCCATTCCCCAAAGAATAAGTATATATTTTTCCGCTACTTAGAAAGAAAATTCCCCTTCAGCATTTTGTTTTAAATTTTAGCCTTATAAATACCCGAATTTGAAGATTTATGATGCAAATTTCCCCTATCATAAGAACCCGCCATACTTACCAAAAAAAGGAAAAAAGGGACTGAATGTTGATGCTCATATTGGCTTCTATGTCTTGTGCAGTAACAATGAAATATACTGATATATATATACTGGTCAAAATTATGATGTACACTTTTATTAACTGTCTCAATTACCTCTTTTGAAAGCAAAGTGAGTTTCAACAGCACTTTCAAACAACTTGTTTCAAAGTTGACTGATATTTTTAGTTACTTTGTGGTGATTATGTCAGCTAATATTCATTTTCTTCTAAAATTATGAAAAAAAAACTGGGCAAACTTTGAAGCTGTTTGATTTTTTTTTATCTCTATATCATTTTCATTGAGTTATTGCAACATTTTAATCCTGTACCTTTCGGTATTTCTGTTTTGCAATGGGGGAAATTACACTCTGTCAGCATAATAATGATACCCTTGCCAGTTTCAAAAATGGCCGAACAAGGGCATAGAATGGTACTCTTACCAGTCCCAAAAATGGCTGAACAATGGCCTAGAATGGTACTCTTGCCAGTTCCAAAAATGGCTGAACAAGGGCCTTGATAACCAAAACCCTTTTATTCCTTTACAGGTTGTTGTTATTATCATCATATGTGTAACATCCTTGCTGCTTGTCTACATGCTGTTCCTGCTATGTCTCGACCCACTGATTGCGAGAAGACCTGGCTCGGCGTACCAAGAACATATGGATGAGGTGGTTAATTTGGTAACACTTTTTAGGGCCTTGAGCACCCTAATACTTCTCTAACAAATGGACCAGTTACTCCCTTCTTCTTTTAATTTCTGTCTCTAAGTTCACAGAATAATTTAAGTTTGTACTCAAATTGATCTCAACTTTTATTTTTTTTAATTCAATAGCTTTTAGTAATACATGTATATAAATTAACACCGTTAAAATCTCCTTTGTTATTATTACTGACAGTATAATTTAAGATATTGTGGAACTCAAGTGACTGTGATTGATCTCAACTCTCTTTTTGTCTTTAAGAGATGGACAATGCAAGTTTAAAATATTTTCTAGAAAATTATTGAAGAGATCATTATAAGATAATGTTAAACATTCAACAAAAAGAAACTACAGCAACTCACTTGAAATTTGAGGAAAAAAATAATAAAAATAAATAGAAACTTAAAAGTTCTTTCATGAACCTGGGGTCTGTATGGAAAGTTGATAGAAATTCACTTATTCTGTTGATCATTCTGTAAGTTAATACAGTACAATGCAATATGTTGTATGGAAGGCATAGTGGTTTAATGGCAGAAGGCTGGACTTCCTGTCTGAGAACCATATACCTGTGGGCAATCAGATGTTATGTATGGATTTTTAGGCAAAAGAAATCTCTTATGAATTCATTGGCAGTTTATGAAATGTTTATTAATCTTTTGTATCTATTTGGTACAATTTATTTTATATGGTTTATGTAACAATTTATTCTTTACCAACAATTTTTCTATGACATTACATGTAGTGATGTAGCAGCGATGTCAGAATAGTTTGGTACTATTTTCATTAAAATGTGCTTTCGCTGTTAGGGCTCTTACATTTCTTTTCTTTATGATTCATACTGTTGAATGACAATAGAGAGTAACTGGTCTTATATGTGTTGTGTTAGAGTAGACAATATTTCGACGGTGCCAATCAAAAATCCTGCAGCTGCAAAGTTCCAACATTCAGGAGATGATAATAACATATTTACTCAGGCTTTTTCCTAGGTTTTTTCAGCTAGGGGTCCTTGGACCCTTGTGTTTTGATAATTTGGGGTCCTTAGCGAATTAGAAGGGTCCCAGATATACAGTTTATTTAAGGGGTCCCAGGGATCCACAGTAAGTTGAAAAAAAGGAGTCCCTGGAAAGAAAATGTAGTCGGGGACTCAAAGTTTCTGCATCAGGGAAATCCCTGTTTACTTTGCTTTAGTAAGGCTGAGTTATACGGAACAACGATCTTTAGACTTAATTTTGAATCGTGTTTTATGTCCAACTGACCAACACAATAATTACATAATTGCATTTAGTAAAATGATAAAAACTGTGCTTTCGGGTTTTCCCTTGCACTCGGGAGTCAGGTGTATGCAAATCTCCATCTACCAGCCTCGAACATTATGATTGCTATTTATTTGTTTATTAATGCTACAAATTATCACACACCATTATGGCTTACTAAAATCTTGTTGTTTTTCAAGTGGCCTAAATCGCATGACAGTTTCAAAAACCTGTATGTGCACTACATGTATTCATTTAGAACAAAAGCTTGTCTGTTGAAGCACACGTAGGATTTTTGCCCAAAAAAGCACCTCTGTAGAAATTACGGTATTGGCCAATAAGATGAAAACTAGACAGAAATGCATGGGAAATTTTGTTTATTTGTTTTATTTGCTAAAACATTTAGCGATGAAATTCAATTAATTATTAACGAGTTTTGTATTGGCACTGTCGATTTACTCACTCTGATTGTTATGCTTAATGCTTGTCTAAGGGAGCCTCGCTAAGGAAGGCATGGTGATATATTGGTAGAACGCTGGATTCCAGATTGAAAGGTTGTGGGTTTGAATTCTGCCATGGACAAGATTCTTTCATGGTCTTTACAATCCCTGAAATAGGGCAAGTGCTGGTTAGAGAACCAGGTGGAAGTTGGGAGTAAATTACTATTATTAATACTAGTTGTAAGAAGATGTTTCACAAATCGCTTTGAAATAGATTAGTTTGAACTAAGGCAGCTTGCTTCGTCTTATGGTGATGGATTATCACTTGTACAAATGTTGTATTTACTTAGCATTTGTCACTGAATCTCTGATGGTTATGTTTATGATTATGTTAAGACTGTTTTTGACTAAGCGATGTAATTGATACCAATAACGAAATCTATATAATACAATGTACAATGTAATGTATGCAGAGTACTTTTGCTTGTTGCATTAAGGTGACATTTTTTATTTGCCCACTCCTGGAAGATAAGCATGAACGCAAACATATTTATTAAGAAAAAATCATGGTCAGGTGAACATAGTATCTCTTGCAACTAAATACTTACTAACAAGAATGTTGCTACTAAATACATACTAGTATTAACATTAATGTACTATGCAGTAGAATCTTTGATCTTTGCTTGTTATGGTTGATGCACATTTTAACTTAACATTTATGCACTTTATCTGAAATCTTGTACATAAGTATTTCAATGTAATCTTGTTGCTAACTTATTCACATTTTACTCTGATCCTTCTTTCTTGCTAAAATTTAATTTTGCCGCACTTCGATGTAAATTATCAAAAATTAGTTGAATAAGTTCTTTGCAGATTGAGAATCATACCAGTGAGGGTTGTTGTTTTTTACATTCAAGCATATTTTCACTACCATTTGTGTTTATATTAGTTAATACTTGGTTTTAGAATATTACGCAAAACAATTATAGTGGTTGCTGGTATTTTCGCGGTACTTTAGTGTTTTGACAACTAAACATATATTGAAACAATTTGGCATGATATGAAAGATACGGATAGGAAATGATACTGTTATCATTAATTAACTGTAAAATTGTTGAAAGATGAAACTGAACACAAAAGAAAATCCAAGTTAGTTTTTCTTCCATTGCAATACTTCGTTAGCACCGCGATAATACACGCAAACAGTATACTTCAGAAATATCATATGTTGATAAGTTTCATAAATCTTGTGAAAAGTTTCATAAATCTTGTGGTTCTGTTGTTTCGTATTGTTTAGTAACTATTAAAATGATTCTATCTTCCAGGATGATCAGTCCGTGTCCCAGGTGCCCCAGTTTGAGGGTGGTACTCGCCCAAGACTTGGACGACAGAAGTCTGTCATCAATTATGTGTCCAATGAGCAGAAAAGATGGAAGAGCACTGTACAGGAACAAAGACGCAATATTTATGACAAGCATACTATGCTAAATTAAATGGAATAGTTTCTATTGATATTTAATGCTGTTTGAGGAAGGAAAATCTTTCTCTGTTTAATTTTTTGTTCATTTTCCGATTCTTAAAGATTAAATTATGAGTTAATTTATTTCCAAAATATCTGGATTTTACTACTAATTTACATCCTTTAAGATTGCATTTATTCTTTAATTCATGTATTATGCCATCTACGTTTTTTCAAGCCTTTGTCTTCTGGCTTTTTAGCAGAATGTGTATGTCAGTGGGCAACCGATGGTATGTTGCTTGAGAATTGCTATAATTATTGTACTGAAAATATAATGAATATATAAGACATGGTATCATGACATGTCAGGTCTTATTTATATTACTTAGTTTCTTTCGCATTTTCATTATCCGTTAGATTATAATCCAAGATTGCTTTAAACTTATTAATAACTATATTATATGTGAAATTCGGTAATTATTTAAATGAAATCCTTCAAAAATAAAAAGTTAGTGTAAGAAATCTCTGTGAGGTCAGAATATCTCAGTTTTTAGATTTGGGAAACTTGTGTTGTACCATTTGTTCTGTGTTAGATTTTAATTTGTGCTGTCCTGTAGTAGCATATTATTATTATAATATTGTGTTGACATTTATTTGTACAGCCTCAAGATTCTTTGTTAATTATTATGTCTCTCAGACAGCAAACTATCAGTGTGACTTTATTTAAGTTGCAAGAAGTACTAGAAAACTACTGTAAAATGGTAGTTACTACATACTAGTTTGCATGCATACAAGATAATGATAACATTCATGAGCAAGTCCTTAATGACATACCATTGAAGATCAGTGAACAGAGTTTAGTATCTACATACATTTGAACTCACCCGATTTTGGCAGGAGACTCCCGGATTTGACAGCCAACTTGCACTCTCCCGGTCGGGAGCTGCGATCTCCCGATTTTCAAAGTAAACTTTGTAAATTTTTGTTATGGGGTATTTTTTAGTTCATTCTTGACTGGTTCGCTGAAATTACTTGTCAAACTGATAACCGCAAGTGTAAAATCGTCCGAAAATCGTTATATATATAAACCATGAAATTTAGCGAATGGTGACACTGATCAAAATACAACACAACAATTGGCAATAAAATTGTTAATTGGCGTCTCTATTAAAGGGATGAAACCCAGATTACGAGTCAATTTGCAGAACATTGTTATTAACAGCTTATGATACGGATGAAGACATGATACTGACAAAATTTTAGCCACGCAAAAAAATCTCCCGTTTTGAGTCTCCATCTCCCGCTTTTCAAGATGCAATCTCCTGATTTGCTTTCAGAAAAGGTTCACATGTATGTAACTATTCGGCCCTTGTTCTATAAGATCATGTGATAGATTATTGTGTGTTGCCTTGTAGTTGTAACTTAGGCAAAAGGCTCTATACTTTCATTTTGTGTGCTTGTATTAGTCTGTCTACTACTAATTTCTTTGTGCAATATCTTTGTTCATTTATATATCAGTAATATTATATACATTTGTTGTAAATAGACATAGCTGTATATATAGGTAAAATGTTTGTATGATTGTGAGATTTTTTCCAATTTTTGTGAACCATCTTGTGTCAGTTTACACCAACACAATGGTCAGAACACTTCAAAGGATGGAAGCTAAACTAGTATATCTGCCTACAAATAAATCATTAGATGTGCTTGTTTCCCTATCACCTCTCTACTGACCTTTCATTGGATTATTTGTTCATAGTTTTGTTGATACATATATCGTCCTTTCCTCTTTATTTTTTATGTCTCCCTCTCTCTGAGGGAGACATATTGTTTTTTATTGTTTATGGTTGTGCAAAAAGCAGAAATGATTTGTTGCTTTTTATTCCCCCACCATTCTCCAGCATAGTTTAACCTCTTTCCATGCGTTCTTACGTGTGAACAATTGGTTTCTGTTCAATAAAAGATAGATGGATTCTATTGGTATTGATCACATAAGATAATAAAATACAGGTCAAGCTCAATTTGGGTTACAATCAACCAATATTTTTGAGGAGATATGACCATTTTCAACTTAAAAAAAGGTATCGGATCAATAATGCTTGAAAAGTCCATAGCTTTGGTACCCTTGTCATATGGATGCATTTTTTTAAGTTATGAGTTACATAATTATTAGTTTGCTACTTGCTTTTCATGTTCATTATAATATTATGTATCATTTTACAAAGTATAAAACTGTTAAAAATGTAATGTTGACATAATTTAAATATTTGTTTAAATATTTTTATTATGTTTAACCAGATTGCGTTGTTATTTGTATCTTAGTGTTTTTGTTTGACCACTATTCTGACAAATATAGCCCATTTTGCATGTTTTAATTGGACCATTTAAGTTTTTTCTTAACCAAAACTCTCAGAACTGATAAAGTAATACATGTATACTGATATGTGATAACATTTTGATTTTCATTTCACTCAAACAAATTAGGATGTTGTTCATACTGTTTTTCAAATCTGTTGTATCTGCCCTATTTTCATGTACATGTACTGTTGCATTTGTGCAAAATCTATCATATTTTGTATAAGTTCTGTTTTATACTTGTGATTTGACTTAATTTGTAAGAATTGTGGTCAGCTATTTATGGCATTCCAAAAGTTTTGTTCAATTTTATGCAGTTCAGTGTTATTTGTTTTGAAGATTATCATAACTCTTTGTTTACTGACGAATATTAAGATATGCAAGTATGGTTTGTCTTGTAAGTATGTGATATTATATAGCATATTTATCGACCTATAGTGGCAGAAATATTGCGCAAGGATATTGTCCGAGTATGAAAATGTATTCATTGTTTTAAACCTGTTGTTTTGTGTACTTAGATTTTGTGAGACTTTTATTACATGAATTATTCTGTCTTGGAATTGTCCGCAGCATGTGAAATTGGAAAGATGGTCGATAATATGTTTTCGTACAGTTTATTAGCAAAATTTCACTTAAATTTTGAATTAATGAGCTAGTCCATGCATGAATATTGGCAAAAAAGGCACTCTTTAATAATACACTGTTAACGGTATTCTACTGAGAATAGCTTTGATATCAGGAATGTTAATTGATGTATTTTATTCTGAAAGAGATTCAAAATACATCTTGTATCTTTTCCATGAGACTTGAAATTCTTCTTGTGAAGTAGTTACATCTGCCTGTATATGTGTTACTGACCACAATAGATTTCTCATGATAAGATCTCATTAGCCACAGTTGGCCTGATAATATAAGACAACATTCTTGGTTATAAAGTTAGTTTTATTGATATTGAATAGTTGAAAGCATTATGATTATCAGCTTTCAAAATGACTTCAGTCTACAAGATTATGAGTTAAACAATGTATGAAATGTGCATTGAAGGTAAATATGAATAGGTCTATTTACATATTTTTTGTGGCAGATATTGATTCCTATTTTCCAGCCAATGTAATTATTTCTATGTAGGTTCTAATTTCAAAGAGCTAAGCTTTGAATAATTCATAAGCTGAAATATGAAAAATGTTTGTAATTGTTCAAGTGGAGATCGTAAGTCCATATTCCTTCTAAGACAGGTTAATTGGTTACTTGTACAATGTACTTAATAATGCATTATAAAATTACGTCTTGTATCATACAGTATATTGTCTGCAAAAATCTTTGTGAATCTATAGAATAATACAACATACTGAGCCCTAATGAGAGCTTCAATTGTACATTTTGTAACAACTTAATCTTTCTTTCATTGGTAGATATACGTATATTTAGATTTGCATTATTTTTCTTGATAATGCTTGAAATGAATTTTTATCTTTAAATTTATATATCATGTGTGGATTGCTATGTATTTATGTGATTGCAGTGAACAGTTATTTTATGTGTAGAAATAATGATATTGTTGAATAAAATATGAATATTGTTGTATGGTTTCATTCATTTACTTTTGTTGATTTTACCCCAGAATCAACCATCGTTTATGTATACAGGCTGACTTCCTTTGCTCAAATGGACCAAACAACCAGCCTCATGACTCTACCTATACCCAGGGTTCGATGAAGAAAATCGTCTTTTTGAAAAACCCTTTTCACCTTCTACAGGTTTACTGGGATACTCGGGGTCACTTGTTTAGTTCTGTGTTTACAATACTTGGGTAGAAATTGATACAATTCTGTATCGTAGTATGTTGGCAATTATTGTCATATTCTATTTGGTTTAAAGCTCCATATACTTTTGCTTTCCCATAAGTTGACCATTTTCTCTTTATGGAGCATATAAACTTAGGAGGGTAGACTCACTAGGATTATAACTAGCTTCTGTGGTTTTAAATGACAGATCATGGACTGAGTATTACTTAGTTAGAACACCAGCAGAGGAGTCTGGCAGTATGCATAGATAGATTTTCAAAAGTTAACCATTGTGATTAACAAATATCGCAGTGGTCAAGGGGTAGATTTCCTGACTCATGTTCCGAAGATTGTGAGTTCGAGTTGCGCGATGAGCAGGGTTTGATCACTTACTTACTTATCGCTAAGTTTGGCACAAGTTCTGGTTGGTAGCCAGAAAGCAGACATCGAGAGTGATTAGTGTAAGTTGTTTCACAATGTCAAGTGACATTATATAAATATTGACTGCCTTGAGGGTGACAGTGCATCTTGTCAACCCGAGGCAACACTGTCGACCGAGGCTTTAGCCGAGGTCGACAGTGTTTGTCGAGGGTTGACGAGATGCACTGTCACCCTCAAGGCAGTCAATATTTATTTTATTATACCGAACAAAATAAAAATAAAGCTAATAACTTAAATTTAGTATTTTTAATTTCAGCGGGCGACATTGCAGGGTGACAGTTAAAAATGTCGCCCGCTGAGGTTTATATGCAATGTATAGGGAAAACAGTCACGTGAGGTATAATAAACTACAAATGTTGCAAACATACAGTTAGTATATTATATAATATTTTAATATTTACGCTACAAGCTGCATCCAACAGTGTAATAATAACATAATTTATGCTATAATCACGTACATACCATGGTTTATATGTCCGTGCTATAAAACACGTTCATAGGCCTAGGGTTCAGTTAAGACTGGGTCCCAGGTTTAGAAAAAACGTAAAACCGAACATGACATAAATGCACTTCTTGAAATGTGTGATGGTTTGCCTGAAATGAATACTTTCTTTAGATGTAGTAAAAAGGTCAGTAGATCTACACTATTCAATTAATAATTTATTATTGAAAAAATCTAACAACGCTATTGAAGACATAAGTGATGTCACCTTTTTCATTCATAAATCATCTTTCGTTTTTTTGAAGAACTTTCGGTTTATTAACTGTCTGCTACGTAACTTCCGTAAACAAAACAACATTTCGGCACGAACTCTGAACTCGGCTCTGAATTCTGTTCACAGCAAGAACAAACTTCACGAGGGTTTTGTGCAAAATTGTGTTTAATTCCTATCTAATAATTAAAAAGTTCTCTGTATTCTACTGTCCACCTGAACTGATAGTTCGCGAAATCATGTGACAAATCAGAAGACAGCTTGCTTTCTGTTCTTATACCGTTTGCCTTACACCTCTTGCCAGCGGCGGATTTCTGATAGTGCTACGTCGTGCCCAAAAATCAACATGTGCAATTTCTTATTTATAATAGTAGGTTTGTTAACTTCCCTGTTAGAAATAAGTCGTGCTAACTCATTCCCAAAACTTATTCTAATTTCTATGGACGGTTTCCGATACAATTATCTGGACTTATTACCAGCGAGTGAAACGACCAACTTTCAGTATATGATTCACAATGGCGTGAAAGCCGAGTCGGTGTTAAATGTGTTTCCTTCAGTGACTTATCCAAACCACTACACTCTTATCACTGGCTTGTATCCAGAGAGTCACGGCATTGTACACAACCGATTCTATGACCCAATATGGAAAGAACATTTTCTATACGATAATAGAAGAGATAACTTCGATCCGATTTGGTTTGATAATGGTGCTGAGCCTATATACGTTACTAATAAAAAAGCTAATCCAAGGCGCTGCTCGGGTTCTGTTGTTTGGCCCTGCGGCCTGGGAAAGGTGAAAGGAATAGGACCTGACAAGATTATGCCAAATAAAGATCCATTCAGTGTCATAGATTTTGAAGAGCGAGTTGACACGTTGGTATCATGGTTTACAGATAAGAAAAATCCCATAAATCTTGGACTTCTTTACTTTCCTGAACCTGATGAAATTGCTCATGCTACTGGAGCCGGTTCTGAAAATGTCACTAATTTCATTAAGGGGGAATTAAATAATGTCTTAGGACATTTATTCAAAAGACTCAAAGAGGTTGATTTATTTGATGAAATGAACATTATATTAACAGCAGATCATGGATTTACAAATTATACAACACCTATTGTTTTGACTGATCATGGTTTGGATTCAAAGTTGTATTATATAGGCTCAGAGGATTTTAAAAACCACATGGCAGTAAATCTCTATCCTAATAATAAAAGTAGGTATATTTTCTTAATGTTTAATATTCCCTATAATATTCTGCTGTACTTTGTTTATTCTTTTGTTAAAACAAAAGAATTGCTGGAAGCGATAGATGTTCCCCAAATGCCTATTATCCATGAAAAGTTAGCAATTGTAATACACATAAATAAAAAAATTGTCTGTAAAGGTGAATTGTTGTGGCATAACTTACAGGACAGGTTGAAACATTTTATAACATGCAATTGTATAAATTAGTATGAACAAATTAGAGAAGAGAAATTTACAGTAGATTTAAAAAAATGAATCAAAATGGTTACCACTTGAAATTAGCAATGATGCCCCAAGTTACAGAACTTAGGTATGAATATGAACAACCATCTGAACTGTTGCATGAGGCTGATAGAATGAGGGCAACAGTTCAGATTTTACTTTGGGACAACAGTTTTGACTGTTGACAGAGTAACCATGAAATAAATACAGGTATACAATTGTACTGTTATCCACATAAGACTTGAAGAATTAAGATGTACTGCAAATGGGAGAATATATCCAATAATCTAGTTCGTTAAACGCATCTTATAAACTATAATTAGATCCGTGTTTGCCAGAACAAGTCGGGAATATTACTCTGATAAAGAATAATTGATTTTCAAGCTTATACCTGACTTGGATAAAAGAAGAACTTATTCATACCTCCTAACCCATCTTTTTGCAGTCTTTAGCCAGAATCAGATGTAGTATTTTCTAGTCCTGTCGTAGCAAAATACTTTTTAAAGGCTTTTGACTGATGTCAGATCTATATGATTATATTAATTGTATTGCTTTGCTTAATTTTTGCTTATGTAAAATGAATGTTTTACAGGTCAAGAAAATCAGATTTATGAATTGTTAAAAAAGATACCAGATCTGTATGTGTATAAGAAAGGGGATAGTGACTTGGTGGATATGCATTACAGTAGCAATGACAGAATAGCTCCTATTGTAGTCACAGCAAAAGAAGGGTCAGTGGTATTTCCCAATAACGCTTCAAGAAATGACTATAAAACAAGTAAGCTGGATTTTTATAGCAGACCTCTCATTCCTAATACAAAGTTATTCCCAATCTCAAAATTTCTAATTGGAACTAAATAATTTTAGGGGGAAATAAATGATTAAACAAGCATTAATAACTTGGTGATGCATTTCTGTAGATTTTGACAATTTACTGAGAAAAAAATGCATTTTGACCAGGGGCCTTTTTCCGAAAACCCTAGATAAAGCCCTGGTAAGTCAAAGATAGTTTCCATAATTTGCATTGAAGTGAGATAGGTCTTGGATGTCGTGGAGTTTGGACATAGTTGTTCACTTACTGAAAGTACTGTTATATATTATTTATATGAATTATTCATATCTTGAACTTGTTGAGTGCTCTTATCAAACTAGCTTTCTAGTTTCTGTGAACAAGGAAATTACAATGATTGCTGTTTTCTGGACTTTCTTTGAATTTGTGAACTTTGTAAAAATCAGCATGTTGCAAATTCTACCACATGTTCAGTACTGACATAGGATGGACACTATATGACTTTCATATATATATATAATTCTTATACATTATTCAGTATTTCCACTCAATGAAATCTTTTTACTCAAGGTAGGTTTCATTTAAATCTGTTGTTTCATTTTTTTGATTGCCACAACTGTGTGAATTACAAAGTCCTTGAACAGGACCAAAAACAACATACGCTACCATCCAAAAATTTGAATGTCGTTACTTTTTCTTACAGAATTTCAAATAAAATATGTATGACCATGAAGTAAAATTATTCATCCCACTTCTGTGATAGATAGTTAAGAATCAACAATTTGCACATCTCGGCAGCAGCATCAGTAGACCTGCATCCGAAACCAATGTATGTGTTACTGATTGATCTGACACAGAAAATTAGATAATTTGTTTCAGTACGAATTTATAAATATTTCTGCAGGAAATGATTGCTGAGTTTTGATTTATTGCATGTGAAACAAATATGAAAATACATTAATTGCAATGGGAATTGTTGAAGTGTGAAGGAACTTTTGGAGGGCAGTGTATATCTTATGAACTGACTATGTAATTTAAACACCTGTTACAGTTGGAATACCCTAATGATTTTAATATTTTAATTATCTGTAGTATAAGCTGTTCAATGATGAATAATCAAAATTTGTTTTTATATTACCTTTCAGTTGGAATACATGGATACAACCCAGCTGTCGTCAAAAACATGAGACCCTTTTTCCTTGCCATGGGACCAGCATTTAAAAAGGGCTATTCATCAAAGTCATTCAATTCTGTGGACATTTATCCACTAATGTGCCATATTCTTGGTATAAACCCAGCCCCAAATAATGGTTCATTTGATAATGTGAAAGATTTACTGCAGGAAAAATCCATCTCCGATGAGTTCCATTTATCATTAACAGGTGTTTCATGTAAGTAGCGATTCCATTTTGGGTGTCACAATATGCCTGACGCGTACCAATATATATTGCAAACAATTAGCAACACATTGCATTATGTACCACAAGATATCACTTATTAATCTGAATTTGTTTTCTACCTTGAAAACTGAACACTTACTCGGCAGCAAACTCTGTGAATGTGTTGCAAAAAATAAACACACATAAGCTAAAACATCAACATTATATAAGGTTTTCGTGACTACATATTAATAAGCTAAAACTAACCAGTCATCATTCTTATTTCTGTTTTTGACCATGTATGAACATATGTCCAGAAAGTCTTGTGGACAAACTGCTGCTTTACTGATTGACGTAGAATCACCAAACTTCACGCAAGACAAGATGATGTGCACCTGTGTTTAAGTTTTTATTTCGAACCAGTAGCTCTAAGTTATGGCCCTTGACTTAGTCAAAATTATTATGATGATCTTGCAGTAGGCATTGCTCCTTAATTAATTGACGTACAGTCCCCAAACTTCCCAGAAATGTTAATTTGGATGTGAATGTGTGAACCTGTACACATCAGCAGTACAGAGTTATTGCCCTTGGCTTTAGATCATTTTCAGATTTCACGTTTTGTACTTTTTTGCAAGTACTGTACCTGAAATGTATATAAATAATTGCTATTTTCTATGTATACTTCATAATTATATCATAACCTGTTTTGTCAACATTTTCAACTAAGTTTTGCTCTTATTTTCATTATAAGGTGTATTGTATAAAAATCAGATTAGCATCGATAGTATTTATTGGTATGTTGGTATAAATTTGGTCATGTTAAACTGAACATGATTTGATTATTTCATACTAGCAGTAATTGTGACCACATTAATTGCAATGTATGGTAAATGTATGGTTTAATTATTGCAATTTTGGACATTTGAAAAATAAAATGGAAATTTATGTATTTTTGGAACCAAATTATGTGCTGAGATTGTCATAGCAGTGTGCAGTCTGTCAAGTGGTCCTTATTTTCCTACTTTTTTCCTACTTTGCCTTATTTTCCTTATTTTTTTTATTTCTTCCTACTTTTTCCTACTTTTTGGGTTCAAACTGTGTACTTCACATAGAAAATGGTAGTAAGTTTGTAGGATCTTTTAATTGAGAGTGTATAGAAGTCTGGAATCGTCTTGATGAGACTGTACAGACTGGGGGTGCAGACTGTGGGTCAGTGGCTGCTTACTTAATGATCATGCCAAGGTGAAAGATGTATATGAGTCAAAAGACCTGTCTATGCAGTCTCGTCAAGATGTATTCTAGTCAGCAATTTATGTCTGAGTAATGCAAAGTTTTGTACAAAGGTATGTAAAAACTCCTACTTTTTTAGTTCACTTGACAGCCTGAGTGTGCCAGGTGCATTGATTAGGACAGTTATGAGTTATGGTGTAATGTTTTTATTTCACACTATAGTCCTAGTAGTGTCAAATAGTGTGATATGATTTTTTTCTCTATCAGAAAGTGTTGGAAGAAATGATGGATACACCGGAACCCCTTTAACAAAATTTAAAGGTGTTTCCGGACTAAAGGGGTTTTGAGAACCGAACAAGATTCGGAAGATATGTTTTCAAACTGTGACATTTGGATCTATAATTTGTTTAATACTGTAGTAATTGTATCAAAAATGCAAAAAACTACTAAATCTGAATGTGAAAATCTGACTAAATATACATTAATAAACTTCTATTCATTTCAATATCGAAATTGCAGATCTCTACGTTTCTCTTAACGATATGATTTCAAAATTAAAAACAAGTTCAATGTTTGCAGTTATCAATTACTCAAATGATTTGCAATATTTGATTGGTTGGATGAGAACATACAAGTAATACATTGATTTTACCTATTACATTTTTGTTGTTTTTATTTTCAGTTTTGTTTGTAGTTGGCATCAGTGTAACATTGGCTGCTGTATACTCTATTTGTGCTTGTCACAATGCACGAAAACAGCCTCGGTTATTGTATCATAGCAAAAACAGGGCATCTGGAGTTATATCCCTTAGATCACCTGAACACCAATTGCTCAACAATGATGAGGACGATGATGGTGAATTCTAGAAACTGTTGTTCAGTGTCTTAAATGATAACTCGGTATTCTTTATTCTGGTCTTTACTCATACTCATGTACTATGTTGCTCAACTGCTTTTAGGGATGGCACTGTACAAAAAACCTGTAACTGCATTTTTTAAGATTTGGAATGTACTTATCTCCTGCTTTTTTGGGAAGATACCTGATCTTAGAACCAATGTGATTGGTGAGAAATTATCACATGACAAAATACTGAATCCCGATTGGAATAGATCATTTAGCGCTAAAACGCCTAATAATTATGTTGATTCTGTCTTTCAAAGTGTTCATTTTTTAACTTGTCTTTGGTTTAAAGATCTGATTATTGATATTTAAGCTGTTTTATCATTATTGTGGATATTATATTGAAGGTGTGGAAATGTTCTACCTAACCATTCAAAGTTACATAGAAATAGAAAATACAGAAAAATGTACTTAATTACAAGAAAAAATAAATCAAAAAACTTAAAATTAATTTTTTAGTAATACTTTTGTGTCTCTTGAAAAGTTGTGATTTTGCAATTAGGGGTATTTAGAATGGTGCCATCAATATGCTAGATTATTGCTATTTAAACCTGTTCAGATTTTTGATGATGATATGAAGTTTTGCAGTGTGCCACATTGGTGTCACACAGTTCCTGATGTTTGGTTCTCTGTAGATATTTATACCATTTTTAAATTGAAATTGTGTTTTTTTTGCAAGATCAGCAGGGTGAAATTAATACACACCATTTCTAATACATCTTTGCTTTATGTGATATTTCGTTAAGCAAATTGTAAGTGTTATTAGCTCTGACTATTTCAAGTCAAGTTACTTGCGTCTTTAAATCTTTTGTGTTTCGTGTGAAATTAAGGTTTATATAAATTAACTGTCAAACTGCATAATAATTATGAATAATAAGAAGTTGTTCAGATTGTGTGATATTCATATAGTCTTATCGTGTAATCTGTATTTATATTGAAAAAAGCCTGGCTTTATTTTTTATTGAATTTCATGCAGTAAAATAATCCAAATATTGTTGCCAATTAATGTTATTTTTTTTATTATTACTTATTTTCATTTACTTTTTCATATGGCATTGGTGTGACAATAAGAGTTTCAATGTGAAATTAACATCTGCCTTATTTTTTGCTGCTGTGACCATCGTTAAGAAATATTCATGAAAAAACTTTGTTATGTGCCTAAGTAGGGAAATGTTATTTTGATTGCTATAAGAAGTTGACTCTTGAATGACCATAATTGTTTTGAGGATAGCAAGTATCTCAAGAATGGATACCTGGTTTGAATCTCAAATATGTGAATCTGATCTTGAGATAACATTCAATGCTGATGACATTGTGTGTGTCCAATACACGTTGATATAATGTCCATTTGCATTAACATTTGGTTAATGTCGGCGTACATGTATATATTTATTTGTTGGTATTTGGAATTCTCTGAAACTGTTTGTACTGTAACAAAGTATGTTTTATTATTTAAAGCTTTAATTTTGAAAAATGCTGAACTCTATCGGTCAAATATTTTTATTTTCCTAACCAATGTGTAAGAAAATATTTGGTTATGTGGATTTTGCAATTTGCATTATAGTTTACATGTGATTTTGATAGGAAATGGGTTAACTGTAATGTCATAAATGTACCTCATTTAAACTATTGCTTGTTGTGTAATTGTTATAAATCGTTTGATTTGATCTGTTGTAGTCCACTAATTATGGATGTTAAGACATTGCATTTATGCCTGATGTAGAATATATACAACTATAGCATTGTTGGAAACAAGAAAAAATGGTCGGCACAATTTGAAGGTTAAGATTTGTTGTGCACATAAATATAATGCCGAGATGTTACAATTGCTGGTCACTCCAGGTCCAAAATGGATTTCGGTAAATTCATCGAAACCAGTGGATTTCGGTAAGGTATCATACCCTTTATCGAAAGGTTAACAATCCGTGTCAAGGTTACAAACGTTGTTTGGTTGAAGAGAAATTGTTTTGGTGGTTAACGTAGGATTGGATTTGTTTACACAACACTGATATGCAAATAGCAAAACCATGTTAGTATGGCTGCTACGAAAAATGTATTTCTGTTTTTTTCATTGTATTCAATAATTCCAAATGATAGATGTAAATCAAAGGTCAGTGATGCAGAATATGGTTAACATGCCTGGTTTCTGTCTGAAAATAATGATGTGGTTGAGACAAATTTAAAAAAGAAGAGGGGGAAATGTATAGTTGTTAGCGTGGGGAATAGGGCAAGATTTTTGTATTAAATAGACCCACAAACATGTAGACATAAAGCGTTTTTTAGGCAGTTGTTTAATACCAGTAAATATTTTTATCTACTCATTTCTACTCCATATTGTTCAGAGTTAGGGAATATATATCGATTATTTATATATTTATTTGCCTTATTTATATATTTATTTGCCGTACATTGTGACCACCAATTTATGTGATTGTTATATATCATTTTTTACATGACATATTTACATGTACAATTACATGTCTCTATTGAACATACTCCTTGTCAGCTATCCAATTGAACATCACAGTTGTGGAAGAACTTCTAGTAAATATGTTCGTTAACATTGTGAGTGGTTCACTGGCTGTCACTTACTCTGAAGAAAACACATTCAGGTTGATTGCCTGCACATTGAAATTGTTTGCCATAATATGCATGTTATTGCATCCTGATATAATTTTTGAGTGAAACATGACCTTTAACTCTTGGATTACTAAGGACCATACACATCTGCTGTGTATAAAACTCGTGCTTCCATATTGAGCGTTGAGTTCAGAACTATTGTCATTCAGTTTCGGAAAAGAAGCACTTACAATCATTTTACACCCAACCTTTGACGATATGATGATAAATCCATTATGCAACATTCCAGTAGCAAGTTATTTGTAAATTGTCATCATCAAAACCACAAAGTCGATTGTATAATACAGTAAAATCTCAATAATAAGACCATCCTTGGGACCCTTGAAAACTGGTCTTATTATTTAGGTGGTCTTAATAATGAGGTTGAAAAAAAGCAAAACAGTGAAAATGGACTTGAAAATTGTGTTCTTAATTTTAAGGTGGTCTTAATATTGAGGTGGTCTTTAAATGAGGTTTTACTGTATATTCAATATGTATGTTAAAATGGGAGAGTTCTAAAATTCATGTTAAAGAAAACGAGAAATGTATGGAATTGCAATCACATTATTCAGCATGTATCCATTTTGTCTGTGAGAATAATTCATACAATATTTCATTAAGGCAAGTTTTTCATGGCTATTTCATTTCACTGGGCCAGCCCAGTTAGCTGAAGTGGTAGAGCACTCAACTGCTCATCTGGGTGCAGTGGGTTCAACCCCTTGACTGAAGATAACGTTTCCGGCAAAGATATTTGTCCTCAAACTCTGAGCTATGATTTATGTGTGGAAGTTGTAAGTTGCTTGCAGAGGAGTAGACTAGGTGGGTAACCTAAAAGCACTGATCATGTCAACTAGCTGCAGAATATGACAGAAATACTGTTAAGAAATGGCTGAAACCCCATAACAAACAAAATGATTTCACAGAGAGATATCAACAATGAAAACTGCTTACTTAGAAGATTCTGTTAAATGCTATGTTACAGCATTAAGTATTTTTTGCAAAATTCAAGAATGAGTGACGTTTGAGTTTATTCTTTTAAAAACCAGAATAACTACTTCTTTGTCTATTTTGAAATTATTTTCTGTATGTTAATTTTATTGGTTTGCCAAATATTCAGAAAATGTTTGAAAAGATTTACTGTATGTAAACGAGTGATTGTGTGTGAAGGCACATCATGTTCTCTGATTGCAACAACTAGGAACAGTGCTCTCGATGTCACATCATGGATGTAGTCCTAACTAAAGGAATGAAGGTCCTGAGAGGTGCTTCCAATGCGAAACATCACGTCTTCCATATAATCGTATTAGAAATCAATACGTGACTATTTGGATAAACTCATTTGCCTTAAATGACACAAATAATCCAAAAAAGCTATTTTTATCAAGACTCCCGCCAATCCACAATTGATTTATCCCTGACAAATCGGCCATTATCAGAAGACTTTACATGTACTATTTTCTTGAGACGATGAATGTTGTGATACTTCCAAGTAGACCATCCGGTTGATCATGATAGCAACGAGACGCAAAAGCGCCTCAAAAATGAATGGAACACGAAATGCCACTATACAGTGCACAACCACACCAATAATACAAGGAGACAAGTGGAAATATACATACACAGTGTATATTTAAATAATTACAATTGCTCAAAAGGGTTGCAAGAACATTAACATAAAGGATGGGTGAACAATATGCAAAACAACAAGTTTTACCGGTATTCTAACCTAGACATTATTTTATTAATTGTTACGTTGTTTCTCAGATTTGCACTTCATTTGACAGTTTGAAACCACATAGTTGCATTGGCAATATTATGGCATTGAATCACAAGCAATTACAAGGGAAAATATTCTACTCCTTACACTAAAATGTCATTTGGAATTTCTACATACATGTACATATATAACAAAAATACTAATCGAAAACTGTAGTCTGTGAAATGTAATGGTTGTGTTCTTGATCTTGACCCTGAAGATAATCCGTGTACATCAACCAAATGGTGGTCACAAGTCGTAGTGCTAGAACCTAGACTATTGTCCATTTGCCATGTCTTGATAAAGGGTGGCGTAGGTAGCTGTGTATCGTTACCATATATGGGACATTGTCGTAATAAGCACGGACTCTCTCGCCATAAGTATCTATAATGACAGACATGATTACACATTATGAAGAACTACATTAATATGACTTGTTAACATTAAAAAAGTGAAATTAAAATCAGAACTTCTCTAAAATATGCTTAACCAATCATAGTTTTATAAAAATGTGGCAAGACAACCAATTGGCTGACATTTGTATTAATTAACATAGCAGAAGAGTGTACTAAGTCATCTAACCACTGTGAGCCCGAATTTGGCACCTTCATTATTCACGAATTAATAAATTGACACTGAAAACTGAAAGGGTGTTTACAATGCTAAGACGGTACAACTTAATATCACAAATGACTATAATTGTTTGAATCAATAAACCACGTCACATAAATGCTTAGTATAGCCAGTTTTACGAGATCATTCAATATATATATGAACACCCTTCACAGTCTGCAAGTGGCTCCCAAGCTGCTGCCAGTGAATCAGATTTGTTGATTCATGTCAAACATTGTTTCATGAAATTTCCCTTGACATATTACTTAATTCTGAATTATCTCCCCCTTAACACTACGTTATCGGTACTGTTTGAAGTACGACGGGAATCAGACTCATATTACTTAAGATCAGTTTAAAACGCCGGCTATTCAAATATGAGAAAGAATTGTGCAAGGAAGGCCATTTGCATTCAAGTATGGATAAACATGTATGCGACATTAATACAATACCTTATGGCCTGTAATTGTGCACCTTGACAAACAGAGACATCAATCCCAACAGAAGATTTATTCGTCTCAGTGATGTTTACATGTGTCCATATATTGTATCTTCCACAAGGAAAACTGGAGTCACTGCAACACACCTAAGTACAAAAATACTTTTTGTTTAGATTATTCTACTCATCAACGAGGACGTGATTCCAACACAGTAAGGCGCGTCCATTTTATATCAATTGAAACATAAAATATCTTGAAAAACGATGGTCGGCGCAATTGGAAGGTTAATATTTATTGTGCAACATAAACAAATGCCGAGATGTTACGATTGCTGGTCACTTCAGATCCAAAATGGATTTCGGTAAACGCATCGAAATTCAGTGGATTTCGATGTAACGTACCCTTTATTGAAAGGCTAGCCAATCCGCGTCAAAGTTACAAACGTTGTTTTTTAAGGGAAATTGCCTTGGAGGTTAACGTATGATGTGATTGGTTTACACAACACTGATATGCAAATAGCAAAACCGGAGGGCCGCACCCGAGATGTTGCACTGTTGTTTTTGGCAATTGAAGAAGATTAAAGAATTCAAATCCTGTCTCGATGTTACCCAGCATTATATGAACACGCATTCACTAAACGCAATGAACAAACATTGCAATTACAGACTTTGATTAAATTAATGGTAAGCTTACCTCAAATCCAAAGTTATCATTGACCCGTAGTTTAGACTTGTTATGGTCGAAGATAATTGTCAATGTATTGTTGTCACTGCTTATGCAGTAATCAGTTGGAAATGGTCCTGCAATACATTTCATATGGTATTTTAGTGGCATATTTTTATGCATAATCCAAGCCCATCACCATTGAGAGGTACCACTACACAACAATACCTTACACGTAAACATATTGAACAGACGGTAACATCTAAAGGAAGATATCACAAATAGTTCAGTCTATAAATACACGATATTGCATGAGTGGTAATTAATACATTATCGAATGTATTAGACGAGCTTTCTGAACATGAAACAATGAATAACGAAAGGAAAGGCAAACACAAAGACCACTGCCAAGACAAAGCACAAAGTGACAAGAAAAGAGAAACAAGATACAATCTATAACTGATGGATGAAGATCGGAGCACTTTAATGTGCCGCCATGATATGGTCAATGGTAACATCATCACTAGGGGTTTAAAGCTGGTTTACGGATTCATTCAACCTCTCACTTATTTATCCATTACCTAAATAAAAGGATTAGTGTTAAATCGCCACTGGATCTCTCCCAAAACGAGCTGATTAAATTATGAAATTTATAACTGGAATGTAATGTTTTATCGATATCATGATTGCAACTGCACATTTTGTCATTAAAAATACTTTTGCAATAGTGCCTTTCAAATATATCTGCAAGTGTCAAGTACCCTTCAACCTAGCCACGTATACGTGTCTCTGTACTCCGACTTTTACAAGCGTTCGTAACAGCGACAGTATAGAGATGTGACGTCCGTGGCTGGACTACCTTCCATCAATCTCTCCGGAATACGAAACTGACCTATCAAAACGCAAGAAGCTCCGAGTAGCTCGGTTGGTAGAGCGCAGGGCTGTCACCCTTCAGTTCGATTCCTGGGCTGGACAGATCATGACATTTGGCTATGGTCATTTGTCCACCACCTCTGATTCATGTGGGGAAGTTGTTAGCTGCTTGCGGAAGGGTTAGTTAATACTTATTGTTAATTTCCTTCAGGTAAACTGGTTAGGTCACCTGACAGCCGTACATAACTGAAAACTTGTTGAAAGATGGCGTAAAATGCGTTTGAATCAATACGATGGTAAACTTTATAAAGTCTACATCAATCTTTTGAACAACTCAATATAACTGAGCATATAAACAGTTATTATTCAATGAATTTAATATGGTCATGACTTTACCTTGGAATTTAACGTTGGATTCATCATAAGCGACATGTCTTGCACCCAAAGCAAGACGAACAGCAATGTCCTCCTTATATCGTGGATGGATACTGCAATATTGGAACAATTGGCGAATTATTTGAGCACATGTCTCGTAACAGGTGTTAAAAGTTTGTCATCTATCTCTAATTCACATGGAGGACAATGTCAGTTACTAACGGAACAGCATAATAGAATTGACTTAAATACCAAGGAATGATTGTTTGGTTAACTGGTCTATCGTTTCACAACTGAAGAGTTCAAACAGTTGTAACCCCAATGACAAGGTGTATGTGGAAACATCTATGAGGATAGGCCAACATGGTACATCGGCGTTGAAGATATGTGAAGCTTGAATATGCAAAACAAGTATCATTTTGATCGTTTCTTTCAAATTTGAATAGCTCTAGATTCATATTTTGTACAATAAGCAAGCTGATACTTCAAGAAAACGTTGAAATATTTATTGTGAAATATATAAGGCCACCGGCCCACACACAAGATGATACAATATACATATTACACAATGTAGTAAGGTCATTGTAATATATGCGATACATATGTAAGGTTCCAAAACTGGAGACATTATAACGTAAATACAACATATTTGTAGAATGACATAGACATAACCCTATAAGTTAATATATACAATCAACCAAATCTTGACATAAAATCATCTCTTAATCTAAGAGCATGATAAATATACATAGTGCGTGCTCAATATTACGGACAACATCTTTATTTGAACATGACATCAAGTTGTAAAATGCTTGCACACTAGGGTGTTGCAAGTAACGCTTAGGAATGTATTGTGATCTTAATTCAGCATATAGTGGACAGCATAAAACAAAGTGAAATCCATCCTCAACACAACCTTCACAATATATACATGTTCTAAATTCTCTGGGAACACCAGAATGTCTACCTTGTTCAATCATCAAGGAGTGAGATGAACTTCTAAATGAACCTACAAATATATTTAAAATCACTGACAGCTGAGACAAGTGACCTATTTAAAGTATATCATGCTTGCACAAACGTATTCTTGTCCAGTTAACATTTTTCTAGCGCTGCCTGAGTCGACGCCATATGTTATCGTGTAATATTTCTAAATGACACAGGACCAGAATTTGAACATGTAATTGTTTACCTCCCGGATGAAGATCGGAAATCTGGAAGATCAACTGCAACAGCCATGAAAGTGTTTGGCATGTTATCATTTGGAACATAACCCATACTAGTTGTTTGTGCCCATCTTATTTGTGGGAATCCTTCTATAATGTTACGATTTTCACGAAATGGGGCTAACTGCAAAACCAAAATGTGATCAAGTTATACCGAACCTTCCTATATCTCTCTATTATTACTGATTATAATGATACCAAGCCCTCGCAAATAACCACAAAGGGACTATGAAACAAAGATGACAACCTTACAAACACTTACTGAGATCCGTCGACTTGAATGGAAACCAAGCATCGACTAAACCGGTTTGCACACATTTTGAGCGTGTGTTCGAGACATTATTAAAGTGAGTGACCGCAGTTATGAAGTTGATTTGTTTTCAGAAATGGCGTCCAGCAATGTTCAGCAATTTTTCACAAATCACTTCCATGGCAATATCTTATAGTAACAAACGCAAATTGTAGAATAAAATTTGTAGAAGAGGAAGAGGAAATTGAAACCTGTACAAAACCAAATGGAAAATCGCTACTTGTCTCCCCATATGAACCCGTATGAAACTGCTTCCTCCAATCATTGATCATGGTGGGAAACTGACACTCGTACAGATCCGGATATCTCCTGTTTCCCTCTCCTGTAACAGATCATTATACTTTGTATTGATATTTTGTGACGTCATGATCACCATCCATCATCGCCATCATCAACAAGTTTCTAAAACGTTTTTTGTAATTATTATTGAGCTTTTTCGATAATAAAGATACTCTGTTTCATTTTGTCCGAATCATATATAGCAATGCAATCACTGACTTATATCCTGTTTGTCTTGAGGAATACTCGGAGAGATTCAAAAGTAACAGAATTGTAAACTTAATTTTCTAATGGCGTTAATTATATTTACCAACTTTCAAAGACAAGTGTCGTTGAAATAGCTTCTCTAATCGACCATTTTGTAAGACAATTTGTCTTAGAGACAAACTCTTTATTTAAGTTACCTTGATACCAAATGGCTCCTTTTATAGTCATGCGTAAATAAGGATATATCATGGAATTCCAGAGAACACTCAGTGTAGGCCACCATCTAAAAAGAAAAGTTATGTTGCGTCCTAATGATTGCAAATAATTTGCTTATAACAGTAATCCTTAGTTTTAAAAAGGATTTAGAAAAAAACCTTAAAATCTAACACATCATTTTTCACAAACCTTGTTCAATGTTCGTAGCTTTCTAATCTGTAAATATGTGCATTTATACTTATTATAAGTATAAATTAAGACCTCCATGTTTATATACTCATAGATCTACGAAACTACGAAACATTATATGGAAATCAGAATCCTTATATTACAGGTATTTGTGACCTATCTATATCAGTAGTTTTTCTAAAACGCAACTAATTTCAAACTTATTGTCAATAAAAATGGTTTCTTCGATGATTCATTTAATTTCATGTTTGTGACGTCTTTTAATTTCAAGATGTTTTGTTTAAGACAAAACAAACTTTAGGAATAGAAGATAAGCCAGCAAAACGCTTCGTCCAGCAACAGTGTGTTTTAATTTCAAGGTGAATGATTCGTACATGTTAAGAGAGAGAATAAGTTGCTACAGGGAACGCCACATACATAAGACAGTGCCTAACACACATACCTCCCTTAAATGGTACATACATTTGGGAACATAGGCGCAAGGAATGGCCTGGCAGACCATAAGATATAACTAGGAGCATTAAAAAGAAAGTCACATTCATACGACAACGCCTTACAACACAGATCCCAGAGATACACCAACACAATAAACAATGGGGGTTGAGAAGGTATACGGGCAAACATCTGTGGGGATGGACAATAAACACTAAAGAATTGCCTTAATAAATGCCAAAAACAATTAAGGAGAGGTAAACAAAGGAGGGGACAAAAGAGGGCCCTATTAGAGGATAAGTTAAGATCACAAGATGGCCGCAGACCGAAAGGGGGATAAGAAGCCGGAGTATTTCCAAGATATACAACCTGGATACCACAGTTGTCGGACAGGCCTCTATAGCCGATGGTGAACTCCAGACTTCTATTGGTGTACCTCCCCAGCTCGATAAGATGACCCCAATAGGATACTCCAGATGTTTTTGAAGTTCTTTAGCGTATAAGAAGCATAGAGCAGAAAAATTGTCAATGACCCCTGAAATAAAATGTTTGTAAATCGTAGTCTTATGTACAAAGTAATATACAGGTTACATCAATTTAAACTAGAGGGCCTTGCAGAAAATGTCAAAAAGTTACGTTTGGAACATCAACCATTAGTAGTACCTGTTTCGGGTCATTGGCAACCTCCATTAAATCGCCGCTTAATAAGTTGAACCATTAAAAGCGTTTTGGTTGATAATATTAATCTTGGTAGTTTACCTTTCCCATGACCAAAACTGAGTAGATTATACTGTGCCACGAACTTGCAATTATCTTTCTTATAAATTAACCAACCCCCAATGCGATATAGCGTATCGCCGGTGTACTTGTCACTGGTGTATAGTGTTACCATGCTCAAAGCCTTTCCAACAGAGTGTTTCAAAGCATTGCTCTTGTACGTACAGTGGTACACGCTTATAACGAATTTCTGGGGACCTAGATATTTACTTCGTTATATTCAAACTTCGGTATATCCATACAACGAAATTTCGTTATAAATGTATGGATATAACACATTTCGTTATAGTATCCATTACTGTAGACGGTACTAGAACTAGATTTGTGTGTGCAGTGATACAGAACATACATTGTATTTAGTTTATTAATGAATTAAATAAATAATAAATTGTTGTTGTTGCATTAACATGTTATACAAAATTACAAATGATACTAAACAGAAAAACAGTTCATCCAATTGTTTTGGATACTATAAAATGTGGCACTGCAAGCATTAGGTGTGAGTAGCGCACATAAGGTCATAGAGCATGCACATTTTGTGAGAATACTGACAACACGCACAATGATTGTCCTAATTTGTTTCAAGACTTGTGCCGGTTGTCAACTATTTATTGTGTTCTTGCATATATACATGGGAATACCTTCGGTTGGGTACATCCATGAATGGATTAATGTGACTTCGTCTAATGGTGTTGTAGATTGCACGAGTGAAGTAAAGAGCATACGCACATCCTTGAATGCTACGGAATCCTTTATAGCATCAGATGCGTTGATTAACTGAAAGGGTCAATAATGATAGAGAATAGCACAAACAAGAAACAATATTGATACAAAAAAGCGTTTAGTGCATAACGTCCAGCAAAACTGTTCAGCCCAGAGACTCGTTATATATAACAATGGTAGAGCTACTCTACAATGACGCGTCATCCAAAAGTCTTATTCACAACTGCTCATGTTACAATGGTAAATGTGTCGACACGAATAATCTTACAAAGCAATCTCATGAATTCAGTATAAAGTCAACGAGCATTATCATCACTAATTATTTTTGAATGGCGAAACATGTTCAACGTTTTATGAATGACCACGGCGTCATTAAATACGGTAAATCTCGGACGTAAAACCTAGGCCTATATTGAATCACTTAATCATATCCTATCGTCCGCACTATACATTGTAATACTCGGGTAAAATACACTAAACGAACCTCTCTCATTCTAAATTGCATGTTGCTTTGTCCCGAACATAGCCATACGTCACCAAACAAGACGTCAGTAAGAGTTATTTTTCCCTGGCTTGACTTCACTTTGATATCAAAAGGGCCGGGGTCAGTCTCGGCAGGAAGTTTAACAATCCAGATTCCTTGTTGTGCTGAAAAGTCCAGATAATTATGATTTAAATATAGAAATATCAACTTTTAAATGGAAAGCGGCACAAGATGTTTGCCTGAGGTCTTCATCCATCCCAATAGTTGGAAGGGTCACTATGACCCTGGCTGTTTACATGACTTATTTAAGCCTCATTAATAAAAAAGATTCACCCATTTATAAAATTTTATAAATGTATCATCAACATTATTTGAATTTCTTGTAATTGCTTCTAACATTTCTACATTTATAAACAGAATCTACAAATATGTATGATAACTATAAAGACTTAAGAAATTAACGGTTTTAAGTTTCCATTAATCGGTTATAGTGTACGGCTAATGCTTTTTTCAGAACGGAGGTTTATATGATTTTAAAGGGTGATGTAATTAAAAAAGATTTAAAACGTATTTATAGTTTATACATATGCATGAATGTACATAAACTTGTGTGCTCATATTAGTTGCATTAGTGAGCTGATCTGCGGTCAAAGACAATTACATTTGTCATCTCTATAAACCCTGTAAGCAAACAATATGTTGAAGTGATGAATGCACCCTAAGCTTGGGGTAAATTATCTCCAATGTGTATCAAATGCTTTTCTAACCGCCGCAAGGTAAACGATCACTAACTTATCAACTAGTCACCACAAACTCATTAATTTCTGTATGGTGTTGCATGACATAATTAACATCGTGAGATTTACCATTTCTAGGGTCTTGCTGAACGACACTATCTGCAACTTTGGCACCATTCATGTATACGGTGACGGAGTCTTGTATGACGTCAGCATATCCCCACAAGATTGCGCGCTGTGGCCCTCTCTGAAGAACCATATGGTCGCTGTAGGAGTCAGCAAAACGAAGAAGGCATTCGATCCCTGTGTATGTGAATGTGCAGACATTATTTTCGGTCCAACAAATTTATTTAATTCTCTATCTAGTTCAAGCTCTCCAGAGAAACACCCTTTTGGTGTTCTATGCACATTTAGTTGTTGATGAACTTGACGAACACAAAACTCGTTATATTTTAAAATAGGACTTCGTACATTACTCCCAGTTTTACCCCCTGTTTTAAGGCTTTTTGCTATGTATAATGCACATAAAAATGAAAATGAAGACGAAAAAGTACAAAGGGTTTAAAAAACTCTCTGTATTTTCATAATATTTCTAATAGAATTACACATAATTTCATCAGCAAAACATAACACATGCAATATCTTAGAACATTCTAAGAGAAATTGACTCAAAAACCTTAGAACGTTCTAAAATAAATTGACCAAAAACCTTAGAACGTTCTAAGAGAAACTGACTCAAAAACCTTAGAACGTTCTAAGAAAAACTGACTCAAAAACCTTAGAACGTTCTAAGAGAAATTGACCAAAAACCTTAGAACGTTCTAAGAGAAATTGATAAAAAAACCTTAGAACGTTATATGAGAAATTGACTCAAAAACCTTAGAACGTTCTAAGAGAGTTTGATTAAAAAGCATTAGAACGTTCCAAGAGGAATCGACACAAAAAACGTTAGAACGTTCTAAGAGAAAATGATCCAAAAACCTTAGAACGTTCTAAGAGAAAATAGCCAAATATCTGAGATCGTTTTAGGAGAAAATGACCCAAAAACCTTAGAACGTTCTAAGAAAAAATGGCAAAAAAACTTAGAACGTTCTAAGGGAAAATGGCCAAATATCTGAGGTCGTTCTAAGAGTAAATGACCAAAAAACCTTAGACTCAAAAATCTTAAAATAGCCAAGTATCTGAGATAATTCTAGGAGAAAATGACCCAAAAACCTTAGAACGTTCTAAGAGTAAATGGCCAAATATCTGAGATCGTTCTAAGATAAAATGACCCAAAAACCTTAGAACGTTCTAAGAGAAAATGGCAAAAAACCTTAGAACGTTCTAAGAGAAAGTCCCCAAAAACATTAGAACATTCTAAGAGAAAATGGCCAAAAACCTTAGAACGTTCTAAGAGAAAGTCCCCAAAAACCTTAGCACGTTCTAAGAGAAAATGCCCCAAAACCTTAGAACGTTCTTAGAGAAATTGACCAAAAACCTTAGAACATTCTAAGAGAAAATGGCCAAATATCTTAGAATGTTCTTCGAGAAAATGAGCAACATATCTTAGAACGTTCTAAGCGAATGCGGCCACAGTATCTTAGAAGTTTCTTAGAGAAAATGTTGCATAAATCGTTTTAGAAACATTACGAAGAAAGAAATCATCTCTCAATACATGTTAAGAAGTTGACAAAACATGTGATGAAATGTTCACGGAAATACTACATAAAGTTTATAAAAATGACTTAAAATGTTGTAAAGAAACCTAAACTTATAATAAACTCTTGTTGTTGAAATATCTCAAATAAACATTATAAGAAACTATTTAGTACATGCAACAATAGTAGTAAAATGCACATGAAAGCAAAATATAATAAAACAGGTATTAACACACGATCTCAATACACACACAAATTAAAAAAACCTTCTCATCCGGAAATAGGATTAATTGATTTACTCGGTTTATATAGAAACTGTTTGATCACATCTCTTATGTCATATTCATCATTTAAACAAATGGAACACTGGACTGGTAGATACTATTCTACATTTGAACAATAACTGTATATAATGTTAAATTTTGTAGTTGATTCCGTACTTCTTTTCGTTCAAAGTCATTGAAATATGTAAGAAACGCCATTCGTCGAATTATGAGCTTAGTCCCACTGTAGTGAGGAGCGTAGCCAATTCCAGTGCAGCTTACTGATGAACAACACTGACTCTTTCATCCGTGATTTTTAATCTGACTGTCAAAATCAAACTCCACATGATACACTGAAAAAGATCATCGAAGTTCTGTACAAATATATTTTCTTAGATTACAAATTACGAAGACATAGTCACACTAGTGTTTGTGGTAGACATAAGGATCGATTGGTAGAACACTAATTCTGCCTGCGGCGAGGTTTAACTCTGAACTTCACAATCCAAGAATTAGAAGCCAGTGTCACATTGATGTAAAACGATAAAGTAAAACTTCATTGTGCTTAGCCCAGTGTTTTAATGTACATGATCGTATTAGGAAGGCGTATTAGGAGAGTATGCAGAGCAAAATAGCATAGGCATCTTTTAATAATTGTTTTTGTTTCTTCAGAAGTTCATTTCTAAATTTTTTGTAAGTAACATGAAAAACAAAATAGATCCTACACTTCAAGACATACATTATTGTGAATAGAAATATGGCTACAGAACAAAACAGACATGATGCAGTACCTTAGCTGACTTCATTGTAATAAAATTACTGAAAACATATCATTATATTACCAATAAGATAAAAGTACAATAAATTATACACAGAAATGAATTTCATTTATATCTGTTGTCACTGAATACATTAACCACAACTCCCCCCATGACCAGTATTTTCACTTGCTGAATTGCAGTTCCGCTTAACATTATTTTTCCAAAGATGGCATTTTCCGTACAATTCGGAAATAGTCTATTTATAAATAGCCGAGGTGATCTGACAAATTATAATCGCCGACATGTTCAGAGTATGGAAAACTACAGTCGGATCATCTCAGCTATTTCAAAAGTGCATTTCTGTACAGTTCGCAAATAGAACTCTATAAAAAATGTTATCGAGGTGTTCCGACTGGAAACTATGTTGCAATGTGTATATATTAAATGATATCGTTGCCGTCATAATAAAAGAAAGTCACAATTTATGCCACAATATAAAATGAATCTAATTCCGTCAAATGTGAACAAAAATGGTGACATATATAGAAGTCTACATCAAATCTGACATAGCAACATGATTAATTTGTCAAAATCGAATAGTTCTTTTTTGTTTGCGATAAGCAGCGTGACAAAAACAAATTTTAAGATACGCATGCGCACTTACACCGTAAGCTGTTCCGGTTATGGTGACAAATGTTAAAACAATTATTGTCTGTGACATGGACATATACGGTCCCTGCATTGACATATAAACTTTTATGTCTGTGATAATTGATTTTCAGCAAGAAAAGCAAATGTTCTCGTATTAATAGTCATTGCGTATAAATACAATAGAATTCATCCATTTGATAATTACATTAAAATTGTATTAGAAGTATATTAATCCATTACACACAAAATAGTTTTAATTAACAACAACCCATTCAGCAATGGCGACAAAGAAATACAATATTTTAAAATGTTATTAGCAACAGTTACATATATGATGTATGATGCATATATATATGTAACATATCGTTTAACCAAATAAATCAGTACAATATCAAAATATCTTAGATTAATTAGTACAACAGTTGACACGTGTCTGTGTAATATAACTCAAGAGTGGGAAATTTCGAGTACAACTTGTTCTTTTATACGGAAGTAAAACCAAAAAACACATTTATGGTACTTACCTCTAATACATGAAACGCAGGTGATGGTGAACGTTTTTTTAACAATTCTCATCTTGCCTTCCACATGAACAAAGTTTCAAAGTTTTCAAAGTTTATTTCGTTTAAAACCAGAAGGTCACAGACCCATGTGGCTAATCAGTATACAAACAGATATAAATATAAATATGGAGAACATCAAAATATGAACATATCATATTATTAATATCAACATACCAACATTACTAACATATCATTATAAAATTATATGAAAATTATAACCCTACAATCTGTTATATATATATATATGTGCGTGTGCGTGCGTGTGCGTGTGTGTGTGTATAAAACATGATCATAATACATTTACTATTGACAATAATCCTAATACATATATATCATAATTAGTATAGGAGTACCATGTCCCTAGCACTGATTCCTTATCGAAACGAAATATAAGGTCATCTGCAGGGTAATAATGCACTATAGCAAAGTTATAAAGATGGCAACAAACGCACACCTTCAACATTACTTTTACTCGATAATGTATAAATATCGCAATCAGAAACATAAAAAAGCATTACACATTGACAGACATATAATACTACTTTAATTTATCAAAACATATTCTAATCGTAAAATTGAATTTGAATGAGTTTATAAATAAAAGTATACAAATATGCCGAACACCAATTTAATAACATAATATTTTCATATCACTGAGATGAATATCTTTATTTGAAAATATGTTGTCTCTATCCTTAGATGGTGTCCATTTATGATTCGCCAAGTGTCCTAATCCCTCAAAATATTCTATTGAACTAAAACGCGCCAAAGTGTAAGGAAGAAAACAGAAGGACTCCGAGCGTATATTTCGCGCCAACTATCCACTGGACTTTGACTGATAGCGGACATCAACCGAGATAAGGATCGGGAGGACCAAACACATCAAAGGAAGGGTAACCGACACAGAAAATTCTCAATGATAAACATAAGTGTAAGTATCTTAATGAGTGTCATTGTTCAATATTCAGTTTGCTGATGTGTTACCGAATGACTAGGTAGATTTATTTGCCGACCTGATTCATTAACATGAATATGTTGGAAATCTCTGTGGTGTGCTAAGATCTTCATTGCACGTAAGTGTACTGTTTTGCAATACTTAAAACTATGTTTCCATTAAAATATTAATGAATTATCTGTGTAATAAGCTAATGTCAACCCGATCGTACTAATACTTGTTCATATATCTTGTCATATCTTTCATAAGTACATTCTTGTATGCTGAATATAGTTTAGCATATTTAAACATGTATGAATCAAATACTTGATGTAATTGATGATATAATGTGACTGCTTGAATGGGCAATACAACTTAAATACTTATACACTTAGACCGGGGATAGTTGTTACATTTTTCACGTTTTTCGATATATCTTCTTGATTTATTTGCCGATTTAGATAGTCCATATATCTATGTAAAGCTCATTGTTTGCTGTATATAAAACTGCATAGCAACGTATATGTGAACAATTATTTCTGCTCGAACCAGCTAGATTTAAGAGGTTAGTGAAATATAACAACTTACCCCACCAATGGGGTAAGTTGTGACAGAACCCGGGGTAAGTTGTTACAATTTATATTTGACAATAGAAAAACAGTCAACACATAAAACTATTATTAAAAACAACAGTTCTAACATTTTAAACAAAAACATATACGGGACTACCAATTTAATCATCAGTGCTTTATGTTTATTGGTGGTTTTCTAAAAAAAATCATACATTTATGTATTTTCTCTTGATTATTACATATCATCTTAACGCGATAAACTGACTTTTCAAAAATATTATTTTCCTTTCGAAGTTCAAGTTCTTTAAGGTGTATTAAACATCTAACGTATACATGTTTTGCAATGAGTCTTGACGGTCCATGGGACGATGTTACGGTCAATGATTTTAATCAGTTACCAAACTATAAACACTAATTATTAATCAAAGTATGTGCAGGAGGTAGACCTAAGTTAAAGCAGATCCACTTCCCCATCAGATTCTCAATTGTGACAGATGTACACATTGTTTTTGTGGACATTAGTGCACTCCTCATGCGACCAACCCTTACACCCTTTACACTGGATCCACGCCTCGCGTGCACGACTATTGGAGTAAGGCTCAACGCATACTAAGCAAAACCATTCCTCTTCGACTGACGACACCACTTCTGTGTTGGCTTTACTACGTTTCGTCTTCTTCTTTTTCAATTCTTTTTATGCCCCCACTCTGAAAAGGGGGCGGATATAGATTTGCCCGTGTCCGTCCGCCCGTCACAAAATATTGTGTCACTCATATCTCCAAAACTATACGAGCCAGAGTCATAAAACTTTACAGGAATGTACACCAGCATGTGAAGTTGTGCATCTGGCGTTTATGTTTGGCTGTGCCTAGTAAGTGCAAAGTTATGGCCCTTGACTTAGTTAAAATATAGCCTACAGAGTATGCAATCTTGCGTCACTCATATCTCCAAAAATATATGAGCCAGAGTCATAAGACTTTACAGGAATGTTCACATACCTGTATAGTTGTGAACCTGGGGTTTCATATATGGTTACGCCCAGTAAGTGCAAAGTTATGGCCCTTGACTTATCACCATAATCAGTACAGTTGTTCACTTGGTAAGGTTGATATCCATTCACAAACTGTGAGCAGAATAATAGCATTTGCTTTTGTGACAAAGGATGCAAGTGGGGGCTATACAGCCTTCAGGTCCATCACGGATGAAGTGATTGTAAAATTTCATCTGAGGAAAGACGAACATTGGTGGAACAGTGTTTCCTGATGCACTTACTGCCGCGCACGTTAGTGCCCCGATTTGCTTACCCCCCTTTGGACATACGACACTTGCCGGTTTCTGTACCGTTGCGGTGCCCGTTTCGTCGACATTCCAAATGTAATATGGCATGATGTGGTCCTTTTCTAGTACTGTTTCAAGTTGTCCGAAGAATCTATCAACATTACCTCTATTAAAACTGGTCGCACTGGATAGACTAGTGGCCTCTGGTGTCCGAATGGATAGAGACGGATTGCGTTTCAGAAAACCCGAAAACCAGTCAGGTCCGGCAGACTTATCGCGGCTCCATTGATCAGGCATTTTCACTCCGAATTCAAGAGCGCATTCATATGCTAGGACTCTAACAGCCTCGGGTGATAAACCGAAATAAATGTTTGCTGCCCTTATGATATAGACTTTTAAAACGTTCTCGTGATCAGTTGAACATACTAGTTGAGGTGATCTATATCCTATTTGTAAATCACGTGAACCCATTACTTGTGCTTGCTTTATGTATCGGCAGAGTCATTGGGTTCATACCAATTTCCAAGGCCACGGATCGGATAGAGCGCCCTAAAAATAGTTTCCCCTTTATTTGTCTTCCGTATGTAGTTTCTCATCATTATGGAATAAAAGGGAACATTCTGTATAGCTAATGTCATTAAAATGATGTAGATACACAGTTTAAATACACATGATATTGTAAGAGCATTGTTTTTTGCTCACATTTACTAGTAAATCAACGAACGGGGCAAGTTGTTACACTGTAACATCGTGCCCCCTGCTCAATGTATCAAGTTGCCCCGACAGTACTACAAGTAACAAAATCCAAGGGAGACAACTTTTGTATGATGCTTCGTCATCGATGAAATCATAATTTTAAACGCAAGTCATTACTTAGTCATAATGCATTTATAAATCATCAGATACGTTAAATACATGAACGTGAAACGAAACAGTTATAAAGACATCAAAATTTACTTACGTGACTTAAAATTGAACTTTTTCATCTAGAAACAATGGTTTGCGTTTTTGGTGTTCACAGGCTCCATTAAAGATAGCGGCTGTCAATGTCAACATATACGCGTCATATGTGATGTGATATACAACGTCATCAACTAATTATTTGCAATGTAACAACTTGCCCCGTGTAACAACTATCCCCGGTCTCCCCTACTTCCACACGTATGTGTGAAATTCAAATTAAAGTAACACAATGAAGTAAAGATATATATTAAAAGTGAATGGTAACAATAATTCATTATAACAACAAATTGGACAGGCTAATTAAAAGAAATATGCCTACTTCTGTAATGTTGTATTAATTATGTGTTAATGCATAATAAATAAATCATAATAAAAGTCATGCAGGCATCGTCTACTGCTGTAGAAAGAATTTTTAGTATAGGCGGTAAGGTCTCCAGGCCTGATAGGTGCAGACTAAAAGACGACACATTTGAAAGGCACATGGTGATACGATGCAACAGCCTGCTACTCTTAGACTATTGACAGTAAGACTAATTGGGGACTGTATTTCAAGTTTGGAATATGTATGATTACACTGGAATCCCTTTAAACCGGACGAGCTCGGGACCGGACAACATGTCAGGTTTAAAGGGGTTTCCGGACTGAAGGGGTTTTGAAAACTGGACAAGATTTTTCAAACAGGGACATTTGGGTCTATATTTTGTTTAGTACTGTAGTGATTTGTATCAAAAATCCATAAAACCATCAAATTTGAATGTGAAAATCAGACTAAAAATACATTAATAAACTCCTATTCATTTTAATAACAAGTTCAATATTCGCAAATTATTAAATAGTCAAATGATTTACAATAATTGACTGGTTGGAGGAGACCCCCTGAAAGACAAAAGTCCATTGTCAATTACTACAGGAGTTATAGATAAAACAAAGAGCATGTGAAAACACAGTCAACGTACCCTTCAATTACCAAGTATAATTAATCTGTTTGTTGTCATAGCAATAAAGACCAACCATGACAGACAGATACTCTAGCCAAACACTAATTAGGTGTGAAATGTTAAAAAGAATATTGACTGACTTTATTTACTGTATATTTTAAACTTATAATTCCGATTGCATTTGAAAGTCATTTCTTCTGATACTCACAGTGCTCTGTATCAAACTCTTCTGTCAAAAGGTTTTGCGCAAGATGTGAAAATTAATATTGATACTTTATTCTTGTCCAGTTTGAAAGGGTGATTTATAATGGAAATATCCATTTCGGGCCAAAATTCTTGTTCGGTTTCCTGAATTTACGGGTTTCCAGATTAAAGGGGTGATTTACATGTATATAGTAAAAAAGTTGGAACCGGACGTTTTGTCCAATTTATAGGGGTTTCCGGATTAAAGGAGTTCCAGTGTATATTTCTGTGACGAATATATTTCTGGGTTAATTTAATTTTTGTCTACTGATAATATGCAATATTAAATTCATTCTACACATATTTGAATAAGTTAACATATCGTGTTTTTTAATTTGCGACCCATTTTAGACAGTTATACATTATACAATAATAATTTAAAACATTCTGTACTCAGGACTTACTCGAGTATTTAAGTAGTACTCAGTACTTACTTAAGTTCACACACAAAAGTGAGTACTCAGTACTTACTCGAGTACTCCTTAAGCATCCAGTACTCAGTACTTACTCAAGTACTATCCCCCAGTACTCGACCCATCCCTGGTCACCATAACTGATGTCACGCCCAGTGTTTATCAGGGTGAAACAAGCCTTCAGACAACCATACGGTCTGAGGTCAAGGTAATAAAGTTATAAACTTTAAAACTTATCCGACAAACTGTGTCTGTGCGAATGCATGTACATCAAATATCTTAAGAACATTTTCCCTATTTAAATAGCCTTATGGAACACAAGTTGCAACCTCTTATGTCAAAGTTCAAAGTAACTTTTACTCAAAAAATGCATTAAACCATTAGTTTCAATAACTTGTCGGGAGGTCTTGGTTTGTAATTGCTTAAGGAACCTCAACCAAATTTCACGCAATTGTTACCCTACTTATTCTGACTGTTGCGAGCACAATTCGCTCATCCCAGTAGGTATTGACCGATTTTCCGTGTTCCTCGAAACATGATTTTATATCAATATATCTACAGCTGGTGTTAAGTGCTGTGTGGCGGATGTACAAATTCGCCCCGTACGTGGACTTTTTGTATATTTTGCATATAATCTCATAGACTAAGCATTTTAAAACTGTTCACAAAGTCCTATTTTTTTCAGATTGCACCGTTGTTCATCAATGCCAGGTTATTGGTGTATGTTGTGAAGGAAGGAACAGGTAATTTTGATTGATTAATACTTTATTTTTTATTCAGCCTTATTTTTGGTAAAGACCATGGTGTGAAAGATGGTTTAGGGGAAGAGACTAACCACTCTCATTTCGATAACTGTACAGGGCAAAACAAAAACAATGTCATGTTGTGGTATGGACTGTGGCGAATTACAGTTGGTATGTAATATATATTTCTCTTTTGTTCTTAATAATACTACATCATGGATTGCATGTCAATGAGTTGTGGTTTTATATACAAGTAAATTCAATGTTTTTGATTAAAAAACAAACTCTCATATAGAAATACATGTATGTTATTAATATTTTTTTGAAAATAGATCACAATGACATGTACATGTATTTACTCATCCTAAGACGATTTTTCATTTAAACTGTCCTAAAAAGGGTATTGTATTTGAATGATATAATTATAATCGTTGTATTGCCCACCAAGGATAGTTAGTGCGTGCAAGTGATCACCTATTACTGAATAATCAATTTCTTTTCATGGCTTCATGTCAGCATAACATATGGTCTAATGAATGCTGGACGTTCCAAATTCTCCCCGGACTGGCACTTTGGAAGGTGAAATGGAGGTACTTCGATTTAATCATAGTTTTGAGCATACCCTTAAGTAGCTTTATATAATTATTTAACCGTTAGTGTTATGGTGTGACAAGCAAAGATGATTTGTACATTCTTATGACAGTCTCTCTGTGATGCAAAGACACAATTTCATTAGACATGATTTACTTCCAATTAATAGTATTGTATTCTTCAATGTGTCTGTCAAAATACTGTCAGACATTTGATTAGCAAACTTACTGTAGCTCTTATTCTTTAGTATGTAACAGTATTTTTTGTGTTCCTTTATTGTTTAAACATTGTGATCTTTCTTTTTTATTATATTCAACATTTACAGTTTCAGTTGAGTTTAACAGTTAAGAACTCAATCATGACATACTTCATCTATTGGTAAGAAATAATAATTACAGATTCAAAATTATTTTGTAACATGGGCAAATATATTTCAGTCAAAGTCTTTTAAAATGCAAATGTGTTTACTTTAAGGCACTGCAACGCAGAAACGCTTCAAGAAGTGGCTGAAACTGTCCGGCTGTCATCTAGATCAGGTCACAACACACCTCTACTTATTGGACTGGTGACCCACACAAACCAGTTGTGTTCTATGGTTGGAAGTCATATTTGTCAGTGTACTACAAACCTCTAAAAACATCACAAAGTACCATCACTTCTGGGTCACGGCGACATGACCAGGCGTGGTGATCTGTAAGGTTTTACACTGATTCCGTAGAAGAACAGTACAACTTGACTCGCCGTGACATGGTTGTGAACACAAACGCCTTACCAGAAGCCATGAACATGAAAGGGCTTGATGCTGAACATCAATGGTACTTATACAAACAGATAGGACACTTTTGCCTGAACGATAGAGCGAAAGATATTAGCGTGCCCTAAACCCATTATCGCAAAGCCACAGCCATTAAATGTTAAAGATGCAAAAAAAAGAAAGTTTGATACAGAATAGAAAAAAAGTAATCTAATGTTGACAAAATGCTGTTGGAAGAAGATAAATATAGTCTGCTTTGTTATAGGCATGTTTTAATTTGCGCGGTTTACTTAGTTTAACTGAAAAAATATAGCTTCTTAATATTGTTGTTACTGTCATGATTATTAGATTTTCATTTGAATGATGTTGAGCTTGTATAAATAAAACTGTTTTGTGAGTGCAACTATACATTTACTGATGTGCCTACTGCTTTACAGTATATATAGCTTACAATCTCATATACATGTATATCTGTGACATATAACCATAGTAACCATTCAATAGTTAATCTGAATTTGCATTAGAATCTGTCTATGTTAGGGAGACATAATTTCGTGTCATTGCAATTATAACAAATTATCATTTAATACTTTGGTGCTGATTTTTGGGGTTTACAACTCGGCACATTCTACAGAATACAGATGACTTCATCCTTGCTTCCTGAAATGTTAATTCTTTAAAGGATGCAGACTCTAAAAGAACATTGTAACTATATTTTTTCTTCGTCTTTCATTTTTTATCAAAACTATTATTGATGTTGAAGAAAATGAACTTCTTTACCAGTAAATTTGTTTAGATGATCTCATATATAAAAAACAATTGTTTCCAAAGATTAATTGCCATGGCGACCATTTCATATGTTATGATATTTTATCAAGGAATCTGTTTAAAATATTCTAGGATACTATTATGCATGTTTTACAACATATTAGATATGATTAAAATTCCAATGTTTGAAAAAACTGATTTTGTTCAGTCTTGATAATTGAGCAAAGCGAAGACATTTTTGTGCCGTTCTTTCAAAAACGGTTTCTATAAACAAAATGACATTAGGACTTAATGGTGTAAGATAGAACCCTGACCTGTTCAGGGTTTCTTTCTGAGGTTATAGGGAATACAATAAAGCAAAAAAACAAAAATGTCATTTTTTCTCATTAGTGTTTTCAAGTTTTAATACAAGTATTCTACGTTTATCATTTATGCATTGATAAATATACGAAATCAAGAACATGACAAATTGGCAACATACATGAAATAGAAGATCTACATCTCAATGTCAAATTCACAACTCGGTTTCACTCGGTTATGGTAATCGTTCTTATGCAGAAAGCTTATGTTATCAAAATATATGAAATAAACATGAACACTTGGTAAAATACACTTAGACACTTAATTCACTTCGTCTTAATTTCATATTCACAAGTCCGTTCCACTTGGTACCTGGACTTTGTTCTTGTTAAGAAATATTATGTTATCCACAAGGTCACTGGCCAGTCTGTGTCTCAGTTTATTAACAAGAAATCCGGTGGCTGAAAAAATACGCTCGGACGGGACAGACGTTGCAGGAACGGAAAGAACCTGAATATTGAGTACTTAATTAAAAATCGAACCAAACAAAATGGATTTACTCGTTGTATTTTGAGTAAAATGTTTTTAAACAGTCATTTTGATTGGATGATATGACCTACGTGAAAAAATAGTATGCAAATTATGTTGTTTCCCGTCACCCCATTTTTTCGGCATGTTACTTTTCTCAATTACATCTTTGATCTTCCTTAATTAAAAAGCGAGTCATTAACTCAAGTCCCTGTCGGTGGTTTTAACTGCCTACTTTTTACACCTTTCGTCAACAACAAAATTACAGACGATTAGACACCTACTTTCTTCTATTTGACACTATGGACTATCAAACTGTTACAAACGGTCAGTAATTAACGGATTATCGAAAGAGACAAACCGTCATCACCCGACGATATACAATTATATTAGCACCCCCAATATACACAATGACACTTTTACAAGCGCGTATATTTCAACACCAACAACAACAACAACATCCTTTATTACTCTCATACTATCCTACACAAATCGGGGTCGGCAGATAAATAAACAATTTTTTTATTAAGAATAGTTTTCCGAATATTCGAAGATAAAACGAATATTCGTTTATATCCCTACTATATATACATGTAAAAATTAAGAGTGGTGTGCATTGTGCGTCTGTCTGTTAACAAATAAATGTACATTCCATATTGGTTCCTTTCGAAAATCAGGAAGATATGTCCCTACATCAGGTCTGTTAAGTTGGCTGTTAGTTGTTAGTTGTTAATTCAGATGTTCGTTCCCGAAAACACAGCTAATAGTTTTTAGTTCAGATGTTTAGTCGAAAAAAACATAGCCAGAAGTTAGATCAGTTAGTTCAAATTCGCATATGATGAGTATTAGTTGTTAGTTTAGATGTTTATTCGAAAAAAGCATTGCCTGACGTTAGATGTGAGTTCGGATATGATGTAGCGAATACACAGCTATTAGTTATGAGTTCAGATCTTTATTCACATAGTATTATGATGTAGCGAATACACACACAGCTAATTGTTGTTAGTTCAGATGTTTATTCGAAAGAACATTGCCAGAAATTAGATGTGAGTTTGGATATGAAGGAATGAATACACAGCTATAAGATGTGAGTTCAGATGTTTATTCGCATAATCTTATGATGTAGCGACTACACAGCTAGTAGTAGTCAGTTCAGATGTTTAATCGACAAACCATAGCCAGAAGTTAGATGTTAGTTCGGATATAATGGAATGAATACACAGCTATTAGTTGTGAGTTCAGATGTTTATTCGCATATGATGTAGCGAATACACAGCTATTAGTCGTCAGTTCAGATGTTTATTCGAAAAACATTGCCAGAAGTTAGATGTGAGTGCGGATGTAGCGAATACACAGCTGTTAGTTGTTAGTTCAGATGTTTATTCGCATATGATGAGGCAAATACACAGCTAGTAGTTGTTTGTTCAGATATTTATTCGAAAAAACATAGCTAGAAGTTAGATATGAATTCGGATATGAGGGAATGTATACACAGCTATTAGTAGTGAAATCAGATGTTTATTCGCATATGATGTAGCGAATACGCAGCTAGTAGTTGTTAGTTCATATATTTATTCGAAAAAACATAGCTAGAAGTTAGATGTAAATTCGGATATGAGGGAATGAATTCACAGCTATTAGTAGTGAGTTCAAATGTTTATTCGCATATGATGAGGCGAATACACAGCTGGTAGTTGTTAGTTCAGATATTTATTCGAAAAAACATAGCTAGAAGTTAGATGTTTATTCGCATATGATGAAGCGAATACACAGCTAGTAGTTGTTAGTGCAGATGTTTATTCGAAAAAAACATTGCCTGACGTTAGATGTGAGTTCAGATATGATGTAGCGAATACACAGCTATTAGTTGTGAGTTCAGATATGTGTTCGCATAATATTATGATGGAGCGTATACACAGCTATTAGCAGAAGTTAGTTTAGATGTTTATTCCCATATGATGTAGCGAATAAACAGCTATAAGTTGTTAGTTGAGATGTTTATTCGCATATGATGTAGCGGATACACAGCAAGTAGTTGTTGGTTGAGATGTTTATTCGACTATGCATTGCCAGAAGTTAGATATGATGGAGCGAATACTCAGCTGTTAGTTGTTAGTTGAGATGTTAATTCGAAAATGCATATTCAGAAGTTCGTGTATGATGTAGTAAATCCACAGGTATCAGTTGTTAGTTCAGATGTTCGTTACCCAATTTACGGTCAGCTGTTAGTTGTTAGTTCAGAAGTTAATTCAAAAATTAATAGCCAGAAGTAGGGTTTGAGTTCGGATAGTTGCGAATTCACAGTTATTAGATGTTTATTAGTTTATTTATTATAAATGTATTTGTAATCGATCAAAATGTTTTTCCTATATATTTCTATAGTAAATTGTACCTATTGCCGCTATCGAGTCGACCAATAACTGGTTAATAAGGGAGATAATTTCACCGATAATCCAAGCAAATGTACGGAAAAGTTCGTCATGTCGCCTGCTTTGAATGTCACACCACAAGTATTAATTACAAGTATTATATTATTTGATACATATATGACATTTCTACATCATTATAAAATATAAACAGGCTCCTTTAGACACATTACGATAATTACATCTAATTACGACTATCATTACTTTGAGTGTTTGCAAAGTTCATAAATATATCGTGTCGATATTATGGAAATGTCATTAATTACGTATCGCAACCGTTCATAAATTACATTAATTAAGTAAAACATAATTATGTTTGATCGTTCCTTTGATATCAGTACATGTAAATATTAGCGTGTATTGTTAATTTGCTGCGCATTTGATGTTTGATAACGCAAGTACTGGTTGGTAGCCAGGAGGCAGTCATCGAGAGTGATTAATATAAGTTGTAAGAACTTGTTTCACAATCGATGTAAAATAAATAAGTTTAAACTCATAACGACTGTAATAGCGACAGCACAGGATGGCGACTTTAACAGAGCGCAGAGCGTGTGACAGCTAAAACATTTCTAGGACAACTTTTATGAAGTAGTTTCTGTAGAATTTCTGTGTACTTATGGACTGAAGTGAGCGTTATACAGCCGTCACACCGGACTGGCGTCCTTACTGCGTCCCTACGGCGACCCAGGACGTGGAAGGGACGCCATGGACGCCGTAGGGTCGTGGTGAGAACGCATCAAGACGCCGTGGGGACCCAAAGGACGCCGAAGGTCGCAGAGCGACGGCGTTTACTTTGGACATGTTCAAAGTAAACGCCGAGGTTCGGCGTCCTGAGCGCGTCCTGGCTCAGGACGCCGTGGGATCGCCCTGAGGTCGCCATGGTCGCCGTAGCATCGCAGTAGGAACCCGAACAACGCCAAAGGAACGTAGTACAGACGTGGTAGAGTCGCCATGTAAACGCGGAGAAAAGGATCGGGGGAACCAATGGCGACCTTACTGCGTCCTTACTACGTCTATGGGGTTCTTACCACGACACCATCACGTCTATGGCGTCCTTACCGCGATGTCAGGGCGGATATTTTGGGATTTGAGCTATTGTCCGCGACCTTACAACGTTCTTAATGCGTCCCTGCGGCGTTAATGGCGTTTCTACGGGGTGCCTACTACGACTATTGCGTTTCTACGGAGTTTGCACTGCGTTCCTAGCGCGTTCCTACTGTTCGCCCTCGAAGAGCTATAAAACCCAATATTTCATCCTATCTTTATCAGTGTATTTCTCGTACTCACCATCATCAGGGCCGAATAAATGATGAACTTGCTCGCACTGCAACATATACTTATTGTCAAGCAGCAGCAGCAGGCAGATGATCATGTCATAGCTGTAAAACTGATCAGACGGCGAAGGAGAAGAAGGGCAAGGCTAAGAAGATGTTGGGTTAGACCATGGCTCGGTGATGTCCGAAGAGAACAGTTTGGCCACTTCAACCGCCTCATGCCTGAGCTGAGGCGAGAAGATCCGGCATCGTTCCAGAATTTCCTTAGGGTTCAACCAGAAATGTTTGATGAGCTGCTCACCAGGCTTGGCCCACGAATCACCAAGCAGGATACAAACTACAGGAAAGCCATCAACCCAGGGACGAAGCTGGCAGTCACTCTACGCCACCTAGCGTCTGGTGACATGTACTCCAGCATGAAATTCGACTTCCGACTCCCAGCGAATACATTGTCTCTTGTCGTGAAGGAAGTATGTCAGGCCATAGTAGGCGAGTACAAGGATGAGGTGATGAAGTGCCCTATCACTCCTGGGGAATGGACAACAGTAGCCGAGAAGTTCGAGCGCCGCTGGAACGTCCCTCACGCGTGTGGTGCGCTTGACGGAAAACACGTTGCCATAAGAAAGCCAGCAAACAGTGGGAGCCTGTACCACAACTACAAGGGATTCTTCTCCATCGTGTTAATGGCACTAGTAGATGCTGATTACAACTTTTTGTGGATAGACGTGGGGGGAGATGGCTACATGTCAGATGCCATGATCTACAACGACTCCGAACTGAAAGAGTGCCTCTGTGACGGTTCCATAGGTTTTCCAGTTCCTGCACCTCTGCCATACGACAACCGGGATACGCCATACTTCCTCCTTGGCGACGATGCCTTTGGTCTCCGGACTTACATGATGAAGCCCTACGCAGCGCGCAACCTGACGAAGGAACAGCGAATCTACAACTACCGCATCTCCCGAGGCCGAAGAATAGTCGAAAATGCCTTTGGCATTCTGGCACTAGGGACTATGCAACAGCAGCCTGAGACAGCAAGGCTCATTGTGGAGGCTTGTGTTTGCCTCCACAACTTGATGAGAATGCGCTACCCGACCCGTTGGGTCGCCCTGCAGTCGCCGTGGGAACGCCATGCACGCGGTAAGGTCGTGGTAGAAACGCTAAGAACGCAGTGGGGTCGCAGTGGGGTCGCCGCTGATCGCCGTATGGACGCCGCAGTGACGCCGTGTAAACTCAATAGAAACTCCAAGGACGCAGTAAGAACGCGGTAAGGTCGTGTTGGGAACGCCGTGTACATACACAGATCGCAGAGCACAGAACTCCGGTGTGACGGCTGACCGAAATCTGGATTTATTTTAGAAAAATCATTGGCGTTCTCAATGCGACCATCGGCGTTCTCCAAAATATGACAGTTTAGGACGCGGTAAGGACGCCAGTCCGGTGTGACGGCAGTATAATAGCAAAGATTCACAAAGTCCTTCCGTTTGGTTTACTTTTTATTTGCACACTTAAACAATGTCTGGAAATCCAGTTCACATAAAGTCATAAATAATATTTAAAGTTATGGTTCTCCAATATGAATATCAAGCTTGTACTCCAGTGAGTATTAAAATAAAATAAACTAAATGCAATTTCTGGTGCTCCAGTAAAACGTAAATTTAAGGTACTCCTTAGAATGTATTATAATTTCTCCCTAGCATATAAAGTTACAAATATTTATACAAACCTAAAACAAAGATAATAAGGAAGCCAGACCTTAAGGGCACAGCTAACGTCAGACAATGTTTTTTCGAATAAAAATCTGAACTAGCAACTACTAGCTGTGTATTCGCTACATCATATGCGAATAAACATATGAACTCACAACTAATAGCTGTGTATTCATTCCATCATATCCGAACTCACATCTAACTTCTGGCTATGTTTTTTCGAATAAACATCTGAACTAACAACTAATAGCTGTGTATTCGGGAACGAACATCTGAATTAACAACTAACAACTAACAGCCAACTTCACAGACCACCCTACATCACTGGAAAATAACACATATTTTTTCAATATGGTTATAATAAAAGTTTTTGAACACAGACAAGCCTACGATCCACAAAGTTGGCTAGTAAACAAATACACATTACTTCAGAAAAAGCCCTGAATGCATAATGGGTGTTGAAATTGACAGCTGTAAAACAATAAGTCCAAGGCAGGGAGGTGAGCCTGTCCCAAACAGCTTGGACTCGTCCAATTTCTACCATTGAAATTCTACCTTGGTGAACGTTACGTGTCCAAGAAATGCCATGAAAATGCATTCTAGGGTTTTATTCATGCCTCACAGTTCCTTTACAGTACACTATTTTCCACCTATTTATACACATATATTTTGTTTATACGCGCTGGTTTCCAGGACTCTCAGTCCTTTGATTATTTGAAATACACTTAAACTTCCGCTCTGACAAGTGGTGTTAAGTAGCCTATATACTTACCATTGTAGTCCACTTAATTAAGAAACTTGGTATATAAGTACTTTTTTATTCAGCAGTAATTGAGTCACATCATAATATATTGTTACAAACTTTGAGTTTTAAATGTATATACACGTACATGTGTAACTAGTTTTATTACGCCACTGACATAAACTCAAAACTAAATGAAAAATTCATGGCACAAATTCGTTGTTTTTAGCGCCAGTAACATTTGATTTAAACTATTAATGCCAACATACATTATCATCTCTTTTAAATTTTAATGATTCGAATCCAGAAAATAAGAAATTACAGTTTTATCGGTATCAAACAGAGCGCGCCCAGCGTGGCATCCGATTAAAGTGATAAATCCAGATGCAGTGCGCTTATAGGGAAGAATTTGGGGGAAATGTGACTTTTTATAGAATACCATTGAGATAAAATATTGGTGTGACAATAACTTGACTTTTAAGTTCGTAAAGGTGTGAAATTTACCACAGTAAAACTTCGTTACAATAAATATGATTTATGAAATCACATTGTTTAAATTTATACTTATATCTGAACATTATTATCGTAATGCTACAGATGTTACGAGTATTTGGACAAATAACCTATAGCACTTATATGATATAATTGTGAAAGTTTGTGGTTTGATATACGAAGTACATACTATAAGTGTAATAAGTATTGTATTGTTTCTCTACACAAGAGAAAATATTTGCAGATAACATGATGTTATGTTTAATTGAATTAAATCAAATCTTGCATTTTGACGAAGGCTGATACATGTTTGTTTGCTAATATTTTATGCTAATACCCGAAAATAAATAATTAATGCAAAACTACATAGAACAGAACAGTACAGTGTAAGAAAATGTGCCCGGCGTAACATTGTACATTATACATTGATCATAAATAGATATAGATTCACTATCGATTTTTAATCATCAATGCACATATGGTGAAATGATAATGCATTTCATCATCAACAATTCAAATTCGCGTTCTTTACTAGTCAAGTAAATTATTCCAACAGAAAATATTGATACATACTCTTAACAAAACTTATAAGTGTGCAGGTATACATATGACCGTATCTCGGTCAATATTAGCCAGATCTTGCTGAAATTGTCAACAAATATAGCGTAGATACCTGACATAATATTGATATCATTCCATGTCATAAACCCACTGAATGAACAAATAAAATCAGTAGGCTCCTAAACGTGATAATGCGATAAAAATCAAAACTGCAGCTCCCTCTTAAAGATGATTTGATTAATTGGAAAGGATCTAATAGCGCGTGCGCACACCCTGACTCAACGCATCTTGTTATTTATATCGATGAGTTTAACCTGAGAATAATTATCCACACATAACCATTAGCCAATATTAGCCAAAGTTGTTTGACATTAAAAAAGTGCACACTTATAAGTTTTGTTAAGTGTATGTTGAAGAGAGGTTGTTGCTGACGAGATGGCGGTTTTAAGCATATTAGCAGACGACATGTTAATTCATATTATTCGATACATATTACTTCAAAACCTTCATTCAGCCTCTGATAATACGTGTTTGTCATTATCACAAGGCCAACATACATGAGCGAAATTTTATTTGTATTAAAACATTACTATCGCGGTTTTATCCTCATGAACACATTCTACAAACCAGTGGTATTATGATTGAATACATACTTCATCTTCACCGTGTATGACATAAAGGTTCAAAGTGGATATTGTTTCATATTGTGTACTGTTTAAATCATGAATATATGACAGAAGCGGATGAATTATAGATGCTCTCAATGAACTCTTGTTTCACATGTTCCCCACCCATATGCCCGCCGATCAAAGCACTATATAAAACAGTTTACAGTATCGAAGAATTATTGAATTTCAAAGTGGCCAATCTCCAAATTATTCACAATCTATTTTAATAAGACAAAATTACCAATAACACATAGATCTAAATCTTGGAGTACAAAGATGGAGTACAGAATATGAATCAACAAACTCCTGACATCATCAGCTGTACCAGGTAATAGTGTCCAGATGAAAATAACTAGCCAACGATTAGTTTTAATAGTTATTATTAGAGATCTAGATAATACAAAATAAAAAGCTAGAGAAATGTGAAATCTACTTATATCTAATTTAGCAAATATTTCATGACGGTGGTTATCTGCAAACGAAAATAAACTTGGACGCGCTCAGTACGTTAGAGCTTGGTACGTTCGGTTTTGGTTACCAATCTACTACAACCTTGCGTAAGACGAACGCGAGATTTTCTTTAGTAAATTTATGTGTCATCAAATACAAATATTTATTGATACTGTTTTTTGATCTGCCAATAAAGTTGACCTAAGTAGATGCTATATACGATTTGACTAAAGCAAGTATACACATACACAATCATGAATATTATATCTACCTTAGGCTACCTCATCTACTGTATAAACAATTTAATAAGACAGATCTAGTTAAACACACTTCAAGAATTCAACATGAACGTTTCTATATGTTGATACAAAACATGTACAGCACTGGTATGGAAGGACATTAGGATAACAAAATATCATACATTCTGAAAGTGCCAAGCTGCTAGCAATTATACTGTCAGGAGCGTAGCTAGGCCTTTATAAAGTCTACGCACAATTGGGGTTCAAAGGGGCAGTTGAAGTTTTCATAGGAGAGAAACCTATTTCTATAGCAAATAGCAAACTATTCATATTCCATTATATCTCATATATTCACCATATAAGCCTGGAATATTTAAATCGTCAAACCATTGCAGCATCTATTCTAAAACTAATTCGTACGAAATTCAAAGTGCACATTAAAAAAGGTTAAACGAAAAAAAACGCAAATGCATTTAAACATTTATAAGAAGGTTTTACTTTAATCGTGAAATATTACAACATGAAACAAACTTCCATATGACTTCTTAATTGTTTTTAACCTCCTCAATGTTGAGAATGATCGCGCCGTAGTAGCGGTCGACGACGGCATAACCGGCAGCTGCACTGACATACACATTCGTATGTTTGGTAATGCATATTTGGATGCTACTGACAATTAAGGCTCTTCTCACGAGAATCACATTCTGCAGATGGACACAGCTGCCACCAAGTCTTGTGCCGCCACCGTTGGCATTCGCGGAAAAATTTAGCTGCATCACAGGTTGTGTCTGTCTGTTTTCACGGAAAATGTCGGAGGCTATCTCGACGGTTAATTTCAATGCCTAGTAATATATATTTAGGTTAGGTTAGGATTATTTAATTTATATATACGTGCTAATACAGTATATGAAAGTGTACATTATATTAGAACGTAAATTACCGATATGCCATTACCATTTTGTCGGAAAATAGGTCACTGAGCTAATGTTATTTGTTAATATATGCCCGATTTTAAGTACATATTCTTGCGTCATGTATCATTTAGTTCGCTTCCCACATTTTACCAACGCTAAATAAGTTTAAACTATTGACAAATACTTAAAACTGTTTGATTGTATTTATCTCATGAGCTCGCATTTAGATGTAATACATGTAATACTGGTTTAGAACAACTCAAATTCATAGACACGTTCACAGTTTGCTGTTATAATGTTTATGTTATCTACACCATTTAGCATTTGAATATATCAGGATCTGGAGGTTTAATATTGTCGTTTGACATTTTGAAACTTCCGCTGTCTAAATGCCATTCGGTATCTATCAACATTGCACTCATAAATAAGATAAACAACTCAACAGGCTTGTATAACTCACTTTGTATACTGCAGGGAATAAAACGCGTTCGTTCAAATATAAGGTAAACGAGTCTTTATGGGCTTTTATCGTCTCACCAACTCAAAATATACGGCCTGCAAACTCTTCACCCCCATTACCCATCAGATTGTATTTAATTCTAGCCACTAATACTTTTTATTCCAATGCCGAATTGTATGCATGGGAGTGTTGTGCGTAACGGCAGCTACGCTACTGACTATATAGTATGATGTTTGGCGAAACCTATAATTGTTTTAAAAATCCTGTGGTATGTTTCAAATTTAAATCTCTATTTGCTGTCATGATAACCAATATAAAAGCGAACCCATTAAAACCATCAAAGTAGATCTACAGGAGATGTATTAGCATTTTAAAATGAACATACGAAAGCCTGGAGGTGAAATTTCAGCTTCAAAAATTCGCAAATTCAACTTCATAAATTCACGATTTCAAATGCACAAATTCGCAAATTCAACTAAACGAAACCACGATTTTAACACTGTTAAAATCGTGGTTTCGTTCAAGAGTCTTGAATTCATATTCATGATGATAAAATCATGAATTCTTGAAGTTAAAATCGAAATCGTGAATTCATGAAAATGAATTCCCGAATTCATGAAGTTTAACTGGTTAAATGATCATGACAGTAAATAGAAAGCATGACAAAACCGGTAAGGAAACAGTACAAACTATCCAATTTATGACGTTATATGCGAGTAGTTATTTTTTTACGCACTTTTTCTTTGGAAAATGGTTTGCCACAGACCTGTGTCCCACATATAGTAATAGCATTCCCTCGTCACGATGTTTGTGCGACATGTGAGCAATTTAGGAAGAGAATCGTGGATGCCATTACAGACGTTGAAAAGTTCGACGCTACAACACAGATACAGACACATCTGTATGAAGCACAAGCTGGGCGAGACTTGTATTTGCTCCTACTCAAGGAAGACTAAGGCAGCAATACAGTCAGCAGTGTCCAACACCGCACCAACAATCATGTACTACGCATTTGATGTTGCACAAATTGTTACACTACCACACCAGTCTCGTCAGATGGGTCCTTTCTACTTACTGACACTCACAAAGTTAAGCGGCGTGAGAACTTTACCTAACACAGTTTTAGAGCTTGAATCTTCTCTTCAATATATTTTACTCGGGAGAGACAGACATACCTGTATAATCAGTGCTACCATACGTACGTCGATATGCGCCAGATGAGACCCCCCCCCCCCCAGATGAAGAATAAGTTTAAAATTATTAGTCGAAAGTTTGAGAACGTCGTAACGTCAATGTCACGACATCGTGTAAATAAATTGTTACTAGCGTACTGGTTGTGTTCTTATTCATATTAAACCAATTTATACTCGTCAGAAATTCATGAAATTGGTTTTAATAAATTTAATAAAATATTGAATTTAATTAAAATTTAATAACCTAAAAATGTTAAATTTGACCACTAGGTCGGAAATCTCACGACACGGCTCTATAATTAATTTAATTATAAAACGGTTTCGGAAATAAACCGGTCCCGATAATAAGCCGATCTTACTACAATAAACCAGTCTTGATATAAAGATAATAAGCAGGTCTCGAAAATTGTCTTGAAAATAAGATACTAAACAAGTCTTGACAATAGGATAATAAGCAAGTCTTGAAAATAAGATACTTAACCAGTCTTGATAATAAACCGAGCTCGACAATGAGATGATAAGCCGGTACTGAAAATAAACCCGACACCATAACTAGCCAAATAAAAAATAAGCCACCGATTAATTGCAGTGGTTAACGTAAAAGAAAGTTATCTTTTTTTGACAAAAAGGTAGAATATTGAAATATAGAAATTTTATATAAAAATAATATAATGTTCAACGATTCTACAAAAAAATATATAGAATAACATCTATAAATCATACGAAACAAATAATAAAATGACATACCATAAATTTGTAAAAGGGTTAAGAAAACTGCTCCTTGCATCCTAGAGTGTATTAAACCTAATGCAATCATAGTTTATGTGTATCTCTTACATGTTATGCAACAACAAATCTACCACTGTCATGGACTTTAAAGCTACATCGCCCTATTTAGAGAAATGTAACAATTATGTATTATTTATCATACGCATAATTTCGTGCGTAAGAACGTTGATACCATTGGCCCATTATGTATAATATTTCACAATAATGTACAGTCATGTATGCATATATGTATTACTTTTCCAGCTAAAGAGCATTATATTCACATTGATTAAACAATTTCGATGTAAAAAGGGAAAGGGGAATTGTCTTTTAACATATATTCATTTAAATATGGGTTTAATTTGCTTCGTTTGAAAATTTAAAAAAAAATCAAAAATAAATTCCGACATACCTACCCTATTTTTGGGGGCATGTAACATGAAACAAACATATTGTTTAGGCCTAATACGTGTTGTGTTTTTATTAATATTTTAAGGAGGTGATGATAAATTACACAGTTCAAAAGCCATGGGTCGTTTGCTCTCATATGAATCACAGCATTCTTTTAACGGATTGAAACAAATTTAACGACTTTATCAACGGGAATGTATTGCACTGAAATCTAAATTATTTTTATGGCCTTAAACATAAATATTCGTTGTAGACGATTCTATCAGGAACCAGTCCTTTTCGTGGTAATTATCTGTCGTTTCGGTTTTACTTTTTATGAGTAGGGACATTCACAAAAGCAGTAAGTAGGTACTTGAAATAAAGAGAATATATCGAACGTGCACCTTTAAACAATAAGCTGGTTGCCGACTGATTATTTACTGCCACATAATTTATAAAATCGGTTTCCAGTCCATGTTTATAAACAGTTGACTCATCCATACCGGTGCATTTCGTTGAAATGGTGAAAATAAGTGGTAATTATGACGTAATATACGGTTGTAAAATATCCAAAAACATAATCCATTGAAGTTCTTCTAATTCAGTACTACTAAGGCCTAAAATATGTTTGTTTTAGGTTTCATGCCCCAAATATAGGGTAGGAAAATGTTTTTGTTTTTTCTGAGATTTTTTTATTTTCAAACAAAGCAAACTAAACATAGATGTAATATGTTAAAAGACAAATCCACTTTCCCCTTTAACATGAATAATGTATAATCAATGTGAATATAATGCTCTATAGCTGGAATACTCGTAAAGCGTCTTATTGCTAGGGAGAAATATGAACTTAAAGAAAAATTCACACAAAGAAATTTTACCAAAATGAAGAAATTTTACCAAACAGAAAAAAAATGTTAAAATAAATGTTAACACGTGAAAACATATTCTAGGGTCGAGGCCAAAAAATACGGTATGTCGGGAACCTGAAACAAACATATTTGTACGCCTAATAAGATTAATAAAAGTCGACATATTTATGGAAGTTATTTGCACAATAGATACATATTGTACTTTCAAACATACAGACGTATGTCGTAGTGAAAATTTCATCATTCACTGACAGAAAAGCACGAATCTTATATAAAGGAGATAACAGGAACTTACATTTCAGCAAAAAGTCCACATTTTCAACTAAATATTTACTTAGTTTTGAACGTGAATAGAAAAAAGGCAATGAATACTGGCAATTAAGAAGGGTCTTATGTCAATGTCAAAGGAGGTAGAGGTCAGAATGTTGAAAGTGATCTGACACGAGAACATTCTGTTTGTAACCAAAAAGCTTTGATTAAATCTCTAGGTGCCAATAAAAGTGAAAAAGTTATCAGAAGAGTCACAGGTCCTGCAGAAACAATATCAGACATATGCTCAAAATTAGACGAAAGCTTTCACATTAAACCAAAAACTGGACACCATAGCAAACCCCAATCTCGTTGAAATCAGCCCCTAAATTTAGCTCCATTATTTTAGTATAGGAGCGTGCGACTGGAGCTGATTTTAATGAGATTGTAGCAAATCCTTGAATGAATCAAAAATTAGTTTCAAAAACATTAAGAAAAATAAGACCTTTTCAATTCACACCAGGCAGAAAGTGTCCAGGTTTCACAAACATTAACTCTGTTCCAGTCAGTGGAGACCAAGTTCAATTTATGAAAGAAAGACCAGATTATTACGAGACTCACTAGAGGATTGCATGTTGTTGTTGAGGAAGATGCAAATGATAATGATATTATATTGGGATTATTTATTGGGATTTCAAAAGCCTTAGCCTTTTATTTATAATAAATAAATACTTTACATGCATTTATACTGGAATATTTTTAATTTGAGAATTTGTTACAAAAAATGTTAATTTAAGACAGTTTTAAGAACAATATTCATTTGTTTCATCGAAATATTTAAGTGAGCAACTTCATCCAAAAAATTGTATCAGTCAAGTTTCTGCATATACATGTAGCATTTATCAATACTGAATGTTATTTTTCTAAACCAGTATGTTATAGCAGTGTTGACATATAATAATGTTTAAGAGATTATGTAGTACATATATGCACAAAATGTAATGATATTCAGCAATAGAACCAGCAAATTATAATGATAAGAATTGAAGAATGAAACAATGATCTAAAATGTTTCTAGTAATTTGCGTGAAAGGTTGAAAACACTTCAGGGCTTTTGTCTGTTTAATATCACATAGCTTCAATTACTTCTGTTGCAAATAATAAACTAATTCAAATATAAACTTATTGAAAATTTCAATTTGACTTACTACTCATCTTATGCAACCTCAGCATTTACAAGATTCCACTCTGAGGGACAATCAAATTTTTAAACAATACCTAGTTTCGTACTGTACAAATGACACCTCTTGCTATGTCAATAATTAATCAATATCATTCTATCATTATTAATATGATAAACTATAAGCACCAAGTATTAAGTATAGATGATTTGTCATAAAAAAATGTTAATTTAAGACAGTTTTAAGAACAATATTGTTTCATCAAAATCTGTGAAGACCAGAACTCTGTAAAAACTAAAATAGAGTTATGGTTCTTGTACACTGCACTATCTTTCATTGTGCTTTACCATTTTACATGTATGAAGTTTTATTGATTTCCATCCAGTTTTCCAATTAACGCTGGCAACATCTCTGTAATTACATGTAGTCAAAATAGAGTTATGGTTCACTTTATTGAAAGGAATAAAAAACTTGTGCTTTGCAACAATCCCAGGTTCTTATGATTTAGAGTTTGCTGTAATTTCAGCACATTCATTTATTTTTCAGATTTATGGGGTATTACATAGGTACCAATTTCATCCAAAGGAAGACATTTTGTAAATGATATCAAACAAATATAATGTATCCTATACCAAATAAAGCTAACTTTCTTGTAATTCATAAAATATAAATCAGAAACATAAAAATGTGTGATCTCCTTTTGTATTATCGATTCTAAAACGGATGAAGTGTTCAATGCTAACATGTTACAGGTGAAAATTGTAATTTTTTGACTGCACCCAACATTCCTGTAAGATTTCTTTTGAAAATTTTCAAAAATGTTCATCTCAACATTAAGAACTATACTGCAGCTTTCATAAAAACTATGCCATGGTTCTGTGAAAGGTAGTTATATGATATGACCATTTACATACTTTCTTGGTAATGTCAAAGAGTTTTAACTAGAATTTAACTGAATTTCAAATAACTTGAATAAAACTGAAAAATAATTTCAGTTATCTTTGCTAAAAGAAGTTCATTGTAACCACGCATGTTAAAAAGGTACACTATACACTCAACAAAATTTCTTAATTGGTCACTTGGATTTTATTGATATTATTTAACAGTGAATGAAAATTCAACAATGCAAAAACCATCACATAAATACTTTCTTCGTACAACTGTTCAGAATACATTAATCCATATTGATTCTCACGTGAATTTTAAGACAGATCAACACTAATAACCCTAAAATTAAAAGTCATAACACGGATATATATGGTAAAGTCTCTTCAATAAATATGAAGTGACCAATTAGAAATTTTGCCGAGTGTATATGCTCTTAAAATACTTATTCAAAAGTCATTTTTCAATACCTGTTCAATTATTTCACAAAACAGCTTTTTCATATTAAACAAACCAGTATAAAACACTGTCACTTAATACTTGGTGCTTGTAGTTTATCATATTATGAATACTTTGATGTACATGTATGTTTGTATGTATTACAATAAATAAAAGAATGATAGCATTATATTTACTAAATATTGACACAGCTTGAACTTTTGTTGTTTGAATACACAGTTTCTGATTCTTGCTTTATAACAAACACTCTTCACATGTGCATGATGTCTTGCAGAAGGAACAATATTTGCAGCCCACAATACTTTTGACCTTCTCATATCCAAATACAGAAAGTAGTTGGTTTATTAGGCAAGAGGTGTCATTTGTACGGTATGAAATGATATCTTCATTAATCCCAGGAAGATTTCTGGCTATGTTCCTGGCATTGTAATGCAAAGTAGCCTTTGAAGGCTGGCCCACAACAACCTGCTCTACCAATCTCTTGAAAGAACTGGGCAATCTTTCTTGGAGGGCAAGCATGGACAACTCTGGTTACATTCTTGGGATCAAATCCCATTCCTAATATTGATGTTGTAAACACAAGCCTGCTGTGTGGATCTTCCTTTTTCAATTCCTCCATTGTTTTGCCAATTTTGTATTGGTCTTGCCCTGAACAAACTGCACTATAAAGAGCATCGTCAATGTTCTTTGGTTTGAACAAACTATTCAAATACATTAAAGCTATGCTCATTGTCGCACTGAAGTGCGGCGTACTGTCTGGAATGGGATATTTGTTGTACGTGGAGATGGAGGGGCACGTGGATTTTTTTTTTTACAAGATTATTCGATTCAAGATAATTTTACCCACTGACAATAAAGTTTTACAGAAAAAGTATTTGTAATATTTTGTTACTGTTTTATATTATTTTTTTTAAATCTTTTAATTTATTCCCTCATGTGGTGCACGACTTCAAATGGTCAAGGTCTATTTTGACTGATAAAATATTTGAAACCAGTCTACGGAAAGTTTATTTTTAGATTCCCTCATGTGGTGCACGATTTCAAATGGTCAAGGTCTATTTTGACTGATAAAATATTTGAAACCAGTCTACGGAAAGTTTATTTTTAGAAAGTTGAAAATAGTTCTCACGTGGTGTAAACAATAAAATCCCGTGGAAATCTTCAATCACATGACATAACTATGTAGCGATATTAACATTACTAAATGAACACACGTAAACAGTTGAACTCTAGTCACCATGTACCTATAATTAGAGGTTGTTATTTGATTATTGACTAGGTTGCATGTTTAGTGACCATGACACTTTAGTGGACCAATCAAGTAAAATTCAATTACAGTAGTTAATCTGTTTATAGACCCAGTTCAAACTTCTCTGTATAAAGCAAAATAATAATATTTAAAATTGCATTCTTTGAATCTTTTACATAACAAATTATAACAAATAGAAGTGATGCGTTAACTGTATGAAATAAATATTTAGATAAAAGTAGTGCTTATTCTAAGCTTACTTTTTACGTACGTATGGATCAGAAAAGAAAATGTGTTCCTGTGATACATTTTGAGTGTCATGGTAGTCTGAGATAATTATTTAGAAACTTAATGAGAATTTATGTAAAAGATTCAAAGAATGTAATTTTAAATATTATTATTTTTATGAACAAAGACCTTGATATATACAGAGAAGTTGGAACTGGGTCTGTAAACAGATTAATATTTTTTGTTTACGTGTTTGATACTACTAAAATGGAGTGTAATGCTTTAGTTACATGTTTTTTGTACAAAAGAATGTAAAAAACAAAATATCATTCAAATCTTTAGCGGCAACCTTTGATGCTTTGGATCAATGATTTTCTTGTATAGTGTATTGGGATAAATAACACTGGGATAAATAGCAGTGTTACAGGGAACCTTTCTTTATCTTCACACAGTTTATTACACATTTCATGTGTTACTTTTTCATAAACTTCCTCCACATCTGAAGAACTTCCTTTCTTAAACTTTTCTATGAATAGGTTTGGTTTGTCTAGACTGCTTTCTACGATAGACAAATTACGTAAGCTAAGTTGCTTTGGGAGCTCCTGCTTTTGTTTCACTGTCAATGTTCCACTCAAAGCCAGAAATGGTGTATCTGGAAAGAGTGCTTTAATATTCTTCAGCTCCTTAAAGGCCGTTCTAAGTTATTATCCCCTGAAATTATGAAGGGATAAAGAATTATCATTTTTAAATAAGTGATTGAAATGTTTTTTTCACTGTTTCATCACTGTATTTCAGTAATTTAGTAGTAATTATATCCCCCCCACACACACACAACAAAGTTGTATGGGGGTATACACGCACAGGAATCGGCTTGTCTGTCCATATGTCTGTCTTTCAGTAGACATTCTGTATGCATTCTATTACTCTGTCATGCATTGGAGAATTTTAAAATAACTTTGAACAAATGTTCAGCACATTTGCAGTCTGTAGGCATTTTTCCTCTCTGGGCTGTTACTCTAGTATTCATAAGTACATATTAACTTGGCATACATATTAAGGGTATTGAGATCAAATGGTTAGCACTATGATCATTTCATAACATAACAATACACTTTTGACAGTTGCTCAGAACTGAGACTGTTCTCTTTAGACTGTATGTCAACCTGCTCATATATAGTATTTAGCATACGTTAGACATTGGGATAAATAATATAATTTCAACTATTCCATTATATGTTGTTGAAGTTATTTAAATTTTCATGAGGGTGAGTCTCTTTACGTCTGTAGTGATGTGGCATTAAACGGCCGCCCGGTTAGCTCAGTCGGTAGAGCGCCGTACTAGTGTTTAGGGGGTCGTGGGTTCGAGCCCCACATCGGGCGCACATGTTCCCCTTGATTTACTTTAAGTCCATAATTGTGTATATAATATTTGGATATTGACAGTACAAGCTATAAACTCTCTTAAATGAAGACACAGAACTTCAGTTGGGTCTCTAACTAAAATTATAATATTGCGATTAATTACCATTGTTCAATAATGTGGCACTCATCAATCACAACAGCAACAACGTATTGCTGCACATCATTCTGAAGAAGCTGTCTTCCGTTCCTGGTGTTTAACACTGCCTCTGGATGGCACAGAATAATTTCAAATTTGCCTTGTTTCAACCTGTTCCAAGATAACATCTGACTGACAGGTGTATGATTCCTCATCATCATCAGTCAATACTGTTTCCTCATTAGCCTTTATGTCTATACGGCAACATGAAATGTTATGGTCTCTGAGGCGTTTGCATTGATCCTTCTGTATTACGCCCAAAGTGGAAATTACCAATACAACAGGGGTTTTCTTGTCCTTTCCCAGAATTGTCGGCAAAACGTGAAAGATTATACTTTTGTCATAACCTACAGGTAGACTTACAACTAAATCACCCTTTCTGTTACCCAAATGTAACAAAGCTTCTCTCTGTTTATCTCGAAGGACAAATTTTTTATCATAAGCACTGACTGTGTCGTCTATGATGTCTTCCATTTTTGTTTACACAATACCGGATGTATTAATCTCAATGTGTAAACTACCGAGAAGTAGTCCATAGCTTTTTGCTAAATCAATACTTTAATTTTGGTAAGCAAAGTTAGAAAGAGACCCTGATTCAAGAGTATAAAGGGTATGTGGTTAAACCAGTGACCACCACGGAACGGTAACTCTGCAAAGGAGATCGGCTATTTTTATCAAGAATACCGCCATTCCACAATTGATATATCCCCGACAAATCAGCCATTATCAGAGGACTTTACATGTACTATTTTCTTCAGACGATGAATGTTGTGATACTTCGAGTAGACCATCCGGTTGATCATGATAGCAATGAGACGCAAAAGCGCATCAAAAATGAGTAGAACAGGGAAATGCCACTATACAGTACACAGCCACAACAATAATACAAGGAGACAAGTGGAAATGTACATACACAGTGTATATTTAAATAATTACAATTGCTCAAAAGGGTTGCAAGAACATTAATTTCTACATACATGTACATGTATAACAAAAATACTAATCGAAAACAGTAGTCTGTGAAATGTAATGGTTATGTTCTTGATCTTGACTTTATAAAGTAGAACCTGAAGATAATCCGTGAACATCAACCAAATGGTGGTCACAAGTCGTAGTGCAAGAACTAAGACTATTGTCCATTTGCCATGTCTTGATAAAGGGTGGCGTAGGTAGCTGTGCGTCTTTATCATGTATGGGACATTGTCGTAATAAGCACGGACTCTCTCGCCATAAGTATCTATAATGACAGACATGATTACACATTATGAAGAACTACATTAATATGACTTGTTTACATTAAAAAAGGTAAATTAAAATCAGAACCTGTCTATGATATGCTAAACCTTTCATATGTGGCAAGACAACCAATTGGCTGACATTTGTACTAATTAACATAGCAGAAGAGGGTACTAAGTCATCTAACCAGTGCGAGCCCGAATTTGGCACCTTCATTATTCACGAATTAATAAATTGACACTGAAAGCTGAAAGAGTGTTTACAATGCTAAGACGGTACAACTTAATATCACAAATGACTACAATTGTTTGAACCAATAAACCACGTCACATAAATGCTTAGTATAGCCAGTTTTACGAGATCATTCAATACATACATGAACACCCTTCACAGTCTGCAAGTGGCTCCCAAGCTGCTGCCAGTGAATCAGATTTGTTGATTCATGTCAAGCATTGTTTCATGAAATTTCTCTTGACATATTACTTAAGTCTGGATTATCTCCCCCTTAACACTACGTTATCGGTACTGTTTTGAAGTACGACGGGAACCAGACCCATATTACTTAAGATCAGTTTAAAACGCCGGCTATTCAAATATGAGAAAGAATTGTGCAAGGAAGGCCATTTGCATTCAAGTATGGATAAACATGTATGCGACATTAATACAATACCTTATGGCCTGTAATTGTGCACCTTGACAAACAGAGACATCAATCCCAACAGAAGATTTATCCGTCTCAGTGATGTTTACATGTGTCCATATATTGTATCTTCCACAAGGAAAACTGGAGTCACTGCAACACACCTAAGTACAAAAATACTTCTTGTTTAGATTATTCTACTCATCACCGAGGACGTGATTCCCGCACAGTATGACGCGTCCATTTTATATCAATTGAAACAAGAAATATCTTGAAAAAAGATGGTCGGCGCAATTGGAAGGTTAAGATTTATTGTGCAACATAAACAAATGCCGAGATGTTACGATTGCTGGTCACTCCAGGTCCAAAATGGATTTCGGTAAACGCATCGAAATTCAGTGGATTTCGATGTAACGTACCCTTTATTGAAAGGCTTACCAATCCGCGTCAAGGTTACAAGCGTTGTTTTGTAAGGTAAATTGCCTTTGAGGTGAACGTATGATTTTATTGGTTTACACAACACTGATATGCAAATAGCAAAACGGAGGGCCGCACCTGAGATGTTGCACTGTAGTTATTCGGCACTTGAAGAAGATTAAAGCATTCAAATCCTGTCTCTATGTAACCCAGCATTATATCAACACGCATTCACTAAACGCAATGAACACACATTGCAATTACAGACTTTGATTTAATTAATGGTAAGCTTACCTCAAATCCAAAGTTATCATTGACCCGTAGTTTAGACTTGTTATGGTCGAAGATAATTGTCACTGTATTGTTGTCACTGCTTATGCAGTAATCAGTTGGAAATGGTCCTGCAATACATTTCATATGGTATTTTAGTGGCATATGTTTACGCATTATCCAAGCCCATCACCATTGAGAGATAGCACTACACAACAATACCTTACACGTAAACATATTGAACAGACGGAAAGGAAGATATCACAAATAGTTCAGTCTATAAATACACGATATTGCATGAGTGGTAATTAATACATTATCGAATGTATTAGACGAGCTTTCTGAACATGAAACAGTAAATAACGAAAGGAAAGGCAAAACACAAAGACCACTGCCAAGACAAAGCACAAGGTGACATGAAAAGAGAAACAAGACACAATCTATAACTGATGGATGAAGATCGGAGTACTTTAATGTGCCGCCATGATATGGTCAATGGTAACATCAGCACTAGGGGTTTAAAGCTGGTTTAAGGGTTCATTCAACCTCTCACTTATTTATCCATCGCCTAAATAAAACGATTAGTGTTAAATCGCCACTGAATCTCTTCCAAAACGAGCTGATTAAATTATGTAATTTATAACTGGAATGTAATGTTTTATCGATATCATAATTGCAACTGCACATTTTGTCATTAAAATACTTTTGCAATAGTGCCTTTCAAATACATCTGCAAGTGTCAAGTGTCAAGTACCCTTCAACATAGCCCCGCATACGTGTCCCTGTACTCCGACTTTTACACGCGTCTTCGTAACAGCGACAGTATAGAGATGTGACGTCCGTGGCTGGACTACCTTCAATCAAACTCTCCGGAATACGAAACTGACCTATCAAAACACATGAAGCTCCGAGTAGCTTAGTTGGTAGAGCGCAGGAATGTCACACTTCAGTTCGATTCCCGGGCTGGACAGATCATGACATTTCGCTATGGTCATTTGTCCACCACCTCTGATTCATGTGGGGAAGTTGTTAGCTGCTTGCGGAAGGGTTAGTTAATACTTATTGTTAATTTCTTTCAGGGAAACTGGTTAGTTCAACCGACAGCCATACATAACTGAAAACTTTTTGAAAGATGGCGTAAAATGCGTTTGAATCAATACGATGGTAAAATATATAAAGTCTATATCAATATTTTGAACAACTCAATATAACTGAGCATATAAACAGTTAATTATTCAATGAAATTAATATGGTCATAACTTTACCTTGGAATTTAACTTTGGATTCATCATAAGCGACATGTCTTGCACCCAAAGCAAGACGCACAGCAATGTCCTCCTTATATCGTGGATGAATACTGCAATATTGGAACAATTGGCGAATTATTTCGTACCGACAAAATATCACCACAAAAAACGATAGAAAACACATGTACCTAGTTCATGTATTATTTTGCTGCTATATTAATCATGTCGTTTTATAAAGATATTACACATTGACGATTGATCTACGCGATGAGCACATGTCTCGTAACAGGTGTTACAAGTTTGTCATCTACCTCTAATTCACATGGAGGACAATGTCAGTTACTAACGGAACAGCATATTAGAATTGACTTAAATACCAAGAAATGATTGTTTGGTTAACTGGTCTATCGTTTCACAACTGAAGAGTTCAAAACAGTTTTCAATCCCAATGACAAGGTGTATGGGGAAACATCTATGAGGATAGGCCAATATGGTACATCGGCGTTGAAGATGTGTGAAGCCTGAATATGCAAAACAAATACAAATCTTGACATAAAATCATATCTTAATCTAAGAGCATGATAAATATACATAGCAATATTACGGACACAAATTTATTTGAACATGATATCAGGTTGAAAAATGCTTGCACACTAGGGTGTTTCCAGTAACGCTTAGGAATGTATTGTGATCTTAATTCAGCATATAGGACAGCATAAAACAAAGTGAAATTCATCCTCAACACAACCTTCACAATATATATACATGTTCTAAATTATCTGGGAACACCAGAATGTCTACCTTGTTAAATCATCTAGTAGTGAGATGAACTTATATTTGAAATCATTAACAGCTAAGACAAGTGACCTATTTAAAGTACAATGTACTAGTATCATGCTTGCACAAACGTATTCTTTTCCAGTTAACATTATTGCTAGCGCTGCCTGAATCGACGCCATATTTTATCGTGTGATATTTCTAAATGACACAGGACCAGAATTTGAACATGTTATTGTTTACCTCCCGGATGTAGATCGGAAATCTGGAAGATCAACTGCAACAGCCATGAAAGTGTTTGGCATGTTATCATTTGGAACATAACCTATACTAGTTGTTTGTGCCCATCTTATTTGTGGGAATCCTCCTATAATGTTACGATTTCCACGAAATGGGGCTAACTGCAAAACCAAAATGTGATCAAGTTATACCGAACCTTTCTATATCTCTCTATTATTATTGATTATAATGATACCAAGCCCTCGAAAATAACCACAAAGGGACTATAAAAACAAAGATGACCACCTTACAAACACTTAACTGAGATCCGTCGACTTGAATGGAAACCAAGCATCGACTAAACCGGTTTGCACACATTTTGAGCGTGTGTTCGAGACATTATTAAAGTGAGTGAACGCAGTTATGAAGTTGATTTGTTTTCAGAAATGGCGTCCAACAATGTCCAGCAATTTTTCACAAATCACTTCCATGGCAATATTTTATAATTACAAACGCAAATCGTAGAATAAAATGTGTACAAGAGCAAGAGGAAATTGAAACCTGTACAAAACCAAATGGAAAATCGCTACTTGTCTCCCCATATGAACCCGTATGAAACTGCTTCCTCCAATCATTGATCATGGTGGGAAACTGACACTCGTACAGATCCGGATATCCCCTGTTTCCCTCTCCTGTAACAGATCATTATACTTTGTATTGATATTTTGTGACGTCATGATCACCATCCATCATCGCCATCATCAACAAGTTTCTAAAACGTTTTTTGTAATTATTATTGAGCTTTTTCGATAATAAAGATACTCTGTTTCATTTTGTCCGAATCATATATAGCAATGCAATCACTGACTTATATCCTTTTTGTCTTGCGAAATACTCGGAGAGATTCAAAAGTAACAGAATTGTAAACTTAATTTTCTAATGGCGTTAATTATATTTACCAACTTTCAAAGACAAGTGTCGTTGAAATAGCTTCTCTAATCGACCATTTTGTAAGACAATTTGTGTTATAAACAAACTCCTTATTTAAGTTACCTTGATACCAAATGGCTCCTTTTATAGTCATGCGTAAATAAGGATATATCATGGAATTCCAGAGAACACTCGGTGTAGGCCACCGTCTAAAAATAAAAGTTATGATGCGTTCTTATGATTGCAAATAATTTGCTTCTAACAGTAATTCTTAGTTTTAAAAAGGATTTAGAAAATATACTTAAAATCTAACAAATCATTTTTCACAAACCTTGTTCAATGTTCGTATCTTTCTAATCGGTAAATATGTGCATTTATACTTATAATAAGTATAAATTAAGACCTCCATGTTTTTATACTCATAGATCTACGAAACTACGAAACATCATATGGAAATCAGAATCCTTATATTACAGGTATTTGTGACCTGTATCGGTAGTTTGTCTAAAACGCAACTAATTTCAAACTTATTGTCAATAAAAATTATTTCTTCGATGATTCATTTAATTTCATGTTTGTGACGTCTTTTAATTTCAAGATGTTTTGTTCAAGACAAAACAAACTTTAGGAATGGAAGATAAGTCAGCAAAACGCTTCGTCCAGCAACAGTGTGTTTTAATTTCAAGGTGAATGATTCGTACATGTTAAGAAAGAGAATAAGTTGCTACAGGGAACGCCACATACATAAGACAGTGCCTACCCACACACACCTCCATTAAATGGTACATACATTTGGGAACATAGGCGCAAAGGAATGGTCTGGCAGACCATAAGGAATAACTAGGAGAATTAAAAGAAAAGTCACATTCACACGACAACGCCTTATCACACAGATCCCAGGGATACACGAACACAATAAACAATGGGAGTTGAGAAGGTGTAAGGACAAACATCTATGGGGATGGGCAATAAAGAATTGCCTTAACGAATGCCAAAAACAATTGAGGAGAGATAAACAAAGAAGGGGACAAAAGAGGGCCATATTAGAGGACAAATCAAGATCATAAGATGGCCGCAGACCGAAAGAGGGATAAGAAGCCTGAGTATTTCCTAGATATACAACCTGGGTACCACAGTTGTCGGACAGGCCTCTATAGCCGATGGTGAACTCCATACTTCTATTGGTGTACCTCCCCAGCTCGATGCGATGACCCCAATAGGATACTGAAGATGTTTTTGTAGTTCTTTAGCGTATAAGAAGCATAGAGCAGAAAAATTGTCAATGACCCCTGAAAGAAAATGTTTGTAAATCGTAGTCTTATGTACAAAGTAATATACAGGTTACATCAATTTAAACCAGAGGGCCTTGCAGAAAAGGTCAACAAATTTCGTTTTGAACATCAACCATTAGTAGTAACTGTTTCGGGTCATTGGCAACCTCCATCATATCGCCACTTAATAAGTTGAACCATTAAAAGCGTTTTGGTTGATAATATTAATCTTGGTAGTTTACCTTTCCCATGACCAAAACTGAGTAGATACTGTGCCACGAACTTACAATTACCTTTCTCATAAACTAAACAACCCCCAATGCGATATAGCGTATCGCCGGTGTACTTGTCACTAGTGTATAGTGTTACCATGCTCAAAGCCTTTCCAACAGACGTGTTTCAAAGCATTGCTCTTGTACGTACAGTGGTACACGCTTATAACGAATTTCTGGGGACCTAGAGATTTACTTCGTTATATTCAAACTTTGGTATATCCATACAACGAAATTTCGTTATAAATGTATGGATATAACAAATTTCGTTATAGCATCAATTACTGTAGACGGTACAAGAACTAGATTTGTGTGTGCAATGATACAGAACATAATTATATTGTATTTAGTTTATTAATGGTTGAAATATATAATACAATTGTTGTTGTTGCATTAACATGTTATACAAAATGTATTTATAAAAATATTGAAACAGTGATAATAAACAGACAAAACAGTTCATCCAATTGTTTGGATACTATAAAATGTGGTACTGATAAATGTGAGAGAGTAGCGCACGGAAGGTCATAGAGCATGCACATTTTGTGAGAATACTGACAACACGCATAATGTTTGTCCTAATTTGTTTCAAGACTTGTGCCGGTTGTCAAATATTTATTGTGTTCTTGCAAATAAAAAAAGTTGCAAATACACATGGGAATACCTTCGGTTGGGTACATCCATGAATGGATTAATGTGACTTCGTCTAATGGTGTTGTAGATTGCACGAGTGAAGTAAAGAGCATACGCACATCCTTGAATGCTAAGGAATCTTTTATAGCATCAGATGCGTTGATTAACTGAAAGGGTCAATAATGATAGAGAATAGCACAAACAAGAAAAAATATTGATACAAAAAAGGGTTTAGTGCATAACGTCCAGCAAAACTGTTCAGCCCAGAGACTCGTTATATATAACAATGGTAGAGCTACTCTATAAAGACGCGTCATTCAAAAACCTTGATCACATCTGCTCATGTTACAATGGTAAATGTGTCGACACGGATAATCTTACAAAGCAGTCTCATGAATTCAGTATAAAGCCAACGATCATTATCATTACTAATTATTGTTGAATGGCAAACATTCTGTAAATTGTTCAACTTTTTTTGAATGACCACGGCGTCAACAAATACGGTAAATCTCGGACGTTAAACCTAGGCCTATATTGAATCACTAAATTATATCGTATCGTCCGTACTATACATTGTAATACTCGGGTAAAATACACTAAACGAACCTCTCTCATTCTAAATCGCATGTTGCTTTGTCCCGAACATAGCCATACGTCACCAAACATGACGTCAGTAATAGTTATGTTTCCCTGGCTTGACTTCACTTTTATATCAAAAGGGCCGGGGTCAGTCTCGGCAGGTAGTTTAACAATCCAGATTCCTTGTTGTGCTGAAATTATAATTGTGGATCAAATAAATAAATAAAGAAGAATATGATTTATAGCTAATTCCCTTTCCTTGAGTGTTCAAGTCCAGACAATTATGATTTAAATATAGAAATATCAACTTTTAAATGGAAAGCGGCGCAAGATGTGCGCCTGAGGTCTTCATCCATCCCAATAGTTGGAAGGGTCACTATGACCCTGGCTGTTTAGATGACTTATTTAAGCCTCATTAATAAAAAAGGTTCACCCATTTATAAAATTTTATAGCTGTCTCATCAACATTATTTGAATTTCTTGTAATCGCTTCTAACATTTCTACATTTATAAACAGAATCTACAAATATGTATGATAACTATAAAGACTTAAGAAATTAACGGTTAAGTTTCCATTAATCGGTTATAGTGTACGGCTAATGCTTTTTTTCAGACCGGAGGTTTATACATATGCATGAATGTACATAAACTTGTGTGCTCATATTAGTTGCATTAGTGAGCTGGTCTGCGGTCAAAGACAATAACATTTGTCATGTCTATAAACCCTGTAAGCAAACAATATGTTGAAGTGATGAATGCACCCTAAGATTGGGGTAAATTATCTCCAATGTGTATCAAATGCTTTTCTAACCGCCGCAAGGTAAACGATCACTAACTTATCAACTAGCCATCATAAAACTCATTAATTTCCGTATGGTGTTGCGTGACATAATTAACATCGTGAGATTTACCATTTCTAGGGTCTTGCTGAACGACACCATCTGCAATTTTGGCACCATCAATGTATACGGTGACGGAGTCTTGTATGACGTCAGCATATCCCCACAAGATTGCGCGCTGTGGCCCTCGCTGAAGAACCATATGGTCGCTGTAGGAGTTAGCAAAACGAAGAAGACAGTCGATCCCTGTGTATGTGAATGTGCAGACATTATTTTCGGTCCAACACATTTATTTAATTCTCTATCTAGTTCAAGCTCTCCAGAGAAACACCCTTTTCCAACGGAAACTATTGATACATACTCTTAACAAAACTTATAAGTGTGCAGGTATACATATGACCGTATCTCGGTCAATATTAGCCAGATCTTGCTGAAATTTCAACAAATATAGCGTAGATACCTGGTATAATATTAATATTATTTAATGTCATAAACCCACGGATTGAACAAATAAAATAAATAAATGTGATAATGCGATAAAAATCAAAACTGCAGCTCCCTCTTAAAGATGATTTGATTGATTGAAAAGGGTCTAAACGTGCGTGTGCACACCCTGACTCAGCCAATATACAAAATTTCGTGTAGAAAATGATTGACATTAAAAAAATGCACACTTATAAGTTTTGTTAAGTGTATGTTGAAGAGAGATTGTTGCTGGCGGTTTTAAGCATATAAGCAGACGACATGTTAATTTATATTTGTTCCAAAATACGATTCTTATAATTTCAAAATATATCGATACATATTACTTAAAAACCTTCCTTCAGCCTCTGATAATACGTGTTTGTCAGTATCACAAGGCCAACATACATGAGCGAATTTTATTTGTATTAAAACATTACTATCGCGGTTTTATCCTCATGAACACATTCTACAAACCAGTGGTATTATGATTGAATACATACTTCATCTTCACCGTGTATGACATAAAGGTTCAAATTTGACATTGTTTCATATTGTGTGGTTTAAAGCATTATAAGATAAATTTCTGACACCGAAATTTTCGACAGATCTATCCAAATACTGGAAGCGACTGGTAATGTCTGGTGACATTCCATTCGGTAATAAGCCGGTCTTACTTGATTGATTTATAAGACGGTTTCGAAAATATATCGGTCCCGATAATAAGACGATCTTGATTCTATAAACCAGTCTTGATAAAAAGATAATAAGGAGGTCTTGAAAATAAGATAATAAGCAGTCTTAATAATAAGATTTTAAGCAGGTCTTGTAATAAGATGATAAACAAGTCTTGATAATAAGCAAGTCTTGAAAATAAGATAATAAGAAGGTCTTGATAATAAGATAATAAACCAGTATTGATAATAAGATAATAAACAGGTCTTGAAAATAAGATAATAAATCTTGAAAATAAGTTCATAAACCAGTATTGATAATAAGCCGGTCTCGACAATGAGATGATTAGCCGGTACTGAAAATAAGCCCGACTCAATGATTAGTCGATCTAAAGATTAAGCCACAGATTCATTCCAGTGTTTAAATTTTAATAGAAAGTTACTCTTGTTGACAAAAAAGACGCCTGTCTTTTCTATAGGTAGAATATTGAGAATTAGACATTTTATATAAAAATGATAATGTTCGATGATTCTACAAAATATAAATTGAATAAAAGTTATTTATTATATGAAAATAGAAATAAAAGTTCATACCGTTAATGTATAAAAGTGTTAAGAAAACAGCTCCTTGCATCCTCGAATGTATTAAACCAAATGCAATCATAGTTTATGTGTATCTCTTACATGTTATGTCTAACAAATCCATCACTGTAGTGGATGTGACTTTAAAGCTACATCGCCGTAGTTGGAGAAATGCAACAATTATGTTTTAATTCAGTTAAACGCCATTTTTTTCAACATTTTTTCAATTATATATGGCGGTGGGTTGACTCCTCACTTTGGTCAATTTTTAAAAAAAAAATATATTTTTACGAAAACAACGTAGGAGTATAAAGAAACAATAACACTAATGTCTAAGTCTGTGTTTCAGTCCAGCCCTTTTTCATGGCAAATTTGGGGCCGATATGGTGCCCCATTCCTGAAAGAAAAAAGTACATAGTTTCCCCTACTTAGACAGAAATATCCCTTCAGTAAAATTATTTAAAATATTAGCCTTATAAATACCCAAATTTGGTGATTCATGATGTAAATTTCCCCTATTAAAAGTACCAGCCATACTCCCCCCTCCCAACAAAATGGCTGCAGTCTTATAATGTTATGAATAAGGCTACTGGTCGGTTACCAAGGAACACTTGTTAGGTAAATGGCAGCCGTAAATTAATGAATAATGTTGAAAAACTCGGTGTAAGACTCCATATTAAGTATCATAGTTCACAATAGTGTACAGTCATGTGTGCATACATGTACGAGTATTACTTTAAAGACAATACATCCATCAATTGAACGCACAATTGTCTCGGAGCGGGTTAAACGTAGCAAAGGGAAATGTACAATGTGATTGATTATAGAGCGATAATTCATAGTAGTATCTAGGTAAAGGTTATTTGTGCAATGTTTCAACTCTCTTCAGACACCTCAGAGTGACAGACGGATGGGTGGATAGATGTTTTTAATATACAGTAGGTTACGCGCGTTAAAGGTGTATCCAACAGTAAGGCAATTTTTTCTAACGGAGAGATTTCTTTTAAGCTTTGTATATTTAATTAGTGTAATGTATCTAACCAAAATATGAAATAAAAAGTATGGGTCACCTTGCTCGATTTTATGATAATGAAGATTAAAACGTGAATATTTCATATGAATATATAGCAAAATCGATACAATAAGACTACATTTTTTCTAGCGGAGAGATTTTCTTACAACTTGGTATACAATATGAGAGTCATCGTATGAGTGTAAATATGGAATAAAAATACTAGGTAACCTTACTTGATTTTAATATAAAGATTAATTAATTGTGTTTCAAATGTAATATATATGGAAAGTGAAAGTTGAAAAAATGTACCCATAATACACTTGGTAACCCATTATCGTGTTTACATTTTCATAAAATGTGTTAGTTTTGAATATTTATTGAAGATCATTTTATTATTTCAAATGTTGAATTTTAAATATAAATGATCTTCAATAAATAATGAAGTATATGGAAAAAGAAAGCAGAAGGAAATCTGCGTTCTGATTATAAACCAGTGCATACATTGTTTGTCTAAGTTGTATTACGAGTTTAAAAAGTGATTCGGGTAATGCAAAGTTGGCAAAAAATAAACTCGGTACGTTTGCTAAAATATAAATTAATGTCCACATTTTTGCGGTCGTTTTCTCAAAAAATACATCAATAAACAGCTTAGGAAATTGAGATACATTCATGTATATATTGGTCCCAGCTGAAATCTAGATTATTTTCATGGCCTCAAACATACATGTTTGTTGTAGAAGATTCTACCAGCAACCAGTCATTTTCGTGGTAATTATTTGTCGTTTCGTTTTCACTTTTTATGAGTAAGGACATTCACAAAAGCAGTAATTAGGTACTTGAATTAAAGAGAATATATCGAGCGTGCACCTTTAAACAATAAGCTGGTTCCCGACTGATTATTTACTGCCACGTAAAATTTTATGAAATCGGTTACCAGTCCAATTTTAATAAACAGTTGAATCATACATACCGGTGCATTTCGTTGAAATGGTGCAAATTAGTGGTACTTATGACGTAATATACGGTTGTAAAATATATATAAACATAATCCATTGAAGTTCTTCGAATTTAGTACAGTTAAACATCACATTAAAATAATAAGATCACCTCAATAATAAGACCACTTCAATAATAAGACCACCTCAAAATTAAGAACACAAATTTCAACTCCAATTTCACTGTTTTGCTCTTTATTCAACCTCAATATTGAGACCACCTTAATATTAAGCCCAGTTTTCTAGAGTCCCAATGATGGTCTTATTATTGAGCTTTGACTGTACTACTAATAAGATTAGTAAAAGTCGACATATTTATGGAAGTTATTTGCACAATGGATACCTATTCTACTTTCAAACATACAGACGTAGTTCGTAGCGAAAATTTCATCATTCACTGACAGCAAGTTCTTTGGACACTTTAATAGCTGACTAAGGCAAAGGAATATTCTTTTCACAAGTGAGAAAACATCATTTTGACGTACTTTGTGACACGTAAAGTGTCAGAGCCCTAACATATTAAAATTACAATTACTCATGGATCAATACTTTAATAACATGATAATAAGAACTAGGAATCTTTGTGTGCTCATTAAAGAAATTAACTGTATTTGTAAATTTAAATAAATTCCAAAAATAACATATTTTTCTTGAATATATACATATTTTAAACAAAATTAGAATAAAAATACCTTCTCCCGAATTATTTTTTTATCATGTATTCTGCAATCGTTTTTCTTGTGCATGATGCATTCATCTTCTTATTGTAACTGCCTCTTTACCATTGTATAGTATTTTGTTTATTATGTACTCATGTTGTCATGTTTTACTTGAACTTAGAAATGAAAATAAACTATTAAACTGTAGTTACGTCTTTTTACCTCGAATCGAAGACTTATAATATGTGCGGCATTGGTTTTAAATGATTAATACTTTATTGTATGCCCCCTTCGAAGAAGAGAGGGCATGGCATATTGGTTTGCACATGTCGGTTGGTCGGTCGGTCGGTCGGTCGGTATGTCCGTCGGTCCGTCCGTCGGTCCGTAATCTTTTCGTTTCCGATCAATAACTCAAGAACTCCTTGACCTATCATCCTCAAACTTAGTCCACACATTCATCTTGGGTAGCAGAGAATCCCTATTGATTTTGGGGTCACGGGGTCAAAGGTCACAGGGGGCATGATGTTTAAACAGACATCTCTTGTTTTATGTGAAACGTTTACATAATATCCCAGTTACATCCGGCTGTTTAGTTTATTATTTGCGTTGCTAATGACACAGATATTTGAGGCTTTGGGTTTTCCTTACACCGCACAATAACTCAAGCACGTGCACTCAAACATTCGATGTACGTAATGGCCTTATGAGTAATGTGATTTGTCATTGCATTGTCGTCATGCGCGACTTGATGATTTATGTTTCATTATGATGACTTCATAACGCTCATGTCATTTATATTATATTGGAAGTTGTAAACTATTCTTTTCTAAAAACAACTTTGCCGATATTAAATAACAACTTGATTTCAATCGACGCCCTTATAAGCGTCCCTTATGTTAACTCCTCCCCCTTAATTTTCATCTCAACTCCATGTTTTACATCATTATCCCTTATTTCCCCCCACCCCTTTTACACCTTCGCTCCTTAATTTACATCGCCGCCGGTCATTTTTCTAACCCGATCTTTATATTTCATTCCAACCCCTAATATTTTCTTCCCACCCCTTATTTTCAGTACGCCCCTTATTTTTCATTCGGGTATCCGCCCGTTATTTTTCATTTCGATTTATAACTTATCCCTCCCTAAACTATATGGGATGATATATCAGCAATTAGTTCATTTGGTCTGAGTCACCAATGTATTATACGACCTAAAGGTGCGAAATATAGAGCATATGATCACTGCTATGGGATTTACAACCCCTTCCGTAAGTGACGTCATTTCAAGAAAATTGCAATTTGCATATTTGCAAGCAGGAAACAATACTAACTCCACGTGGTTACTTCGTTTTTATATTGCCATATTGGGGCAAATATCGCTTACTGTCTGTATATGGTGGAAATGACGTCACTTAAAGAATAGGTTAGAAATCTTACAGCGGCGCTCAAATTTTATTGAAAGGGACAAATAATTGGTTCGAGAGTTCTAGGCTTGACAGTTCGAACCAACAGTAATCGAAAAACATATATTATATATGTTATAATTTGTGATCTCATCAACATGTTTTGCTTTTAATTTTCATTATTATCTATAATCTATGTTTTCTGTTCATATATTAGGTGACATATAGGTCCAATAGGTCGGGTGTCTATCGCTTTATATTATGGAATTTGTATAATTGAGCGCCACTGTAAAGATTTCCGACATCTTCTTTAAGTGACGTTATTTCCAGAAAACGTCACATGAGACGTCACCATGTCCAGACAGTTAGCAATATTTGCCCCATATGGCAATATGAAAACGAAGTGACGACATGGAGTAAATATTGTTTCCTGCTTGCAAATAGTGACATCGCACGCTGCGTTTTCTTGAAATGACGTCACATATAAATGAGGTTGTAAATTCCATAGCAGCGCTCATATGTAAATGTGTTGTAGACACGTCACTATGATAAATATGTTTTTTACTTAGTTATATTATGAAGAGAAGTTTACTGGGACTACATAATCAGTTCGAGCCATCCAGGATGTTCGACGCAACCTAGTTCTACCTATCCAGGATGTTCGACGCAACCTAGTTCTACCCATCCAGGAGGTTCGACGCAACCTAGTTCTACCCATCCAGGATGTTCGACGCAACCTAGTTCTACCCATCCAGAAGGTTCGACGCAACCTAGTTCTACCCATCCAGGAGGTTCGACGCAACCTAGTTCTGCCCATCCAGGAGGTTCGACGCAACCTAGTTCTACACATCCAGGATGTTCGACGCAACCTAGTTCTGCCCATCCAGGAGGTTCGACGCAACCTAGTTCTACCCATCCAGGAGGTTCGACGCAACCTAGTTCTACCCATCCAGGAGGTTCGACGCAACCTAGTTTTACCCATCCAGGAGGTTCGACGTAACCTAGTTCTACCCATCCAGGATGTTCGACGCAACCTAGTTCTACCCATCCAGGAGGTTCGACGCAACCTAGTTCTACCCATCCAGGAGGTTCGACGCAACCTAGTTCTACCCGTCCAGGAGGTTCGACGCAACCTAGTTCTACCCATCCAGGAGGTTCGACGCAACCTAGTTCTACCCATCCAGGAGGTTCGACGCAACCTAGTTCTACCCGTCCAGGAGGTTCGACGCAACCTAGTTCTACCCATCCAGGAGGTTCGACGCAACCTAGTTCTACCCATCCAGGAGGTTCGACGCAACCTAGTTCTACTCATCGATAGTCCACTGTATATTGAGATTTTCGGTGAATAATACGGATTCACTATTATCATGTATACCAGTAAGTGCTTCAGGGAAACCACGGTCAAAATCATGAAAGAAACAAGTAAAGTTATTATGACTTTATTATTTTATTTTGTTATGCATATTTATATCATAATTATGTAGCATAAAAAGTCCTGGTTGTCGAGATGAACACGTAACAAAACTTATAAGTGTGCACATTTTTAACGTCCAATAACTGTTGTATTGATTAACATTTTTACAGGATTTTTACAAGATTTTTTTATATTAGCTATTGGCTATGTGTATATCATGATTCTCGGGTCGAATTTATCGGTTTAGATAACACAATGCGTTGAGTCAGGGTGGACACACACGCTATTTGACTCTTTCCAATCAACATTATGACATTAAATAATCAAAATATTATGCCAGGTATATATGCTATATTGGTTGAAAATGTCAGCAATATCAGACTAATATTGACCAATATACGGTCATATTTATACCTCCACACTTATAAGTTTTGTTAAGTGTATATAAATGTACGTAAATGTGTGCTTCACACTGTTCTCCGAAACTATTCGTTGTAAATTGCTCAGCATCCATTAAAACACCGTTGATGAAAGTGTCGTATATGGCAACCATTGATTGCCATGGCTTCATGTTCGTATGCTAAATAAGGTGTCCAGTATGTCCTAACGGCGAGCGATTACATCTGACTAGCGCTCAGCTTGCTAATAACATCAGACTTTTTCTTCAGCCTTCTGTACAAGAGTACACTTATTGTAGTGGTGAATATCACACCGGCTGCCAACAGCAAAACAAGAAGTAAGAACTCTACTAATGCCATACATATCTTTTCAACATCACCAGACGCTGCAATCATGAAAAACATAAACTGATTATAACGTACCGTCGCGATTATAATAAGAACATATAATATTACATGTACACGAAACCAGTGAGTGTTCATAAATTGGGATAGTACCATATAGATCACAATATGTGATAGCGCTATTCGAACTTTGAAGCTGATTACGGCAAATCTCAAATAAAGACCGCATCGAAATCAAGACCTTATTAAGATGGACCAGTTTCTAATTTTTCTCTCATATTTTGACTCGATAATCAGACCACTTTACAGCCAAGTTCGCATTTCTTCAGACCAAATAGTGGTCTTATTACAATGTATTGACTTTTCAACGATCTGTTTATATATCCCCTGCCTACGTGTCGCTGTACTCCCGACTTTTACACGCGTCTTCGTAACAGCGAGTGTATAGAGATGTGACATCTATGGCTGGACTTCTGTCTATACAACTATACGTTTTAGAAATGTTGCTGATTTTCATATCCACGGAGTTACACCACCAGAGTGATAGACGTGTGTTCTTCCGACTGAGCTAACCGGAACGGCCCACTTAGATACTTACATTCAATAGTTAGCTCCTCACTTGTTACAGAGACAGTACCACCAACACTTATATCTTCTACTGCGTTCTCTTCAGCTTGACGTTTCACAACAGATCTTTTCTTTCTTCCATAGCTAACCGTACCGTCACTACATGTGGTCTGTCAGAAATATTACAGGTATGGTCAAATTGCAAAATGAGAAATATAAACTTTAAGTATAACAGTCCCATTGTTAACTTTTTGAAAAACAATAAGTAGTGTCAAATAAATATTACTGCTGATATTTTGCTAAGGCCGATGTGTTGTGATTATTTCATATCATGTTTAATTGTTGTGCTACTTTACAATGTCCCGTCCTCATCTTGTACTTCATATCGTAAAGGGAAGCCGTGTTTTGTAAATGTTGCGTTCCTTGTAAAATAAAACCTCAAATAAAGACCACCTCAATATTAAGACCAACTCAGAATTAAGAACGAATTTTCAAGTCCATTTTCAGTGTTTTGCTCTTTATTCAACTTTAAAATTAAAACCATGTCAATACAAATACCTGTTTTCAAGGGTCCCAATGGTGGTCATAGTATTGAGGTTTTACTATTTCTCATAATGAGTTATTTTTATTCATTTATTGAGCGCCGCTGTCCGATTACCAACCTCTTATTTAAGTGACTTCATTTCCAGAAAAAGTAACATGCGACGTCATCATGTACTGACAGTAAGCAGTATTTGCCCCATATGGCACTATGAAAACGAAGTGACCATATGGAGTAATTGTTTCCTGCTTGTAAATAGTTGCGTTTCTTCAAAATGACGTCACTTACAGAAAGGGTTGTAAATCCCATAGCAACGCTCATTTGTGCTTTCTATGTAAGTATGTACCGATATGTCATATTGCAGCGAGCGAGTTTTAGTTTAGTTGTTAATTCGATATAGAATGTCATATTGAAGAGAAGACATGTACAAGAACAACAACTCGTATGTATATTACCTAATATTCAACCTAGCTAAAAAGAAATATTTGGCATTATCAAGATGAATTAACAACAATTTGTCTGCTTTCAGTCCGAATGGACTCAGTATGTATTGAATATAACAAAATGCGTGTACTAATACATTGACAAAAATGGGCCGGAGATATTGACTGTAAGTGTACTTACAGGAGTGCAAGACCCTAGGCAAACTTGTAGGGTGCATGAGAACGGCATACCAACAGAGCCACCAGCTAGTGATGTTGTTCTAAACGCACCAAACTCAGCGTTGATAATTCCCTGGGACACTTGGGACATTGCGGGAAACAACTCTACGTCAATTGGGCAACTGTATAAACACACAAAGGAAATATAAGATTTCATGCAAACAGAAACGAACATTGCTTTTAAAGAACCCTCTGACATAAGGAACACTTTTAGATACCCACGTGCATAATTTGCATTCAAATCATAATTAATGTAGCGAACAACTGTTATAAAAATTTCACAAAGTCCCAACTTGAAGATTGATGTAAATAAATACGTTCGATCTAATTATACTCACATACTGCCATGTAAGTTTTTGGAATATTTTAGATTAAGTTTGCTTTGCAATGAGAACTTAAACATCTTTCTGTATTTCGTAAGATGTGATAAATATCACATGTGGTAGTAGTTTCTTAGGGTTAATAAGGAATTCTTTAATACTTACGCATCCTGAATGATTTCAATAGTGTCGGCGAAACAAGATGTGGCTTTGATGTCAAAATCCTCTGAAATATTTGTTTTAAAAATGCAAAAACTCTAGAAATGTCTAATTCTGAGACACACATAATTATGTGTTTTTTTGTTGCTTTTTTAAATTTTGTGATATGCGAAACTTCATGCGAAATTTTGAATAATGACATAAACTCCCTAAAAGATTGTAAAATAAAACTGAATATGAATTTAATTAATTTCAAGTTTCTAGTATATTCATACAACTCAAGAAATGTTGCGCATGAGAATATGAGCATACATATACTCAATAGAATTTAAAACAATGGTATAAATGCAATGATCATGGGGTTTCGTCACAAACCATTAAAGTAAAAGTCCTAAACTCAATATCGAATAATACATATTCCTCAAAAGCTGAGTAATTTTTGATGGACAATAAAACAGTCGGTCCTCGTTCATTCGAATTCATCGGGTCCGAAATTTCATTTCGAATAATACATGGTTTCGAATAGCCCATTCGAATTCGACGTGCATAAGCAAATACATCGGGACATGATACTTATAAGTATTCGGATAGAAGGTTGTCGAATAAACGAGGTTGAGGTTGTATAGCAAAAGCTGAACTTACCAATGTATTCAGCATCCAGCTGCATCACCATGGTTATGACGTCAGTGAGTTTAACAGTTCCTCCGTTGATGTTTTCACCATTTCTGTACAGTAACATTGTAGCCGTCGGCTTTACTGTTTTGTTGATGCCCGTATCATCGTCTTTGTCTCTGAAATAGATAACGGAACGTATTACTTTATAATCGAAGAAGGGATAAGAAAGATTAAAGTGTCAATACTGAAAATATAATCGGTGGGTAATCCACCATCTAATTTAAATATTTTGACCAATACAAGTATTTGACGACAAGAGGAACTCAAGAGAAATGATATCATTTCTTCATTGTATAAACCCAAGTGTATTCAATAGTGTAACATTTATAAGGTCCAGTCTTATGAATGTAATAAGTATAATGAACGTTATGTGAACAATATCCTTATTAAAAACTGACTGCAATAATCAAACAATAACTAAAACAAAGCATTGTTCATGTGTTACCATAGCATCAAAGTAACACTCAGTGTACAAGGCAACACCCAATTACTTAATTATTAGCAGGGATGTCAACAAATGGTCATTGGGATAGTTGAATATTCGATCAACCTTCCGAGCGAATATTCGAACTTTTGACCTTCTTATTTAATAAAATACATTCAAAATTCGAAGTTCAAATTTATGCTATCAATTTTGTGTTTTAAACTGATCCCCGCGATTACCAACAATTTCAGGGCCCAAGTGTCATCACATGACTGTTATAACCCTCTTGCCCCCCTAATATACAGTTACAGAGACTAGAAGTTAATTAAATTCTCAGCAAAAATTTCACTTAAGTAACTTTCGTATTTTAAAAATGAAAAAAATAGAATACCCGAATATTCGATCGCATCCTTAAAATTTATTATACGTTATCGGAAGACAACACTGTATCATTTACCACATACACAGCTTTCCGTGCCTTTTAGTTGGCTTATCGCAGTGGATTGTCTCCCTTGAAAATGACCCGAAAATCGATATCGAGTTCCCAGCTCTCCCAGTTTTGATCAATAGATTATACAATATTCTTCAATTTATCCAATTTCATTTAGTGTAAAAATATTTATTCTAACTATCATTTTCTTGCTTCCAATTTGATTTTAAATGATAACGTATAGACTTACCCAATATTAAGGTTATTGTTGACCGTCAAGTCTCCTAAATCAGCAATACACATAACTGGAATCTGCTTGTCGTCTCCTGTTTGATAAAGCGCTTTCTTCTGTACTATAACTTTAAAGTTCTCCTCCTACAAACGACAAATGAGAACAAGCATGTCAGAATGGGAGAGGTAGAGGCAAAGGAGGAGGTGGTTTAGTAGATGAGGCGTCCATCACTTGGTATAAATACTGTGGGGTCCCATCTCTCTAAGGACACGACTGCACCTCTCCAGCCGACATGGGTGAGGATTTCCGGACAAAGAACTCGAATTTTACACAAATAAGAATAAGGTTCTCATCACAATCGGGACTGAATTAATGAGTATGTTTAAAAACAAAGTATAAGACGATCGCTTAAGAAGAGCAAATGTAATGTATGGTCTGAATTAAATGGCTCAATAGCTAAACTGCAGTTTTTCAGTTTGTTCTTTAAGGTGAACAGAGAAGTCTTGCGAAGCGATATTTTTAATCAAATGTCTTATAAACACGGACAATGTACAATCAACCACCCGAGATTGCAATGCTTTAAATCTTTTAATCTTCAACACATGCAACACACCTTAGAATGGATTTTAGAAGAACCAAACAAAAACAGAAATCAACATTGAAAAAATGTACAATACGGACGCATTATTAAACCTATCTTCAACCATACGTTATACATCATCAGAAACTCACCCATTGGATTCCACAGGATCCAAAATCAATTGTATGCAGTGATGTTCCTGACGTGGTCACCTGCCGACAAACAGCCGACTGTCCCTGGATAAAGATGATACCATTGTCCGCTCCATCGATCAAGGTCAGCTCAAGCTTACTCTTTGTACAACTAGTAACCTCCACTGAAATTATACATAATATGTTGTCCATGAGGCCTTATTCACAAACATGTTAAGACTGAAACTCAGACTTAGACTTTAAAATGTTTAATTTTGTTTTTGCTCCTACGTAGTTATAATAGATTTCAATAAAACATGGCCCAGTGTACGGCTGGTAACAACAAGTATTTAGACAAGAGTTCACCTTTTACGTTGTATGAAAACGAAATAATGGTATATATATAACTTTTGCAATTTAAAGTCTAAATCTGACTAAACATCTCTAATATTAACCATTGCAATGTATATTAACTGATTGAAAATATCTTTTTTACCATATCACTAACAGACAAAACTTGTAAATAGCCTGAACGTAAAAAAATGGATAAATACATTATGAGTTCATTCTTTGTTAGTGCATGTTTATTGATGTTTTAACTACAATGTATAGGATATATATATTTCATGCTCGTTTAGGTAAACAAATTAACACAAAATGAGCATAACTTTAATAAAAAATGTCTTTATATCACTTAAAATCATAAAAAACGTATAGTTATTTAACTTTTAATCAAATCCCACATGCAATATTAAAATATGTTAAAGTCGCCCTATGCAAGGGAAATTACTTTGAGAGATTCGTGCGGAAAAGTCACTTAAGGCTTAAAAAAGAATGCCTCTTACGTAAACAAATACTGAAATAACTTACATGTGGGCTCGAACTGCGCCAATGTTCCCACGAGAAATAACAAGACTACAACAAACACTGATCGAGCCATTGTTCTGCAATCTAAAAAAACATCATGACAATAAGTAATGGTGTATTCGGAATACAAATTATTTCAACATGCATATTGCCCAAATCTGGCAACTATTTGTGGCTATGTTTGTCGTACTTTCTGGTTGATATACGAATATATGTAAAATACTGCTTTTTTTACTCAAAAGAACTCCATAGACTGTACTACACTTAGAGTAAATGTTATAACGTCTTAATGTATGTACAGACATATATCAAAGGATTTACGTAAAATTCTAAATACATAAACTGATTTATAAATCATGAACTATATGATTAAACTTTTATTCCATATGATTATTTACATGAAGTATGTATACAATCAAGAAAGATACGCTAATATATAGAGAAAACATCATTGTCTAGTTATGAAAGACGTGCAACGTTCAGAAGATAAATAATGATATTATTATGGCTTCTGGTTGTATACTGCAGGTAAATTATATATCACCAATACTGATGTTTTACAAGCTGAAGATAATAGGGTATTCTGGGAACAGTTTGCTTGATACTTCGAACAATACGATTTCGTTTTCAAAAAATATAGCTAAGATAAATCATGTAATCTGCGCTATATACACCAGTTTGTATACATGCCGTAACAGCTTTACAAATAAACATCTGAGTAGCAGTAACGTAAGGTGGCATAGAGATGACACGTGTGAAATTATGTTTTTCTCGTCACCACGACTAACTAGCTCGTTCACCAGACATACTATCTCGTTCCCACGACTTAGTATGTCGTGGCTCTTATAAGTAAAAATTCTAGCAATGATCAATGATCGCAAGTAACATTTACAGATGAAAGTTTGTATGAATATAAGATAAACATTCTACATAATATGCAAAATTACCTTTTTTTCTTCTCCGTGGCAAATGGTATCTTTACTATCCTGGACAGATTCCCGACCGAAGTACTGATTCTTGACGGAGTCCGGGTATTTATACACATCACTGTTCTATCCATTGTGGTGGCCAGTTGGTCATTGCTTTTGCTTAAATAATGTAACAGTGCATTAAATAACTATAGTAGATTTTATGGAACAACTTTTCTGAAATTGGTAATTTCACACCTTTTGTAATAAATAATGCGCATAAATTAACAGCGACTAATTACGGGTTCATGGCCGAAACGGGGCAACGTGTGAATACTGCGAGGAAACTAACACCTAGAGGTTGGTGTTTTACGATTATACAATATTACATATAACGTGCGTTGTAACACTATGTAACTAGCCGTAAATGTATTGACTTCAAAATTATTGTTTCAATATTTCAATATAATACAATATCTTTGTATTACATATAATATATAATGCAAATGTAAATGTGTTGTTATTGATTAAGAACGTAATAATGTTAATGCCACATTAGTTGATCATCTTTTTGTTTCCATACTGCTATTTCATCAAAGATAGATATCTAGTACCACAAACAAATAAAACACCACAAAGACAACATCTTCGTATCATGAGATCTAATTACAGAAAAGTTGGCAGGCATATGGTACACAAATCAGCTTAAAGGCCCGGTCACACAGCCTTTCGCGTCTGTATCTCGGGTAAAATTTCGCGATTTTTTTTTGCCCGCGGTGGAAAATGTGCAAAATTGGCTTACCCGCGGTTTACCCGTGGTATGCCCGCGGAACAGACGCCGGCGACTGTTCCGCGTCCTTATCGCGGGTGAAGCGCGGCGGTACCGCGGCCTACCACGGGTATAATAAAGCAGCCAATGTGCTTGCCGTCTATTGCACCAATGACATGCGGAAAGTTCCAACTGTTCATCCAATTGTCACTAATCTGACGCCACTCTGCAGCAGTCTGTGGTGGCGCGAGCAGCTCATCACGCAACTCCTCGACGATGGCCGCACACACTTCGCGCAACACCAGACTGATGGTGTTGTGAGGGACCCTCCAGCCATACTGCATCTCACGGTACTTGGCGCCAGAAGCAAGGTGCCTCAGGGTGAGGGCAACCTTCAGGCCTGGATCAAGGGGTGCTCGCCAGTTGGTGGTCTCCTTGGTAAGGGCTGGTGTCAGTCTCTGCACAATTTCATCGAACATGGCAGGTGGCATTCTCATGAAGTTCTGGAAGGCCCTTTGATCTTCATTACGGAGCTCCACCATGAGACGATCGTACAGCCCCAGCTCAGGTCTCCTGCCAATCCAGTCGCGCACCCAGATGTTCCGGACCACCCTCCTCCTCCTCCTTCGTCTTCTTCTGTCAATGAGGAGCTGATGGACCTGTACCACTTGGTTCTGATGCTGCTGGAGCAGCAAGACGAGGTCATTACGGTGACGGGGATCCATGTTCACCCCTTCACGTCTGGAGCACAACTGACGAATGCTCGGCAAATCGCGCTTTTTATATACCTAAAATCAGACGTTGTACGGACGCGATTAGGCCGTGGACAATCGTATTTGGGACGTGTACAAGACGCAATTGAACGTGATTAGGCCGGTATTGGGGCGCGCTGTTTACGCGGAGAAAGGCGTTTGTCCGTGCTTACACGCGGTACACACGCTAATGCACGTGATAACAACGCGGTACAGACGCGGAACAAACGTGCTATGACCGTGCTCCACCCGCGATTATCCGCTAAAATTTCGCGTCCTACCGCGTGTAACCACGTCTTAACCGCGGCCGTAGCACGTCCTAGCACGTTCGTTCCGCGTCTGTACCGCGTCTTTACCGCGTGTGTACCACGTGTACCGCCCGCGATTACCCGCGGTCTAAATTTTTGGGCAGCCCAAAACTTTTTCGCGCGGCCAACCGCGTGTGAATTTCTTACCGCGTGTAACGACGGGTAAAGTACGGCTGTATCGCGTCTTTATCGCGACCTCAAAGCGTCCAACAGCGTCTGCTTCACGGGCAGAAATTTTTGGCCGTGATTCGGCCGCGATACGCCCGTGGAGGGCTGTGTGACCGGGCCTTAAGATCAACTTTTCAAACCGGGGACAAGAAATGAGGCAAGCAAAGGTGAACAATTCTATAGCGATTTATAGTAGTTTTGTTCTGAAAATACCGACTCGGTCTAACGGTAGGAAGTTGTCCGACCTGGCCATTCTTGATGTTTGACGATAAAAAAACAGTCTATTCTGTTTGTAAATAGTTTTTGTGTATATACACTGTCGACATTAATCCCTTGTGTGTATTTTAAGACATCAGTGATAAAAATCGGTTGAGAAATGGCTTTGTAAAGTACGTCAAAGCAAATGTGTGTATATATTTTCATTGTAAATACGTATGAAATTGGATACCTTTATCTTACTATAAGAACAGAGTGAAAAAAATAATTCAATGCGGGTTTTAAATATCATGGCTACTCATCGGCCACCTGTGGTAAATTTTTTTCGAAAAATGAACCCGACGCTAAACATAGATATAATTTGATATGGCCTTATTCGTCTGGTCGAAAGAAACTGTTGTCGTGTTTGTGTTTAGTTGCTGACAAAATTATTTCATATGAGCGGTCATGTTGAACATATTATGTAAAGTTCGATAATCTAAGAATCATGAACAGGGTAGTGAATCCATGGTCAACTGTTCCTGACATCAGTGCAGATAATGTACATTCTTGCATTAATTTCTAACTTATACAAAACATTCGAATATAGGCACTATAAGGCAGGTAAGGGGATCAGCATACATGTTGTACCTTTATTGAGGAATGACTTTATTTCTTGCAGCAGATATTCGTATTATCACTAATATAATGATTTGATCCAAGTATTGTACAAGGGAGTTTAGTATAAAGGCGTCGTGGTCGAGGGGTAGAGTGTCTGACTCCTCATCTGCAGATGAGTTCAAACCCATATTGAGTGGAATTTGATCATTTTATATAGCAATCTCTAATTTGGGTCGAGTAGTGGTTAGTGACCCATCCAGGAAGCAGTCATCGATAGTAAATGAGCATAATTATCTTTTAAGAACTTGTTTCAAAATTGATGTGAAATAAATAAGTTTAAACTAACCGCGGATCAAAAATTCACAGCTCGGTAAAGGGAGGTAACCGTCGATCACAATTTACAGTTCTGTAAAGGAAGGTAACGTGGATTAAAATTTACAGTTCAGTAAAGGGAGTTAACTGTGGATTAATATTTAAATTTCAGTCAAGGGAGTTAAATGTTCATTACATTTTCTTTACAATAAGTATAAACACTCGCTTATCTTTCAAAATCATATTACATTTGACATTCATGCATTGTGAATATTTGTACGATTGTTCAATTACGTCTGAAGTATGCTAGTGACCATTTCCGCGAAAACATCAAGGGACTTTTTGCTGTGGTTTAATCAATGAATAAGAGAGAATAAGCTGCTACAGGGAACACCACATACATAAGACAGTGCCTTCCCACTAAGTCCTCCGGGAAAACACAATCCATAAAACATAAAACACTTGAGGAAGTTAAAGGGTACATACGTTTGGGAACAGAGGCACAAGGAATGGCCTGGCAGAACATAATGAATAACTAGGAGAATCAAAGAGGACAAACAGAGACTAGTGATTAATTATTTCAAACGTGAATATATGTATTGATTATAAAAAAAGAATGATTCAATAGGCAACCTACGAAACAAAGACAGTAACGTGACGTAAAACGTGAATAAATGTTGAAATTAAAAAAAAGAAGCTTAAATCAATTAGAAACTGACTTAAATAGGAAAGAAGGGCAATGTCAAGCACTATCTCCACCTTAACAGTGTAAGGTACGTTTAGTGCAATGCGCATGTACATGAAATAACTATTATACAAATATATCTATGAAAGATACGGATCAGTGTACAATTATTATTTACCAACTAAATATACAAAAATAAAATGAAGCTTTCGATCATATTCTATTACTTTAATTTGAGAAGTATTGTCTGCTGTATGATATGTATAACATTGTATTGATATACTTTGCTGTTTTCACATTTTGCTACTATGTTGTGTATTGATATGTTTTTATTTCACGGGCCTCCGGCCTACAGATATATTGAAAATAAAACGTACATTTATTTGTTATTAATTATCATCGATCTAAATACAGGGTGACACATAGTCAGCAAGGTAACGAGAACTAACGATGCACCACAAATGTATAAATTCTCCACATCATTTACCGGGAAGAGTCTTTAGTGTCATAATGCAATACCATACGATACGATATAAGACGATATAATGCGATATGATTCGACTCAACAAAATTTAGTAGAACATCATCAAAATATTAGTTAAACAAAGAGAATAACCCCGGTCTATAAACTGAATTCTAAATGTTCGAGGATTATTCAGCTTAAACCAACAAACATATGTACATGTATACGCCAAACAACGAAAGTAAACAAATAGAGTAAATTTTGAAATATTAAGGCATAGTTCAACTGTACTTAATATGTTATATCTTGTCTTGTGCTAAATTTCCACTCTGTTTGACACATGTGATACTTAACATCATTAAAAACGCAACCATTTGAATCAGGCGTCATTGACTACTAACTGACTGAAGAGGTTTGCTGTTACTAATATATAATATTTTTGGTTCAAAACGTTATTAAACTAAATGCTATTTGTTCTTCATTGCATTGTAGATTTTTTTAGGAGGTCATGTTTGTGAAATGAAGTGTGTATATTCTTTGTTACTGTGTCAATTTACCTATGTGCATAAGTTTTGTTTTTAAGTGTATAAACGCCACCATACACAACGGACATCTGATAACGCTATCTATATTCTATGTGAACTTATGTAGCCTAAGCGACTCGTCAATGTTCTAGTTCGTGCTAAGTGTTCGAGAAAGAAATAATTATGCGTGGTGTTAATATTCGCCACTTAATATTGCAAGTTGCACTTTTTTTGTTCGTATATCGGGATGGTAAATATTATACTTCATTCTTTGTTTTGCTTAAATTTGTATTATCAAATTACTTAACATCTCTGTAAGGGACAAATATCTTCCTGACTATGTATAGAAAACTTTAAGTCATACAATTAATTAACATAATCTGAAGCCTACCGTCGTGTCCAATAAATAATACACTCGATAAAAAGCGAAACGAACCATCACTACATTTATTTTTGAATCAGATACTAAAGCATAGCTCTGGTACAAATACATTACAAATTGTAGATTAAATCTAACATTAAACATTTGAATACAGAAATTGCTTTAAATGTATTTCAATGCGGGACGCATTTTTGTATTTAATCTTGATAGGAAAAACAAATATTGTATATCAAAATGCTACGTCTTTCGTTCGTTGAATTTATCTTAAATATTAAACTCATTTACAGTAAAATCTCACTTAAATACCCCCTGAATAATAAGACCACCTCGAAATTAGGAACATAATTTTAAAGTCCATGTTCACTGTTTTATTCTTTATTCAGCCTCAATATTGAGAACACCTCAATAAAGAAGACCAGTTTCAACGGCCCCAGTGGTAGTCTTATTATTAAGGTTTTACTGTATATCAATTATTTGCGTAATAGTCTAATTCACTCAAGCTATTGTGTTAAAACTGGATATCTATTAATATAGAACAATTATTCTTACAAATGTATTTATAATCTGTATTAAAAAAAAACTACTGACAATTATTGCCATAATTACATTAAGTCTAAAAATATGCTTCATCAGTAATTGAATTATCATCGAATTACCATATGTTTCCGTTGTTCAAATCGGTAATTATTGTTTCTGTTCATTCCTTACACGTATGCATTATTAGTATCGTATACTTTCATTTGTCACAGAAAAGAACAGAATATAATTTGTTTTTGGATTTGAGGAAATGTCTTCTTCTATACAACATATTTACAACATTTCGTCAAAGTAAAAACATAATAGCAAGTTAGATAAGTAAAGTAATGATAAATAAAAACAAATACAGATATATGAACACATGATAATGATTCACATTAATATGATGTATTTGAAAGTGACACAATCAGTTGAGCATCCCAAAAAAAATAAAACATCACACTTAAATTATAGATAACTACATACAATGTATAATGATTGCTCTAATGAAGTTATTGTTTCCTAATTTTCATTGCACAGTTTTCGAATCAGGCTAAACTACATTTTTGTATTTAGAATAACCTCATCTTTCGAAGAAAATAATTTGAAAGTATTCAAACATACTTGGTCTTATATAAAACATAGTAGTACAGAGAAACATAGTAGTGCAGAGAAACATAGTAGTGCAGAGAAACATAGTAGTGCACAGAAACATAGTAGTGCACATAAACATAGTAGTACAGAGAAACATAGTAGTGCACAGAAACATAGTAGTACAGAGAAACATAGTAGTGCAGAGAAACATAGTAGTGCACAGAAACACATTAGTGCAGAGAAACACAGTAGTGCACAGAAACACAGTAGTGCAGAGAAACACAGTAGTGCACAGAAACATAGTAGTGCACAGAAACATAGTAGTGCACAGAAATATAGTAGTACAGAGAAACATAGTAGAGCACAGAAACATAGTAGTGCACAGAAATATAGTAGTGCAGAGAAACATAGTAGTACACAGAAACATATTAGTGCACAGAAACATAGTAGTGCACAGAAACATAGTAGTGCATATAAACATAGTAGTGCACAGAAACATAGTAGTACACAGAAACATAGTAGTGCACAGAAACATAGTAGTGCACAGAAACATAGTAGTGCATAGAAACATAGTAGTGCATAGAAACATAGTAGTGCAGAGAAACATAGTAATGCACAGAAACATAGTAGTGCAGAGAAACATAGTAGTGCACAGAAACATAGTAGTGCAGAGAAACATAGTAGTGCATAGAAACATAGTAGTGTACAGAAACATAGTAGTGCACAGAAACATAATAGTGCACAGAAACATAGTAGTGCACAGAAACATAGTAGTTCAGAGAAACATAGTAGTGCACAGAAACATAGTAGTGCACAGAAACATAGTAGTTCAGAGAAACATAGTAGTGCACAGAAACATAGTAGTGCATAGAAACATAGTAGTGCACAGAAACATAGTAGTGCATAGAAACATAGTAGTGCACAGAAACATAGTAGTGCATAGAAACATAGTAGTGCATAGAAACATAGTAGTGCAGAGAAACATAGTAATGCACAGAAACATAGTAGTGCAGAGAAACATAGTAGTGCACAGAAACTTAGTAGTGCAGAGAAACATAGTAGTGCACAGAAACATAGTAGTGCACAGAAACATAGTAGTGTACAGAAACATAGTAGTGCACAGAAACATAGTAGTGCATAGAAACATAGTAGTGCACAGAAACATAGTAGTGCAGAGAAACATAGTAGTGCACAGAAACATAGTAGTACAGAGAAACATAGTAGTGCATAGAAACATAGTAGTGCAGAGAAACATAGTAGTACAGAGAAACATAGTAGTGCAGAGAAACATAGTAGTGCAGAGAAACATAGCATTCTAGGGACAGAGCGTCTGACGCTTCATCCGAAGGTCTTCATTACGGGACCCCATTTTGGGCGGGGCCGAATAAGACACGAAAACTTGTTAGTTGCACAGGAAACAATTAAAGAGACTCATTACCTGTTTTAGTATTCATGATGGGAAAATAAATGAGATCAGATACAGTCCAGTAGAACATCTCAACGTTCCCTGGCGAAATTGTACAGTTTGGATTTAGACCCCTATTTTATTTGCAACTCGAGTATATGATATGCTTGACTGAACAGCTGAAGTTCATGTTCCGACCTAACTAAATAAATATGACATGTCTGTGGCATGTCTGTCAGCACTGTCGGGATGAAAACTCTGCAGCGAATATTGCGCAATACACAAACGTATTAAGAACTTCGTTCCTGTATTAAGTCTTGTCAACCAAATACACGTAATTGTATCCTTACATCACTAGGAGCGTTCGGCACTCTGAGATTGTCCCATTCCTATGGTAACCACATGGTTCTGCAACGTGCGCCAGAACGTGCCATTTTGTGGGGATATGCTGGCGTCATCGATGATACAGTCAGAGTCTTAATGAACGGAGTCCAAGTTGCGGAGACCCAAGTGAAACAAGACCCAAATAATGGTAAGAATAAAACCTAATAAAAGTAAACGTTACCAAAACGAATGCTTTAAGTTAAGCACACTCCTGCTGGTATATACATCGGGGCCCTTTTTCTCTACGTCACAAGGGAGTCATAGTAATCGAGGGTGGAGCGCCAGTCTCCGGATCGAATGTCTTGCGAAATGTTGATCCGCGGACTGCACGAATCCTGAATGAGACCAGAATACTAGTCTAGGAAGCGGATATCGAGCGTGATACATGTTTGTTGTTATGACTTGTTTCACCATCGATTTTTAAGTCAAAATAAATTAACGACAAACGTAAAGTTTATGTTGTAATTATGAAAATTATATTTGAAAGTTTTCATTGTTAGTATCAGTAACTTGTAACGACGTTGGCCTGGTGGAAATGTGGTTTACAATATTTTATAAATTCCTCATAGAAACACTGTACAGGCATTATGATTGAGTTTGACGAGACCAAAACTGATGATAAAAACATCGATTTGACCAAAAGGAGCAATTGAGTAGTATAAATAGTAGTACGATATTACAGAGTAAACATTTGAATGACAATACAAGCAGAAAATCTTGCGCTCAACTGTAAAATGCCAATCTACTGGCTTGTCTTCAAATGTTTTGATTGCATTTATATTTCTACGCCACAGGTGGCATTTGGAAAGTGAAACTGCCAGCAGAGAGCAAACCAGGTCCATTTGAAATTAAAGTATCATCAAGTGAGGGCAGTGTGTCACTCTCTGACGTCATGTTTGGCGATGTATGGATATGTTCCGGACAAAGCAACATGTACTTTCAGATGTCTCAGGTTGTATTTCAATACTTTACTTACTGAAACAAAGGATTTGATTGCACAAATACGATCATTCTTAAAAAATACATCGAGGGATAAATGCGTAACCTGTATATCTGCTTCTTTGTTTACATGCCTATGCCGGTTTCGCTTTCATCCGTCGTTATGTAAACTCGTCGTTGTTCGAGTATATATTCATACACCAAGGAAATATCTTCAGGGTACGAATCATGGTCGTTTTATATTTTACCATTTTTATTTCCAGCCATAATGGACATTGCTCTAAACAGATAATGACACATTAGCTTCTTTAATTAAACTTTAACTTCAAAGTAGGGAACTGTCTTATCATTTCTACAAATGGGATCGTAATAGCTATTGCAGAAATAGAAATGGATTTGGTATCTCACGCCGTTTTTCGTTGGAGGAGCTTGATGTTAACACTCGGTTAATAATAATAATACAATATTGTATGATACAAAATAATATAAGGCGTAAAAATATGTTTGTTTCAGGTTTCCGACCTCTTCTATTTTTTGCACCGACCCGGGAACATTTTTTGCGTGTTAACATTTTTATCCTTTTAGTAATTATTTTCTTAAGGCTCATATTTCTGCCCAGGCATTGGACGCTTTACGAGTATTCCAGCTGTAGAACGTTATATTCACATTGTTTAAACATTATCCATGTTATAAGAGAAAGGGGATTTGTCTTTTAACATACAATGTATATTCATTGAAATCTATGTTTAATTTGCTTTGTTTGAAAATAAAATAATCTGCCAATAACAATATGTTTTGGCCTAATTGATTTAATAACATGTCTGGAGCAAATACGGACTTTTGGGTCAATATTATTTACCAGACGCTGATCAATGTTCGTGTCGACTAGCTCAGTTGGTTGAGCGCTAGACTCTTACCCGGAAGATCTGTGATCGATTCCCGGGTTGGGCAGGTTATTTTGTTCCGTGACCTTGGCTAAGGTCATGTACTCCTAATGTGGATAAATAGCCGCCGTATATATATATGACTGAACAAATGTCGAAAAACGGCATAAAACCCGATGACAACGATGAAAATCATTATTCGTAAAAAGTTAGCATCGGTGAAATTAAAGAACGACTTTCAATGATGCGAAAAATGTAACGTGCTAACTTGATGAGAACAGTGAATGTGTCCAAAGTGAGTGGGACGGGAGCCAGCAGACTATTGTTTGTTTCTAACTATTTAATTACTTGCTACAGGTGAACAACAGTAGTGCAGAAATTGACGACGCGGTTGCGTATAGAGATGTTCGCATGCTCTTTACTAAATTGGTAACATCTGATAATACTGTAGATGATGTAGAACTTAAACATCAGTGGATCTATCCGGTTAAAGGCAAGTAGATTCCATAACGTGTATATTACATTGACAATGTCAAGCTCACCAACACGCTATATACATTAATCGTTGCCCCCGAGACTTTCGTGTATTGAACAGACTTTTAAAAGCAATGATAGTAACACCTCGAAATCGCATAACTTTATTTTTCATTAAATTGTAGACATTAACATTGAATACCTGAAATATCAGAGATCCAAGTTTAACGTCTATGATTTAATGAAAGAAATATGTCAATATCACATGATAAACACACTGTTTTGTAAATATGACACATTTGCGCCAGAGTTTGATATATGTGTTCATGCAAGCTTTGATGAGAACTTAAAGGTAGTGAAACATCATAGCTGAACCCATACCAGACAATTGACGCATCTTTAATATGACATGGTTCCAATTTTATTGTTTTCTGCATGACTAACATCTGCTTTAAACAAAATAGTTCGTGTAATTTGATGCTCAGATGTGAGCGCCGCTGTACGATTTCCAACCTCTTATATAAGTGACGTCATTTCAAGAAAACTTCACATGTGACGTCCCCATGAACTGACAGTAAGCAATTTGAAAACGAAGGTACCATATGAGAAAATATTGTTTCCTGCTTGCAAATAGTGACAGCACATGTTGCGTTTTCTGACAGAAAAAGGTTGTAAATCCCATAGCATCCCTCATATATTAACTCCGCACAGCAACATGTTGTTTCTTCATAAATAGATCTACTACGAATTATGGACTGTTTCCACTAACAACAAATCAGTTATAACCGTGGTGGAATCGCAATGCAAATTAATACGAACGGCATATTAAAACGTCTAACTGAACTTCAATTAGGTAAACATTTTGTAAACCCATTCAATTCATTTCCGGATGAAATCTGTAAATTGGAATGACAATGAATTGGAGGGTCAACTATTGTGTCACTATTTACTATTTTAATTGAAAACAAGAAATACCTTTAACGGCGTAGATGGAATGATGTCTTGAGTATGTAAAATAGGATTTTTACAGTTCTCACGTAATATTTAACACGGACTGTCTTCAGTAATTTGACAAACAAAATGTTATTTAATAGTGTTGTATACACAAGCATATGCTTTAAATGGAAAAATAACATTTTGCGCAATAATATATTAAGACTAGTTGAACAAAATCTAATTATAGGTCTGTTGAAGTTCATAAAGACGTTAAATCCTGTCTTTGTTTTCATTTCGATTCGAGCACGATGTTAACGGTATATTGTTGCTTGTACCGCAGGATTAGAGGGAAAATCCATATTTATACTAATCCGGAGTTTGTCTATTCAGATTTTGCCAGAGGGGTACTTTACGGGAAAAGAAAAACCTTTCAGAGATACATTACTAAAAAATATGAAACTGAAAGAAATCGTGTCAATTTGCGGTATAGAAAATAACACGTATCATCTACTAAATACGGTTTTTGTTTCATCAAGTTTTAATAAAGACTTGGTTAAAAGTGAATTATCTTTCCGTTTGGTGCCTCTCCGCTTAGAATATGAACAAATCAAATCGTCTCATTTGTTGCACATTTAAACATCGCGCTTCATTATACAACAGTTGATTGGTCTAGAATGTAGGTCAAACTCTCTGTTATACAGCTCCGCGGGAATCAACGAACACACTCAACTACAGTTCTAAATGACATCGACCATCCTAAACACGTATATTATACTCAACGTCAATATAACGAGGTAGCTATAACGATTACAAACACAATCATTACTTTTGTTTATCAGGTGTAATAGACCACTTCTCGGCCCTTTGTTTTATGTACGCCAGAAACCTTCAAAAACATCTGGGTTACCCGATTGGAGTGATCGCATCAAGCTGGGGAGGCACACGAATTGAGGTTTGGAGTTCACCCGACGCTATCAATGTCTGTGGGAACGTATCAAACAGTCCGTCGTATGTATACGTAACGCCATTAAAAACGCAACAACATCAATGTTCCAAGTGTTAACGCGATTTATTGTTACAAATGAGTAAATAATGCAAACTTTGGCCCTAGTATTCATATTTAATATTAAAGGAATGTTTGAGAATAAGAAATATATTTATTTCTTTATAATGTCACCGTGTTGACACGGACAATTGTTGGTTGCGTTTTTAATGGTATGGAGTATGGTTGAATTGATTCTACACTGGGTTAATTAAATAGCCTTGATTACGTTGTCCAAAAAGTCAAGAAACGCACTTTTGCAGCCGGGTCGTTTCGCTCAGTTGGTAAACTCTACAGCTGGCAATATGCAGGTCGTAGGTTCGATAAACGTGGCTGCAGTTTATCATCTCCGTAACAATTTGACTGAAGATACCGATAAAACTGAATTCATTTACCCCCACCTCTGAATTATGCAGGTATGTGGTTAGCTGATTGCGGAATAATACATTAGTACTGGTTGGTAATCTAGGAATATTAGTTTGATCATCTAACCGCCGTAAATAAATAAAACACTGTTGAAATCCTGAGTACTGTAATCCAAAACAACATCTGAATCGTTTCCTATGAATTATTGTATGAAAACATCATTGTAATTTCTCAATGTATTGAATCAAAATCGGTGTAAAAATCTCCTTCAGCTGTCATTTTGATGCATTCTGAATTCTGAACTACAAAGCCATGGTTGGAATTGTCAGTAGCGGATAATTTCTGCGACAACGAAATGTTGCAAGTAAAGTTAAGCAATGAAATTAAAATATTACGTTTGTCGGTATACTAATGGTGGTAGTCTACTTCTTCAGATGGTTCATGTAATGTACGAATGCTAAAAATATTTGTTCCGGTTTCTGCCACTTCGTCTTTTTGCTATTTCGCTCACGAAAAGACAATTTTGGGTCAACATTTGAGGGTGGTCAACACGACATAACGAAATAATGACTCTTGATAAGCGCCATTATCGTCACCCCGGATGCTAGTCATATCACGAGAGAAATGACAACGGTGCGAAAGGACGACAAACGGAAAAATATCAAATGTCGTCAGGACGATATGGCAGAAATCCGTCACCATAACAATCAGTATTTCTCAATTTATATCAGTTTTAATAACTGTTGCAATATCCATTGTGCTAAGCCAATATTATGACAGAGGCGATTATATATACGTACTAAATCACAGACAGTGATCCGAGCACTCATTAGAGCCATAATCGCTAGACTACGCATTTGAGAGTCATAGGTGTGACTTCAAAGTCTCTAGTAACGAGTGTTTGACTTTGTAATAGAGAACAACTTGAATAATCTTGTTTAAAACACGTCTAATTATACTGCATGTTTTGTAAAAGTATTTTTTGTGGTCGATGATTGGAAACGCAAATAATTACTCCCTAAACTGCTTACAAAAGACGTAATATCATTGGTCAAGTATAAAGCTCTTGCAGTTGATTTAACATACTGACAAAGCTTGGCCGAGTTAAACTACAAGCTAGTCAAAGTTACAGCTGTTCTGCTCTGACTATTTGATCTATTACTTCACTAATTATAAATCAAATTTTCTCCATAGGATCCCGAATTTACCATCAGGAAATGGAGTGTTGTGGAATACGATGATACATCCGTATTTATCAATGACAATCAAGGGCGCCATTTGGTACCAAGGTAAAGATATAATGTTAATGCTAACAATTTGTGTATGCCTGTCTAAATTTTGAGATTCCGTAACTTATACTGCTATGTAATGAAACTACTTTAATGTGTTTCAAGATGATTCGTAGGTTACCTACATAAGCTATCTTCTGTGTGGTGTTTGTAGCAACTTTCTTTCATCCAGTACTTCCATAGCCATTTTAGATATATGTAACGGTCAATTACCTACAAAAGGAATAATGGCTATGTAGAAACTCAATGTGGTTGATTATTACACGCATACACTACATACAGTGTTGATTTGTATGGGTTTAAAACCCAGTATGCATCAAAACCGTACAACAGAACCTCGAAACCTCAAACAGTTTTGACTCGGACACATTGACACCTCGAACAGGGTTTTAAGTCCGGGTGGAGTTTTTTTCATTGTTAATTATCTATTGAATTGCAGAGTAAATAAATTCTAAAACAACAATTTATTCATTGAGTAAAGTCCGTCGAAGTCTCAAAATTTATATAAATTTGACCCGAAATGTATTATCTTAACCATTTTCATAGAGCATTGTACACCACTCGTACCGGGAACAGTCAGTTCGTACATACACATGTATACCATAGTTGCCTCGAACAATTGATGGCTCGAACTAATTGCTAGTTCTAGGTTTCGAAGTTGTACTGTATTTAAAAAATGTTGGTTCATAACTGGGGTCAATTTGACCAGACTAAGGGAGTTGGTACTTTTAAGGAGGCGTTACATTTTTAATTTCTTTTCCAATGGCTATATGGTAATTCCAAACCGCGTAAATTGCATTTCAATTTGCAGAAAAACTTTCCGATTGTTTGATATTGACATGTTTTTAAACCCAAAGTAGCTGATTTCATTCAACAAAACGAAAGTATGTACATTTTGTATTTCGATAGATTGGAGAGGATTTTCTAACTTATCATGTTGATAACGAACATATACTGGTATAAGGTTTCATTGCACCCAAAACGTTTCTCGTACGTGTTTAAAGTCAGAAATTCATATTCAACAGTTAATGTTAAAAGCTCTTATTACTTACTATTGAACAATGATATGTTTTTTTATAATTTACAGGCGAATCCAATTCGGGCTTTTTTGATTTGTATAAATGTCAATTCCCAGCAATGATTAACGACTGGAGGCAAAAATTTCATGCCGCGTCTGACGGGGAAACAAACCTCAATTTCCCGTTCGGTTTCGTCCAGGTTTGACTATTTAATCTATATTTAGTATTGAGAGAATGAGTTTGCGAGTGAGCGATTGGAGAATGTCAGTGAGACAATGCGTGAATTCGGAATTTATTCGGATTATTGTTTGGAGTTTACGTCCAGTCAACAATTATTCAGTTATTAAATAACGGCGACAATTTATAGCAGCTATTGTCATATTTTGATTAGACGCCGTGGAAAGTAAACATCACATTAACCTGACTACGTTCCTAGTCCTAATAGTACTCATATAATTCCCAACATTGGCAATGGGCTCCACTATTACAACAGCTCTTACTTTGGTAGGTTGCAAAAGGGACTAGAATCAGCGGCATGTCGCACCCAAGGCTAACAAGGCGATACAACGTAGTAGTACATGTACCGTCTATGTTTAGATATACCAGGACAAGAATGTCTCACTTGAAATAATAAGCTCATTCTGTTGCATACGTGTTTTGTTGTCGTCGTAAAAACACGTACAACACGAATACCTGGTTATGTTTGAGGTCAATGTCGATAAAAAATACATCATATACACATCACTCAGTGTAAATGTGTGAGTAAATACGGAACATGCTCATCGACAGGTCAGCACAAGCATGCAATACACACATCATCATCTGCTTGTTAGAATAGTGCAACTATTTCATGTTGTCATGTTGTGTTCGAGTTTGCTTTACGCCATCGGTTGTCAGTTGATATAGCAAGTGTTTCTGGGTAACCTGTACTTCCGCAAGCAACTGACAACTTTCAGACAAGAACCAGAGGTTGAATACAAATGAAATTGGAATAAGTTTACCTTACGCGTGGTTCGAACCTAGGACCTTCGGATTGGCAGCGGTGTGCTCTACTGATCGATGTGTTAAACCGGTCCGGATTACAAAGTCTTTATTTTTGTATTATTTTAGCTTGCGCCATACCGTGACATGCCTGATAGTGCTGCAATGGCGGCTGAAAGATGGGCCCAGACAGCAAACATAGGATATGTACCTAACACAAACATGCCTTACACATTCATGGCGGTGGCTACAGATCTTCCAGACTTTAATTCTCCATTTGGAAGGTAGGTTGTATCATTAATACGTGATACGCAACTTTAATATAAAATGTAGAAAATAGAAACACTTTCTTATAACTTGTATATATCTCTCTCGATAACTGTGTCCAGATTTACTAACCAGTTCTCTCGCCAAAGATAATGAAAGGGTAATGAAGACCGGAAAAGCTTTGCACCTGTTGAGTTCAGATGGCAAATTCTTCTGACGAATTAGTTTAAAGTACGAACATAGAACATAAAGAAAGATTGATTCTCTCATTTATCACATTACACGCAATTTCAGCATCCACCCACGATACAAACAGGATATTGCGGAAAGATTAACTCTTGGTGCCAGGAATGTAGCTTACGGCGAACACAATGTCGTGTTTGAAGGTACTGATGGCTTCGAAATGAATTTGTATAGACTTTTATGTTAACTAATTTATTTCATCTCGTCTGCGGTTACAGCATTTCCATTGTATAACGAACTCACGATTTTGCCTTCTAATAAAACATTATTTGTGTCTTGTGGTAAGGTCTGGTTGTATACTTTGCAGATTTCAATCCTTCAAACTCCAGACTGAGCGACCCCAACCATATCCACTACATAATCTTTTCCATTCATGTAAATTCCATTTTGTTTCCGATTTCCCAACATACTTCCAAAAACTATCCACTACGTATGAGGGCGAATGTACCTTTTTACCCATCAGGGGAATACGGTTGAATTCACGGTGAATCGACTGCTTAACGGTCAAATACAAGATATACAAAATGAAGAATACCCATAAATTACCGATAAATTGCGATCTTAGGACAACATATATACATTCAACATTGAATTAATAATATATCAGACATTGCGTTTAATGAACATATTTGTTTAATTCAGGACCATTCCCTACATCTTATCACATCAATAATGCACAGCACACAATCACAATCACTTTCGACAATGGAACTGCAAGCTTGCAAGTTAACAACAACAATGGCTTTGAGGTAGGTTAATCATTTTCAACAAAATATCTGAATAGCGTGGTTATTTGTGCAGCCACAAGAGACTACGAGCATTGTTTCTACTGATTTGCTTAATATGCCAATATGGATATCGTTATCTTTTTAGCTGTTTGTGAGAAGATAATTCATCCGAGGTTATGTTTCCTTCGCTTCTAATTCATGCAGGGAAAGTGTCACTGAAAGAGTGGTTTAGTATTATTCGGTAACCCAGGAAGACCGGTTTAGTCGGTACTGCCTGTCGTACATAATGGAAACATTGTTGAAAACGGCGTAAAACTCAAGCAACACATAGGATCTGCTGATGTTATAAAACATTATTGCAAAACGATTTTCATAATAGGTATGTTGTGCTGGACAGAACTGTGGTGTATATAATCGATGGACTGATAGTACTATCACCAGTCATACAGCTTCATCCGTCAGTGTTGACGTGTCGGGTTGTCATGGAAAGCAAGTACACGCTATCAGGTATTTGAAATTTACTAAAATGTATAGCAATATCATAATAACAAGTATTCGTACACGGGTAAGTTAATGAAATATTAAACATATTATGCATATTTACTTTTTTAATAACATGATTGTTACGACGTTGGATATTGTACATCATTCGTTGGTTCATGTTACAAAAATGCACGATTCGAAGATGCATACATACTTTAGCACATCGATTGTTTTTAAATTTTGTTTTTTCGGATATGCACATAACGGCTGTCGTTGAGAGCTTTTTTGTTATGAGAGAGGTGAAATTAGCTTATGATATTCACGACGCGGAAACTGATAATGTATTTGAAGAGAGTGACTTGCTCAAGAGAGAGCTGCCTTGAGAGTTTGTACTGTACATTGATTGTAAAAAGTAACCATTACTTCATTACATTGACAGGTATTTATGGCGGGAAAGTCCATGTGCCTTGAAGCAGTGTGCTTTATATTCAAGTCGGACACATCTACCTGTACCACTCTTTGTGAAGACAGATCTTAGCCACGCCCCCGGAATTATAGGATAATACTTTCCGCAACGCTTTGTGTTTGTGCTTATATTGAATGTATGTTTTCCGATTAAACCCCTTACGCAACAGGTGGAAAGTATTTTATTTCTTTAATGTCAAATTCCAAGTAATACAAAAAGTGTTTGATCCCCAAACATGCACTTAAATGTTTACATGTGTGTCTCATATTTAACAATGGATTTGTAAAATGTCCAGACATGTTTTAAAACTACGTGAATTACTTAAATTAACTAATACAATATTCGCATTATCCGTTTTATAAAGCCAAAATGGACGTGTGTTTGGGCTAGGCATCTTATTTGCTGGTGGGGGTAAACATTTGGTGTACATCACAACATAAACTATTTAAGAGCCAAATTTGATATCTTCATTAGAAGAGTGAAAGCAAAGACTTTGTAAATCGTGGTACTTTCGTCTGTTTCGAAACTTGAAGCCTTCAAGATCTGTGATTTCAACGCCTGTTACATGCGATACAACCATTTAACGAGCTGTTCATGGCCATTTATTAATCATAATTTTTGCTATTCATATAAACACTTATTTAGTTTAAAACTCGCAGTAAAATTATAAAAATAAATTTGTATGGCATTGAATGCATGATAAAACATCTACATTTACTCTTTGGAAGGTATTAAAAGATTAATATATAATTATGTAAATATTTAGTGTTTAATCTACATGTATTTGCTTTAAATAGTGTAACATTTCCAACAAATTTAAGTTTGGTTATTTGAACAAGCTACTGTTCACTAGTAGATTTGTTTTAAAGGTATGTAATAGTGTGACTGTAATCTATCAGTTTCGCTGAATGGGAATTGCATTTTATACCGAATTCGGAACAATACTATAAGTTCATTACGGGTCAATACGCATGAATTGTTAGCTAGCAAGTGACATATTTCCTTTTTCAATTAAAGTGTATTCCCTAAAACAATGTCATATCTTATCAGACCTGACACAGTAACATTACGACCTCTAACCAGGCGATGTTCGTGCTTTATTTGTTATGTGTCTGGTCAGTAGGTCGAGAAGAAGAGTCGTCGGTCAAAACAAGCTAGTAAAGTAAATTATTTGGTTCATTTACTGGTACATATTTAATTTGTTAATCATCTTTTGTTCTCATTGTTTGGATATATCACATATCGAGGGTTCAGTGCAAGACTATCCAATGTCTTGCGCTGTACTCTCGATATATAGTTGCACTGAGTATCAATTGATTCAACTTCAGGCTCAATTGCGCCAATTGTGAATGGTTGTATTGTAAAATCATTTCAGTTTACTGTTCGAGAAACACGATTGATAACAAAGGAAGGGAGAGAGCTAGAGGAAGGGAGAGAGGTAGGGGGAGGGAGAGAGAGATATTATCGTTGAAAGGCCTTATCTGAGTTAGTCAACACTACTGTTGATATCGTAGGAGTTTCAGTGCATCAATGTTTAAAACATAGGGTGTCTAATGGCATACAATGGTGGTATGTACAAATGCATCCATTAAATGTCACCTGTACTGCTTGCGTAAGTAACATTTACCAAACATCGTAGTCTAACGCTTTAAGGTAAATATGTGTTATATTTAACGGATCGATGTGGAATTGATGCAAGGTCCACCATACCCGCTTGAATCACCAGTTAGTTTTTCATAGATACAGTTAAACTTCGAAACCTCGAACTGCCGTCGGACCTAGCAATTAGTTCGAGCCATCTACTGTTCGAGGCATCTACGGTATACGCGTATATTTCCTAATTGACAGTCGCCGGTTTTCATACTGAATGCACGTCGATCAATAGTCGCAGCATTATTCATAATAATAAAATTAAAAAAGAAATGAAAGGAAAGCAAAAATGATTCCCTGTGGCACCTTATTCTCTCTCGTTTATTCTTATACGCATGAATTGTCTGTCATATAGTACATGTACAGTGGAAACTCCCTAATCCGGAAACTCTCCGATCCGGAAACTTCCTGCAACCGGACAATTTTCTCGGTTTAGTTCCTCCAGTACGACATATAAAAAAACCCACAGTCCGGACCCTCCCTACTCTGGAATCCGAACGAATTTTTCTGTCCGGATTGTTATTTTACAGGTAAAATAAATCTCCCAAAACCGGACGATAATTTTCCGCAAAAATACGTCAGATCGTATAATGACTGAGAATTGAGAGAAGGCATAATAATTTAATTGTCTCTATGAATACATACCATTAGACGTTATCATCGTATGCATTACGTTTTGATGGAAACAAGGTAAGACCGGGTACGAGATGTACTTATTTTGTAAACAATTGGAAAACATTGGATGTGAGCGCAGAAAAGGGCCCATTACGTACACAAATCACAATTCAAAATTTTTACCCTAGATTATTTTTTTCCTCTACGAAAAATCTTTTGAAATAAAGCTATGGTGCATAGTTTTCAGGTATGGCGTTTTGATAATACATCGTACTAAGTGCATAGCTTGTCAGGTTTTATGGACGGTATAATGTCGCAAAATACCCATATTTAAAATCATTTGACTGTAAAATGATTCATTGAAATACTTGCTTGAGATTCATATATCCACCGTGTGCAGTGAAATTATATTCAAAGCTTTCATACAGTTTTAAATAAACGAGAGGCGTCTACAGCGGTTCGTATTCTGAAGAATCGAATTTCCTACATTTCTATAACGAATAAACACATTATAATGATAATTTACATAATTTATGGAAGAATTCAGACAACCAATTTTCACACATCATGCATTTTGCATATCGCATTGCAAATCTTCCTCTTATGAAAGTTGCATAAATATGTTGGTCTCTTATAACTTATGATTTTGGGCTATAAATTGAATTTTCAAGTTTATATATATTTTGTAGCTTAAATTAGTCTGCAAAGTCAGATAAAAGAATGCATTCAGACATTATATATTCCATCGCGATAACGCAAACAACCTCTAGCCAAATGGTATTTAGGTCTTTGCTCTAGCGAACATATTCAAATTACTGAAAGAATGTCTTGCCTACGGACATTCAATAGAGGAATTCTGTCCAGTCCGGACTCTCCTCTAATCCGAACTTTAAAGTTTGTCCGAGGGGTGTTCGGATTAGGGAGTTTCCACATGTACAACTGGCAAGTAATTATCACGAAGTGCGAATAACATGTGTATACTAGTATATTAAGCGGTCATTGAAAGGTGTGAATTATTGTATTGTTCGACCTATCTATAGTGAACAATGAATGAAATGATAGCTAGGGACCCCAAATCCTGTTCGAGTGTTCGACCTATCTCTGTTCGAGTGATCTACTGTTAGATAATATGAAATAAGAAGTGGTTTTGCCGGGACTTAAGAACCTGTTCGAGGTATCTACTGTGTTCGAGCCAAAACTGTTCGAGGTTTCGAAGTTTTACTGTACTCGTATATGCATTTTGCAAAACAACCTCCCGTTTTCGAGAATATTCGCGCATAACTCACATCGTGAAGTGAACACAAATTCCCCTCCCAACAAATATGTATTGTGAAAGACTCTGAAGGAGTCGCATTAAAATACATTTACCCGTTCCTCATATTCAATTCTTTTAATATGGAGGGCATAGGTTAAATCGTATGATTTGCGAAAGTTTGACACAGTACAATACAACCAAGGTCATAGTCCTCTTGCTCTGACTTATGTCTGAAAGTTGTCATTTGCTTGGGGGGAGAACCTGCTGTATAAAAATCACGCCACTTAAAATGTACAGTATTGTCGTGAACGTATACTTCTATACTACCTTCACGATATATATATAGATTGCATTTATAGTCGTTATTGTTATAGTAAGACCAATGATGTCTAACATAAACATTTCTTATTTACATACAAAACTAAAAACTGTCTTTGTATGTTTATTTAAGTTCACAAAGAAATCTGACCAACTATACATGTATTGAGCAAGGGTGTAAAATAGAAAACGTCTTCAAAAAGAAAGGCAATTGCAGTTCAACCTCACCGGAATAGTCCGGTCTTTAACATCAACTTGTCTGTAACAACATTGGTAGAATAATATTACCAATTAACCTTTGCATAGCAAATCCTCCCAAAACACAGCCGAAATAGGCATCTCGAGAAGGTTGTACACTGGATATGTGTATATATACACTTCCTAACTGCAAAGTTGAACACTATTTCGCAAGCGTAGAATATCAATGACTAGTTTTTTTGTACAAATGACTCGCCTACTACATGACGGCTTGCATCCAAAAATCATAGTGTAAGCTATAATGGGCGTATACACGTACTATTTACATTATACATGATATTGCCGGAGCTGTCCTAATTAACACATTGAGCAAATAAGTTTTTTCTATAGAAAACCAAGCCTTGTTGGAGTTGTATCTTCTTGTGTGGATAATCCGGTAATTTAAGATCACGATCGTAATAAAAAAATCCATATCATATATTTCACATTTCCCACTACAAAAGCATCACAAGGTTTAGTGTTTCACTATTGTGGTTTGGAAAATAATACATGGGTCTTATTTCGTATCTGTAGCGTCATTTGTGATAGTCGTAAATCATACCGCATCCAGTAATACTGAGATTGTATAATGTATTTTGTTATATTCAAAGCATGGTCTTAGTTAATAGACAGTTTTCATGCAGCCACAATTATGCAGCGAATATTGTCGTTGTACAATATTGCACACGTGTTCGATACGTTGTTGATAAAGATTCATATCAGTATATATAATACCACTTTGAATGAATGCTACCGTCATTCCAATATAACTGACATTTACATATTGTTCACATGTTTACATTGCAGATACGCGCCCAACTAAAACATAAAGCATTGTATAAACTAATCGTAATCCAATGTTGAACACATCCCCGTCGATATTTCTCATAAATTGGAAATTATAAGGTTCATGAAACTTTGGCACATAATCACGATCTACAGTCATATCTAAATCACTTCGTCAGCATTTTATCAAACCGCATAGTTCTATTTCTAAAACGCTTGGCAACTTCTAATATTGCAGTGTCCTCAAACTGTTTTTGTGGATTGTTGCAAACCGTTTTGAAGTCTTTATAACAGACTCTATAATGGTTGATTGCTCCGATGGAGTGGTGAACAACCTCCCTAGAACAAAATAGACAGTTAAGATTTAACGACAGCTGACTACGAAAAAAGTTGTGAATAACTGTTTTTAGATTTTTCTATATAAAGAGACTTACAACTCGATTACTGACGGTACATTAGGTTAGCTTTTATTTATTTTACTGTAGAACGAAAAACATAATGATTCCAAAACCAATGTAGAGATGTCTTGATACTCATAATAATTCATGGCAGAAGTTATAAACTTTAACTGTGTAACTGTACTTGGCATCTCAGTAAAGTCCTGGCGATTTTTTTAATTCACAGCAACTTTGTCATTACAGAAAAGCGGACAAATGCACCGCAAACTAAGTCGCATAATGACTATGATATGTGCGGCTAAATATATTGCAATGCAAAAAGCTCTGTGCGAACCAATACAGAGCTTGAACACTGTACCATCATATGAACATACAGAGCTTGAACACTGTACCATCATGTGAACATACAGAGCTTGAACAGTGTACCATCATATGAACACAGTATGAACGTATTACGTATGTATTGACATTTAAAACAATACATTGAGATGGAAGTGACTTTGTATAGCGTTTTATATGAATAACATTATAATGTCAATGAAGGACCCAAACTATTTGTACAAACCTGGTGAATCCATTCTTAGGTTTGAATTCGTGTGTGTGTATGCTACCTGGCTCTATACGCTCGGGAATGATTATGTTTTTCTCTCGTGTGTACAAAGCAGGAGTCCGTTTTAGGTACCGGAAAATATCAGAGCCTTTATTAGCCGTTGAAACGTTCCAATCCTTCGCAAAAATAAAACTTTCAAAGGTGAAACCAGCGGCACTTGGGTAATGGCTTGTGAGATGATTCTGGAATAAAATCGATGTAAAAGTTATTTTCAGTTTTATTTCGTAACGATTGAGAATTGTGTGAGGTGGCCTCAATTCGTGGTGATACCTACTATCAAGGCTTTTCTCTCTAACGTCTTTGACAACATATCCTAATGTATTCAATTTCTAGATGAGCTCAAGGTACTTTTATGTGACATGTCATTCTGTTTGTATTTAATAAACTGACAAAAAAATCAGTTGAAATTGTAATGAAACCAATGAAAAATAAAGTGAAGCCCTACCATCATAGTTTTAAGGTCCTTTTGTTTCCTTGGTAACAAAAACTCATCTAAATCAATGATTGTCATATACGTATAACCTTGCAAACGTTGTACACAATCGAACACGGTCACTTGTTCATCTTGCCAAACACTTGGGACCTTATTGCCGATATCCCGTGTCATTGCTAGAAAATATAACATTTAAATCAACACAACAATATGTAAAGACGATTAAAAGAGATTATAAGTTGCTACAGGGAACGCCATATACATATGATATTGCCTCCCCACACAGACCCCCGGGAAAACAGCAGTCCATAAATATCAGGCATTTAAGGAGGTGCAATGGTAATTACGCAAGGGAAACAGGGTCGCAAAGAATGGCCGGGCATACATGCGAACAATTACAAGGGTAAAGGGAGCACAGTACACAAAAATAAGAGAAGGTACACACATACGACTAAAATCAGATGGTGAGTTACAACAATGGGCATCGAACGTGTTCTCGTCGACAATATGGCAAAATATAATACATCTGAATACAATACATAGCTCAGAATGCTTGCAAGATTATTGTGGCAAACGAGTTAAATTAGATATTGTTCAAAACTATGTTTATAATAAAGGTAACACAAATGTAGAACGTACAACTATACCTGGCAAAATATAAAAAAAACATTAACATTAAATTAAGCGTTTTTATTCATTCAAATTTTGCGTTATTTCAATTTCTTGACCGAAGCATACTTTGTGCCAATGGTTTGTTCTAAGAATTATATTGATCGACTTGAAACGTTGCATTTTGAGTGTATACTCGTAAGCGTAACTTAACGTTTGGAGGAGATTCAATAATGGCAAGCTTATGATTTTCAGTGTAGTTTTCCACGCGGCTTTTTGAAACAACAAGATCTACGACAGAATTAGAAAAAAAAGATCAATCTCTCACCCCCGGCTGATTTCCATGGGTAGTCAAAGTGTTTTCTCTCCAAAAACCCTATCTTTGTATAGTAATCCAGAATCGTTTCAACTTTTCTTGTGAGGTTATATGTAAACATAAAGACTTTGTCAACTTTCATTTCTCGATAGAATTCCATCCAATCAACCAGTAAGGTTCCGTCAATATCACCATACACAATCTTTGAACACAATGCAATCGATCCACTTTTCTGTCGAAGTGGCAGAAACACTTTCTGGTACATTCGCTCGTCGTTTGGACACCGTCGACGATCAAATTCTAGTTTGACACCCACTACATCTACAAGAGGTCCTTTAATAGGACATGTATATTGTGCAGCTGGAAGACTACCACTTAGTTTCCAAAACTGTGCTGTTGGTTTGTTGTAACTAGAAAATCTGCCCGTTTTCCACATCACACAGCATTTTTTACTGACAAATCGATGTTTTCTAGCTTCCCAACCATTCAAGATTATATCCTTTTTAAAACCAGTTTGGTTGGTGGTATTTGAACCAATTGCAGAAAGAATAAAGACTGCTAAAGCCGATTTCGTGTACTGTTGCCATTCCGGTAGGTCATCAGTAATACTTGTAATACTTTTATTGGTTGTCAGAGTCTTATTTCTGTTGTCATCAGTTTTCGCGAGGTATTTCCGTGACAACACGACTGTTTGTTCGTTTTGGTCATGTTTAAATTTCAAGTCGGGCTGAAATAAAAATTATGAAAATCATATGGAAATCGAACGTAGTAACAAACAGAAAAATGAAAAGCAAACGAAGGCCTTTTCACGTAAATCACAAAATGGTCGACCATATCGCAACTTTTCTCAGCGCCATGTTTCTTTTGTCGATCTTAAATGGTCCACGGGTACACTAAACTACACGGTGTTTAGTAAACGAAAAATGAAATAAATATATTAAAGTTTCCTAATTATATGGAAATGTACCGGATAGTTGATTTGCTCTGAAATCACCAAATTAATTGACAGGTTTCTAAGTAAGTTAGCCAACATTATGGAAATTTCACTTGATAGATAAATACATTGTATCTTAAAACTTCAATTTTAGTATGGTTTTAAGATTACACGTATATTTTCTCAATCCAAATTATCGTATTTCAAAAAGTCAAATCATAAATCTACAACAGTTTAATTCTATACTACTTACCTTTTTTATGTTTAGAAGCAAGTAGTTTTGTTTTATAAAACATATGAAACTGAATAGAAATAGCAAAGACACTGCTCGCTGCACCCATTTAACACTCAGATAACTCATCTCTGCAAATAAACAATATGATACTTTATTTAGAAATTAAGGCATTATACCCATGATAGAAAATATTAATATACAATCCGGCATCGTATTAAGCCGGATAAAAGACATGTTCTTAAACATTAATTCGTCCACTCCCTTACGTCGAGTTCGTATAATATATTACTTTGTTACAATGTGGTGGACAATTTGTCGCAAAGATTACACGATAATCATTAAATCGAATATTAAACGTTTATATGTAATTATTGAGTCAACATATCAATACAAAACGACTTTCTCCAGTACTTATAGTTCTTTCTACGTCAATGATTAATATAATTCGCGGATTAAATTTCGAAAATATTAGAAAATTCTGCATCACACTGCATAGGGTGTAGTGCCCACATATAGGCCGTGCCGCATAAAGTTTCATTTCAAGAAAACGCATTATTTGATGTCACTATTTGCAAGCAGGAAACAATATATACTTGATATGGTCACTTCGTTTTCATATTGTCACATGGGGCAAATATTGCTTATTGTCAGAGTTTTCTGGAAATTACGTCACTTAAGGCCACCCTAATGAGAATTATACATTTCGAATCATTTGGAACACTTTGGTCAATATCCATCATTAGCCTATGTGTTAAGCATCTTGTCTTTATGTGCGAAAGGTCCGGGGTTCAAATCCCCGCTAGGCCCAATTTTACTGATATAAAATTATAAAATATAATTTATATTAATTTTTTTCTAAAAAAATGCCATATTTGTCCAAAGTTTGATAATTCTGCATGGTAAAATTTAATACATGCATATTACAAGATGTTATCAAAGTAAAACTGGACGGTAAATTAAAAGTTTTTCATTTTGTTATATTTTGTTACAGAGGTGTTGAGGATAATTGCGATGTCCATTTTGTTAGAGTACTCATGTTATTATGTATGATTATGCTACCTTGAAAATTGGTATTTCTTGTTGGAGCTTAGAAAAGTACGTCATTTACAGGAGTGTGTATGCATATATAGTACCACCTATATTTTTTACGGAGCATATTATTATCGATTATTTTTTCTTATAATATCACTAGCACCTTTCTTTTTAAGAAAATCACAAACAAATGATAAAATAGGCTCATTTTGAATTTAAAAAAATTATTTTATGCTTGAAGAATATGAGTGGAATTTGTGACCCCTCAAAGCAATTTGGTTTAATCTTAAAACTTGAAAATCTTTAAAACGGCACGGTTAAACTTTGTAATATAATTTTCTATATATGCAGGCTTGTAAATGCGCAAAAAATCCATTCGTTTCTGTGAAATAATTATGACTTATCTAAATACTACATAAAAACGCTTACAAGTATATAAGTGCCAAGCATTGTTCAAACAAGTTTTGTAAATAACATGCATTTATTGTGACTTGATTTAAACACCGGCTTTACGTCCTAATCTGAGGCATTTTGGTTTGTTAATTTTGTTTTTGATAAACATCAATATCTTATTAAACCACATTTTGAATGACGAAAGTTGTATGCTTGATAATCCTTTAACACAGGTTTGAATAAAGCCCTCAGAGAAATTTTACCCACATTATATTAATCTTATGGAGTCCTTTCTACCGTGAAATAGTTTACGCTTAATCTCTTTTATACTTCAACTGTAACAAGCTAGACATTAACGTAGCGGATCAGTGGTCCAGTGGTAAAACGCTGGACTTGTAATCCAGGGATCGCTGGTTCGATTCCCCGCTCCATCACTGACCGTACTAACAGTCTTTCGGACGAGACTTTAAAAACCGAGGTCCCGTGTATGATGCTTTACATCGAGCACGTAAAAGAACCAGGGGTGCTTCTGGAACTGGGGCATCTTCTGTATCATGCACTATCCTCCAAAATATAATATGACTAACATTCTTCCGGAGGCGTCGCCCATGTGGGAAACCGGTGGCGACGATAAATAAAAGCATATACAACAAAGCTAGACATAATAAAGTTCAACAACTGAATCAGCTAGACTGAAAGATAGGCGTAGGAAACAACGTGGGCGTAAAGTACAAAATGTAGTTCAAAAATGGCTGCCGATGTTGATGTATGGAAAAAGTTTCTGTGGAAAGTTTGACAGAGATCTTCTTCGTATTAGGAATACGAGGCATACAAAACATTTAGATACTGTTGAATTGTGTATCCCTGATCATATACCTTATATATAATAAACTGCATCACGTACTGAAATTTAGGTATATTCATATGTATACTTTCGAAGACTATTTTCGAAATGTATGGAAATTGCTGAGATGTTTCAAATGAAAGGTCATAAAAAAAAATGTAACACTTTTCTTGTATTGTTTTGATGTAAATCAAAGTATTATATTCATGAAACTATGTATAAATTATAGTTATTTGTGTTAAGACATTCCTGAAGATGTCACTTGTATGAATATTACACTCGCGCTTAATGTGTCGAGTTTGTCTGTACATGTATTATTATATTCAATGTAAGTTCAGCGTCAACATCTTTTCCCTTGATAAGAAAACATGATCTTATTTCTAAAATTGTATTTTGTTGATATGACAAACTATTCTGCAGTATGTATATGATTTTAATCTCAATAAACGGTTAAGAACACATGTTTTGTGACACCACGCAGAAGACACGTGATATGATTCACGTTAAGTAATATTAACCTGAAACCAGACCAATCAAACCTAGTACTACCCCATGATACCAATCGTCGGCAAGATAGCTTATGCTACAATTTTATTTAACTTTAGTATTTCTCGGTCGGTACTTGAACTAATGACCTTCCGCATTCGAGTCGCCCTTTCGGCCACTTCAAGCTACGGGTGATCGGGAACAAGTTATAGGGTCAATATAACGATGAGCACTCACTAGTCGAACCGTCGAGTACGATTCGCTTTAATCGAAATACCAATTTTGTTGACATACTCCAAACACAAATGCAATTGAATTTATGCGTGCATTCGAATATTGAAATGTTATTTCGCATGAATGAAATTACTCTTAATATTGTTTTCTCTTTTGAATGATAATTATTTATTCATAATGTTTGTCATCGTTTACACACGAATGGAAACACTAAGACGTAGATCTAAGACAATTGCTATTAGTTTGTAAAAAATATCAAAATGCACAAATCTATGAAAATTACTGACTGAAGTTGGCAGAATTTGTCGTTGCTATAATCCTATACATTTATATTCGAATGTCTGTATTGCAATTGTATCGTTTATAAGTATATAGTATACAATAAAGTATGTTTAGTTTTAACTTATTTATCCTACATTGATTGAGAAATAATGTCTGATTATTTACACCAGTGATGACTGCTTCCAGTAATTTTAGGGATTGTGAAATTCATACTCAAATCCGATTCACGTGGGCCCCGAACTCACGACCTTATGATCAAGGGTCTGGCGCTCTACCCTCGACATCTTCGCCTCTATGAAAATATGGTCAAGCGTGAATGGTATAAAATACCAGACAAAACAGATAGTGTCGTAAATTATAGATAACATACCTTAATGAATGTCTGTGTCGGGGTAGTTACCTAAGTCGCCGTGTTACACAATCACTTAGTTTATCCACTTTTGAACTTAAATGAAGTAACTATAAAATAATTTTACAAATCATAATATCCAAGATTCGATAGGTTTTACCCCTTCAATTTGTGTTAAGTAAATCCGAGTAAAAATGAATTCGATCGAATCACTTGAAGTCAAATACACTTGTTTATATCTGATCACACCATTTTACTATGGCAATTGTGGTTCGACAATGGACAAGTATTTGTTCTATAGATTGTCTAATTCCTTACTTAGCAGTGTAAAGCGTTATTGATTATGGAGTTGGGTTGGGTATAACTGAGAAAACAAATGTGGTAAAATTTATAACATTAACTTTTTTGTAATGCTTGACTGACCGTAGTCATATTATACCTCTTATATATGAAGGCTTGGTAAATATTTATATAGCGTTGCTCCAAAAACGGCATCTTTGTGAAGTGGACGATGATTTATTATTTTATGAAGTCGTGCGACGCGGCACCCATATACATATAATGGGATCACAGGGTTAGCCTACTGGACCGGGTGCGGGCAAATTGAGAAAATAAAGGGACTTGAAAGGGTTAAGAGTACCAGATAATTATGTTTAATATAGTATAATTACAATTTGATAAAGAGAAGCCGACATTATCGACACAATTTTGATAGATTCCTTACCTGATAAATCTATATATTTATTTTATTTGTTGTATTTTAAAATCGACCTTGCCAATTGGTCATTTATTTGGCAGTTATAGTATTAACAATACATGAGTAAGCGACTTATGTTAGTACAAATGTTAAATTATAAATGAGAGGAAGACACCAGGAAAAGCCTGTGAAAGTTTAGTACATTCGATACATCAAGAGATGTTATAGTTTTATACTGCTGTATGGCCTCTAGCCCATACACAAATTACATGAAAAAATGCATATATATACGAATATATGTTGTGAACGGGAAATTAAATATTTACAAACATTCATTCGCAGAACACATGCTGCTTGAATTGATAGTATGATGTCTTACAAAATGTAGTATACAATACGATACGATACGATACAATACGTTAGACATTAACAAATATTGAACCGGTGAGTGACACTAGTCATCAGAAGCATAGTGAGAATTTATAAATGAAATGTAATGGTACAGTTACTAAATGACAGACAAGCATTTAACACATGAAGCCCTGCGTTCAGTTACTGCAAACAGTTGTGAACATTACGAAACTGCTATGTTTTGTATTCCTAACCCACCGTATTGATTGCATTCACTGCACACAGGAAACAATATAACACACGTTACAAAACGTTAGCCGCAAACACACTTACTGAACGCAGGGTAAGCTATCACAGATTTTTGTGTTTTCTTTTCAACATATCGAAGTAGATATATAATCTCATTATTAGACGTACCGAGAATGTTATAAAATATTGGTTGAAAATATTGCATTGTGATAATGTTAAATATGTCAAAATTGTCTATAATATGATGTTGTCTTATTTAGAAATGCACCCAGAATGTAACAGTTGGGCGAAATCTGTGAACAATATTTTAGAAATGTTAGGGTTTTATTATGTTTGGTTGTTTCAAGGTGTTGAAGATAAGAATATGTTTATACTTGTATTACGGCAAAGACTGAGAGACATTTTTATTCAAAATTGGAAGTCTGATCTTCAAAATTCAAACAGAGCAAAATATTATGTGTTATTCGCTGATTTTAAATTCCAGTCATATCTTAATGTAATAAATGTTTCAAAATTTAGAAAATCACTTACACGTTTTAGAATATCTTCGCATAGATTAGAAATCGAAGTACAGTAAAACTTCGAAACCTCGAACAGTTTTGGCTCGAATACAGTAGATACCTCGAACAGGTTCTTAAGTCCCGGCGAAACCCCTTCTTATTTCATATTATCTAACAGTAGATCACTCGAACAGGATGTGTGGTCCCTAGCTATTTTTTCATTCATTGTTCACCATAGATAGATCGAACAATACAATAATTCACACCTTTCATTGACCGCTTAATATTCTATTGTTTGTTGACGGGTAAGATTGGCGACACGTGTTATTCGCACTTCGTGATAACTACTTGCCAGTTGTTCAGTGGAAACTCCCTTATCCGAACACTCCTCGGACAAACTATAAAGTTCGGATTAGAGAAGATTCCGGACTGGAGAGGATTCCTCCATTGAATGTCAGTAGGCAAGACATTCTTTCAGTAATTTGAATAAGTTCGCTATAGGTTGTTTGCGTTATCGCGATGTTATATAATTATTATGTATATAATGTCTGAATGCATTATTTTATTCGACTTTGCCGAGTAATTTAAGCTACAATATTTACAAAATTTATGTAAATTTTATGTAAAGTCAATTTATAGACCAAAATCACACGTTATCAGAGACCACAACATATTTATGCTCCTTTCATAAAAGGACGATTAATTTTGCAATGCGATATGCAAAACACATGCTTTGTTAAATATTGGTTGATATTTGAATTATTCCATTAATTATCATTATTATTTGTTTAGTCGTTATAGAAAATTCGATTCTTCAGACTATGCACCGCTATAGACGCCTCTCGTTTCATCAAAAATGTTGTATTTGCATTTATTAATCGTCGCCACCGGTTTCCCACATGGGCGACGGCTCCGGAAGAATGTTAGTCATATTAGATTTTTGGAGGATAGTGCATGAGACAGAAGCCCCAGTTCCAGAAGCACCCTGGTTCTTTCACGTGCTCGATGTAAAGCATCATAAACGGGACATCGGTTTTTTAAGTCTCGTCCGAAAGAATATTAGTACGGTCATTGATGGAGCGGGGAATCGAACCTGCGATCCCAGGATTACAAGTCCAAGCGCGTTACCACTGGACTACGGATCCGCTACAAAACTGTATGAAAGCATTGAATATAATTAACTTAAGATTTTGACCTACAGCAAAATTACACTGTGCAGAACATTTATTAGATATTTTATTTCTTAGACTTTTATTGACATTTTGATAATTTCACTGCATAAGGTCGATATATCATTCTCAAGCAAGTATTTCAATGAATCATTCAACATGTCAAATGATTTCAAACATAGCTGCAATTAAGTATGGATGTTTTGCGATGTTATACCGTCCATACAACCTGACAACTCGATGTATTTTCTGAAATCTATGCACCATAGCTTCATTTCAAAAGATTTTTCGTACAGGAAAATAACGATCTAGGGTAAACAAATTGAATTGTGATTTGTGTACATAATGGGCCCTTTTCTGCGCTTTGAGTGTCAGTTAGGACATCTACGCGTGTACCGTAGATGCCTCGAACAATAGATGGCTCGAACTGATTGCTAGGTCCGACGGCAGTTCGAGGTTTCGAAGTTTTACTGTACCTTATCACGTTCTATATCATGTTGCATGTACTATTGCATGTCAAATGACCATAGACCAATGTATAATAGTTAGTTATTTTTGTATATATATTTGCATTGTTTAGGTGAAATTATGGGCAGTCTGTCTAACATTTCTGAATAAACTATCTATATATTTTAATTTACTAGCCATTCTCAATAGAATTATAAGAGAAAAGTATCATCAATAAATATCACATTCGATTTAACAATATTTACAAGGTAAAACGGAGGATCAGTCGCTAATTGTATATTAAAAATGTAATACAATGTAAAACAGAACACACTATGATACTGAAGTACAAAAATGGCACAAATGCGCATCTAAAAATATTATTTGATCAGCCTCGATCAGATCGAGAGTGAACTAATTAGCAGCTGATTCTCAGAATATGTACAATTTGCAACAATAGCAGTAAGACAATATTAGACATTATTTACACATGTAAAAGCTTTGTAAAATATTAAAGCAGGGTTTGGCACATATACGAATCAACGATAGATATGTGAATAGCATTATAGTACTTAAGTTTGTCTCTTTTAGACTTGTATTAAACGTATATGAATTATCTATTATTCTTCGTTTCTCTGTAATAGTATAGGTTTTCGATTTATCAAGTACTTTTCAACAATAGGGAAACTTACTACTTGATTGAAAGCTGGAAGATGCGAGAAAATGAATATCGCGTCTTTTTTCTGGTCACTTAAAAAGGCAAAGGGCGAGACCGCGATGGCCCTAACACGATTTCGTAGTTTGATGCCGTGTTTTAACAATATTTCCGTTTTGCACGGCGTTCAATTGATCTTATCATTATTACCAAGGTTACCAACCAGTACAAACATTTTCATTTGCAAGCGACTGGGAACTTCCCGACACGATAGTATTGTAATTAAAATGATGTGTTTAAGCCATTATGACCTATTTCCTATTGTTTGAGAAATAACTTTGTCGTTGGAATATAATAAACAGACGAGTGCCCCGGGGACATTAATTCTATTTTGAAGAGTTAAACTAACATAAACATTTAATAGCAAATTAGGAACACATTACCACAAGATCACCCCGAAGCTTACACTGAACAATTTGCTGACCATATAGATTAACATGTTGTTGTAAATGGCCCGAACATGACTTTGATTATATCTCGATTTTGTTAACATATCAGTGATATTGCCGCTGGGTTTTTATGTTGCAAAGATGACATCGATAACAAGGCTATCAGCGTGGGGAAAGTAAAAAAATACAGGCAACAAAACTATATGTCCGAAACCGATTGTAATTAAAGTTGTAGATACACGAACAAGATGAAAATGTTCGAGTATTTAAATTGACTGACGTTATGATAGAATATTACCTCGCTATGTGGTTAAATCGTAAATCAACAAGGGTTTACAGCTTATGTTTTCTGAATATACGATTTATGGTCCATAGAACTTGGCATTTTATCACGTTTAGGAGAAACTTCTGTATGGTTTTGAAGTATTTCGTCCTTATCCTGACCTGTATATCATGATTTAGCCTTGATGCAAGTCAAGTCAATTCAAGAATAACTTTATTTAGAAGTCGGTTTTTACAACATAATAAACCCAAGCTCTGCTGAGCGTTTGTCCCGACTATTACAAATAGTAATTGCATGCAATTATTGCAATTATCTTTTGAACAATTATGGGGATTTGAAATTAGATAGCATAACCAGTGGACCACGGAGGTCCACTTTATTAAAAAAGAAAATAACATGGACTGTTACATTGTATATTTCATAAGTCAGTTATTGCGATTCCGGTCAGATGATGTAAGTACAATATATATCGCCCACACAATAATCAGGATGTGTTTGAAACATTCTCACTAAAAACAGGTTCACAATTTTCGCTACGTTATACAACACGTTATGTCATCGCTTAATGGGACACGTACAGTATATAATGGAAGGACATAGAATTCATAGAAATCATACGAGATGAGTGTTATATTGGACTGTTTGTTCTACACCCACTTAAATCAACCTGTCCATTTATTTATATGTCAACTTTATTTATTATAAGGATTATATTTACACCAGAATAATATACTGTTCAAATATTAAGCGACATCTGTCGATATTGGATTAGATTTCTAGTGTCGTATTTGTACGTCAGTCTTTTAAGAAGTTTTGAATCTGGAACACTCTACATGTACATTGATCTGATACGAAAATAAACTGTCGAGGTGTTATGTTTGCATTAGTTAAATACAATATTATTAGAAGTTACCCATGAAATACAGGTATTCAATTCTGAAAAAGTATATTGACCAACCCAACATGTTACATAATTATTATCAATACACGGCGCTCTTCAGGCCAGGATCCAGAAATTCCCGACTGGGGGGGGGGGCAAACATGATGAGAATGCCCGCACTTGAGGTGGGGGTATAGGTACGGGAGGGGTTTATCCCCCTCCTTTAAGGGAGGTCCGGGGGAACTTCCCCGTAAATGTTTTACAATATATATATGAAATGGTGGCTTCTTGTGTATTTCGTAGTCTTCATTTTTAGGACTCATTCATGAGAATTGCACTTGTATTATCTTGTTGAAGTACCATCATTTTAACAAATTTCCAGGGGACAGCCCCTCCTGTACCTACTCCCAATCAGCATTCAGTCAAAATCCTTGTCACAAGTGAATAAGAAGCCAATTTCATCATAAACTCTGTGAAATAGTGTAGATATTAAAACTTTCATGCTGATTTGGCAGAAGTTGACTCGTTTTAATGTCAAAAATAAACGTGATCAGGGAGCACACTTAAAAACTATATTAACTGTTAACCGCCTAAAGTATATACTTAAACTACAAACACGTTCATGTATGCTCCCTGAAATAATATAAATGAGTTTATCATCTCTGACATAAAAATAATTGGCTGTGAGCGCAGAAAAAATGGCCCATTTGGCACAGAAATCACAATTAATTTTTTTACACGAGAACATTATTTAATTTTTTGCCTCTATAATTTTTTTTGGGAAATAAAGTTATGTTACATAGTTTTCAAGTATAGCGTTTTGAAAATACACCTACCTACCATGTGTACGTATGGCTTGTAGGACAAAATCCCCCCCCCCGGACAAAATCCCCTTCACTCATTTTGTACAAGGTGGACAAAATCCCCTTCGTGAATTTTACAAGGCGGCCAAAACCCCTTCATGCATTTTACAAATAGGACAAAATCCCTTTCATGAATTTTACACTTAGTAAGACAAAACACCCTCTGATATTTTTTTTTCAACAGTGGACATAACATCCCTTAAATATTTCATTTTTGTTATTGTTGCAAAATAGCTTCTTGGAGCTTGGATTTTGATAGACAACAGTATAAAATTGTTATTATTTTGAAATGTTTTTTAACTGTGGAAAAGATATAAGAGGGGATTTTGTCCTACTTGTAAAGTTCAGGAAGGGGATTTTGTCCACCTTGTAGAATTCACGATGGGGATTTTGTCCGCCTTGTGCAAAATGAGCTGAGGGGAATTTGTCTGGAGGGGATTTTGTCCGTATACCGTATGTCTTGTCAGGTTTTATGGACGGTAATGTCGCGACATAGTCATAATTTGCGGTGCTAAATCTAAAGAATTGGAATATTCTCGAATTTCTATAATGAATACTAGTAAATAAAAGTTCATGATGATGATTAACATTCATAACTGGAAGAAGTTGTGTACGCCTATATCAATTAAAGGGTTAAAGGTAGTAAGAATTAATATTGAAAAAGGCACGTTAATGCCTTCATACAGACATAATCAAAAATACTGCATTATAACTTTTCGTAGAAAATATTTCTTGTTTGTTTTTCAACGTTTCCGGGATACCAAACAGTACAAACCTATTTATCATTCCTCTAGAAGAAATACTAAAAACTGCGCTTGATCATTTTACAATCAATATTCAAATCGATTCACCATTATTTATTTACTGATTATTTAAAATAAGCAATACCAATTGTTTGTTTTCCATTATTCTGTTGATCAAGGATTTGAATGTAACGTAAGTATGTAAAGAATCTTATTTATACTTCAACCTTTATATTTGTATTGTCATTTTATAACAGTTTATTACGGCATTACAGTTTTTTTCTCGTCTCTAATGGTTGCTATAACTATTTAGCAGTTTCAAACTATACAAATTTCAATTCGTTTTATGAAAATATTATGTAAGTGTGATGCATTTCCTAACATTTACTAGCCGAATTATGACAATAAACGAAAGTCGGGTTCTGACAAATCGTAGAGGATTTTTCTTTGATGATAAATAGTAAATGACATTGGGCCCGTTTTATCAACGTTCTTACGCACGAAAATTTCGTAAGATTTTCTTACGACGTTCTTACGATCTAAAGAGCGTTTTATCAAATTTTCGTACGCATGCAGTCGCTACGAATTCGTAAGTTTTAACGAAAATGCTACGAATGATTATAGGCATTCGTAACGTTCGTAACATAAATTATATTAAAATTTCACATTAATCAACAACAGTTATGAACTTTTTTATCAATTCATCTACTTCATATCACATGAAATTGTCTGACATTTCTGAAAAAAAAAGATTAACAAGTTTTTATTGTTATCTTCTAAGTATAAGAGGATTTCATACATACGAGCTGATACAGTAGTCAATCAAAGTTATATAATCAGTCACAAAGTAAAACTACTGACAACCGAAAAGTAATTAGAAGATGGAATAAGAAGTGTGTATATGTGACATTGTACATGGAATTAAAATGTATGGTTTACATTTAAAGTACAGAATCAACTATGTCATACAACCTTTTAAATTGAATATTTTTATTTGATTACTGCTAAGCCTAATTTTAAACTGTTAAGACACGAACTGGATGAATATATATTGAGACAGGTTAATTATTATCATTTGGCAATTTAAAAGTTTGTTTGATTGTTACTATTTATATTATGAACTCTTATACATCATTAGAATTACAGTGGTTGTGACTTTAAGCAGCACTTCACATTTTCTTTAACAGTCTGCACCATTAACATCACCAGCTGAATGACATCCTCAATGACATTTGACTGCAAAATAAAGTATTAAATCCTCATTATTAAATCCGCTAGTTCAAACTCAAGAAAATAATAAATTATTCAGGCAAGTCTTTATTCTTCTGAGCTAGAATACCACTCAATATACTAGTGCTTAAGCTGTATAGTAGAGTGTGATGAAACGATAGAGCACCTTGCGAGAGTTGGGGAGGGGTCGAGACCCACACTGGGTCGTATCCATCTGTATTTATATGAAGGTAACAGTAGTATAGTGACGTAAGTTGGAGGAGAGCAGCGGTGTGGCGTGATACAGTCAACTGGTCAGTATAGTTGGTACCTGACGGTGTAGAGGGTGCGTGGTTTCGAGCACCTCATCAAGCGCCACACCACTACAGTACTTTCAAATCTCAGTTCGAACCTCTTATGACCAGCCCCTGTTGGGTAAACATTCGCATCTTATATAATTAGTCATCAGACGTGCAATTGCGAACCTGATCACCCATGATGTTTTAAGAAATATAAGGCAGGCATAGCTGCCGGCATATCTTATTGAATACTGTTCAGTGTTCTGTAATGTAACAGTACTTTTAAGCAGCTGTCCACCGAAGTTGTGTCGTCTTTCTCTGAGAAGTTAGTTTGCCTATTTTTTTACATGAATATGCCTTGCCGCTTTAAAGTTTTTTTAATAAATGACAAGAATGAAACTTTTAAGTGTAAGGTGGTAGAGATTTTTTCTAAAAAATGGCACAATGAAAACGTGAAATGTTTTTGATGAAGAAAAATTTGCTTGTCTAAATATCGGATAGTATTATTAAAACTTCAAAATAGTTGAAGAACAGAACTTCTTTCTGATTTAAAAAATGTGAATATTTTTCCATATATTCAAAAAAATTACAGTTTTATGTCACAACATGAAAAATTCATTTTAAATATAGAAGACTCTTCTCTTGAATGTTCTATTTAGTTCATTTTAACCATTTGTTGTCAATATATAAATCATTGCAATCGTTTCAATCTACTTGTGGATACAATTGCATTTTTACATGTTAAAAGCTTTGAATTAATATTATCTGTCGTATAAAGAATTTAAATAAAGAAAAGTAGTACCGCCTCACAGGCCCGGATCCAGAAATTCCATACTGGGGGGAGGGGGCTAACATGAGGACGAATAACCTCTCCCTGAAGGGGGGCCGGGGATCTCCCCCTGAAAATTTGAGGAATATAGGTATGAAATGGTGGCTTCTGGTGCATTTCGGGTTTAAAATTTGAGGACTCATTCATGAGAATTGCACTATAATTTTTTTGGTAAAAATACGGAACGACCAATTCATACAAGTACCAACTTTTTAAACAATGTCCAGGGGTCACCACTTCCTGTACCAACCCCCAGTCATATTTCCCCCGGAACATTTTACAATTTAGTTATGAAATGGTGGCTTCTGGTGCATTTGTAGGTCTAAAATTTGAGGACTCATTCATGGGAAATTACAAGTATTACATGCGTCTTGTTAAAAATACAGAACGACCAATTCATACAAGTACCAACATTTTACCAAATTTCCAGGGGATACCACTTCCTGTACCAACCCCAGTCAGATCTCCCCCGGAATTTGTTTTACAATATAGGTATGAAAGGGTTGCTTTTGGTGCATTTCGGGGTCTAAAATTTGAGGACTCACAATTCATACAAGTACTTATATGTTTTACCAATGTCCACTAGTTGGCGATTCATCGTTAACAACATTGACGGACGACATAAAATGCCACCCAAAGGCAAAGTTTTTGAAAATAAAAGAACCGTACACTAGTCATCAACACTTAGTGTGACTGGTTGAAACATTTAAACAACAGTAATTCTGATGACGGTTGCGCGGAAGCGGAAAATTAAAGATGAAAAAAAGAAAATTCGTGTGATGTCAAGTTATCATTATTTAACCTTTACTAGTATGACACGATAGTTCTTTTTAAACAATTTTTTAAGAATAATATGTGAAAATTAATATGACAGGAGGCTTATTCGGGAAAAAATAAATTTCTTATCTTTTGCAAAACTTTAGGCCCAAGTATTACATTCGCTTCCATAAATTATTGAATTGATTAGAGACAATATCAGGTCTCAATTTTTCACAACTCCCCATCAATTCTTTTTCACTAAAACACCACCACGACAGATCTCTGTTACGTATATTGTTCAATAATTTGTGTTTTACAGACGCTTTCAACCTACGCGTGATAAGGAAATTGAAAGCGTCTGGCTGATGTAGAGTGCGCATACGATTCTTCTAGACGGTCTCAAGGCCAATGCACACAACAGGGGGCCACATTTTATGGCTATTGCTTCGGAGCACAACAGGGGGCCAAAATTTATGGCACTTGCTTCGATTAAGCTGGTAGTATACAATTTAATTGATGTTTTTAGTATATAGATTGAAACGTAAGATGGTTGGAACGAGAAGAAAAATGGAGAGGAAGAAAAGAAAGTAAGACGAGTTGAGAGGTTAATTGAGGCACATAGTATTACTATCTATTCCTCTGCATTTGTCGAAAAAATAATTTGTATCATCATAAAATTAAAACAACTTCCAGATTGTTTAACAAACAGGTCTTTTACAGGTTTTGTCTGTTAGTAATAAGATAAAACAAGATTGTTATAATCGGTTATACATGCAATGGTTCTTATTAAGGATGGTTTAGCCAATGTAACAACAATACCGGATGAAGTCCATTAAAATAGTTTAAGGTTCAAACCGACCAGATACATCTTTAATTGAACATCAAAGTTCAGAGGTTCTCAATGTACTCGTACCACGTAATACTGCACGTTGTCTTATTATAATGTATATCTTTAATAACATTGGAATATATACTTTATGCAATGTGAGAAATGTTGAAATTGGGTGAATTTATTTGTTTGTGAAATGTTGAAAACGTAATGTGAGTGAAATGTGAAAATTGAATAGTGTCTATATCTAAATGTTGAATTGTGTTTATATACGATGTTAAAAAGATAAAGAAATCAATTTTACTAATTACAAAAAATAACAATGGACTTTCTGTTTCCTAGCCTTTTCAGGTTTCCACTATGTGATCATCATTCACAATGTTTCTCACTATAACATGATCACCAGCAACAACACAACAACATCATCATTATCTCTATCAACACCAACAACGATATCTTTATTTTGCTTATTACACGAACAAGTTGAGAATATGAGAATAAACGATGAAAAAACGACTTTATATTTCGTGTTCAATGCGCTGTTCGTTTTTGTTAATGACACCGCAGTCTATAGAGACACTTAAATGTTGTATGAGCTCTGCCATATCAACACATGTATTAGTAACGTTTGTTATGGCGTCGAGTATTTCCCAATCAAAGTTTTGACCTCACAAACTAAGCGCATTGTCCGAAGATGTTTTTGGTGCTTTTTTTCATGACTGAACTTCTACAAATGTATAACTTGGATCCTACTTTAGCATGTGTACTAGTCAAAAGAGCTAAGCCACCATTTTGTACATTGAGAATACTGACTTCATTATGACACAGTGATATGAAACAACTAGCGTGACAGGTTACCTTGGTCGTTTTTGACAGTTCAATTAATTTGAATCATAAATGTTATATATTACATGTACTACAATTAAAGTCAACACAATTAAAGGTATAAGAAACTATTTAAACTAAGTACTGGCGGGTAAGCATTTTTTATCTCTATCTTTTGGTAAACTTATGCATTTGTACAGAAATATCATAATGACCTTCATTATGTTTTGCTTTCTGTGCATACAATTATAATATTATATTTCGTAGATGTAGTGAAAGCATATTATAGAACAAATGTAAACATATGTCATCCCTGAACAATAAACCAGACAAATAGTAATACTTCACTGTGACGTGTTTTTCAAACACGGATATGTAAAATTCATTCATGTACATCAAAGTGATGGTTGGTTCTGACTCAATGTTGAAACACCGCCCCGGTGTAGGCATTTTAAAATACCATTGTCCATAACCATTATACAAGGGAAACTAAATCAGCACGTAATTCTATTTTCAGAACGTATCTTATCACGATTTTCATATTAAATACAGCTACCATAGATACAAATTTATATTTTCTTTGTGTTAGAAATATGAGATCATTCGTCTTTAGAGATACAATAGAAATCACCGAACATTATGTTGTCATAAACTAATGCTTTTAAACGAATATGTCCCGCCAGGTTGGCTTAGTGTGCGATCCGTGCTGGGTAGTCACCTTGGACGTCGAGGTTCGACAACCGAGCGGAACAGGTCATGTCCTTACATGACTTTTTGCTATAATCGTTTGTCTTCCACCTCTGATTCATATCGTATTTGTCATCGACTTGAGGAAGAGCAAGTTAGTGTCGGGTGATAATTTATTCCAGGAAAAATGGTTAGGTCAATGACCGATTGGTATAACTGAACGAATGTTCAAAATATTGTTAAAGCAAATAAAATGATAAACGAATTCAATCAAGTCAGTAAGTAATGCAATCAAATGTCATAGTTCATCATATTGCAAATGTACATTTCATTTGTAAAACAAGCTTTCCTTTCCATAGAAGCAGTGGTCATCACGGTAAGACAAATTAGATGTTTCACAGATGAATTGTCGAAAATAATTATACATATAGTAGTATTTGGAATTGTGCGTATTATTGTACACGTCAGCGACGTCAGTTGTGATATAATTGGTATTGATTTCATCAGGGTTACGATGTTTTTCAACATTATTTGTCACATACAACAGCCAGTTGACCTAACCAGATTTCCTAGAATAAGTTATCAACCGATACTAACTGACAACTTTGCCCCATGTGGAGGACATGACCATAGTCAATGCAACGGAAGGATATTACAATATAGGGGCCTTAAGGCAGCATGTACAGTGTAGCAGACTTAAGACAGCATTTACAATGTAGAAGCCTTAAGGCAGCATTCGCAGTGTAGCAGACTTAAGGAAGCATGTGCAGTGTAGCAGACTTAAGGCAGCATGTACAGTGTAGAAGCCTTAAGGCAGCATGTGCAGTGTAGAAGCCTTAAGGCAGCATGTACAGTGTAGAAGCCTTAAGGCAGCACGTGCAGTGTATGAGCCTTAAGGCAGCATTCGCAGTGTAGCAGACTTAAGGAATCATGTACAGTGTATGAGCCTTAAGGAAGCATGTACAGTGTAGCAGACTTAAGGCAGCATGTGCAGTGTAGCAGACTTAAGGCAGCATTTACAGTGTAGAAGCATTAAGGCAGCATGTACAGCGTAGAAGCATTAAGGCAGCATGTGCAGTGTATGAGCCTTAAGGCAGCATGTGCAGTGTATGAGCCTTAAGGCAGCATGTGCAATGTATGAGCCTTAAGGCAGCATGTGCAGTGTGTGAGCCTTAAGGCAGCATGTGCAGTGTATGAGCCTTAAGTCAGCATGTGCAGTGTATGATCCTTAAGGCAGCATGTACAGCGTAGAAGCATTAAGGCAGCATGTGCAATGTATGAGCCTTAAGGCAGCATGTGCAGTGTGTGAGCCTTAAGGCAGCATGTGCAGTGTATGAGCCTTAAGTCAGCATGTGCAGTGTATGATCCTTAAGGCAGCATGTACAGCGTAGAAGCATTAAGGCAGCATGTGCAGTGTATGAGCCTTAAGGCAGCATGTGCAGTGTATGAGCCTTAAGACAGCATGTGCAATGTATGAGCCTTAAGGCAGCATGTGCAGTGTGTGAGCCTGAAGGCAGCATGTGCAGTGTGTGAGCCTGAAGGCAGCATGTGCAGTGTGTGAGCCTTAAGGCAGCATGTGCAGTGTATGAGCCTTAAGGCAGCATGTGCAGTGTATGAGCCTTAAGACAGCATGTGCATTGTAGGAGCCTTAAGGCAGTATGTGCAGTGTATGAGCCTTAAGGCAGCATGTACAGTGTAGAAGCATTAAGGCAGCATGTGTAGTGTAGGGGCGTTAAGGCAGCATGTGCAGTGTATAAGCATTAAGGCAGCATGTACAGTGTATGAGCCTTAAGGCAGCATGTGCAGTGTATGAGCCTTAAGGCTGCATGTGCAGTGTATGAGCCTTAAGGCAGCATGTACAGTGAAGAAGCATTAAGGCAGCATGTGCAGTGTAGGAGCCTTAAGGCAGCATGTACAGTGTAGCAGACTTGAGGCAGCATGTACAGTGTATCATACTTAAGGCAGCATGTGCAGTGTAGGAGCCTTAGGGCAGCATGTACAGTGTAGCAGACTTGAGGCAGCATGTACAGTGTATCATACTTAAGGCAGCATGTGTAGTGCAGCAGACTTAAGGCAGCATGTACTGTGTAGCGGACTTCAGGCAGCATGTACAGTGTATCAGACTTAGGGCATCATGTGCAGTGTAGGAGCCTTAAGGCAGCATGTACAGTGTAGCAGACTTAAGGCAGCATGTGCAGTGTAGGAGCCTTAAGGCAGCATGTACTGTGTAGCAGACTTAAGGCAGCATGTGCAGTGTAGCAGACTAAAGGCAGCATGTGCAGTGTACGAGCAATAAGGCAGAAAGTGCAGTGTAGAAGCATTAAGGCAGCAAGTACAGTGTATGAGCCTTAAGGCAGCATGTACAGTGTAGAAGCATTAAGGCAGCATGTACAGTGTAGAAGCATTAAGGCAGCATATGCAGTGTAGAAGCATTAAAGCAGCATGTGCAGTGTAGCAGACTTAAGGCAGCATGTACAGTGTAGAAGCATTAAGGCTGCATGTACAGTGTAGAAGCATTAAGGCAGCATATGCAGTGTAGAAGCATTAAGGCAGCATGTGCAGTGTAGAAGCATTAAGGCAGCATGTGCAGTGTAGGTACATTAAGGCAGCATGTACAGTGTATGAGCCTAAAGGCAGCATTTACAGTGTATAAGCATTAAGGCAGCATGTACTGTGTAGCGGACTTCAGGCAGCATGTACAGTGTATCAGACTTAGGGCATCATGTGCAGTGTAGGAGCCTTAAGGCAGCATGTACAGTGTAGCAGACTTAAGGCAGCATGTGCAGTGTAGGAGCCTTAAGGCAGCATGTACTGTGTAGCAGACTTAAGGCAGCATGTGCAGTGTAGCAGACTAAAGGCAGCATGTGCAGTGTACGAGCAATAAGGCAGAAAGTGCAGTGTAGAAGCATTAAGGCAGCAAGTACAGTGTATGAGCCTTAAGGCAGCATGTACAGTGTAGAAGCATTAAGGCAGCATGTACAGTGTAGAAGCATTAAGGCAGCATATGCAGTGTAGAAGCATTAAAGCAGCATGTGCAGTGTAGCAGACTTAAGGCAGCATGTACAGTGTAGAAGCATTAAGGCTGCATGTACAGTGTAGAAGCATTAAGGCAGCATATGCAGTGTAGAAGCATTAAGGCAGCATGTGCAGTGTAGAAGCATTAAGGCAGCATGTGCAGTGTAGGTACATTAAGGCAGCATGTACAGTGTATGAGCCTAAAGGCAGCATTTACAGTGTATAAGCATTAAGGCAGCATGTGTAGTGTAGAAGCATTAAGGTAGCATGTGCAGTGTAGGTACATTAAGGCAGCATGTACAGTGTAGAAGCATTAAGGCAGCATGTGCAGTGTAGAAGCATTAAGGCAGCATGTGCAGTGTAGGTACATTAAGGCAGCATGTACAGTGTATGAGCCTAAAGGCAGCATTTACAGTGTAGAAGCATTAAGGCATCATGTGCAGTGTAGAAGCATTAAGGCAGCATGTGCAGAATGGTGTCGCCCATGGAATAAAGATCATTTTGAAAATTGTGCTTTTAAAATATGTTAAAAGTGTGGCTGTGAAAATGTGTTTAAAGTGTGCCTGTTAGAATGTGTTTAAAGTGTGGTTGTGAAATTGTGTTTTGAAAAGTGTCAAATTTCATTTGAATTCGTATAATTGTATTTAAATCATCAGCTTGGTAAGCCTGTTATAATTATGATTCTGCAATTAACTGTACGCTCGAACTTGTACTTTACGTCCTGTATGGTCTGATCACTGTCAACATTATTAATAACGTCTTGATTTTACAACAGTTACTGTCTTGCAATTCTTAAACAGAAAGACGCATGGAAAAACCAACATATTGCCCCTGTTTGTTTCTGAGATACACGTTTTCTTTACTTATATAGCGAATTATATGAAATGTTGAACATTAAACAACTTGCTTGGATTTTTCATTATTATTAAATGTTTAAACCTTAAATTTAGTAACCATGGTAACCGTCTTTTAATTTACAGATGCTTGTACAACCATTTTATTCAGTTTTTGAGGAGGTATGGCGGGTCCATTTGATAGGGGAAATTGGCATCATGAATTACCAAATTTGGGTATTTATAAGGCTAAAATATTACATAATTTTGTTTCTAAGTAGGGGAAATATTAGCCCCGCATACGTGTCTCTGTACTCCGACTTTTACAAGCGTCGTCGTAACAGAGCCACGCACAATCCTATAGTAATCAAAGCACAAAAGTGCTGCGGGACGGTACCACTCGTCTCTGTAGTCAATCTGGCAACTCGTTGCATACAAGTTTCCGTTTTGTAACTAAACAGTTTTATAATATCCAAGTAACTAAAACATAAGACAGAAATGCGAAAAAGAATTAACATTTATTGAACAAATTATAGTAAACATTTTTTCAAAGAGATCTTCAATCCGACTTGTTCAAGAAATGCTAGATAAAGAAAAATGGTCAGTAATAATGGTAGAACCTTGTAAAACAAGTGAAATGATTGTCACGATTGTACATAAATGAAATACAAAGATATCAGACACTTTATGTAACGTTTGTGAATATTTAATTATAAAATGACATATTAAATTATATTAGCAGGAACTTAGAGTAAAATCAGTATGCCCAGGCATAAAGTTATGATATCACTAGTTTGCCATAGGTTATGAGTTATCTTGTTGTAGTGGGGTATTTTCCAATTAATTTTCCAAACACAGAGTGAGATGTACGTAGAAAGATGACACCGATAATGTTCGTAATCGAGGAGATTAAATAAATCGTACATAGAGTTTTGTGGTCAGGAATTATAACCCTTTGACAGCAGTAATCATTTGATAACCCAATATGAAAGATGCTATATTTATATTGAAATGTCCTAACCATTGACGCTACAGAGCAGAACTCACAATTGAACGTTGTTGTTAAGTATAAATGAGAACAGTGCTACCACTTTAATTCCTGTAAGATTAAGTGGCTTTTATAGGGAACAATGGCTTGCTAATACAGAATATTTAACGCAAGATGTTGCTGTCCATAGTTACTTGTTGCGCTGCATTATGTGTATTTGAATGTTGCGCGCATGCGCACACTTTAGAAACAGCTGTGCGAAAATTTAAACTATTTTTATTATGTGTCATAGGCAACACATAAATCATCATAAATAAATTTGATATTTGCTATTTGTCTCAATAATCATTGTATGTAATATAAATATGGATTATATGTTTTTAAAACTATACTAACATGTTGTACAACACCATGCTATCCAATTTCAAGCATATAAATTATCATATGGAGTGTTTTACTTTTTTTGGTTTTACTAACATCGAACCTAATAAAACCACATGACGACCCGAGTTGATTGCTTCAACGAATTCCATATATATCCGTAAGTAAGAAATACGTAGTACATAGCTCTATGCAATTATTTAAAAAAAATATTTCTCATATTTGTTATTCTGTACCACGAAATAGTTTCGTTTCAAGGGATATTATTTGTTGGGATTATCCACTTCATTAGTACATGGATTATCTCCCTGTGATCAGTCAGTAGGAATGTACAAAGAAACTCGCGGCTATTTTGTTTGGTGGCTTGGTGGTTGCATGGTGTTCGATTGAACTTTGGGCCATTTTCGCTTTGATGGATGCCGGTGGATGCGAACACTGTCCACGAGGTAGCCACCCATATAAATTATATTCTGTTTTTGCATTTCATTTTCGTATCTGTGTCGTAACCGAAAATATCGAATCAGCATGTAGGTTTCTTAATCCGTACAGTATCGTGTGGTGACTGTATCGTCTGATCCCTGCATGTAGTACCCGTAGACAGCGAGAACAATGTTTGTTTACCTTTCACAAATCGAGTTTGTCTGCTTGGCATGCAGTTAACAACCCGGAATAATTTACAGCACGCTGAATAGGGAAGTGTCCGCATACAAGTCGCGTCGGTGAACTGTTCCGGTCTAGCCAATGAAGTTATATATACACACAAGTCAATAATCATACATTACGCTATTCAGCAAGCATTTAATCTAATCTTAGTTTTGAAGACTCTGCTCTAACAACTTTATTATTGTTGCTGATTGTTCTCATACTGGCACACTATAATTATGCTGCTACCGTGAGGCATGACGTTTATTATCTTGTTTTTAAGGAACCAACTTCCAGTCTAAGCATGCAGACTGCGTTTCTATTTGTCGGTATTGATTATTTTGGTGGAATATTTTTGCCAGTAGTTAACTACTTAATTAACTAGATAACTATGTGATTAACTAGATATGTATCGTGATAAATTTTCATACCAGATAAATATCTTAACTCGAAAAATTGTCTTATATTAAACTTAATATTTGTTTTAATTTTTCTATATCACATCGATTGTAAAACAACTTACTGATGTGGGAATTCAATGATTATCTTTTCTTCTTTGGAATAAAAATGTATTAAAGTTACCATGCATGTTGCTTTTCTTATTCTGTAAATATACAAAAATGCATAATGTGTGCTACATGTATTAATGTTCCATGTCACAACAAGTCTGCTTGGTTTCACTTTTAAGACCGACTAGCTAATACGACCACTTTATATCGGACCCATGGGTGGTCTTAATAATGGAACTTTACTGTACTAGTCTCTCTCGATGCCTGCTTTCTGGCTACCAACCAGTTCTCGCGCCCAGTTGAGGGAGTTTGAAAGTCGTGATCAAATCCCGCTCATCGCAAGGCTCGATCCCTCGAAACTTGAGATCTGAATGATTAAGACACCATTGCCAATAAATATCTCTTAATACGGCTGCAGCGACAAAGAATCGAATAAAGAATATTTTATAACTAACACGTCACAATTATGCTACCTCGATTAACAGGCTATTGATATGTATGCCATGCAATTTGTGTGTTTTGCGTTTAAAAGAATATGATTCTGGAACAATTTCCGAATTCGTTTGTTGGATTACATATCAGTGCTTGCTGAGAAAAGAAGGCGACACCCTTGTTAAAATCATCCGAGCAGAACGTCATGAAATGCATACACTTCTTATCAACGTAAGAAAATTGCATTTTTTTTTAATAATATTTTACAGAGAAATAATTTCAAAGGTACTGTTGTCTTTCTACATTTTGTCTATTTTCTCAATAACGACAATGATGCAATAATTCATGTAGAATAATCTAGAAAGTAAACAAAAAATCCATTGGCATATGTGTGCAAGCATCAGGCCTTCTTCTCCGTTTCATGAAAATTTGTTTCAAAGAGTCGACATATTTTCTTCTTAAGACAAAAATAGCTGGTCCTTTTGAAATCCACATGGTAGTCTCCATTTAAATAAGCTACCGGGGTACTTCCTGTAAGACCCAACAACTCTTAACATATGTTACAGGCCCAATAATACTGTTTCAGATATTGCTGGCAATCTACAAAAAAGCAGCAAAGGCAGAGATATTTGACAATTGCTGTTCAAATTGCAGACACATACTATGGCGAAGGAAATACATGTAAACTGAGTAGTAGATAAGCAGCGTATTTGCTTCTTTTATGCACTTACATTTGGTATAATACGCTGTACGACGAGTAACGAAAAGCAATGACAAAGCAGAATACGCATATAATTGACGATAAACATGTAATGGATTCCCATAAAGGACAGATAACTCAATTGCTTTTTCAGATTATTGTGTATCAAATATGTTTGATATAACAGCATATCCATACATTTGTCAATCAATAAACAATAAAACTATTTGACCCCAGTTCATACGCAAAAATAATTCGTTTAAAAATAAAATTACGACAAATATCTTCAATAAATGGACGACAGTATTGTCATAGGCAGAATGAAAGTAACGGAAGACCTCAACGTCAGTCAACAGAAGCTTGCTGGTACATACTGAGTGAATACGATTGAAACAAGACACATACAGAAAAAAACATGTTATGTAAGGTTCTCGATACAGGGATCAGTTAACAGCAAAATATCAATTCAGTAGTTGTAAAAGGCATTTAATCTTTTAACAACATTATTGAAAGGTAAACACTGTGAGAAATGTGTAAACGATTAGATAAGTTGCTTTAAAACTGTGTACATTCATGGGATCGAGTACTGTTGGCTTATCATTAGAAAATAAATAGATTCCATTGACTATTGAGAGTCACACAATTTCGGAAATGACTACGTACATGTATTTTCAAGATCTCCTTAGCGAACAATTTGACAAAACAAGGTGCTTGTATGATGATGTCTGAGATTATTGTCCTGGTGGTGATGGTGACTGGTGAAGCTAGTATGGTATAATAAGGTGCATGTATGATGATGTCTGAGATTATCAGTTAGATAGTGCTAATGAAGAATAAAGTATATAAAACTGCCACAATATGTATACAGATGTCTAGTTACTGCCCGTAGGGATGTGTAGCACACTTATAGGTACGTATGTCTTTATTCAAACCATAATGTAGGACATTACACATTTATTTCGTTTCAGCCCAGCGTTTACAATATGCAGATTTAGACAGTTCTGCGTCCAGTTCACTTGCGAGGTTCTGCGGTCAAAATTTGCATCGATATTTTACTTTACATTTGATTAGCTTATGCACCGCTGTAACACAAGTAGCAAAGGCAGTGCCGAAAAAACAATTGTGTCCCGCACGGGTATTATACCTTCACATCAGCGCATAATGATCACATGTCTGTTAAAAAATACGGTGGCAACTGATTTTGAATGTCATCGAACCTACCACGTCAACATTGTCAGTCAATTGTGTCAGATTACTGGGTAGTGTTTTTGTTATTTGTACATCGACACAAAATTGCGTTAGTGTAGATTGATTTCATCCTAAGACAATTTTCCGTCATATTGCCTTATGGACGTGCGTTCATTAAGTGATAGGATATATAGGATAACGTATAATCAGGTGATATAATTGGATCCTTATTGTTCGTTCACACTGACTGGTAGGACTGATTGGGTCTTCGTATTTTTCCTAATTATGTAGAACATGTACATCTATAATCGCTGTCTGTTTCTCGTCCATTGCACTATACGAAAAGGCGTTTGTTAATTCAATAAACGTATTTATTTAACATCGGGTTATAACCAACTTAATATATTAATTACTCTCCTCGATGATTGAGTTACTAAATAAATATTGTAAGCACATAACTTTATCTCTTTGCGATCTACGCGGCGAGGCTAGCGCCCGTCACAATAAACTGATGTAGAAAGCAAAACAAACAATAACGTGGAAAATCATAAGATCATTGATCAAAGAACCCAAATAGAATTCTGTTTTTCAAACATTATAACATTGTTTCTGCATAAATGTCAATTAAATACAACCCAACACAGGTACGAAAATCCAAATGTAGCCTTAACTTGTATCCTGTTCATTCATGTCCAAGAGGATGCCTGTCATTTGGCGCAGTCGAACAAACATGGCTTTGCTATTTGCATATCAGTGCTTAGTAAACCAATCAAATCATACTTTAACCACTTAACCAATTTCTCTTCAACCGAACAACGTTTGTAACCGTAACTCATTTTACTTAAATTGTTTCGTATGTTATCCACTTTAAGTACAGATTTGTCTGAAATAACCATATATCCCAGTTGTGAATTTGCAGCAAGGTCAATATAGGATTAAACGACCATTTTTTGGCACATTGAATAACGCCCGGAAGGGCTTCATGTTAAATGTTTGCGGACTGATCGGCGTTTACACATGCATGAACGCCAACAAATGGTCGTTAAATCCTTATAATTCCAAATAGTACTTTGAAACGACCCCCATGATGTTTTTTCGTCAATACACATCTTGACTCCACGCAGTGTCAACTGAATGCGCGGATAAATACACACAAAAATAATACCGAATTGAATAGCCAAAACAACACTTGAAAATAATGTTCAGGCCATAACAGGAGCCATATTTGAGCCCTAAAATGTAAGAACATTTCTGCGTAACAGTTATTATTCCATGCCAATCATTTATTCCGTGTAAACAGTAGGCTTGTAAATAGTAATGCAGTTCAAGGTCGCGCTAGATAAACATGTCGGGTTAGCGCGCATCGGGTGAAATTCTCACGTTAAAACGTCGCTGAAGGGAGCTTTCAAGCAGAAACTAGGATAGATAAACTGGTAAACATACCGGATTTCGTATAAATGTGGAATACGTGCTCTTAAGAGAATATTATATATGCTGTTGATAACACGTTTTGTGAAATCGAAAGAAATGGTCGCGAAATCAAATGACTAAGATTAGATTAAATGCTAGCTAAATTACGTAATGTTTGCTTGTTGTCGTACAATATAAATCATGCCAACAACAAATTTCACGTGCTGCCGCTAGCATTAGCTTCATTATTGAACGGACGGATTCTGAATTAACAAAGTAGGACTAGGAATAGGAGGAATAAAATGGAATATTTTAGAATTCTGGACCACTCCGTCTCTTGATTAAATCGTCTGTCATGTGAGTCTTTTTTACATAAATAACGATGTTACTCCTTCTACCTCTTCTACCAGAATTCTACTAATAATACCTCGATCTAAACTTGTTTCTAAAATATGTGGTGTATTTGCAAATAAATACACTATATGTGCATTGCTTGAGAAAATATTGTACCCTACTTGTTCATATTGTTTACCTCAGATTTAGGTCGAACGTAGTCCAGTCAATGAAATTTGGACGTTCATACTTGTGTAAACGCCTTTGATTAGCCAATCAGAATGCACACTTAAGTTACGTCATCAATACAATGAAATGTGGACGTTAATTCATGTGTGAACGCCTCCGATTAGAATGCATGGATTTGCTGAATTTGGAATTATTCATATATTAAAGCAAAGTGAAATTTGCATCCAGACTTATGAGGATTTAAGTTATCAACTGCGGTAGTAGACTAACCCTTATTTTATTGTTATAAGTAAAATATTTAAGGTTACAAAGTTGCAGACAAATTGTTACAAGTGATGTATACATCATTTCGTTATTGCTGCTGATGGAATTGGAATTCCAAACTTGAGCCAAATAAACACGGTGTTATTATATGTGATGTACATACTATTATGTACTGAAGATTTCCAGATGCTACAATTGAATTAATGTCCAAAACTGACCAAATCGTGAGTAATATTATCTTCACGGGGCCATTGACGCTGTTAAAATGAAGTCGAACAGGGAACGACAAAAACGAAGTGAGGTACAGGGGAAGTAGAAAAAAACTTCAAAATTCCTTATCAAAAGGTCATACAAAAATGATGGGCGTAAATTAAGAGTATCACCTCACAAAACAGTCTCGTAATGTGAACTGATTGCATGGAATGGCGTAGTATTGCATTGACAGCAATCAAAAGGGACCCATCTTGATGGACATTTTATATCTGTTATATAGCTGTCCCTTTTGGTTTTGTTAATGTTTCCTTGTATGCATATATTTTCATGTCTCCATATTATTGGGATCGCTATATACTTTATGTGTGGCATTCATGCACGACTTCTTCTTTCATTTTTTCTTTATTTCATAACGAACACATATTGCGTTACGCGGGAAACAACGATTGAACGGCGAATGTATCGTGTGCTGTTACATAATCATGCAATATATAAGATATTTGTATGCGCGGATGTTTACGCTCTAACAGTTACTATTAACGACTAGGCTCTTAAAAGAAATGTTGAGCATTATACCATGAAGCAACAGCCTGAATGAATTCAAAATCAAAGCTGATTTTTGGACGGAGAATGAAGCCTTTTTCGACAAAAACATATCTCTGTTCTAATAATACCACACTAGATTCACCAGTCACCATCACCACAAGGACAATAAATATATTGTATACAAGAATAATGTTCTATTGAAGAAAAGGGTGATGTTATATTCAAGACTTTCAAGTCTATATGAATGTTTAGTTACTCTGAAGTTGACGAACGGTCCTGAAAATAGTAATAATTAGTGCGCGGACCTGTTAAGGAGCATAGTCAAATGCGCAAGCGGTTTTGTTATGTTTTAACGCGAAAAACAATGTTGTGTTTGTTAGTCCTAATTTACACGTAATGCAAACATTTCGTAAAAGTTTTTAGCACAGTTATTGAAACGACATATCAAACTTCATGCTTTGTCATCAATACTCTTTATCCCATTCAGATCTTCACACGTTGATCATTTATGTATCCTAAGTTTAGATTCCCACTTTGCTTTGAATAATGACCCTTTATTAAAAGATTTACACCATTTGACTTTATAACTTAACTGTGAATGAACCTTTTAATAGTCATGAGCAATCATAGGCAAAGAACTTCCTCTTAAGGGAATCTAGTTGATGTTGCAAGGCTTGAAATAATATGAGACCCAGTATCCGATCTGGGGTTACAATGTATCACTGCGTTAGCATTGTGAAAGTAGAATGCGAAGTTAGTGTTTTATAGCACATTCATGTTAGAAGTTCTTTATGATATTATGATAGTCCAGTTTTTTCGGGACTATATTCGACGTTTACGATGACTTATTAGCAATTTTGATATGTACGTCCAGAGCACTGTAAAGTTGTATTTGTGCCTTTCCAATGCAGTAATCCTATATTTAATTATCAATAACGTTTGCGTATTGTGTTAAAATTTGCCTTGTACATCTCTGTATATATTACCTAGTCTCCTTCTGCATTTGGAGTTGATGTGACATCTCTAACCCGACATCTCCGTTAATAATATCTATGGTGGTAACGCGTAAATTAGCAATACGTATGTTCCATGATAGTATTTTCGTTCGTTATTTCGTCAAGCCGTTTTCAGAGAAGAGAAGTATGCCTTGATCCATTGTGCTGATGGATTTATTCCAAACAGCTACAAGAGCATTCTAATTAAATCGTCAATGGAATGGCGTTGTGTGATTGATACCAGAGGCAGTCCGACCATGATTGATCAGTTCACTATTTCTTTTTGTTTCTACGAAATAATTCCAAATAGGAATAGATGTTAATGTGTTTCATATAAATCGGGTTATCATTGTCTTAATATGAATGTTTTGGACCGGTAATGCTGAGAATGATTGAAATTAATAAGTCATTGCCAATGATTGAACAATCATTAAGTGACATTATACCTAATGTTAGGACGAACAAAACAGATAAAATACGTAATTGCCATTACAGGATACTTGACAATGAACATCGTATAATAAACACCCTAAATGACAGTTCCCTGGGTTACTAACATGCCCCGCGTTCAAAAACGGTATTTGCGGCTCACGTTTCGTAACGTTTTCTAAATTGGTTCCCCGTGTGCAGTCAATGTGAAGTAGCAGACAAAGGATACAATACAAAACGTGCGCAATTGTAAGCCGTAACTGAATGCAGGGAAATACTCGCGCCTAATTGAGGGATTCTGAAGTTTGGGGTTCAACATCGCACAATGCGGGATTTGAACCCTCAATAATCGGATCAGGAGTCAGGGACTATATTCCGCCACCATTAAGCCTCCAAATATATTTAAGTTATCTAGTTATTTGTGGAATGTCATTTGATTGTTTGAAAAAAAACACAGATTAGTCCGAGATATTCACATAAACAAAATCGTTTAGATTTGGATTATGACACACTCTTGAAATTGTAGCATCCTAAATTCATGTATAAACTTAAATGAGGAACATCTGTTCCGTTTCCGTTTCAACTTTTGTGACGGAATTAGTTCATATTTTGAATTAAACATGCTATTAATACGTAATATGTGTGTCCTCTTTACAGTTACAATTGTAATTGTTTTGTACGATTTTATGTCTCTCTGTGCTTTTGAAGCGACTACTCGCTTCATGTATGTGGCATTTTTGGCTCGACTTCTATATTCAGTTTTCCAACTAACAGAACGTATTTTCACGTTTCAAATCAATAAAATGTAAATTTCATGTATATATCATATAAACACCACATTTTTTTTTAAATTATGATATAAATGTTTTCTAGTTCACACTTCGAGGTATAAAGCTACATAACGATAATACAATTGGCAATAAAGTTATCATGTTTTGTATAGTATGTCATGTAAAAACTAGCAAATATCATTAGCAAACACGACCACATGTATCACAAATTTCTACATTTATTCAAGCATTAGGTAACCAATATGTTCCTTAGAAATGGTGTGCTGTCAATTGGACCTTGTGTTCGAGTAATGATATTTTTATCGTTTTTCATTTCGTGTACCCCAAACTAATTACGTTAATGTTTGAAACTAATTGAAAACGCTGATTAAAATTAATTGAATGTCATTCTATCATGAACATCCGCAATCATATGCAGACCGTATTCGCTAGTTAATAGATAACTTAATATTTGGTAATACAAACGACCTACAAGAAGCATTCCAAATAGTAAAGCTTTTTGTGCAAGTAATAGGCAATGTGGTTGTGTAGCCTGAATTAATTAATATCTTTATGAATTGCGTTTCTATTCTTTTGACGAAAATCACGTGCGATAAAATTACCGAGTTTAGTCGCTTTAACATTTTTACCTCATTTTCAATAAAAATCCATCCTACAACTCGACGAGGTCACGTGCGTCTTCTGAAAATGTTAAATTCTAACATGCAATGTTTAATATATTAATACAATAAATCACGAATTGCTATTTTTCTGAATAAATGCAATGTCATTTTATCAGCCGTCAACGGCCAAAAGCCATTTCTCCGCTAATATCTTTGTAAATTAAAAATACTTCCACGATACATGCTACCATCAGCCATAGTCTATTTTCCCCTAGTTCAATAAACCAATATATAATAACGCAAAAAAGAAACCATGCACTTTGGTTTACTTTATTAGACAAGTCTTGTAAAATGATATTCCATTTTTTCACCAAAATGTAAGATATTTGTCTACGTACACGATACGTATCCGTCATAATCAAAGATAAAATACGTAAACTTGTTTATTCCACGTTATCTGACTATGGGAACAAAAATGAAATATGCAATTTTAGAACTTTAATTTGGCTGTGTCGTTTCTTGATTTGTTTAGCGTATATGTGTTAAAAAATTGTAATTTTTCAATACCGGTCGAGTTCACCTCTCCTTTGAATCAAAGCAACGATTCTAGACCACACAGTTTAGGCGTAATGTCTACGGCCCCTCGACTAAAATAGATGCCCATGTTTTTTATAGTTAATCTATTTCTTATTTAATTTATTCTCTTGATAAGGTGCTGATAGGTATCATATATCTCAGAAAGAAAAGAAGTTAAACAACAAGCAGTCCAGACGTGAAGTTCCGTGTTGTTACAACGAATCTGAATGCTAATTGATATATATTGCCATGATGGCAGCTCGGTGGTTTGTTTCAGTATTCGGGCTTAAAATCACATAAACAGTCAGGGCCATGTAGTAACTTTTCCAGCAATTACAAATCCCCAGGTGCCCTTTCTAGCATACATACGTGTATAGGTGAGCACCTGGGTAGAACCATCGATCTTGCGAATGCCGGCTAGATACACATGTAGCTGCTTCATACAAGCTCTAACGCCCGTGATAAGGAGCAATCGGTTCGAAGTTAGGAACCATAACTACTCGGTCACGGAGTCCCCTCGGTGTGTTCAGTTTGTGTTACTTGAACATATACATGTATAAAGTCTGTACATATTCTCTGTTATATACATCTTATGCTATTTAATATGTATATAGTGGCATCTTTATAAGCTAATGAATTTATAAAACAAATGCCACATTAAAATAAAATTGCACATGTCTGTGTAATATACGCATTACACGTTTTGCTTTTAAATTGTCGTCTTAAAGACGTACGAATATGATTAGCTTCGATAAGCAACATTTTTATTCGAAACGATACCAAGAAGAAATGATGTTTGTCCTCTAAACATTTGATTCTACCACAACCGTGAGAAGACACATTTTGAACAGCCGTGCATATGTCGAGTCGAATACTATAGGAAACGGTATATTTACAATATGGTTCCATTAAACAGCAATGCAGGTATGTTATTTAAGATCAAAATGTTATTCGGAAGTCGCAATGGTGACGGAAATAATGTATTACCCCCACCCATTATGTTTTTGTATGTTTGCCGAAAGGAATATAATGCAATGAAGTATCAATAAATAAACACTTTCGAAATGTATCTGCAAGGGAGAGTTAGGTAGCACCTATCATGGGGCGTCGGGTTGATTAATTGAAACACATTGCGTGTATGTACAATGAACAATTAATCGGATTAATGAACCGAATACCACCAAGCTAATCGATGTACAAATAAAATAACGTAAGTAGCGGTATGTTTATGACAGTTTTCCACAAACAGCAATTCAGCAATGTTATTTGATAGTGGATTTCAAAGCATGTATTACCCCCACCCCCAACCCTAATATAATACATTTGTGTCAAATACTCATTCACTGCCATGATGTTTTATTTATTTTTTAGATTTTAGGATACCACATTACACGTTTTATCCGAATATAGATGAAATGGCGGTCCGTTCAAGTCTTGAGAAAGCAATGGCGTTATTAAGTATATCGTCGCCCATCAACGAAACACGTACTCTAAAATTGGTATCAGAATTATCCCGCATGTTCGATCTGCTACATTTAGTACTGCTAAATCCGCCTTGTGATGTGACATAAAAAACAACAGATATTTCTGTATCCACTGCTTGACATTTACATTGCTGAAAATAGTCTTTCTAAAGAACGGTGGATACAACATTGAACTTATATATACCTTATATCACACTCTTAGAAAAGGCATTGTAGTAAATGCAGGTCATGAATAATGTTTTAATTGTACGTTAAGTTAGGCCACAGGACGTTAAGTAAAGGTAGTGATTTGTTGAATTCGTGCTTGTGAAAAAAACTAAGACTGGCTGCATATAAATACCCCAAGGTATTATCAAAACTCATTTAACTTAAATTGTTTCGTATGTCATACACTTAAAGCATAGATTTGTCTGAAATAACCATATGCCCCCAGTTGTGAATTTGCAGCCAATTTGTTGTTTAAATAATTTATAGAGAACTTCCAATCCAACAAAGGTCAATCATGTCTTAAAGCAAAGTGAAATTTGCGTCCAGACAAATGGTGCATTAAAGTACTAAACTTCGGTGATAGACAAACCCATATTTGGCGGAATAACGTTATAGGTCTGTTGAAAGGCTTGAGGTTACACAGTTGCAGACAAATCTAGTATATTGGTACAAGTGATGTGTTCAGAAATACATCATTTCCTCATTGCTGCTGATGGAATTGGAATTCCAAACTTGAGCAAAATGAACACGGTGATATTATATGTGCTGTACATATGAACTGAAGATTTCCGGATGCTGCAAATTAAATATAAAATGTCCATAGCTGACCTAATCGAGAGTTAAATTACCTTTCACGGGACCGCTGCCGCTGTGAAAAAGAAGTCGAACAAGAAATATCAAAAACGAAGGGAAGTACAGGGGAAATTAAAAACAAACTTTAAACTACCGCAGCAAAAGGACATACACAACTCTCTCGTATCGTGAAATTCATTTTGTTTAAGAATAAATTTCTTGGAATGATGTAGTATTCACAAACATCTGTAAATTCGCTGTCCTTTTTGATATTGTAAATGTTTGCTTGTATGTATATATTTACATGTATCCATAATATTGGGATCGCTAGATACTTCGTGTGTGGCATTTCCTGTGCGCGACATCTTCGTTCATGTTTTTCTTTATTTCATAATGATACGGGAAAACAACGATTGATCGGCGAATGCATCGTATGCTGTTACATAATCATAATAAATATAAGAGATTTTTATTCACGGATGTTACGCTCTTACAGTTACTCTTTACGGCTAATCTCTTGAAAGAAATGTTGAGCATTGTACCTTGAAGCAACAGTCTTGGTGGGTTCTAAACCAAAGCTGATTTTTTTTAGGGGAATGAAGCCTTTTTCGACAACAACGTGTGTCTCTGTTTTAATTATATCGTAACAGATTCACCAGTCACTATCACCACGAGGACAATAATCATATTATATACACAATAATGTTTTATTGAAGAAAGGTGAATTTCAGGCTTTCAAGATTTTTTAAAATGTTAAATTCTTTATTTGACAAGCGTCGTGAAACTATTGATCATAAGCTCGAGGACCTGTTAATGAGGATAGTGCGCAAGCTGTTTAACTATTGTTAACGCTAATTGCAATGGCGTGTTTGCTAGTCATAAAATGTACATGTTATTGAAACGCATACAAAATATTTAATGCCCTTGTGGTATTGGCACTTTGTTTTACAATACTTTTAAGTTGATAGTTCCACTTTACTTTGATTAATTCCTTCATTTAAATATTTACATCGTTTGTCTTTATAACATAAAAATGAATGTGGCTCTTAATAGACATGAAAAAGCATATGCAAAGAACCTTTAATAAGGGAAAACGTTTACGTGTTACAAGGCTTGAAATGAATAATTTTATGAGACCCAGTATCCGATCTCTGGCTACACTGCATCACTGTGTTAGCACTGAATACAACAGCATCGCGAAAGTAGAATTTGTGTTTTATAGAACATTCGTGTAAAAATTATTTATGATATTGTTACAAGCAGCATATCAATAAAATGATCTAATAGTCCAGTCTTTTCTGGACTATATTAGACTTTTACAATGACGTATTAGCAATTGTAATATGTACTTATATGCACTATAACATTGTAGTTGTGCCTCACAATACTCATATGACGCAATGCTAACTTTCCATTTGATAATATTTATCACTAACCTTTCCAAGGCGGTAATCCTATGTTCAAATAGCAATAACATTGCGTATTGTGTCAAAATTTGCCTTGTACATCTCTGTATATATTACCTATATCTCCTTGTGCATTTGGAGTTTATGTGACATCTCTAGCCCGACATCTTCATTAATATTATCAACGGCGGTAACGCGTAAGTTAGCAATACGCTGTTCCATGATAGTATTATATAGTTCGTTATTTCTTCAAGCCATTTTCTGAGAATAGAAGTATTCCTTGATCCATTGGGCTGATGGACTCATTCCAAACAGTTACAAGTGCATTCTAATTAAATCGTCAATGGATTGGCGTTGTGTTATTGATACCAGAGGCAGTCCGTCCATGATTGATCAGTCCACCGTTTCTTTTTATTTCTACGAAAAAAATCCAAATAGGATAGCTGTTAATGTGTTTCAGATAAATCGGGTTGTCATGTCTTAATATTGAAGTTTTTGACCGGTAATGGTGAGAATAGTGAAGATAATAATTCATTGCCAATGATGGATCAATCATTAAGTGACAATAAACTTAATGTAAGGACATACAAAACTGACAAAATGCTTAAATCGCATTACAGGAAAATGGACAATGAATGCAAACTTCGTGCAGGAAATGTTACAGAGGAAGGGTGGCTTCCTCAGAAGAACGAAGGAACTTGCGACTGTACAAACACTTACTATCAATTAAAAATTATTTGAGAATACCATTAAATAATGTGTTCACTATGTCTATTGACTTATGTTTAACAAACAATGTTTTCACTGGCTTCACCCTTGATGACTGTTTCGTGGGTTACTTACCAGTATTAGCCATGCTTTTGAAGTGACGCCTCGGTACATGTATGTGGCATTTTCGGCTCGACTTCTTCTTTTTATTTTTCCAACTAAAAGGACGTATCGTGAAGTTTCAAATAGTACTGTTTAAATAACAATTATCTAATTCACATAGTACGTACACCAATTTCAGAAAGATATTCCTTTGAAATTATAATTAATATGTTTCCTAGTTCACTATTCGAGGTATAAGCACGGTTATATGATTGGCAATATATTTATCATGTTTGTATTTTATGTCATGTAAAAACTAGCGAATATCATCAGCAAACAAGATCACATGGACCAAAAATGTCAACATTGATTCAAGCATTAAGTAATCAATATGTTCCTTAGAAATGGTGTGCTGTCATTCGGACCTTGTGATTGTATGGTGTGTTTCGAATAACATAATGACATTTTTTATCGTTTTTCATTTCAGGTACCTTAAACTAATTACATTAATACTTGAAACTAATTGAAAACGCTGATTACAATTAATTTGATGCTATTCTATCATGAACATCCGCAATCATGTGTAGACCGTATTCGTTAGTTAATTGATTGCTTCATTTTGGGATTGTAATACAAACGACATTCAAGAAACATTCCAAATAATTAAGCTTTTTGTGCAAGTAATAGAGAATGTGGCTGTGTAGCATGAATTAATATCTTTATGAATTGCGTTTGCTGAACTTTTGACGGAACTCACGTGCGATAAAAATACCGAGTTTAATCGCTTGAACATTTTACCTTATTCGCAATAATCATCCATTCTGCAACTCCACCAGGTCACGTGCTTCTGAAAATGTTAAATGCTACAATACAACCTTAAATTTATTAATACACTAAATCAAAAATTGCGATTGCTTGATAAATGCAATGAAATTTTATCAGCCGACAACGGCACAAAGCCATTTCTCCACTGATAGCTTTGTAAATTAATATTACTTCCACGATACTAGCAGCCATATCCTATTTTTCCCTAGTTCAATAAATAAATATTTAATGGCGTAAAAAAACCCTGTGCAATCGGATTTACTTTTTTTTCAGGCAAAATGATAATCAATTGTGTAATCAAAATGTAAGATATTTTTCTACCTACACGATATAGTGAGTTCCATTATAACCAAAGATAAAATTCGTTAACTGACTTAGGGATCAAAACTGAAATTTGCAATTTAAGAACTGAGATTTGCTTGTTTTATTTTCTTGATTTGTTTACTGTAAATGTGTTTGAATTTCGGTAATTAAGTCATTGTCGGTCGCGTTCACCTCTTCTTTGAATCATAGCAACGATTCCCGACGTGACATTCCACTCTTGGACAGGGGCAATAGTAAGGTCACTAATGTTGTTAATAGCATTATTTTCTTGCAGTTATTCCTAGTAGTTATAAAATATAGGAAATGTAAAGGTACACATTAAAATGGTATGGTATATAATCTACGAAACAGATCAACAATTCTGCGATAAGGACTATTCACGATTTTACATAGAGGTCAGTTGACCTTACAAGTTTTCCTGGAATTTAATGTCAACTAGCATTGACTTGCCCTACCGCATGCAGCTAACAACTCCACATAAATTAGAGGGAAGTGGAGGACAAATGACCGTAGCCATATGTCACGGAATGGGCATGACCGTTATACCCGGAACTCAAAACCGGACATCCTGGGTGACGATTTGTTAACCGAGCCATCAACGATTCTCATTGGACATATTCCTTGTGCTCTTCTGTATTAGTAAAATGAAACTATAACCTCATTTTGGTAAAACATAGTTTATCAATTACATCAACATATTTACGCTATATATACATTATACGATGTTCACTCTTTTGGATAAATAGAGAACAACAAAGTTTGTTTCGTAGAATTCGTTTCTTTGTCATGAAAGAGAGATCAAATTGGTGCAGAGAACGTTACATACACAAGAAATGCATGTCCACACAGTTTCCCGGGAAAAAATAAAATTATACAAAACATAAGGGAGGTAAACATGCAATTTAGTGGACAACATGAGGGAAATTGAAAGGGTAGAATACATCACGTAACAAGCAAAGAAAGTCAATAAAATACCGAGGGGGTTTTATGAAGTGAAAGAACTGCACATGGAGAAAGTTGACCTAACATACATAATAATCACACAGGGATTTGCAGCATTGAACGTGTCAGAATAATACTGAATACATCAAGGTGCAACATGTCTCCTGTACTGTACCGTGTTAATCAGACCAGAATGACCAACGTGTATAAATTACGCTGTAACAATCAGCTGAAAAGACTCGAAGTACGCAACCTAATAAAACGAATTGCGCGAAAAACATTCGGTAATGGGTTTGGTATCCTCGACTTCTAAATTCATTTTTGATGTCAAGTGTGTATTTACTCGAGTAGTGTTATCATTGTAAACATAAGTACGGATTTGCAAGCATTAGGAACGTGTTTCAAATATAGGCGAATGAATGTCTAACGCACTGCTGGCAAAATCAATGAAAAATCGCTGAGCTGATTTACATTAAAGAAAACATACTGATAAGACTTGAATGGAATTGTTGTTTACGACAAAATATATACAAAACAAGAAATATCTTGAAAAAGATGGTCGGCACAATTTGAAGGTTAATATTTGTTGTGCAACATAAAAAATGCCGAGGTGTTACGTTTGTTGGTCACTCAAGATCTAAAATGGATTTTGGTAAATTCGTCGAAATTCAGTGGATTTCGGTAAGGTAACGTACACTTTATCGAAAGGTTAACTAATCCACGTCAAGGTTCGGTTTAAGAGAACGTGCCTTGGTGGTTAAAGTAAGATTTGATTGGTTTACACAACACTGATATGCAAATAGCAAAACCATGTTAGTACAGCTGCGCCGAAAAATAAGGATTCCAATTTTATCATGTCTGCTTATCATATTGTGTTAACAACCATCACCAACACAGTAGGCCTAGTCGTAAATCGATGGATTATGGAAGCGATATAATAAAAGGTTGATTTTATCTTTGATATTATTGTGATAAATCTTGGATTATGTTTTTCTATCAGGATATACGAAACATGCTACATTACGCCCACATGTAAATTGTTCGTTAAAATACCATGTGTTTCTGCAGAAAATTGCGTTTGAATAATTGTAACTAATATATTTCCATTTGTAATTCATAGAGGCATATATTGGCATATATATTTGTGACTCCCTCATATCGACTGTACCATGACCACAAAAGGGATTCACTCTGGACAAAAATGATTCAAGATTTATTGACCAACAGTGTACAAATAAGGTATGATAACAGCCTTTGACGAAGATATGAACAAGAATGACGATAATTAATTATTACATTATGTATGTATATTTAATCAACACGATAACATATCACAAAAATTCATGTATTTAGATGAAGCGTTCTGATTACCTTAATGGTAATTTAATTTTTCATAATATACGTGAAGGGTAATAGCCAAATTGTTGCTTAGGTATATTGTATATCACTTTAAGACATGTTCCAGTTCGTAACCACGCTATTTTTGTGGATTTACTGCGCGATTCTCCATCCCACTTTTTCGAAACAAATACAAACACAGCACACAGTATTGTATTATAATTAGTGTCCGCGCTTCATAACTGCGCATCGTTAGATTTATTATTGTAGATGACTATACGTAGTGTAAACACACTACGGGTGACAAACATAACTTCAATACACCGCTTTTCTGTCAAAATATTAATGAGATGCATCATGCGCCCGTTGACTAGGTCTTGCACATAGTGTGTTTTGACCCGTAGTAATTTATCATCATGCTCTTTACAATCTAGGATTATCTTTAAAAAGCAGAATAAGAGATATTCTCACCATTAAATTTAATTCATTATGAGCATTGTTTGATGGATCGATGTCAACAAACGGTGTGTTTTAAAGATGAACATTTTCGATTTCACATTTCTCTTTCTGTTTTCTGTGGTTCTTTTCATATCTGACAGTCCCTAGTTATTTATCGATCTGTTCAAGTTCATCTGTCACAGACTTGCATAATATTACTGTATACCAATCAGTCTAGGACAGATATTAAAGAATTTCATGACACTGCAAAACATTTGTCGAGATTTCATGATTATTAATGTATGGTAATTTGGTTTTATTTTACAATTGTCATTTATGTCGTTCATTACAGTCACTCGTCTCATCATACCAAGGTGTAATAATAATTGAGCTACGCGTCTTAGTTCTGGTAACAAAACGCGCATACGAATGCGTAAATTTACCGGTTCTCTACGCCGTATCCTGATAGTGTTGAATCTGATCAATTTAGAAATACATTTTCAACAGAATCATACTTAGAAATGCCAATTTCGCCTTTAAAACATGGAAATAACACGCTTCATTTTCAGGATACTTAACGTCTAACACCAATAGTGGATTTTGGAATCTCTGTTATTAATTCAATTCATTTAAATATAGACATTTCGACAGTAAAAGTTCCGCCAACGGATTACCTTTATTGTTAGCTGGGAAGTGACATCCCGACTTACAATGGATTGTCTATGTCGTATTCTAACAAGCCCGTATACTCACAAAGAATACTGCAACGGAGACCTTTTGTTTTTTTAGATGATTGTTATGATTAAAGCATAACATTCCCTGAAGTTTTCAATGATGTGGTTCAATTTCCGGCATTTTGCAGGTACATAATCGAGAACTTATGCCTGGAAGTATCTAAATATATCTGGGCACAGAATTAAAACTTATACTTACACTCAGCACTAACATTACATATGAGTCTGATAACGTACACTTGAGTTTGTAAAATGAAGGAAAATATCAAATGACTACTGAATATTATTTCGGTCCATTTTCTTTGAGATTTAGTGTCATTATTAGTTATGGGAGCAACTATTGGGTTTTAGTGCCACACTCCACTATCAGACTCATCTTCGTAGTTTCTTCTATAGTATACATTATTTATACATATAAATAAGCAAGTATTTTTTCCCCGGAGAATGAAACGTCTACTTTTAACTTTACAGACATCTTGAATCCAGAAATGAACAAGACGAGCAGAATACCATCACGGTAAAGACGAATTCGCATTATCACTTAATCAAGATTTGCGTGCATGTTATATAACAAAATATTGCTAGATATTAATTGTATCATGTATCAACATTATTCGCTAATTTAATTTAGCAAAAACAAACCATATGTCTAAAGAGACCATACTGGCACAGCAGTACATGCTTAACAAGTTAAAATACATGTTGTATCCACAATAGGTTCGAACGAGTAGCATATGATTGGACATTGTTGTTCTAATCCTGGAGGCGATAGAGCGCTCTTCACTACAATTCATTCCAATAAAAGTGTGCATTGGAAACAGGCGACACCACGATAGTTCATTTATGTGTTTTTAAGTAAATGTTTTTGCACACCGATTAATTAGAAACGGTAGCACAATCTTAGCCGACGCTTTTTTACTTTGTTTAGTTTTTTATCAATTGAATAGTATTCATTTGATATTGTTGTCTTTGTAGTCCAACTTTATGTCCTATGCTACCAAAAGTACACATTACTAGTCATTGTTTTAGTTTGATTTAGTTCCTTTTGTTTTATAATAAATTGTCTGGCATGATTTCATGCCAGGCCTTTTTCAACTTACACTGTGTTGGTTGTCCTTTTGTTGCATGACATAAATGGAACTGCAGAGGCAGAGAGGCGCAAATATAAATATAGAGGATTTTTGCTGAATTCGATGGAAGATCGAATTTTATTCCACGAGTGGTCAAACGAAATATACTTTTCTTTTGACCACAACTGAACTAAAATTCGATCTTCCATCGAAATCAACAAACATTCTTTTTATTCTATGTTTGTTTAAGGATTGAAACATTATTTTAACCAATAACTACTCGAGCGTCTCATTTACTACCCTGTGCGGTACCTCTCCGATGCCTTTTAACACAATATCGATTTTTCATCAACCGCTGACAAAATAGTGTGAACTTTTACCAATTTATTCAAGAACACAGCAATGAAAATTCGATTAAAAACAATTTGATATGAAATAGTGTGACAATCAAATCATTTGTTCTCATGAAATTATAAATAAAAAAATATTTTCTAGAAATTATTCAACAAATTATGGCGTAGCAATTTGCATATGTTCATCGATATTGATCGAAGCGAGATGCCATGTTGGGAATGCAAGTGACAACACGTAAAAAATATGGAAATTACTTGTTAACAAACTTAATAACTTTGAAATTTGGAGAACGTTTTTAAACAGTCTGTTTTGCACAGGATTATCAGTCACTGTAACTGTCAGAGATGACACAACTCTCTTGAATGGTCAGGCGAGAGGGGTTTCTTCGCGTGGCTACGCTTCATAAGATTGCCTCAGGTTTTGTACATTCGAATTGTTTACCATTTGGGAGAGTCCCATTGATCTAGATTCCGTGCGGTTGAAGTTAAAATTGACGTTTCCATGAAAATACCTGATACCATGTTAGCTATATTGTTAAATGGTGCAAACGAAAAATAAAGTATCCCGACGTCGTTAGTTTCCGACGGTACAGGCAAAATCAAATCAAAATAGCCGCATGGCAAGATATCGCTATGTAAATAAATATATATAAAGAACATTCATTTGTTCGAAATTATGTATAATACAAGCGGAAAACAACCGCATCTTACTTCGAAATGTCAACAAATATACCGGATGATGATGTCATGGTTTTCTAGTACATGTACAAAAGGGAGGTTATTTTGTGTTGTATTATCATTTCAATACAATGAGAAGCAATTCAATTTAGTTTCTACACAATAATTTCCATTTTGGGGTTACCAGTGGGGTAAAAAATAGTCCCAAAAATCGGAACAGTGAGAAATATCAAAATGATATTTTCACTATTTGAAACAGTGAAAATACGATTGTTATTACATTGATAAATCTCTATAAACCACTGGAACGCATATAATAAATTGTATTATAAATCAAACCAATAACATCTCAGTAGCGGGTTTTGCATACGTCGGTTAATTAAATGAATTACTATTACGAGTACATGTGTAGTTTTCAAATCCGTATTTTATTTATGAGTTATGCAGATAAAGATGAATTGAATGTGGTATTACAGGTAAATATTATCAGAATGTTTCCTGAGTTTTGTAAAGGGAAAATATGCGTTCATCGGGAATATATTTTCTTTTGGAAATAGTTCGCAATTATCTACGTGTCATCATAGATATTGCACTTAGATACATTGTATGGAATAAAATTGTACCTAAATATGTATGTTCCATTAAATTTCATAAAAATAATATACATTTTAATTCACGCAAATTTACATGACAACATACTTACTTATACAACCTACAATACATGTATTTTGCATAGCAACCATAACAATTTGATATGTATAGCAAGCTTCAGGCTATTTTATAATAAAATGTTCCCCAAAAATTTCACGACATTTTATTGTACTTAGTACTAATATTCATTAATTAATCTATGTACTTTTTATATTGTACAATTCAATCCGAATTATAAAAGATCTAACAACAGTATTTGCAACATGTATACAAGAGTAAAGGTAAATCTCATTAAACATTTATGACATTGCTTATTTCACACTGAAAAATCAGAGATTCCATGAAGTGTAATGTAAAGAAATACTGTTCAACTCACTCTAACCTTTCAACAAAATCATAGTTCAAACTGTTATTCGGTTTATTTATACATAAAACTATAACGCACAAACATTATAACAACAATTTACATTCATGTGCTGGTATACTTAATCTAAACATAGCAAGCAAATTGTTCATTTACATTTTTTCTAGGACATTTTGATTCAATTTTAGTTTTATGATATATATAATTTTGAAATATCACACAAATGACAACAACAATATACTATTATGATAATTCTAAACACCCTTTAACACGTGTTCACCATGTGTATTCTACATAAATCATGAATCCAAGAAGCATTTAGGTTATGACAACATTTGAGTAATGTGTTTTGGACAATTGTGCTTAGGGCACACAAGGTCCTTTGCATCTTCAATTCGAACAAACTCCCTTATATTGCCTGTATGGGTCCAAGACATGAGGAATAACTTCAAGTATGAATCATGTTATATCACCAGGAGAGCACTTAAGTAACCGGAATTTCTTTCTGTCAGACATAAAGCATTCTTTGTAGGTTACCCACACCTGGTTCCAGGGCATTAATATAGAAATTATGGTAATTTATTACATTAAATTTGATCAAAGTTGCAAAAACATTACCAACAATCTACACAATGACAATAACAGTACAGGTTTATTACTATCAGAAACAAGTAGTGGTAGATTGTGACCACCTGTTGAAGACAACAAAAAGGTCGCTGGAACTCTTTGACTTGACTCTGCAGCAGATTCCCTCCGTTTAATTTTCCAGAGACCAAAGTGCCAATGTGGAGCAAACTTTGTGTGTTCGACAACCATGGTTGATATCTCAACAGTTGTGTGGAGCCCTTTAACTTAACATCAATCATAACAATGATATGTCCATGTAATTCATCCATTGTTCTTAAAGATGAATTTATCATGAAAAATACTACATAATGACATCATTTCTACTTTCAGTTATAAAATAACAAACTTGACAATATACTCGTATACAAAAATACTAGATACCTGTTAGAAAGCAATAAGTCACACCATGATCGGGTGTGTTTTTGTTCTCACCACATGTAATGTTATAGTGTACCTTGCGGAAACAAATAAAATAAAAGTCTACACCTGTTGATTTATTAGGGTTTAATGTATCAATAATCTTCTTTACTTCGTACGCAGATATATATTCAATATCAAAGAAAGACTGTTTTAGTTTATTGTCAAGCGTTTGTTTTAGTTTAAAAAAGTTTTCAGGAACAAGCGCTGATTTTGTAATCAATGTTGAGATATTAATGAAATGTTCATTTAAGGCATTTAGTATAGGAGTGTGTTCTTCTACAGTCCCATTACCCACTAAGAGTTTAGACGGGATCAAAATAGTATTGTCAGAATACCCGTTTGTAGATATGTCTTTTATATTCTTCCATAAACAACGAGTATAAACTTTTTTGATAGCATCATTATAGAAATTTATTTACTTTTCCTGATCAAAGATGTTACTCTATTTCTCTGCGTTTTGAAGTCATCAAATGCTCATTCTCTATGTAGTTTGTTACGTGATTGGCGCTTTTCTTGTATCGGCGCATGTTTATTTAAAACAGTATTTATAGTATCATAAAATAATTGCAGTGAGTTGTTAGGATCACTGAAATGTTCAATATTATCTAGCCCAGCATGAAATACATCGTTTTGAAATAAAGATTCATTAAATGTTTTGAAACATCTATATTTCATTGATTTATGGCAATGTTTAAGACAGCATTTATTTGGCAATGTGCGCGTGAAACAAACAGGAAAATGATCACTTAAAATGGTATTTAAAACGAAATAGAAATACAGTCGTCTCTCGTTATGTCGAATTTTTCGGAACCGTAGAAAATAGTTCGTCTTAACGAAAATTCGACATAAACGTCGGGAGAGACAAGTTTGCGAAAGTTGCTTAAATCGCACTTTGTGTACTTCTCATTTAGAAAGGTGTGTTATATAATATATATGTATATGTTGCCTCTTTTAATTCAAACATGATATGGTGCAATAATCTGAAATTATCTAGAAGGAGATTCTTTAAGTATCAGTTTTATGGAGGGGTTTGACAAGAATCTTAAATCGGAGCTCAGATGCCGAAAGATGTCATTTTGACAAACGGCCGTCGACAATAACGTGAAGTTTTGTTCCCGTTTAATAGTGATGATCAAAAAGATTATTTTTCACAACTTTCTCTTTGAACTCCCAAATTACGTTATCTAAGACAAAAACATGTACATGATAAGTTACACAGCCTCTATGTAGTCTGATTACAGTCCTTTCCCATTGTATTATGTTGTTATGACAATGAACTTTGTGAGTTTTTGTCAATAAAACTTTGAACTTGAACTTGAAAGAAGGATAAAATCGGGACTTTTGAAAAACTTCGAGGTAACGGAAAATTCGTCTTAAGCGAGTTCGTCATAACGTCTATTAACATGAAAACTAAAACAAAAATACGGCTGTACCCAATGAATATTAAGACCTTTTCAAATCCCAGTAAGCCATCAGATAGTTAAATAATAAAGGTTACCGTTTGCCTATCCGCCTTGTGTCTGTCATTTAAGGATAGGAATCTGAGGTTAATGTGATCACAAATGAGGTACATAGGCAGTCAAAAATGACTGGCGCTTAATGAGTTGATATTTCACTACATGGCTTGCCATAGTGGTTGCAATCTTGGGGGTCATTCCTAAACTTTGCTATGCAGTTGCATTCCAATTTGTCAGCTGGACTAGCATCTACATAATCTGATACTAGCTTTTCAATATCAGAACTTGACTCAAATATAGAATCATACTCTCAATTACTTGAACTTGAAGTTCCGCTACTATATACACCAAGCAGACTGTCAAGACTGACAATGTTACGGTTGTTTTGTCTTGTTGAGAAAGCGGGAAACTCCAACGTTGAACATTCTGCAGCTCCGTGAATTCAGAATCAGGAATCTGAGATATTGTGTACGGAATGGTACTCCCTTGACTACATTTCAAAACAAATTCAAATTTAAGGCGGTTACCAAGTTGGTATCTAATGTAAACAAAAACATAAACATGGCGATCTTGGCACTTCCGGGTTAAATGTGCACCCGAAAGCACATACATTTCGTAAATCAGACAAAATAAAAAAGTTTAAACGATATATTACTTACAAAATGATGTTTGTTGATACTGTCGTATATATTTCTTTTGTTGACATACGCGAAACGTGGCGATCGTATCCAACGTGAAACTGCTCAGGGTAGATCACCACAACTGAATATCGTTTCCGTATGCTCTCACGAAACTATCGAATTGGTGTAACAGTGTGTTTATCAACACTCGTCCTACACTATCAGAATATATATATCTGCGCCACTAGCCCAAATATCGCAGTCGCAGCCACATATATATAATGAGGAAAGAAAACGATTATAAAACAAGAGATCATATGTTGGCACTGAATCGCTCATCTGAGGCAACTGAATAATATCACTGCTCATATACGTGGAGGACTGAAATATAATTTATTTGAAGGATATTTTGTCCTAGTCTTTCGAAAATAATACTGTCCGACTTCTTCTTTCGTTAAACCGGAATTGCCCCCCAACCACATGTGCACAAAAGAAGGGAGGTAAATCATGTACAAACAAAGTATTGATATAAAATATACACTATTAATAAAAAGGCATTGTGTTTTACCTACGTCCGTCCATCTATACTGCGGTTAGTAAAAATTTTCACCGGCTGGTCGAGAAATTATCTCACTTGTAGTGTAAAACATTTTTTAATAGCATGAAATGTCAATAGTAAGTATGTCATTGTGTTGGTGTTGCTGTTTGTAAATCGTATAACCGGTTTGCATATGTTTAGAATGTCACCCAACGAGTCTTCAGTTCACCTTCACATAATCAAATATCACTTTTTCACACGCAGTGTCATCCAGAAAAAAACAGGAAATTGGACATTTTGTTGGTATAGATCAATCGTTACCCCTCGTAATATCACAGCATATTGTTAAACTCCACAAATTGGTTTCAGACGAAAGTATCGCTAAACGAAGCTTCAAGCAGAGTTTTATAAAATATTGCCCCGTGGTTTCAGCGGAGATGTTTTTAAACGCTTGTTGACGGTCGTACGCGTACGACGGACGAAACAGATAAATCTCATGCATAACAAATTAACAAACAAGTTAACACTGCTTGCGTGAAAATCGCAGTAACACATTGCAAGGTCAGTGGTAAACACTGTTTCAGTTGTAAGTGTGTTGTGGACAAAATGCCAATATAAGACATTGAAAACAGTTTATGTATCGAGACTTTTAAAGGTGGAAATTTTATTATCGGTTCTACTATTTTAATGTTCATTTTTTGTATAGGTAATGAGCATGTTTCATACACACTGCTCCATGCTTATAGTTCTAAAATGAACCATACAACTCCCTCAAGCATTATGTTTTAATTATCGTTCATTTAATGGTTTCAATCCTATACCATGTACCTCTTTATCACGATAATATCAATTTCAAATTTACATAAGTTTGCATTTGGTCTACAACACATTAATATTCTTATACCATATCGTAATTACTTCAATTGATATATTATGATATCGAAATTAATGATGTTTTAAGTCGAAATTCCAAGTAAGTCGACCATTGTTTTAGACTTGGTTTGATTAATGTTTGAAATAATCTCAGGTTTGGTGTTTGTATTAGACCTCTATGATGTAATAGAACTTTATGAGTTTATCTACGCATTATTTTAGAATATTCAAAGTTATATGGTCATTTGATGATAAACTACTGTTTCTTTATCAAAACAGAATAACTATCATCTTGCAGTTAAGAAACACAATCTTGTTTATGTGTCTTCATTCTTAGCGATGTAGTTTCATTTCCATTTTATCAAGGAAACCATATTGTGCTCGTAAATAATGTGGTTTGAATTATTTGTTGAAATAACATGTGACTGACTGAATGTTGAAAAGGCAATACGTTTTGTGTGAATACTTTTGTGAAGAAATGAATACATATTTTGAATTATACATGCTATTAATACGTTATACATGTGTCCTGTTTTACAGTTGCCATTGTGTTTCGTTTGTATTTTATATCTCTCCGTGCTTTTGAAGTGACTCCTCGCTACATGTATTAACTATCTAACAAAGCCTATATCGTATTGTACACCATAGTCGTTTATATGATATTAGTTAACACCTTTTCCATACTTCGATGTATAAAGCTACATCACTTTAATACGATTGGCAATAGAGTTATCATTTTGTATTTCATGTCATGTAAAAGCTAGCGAATATCATTAGCAAACACGACCACATGGATGAAACATTTCTACATTTATTAAAGCATTAAGTAATCAATATTTTCCTTAGAATTTGTGCGCTGTCTTTGGACCTTGTGATTTTATTGTTTGTTTCGAGTAACATAATGGCATTTTTTATCGTTTTTCATTTCGAGTACCTCAAACTAATTACGGTATTGTTTGCAACTAATTGAAAATGCTGATTACAATTAATTGAATGTTATTGTATCATGAAAATCCGCATTCATGTGTAAACCGTATTCGCTAGTTGATTGATTGCTTCATTTTCGGGGTATTGTGATACCAACGACCTTCAAGAAACATTCCAAATAGAGTTTTGTGCAAGTAATAGAGAATGTGGTTTTGTAGCATGAATTAATATCTTTATTAATTGCGGTTACTGGTCTTTTGACGAAAATCACGTGAGAAAAAATTACCGAGTTAAGTCGCTTTAACAGTTTTACCTCATTTACAACAATAATCCATTCTGCAACTCGACGAGGTCACGTGCATCTTCTGAAAGTGTTAAATTCTACAATGCAACGTTTAATTTATTAATACAATAACTCACGAATTGCTATTCTTCTTAATAAATACAATGTCATTTTATCAGCCGTCAACGACCATAAGCCATTTCTCTACTAATATCTTTGTGAATGAATAATACTTCCACGATACATGCTACCGGCAGCCATATCCAACTTTTCCCTAGTTAAAAAAAACGATATTTAATGACGCAAAAAAGAAGCTGTGCACTTGGTTTACACTAGAGTTACAGTTGTTAAAGTTTTTTTTAGTGTATACATATGTTTTTCATGGTAGGAGAGTTTCGTTAGGATTCATACAACGGCTGTAATCTAAATTTTCTATGTCTACTGGTCAATATTTCAAGAAACAAGTTGTCATTAACTGACCATCTCACTGTTCATTTACAACGTTCTCAATTAAATAACTACCAACTGTTACCAATATATGTCAACAAATATTCTTATTACAATATGTTTCGTTAAAACATACATGTATATATGCAAATGATTATGTGAGAAAACAAAGCAAACCCATTTTTCAAGACAAAATAGTGATGGAAAATGAAGCAGAAAGAAAAAACAAAATATCGTTCATCAATTTAAACTAATATCGAGTGGGTGATAATCGCTGTTTTCGGAAAATTAGAAAATAATAATTATGCTGTATCAGAACTAAGTAAAAAAATCACAGTTTTTGAGATTTGTCAACTGAATTATCTCCATTTGTCAAGTAAATTATAACACAAACACAATAAAACGACATGGTATATCAACTACGAAACAGATCAACAATTCTGCGATTTTGACATTTTCGCGGTTACATATAGAGGTCAGTTGACCTATCCAGATTTCCTGGAAGTAAATGTCAACTAGTATTGAATTGCCATTCCGCAAGAAGCAGACAACTCCACATACATCAAAGGGAGTTGGAGGATAAATGACCATACCCATATGTCACGGAATGGACATGACCGTCCTCGCCCGGAAATCTAATCCGGACCTCATGTGTGCCAGTTTGATTAACCGGGACATCAAATATTTAATTGGACATATCCTTATGCTCTTCTGTATTAGAAAAACTAAACTACAATTTCATTTTTGTAAAAAATGGTTTATCAATTATAGCAACATATTTACGCTATACTTTGTACAATGTTCACTCTTTTGAAAAAACAAAGAACAACATTTAAGTTTTTTTCATAGAAAGTTTTCCTTTGTCATGAAAGAGATCAAATTGTTACATGGAACCTCACATACATATGACAATGCCTTCGCACAAAGATTCCGAGAAAACAACAGTTTACAAAACATTAGGCACTGTGGAGGTAAACGTGCATGGGAACAGGGGCGCAAGGAATGGTCTTGGTGACCATAAAAACAACTAAGGACAATTTAGGGGACAACATCAGGAAAAAATCAATGGATGGAATACATCACGTAAAATGCCAAGAAAGTCAGTTAAAAAAGGCTGAGGGGGATGATATCAAGTAAAATAATTGCACATGGGGAAAGGGAACTTTATATACAAAATAACCACATAGCGATATAAAGCCTTAAAAGTGTCAGTAAAATACTGACTACATTCACAGGTGTCACATGTGTCAGGTGTACTCTATTTTGTTAACACACAGGTGTCCTGTACTGTACTGTGGTAATCGCGTCGAAATGGCCAACGTGTATAAATTGCGCTGTAACAATCAGCTGAAAAGACTCGAAGGACGCAACCCAATACAATGTCTTCAAATGAGTTTGGTTTCCTTTTTCGCCTTCTAACTTCACGTTTGATGTTAAATGCGCTGTTGTCGGGTCTGTTTGATCAATTAACATTTTTCAAATTTATAATATCATGCATGATTTGCAGTAATATCTCGCTTATAATTAAGCATATTTCATGTGTAAGTCTGTACCATTTACACCGCTGATTCTTCGTGAATTTAATGTCTACGAACATGCGTATTAACTCGAGCTGTTTTATCATTGTAGACATTAATAAGGCGTTACAAGGTATTTGAACTGTGTTTCAAATAAAAACTTATTAATGGTTAACGGACTTCTGGTATATTCCATGAAAAATCGCTCAGCAGATTTTATATTATAGAAAACACACTGATAAGACTAGAAGGGGATTTTTGTTTACGACGAAATACAAAACAACATATGGATTCAAAATTTATCATGTCTGCTTATCATACTGTGCATACAGCCATCACCATCACTCTAGTCGTAAATCTAGGAATTATGGAAACGATAAAATGAAATGTTGATTTTATCATTGATTTTATTTTTATAAATCTTGGACAATATGTTTCTATCACGATTTACGCAATATGCTACATTACGCGCACATGTGAATTATCCGTGAAGCGTCCTGATTACCTTACTCTTTTTTCATAATACACGTGAAGGGTAATAGCCAAATTGTTGCTTAGGTAGATCTATATTGTATATCACTTTTTGACATGTTCCAGTTCGTAACTAAGCTATTTTTGTGGATTTACTGCGTGATTTTCCATCCCACTTTTTAGAAACAAATACAAACATAGCACACAATATATGCGAAAACTGCATTATTGTGCGCGCTTCATAACTGTGCATCGTTAGATTTATTATTGTAGATGACTATACGTAGTGTAAACACACTACGGGCGACGCACATAACTTCATTACACCGCTTTTCTGTCAAAATATTAATGAGATGCATCATGCGCCCGTTGACTAGGTCTTGCACATAGTGCGTTTTGACCCGTAGTAATTTATCATCATGCTCTTTACAATCTAGGATTATCTTTAAAAAGCAGAATAAGAGATATTCACACCATTATATTTCATTCATTATGAGCATTGTTTGATGGATTGATGTTAGCAAAAGGTGTGTTTTATAAATGAAAATTTTCGATTACACATTTTTCTTTCTATTGTCTGTGGTTCTTTTCATATCTGACAGCTCCTAGTTACTTGCATAATATTACTGCTTGCCAATCAGTCTAGGACAGATATTAAAGAATTTCATGACACTGCAAAACATATGTCGAGATTTCATGATGTGTAATACATGGTAATTGTGTTGGATTTAACAATTGTCATTCATTTCGTTATATACAGTCAACGCACAGACTGTCGTTTCATCGAAACTAGGTGTAATATTGACTGAGCTACGCGTCTTAGAATCTGGAAACAAAACGCGCATAAGAATCTGTACATAGCATGCTTCAGTTTCAGGATACAGGCAAAAGTCAAACACAAATAGTGGATTTTGAACTTCAATTCATTAAATATAGACATTTAACAGACAACATTCCGCAAACGGATTACCTTTATTATTTGCAGAGAAGTGACATCCTTACTTTCAATCTGATTGTCTATTGTCGTAGTGTATCCAGCCCGTTTACGCAAATAGGACACTTCTACTGAGACCTTTGTAGTTTGAGAGTATTTTTATATGCAGCGTTGCGATGTTTAAAACGATACATTTTCATCCCTGAAGTTTTAAATGCTGTTGTTCAAATTTCCGGTTATTTGCAGGCACAATGTCTTGAATTTATGCCTGGAAGTGTCTAAATATATCTCGGCGCAGGATTACAACTTATACTTACACTCAGCACTCAAATTACATAATTTACTCGTATGAGTCTGATAATGGACACGTGAGTGTGGAAAATGAAGGAAAATATCAAATGATTGCTGAATATTATTTTCGGTCCATTTTGTTTGAGATTTTATTGTCATTATCGCTAAGAAAATGGACGTTGATGAACATTAAGCACTCATTGTCATATACTTATCACACTAAATATGAGTCACTTCCAAGCTCATGAGAGTAAATTTTGTGATTCGAGTGCTGAATGTGAGTATCCGTTATAATCACTGACCTGATCCCGGTAAATTTACTATTGCACTTTTACTGAATTTCACAATCATGCAAAAACACGAATTCCAGTCGCTCATTTTACAGGAGATTGTCTCACATTCTAAATTCCTTCAGTAGTATACATAATTTATTTATACCTATATAATCAAGTAATTTTTTCTCGTAGAAAACGTCAAATTTTAAACCAGTTATTCACTTAACTTTAACTTTACTTTTTGCAGATATCATGAATGCGGAAATGAGGAAGACGGACAGAAAACCTTCCTGGTAAAGGCGAATCTGCATTATCACATAATCAAGACGTGCGAGCATGTTGTATAACAAAATCTTGCTAGATATGAATTGTATAATATATCAACATTATTCGCTAATTTAGTTCAGCAATATCAAACATTGTGTCTAAAGATACCATTCTGGCACAACAGTACATGCTTAACAAGCTATAATGGAGGTTGTATCTATCATAGGTTCGAACTAATAGCATATGAATAAACATTATTGTTCTGATCCTGAAGTCGAAAGAGCGCTCTCCACTACAATTCATCTCAATATAAATGATGCAGTGGCAATCAGGCGACACCAAGATAATTCATTTATTTGTTTTATAGTAAACACAAGAATTGTATTTTCTTTATTTGCAAACCGAATCATAAGAAGCGGTATCACAAATCTTAGTCGACGATTGTGTACGTTGTTTCGTTTTTTTTATCAAATGTAGTAGTATTCATTAGATATTGTTTGCAGATATATTGTATAATAAATCAAACCAACACATTTCAGCAGCGGGAATTTTGCAAACGTCGGTGAAATAAAAGAATTACTATTACATGTGTAGTTTTCAAATCCGTATTTTATTTATGAGTTATGCGGATTAAGCTGAATTGAATGTGGTATTACATGGGAAAATTATCAGATTGTTTTGTAAAGGGAAAATATGCGTTCAATATGGGTAATATATTCTCCTTTGGAAATATTTCGCAATAAACTACGTGACATCTTAGATATTGTTCTTAGATACATTGTATCGAATAATATTGTAGACATGTTCGTAATAGCCACGTTTCTATTTTTTGAATTATTTACTGACATTTCTCTGGGATTTTAATATCAGCCATGTTCCTGTTTAGTATCGTTATTTCTTTTGATTTACAGTTTTTCGAAATTGTTCAAAATTATAAATTAATAACTTTTCGTTTTTTGGGGACTTTCAGCAACGATACTTTTGAGTGGTTTGGAACATAGCTAGTCCTCGGGGTTAACCATTTAAATACTTACAATAAGACTTGAACAGCACGACATGATACGGTAACTTTTGTCGTCACCCTTCGGGGCAAACTCGACCTTTGTGATATCTTGACAGATTATGTGTACTTTCATCTGAGAAATGTTTTTTTATTGTGTCTGAGGTGACGAAGTTTCATTTCTTGTCTTACTATTTACCTGAAGGAGTTCGATCATCAGACATTGACCTTTTGTGTTTGTTTTAATAACTTCAGGTGCGACAAAATGACAAAAAATGCGTTTCTGTCTTATACAAAACGGTAAGCTTTGGTTTTATTTAAAACGTGTTATACATTGGAAGCTATGTATATCAAAAAAAGTTAATAAAGAACAATAACTGAATGTTGTCTTATACACACATATCATCGGTTTATTATCAACGACACATATAAATAGTTTATAATAAAAGTGTTGAAAGCAATTCACATTCTCAAATTTATGTAGGTGACACGTACTGAGTATATGGATTAAATTATGTAGCAGAAGCTTTGTCATTAGTCTCTCCAAATGTTGATTTATTTTAGTTCGAACTGTGTAAGAAACGCTGTTCTCATCTTAAATGAAAAATACAAATGAATGTTTGACAGCACAGACACAAACTATTTCGAGGGTTTGGCACAAAGCTAGTTTAACTTGTGATGAAGTCTTTATAATAGTCTTCGCAAAAACCTCTGAATGTTCGTCTTACTCTCTGCGTTTAGTTCAGAGATCAGTTTTCAATTTCTTATGGAATAGCTTTGGAAATAAATTCGTATTTATTGGCATCCTGATAAATAATGAAAAATGCATATTGAAGTCACGCAGGAAATGCCTCATAGGAAGTGCTCAGCCTAACCAAAAAAACAAACACATATATATACATACAAAAGAAAATTGGACACGATACAAAAACCAAGAGGCCATGATGGCCCTGAATCGCTCACCTGAGGCAACTGTATAAAATCACCGCTTACATACGTGGAGGACATAAATGGAATTTATTTAAAGGATTTTTTGTTCAAATCTTTCGATTAAATAATACTGAGCGACTTCTTTTTTAGCTAAACCGGTATTGCCCAGATCACAGGTGCGAAAAAGAAGGGAGGTAAATCATGTACAAACTATGCGACTACTTTGTATATCATAAACCCCCGTTTTGAAAACGTGTTTTATTATCGGTTTAAATGTATTTAACTGCAGAAGCAATTTCATCTCCAAATTAAACGTTTTCTGTAAGTATTGATATGAAATATACTCAATTAATAAAAACAGCCAATGGATATTACCATCTATACCATGGTTTTGACAATATGGTCGAGAAATGTTCTCCATAGGTTAAGACGTTTTATTAATAATCTGAATTGTCAACAGTAAGTATGTCATTTTGTTGTTGTGACAGTCAGTAAATCGTTACACTGGTTTGCATGAATGTCCCCCAGCCAATTCAGTTCACCTCCACATAGTTTAGTATCACACGAAATGTCATCCAGGAAAACAGGCAGTTGGACAATTTGTTGGTGTTGGTGTTCATCAATCGTAAATCCTCGTTGTATCACCCTTGTAACCTTTCGCTTTAATATTGTGCATCTTCACAAAGTGGTTTCAGACTAAATTATCGCCAAACGAAGCTTCAATCAAAGTTTCATGAAATTCGACCCCATGGTTTCAGGGGAGATGTTTTTAAACGATTGTTGGCATATTCACGCATTGACGGACGACGGACAAAATGAGATCAGACACGTTTATGCATAACAAATAAACAAACAAGTTAACAAATGATTGAGCGATAATTGGAGTAACACATTGCAAGGTCAGTGGCTAACACTGTTTCAATTGTAAGGGTACTGTGGACAAAATGCCAATATAAGACATTGTAAACATTATTTTCTATCAAGACGACGTATTTCTGCATTTTGATGGTCAAATGTTTTTTATCGTTGCTACAATTTAATGTTCAATTGTTGTATAAGTATTCAGCTTGTTTCATTCACGTTGCTCGACAACTCCCTCATGCATGATGTTTCAGTTGCCATGTACCACTTTATCACGATACTATTTAATTCAAATATTCGTTTGCATATGGTTCACAACACATTAATATCCTTATAATATAATTTAATTACTTCAATTGATGTATTATGGTATCGAAGTTAATGACGTTTAAAGTCGAAATTCCAAGTAAGTCCACGAACGTATTAAGTTTGGTTTGATTAATGATTGAACTAATCTCAGGTTCGATGTTTGTCTTAGACCTGTATGCTGTAATGGAACTTTACGAGTTTATCTACGCATTGTTTTAGAATAATCAAAGTCTCGTATATTGACGCTTTGGTACAAAACTACTGTAGCTGCTTCTTTATCAAAACTGAAGTACCGTCGTTTTGCTGTAAAATTACTCGATATAGTTTATGTGTCTGTACTGTCAAACTTTCGTTCTGAACGATGTTGTTTCATTTCCATTTTATCAAGAAAACCATATTTTGCTCGTAAATAATGTGATTTGAATTATTTGTTGAAATAACATGTGGCTGACTGAATGTTGAACTGGCAATAATTGTGTGTGAATACTGTTCATGCACTTAAATATTTACATCTCATTATATAACCTTGTATTAAGCACCCTTCCCATCTTCACGATCTTCTCCCCGACCGACGGTGACCTGAAGATCGTGGAGCGTCTTGGGATGATCGGGAAGGTGATCGGAGTTTATCCCCATCACTCGGGAAGCGTCGGGTGGGTCATAGCGGCGTCGGGAAAGACCTTTGGTCGGGGCCAAAGATTTCAAAAAACTCCACGACCTGCCCCGTCCAAAGGGAAGTCGTAACATAGTCTTGGCTAGTGGTGAGGTCGTGGTGAGGTCGTGGTTAGGTCGTGGTGAGGTCGTGGTGAGGTCGGGACAGGTCGTAGCGAAGTCGTGAAGGACCGCGTGGGAAATTTTCACCAGGATCTTCGCTGACCACCTGCGTCCCCACCAAGACCATATCACGCTTCGACCTTGCTATGACCTATCAAGACCCGTCAAGACCTGTTCCCGACCTTAACAAGACTGTCCTGAGATCGCGCCAAGACCTTCCGCGACATATGTGCACGTGGTTGAAATGAATGCATCACGTGATCAGCCGTGATTGCGCAAAAATTGAAAACAGGGTTCACTTTGAACCATGCCACATAAGAAGAGGGTCACGAATCGTTTGGTGGTTCAAACCCACCCAGATAAACCGTCCCCTCTTTCCTTTTGTCAGCTGAACCTATATTTATATATTTTACCAAAATTGGTCTCAGTAGGTCGAAGATAGGTCGTAACGTGGTCGGGGATAAGGTCGTAGCAAGTCGTAGCAAGATCGTGATAGATCGTAACATAGTATTGATTGATCGTGACACATCGTATTGGTGTCGTACGACTTTGTTACGATCCACCACGACCATCGTGATGGATCGTAACAAAGTCGTACGACTTTCCACGTTGGTTGTACGACCGTCGTGGAAAGGTCTTGACACAGTCGGGGTAGGTCGTGTTTGTTTGTGAAATTTGCATAATCGCCACAACCAACGCCGATCTTTACCTTTCCAACGTCGGCGTAGGTCGTGAGCAAGGTCGTGAAGGTGGGAAGGGGGCTTTAGAGAACTGTTTTAAGTTCAGTTTAAAATATAATGTGGTCAAGGGGTAACGACCTTAACTTGTACATCTGTTTTACAATCAGTTTTATGTATTGATTTTGTTTGTGGACTTTATGTTAAAACATTCACGCAAATACTCTCACACGGCCACTACACATGTACCAAAGCAAACTTAGTATATGACACTGAAATAGGCATATAACCATTAGGGAGTCTTTTTTTGTTAGCGCATACTTCAAGCTAGATGAAAGAAATATTCTTGCCAGCCAGGTTTTCAATAATCAGCATTTATTATACTTGTATGACTATTTGACAATATCCAGTGTTAGCTGATTTGCATGATTTGGTGATACCCTTCCAACTGTTGTAGGATGGCGCCTTTTAGTCATTCCACTACATAATTTATCATTTACTTTTGTAATATGTCGCATTATCTTCACATGTGGTTATTTTTTATCAAAATAATTCAAATAAAACTGACAATTGGGATACCTATGATTTTTTTATATCGCCCAGAATTAATCGCTGTCGCCCGAACGATCTGTGTCAAAGACATCGACATATATTCTAATTTTTTAAGACTTACTATGATATTATACAAAAATGGAGGCAAATGTATATAAAGATGAAGCATTTTGTCTGCTAAATAATGAACAAAATATCAAGCGGATAAGCCATATACAAAGTTTACAGCGTTCAAAAAAATATTTACCGCAACAAATCATCAGGAAAGTCCATGATTTATACTCACATTATTTACTTTCAATATTTCTCTTAATATTCAAATAAATCGCGAAAAATGCTAGATACTGTAAAGATGTGTAAATAAATTGTTAAACACATGTATCATGTTCAATATATGGTATTCACAAACCTGAAGACATTTACGTTATACATGTATATATACTCACACACGGATAAGAAGTAATTTTGCCTTGTTAATTTCGTAGTTGCATTCATTATATAGTGAAACCCCAAAAAGCTGTGATCGATTACAGGGTTCACTAACCTGTTGAATTCAAATCTTCGTGAATAAAAGAACGGCACGGCATACAAACTTCTGGAATATTTATTGTACATTACTTCTAGACTATTGGTATTATCATTAGAAGAGCTAAGATCGAATGCAAAATTCGGCAGCAAATGGTGTCGTTTCTTGCCATTGTGCGAACAAACACACTCAAAATGATATCGGTTAATATGTTATTTTAGTTTTTAGATTTGATTTTGTGAATTTTCTTTCAACTTTTGTTATTATTATCATCTGCTTCGAACAAAGTCATTACTACAACTTATCAGTCGCTATATTCCCTTGGGAGCACGTCGTTCTGTATTTAGTTAGGGAACAAGTTGAGGCACGTGTTTTAAATTTTCTGATTTGTGTCATACATTTGTTGACATTCAGTATTTGATATTTCGCTAGACAGAGAGACATCAAACCTCAAGATACATATATGCTACTTGTTATAAGTATCGTTGTTCATTAAATTGAATTTATCAACAAAGGTAACATCTGGTTCCCTGTTTCCAGTGTATGCGTCCATACAGAATATCATAATTTGATCATTAAAGATAGTAGTTAATTGTCTTCCAGTGTTTTGTCTATGCTCTCCTATTGAGGCGTAAACCAACACATAGAAATGCCTTTTGTTCATGACTTTATATAAACATGACTGTTTATCTTATTATACAACTTCAAAACATTTTATGCGTTATCCACATTGTCAAAATTTGATTTGTTCTGTCAAATGGTTTACAGAACCCCAGACATGCTTTCATTTTAAAGCTTTGATATTTCAAAATTTTAAATCATACAATAATTAACGTATTATTCAAAGGCGGCATTGTCTTATGTATGTGGCGTTCCCTGTAGCAACTTATAGTCCTTCTCTTTTATCAAGATTGTACCTTTTCTGAATACGAAAGTCTACCAAGTTACTTATGTCAATCATTCAAAACAAAACATTTGGCTTCAAAGACACGGGGTTATTTAAATGTTCCATTAATATTGCACAATTAACTTTATATGTCAAACGTTGATATGTACATTTATATTTACAATATTCAACTGTTCCAATTTTTCTTGTCTTTGATGATAATTTAGGCCACGAAGTTATTTCTGTAACGCTCAGATGTAAAAACATCAATGTAAAATAATTTTAACAAATTGGATCTTGCAAACATGTACATGTCTTGTGTCCCTTTTGGCATTGTATTTGTTTACATGTTAATACGACGGGCAACTCAGAATTACGTAGATATTTGCTATGTCATTGTGTTTATTCATACATGTATAGATTGTGATAAAAATTCCAAGGAAAAATATTTCATCAGCAATAAGTTGTTCATTCATAGTATATTATCGAGTGTGTAAGTTCGCCAAACCTATTTGGAAAATAGAAGTACGCCTTGATCCATTTGACCGATGGATCTCTTCCAAAAGAGCTACAACAGCATTCTAATTAAACCCTCAATGAATTGGTGTTGTGTGATTGAAACCAGAGGCAGTCCGACCATGATTTATCAGTTCACTACTTCTTTGTGTTTCTATGCAGTCATTCCAAATATGAATGACTGTTCTTCTTACTCTGGCGGTTTCACTCAACAAAATCAGATCAATCGGGTGATCGCTTCTTAAATGAGATATTTGTAAGTACACTAAATTTAATAATTTATTGCCGAAGATGGATCAGTCAATAAGTGAAACTATATCTAATGTAAACGACAGCACATACTGATTTGTTGCGCTAAATTTAAAAGTTTACCAGTGCCACTGATAATAATGTTGCCCGACTGTAAATGGAGCAACAACACTATGTTTGTGTTGTGATCCAGCCGTACTTCTTCGATGAAGAAACCAGCGCCAAGTGAGAAGAAGGCGCCAGTACTGGTTGCGTCCCTGGATCGAGAGGCGATCCTTCTACGGCAACTACGCAAACCTGATGCGGGAACTGGATAGAGAGTTGCAGGGTGATTTCACCAACTACATGTTCATGGAACCGTGCATTTTCCACGAACTTCTTCGTCGAGTGACGCCCCGATTGACGTAACTGGACACCAACCAACATTGTGCTCTCGAAACGGTTCTTGAAACTGACGTCGCTCATGTTGTAACACAAGGGGTGGTCAACGAACCATTCGCAGAGAGCCTGCTCTTCTTCTGGTTTCAGCTCTGGCATCTTGGATATCTTGGCCACCGTTTCATCATCTGCTGGGTCGTGACCTGTATATGTTGGCGTTTCCCCGCTGGGATCATCCTGCTTGGTCGTTACCAGGTGAATCTCAGCCAAAATCGTCCTGACATCAGATTCAGGCTCTGGCTCTGGAAGGGTTCTCTTCCCACGGCACTTTCCTTTTTTGGAGTCATTACGAATTGTAAATTGTTGAACATTTCTGCGAAGTGTACACCTTAAGGGCTAGGAGACTACTGATGCTGACAAACGATTGTGAGCTGATAGAGCTACCCATCTCACGACTGGCTGCCACTGATTGGTCGCCACGATTGATAGTACGATCGGTCGCTGCACGCCACCACTATTCGCACGATTACCTACGATTGATCTTGCGATCGATCTTCTCCTATCGTTGGTGATCTCACGACCACGCGCACCACCGATCGTACGATGACATACCGCCAGTCTTAAGAGCAATCGCAGTATGCGATCGCAAATAGAGATCGTAGCAAACATTGCTGATTGGTCGTACCTCGGCCAAAATGCCACCAATCGCATGATGCAGAAAACGTACGATCCGTGTGACTGAGGCTTTATTCTCTCTCTCTCTTTTGCACATCTTTCGTACACTCTAATCTATAAAAAACGACTATATTAGACATGGGTGCTTGTTCAGTCCTCGAGGTATAAAGCCCTATAACGATAATACGATTGGCAATATTGTGATCATGTTCGTCTTAATGTCTTGTAATAATTAGCTAATAACATTAGCAAGAGCACAATCACATGGCCCAGAAAGTTCAACATTGAGTCAACCATTAAGTAATCAATAGGTTCCGTAAAAATGTCATTACAGAATTTTGACCTTGTGGTTTCATTATGTGTTTTGGGAAACATAATCACCTTAAAAGTTTCTTTTGTCATCTTTCATTTCGTGCACCTCAAACTAATTACGTTAATGTTTGAAACTAATTGGAAACTCTGATTAAAGTTAATTTAAAGTGACTTTATCATGAACATCCGCAATCATGTGTAGACCGTATTCGCTAGTTAATTGATTGCTTCATCTTCGGATTGATTGTAATACCCAAGACCTTGAAGAATCATTTTCGCTGTTTTGACTTCTCTTACATGTTACGTGAATGAGGTTTTATAACATGAATGAATATGCCTGGCGTTTCCTTTCCCTTTCTCGAAAACTATATCAGCAAACACCGCTCTTAAACATTGTTATCCCGTTTTCAACTAAACCGTATAATTGTTGTACATGTTTGAAAGTTATCAGCGAAAATTATTCTTCAGTCGTTCCCCGTTTTTGGTAACTCTGACAAGGATACGCGCTTCTGAAAATGTTTTAGCGTACATTTGTTGTAATTGTTTATGCCGTAAATTAGAAATTGTTATATTTTGAATAAATGCAATTTTATCAATCGTCAACAACGAAAGACATTTCTGTACTGAGTGTTTAGTATATTAATATTGCCACGATAGTTGCTACCAACAGTCTTAGCCACTTTTCGCCAGTCTAATCAACCAATACATCAACTTAATCATGTTACTTTGTTTCTTTGGATAGTCATAGTTGGCATAACTACTGTATTGGACGCATGCTTATGGAATGGCAATAAAAAGGTATTGTCATTATTTATTTCTATAATTAACAGCCATACTGGAAAAGGTGCTAAACATCACAATTTCAGGCTAAAACAAGCTTCTGCGAATAAATTCCTACGAGATCCAGTAATAGTGTAACACATACTTAACCAATACACGCATTCGTTATAGACATATAGTAATTTACAATGATTATGACATCAATTCTTACGTAAACAATGACTGCGTCGACCGTTCGTTTCTTTTTTGTCATAAAATATTCTCATTATAATATTCTCAATAATGATATAATTATGATACAAACGCAATGAAATGACATTGATGACATTGCACATAATCTACGGAAACGTTCACCACTTCTCATTGGGCATATTGCATTTGCTCATCTTTACCAGAGACATGCAACAAGAGAATCATTTGTGTTAAATTAATGCCATTACAGAAGTGTATGTACACTACAATGCACACTGTTTTAAAACAATGAACACCATCAAATAGTGTTTTTTATAGAAAGCGATTCGTTGTCACACGGTACCTACGAACTGAAACACCTATACGTCTTCAAAGGACGAGCGCGCAAAGGTCGGAGTGTTGTACCCCGCTTACCCCCTGTAACATCTTCAAAGGATGCACACGTGTAGCTGCACAATAGTAATGTGCTGAAATGTTTTCAAAAGGTCGTGCGCGTAACGGTTGCGCTGTAGTATCCCGCTGAAACATATTCATAGGGCGCACTCATACAAGAAGTACGCGTAAAAGATTGTTCCATACTCGTCGTTTATATTCACTTAAAATGTTGAAACGTGTGACGTAATCGGGTCCATTTCAAGCGTTTACATCTTAGAATATTGATAATATATTGCATGTTATGCGCATATTTTGCTTATAATAACTTGTTGGATCCTTAAATATAACGATTGACACGCAAATAGTCGCACATTTGATCATGTGTTATACAATTTACTTCAATTGTTTAATGTATTCCAGCATTCATATTACCTCCTACAGTTTCATCATTTAAAACATTAGTAAGTCTTTGCAAGACATTAGGAATATGTTTCAAATAAAGACGGATGTATGTCTAGTGGAGTAGTAGCATAATGCATGTAAAATCTTACAGCAGATTTCTGATTTAAGATAACACATAATAATCAGACTGGAAGGGAATGGTTGTTTAAGATCCGAGCCAAAAACATGGATTCCAGTTTTATCGTGTCTGTTTATCATATTGTGCAAACAGCCATCACCAGCAGAGTGGTCGTAAATCTACGAATTAAGGATGCAATGTAATGAATTGATTATTTTATCATTGATATTACTTTCATAAATCCTGGAAAATATGTTTTTACCAGGATATTATATGCATCATTACGCGCTCATGGGAATTATTCGTTAAAACGCTATAATGTTTTTCTGCGTCGAGCGATTTTGCAGAATGATGCGTTTGAATAATTTGTACTGATAATTTCTCTTTGATATTCATGTGGGACTACTTTAGAACAAATCGCTAGGTTACGTCCTCTTATCGGCATTACCATTACCACGAAGGGATTTCCTCTTGGCATGTGCAAGAATTATGTTTGTCCAGCAGAGCGCAAATAAGGCATGAAAACATCCACTGATTCAGATATGAACAAAAACAACAATGACTACAATTATGTAATACTATATATTTAATCAACACATATCCGATAAATGATTAATAAATATTAGATATACAGACTTTCCTGAATGGCACGTGATTTAACTTCGAACATGAGCAAGTAATGGATCTCTCTTTTCAGCGCAGTACCCGTTATAAAAGATTTCAGTGAATGAAAACTTGAAAAGGCATATACGCCTAAAGCATTCTTCAGAAAATGACTTCATGTGCATCGTATGGAAACACAGTTTCAATACTTGAGAAGCTTTGAGTGAACACGTGCAGACAAGACATAGTTCAAAACAACATTTATGCACACATTTCGGAAAATGTCTAATGAAAAGTCCACTTTGGATGAACATTTGACCACACAAACATACAGACGTTCCTTCAAAACAAATGTAAGCGGGTTGTCCTCTTGACCAATGTAATAAAGTGTTTACTAGGAGGTGTTTATACTCTGATATCAGAAATTCTTACGCAAGTATGAAGCCTTGCAATTGTTTCAAGTGTTACGGCAAATTCAGTTACATAAGAAAGAGTGCAGTGGTGAAAAGGAGTACAAATGTGATACCTTTGGATTAGAATATAACGACATCAGCAACTTTAAGAGACACAAAGACGCTAACCATAATGACATTATTCACTCATGTCTGTATGGGAAGACATATCGATACGCATCACAGTTGGCAAGGCATTCTATAGACAGAAATATAGCCGTTGAACAATAGTACTATGTTTTGATGCTTTCTTGTATAAAGTGAAAGTTTTTTATGTTAAGCATATTTACGTGTTCTTGCTTTCATTCATCATTCACTATCTCTGTAACACATTCAATCATATAATGAGTGCAATATGTAATCTAAAGATACTTTGTCTTTGGTGTATATGCGGTTTTATTATTGTTCAGCTCTAGACCTCCATGCCATTTGAAGATCAGGCCTGATCCAAACATATTGTAATTTAAAAAAGTAACTCCGATGTATCTGATAGCGATCATAACATCTATTAACATTAGTGTTTTAACTCTGAATTCATGTATTAAACTATGTAGTATACAACGTCGTAATGATTGTTTAAGGTAATTTTCGATTCATTATGTATTCCACAATATTGACACCAGCCCATACACAAGATGTAACATCATACAAATATAGTAGAATGTAAATGGTATAGAGTATTACCAGGTAAGTTACAAGTTATCGTTCAAATTAATTGATGCGATTATTTTGCTTATACAACTGTTTTCCGGTTGTGGTTTATTCAGTTGTTTAGGTTTTTATGCAATTGTTGTTATCAGATATTGTGAGGTAACATATTTGAATAGTTACATTACTTTTAAAGATTTGTTAACCATTTTGCGTAGGCACATACTGTGTGTAGAATCACAAATTGACATGTGTACATGTTTACAAATCAGGATGGCCCGCATATATTGATGCTCCAGGTTCTTGTTAATTTATGCGTCATCATTTGTTGTTAGTTCTGTTCTCGATGAAGTATTTATCCCATCATTTTATTCTTAGGTTCCTATGCCAATGGATTAGGGAAGAGAGCCCGCCATGAATAGTGGATGAGTGGTACAAATGACAATGCACGTAATTACTCATTACATCAACGTTTGGACAGCTATGGGAGCCATTTCCCACTTTGAGCAGTAAATTAATGTTCCAAAGAGTTCCGAAACTTGACTACATCGTCATAATATCGCCAGTTATAATGAACATTTATTCTGAAGGAGCCAGTTATGAATGTCAGCATCTCCTCTTATCCGTCAATCCACTGCATCAGATGCACCATTCATTCATTTTTTACTCTTCGTGTATTTTGGCCCGTAGTAATTTATCATCGGGCTATTTTCTATCTTCGATGAGGTTTTATGCAGAACCTCAGATATTCTCAACATTAAATTTAAGTCATTCGGAACACTATTTGATTGATTGATGTTAACAAGCCGTGTGTTTTAAAGCTGAGCATTTTCAATTTCGCATTTTTCTTTCTGTTTTCTGCGTTTTTTCATGTCAGACAAATCTTGGTAATTTATCGATCTGTTCAAGTTAATCTGTCACAGGTTTGCATAATATTACTGTTTACCCAATCAGTCTAAGACGGATATCAATGAATTTCATGACACCACATGAATATGTCAAAATTTCATGATTAATCACGTATGGTAATTTGGTTTCATTTTATAATGTCATTAATTTCGTTCATTACAATCGACGTCCGGACTCTTGTCTCAAAGTAACAAGTTTTTATTCCCATAAAAAATTGTAACTGAGCTGTACATCTCAAAATCTGGACATAAAAAGTACATAACTGTGTTACCCTAACAGTTATCGACGCCGTCTCCGGATAGTGTTACATTTATTGTTTCTAGAGGAGTAACATTTATACCTCCAATGGAATAGTCTATTTCCGTCTTTTAACAACACTTTTTGTGTTGTAAGCTCTTTCTACGCGGGTTTTCTCGGACAACCCTTTCAAGCGTTAGAAGTCCGTCGTATGCGCTGTCGCTAGTTTTAAACTTAATATAAGAATATTCATCATAAATGTCAATGCTGTGGTCTAATTTTTCATACATTTTCCGACATACTATCGAGGATTTATGCTGAGGCGAAGCCAAAGTATTGTTATATTTAAAAGTATTTTAGTGCGGGTCCTTGTATTATTGCACTTTTGACTGAATTGCACAATTCAAATATACAAAATCTAGTTGTCCACTTCACACATACTGAAAGCAAGTAATCCAAGTTGCTCTGGATGTATACAATGTTCAGTTTTAATTCATAATTCTTTTAACCTTAACATTGTTGTGAACATTATTCAGACAGTTACTTCTGGAATATCAAACTTTACTTCTGAAATGGACTTTCTGGTATAAAAGTACCATTTATCAAGTGAGTGATGCATCAGCCTAAACTATTTAATATAGGTTCGAACTAGTACCATAAGAATGTAATTATTTCATGATGTTAAGAGTCGAAAGAGCGCTTCTCACTACAACACTATACAATAAAAAAGGCGCATGTGAAAATCTGGCTACAACACGAATTCATTTATTTGTATTTATGTGAAATAAGAATTATGATTTCTCGCTGTTCTTATTTGAAATAAGAAATGTTCTTTCAAAACTAAGCAGATATATGTCTACATTTATTTTTTTCTCCGAAATAAAAACAGTATCATTTGTTTACATTATTTCCAGCTAGATTGCATTATAAATCTTACCAATACATTTTAGCATAGGGTATTTTGGAAACGTCGATTAAATAAATGAATTACTGCTGCATCGGTAGTTTTTCTAATCCGTATTTTACTCATAAATTTGTAGGGATAAACATGAATTGAAAGTAGTATTAGCGTAACATGGGAACATTGTCGGAATGGGCAATTGCAGTAAACAGTAGGAAGCATTAGGCAATAAATTCCCTGACACGCTAGACAAGGCAACAAACATCGTATCAAATAACATTGTCGATGTATTCATAGTAGCCAGGTTTCTATTATCTTGAATTATTTCCGAATCAATTTTCCGAATTTGCTCAACATTTAATATTAATATATTCTTGTTATTTTGGAGTCCATCAGCCATGATACCTTTGCGTGGTTTGGAACGGGAAATGCCACAGGGACATCTATAAAACACTAACATTAAACCTTAAACCACATAACTTTCACAGTGATAGTTTGACATTAACCTTAGGGCAACATTCTGTTTTTCTTGACAGATACTGCGCAAATTCATCTGGAAAAAAACCAAACAATTTAATGTGTCTGAGGAGACGACGTTTCATTCTTTTTTATTAGTATTATTTTGCCTGCAGGAGTACGATTTCAAAGGTCGAACTGTGTTGTTGTTTGAATAACTTTTAAGTTGTGACAAATGTGTAAATATGTGTTTTTAAACTTTGTTTGAAATGTTATACGCTGCGTAAGTATTTTTCTGAATATCAAACTGTTTAAACAGTTACTTACTACACCATTTCTTATAATTGTTCATTAAAGGTATGCGGGGTATGTAACCATTTATCAGTTGTTACAAACAGTTTTCTTGTTAGTGTTCAAAAATGTTAATATACAATGCATTTGCTTTTATAAAATGACGCGTACTGCTATTTTTTTACACACTTTTATCATTTTTTGTTCCAATGGTTGAATAACTGCAAACTGAGTATGAATAGTCGTTCTGTTTCTAAATGAAAAATACAAACCGAATGTTGGGCAACACAGAAATAAAACAACATTGCGAAAGAATAAATGTTTGGCAGCACAGTCACATCAACCTGATCGAGGTTTTGGCGCAGACCTAGTTTAACTCACATTGTGTGAAGAAGGCCTTACAACAGTTTATGCCAAAACCTCGAAATATTCGTCTAACTACCTGCATTTTAGTGCTGAGTTCAATACATTACGTTGAGATAACTTTGAAATAAAATTGTTGTTTTCATTGGCACCATGATACATAAAAATGAATATTGAAATCACGCAGAAAATGCTAAAAACAAAGAACTCTGTAATCCAAAAAAAGGAAACAATGCAAAACGAACATACTTTCAAACAATTACAAACTTTAAGTGCAAAAGGGACACGAACTATTTACATAAATGGTGGAGCTTGGAGCTTTCAATTAGGTACGTATACACTCCACAATCTAGACGTTACTGGTTCGAGCCTCAAATGTGCTTTTTATTTTTATTCACAGTGATATACTTCTAAAAAGTATATTTTCTTAATTGATCTTTATGTAGGTAAATTATTAAGCTTTATTTTATATCAATTCATATTATGTTCTTTGTTATCATCCTACATATATATTCGTTTTATTTAGAACAATCAAAACGATATTATAAGCCTAGCAATATTGAACAAACTCGTATGCAACATATATATACAGTTTAGCATGGTTCATCAGCAGTAACTTTGTTGGACTTATTAAAAAAGGCTGACGAGTCTTGTTTAAAATCATATCCTTATCTTTCTTGCAAACCACAACGAGATCAAAGGGATCCAATGATATGTTAGTTGCTAATTCTTGTTTTTCTTGAAACGTTTTCACTGCCGTCCTTTCAATTCGAAACACCATCTTTTCTGAATGACAGTCTTCAGTTCTTATCTTGGGCAAGACAATGGAATCATATGCCGCTTCGTAGAATCCTCTTGTACACAGAAGTCGTGAACTTTTGAAACAATGTCTCTGTTTTGCTGCGACAACACGAAACGCTTTTCGACCTTTTCTGCCACAATAGTTTTATGTTTTATTAGTTTGCTGCGATACACCCACACGTATTTCTGATGCGTATTCATTACGCTATGTGATTAACACGCTGATGTGATATCTTTGCTTTTATATTTTCTATTTCAAATATAATCATTGAACTTACCTGCACTTTGATATGGACTGATCCGACCAATGACGTTTTGCGAATGTTACTGTGCCTTCATATCTTGGCCGAACTACACCCTATGTAACATATTCAAGTATCGTTTTTTGAATTGTTTCAAGTCTTATCAGTATCTCACTTGTTACTCATATTTTTAATTTCGGAAAATAAAGATATTTACATATCGTCGGAAACGCATTAATGTGCTTATACTATATAGTAATGACTTCTGTTGATACGCTTGCATATAGTATAGACGTTAATGATGTATTAAGGCGAATTTTCAAGTAATGCATTAAACTTGGTTTGATTAATGTCTGAAATAATCGCAAGTTTATTGTTTGTCGTAGACCTACGTGTTGTTATGGAACTTGACGAGTTTATCAACGCATTATTACAGAATAATCAGTAAAGTTGACGATTTGTGCTAAAATAGTGTAGCTCCTTCTTTATACAATCTGAAGTATCATAACTGCATAGTGTATGTGTCTGTACTGTCCAAGTTTCATTCTTAGCAATGGCGTTTCACTTCAATTTTATCTGGGACAACTATTGCTACTAAATTATGTTATTTGAATAGTTTGTTGAAATAGCATGTTGCATATATTGTGCGAGTACTGTTCATGCACTTTCAAACTTACAACAAGAAAGTCGATATAAAACTTTGATGCAAGAAATGAAATGACTGTCCTTAAGATTGCATTTTTATTATAGCCTAGAACAAATTGATATGCCGTATTTATTGTCTCAACAATTACCTCTTCCGATAAAATAAACTCACGCCAAAACAAGTATTTACCAGTATTTCCATAAATCCCTCGATTGATTACTAGTTCTTATATGTTTTTTTTATTTTTATGAAATGTATACTGAGTGAGAGAGAATACGTTGCTACAGGGAACGCCGCATACGAGACATACATGTACAAGCAAAAACTCTCACAAGTTCAAAGTTTTAATTTATAAAGGCCCCCGGCTCATACACACAAAACATAACATCATATATCTATATATACAAACATGATAGTTGTTAGTGAGTGACATAGACATATACAGGATGTTGTATAATAGATACGTGGACACTTTCTAATTAAAAACCTCCAAAAACCGTTTCCTTTCTTCAAAAGCGTAATATAAGTACATAGATATATTGCAAATAGTTATGTCATGTGAACTGGACATTAAAGAGTAATATTTTTCTAGCGAAGGGAATTCCATGTAGTAACTAGGTATATAAAAAATTATTAAATCAGTATACAAGGGACAAATCAACATAAAATGATATTCGTCTTCAGTGTAGGTCTCGCAATATGGGCATATGCGTTCTTCTCTATTTAGACCATAATGCCTACCGGTTTCAATAAGGAGACTATGAACAGAACATCTAAATGACGCATAACACTTGCGAAACTTTCGCTACATCTAGAACACTCACATATTGTTCAACAGTAAAATCTGTTTTATAGTATAGATATAAAGACAGCTGCACAAGACCACTGCAACTGCACCAAATCGATAACAAAACTCGGACCTCTTTAAGACACTGAAAATAAGCATATCACCATTAGGGAGTCTATGGATGTTAACGCATACATTAAGCTTGATGCAAATTGTGCCTAAATTTATTCTTCCTGCCAGCTAGACGTTCAATAATCAGTATTAATTGTACTTTTATGACTATCTGACACTATCCAGTGTTTGCTGATTTGCATGAGTTGCTGCAACTCTTCCAAATGTTTTAGTATGGCGCCTTTTAGTCCTCTCCATAATTCAAATACACAATTTATTGTTTATGTTTGTTATGTGCCCAATTATCACACGTACTTATCAAAACATATGACTGCTGTCATCTCAAAATAAGTCAAACCTAAACTGACAATAGGGGTACTTATGTAAAAAGTTTATAGTATTGTGCTGTACGAATCGCTGTCGCCCGTACCATGATATTTCAAAGATGTAGACATACTGTCTCCTTTTGAAAAACTAAAGAAAATATACAGTAATCTGAGGCCAGTTCAAAACAAGCTCAAAAGGTATGTCTGCTTACACATAAATACAGAGGTTGGTCAGGAAAAGCCGCATTCAAATTTCACAACCACAAACTTTTTAACGCAAACAATCATCCGTACACTCCTAAAGTGTTATAACCCCATGAAATACTTCAATGTTTCTGATAAAGATTCGATACATCGCGTAATGGTTGGTTTTCTTCATGTTGTGTCATTTGACTGGCTTTGAAAGTTCACTAGATGGCTCTATCTATAGATACACGTGTACGGATAAAAGGTACTTCTGACACGTTGATATTCGTGGTCGTACCCACTTAGTATTGACAGCCAAGGAAATTCATATAAAAAAATACATAAATTGTAGAGATTTAACTTTCTCAAAATTATCTGATAGAATACAAAGTTCGTCCACCTGTTTAATGGACATGCTTATCAACATTAATATCGGCATAAGTATCTACTGGGACTCGGAACATATAATCGCAATTTCGGTTACGTATACTCGTACATTACTCCAACCTGGTGGATGATGTATGATTAAAGTAAATCCGTGTATAAACAATCTGGAATCATATTTATTTTACATTAATACTAGACTGGTGGGAATATTATTAGAAGATCTAAGATCAGATGAAGATTTCGGCAGCAAATGGTGTCTGTTTATCCCATTGTGCGAACAATCACACTCGGCAGAAGTTCGGTTTATATGTAATTTTAGTTTTTAGATTTGATTTGGTATACGTTTCATCTTTTGATATTACTTTTATCAATCTTGAACATTACATTTACCAGAAATAATCTAACATTATATTCCCTTGAGAACACGCCGTTCTGCATGTAATGGGTAAAATATTACAAAGCAACAGCAGTATGATATTGTGTTTAAGAAATTTCCTTCAGGCATGTCTTTTTTTAATGTATTTACATTGATATATGTTAATACGTGTGATATATATTTGCTGACCATTAGCACTTACCTAGAAAGATAGACATTTAATTGCTGTTTCATCTCCTGATAAGCGTTTAAAGTTTCCTTCCACTCCTGTGTTGTCGACGTTTTTAAAATTCCATATTTTTATCTGTCGTTGTCAAGGCCCAGGTATGCTTGTTTTATAAGGATCAGCGTTAATTAAGATGCGCTATTTTTCGACATGGATACCATCTGTTTCCAGTTTGCTTTCACAGAGAATTTGATGTGTCCCAAGAAAAGCGGCTGGTCATTATTTCAACACATAACATATAACAACGCACTAATTTCAAGGCGCTAACCGACACATTGGTAAGACTTTTGTTCTAGCATTTTATGTAGTGTCTTTATTAGATCTATACAATTTCAAAGCATTTTATATTTTATCAATATTGTCAAAATCTTAACTTGTCCTGTCAAGAGTGCGGGCGAATCCGAAATACTAAATGCTTTCATTTGAAACCTTCAGCATTCAAACATGTAAATTCGTACAATATATCTTATCAAGTAATGTTTGTTTATTACTATTGTACATTTATTTTCTGACTGTGTAGGTCAATCTAGTTACTCGTGTCAACCATTCATAACACAACATATGGCTTCAAAGTCCTTGGGTTATTTAGCTTTAAGAGTTAAACATTCCTTTAAAAATAGCGACCAACTGTATACGTCAAACGTTGATCTGTACATCTATCATTCCAGTTATAAACTGTTCATAAATTTCGTTTTAGCATTTAATGATGAATGTACGTCTTTTCCTCAGATACGTATACGCGTAAATGATTTGTTGCTGCCAGTTGCTTGTAATATTTTTCTATCAAAATGACAATCACCGCACAGTCATGTGGTTATTTATAGAAATATATGAATTATCATCTAACTCTGTTTTCCTACTTTCTCATGTGTAATTCTCATTATTTCTAAACGGCACGATATGCAATTGCTTAGGAGAAAAGCAATGACAACACAACAGGGGAATTCAACTGTACAAAACACACTCGCTTTGTTGTTTTATCTTTATGTTTCTCCTTTAAGACGTTATGTAGCCAATTACTAATTACAAGTCGAATTATATGCAACATACTTGTACATATATAAATACAATGTTTTAATCATATAGTTACATGATTTAACTTGTTGAAACTCGCAAGCAGGGTGATGATCGCGTCTTGTGTCCAATTTGCCTTTGTAATGTTTATGTATACATGTATACGTTTCATGTTTTAGTGTGCGTTTGGGATGACCTATGCATTGTATTTTCTTCACAGACAATTCAAACATGGGGGACTTAAGTAATATCAATTGCGTCCGCCCACTCCATACACTCATTTGATGTTCTCGCTGCGGTCTTATGTATTATTTCGTCGTCGTCTGTATAATTTTAATGTGTCTTGTGTGTTACATTAGATGATGAGTGGAATGTTTTGGCAGTTGGTACGTAGCATCGTCCGTGTCAAAATCGTGTCCGGCCAGGACTTTGTTGTCTAACGTGGGATTTAGAAGCAATTTACCAAAAATGGTCACCATAATAAGATAATGTGTCGTATGAAACAATGGTATCCATGTCTAAAAGGTCAAGTACACAGTGCAGGATTTAACTTTGCTTTTTAACAATTCTCGACGTTAGATATTAATCATTACTTGCATTATGCTTAGCGGGGACTTCCGTGTCGTATGGACATATTTCAAGTTATCTCTATTGTAAGTAGCGACAACAACCACATATAATATAGTTTACAGTATTTATTGATAAAACATTAACATGACACAGTCAGTAACAATCATATTTATCTCATTATTTACATTAGTTTAAGTAGTTACATATGTGTCTCCAAAACGACTATATGTGAGGTGGTAAAACAACCAAGATATTTTAAGGAACTTTATTTTTGTCAATCATCGCACCTAGTCATACATAAATGAATAAAATATTTATTTCCTCCTCTTCGTGATGTAATTAACCGTATTCCTTCCGCTGTGAACTCGGCAATCTCTAACATTATTACACGACGAATAAAGGATTATCAAATTTCAATAAACACACATCTGGTAATGAACAACACTGAAGCAAATACATGATCATTCTACACATGAATTAGTTCGCATTTACTTATAAATAAAATCGCGACATGACAACGCAACCTCAATTGAGCGAATGAAGCATTGTTATTGACAGTACCATCCCATGTTTCTCTATATTTTAAGTATCGCCTGATGAGATAGATTTCTAGAAGTCGTAAGCAATAGAACAGCTGAAATAATTCCCATGTACTAAATTCACAATATACGTTTATTGGCATCGTGTTCGAGAACAGCATTTTAATTGCAAACCATCTTGATTGTCATACTTTGACCTATAACTAAAGACATATTTCAGCCGGGCTAGAGTAAGATAAGAGTAAATACTTTATTCGTTAATATTAAAGCACTGGCTAGTGAATAGCTAAACAAGGCCACATTCACATAACAGGGTCTCCCAAAACAGATTATTCAGTATGAAATAAAGTCAGATTTGGGAGTATAAATTAAACTAAATGACGGAGACATATTAGCCAAACCATGTTGCGAAAGCAGGAACTGGAAAATGTGAACTTTTGAACATGAGCTATACTGATTAGTGACTATTGTTACAATTAAATTTAAAAAGTGAAGACGGGAGGATAGCGCCGTACCAAATATTCTAAAACAGTGCATCAAATAATGTTTCAATTATGTACCAATTACTATGAAAATAGGAGTTAATTTCTCAATTAACGTACTGCAATCAATACATATTCATCATTATCATCAAACAATTTATGAAGAACGACTATAGTTCGGTTCTCGTAAATGGCTGGCTGCCGTTCACCCGTATACAATGGTCCACAAACTGATCTGAAACCCTTTGTTTCACGATCCCATTCCATGAATAGTTTCCAATCCATGCTCTTCTTTGCCCCTTATTTATTTCACAAACTTTCACAAATGTTTGTAGATAGGTAAATCTACGCAGTGAAATCGAGAAACTCGCACACCAATTAATGTTTAGCCATAAAGAACGAAGCGGAAACAAATGTTTGGCATTTAAAATGAAAATATAGACATGCACTGAATCACATAAATATGGCGGTACATATTATTTCACTTTAGGCTTTCAAGACACACAGCTAGGTTCAGAAGAAACATGTCATCTCTTTCGGACATAACTGTCAGCACATTTTTCAATTATGTATGTTTCAATTTGAAACGTAGCTATCGCCAGAGAATCCATACACTGGCACTTCTTCAATAATTCAACCCTTTGCACGAACAGTCGTAACTATCGGCTTGCTGAATGCTGCTTCGTCCTTATTACCAATTTCATAGAGGTGCTTTAGATGCTCAAGTTCTTCTAAATACTTATCACCGCACCATAATAAATATCATGTTATCTTAATGACTCTTCTACATATCAATAGTGTATGGATCCTCGTTTAAATGAAACATTTGTTCTGTTTCAATCAAGTATTAAACGTTGAATACATAGATGATGTAGACATCACTAGTTCAAGAACCGACATTCAAATTCCGCAACATCCGTGTTATCACTATTGAGATAATATTGAGCAGCATTATTGTTTCTGTATGTAAAGTTGATGACGATGACGACTGTGATATTCTGGTTCTAGATAATTTCCCGCCTGCCGTACCTGAAGTGGAAAGAACGGGATAGCACATCAGGACGTAGTTTAATAGAAAAGAAAATAACATTGTATAAACAGGCTAATGTAAAAGACACATAATTACTTTCTCACACATACTTCCAGGACTCACATAAAACAATAATCGAGAAAGGAGGTGAACACTTGTTGAGAAATACTAGAAAACCGAGGGCAAATTAGTCTCAGAGCCTTTGAACTGGCAGTAAAGTATGGTGTTAAAACTTGTTCGACGGCATTACAATATCGCATTTAAGCATTATATTGCCTAAACCTCGGAAATTTCCACAAAAACTGGAAAAATAGTAGTTTATTTTAAGATATATCAAAAAGATGGATTGTCTTAAACCCACAATGAGGCCTGTCAGCGATAAAGCCTTCACCTCGCTGTGACACGTCGTATTTTCGATCCCCGGATGCGCATATCAAAATCAGTAAAACGCTATAAGTATTTCTATTGCAAACTCTCCACATTAGAAGATGCTGGTTCCATGTCAGGTTAATCACTTATGACAAATAGAAACCATCTAAAAATGACAGGAAATGTGCTGGTGGTACGTACAACCCAACATTCACAAGTCGAAGTGTGAAAACGATATTAATAGGCAAATATAACGAACACTTCAACATAATATATTGCGGAAAATATATCTCGAGGAGCGAGTCATATGATTATAAATTAGAATGATTATATATATAGGATTCTGGCATGTCTAAATTACGTTAAAGGAAACTAAAACTAAGTGATTGATTTATTACTTGGAAAAGCGGTAAACTATCATTATATTTCTTCATTATACTGAAGAATTTGCAATTGAATGGAGACGCTAGAGAAACTCTCATTAAAACTTAAATTTGAAAAAAGAAAAGTCATTAAAGTGATAAGAAAATATTTCACATTTATTTCCTGCCAATACAATTCTTATCTTTGTTATAAAAGAATATGTAGTTTCAAAAAGTCTTCAATATATTAGATAAGAAAGATGGTTTCGGTTATAAAGTTTGGATAAATAGCGCACGTGCGTGAAAAAAGATGCATTAAAAATAGCTTACCTCTTTTCATATGTGACGTTTCAGCTGCAATAATAGAAACAAATGTTTATAACTAAATATAAAATATCCGCAAGTAAAGATAGAAAAGTAATTGCATTATATGTCATGCCATATGAGCCAATAATTCTTACTTTAATTGACGTATTAAATGTTATTTACACAAAGCTATTTACAGATTTGTCAGCATTAACCATACTCTGATAAATATAAACAGATGTACTACAATCACAGTAAGGCAATATGTTATGTCTTGAAAGCGTAAGTACTATTTGAATAATTACGCTACTGAAATTTCAGAAAATAATTAATTTCTTTTAAAGCCGCCCGAACATAATTTTATTAATGGGTGCATTAGTCTGATAATACGGCGATTGCGTTTATCACTGCAAAATAGATTAATAGACACTCTCTTTGTTCTGAAGTAAATGAACAACGAAAGCAAATTGAGTCTTCATTTTGAAATACTAAATGTTCTAGTACTATACAACGTGGCGGAAACGTGGGAAATGCTGTATTAAACTATTCACGCTTTTGATTTAATCATTATTATCTTGTATAGCAATGATATAATTGTCGATTTTCAGATTAACAACAGCACTTGGTGCTCACATGCTAAATACACGCGTTTCCATTTGAACAGCACATCAAAGAACAGCATTTGCACTAAATGGGGAAAAAGGCGATTACAGTTTATCAATCTTCATCTTGGCGAATAGGATTCCTCAGATTGCTTTATTGTATTTAGGAAATTGAGGAGAAATGTAATTAAATTCTTTCTCAATCAATAACCAGTGATTTACTCATGAGCAGACAGGTTGTCAGGAATTGATATTTGTACCAGCAATAGTTTCTTATGCGTTTGTCTGGTCATAGGACCAACAAGGAACACTATTTGTCAATCGCTGTAACATCAAGACTGCATCAGTGTGATATAATTTCATATAAAGGATAACATTATTTTGATGTACGACCGTCCGCAGACACATTTGCGATATCAATGGCAAAGTATTTTCAGCATTTCGTTTTTATCTTTGTCATTAAGCAAAATGATATTTGAATATAATTCATTGTATTGCGTATACGGGGATTCTCCATTAACAAAATATATAAAAATGCATTTTCATATCTGGCTAATGTTCTCATAAAATAGAAACCTTACTTTGTTATCGCATATCCTATTTGTTGAATATCAGTTTCTAACGAATGTGGTTAATTTTATAGAAACACGTCTTTAACACTTTGCAAAGACAATGCCTCATGCAAGTTCCTTTGCTGATGCGCCTTGTAATTTAGACAAGGTTGTCATCTGTACTTCTTAGTAGTACATGAATGTAAATTGATAATATATAATTACTCGTATGTTAAGTATAGACTTTGGTTACTCGGGGTACCATCAAATACGTGCTTTGGCTGTGTCACGTGAAAGAACGTTCCTTTGTAAAGAATGGCTAGTTCTTTCTCAATGTAGTTAATAAAACTATGACCATCACGAACATTGCACAAGGCTCTATATATCACCATTATTATCTTATGAATATCAATGAATTGCTTATTTTGTTTTATTCGCATGTGTAAATAGGTTTAGCGTGCTTTCTTTGTTATGCTTTCGTTGTATGGATGTCTCTCTTTCCCTCGCGGTCATCGTTACATTAGAAGTGTAGATAAGTAAATGTTCAAGGTATTTTCGTAGCACGAATGTCTCGCATTCTCTTGCGTTTATATACCCATTTCATTACTGTGTCTCTGACGCTAAGAAAATGTTTCCAGAAAATAATAATCTCGTAAAGTCATATTTCAGATGTTATCTTCCACTCAGACAATGTAAAGTCTAGATTTACATTCAGTATACATATCTAAAAATGCTTTACAGACAAAATCGCAATCCTAAGGTTAATGTTATGTGTCTGAGAGATGGGTGATAAACATTATCATTGTATTCCTCGGAATGGCCCACCAAGATGACAATTCTTGTTATAAACATTCACATTGTCTCTTACTACTAATAGAACACGTATAACAAGAATGTAGATAGGCGAACCACCAGTCAAAACCAAGTACTAAACAAAGAGTAAATGTTGAATGAATATCTTTTTCAGGCTACACATTATATTTTTATGCAAATCTGAATGTTCAGCTTCATGTTATTCTGAAACATTCCTAGTTTGCTTTATCACATGCTTTACATAAAGCTAACGTAATTTGAATAAAACTTTCCTCACAATCTACGAATCGAATCAGTTTGTTATGCTCTTCTCGATGCTTTAAATACACTATTATTATGACAGCATTGAGATATCCAATGACTTGTTTTCCACTGTATGCAACCCACTATCCCTTTTAACATTGCTTTTAACACTTTTTACTGTTGCGGAGACATATTCTCATTTAGAAAGACTAATGATGTTGCTTTTCATTTAATGAAATAATAAAAACGGTGACAACGTTATTTGCTGTGCAAACCATATCAACTTGAATATACGTTTTAACAAGAACGTCGCCGAAGTATGGTGTACTCGAGATAACAGTAAAAAAATATTAATCTACCCTTAACCAAAACCGTAAATGAAAAGTGCCATGTTTAGTTTTATGGTTGCATATTTCTGCCACCAGTTAACAACTTAATAAACTAGATAAGTATGTGGTTATCACATTAAAGAAACTGTATAACTACTTAATTTACTAGATAAGTATGTGGTTAACTAGATAAGTATCGTGATAAATATCATAACACGGAAAAGTGTCTGACAGTGCCCAAACTGCCACAACTTACCTACTTAAACCCAGTACGGACAATATATTTAAGATAAGTGTGAAGTAGTTAACGCGATAAATATCTAGTAAACTGCATAATTATCTAGTTAATTGAGTTGTTCACGAGTTAATAATCTTGTAAACGCCATAAGTATCTAGTTATCATCTTAACGCATTAGCTACATACTATTTAGGAAAATGTTAAGTAGTTAACACGATAAGCATCTAGTTAACTATTTAATTATCTAGTAAACTAAGTGGTCAACGAGTTAAGTAAGTAGTTAAAGGCCGGGTTCTATCTGGCTGATACAGCGGTAGTAAAGCCATTAAGCATATATAGAGAGTAGGCTGGGCTTATCTGACCGATGGATGATAATACTGAAACATAATCTCTAGTAAACAGAACCACATGTGTGTTTATACAGAAACAATCTGATATTTTTGAATCTTATAGAAGTGTTTGGTACATAATATTGTAGCTAAATATTCAACCATGTTTATTTTCATTTTATAAATTAAATAGGAATCTGATAGTGACATCATGTATGTTATAAAACAGATAAACTATTTACACATGCAAACTAATCTGCTCTGTAATTCGCTGAGAGGGAGTTCGTGACCTTTATGTGGGCTGGCTTTAGCAGTTGGAGGTAAATTTGAATTTTTAGCAGACAATAAAAACAATTTTTCTGAAACACAAAAATTACTAAACATAAATTAGTGAAGTTTTACATATTTGATAACTATATGCTAGAGAGCACTTGTACCAAATTTCAAAGGGAAAGGTTTAACGAAACTTAAGATATTTAGAAAAAATCTTGTAGATTTCTGTTGTTCTCAGTAATGTATTCAACTGGAAAGTAGACATTTTCTGTGCCTCTCTGCCTTTTATACTTTTACCCCGGTGTTTAACGACACAATTGTCTAGTTAATTGAGTGGTTAAAGAGTGAAGTATCTAGATATCTAGGTAACGTGATAATAAACTAGATAATTAGTCGTTTACTAGATACTTAACTCATTTACCATTTAATTAACTAGATAATTATGTAGTTAACTGGATAATTATGTAGTTAACTAGATAATTATGTAGTTAACTAGATATGTATCGGTTAATACTTAACACTTATCTAAAATAGATTGATGGGTAAATGGTGGCAGTTGTTGGCACTATCAGACACTTTTTCGTGTAAAGGTATTTATCTGGTAAGATATTTGATCACGATACTTATCCAGTTAACCACATAATTATCTAGTTAATTAAGTAGTTGAAAGGTGGCAGAAATATGCCACCATATAGTTTGATAAAATAGCAGTTTTATTGTTTACGACTCAAATGCACCAATACTTACCATTTAGAACATTTACTTTTGTACTTGTTATTTGCATATTTGACGACCGACAGACATATGTCCCATCATCCTCCATTCTAGCACGGTCTATTTTTAGAACACTGATAAATGTCTTTTTCTCAAGCGTATATTGCTTCGAGATATGAATTCCCTTTCGAGATATAGAAGTCAATTTTTGTCCGTTTCTGAACCAGTCTATTTCATCTGGCGGATAATATTCCCCTGTTGCATTACACTGAAGCACAATTATTTCTCCTCTCTCAACAAATTGTGGTTCTGTGATGTTTATTTCTGGTATGTCTACTTTCGGTTCTGTAAGAAATAACACAATGTATATTATAGGCCCCTTACAATACGGTACATCGTCAATTGTTCAGATTATACGGTATTGATTTACATCTGTAGAAAGAAGACCAAATATAAAAATTAAGTGCTTCCCATCTTGCAACACATATGTAGAGACATTGGGTTCTTAGGTTTGTAAAATATACAGTTTTGTAATGATTTTTTTGTAGATAAAATTCCAGTTTACACATGTACATAAGTTAAGAATAAAAACAGTCTTTGTAACATGCGTATTTTAATATATTGTGACATATTTTCTGTAGCGTATTCTTGAGGTAAGATAGTGGCAAGGAAAACAATCATATTTTGATTAAGGCCATTTGCACGTTTGTAATCATGAACTTATTATTAAAAGAAATCGGCTTTCGAAAAGTGTTTTTAAAAACAAAATATATTTCGACATTAACACAGACACATATTATAAAATCAAAATATTGAAAAACAACAGACAAACAATGTACTCGGTTTATGCCTACCATTTTCATTTATTATATACGTTTTATATTATTAACACGTTTTACAATAATAACAAACTCAGTTTCAGACTTAAATACATATGTAGACTATCATCTAAAAGAGATCGCGTTGTATTACGTATGATATTACAAAGCTCCAATCCCATGTTGTTATATCTCCATGGAGACCGAAAGCGTTGTTCTTGTAAGTCACCCACTGTAATTGAAACGTCAACTTAACAACAAGTCCCTGTGTCAGTCGAATAAGTTTTAATATGTATGGAAAACGAAGACCGGGTTTTTCATTTTTAGAGAAGTATTCAATTGGAAGTGATCAGTGTCTGTTGTTGACGAGATATACAGACAGTAACCATGCCAGCATGTATTGGTGAAAACTTAAAAGATTTACTCTCTTGTCTACGTTAAATTGAGTTTCCTACCAACAACATTAAGCGTGATAATTCTCCTGACAGTTCTATCTTTTGATGAAATCTGGCATTCGTATACTCCGTCGTCTTCCGGTTTCACATCTTTGATCATGAGATCCCATTGGTTCTTGAATTCGATATGCGCAACTTGGATGCGTTTATCGTCTATAACTGTCATGGTACCGGAAGTGAGTGGAAATGAGCTATCAATTCGGCGCCAGACGACCTAGAATCGTAAAAGACAGAGAATTAGATTGGAACGGTCTACAAAAATACCAATTTCAGAGTTGACATAAACTAATTAAGTCTGTTTAGACAGTTCACATACATCGGTGTTTACCGTTTGCAAATACATTTGATTCAGTTAGGTCAATTCCGGTGAAATCGATTAATCAAACTCAACTTAAAAGCAGTAGCCATGTGTTCTTTACCATTCAAACATATGTCTACTGAATATGTACTCAGTTTCTTTGCATAATCAAGTACGCGTTTTGCATTTGCTTTTGTTGATCCGTTTGCTGTACATCATATTTCTCCGACAGTAGTGTACATACATGGGTGTCGATGTATACATTCATTAGGTGTAATGGTTTGTTTCATGTTTCTCGACCTAGCCTATGTTTTGCCCCGATCCTAGAACATTTTTTCGCGTGTTAACATTTTTTCTTCTTTTTGGAAAAAAAATCTTCTTTTGGTATTAAAATTGTGTGATTTTTTCTTTAGGTTCACATTTGTGCCCAGTTATTAGACGCTTTACGTGTATTCCAGCTATAGAGCATTTTAATTTATGCTTTTCAGTGGTTTATAGATATTTATCAGTGAAACAAAAATGGTATTTTCACTGTTTCAAACGCGCTTCAATCAATTATCGATGAACACATGAAAAATGCTACGCCATAATTTGTTGAATAATTTCTAGAAAAATATTTAAAAATGATTTGATTGTCACAATATTTCATATCAAATTGTTTTTTATCGACTTTTCGTTGCTGTGTTTTTGAATAAATTGGTAAAAGTTAGCTCTATTTTGTCAGCGGTTGACTAAAAATCGATATTGTGTTAAACGGTCACAGAGAGGCATCGCCCAGGATAGTAAATGAGGCGCTTGAGAAGTTATTAGTTTAAATAATGTTTAATTCTTTCAAATTTTATCGTTTTGATATCAATTGTCCACGTTATTGTAATCGAAAATTTCTTAAAATTCAAATCTTACTTTGTGTTAAGCGAATATTTTTTTTATTTACTAAACATTTACAGCAATACTGTATATAGTTTCGATCAGTTTCCAAATATGATAATGATGTTACTATTTGCAAGCAAGAAACAATATTTACTCCATATGGTCATTTCGCTTTCATATTGCCATATGGGGCATATATTGCTTACTGTCAGTACATGGTGACGTCACATGTGATATCTTCTGGAAATTAGGTCACTTAATGAAGAGGTTGGAATCTTTATTGTGATACCAAAACAACCTACATGAAAACAATTATTTTACATATTTTTGTGCACATACTTGGAACAATATAACTGTATATTCGTTACACCCCAGTTACACAGAGCCATCGGTGATTGATCGGTAGTTTTTTAGCCAAATTATGGAGTGAACCGATGACAACGTATTTAACACCGATATCACCTTTGGTCACCTGTTTTCCACCTATCAACTGCTATTGGGGAAAGATCAGTTTTATCGGTGAAAAATTACCGATTGGGATTTTTAAACATGTTTAAAATTCTCGATCGGTGAAAATATTTTACAAATAACCGATTGACAACCTGTCTACAACCGATATCACCGATGAGCCACCGATAAGCAACCGATCAACTAATACTTACCACCGATAGAAAAAAGATAGAGAATTAAAATGTGGGATTTCGTCGGTTTTGATCGGTGGTTAACAGGGATTCAATCTGTGATCAATTGATTGCCGCCGTCGTGTCATCGGTGGGTTTAAACTTGTAAGTGGCCAATCGGTATTCATAACCGACAGCAAACTATATCACGAGATATGCAAGCTATTAATCACCGATATCGCCGATCGGACAAAGATAACCAAATATGAATCACCGGCCATATCTGACGGAAAGTGTTTAACCACTGATGACTAGCTATCAAACACTGATTAATCAGCGTTACGCCCGATTTAGCTCCGATTTACAAACGATAAAAACCGATAGTATTTCAGCATTTTTATCGATGAAAACATCCTTATTACCGATCCAACCCCGTTTGAGTTGCTTTCGGTCACCTACCAGCAACCCATGAAATATTTGTTTAACCGATTGAACACTTGTCCATCACCGATGGCCGTTAACACAGAAAACCAGAAATAAAATCACGCATGACAACCGATCAAAACAGCGAGTAATTTAAAATAAAATGACCGATTGGGGACCGACCGTCTGTGTAACTGGGGTGTAACTGTTCATCACTGAATTCATTCAAAAATCTTTTAAAACACGTTTATTATGAAGAAAAGTTTATTATGAAGAAAACTTACGTTTGAATAATTATAAGACTTTAATTTGCATATACAATACGTTTCACCAGAATTGACTGTTATAATTCAATGACTGACTAATTGGTATATAAATGTTTAACTGTAGTTGAATCAAAATTTATGATTTTGTTACAGAAGGCCATGTTTTGACTAAGATATATGGATGTTTTTTGTATGTATGTACGTGTTACCATCTCCAAATAAAGAAGTTATTATTATTAATACTGTTACATTGATATGAGAAATTATAAGGCTGATGAAAAGCAATGAGATATTTCCCCCAAACCACTTGGTGAAGTCAAAACATTGGTATAGAATTTCACAATATTTCCGTTGAGTCTGATGCATTTCACGTATATGGCCGCGAACGACTCGCCATATTGAAATCACTAATACTCCAGCTTAAAGCAATCTCCAAAGAGTTTGATTGCTTATACAGAGATAAGTAGACGTCTCCCCTAACTGTATACATGGTTTCTCTGCACTAAGCTAAGTGTTTAGGTATCTGAATGTTAGGTTTTATAAAACGAAGCATTATCCCATTGTTAGCAAATCAGTAAATAATGTATTGAGAAAATGCGACTGCTATTTCAATTAACTCGGGCGTATGTGCATTCAATCAGTTATCCATCTCAGTAGTATTGCAACTTTCTCGTCTCCCCTATTTTGTGGTACATTACATAATTAGAAAATGTAAACAACTACTTTAGATATTGGTTCGTTAATTTGAAAATATGTGCGTCTGGAATAATCATTGCTTTTTCTAATATCCGAAGGGAATACAGCTTTCTGTCGAATACTGCGATGCTAATATTTTAGCGTATGTTATAAAACATTGCAACGCAGAGAAATTTGGAGACATGGATATATTTGCTTTAGGAAACAATTGATCTAATGTAAGAGTTTGTTTTGTAAAACGTAATTCTAGACGTTAAAATAAAGTATCCTAGCATATTTAATGCGGGTTTGAACTTTTGGTTATTTTCCAAAGGCATTGAACTAGCGTAATTTTTACTAGGGGCGTCCTAAAATATCGTAGACATTCGTCTTTTAAATCCGAAAATACACATCTGATGTCAATTGCATTTTGCACAAAAGTGTACGTTATATGGGGTGGTGTTATGCAAACGTGGCGATCGTTAGTCTAATTGAAAAGTGATGCAAATGTTTTGTTTAAAACTAATTGTAATTAGAACATTATGAGACCCGTCTCGTTATAGGTGAACACAACTAGTTCAGTGATATTGAAACACGATCAATAGTGAATTATATATAGTATACGTCAGTAAGTAATGAATGGTCTGTATTTCCTCGTAAATGGTAACGTGTTAATTGGTGAAGCAGAACCTATAAGGCATTTCTGTACGGTGTTGAATTTACAAAAGTGCACGTTCAGGAATTTACTGTATCAATATCGATGTCATTACACAAACATATCGATGTTGATTGATCTAATTGTAAGTAATTAAACAATTAACAAAGACAATAATGAGTGTAAACTCAGACTATTAGCAAACCTGTTTGGTATTTTTCTAACGAAGTTAAATGTTGGGAAATTAATGTTTTAATCTATGTATCGATGCTATTATTATCAACATTATTCACGAACTATTAGTAGAAATGTGTATAATCTTTCACATCCTATTAAAAAACGTCGGTTGAATAATAACTGATGGAGTCGAGCAGGAAATGCCACATACATAGGACACAGCCACCCCATCAATCCGTACTTGAAAATAACAACAGTTCCATCAGGAGTCTCTGTGGTATTTCTGCCAGAAATAAAGAATAAGTCATTTATGCAAGCCTTGCATCAAACTGTCAGATGGACATGATCGTTACGTTGCAATCATAAAACATTCTGAAGCATGTTCTATACTGACAGAGTCAATCAATAACTTAATTGCATGATGCTAGACACTGGATTGAAACGATTTAATCAAAAATTCAAATCCATTTCATGGTATGTCAAGTTTGTCGTTTCCAGCTTTTGGTTGGATATTGAAATTTTCGTAACATAGGAATATTTGTTGAGAAAATAATCAAAATACATGCGCGGTATATGAAATATTTTGTAAGCATGTCACACCGTTAGTGATATGTATGACAAGCCGTCATGGAAATGCAGTATATCATATAACAGTATACAGGGTGTAAAAGCAACAGAGCCTCCATGGTCATATATCACCATCAATAGGATGTTACAATATGGAAATTATACAAGAAAAAATAGCATTTGAAGATTTCCAGTATGGCTATAGTTGTGTTCAGGGATTAATCAATCACAATCAAACTTATTATGAATATATATATTGTATACTGCTGATTCCTGACAATGGCCAGACATTGCCGAGCTTCATTTATTATATCCCATTTCAAGCCTAATTGATAAACAATGGAACCTTGTATGATTGCTATCAATATAAATCACCAATTTGCATTGAGTTCTATATAATGTTTACGGACTTTGAAAACGCAACAGTGGGGGTAAGTTAGTGCTTTCCAGGAAAGCCAAATTATTATTAATTTGTAATACATCATTTTAAAGATATATTATGCTCACTTCTTGTTCATTTATTTACCTAAACAAACATGAAAAATATATTTCCTATAGTTAAAACATCAATAAAGTTTAACATACATTAAAATAGAATGAATTCATAATGTATTAATCCATATGTGTTGAAGAAAGATGTTTGTACATCATAAATTTAAAAAAAAAAAATCAGGCTATTTTAGAAGTTTTGTTTGTTTGTAATATGGTAAAACATATATTTTCAATCGGTTTTACATTGCAAAGGTTCTTATAAGAGACGTTTTAGTCAATATAACAACACTACTGGATGAAGCCAATTTAAACATTTTATGTTCAGACCGTTATGCCGTTATTACATACCAACATGCAGTCGGACTCGGTTATTCGACATCGTTGTATCTGAAATATGTACAACGGAAAATAGCTAATACCAATATGGGTCTATGTTTAGTGTTCTAAGGCGGGTAGGAATTCGGCAGGTTGGTCGAAACTTTTTTTAAAAACCTGTAATTATGTTTAAACGACATTAACACATTTAGCCGATAACGATGTGTCAGGTGGCCAATGACCATTCTAAAAGCTGAAAAAATATTAAATGCAGTAGTTTACTTGGTACTATATTGTGCTGGTTTGGGTAACCAGTAGTTTATATTTTATATCTTCATGTATCATGTCTGTGTTGGTGGGAACAAATATATAGATATAAAATATAAATTGTGTTTTTTAACGTCACTTTGTATTTTCCTGACTGGTGGGTAGGTTTCGAAAAAAAATGGAAATAGCTAAGCTACCCTGATAAGATAATGATATGTCAGTTGCATTACGGAATGTTTTCATGATACGAGTAATACCAGTGTTTGAAATTCGTGTCCAAACTGATCTGATGATTGCATTGCGTGAATAAATGAACATCCATAACGAACCATTTCAAGAAATAATGGCATCATGTCATTGAATGTATTTCAAAATGATAAACTAATTAGTGGCTGCTCTGTCCTTCTGAAATAGTGAAACCCACCATTTTCCGCACTAATGTCCACTTTAATCTGGTACTGAGAGGAAGATTATTTGTAGAAGTGTATTTAAATGGATTGTATTGACACTGATGCAGGGTTTTCGTAGCATGGCAACTTTACGAAGTGCCTTTGGTACTGCACTTTTTCAGTGTCTCATCAACTAAGGAGAGACTACTTTGCAGCATTTAGGTCGTGGATAGCAAGAATTAAAATGCGTATCTGTGCAGGGGGAATACTTTGAATGGTAGACGTAAAAACATTTCTGATGCAGGGAAAGTTTTAAGCATACGAAGACAAGTGCCATAATCTATTGAATGCCCCTCGTAACAGGTTTTAAATTCTTAACATATTGTGCGTTTATGCCTCTAAAATTTGCGTTTATCAATTTTGTCTGTCAGCATCAACGTCCAGTAATGAAAAGACAAATGGCATGGCTCGATTTTATTGTTTTCGTTTTATCGTATAAGTTGATTAAATCCAGTACTTGGTGACCGATAATTTAATATCCTATATATCCATTATACTGTTTTATTACCCTCTTAGTATGACCCTTGAAAGTCTTCAAAATACGATTTAACATCAATTAATTTCGAAAAGATTGAGAGATATATCGTGTGTCATACAGAAAACAGACATTCTGTGATCTAGTTACTGGCGCATTTACATCAGATCCCGACGATTATCGAATGTTTGCCATATTCAGATTTCAGATAATATTACATACATCAAATCTAACCGATGTTAAATTAATTTGTATGTCTGTTGTTTCTCTCAACCAGCAGTAGTTTGTCTGATTGAATCTATAGAACTATGATCCCCTGCGTCGTACCGACTATCATTGACTGGGATATCGATATCACATGGAACTAGAATAACATTAAATACAGCATCGGAGTCGAAATCGACTTCTCTGTTTCCTGCCATATTTTGTACCTTTAATTATCGGTACATCAAGTATATTATGGCTGTGGTTTGGTGTGAACAAAATTGATTCGAAATGCTAGATAATGTACATTAAAAAGAGAAAATAAATCGGGCTAAGGAAATGCAGATTATAACGCCATAAAAACGCAACTATTTGAATTATGCGTCATTTAATTCCAAATGTCTAAAGCGTCCTACTGGTACTAATGTGGTAATTCGTGTTCAAAATGTAATTAATCTAAGGACTAATTATTCTTCATTTCATTTTTCATTATTTTCAGGAAATTATTTTTGTGAAATAAAGAATATATTATTTTATGATGTACTTATGTGCACATTTGTGTTGCTTTTTACTTGTCTTAAGTATATTTATTAGCGTTATCCCAATCATCCATGATTTGCATTGCGTACAAATACAAACCTAATCAGGAAATAACTCAATACCAGCGTTATGTCATAGGAATGAGTCACCATTTTGCAATCGGCAGTTACGTTAAATGAATTATATGATGAGTCAGTCCTATTTTACAACAAGTAGCTACATTGGACCCACCAATGTTTTTTCACTACTTCCGGTTTGATTACAAAATATGACAACATCTTGAAGGGAGAGAATTCCCGATAGCCATGCCATCACAATTCTAGACAATCGTTTCATTTTTACACCAATATGAGGCGTATTAAGGTTTCTATTAATATGTTAAGGGAATGTGTTTTTACGTTCATACGGTCAAGGTAATATGTGTGCTGTATGTACAATGTAATTGCATGAATACACTATACCAGCACCACAAATTGTTCCCAGCGACACCAGAATGAACATCAATGTAGCAATGATTAGAAGTATAAGTACTTTTTAAAACATAAAATCACTAAGAGATTGGAAGTTTGTCTGTCCTTCAGGAATTCTTGTATACTGTTAAAAGTAGGATTTAAGTAGCCAGATTTTTATACTTTCATGGTCATTGGTTAAGTTCTACTTCGCGAGACAATAATAAACGGAACAATATAACCTCCAGATTAGATTTTATGTCATTTGTCATTTTCTCACATGACTATTAGCGATACTTTAAATTCTGATAAGCAATTGTAACATTATACTTTCATAGTTATTGATGATTGTATTAGCTTGAATCATGTTGTAAAGTGTTGGAGAAACAGAGGCATGAATTGGCTTGATAATGTCAAGGCGCATCGTCACATTGCATTGGCAATCATTCTCCTAATGCATACCACCACGGATGTAAACTCGAGCGTGGCCCCCATTGGCCACTGCCACCATCTGGATTCGAAATGGCAATGTTTCACGTACATGACAACGGCGCTGGGAATAATGCTTCATTACTTAATAAGGGATCGAGCATTGAAGATAACTACTTGAATCGATCGTTTTGATTAACTCGGCCCTCGAATTTGTACCGAATTCTGAACAATATGATTAATATTGGGGGGGGGGGGGCAGAGCACACCAAACCAGCTCATCAAACAGCAATATGGTTCACAACAACCCTATGTTAGCGGGTACCTGCTTGTTGCAATGTAGTAGTTCATTTCCTGTAAAGATAGGGAACTACCACAGTCTCCTGCACGTTGATATACCACAAAGTTTAATGTGTCAACGAATATCACTTGCGGGACAGGTAACACAGTTTCCAATATACATTTATATAATGTCTTATTGTAGTATTTGGACAGCCAGAAAACAATTTCTGCCAGAACCAGAAGATGTGTATAGTTTTTGACCGTCAAATTACCCCCATCCATCTAATTATGTTGAGAAAATCAGTAAATCCATTCAACTACTATACTAGAAGTGAAAATGTTTTTTTTTCCATTTTAGTCTTTTAAAGTGATGCTTTGCTAATGGCAATTAGGAAAAAGTACAGTTTTGTTCAATATGATTTTAAGGTTTTATATTTAAGTAAGAGATCAGTGCAGTTTAAGTCGATTGTTTCACCTTTAAAAACTATATAAAATAACGATATTTGTCATTTTCTAATTCCAACCACAGTTCGGTTACTAGTTTCAATGAACTGGATGTTTTGTACAATAATGTATATCAAGATATATGATAGCGCTACGAAAGTAGTTTTCTTTCATCAATCAATGAAAACAGACCTTATTTGATCTAACATCGAATCAACAGCACATCCATAGGACAATCCTGATTAATTATTGAGTGGCATATAAAACCTCAAGTTTTCAGTCTAAAATAAAAACAGAACTATATCAAGATACATACCCTGCTATTTATAGATTGAATAAAATACGAAGTAAAATGTGATCACTGAAGTATAGCAATTTTCTAATCTAGAAGATAATTATGTCATCGGCGCAAAGTATAAATTTCATCCAAGTACTCTTGATTTAGATAGATTTATCGTGAACCTTCTCAACATCTCTCAACATTTCGTCCATTTCGTTTATTCCCTTATCTTAATGTGTTAAGGATTTATGTATTCCCGTCACCGTCTTAATTGTTTCCAGGGATAATTGCATCATTGACTTCCGTCAGGTTTTTTTGTATAGCGATATATTGCTTAGATTCAGGCGATATCACACTTTATGTCTTATTCACTTCCCAAAATTGCCAAAAGTCTGTCTCCAAATATAGTACTTTTTTGGCAATGTAGGCGATTTATTCCACGGTTACCCTTCTGGGTTATTTAGGAAGTTTCTATGACGACGGTATCCCCGTTAGTCTATAAAATGCATTTGGAAGATTTCGCACATTTGTATTTACAGTATTTTCTCATATCGTTAATGATAGTCTAGACGTCGGGAAATCAGGGCTTTACATTAAGCGATGCATGTACTTTCTCTCTAATCCATTTCTAAGTAATTACTCAATTATACGAGAAAATTCCAAGGACATTTCCAATTTCGGTATTAAGCAACGTTTAGTATTGATTCTCGTGCGCCGGTCCATTCGTGAAATATTTGGCGAGCGTACTGAGTCAAAATTTGAGTTATCAAAGACTGGCGTTCTACAAAACAATCAAAAACTAAAGATATTTCGAGACGTAAGCGGCGTAAACATCAAACGTTTCCTTAAGGTTATTGTATCTGAATTTAACCACAGCTGAAAAAGGTATTGTTTAAACATTTCTCAGTTAGATCGCTCAGAAATTTATAGTTTACGCTTACACGTTTGTGGAGAGGTGCATAACCCTTTAGTGAAATAGTATTTTGCATGATTTAAATTGACAAAATCAGACAAAGTGTGGTAGCGGGAAATATCTGAATTGTAATTCGTTTTCTGACTGACCGACACATGATGTTTCTAAATATACCAATGATTAAATATCCTTGCATTGCACTTATATGGCTTGACACAAATCGCCCATTTTACTACCTTTACTCGAATGGTGCTTTAGGTCGATATACCTAAATTCGGGAGAATTGTTACTTTTGTAGATTTTTTGTTTCAACGTGTTGCTCCATTGCCGAATGATTAATTGAATAGTGTACCAAACAGACTTAGGTAAATTGTCTAATATTTAATCAATATATTTTAATACTACTCCTATTGATTTGATGCGTGCGCGTAATATTCCATTATGCAAATATTAATATTTAAAATTTAAAACCAATTTGTGCTATTGCAGTCCATTGACTTCAGTCTGCATTTGCAATTCGTTTTTCATTATCTCGATTAATGGTTTTAATTTGGTTCATTGCTCTTGGCAGTGTTTCTTAATTGTTTAATTTCCACGATTTACTACATGTTAAGTTTCATGAAAGTTTTAATACCAGAATATTTGATTTAATAAAGCTAGATTTTATTAATTACAAATTCGCTGAAGATTTCAAGTCTTAGTGCAACAGCCTATGCTATTAGATTGTCGATTTAAAGCAGGGAATTGAATGTTCTATATAAGGAAACTGAAATAGTGCATCTTTTACTCAAATCATTTTACTTCAACCTTGAAGATATTGTTTGTGTTATCGGGATAATTATGGGAGTGATGCTTCCTTGAATGTGATCACTCAAATGATTCGAGAATAAAATGCATCCCCGAAACCTTTTATCGTCACCCTAACGCATCAACATTTCATTCACTCATGGACCAAAACTTTAACAAGAAATGGGCAATGCCCACAAACCAGGTTTTAAACCTAATAATTTGTAACCAAGGCTCTATTTGTATAATGAATACATGATGATCATCAATGCTGCAAAGGTGCCAGAGGTGATACATGCATACACCCACGAATAGCGAAGATATTAAGTGGAAACTGATTTTTAAATTTTAAGTGACCTTGACCTTGGACGGAACGAACCCAAAAGCAATCCCAAGCGAGATCTTCACATGTTCTTACTATACACCAAGTTTGATGTCAATATGACCAACAAATCTAAAGTTATTAGCCGGAGAGCAAATTGCAATTTTTGGTAAAGGTGACCTTGACCTTTGACGAAACGATTCCAAAAGCAATCCCAAGCGAGCTCTCCACATGTTCTTACTATACACCAAGTTTGATGTCAATATTACCAACAAAAGTTATTGGCCGGAAACCAAATTTCAATTTTTAGTAATGGTGACCTTGACCTTTGATGGATAGAACCCAAAAGTAATCCCAAGCGAGCTCTCCACATGTTCTTACTGTACACCAAGTTTGATGGCAATATGTTCAACGAAACTCAAGTTATTCGCCGGAAACCAAACTGCTATTTTTAGTAATGGTGACCTTGACCTTCGTCAGAACGAGTCCAAAAGCAATTTCCAAGCAAGCTCTCCACATGTTCTTACTGTACACCAAGTTTGATGTCAATAGGATTAACGAAACTCAAGTTATTCGCCGGAAACCAAATTGCTAGTTTTAGTAACGGTGACCTTGACCTTTGTTGGACCGATCCCAAAAGCAATCCCAATTGAGCTCTCCACATGTTCTTACTATACACCAAGTTTGAAGTCAATATGATCAATGTAACTCAAGTTATTCGCCGGAAACCAAATTTCTATTTTTTGTAACGGTGACCTTGACCTTTGTTGGACCGAACCCAAAAGCAATCCCAAGCGAGCTCTATACATGTTCTTACTATACACCAAGTTTGATGTCAATATGATCAATGTAACTCAAGTTATTCGCCGGAAACCAAATTTCTATTTTTTGTAACGGTGACCTTGACCTTTGTCGGACAGAACCCAAAAGCAATCCCAAGCGAGCTCTCCACATGTTCTTACTATACACCAAATTTGATGTCAATATGATTAATGTAACTCAAGTTATTCGCCGGAAACCAAATTTCTATTTTTAGTAACGGTGACCTTGACCTTTGTCGGACCGAACCCAAAAGCAATCCCAAGCGAGCTTTCCATATGTTCTTACTGTACACCAAGTTTGGTTACAATATGATCAACAGAACTCAAGTTATTCGCCGGAAACCACCCAGTTTGACGCCCATATGACAAGGATGTCCCCGCTATGGGCTTTCCAGTGGAATGCAAATATTTTTTGTTTGGAGAGGCTATATAATTTTGGAACAATATGTGTTGAATTCATCCACCCTTCCAAGCGTTATTCATCGGAAACTAACTTCTTAAGTCGAAGAAGGGCCAAAACTCCTCCACATATTGGTGGATTTAAATCGAAATCGAACTTGACCTCTAAATTATTATCCTATATGGCGTCCAAACATAGGACAAAATGACACTTTAAGCCCCATTCCTGGAATGGCGTGGACAAAATAATTTAAGATGCAGTGTCGAGTTTTTAAAATTACGAATTTATCATAGATATTTTACCACTTTCATATCCATTTTTCTGGTAGATGTGATTTGGTTCCTGCAAATGGTCAATGATGACACTTTTGTTATTAAGTCAATGCAATGCTTATATCAGGCAGTGATTTTGAACGGTTTTTAGTAGAACAACTACTTCTACGGCAGCTTTCGACAGTCGCATCGCCATAAAACGTATACTACTTTTTCCGGAAGTTGCGCAAAAATAACAGGCGAGTGAATTGGTTAAATAATAGTTCAACGTAACCTGCATAACATACTAAATCCTGCTTGAAATCTTTATTGCGCAATAAAATTCATTTAATGATTCAACAATGGACAATAATGATTCGAACTTTCTATGAATCTGCTAGTGTTGAATAAAAAACGAGAGTTCAATACCGAACAACTTCAGCGCTTTGATTATATATTGCACACTCACCGTTTTTGTTCCCAAGTTATATATGCTACAGCTAAGTACAGCCAAATCCCCTCGATGAAAACTCACATTATACGGAGCAGGATAAAATTCTGGTGCTGGTGTGTACTGGAACAGGTTTCCAGCTGAAAATAGATAATAAACCATACATATTTTGATAGATACAGCGTCATAGGAAACATCAGTATATATAAAAATAATATTCGATCTCTTCTGTTAATAAATCAGATGTTAGTATTATATTCATGTATGACACGTTGGTAAAAACAAATGTTGTTGACTGTTCATCAAATAGTTATAATGTTACGAAAGTGTTCTGGCAAGAGAAAACTATATATATATATCTTCATTTAAGTCAATATCAAAATGTAAAATGTTGGTTATATTATATACTTGATCTGTTATACATGCCATATTCTCATAGACGTCTTTTTTTTAAACTTCATTTCTTAAAACTTACACGATAATTTGAGCAAATTATTTATTAAAGTCTCATTAATGTACAATCATATTATATATACAATACAAATTATAGCTATAAAAGTGCATTGCCACTCCATGCTGGAGTAACAAGATACTATATAACAATCAATTATACACATATGTACAAAATCAAACGCAGTAAAGCTGAAGCGACGTCTGTATTTCTTCAGAAATATTGTACGGGCTAATGGGGGCTTTCATCTTTGTCATACCAAAACAATTCGTACTTTCTCATGGAATTAGCGGCTGAGCTTCCCCTACCAAATACTTACAGCTATATATCCAAGAACAATCTAATTGGAATGTTCTATTAATCTCCATGGTGATTACGTCGACCTCAAAAGTAATATACGTAGACTACAATAAATACGACCGTATTGTAACTAACATGTTATATATATAAATGTCCTTTTTGTGGTTTTGTAGCCGGATTAAATGCATTCACCATTCATGTTTGTAATACTCTGGAGAATCGGTCTTAATTAAGGGAATTGATGGTCGCTTGAACTTAGAATAGTTGAAGGAATAAATGCGTTAATAGTGTGTACTTTGATTGAGACAAATCGTGATTGCTTATATTGTTCATTTTGATTTTATTTGTTCACTAGTAATATGAGAGTTACCTTGACAAAATGTTATTTTAAAGAGTACAAATCTACAATCATATTCTAGAACTAGGCGCACGAAGTTTCACTAATTGAGTGTATATGTGTATAAATTATAGTATATAACTTTAATACAATTATTTTTAACCACTCACCTTCAACCATTACGAATCGTTTTATCATTTCAATGTGATACCAAGACTTTTAAATATGATATCAAGTCGATACGTTTCCAATTCTAAACATCAGTGCAATTTCGCCATTAAAATATCATATCAAAATGTTTCAGCTATTAAACATGATATTAGGTTAAACCATTCCAGCTTTTAAATCTCAAACAAACAAGCCAATGGAAAATAAAATAACCTTCCACTGCGGATGTAACCTTACGAATCAGTTACGAGCGCATGTAACTCAATAGCAGACTTCAATCACACAATTAAATGCAATTTTATTACATTAGAGATCGAAAAATGTAAAACTGAACACTCGTAAACCCGTGCACTTAATGTTTTAGTCTGGCACATTAAATAAACAGTAAAATAAACAGTAAAATCAGTGTAAAACAAATGAATTGTGACAGTAAAACTTGCGGATATCCATTTGCAATGTGCGCTTTTTTCTACTAAATAGGAAACAGCCTAAGCAGAACAAATGCGATAACGGTCGACTAAAGAATCGAGCGAGTCAAAACAAATTTAATTAATCAAACCAAGTATGCTGATTCGTAAATTTCACAGCAACGACTTTTCTTCTTGAGCGATACAAGTGTATTACTCACGTGTGTTTTACAAGTATGGTAATACATATCATAAATCAAATACGTGACATATTCGTTTGAATGTTCATAGCCGGATTCATAATATTTATCATCCGATTGAAATGTTAACAGTCATTCATATAATCTTCAAATAATTAAAAGGACTTTTAAAATATGGTCAAAGAATCTCGTAGAAGTTTTGTTATGGTTCAGATCGCACCACTAGAACCAGAATTATGCACCAGGAAGTAGTAACAGAGAGAAAATAGGTTGTACACTCATACATAAGACAGTGCCTCCCCACACAGACCCCCGGAAAAACAACAATGCATAAAGCATTAAGGCACTGGAGAAGGATCAAGGGTACATACGTAAACGAACAGAGGCGCAAGAAATGGCCTGGCCGACCATAAGTAATAACTAGTAGGATCAAATAGGAAAACAGTGGGGGAGGGGAATTAATGGATGGAAAAGACCACATGACAAGTCAAGACAGCTGTCAACAATATTTCGAAACTGGGCAGCCAATAACATGAATACTATATAAAGTGAAATAATTACTAAGGAGAAAGAGAAATGTAACATACATTTTAAACACAAAATGAAATTATAACATAATCATACAGCGAAATACAGCATTGGAACTGTCAGTAAAAATAATTTGGGGTTAAATTTATTTAACGGCTAGCCAACCGCACACTCGCAATATCTTGTGCACAATTGTAAAGCGGATTCTTTCTTAGTCGACGTCACACTAATGAAAGTAAAAGCGTTTGATCGAATACATGGGATGGCTATGCATTCGAGCGTCGTTGCGTCACCTTGTGGGCTTCTTAGCGCTTCACCATTACACCTCGATATCACTCCTTTGAATATCGCAAGTGCCCCTCCGGACATCGCTGTCTCATTTACGGACACCACTATAAATGTTATTGACAACAAGTGTAATGCTACTGAACCATCACGCGTCGTTATCACAGTTTCAACCAGTAGTATTGCCCTTTGAGCATTGTAAGCACACACGCGACGGTGCAAGAATACGATAAGGCAAGATTTAAAAGTCACTTTGTGTATTGTTAGATATTTGATAAAATATCAGGATGCCCTGACTACGTTTTTAGATCGTCTAACAAATATAAAAATATTTACATTTTGTAACATTTTATTTCTCTTACATAAAATGGACAATCAAAGTAATTGCAGAATCTGATGTGTTTTGATAAAGTGGCCCCTTTAGTGTGATTGTATCATTTATATGAATAAGACTAACTAACTGTGTTAAAAACTAAAGAGTCATTAATTTAAACAAATCTATGAATTAAAATGTGTATTTATATGATATATACGTATAACGATATGGTTTTATAATTTTTAACGACAAAACAATAAGATGATAAACAAAACAAAAAGAAACAGAACGACAAACAATAAGAAATTGACAAGCATGGATAAAAATTCATATTGTACATAAAACATGGGAGACAGGAATAAGCCTCGAACTCACACGTTACAAGTCAGACGCGCTACAAATTTAGCTATCGCTATTGTCTACTTTGCGAAATATTTCATCAAAATGTAATACTAATCCTGAAGATAATGATCATGATAATGACCGTAAGCTGCTTAACATGTATTGAAAAGTGGGAATAGTCATGTTTACTATTAACTTATTTATACCGGAAGTTTAACTTTCTAACAAGGACAATCATGGTCGCTTACTTCAGCTTAAAAATGAAATATTGCTGTACTCAGCAGGATTATTTGTTGATACAGATGACGATGATTGGTTTCTAGATGTTGTAGGATTAAACAGTTTTCAGGTGAAATGCATGCTAATCGGACATTCTTATACATAACACTACCTAGACATACTCCGGATTGAGATAAATATGAATATTTCCCTATAACATGCAGTACAAACAACACTATATCGATAACATCGTGCTCCATTCGCAATGAAAACAAAGACAGAATTTACCGACTGACTGAACTTCAATGGATCTCAAATCAAATGGTTGTACCGGTGGTAAAAAAACATTTTTAGCAATTCCGGCTTTCATCTATTGTTAGTACCCCGGTAATCGATACTAATTCAGGGACTGTGGGGATAGCGATTCAATCTCGCCCAAGGTAGGATTCGAATCAACAATCTCCGGATCAGAAATCAGGCGATCTACCCCTCGATCACATTGCCTCTCTTAAATGTATTTAATAATGCGGTAACTTGAACATATTCCGCTCTGTAAAATCATTTGCGAGCAATGGTAAAGCAAGTTGAATGAACATAACGCATTCCACATACTATCATAATCAGGATATATAACTGAAATATATAACCTTACGTTCATTGTTTATTTTAAACACTGTACAATAAAGCTTTGAAAATAATTCAATTTTCAAGACAGCTAAACTATTTTACCTGTCTCGACATTTTGATTTATTGAAAGCTGTAACACAATGCAACAAATGCTCTCAACTTCCGTGACAACGTTACTCCAATTACTGACAAAGTCTCAGAGCCAGAAATAGAATCCATGACTAGTTGTCAAACAGAAATTACTAGGAACATCGTTTCGGACGTATACATTTAGTATTTCTCGTAAATTACTATTTGGAAAAGTTATACCTTCCGTGAACATGGTTCAGCTTTTAGCGTTCAACTCATTCTACATCATCTTCAATAGATTTAAGAGATTTGAACATCATGTAAGGAGATATATGACCTGTCTGCGTAAACCCATCCAACCCATAAAACTTTTTTTCAGCTAATACAAATGTTTTTTTTTATTGAATTGTGTAAACTATTAACTAGTATGTGTTTTTGTTATAGAAGTTGATATTACAAGTGTGGGGAGGTAGGCTTATGGGGCCATTTTTCAATAAAAACGAAATATTTTATGCATTAATATACATTTTTTACATTTGGTAAAATTACTTGTCATATATTTCTTTGTTCATATACGATTATGCATTCCGATTATACATAATGATCTGGTAAGTATTGCATTGGTCGACAAATTGTTCTGATGATTTGCATGACCACATGCCTCGGTGTCTTACTCCCGTATTTGTAATAGCAGTGACTTTTAAATCTGATCTTTAATCTATACCATATATATTTTTGGTCATGACAAGTTATGTGTGCTTGATATTTAAAAAAACAACATTACTTAATTTATTAATAAAACGATCACTTTTATTGGAATATTGGCAATCGTTCATAAATGACAATTTTGCGTTGCTCGTTTAGAGACTGATCCATTAAATTAAAATGGTCGTCATAAAAGAATACAATACAATGATTTTTCAGCCAATCAATGCGATGCTCAGTTGATATGTTCAATTTACAAACACTCAAGTGTCGCTAGATCTCTGTTTCATACACTGTTATCAATCAAATTCAAACGGCCATTAAGATAAAGTGCATTCCCTCTTGAATCACTTGAACACGATAAACTATCATGCAAACTTAGTGCGAACGATAATTCAGTGCTCCATGATGGAGGAAAATGTCACTTAGAAGACTAAAGGATTTTGAAAAAGCACTATTTAGCAAGTTAAGAAGTGCAGCGTAAACATGTTTAATTGCCGAGTAAACTTCAGCAGTTTTAAGTTAAATATTTGTCTGACTTTTTGTAACTGTTCCATCCTTTTTTACTTTGCCTCTGATAAATATTTCTCTCTTACCGATTGTCTATGTGACAAACACCTTTGTAAAATGGTTTATGCTGAAAATAATACAGCGTTAATTAGTAATTAGCAAATATTTCGGAAATAAAAGTTTATTCAGAATTAACGTTAGTTGTCGCGCTAATTTACGTGCAAGCCGACCATTTGATACACGAGTTGAGTTCAATGTCAGCTATATTAATTCAATCCGTTTTCGGAAGACAATAAATCATATACTCGAACTTTGATAACACGAGAAAGAAACAGTTCAACAAAGTATGAAAACCTATCTGAAAGGCAGTAAACTAGTTAAATATCAAGCCGAAATTTAAATTATCTTTAATGTAGAGTCACAGAGGTCAGTTGAGTAATAGTTGAAAAGAAAGTAGATTATGTTATATTCCAATCACAAGCAGTCAAATTAATATCGAAACCGATGTTTATTGTCTTACAATATATAGCAGACTTCAAAGAAAATAATATGTGTGTATGTGATCTCCTTATTCGAATATAAATAAATCTAAATTGTTGACTCCAGGAATTCTAACCAATCTAATAAAAATGATGTGGTCCATATCTTTTATATGATTAAACAAAATAAATTCTTTATCAGTTAATGTAATCATTTAAACTCATTTAGTACGCATTTAGAAAATGCATTAACTGTTTTTAACGACGCTTGATTTTTCAAAGAGAATCATTTAGAAAAGGAGCATTTTATTGCAAAAGTTAGATTGAAAATCTCATCGAAACATTTTCTGACATTTCAGGAGATATTTGTCTGCACCTTTCTTTGTTTTCTTGGTAATTAAATGTATCAAAGCACTATCGCTGTTCTGTAACTAATTGTTTCTGTCAACATAAGCATCAAACCGAGAAAACATCTGCAGAAAGTGAGAAAGGATAGCAATGGAAACCGTTTATGCTGGTACTAGCATGCATGGGAATTCAGAAAATTAAGCTCATTAGAATTGTCTTTTTAAGAGACGCTTTGTCATAACTGAGAGCAATTACGCCAGACAATACTGTAAGTGAGACGCCATTATTATATTGATTGAATGGAATGTGTAAATCTTCATCAAAGCGGTTTACTGCAGTGTTCGTTTGATATGAAAACGGGTACAACAATTTCAATAAGAATTGGAAAGCGGCTTCTATTATGCTAAAATATGACATAGTAGACATACATCACATTGTAGGGATTCAAACAGATTAGGTTATCTTCAACTCATTTCAGTGGGTTTTCTGGAAAGCTTACATTATTTCCTTTTCAAACTGTTCAAAAAAAGTACTAATTTTGCAACAACAGTAAATGGTTCAACGCTGTAACAGTCAGGTCTGCATTGGTGTAACTTTTGACACCGATGGGTCAAAGGCGGTTCGCCCATGTTCACCGAAAAGGAACCGAAGCGTTTCCCCATAGCCGGGTCACCGAAAAAAAACATGGCCGTCGATCTGAATTTAAGATATTTAAATGTATTGGATAACATATTCTTTTGAATTTGTTATCATACAACACATGCAAGAAAACAGATTATCAGTTCACTGTCCGATTCGAACAAGTTATCAATGCTCGTCGATTTTGTCAGCGCCACGCGCTAAAGTTCATGGTCTGAACGATATCACCTTGCTGAAAGCATGACTTTGTTTTCTCTGCGGACGATATACTCGCTATTTCTTCGTAATTTCATCTATTTGATGACGTACAACTGTAGCGCATTTGTTGGAGTTTCCAATAAATAGGCGACATCACATGACACTGATTTATTATCTAACTTGCATTTTTGGTCACAGACATTTTGAGATGCTCAACGTCAATATAGAACATTTGTTATTTAATCTCAATAAAGTCAGTTAACATAGGCAAATAACAGAGAAGTGTCATCAGATACGTTTCATCGTAGTTAAATTACAGCTATGACGTTATACCTTTGTTCTCGCCATGCTGTATAGGGGATACAGTCTAGTATTTCACCCAGAGTCGTATCTAGTAAGATAACTAATATTGGAAACTTTTCGGCTTATATTTATTTCCTAACCTATCTGTATTCACATACGAAATTGTTATTTTTAATGCACCGTTTTCTCGTGGGGTAACAAGAATTGAACTTGAGGATATAATTTCATCAATTTTAATGCGTTTGTGCCAATGCAATATCCAAAATGTTCCGTTTATAAAATTAAACTATTTGACTGACGTGCAGAATTTATCAATGTATTGCGAATATCAGAAAAAAACAGAATAACGGGAAAAAAAAGGTGATAATGTACATTGATTCGCTCAAAGTATGTGACTTTACAAAACGAAATTACCAACAAGAGCTACTGCTGAAACAACATCAGCTCACTATCCTAATCGTACACTTTACTTATGAATAGAGATGGGAATATTCTAACGGCGGGGTTAGTAATAACAAGTATATATACAAATGCATGTTACACTGTGTTCTTTGTATTCATCCGACTTTATGACTTACAAGTTGTTAACCTTCCTAGATGATGAACATCATATTATCTAACAGCGATACCCAAGATAATTCTTTGCTCTGCCTATTATGTGGTCACATTCCTCTCAAGACCAATGTCTGTCACCATGTTGGAAATGATTTATGACGGTTGCTAAAGTTGGCTTGATATTTGTCTTTGATTTGTGTTTTGACCGTTCACCTTCCGTATTCACGTGGGTTCCCCCGCTCTGTTATGTTTCATTCATTCGTACGAGATGGAAATTTTTCAAACCAGTTTTTAAAAGTTCATGTTGTCATTTAAGCTTGACATCATAACCATTATAAGCTCATCAATTGATTTGGATAAGTAAAGAAAAGAGAGAGAATAAGTTGCTACAGGGAACGCCAGTACCTCCCCACACAGACCTTCAGGAAAACAACAGTCCATAAAACATTAGACACTAGAGGAGGTTCAAAGGTACATACGTATTTGAACAGAGGCGCAATGAGTGGCCTGGTCGACCATAAGGAATAACTAGGAGAAGCAAGGAGGACAACCAGTGGGAGGACTTAATAGATAGAAAAGATCACAGGTCAAGTCAATACAGCTGGCAACAATATGCCGAAACTGGCCAGACAATAACATGAATACTATATAAAGTGAATAATTACTAAGGAGAAAGAGAAACATAACACAGAGAATATAACATACATTTAAAACACAAAAATAAACAATAATCATACATCGAATTACAGCCTTGGAACTGTCAGAAAAAATACTGGTGGGTTTAAACCGATTTACATATGGGGTTTGTATCATATACGTATTGTTCAGTGTATTGCTGGATCGTTTCCACGCTTAACCTTAATACAATAAAGTGAGTAATTCCATTTCCAAATGTGTTGATTTTACTAATATAGTTTAGTACCGGCTTGAGTGAATTTTTGCCACACAAATTTGTCCTAGTGGAAGATTTAGTCATTATTGTAAATCATATAGGACATGAAATCTCGATAACTATCCTCTGCAAAATATATAAATGGTGGAAGATCACAAAGCAAGATTCAAAATAACTAGATTGGATTAACGAAATTACAGCTTACTATGTATTACTCTGCAATCACATATATTATACAACAATTCAACTGACTTCATACAACACTACACAGAAGAAGCATTGTTGGAATATTGCAATATCCCTTAGAAATGTTTCGAATTAATTCTGGAACGAATGAATGAAACATAACATTATCAAACTGATACACTGGTGTAGAGTGCATACAATAACTATGATAGATATCCTTGTTCTACCGAAATGTACTGACGGCAAAAGCAGTACTCAAATAAATTAGCTTCTAGTGCATTTAGGTAAATGTCAAACCATTTGTTTAGTTTATTCATTACAAATCAATACTGTGCACTACATAGAAATGAGAATATTTCGTTTTATCACGCACGTCGACTTGCACTGTTGTTCATTGCAAAAACAGTCACAAAAAGAATTCTTCATAGCACATGTTTAAGGTTACTTGGATGACATATTGCGTTCCTATTTCTGAATTCGTTACCTTAAATGCAAGGAAGATAGTTTTGGTTTGACATAAATTCTGATTGAAGCATGCACACTTATAACATTTTGATGTACGCGATGTAATATCAAAACGTTTAGCTCTGATAAACGCAATACCCTTGACAAATTCTGACTAACACAGTGGGAAGCATTTAGGTACAAGCAGGGTTTATTTCTTTACAAAAATGTGTGAGCCATAAATAAACTTGAATTATCTTCTGAAATGTAAGATGCGTTTGTTATCTGCGAACAACGTCTCGTCTACCAAATAACAAGATTTAGGCACTTTCTTCATTGATTTGATTTGATTCAAGCCAGTTTGAAGAAACGGCAACATTCAATCCTTTACCCTTAATTTGGTAAGTGTTTTTTATTTTGCCTCACCTAAAGTACAGACATTACTTTTGCAGCTCGACAAGTTGAATGTTAACATAACCATTAACAAATTCAAATCACTAAATAACCATATAATCCAATAAAATTAATAATATATTATGTGTAAAAGTCTCCGCATTTGAAAAGGGTCGATTGGTGACTCGGCACATCAAATAAAAAAGCCAATATATCATAATCACTATAAAATATATATAAACCAATTGACAGACAATGAAAAGCTATTGACCAAATATACCAAATTACTTATGTGTCTCAAGGACCAGACATTATATGATTAATGTAGGACACTACATTGGTTCAATGGCTTCTGGGTAATCGAAACATATATTGGTGGCATTGTTTTACAACTGCCGAAGGATAGAAGTGATAAACAGAAAATGATAATGGTCAGGTTGGAATATCCGCAAAACAAGCCTCGTCACTTGGACGTGTTGTGTAGTACATTGGCAAAAGTAATTATCTAGAAACTCATCATTTCAGTTAACATGGAAATTACCGCGATAGTTTCATTCAATTATGACAAGTGTTTCCATAGGTACTACACTTGACAGGGGAATTACTTGCGAGTGCAGGGTTTATTTTGGCTACTTTGGGTAGATTACCCAAACGCGCAAATTGGAAAATTTTGCGCGTTAAACTTAGAAATTGGAAGGAAAAGTCTTGAAATAACAGCAAAAAACTGGATTATAAGTAAAGGATGTAGTGATTAATTAATCAACGATTGCTATTTATATATAGTGCCAGTGACATAAAAGCCTTTAATTGTGTCAATATTTGGCTAAATTGAACGAAAGTTTTCTTCAAATTTATTTTGATTTTTTCCATTCAAATTTTAAAAACTATACACTTTTTGGCATTGGGAATGTAACCCCAATAACGGCTATAAAACAGCTCAAAAATCTGCATTGATAATTTAAGCAAACTATGATTTATTTTGAACTCGTATTCGACACCTTCAACGTGAGGTCGTTGGAGATCTACGACAAAGGCTCGTCAATGTATACTAAATAACTTAAAGATGTATCTAGCTCATCTGAACATAAAATGCTTGACTTGGATTTATCCAGTAGTGTTGTTCTATTGGCTAAAACATCCCTGATACGAACCATTGTAATGTATAACCGATTAAAAATGTCTTTTTACAATATTACTAACAGACAACACTTGACAAATAGCCTGCTTGTTAAAAAAAATGATTTTTTTTAAATTGTATGATGTACAAACATCTTTCTATAACGAATACGGATCATTACAATATGAGTTCATTCTTTTTTAATGCACGTTTTAACTATTTTAAATATATTTTTATATTGTGTTTAGGTTAACAAATGAGCGAACAATTAGCATAACTTTACGCTACATGCCTACAAGACAAGAGAAATCTCTCCAGCACAATGCTTAGCGAGGTAAACATTTTTAGAGGAAAACATCGGAGTAGCCACTTAGCATTGTATTTTTATGAACATATTATATATTCATCTCAAGTTATTTCCTTGGAATTGTTCGACAGTTATGATTTATCATTCATTTAATGTAATGGAGATGTGAGTTGTCATTTATTTTAATGACTTATGAACACTTATACAACACTATCGTTAATATTATATAGGATACAAAAGGTTCTACCTAATATATCTGATTCAAATCCATTTAACAGTTAGGTTATATGTTTCAACACAAGTCAGGTTGTTTCTTGTTTTCGTAATATTGCTTTTTCAGTTAAACATGTACTACATTTATTCATATGAAGTTATGTCAAATCAACGTGTATACCTACTGACATTGGTAAATGCACTGAGGTGATGAAACCTAGATAACTGGCATTATTTATTCTCATCCGAAAACTGCAAAAATAGTCGTAATCAAACAAGCTACTTACAATACATATAAAATGAAATCTGCTTGAGTGGCATTATCAGTAATCTGTTGCGTCAGATAAGACATTTCCTCGATATAAAACAACCTCTTCAATGCATTTACGAGAACTACGCAGTTTGCGTGAAAGTTCTAGATATATCTGAAAATATCTGTGTACTAGGTTGGAATATCAGCAAACATGCGATTGTACTACTAATAAAAATGAGTTTTCGAGATAGATATTTGGCCAAAGCTTTTAAAACAATTATGACTACAAAAATGATTAAGTTATATGCACTGTATACTTCAATATGGCAGTGTTATTTTTTAGGAAATATTAAGTTACAGGGAACGCCACACAAAAGAAAATGTCCCCTAAATGTCCTCTGATACAGGTCCCAGGAAAACATTAACGAAACATTAGAAGTTGAAGACCGGAATTGTCTGGCTGACTATCAAACGCATCCATTGGGAATTTAAGGGGATAACAAGTAGGGTAAGGGATATAATGGATGTAATACACCACATGACAAGCTAACAAAGCAAGTGTTACGTTTGCCTATGTACATCAAATACTTACGAAGTTTGGCCAAACAGTCGATTAGGTGTCTTGGGTCAGCTGACCGTCGGGACAGTAGAAATGAGATAAAACTGGTAAATAGACGTCCATGATATAGCTTTTGGCAGTCGAGCATGCAATGTACATAAACTTGTACTTAAAATAATTTACAGACGTGGATTCGCCTTTCGGTTATATTATTTTATTATATGCGAATTTTATCGCAATATAATTGTATTGCTTTAAGTACTTCAGACTTCACATCTGTATTTATTTTAATGTATTTTCAATATGCTCCAGCACATAATAACAATTTGCGTAAAATTCAATCAATTAGAATTGGATTTGAAGAATTCATCAGACGCTCAATATGAGCATTGTCCCGACAGACAATTCTAAAATGTTTTGTCCGCATTTTCTAGGGACATTTCTCCAATTTAAATCATTGTCTTAACGTTGAATCAATTTGTCACAATTCATTTAGACTGTGATATTTGGTGAATAGATTTACCACCTAGAAATTATAAGCAATTGAGTTTCCAAGAACAAATTTGTATTTTATATCAGAAAAATACTTTAAATGCTTTTATATGCAATAAAATGTTTTATTGGGTGAAATGTGTTCCGATAATTATATAACAACTATTTTCCCTGAAATTAATTATACCCTGATGGTGCAGTTTCGCGATTATAACCCATTTTATTTCCAAATTGAGGAACATTTTATTCAACTGTGCAATTTTCTTGTCTTGCCATTATAATGCATTCAAAACATTTTTCCCATTGAAAGCGACATTCTATCACTAGTCTATCATAACTATCGCAGGTTTTACATCGCCTTTAATTTCTTTGATTTCTGTGCATGTTTGAAATCCTGCAAGCATTCTCCCAAATGATTGTCTGAAATGACGTTTTATGCTCCCCACAGCAGTAATCATGGAGAGCGTAATTTAATAAAATTCCATAAACTTGAGAATCAATAATTTTTACTAGTTTATACAACATGCACGTTTGTTATTATGCAAATTATTCGATTCGCACATTCGTTCTATTATCGTTTGCTGCCATGGTGTTATAGAGCCATGGTTCAAAATTAATATCACATTTGTAATGATAAAACCTTGTTCATCAGTCGATGAACTTCAAATATAATACTTTTTAATCGAGGAAAATTACTGGCCGGAACGCTGAACTTGTTTCCTGACATAGCCCAAAAAATATTGGATGGGATACAGAATATTTCTTAATAGTGGAATTTTGGGAAAGATCAGCAAATATTGGCGGGGCTATCCATAAAATAAGTCCACATACGGGTGTATATTAGCTAATAGTTTAAACAAGAGGCCCACGAGGGTCTGTGCTCTACTGACTGGCCAAATTTGGTTACGTTTTGTCTTCAAATTATGTCTGTTTTTTTTCAAAAGGAACTAAGGTATCATGATATATGTATCAACATACTGTCCACGTTTGATTAAGATCAAATAGTTCTAAGCTCTATTTTCAAGCTCATGTATAGCAATTTTGTTATTTTCAATGGGCAATAACCCCGTCACGCATGGGCAAATTCTAGCTGGCTTCGAAAGGAACAAATGTAAACGTTTGGTAAACATCGGGTAATAAATGAAGGCGCTAGTGTGTTCACAAGCTAAATTTTAGGCTTTTTTCAAATTTTAACGGGCCATAATCCAGTCAAGCATTGCCGTATCGGGCTGGTTTTCAAACGGAACCGAAACTTAGAATTATCAAACTGCTATATAGGTTTGGTAAACATCGGGTAAAACATGAAGACGCTAGTGTGCTCACAAGCACTATCTTAGCATTTGATAACAATATAAAGGGCCATAATTCAGTTATGCTTGTGAGGATCAGGCTAGTTTCGAAAGGATCTCTAACAACTATATAAGTAAGGTAAACATTGGATAATTAATGAAGGCGTTACTGTGTTCACAAGCTCAAGTTTACGAGTTCAATTTTTTTCCAATTTCAAATGGCTATAATCCAATGCCGTATCAAAAAATATGGAAATTTAGAAATATCTTACTACTGTTTAAGTTTGGTCAATATCGGATAATAAATAAGGCACTTTTGTGTTCACGAGCTCAATTCTAGGAATGTTTCCAAATTTAGTCATGCACGGGCGGATCTGGCTTGTTTTTGAAAGGAACCGAGCTCTCGTGAATATCTTACCACTGTATAGGTTTGATTGAGAAACAATAAAAAAATGACGACTTGGTCGTGTTAACAAGCAATTTTTTACGGACGACGGACGCTGTGCCATCGCTTCTGGTCTTTGGTCAGTAGAGCTAAACACCGTACATAGTTTGGTTGTAGGAACGATTAAAATGAGAATGAAGTCGAGCAGGATATGCCACATACATACTGAACAGCCACAAACGATAAAAGGACAGTGTTGGCAATAAAAGAAAAGGGGGCATTTGCGAACAACATAACTGTGCGACTAATAAAATGACAGACCACATATCCATTTACGGCATTACAAGCATTGAAACCCAAAATATATACCAGTGGCTGAAAAACTATTCTCCTTGGTAACCACGGATGTTGATAATAGACTGTACAAATGTATGTTCAACACCGAATAATGGCAACATATATGTCCTGATAGCAAGTCGGAAAACAATAGATATGTCCAAACCAAATATCACAATACTGCAATACCGAAATCGTAATGGTTAACCATACACAACCATAGAAGCCTAAGAATAAGTCAAACTCAACTATAGAAATGTTTTAAAGCGTTAATATTATGTCCTAAATATAACGCATATTACATTAACAGAATGTATATCCAATATTATATAATATTATGTCATTCTTCATAACTATTTTATCTTAACAAATATGTACATAAATGGTCGTTATTTATTAAACAAATACGCTCTTGCTTGTGCAGATTTACTATGAAAATGTTTCAAAATGATGGCTTGCAAGGCTTTGTTTAAACTGATTTATTGCACATCAGTAGTGAAACAAATATACAACACATCTAAATCACTCTCAATGAATACTTCCTGGGTTATTAGCAATATTCATGCCAAATTCGAGGACTGTGGTTTAGCCTCGTCAAAGCCTGGATTCGAAAGAACGATTAAGATGTTACAAGGAACGCCATAGTCAGAAGATGTCGTAAGCCGAGATATATATTGATGATAAACAAACCATTACAGTGTGTGAAGAATATATCACCACGATTTAAATACCATTTCTGTCATCAGAGAATTGTTAGATTTATATCAGTCTTAGCTTTACATCTTGAAATTGTCAAGCTGATCCATACGGCTACAATTTGTCGTTTTGCTTCAATTGATATCTAGTGCAATTTAAAATGGTTATAATTGGTTTACTGACACCAGCTTCAGGTCACATTAGGCCCACTTATTGTCAAGCTGATCCATACGGCTACAATTTGTCGTTTTGCTTCAATTGATATCTAGTGCAATTTAAAATGGTTATAATTGGTTTACCGACACCAGCTTCAGGTCACATTAGGCCCACGTATTCTGGGTTGTATCATACATATAAATTATGTACATTATTTTTCTAAGGTAGTCTCAATATTGATCGTTTGGCAGTCATGGCGTTTCCCCTTTGTACATCCGTCCAGGTTTTAGCTTTATTGTTATCAAAGTCCTTATAAGGGTCGAAAATACATATTTGTTCGCAAAAATTGGAATATTTCCTTTATTCAAATATATTCTAAAGCATAGTTACTCACTTGCTAGTGATAACTCAACTTTCAGAAATTGCAATACCAATGCAAAAAGCAGTTCTTTCTTATCTATGCTTTTTTCCAAATGTAAAAGAGAATTGACCAAGTCTCATGGAATACACATAATATCACATAAAAAGCTTCCAATACATTTACTGTTACTCATCAAAGCAATGTTTTCTTATTATAAGATTGTTATCATTATTAAGACCAGTGTATCATAATAAATAGACTTTTCTTATCAAATTTCTTATCAACATTGTCATGATAAGTAGAGACAAGTCAAACGTTTGTGTAAGTCTTGGCTGTAGTGCGTGTGTGCAACAATCGAAGGTCTTTAAATGTACTAATGATGTTTGTCCGAACCTTGTTGAATTGTTCTGTTCGCAAACTCGAAATGTATGTCTACTGTTCCATTGCAGCAGGAATAGATACACTCTGGCAAATGTATGTTAAAGAATACACATAACACGAGATTGTTAATTTAAATAGGGAACTATAAGTACTTCTGTCGAATATGGATGGGTCACATATTTCCTGGAGGCAATGAACTCCTTAAGTAATAATGTTTGGATTGTCTGGATCCATGTTAAATTAATCTTTAGGCATGTGTAATGAATGGTTAAAATAAATACGGATACTTGAATGGTGATATTCTGAACTATTTGCATTATTTTCAACATAATATGATACAGACCACGAGATAAAATTATGTAAATAACTTTTAATGGATGTCTTGGCAGTCCCACTGGGCGTAAGCAATCGGCCGGATATATTTTGTGTGGCATTGACTTACAAAATGGCTACATCCTGAGAAAACGTCACAATCACGATAAACAACGGAAGAAATACAGACAAGTGTTATTTCAAAGTTGATACTAACTGATAAAGTATGGAATTTGTGAAGTTCATGGACCTTCAAAGGACAAATACCGCGTGTTGATTGTCTCGAAGTTTAAACGATTTTAAAAAAATCGAGATGCAGTCAATAACCTCTGGCTTCACGATCAGGTTTAGACGTTTCAGGTATTTGTCATTTGCGAGATATATTTCCAATGTTTTGCACAAAGGGAAAAGTTTTATACGGCTTTTATTATGTTTCGTGTTGTATGAACTCGACACAGAATGCAAATATCCAATATTGCGCTCTATTTCTGTATGCAAGCACTTTTAACTGAACTGCGCTTGTCAGCTATATTTTCATTCATGTTTTAACATTCAGCATAACAACAATTGGCCCTAATATGTTTTCGTTTTGAAATGTTAGCATTTACTAGGCTTTAACATTGTTTAAATAAGTTAAGGGATCTCAGAATGTTATAAAGATATTATCGTTAAAACACAATTTATGCAAATAGTTATTATGTGTTAATTCCAACTTTAAATCAATTAAACAGATATGTTTATAATTGTGTTATATTTACATTAATGGCCAATAGTTTGTCTGTTAGTTCATTGTTCAGTGCTAATATCTGCATCAATGCAACACTTCTGAATATGATTATTTTTAATGTGTATCGCAACCAATATTCCTTCAAAGAGGATTTCGCGTTTTTTAGTATATTCTTCCAGATTTAACCAAGCTCAAAAAGGAAAGAATAAAACAATCACATCTGAGATATATACTTTTGTTATCGACATAAATGACTTCAAAGGTAACAAGTTTGAAATAATTCGCAAAACTTCATAAAAACAGTCAAAATAATGACGTACTACATGTCATATATCGACATCAGATGGTAGGTTTAGAACATTGTACAAAAAGACTTAATTCGCATCTTCTATTCTGCATACCCAGGTATTCAGTCTCAGTAAGCCACTTACATATAGCGGACACAGAAAGCACACATACACTAACGTTTAGCGTTTATTTCAATGAATTAAATTTAAAAAGTAAGACAAAGCTGCGCAAGACAGGTCTCTTGCATGAATTGGGTTTTACCGCAAAGAACCTTAGGGTGCAACAATATTATTATAATGCATTGGAAGGGGAACGAACAACAGAGTACCGAAAAACAACCATGAAAGGAAACATGAACAAATACCCTGATTGCTAGATAATGGTATTTCATCCTTAGAACTGTAAGTATCATAACATAGAACTACTTTAACGACCTAAAGTTTAATCAATTATTTCCGGATACGACATCAAACAATAGCCATTATGCAATGTAGGGCTATTTTTGTTACTGTTGATTGTAAACATAGGTAGGAAAATCAGTAATTGTAACACAATTAATATTTTTAATTGATTATAGTGTTTATACGAATAGATTATGTATCAGTTTCTTAAATGTTGTATTTTGTTGATAAACAATGTATGCATTTCTACGCAAATATAAATACGATATTATGTATTCGATATTAAGGAGACCATCTTTCTCTATACATATGTGTATGTTTTACGTAGAAATCGCAACACCATAATCTTTGATCTTATTCTAAACCTATAGAAACGTTTCAAAAACATTTTAAAACTATATAACTGACATATCACAGAGGCGAACTTGAGGCTTTATCGATGTCGATATTGTTTTTAATTTCTAATTCAGCGAACTGATAATGATAATGATTAACCCCTTTTATAAAAGCACTTTTTAACACTCGTATGAATATTACAGCTAAACTTCGATAACTCGAGGACGCTGGGGTCCGTCCGAAAAGCTCGAGTTAACCGATTTTTGAGTGACCAAGAGTTTCCATCATGTCCCTTCAGGGTTTTTATATGAAATGTTTATTTTCATAGTTATTCACACTTGTACCAGGTTTCATATTTGTTTCATAGTATCATATTTCTATTCGCTATATTTCCTCAATAAAATGAAATATTTGGATGGAGTTGGCATAATAGACGAGCAGAACTATTTTCGTACACTTTTTAGTACCGTTAGCCATTTATCGACTCGACACTCGCAGGAGAAACATAAACCCAATTTCTCTGTTCCTCTATCGAAGGAGAGCGATTCTATTAACAGAACCCTACTACAGTAAAGATCAAGCCGATACTGGCATGTTGACCAAACTGATCTCTGTGGTATGGTTGCTATACAAAACTTCGATTACGTGTTCGTGTAAATGGATGTTTCACTGACTGGCTTTCTATTATGCCTTGATTATGCCAATGCTATTGATAACGGGCAGCTCTCTCCAATATCAATATATATATGACAGCGGTTTACCGCTAAAATAAACAAAACGAGGTGTTGAATGTGGTTTTTGCTGTACTACAATTTCTCACTTGTAACATTGGCAATATGAAAATATACATGTATATATTATTCTATTTGAGTTGAGGACAATGGTGTTTCGATCCCAGGAAGAGAAAATTACTTACTACTCATGTTATCCTCGATAACAGTCTAGCGACAAACTAATTTCGTAATAGTTAATAATTCAGTAACAAATAACATAGCGCACATCTGGGTCAAACTCAAAGAAGGTCAGATGTTTGTCTTCACACGTGGAGAAATGGAAACTGTTGATCGATATCTCAAATATTTTTCCACGGTCTGATATATCTCCAAGAAGACACTGGTGCGCAAACTTATAAGGACATTCAGGCGTGTTAACATAATGTTTCTCATTCAATTCCTACTTTCAGTAGTTGTTTAATATGTATTACATTATAATACAAATTATTTACTGTCATAATGTAAGAGATTTGCGATTCCTAAAGTCAAAGGTTTTGGAAAGAAATCTTTTGCATTCAATGGTTGTTGTCTTTGGAACAGCCTGTCGTAAGATGTGAGAGATGCCAAACGTATGTTTTCTTATAAAACACCTTAAATCTCGTCTTAGATAATTTATTGTGACAGTCTTTCCTTTTAAACAGTTTAATAATTTGTAACTTAATACATTGTTAAATTTATATGTTTAGCTTGTTCATCCATTATTCCTATCAGGGATACATTACTGTTTCAGTGTTTTATCGTTATATCTATTTGTTTATACTATATGTTACACAATGTCTTTTTCGATAAACTTACTGCGATAATTCAATATGTAGCTTAAAATTATTCCTATGTCACACAATACTATATATTACCGACCACAATGGAAATGAAATATTTCACTTGAGCTCTTTGTATACGCCCGTTTGAAAAAACGGAACGTATTATGGGAATCTCGTAGCGGGTGGGCGGTCGGCGGGCGGTTCCACATGGTTTCCGCTCTCTAAGTCAAAGAGTTTTCATCCGATCTTTACCAAACTTGGTGAAAATGTTTGTGGGCATATTATCTCGACCAAGTTCGATAACCAGCCACATCGCCTAAAGCACTTCGGAATTATGGCCCTTGAATTGTCCAACATTGGCCAAATTAGCCTTGTCAGCTCTCTAAGTCAAAGAGTTTTCATCCAATATTTACTAAACTTTGGGAAAACGTTTGTTGGTATAATACCTCGGCAAAGTTCGATAACAAGCCATATCGCTCAAGTCACTCGGGAGTTATCACCCCTTGATTTTATAAATTTCCTAAAATTTGTCTTGTTTTAACTCTGAACTCTGACTTATGACGGGCGTATTTTGTGACAGTTTGCCACTCTTGTTTATCTTATCCTTAACATATAATGGTGATTGGTATGGCTTTATTGATTCAAGCATAGTGTCGTTACTTATATATGTCTTAATTTAATATTGCCATGTAAAGTGTACTTTTTATGTTGAAATAAATCTATTTGTTTTCCTTTGTCTTTTATTGCTTTGATTTCTATTCATCAAGCTTGCTGTTCTGAAAGCAATTTCCAGATATTTTGTCTGAAAAGACAATTGTAATTTACCACAACTGTAATCGTTGTAAATTACAGAGTACTAAAATAAAGAAATATTTTGAGGAACACGAAAAATCGGGATTCGAACCCGGGTCTACGGGTTGCCGGTCCGTTATGCTAACCACTACACCACAGCGACCCAACGTCATTTTCGTGTAAATTTAACTTATATAAAGTTGATTAAGGTTAACTACAAAATTCATTTAATTTGAGAATTGATGCTCTCACGATATGTTTGTTAACAGGTAGATGGCAAAATTTTCTTCGAGCAAGATGAAGTTTGGAGCACTTTTATCTTTCACCAACAATTTTGAAGATAAATATCCCTTGCATAGCGTTTGCCTTCCTTACAAACTATTCAACAAGTGGATAAACAATTATACAGCGAATAAATAATAAAAAACACCAACCATAAATAATTATCTCGTTATCTTTATTGATATTCAGTACACTATCTTCTAGTTATAATTTCTTTCCCTGCGTCTGTTTGATGTCACTTCGTCAGGGCTGTTTCCGACTGGAATAATACACTCGAGCAATGTTCTAAACAGCACCAGTTAGGGGTAACAAAAGTACAATATCACCATAAATCATGTTACATGTGTATCCTTCTTCCCACGTTGAAATTTATTATCCTTTTCATTATATATATATAAATAAATGATCTCTGTTACTGAACGGAACATGATTTTAGTTTGATTTTGCGGTAAGTTTCTTGTAAAACCCGTAGCGTGGTTCACGAATATTACTTACATTAATAGATAAGCCAGGATTTATATATTTTCATGATACATTAAGGCAAAAGCGTGTATATTTTTCCATATCATTAATTAAGTTCATACAGAGTTCGTAAAAATAGGTATATGTTTCTGTTCTCTAAACGGTATTGGACGTTTGAAATCATTTGTATGCATACATACATACTCAATTCCACATCCTACCTTCATGACTTTTTGAATTATTTTGAAATGGATATCATTTCCCTACTTGCGTGCTTTCACGACAACTTGCTATTAGTAAAACATTGGACAGCTGTGTATACCATTAATAACTAGCTGATATCGCAAATGCTTACTGCTATTTTTTGTTAGATAGGGACTACTTTCTTCAGGAGTATGTAGATTTGGCGGTGCAGAACCTAAGAGTTTATCCGATGAGTGTCCTCGGATTTGGCCTACTATAGCAATTAGCTCTGACGAGCCCCTTGCTAAAAACAACGTTAGTGATAGCAAACAGTCTTAATATCAATATACCTGAGACAGTTTTATCGAGATGGTATTGTGTGATGAAACCCACTTCATTTGAATCTAAAATGGCATTTGAAGTTAAGGAAATACGGAAAATATTCCAGAAAACATTTTCTTAACGCCTCACGAGATAACTGTATTTTTGAAACACATAACAAATTTTACTAAATCACCACTATATAGTAAAACAGTGCAAATAAGCGGAACCAGTTAATCAACATACATAAATCGGAACTTCTTCAGACAGGTCTTGACAGAATAAAAGTGAAGAGGCGACACATGTTGGGAAATGAAAAATGCCAATTGGAACAGTACAAACAGGGAGGGACACAAAAAACAGACCGAACTAACAAGGACAATAAATCAAACAACGCACCATAATCAGTCAACTCATAAATATAGACACTGCACCACAAAGCAACAAGACAATACAATAAGTCTACAAGCATAAATTGCAGGATGATAATCAATTTCAAAACAATGCTTAACTTATATGGTACAATCAGAAGAATACTGGCAATGTAACGCACGACAAAATATATCAAGGCACTATTGGTTATAGTATTTTGATATAAAATGATGAATAAGAACGACATGTATAATAGCAGCACATTACTGTCTATACACAGAAAAAATATGTCTACTGTAACATTGATTTGGGAGTAGATTTGTTCCAGAAGATGTTTATTTAATCGAAATATATTACAAGTTGTTGTACGAACACAGCGAGAAGTATGAGCAATTCTGATACGACTGTCAATGTACAAATATGATGAGCGTAGCTCAGCCAGACAATGACGTCCAAATGAATGAATAGATAGTGCATGGAATGCCGTATACAGAGCGGCGCCTAGCTACCCAAAAGCACATGGATACATGAAATATATACATGCAAATATATACATGCAATTTAACAATTATTAAAAAATAAGGTTACAAGGCATAAAAGAAGGAATAAGTTGGTACAGGGACCACCACAGTCACAAGACAATGTCTCCCCGCACAGCTTCCAGGGAATTCTAGCACTTAAACAACATATGAGTTGAGAAGGAGTAAGGGCAAACATAACGTGAATGGTGCGATAAGGAATCGTCTGGCCGATTATAAAAAAAAACTTGGAAGTTTAGATGGAGGACAACAAGGGCGAACGGAATCCATAACACGGCAAGCGAGGAAAATAAGTTGGCCACCGACGTATATAGATACAGGTAATATAGGAATATAGGAATTTAGAAAGGTCAGATGCAAAGCAGTCAGGTCGTCTGGAGTCCTGGCATGACTTCAAATTAATCAGTTTCTTACGATTTGTTAATCTGGAAACATAAAATTCGAAAGTGAAAATCATTCGATATTATTATCCACGGGCCATGGGGAAATTACATAAATATGTTTAATGGAAATCTTGGTATTCCTACGGGGAGAGCCTAATCGACCGGAAATATCTGAGCGGATCAGAAAATCACGGCGTATTAAACCATGTTCGAATAACAGGTACGTAGTGACTTTATTTGCGTTATGAGATTGTAACCTTTTCCCATGCAACTCAACTTTATGTGACGATAGGTCTACTACCAGTGTGTGTAAGTAATGTACCCACGTATAATTAAGTTCAAGATTTTACGTTATTTTATTCTTGATATTTTGATACTATATTATATCAAATGATGTTTACTCATAACTGATATCCCCACATAGAAAATATGGATAAAAATGTTTTAAGGCAGTTGGCGTATCCAAATATTGTTCTATACGTTTATATCAATGTTTATTCTCGCCATTTGGCATAAAAACACCGAAGATACTCATTCGTACATCAAATATGTGCGGGTAGAATTTGACCTTACGGATGTCTGATTCAATGCATTTATGAAAAGTGTAAACATATCTCCACTTGTACAGACGCCGAAGAAAATACATCTATATTCATTGACCGCCATAGTGTCACTGTATAACACAAATTACGCTCTACAAAGGCGGGACTATTTTTCACCAGACATACAATACATTGCTGGTAGGTAATACTGCGTAAGAGAGAAGTTTATTTCATTCTGCACACCAATTTCCGCTATCATTTCCTATAGCGACAACCTTTGTTTTAACTACCCTAATTGCAATTTTGTTGACATGTTTCTTTTAAATGTGTTGTTCGGTAGCGTAGGTTCTACGCAATAAGTTGTACACGAAGTCACTATTTGAGATGAAATTTACTTGAAATAATTACCTCTGTACTGCATATTACAACAAAACGTGCGTTATATAATGGTCAATGTACATAAAACATGCGAATAAAATATTGGCAGATCAGCTTCATTTTGATGTATGTGCTTTGATATTACAACGTCTTAGGAGGAATTCAATATAAAAAAATCATTTTATTTCTAACGCAGCATAATCGTTAAGGTATAAAACACTGTTCACAGTTATTAACAAAAACTTAACACAGCCCGTAAACTTCTTTTAAATGTGTTTTGTTGAAGTGTTTGATGACAACGAACAATAGCTCGTCCGCCAAATTAAGACCGATGAGCTTCGGGAAATTTCGTAACTGTTTCATATACGTAGTGAATATTGCCTTTAAGTATATGTGTAAGGTAAGGTGTATCTTTTAACCAGACTTTATCACACAGTAGGGTCGTTCAAATGTTGTACTCCTAATTTCATGTTGTTTATGTTTGTTTGTTGTGCCCTTACGGATGTGTAATTGTTTCCATCATGTACGTAATGAACACTCGTGTCTTGTTGTGCTTTAGAAATAGTAACCCAATTTGATTCAAACATTTCCTGCTCGGACATTCTATATTCACTGTCAATAACATAACAGAAATATCGCTGACACAGCATTTTACAAACAACTTAATTTTTTGTTCTGCATCGTATCAAAATCTGGTTTCCAGTTTAATTCATTCCAATTCAACATGTTTTTGCAACACCTACACCGGTTAAAGTGCTGGACGTTTCATATTAAAACATCTTTTGAGACTGGAAATTCAATTAATACGACTTTATTCCATTTAGCAAAAAGTACCAGATAGTGAATTGAAAGCTTAATCGCAGCCTTACCACCTTACGCAGCAAAACATATATTGATCACACATCAGAACGGTACAAAGTCCCCTTAAGAGCAGAATAATGTAAAGACACTGTGTGATTAATGCGGGACATTCAGTCGGTTAAATGACTTGAAGGTAATTGAAAATTCATTTCAGTGGTATTTTACGACTGCCGAAGGACGGAAGTGATGAAAAGAATGTGTTAATGGAAATGCTGGTACTTTAGCAAGGCGGACCTAATCGCCTGGAAGTATTTTGTATAACATGATTCGACAATCTGTAATTGCACAAACTATGCGCAGCATCATTTTAGTTATGACGATTTCTCAAGCAGTTTCATTTCATTTTGACGATTGTTTTCCAGAATTACGAAGTAGCACAGGGAATACTCAGATATATGTGAAATGACAATTGATCGTTGATTATGGTTATCGAATATGAAACGGCAATATTTAAATCACGGTAATATATCGCCACAGAGGAAAATCTGAGAATGAATTTAAGAGCAAAATAGAGAAAATAAGTTGCTACAGTAAACGCCACATGCACATGCCTCCCAACACAGACCTCCGGGACAACAACAATCCATGAAACATAAGGCATTTGAGGAGGCTCAAGGCTACATACGTAAGGGAACAGAGGCGCAAGGGATGCCTTCGCCATTGAGAGAATCAAGAAGAATATGCCACAGATGACAAAGAATATTTCTTACTCTTTTATTCAGCTGTTCTCGCTTCTGATAAGTACGTCACTGGGCAAATGATTGATAACCTCAAGGGTCTATTGTTTCAAACATCTGCATTCTAAATGTATCATAATGTGTTCGCCGTCTCATATGTTTTGAATTGTTGAGCGGGGATTTTCTTATGTACAATGTTTGTTTTATTTGGGTGTTAAATATGAGATTGCGGAAGTTTTAATCTAGGTTTAAACCCCAAGTGTTACTTAGCCGCTGACCTTCCAGTGCAATACTTACCAGTCGCCTCGTGCTGTGATTGTGGCAATGTTTTGCTAGATTCCTATATTCACGTCTATCATACACTATGTACCCCAGTATCAAAGTGTAGTGAATACTATTGAATTATAGTTGTCTTACTAGACTCTACCACAGAGGAGGATTCAAACAGTCATTTAACTATATTTTGCATTCAAACCCCCATTTAGTTATACTGCACGCTGATATCGTCACATCTCTGATCTTTGTAGATATACTTGGTAATTTGCAACAAAATGGATTCAAACAATTACACATGTTACTTCAAGATTGTACTACCATGAAACTAACTTCTAACTCAAGATAAATCAATACCCCTATGTATATATGCGTTAAACACCTTTTGACAAACGTTTTACCATATATACATACTATGAACTGTTTTTGACAAACGTTTTTACCATAAATAATTCCACGGCGGTTATTGTATATAATATCTAGACATGGTCATAAATATTCAATTGTACTGCAGACAACGTTATCTACTTGACAGAAATATCGGGCCAAATATATTTACTGGTTTTGACAACATGATACAAAGTTGCCAATAAGGTTATCTTATTAACACGATACACATCCTACCCGCAATTCAGTCCATAATGCCTGCCGAAAGCAGTTTGGATTCTGACTAAACCTTGTGTCTTTAGTGAGAATATGAATACACTGGCATATACACACCCTTGTATGGTCTTTTTATTGGTTCACGAATTTCATTTGCATTCAGTCTCAATAAATTATTACCAAACAGAGGTGATGTAGCTTTGGGTTTTAGAATCTTTTAAAGTGTTTTCCTATTTGTTTGAACAATTTCTTGATATTTAAAAACATATCAATATCTGTGTACGTAATTTAAATCACCAAGAGTTGAAGAGAGAGAATAATTTGCTACATGGAACGCCGCATACATATTGAGAATTGAAGATTCATCGACGCACACAGGGATTGGTTTTCATGATGGCTACTGTACACTTCACATTTAAAGGATCCTAAAGGTAACACCTTCTGCTGACGGATACGTCATTAATATATCAAAGAGGTCAGACATGGCAGACTTTGAAACTTCAGTACCGAGCGACAAAGACGCTAAATGTTCAATCTAATGTATCGAGAGTTATTTGTGTTTTGGACGTGAATCATATCTTTCTTCGCAAATGATCGTCTTTTTAATCGATATACAGGTTTGCCTATCGCAGCCTCGAATGAGTTGACAAGTTCAGAGCCGAAATATACTATCGAACTATCAAATGACAAGTATGTGTTGAGAGTTGCACATTAGGAAAGCCTTGCTAAGGATAGTGTCATACGAAATATCTTAGTATCAAACATCATGTTTAAGTAAAACGTTCTGAACAATATTCGTACATAATTCAAAGCGTTGCGCAATAGTGAATGACTTCAAAGTAAATACAGTACCTATTTGATGAGCCTCTGTAGCCTTAGTTATATTGCCAATACACTTACTAGGAGTCCGAGCAATTAGTTTTTACTGTCATTAATTGTTCTCTGTATTGGCTTAACCATATGGGTTCCTTGTTAATTGGGAATAACTCGGCTTATATTTTCCCTAGTTAGGTATAAAAGGCAAGGTCTAGGAAAGTTGATGCAATGTAATGATACAGGCATCTAGTGCTTTCCTGTCATTTTCTATTACAATGCGATTTCCAAGGACTGGTCTATCGTTACGTACACATGTTTTGTAGTTTAGTTCTTTAATTGCTATACAGGTCTGCAGTTGTGAAAGCTTTTTATTGTATGTCTGTATTAATTACAGCTGTAATCACTGCAAACTTTGCTTTAATAAAGTCTAATGAAAATAAATTACATCTTTCTTGTAAAAACATTGTTTTATATAACGTATAATATCATTCGAACATTCGTTCAAGGTTCCCTTTCCGATGGTTTATTTGGACTCAAATGGTATACATTATTAAATTTCCAAAATTATGTTCTGACATGAAAATGAATTACTTCTTTCTTTAGTTTTTTATATAAAGTATATTATTCGAACATTCGTTCAAGATTCACTGCAGGGGCGGATCCAGGATTTGGTATTAGGGGGGGCGTAACTTTTTTGGGTTTTGCTCAAGCCTTATAAAACGGCAATGACTGTTTATAAACACCATAATGATAAAATATAATGCTACAATAAATCAGAATCGCTTAATTAAAAATAATTAAAATCTTATAATTAAGGATACCTGTATATTTCCGTATTCATACTCAGACATCACACGCGTAGGAAGGTATTGAGCATTGGGGCCGCGGATGGGATTGGGTGTGTGAGGGGTTTCCCCATCGGAGGAGAACACTTTAAGGAAGTCGCCTTTGACAGGCGCACAATACCACTTTTAAAATGATATTTTCCGAAAATTTGTTTAAAAATTATTACATTTATTCATACATGTATATGTGCATGGACATGGTTTATATGTCCGTGATATGTGTAATTTTGTAAAAAAACACGGGACTTTTAGGGATATATTTTGGAACATCCATTTCAAAGTCTACTTTCTTAATGGAGATTCAGAATATGTATTTAATTTGTTTCTGTGTGTACTGTTAAAATACTTTTTGTGAGTAATGATTATCGCCATTTAATTGATCGTCAAGTAAATGTAATTATCAAAAGTTTAAGATTCACAACAATGCCAATATAAATATACTTGTCACTTGGTACGTATGCTTCCTTTCATAATCCGCCGACTGTTTTCACACCCTAGATAGCAGTCGGGGTACTAGCGACGGTCCCTGTCTGGTAGCGATGATGCGTATTAAATATCTTGGCTGAATGCCAATACAATGTGTGACTGGTTTTGACTAGTTTAAGATACAGATGAGAAGTAGGGGTCATAAATGTCTGCGGCCCCAGCTCCTACGCGCATGGACACTCATGTAAGGTTGGGGAATTTTAGGGGGAGCGAGCGCCGGGTGCGCCCCCCCCCCCCTGAATCCGCTAGTGCACTGTCCAACGGTATTATTTGGACTCGTATGGTTAACATCATTAAATTTCGAAAAATAAGTTATGTGAAAAATAACGACTTAACTAGTGCAGCAACACATTCACACATTAAGAAAAAAGAAATATAACAAAAACACATGTAAAACAAGTTTACACATACATATTAGAGTTGAAAACAACGAATACTTTTAATACGAACTATGTCATCAACAATACCTTGCTCCATGTGGAAGCCATTGACACTTTAATAAACTACTTTACATGTTTGAACTTATGCTTCTCGTTTGTTTAAGTCGTTTGTTTTCAATATGCAACATTTGCTATGTATAGCTATTGAGCGACATTTATGACAATCTCATTCGTATCTAGTGTTTGTTATAACTCTCTAGTATCTTGTACATAGAGCTCGGATAGTTAGGTAAGATAGTATCGTGTATGTTAACTTAAGTGTCGGCCAATAACATGAGTGTCATGATAAGTATCTGTAATTAAAGTAATATTACGACAGTATGTCTTATAGCGATTAAGTGTGAAATTAGCTAGCTGTTAAATCGATTTAACCCGCCAGTATTTTTACTGACAGTTCCAAGGCTGTAATGCACTGTAAGGTTATTATTTCGTTTTGTGTTTACAATGTATGTTATATTTTCCTTTCCCCAGTGCAATTATGTCACTTTATAATAGTGTTCATGTTTCTTTCTGCCCAGTTTTAGCCTATTGTTGCCAGCTGTCTTGACTTGTCCTGTGTTCTTTTCAATCCATTATTACCCCCCACACATGTTTGTCCTCTTTGACTCTCCTAGTTATTACTTATGGTCGGCCAGGCCATTCCTTGCGCCTCTATTCCCTAACGTATGTACCTTTGAGCCTCCTCAAGTGCCTTATATTTTATGGATTGTTGTTTTCCTGGAGGTCTGTGTGGGACTGTCTTACATATGTGGCGTTCCCTGTAGCAACTTATTCTCTCTCATTTAATTAGAAATAGTTTAGATGCAGCTACGATTTAGATACAGCACGTGATAGATACAAAGTCTTGATCAATCTGTCAGAGGAACATAAACTTCTGTCAAAATGTGAATGCATCATTGCTTGCTTTCTTTCAGATTTAAACATTTGACTCGATAGATCCCGTCGGTCATAATAGAATAACACGTTATACAATAACATAGCATCACCTAGAAAAACCATTCACATGCAATGATGTAAATCTGTTTATCGAAATGTTTCTGAACTGTCGTTAATATTTTGATTTCGACACAGTGAAGTTTAAGAGTGTTTTTCTATCAAACCATATATCGGTTTCTCAGCTTCTTCTAACGACGTACTTAACATGAGATTAAACAATTACACAGCTTATTAGTATCTCTACAACTTATCTAAATAAGTGTTTTGTTATCTTAATTGATATTCAGTACAATATCTTGTGGTTATAACATCTTTCCTAACACCTGCCGGGGGCAACTGGCAATCGTTTTCGAGTGGTATGAGGCAAACAAACGATTTATCAACAGCAAGAGCTTCCACACTTTTAAAAGACTATATATATATAAATGCTAACTCACTGTAGCCAAACTCTCTGTAACAATATGAAACATAAGTATATGCTGTGTCCCGAATAAGCGCATAGCAAACGTAGAACACGTTTAAAAAGATGTCAGCGCTCCATCAAGTGGTTGGTAAGGGATATTATGTATGTAATTCCATTCGTTGCCCATTATTAAAACAATACAGAGACAAATCTTTCTTCGTTATAGTACTACACTAAAGCGATGTAAAGGCATTGTAAATGATTTCCTTATACACTGTATACACGAAGCAGTTGTGTTATTAAGGATTGGACTAGATGTAACCCATTTCCGTTCCAAAGGAAAGGTATAGAGTGGAGTTCAGAATGTAATTATAAACAATCCTGCTATTTGTACATTTCTCATAAAGTACATGTAACTATCATACAGATCTTACGCTACTCTACTGGATTGCGTCCGCCAATCTTTATAGCATCATCAGACTGATGCATTAATGGATTGCATTCGATTATCAGTCTGTATAAACTATTTTCCCGTATTAAACGTTCCGAAATTTGTCCTCTGGACATGACTGGATTTCTTCAGTTGGACTGTAATCGATTGTGGCTAGCCTAATCCAACAATTATGGCAGCTTCTCGTGATAAGAGCCGAATGTTTAAGAATAAAAAGTCTGTTTAATTGAAGAGAAGTCAGTGATAAGATTTATTAGAACACGTTTACTGTTGTAATATGGGACTGATTGTCTTGTGTGTCGGCTAAAACCGTGACCAATCGACTTAACGGAATGAACTTGGTATCATAAACAACAAGCACTCCCGAAGTAAACAAAATAACTCATCATATCTATTCCAACATAAACATCTGCAGTGATGACATGCCTTCTTAATTTAATTACTTAATGATTGATATACCTAGAGAATATTTAAGACCAGGGCGTCATGTAATCTATAAAACATGCGAGTCATTCTCATCTGTCCCCGATAGTAGGATCTTAAAAAAGCGCGTTATGACACATGACGATACAGATGCTTATTTTAGGGGAACTCACACAATATAATCAGCTTACTTGTCAACATGATTTATTAACTGATCAATATTATAATGAAAAAAAATTATTTTCAGAAAATTGATAATTATGTTCCATATACACTTCAGTGTTCACAGCTCGTTTGCTGTAAAACATAAGACATAGAAAGAAAGCACCCACTTCTTAAGTCAACAGTTTTTGTTTTAAATATTATGTATGTAAGTGTCATTATATATATTAAGTATTATAATATTGCAGTGTATTTATTTGAAGCAGATGCTAGGTGTAAGCCACTTTGAATAAAAGCTACAAATATAGACGGATGGTATATTTGATTCGTATATAGAAACTTGCAAAATCGTTGGGTGTGTTGCACATTTGCGCGTTAATACGAGTATATCCGCAATCGTTGGTTGTTGCAGCTCTAGATACATATTTGCAAAATAAAACGAATTGCATGGATTAAGTTTCCACTTGCAAGAATATAGCCTTTGTATTGATTATAATAACTGTTAATTTCTGTCAAGTCTGATTTCATTTTAAGATCGACCGGTCTAATGTCCAGTAACAATTGTTTACTCTTGTTTTATCGTGTCCTCATGTAAAACAAATTGATGTTATCGGAGACAGTCCTTATGTTATACATCAAATACTTGTCTTTCAAAAGACGCGCTCGAGGTTTGTACATACGCAGTGTATCTCGACTTAAAGATATATTATGCTCAATTTTTTGTTCATTTGTTTACCTGAACAAACATAAAAAATATATATTTCCCATAGATAAAACATCAATAAACATGCATTAATAAAGAAGGAACTCATAATGTATTGATCCGTATTTGTTGAAAAAAGATGTTTGTACATCATACGATTTAAAAATACTTTCAGTTTACTAACAATCAGGCTATTGTACAAGTTTGGTGTGTAAGTAATGTGGTAAAATAAGATATTTTCAATCGGTAATACATTGCAATGGTTCTTATTGAAATGTTTTTGCCAATGTAACAACTATACTGGATGAAGCCAATTCAAACATTTTATGTTCAGATGAACCAGATACGTCTTTACAGATGTATCAGTCCTTATGAACGCAAAATAATGAACGGGCTTCACGAAGTGTTGCTGCCACATTGGTAAAGCTATCTTTAATTCGAGCAATGTAATACAGATTCATAAAATCTGTGTTTTTCATATTCAAACGGACCAAATTTGTAATAAAAACCCAGCTCGTTAAACAACTAAACAACGCTCCATGGAGATTTAGATGATTACAACACAGTTTCTGGTAAGAAATTGAGTGAACACGTTAACAGAGCAAAAATAAAATATCGTTCGATAGAATTGAGCATTAAAAGGAATCACTGCGATTTACATGGGCATTGTATTGTTAAACATGTACTCTTTACATCCACATCATTTGCTTCAATAATCAAATGATCTTCCAATAGATCAACAATTTCCCCTTGATTCAGGGCTTCTAAATCATAGAACTATGCCATTTTGCCTACCTATCAACGGGAGATTTATTGTTAGAAACCTATTTATATTAGATTACTAGCAGAATACAGCGAACGTAATTGCTTATGCCAGAAATGACAGGACTCTTGTTCCTGCACACGTCTAACGGTATTATTCAATTAGGCATATGTTGCTATAATAATTGCTCTTCATCCCTTCAAGATATGTGAGTACAATAGCTTAATAACTCGTTTACTATTTCAGCGTATTGTTTATATCAAGGTTAGAATGTACTCTAAAACATGTTAATGGTAAATTTGTAGAACATAATAGCGTATACAAATTTGAAAATAATGTTACTTTCTTTAAACACCAAATAATATCCTTAAGTAATGCATCAGTGTATAGCGACGAGCAGGTTTTCTGATAAATCGGTGGAATCTAGGTTTATTATCGACAAAGCTTTATACTACATTTGACTGTCTTTAAACGCCCAACGATTTTTGTGAGTAATAAATCAAGCTTACCGTAATAATCAACATCACTTCTTTACGATATTGGGATGAAATAAAGAAATGTTACAACACACACTTTCGATTATTATATATTGTATTAAACTAAGTTTGGGCTTAAGACATTTGCTTTTTCATATGTATCGTGCATGGGACGCAATCAGAAAAAAAACTGAATAATTATGTAATGATATCATGAAATGTACTTTAAAACTTCTTTCAAAGTCATCAGACCACATAAAAGTTTAAACTATCAAAACAAATGCTAGCTACTTGATATATTTCATCTGGTAGCATTTGCCAGTGTCAGTAATCTCGTTTATTTATCTCGAAGAATTAAGAGATCAATGTTTTATATAACAACAAAGAATTATATCTCTCCTCATCTAGCACCAGTACTACGAAATTAATTATATGAACTTGCGCCTTTTCCACGGTAGGCGCGTGTCGATCCGTATTTACTTTTTGCAGCCATACTTCACAGCTGCAGTATCATTCTTCATTTCTACGCGCGTATCGTTAATAATTGCATCCATTTCCTACGTTATATTTAATGTTGAATTATTGGACTGACAAATGAGCCTTCACTCAAGTTTGTAATAAGTAAGATGTTTTCTACATATTTGCTGTAACTTGTACGTGTTGCATTTATTTTGAGAAACAATATATTGTGTTACTGCGGCAGTAAATGTTTCATCGAATAATCCATTCTTTATTGATAATCATAAAGATTCAGACTATAATGTTGACATACTAACGTTTTGCTATGTAAATAAATAAACATATAACTATGTTAGCGAACACAAAAACACCACTGATATCAAAGCAGAAAGTACGCCCATTGCGTTTTTGGTTCATTAAAAAAATTGTAGTAATAACGGAACTATTGTAAAGCCGAGCCTTATTGTAGTTAGTATACCAATATTACCGTAGTATAATCTCAAGTGATATATACTGTATGTAGTAAGGCATAGTGTTCAAGCGAAGAGTTATTTTCTCCTATTCAATAATCCGTGGGTTCGAGTCCCGCCGTGGGCAAGATACTATCCCGGATTTTACAATATCTGAATACGGTACGACAAATGTTTAGAAACTGAAGAAACAGTCTTTATGGTTGATTAATATAAGTAACAAGATTATGTATTCCAATTTATGTGAATGCATAAGCTTCAAACTGACTGCTGAAGCACCAGAACATTGCTATGTTTGAGTCACGGAGCATTGACTTGATTCTTTATTTATACAACTATATTAACATAATATGTCGTACAATGATTGCACGTATATATGCTTTGAGCATTGCTTAGGGCAATATAATAACTACACAATGATAAGATGATAAGTCGATATCCTCGTGAAGCTTAAGAACTTATTCATGTATGAATATATACAGCTGCTAGGATTATGAGTCGTAATGCTCACTTATGTAGTGCTCTTATTAGTGAATTAATTCCTGCTACTAAGTGGCTACAGGTCGCATTTAATAAAAATACCAAACGCTGTATCAACATATGTTAATTGTCTTTGTACTGATGGCTTGCCTACACACTTACTGAAATTGTTCGTGATCTTATGTGATGATAATGTTTCTAATTAAACAAGAGTTTGCTTACAAGAGATGTCAGAGATTTCAGAATACTTTGTTAAACCGGATACAATCAAATTCTTATGTAATGGGAAGCATAGACGCTGATGAATCCCTCCTCAAATATATATAATAATCCTTTTCTATAAAGCATCAACGCGTTGCACTCTGTTACAACAATAAAATATAAACTGACATAATCACCCATGAAACGCTTGTTCATAGTTTTGATAAATATTTAGGTTCATATTCATCATCCAAAGATTACTGATGCATTAACGGATGTTATTATTTACGCAACCAGTAGAACATTAGACGCAGCAGATGATGGCAGAATATGGTATGGAAGCTAAACAATGTCAATAAATAGACGCACGTCTTAGAAGAATATACCCCTGTCTATAAATATTGCACAATGTTATGACATATCCTATGGTTAGCTGTTCGGTAATAATACAGTATTAAACATAAAAAGGTCCGCGTGCTTGATAGTCTATTAATATAACATAAAAAGTAATATTCGTGCAGCTGTAAAAGCTCATCTTCGCCATTGTTCAAGTTACGATGAACTTGTACTATTCGAATTATGTGTTCCAAAAAACATTTCGGAGCGCATGAACACTGTCAGACATGCACATGCGTGCTTTTATAGAACTTTAAGTTCAGTAACACCAACTGTATTTCATCGCAGTTACTTTCCGAACAGTTAAATATATCGTAAAAGTCGTAATGCCTTCTTTCTACATCATTGTTTCAATTGTCACTTGATGTCTAACACGAATATATTTACACAAAACAAATATATATGAACCATTATGCTAAAATCGTTAACATATTTTACATTTGAAATCCAACTGTGTTGTAATGTTTCTTTTATATACAAATATATATAAATACTTTTTGAATAAATACAAATTTTACAAGATGTGTTATTTTTTTGATTTGATGTGTATCATACGACTATTTTTAAAATACATAATATGTTATTTACAAAATATCGACATATTCTTTCTCAATTTTAATTTCGTACAATGTTACCAGTTGTTTTATACTGTAGTATAATACAACGTGTTTTACCACTGAAATGAGCGCTTACATGACAAAATCCGTAATAGTGACGTTGGTAATGCCCTATGAAAGCGTTGTCGTACCTAATTAAGCACTGTCTCTTAAGTATTTTAGTGGTTTAATTGTGATACATAGAATGAAATGAATGTGCAAATATATATAGGGTGTTGTGTTATTTGTTTTCCTCATTTGAAGAATGTTTTTTAAGAATTACTGTACTTTTTAGTAAAGCATTTTTGACGCAATGTCACCATTTTGTGGTATAATTTTGCATTTTGTTCTCCATGTTGGAATCGCTATAAAAAGAAAGGTACACGTCCGATATTATTTTTGGTATTAAATAAAAGTTGAATAATATATCTGTAACAAATTAAAAAAAAAAATGAAAATAATGTTTTTGTCATTAATACAGGTTTTGTGGTGGTACCACTCAAATGTTTTCAATAACATCATGAGGATGTAATTATACATGGAAGTGATGGCATAATACATGTTGAACCGTGGTCTGTGAGGTTCTAGATTTGAGTCTATCGGACCGATGAAATATTATGCAAACATTGAAATCAACAATATAACATCATAAAAAGCAAAATAATATGAGTAGTCTTTAATTACCAGATAATTGCAATTTTTAAATGATATAAAACCTTTCTGCTGAAAACCCGTACTTCATAGAAACAAATTTGCTAAGCAATTGAAGTCAGCTATGTTATACATATACCACCGTGCGGTTAATGAGGTTCACAGAAATATGGGAGATTGAAGTAAGTAAAAACTTACCGGTTAATGACGCTAAATATCCAATCACAATAAAATGGAGAATTTTGCACGTTTCTTCCATGTTTTATAATTTCACTTGGTATCACGTTAATATATTTATAACACAGTTTAACTTGTTCACTCCAATTAAACACTTTTTCCTCATGTTATTATACTTCGGTTAACGCTGTTATTTCACTATCCATTTGTCACAATAAAATTTCATTTTTCGCCTAATTTGACAGTTTTCTTTTCGAAACCTTTAAAGCACAATTAATCCGAATGTAAACTTTCACTTTTCAATCTTATTTGATTTATGTTGATGTTTAAATAGTGTAAATCCGAACTCGATTTCCTAATTCGTTTATAAAATCCACAAATCAAAATACTTCACTATATACAGGTGTGGTTAAACCAACCAACAAATATTTGCTCACAATTCAAATCCATTGTCAAACACAATAAGTAAGATCACAGTTCGAAACTGGCTCCCGTATATCGCTAGCTTTCGTCTTTTGTACTGAAAACAGAATATCGTATTTTATAGAAGTGAAATTGATAAGAAATAAAAGCCAGCGATGTTATATCTCCGTGCGATAAATGTTGCTCACGAAAAGATTTCGATGCTGAAAATGTGTTTCCTCCACACCGATAAGGATTTGAGCGAATTATGAAATATTGTATATCAGATATCGAAGATAAAATAAAACGATGCGAATACAGTTAATATGAACGCTGCAGAGCGCAAAAATGTAGCTTATCACAGCGTAAGTTTTTCATCGCGCATGAAGTATGCGAACAGACAAATAATATAACAGGTGTTCAGGCTTATTATCACACAATATCTGAACAAGTACCTTACTTAACACCTGAAAATGCTTGATACTGAATTATTATTCAACAAATTGTCCTATAAATTGTCGTATAACTTTCTTCAATATCGTTAGCTGATTGATCAATATATCCGGCCATTCAATGTACTTCTAATGAAACAATTTGATAAGACGTTGTCTAGCAGCAGAGAATGCTGGAAAATGAGTGTTGGCATCCAGCATATGTAACGATCAGCCAGACCTCAGCATGTCGTCTGATTACAAGCAAAGCTTATCCAAAATATACAGATCTATAAAACATTCAATGTTCTAGTGTGACTGTTCTTTTTTTAAATGTATTTTCTTCGTTTGATAGGTATGTGTGGGTCGAAAGCGTACCACAATATATTGTACAAAAGTATGTACTAGTATGTATTGCCATAATTATTATATGAATTGGTAATTATAGTAATGTTCTATAGTCATCAGCATTGGCAGATATGTCACAAATATATTTAGCAGAAAATGACAGTAAGGAATGAAAACAATATGTTAGCTTTAAGATTTTAATGTTTTGATTTATCATATGGAACAAAAATCATGCATGATATTTATATAACTCCGTTTCAGATTGAAATAATCACTTTAGTCTAGCTTACTTGCTATCATCTGCATGTTCTTCAATGTACTTCATCTCGTATCAGTAATGACACAGTTAGACATTTTCTGTATCTGACACAATGCCAGTTTACTTTTTATTTTACCAATATTATGTGAATGGAGAAATCACCTACTTGTGAGCAAATTGAAGCGCTCGTATATTTACCGAATTATTAGATTATAGTATATTCAATGGTGTCTACATATAATGATAACATATGTTCAGTCCTCAGCCAAATAGTAAGTACTTTGTAATTCATACAGGTTCGTGAAATTGTAAGTACATATAAAAGATATAATGTCTTATATTGTCGATTTGGCATTCCAGCATTTTGTCAATTTTACTTCATATAATTTAAATATAAAAGTATTGTCCATACGAGAAGGGGGTAAATACTTCACAGAAAAAGATCATGTATTTTATTATTTCAATTGTAATCATGATATTATGTAGTGGTATTATACATATTCGGACAAGTTTACCAATGCGTCTTCAAAACTTAAAAAAGAAGCGTAAAATTTAGTAACGCCTACCCATCGTGACATGATCAACGTGAAAATACGCTTAATTAATTGACGTTCTTTCATTCTAAGGTTACGTTACTTCAATATCGCACCGTACATGCGATGACGGAGATTCAGTGTATGCAAAGTAAACAAACATTATATGTTGATTGATTTATGCTTCACAGTTAGAAATGATTGAGTGCCGTTTTTTTCTAGACCCATGAGCAGTTTGTCTTTACAGTAAGTGTTTTGCTGTACAAAACCTGCGTTATAAATTGCTTCTTACTTCCAAGCAGGTGTTTTCGCAGAGGGGCATTTGTTGTTTTTTTCAAAACTTCAGAAGACGAAAATATTAGTTTCAGTAGACGAAAATAAGTTTTTATTCTTGTAGCATTTCAATTAAGGTCAGTATTGCACGAATAACACCAATAGTGTAATTCAATTCAACGAACAAATTAATGAATTATTCTATTGATTGTATCGTTCAATGTGAAATAATTGTGTTATGTAACCATTACTAGATATAATCGTGTAACATCAATTAGTTTTACCATGGATCACTTAACAAATTTCAAAAACTGATCAGTTCAATTAAAATTCAATTTTAGTTATATAATATTATATAAGTAATGACTTGAAACTAAGTTAACAAATTCAACAAAATTTTCCTATTTAAAGAGTAAACATGTTTCATTTCCAAATATATTATCGATATATCGATAATCGTATATACGAATAGGAATAGCAAATAAATTTAAATGATCTTAAATGGTAATTATCCATATGATACTACGCAAACACCAACATTTCTCCAAAACATAACATTTTGAAGCTCACACAAAGCACACTACTCATAAAGTCGTCGGTGTGAAGATCCGGCAAAGTCCTACCACTGAGATTGTTTAGTTGTGTCCATATTTCAAATTCTGTATCGATATCAGATCGAATCGTTTTTATCGACAATTATCGTTTCTTTCGATGACACAACTATTTAAAAGATCGTTCAGTAGTACAAGTGCCAGTATTCAATGTAAGTATATGCTATTGCCAGCATTCTCACAGGCAAACAAGAACATGTTATAACTACTAGAATTATGGAATCAACGCAACACTAATTGGCATAATTGCAATTTGTGCAAAACAGCTTGGTAAGCTCGTCGACCTCGTTCTGGTGCAGCACAATTTACAAATACTATGCTAGTGGAAGTGTACGTACCCACAGTACAAATTCCGCAAATCCATGCATTGTCTTGTGGTAGTGCGCTCACATGCTATATATAGTGAAACTTGTAGCTACTGTGAGACCTCTCAAATGCGACCCTCTAATGAGTGACAAGCATTCTTCAACCACTATAATCAATTTACTCGTAGTACAAACACTACTTATTTATCCTCTCAAGGGCTAAGCCCAGCAACAGCTTATAAGGAGATGGTTTGATCCAAACAGAGCATATATAAAAAAGAAACGATATTGTATGCCAGTGTGTTTGTGAGGGCATGCACAGTGGACTCAAGTCAAGCATTTCGTCTGACAGTGCAAACATACAAAATCAATAAAACGTATACACATATTATTTAGAAGTGTTTACATCATAATGGTAATAACAGTAAACACACATGTAAGCATGTAATTATGCAAATACACACATCAAACCCTAGTGCAAGTTACTTAGTCTTTCAACGTCTCTATAATCGATGTCTTCTTCAGTACATTAATGATCACATTTTCAATAATATTGGGTTATGGTTATAACAAAAATGCCTCAATATAGTTTGACATTGTTTTCATTGTCCGTACAAATATGTGTTACATACAATATGAGCAAAGACACGACAGGTAATACTTTAACATCTCTAGTGTCGTATGGAACCACGATACGGTTTGACATCACCTACTATGTGTATGCTTAAACAGTTAAACTATACTTTTACAATCCAAAGTATGCGCTTACACAAAAAAGTTGTTTTTATCCAATCAAAATTACAGGTTTCAGGTCTTGCAGTGTAAGTACCTTAAATCAGGAAGTATGATAAGCATGGTGGAATTGCGGCTTACCAACACGGTATGCGAATTAAAACAGAGTCTTCTGACTGCACGGGATGGTCAACTTTTCATTATGAAATGGAAATTTCCAGAAGATTCAAACCAGACTTTGTCAATATATATGATACGAGGTAAGACGTATTGTTTAACGATCAATCAAATCTTTCAGATATTGAAATAATGTTTCCATCATACACACGCCAATCAATTAAAACATCTTGCATTTCCGCTATATGCTGGTGCTTCAACACCGCATGGTGTTATACACCACACGTTACATTCCCATAGGCATGCAACGTTTCCGACTCGGCTATAATCACAGCGTCTACGAGACAATTACGGTTGTTTAATTGTCCCTTTACGGTGCATACCATGGCGAGCCTGTGATGTTTTTATCACGCAATACTCTTTGGCGCTGGTGCAATATTGAAAATCTCAACGGGTTTGATACTAATTAAAGTGCATTTTATTTCATTGAGTTAGAATCTCCGCAGCAGAATTGTAAAAATGGAAATAAAAACAATATTGACAAGTTGATCACCCCGTCATACAGTCTCTGCCAATAACAACTTTATAAGAAAAAGTTCAGCGTTCCTCGTAGAGAGTGCAACGTGTATTAATGCATGTGAAAGGATGCTGTTCGCTTGTGCGACGACAGACTCGGTATAAAACTTTATAATTGTGAATATCCGAAAACCCGGAAACGGACAGTGACAGTTTGCATTCAACCATCTTGTCGCGCCAATAATGGCTTATCCTTAGTTGCTCTGGTACCTGATAAACCATCGAGGTCATATGTGTAGCCTTCGTGAGTCTGTTGTTTTATATATTTATGTTCTACATGCATTATCCAAGCTTAGGGTTTTTGGGAGCTGTCGGGCAACCGTACATTACATGCGATGTACGCTGCATTCATACTTTACCCGATTGGTGCTTATGGCATTTCCTACTCGATCATTTAATGTTTTCTATGAATATGAGGCCTAATATCTCATCAGAACATGTTTCATTAAATATAGCAAACGTACTGGTGACAATTCAATGTCGTTTCTGTGATATCATGAGATATTTTTGTTGTGTAATGCGGATTCTGCCGTTGAGACGACTGAAGAAAAACAAACTTAACTTAACAAAACAGAAGAGAAAAAATGACAATAGTGGGTTCCTCGTCAGTGCTATTAGCTAAAAACCCCGCTTGGATAATGCCATATGTACATACGTAATACTGACTTTCAGTGCTGATATGTTAAGTCTGATTACTAATGATAAGACATAAATATTATCTCACTCAATAACTTGGAAGTGTTTCAAGAATGTGTTGATTGTATCCGTCTCTGAAACTGGAAAGCGCTTTGATTCCACATCAATGTTTTTATCCACCAATACCAATCGATGGCTGTGTCTATGTGTAAGATTATTTGATGTAAGAAAACTTGTTTTGATTGTTTGTAATAATGATGACATTATGTCGTATGACATCGTATCTGTGAAATCTAAAGGCATACTTGCGTCACACGTGACAAGCGCTGTCTGCTGTACAAGCATTCTAGTGTAAGATATACAGGCAGCTAGTCAACTCAAGATTTCTCAATTGTCTGCAGAAATGCCAGTCGAGATAACAACAATACAATAATACAAAATAAGGAAGATATTATGTAGATAGCTTGTGTTTGTTCAATCTGATCGCAAACTCGATCATCGTACAATGTTGCTATATCGGAATCGTCACACTCTATTACCTGCATGTGCACGTTCGTGCAATTTGGACAAACATGTCTTAATATAGACATAAATGAAATATTTAGTTTACCATTTTATAACCTTTCTCGGTACTCAAATTCTGATGCTTAGTGTTTGTTGATGGAAGCAGGCACGTAAGAACAATAATCTTACTTTAGTATTTGCGCGTTTTAATAATTATCTATAGCTCAAATACTGCTTTATTTAAACCATTAAACATTGTACAACATTAAACATGCTTGTGTTATTGTCAAACATTTAAAAGGCAATGTAAAATGAAGGATTCAGTTGTTACAAGGAATGTCCCATTCACTAGAAAATGCCTTCCTACCAGATAAAGATCAGCATCCGGAACATTGGAAATATTAGAGATGTAAGGGCAAACATCCATAGGAGTTAGAAGTAAGGAATATCTTAGCTGATTATCGAACACAAACTTGGAGAATTGGAGGATACACTAAGCGTGGACAGTATGGAGTCGATCGGTAAATGGTAGCTTCCAGCAGAGCCTAGCCACCCTACACACAGAAACATAGTGATACAAACACAAAGTGCATTTTACGTGATTCATTGAATAATAGAAACGTCCAGAATGTAGTATAATTAATACATGCATGCATTGTTTATGCATTCCGTAAGTTATGATTTTAGGTTACTTTTTGTTTATGGGTTAATATTTTTCAAACATTTACATGTACTCAATCGGTGGCTACCAAACAGTTTGTAAACAACCGTTCTCAAGTAAATATATGATACTTTATGTAGAATTTAAGTCATTATGCCCATGATTTTCAATAACAGGTTATACAAATAGATACATCTTGTTAAATCATGAAATACGATGAACTAGTCATCTATACAATATTTCTTTAAACAATCAAGAATACAAAAAAAAAAAGTTATGTTAAATTACCGGCATACATCATTCTTATCAATGCCTCTGTACATGTTATCTACCATATTTGAAGTTAACACATATGAACACAGTAATGTATATTCAGTTCTCTTTGGTTCCATGACAATGTTTATCGCACATTTATTGGCACTAACTTTATTAGTCTAACTCCCATTGCTAGAACTCTAAAATAAATAATGTTTTTATTCTTCTTGCAATGATTTTGTAACATATTCTGGGTATTGACATTTCTCATGGTACAAACAGGTTTTGTGTTATAGGCAGATGTGCTCAGTTTTCATTCAAATACATACCTTTTAGTTGAACTTTTTCTTACTCGAAATCTTATCAAATACCACATTACAATGTGCTTAGTCTGGCTAATTGTCGTTATTTCTACTGAAATTAAATTGGACGTACATGGGAGGCTATATTGTAACAGTATGTCTTGTTCTTGAATTTAAGTATTATTTGTTATATAGTTCGTTCTAGAAGTGCTCCTTTTTTATCCGTAATAATGTCTAATTATTTATGATGCATAAAGTAATGTAAAACATGTACATATATCATGTTGAATGTTAGTGTAACCTTGTGTGGTTTAAACCTATTTACGAATGGTCGGGTTATCCGTTTGTTTTTGGCAGACATTTGTACGACTGACTTGCTGTGAATCAGTCTGTGTAAGCGACCACAATGCTGTGGGTATATATCTTCATAAGTCTAAACATATGAAGTTGATCCGTCAGTCGAAATTGAAACATTCTACATAAAGAAATATAATATCATTAATATATTTCTACGCAAAATTATATCGTATTATGGAGTATCTCAAAGATTAGAGGGTAGAAATTAGATTTATCTTCGAAATCGTTTATGTAATGACATTTACATGGCGAATTACTTATCAGAGAGTGTTCTTATTTTTTTAATGGATATAGATGATGAATAAATAATTTGATTTGGATGATTAACGTACATTGACGTTTGTCTTCTCGATAACAACCGACGTCACGCAGCCAATATATTGAAAAAACTCTAAAACACATCTTGTATAAATATGACACACATGCATTTACCTAAACTCCTACGTTATTTGATGAAATGTGAACAATTCGCATTGCTGTCATTCTAAACATTGTTCCATAATAAATAAAACGCTATTCCATATTTTGGGACGGGTCATATAGAACTGTTCAAAGTTGTTCGTGATATTCTTTCAAAATATTAGACAAACATCGTAATTTAGAAATGGTGCTAAGAATGACATCGGCGGTCAATGTTCTGTTTTCTGTTCCATAACAGCAAGTAATAAAAACAGTCTAAAATGCAGAGAATACTGCGCATATTTTATAGTCAGACAACAGAAAGGAAACTGTTCAAGGTTGTTCGTGATATGCTTTCAAAATATGAGACAAACATCGTAATTTAGAAATGGTGCTAAGAATGCCATCGGCGGTTAAAGTTCTGTTTTCTGTTCCATAATAGCAAGTAATAAAAACAGTCTAAATTGCAGAGAATACTGCTCATATTTTATAGTCAGACAACACAAAGGAAACTCTTTGTTGATATGTATGTTAGTATTACGTTTATGATATAATAATTGTACATGGAAACGGTAAACTATTTGATGACATGTCTGTCTTCTAAACATACGTGAAGTTGTCACTAAAACACCTTTTATTTGAGATGTGAACGATTATTCTCCTTGCTTGTGAACTTGTGTTTCCGCGTAGTTGTATAACATTGATTTTCCAAACGGCGTTTTCGTTCACCCAAGAGGCACCAAACGGGGTTTTCGTAAGATGTGCGCTCGTTAGCAGTTCGAATTTTGCCGAAAGTAGTAACTATGTTCAGGCATGTATTTTAAGACAGGTCCATGATTTTAGTATATATAGATCCAAGTTATTTTTTTGTAAGGATTTATTTTTCCACATGTCTAAAAAAAAACATTATTTCATTTATCAAACCGGAAGACATCATTCTAACTACGCCGTTTTTTTTTTAAATATATTTCTTGTTATAGTATAAAACTGAAACGGATGTTTAGGTAAATTTTGACGTGAGCGAGAAAACGACGTCATAAGTAACATAAGCGTTTTCAATATTGTACGCGATTGACGCGTGGTTTACAAACACTGAAACATAGATACATTTAAGGCATGTACTAGACAATCTATTTAGATTCCAAGAAGTGCGCCTTTTTTCTATACATATTATAATGTTTTGATTACATATACCTGTGCGTTTTTGTCGTTTCATGATAAGAATTAAATTGTTCAAACTTTTGTTGAGGTACTTATTTTTGTACGGTAAAGTTCTAGTGAAAATTTAGCCATGACCGCGTATGAGAAACTAAGTGGATTACATTTTGAGCATGAAAGAAATGGTCGAGGACAATAGTTATTTATTATGTAAATATTTGCAAGAAAATTTGGAACTGAGAGGTGTAAAGAAGGGGAACGACGTCGCTTTCTCATCGAATACAAATTAAGCGTAAAACGAACTTGCCAATCTGCATTATGTCCGATCTATGACTTAGAAAATGCCGCAGTTAAACGAATCCAGAAAAAAAAGATTTAGGTCCAAGAGGGTACATGGTCTTCGTCCAAAGTGTATTTAACCTTAATAAACTTTATATAAGTTAAATTTACACAAAAATGACGTAATGTAGCTGTGGTGTAGTGGTTAGCGTAACGGACCGACAATGCGTAGACCCGAGTTCGAATCCCGGTAGCGCCATTGACCGATTTTTCGTGTTCATCAAACCATGACTGTATTGTTTAAAGACACCAGTAAATGAGTTTTCGTCTGATGTTATAAAACATGCTGTGCTGTTTTCAATCAATTTCGCAACAGAACTGGATCTGTCGCAGCCTGCCCAATTAAAACTTTCAGACACCCCTTCCATAGATTTACCTGCAGCCAATGCTAAAATAACCATTAATCAATAACATCTCGAGACATGTTTACTAAAGTGGCTAAACGGAACGTCTCCATTTAGAGACTTGTGTTAAAGATGTCTGTCCCGTATTAAGATAATGAGTGCCAGTGATGATGTATGTAAAACGTGTGAGGATCTTCGTGAAACCATTTCGCTTGCGAGCAATCAAGACGACAAACTTACTGCAACAGTAAGTTCAGTAAGTTCTACCAAATATAATCTGTATGGGCTGACCGAAATGTTAATGAGTTATTTGTTAAGGTGTATACTTATGTTTGAAAATAAACAAGACTCGCTACACTTTCAACTTCAGCAAACATTCAACTTACTAACCATGCAAGACAGACGGGTCCAATATTTTCATTTAGCCAAGGTGCGTTCGCTTGATTGACTTAGAACGTGTATATGGACATCGCCACTATCGAATTGATGAAGATCAGACAACATATACATCTTAATACAATTATAGTCATAATGGCATATACAAACTTATATACGTTCCTGTTTAGGAATCACTAATAATGATACAATAAATAAATGAGTTATTTTCATTAACGTCACAAACAAGTATTGTTTTTATTGCAAACAGTGTTCCCGTGCTTGTCTTTAATGGATAGATCTAGTTCTGTCTATATTACATTTTTACACCGTATTACTTCTTTCTATCTTCTAGAAGCAGATGGACAACCCATGGTCCATTCTTTGTCATATAAATACTTAATAACCGTTTATGGAAATCTATGACATAGACCGCATGACAAAATCACATGTAAGATGCAGGAGCCTGGCCAAAAAGGATATGTGCTATAGATTTTTGAAACGCAGTTAAAATATAACACAAGCTATATGCAGGAATGTCATTTTAGTCTTTCGAGATTTTCTCATCTGACTATCTTTCTCTATTTCCAATTTTAAAAAACAACTTGTAAGCATCTTCATACACCACCAGAGACCAGGAGACCTTTCCATATTCAACTTTGAACAACTACTTAAAAGTTTACAATATACATCCAATGTTTGTATTGCTAAAGAAACAAAATACTAAGCAAATTGCTTAACAGGAGAAGTCTATTATATTTAAAATAATAGCCACTGCACTATGTGATATAGATTATTTACACTTAAGCTCGCTAGACTTCCTGAACCATAAGCCGTCAGGTTTCTATTTACATTGTAAACAAATGGTAAACGTAGATAATTGGTATTACAAATTATTTAAAAAGTGTGATTAAACTGATTGCGTTACACATGTTTTACACACAAACGCTGTTTAAATAATCAAGGTCGATCATTTTATACAGGATAGACCCTGTATATCAAGTTAAAAAACCATGCGATAGTTTACTGTATCGGCGGATGTGTTTAAATGTACACAGAGCACTGTGTCTTCTTTTGCAGACAAAAGTAAGTCGCAGTAAGTTGTCTCTTTAGACGTTTTTTTTTTCCAAAAGTCAGTGTTAAGTTAAATAATTCCTAGCAGGTAAAGATAACTGAGATACCATACAAGTAAGGATGAATTGTATCAATTTTATGATCATAATTTCTATTCAGTTCTTGGAAATTGTCGCAATCCATTAAACCTTCTTTTTCGAAAGATCCTACAAGATTTATGGAGACCTTCATATTCCATGTGTGTTGTTTTAACATAACTTGGGAAGTAGGGATGAGTTTGAATACCCGTTTAATCGATTTAAACCCCCTGTAGCTGTTTTTTACAGACTTGTAAGGAGGTACCTCATATGGAATTACGTTGCGGTCTTGTATAATGTTCAATGTTGTCTGTATAATCTTATATGGGTTCGTGTTGTCGGTGTTTTTTGGGTCAATCATCGTTTTTGTTTTTCTAGTGTCCATTACTAGAGTATGCTATTGTTACTGGTTATATGTGGTGTTTCATGTATATTTGTGCTTCAGGGATGGTTGTGCCCTTCATGGCATTTCCAGCTCGATCTTTGTAAAATATCCTCGGCAAAGGAATTATTTGAACGTGATTCATGGCAGTCCGTTTTTATGTTAACCAAAATTTATTCGGGCATGGGAGAGTTATTTGGACTATTTAGAGTGAGATTTCTTGTTCCGTGTCAAGACGTAGTTTAGTATCCTACTTAACCATGGATTATCAATAAAATACCTCCGACAGTAAAAGCTCCCTCGATCCTTCGATACACAGATTATACTATCTCTGATTTTTGCGATGAACGTCATTACGGATTACAAAGTCTAAAGAACGAATCTATCGCGCCTTCACTTTTCATTGTATATGCTAGAATAGCTCAAGGCCAGATTATTTTGGAATGAAATTATACGAGATGACTTTTATAACGCATTGATTGTGTAATACTATATAGGTACCTCAGTATATTGTTTGAAATTCACGTCTCTGTCGTTTTATTTCCAAGAGATGGGTTTCTCAAATTAAGCCATTATTGCATTTTACCAACACATTTGAATACTTGCTGTTATATACATTGCTACAAGACTAATTTGCGTGCAGAGACAATATATCGATTTGATTGTTATCAATTATATTATATGACATATGTGTGAACATAATACGAAAACACTTATAAAATTACTAATTGAATGCGAGAAAACAACGTGTAAATTAAGAAGTATCGGACACATAACTGTGAGATAATTTACATAATGCGATGTTTATCTACTTTAAGGTTTAAATTGAATCCCAAAGACTTGGTATTTTAGCCGCTGAACATTCCAATGCGGTACTCATATTTTCACGCATCATTTTGTTTGTGTCTTGTCCTTTGTGTCTTTGTAGATGTTTACTTGTATGTAGATATTTGCTTGTTCTTTTGAAATCATTCTTCTGTTTATATGTGGCATTTCATATTATTACTTCTTAAAGATATTCATTTTGAATAATAATTTTTAATTAACATAAAAATGTAATGGTCTCATTGTCAAATTGATACCTTGGAAGAGTTGGCAGCAATAAATCAGAGTTGTACACAATATATCACATAAATTTGCAGTATTATAATTACATTTAGTGTTGGGGTTTATTACAAGTAGTCTTATTTGGAAATATGTTCGTAAACAAGAAACTTTCTACTCATTCCATCCATTAAACCCCCTTTTTGTCCTCATTAATTCTCTTCAGATGCTCTTTATGGTCGACCATGCCATTCCTTGCGCCCCTATTCCCTTCCGTATTTGCCGTTGCATCTCCTCAACTTCCTCCTGTTTTATGGACTTTCCGGGAGGTCCGTGTAGGGAGGTATTGTCTTATATTTGTTGCGTTCCATGTAGCAATTTATTCTCTCTTTTCAAATCGTCAGACAGTGTTATACTAAATTCATGGACAATCTTCAACATAAATAAATGTTATTGCTCGTAGCATTAATCGCATGATAAACTGAAATTTCCATAAGCATCACAACTTACTGTGGGTGATTTTACAACATTTCGATTAATGTGAATGAAAATAAATTAGTTTTTTCTTAATATGCCATAATAATTTAAAATGACGCTATTTAATATTCCCCTAGGTATAAATTATACCGAACATTGAACTGTTGGTAAAGTAGGACAGACGAGATGCTTCACAAAACAGCATATTCGAGCTGTATGTACTACATGTACGATTTTATAAGGAAAACCGAATATGTACATGATTGAACTAAGATGATGTCTCTACTATAAATGTTGAAAGGGACAATGTCCTAAAGCCACACATGATGTCACGCAGTACATGTCAATGAATAAGAAATAAATTCCAAATTCTCCATAATGCCTAGGCATATGTGTTCTAAAACTGTTCTAGAACGAAATGAGACATTGCAATTAACTGTGACACACTATTTATAGTTGTTTTCTGTAATATTGCTGCCACAATCGATATAGAAATACTGACATATGCATTTTGGCACAATGATACATTTGCGCTTTCTACACAGCATTTAATTATTGCTATAAACATTTTACTGCCTATGATTATTCTGTCCAGTGATAAATCTGTCTGGACGGAGTGCTCCAGCTTTTTCTCTATCGACTGAATGCACCCTTGATTAACACATACATTGCAAAAGTGGAGTGGTTTATGCATCCATCGTTTTTGTTCTGCACTGAATATTATTGGTTTCCATGTTTTTGGAGTACCAAATGTGATTGATAACATGCATAATATCTGTCCTTTTTGTTATCATTTGTATTTTCTTCCAACATCAGTATACAAATAGTTTGAAAACATATTCATATATATGGCATTATTCATTTCCATTTAATAAATTATATGTAGGTATTTCTCAAACATGACTTCAAGACAGTCAATATTTGAAGATGTCCATTATTACAAAACATGTCCCACATCCGTTTTGATGTCAATTCTTTGTTTACAGTTACTGACTACATGGTTCACGATTCACTGCTTATGGCGCGGTTTTCTTGTTGATTGTATTTTCCAGTCCATCAGTGTTTGGGTATTTTAATTGTCTACATGAAGTATCTAGTGTTGGAAAGTTTTGCAGCGGAACACGATTTGTGATTTTTGGGGTTGAATGTAGGAAAAGTTTGAGATTGTGTGCATCCATTAGCCAGGTATAAACACACAGTAGCGTTTTTGCCGCTGACGGCTCAAGAACGTACTCATATTTCCATTCATTTTGATGTGTGACGTGTCCCTTTGGTTTTGTGATTATATGCTTCTGTTTATATTTTTCAGATCTCCTATTGCTTTTGGGGTGCCCGTGTACTTTGAATGTGGCATTTTGTAACGAACATTTTTCTCAGTGTAACTATTGATAACTCGAACCTGTCTGCAAGCCTTAATTTGTTATCGTGTGACATAAATATGTCACTATACCTAGTATGTTCATGACTCATTCATAAGGTAATTACCAATTTTACCACTAAAGAAATCCTTGCGTTCCCCAACACATTCTAAGCGTATGAAGTAAATGGAAGATTATGGAATTGCATAAACCATACACCGAACGGCTTCATAAGCTTGGAACTGTTAGAACGAATACCTGAATATTTACGACAGTTCCACATCGCACTATAATGTGATAGTCCCAATATTTATACAATATTTACTCGACTGGTAGAAAAAACTGAATTAAAAATACTATGCAAAGCACTACAATATTGCATATACTGAATCAAAGAAGATTCAAATAAGTAGCAAATAAGAGAACGTTGACAATACAATGCCTTCCCACACAGATCCCAAGGAAAAAACAGCCTTCGAAAAATTGTTGATTTGAGAAGGTTCAAGGGAAAACGTGTTTGGGAATTTGGAAGCAAGAAATAGTCAAATTGCCTATAAAAACAACTATGGAGAATTTAAGGGGACGGAATTGAATGGATGAAAAAAATCATAGTACAAGCCAAGAATGCCAAGCATCTGGATATTATATCAAGTCGAGGAACTGTACGTGGGAAAGGGCACTTAACAAACGTCAAAATGTAGAGCAACAGTAACTTTAATTGTCTCACAAGAGAGTCACTTGATTCACGAACGTCAAAATAGTACGTATAAATATTGTATAGGGCAATAAGAACTTGTAACAGTAATACTTTCGTGAACTCTTCTTAGTTTGCCAACTAGTCGCCAATGCGTATAAGCTAAAGTTCAATATTACACAAATATATATTTCATGAACCCTTAATAATTTGTTTGAATTGAACACTACACCGCAAGAGTGCACGTTACTTCCCTCTCCCTTTTATTCCGGTATGTTCTGACTCGACCAAACACATTTTAAACAACTTGATACTAAAGCAAACGTAAAGATTTCCTGAGGCAAAATCCAATTTTAAAAAGAAATTTATGATAGAAAACAGAATAGACTTTATATGATTAAGTGGCGAAACAATTTAAATTAAAGAGCCGAAGCCTAAGCAAACGTCCATCAGATAAGACAAAGAGGTTTGGTTAGCACGGAATATGTACAACTATGAGGATGCTATAAAGGCAAAGATAATGAGTTGGAACCAAACGTATAGGTAATAAACGTAAGCCAAATTATGTCTAAAATGTTATGACTGATTTGCGATGCATATGTCTGTAGAAGCACAGTATATGTTTTACATTTTAGAATTAGTTTGTACATGCATTATCCTGGACATTATTTTTGTATAAATACAGACGGTTCTAAGCGCTAAACCATGGGTTTCAATGCCCATAAGATTGCATTAATCTTCACAATTAATCACCACAATTTCTGCGTTGTTTCTTCGTTTCTTTTATCAAGGATAGCTTAGTTATTTTCATCTTTAACACGTCCTTGCGTAATTACTTTTTCGTTTTTGGTTGTTTCAATGATTGTGTATTTATTGGTACATGTTATATATGCTATAATTCTGTTTAATTCATTGTTTCTACATGAGTCATGTTGAAACATTACTTTAAACTAAATATGACCAGTTAGTTCCTAATTTGTTGATATAGTCAAGATATCAATTAATTTACAAAATAATTTACAAAATTATGAAGACTTGAAGAAGGAGACATTCGCAAAACAGGACCTTCAAACACTTATAACGGAACGCAAAAATACAGAAGAAATTATAACATATAAATGGAAGGGAATGACGAACCGTAACAATAAACATGGAGAGGGGTGTATGCTTATACAAATAATTACTTATGAAAATTAAGCTAGATTTGCAAGATTGTGAAACGTAAACTTACCATGCTATTAATGGGAACATTCAAACCGACAATGATACTTGTATCAGACAAATCAACAAAGAATGGTATTTGAGAACACCGCTGGTCTGTACAACTGTCAACCCCAGAATCACAATTAGAAAGACAACAAACATGTCTTTGAACTTTCATTATAATCACTGAATGGAGTTCGTCGGTTTAACACACCGACATAACACTGAAGCGTTTTATTAACAACGATTTGTCCCATCCAGATATGTCGAGGGAAATTCAGACTTGTCTATGTAGCCTTCCCTGTTCCACTTTTTTATTTTTATTAACAAAGGCGGATAACAAAACTTGACGAAGCTGGTTTGATTTTTTTGGCTTTTTGCAGGAAAAACATTCAAGTGATTTTTAATGGATGTTTCATTATTTTCTGTTCAAGATCGGTGCTCTTATTTGTACTTGATTTTGGAAGAACATTCTCGTATTTTATTCCGAAAAAATAAAGTGATAAAGATCGCGCAAACTTTATCAATAAATCAACATTATTTTCGGATGATCGCATTCTTTGTGGTCTTTATCAGTCTCACTTTAATCTTCAACAACATATCTCACAGAATCGATCCAAACCACATATATCTTTTTTCATGAAGTTATTTTAGAAATTTGAATGTGAAAAGTAGGGGTGTTCACAAAATCAAATGGTGATGTTTTCAACATATTACTCCAAGTAAAGTAAATACTATTGAAAGGGAATTTAAGATAAAGACAAATAGAAACAAAATGTAAAATAATGTATTGACAAAACGAAACAAATACTTTCTAAGGGAGGACTAAGTTGTGTTATAAAACAGCTATCATACTGTCAATAATAGTGTAAGTTGTGTTTTGTGATATCATTGTATATGGTTTTATCGCTACGTTATAATTTACATTAAATGTATGCAGTGTGTGTATATTTTCTTCCGCCTATCGACGTTGTGACCAGTGTTGTATTTCATTTACTATGAAATTTTCGTTTTCCGTGCTAATTTGAAAGAAATTCGGACCTATGCTTCTTCCTATCATGCCATTTCATACGTTATTTTACGAGTAGTTTGTTTGCGATAGAATAATGTTAAATTTAGGGTTAAAGTCGGCATAATGTAGGCATTCATAATTAGAATCCCGCGTGAAATAAAGTCACATGTTCACACAGAATAGAGGCATTCAGTGCTGAGATGTTAGGACTGATCGCTTATGATAAAATATTAAAATATGTTCTTACCCAATAAATTTAGTGTTTCGAGAATTAGTTGATTAAATTTGTCTCTCAAAATATAAAACGCTTTTTTAATCCAGCAATGCCTGTCTGTGAGGAGTCAACGAGTAAGAAATTTCAAGTATGAATCATACTTGGTATTGCTTATTCGGGGGGCCTAGTGATAGCAGTAATAGCATTATTTAGTTCCCCTTTAAGAGAAATAATGTTTTGCGTTAAATAAGTAATGGAAACATTAACTTTTCTAAATCTGAAATAGTCATACAATTAGAAAAATACCAAACCAAGTTTCTTTGATTAAAAAGTACGTAAAATTGCCGAGTTAAGATAAACCTAGTACAAATTAGTACAATAAGGAGATTAAACAACTGGATATTATATTCCAATCTGAATTATCTCAAGATCAGTTATGTAATGCCAGATACGTTGAAATTTTCTTCAATGAATGCTAAAGTGTCCTTGCGTCCTTCGAACGTACTGCTGTGCAGAACTACACAAAAAAATCATGATTTCCTTTATTCTTTCAAATTAACGTATTTCTTAGTTATAATAACTATTAAACCAGGATTTATTTTTTTAAACATGTCTTTCAAATTATGGTATTCGCGAAACATCTTTACGTTCAAAGGGTGTTTCAAATAGGGAAATAATGCGATAATATCGTCGAACAGCAAAACCAATATTAGCGTCCAATATCTACCAACATCATAATTGAAATTGACCAAGACCGACTAATGTCAAAGACAAGGAAACATACATTGAGGTCGAATTGATCGTAATGAATCATTTCTTGAGAATCTGAATTTCAGGTCTTAGGGGATAGGACACACTTATTATCTCAAACATAACATGAAATAATAATATCGTAGCAATTAACAGTGTTGGAATTGTGCGTAAGAATACTGAGTCTTGGGTTTTAATAGATTTAACAGTCAGTATGTCTACCTACCCCAGTGTCCCATGCCGACCATATGTTTTGAGAATTCAGAAAAAATAAACTTTCACATTTTAAATCCCTTAAAATTAATATTAAGCACCTTTGTGTTTATTTTAACCTAAACAAACATGAACTTATACTATATTTCATATATAAGTTACAATTATCACTAAATATGCATTTCGAAGAAAACACAATAAATGAAAGTATTACTCCGTATTCGTCTAACAATACGTAATAAATATAATTAGATTTCAGTGATTTCGCTACAATTGTTCGAGCTAAATATTTACAGGATGAAATAATACGTAGTGACTGTTAAAACTCATTAATTTGAAATTGAACACAGTTACTATATACATGCTTGAGGAAGAATTCCTCAATCTATACTTTTTCAAGAGCTGGTAATTTCAATTAAGATTATATTACGTTGTTTATACTCATTTGAATAAAGAAAGATTATTGCTGAAGGAGAATTTATTGTGTGCAAAAAAGAAAACAAATATCGTTTAAATGCAATAAATAAAATTATATAAGGATTCGGTAAAACTGAAACCAATGCGTTAGAAATTCAAAGAGCAGTGAAATAAGAAAATGTAACGACCTCGTAAATTCTGAAAATAAAGAGTTATGAACAAATTACTTTCATGTAAATTCCTTAACACATAGTGGTTTACATTCGAACTCGCATCGGGGTGTAATGTCCCTGAAACAATATTGAAAATGAACTGAATTATTATCGTATCAATCAATAAAAAAATCTTATAAAAATATATATAATAATAGCATCATTGATTTAGCGGAATTACTATGTTCTCATGTATGTTTACCATTGCACCTCATTGCAGTGTGCCTAATGTGTTGTGGACTGTTTTCCGGGGTTCTGCGTGGCGAGGCTTTGTCTTGTTTATATGGCCTTGCTTGTCAAAACTTAATCTCTCGAACGAATATTCGTTAATACAGCAAATGTTATCCCATGTTTGTGGTTTGTTTAAAAACTTCAGTTAATAGCAAGTTGTCGTTATTCCTTATTATCCCTAAAGAAACCTCAACAATGAATCTTTCAGTGTCGCTTTCGTGCTATATTGGTAAATAATACAATCGGTGACATGTTTTATTTATGTCCCTCCACTTTCTTGGTTTTATTTGTTCCCTAAAGATCTATACGAGGAGGCACTGTTTTGTGAACGTCACTTTCCCTGCACTAATCTTCCCTCTTAAAGATCAAAGAACGAAATAACTGATATATTGATTACAAAAGTATGCAATATATTATCTAGGAAATAAAAAATGTATCCACGTTCAAAAAATTAAATTGATGAATCCACTGCTTAAGGCAAGTCTAAAGGCCATGCAGTACCTGTCAATGACTATAATGACATTCCAAATTATCCCTTGTGGTCTTAAATGTTACTAAGTACAAGAAGACACCGCACTAAAATGTGGCATAATATAGTGTTTTATCTCCAATGTTTCTGCCTCAAGCGATGTATTGTCACTAATGTACACACTTGGACGAAATGATATAGTAAACAATATTTAATTAATGTAATAAACATTCTACTATGGGTATGATTCGGTCCAGCAATAAATCAGTCTGGACTGAAAGCTTAGGATGGCTATTACCGCTATCATCTAGATTCAACTTCATTAATGCATAAATCGTCAAAGTAAAGTGTTTTATGCCATCAGCATATTTCTTTCTATGCTGAATATGATTTCGTGACTCAATTCTTGGAAACGCGTATTTTACAGACATCTATAGATGGTAATAAAGTTTAATTTCTATGCGACAATAAGACTTTCTAAGCAAATGCTGATTCTAACACAACGTTAAACGTCATTTGTAAGTGACATAAACGTGATGCTGAATGTTAAGGGATCAGTCTTATCATATATTTCATAATTTCTCAAATACGACTAATTTGGTAATGCTGTGTACATGGCGTATTTATGAATAAATATGTATGTAATACGTAAAACAGTGATTATATTTGTAAGACAAATGTCGTTGCAATTTCACCGCTGTTCGATTCTGATGATTTGAAGTATGTGCACCACGTTAGAGTTTTTGACATTAACTTCCTTGTTATAAAGTTTAGCTTCAAATTACAACATTACGCATGATGTTCATGGACAGTGGCAGAATTGTGCGTACATATACATATTATTGCGTATATCATCAGCACAAATGTGCATAACACGCAGTCGGTGAGCTAACATCTTCCACTCAAGGAGCGTTTTAAAACGCATTAATGACGCATCATTACATAGTAAATGACTTACCCCCCCCCCCCGTTTGTCCTCTTTGATTCTCCTAGTTATCCATATGGTCGGCCAGGCGACTCATTGCGCCCTTGTTCCCTTACGTATGTACCATTGTGCCTGCTCAAATGCCTCATGTTTAATGGTTTGCTGTTTTCCCGGAGGCACTGTTTTTTGTATTTGACATTCCCTGTAGCAACTTATTTTTTCTCTTTTATAAGACACCTGTCAGATCCATGTTAGTAAAAAGACTGAAATATAATTCCTGCAACTTTCACGTTTCCCATAATATGTACAACACTGCACGTACTACTGTTCGTAGACATAACACTTGAATGAACGGAGACTTTTAGCTGAAGTTCAAGTAATGCTTTGTGATTTGGATAATAACTCCCAGGAGGACAAACATGAACTTTAACGTGGGAAAAATGTAATTTCCGTCTTTCTATATACCCAGAAGTCTTCGTTAGAATCGAACGAAATAATGCGCTCATTTAGCAAATTTACAACAAAGCAAGCATTAAGATTTCCGAGTCTAAATCGTCATAGGAAAACAATTTATGATAGAAAACAGAACAAAGAAAAACTTCACAGAGTTTTGGGCAGAAATAATTAGAGTTATTAAAATCGAAACACGTGTCTTATCAAAAATGGTGGAATAATGGCTACTAAAGCGCATAGAATGTTAAAACGCATAGGAAACAGCAATATATACATTAACGAATCGCATCACTTTTCGGAATACATCTATAGTGTTTATTAAACAATATTGCCATAGACTCCAGCTAGGGTTTAGCCAGATTTCTTTCTGTAAAATATTCGAAAAGAATGCAGTATTATATTTCTCGGTATAAATGGAATTAAATGCAGAACACGTTGAACATATTTAATTTTGAAAAAAATGATGTTGGGAGTAAACAACTATTATCCCCTTTATCCCTTAAATACATTGCACTGAAAAAAAGAAAACAACATTTGGACATTTTATTGATCGTCGCCTTTACTTTACTAATTATACTATGACCTGCGAACCGCATGTGCCAACAGCAAGGTTACCATTAATTATACTTACCTTTTTTTATCTTCCGATGTTACGCATGGCCATGTAAGGAAGGCACTATTTCCAGTTCACTTAAAGCGGGCACTACCTTTGGAGAGCAGTTTGATATAACTAACAAATTGTCTTCTAAACTATGTTGTAATGTTTCCAGTGCCTGGCTAAAGATTGTATTCAATATTTCATCATGTTTTGTTCATTTGAATTATACTATTACTCTATAGTGCGTAATCAGTTAGTGCCAAATACAAAATCAATTTCACGAATCCGTTTATTTTCTATTGTCGTTTATATCTTACTGCATGGAATAATTAAAACTTCAAAGAATGTTTCAATATTTTCTTTTCGAGATCGATATTCCTGTTTAAAGTTTACATTGGGTGAACATTCCCGTTCCCGAAAGTTTACTCTGAACAAATCTGATAAGAATTTTAAAAATATTTTATCATTATATCAACATTATTTTAAGATGGTTACATTCTCTGTGGTCTTTATCAGTCCCAACATATTTCACTGAACGTATCAAAACCACATATATCTCTTTATCTGAGGGTTATTTTGGAAACGTTAGAACGAAGAAAGTCTGTACAAAGTAAATGTGTTTACAAATCCCAGTCGATCAGTTTTAACCACAAAGCAGGTGGTTGTATTTAAGATATAATTACTCAAAAATGGGTTCATAAGAAATGGAAATTCTATTTCAGTTAAACTGAATGTCAAATATTAAATAATAAGTAGCTTTACGGTATTTTAAACAAATATTTAAATAAAAATTGCAGAATAAATGACTTCCAATACAACTGATATACGCGCGGATGTAAAACGATGCGCCAACTCTTTCGCAATGCTCATCGTTTCACATGTTTTGTTGAATGCATGAATGCATTGTAGAATTAATATATGTCACGTTTTCAATAGATCATTAATTTGTCCTATATTCCTTAACTCTAATGACTATTTTAAAGTCCAAATAGTAGCATACACTCTCCATATTTGGATGTTTCCTAAATCTACAAGATAACAAATTATACGCCATGGTACACGCTTGTTGCTGTGTACGTAACTAACAATATATACAAACACAACAGTCATACGAAGATAAATTGCCTGCTTTCTTTCAACAAGCAAACTAGTTACGTCAATATTTCCATGGAGATAAGACATAGAGGCAAAGTGTTTGCTTTCGTAATTGACGAATATCTGCATTCGGTCTCAAAGTTATAATTGTTTATGTCGTCCCCGCAGTTGTTATTGCTACAAATGCTAATTCGGTGATGTGCCGCCGTCCATAAATGTTTCGTTTAGAAGTTTAAGATGTGTATTTTGAATAAACAATCGGCCTTATACAAAAAGGGATAGTTTCTTTCTCGTAGATTCATCCAAACCTTCTGCTACACGACAAAAACTACGCATCGAGAAATCATAAATTGGTCTTCCCTGTATTTCTGTAGGGCTGCGCTCTTTGTATCTGATACTTTATGCTCGATTTCTATATATACCTTTTTAAAAGTACATGCTATAAATAGCAAGTGAATATTGGAATTGAAGTCTCACGATACTTTAAACCTAATATAGTTCCCTAGCATATCAGAGCGCAAGTCGGAATTTGATAAGTCACACAAGATCGCATCCCCTTCCTCTTTGATAACACATAAATTCCTAACATTATTTTACACTAAAATCATTTGATTCACGACAACCAGAAACATGCCGAACAGAAACTTTACAACAATAATCAGCGTGTTTTTTCTTCCAAAAACAATTAAGGGCGAACAAATCCATTTGAAATATTGCACGAAAACATAATTAATTTAGCTAATGTCCATTATACATGTTATACGACTAGGCAAGAATACAAAAACACACTTCTTCTTCGACCAATTACGATTACGTGTACATCGGGATTGATATTATATGATTTTCTCAGAGTCGAATAGTTTTCTATTTGCTCGGACCACATGTCAACTTCATAGAATACTCACTGACAGCTCCCACTTCTTCCCACACATAATAATAAATTCAATTTGAAGGTTCTAGAAAAGAAATATACTGCGTATATGTTGTTACATTGAGTCTCTAGCGACACTTACATACGTGTTTTGTTCCACGATAATCGGGAGACAAAACGTACTTTAATTAGTGCACGAACACGGCATGTATTCAGACTGTTTTTTTACTATTATGTAAGGCACTTTTGTACCGTACCGTAATTTTTTTAAACAGGCTTTGTTTCATATGCGGTAGTAATAAATTTCCAATTATAAAAATGAACATCTTAGATGAAAGAATATTAGCAAAAAACATCGTACGATGATTGAGTTACAGAAAAATCAATGTAAATAAATGTAACAATATAAGACATAAATAGATCATCAGTGATTTGGTTCGTATTGATAGACCAATCGGAAGATCTGTACGTTTTTGGATTACATCTGTTTTATCTTGTACCGAGCAGTACTACGTATCATCGTTTATTGTATGTCAATAAGCTTCTGAGGTAACTTTCAGAAATACCATTTACGGCATAACATTATATGGCGTATGAATCAAATCAAATGTCTACCTCCATAGAAATGTCTACAGAGTGTAAACATTCGTGCCAACGACGAGCTACAACTAGTTTAAGTATGAAGTCAACAGACAGTCATATCATTGCTGGCATTCCTACCCGAAAAAATCATTATGTTCATAAATTATTATACACTCAAAAATAATGTAAATTGTGTTTTATGACATCATTAAAAGCTTGTTAGTTACGTTGCGATATTAGGCTTTGTGATATTTGTTATTTCATTTATCATGACATAATATTTTATTGCTATATACTTTGATATGTTTTATTCTATCATATTCAGCAAGGTTCATATCACTTCTAGTACAGTGTATTGCAAGTTGTTTGACGTATAAGTAAGATCCACCAGCCGTTGTGATTTTATAGTGAGTTATAGTGAAGATACCAAAGAAGGAGAAGGATAGTGTTGTTGTCTGTTCCATGTTAATAGTGTCATCAACAACACAATAGAACAAATGCATGAACGAAAACCTGGTATCTGCCTGAACCATAAAAACTTCGGAAAAGCATTTGGTAGTGTAAACAAGGACCATGCTATATGGACAAATCAGCTACATCTTGATAAATATGCTAGCTATTAATTTTTGTAAGACTTAATGGAAGCGAATGGAAGACTATATCATCTCATCTTTATTAAGTATAATACTGAGTGACTGGGTTATGCAAAAGTCTATAGAAGAGGTCTGCAATTGAATATGACCATGAAGCAACACCTTGAATATCGTGATTTTGCTGATGACATGGCACTTATATCGCTCTATCAACACATGCTGGGAGATATAATTAAATTGATAGAATCTGTAAAAACCGTTTGACGTATTAGACTTTCAAAGTTAATTCAAAGAAAGCAAACAGTATGAAATTCAATGTGTGAAATGACAAAACATTACGACAGATGGAGAAGATCTGGAAGAGGTGAAACAGTTCTGCTGCATCAGAAGCACGGTGACAGAGAATGTGACACATGGAAAATTAAAGATCAACATAGGAGAAATAAATGTTGCATTAACTAGACTTAATAATATATAAAAAATAAACAATGTAATAAATCAAATTCCGCTTGTATTTGAGCAATGTAAGGTATGTGCTAAGGTAGATTACTGTGAACCATATAGAAAGTTAATTGACCAAACATCATTAGTAATAGAAATATAGTATAAAGAAACTAAGAAGAAGAATATAGCGTCAGATATAAAAAGAAAATGATGTAACATGAAGGGCCAGGTGTTGCGGACGAAGATCACCATTGATCCCATTGGAGTACTGCAATGGACACCAATTGGTACACATAGGAGGGGTTTCCCAAATAGAACGTACATAAGGACCTTAGCAGATGGGATGAAGGAGATAGGCGAAATCTAAATTGGACAGCACAATAGCGGACTGCATGGTTCCTTTTATCTCTGAAGAGATGAAGAATGATTAAGTAGGCAAGTAAACACGTAAGTAAGGAACACTATTGCTACCATGTGGTAACGTATTTGAAGTTGAGCTAAATTACTGTGTACATATGTGTATTACTAAAATGCATTTTAAATTAGATGTAATATACCATTCTATCACAGTTGGCCAATCGATGAATGTCAATGACAAATACAAACTCTCCGAAGAAAAAAATATCTATAGGAAGAATTCCTCATCTTCAAGTCTTATTTCATTGTTTATATAAACGTACGGTAATACAAGTAGAATATAATACCTATGAAGTCAGCAAACCATCTAATATAAACATGTGCTTACTGATTGATAATAGTCTTGAGTTGAATGTTTTATCTGATAGTGTTTCCTTTTATGTGATTGGTAAGTTATGGGAAGCAAAGCGAAAGTTGAATTGATAGTCTGTTGTAACTTAAAGGTCATAAAATACATTATTAAGCTCTTGGCCATCCTCATTACAATGAATTTAATGGCCAATAATGTACATTATCGACAATGAATCACGGAACCACATTCTTAGCTTGTCTGGTCTTGACTAGAATACGTATTACATATTTTATTGTGAATATTTTCTCCTTAGTATGACTTGTATGTGGCTGTACACTTTGTCTGTGACATTTACTACTCGACGACATGTTTCATGTTTATAAATAAAGTAGATATATGCATAGTGGTGATATCTCTCGTGTACCCAATCGTGTAATAATTGTACTTACTATCGTATTCTCGGTCATTGTCATCAAGGTCTGTAAAGTCTACCACAGAATCATTTCGCGCCTTCTCTTTTCATTATCTTCAATAGAATAGCTCAAGGCCAAATGCTTTTAGAATTAAATTACACGTGGTGATTGTTATAATATATTAGTTTTGAAATTGAACATAGTGACTAAATATTTGCTTGAAGATGTATTGTTAACCATCCTGTTTTCGAGAGCTGGAGAATTTAATTTAGAATGTATTACATTGTTTATACTCATTTGAATAATTACAGGATAATAAATTACCGGAGGACATGTAATATTGGTGCACAAAGAGGAATATGTCGCTTTAATTGCAATAAATTAAATTGTTATAGGAAGAGGTGGAAAAATAGATTAATAAATTATTTACAAAACACAACAACGAAATGAGTAAACGCAACGGCCACGTGAAAAAAGTAGTTCGGATCAAATTAGTTCCTTAAAGTGTTGCTAGTTTACTTAGTAATTAACATTCGATATCAATGTCTCAGGACCATTATAAAATACATTGTAATGTGAAGAATTTGAAAATGTTGGTAGAAAACTTAAAAATGTATATATATAACTACCCTTAAGCAGCATTGATGTAGTGGTTTAACAACGTTGTCATGTCCAACACACATGCGTATTAACATCAATTGTATTCCCTGTTTTTTCATGAATTGTGAAAAGAAATACTTAAGAGCATGCCGTCATTCATAATTGCTCCTAGTATTCAAACATCGAAAATGAATCATGCAGTTTCGTTTCTATGCTTTATTTGTAAATAATACAAGAGAACACAACATATAGCGACAGCTTCTATTTATGTCCCTTCCGAGTCTTGATTTCATTTTGTTCCCTAAAGGCATCTACGGGGAGGTACTGTTTTGTGAACCTTGCTTTTCTTGTCAATGACTATAATGTCATTCAAAAGTATCTCCTGCGGTCGAAGAACCTTACCTAGTATGGTGCGCCTTCTAGTTTTGTGGTAGGACCAGAACTTGAATTTTTTATTGCTTTTCAGCGAGCTAGGCATGCGATATTTTTCTTTCAAAATCACCTCAACAAAATTGTTTCTTTAAATCCAGCCAAAAACCTGGGGCATATACTGGCTAGTTAATACTTTACTCAATGACAAAATCAATAATTCAATCGAGTTATGCTCTTTTAATTTTGCAGCAATAGGTATTTATCACAACAGTTGTCAGATTTTGCAAGCGTCTTTCTGTCATTTGTACTAAGGGAAGTAACTACGTCAGCTCTTGTGAGGGTCGTTCAGCGATTGCATTGGTGCTCATGCTTGCTTAAATTCATGTATTATTCAGGGATTTCCAAAAGTGACTGAACTGTCCTGCTAATTAAAATGAAGATTTTTGTTTATAAACAAGAGATTTTCAGTTTGAACAAGTATTCACATTATTTAGTAAATGTACAAAAATGCTGTTTTTTCCCAATTAGTAAGCATCACTTTACAAGAATGAGTGCAAGCTAAGGTTGTTTTCTGGGAGATTAAATATAAAAGTATTTTACCTAGGTAAATGGCAATATAAAGAGAAACTGATTGAGAGTAAGTACTTGAAATGTTTCCCGAGACGACGGGCTGACATGAAAGTCCTAAAACTTAGATGGCCATCCTGTATAGAGCTAAGTGATAGAAACATATAATCGTAACATTGTGCCGTCCATTCAGGATATGAGTTTATTATTGATACACTGTACATATTTAGTTGATATTAAGTTCACATATGTTTGACTGGTTGCATGCACATATCTGCTACGTTGATCTGAATGAGCAACTGAACATGTTTGTTGGTTGCAATTTGAAAATATGTGACACATTTTTGTTGTGATGTGACTTTTAGAACGTCCCACGAATTCTGGAACGCATCTTGCGGTGACGTCAATGTCAACACACATGTTTATTTTTGGATATTGTGTCAACAATGTGGCAATCGGCATAAATCAAGTGCGTCAGATGTAAATTGTTACATATTTTGGGAGTTTATTTACCTTTGTGTTCACTGTGTTGTTGATGTAGTTTGACTTTGTTTTATTCTGTAATGTTGATAATCTAAAATAACCATCATACAATAAGGCGTCGCTGTAAAATGTGACATAATAAAGTTATTTATCTGGAATATGGCCACAATCGATCTATGATATAGTAAACAATATTTAATAAATGCAATAAATATGTCTGAATTGAAAGCTCGGGATGACTTTTGGTCCACAGAAACAATACTCGTCCAGACATTTATCGTTGATACATGTATTACACATTATGTTTTGTGATACATTTAAGTATATCAGCAAATTCATAGCATGTAGTATGTATACATCGTATCATAACATTTCAGTCCATAGTACCATTAAGTATCCATACTGTTGAGATTCAAGGGAACAAACTAATATATTCTATCGTAGTTTATCGAATAATAATGGAATATGTAGTTCATTTGGATTATTCAAATAACGATAGTAAGTATGCTGACCAATTAAGCCAGACCAAGATAGTTGATAGAATTTGGCATACATACTCAACGCCAGTACAAACGCAACTATTTCACTTAGCCTTCATTTTGTTCCAAGTGTTAGACGCGTTTTATTGTTACAATTGTGTAAATCATCCATCAAAAAGAAGACAAACTATGGCCCAAGTATTCATATTTCATTATTGATTAAGTTTAGGAAATTATAGTTGAGAATTAAAATATGATTATTTCTTTATATTGTCGCCGTGTTGCCGAGGACAAGTGTCGGTTGCGTTTTTAATGGCTTGGAGTATATATGGATACGACGGTCACTTTGTGCATTATTAAATACATTCTTGACTCAAACGTAATACGTTGTCAGTGCGCTAGCAACATACATATCTTACACTCTTATGTCACTTGATATAGTTCCCATATGTTTTACAGTGTATGTACTACTTACTATACGTAGACAAACAAGACAAATTTAAGTAATCAAATCTAGAAGCTAAACTTTCGGTAACGGGTTACAATTTGGATATTAAACACTCCTGGCAGGACAAACATGCATGAACTTCAACGTGGATGTATTTCCCCTCTTCCTACTATGCCAGAAATGTTTGTTGAAATCGAACGACATAATGCCCTCATTAAGTGAATTTAAGACAACGTTTTCCGGGGACCAAATCTTAATAGAGGAAGTAATTTGTGATAGAAAGCAGAGCAGGAAAAACTGACTTTTACAAGATTGTGGGCAGAAACAAATTATTTGATCAAAAGCAAATCACACTTCAGTCAAGCTCGGTAGAATCACAGTTACTAAATAAAGACAAAGATGCTAGTATAACAAGAACATCGTACAAAGATAGAATCGCAACAACAATGTGAATACTCTTTCGGAATACAACACTATTATGAAATAATAGAGACATGGACTAAATGTTGTATTTGTTAATAATTTACACAAAAACATGCTGTATTCTACGTCTTTGTATAAATACAGACGTTTGTTAACTTATACAACACAGCATGTGTGGACGTCGTGAGTCTTATCAATTTCCGCTCACCCTCTTTTGTTTAGTTGAATATAGTTCATTTAAAATTATGCTGGGAGTCAACAACTGTAATTCAGAGTAGAATAGGCATCATATACATTAAATACAAATATGATCGAATAAATATGATAAACTTTATGTGAGATAGCTTTATTTATCATCGCCGATAATTTATATATACTGAAAAAAGTTAAAGAATGATTGGAATGCTAATTAGAGTCACCTTACATCATTCCGTATGACTATTAATGCCTTCTGAAATGTCGGTCTGTGTCTTTTGGGTAAGAAGATACTGTGTTTTATACCGGTAATTTCATAGTGTATCGTTCCTATCAATATTTAATTGGAACCAAGATTTTTTCCATTATACATAGACAGACATTACAACTAAAATGTTCTGATATAACAGATGTAATGATGGTTTCGCGCAGTTGTCATATAGCTTATTTAGCACGACACATTTTATTAAATAGAATAAATAATGCTATGAATAAAATATGTCGTTAATCATATCACGGCACAGCATTTCTATCAAAACCATAAATAACTGAACGAAATCTGAATGAAACAGTGGGTCGACGTAATAAAATGGCATTGGAAGAACGTCATTAGGCCGTGGAAAGAGAGGCGGGAAGTTGTTGCTCATCTTCGCAGCTGTAGTGCAGCCATCAGTCGGCTCTGATACCTAATACCCACCTGATACCGTCATGACGGTGTTTTTGGCAAGGGTATACATATCTACTCATTTCATTGTGTACACTGGTGTGAGATTAATGACCAGATAGTTCGATACCGTACGTTGGCGTCCTTCTGATCCTGAAACATACTCAAACCTGGATACTATGGGTGAACGCGCAAAGAATATACACTTGCACTGATTGGAATCAAATTCTTTTCACCGACTAATCAGTTTTAATGTGTATTTGCTTCTTCTTTGAAGAACGCAATGACATCCAATACGGCCGCTCCTCTAGAACGAACTCCTTAAGAGGAATTGAGGAGAATATATTTGATCTATACCATGAGGGAACAACATCAAGCGGTGTTAGATGGAAACAAATGCGTCAGTAACAAGGTAGCCGTTAACTAGGTTAGGTTATCTCATGATATACTCATAGCAATATAAAAAGACGTCGGTTCCATATCACTCAACGCGGACCCGCCCACTTGAGCACTTGTAGCGGTTTGTCAACACTAATTTCGAACAAAAAACTATTTTTTAGCGTCATGGTTTTGTTCAATTTCGATTATACAATGCCTGTAACTTATGGTAAGATTATGTCTTGAAGGATATCTCATGACATATACAATCATGCCGATCAGTAACTTCCGAATCGTGTCGTGATTTTCGCGAATCTATTTTTGTTCTTTCATGCTATATAGGCTTACAAATGGTTCCGAAACGGCACATACTGTAGTGGTCCAGTACAAGGAATAGAGAGGAATTCAATGTGTGTATTGTATGTTCGAGATTGATACTCCAGTAATAGATTGCTCTTGATGAAACTTTCCGAAACTTTTGTGAACAAATCTGATAAGGATTACAAAAACATTTTATAAATACATCTACATTATTTTCAGATGGTTGCATTGTTTAGGTCTTATCAGCCTTGTATTTATATTAAACAACACTTTTCGCAGAAACTGTGAAAAGTGCATAGATCTTCCTGTTTGAAATGTTTGGGAAACGTAAGAATAAAGAAAGGTCGTACAAACAAACGTGTGTAAAAAAACTAAGTCGTTCCTTTTCGCTACTACAAGTAAATGATAAATCAATAAGATATAGAGGATATGTGTTACGCCACTCGTGAAAATATATATTTCTTTTGACCACTCGTGAAATAAAATTCGATATTCCATCGAAATCAACAATATTCTTTTTATTTTATGTTTGTTTTAAGAATTAAACATTTTTTTAACCAATAACTACTCGAGCGTCTCATTTACTACACTGTGCTGTGCCTCTCCGTGGCCGTTTAACGCCATATCGATTTTTCATCAACCGCTGACAAATAGTGCGAACTTTTACCAATTTATTCAAGAACACAGCAATGAAAAGTCGATAAAAAACAATTCGATATGAAATATTGTGACAATCAAATAATCATTCACATGAAATTATAATAAAAAATATTTTCTATAAATTAGTCAACAAATTATGGCGTAACCATTTTCATAAGTTCATCGACAATTGATCGAAGCGCGACGCTATGTTGGGAAGGAAAGTGACGACACGTAAAAAAGATGGAATTAACTTGTTAACAAATAACTTTGAAATTTGGAAAACGCTTTTAAATAGTCTGTAGTAACGGACGAGTTTTGCACAGGAATATCAGTCACTGTAACTGTCGGAGATGACACACCTCTCTTGAATGGTCTAGCGAGAGGGGTTTCTTCGCGTGGTTACGCTTCATCAGATTGCCTCAGATTTGGTACATTCGAATTGTTGACCATTTGGGAGAGTCCCATTGATCTAGATTCCGGGCGGTTGAAGTTGAAATTGACGTTTCCATGAAAATAGCTGTTCCATGTTAATTATATTGTTAAATGTTGCAGACGAAAAATTAAGTATCCCGGCGCTTTTAGTTTGCGACGGTACAGGCACTTAAATCAAAATACCCGCATGGCAGATATCGCTATGTAAATAAATATATATAAATAACATTCATTTGTTCGAAATTATGTGAAATACAAGCGGAAAACAACCGCATCTTACTTCGGAACGTCAACAAATATACCGGATGATGACGTCATGGTTTTCTAGTATATGTACAAAAGGGAGGAAATTTTGTGATTTAGTTTCTACACAGTGATTTCCCTTTCGGGGTTACCAGTGGGGTAAAAAATAGTCCCAAAAATGGGAACAGTGAGAAATATCAAAATGATATTTTTACTTCACTGATAAATATCTATAAACCACTGAAAAGCATAAAATAAATTGGTTTTCTAAAATGTTTTGATACGATGTGGAAATTCTTATTGAGCTGTACTTCATCTCAAATGATGAACAACGCATAATTTTATATAACTAAATTAATTTTACGACATATATAAAATATCGCGATAAATCTAAGCATTACTAAATAAATTAGCTCGAATATAAAGATATTATCGCATGTTAAACGATACATCAATCATTATTGCTGCAAATTGCAGTCGTCTATAAAAGTTAGGTTTGGAAAATGTATGATGTATTGCATAGAACTAGCTAACACATACGGATGATTTCCTTTGTCGTACGTTCTTCGCGTTGAGATATCAGTCTTTGATCTACACTGAATTGGTTTAGGGTCAATCACATTGCATGCGACATTTATGCTCCACTTCTAGTTTTCCTTTGAAAATAATTCATTCCTTAAGCCTACATTCTACAAATGTAAATATCAAGTAGCGTACATTCTACAAATGTAAATATCAAGTAGCGTACATTCTACAAATGTAAATATCAAGTAGCGTACATTCTACAAATGTAAATATCAAGTAGCGTACAATCTACAAATGTAAATATCAAGTAGCGTACAATCTACAAATGTAAATATCAAGTAGCGTACAATCTACAAATGTAAATATCAAGTAGCGTACATTCTACAAATGTAAATATCAAGTAGCGTACATTCTACAAATGTAAATATCAAGTAGCGTACATTCTACAAATGTAAATATCAAGTAGCGTACATTCTACAAATGTAAATATCAAGTAGCGTACATTCTACAAATGTAAATATCAAGTAGCGTACATTCTACAAATGTAAATATCAAGTAGCGTACATTCTACAAATGTAAATATCAAGTAGCGTACAATCTACAAATGTAAATATCAAGTAGCGTACATTATATTATGTAAATATCAAGTAAATAGTTGTATTGAAATCTTTTGGCATTACAAGCGTTATATAAATCCCTAGTCCTAGTCATAGCACATGTCAGAACAAGTTGAATGGCCGCACACACAAATGCTCTCCTTCCTCATTGATTACCCTCAATTTCATCGCAATGTTTTACAGTACAAATAATCTGTTTTAGGAAAACCAGAAAAAGATAATGACTATATGACTTTAAAGCCCTATCGAGAAGCAAGTGCATCAATCATTTACGTATTTTTCTTCCAAAACCAATTAAGAGTGACAACATCCATTTGAAATTTTCTCTTTTACACATCTTGTATTTAGAAAGTGTTCGATAAAAATGTTACACGGCGACTCAAGGGCGAGGACACTATTGTACTCTACTTTTAGAACAATCGAGCTAAAATCTGTGAATATTAAGTGTACATTGGAATTTGAGTTATGTGATGTTTCAAGAGTCAAACTGTTTTCATCTTTATCATGTCCAATCCATCATAAAACTATTATAAGTGACAGTTCCCATTCCTTCATATAGTTTTATAAATACTCATACTTTTAATTGACGGTTTTAGACAGGCACTATGCACTTGTCGTTACAGTCAGTCTCTGTCGGACACACACATATTTGTTTTATTCCAAGCAAATAGTGAAACCAAATGTATAAAGTATACAGCACAAACACACTTCGCATTCAGTCGGTGTGTTTTTACTGTTATGTATAATCCGTTTATGTTTTCTTGAGAACGGTCAACCAATGAACACATATTTTGCAAACGATTTACCAATAGACATGTTGTACAAACACTATTTATTGAAGTATTCACAGTCTTCAAACAGACATTACTTCATAAGATGTAGTTTTGACTTTCCAATTATAAAAATGAATATCTTAGATGAAAGAAAATTAGCAAAAAGCATAGTACGACGATGGAGTTACAGAAAATCGATGTAAATAAAGTTTACATTGTAAAGATAAAAGTTATTATCTGTGCTTTGTATCGTTTTTATGGACAAGTCGTAACATCTATAGTTTGCAATAGTACTGCAAGCCAAGAAACAGTTCCTCGTATAATTATGACTTTTAAAACAATCCCAAGTAAAGTAAGTAATCTACCACCCGCCGTTTATCTCTTCCGGAGCTTTTAAATGTACCGTAAAGGTTCACAATATCATTAATGGCATAACCATCCGATGTTTCGATCCAAGCATTAACATTTCTTCCAACTGCTGGCTAAACGGAGTATAAATTTGAGGACAAGAATCATATCATTGCTGTTACACCTACCCGTAAATATCATTATGTTCATTAAGTATTATACAGGCAATTATAATGTTCGTTATATTTAATGCCACCATTATATAAGCCAACTTGTCAGCTATATTATTTTTGGGTGATTTTCTTCGGTTCAGATTCATTGAGGTAGGTGTTTTTGCAAAAATGTTATCTTCAGGATATGTGTAAGGACTGGGAAGCGTCATGTTTTTTCTAAATCTGCCGTTTCGTATGCTGCTCTTTCTCAAATGTAGTGCACTAATATTAATGGAAAATAGTTCACCCTTTTTGGATTATTGGAAAGATATCTGAACCTGTGCACCGCTGGTAGCATATCTCTTAGCATTTTATTGCATACGTCATTCCACGTATATTTTGTTTGCGAAGGGGAAAAATCAAATTCTAAATTGTAAAAATAAGAAAACAGCTAGCAATTTAAATCTTTCCTAATTATTTTCTTAGTTACAATCCCGCATGAAATAATAAAACACGTACACTCAGAATGGAGGCATTCAGTGCTGAGATATTAAGCCTGATTGCTTATGATAAGATATTGAAATATTGTTTAAGCGAGTTTCGAGAATTTGTTGATTAAATCAGAATCTCAAATTGTAAAACGAAATCGTGTGTGCGCATCAAGTTCTTTTATTTCAATCTTTGATAGAGTCAATGAGTAACATAACTGCGTGTTTGAACCATTCTTTGTGATTGTTTATAGTGATAACTGCACTGCTTATTTTACTGTATCTGTAATATCTACAGACAAATATGTATGCTCTTCAATGTATACAGTGAGCCACTTAACTTTTTCAAAGGTTCCATCACAACGACTTTTCCAAAAATTAATGTAATATATAACAATAGCCAACAGTTACATTAATAAGTTTGTTCCTACATATTTTACTCCTTTTATGCATTCATAGGAATAAACTTATGCTGTCTACATTGTTCCAAGTATTTTCATACACCAATTACACCTCTTTGTAGTTTTCTACATGTTGGCATCGTGTTAATGTCTTTGTGCTTTGGTTCATGACAGTGCGTCTTGTATGTGTCATTGCCTGTACAAAGCTAAACATATCTGAGTACACAATTTGTCCCATAGCAAGTTATATCGAATAACGAGTAAATATTGTCACCGCATAAAGCATTGAACATGCGGCTACTGTAGTAAGAAATGGAATCCCGAATTCTGTTTCGAATTAAACTATGAATACTTTTTATAACATTGGTTTAGATCTATAAGAGAAATAATGTGTGGCGTAAAATAAGTAATCGCATCATCAGTCTAAAATGAAACTTTCTAAATCTGGAATAGTCATAAAATTAGCTAATCAAACCAAACTCTTGGAACAAGAAGTACGATTAATTTCTGAGTTAAGATAAACATTCGCAGAATTTAGTATTTTAAAGAGATTAAAGAGTGCGAAATTGGAAATCGCAAAATCAATTATTTAATGACATTAACGCTCACTTTTTCCTAGCATCATGTTTAAATCCTTGTTGATGAAAAACAGATAAAGAATCACAAATTTCTGTTGAAACAAACAACACTTTAAATGTATTTAACTATTTTTATGTTGCTTTGCTAGCGTCCTGCGAAAGTTCAAACGTAAAGAACTACACATTTATACGAGAATGCTGTTCATTGTTCTTTCAAATTCACCTTTCTTAGTATTTCACTAGAATGTGTCCTCAAAACTGCCTCTTTATATCCCTGAAACATCTAAGCGTTCAAATGGTGTTTCAAGTGTGAAAATATAATCGTAATATTGGCGAATAGAAAGAATTCAACTGGTGTTCGCAAGTCTGCTATATACATTGTAATTGAAGTATCTAAGCCAGAATAGTACCAGTGGATAGTACAGACTGCCAACACACAACTGTTCCGTAATGGGTAACTTTGTATTAGTTGTTCATACTATTCATCTTCTGAAACTGCATAGAAGCCGGTTGTTTGTACTTTGTTGTTCATTTTATACTCGGTGAACCTTATTTGTCAAGCTAAATACACCATATGAAAATAGGAGGATTATTAATCTTACATTTTATGAACATGGAGCCCCCTATCTTCTTTATCATTGACTTACATTAATTATTCATCGTCATAAATCACGAGTTTTTTTTATTATAGAATTGAACTACATTTTATTCCTTTTCCATGGGTTATGCATATGAAAAACTACTTCGAATGAAAGAGAGAGAATAAGTAGCTACAGGGAACGCCACATACATAAGACAGTGCCTGGAATCATTAGTTAAATTTATATATTTCCACATAATTTTACAAACAATTCGATGAAAAAAAATAGCTAAACATTGCAGTAACGGTTGTTTTTCTATAATACAAACGTGCAAGGACACCTTTTATTAATCGGTGGTGATAAACATGCATTCTTCTAAACATTCCATGTTTTACCGGGTATAAAAGCTATTGAAACTGCTAAAATTCGCCATGTAATAAATCGTTTTCCTCTGTCGTAAACGGCATTTACAATGTTCACTCCTTAGCTGGTAATGTCATCATTGCAAATACCATCGGTTAAAGAGCACTACCTGACTTGCGATTTATTAGATTTTTTTTCAAAAATGATATATCACTTGTGTTGGGGAAAATTGCTTGTAACATTTTCACAATAAATTTAGACATTCATGGTCGTTCACATAAATCGTACAGAAATATCGAAATTAATAATTACTGATCAGAAAAAAAACACCACTCCTCACCTTTCAAACCAGTTTACTTAGTTGCAATCGCATCACTCCATGGATAACACGTCGGGTCATGTACCGTGCGACAACTTTCCCACACAAAGCATAATTCAGGGGTGTGATGAAATGGTTTCTGCATTCTGATTATCACTAAAGAACATACGCCACGGCCAGTGTCCCAACCCACGACTCTAAATTAGCAGTCAATCGTTCTACGGTCTGAGCAAACCGGTCGGACTTTTGCCACATTTATTGATCCACATAAATTACACCACATGCGCTAAATACACACGCCCTTACTTTGGTAAGTATTTAAATAATGTACTAAACCTTTTAACATTTTATTACAGATCGTCCCACTTCGGTACACAGAGTATTTACTTTTCTAAAATCTTAGACATCCACATCGAATCTTGTAATTTTGCCTTTGAGCCACATTCGTGAAATGATTCAAGACGACACGATGTAAAAGGACAATGTACGTGTGTGTCCCAGCACATTATTTATCGTACTTCGGACCATACAGACATGTACGGAAGAACTGTTCTTACTTCCCTGCACTTTCCCTCCCTTAAATAACAAGGATTTACATAAGAGTAATATTCATCACGAAAATATTGTAATAAATTATCTGGGGAAAACAGATAGTACCCACGTTCAAAACATTACATTAATAAATCCGCTCCTTAAGCACATCCAAAGGCCCACTCATTACATGAAAACTTATTTCCCAGCGGACCAAAAACGTTACTTGGTACAAGGAGGCGTCGCAATAAAATATGACATAATATAGTTTTTATATCTGGAATATTTCTGTAACAATCGATCTATTATCACTGATGTACGCGTATTGACGAAATGATGCATTAAACACTATTTAATTAATGCAATAAACATTTTACTCTGAGAATAATTCAGTCCAGTAATAAATCTGTCTGGACTGAAAGCTCAGGACGGCTATTACCTATATTCACTGCATTCACCCTTAATCAATATAAAACAATCGTCAAAGTAACGTGTTTTATGCCGTACAGACATTAACCGTTGATATTAACCATAACATTATATGTGACATTAAAGTTTTAAAACAAATACTGAAACCATTTAGTATAATACGTACTCTCATCACATTTCAGTCCAAATGATTATTAAGGTATCATGCAAATAGGGAATGTTGTAGTTAAACAAATATTGATTATAAGTGTGTGTTGTTCGCATTGATCATTACATACAACGTATGTAGTAAAACAGTCATCAATATTGTAAGGAACACTTCACTCATAGTATTGTCTAACCAAGTGATGGCATATAATATGCAGTTGCAATAATAAATCAATAATAACAATAACTTTACCGAATATAGCATTGTGGAGCTTTGGTGTTTAAAAAAAGGAAATTCGTAAATTGATAATTATAATCGCTCACAGTTAGAGAACTTTGGAATGTATGTTTACAATACTGCATCTTTGAACATTAGTAAGGCTAATGTTATTGCTTCAACTGTCGTCATTACGCTAGTAACAGACATAGCTTTCACTTTAACGTGGTTGTTAAAATAATAATATGGTGCTTTATTAATTAAAAGTAACTGGCTTAATAGACATATGTCAGTGCCGTGTCTTTAATGAGAAGTGTAATATATTTTTTAATTATATCTATCACCCTTTACATTTCCTATAATATGTATTATACTGTATACATTACTATACACAGACAAACAAGACAATTTAAGAAAATAAATCTTGAAACAGACTTTCAAGTAATGGTTTGTAATTTGGATAAAACACTCCCGGCAGGACAAACATGAATTTAACGATGTAATCATTCCGGATTTTTTGTCTAAATTGAACGAAATAATGCGCTGGTTAGGCAAATGTATAACAAAGCTCACATTAAATTTTCCGGGAGCCACATTTTAATAGAGGAAGCAATATATGATGGAAAAAAAGAACTAGAAATTCTGCCTCGACAGAAAAGTGGGCAGAAACAATTTAAATAATTCAACAAAAGAAAGCTCCTGTGTATCGAATATGGTTGAAATCAGAATTAATGCATAACAACTATATTGCCGTCGACTTGAACAAGTAAGTTAACTATTCCAAGGCGATACCCCTGAAGTCACCTATGATTTATATGTGTGTGTATATGCCCGCTGCTGACCGTTCGAAGGCGGTATTCCAATCTTTATGCTCCTGTCATCAAATGGCGGCAGTGCATATAGTGTTATCCGGATGTGTGGGGAGGCATTGTCTTATGTATGTGGCGTTTCCTGTTGTAACTAAATCTCGCTTTAACATTTTTCCGTGTGTTCGTCTGTCCGTCCGTTCGTCCGTGTCAAAAATGTGTTCGACCCAGAACTTAGTTGTCTATAGTAGGATTTTACAATAACTGTTGTGTCGCAATCAAGGACTCTGTTTCACAGGCAAGTGGCTCAGTGTTCAACTCACCTACAGGTTAACATCAATTCATTATTTGCAAAAAGTATGTACCAAGTACCTAAATACCACCGATGCGCTACTCGGCCAGATATCGTAATTGGAATCTCGCAACGAGAGCAGGTGCACGTAAACCAGATACGGCACATCGAAACGATGTTAGCGGCAGATGCACTGCCTATAAAAAATATATTGTCAAAATAAAATATGAAACTCACCGTCTGTTTCGTTATTCATACTCACATTAAATATATATTGTTTATAGTTACTTTTAAAGGAATGTCTTCTGAAAACACGACATGGCGCTATAATAAACACAATATTTTTAGACGTATTTCGCGGCTGTCTGGCAGGCGATTTAGTTTCATCGTTATTTAGTCAGAGACTAAATCAAACTGTCGACATTAGGGATCTCTGTATCCAATTAAAAAAAAATAACAAACATCTTCTCTATCCAAAATGGACGAATCTGTGTCCCTTGTAATTGTAGGTTTACCTGTAATTAAAATCCATTCGTTGTTTGGTAATAAAATGCCAAACTTGTGAAAACTGTCCTATACTTATTATTAATAATTATATAGCATTGAAAGCTTCTTTAATTTAATAATGGTGTGAAAATTTGCAAACTGTGATCTACCTTTGTTTTGAAACGCCATACAACATGGCGTCGTAAAGCAGTTTTTTTTCAAATCTCACGCACCGGTTTCGTTTATCGCCTGCCGCGAGACTTCGTTCATTGGTCCATATTAGTTGCGCATCTGTGGTAGTTAGGTCTTTGTATGTACTAATAAAAACATATATTGCATCATTTAATTATTGTGATGGTTTGTTGGTAAATGTCTTCTTTGCTGATATTATGAACTCTTTGATACAGTTGCATTTAAATGGACGCAACAGCCATACTAGTATTGTTCGTAACTTGCACCATGTACTTCAATTTATAATTATATACCTATCGTGGTATAACAAAGTGCACAAGTACGCACACAAAATGTTATGTCTGTTTACAACGCATTATGCTACATTTGCTTCCAGACAACACATATCAATAATATACAGCATTTCTTTGACATGTTCTAATTTGATGAAGGCATGGTATTATCTACAATTTTAACTTACCTAGCTGAATTGTACCGTCGATGTACCTCCTAGCGCATGCCTTAATGGAGGAAACATGTGTTTCGATAGCGTCTAACAGAGGCAAAAGAAAAAGAAATTCCCTATAAACAACCCTTTCAGGCACGTGTGTTGCGCCAAGCAACTCAATGTAACAGATGCACCTACCATAAATGTAGTTCATTCACTCTCAACATTAGATTTTGACTTTCAATTTCAAAATACTTAACGGGGTCATCCGTGTCATTTGGACACGTTTCTTGTTGTACTTACCATTTATGTTAAGAATTGCTGTCAATTTTCACCTCGTAATTGTTTACTGTACATATATTTATATTTCATATATCCACATGCTTTTGTAGTGCTTCCTGTTAGATGTATTTGGTCATTTTAATATCTCACTTGCCTATGTAATTGTTACCTGAATTAATATATCTCACGTCTCTTCGTACTTTTTGAGTGGTTGGACTTCCTGACCTGTTTACTCATTATTTGATACATTATTTGTTATTTGTAACAGAGAATTTCATTGGTCTAGTTCCTTTTTTGGCGCTTAGGTAAAAAGTGTGTCTTTCCTCGGTAAAGTCATTCTTTATATTGACTTTACATGTGTTAGGTTGCGTTAGTTACAATAAACGAGCAAAGGACACATCTTCCTGATTATTTTTATAGATCTCGGGAGAAAGGTCCGTAAGTGGGAGTCACGGCACAAAAGTTACATACTGTTCATGAAAATGCATACGGTATCCCATAACGCTAATACTTATGTATATATATATAGACATAGGTCTGCTCCTTTGGTGGAATTATTGCCTGTAGAAACATGACTTCATCACTGCAAATCCTAAGATACGTGTTAAACGTCGATGTGTTATCAATTTGCTCAATTTATACATAGATTACTTACAATAAATTATAATGTTATGATAGACCCTGTCTAAATGATGTTCTCCAATTTCTTATACAATTGGTTAAGGTTTTGATCCGTTAGTTCAAAGTATCAACTTGATTTTCGCGTATCCACCTTTGTTGTATCGAGATTTATCTTTCTGCCAATGGTTACGATATGGCATGGACTTGAGAGAAATTCCACGAATGTCTAAATATTTTCTGTTTAAGATCGATACTCCTGTTTTTGTTTATTTTGGATGAAACTTTCCGAACGTGTACTCTAAACGATAAGATTTAAAAAAATATTTTATCAATACATCAACAACATTTTAGATGGTTACATTCTTTGTTGTCTGTATCAGACTTGCATTTATCTTCAACAGCATATTTCACGGGAACTATCAAAAGTGTATAGATCTTCCAATCTTTTAGTTATATGGTAGACGTAAGAGTAAGAAAGGGCGTTGAATTAAATCTGTTTACACAACCAAAATGTTCCCCTTTAACAGCACAGCAGGTAATTATAGACTCATACATATATTTACTCTAAATTGTTTTAATACGAAATGGAGGTGAGTTTTTTTCAGTTTCACTTATTTTTAGATATAAGCATTATATATGTACGTCGCATAATTATACATAACCAAAACAGAGTTACGCATTTTAAAAATGATGCAATTACTTAGTATAATTACTGCATACAATTTCATACGTTTTATATGTCAGGAATATATGCATTGTCCCCAAGGCATCGTACAATTTAAAATAAAAATCTCTCACAAAGATTATTAAATTTTACCAGTGACTGTTTGAAGTCAGAATAGGGGCGCCGGAATGGCCGACCATAAGGGATAACTAGGAGAATCAAAGAGGACAAACAGGGGGTTAATGGATGGACACAATCACATGACAAGTCATGCCAGCTGGCAACAATAGGCCGAAACAGAAGAGAAAATAACATTAACACTATGTGAAGTGAAATAAACTGAGTATGCACAAGAACACAAACTTGTTCCTGTCTACATAGTTTAGCAATATGTACAAACACAGTAGTCATTAGAAGACAAATGCCCGCTTTCATGCAACAAGAAAATAGTTGTGTCGATATTTCCGTAGAGATATGTAATTTGAGGCAAATCGTTTTCTTTGACAAATGAGGAAAAAGTGCACTGTCTCAAAATTGTAAGATTTTATGTCGCCCGGGAGTCGATATTGCTGTAAAGGCATGTTCTGTGTTACGCAGCACTCCAAAAATGTTTCGTGTCGAAGATTTAAGATTTATATTTTTAACGAAATAATTCAACACATACATACAGGTGGATAATTGCATTTGTCGTAGGTTCTTCCAAGATGTCTGCTGCACTATATAAATCACGCGTTGGGGAATCAGTGTATGATCTACACTTAAGTGATGTGTGCATGTAGTGTGACACCTCCTCTTCCACTGCTATATTTACTTTATAAACATAACCTTCTTAAATCACGTACTGAAATATTAAATTTATATTGGGAATTAAGTCGGACATCATCTGAAGCGTCACATAATCTCCCGGTCCATTCGTGTCAGAAGAAGAAATGTTCTCTTTCCTCTTGGATTACTCTCAATCTATCACATTGTTTTTTTACTAAAAATAACTTGATTTAAGAGTATCAGAAAAAGAGCGTATATAGCTTTCAAGCCAAATCGAGATGAAACGGTTTTTTCTTCCAAAACAATTAAGGATGAACAATCTATTAGAAAAAACGTTAAAATACATCTTATATTTAGACAGCGCAAGCTATACATGTACAAGACATTGGTGTTGTATTACCCGAAAAAAAGTCATGAAACACAATTCGTTTCGTAATAATGCAGTATTGGCATTTCTCGAATGAACATAAATTGTGTGCGTGAAAAGAAAATTAGCAAAATCAAGCTACGTCGATCGATTTACAATGGAGATATGTAAATGTACGCAAATAATGTAAAAGACAAAAAACCTTATCAGCGTAAACTATCCATATCCATTGCTAAATTAGAAAATACAACATTATTTGTGTTATATAGATGCTTATCTGGACAGTAAATGTAACATAAAACGAAGATGTCGATGTTTCCCCAATGCCTCGTCTTCCCGTATATTTTATTTTCGATGTTTTGTAACACAATTTAGACAATCGTATCTCAGCCGTTTTTCAGTTATATACTTTCAGAGGTATCATGGTATTTCTGAAATGCCATTTACGTTGTAAAGTGTGGGACATGAGATCTAAATCGAATTTCAAACATGCGAGAAACGTCTTTCGAGAGTAAACTTCCGTTTTAAAAGTGTCAACTACTATCTAAAACATAGTAAGAATTCACTATCCCTGTGATTTCTCAAAGACAAATTGACTTGGGTTTTCCATTGATGCATTGGTCGTAATAACATCAATATCTATTTCAGAAAGTAAATCAAATCGACTACGATACCATTGTATTCAATGAATAGTTTGTCTGTCTGAATACCCGATATGATCGACTTTTGTCTACTTTTATCATGCAGTAAGGGAAATAAATTATCGTGTTTTACTTCCCAGCCATAATATAATTTAAAAAAGAAAAAGCACGGCCAGTCATCGGTATTATTCACTTCAATTAATAATAACATCAAATGAATTAATCACCGTTAACAGTGTATATGTTAGATTTAGCATTATAGTGACAGAATAAGATTTAATTATAATACAGGTATATAAAACACAAACTGGCTTTCAAACAAAATCAGAAAATTAACAATTAACCTCGATTCTTTGTGGCATCAATCTTGACCTACTCCTAGTATCGCAAATGAGTTTGCGTTACCGGTTTAAATTAAGTTACAGAACTTGTTATTCGATGGAATTGCAAGGTTTATAATTACAAAGCTTTAAAGTCACACGCTCATTTGTCTCACCCTGTGAGCAAGTACATTGCTATTATTATGCATCGTTTGTGTTTTTATAGAAAGGTAATTAGTGCAGGTTTCCAAACGTTCCCACATAATGTCGCGAAAAAACACCATTACGTTGATGACATTTGCTAGAAGCAAGTTTTCAGCAAACATAATCTGTCAAAATAAGTCCGAAATTCCAATACATCAGTCTGAAGAAGTGTTCATGAAATTAGTTTATGTGCATGTCTGGGTAGCATTTATTACACTGATATTAATTCATAGAGTACGCTGAACAGAAAGTAATAATTTCATGTGCGTAAGAAAAGGTGCTCAGGAAGAACCACTTTCAAATCTCCCTAAATTAAAAGCCTTTGAAATACAGGTAGACTTGGCAACCGCCAACCATTTACTTAATTGTGTACAGTGAAATTCCACCATACGACTAACCCGAACTTCAGACCAACCTGCTAATATGGGCGAGTTTTAAAAGAACGGAACTTTTACTCCTTTGGTAAATGGTATTTTCCCCGAACTTCAGACCTACCCGCTAATGAGACCACTTTCAAGAAGTCCCACAAGTGGTCTTAATAACCGTTTGATTGTACAAAAGTTCCTTTTCGGCGCAGCCGTATTAACATGATATTGCTATGTGCATATCAGTGTTTTGTAAACCAATCAAATATTACGTTAACCACCTAGGCAATTTCTCTTCAACCAAAAATGTTTGTAACCTTGACGCAGATTGGTTAACATTGAGTATAGTGTATTTTAATATATATCCAGTAGGTAGTGTTGTTAGTCATCACCACGGGGAATTGTCCGGTGTTGGAATTAAGAAGACTTTCTTGATTGAATCTACCAGTCGCAAACATTTATATTGTTTTAATCAGATAAATCGCTATGTAACAAGTTTATTGACATGAATGTGTGAGTTCACGATAAGTAATAAGTAATGATGAACTGCATTGAAACAGACTATACTGATTCTATGACTAATCACACTACGGAGTTATTTTTATTCAATCTCCTACGCAGTGATCTCCCCTTACTGATCTCGGAGTTTCTGTAGTATAGCGTAATTGAATGACCGGCAGTCGTAACATTTAGGCATTTGTTTTTGTTGTACAAACAAATCTTAACTTTCAGATTGCTACAAATTTGCATGCTTCAAGTTGCGCCGACCATCTTTTTATAATATATTTCTTGATTAGAGTTATTTTTGAGCTACGTTTTGCGCTCATTTATAATAATCATTATGGTATTTCATGGTAAAATGTGTATGAATATACTCGTGTGTTTCAAACATTCTTTCTCATTCTTGTAATAATAACTACACAAGAAGTGGTACTTTTTCAATTACCTTCACAGTCTAGATCATTACAAAACTAATATCATAGCAGACACGATCACATAAAAAACGTCATCGACAAACGCAGTATTTCATTGAAACACTCTGTATGTGTGTAGATTATAGTTTCGGTATGTGTCAGGTGCATAGACAGCGAAATAATATAAGTAACTGTGTTCGATGATTAGTTTGAACTATGTTTTACAGACAGTTTATTTCGTATCAAAATAATAACACGTTGTTGATCGAAAAAATCATACAAGTCTAGAAACAAACACGCTCGCAGCAATCCGTATATTCAGCGACCTGTATTTCACCTGGTCTAAGTCGGATAGACAGTCTCGCGGCATTGTCTATACGACGCCCCCTGTTGTCTATCCAATACGTGTACCACAGCTTATTGGCACTTAACGTTTTGTTAACGGTTAATAAATGCTATACGTTTTTTATCTAAGTATATATATAAATTTTTCGAATTTCTATATTTCTGAAATGTTTAGTGGTTGATTTTTATAATAATAAATATGGAAGTCAAGCAGGAAATGCCTCGTGCAAAGCGCACAACAATACCAAATGTGACATGAAAAAATACGAAATCATGTTACACAATAGGTAACCGGCAGTATACGGCGCAGGATTATGTGTACTGCGAAGAATGAATGACTCCCTGTTAGGTTTTCTGTTGGGTAAGTGTTTTCGTTTTATAAATATGTATAAGTCTGTGTTTAAAGTCATTTCTTTTGATTAAGATGTCTAAAATAGTTTTCAACCCTATGTTTTACGATATTTAACCATCCCACTCACTATCATCGCTTATTGTATTTTCATCCGGCGCCAAGCATCACAATATTTTCTATACATTTCAAAATTGCCGCTTTGAAATGTTGTTTTCACCATGGATTTCAAGGGTGGCTTAGGATAGACTGACAAATATAAATTATTAATCATATTGTATTGGTTACGATAAAGTCTCTGAGAATGACGGCTTTAAAGATCAAGATCGCCGAAATCTTCTATTGCGTCTCCCTTTTCCCTTAAACTCCACTTTTTTAAGATCTGGAACTAGTTATAGACTTCATTCATTCATTAATTCTAACATGGACTCCTTCATTCTGCGCCGAGTATTAGCATCCTGAGTCGTACATTGTCGGTAACCTTTTGAATGTAATATCAGCAAAGAATATTTTCTGGATATGTTTACTATTTAATCTTAGATAATTATATAAATGAGATGAAGCACGTCATGGGCTTACAAAATGTATGTGTCCGAGTTTTAGATTGTCAGAAATCGCATGTAGTACTGCTATCAGATTAAATAAAGCGGATGCATGTTCAAGAATTAGAACTATTCGAGTTTCTTGGTAAACTTTACCTTGCATTATATGAACGGGTTTTCCTACTATTGATTCGCATTTTCTGAAAACATGCGGATAAAATAAAACGAAAGGAAATAAAGTTCACATTAAATACAGAAATGTTTGGGAGTAATGGTAATGTATTTATCAGAATTGCAAATAATAAGAATATACAAGTAGATGAAGAAAAAAGCAGATAATATGTGATCTCTAAACTTTATGTCATATTCTGTGTACAATAACTAATCCTTATTGCTTTCTTTTGCAGACTCAAAGATGCCAAGTAAACACTTCTGATTCGTTCTGTCCAAAAGATTTATCAAATGTTTAGATAAGGTTTTATCTTGAAACAAACTTTGTCATTACGCAAACAACCCTGCGCCGGGACAGCAGTGTAAACAAAATTTAATTAAGACAATAAACAAAACGTGATTCATCGGTAAATCAGATATATCCGCCCTTTCCCAAAATGACACACTTTGTTTTTAATTTGCGCGAGAACGTTTCAAAAAACGCCTTTTATATGCAATTTGATATATTTAGATTTATGTCGATGTTGGTGTATACAGTTTATGTTTAGTTCCTATGTTGTTCTGCAGAAAGTACGCCTCACTTACACGCCTCATTCAAACCACTACATTGTTTTGAAAACGAACCGACATTACATGTATATCCATTCTGCAATTGCCAAGGCCACAAAGAGTGCGCTGGGTTTTTAAATGAATGAGTCGAGCAGGAAGTGCCACATACAAAGTACACGGCTACCCCAAATATCACAGGGAGACATGGAAACATACATAAGACTGGACAAATCGAAGATGAAAAGGACGAGACAGAAAGATAAATGATGGGTAAAATTGTTTCCTGATGGGTTCAAATTAGATATCGCATGCGGATTACTATAACAATTATGTAGATGTACTCAGCACTGATATGAGATAAAAGTTCGAAAGTTTCAATGCATTATTCAAAGCGATGTTGACGTTTGAAGTGTAAAATAACTACTCGTAAGGTTGATTTAGTAGATTCAAGTCTTATATTACCCACGTTATAAAGTTCTATGTATACCTTATATGTACTTGTTAACCGCAGGGAGGTAATTCCAAAAGCTATAAAAGTCGTAACAAACTAACGAGTATCTAAGTCAAACAAATAACGTAACAAAAAATTGAATTGGCTAAATATGTGTCAAATCCTGAAATACATCAAGACGGCAAACGGGTGCACGTAATGTATGTAATTTTCCCTGTAGCGTGTAACATAATGTGCTCCTTGGAGTATCCTTAAGCTATTACCCAACTATTTAGAATTATGTTGTACTGTGGTGTCTAAGTTTATAATTGCCCCTTGTTTCATGTTGTTCTGTCCATTGTTTGTCCATGTATGTCAGAGTATTAATTCGGTTGGACAGCTTCTCTATGGAACAACCTACTTATCATTGAGCCATTTAAATCATGTCTATTCCGCTGTTTTATAACACAACTTCATCCCCCATCCTTAGTATAGTGGTCAAGTTGTTTCGTTGCCTCAATAAATATCATATAATACCTTTATATTTCATTTATATTTGCTTTTTTTTAAATTCCCTTTCCCTGTCACCAGTATATAAGGTTATGTCTAATTAATAATTTTAGAAACTTTCCGGTTGCCTCTACATGAGGTTATTTGAGGTTATTTATTTATGATTTTGTGGTTATTTCGAATTCTGAAGTCAATAGTTTAGTTACTGAAAGCAAGTGCAGTATACGGCTATTTGTTTCCGAAAATTACAGGCCGTGAGTCATAAACTTTTTATCATTAGACAATTACTGACAGGAATTATATAAAAAAAACGATCACTAACAGAATTTTAAGATAGCCGTAATGAAACACCTTACTGAGGCAAGAAAGTTAAACTAGGTAATAGCTGTGATGTTAACTTTAATCTGTGATAAAACTGTTGCAAAATCATGTTTTACTATAAGTATGCTTGAATCTTATTATGACATATTTAAATCTATTTTACTAATGATTTATTTATCTTTTTTTAAATATTTGTCTCAGCTAGTAACAGTTCAATATATGTATAACTGCCTTTATAGAACTTTATAAGAATCTTAAAGGACCCCATTGAAAATACGTGCTGTTCAGCAACTTTAATGGGTTATCCTTGGTAAAAGATCCATATATTGTATTAGTAAAAATATATGTTATTGCAAAGTGTCTAAATGTTACCTTGTTGTATCAACTTCTTAAACGTGTGTTGTGTATGTATTAACTTTAATTATTGTCATTAATCAGTATTATTTCCTTTTATTTTTACCTAAGCTTTGTAATATTTTTTATAATAAACATTGTGTTTTAAATTGCATTGTACATATGTAATGTGTAAACTATTGTAAGTGATCTACTGGCTTATACACTATATATGTTATTGTATACGCAATGGTTACTTGCTTTTAACGATGAGTTACTGCCTGTAGCGGTAAGGTTTGAGGTTGTCTATCTGTTCTAATTGATACGCAAAGGTGTATAGACTATCGCGTCTAACGTACATTCCGACACAAACGTGATCAGATGAACAAGTTTTTACAACAATTGATTATGTTGTGCGAAATGTTGGCTCACAAATGACAATGGGATGTGACTATGTAAGGGCAAACATCTAAGGAGTTGTTGCGATGCGGACTTGTTTGGCTGATTACCAACATTATTTCAGGAGAATATAAGGATGGGAAAAAAATGGGTAGGGAATTCGTAACCGTACAAACTAATAAAACAAGTTTGCTGCAGATCGAAAGGGGAAATGAACGCATACACATTGCAGGTGATTATCATTATCTATCGAATGATTTTATCTATAATTTAAACAACTTAACTGTCCAGAGTTTTACTTTCAAAATCAATTTAGTACAAAAATTGTGTTTAAAATTATCCTTGGGTTTGAACTAGACCATGGAAATATAACAAAAACCAATGCAATCATGCCGATTCAGCAAACAAGCCAACATTAAATTAAATTTCGAATTCAAATATTAATTGATCGATATCCAAAAAAGCTAAAATAACACGCAAATATGTCTTAATCGGAAAACCGCGAAGGGCATTAAATTCCAATTGCAAATGACAATCGATGCTTGCAGAAGCAATAAAATAAATTTTAAATTATTGTTTGAATTGGTCAATTTGTATGATTACATCACGACCTAGCTGTACAGAAGTACAATTTAACGAAGTACAGACCATCTTTAATGCTGTATGACCGATGTATTTCCAAGTTTTATGTTTAACACAGTGTGTAACCAAATGTGTATTCTGCCAAGTGATGCATCTGCGGCAGAGGGTAGTCAGGTAAGTAGTGGTGTTCATTTTTTGATTGTATAATTTCGTTTCTCTAGGAACTTTTATCGTCTGAACCTCCGTGAATGTCTACATTTACTATAAAAAACAGTACAAAGCGATATCTTTGGTGAATAAAGCTTGTATCGTCCGTTAAAGGGAGCCTGGTATGCACAAATATGATGACGCCTACCGCATAGGGTATTTTGCAATGATGACGTTGCCGACTGAGAAAAGAAAATTACCGATGACGTTAACGGCCGAGGAAAACATTTAATAAAATGACGGATACAAGCTTTATTCACTAAAGATATCGCTTTGTAGTGTTTTCATAGTAAATGTAGACATTCACGGTTGTTCAGACGATAAAAGTGTCGAGAGAAACATCGCAATTATACATCATTTGTCAGAAAATGAACACCACTACTCACCCGTCTTGAACGCTTCCCTCTGCTTCAGACGCATCACTCGGTGGAAAACACGTCGGGTTATACACTGTGTTTAATAGATGCATAATCCTTTGTTGTTCCCAAAACTCCTCGGTTTCCATTTTATCTCTTGCCTCTTCTTCTGTTTAGTTCCATGCCGTACTCTAAGGATCAATTTTGTATAATTTGTACTTTCCTAGTTCTACTTTCAGTTTTAAGTGTTTAACAATATACATAAAACATGTTTTAGAAATGTATTGTTAACTAATTGTTCGACAATAAAAAATACAAACAATATAATTACTTGTACATTGACACGTAATTACATAGTTAAAGAACCTGACATTACATGAGAAGATATTTTGTTCAAATTACAGCAGTGTATATAAATTATTCGTATGACTAAATGAGCGTACTATTGGAAGAAAAACTAGACCACATTTGTTTCAAAACATCAAGGCCACTAATTAGCGGTGTCAATAAATTTAACTAAGGCCGACCATTAAATTCCTGAATTTAGGCACGGAGACTAATTTAAACGTAAAATTGTATAATTATATTTGAGAAGTAATTCGCCTTTTGTATGCACAAATATGACAAACAATCTAAAAAGTTAATTGCAGTTGAGGCAAAGGATGTGTACTTTAAGCGCACAGTCTTCCTATTTATGCAGTTTCGTAAATTGCCTTAATTTCCATGTCTGTACAATAACATATTAGTACAGTCTGTTTCGACGTGTATGTCGCCCTTCCACGGTTAAAATAATTATTCAATTCGTAAATAAGAACTTATTCCTAAGCATTGCCTTTTTTATGGTAAGATGTTATTCTGGAAACGCAGTACCAAAACAATGTTGCACATCTTAGATGCAAACAAGATATATCTTGAAAAAAGATGGTCAGCGCAATCTGATGCAAGCAAATTAGTTGCAATCTGAAGGTTAAGATTTGTTGTGCCACATAAAAATGCCGAGATTGCCGTTCACCCGATTAAGCTACGCTATAAGAAAACCTGTAACCTGTCTTCGTAGGAGATTGGATAAAAATAAATCCGTAGAGAGATTAGTCATAGAGAGTATAGTTGGTTTCAAAATAGTTCCTTTCATCAGTACTTATTGTATCAGTCGTGAACTATCACATTCATGTTAATTAACTTGTTACATATCGATTTATCTGAAAAAACAAATGTTCATGACTGATACATAAAACCTAGAATTGTCGTTGACTTACAGCACTACTCACTAGACAAATAGTGAAATACAGCAGCCTTGCTCAAATCCAAAAGAAAAGTTCAGTTATGTTCTGTTCTTTAATAGTATAACAATACCCGTGCAATTTATAGTGCATGTGTTGTATTAGAAGTGATTTTGGGTAATGAAGCATGGATTTCGGTAAATTACCGAAATTCAGTGGATTTTAGTAAGCTAATGTATCCCTTATCGAAAGGTCAACCAATCCGCGTCAATGATACAAAGGTTGTTCGGTTGAAGAGAAGTTGGTTTATTGGTTAACGGAATATTTAATTGGTTTACACAACACTGTTATGCAAATAGCAAAGCTATGTTAGTACGGCTGCAACGAAACACCAAGTCGCCGTTCATTTATATACATTGAAAGTATTAACTACACACTCAGTATATACAAATGACGTAATCTATTCATATCCATCGTCAATAATGTTCTGTTATTGGTATGTTGTTCAATAAGGCGCATCTACGACGATATTAGAAACATCACATATATGTATGAATGAATACTTTATCATAATTGTTGATCATTGATGTATTGATACGTGGTCTTTATTGTACAACTTCATTTATATATAAGCTTTGTCATTTGTTTTGGACTGACCATACACGTATTTAACAATCTGTGTACCCTAATTACCAAATTTGTCTAGTCCGTCTCGACAGGATACTTTGTTTGAAAACAACGAAACAAACAACAGTCGAAGCTCCAAATGCAATAGAGTGTTAACCTCAGTTTCGGTACAAGCCACTGGTGAGCACTGGGAATCACTAAACGTATGGCAATTAGCCTAGATAGAATAGTTATACGAAATATGCTTGAGATTTGCAGCATCGATCGGTGGTATACCCATGTTTGTTATACACTATCATATTTATTCTTGCATATAGAAGTCGGTCAGGAAACGCAATATGCACACAGTCGCCCTACAATCACACGTACGCATGAATATCTGTCACATACCATGTAAATAATTACAAAGCCATAAAAGGGACAAAAACAAACAACATATTTGATGGGTGAAAGAAGTACCACATTGTAATGCTCAGTGTTAGAAACAACAATGTAGATTTAAATATAACATGGATTTCAGTGATAAGTCATGATGGGTCAAATTGATAAATGACTTCCCTGACCATTAAGATTAACTTGACTTTTTTGTTTTTCTGGTAGTCTGTGTGGGGAGGTATTTTATTGTAGCACAAATGACTTTGCAAAATGCGTTTGGTCTTCCGTCATGTGTTCATAGGTGTGCTATCATATATTACATGATATATAGAATATATCAAATGAGTGTTTATTAGTATTGAGTTTATGGAACGAATTGAATCAAAATATATGAAGCGAGCATCTGGCGAGCTTCAAATTATTTTTATTCAACGAGTTACATAATATAAGTACTAAACAACAGGAATTAAATATCACATTAGCATTGTATCACATACCCGACAACTAACAATACAATCCTCATCCAAACTGACATTGGTGTAACTTCATTATGGATAGAGGGATTTTCAAAAACAACTTTGCGCATGTGATCACCATAACAAGACGATGTGACGTGCGCAACAACAAGCCTCCTAGGGTTGAGTTCAATGTTATTAAAATGTCCGGGTTGTAACTTTCTTGTCCGAGTTATAATGTTCAAGGGCATGGTCACTGTCTATTCCTGACTATAGTTTCCTTATGAATGGAGGCATTTCTAAATTATACATCATATGTGATCATCATAACAAGACGATGTTTTGCGCGCATTACCCAGTCTCCCATATCTAAGGTCAAGGTCACTGTTTGTTGAAAAACATAATTTTCTTGTCCGGGCTATAGCTTCATTATGGTTTGATTGATTCAAACATAACTTTGCACTTGTTATCACCATACCAAGATTGTCGGACGCAACACACAGCCTCTTAGGTCCAAGGTGAATGTAACTGTTACCAAAACACAATTTGTTTGTTTCCGGAGTATATTGTCTATGTCTAAAACATATTTGTATATTATCAAAGAAATAACTCAAATAAACTCATTTCTGGGTTATATATCACAAAGCAGGGCATCCCTGCCTGTGACACGCTTCTAGTTGTTTAAAATATTTCCTGTCATTAGACAGATTTTACTGGTGAATATTGTCGCATTTTTTATCATGGTAACATGAGGTTTTCAAGTTAGTTTATACCAACGTGATTTTTCTTGGACCAAACGTCATCTTCGGCAGGTAGGGATTTTGTGTACTTGCGATGTTAAATGGATAATGTGGGTTGGAATAGTTACCTGGTCGGGGTTTTTTGAGACACCTAATACAACTTAACAAAACTACGATGTTGGTGTTATTTCGCGTACGTTGCGTGGATAATTTCCAGTACGGGTTTTAGTTTCGCGCTCGCAAAATTCCATAAATTCCTGTCTAATCAAGCTGATCTTAAGTGTCACATCTCACCAATACGTAGTGTGGTGTTCAACACGACCACACAACCCACAATGCACTGTGTTATATAACTACAAGGTTTGCAGTATAGCATCAGATGTTTTGCATCCCAGATGCTGTTTCTCCCGTATGATTTCTCTTTTTTTTCAATACTAATCGGGTCTGCTTTATTGTGGAAATTACATTTACCTTCTCGGTTGAGTATTTTGTGTGTGCTGTTAAATACATCTCTAGCTGGAGCAAAGTTTGTGCTAGAAGAAATATATTCGCCGTAATTAAAGCATGGAGTTGGCGATCAAAACTACTCCTCATTCCACCAAAGACTTTGGTTCGTAATCAGTTTCGCTACTTTTCGGACACTGATAAAAAAAACATGGCCAATAAAGTGGACAATTCAGTGGATGTGATATCTTAAATGTATCGATCTTCATTAACGCTTTGTTGTTGTAGATATTCACGAATGATTTTTAGACCATATACATATTTTGACAGTGTGTTTAAATTACTGCCCTGTTCTTCGATGAACTTTTCAATATTTAGAAAAGAATCTATAGCTTTCATTTCTGCGAAGTATCCTCTGTCCTAATGATAAGCGTTTAACGATTAGCTTCAAAACCTAGTTCAAAATCAATATCCTTCTGTTTCACCAAATAAAAGGTACCAAAACCTTGGTAAAATAATTGCTTCACGGTAGCCGTGCCCTTGCCATCAATTTGTAGGGACTGATCTACTTCAAAATCTGGGTCAGCCATTTTGTTTTTATTTATGAACAGCGTAAGAATATTTGGTGATTTGGCTCATTTGCATGTTATATGCTCACTGTGCCATGTGATATTTTGGCATCGTACAAACATGCACGATTATGTGATAATAAGTGTTATTGCATGAACAAATGTACATCAAACATCAATGAAACTCTTGTCCAAGTTTATTTATAATTTAAAAATAGTTATCTAATTTTAGAAATTTAGCAATATTCAAAAACTTCGGGATCATATCTCGCACAATTTGCACATACTTTTCCCAATTATTTTCATACATGTAGCAATTGGAGTAATCCCTATTTGTGTGATTTTACATTAAAATCTTTGGCAGTTGTGCCTCTTTTAGATAAGTTTTATGTTATTCCATTGACAGTATTGACGATAAATATTTAAACAATTGTGACTTAGAGAAGATTGTTTTCCTGTTTTCTTTAATATATTTTTGTATTAAATGTTTGCATAAATGATGATATCTCATCAACACAAATACACTCTAAAGGTAATTGAATTTTGACAATTTATTGTGCTGCCAATATCTCCTTCCGCTTCACAAAAAATATCAAATCATATAAAAACACTTGAACACAAAAAAACTACTGTTCATTCAGCTAAACGTCTAAAAACTATATATTAAGGTTTGCTGGTTGTTATTCATGCATTTAAATTCAGCAAAACCTTTCGAATAAACTTCTGCAGCATGTCTTCATGCGTCTTCAAACAGACATAATGTATTGGAAGTACATACTTATTATTTTCTTCACAAATCAAGTTTATTTACAAACACGCGAATCTTAAGACAAATTACCCACACTGCATTTCGGCATGCAAAATGTCTTCATCGATTCTCAAAGTGTGAAAATAGGTTTAAAGATAAATGTTTCTTATATTATGACAAACGTGCAATAGCACAATAAATTACTTCATTCAGAAACGTGATAATTATTGATGATATATGTGTGTGCATAGTAGTAATGACGTCGTATTACTGACAAATAATTATTAAATGTTGCCATATATATTAATTAAGAACGCATACACAAGACTATATAGTTATATGAAATAATGCGTTACATAAAGCCAATTTAATATTTATGAATATTCTGATGGTTAACTCTGCCAATATATCATAGAATACGACAAGCATAAGGCAACGGTTCGGGATGAAAGCACAATATTTACTTCAAACATAATACATACTAAAGTGTTTTAAATGATAAATGACTGATTTCTGAAACAATTTAAATATAAATTTGATCATCAAGATTGTTTGCTTTGTTATTACGCAATTACATGTATCGTCATGCTTAAGACACATGAAATAAATTCAGACACATAATACAAATTTTGTGGACAAAACATTATATTATCTTTTCGTCAAGATGTTTTTTATTTTGTTTTCGTTCATTTCTAACCCATCAAATACGCCATATAAAGACAATTCCTCTCTTTGTGGCCCGCTCAAGCTTTCCAGCAATCAAAGGTACGAATGCTCGGTACGTGATGCGGGTTTCCTACACTGTTAGCTGTAGGACTTCGGACAGGAAAACACGGTGCACGTTATCTAAATGTGGTGTGTGCCTCGCTTTCCTATATTGAACAAAGATCTCTGTCTTACTTACCCTTCAGACTACATACATCCACTTTCTGCAGTATTATTTTATCTACTTTCTCCCACGTTACTTTAGAGGTCTATTTTAAAACAGAGTCGAACCGAGTGGCTTTCCAGGTATTGCTTTTCGCCATTGAAGCAATTAGTCCACATATATATTATCGCCATTGTATCATTATATGTGACTGTATTATATATCGCCTTATCGCCAGTGAATCAACGAGTCTTTTTCTTACTGATTGCCTTAGAATGCACGAATTAATATACTTCTGTTCGCCAATGAATCAATCAGTCCATATGTATATTATCACCATTGAATCAATCAATATATATCCTGATCGCCAGGGAATCAAATACAATGGTTTTGCATCTGATGAATACGCTTACAAGCCTATAGTATATCTGTATTGTGTAACATTGTCTTCTTTGCTCTTGCAAAAGGCCAAAGGCCAACAGTGGACGAAATATTGAGCTCAAGTGGAATGTTACACCAAAAGTCCAGGTATGTCTAAATAACTTACATTTATAACTTAATTATATTTCTGATCGTCATTAAATTAATGATTTCATGTATTGCTGATTACTGAAAACATTAATCTTATCTGTTTTGCATTCGTTTAGGTTGTAACGAAATATTTCTTGAAACATGCACGATACAACCAAATTTGTTTATCAGTTAGGACGTAAATAAAATCAGATGGAAAGTTCCCAATAGACATAAAACGCAATCGATTTAACATGTAGAGATAAATAATGCAATCGTTCATTTGTTAATATTTTGTTAATAAAATGTTGCCAGCATTATCTTTTTACAAGAAAGTTAAGCACTGTGATTATCGAACATCTACAAATTTGAACATCCATCTATTAAGGCAATTAGCATTATCAGTAAACACGAGGAACACAAGACTTCAATGCAAAACAACTTGCCGTGATACGATACAAACAAATTAAATTTGCATTTTATATGATACATAAAACGATTACCAGGTTATTACTTGGCATTATCTTTACATCGGTATTTAATCAATTTATGTTTGGTATCTGATTATATCTAGATAACCATTATCAGAAATTATTTTGGAAAATAACAACGATGTACCGATAGATAGCAGGGATTCACAAGGAACACGTACGTCACGAAATACTAATTTAAGCAGCTAATTTCCTGTTAAGAATTCTTCATATAATTCTTTAGCATATTACATTTAGCATTTAATAATATTCTTTGTACCAATATAATTATGAGTTGCTGGCAAAAGGTTATATTATTTGCAGAGGAAATGAACTGCGCTATCATTGCATTACTATCTCAGAGTGCTTTATATAGTTTAGGGTGTAAGCGTCAATACTGAATCTCATTTTAAAGTTCTTTTTGTCACTAAGTGTGTGTTTTACTGTGAATTCACTATTTATGCTTTCAGTTTTAGAATTGTTCTAACCCTGCATACGTGTCTCTGTACTCTGACTTTTACACGCGTCGTTTTAACAGAGCCACACACAAGCCAATAGTAAAAACCTGGGATTTTGCCGCATGATTTTGACGGCACTTTTCTGGCGTCTTCATTATCGACCGAACAGACTTTTGAGAGTTCGGGAACTGTAGGAATCTTTCACGAGTAGAAGCAAACAAAATCGAATTTCTAGCGCATCTGAGTGCCTCACAATCACTTCGACAAGAAGACAGGGGTCAGCTGTTTATGACTGCAAAAATTGTCGCTAAGGTATCTGTCAATCAAACGTAACTCCGCGTAAACTATCTACCTAACAAACTGGATGTTAACATACGCGCTCCCGCTAATTTATGTCTTAATTTCTTAACTCAAAATCCAACGTTTCGAAACATACATTTTTCGTCTATCTTATTGATGTACCGTAAAACCTCACGTAAAGACCTTCTCAATAATAAGACCACCTCAAAATCAAGAACAAACTTTAATGCCCATTTCCATTGTTTTGCTATTTATTGTACCTCAATATTAAAATCATTTTTTTCACTTTCCAATGCTGGTCTTATTATTGAGGTTTTATTGTAAATTTAAATTCTGATTCGCTGTTGAAATCGTATCTAGTACTATTGGGAAGATACGTTCACTAACCATGATTTAAACGACGTATGTCAGTACAAGAAGGTCCCTAGAGTTTGGTCTCTGATAATAGACAAATAAATCTAATATAAAATACCTCAGTAGGTGTCCTGACTGAATTCAGTCATTTTACGACAGATAATCACATAAATGTTCAAGAAACTCGTCTGAAACTTAATTGTGTTACTCTACTTTTATAATAAAATATGGTAATGAAAGATAGGGGCGTAGTAATACCATCTCTTATAGTAACACTTTGCTTTGTTTCCCGCTGAAAAAATACTATTGTGCGACATTAAAATTATCCCTGCTTTTGCAAATAAACTGCAATTGTTCATGTATCAATTTGTAAATTGGACAATTGTCGGCTTGCTTCATGTACTGTCATTTACATAGCAAAAAGAGCATCGTTTAAAATATTAGCTATCTATTAGGTCACAACCACCTCCATATCTAGACTTGTCACGAACGCCGGTTTGACCGTTGCCAAGCTGAGACATCCCAATTATAAAGGAAGGGACTGAAGGTCCTGTGAGGCGCTTCCAATGCAATACTACATTTCCATATAATCGTATTAGAAATTAATATGCGACTATTTAGGTAAAAGAGAGAGAATACGTAACTACAGGGAACGACACATACACAAGACAGTGCCTCCCCACGCAGACCTCTGAGAAAACAACAATCCACAAAACATAAAGCACTTAAGGAGGTCAAAAGGGTACACATGTTAAGGAACAGAGGCACAAGGAATGGCCCGGCAGACCACAAGGAATAACTAGAAGAATCAGAGTGGACAGTGAAGGGACGGGAACACAAACAGAAACAACAATCATATAGCGAATTTCAGCCTTGGAACTGTCAGCAAAAAATACCGGGCTCAATTGCAAAATAAATCACAAATAATCAAGAAAACCCGTTGATATCAAGACTCCCGCCATTACACAATTGATACATCCCTGAGAAATCAGCCATTATACTCATCAAGTCCATAATAAAATCAGAGGACTTTGCCTTTACTATTTTCTTGAAACGATGAATATGGCGGAACTTCGATTAGACCATCCGGTTGACAATGATAGCAATGAGACGCTAAAGCGCCTCAAAAATACTGAATATGACATGCATACGTCGCAATCGCATACACGGTACATGTATCGTTTGAAAATGACTTAAAGGATTTACAACATATGCAAGGAGAAATTTTATCAACAAATGCGTTAAACGCAAGAGGTCAGCGAGAAATACGAAATACGCACACAATTTCTGACTGCTCCTCTTCGTCATTACTAAAACGTCACTGCCTTAAATATAATATCAGAATAAATGAGTTAACACCAATGATGCACTGCATATATGTATTTTCGTTTGATATCCCGTCCGTATGTTTTGAAAGTATCTATAAAGTATATTTGTACGAATTGGTAAAAAGTAATGCATTCCAAGCGAATTTAGCCTAATGTATAGTTCCACGCTAGTGTTTAGAAGACAGTAGATTGTCACGAGTTTCCGCTTTATCCCATCTAGTGTTCTTTCCCTTTGCCCCTTCTCTAGAATATGCATAAAGTGAGAGTTACAATCTCCTGTGGTTCGGAATGTATGTTTGCTTACTAATTCATTTTTTCGGTCATATTGTGCGTGACTGCATATTTTTCTTCACACGCCTGTACGAGAGACGCGTTATTGTTATTTGGAATTTCTTGTATGTCACTTGTATGTACGAGCGAATGTGTTAAAATTGTAAACACCGATGCTTTATCAAATGCAATGTTGATGATTACACTAGCTCTACATGCTCGCAACAAATAATGAGATCTCCATCGTATATAAAACTCATATCACTCGCGTCATTTTCATTACAAGTACAAGTGTATTTTGCGCTTTATGTTGGGTAGAAGTGATAAAGCACAGTTATGCAGGCATGTATTTGAAACTGTGCATCCGTTGTATGTTTGTCGCTCGAACTGAAAAATGTAAAACTACATCTGCATTCCTGGTGCAGACTGCTATGTGTATGCGTTGTGAGTTAGAACTTGTGCTAATGCACATCAAATGAAGCATCAGTGACTTCCCCGTGTATGCTCTTAGCGATATTATGTACGGACAATGATGCTTCTTGTAGATATGACATATAAAATGCGGCGCCGATGTCGATACCCCGCCGGCTTGATATGACATTGTAACAAATAACATTTACCCCCTATGTTATTTTCATCGTTAAACATAGAAAAAGATTCAATTATGAAAATGACATTTTGAAACCGGATACATTTCTACGTCAAAAGAAAGGTGTGGGATCATTTGTCCTCGCGTCATATAGGATGACATGATCAATATGTGTTTGCCAATTACCAGCTTTGGTGTTGTGAATGTGTACGAAAATGACGATATCGATGATGATGATGACAACGACAATGGTGATATTGTGCTTGTGTTGATCTTACCTTGATAGGGAATTTAATGCGGAACCTTAATTGACATATCCAAAATATGTATAGCTTCAAGTTCTACATATCGCAACCAATGAGCTCTATGGGGAAGAATAATATGCAAAAGGTCATGTGGGAATCTTATGCGGATGTAGGATAAATTAAATATGACATGGTAGACCACACTTTCCATTGAACACTACCCTGAAACTTCTACCAGTGTACCACAAACACGCGTCTTCAAGTTAGTATTTGTCATTTATAATAGTCTACCATATATAAACCATTGACATTGTGTCACTCGGGTGCCTCTAGTATTTACTAATGAGTGATATCTGAAATATCAAGACTGTTTTAAACATATCGCTTGCAATTTGTAATGCAATATCAAGGATAGTGTACTTTATCAAATTTTCAAGAACTTTAATCACGTCTGATGTTCTTAATAGTGCCTCATTATGGGGAACATCATATTATATCCCGCTGGTATTCGCAAATTGATTGATTACTATTGTAAAAAAAACATTACAAATATGTTGTAGATTCGACGCAAACACATATTAAATTAATCACATACCATTTGAAAACCAAATCGTTAATTAATGGAAATTGAAAACAAAAGAGAGAGATAATGCCATAACTTTCAAACGTCCCGTATAAAAACTTCGGTGTACAATATAGATGCACGTAACACACAATATCCTCAGACATGTACATTGTTATGTCAAACACCATTAAATATACAATCTAATCAAATACAGTATCTTTATTACAGTAAAGGTTAACAACGATCACAACAATTTAAAAAGACATATCACAATTTGAAGATTAAGATTTGTTGTGCAACATAAACAAATGCCGTGATGTTGCGACTGCTGTTCACTCCAGTCCAAAATGGATTTCGGTAAAAACACCGAAATTCAATGGATTTCGGTAAGGTATCGTACCCATAATCGAAGTGTTAACCAATCCGCGTCAAGGTTACAAACGCTGTGTGGTTGAAGAGAAATTGCCTTGGTGGTTAACGTAAGATTTGATTAGTTTATACAACAATGCAACAAGCAAAACAATTATAGTACGGCTGCGCCGAAAAGTGTGTAAACTGATTTGTTAACAACAATTTTTTTTCGGAAAATGATATTATTATCCTAACATAGTGGATGCTACTTTTGTTAGGCCCTTTCTCTCAATTGTTTCTATGTACAATGGTCCCCAGAAAAGGATTTCAAAAAGGCTAATATGATAACACTTTATGTAAAACTAGATATTTCACTGTGGGTGATTAACACCATCTTGTATCGCTTTGAAAATCCTAGATGGCCGTCTTATCGCGCATTACAAGTCATCATGTGAATTATGTTTGTTTAAGAGAGAGAATACGTAACTACCGGGAACGCCATATAAGTTTCATAAAAGTCCTCCAAAACTGTAGAAGGAGTTTGCTCTACAAAATGTCGAAACAAATGACTATGCAAACTTCGATTACTTTTCCGTCATATGTCCATAAGTGTGCTATCATATATTATATGATATAAAGAGTATATCAAATGAGTGCTTTTTAGTATTGAGTTTATGGAACGAATTGAAGCAAAACCAGGCTAATACGACTGCACCAAAATGTGTGTAAACTGATTTGTTAACAACAAATATTTTCGGAAAATGATAACATTATCCTAACATAGTGGATGCTACTTTTGTTAGGCACTTTCTCTCAATTATTTATATGTACAGTGTTCCCCACAAAAGGGTTTTAAAAAGGCTATGATAATACTTTATGTAAAACTAGATCTTTCACTGAGGGTGATTAAAGCCAGCTTATACCGCTATGAAAATCCTAGATGGCCGTCTTATCGCGCATTACAAGTCATCATATGAATTATTTGTGTGAAATAGAGAGAATACCTAACTACATGGAATGTCACATAAGTTTCATGAAAGTCCTCCAAAACTGTAGAAGGAGTTTGCTCTACAAAATGTAGATACAAATGTAGTACAAATGTAGAACAAATGACTATGCAAACTGCGATTGGTCTTCCGTCATATGTCCATAAGTGGGCTATCATATATTATATGATATAAAGAGTATATCAAATGAGTGCTTTTTAGTATTGAGATTATGGAACGAATTGAATCAAATGAAATGAAGCGAGCATCTGGCGAGCGTCAAATTATTTTTATACATTTCGTTCCATAAACTCAATGCTAGAAAACACGAATTAAATATTATATTAACATTTGTATCACATACCCGACAAATAACGATACAATCCTCATAAAACTTACACTGGTGAAACTTCATTATGGATGGAGGGTTTTCAAAAACAACTTGGCGCATGTGATCAGTATAACAAGACGATGTGTTGCGCGCATCAAACAGCCTCCTATGTCTAATTGCAAGGTCACTGTTTGTTTAAACACACCCTTTTCTTGTCCGGGCTATAGCTTCATTTTGGATGGAGGGATTCCAAAATAACTTGGCACATGTTATCACCATACCAAGATCAATTGTCGCACGCAATACCATGCCTGCTAGATTTAATGTGAAGATCACTGTTACTAAAAAGAGAATGTTCTCCATTATGGGCGAAGGGATTTCAATAGACCTTGGCACGTATGATGACCATAACAGCACACAGCCTCAGACTTAGAGAAGATTTTTTCCTGTTTTCTTGAATATATTTTTGATTGAAATGTTTGCATAAATGATGATATGTCATCAACACAAGTACATTACAAAAGTAATTGAATTTTGACAATTTATTGTGCTGCCAATATCTCAAAACATATCAAATCAAGTAAAACACTTGAACAGAAAACATTTACTGTTCATTCAGCACAACTTCTAAAAACTATAAATTAAGGTTTGCTGGTTGTTATTCATGCATTTAAATTCAGCAAAACCTTTGAACGGTACGGTAATCGAATAAACCTCTTTAGCATGTCTTCATGCGTCTTCAAACATACGTAATGTATTGGAAGTACATACTTATTATTTTCTTCACAAATCAAGTTTATTTACAAACACGCGAATCTTAAGAAGACAAATTACCCACACTGCATTTCGGCATGCAAAATGTCTTCATCGATTCGCGGAGTGTGAAAATAAGTGTACAGCTTAATGTTTCTTATATTATGACAAACGTGCAATGGCAGAATACATTATTTCAGTCAGAAACGTGATAATTATTGATGTTACATTTGTGTGCATAGAAGTAATTGCGTCTTATGACAGACAAATATTTATTTAAATGTTACCACATATATTAATTAAGAACGCATCATGAAGATTAACTACTATATAGTTATATGAAATTATGCGTTACATAAGACGGAGAAAGCCAATTTAATATTTATGATGGGTAACTCTGCCAATATATCATATAATACGACAAGCATAAGGCAACGGTTCGGGATAAAGCACAATACTTACTTCAAACATAATACATATTAAAGTGTTTCGAATGATAAATGACTGATTTTAGAAACAATTTAAATAGAAATTTGATCATCAAAATTGTTTGTTTTGTCATTACGCAAATACATGTATCGTCATGCTAAAAAGATAGATAGATAGATAGATTCTTTTATTTCCTCCAAATACGGAGAGCAGAACAATATATACAAGCAAAAATCGAAAACAAAACTAAGCATGTGTATGTAGATACAGGTATTCATAGATAAAACATAAACATTGTATTGGAGCAAAATTAACAAAATAACTATTACTTACAGTCTTGAGAAGACTCGGTGTATAATTATTTAAATTAACATTTCAGTGAAGAGAAGAAAAAAGGAGTTCAGTATAATATGAATAATTATGATAAAATTGAATACTGGCTCATAACTAGACAATTCGCTTAGAAAGAAATAAAGTAAGGTAAATTAGCGCCTAACACATTCAAGTCTTAACGAAATCGAAATGAAAGACAAAAATGTGACTTATACTCACTAAATAAGTGAACTCGTAAGAGTAAAATATATTTAAGGCGCATTATTTCTGTAAAGCCGAAAAAGTAAATGATACTGACAAATCACTTGGTCCGCCTTAACAAAGCTAAGACGATTTAAGTGATATGTGATAATAATATACATTTTGCGAGTATACGCTTTGATCTATTAAGTAATGTAGAATCGACAATATTGTTGCTGAACTATTTCACGGAACTTTAACAAAAAATGTCACTCTTATACTTTTTACCGATATGCAAAATATTACATATATATATTATACATAGTCACATAATAAAATTATCGCATCAGATTAACAAATGCCCTTACTATTGAATAATTATGGAACGCCCTTTCACGGCGCTACAGGGAACGCCACATACATAAGACAGTGCCTCCCCACGCAGACCTCCTGGAAAACAACAATCCACAAAACACAAGGCACTTAAGGAGGTTAAAGGGTACATATGTTAAGGAACAGAGGCACAATGAATGGCCTGGCAGACCATAAGGAATAACTAGGAGAATCAAAGTGGACAGTGAAGGAGGGGGGAATTAATGGATTGAAAAGATCACAGGACAAGTCAAGACAGCTGGCAGCAATAGGCCGAAACTGGGCAGGAAATAACCTGAACACTATACAAAGTGACAGGGGAAAGGGAAATACAAAACACCTTCAAAATACAAACACAAATAATAACCATACAGTGAATTACAGTCTTGGAACTGTCAGTAAAAATACTTGGGGTTTAAAGACACAGAAAATAAATGTGGACAAAAATTAATATTATCTTTTCGTTCATTGCTAACCCATCTAAAGACGATTCAGGTCTTTGTGACCCGCACAAGCTTTCCAGCAATCGAAGGTACGAAAGCTCGGTACGTGATGCGGGTTTCTTACACTGGTAACTGTAACACTTTGGACAGGGAAACACGGTGCAACGTTCTCTAAATGTGTTGTGTGCCTCGCTTTCCTATATTGAACAAAGATCTCTGTCAAACTTACCACACAGGCTACATACATTCACTTTTATACGGTAATTTTGTATATACTTTCTCCCACGTTACTTTAGAGATATTTTTTAAAACAGAGTCGAACCGAGTGGCTTTCCAGTTACTGCTTTTCGCCATTGAAGCAATTAGTCCACATATATATTATCGCCATTGAATCATTATATATATCGTCTGATCGCCAGTGAATCAACAAGTTCTTTTCTTACTGATCGCCATAGAATGCACGAATTAATATACTGCATTTCGCCATTGAATCAATCAGTCCATATATAGATTATCACCATTGAATCAATCAATATATCGCCTGATCGTCAGTGAATCAAATACAATGGTTTTGCATTTGATGAATACACTTACAAGCCTATTGTATATTGATATTATGTAACATTGTCTTCTTTGTTCTTGCAAAAGGCCAAAGGCCAACAGTGGACGAAATATTGACCTCAAGTGGAATTTTACACCAAAAGTCCAGGTATGTCTAAATAACTTACATTTATAACTTAATTATATTTCTGATCGTCATTACATTAATGAGTTCATGTATTGCTGATTACGGAAAACATTGATCTTATCTGTTTTGCATTCGTTTAGGTTGGGATTCACAAGGAACACGCACGTCACGAAATACTTATTTAAGCAACTAATTTCCTGTTTAGAATTCTTCATATAATTATTTAGCATATTACATTTAGCATTTATTAGTATTCTTTGTACCAATATAAGTATGGGTTGTTGGCAAAAGGTTATATTATTTGCTGAGGAAATGAACTGCCCTATCATTGCATTACTTGCTCAGAGTGCTTTATACAGTTTAGGGTGTAAGCGTCAATACTAAATCTTATTTTAAAGTTCCTGTTGTCACAAAGTGCGTGTTTTACTGTGAATTCCATAGTTATGCTTTCACTTTTAGAATTGTTCATGCTCATCTAGAATCATACATTTGAAAGGCTGAATACGCAACTCGACGACTTAAATATTGTAATTAGTATTATGACTACATAACACTATAAATGTTGAGCATAAGCATTAATTGATATCACCTACAAATGAGAAACTTAAGCAAATAGGGTTTTGCTAAAGAGCTTCCCAGGAAAACTGTTATTCTATAAATAATGAAAGAATTTCCAGCATCCTTGACAATAATCGTTCCATGTCTTTGTAAGCAGTTTCCGTTGTTCATGTATTTATTGATTGTACGATGCTGTCCTAATACATCTGTTGCGTATTCCTTGTCCAGTTTACAGACTGCGTCAACAAAACGTGAACAGGTAAATTGTCATACAAATCCAGCATTTTTCCGGCATTTTTCGTGGTGATAGATTTATCACATAAAGATGCATTCAATCATATTTTTAAGAAATTCAATATGAATCGGAAGATATTCATGTGTGTTAGTTTTGAAGGTTGATATAGTAATTATTTCTTCAATTTTACATAAATAGTGCTATCCAGGACTCGTAAATGCTAAAATTAAGAAGATTTATTTAACGATTCATACATGTAACACCAATGATTATATTAGTAATAATGATTTATTTATTTTAATCGATTGTCTTATGCAATTTTACAACTATTTAGTTTGAAAAGACCTTATAGTTTTGACCATTGTAATTTATCTCCTTTTGTCTCTAAAATTATTTGACTTATCAAGTCTAGAAATACACACTGACTAGTTGTAAATACAATTTTTTGTCTTCATTTCTTAACTCAAAATCAACGTTTCGAAACATGCATTATTCGTGTATCTGACTGATGTACGATAAAACCTCACGTAAAGACCTTCTCAATAATAAGATCACCTCAAAATCATGAACAAACTGTTCATGTCCATTACCATTGTTTTGCTATTTATTCAACCTCAATATTAAAATCAGTTTTTAACTTTTCAATGCTAGTCTTATTATTGAGGTTTTAATGTACATTTAAATTCTGATTCGCTGTTGACATAGTATCTAGTACTTCTAGTCTATTGGGGAGATACGTTCAATAACCTTGCTTAAGGCGACGAATTTAAGTACAAGAAGGTCCCTAGAGTTTGGTCCCTGATAATAGACAAATAAATCTAATATAAAATACCTCAGTAGGTATACGGACTGAATTCAGTCATTTTACGACAGATAATCACATTAATGTTCAAGACATTGCTCTGAACTTTAATTGTGTTATTCTACTTTGATAATAAAATACGGCAATGGAAGATAGGTGCGTAGTAATACCATCTTTTATAGTAACACTATGCTTTGTTTCCCGCTGAAAAAAGACTATATTGCGACACTACAATGATCCCTGCCTTTGCAAATAAACTGCAATTGTTCATGTATCAATTTGTAAATTGGACAATTCGAGGGTTCAGTACAAGACTATACTAATTCCTATATAAATGCATATGAGTTGGGATATTCTTGCGCTGAACCCTCGAATTGTCGGCTTGCTTCTTCATTTACTGTCATTTGTATAGCAAAAGGAGCATCGTTTAAAATATTAGGACACACCAACTTCCAGATATAGACCTGTCACGAACGCCGGTTTGACCGTTGCCAAACTGATACATCCCAATTATAAAGGAAGGGACTGAAGGTCCTGGGAGGCGTTTCCAATGCAATACTACACTTCTATATAATCGTATTAGAAATTAACACGCGACTATAAATATGACGTTTTGACTCCGGATACATTTACACGTCAAAACAAATCTGTGGGATCATTTGCCATCGAGTCATATAGGATGATTTAATCAATATGTGTTTGCCAATTACCAGCTGTGGTGTTGGGAATGGGTAAGACAATGACGATATCGATGATGATGATATGGACAATGGTGATATTGTGCTTGTGTTGGTCTTACCTTGATGGGCAATTTAAATCTTCTAGTTCTACATAATCCAACCAAGGAGCTCGATGGGGAAGAAAAATATGCAAAAGGTCCTGTGGGAACTTTATGTGGATGTAGCATAAATTAATAATGAAATTGTTGACCACACTTTCCATTGCATACTACCCTGAAACTTATACCAGTGTACCACAAATACACGTCTTCAAGTTGGTATTTGTCATTTGTAATAGTCTAGCATATATAAACCATTGGCATTGTGTCACTCTGGTGCCTCTGGTATCTACTAATGTGCGATATCTGAAATATCAATATCGCTTGCAATTTGTAATGCAATATCAAGGATATTGTACTTTTATCAAATTTTCAAGAACCTAAATCACGTCTGATGATCTTAATAGTGCCTCATTATGGGGAAAATCATATTATATACCGCTGGTATTCGCAAATTTATTGATTAATAATGTAAACAAAAATCAAATATGTTGTACATTCGACGCAAACACATATTAAATTAATCACATACCATTTGAAAACAAAATCGTTAATTAATGGAAATTGAAAACAAAAGAGAGGGATAATGCTGATATATTCAAACATTCCCGCAAACGAACGGCAATCAATACAGGCAGTTATTTCAAACGTCCCGTATAAAAACTTCGGTGTACAATATAGATGCACGTAACACACAATATCCTCAGACATGTTAAACGCCTATTTACTACAATTTGGTGAACACCATTAAATATATGATTATGTCAAACACCATTAAATATACAATCTAACCAAATACAGTATCTTTATTACAGTAAAGGTTAACAACGATCACAACAATTTAACCAGATATATCACAATTTGAAGGTTAAGATTTGTTGTGCAACATAAAAAATGCCGTGATGTTGCGACTGCTGGTAACTCCATATCCAAAATGGATTTAGGTAAATTCACCGAAATTCAGTGGATTTCGATAAGGTAACGTACCCTTAATCGAAAGGTTAACCAATCCGTGTCAATGTTACAAACGCTGTATGGTTGAAGAGAAATTGCCTTGGTGGTTAACGTAAGATTTGATTAGTTTATACAACAATGCAACAAGCAAAACAATTCTAGTACGGCTGCGCCGAAAAGTGTGTAAACTGATTTGTTAACAACAATTTTTTTTCGGAAAATGATATTATTATCCTAACATAGTGGATGCTACTTTTGTTAGGCCCTTTCTCTCAATTGTTTCTATGAACAATGGTCCCCAGAAAAGGATTTCAAAAAGGCTAATATGATAACACTTTATGTAAAACTAGATATTTCACTGTGGGTGATTAACACCATCTTGTATCGCTTTGAAAATCCTAGATGGCCGTCTTATCGCGCATTACAAGTCATCATGTGAATTATGTTTGTTTAAGAGAGAGAATACGTAACTACCGGGAACGCCATATAAGTTTCATAAAAGTCCTCCAAAACTGTAGAAGGAGTTTGCTCTACAAAATGTCGAAACAAATGACTATGCAAACTTCGATTACTTTTCCGTCATATGTCCATAAGTGTGCTATCATATATTATATGATATAAAGAGTATATCAAATGAGTGCTTTTTAGTATTGAGTTTATGGAACGAATTGAATAAAATGAAATGAAGCGAGCACCTGGCGAGCGTCAAACTAATTTTATACAATTCTTTCCATAAACTCAATACTAGAAATCACGAATTAAATATTATATTAACATTTGTATCACTTGCCCGACAAATAACGATACAATCCTCATAAAACTGACATTGGTGTAACTTCATTATGGATGGAAGGTTTTCAAAAACAACTTGGCGCATGTGATCAGTATAACAAGATGATGTGTTGCGCGCATCACACAGCCTCCCATGTCTAATTTCAAGGTCACTGTTTCTTTAAAAACACAATTGTCTTGTCCGGGCTATAGCTTCATTTTAGATGGAGGGATTCCAAAATAACTTGGCACATGTTATCACCATACCAAGATCAATTGTCGCACGCATTACCATGCCTGCTAGATTTAATGTGAAGATCACTGTTACTAAAACGAGAATATTCTCCATTATGGGCGAAGGGATTTCAAAAGACCTTGACACGTATGATGACCATAACAAGACCGCACGCAGCCTCAGACTTAGAGAAGGTTTTTCCTGTTTTCTTGAATATATTTTTGTATGAAATGATTGCATAAATGATGATAAATCATCAACACAAATACATTGTAAAAGTAATTTAATTTTGACAATTTTTTGTGCTGCCAATATCTTCTTCCGCTTCACAAAACATATCAAATCAAGTAAAACACTTGAACATAAAACATTTACTGTTCATCCAGCACAACTTCTAAAATCTATAACTTAAGGTTTGCTGGTTGTTATTCATGCATTTAAATTCAGCAAAACCTTTGAACGGTACGGTAATCGAATAAACTTCTTCAGCATGTCTTCATGCGTCTTCAAACAGACGTAATGTATTGGAAGTACATACTTATTATTTTCTTCACAAATCAAGTTTATTTACAAACACGCGAATTTTAAGAAGACAAATTACCCACACTGCATTTCGGCATGCAAAATGTCTTCATCGATTCTCAGAGTGTGAAAATAAGTTTACAGCTTAATGTTTCTTATATTATGACAAACGTGCAATGGCAGAATACATTACTTCAGTCAGAAACGTGATAATTATTGATGATATATTTGTGTGCATAGACGTAATTACGTCTTATTACAGACAAATATTTATTAAATGTTACCACATATATTAATTAAGAACGCATGCAGAAGATTAACTACTATATAGTTATATGAAATTATGCGTTATATAAGACGGAGAAAGCCAATTTAATATTTATGAATATTCTGATGGGTAACTCTGCCAATATATCATAGAATACGACAAGCATAAGGCAACGGTTCGGGATAAAGCACAATATTTACTTCAGACATAATACATATTAAAGAGTTTTAAATGATAAATGACTGATTTCAGAAACAATTTTAATATAAATTTGATAATCAAGATTTTTTGCTCTGTCATTACGCAATTGCATGTATCGTCATGCTTAAAAGAGAGAGAATACGTAGCTACAGGGAACGCCACATACATACGATAGTGCCTCCCCACACAGACCACCTGGAAAACAACAATCCACAAAACACAAGGCACTTAAGGAGATTAAAGGGTATTTATGTTATGGAACAGAGGCACAATGAATGGCCTGGCAGACCATAAGGAATAACTAGGAGAATCAAAGTGGACAGTGAAGGAGGGGGTAATTAATGGATTGAAAGGATCACAGGACAAGTCAAGACAGCTGGCAGCAATAGGCCGAAACTGGGCAGGAAATAACCTGAACACTATACAAAGTGACAGGGGAAAGTACGATGCTGCCCTAATACGTCTGTTGCGTATTCCTTGTTCATTTTACAGATTGCGTCAATAAAACGTTAAAACGTAAATTGTCATACAAATCCAGCATTTTTCCGGCATTTTTCGTGGTGATAGATTTATCAAATAAAGATGCATTAAAACATGTTTTTAAGAAATTCAATATGAATCGGAAGATATTCATGTTTGTTAGTTTTGAAGGTTGATATAGTAATTATTTCTTCAATTTTACATAATTAATGCTATCCAGGAGCCGTAAATGCTAAAATCAAGAATATTTATTTAACGATTCATAACACCAATGATTAAATTAGTAATAATAATTTATTTATTTTAATCAATAGTCTTATGCAATTTTACAACTACATATTTTGTTTGAAAATACCTTATAGTTTTGACCATTGTAATTTATCTCCTTTTGTCTTATCAAGTTTAGAAATACACACTGACTAGTTGGCATAATGGTCGAATCAATATTAGATATGTTTTAAATTCAATTTATGTCCTCATTTCTTAACTCAAAATTCAACGTTTCGAAACATACATTATTCGTGTATCTTACTGATGAACGGTTAAACCTCACGTAAAGACCTTTTCAATAATAAGACCACCTCATAATCAAGAACAAACTTTTCATGTCCATTACCATTGTTTTGCTATTTATTCAACCTCAATATTAAAATCTGTTTTTAACTTTTCAATGCTGGTTTTATTGTACATTTAAATTTTGATTCGCTGTTGAAATCGTATCTAGTACTTCTAGTCTATTGGGACGATACGTTCAATAACCTTGCTTAAGACGACGAATATTAGTACACGAAGGTCCCTAGAGTTTGGTCCCTGATAATAGACAAATAAATATAATATAAAATACCTCAGTAGGTATACGGACTGAATTCAGTCATTTTACGACAGATAATCACATTAATGTTCAAGACATTGTTCTGAAACTTAATTGGGTTTCTCTACTTTGATAAAAAAATGTGGTAATGGAAGATAGGGACATAGTAATTCCATCTATTATACTAACATTATGCTTTGTTTCCAGCTGAAAAATGACTATATTGCGACACTAAAATGATCCCTGCTTTTGAAAATAAACTGCAATTGTTCATGTATCAATTTGTAAATTGCACAATTGTCGGCTTGCCTTCATTGTAATGTCTTTTATATAGCAAAAGGAGCATCGTTTAAAATATTAGCCATCTATTAGGTCACAACCACTTCCAGATCTAGACTTGTCACGAACGCCGGTTTGACCGTTGCCAAACTGAGACATCTCAATTATAAAGGAAGAAACTGAAGGTCCTGGGAGGCGCTTCCAATGCAATACTACACTTCTATATAATCGTATTAGACATTAACACGCGACTATATGGGTAAAACTTATTCGCCAAAAATGACACCAATAATCCGTTAATATCAAGACTTCCGCCATTACACAATTGATACATCCTTGACAAATCAGCCATTATACTCATCAAATCTATAATAAAATCAGAGGAATTTGCTATTTTCTTGAAACGATGAATATGGCGGAGCTTCGATTAGACCGTCCGGTTGACAATGATAGCAATGAGACGATTAAGCGCCTCAAAAATACTGAACATGACATGCATACATCGCCATCGCATTCACGGTGCCAGTATCGTTTGAAAATCATTAAAAGGATTTACAACATATGCAAGCAGACATTTTTTATCAACAAATGCTTTAAACGCAAGAGGTCAGCGAGAATCACGAAATACGCAAAAAATTTCTGACTGCTCCTCTTCGTCATTACTAATACGTCACTGCCTTAAATATAATTATCAGAATAAATGAGTTTACACCAATGATGCACTGCGTATATGTATTTTCGTTTGATATCCTGTCTGTATGTTTTGAAAGTATCTATCAAGTATGTTGGTACGAATCGGTAAACATTACTGCAATTCAAGCGAGTTTAGCCTGTTGTATAGTTCCACGGTTTTGTTAAGAAGACACTAGATTGTCACGAGTTTCCGCTTTATCCCATCTAGAGTTCTCTCCCTTTGCCCCTTCACTAGAATATGTATAAAGGGAGAGTTACAATCTCCTGTGGTTCAGAATGTATCAATTCATATTTCCGGTCATATCGTGCGTGACTGCATATTGTTGTTAACACGCCTGTACGAGTGACGCGTTATAAACTTTATATGTAATTACTTGTATGTCACTTGTACGTACGAGCGAATGTGTTAAAATTGTAAATATCGATACTTTATCAAAGGCAATGTTGATGTTCACACTATCTCTACATGCTCTCAACAAATAATGAGTTATTCATCTAACTCAAAACTCATATCACTCGCGTCATTTTCGTTACAAATACAAGTGTATTTTGCGTATTTATGTTGAGTAGAAGTGATAAAGCAAAGTAATGAAGCGCAATTTGCAGTGGATATCAAACCAGTAGCGGGATCGCTCAAACTCCCGCTGAATAACATTAACCGGTAGCTTTGTAGAGGCGGACGTATGCCCAATACACAGCTTGAACAATAAAAGGACATACGTGATACTAACCTATTGTCAACCCGGCCTAATCTCACCGATAAGGAACTAAATACTGAAGGCATGTATTCGAAACTGCGCATCCGTTTGTATGTTTGTCGCTCAAACTGAAAAATGAAACTCTACATGCAGTTGGGTGCAAGTTTTCAACGGCAAACTTGCATCTGCATTTCTGGTGCAGACTGGCTATGTGTATGCGTTGTGAGTTAGGGCTTGTGCTAATGCACATCAAGTCCAGCAAGACTGACTTCCCCGTGTATTCTTTTAGCGATATTATGTACGGGCAATGATGCTTATTGTAGATATTACAAATAAAATGCAGCGCCGATGTCGATGACCCGCCGGCTTAGTATGACATTGTAACAAAAAACAGTTACCCCAAAGGTCATTTTCATCGTTAAACATACTAGACAAAGATTCAATAATGAAAATGACATTTTGACACCGGATACATATATACTTCAAAAATAATATGTGGGATCATTTGCCATCGAGTCATATATGATGATATGATCAATATGTGTTTGCCAATTACCAGCTTTGGTGTTTGGAATGGGTAAGACAATGACGATATCGATGATGATGATAACGACAATGGTGATATTGTGCTTGTGTTGGTCTTACCTTGATGTGCAATTTAATGCAGAACCTTAGTTGACATGTTCAAAATATTCTAGTTCTACATTATCCAACCAAGGAGCTCGATGGGGAAGAATAATATGCAAAAGGTCCTGTGTCAACTTTATGGAGATGTAGGATAACTCAATAATGAAATTCTTGACCACACTTTCCATTGCATACTACCCTGAAACTTATACCAGTGTACCACAAATACACGTCTTCAAGTTGGTATTTGTCATTTATTATAGTCCTCTAGTATTTAGTAATGTGCGATATCTGAAATATCAAGACTGTTTCAAACATATCGCTTGCAATTTGTAATGCAATATCAAGGACATTGTACTTTTATTAAATTGTCAAGAACCTAAATCACGTCTGATGTTCTCAATAGTGCCTCATTATGGGGAACATCATATTATATCACGCTTGTATTCGCAACTGTATTGATTAATATTGTAAAAAAACATAACAAATATGTTGTAGATTCGACGCAAACACATATCAAATTAATCACATACCATTTGAAAACCAAATCATTAATTAATGGAAATTTAAAACAAAAGAGAGAGAGATAATGCTCATATATTCAAACATTCCCGCATACGAACGGCAATCAATACACGCGATTGTCATAATTTTTAAACGTTCCGTATAAAAACTTCGGTTTACAATATAGATGTACGTAACACACAATATCCTCAGACATGTTTAACGCCTTTTACATCAGTTTGGTGAACATCCTTTATTACATACAACTATGTCAAACACCATTAAATACACAATCTAATCAACTACAGTATCTTCGTTAAAGTGAAGGTTAACAACGATCACAACATTTAACAAGAAATATCCTGAAAAAAGATGGTCGGCGCCATTTGAAGGTTAAGATCTGTTTTGCAACATAAACAAAATGCTGGTCACTCCAGATCCAAAAATGGATTTCGGTAAATTTTCCGAAACTTAGTTGATTTCGGTAAGGTAACTTTCCCTTTATCGAAAGGTTAACCAATCCGCATCAAGTTTACAAATGATGTTCGGTTGAAGAGAAATTGCCTTGGTGGTTAACGTAAAATTTGATTGGTTTACACAACAATGCAAAAAAACATGTTAGTACGGCTGCTCCGAAAAGTGTGTAGACTTATTTGTTAACAAACAAATAAATTTAAAAGATAATAAAATTATCCCAACATAGTGGATGCTACTTTTGTTAGGCCCTTTCTCTCAATTGTTTCTATGTACAATGTTCCACACAAAATGATTTTAAAAGGCTATGATAAAATTCTTGTAGTACCCCGACCGCGGTACGGCTAGCGAAAGTATAAGTTGCTCATACGACAGAAATCCAATTTCTTTATATAAACTAGAGCTTTCACTGAGGGTGATGTTACCGCTTTGAAAATCCTAGATGACCGTCTTATCGCGCATTACAAGTCATCATGTAAATTATTTGAGTGAATTTTCATGACAGTCCTCCAAAAATGTAGAAGGCATTTGCTCAACAAGTTGTTTTGCAAAAATTCACGATGACATACAGTAGTATCTTAAATATGATAGGAAAATGATATGCCACGCATCACAACTCATCCTCCAAGAACTGAAGAAGTAGTTATCTTCACTAGTTTTGTAAACAGACCGACCATTAGACGAACGGAGTGAATAACCCCCGCAAACTATGTTTGCAGGTGTATATGGATATGTACGATGAGGTAAATGTAGGTATATAACTTTGTAAATACACAACAGGTATAAACATATTACCGCATTTATTTAGATATATATAAGACAGCAGGTGTTATGTTTGAGAGGTTGAGTTGCTACAGGGGACGCCACATACAGAAGATGTCTCCCCACACAGCCCATCGGAAAACAACTTACGAAACAGTAGGGATTTGGAGGGTACATGGGTAAACATGTAGAGAACCAGGGAGCAAGGAATGGTCTAGCCAACCATCAAAAACAACCATTTAGGAGGACAACAAACAGCATTGTGTCAAATTTAAAAACAATCCTTACCTTGAGCACAACTTTGGTTATTATCAAGGACATATCCATCCATTACATTTCTTCAAGCTAATGATTTATGATCGCATTTCACTGTACACATCACTTCATTTAGCATCAGATATCTAGCTATCTGAATGCTTCATATCTCAACTTAAGCCTTCCTCAGTATAGACATAAGTATTAATTTCTATTCCCTGTTACCAGTATTAAAGGTTACGTCTTATTATTTACTTCCTTTCTCCTATTGCCTTAATCAAAGGTTCATTGTTTGTTTCTCGCGTTCTGGTGTAAATAATTTAGTTGCCGAGAGCAAGATTAGTATAAGGCTGTTTGTTTTCTTGCTACTAGTATATGATTCATAGCTCCGACTTTATGTAAAGCGGTTAGTTAGATGTTAAATCTATTTAAATACCAATATTTTTTCTGACAGTTCCAATGCTCTAAAGCACTATATGACAATTATTTCCCTTTGTGTTTTGTTTTTTAATATTTAGTTCCCCTTTCCCGATACACTTTCCGCGACCCCCTTTCTCTCCGTGACCAACTTGCTTTCTAAGCTTGTCCTGTAACGTAATCCCTCCACCATTGTGTCCTCTCATACTCTCCTGGGCTGCTTTTATAATCAGCTAGGCAATTCCTTATTGTCCCATTTCCATAGACATTTACCTTTTACACCAGTCCTTTTCGAATCGTAATGTTTCGTATGCTGATGCTCCCTCGGAACTGTGAGGAGAGGCATTGTCTTGTGAATGTGGCGTTCCCTGTGATAACTTAATCATTTCCATTTATGGATATATATGATTAATGACGGGTGACATATTGCACTTTTCAGACGTAATTATTCTCTATAATAAACCTCGAACAGACACTGCATAATATATGACCAAACTGTCAAAGCTGTATCATTTTCTAAATAAGACATGTTTTGTAATGTAAGAAAGGTAGACCTCAGATCGATGCATCTATTTGTCAGGACTGCATTAGCACCACACTAGTAATTAAAAGTACGAAACGAGAATAGACGTTGACTAGATGTTTCTGTTTAGATCGTTTTCACTGCTTCAAATTGCACAGAACGTTTAGATAAGACGCATATTTTACAATAATTAGTTCACTGACATTTTCGTTTCGATGAGACATTTCCATTTTAAGGAGTAGTGTAATGACAATATTCTCTACGTTCTTAATTGTTTATATTTTTAAACGTTACTTATTGTTTTTATAGGTATTGTCCTATTTTGTTTCAGAACCTCTCTTGGTCTACTTCTGTCTAATGAGTATAGAATTGTTAAGAACAACTAGACTTTCTCAATTACAACACATAGTTAAAGATGTCATTCTTTCAAAGAAATACCACATCGATATTTGTTTTCACAGAAATTGAATGCTAATGGCAGTAACTGAAGTATACCTTCAAAGACACAATCGTTTACAGTCATTCATGACAATGTTGTGCTCTTCAAATCAAGACCACCGGTGTCTCCTTGCCATACAAATTAATCCATCAGAATAATGAATTTGATGAAATTGTAGCTACGCTCTGGTCTGTAGGCTGTTTTTGTTTCTTTGTTAAATCGTATTGTATCTAGCGTGCGTATATATATATATATATATAAATAAGTAAACATGAAAACTTGGCATTTTTTTTGAAATATGTGGTCAAGTCAAGATTGAATATAAGAGTATATGACGTGGGGTCAATGTACGATTCCAGAAAACGACATTGAGAAAACAATGATGCTTCTTTGTCTTTCGAATGATTTCAAAACTATTTTTAAGTAATTGACGGGAACGTGTCATTACCGTGCGTGGCCATGCAAGGCTGTGCCACCTAATGGAATTGACGTTACCTATAACGACGTCGTGAGGCGTGGTGACTGGTCTCGAATGATCATTGACAGGTCCAGTATCTTAGGCTATGAATTGTGTCACGGAAGCACATAATATTGCGTATCACGTCAATTACATCCTGCAGCATACTGACAAATACTTTCAGAAGGTAATTGCATTGCTTTATGAGGTATATTTATCATACACATTTAACTTCGTTTACTGTGCTAAGCAGGTCATGTTTCAGTGTAAGAAATGTAACTAGAAAATAATAGCAAAACATGCGCCCGTGCGTAGTGTTGAAAAAAAAAAGAAATAAGTTGTTACAGGGAACGCCACATACATAAGACAATGCCTCCCTACACAGACCATCGGGAAAACAACAATTCATACAACATAAGGCACTTGATGAGGTTAAAGGGTACATACGTCAGGGAACAGAGGCGCAAGGAATGGCCTGGCAGACCAAAAGGAATAACTAGGAGAATCAAAGATGACAAACAGAGAAGGGGGGAGGTGGAAATAATTGGATGTCAAAGGACAACTCAAGACAGCTGGTAACAATAGGCCGAAACGGGGCAGAAAATAACATGAACACTATATAAAGTGAAAGAATTGCACAGGGAAAGGGAAATATAACATACTATCAAAACACAAAAAGAAATAATGACCGTACAGCGAATTACAGCCTTGGAACCGTCAGTAAAAATACTTGGGGTTCAAATCGGTTGGACAGCTAGCTCACCTCACATCTCATCGCTAAATGAAAACCGGAAACGGAACGGAGTAAAGCTCGTGCTAGGCATAAATAAACGACATCCCCACTGACTTCATGTGTAATTTTGTCTTACGAGTTAACGAAAATAACAGGTAAACGGATCACATTTTCATTTTTTGTTAAGTATTGTTCTGATTGCTACCTCCACACAGGCTGGTGACAATACCAATCAAAATATCTTATTTTCTGTGCACGCAATTTTATTTGCACCATCAATTCACTTGATAAGCTTTAAGTTTGAAAGCTCTGAAATTACTTATTTCGATTTCATTACACTTGCAGTCCGAATCCCCTTAGCAAACTTGTTGAACGATGTCTTTATCGGATAAACGTTTTCAACATGTCTTAATTGCCTTATAGGAACGTAGCGTATTGGAAAATATATACGTATTAGTTTATTCGCAAATCAAGAATATTTACGACCATCGTGAACACGAGAAGAAAAATTACCCATGGCGCACTTTGGCAAGCTGAATAATTTCATTGATTCCATGTGCTTGAAATACGTTCGGCTGTAAATGTTCCTGAACTTCTGACGAACGTGAAAAGTCGGGCTATAAATTTAACTAGTCACAAATGTGGTAATTATTATTGTTGTATTCTCGTGCTAACGTGTCGTAACGTCTCATTAGAAACCAGTAAACAATGACAATGGCATGCGCTGATTCAGAGGGGACCAAATTGTGGCAATTAACAGACAAGTACACCACCATACTATTAGCCTGTTTTTGGAAGACCATTGGTGAAAATCCAATCAGTGTTCATATCCAAGATTATCATAATTTGCTAAGAAGCTTGTAAGGTACAAAGCATCTTCAGTGCCCTCAGAACATGCCTTCAGTCTTGTTTGCCATTTGGTAAGCGAAGCTGTACAGATTGAGTCCAAATAATGTGGACATGTTTATATCCATGAATAAGAACATGAACTCCTATTGGTGATAAATGTAAGTGATAAGGAAGAATGATAGCTCAGCTGTGGAACTGATATATATTATTTAGTAATATAGTATTTTACAATTTGTCAGTGAAACATTTATTTCCTTGATATTATGTTTTTTAACTGCTAGTCCTTACTACTACTAGTCATAATTGCTGAGAGTGTAAATGCGCTTATGATTTTCTAATTTTATTCAAGTCAGGGACTGACAGTGAGTCATCATGATGCATTGACTATTCAGTTGTGTGACTTCACAGTAAGACCACACAATGTTTATCTGAATTATGTTTTGTTGTTGACAATTGGATATAATTGTGTTTGTCAGTTCGTTGGAAAAAGATACAAACTGCTATAAATACTTCACTGCTCTATTTATTTTATACTTAAGCCATGCAATAATTGTGATTTAATTTACCAGTACCTACTGACTAGATGCGAAATGACACAAAATGTATTCGTTTACAATTTCTGATAATTATCAATTAATCCGATTAAATAGTCGATCTGTCTGTCCGAGTAATCGATAATGAAACTCCAGCCGATTTCCCATCACTATCTGTTTGTCAAGAATAAAGACTTTGAATAAACTTTCCCTCATTACACATGTCAAAGTCACGTGTTAAATCTGAGCATAGCGAAAGGTTGCAAAATGACAGCGAGTCAACTCGTTAGAAAATTATAGGCTTGACAAGATGGGTGGAGCGACACACATGTTTTGACTCGTTCTATATTATGTACTGTTCAATTGTAAGATGTCTTCAGTACATTCTAAATCCTACATTGGACGATAACCTACAAGGTGATTGGGCATAGCATGCCCAGGCAAACGTTACTGCACAGAGTATTCTCTCTGCTTTGAAAACTTCTGTTTTTAATTGCATTCATTTATGTCAAGGCCGTTCTTGAAATGGTAAGGCCTCCTCCCGCAAAACTGCAGAAGCAGGATTTGAATGTTTACCGAGCTTCAAGTTTTATCGACGATCGTATTGATAGAGTAAAGGCTGTGCGCGCTGATATAAAGTTAAAATTCCACGGGTATGTGGCAGTCAAACCCAAAGATCTAATGTCAAAAGCTCAAGTCCTTCTGATTATTTCAAGACTAATATTCCCATACCATTTGTGGACTTTTTGTCCACAGAACTAAGTAATCGGTTCCTTACTAAGTTTCTTAGTCTGTTCCTCAATCTCAGAACAAATTGAACGGATGTAGAAATTAAGAAACTGTCTGGTTTGATGTTTTTTGAAACCGATTTTTTACAAAGTTTATCTGACATTGAACTTGAGTCTTAATTGATAATAGTGGAGGAGATCCTGAAAGAAATTTGTAGAGAAATGTATCAAATCTAATAGTATGCTGGAAACATACAAGATGACAGATGGGGATTTATTCCCAAACATCAAAACACTTTTCTTTATCGGCTGCACACTGTCCGTCCCTTCAAGCGAAACTGAACGGTCCTTTTCAGGTCTTCGTCGCATTAAACGCTATATTTGCATCACAATGAACGAAGATCGATTGTCAGTACTGGCATTGATGCATTTATACCATGCTCTGCCTATTGATATAAAAACAGTTTGTGAACAAGTTGCAGCTCAAAACAAAAGACAATTGTTCGCGTCTTGCATAATGTTTGATTCAGCGATTTTTCATAAAGAATCGTTATTGCGGGAAATCAACTTACGATTCCAGTTCGTGTAGGTCCACAGAATTGTAAATAAAGACGGTAATGTTAAAATTAAAAGCAAAAACATTTTTTGAAAAAACATAATATGGTTCTATTAATAAAGACGATGATGTTTTAAAATCAAAAGTACAGAAAAATGAAAAAAATAAAACTAGTGTTCTATTGATAAAGACGGTGATATTAAAATCAAAAGTACAAAAAAATGATAAAATAAAACTATGGTTCTATTGATAAAGACGGTGATATTAAAATCAAAAGTACAAAAAAATGATAAAATAAAACTATGGTTCTATTAATAAGGACGGTGTTGTTAAAATCAAAAGTAGGACTACAAATGCGGAGGCCTACTCGTGGCTATAATTGGGTAACGTTCGATTCGAAACGGTTAACATCCATAGACTTTCCTTTTTAACCTCTATCTCGTAATCTTCAATCAGGTCCTGGGCTCCCTGACGGAAATTGCTGGATCCGCACTTTAATGGTATCCTTTAAACCCTACCATATTTCTAAAGGCCAAATATTGCCCATTTTATCCAACCAAAATATGTTAGACATACATACATACTAAACAATTCTACACATATTGGTTGATTGTTATCAGTGAGGTATCTTGCGTTTTGCCAAAACAAAACGCGCATTATGATTATTGCTTATGTCATAAAAAATATGTCATAGAATGCAAATTTAATTTTATGTCAGTTTTGTGTAGTCTGAATAATTAAGATGTTTGGTTTCAATATAGTTCGTAGATTTGCCACTTATTAGACTTTTAATTATAAAAAGTTATCGTTCCTGAATATAACACTTTTAAAATTACTCTGTTGCTACGAAGTTTAGTTGGTTAATAACTGATATTAATTATTTAGTACAACAATAACGTGGGTTATCACAAAGAGGTAAAAGTCTAATTAATTTAATTTCAAATGTGAACGTCTTGTATAGAATTGTATTACACTATTATCTCGCAGTCAATACGGCTATATTTCATGCAAGAGATGGTTAAAGTTGAATGAACTGGGGTATTTTCTCTGCAAATCTCAGTCAATAAACTATAAGAGCCTTTAGCATGAATGTTATATACGACACAGAACATGTCAAACATAGACGTTTTTACAATGATGAATGTGGTGTTTTAAAGACAAACAATTTGTATGAAATCACCGGAAACATTTTTCATTTGGTCATGGCTATATCGATCACACACGCGCAAGATGTCTTCAAATCACGTCTAGGATAAATCACAGGCCTTACATGCTTTAAATCTTAGAGCCATTCAAACGTCGCAATACATTTCGGCTTAAAACATTTTCAAGGTATAATTAGAGTTCAAAATCGCTGTGACGTTACTTTTGCAGTATTTAAAAAATAGTATTGCTTTGAACAATTGTACAGGCATTGTCATCTACACATTTAAAGAAATTCATCACATCCACGACGTGATAAATAAATTCGAGAACGTATAACGATTTGGTGACCAGTCTTGAAACAGTGGTCATTTTTCAATAAAAATGTCTGCTATATTCCGTCGTGCGGAAAAGAGATTTTCTTGACACTTGTTTGTGTCTTTTAAAAGTATTTTATAATACATGGACAGCACCGCCAACATTCAGTAAACCGTTTATGATCGCTTGTAGTGTGGAACCGTGATCCCATTCATGTTTCTTTGCACACTGTGTGTGGTATTTGTAGCTCGACTTATTCATTCATTTCAAGCTTTTGTTTGATATTGTGTCATTTGTCACTTTCGTGACTAGCAACATAATTGCCTGCCAAGAAAAGTGATAATTATTCCACAAAGCTGTTAACTTGTCTAGGAAAAAAACGTTATGTGTTTTGTTGGTTTAATAAACGAGGAGTAACTCGTGAAGAAAGTCATTAAATTAGTTTCCTCATTTCCTTAACGTTTTGAGTTCGGCTTGATTCAAGTAGTTGTATACATAAACGCTGATACACTTGGGTTTTAAGGACAATGGTTTTATACTTATGAAAGGGTTTTTGTCTTTGTAAATACCTAACAGTGACAGAGAGAGGAACACAGTGAATGAATCCTTCACAAAACAGGGCCTCCCAAGGCCAATCTCTTGATATCGATGCTCAAAACTGAGGAAAGGGCTTAAAAATAAAAATATAGTTGCTGACAACACATGACTTAATGGCATGATACAAACAATTTGACGAATCTCGTGGTACATATTGCAATATTTTGTGCGATGTTTATTTATGGCGTAATGTCAATTGATATAGGCAATGTGCATAAATTGATTACACGTATTGTTGGTAAAGGTAAAAGGTTTTTTCACTGCGTTGAAACCAAACTCTTACGATGTGATTTCATTGGCGTGGCGTCGACAAATACTGAGCGATATACATTTTGACATATAAATATAGATTAACTCTGCAAAACAGTGTTAATACTTCCAACTGCACGAAAACTCAATTATCCTTTATCATAGCGTGGTTCCATTGTAAACTAGAAGTACTTTGTGAAAACTTGAAGGAAACTGAAAAACAGCTCTAGGTCTTGGTTTGGATATCCATGTTTCGTCTGAATTATGCTTCTCAGTATACTTTGGATATGTTTGTGTATTATATATTGCAAATAAATTCAGAACAAAGCTGTGATACATATATCTAACGGCATTTTGAAAATCCTAAGATATTGATTCACAGTTGTGTTTTGTAATCTCTTTCTGTATCAATTATTGCATCATTGATGCTGTATCACTTATTGTGATAACACATACGTGTATGTATTATCGCGGCTTGGTTTATACTGATTTACCAGAATTTGTATCATTTATTGTTCCAGACAGTTAATAACTGTATATTTAAGCGTAAAGATAGGAACCTTAGAATATAAATATAAAATCTAAACAAGTGTCGTCATATTCAAAACATTTTTAAAGCATCCAAAACGAGGTATAGCCTCACATAGTGTTCAAAATAATCAGACAAAGTCTATACAAAAATACGAACTACCGTTGAAAGATATTCCTGCTGATGAACACGATTGATTTATATCATATAGAGGAAATTGCTGCTATTGCTTAACAATCTAAAAGTATTAAAACACGTGAATCATGTATTATCAAAAGTGTTGTATCACAAATATACCAATCTTAGATACTATATCTTAGCTAACCGGAAGCCGAACAGGAACTGCTAGACCACAGCCGCTTAAAAACCACACGGATGCATGAAACACAAACCACAAACATTAGCAAAGGCTGGAATTGCAATACCGCCTAGGGGTGGTCAGTGGCAGAAGTAAGAATGGGGATTAGGTTAAAGAAATATCTTCAAAAACAAGGATCAGAAAAACACGAAAACATAGATCGAGGTTGAGGAAGTAAAACATATATACGTTGTTTTGACGTTTCACAAACATAACGGGCGTATAACCATGGTAAGAAGTTAACAAGTAAATGTATATAATGTAAGGGCCTTTCTGGATATTTCCGTTTTATATTCATCATAGTTTTTTCAGTTTTTGCAAAATATGACAAACCACTGATTCGAACAGTAAAGGACAGAAACGAGCTTTGCATGTTATGTTCAATAATTATTGCTCGTGTCCAAACTCATTATACCAACGTGCCACATCTCCCTGGCTCGTTAGACATTCTTAAATGGTTGCATGTCCCAAAACATGTGCTATATTTCAATATGTCACGCCTTACCGAATTTGAACAGGCAGTTGAGTACACTTCCAACTAAGCTAATCACACATGACATAACAAAATGGATACTATTAGAAACTAATAAAAATAATGTGCATACGTCCTAAAACGCGAATCTGAATACAATGTGTTTGTAGCTTTATATCAAATATTTACATTAACATTTATTTATGTTGTGAATAATATCCTTTAGTTTTACGACCTCGCTAAGTAAAGTCGAACCGTTTGTATAGTATGCCATACTTGCGAATGCACTATACATTAAAAGCATTTTTTAATTATTATTAATATCAAAAGTATTTGGTAATGCAAATTGATTAAAATAAGTTCACATAAACGAAAAATGTTATCAGCATGTTTCATCGTGTGCATGCTTCCTGGTTGGTGTTTTTGGTGTTTGTGTTTGAATATCATGCATTCATGTTCCCTGTTATTGTTCACTTTCATTCAATACACGGCTCATAACTCCCTATGAAATTTCTGCACACGCTATTTGATTGACGATTGCAAAATTCTGCGTTTATTCGATGATTTTATATTGGCGTGGTCTGAAAGTGGCGGTTCACCACTTGTCCGCCATTTATCCGCCAAAATGAAATAACTATGAGTTTTAGCTCGCCAAAGTAAATTCAAATTATGTAAATGATGGCATATAATTAATTAATGCATAATTTTGAAGACAGATGTTTTTTTAAATATGCAAGTATATATCTGCTCAGCTCAATATTGCCTTACATAAGGAAACAATTGGCGGAGTACATTATCGGCGATTTTCAAGATTAGGCGGAAGTGGTGTAGTCCGCAAATCTAGCGGAAACAAAACTGTAGTTAATATTTCAGGGTATACATTACTTTTAGAGAAAAAATAAGTAAAGAATAGTCGATGTGGTAGTTTAGATTGATCAATTATTATCTACGAGTTCATTCGGTTAAATTCAAATCGTGTATTTCTCAAATAATGAAATGAACATTTTTATTTGTATATCTTGTTCACCATAGGATGTTATTTCAATCACTTCAAAAGCAGACGTATATGTGGCAGTCTCTAAGATTTTGGCCCAAAAACACCGAGTCTCGTTTCTGAGAAAAACGCAATAAAGATGTCGTCATGTTTTCATATTAATTGCAACAGCTAGTTAAAACATTTCAGTAACATCAGTAAAATATTTTTGATTCAGCGGCGAGCAGAAGCAAACATTGAGACGGTCCTTTTTCTTGATGAAAGTAATAATATACATGTATTTGCAAAATATTATTGTATCTGAAAACATATTTGCTGTATTCAATTTGTGAAACTCATAATTGTTTGTAGATCTAGTATTGATGACCATGTTAAACGTGCTGTAATTCCCTGAACATTTTTCGATTGCAATAACTTTTAATTTATAGTTACATACACATATCCCTTGAATCAGAAATGTTAATAAATCAATTGCGCCCAGATATGTCATTTGGGCCAAACATCTCGGATAAACTTACATGTACATACATAGAGACACAGACAGAATTTGTAAAATTACTAGGCCATACAAATTGTGAAGGTAAGGATGATGGTATGCCGTGGATCCACGTGCATACGAAAATGTATTTATTTTGTTTCTTGACTTTATTATTTCTTCATTTAAAAAAATGTATTTGTTTGAATAAACGTGCCTAAAATATACTTATATATGCATTTCTTTTATTAAAAATAAACATTGTATTAAAAATTTGGTATATATTGTGATATGAGCTTTTTTTATATCTACATGTAATGTGTTATATTGTTTGAAGCACAAACTGTATATATGTTCCTTTCATTCATACATAAAAAAAATATTATTGTTCTAATATTTAATATGGTGTTTTACTCGTACATACTTAGTATATGTTGCAGGATTATTGACCCAATGTCAAAAAATATTGAAAAGGAAAACTATTTATGTACTTTTGGAATTCTCTAAATATCATGTAATGCATTTATGACTATAAATTACTGTTGAATCGCAATCTCCACGGTGTAATCATCTCACTTTTATCCTACATTAACTAAGATCAACATCGGATTTATGTCCTTATTCGCATTATAAACTATACTCGTATTCATGCCAACATCATTGGTTGCTTCATCAAGTTACGCAGACGACAAGCAGCTGTACATGTCATTTAACTGAATAGAGGCGGAAATGAAGCATCAGATGGCACAGAAGGCAGTCTGGCCGATGTTGTCAATTACTAATTACCAAAATGCTGACGAGACGAAACGAATAACATTTCCATCACAGCAGAACACAAGTGGTGGCACAGTGTTATCATTAACGTGGCGTTGTATTAGGTTCTGACATGTTCACGGTAATCTCTGTAATCAGATTGGAATATGGTAAACAAGTCTATTCGCCAGGCACCTAACAAACGATACATCGAGGTTGTTTGTCACTGCCTTATGACTTCATGATTGTTAATGAGTTGATGTGAGGAATTTAAAAAAAACATACTCTAGATTGCAACGCTTCAAGGATACGACTGTGCGGCTGTTGTCGGAACGCTTCAAGGATACGACTGTGCGGCTGTTGTCGGAACGCTTCAAGGATACGACTGCGCAGTTGTTGTCGGAACGCTTCAAGGATACGACTGCGCGGTTGTTGTCGGAACGCTTCAATGATACGACTGCGCGGTTGTTGTCCGAATTTCCCATCTCTTCCGTACGTTACCCGGTTTTTCAAAACGGAGACAAATTAACCCTTGATACATTATGAACAGATGAATCTTATTTAGTCATTAACTCGGCGTTTTATCTTTGTCTAACGTATCTGTACATCTGACATAAAATCAACAGCCCGCTGTATCCATACTACACCATTGTGGTATAAGTAAGTCGGGTATCTACATATATCATGCATGGATATAAAATTGATTACCAAGCATTTTATTCGAATTGTACATTACATGATTATTATATCGTAATCAATTAAAATCATCGTCTTATTGCATGACTCAAACGACAAAAAATATAAAACCATAAAACCAAATTTACTGAGTACAAACTGTTCCAAAGCCAATAATGCGTCATTATTCAATTTATATGCCACGTAAACACAATTTACTGTGAAATGTACGTTCAACTTAAAGTCAGAAAACTACATAATTAAACTGTCTCGTGTAAGCTTTGTTTAGAACGTATGCCTACTTAACGATGTCGTGATTGAGTAAATCGCTTCAGCATGCCGCATGCCTTGATGCGTCTTCAAATAGATGTAATGTAATGGCGAATACATACGTATTACCTTCTTCACAAATCAAGAATAATAAACATTCGTGGTTATCATGCATTTTAACCAGCCAATTGTCGATTTTATGCCGGTAAAAATAAGCGTTACTGTTTAATGTTTCTGAAGTTACGATACATGCGTAACGTAGTGGAAAACGCTAAGTACAACTACAATGCCGTTCAGTGAAACCTCTCTTTAATAAAGTGTAGCATATTTCCTATAGTTTATAATTATATTAATTTGATTGTTATATGTTCGAGAGGATCAACCTCTCAAAACAGTCAAAAATGTCGTCTTCAAAATGGGTTGCTGTGGCGAGGTGGGTGACACTGTAGTCCGGAAGAATTCCGGCGACATAAGGAGAAGCATACACAAGTATTTGATTCAATTTAGAATAATTCAGTTGATTAAATCAATTTCTCATATTCCCGGGCATAAAAACCATATGTCACAGTGTGCATGAAATTTGCAAATGAACGGGAACACCTAAGTGAAATCCTTACGCTACTTGCTTACATAGGCTTCATGTCACTATATTCGACTAGTTTAATAAATTCAATAATTAATACAACACTCATTTAATATCCTCTATTTAAAATACCCGCCAAGCAAAATTTAACAATATCAGAAGTACCGGATATCGCTACCTTGCAATGTAGATAACATTGAGAGTTGCTCTGGAAAGGTAATATTTACAAAACATGACCTCCTCTTAGAGATCCAGAGGTCGAAAAAATATAATAAAAATTGAGGAAAGGGCGTAAATAAATAAATTTAATGAGAACGTTAGGTATGGGAAACAACATGCAAAACATGAAATAAACATGTTGAAATATAATATGGTAATACCTGTTACGAATCGAACTAATTATGACTTCTTTAGTTTAACAAGTCACTGACGTGATAATAATTCGTGCGTATTCTTCTGCAAGGAAGTCATAGCACAATATGAAACATAACTATACGACAATGCTACCACTTGCATGAAATGCCTGCACATATACATTACCAAACTGTATACAAATTGCTCACAGCAATAGAGAATGCTTTATCACTTACTTTTATCGTGTAAGATATTGATCACAGAAATCTGACTTAAACTGAAATAATGACATACAGTAGACTGAGGGGAATGACTTGCTTCTTGACTTGCAAAATGATCAGTCAATGTTGGGAAATGCTTCTCCGAAAGATGCTGCGAAAAGTTGAGAATATGTAGAGCCGATAGGTCACATCCACAAAGCGCCTCAGGGTCTCCCCGCACAGAGGTTCCAATAGTAAGGAATATAACCGGAATAAGAGCAAGAGAATGAAAACTGAAACAAACTTGAGATTGGGAGTAAATAAAAGAATTGAAGGGAAATGAAAAGTGGTATGTAATATACTACAAATGAGAGAGAGAAAAAATTGGACGCCACAACCCTTAAACAAATAGGGAAACTTGATGCTGATACTTGCGAGAATACATATTTCATACTTATGTGCAAAGCCATTCGTTGTCTAGTGTTCCATCATAGTGTTATAAACTGTTAATCCAAATGAAGCATTAGTGAGTATTTTGTAGTAGATGAGTAATGCACTTTACGATTAAGAACACAAACATTTACACAATCGAAATATATAACACTGATTCTGTAATCAAAAGCTAAGACCAATGTTGCAGACAATCAAAGACACCATTGTTCTTATATGCCAAATTGCGAGGCATTTTCTGGCGCTGTCAGACGATATACGATACTGAACTGTTCTGAGAAGTTTTTTTATTCTCAATATGGCATTTTTTCTAAAAGCTTATCTAATAGGCATTGATTTTAGTTGTTCGATAGAACAACTAATTCTATGACAATTTTCGACAGTCGCATCAGCTTAAAACAAAAACTACTTTTCCGGAAGTGAGCAAGAATAACAGGTAAGTGAATTAGTTAAAAAATAGTTTAACAGCTGAGTGTAACCTGAATAGCATTCTCAATACTAGTAGAAATCTTTACTGCGCACTGAATGTTTCAACATCGGACCATAATGATTCGTACTTCCTGTGAATCTGCAAGTATTTTATGCAAAACCATTGTTCAATACCTATCCATTTGAGTGCTTGCATCGCTTTTATAATTTTAATTTCAACCAAATATTTCACTGTTCAACAAATGTATGTATTTTTTCTTACAACCTTGACAATCAATACGGGTTTGTGACGGAACAATGTTTTGTAATTGTTTACATGTATAGATTGTGTCATGTCATATTGCCCTTTGTATGCAGCAATTCCTGCTCGACTGCATCATTCATTTTGAGCTTTATACATGTAATAACATTTATTCCCAAAATGTAGACACTAAGTACATGAACTAGACCAATGTAGTAATCAGTTAACTTAACTTAAAAACACATTATCACATAAATTTATCAATTTTATTACTCTCTTTTAGCATCGGGCGCTTATTCCGATACCTTCATTTTCACATGTGAATGGAACGGTAGTGGAATCAAAGCGCTGTGTGGGAGCGTTCACTATTATATGCACAGTTTTGCCTTTTATTCAACCTAATAAAAAACCGACTCCATAAGAGGACCAGTTCTCGAGGGTACCAAGGTTGGTCTTATTATAGAGGTTTAACTGAAATGAAATATTAACTGATAATTAAAATGTAATAGCTGTGTTGTATTGCAATAGTTTGTAATGATATTATGCAACCATACTTTTAAATTTTCTAATTTCGTAATCATAATATGTTCAAGTAATCGGAATAATACAGAAGACGTTTCAGGAAATTTAATGCAATTTCGTTTTATAAGACATAAATAATCATTTAATTACACCTTAATAAAATACAAAATAGTTTGCATATAAACCAAATCTCCAAATAAATACGCAATCAATTCCCGACTTACGCGACATTAAATCGAATAGGAATCCTGTCAAATCGCGTAATTTCGTGATCTCTTTTCTCATTTAGAAGTTCTTCGCGAGATTAACTAATACTTATACAAATAATAAAACCCACCACGCGTTAATGCAGTAAATGAGTGTTCCGCTTGCAATCGCGGTACCATTGTTTTGAATCTCACAAAAATTGTGTCTTGTGCTACTAGTGACATAATTGTCTGACATGAAAAGCAATTATTTCTCCAACGAGTTGCTAACGTGTTTGGAAACACATTATGAAGTGAGTTTAATTACGCAGAAGATCTCTTTTGAAATATTAAATCAGTTTCTTCACAGTCATTTCAGCCAGTGTGACAAGTACTATGTCATTCTCAGGGTGGCAGACAATAACATTATTTTTCAAGGACGATGGCAAAGTACAGTCGGATCTCGTTCTGTCGAATTTAAGTCGGGTTAGACATTTTAATTCGAGTAGTACATGGTTTCGAAACAGCCCATTTAAATTTGACATACGTAAGAAGATACATCGGAAACTGATGATACTGAGTTTTCAGATAGAATAGTGTCGAAAAAGTGAGGTCCGACTGTATAGGTATATCAACAAAAGCAGCAACAGTAAATCACTCCTGTATACATAAAGTATTGTTATAATATTCTACAGTCGTCGCTACTTTCATGATGTCGATTTGTTGTAATGATCGTATGGCTCAATGAAGTTTAAAAGCTCATGTTTTCATTTATGTTTTTGTCTTGCTTCTTTTTGGCATTGGGATTATTTATATAAATTGTATATTTTTCATGTCTCATTGTGACCTTGAAGTTGGCTACGTCCTTGAATGTTGTATATCCTGTGCGACTTCTATGGTCTTTGTCAAATCACTTAATGAGCTATATCTACGAATTATTTATACATATTATCATGGAACTGACAAACATAACATCGTATATGAAATTTGGTACAACCAACATCGTTAGAACTTTTAACATCCTCAATGAGAATGGAATTTCTGCTTCTTTTAAGACACATTTACAACGAGTCCAGCTAAAGGAGTTTTTAAGACCCAATATCTATCCGCCAAATTGACAACCATTGCTGAGTTATTTGGCAATTTTGAACCCATACAATTTTACATATCTAAATCATCTTCAAACTTGAAAGATTCCTATTTCACTGGTATTTTGTGAAGAGATGAATATTCATGAAACTGATCCTTTCTATACAATGTTACGATGATGTTACTGCAATGCGGATTTATGTTGTCAGTGGCATAATTTAGGAGAATTTGTAAATGTTCCCAATACATCACATTTAGAACACGTACTGCATTTACACCTTAAACGAATGAAATCAGTAAAGTAGAAAACAGACAAAAATTGTCAATAGTCCGTCCATATTTATTTCAGAAGGGTTGTAAACAAACCTTTAGGCGGTCATCCAATTAAAACATGTTTTACAAACGATTTACCAATAGACATTGTGTACGTAGTCCATGACATTCTCAACTTATTTTGAATCGATGGTAGGAGATGGCACATGTTAAACGAGCAACTTTCTCAAAAGTCCGACTTTATAAAAAATACTTTGGTAGATGAGACACAAGACACAAACGATGGGTACGTATATCGCCTACGAACGGTCAGGGTTGAAACCTGATTTATGTTGCAACCAAACTTACACATATTCTTCTATCATCACCCAAATGAATCGAACAATAACCAAATCACATAAAACTGTCAAATATGACGTATCAGAAGCCAGAACAAGTGAGGAGAAGCCGTTAAGGGCACGACAAGATGGGCAACAATACAAACATCAGACGCCTTACTTCATAAACCATTAATGATCACAAGTAAACGTCATGAATACAAGAACATATCGAGTGTTTGGTACACGCAAATGTAGTAACTCGGATAAGTTAAAGACGATGCTAGAGTAGTTTTACGCCAAGCATCAACATGCTTGAAGTAAGTGAACAATATTGGATTGCATTGATAAACGTATTGACATATCATTCAAAATGGCAACAACTGTCTGACCCTGTAGCGCCTTCTTAAGCGATGGTCTGTATCAAATCATATTACCAAGAAGGAACAGACAATTACCCTACTGATTATAAGAAATGACCCGCCATTTTCTTCACCAAATTATGACAAAATGTTCTGAAACCTTGGACATGACCTTGGCGGATTTGTATTGGTTTGTTCGATAGTTACAAGCACGTATTATGACTAATACTGTTCTCCCAACTTGTAGAAGCATACAATATACAGAATACTAAAATTGCAACAGTAAACCTGAGCATTCATTGCAACTACCAGTATACCAATTTGAATACTTAGACGCTCATATCTCGTTCACCATGTCCGTTTCTTTCATTAATTGGTATAGGTATTGATATTGTTGTTTTTTTAATTTTGAAAAGTTATCACTTTTGGTGTAGTGTCATCACATTTTGTTAATCAGTCAAAAGATGGGCAAATGGTAAGAGTGTTACGTAATAAGTAACATTTTAAGAATGATAAACATGAAGAAATATTCTACTGAATAAAGAATTCAATCAGGCAGTAAAGATGATTTACATCCAGTGAAGTTATTCTGTTCGATATAAATGTCATTAACTATTTTAAATTGCATACTAGTAATTTGACAGACCAGACAAGTAAATCAGTGTAAATACATTGTTTTGTTAACATGCTGCTGTTGTTTCTGACAAGCAAGTTATATTTCATTACTGATGCATTGATATTAGTAATATCGGAATGATTGTTTGTAAGAAACGATGTAATTTTATAACTGTTGACACAGGAAGAAATTATATTTCGTTCAGAAAATAACACAATGCAAATTGTCTTAATAAATGAAATTTAACTCGACGACTGCGTGATAAATGAAAGTTAAAAGGTAATTTAACAAGAGATGTTTTTAAAACATTATGCCCCCTCATGGATTTTTGTCGGAGTTATACTTTGTACAATTGCATAAGCAAGTTCAAAGCATGCTGGAAATGCTGGAAATGTTTTGTGGTAAAAATGGTAAAAAAGTGTTTCGTGGACGCATAGTTTGATTAGTGCCACATTGGAAGCAGTAACAACAGGTTGTTTGTTAACTGTAGGTAATGAAAGAGCTCATATCATGTATGCGATGAACTGATCTTAAATTTATATTTACAATATAAGTCCACTATTTTGTCATACTGAACATTCCAATTAGTGGGAGGTGTTTTAAATACAATTGACCTATGACCTTGACCCTTCACCAAAATCAATACGGTTCCGCTGTTACCCAAGATGAATGTATGGACCAAGTTTGCGGATGAAAGATCAAGGGGTTCTCGAGTCGGAAACTGTTGGTGTACAATTGACGTCAGCTTTTATTTACCAAAATTACACACGTCTAATCTTGCTTGCATATAATGTTATGGCGAAAAGCCGTTTCTGCTATTATGTCATAAATAGAATCTTACACTCGTGTTTATTTTTTATGGAATTTATTATACTCGTCATTTAAAACTTGTTTCATAACTCTAATCAATAATTACCACTCATATAAGATCATATATATTATATTTTTGTATTTCCTCTTACCATTGTTTCTGACTTCATATCGTTCTCTGCATTGGTAGCCAGTCCTTTTATGAGCAGTTGTTATAATATCATGTAGGTACGTTTGTATGCATGGGCAATGCGCATTAATCGCCATGCAAAGCTTCCACAGCAAATTGTTCGTTTATTGCAATGAACAGTTTGTTCCGGTAAACAAACTGCTGAATAATTTATGTGGCAGACGACGGCGTCTGGTGCAGACATATGGTATTAAATAACTAATTTACTGTCTAATACATCATTATGGCATAATGCTTTAGGAGGGAAGTTATGGAGTAGACTTGATACAATGCAAATGTCGGATAAACATGAGCTTAACAAAATGTCTCCCGGCTTTAAAAGCTGTCAGAGGAAATGGTAGTTCTTAAAAATAATGAACTGTTCTCAAGTGTCTGTTGAAGTTAACGCCGTTCAGTTTAGGCCACAATTTTGCATTTATTGATTTTATACGGCTTATTAACGTAAACTGTTCTGTGTAATTCTTGTTATGCTTGCGAGCAGATGCTGTATAGTCCAGCCTTGGATTTTTTTATTTTGTTTCTGTCGGAAACGAATCGGCGTAAGTCTGACGGGACAACATAGACAATTCTATTGATAGACATCTTGTAATTAGTAAAGGAAAGTAGCATATTTGTTTTGTGATAAAACGAGTAGGTCGTATTAACACATCCTTGTATATACAGAAAAAACTCAATAATATGACCACCCTAGGGACCCTTGAAAGCTGGTCTTTTTGTTGAGGTGGTCTTCTTATTGAGACCAAACATAAATGCCAAAACAGTGAAAATGGACTTGAAAATTGTGTTCTTAATTTTGAGATGGTCTAAGTATTTAGGTTTACTGTATTTCACTGTCTACAGCACGTAGTAGAATTTGAAACACCAGATGGATGGAGGTATAACAAATGTGTGTACATGGTATAGGAACATATTTCTAAACCAAAACTGTGGATAGACACTTTTTACCGAGGGACGATGCAAATAGCATGATAACAATATTATGACTGTATACATTGTAATTAACTGTTTTTATATCAATACATTCTATACCAATTCGACAAACATTCCAAATCATGTTTTATATCCTATTTATTCAATTGTTTAATTTTAAAACAAAACAACGATAAACGCAGTTTTATGTCTTTGTATTGAAGCATTCACCTGTGGTAATACCTGAACATAGTTAGTAGCACTCAATTTATTACCTCATTTGCATGTTCCTCTCTTTATTAAATTTTTAATGTGATTTCATCCGATCCGTATTATAACATTACGACCAACTACATGGCCCGGAATAGAGTTTACAAGACAGTTCCACCGATATTAACTGTAGGCCAGACTACAAAAATGACCACAAAAAGCTCTAAATGAAGATTTTATTAAGATAACGGATTCTTTCGGTAATTACATTATTCATCTGAGGAAGTATAACCAATGCAACATATAACAACGATACATATACCAGTTTACGGACTAAGCATACAGACCAACATTTTATGGACCATCGTCTTTGTCCTTCTAGTTTTGTCGATTGGTGGCATATGTATAATATACACAACTATATGCCCCTATTCGCTCATCGGTTTCCTCATTACGTGTTGTAACAATGGTTTTAATTTTTGTCGGTATATACGAGAAATCTAAAAATAAGGGGATGAGGCACAAAATACATTAACATAAGAAAATGGAAAACAGACACGTGTGCATGTTAGAGAGTAATTAAACTTTGTAACCATTTTAAATATATATATTTGATGCATTAAATCAATATGTACCCTGACGGATAATTCCATTGACTTTAGTTCGCCGTCAAGCTGACTACATGATACGACGTGAATGTTTAAGAAAGTTGAGTGCAATACTGCCTGCATTATCGTTAACTTAACGCTGCATCCATTCTTGAAACTAGCTTCGAGATATATATTTGCGAAACTAGTTTAAGATTCGACAGAATTAGTGTTATTATGGATGAATAATAATCATTCTCTATCACGTACAGAGCGGTTTAATATCCGTTATTAAGTTTCGACGTAAGTGTAATATTAGCTTCATGTTGCTCCATAAAATGTTCTATTAATTTGATATTTACATAATTATTCCGTTATTGATTTTAATTTGCTCCTTAAATATCGAGTGTTTTCGAAAAAGTCTAGGAAATCGTATTGGAAAAGAATATATTATATTCTATTGTGTGGAATCCGGTCATACCGGCAGCTGATATGTATTTTACTCCATGTTAATAGTTGTTTGTGAACCGTTGCACTAGAAATCATGTTAAAACACTAATAAAGGCAATTGCGAAACGTAATCCGACAAGAAATCTAGGGCAGCTACGGGCCAGACAGATAACAATACCTTACTTTCACCTATGCTCATGTGAGCGAAATATGTGTGTAATATTACAAAATGATTGTCACAATAACAGTACAACATTTTCACAATCCTATTTACATAATATTGAACAAAAAACATAAGTTAAACAACATACTTAACATAATACAAATAATCATCAGTTCGTCAATTCTCCACAGACATAACAAATGTCGTGACATCACAATTAGTTTACGATATTATGTACGTTATCAATTATGATATAAATAAAAAGAAAACACAACCTAATGCTCGTTTTCGGAAAGCTCGTTTAATAAAATCAAGGATTTACATTAAGCATTCGTGTTGTGTCCAAAATGCGTTAATGAGCGCCGCTGTACAATTTCCAAACTCTTCTTTAAGTGACATCATTTCCAAAAAAGGTCACATGTGACGTCAACATGTACTGACAGTAAGCAATATTTGCCCCACTTGGTAATATGAAAACGAAGTGACCATATGGAGTGTTTGAAGATAGTGTCACCACATGTTGCGTTTTCTTGTCATAACGTCACTAAATACCACAAGCAGCGCTCATATGTAGATTATACAGCAATGAAGCTATATTTCAAAACTGATACAGTATCAAATGAACAACGCATATCAAACAACGCCCAATACATGTCCTAGTCAGCACAATACTCGTATATTGGTGTCATTTTCAACAATTTTGCATTGAACACATCCATCACATTATAAATTGAAGCCGACGATGGTTTTTTGTGCAGACACAGTTACTTAAGAATTAATCCTGTTTCCAATGTATCATAATGCCTGTGGCTAAATTACTGCAGAAATACATTAGAATGGAAGATCCTGGTATATACGTAACTTCAAACTTCAGGAGGAATATAAGCTTACAAACTGCTGTTACCAAGACAAATGAGGAATTTGATGTTTTCTGTGCTAATTAATGCTGTGTACTTACGGGAGTATTACTTACAAAAGCAGGGTATTTGCGATTTTTTTTAATAATAAGAACTGAGGCTCATCATTAATGCTTGCCAATCCGTTTGTAGTTTGATGCACGCACATGTATTTTAGGTGATTATAATCTTCATTTGACTTCATTCCTTTTTCAAATGTTTAAGTTATTTACGAATAGTAAAAGATGGTCATAGAATTTGAAATTTCGTCCTCGATTTTTAAAGCCATTTTGATAGCCAATGTGTTTGCATATCGTCCGTACAATAGTCCACATTCCAAGTTACGAACTGGCTTTCGATATGCAACAGACATTAAGTGTATTAGTGAATCAGCGCATTTTCATTGCAACATTCTCTATAATTCTCTATAAGTTTAGACATTACACTAATATATCTTCAATGCGATGTATTCAATAACTCGACAAAAGGTCAACCAAAAAAGACAGTAGCCCTACATTCCGTACAAGTCTAATTGCTGATTCAGGCTAACAACCGTCGAGTTGCAGTTAGTCCAGAACCAGTCTATTTTAAAGTCGATTAACATTTGGACATTCGAAATATCGAACGAAAATCATGCATTGGCAATACCTTGAAATGTGTGACCATTCAAACTATCAACACATTTTCTCGGACTACAAGCCATTTCGGACAAGTCAAATTAAACTTTTCTGGGACAGGTATATTTTTTCTAGAGCCCTGAACGTCGTATTTACTTTCAGTCAAGGCTTACAAGGCAGTAGGTAAACACAATATCGCCAAGTGTAAGTGATTTAACCATATCTTTAGACGCATTCAGAGACTGGTAATGAATTTGCACAGTAAGATAAATAAGATATACTGCGACAATTCGGTTAAATATTCTTAAACCTATTTTCCGTCTGGTTGTATAAATATACAGACGTTTTCCTGCTTCATAAATTGTCCAAGGTAATTAATGATCAGGTTATCGCGCGTAACACTGACCATTACTGACAACTTGATATCAGCGGTCCATCACGTAATGCCTGAATTGTTAGGGATTCCATAATTGTTCAGACATCAGTAGTTATGTAGCAGTGTAATCAGTGTTATATAGATGTCATTAAGTGCATACAATCAATATGTGAATGTAAATTGGTATCCTTATGTCTATACATGTTCTCATTTTTATCGTGTCTCACTGATTTAATGTTCTGATCAAATTGCTTGCACAGAACAAATGTCTTTTACCAGACCGTCGGCATAATCATAAAGTTACCTTAATATTCAGATATAAATCTTAATGCTTTCTTCCGAGAAATCGTCTGCAAATCTGCAACATTAGTTGTGATTATAGATGCATTTGATCATATTAATCACTAGCAAGATGTCTTGTATGAGGGTCGTGATGGTCGAACTTGAAGTGTTTTGCAGATTGTATGATTGATTAGATATGCCCATATTATAAGACGTCTCACATAAGAATAGTTGATCTTGTATATTTTCTAGACGAAACGAACGCTTACAAAGTTCTGAAACATGATAACGTCAAAACAATACTAACATTTGGACATCCATGTTTTGACAAACATGTACCAATAGTTTTTGGTACGAGCGGTTTATTGTTTTATGAACATTTTACTAAGGAACAATCAATGAAAAAAATATGTCAGTACAATATATGACAAAAGAAAATACGCATATATGACCGGTTGTGTTGGTGTCAATTATGAAATACGGAGACTTAAAAAATGTACAAAAGTTTGACATTTTGGGAAAAAGTGAATACACTAAATCATTCAACATTCTAACAGTCACTGGTTGGGTAAGAGAATCACTGTAATTAAAACAGTCACTGGTTAGGTTAGAGAATCACTGTTATTGTAACAGTCACTGGTTAGGTTAGAGAATCACTGTTATTGTAACAGTCACTGGTTAGGTTAGAGAATCACTGTTATTGTAACAGTCACTGGTTAGGTTAGAGAATCACTGTTATTGTAACAGTCACTGGTTAGGTTAGAGAATCACTGTTATTGTAACAGTCACTGGTTAGGTAAGAGAATCACTGTAATTATAACAGTCACTGCTTAGGTAAGAAAATCACTGTTATTGTAACAGTCACTGGTTAGGTAAGATAATCACTGTAATTGTAACAGTCATTGGTTAGGTAGTAGAATCATTGTAATTGTAACAGTCATTGGTTAGGTAGTAGAGTCATTGTAATTGTAACAGTCATTGGTTAGGTAGCAGAATCATTGTAATTGTAACAGTCATTGGTTAGGTAGTAGAGTCATTGTAATTGTAACAGTCATTGGTTAGGTAGTAGAATCATTGTAATTGTAACAGTCATTAGTTAGGTAAGAGAATCATTGTAATTGTAACAGTCACTGCTTAGGTAGTAGAATCACTGTAATTGTAACAGTCACTGGTTAAGTAGTAGAATCATTGTAATTGTAACAGTCATTGGTTAGGTAGTAGACTCACTGTAATTGTAACAGCCACTGGTAAGGTAAGAGAATCACTGTAATTGTAACAGCCATTGGTTAGGTAAGAGAATCACTGTAATTGTAACAGTCACTGGTTAGGTAAGAAAATGGATGTAATTGTAACAGCCACTGGTAAGGTAAGAGAATCACTGTAATTGTAACAGCCACTGGTAAGGTAAGAGAATCACTGTAATTGTAACAGTCATTTGTTAGGTAGTAGAATCACTGTAATTGTAACAGTCACTGGTTAGGTAGTAGAATCACTGTAGTTGTAACAGTCATTGGTTAGGTAGTAGAATCACTGTAAGTGTTACAGTCACTGGTTAAGTAGTATAATCACTGTAATTGTAACAACCACTGGTAAGGTAAGAGAATCACTGTAATTGTAACAGCCACTGGTAAGGTAAGAGAATCACTGTAATTGTAACAGCCACTGGTTAGGTAAGAGAATCACTGTAATTGTAACAGTCACTGGTTAGGTAAGAGAATCACTGTAATTGTAACAGCCACTGGTTAGGTAAGAGAATCACTGTAATTGTAACAGTCACTGGTAAGGTAAGAGAATCACTGTAATTGTAACAGTCACTGGTAAGGTAAGAGAATCACTGTAATTGTAACAGCCACTGGTTAGGTAAGAGAATCACTGTAATTGTAACAACCACTGGTAAGGTAAGAGAATCACTGTAATTGTAACAGCCACTGGTTAGGTAAGAGAATCACTGTAATTGTAACAGTCACTGGTTAGGTAAGAAAATGGCTGTAATTGTAACAGCCACTGGTAAGGTAAGAGAATCACTGTAATTGTAACAGCCACTGGTAAGGTAAGAGAATCACTGTAATTGTAACAGTCATTGGTTAGGTAGTAGAATCACTGTAATTGTAACAGTCATTGGTAAGGTAGTAGAATCACTGTAGTTGTAACAGTCATTGGTTAGGTAGTAGAATCACTGTAAGTGTTACAGTCACTGGTTAGGTAGTATAATCACTGTAATTGTAACAGTCACTGGTTAGGTTGTAGAATCACTGTAATTGTAACAGCCATTGGTTAGGTAATAGAATCACTGTAATTGTAACAGTCACTGGTTAGGTAAGAAAATGGCTGTAATTGTAACAGCCACCGGTAAGGTAAGAGAATCACTGTAATTGTAACAGCCACTGGTAAGGTAAGAAAATCACTGTAATTGTAACAGCCACCGGTAAGGTAAGAGAATCACTGTAATTGTAACAGTCACTGGTTACAAGGATTTGACACGGTAATTCATAACATTTGAAGTCAACTCTGTTTTACTTAGTTATTGAAGATAAATGCCTAGAAAGATACATATTTTAGTTAACAACGGAGATACTATGTAAGAGTGCTCTATATAGAATTAAGGATACATAACATTGAATATATTTTCTTCGGGGGTAAAAGTTTGCACTTTTTTCTCATTAGAAACAACTCTTTTAAATATTTATGTTATTTTGCTGCTATTTTGCTGAAATTTATGACACAAATGACTGTGGCATTTGTTATCGCTTATGTATTTTGTCTCAATGACAATTAGAAAAACGAGCACCAGAATAACACTTTGAAATATTACAAAACCTAATCTTAACTCATATTTATTAATTCGTCTGTATTAAATTTCAAAGTCTATACAATAATAGCAGTCAGAATGTATCAATCAAATTTAATCTTATTAGTACTTTTTCCACATTTGGCGAAATTGCAACATTCCAAAACATTTCTAATTTAGACAAATCTGTAATACGTAGACAAACGGCAAAGATTGAATTAAAATTAATGTCAAAACACAATCGAGAAACACATTTGATAATTTAGAAAGTCGTTTGATAAACCAAAGTATGTATCGATATCAAGCAAAAGTAACAAAAACGCATATATTCCAGTGCTAGAAACAAATTCTTCATATAAATATATTGCGCAATGCCACGTTGGATACGTATTTGTAGGCAAAGCGGTTTTCTGTAAAAAAAAGTGACTGCTCTTTACGGCAAAATATGTGATAATTGAAGTCTGGTATTTTGAGTTCATTTTTTAATGGGTTTAGCAAAGTTGCCAACCTGGACCAGGCAAATGAGTTTGATTTTATTTTTTGCGGTAAAGCATGAAAATGCCAGACATTGCAATCCATAAAGACGTTACGTATAATCCGATGTTTCCGAATACAGCTTTTATCATGTTCAGTATTGAAGACGAGCTAACAATTTGGAAGTATTGTAGGCTACGTCTGTTTTCAAGTGAATTTCACTTTGAGATTTGAAAGCTTTTAGATTCAATTAGGAACTCTGTAGACTTATAGAAACGTATGTATCTATATCATAACAAGTTAAACATGACTCATCAGCCGAAGCCATGTAATATCAGGGCTTGTTATATAAGAAATATTCTACGTGAAACACAAACCATTTTTAGTGTTATGACAATGTACTCTTAAGATAAACACGTAGTTCATTATTGTACCATTTTTCTAAAAGACTGTCTTTACAGTGGATTGAGTAATACATTGATACAATATTGCAGAACAAAATGTACGTCTTTATACGGGTTATAAATTGCGCATTTTCTTTGAACGGGGGTCGGTAATCGGCTTGCCGAATTGTAGCTACACCATTTACAGTATTTAGTAAAGATATGTATTAACAACCGATTGAGTGCGGCATGGGGACCCGAAACTAATTGTTTTCGTGTATATTCTGTATATAAATTTCGGTAGTTTTGTTTTTGGCATTTGTAATGCTACGTCTAGAGATGCGGGGCTAAATTCAAAAGAAATGTTAAGTGAAGGGGGGGGGGGCTTAAGGACAGAGTGCATTAACTAACAGAGTGGTATTTAGATACCCGCACTGTTAGTTACCGCACTGATGACAAAAGCGACATTTCATATCAATACTTTACCAGGTTTAGCTCAACGTCGTTGGGTTTACAATCACGATGCATTATTTGATTGTCTTGGGGTTTTTAATTTCACAATCACGGTGCATGTCTGTTTATTTGCGTACGTCAGTGACGTCACGTGTTTAAGAGAAACGCAGGTTTGTACACTAGCATTTTGTAACTGGACTATGATTAAAAACAGACAGCGAAAACACAATTGCATATCTATTTAACTCTCGGGGCTACGCCCCCTCGACTAAATTAGATATTTAGTTTCGCAGCTACGCCCCCTCGACTAGAGTCGATACTAACTTGGTTTAATGACCAATCATTTACATAGCCAGAGTGAGCGTCACATCATTGAAGAACTTCAATGTGATGCGATGTTTGTCGTCAAAACGTGCTGCAGTTCAGACGTGCAAAGGAATCAACGGAGTTCCTATAACAATACAAACGTATATTTCGTCTTGAACGATTGGAGAAACAGAAGTATAATCAGGAATCATTTGTTTACTGCAATAAATACCATTTCCCTGGCCTCGTACCGATACATACGAGTTCAATTCCATAAACGGATTTTCTTAACATATTCCAGCGTTTTCATTTTTGGTAAAGAAAATCCATGTTCATTATATATAAGTACAAGCTATAGCTTGACGCGATTGTTACGTTAAGTATTCGTTCAAACCCGGATGTTTGACGTAATCCCGAGTTTTCATGCGAGTGTGTCGAGTATTTCTGGTGAACATTCCATGGAATAGACGTGTGTCGTACCAATACTCGCAACATGGAACAAGTGACGCGTGTCGTACCAATAGTCGCAACATGGAACAAGTGACGCGTGTCGTACCAACAGTCGCAACATGGAACAAGTGACGCGTGTCGTACCAATAGTCGCAACATGGAACAAGTGACGCGTGTCGTACCAACAGTCGCAACATGGAACAAGTGACGCGTGTCGTACCAATAGTCGCAACATGGAACAAGTGACGCGAGTCGTAACAATAGTCGCAACATGGAGAAGTGACGTATGTCATACCAACAGTCGCAACATGAAACAAGTGACGCGTGTCGTACCAACAGTCGCAACATGGAACAAGTGACGCGTGTCGTACCAACAGTCGCAACATGGAACAAGTGACGCGTGTCGTACCAATAGTCGCAACATGGAACAAGTGACGCTAGTCGTACCATTAGTCGCAACATGGAACAAGTGACGTCTGTCGTACCAATAGTCGCAACATGGAACAAGTGACGCGTGTCGTACCAATAGTCGCAACATGAAACAAGACGCGAGTCGTACCAATAGTCGCAACATGGAACAAGTGACGCGAGTCGTACCAATAGTCGCAACATGGAACAAGTGACGCGAGTCGTACCAATAGTCGCAACATGGAACAAGTGACGCGAGTCGTACCAATAGTCGCAACATGGAACAAGTGACGCGTGTCGTACCAATAGTCGCAACATGAAACAAGACGCGAGTCGTACCAATAGTCGCAACATGGAACAAGTGACGCGAGTCGTACCAATAGTCGCAACATAGAACAAGTGACGCGTGTCGTACCAACAGTCGCAACATGAAACAAGTGACGCGAGTCGTACCAATAGTCGCAACATGGAACAAGTGACGCGAGTCGTACCAATAGTCGCAACATAGAACAAGTGACGCGTGTCGTACCAACAGTCGCAACATGGAACAAGTGACGCGAGTCGTACCAATAGTCGCAACATGGAACAAGTGACGCGAGTCGTACCAATAGTCGCAACATGGAACAAGTGACGCGAGTCGTACCAATAGTCGCAACATGGAACAAGTGACGCGTGTCGTACCAATAGTCGCAACATGGAACAAGTGACGCGTGTCGTACCAATAGTCGCAACATGGAACAAGTGACGCGAGTCGTACCAATAGTCGCAACATAGAACAAATGATGCCATTTGTACCCATCATTTATTTTTTGTGTCCCTGACATGTTTTCGTTTGATTAAAGTTTTTTTTGTATTTTCATTTCGCTTCGTAAACTGAAGTGCCCTCCCGCCTTGAGTGTGACATTTCTTGCTTGGCTATTGTATTTACTTATAAGTTGTTTTCATCAATTTCCCGAATGTTACGTCAATAATGTATATATATCATAAAGGAAATGTTAGTTGTATATTTATTTTGGCATACTCCAAGCTTCTGAACCCCTTTAAAAAACATGTAATTGGATTCCAGATTTTTTTTTTATTGTGGTGGGTAAATAATTATGTTGTATATCTGGCAATTGGAAGTCTAAAGAATGATTTTGTATCTCAGACTTTGAATACAGAAACTATCTCTATTAAAAATTCAGTATTTTCTCAAATAATATCGATTATGATTTAGTATTGTTATGTCTCTTACAATTTGTTAAAGGCAACATTTCTGGAAATATTAGATCGAATATTTACATTTCATAATTTCTATAAAAGTCTTTCATCCTGTAAAACGATCATTTTGAATTACGTTCAATCATTGTACAAATTTCCATATTAATGTTGACCATGCTGTTTCATTTTTTGTCCATATTTTCCAAGTGAATGGCTTTTTATATGCATATGTGCTTTTATTTTGACCGATGCAGTCATTTGAAAACACTTTACTGAATGGGAATTGATATGCGCTGTCTTTTGCGTCTCAGGCCGGACAGGCCGGCGCCATTCCAGAATAAAAGTAGTGTTTATCTTAACCATAAATGCAGATAGTATTCACGTATGATTAAACCAGATTTCCATCTCCATTTATCATGGTCAATTTTAAAGTGCTTAAGATGACGTTAGCAATTATTTGATAAAATGATTAGTGCTGTTTATGCAAATATACAAAAAAACAAGCATCATAAATAAATCAAATATTATGGAAACGGGGATTCATTATCACGCTAAACATCACTTTGGAGAGTATTTGCATACAAAAATTCAAAATTATTTGTAGGTGGCACAGGGAGAAAGGCTACGAGGGCACGAACAACATTCAGCGACTTGACAGGTTTTGAACAGTAATGTAAATGGGAAATAAATCACGAATTAAAATGGATAGCAAATTAAGAAACCAGATTGCGCGCCGAACATCGTTTTAGAAGGAGTGTATTGAAAACACGAAACTAAGTTTAACAACGGCATAACGAAGACGTTAAATAAACATTGTATCATAGTTACGGTAGTTTTCTTTTGAAGTTTGTAGTGCTATATCTGGAGAGGTTGAGCTAAATACAAAGTTAAGTGAAGGGGAGGGACTTAATTGTGAAAGGACAGAGTGCATTAACTAACAGTGCGGTAATTAGATACCCACACTGTTAGTTACCACACTGATGACAAAAGCGACATTTCATATCAATACTTTACCAGTTTAGCTCAACGTCTTTGGGTTTGGGTTTACAATCACGATGCATTATTTGATTGTTTAAATGTCTTGGATTTTCAATTTCACAATCACGGTGCATGTCATGTTATTTTCATAAGTCTGTGACGTCACATGATAAAGAGAAACGAATGTAAGTACACATACATCTTGTGATTGAACTATGTTGCAAAACAGATAACGATAAAACGCTTGGATACTTTGACTTAAGTCAAGGGGGCGTAGCTTCCCTCTTGTTTTAATTTTCTATCTCTTGTTAAAACTTGACTCATATAGTTTTGCTTTTATAGGTTACAATACATACGGGGAATTGGGATTCCTGAGTCTGTTTTGTTCTGTAGATAACTGACGTCGAGAGGAACATCCATCAACTGTAAGATGATTTGCCATACCCTGAGATAGTAAATCCCAATAGCCAGTAGTGGTTTATATGTATTCAAGGAATAATCTATTTATTCAGTTACTTAGCTTATTGTGAGGTAATAGAATTATTTTATCATGGAAGAAAAAAGCTCTGATCGAGCGGTTTAATTGACAGAATCGGTAAACCAAAAGATCATATCAGTAAGAAGTTAATTGAATAATTTAAAGATGTAAGTTCTTAGTGGCAAATCAAACTAGACATTTAATACAATCAAATAAGTACACAGGTTTCTGGGAGTTTGTGTTAGAAATCTATGCCGTTTTAAACGGTGTTGCAATTACAGTTAGCGGTCAGTTGATCTTACCAGTGTAACTAAGCAGCTATCACATTTTCTTCCGCAAGCACCTGACAACTTTTCCACTTGAATCAGAAATAGATGGCAAATGACTTTAGATGTGCCATCTTCCGACAAAGAGTCACAGAGAACATTCCCCTCACCCGGCTTTCGAACATACGACCTTGAGATTAGCATTTGAGAGTTCTGTGCTAACCAGACGAACCAAATCGAAAGAATGGAATGTAGAATGGAAACGATGCCCGGGATAATGCTAAATACAGACAGGCAACATATAATAAAACAAGAAACCCAAAACCGTAGTATGCAACTGACAATGTGGTGCTTCAACGAACAGTCCTTAAACGGACTTTTATTAAGAAACGTTTAACTTAAACGACATTAACCACGATATTAAAAAGCATCTGGGGCTGATAAATAAAGTCCCATATCCTTTTCATAACATGCATTCAAACGGTGATATGATTATATATATCTCAGACATATACATCTAACTTGGAAATTCAAAGCGACTTAAGCAGTAATTCGATGTTGGATTTCAATTATATTCGGCTCCAAAGAGTATCGTTTATATACCACAGTCGCGACTGTAGACCTTGCAGTTAATTTGTAACCAATATTGGAAGTTACTTTTTTAAATTGTGTGTATATCAAGCGAATTATGTGGCATTAGAAATAAAGTATTCGTTTCAGACAAATCAACAATAAAGTAGTTTGCACAAAAGCGAGGTATGCATTTGATGTGCGTTTATTTACTATAGCGTAAATATGCTTTGCGGACCTGCAAGATTCACAATAAACCGCTGGATACGAAATGTTCAACGAAATACCTAACAATAATTATACTGCACAGTATGGACAGTTTGGCAAACAAGTTAATACAGAAATTGAAGAACACAACATACCTATCATCGTTGTCACTGCAAGACCGACCGTCACCCATAATGTAATATTCCTACTGGAATCTGATGCCATTCTTAATTCCTGTTTGCTGTAATTCCATTATCTGAAAGCAGAGAGACGAAATTCATCAATTCAATTGTTTGTAGTTGGAACTAATCAGTTACAATGTAACAATATATGTCTATGATGGGGAACAAAGTTAACATAACTAGTGATTATAATCACATTTTTTTCTAATAACTCGTCTTAACATCGAGAGGGAACATTAAAGTGACAAAGAATGAAATTTGTTTATTCATCAAATCAAATACAATGTTCGACAAACCAAGGCAATAATGGGTTTCAAACTGATACTTTTGATTAAATTGGATTGAATGAGAATAAAGAGAAGCCATGGCAATGAATATAGATTTCGAGAAGGAAATACCACACAGAAAGCACGTAGTCACATCAAAATACACCAAGAGACATGCATTTTGTGCCGCCATTTTATTTTTTTGAAAGCTCAAAAATAACAATTCAATAAAAAGATTACTTGTTGTTTATATTTGTTTACAAACGTCGTTATTGATATAAATGAAAAGAGTAAATACTTATAGTTAGGCGTCAAAGGATTCTTAAATTAAATGTGCGTCAATTTTACAAAACTATTTATTAGTGTTTTCGTTTCTGTAGTGAAGTTATCGTTAAAATGAAAGCTATGTCGCTTTAAAATATGTACATGTTTCATCATGTTTATAGTCCAAGTGAAACATAAGTGCACAGCTGTTTTGTCCGTTTACATCATGTTGCATCACTTCATCGGTGGGGCACAGTAGTGCGTATATATACGCTCGTGTCGTGCGTGTAAACAAAGTGTTGCAACACGTTATCGGTGGGGAACAGTAGCGTGTATGTATACGCTCGTGTCGTGCGTGTAAACAAAGTGTTGCATCACTTCATCGGTGGGGAACAGTAGCGTGTATGTATACGCTCGTGTCGTGCGTGTAAACAAAGTGTTGCAACACGTTATCGGTGGGGAACAGTAGTGCGTATATATACGCTCGTGTCGTGCGTGTAAACAAAGCGTTGCAACACGTTATCGGTGGGGAACAGTAGTGCGTATATATACGCTCGTGTCGTGCGTGTAAACAAAGTGTTGCAACACGTTATCGGTGGGGAACAGTAGTGCGTATATATACGCTCGTGTCGTGCGTGTAAACAAAGTGTTGCAACACGTTATCGGTGGGGAACAGTAGCGTGTATGTATACGCTCGTGCCGTGCGTGTAAACAAAGTGTTGCAACATATTATCGGTGGGGAACAGTAGTGCGTATGTATACGCTCGTGTCGTGCGTGTAAACAAAGTGTTGCAACATATTATCGGTGGGGAACAGTAGTGCGTATGTATACGCTCGTGTCGTGCGTGTGAGCAAAGAGTTGCATCACGTTATCGGTGGGGAACAGTAGTGCGTATATATACGCTCGTGTCGTGCGTGTGAGCAAAGAGTTGCAACACGTTATCGGTGGGGAACAGTAGTGCGTAAATATACGCTCGTGTCGTGCGTGTAAACAAAGCGTTGCAACACGTTATCGGTGGGGAACAGTAGCGTGTATATTTACGCTCGTGTCGTGCGTGTAAACAAAGTGTTGCAACACGTTATCGGTGGGGAACAGTAGTGCGTATATATACGCTCGTGTCGTGCGTGTAAACAAAGAGTTGCATCACGTTATCGGTGGGGAATAGTAGTGCGTATATATACGCTCGTATCGTGCGTGTAAACAAAGCGGTGCATCTAGTCTATAATCGATGAACCTATTATACAGAAACAATGTCTGACCACATAAATATTCTGTATAACATGGCGGCTTACCGGGATTCGAGAGCAAAATAAAACTTCACTCATTCCCACAGGACCAGAAATGATAACAGCAAAGAATTAGAAATTGGAGAGATTTCCTTACAGTCGCCGTATGACTGATGTTTCGATGGTTAACATTGTCTAGGGTCTGTGGAAACATAATATACTCCAAATATCTATGATCAGCAGATTCTGTTGGCGAGATGTTGAGCTATGTAGGGAATTTGTTCGGGCGTTTTATTCTTATTAATCGTTGCCTCGTACAGACACAATTTAGTTTATCGTTTTGCACCGTGAAACTCATACAATGCTGACGGTCGTAGATTAAATAAGTAAAACACGTTGTAATATGCTTTTTTACATTACTTACGTTTTAGAGTTACATCATGGTTCAGAATATTTCAAATATAATAGATGTAATTCTACAAAGTATCTACATATATGTCAAGTTATTATCTTTACACAAGTGCCAACAAGTCAAATCGAAAACCACGTTCCTAAGTTACCAAATAAAAGGAGACATTTGAAAATCCAAATAAGGGTCGTAAATACAATTTCTTTTTCGAAACCTCTGCATTATTCTGAATACTCCCATATTTAAGTATACCGTATAATTTAGTTCTTCACGTACTAATGGTGTCTAAATAAATTTAAGAATATTCAATATATCAATGCAAAAAAAATAGTTATTTCTTATCGTGTCGACCGGTTAACTGAACATTGTTTCTCCTTTTTCTGTGTACACTCGCTCTATACCGATGTTCCTGATTGTATCAGACAGGTGCACATACATCGGTGACGTATCATCACGTGATATAAATTCAAATACGACTATCTGTCATTGAAGTTGAGTTTTGACGTCATCATTACTTGTGTTCGGATGAATATGTTACTCGCACTCGAAAAGTTACAGAAACACATCGGCAATTTTTGTTAACAAGCTTTGACATCTTTCATATTTTTTATTTCGAAAAGGTGCAAGAAATTATTGAAACCATCAGACAATGGATGCAAACTTGTTTCTTATACATTCAAGTACAAGTTACAATTCTTGCGGTTTACATGGATAAAAAAATACCCTTGTTATGCCTTCAATATGAAAATGTCGGATTTTTCAGAAAGTCACTAATTATTTTACCGGTTTCATAAACATTTATACCGCAGTGGATGAGATTTGTGGCCTGAATTGGGTAGAAGATGATGTTTATTATTCATTCAATGCAAGACTTATATTAGATCTAGAGTCTTATACTTTTGACAGTGATTTAGAATACTAATGTATCTTGAGGAACATTTCTTGAAAAATGCTCATTTTTGCCATGTTTTTATTGGTTTTCGCCATTTAAGGACAAAATACGACTAGCCCATAACTTAGTGGCCTTGACCCATCAGAAAAATGTGCTGCCTTATTAAGTTATGGCAACTCAATTCATTCTCAAGGGTGTCTCTCGACCTACAGGAAATAATGAATGAATCTCACGCATGTCTACAGTATAATGACTTGTAAAAGGCAGCATGACCCTGTGTAGCTTTATCGTATACTGATCACATAAATAGTGCATATTGTTGTGTGACGCAGTATTTAATGTGTTAATATGTACTTGCATTTTTCACCAAAAAAATTATCATGAAATTTCGTGTGGTTTTTTTTTGCGCTATTTGCATATCAGTGTTGTGTAAACCAATCAAATCTTACGTTAACCTCTAAACCAACTTCTCTTTAACCGAACAACGTTTGTAATTTTGACGCGGATTGGTTAACATTTCGATAAGGGAAACGTTACCTTACCGATATCCACTGAACTTCGGTGAATTTCCCGAAATCCATGTTGGATCTGAAGTCACCAGCAATCGTAACATCTCGCCAATTGTTTATGTTGCACAACACATATTGACCTTTTTCAAGATAGTTCTTGTTATTCTTATCTTGCACTGGTAGCAATGGCATCAAGCCACGCGTAAAGGATTCTGTTTTATTAAGCAATATGTCACAACACAATTTACAATTAATCGCATTGAAAGTTTTTTAATAAATTATTTTGTACTTAAACGGTGCTATATAGCCACAAGAACTGTACAACTTTATAACATAAATTGTCAATGTCTGTTAAATTTTACGGTAATGAAATATATCCCGGAAATAAGCAATTTTAATCATGTTCTTTGTCATTCCATGTTTGTATTATGAACATCTATACAATTAAGTAATGTCTATGTCTGTAGCCAACGCTTGGTCGTTATTGAAACAATCAACAGTAAAGGAACTTTCAATCGAGCTATCATCTGATTGGATTATTCGGCATAACGAAATTCGGCTTGTGTGGTTTGGTGTTGTTTTTTTAAATCCGAGTGGGAGTAACGATCTAGAATTAAAAGGCACCAGCATTAGTTTACATTTACATTTTGAGAGATTTATTCCATGCTATGGTGTCAAAGGTTTTGTTATTTGCAGTTCATTGTTTTTTGTATGACACTAAGCAATAACATTCTATGGTATGTTCAACTCCGTCAGACTTTTTAGACTGGAAACTTAATCTGCCAAATGCGACAAGAAGTAAACTACCGTATATATCTTCTTAAAAACAATGCGGTTATGATCATAGTTTTATGCGATTCAATTGTTTAATCAATATATTCCACCTGCATATAAACAGAATTGACTGCATTGTTAAATTTCCATATATTCATTATTACCCTGACAGTACGTTTTTCACCGGGTGATGGTATACTATCACATGGTTAAAAACAGACAATTCTTGTTTCCCGAGTTCATGATGGTAGACGCTTATTGAAATGCGTTGTAAATCAGTAATTTCCGGGGTTTGCAATTATTTCAAACGACAAAATGACGACAACTGTAAACAAACAGTGTTTTCATTTACATTTGTTCGATATAATAAAAATAGATAACAGATGGCTTCCCAGTGTGACAGTACATATTGTCAACATTCGAGAAAATACTCGGCTTCGCCTCGGGTAATAGTATTCCCCATGTTGACAATATGTACTGTTACACAGGAAGCCATCTGCTCTGTATATAGTGTTGCCAAGTTGGATAACCAGCATGGCAGTATTGTTATTTTGTTCATCTGCTCAAGATTGGCCAGCTGTACGAGAGGCTATGTGTTCCAAGGCGCACAGTGACGGTCGCCGTTGTAGGACGACAATCCCACACACTTGTTCATCAAATGCCATTGAATGCCTTACTCGAATACAAAACCATTCACAAGTTGTTATTACCCAACATAAGTAAATACAGTCTATCAAATTATACAGAAACAAGAGGGATACGATTATATAAAACTAATTATGGTGTCCATTCAGATGTGTCAAACATACATGTATATACTTATTTATATAAATGTTATATAGAAACTCGAACAGCGTACACTTCAAGACTTCAACCATTGGAGTGTACGTATGTCTAAATAAGTATACAAACATTAATTATATCTTTATATACAGTAAAGCCTCAATAAAAAGACCTCCTTTAAAACTGGTTTTATTATTGAGGTGGTCGTAATATTGAGGTTGAATAAAGAGCAAAACAATGAAAATGGACTTAAAAATTGTGGTTTTCATTTTTAGGTGGACTTCTTATTGAAGTGATGTATAGGTGAGGTTTTATTTTATTCCTAAACAACAAGACGAAACTCGCAACAAATAACCTACTAATAAATTACAAGACAACATTATGCCTCTGGAATAATTATATTTTTTTACGCATACTTTGCACCACTGCGTTTGTAATTATCGAATCAGACAATTCCCATTTCAGTAGAATGTGCTTTTCGTAGGAGATTGTACCACGAATTTGTTCAATTTATGGCGTACCTTTTTATCGCAAGATACACATTTTTCAACAAAAAGATTTTATTTAATTTGGAACGAATTATTTCCTATAGCTTTGAATTACACTCAGAAACATCCATAATACTAATAGCGTTGTATGAATATTTCTCTTAATTTAAGAAACTCAAAACAACAGCAGGAAAATTGATCATTTGAATAGTGCAACACATCCGGGGCAAATTGGTTTATTTCTTGATTTGATTGAAATACGCATACGTCTCAATGCATCATAAATTTACAGAAACGTGAGACAGATTACATGGAAGGGGGGATTTGTACTTCTATTTCTGGAGGAGTAAGGTGAATTGAAAGAATTTAAAGTGTGACCATGTTTGAAAACCAGATGAGAATAATATTGTTTGCCTTAACAACTGCGTCTGAAAGTCGATCTAAAGTATATTTCTCGATTTATCTAGTGAGTAGGATTGTTAGCCAACCCCTCGGGAATTTGGCCGGAGTTGGAATTAAGAAGACTTTCTTGGTTCTATGTACCATTCATGAACATTTATATTGTTTTAATCGGATAAATCGATGTTGAGCTTGTTTATTTACATAAATGTGTGATTTCACGACTGATACGATAAGTACTGATGAACTATAATGAAACAGACTATACTGTCTATGACTAATTGTACTACGCAGTTATTTTTAACCAATCTCCTACACAGTGACCTCCCCTTACTGGTATCGGAGTTACTGTAGTGTAGCGATATCGAGTGACCGACAATCGTAACATTTCGGCAATGTTTGTGTTGCACAACAGATCTTAACCTTCAGATTGCAAAGAATTTGCTCGCTTCAGATGGCGCCGACCACCTTTTAAAAGATATTTATTGTTCATTCATCATTTGCCAATACATTTTTTTTTATAACAAGTGTCGGCAAATTTTGAACGGAAAGTAAACTATCATGATTATGTTTTGTGTTGAATGGCATTTTTTTTCAAATGTTGAATTGTATTTTTACAAATCAGTAAATTCGGATACTCGTTCTCTCATCATACTAAGGTGGGGAAAAAACTTCAATTTATACAATATGAATAAAACAAGCTACTAATTAATACATTCCATCTGATACATCTTTTAGTTGAAAAAAAGAGAATAGCAAGACAGCGAGGACAAATGTTTTGAACTGTCAATTTTTATTTTCATGCCGAATAAAAAGGTGGCCACTTCTGTATTAACCGGTCGTTGTGTTAAGATGCTGTTTTCAGTAATTCCATTGGGTGATCGCTTTATACAAGTTGATTTGTACTGTCCGATAAATTCTAAAAAATAACATGGATACACACTGAAATATGATTTAACCAATGGTGTAATTAAACCAACTGCAAAAATACTTGAATTTGCTGGCAGGAGCAATGAAAAAAATGAACTTTTGCCATTTATAATTAAAAGATAAAAGGTGACCAGTAAAATGTAAACTCAGGCTTTGGCCATTAAAGCGAACATACCGTCGTATTTTATGAAAATGATAAATAAAAAGGGCATTGGAAACGTGCTATGTGGAAACATTATCCATGAATGAATTATTTTGAATCCAAAAACGTGTTCAACATTTGTACAAAAAATGTCCCCGCATATTAACACAACGACGATCAATTTTGTCCTGGATATAAACACAATCATAATAGTTCGTGCCTATGTAAACAAGGATTCGACAATGTTTAATTACAATATTTAACGATCTGTACATTTTTTTAGATAAGTTCTTCAGAATGTTTGTTCTTAAATTGTTATAAATCAAATGAATTGTAAAAATATTGATTTTGTTTAAATGTCAGTTTGTTCACTTTTAATATCGTCTGCTTCAGCAGAACTAAAATATGTTTACACTTCTTGGCGAATCACCGATAAGCCTCTGTTATAATTTGACTTAAAATCTAGTGTAGATTTGTAAGTTGATTAGACCCTCCTTCAAACAAACACTACCAATGCAGTTTATGTTGTCCTTTAGTACATCCCTGACACATTGCACCTATGCAGTTTCAGCTAGCATATTGAATGTCTTCAAATGTCATCAAAAGACTTATGTGTCCCTTAATTGTATTTGCATCGAAGGAACGTGCTGTCTGAATGTGACAAATGCATGTGTTTAAGATTTTCTGAAGCATGGCCCGTATACTTCTTGTCATTTGATTGAACAACAATATTTCATTTATGTACGACGGGCGGTCTACCTAACAGCGTGTTTTGGGTTACCACCTGGTACAAACCTATTCTTTATTAACTGACAGCTTCCTCCCTTGAATTGAAATAGAGGAGTAATGACAGATAATTATATAATATCCGGTCTAATTGTCATGAAGAACACACACATCACCCGGGGTTCGAACATTGATAGCCACATAATGAGCGGTTATCAGGAACCTTCACATACCGGTATCAATATGATACATGCTGCCTTCACAACAATCAGCCCGACTATTCCTTACTTTCCCATTCCCAGAGATGTTTGCCCTTACATCACCTCATTCCATTATGCTTCGAATGGTGATGGTTCCTTGGGATCTGTGAGGGGATGCATTGTCTTGTGTATGTGGCGTTCCCTATAACAACTTCATCTTTCTTGAAACGTATCCGTTAAACATCGGTAAAATATCTAATAGATACATAATATAAGCATATACTTCATAAACAAGACATAATGCATCTCCAACAATCTTTTCAACTATGTAATAAATCTAGAAATATTCCTCAAGAGTGTCTACAAACATACAGCCAACAATGAACTACTCTCACGCCCATCTGCTGATTAAAATATAGACGGTTTCATATTTGTATGTGCGCCTTCTTGAATCATGACACACCGGACTCAAATATACCATAATTGTATTGATTGTATTTCGCTGCATTAATATTTAAGAGAAAGTTTAACAAGGATATTGAAATTGTATTTCCCCAAAATACTCATAATTCAAGTAAAGTTCTTTCGTGAAGTTTGTTTGAAGCTATATCACTGAAGTACGCGAAAGTCACAATCCCTGAATGAGACCTTTGAATTCCAGTTAATAACTTAGGAAACAGTTACATAAAGGGATTACTACAGTGCTGTTTTATTAACCGCGAACGTATAATACTCGTACACTGCCTGGTCCATTACATTTCAAAATAGGTGTATTAATGTTCGTGTATTTTACTTGTCCGTAAGCTTTACGGACAAAAAGCCGCGATTCTGCTGTTAAAGATAAATAATTCAAACAGCAGTTATAACTTTACGCACGGGAGCATTTCCTTACCTAAATTGACAAGAATCGGTCCTGAAAGTCCATACACAAGCCCTGCGTTCAGTTACGGATCACAGTTACTCACGTTACGAAACTGTTTTGTATTCCTGACCCATCGTATCATATTCACTGCAAACGAGGAACCAAATTGCAAACTTTACGATACGTTAGCCGCAAGTATTTTTACTGAACGTAGGGTTATTCGCGGTCATACTAACAACACCGTTTAAGTCGTGAACTGTTTCGCAATCGAAAATAAATAAATAAGGTTTAACTTAACTATACATACTATAATTACTCCATTCGGTTGCGATAACAAGTCTGTAAAAACAATATTTGCAATGTAAAGCTCACGATTTAAATCGGATATTGGCAATAAGTTTCTCATTGGCCGAGTGTCCTGCTGGTAAACACATGTTGATACCATGGAACCCAATACAAATTATACATATGTCTGAATATGGTTTATTTCTAAATGCGTTTTAAACGAAACGCGGAAAGTGTACTCGCCGATGATGTTCATACGGACGAGTAGTAATATCACGAACTACTTGGCTTCCTTTATCACGGCATGATTATCGAGATTTGTATACATGATTTCAATTGATGAATGAATGAATTAAGACATTGCAACTGAACTGGGTAATAACAAGCAACGGTCTACAATGAAGAGACTACAACAATGACTTACATGATTATTGTATATGATTTTATCCGTCTTTTCGATGGTATGGGATTTGTGGCTTGTTTCAATCGTAATTCATTGCTAATGCGTGATATTCAGCTATTGTTCCAATGGCATGGTTCTCGCCTGTTGTTCCAATTGGCCATACACCTTAATTGTTTATTAAGTAAAGAACTTTACAAGCAAAGAACTACACTCAAAAAATACATTTATTTCATCATGCAATATATTCAGGCAATAAAGTTTAATCAAATACATAATTATAATTAACTTCTATCCGGATGCATTGATTGCAATTTATAGAAAGGCTTCAGTCGTTTATTATAAATTATGTTCTCCTATAATGAAGTAAGCCATTAATTACTTGATTCTTAATTCCATAAATGCTGCCAAATAATTAACACAGCAATTTAAGGCAACATTCTTGATTACTTATTAATATGTATTTGCTGTTTGTACCTGTATTGTCGATTTATAGTTTTCATTCAATGCGAACTTGTTTAAATTAGTTTTCATTCACAAAAACACCACCTGCAAGTTACTTAATTGTTTAATTACAGGTTATTAATTTACACCAACAGATCTAAGAAAAGTAGATGTCAATAACCATGTTTGTACATATAGCTACTAGACGCGAATGTCAATAAACTTTAAGTTGATTGAAATTTATAAAAAATAATTGTACCATAGCATATTAATGCATTACAATACCAACAGTTCAGCTGATAAGTTGTATAATAATGCTTCGAAACAAAGTATTATTACATATTTATAATAGTCAATTAGGGGCCTAAATGAAACCTCTGCCAGTTCAGGCACCTGAATAAAAATTAAGTTTATTTTACGTGAACAAATGCCATAACCCCGATGGAAAATGCATTGCTCTACACTCTTTAGACCGGGCGTTAGCCCCATGTCTTTAGTAACCGTAATTTTGGAATCAACCGTATCAGAGTTAGACACATTTGATAGTTTCACAATCCCCACAGCCAGTGCGAATACACATCCTAGTCTATATTTAGACAGGCGAGTCGACATGTGTTCAGAGCCATTCAGCGAGTCGTTGTAAGACAGTAAACATGTGTAAATAAACTTTATGCGAGTGTGCACTGAATAAGCTTTCACTGTCATAGAAATGCCGCCGAGACTATGGAAATTGCTAGAAAAACTAAATAAATCGAAAGTAAGTGACTATCGTTTCGTCGGCATGCCAAAATTATTCTGATGCCTGTAAATGTGTAGTGATTTAAGGTCATTTAAACAACTGTACACCTGGCTGTGGGGATTGTGAAACTATCAAATGTGTCTAACTCTGATACGACTGTTTCCAAAATCTGTGTATATTTTGAAATGCGTCATATCGTTACTTGGCATCTTGTTAATCAGATTCGACACGCTATTTTTAAAACGTATCAGTACAAACCTCGATGAATGAACGAAACACTGCCTTCTGTAAGTGCTACACTTTTAATGACATGAACTAAAACCGATTGGCTAGATAGTCAAAATTTCCTTCGGCGCGAAAGGCTATACACTGAGTACACATTTTATTGGTTTAACACTGGAAAATACCCATCTATTATAAACTAAGTAGTCACATGATCGGGTCGACCAATGGCATTTAGTATCAGGAACGAACGGTGATTTCGTAAGGTCAAATATCAAAATATACTGGGTAATACAGCAGCGGGTGAATGTAACGGTAGAGAAATCAAAGCGCTGTGTGGAGCGTATAGTCATACATGCACGCTTTGAAAGTAAACTTGCTTGTAAGTGAACCAGTCCCTCTTTCCATCCCCGAACGAGACAGTGCAATGCTTCTACACTCTCTGCATGAGAAGTCTTTACGGGTCACAAGAAACTTCGACTGCCCCAGTTTTTCTGCGCTTTCAGCACTTTGATTTAAAATGCGCCGAGCCTTTGATTTTCATCCATGAAATCAATGTAATCTATAACTCGTAAACTAAAGGACCTATCAGTACTTGAACACAGCATAAGTCATACTTCTCTCTTTTCTTTTCAATAATATTACAGTTATACATGGCAGTCACTTGACCTAACCAGTAATATTGGGGTACAAAAATAGAGAGAATAAGTTGCTACAGGGAACGCCACATACATAAAACAGTGCCTCCTCACACAGACCTCCGGGAAAACAACAATCCATAAAACATAAGACACACGAGTAGATTAAAGGTAACATGCGTTAAGGAACAGAGGCGCAAGTAATAGCCTGACAGACCATAAGGAATAACTAGGATAAATCAAAGTGGACAGTGAAGGAGGGGATTAATGGATGGAAAAGATACAAGTGATACAAACCATACTAAATTGTTCTTCCACGTAAAGTTAGTAGAGTGCAAACGAAACTGTCAGTTACTTGCAATAATATTATTATGGTTTGCGTTATAAAGGTAATAGACAAAAACAAATCAAACTGGAAAATAAAATATTTGGATTATGACAATATTTGTGCTGCAACGGGTATAGTGAAAAGAAACATTTAAACAAACCCTGTTATTAACATAACGGACATTTCTTTCATCGAGTCATAAAGTCAATGCTCCACTCTACCAGAAATAATAACATGACAAAAATGAGACTTCGTCACAGTCGCCAAATGGCTGATGGTTAACACGTTCTGAGGTTTTTGCTCTCTAGAAATTATGTCATTCAATATATGAGATCATCGGATTCTGTTGTGGAGGGCATGTATCATTGCGAGGATTTTGTATCGTTAATAAGCTGTGCGCTCTTTACGTATTCTCTACGTATTCATCTGTTCATTTGAAAGAAAATGTACGCTTCAAGCTAGCATTATTCTCAGATTTTACTTATATGTTTATTCGACACAAGCAGCATTATGCATGTAACATCTATTAAATTGAAGCGACAATCCACGTGAAATGTCAACGGTAACCGATGAAATTACCAATCGTAAAAGGTAGCAGGAAAACAACATTCGACTGTATTGACAATGCAAGGTTAATAGAACTTTAGTTAATGAAAGTGTGGAAAGCAAATTAGACGCCGACGCATACCCCGCAGTGTTTATATAATGTAACGCCTGTGTACCGTACTATAAAAAACAGCCGAGAAAATTGCTCTTGCAAGGTTTAGAACGCTTTTAATGAGAAAACCGATTTTAGTGACACATCATGTGAGAATCATAAAACTTCACTCCAAACACACCTCGAAATTAATAACATATGTCAGTGTTTGATTGGTCAAAAACAACTCATTAAAGAGACCAGCTCATAACTGAGTCTAACTGTGTTTCAAAATTAATGGCGAGATTATCTTTGAAATTTCACTGTACTTGTTTCCCCGTATAAACGTTCATTCATAATAGAAACAACCACAACCTAGAATATATAATAAAGCCTCAATCATAAAACCACCTTTTGTACGCTTAAAAACTGGTCTTTTTATTGAGGTGCTTTTAATATGCCTATTGAATAGAGAACAAAACAGACAAACTGATTTGAAAATTGTGTTCTTAGTATTGAGATGGTCTTTTTACTGAGGTGGTCTTTAGCTGAGGTTTTACTGTAATGGTTTATTTATTAGAGGTTACGCGTAACTGTAGTTTCTGTTGGCGTGACATTTCTTTAACACTGGATAAATGAGTGAAACCACCAAGTATTAATCACATTGCGTTCATCTTCTTAAGGCAATCAACACATCGATGGCCTCTTTGGAAATAATACTGCCATGCCAATTTAGACATTTTAATAAAAAACACAGCAAGTTAGAGATGCAGTCAGTTATTGTAAAAACAATTTTAATAAATGAACACAAGCACGCGATAGCACATTTACTGTACTTTGGTGAAGTGGTTTTGTATTTAAGGAGTCAATTTCATTGCTAAAAATAAGATACGCCTCATTGGTTTGAAGTGTTACAATGCCAAGCACAAGGTATTTAGCTTACTCATTGACTAACTCTGAATAAATATCGATATTATTAACGATTCAACTATAATCAGTCTCACATTCAACCATTGAAAGCCTAAATATACCATATTATCCCCCCTCATTCACTGTCCACTTTGATTCTCCTAGTTATTCCTTATGGTCTGCCAGGTCGTGCCTTAAGCCTCTGTTCCTTAACATAGGTACCCTTTAACTTCCTTAAGTGCCTTGTGTTTTGTGGATTGTTGTTTTCCCGGAGGTCTGCGTGGGGAGGTACTGTCATATGTATGTGGCGTTCCCTGTAGCTACGTATTCTCTCTCTTTTAGTCCCACAGTTTCTTATTCCCCCCCCCCCCCTCCGTTTTGGTGTTTGTGCCTTCTCCGGTTTTAATTTTGTTTTCTTAGTATTAGGATCTCCTTCAGGAGACCTGGACTTCTGAATTGGGTCTCTTTATATGTGCTGATGTTTCTTACCTTTATCAGTTTACGGCACGCTATGCACTGTAAATCAGGCTTTTGATACAACAATAGACCGAGGCAGGCTTACCACGATTATCTACTAGACAGGTTTTTACATATATTTTAGGACGTAGGAAAAGGGATATCAGATTCTAGACAGTATCTCAAATGCAGATTTATATTGAATAAGAAGTCGGCCAACTTGACAAATGATGGAAAGTTCGATTGTTATTGCACTTTCCAAGAACGGTAGGCGTAGAAGTACTCCCTCGATTCTGTTCAACTATTTAACGACACAGACCTAGACATCAAATGATTCGACCCTCACCAAACCACACGATAAATGCCAGGAAGGTGTCAATAACATTGTGAATAATACGTAATAATAATGTTGACTTATAAAGTGGGGCACCAAGTGTCAGTTATTGATATAGAAGCATCTCGAAGCTCAATAGGATATTTGAAATACTCGTGTATTTGGAAACAATTCTAGAGCTCTGTAGTGTACTTGATACATTAAGTTAAGCAACTCCATTAATCAATACATCAGAAATAGATAGTCGCCCGACGTATTTAAACGTTGGACGACCGACCTTGTTCATAACTCATCTGAACTGCAATCGTCTACAATATTTGTAAGGGATATGTAAGAGCCAGTAAGTCCGTACATTATCGGTAAAATATGAATGTGAATACTATAGACTATTTTTAAAATAAGATATAAAGCATCTCCCTCTATTATGCAACTAAGTGATCAATCGAAAACATTCCCCATGATGTCTGCGATTCAAAGTAAATTATGAACGAATTTCTCAACCATTTTCTAAAGAGAGAAATGTAGAAAATGTAATATTGCTTGCACTTTATTGCATCATTATAATACTGAACTCATGCAAAGTATAGGTCAATGTTTGACCACGTGGTGTATACAAATATATTTCGAACTCATTACATTAAATTAAACGCTCTCGGTGACTATTGCAAGGATTACTAACAAGAATGCCTGCCGAGTTCAAGGACCGTCGTGTCGTGTGAAACGCTGTAGAGTTTCACCGTAGACGGGCATCGAACCCTCGACAATCAGGAGTCAGGCTAATCTGTTTCTACGGAATACATTATTAACAATTCTGTCCATTGGATTCAAAGACGATTGTTTATATTTTCTGTGTTTGAATTTCATTGCAATTCCAGAGTTAATTTGTTTAATTTATTGTAACGAGATAAACTATCTCACTGTATGAAATGTCACGTTGCACGGTGGCGGAATGCATGAGCGAGATTTACACTTTCATTACATTAAATTCTTTCCGGTGAATGAAATCAATTAATATGTTGAGATGCGTTCATCACCAAAGGGCAAATTTAGAGAATTGAAACACTTGTTTATATTTCCCAGAAGACGGAAGGTTATTATTAAAGCCCAAGAAAAGTAAAGCGGTGTCTTCGGAAAGTATCTAGTCAATTGGTTTTCTGACATGTGTGCAAGTATTTAGATTAAGACTATATGGAGATGCTATATTTCTTAATAACAAAACGAATATGAAAACAATTAACAAAAGTACTTAAAACATTCTGAAATGCATATTTGACAACTCATTTACGTACACATGTGTTTCATTATATGTTATATTATAATATAAACGGAACAGAAACTGTGCACTTTTCTCGGTATGATAACTTTAGCTGCATCGGTTGCATACGCTTTTGACATGGATCATGTAAGTACGCCTGTCACTGTGTGAAAACATCGCTATAAACCAATAGTGGGTTAATTACTGCGTAGCATCCCTTTATGTAATTTTGTATGATTTTACACAAATGTGAAATCAGTCAAACTTCAATTCTTTCTAACATATCCTAAGAGTAAGAATTCCTCGCTGCAAATTGAATAATTTGAAACATCTCAATACCAAGAGTCTCAGGACGTCAACATATTGGCGCCTTAATGTTTTACTGCTGTGTCATGGGCATTAAACTGATACACGAACACAGAAAGCGTTTCAGCAAACGTTTCCAAACAGCTGTATAGCGAGGCAGAGTGGTATCGGCAGGGACACTGTTCTCAGGCGTCTGCGTCTTTGTGTTCGACCTATAAGATCGAGATGCCCTTGTGTGGGCCTTACCAGCACAGTATCCAAATGCCATGTACGTTCGAATTTTATTTTCCGATGAATCGAGCTTTAACCTGAGTCATCAAACAGGAGAGTTATGGTACACAGGAGGGGACGGGAGCGTTAACGTCTGCAATGTTGAGAGGAACAGGTTTGGGGAAGGTAGGTGTTGTGGTTAGAGGCGGGATCTAGGAACACAATACAGTAGAGTTGATTCTTGTTTTGGCCACCTGTTTGCACAGGGGTACGTGAACAAGCTGCTACTACCAGTAACATGTATTCGACACCAATGTGCTGCCATATTAATACATGGCAATGCACGTCGGCACACTGCAAGGCTAGTGCAGCGACAACTTAATGTAATGGTGATAATGGCTGTTATCTCAACCCAACCTAATAAGACTAATTGGCTTGATATAATGTTCAAGTTCATTCCCAACCTCTTTCTGTCTATAACCAACGTGTTCACTTAACCTGTCCTGTATTGGATGCCCTGTCCTTCTTTACCTCCTCTTATATTGTTTTCGATCATCAGTCGAACAATTCCTTATCGACCCATAGATGTTTGTCCTTACACTTCGTGTTTTGTAAGCGAATGTTTGTTTCATGTTTACCATTGAACCTCCTCCATGTCTATTGTTTTGTAGACTGTTGTTTTCCCGGAGGGTCGTGTAGGGAGACATTGTCTTGGGAATGTGACTTTCTCTGTTCCAACATGATCCTCTCTTCTAAATATAACAATTTATATCAAGAATATTTAGACATCAGCGAATGATACAGTTAAACATGTACCAGATAATTGTCCTCTTTATGCTAATAGCCAGACTTATATCAGGAGTCAGTCAAACAAATTTGTCACAAGAGCTTCCATTGTATTGTCTATGTATGTACATTTTACACAGTTTGTAAGCAGACACAAGTGATTGTTTAAGGTGCAACAACCTGCCAAATTGCATGACAACCGATTGTATGTTTCTTCTTTGGCAATACAATATTCCTTACGAATGTATAAATAAGTGAGGATGAATCTTTGTTTTATATTTTGCATTGCACCAACCCGTACATTGCAAGGCAAATGCTTTCAGTATAAAGGCTTTAAATTTCTCTTGTGTCCCTTTAACCTTTGTTTGCATGCATGTATCATTCGTGTCAACTTGTGTTGTTCTTAGTATGTAGCATTTCCTGTTCGACTTCACTTTATTTTTACATTATAAACGATCCAGGACAAGGGTGTAACACAAATAATTTGCCTTCAGAATGCTTACATAACAAACGCTTACATTGCAATAGATTACATAACAAACGCTTACATTGCAATAGGTTACATAACAAACGCTTACATTGCAATAGGTTACATAACAACGCTTACATTGCAAAAGGTTAAATAACACACGCTTACATGGCAAAAGGTTACATAACAAACGCTTACTTTACAAAATGTTACAAACAAATACAAACATTGCAATAGGTTGCATAACAAACGCTTATATAACAAAAGGTTGCATAACAAATGCTAACAATGCAATAGGTTATATAACAAACGTTTACATTGCAATTGGTTAAACAAAAAACGCTTGTTATGCAATATGTTACTCAACAAACGCTAACATTGCAATAGGTTACATTACAAATGACATAATTGTAATATATTACATAAAAAACGCTTACATTGCGTTCGGTTACATAACAAACGCTAACATTGCAATTGGTTACATAACAAATCACTTAAATAACGCATGTTAATGCAACTGACAACGATATCCTGATTTGATAACTTATACGTATTTTGAATTAGAAGCTAATATAAACACAGCTCACGAGTAGATAAATGTATAAGATAAGCGCTTCATTCGGAGACGTTCTTGAATATTTTGTTCAATGTGTCGATCAGAAACAGAACAGTTATACAATATTTCATTATTTGAATTTCATTATAGTATGAGACGACCATTTTTTGGCGTTCGTTCATGTGTAAACGCCGATCAGAACGCACACATTGAAAAAAGCCCGGAAAGGTTTTATGTTAAATGTGTGCGGACTGATCGGCGTTTACACATGCATGAACGCCAAAAAATGGTCGTTTAATCCTTATAATTCCAAATAGTACTTTGAAACGAGCCCCAATAATGTTTACCTCAGATTTAGGACGAAAGTAGTCCAGTCAATGAAATTTGGACGTTCATACTTGTGTAAAAGCCTTTGATTAGCCAATCAGAATGCATAATTAAGTTACGTCATCAATACAATGAAATTTGGACGTTCATGCATGTGTGAACGCCTCCGATTAGCCAATCAGAATGCAGGGATTTGCTGAATTTGGAATTATTCAATGATAAAACCTAAAATTTGCATATAAATGGCATGTGTAATCACATACATTTGTTTTCATAAATGTGGTAATCGCATTACAGGAAGCGTTAACAGATATAATTTGTTATGCAAATGTCAGGACCACAGACTAAATGTCATCATTTTTATGCAAGCAAGTACTTGATAGAAATCAAATGGCTGTTCGCACGGATAGATGTATATTGATATTCCACAGACTTACCGTATAATAAAATGCGTTTATGAAATTTAAATTCAGACTTTCAATAATATGAACTTTGGTTGGTAATACGATTGTGTAATGTTCTGAGACAGTTGCAATCATTCAGATGTTACATTTGGTATATAATGATTAAAATAAATTTAATATCAAAATATTATTAATGTGTCTACATAAGAAGTTTATATTTTGAGAGGTAGTACACTAGTCCTATATATTATGAGGCTCGTTCGGTGTTTTGATCACATCGCAATGATGACTGTAAAAGTACAAAAAACATTTGTTTATCGATGAATAACGTGCATCTAAAAGTGTTGGTGTTCGCTTGTCTCGATACATATGGCGTTCTGTGACACAGAAGGAAATGTTTGCGAATACGCGATGTCTATAAGCAGAGCCAGAGTCTTCAACCTAAGATTAGATTAAATGCTAGCTTAATTACGTAATACTTTATTGTTGTCTTGTGTATTAGCCAGGCCAATGACAAACGTAATGTGCTGACACTAGCAATAGCTTCGATAATGGAGCGAGGGATTCAGAATAGGAGTAGGAATCAACCAGTTAAAATCATCATTCATGTGAGTCAGTTTGTCAGAAGCTATTAATAGTGCAGTAGTTTACCACCGATGTGGGCAAACCTTGAATAACATGTTCATTACATGCTGGTAAATATTTTTGTAAAAAGATATGTTATGCTTATGTCGGGGCACCTCTATGATGTATCTAGGATATAGGATATAATAATTGTTATTTTGTGTATTATAGTCGGAAACAGAGGCATAGAAAGACGAGTACATGTATAAGCCTACAGATAATTCTAAGTCAGCCAACTGAACACGGAATTTGAACCTAAATCTAAGGTAAACAGTATGATGAACATGTTGGGAACAATATTTTCTCCAGCAACATTGTGTATTTATTTGTAAATTCACCACATATTTAAGAAACAAGTTTGGATCTAGGTATTATTAGTTACATTGTTACTGCTTACCAGTGGGTATGTCCTAGTTTCTGATTGATATTTCTATTCATCGTCAGTTTAACGAGAGAATTCCATCCGATGCGCGCTCACCTTACATGTTTATCTTCTATCGCGACCTTGAATTCCTTCTGTTTAGCCTACTGTTCATACGGAATAAATGATTGACGTGGATTAATATTTTTTGTGACAACTGTTTGTTGTGATATTTTGTTAGTGTGTGCAAGTGATCGTAGTTAACCAACCGGTACTGAACCGTTCTTAAGCAAGCAACTGACCAGTTCCCTAAAAGAATCAAAGGTAGAACAAGCATGTGTGTACATGTATTATCTTCAGTCAATTTCCCACGAAAAACGTTCTTGTCACCCTAGCTTTGAACGTACGAGATCCGGTTTGGCAATAGGGTGATTGATTCACCGACTGAGCTACTCGGGCGCACTTAAACGGAAGGTTTTAATGTACTTCAGATTTTCCTTCCACCCTGTACGGTTCTTTCCCTTTATACATTGTTCATGTTATTTTCTTCCAAGTTTCGGCCTGTTGTTGTCAGCTGTCTTGACGTGTTCTGTTATATTTTCCATCCATTACCCCCCTGTTGGTATTCTTTGATTCTCCTAGTTATCTCTTATGGTAGGCCAAGTCTTTCCTTGCGCCCCTGTCTCCTTAACGTATGTACCATTGGGCCTCCTCAAATGCCTTATTTTTATGGAGTGTTGTTTTCCCGGAGGTCTGTGTGGGATGGCACTGTCTAATGTATGTGGCATTCCCTGTAGCAACTTATTCTCTTTCAAAAGTTTTAATCTACTACTCACATTTGGAAAGACAAACAGTAGGCAGACAATTGTTCCTATTTCGTTCTGGTACATACAACGTGCGTAAGAAATATTATGTAGAACAATAAGACATGTGTTCACTTATGAAATAAGCCTGTTGTATGCGTTGGCATTATCAGTTTTCAATCTCAAAGCGCGTGATAAAATTCATTATTTATGAAACCATGATTTTGAATCAATTTTAAAATAGAAATTATTGTCTGCATTAAACGCATTTACTATGGATTTCATTCTGAATGAATGCCTTTTATTCGAAAGAGACTTCATATACGTATATATGATATCGACATTTACCCGGCCTTTGTTACTTATTAACATTAAAGATATCAAATTATATTTTATGTTAAGAGTGTACAATCGTATGGGCTAAATGTGAATCGATATTTATGTTCTGTGATGGTTTTGACAGAAAATCCCAAGTGCCCTTGTTATGTGTTCATACAGTCGACTGGTGTTTAACTCTCACTAAAAGGATTGAAATGTTGGTATCAGAACACAAACGCTCCCCCGTTTTCGTGGTGCAACTTTTGTGTTTGTGTTTTTCACTGTGTTTTGACAGTGTTCAGTTATGTACAGCGGCCCGTTGTCATTACCGGCGTTCTGGTATTAACCAGTTCTTTCGCATGCAGCTGACAACTTCCCTCAATGTGTATGCTAGAGCGTGCACGCACTTGATATTTATGTGTTTGTATTCATAGCTTAATATCCATGTCGTGTTATCTGAGATGTCTAAAGATGTTTAGTTTAGTATTGTTTATTACTTTGCTTTCACTAAAACGGTACCTAACACGGAGAAGAAATCCGAGTACTCTATGACGATATGATTCATGGTTCTATATTTGAAAGACACAGACAAAAATGGAATCTACGATATGCGGATTAAACTAATGTTTGTGCTGCTAATGGTACTATAAAAAACAATACATAACTGAAATCTTCACTCACATCATACAGTCAATGCTCCATATATCAAAACTAATAACATGACAAAATTAAAAATCGAGAAACTTCGTAACAGTCGCCAAATGAGTGATGGTTGGATAGTTAACGACGTATTAGACCTTTACTCTCTGTATTTCCTCATTACATCAGCCAATATATGAGATTAGTAGATTCTGTTGTCGAGGGTGTTGTATCTGTGTGAAGACTGTGTTCTTTATGTATATTCAAATAATTCATCATTTTATTTGAAGACAAATTAACATTTCAAACTTGTGTAATTCTTAAATGTTTTTCAATGCAAAGTAGCATTATACAATTGCATATGTAACATAGACAAAAACAGAGAATGTAGATTAATATTTGAAGCGACATCCCAGTTAAAATATCAATGTCAAGCGTACTATACATGAGTGCAAATTCAAAATGCGCATCGGCATTTAATGGTAACCGATTATATGATAGAGGCGGCAGAAAAATACCAGCATTCGAATTTATTTACGAGGAAAGTAAAAACAATGGTATAAAAGAAAACGTATGGTGCAAATTAGACACCACTCCATGCTCATTATTAAATGAAACAGCTGAGAATTATTTTTTATAAGGAGTTTAACCCTGTAAGTAAGAAATGTTAGTGACACACATTGACCGTACATGTTTCACTGTCATTACTCTCCGTCCTATTTAAACAATCACATCTTATAAAAAAGAGATTGTGTTCATTATTACATCGAGCATGTGTACATAGCAAAAGTAAGAGTCACATAATTTAAAGAATGGATGAGCAAATGAACACATTGAAAAGCCAATCCCCAATGTCGACCACACTTCATTCATCGACTATAAACGGAATTCTGAAAAAAAACACCAATAGCCTCACAAGTCACGTACAGATATTGTTTCGGCGAAGCCGTACTAACAAAGTTTTGCTATTTGCATTTCAGTGTTGTGTAAACCAATCAAAGCTTACGTTAAGTACTAAAAGAACTCCTTTCAGTGCAATTACCGAAATCCATTTACGATCTGGAGTGACCAGCAATCGTAACGTCTCGGAAATATTATATGTTGCACAACAAATCTCAACCTTTAAATTGCACCGACCATCTTTTTACAAGATATTTCTTGTTTGGGTTGTTATAATGTCTAGAACAAGCGTGTTTGACTTGCTCATCAACTAACACAAAACAGTCACCAGTTATATAAGCGTTTTATTTTGGACCCGTCTCATGCTCAGCAATTGAAGAGTCTGACATATTATAAGTTTTATAATTTAAATTTTCCACGATTGTCTTTTTTTTTAAAATCAACCAGACAATTCCTTACCTCCCCATTCCCATTAAAGTTTGCCCTTACACCTGAACACAAACGTTTTCGTAAGTTGATGTTTTCCTGCGATCCTATCTTATGTATGTACCCGGGAACAATTTAATTGTGCATTGTCTCCCCATTCGTTTCGATTTGTGTGTACCTGCACCGTATTACCAAGATTTCGTACCATAAATATCCGTGTGAGGAGGGACTAATTTCTGAATGTGGTCTTACCTGTGTCACTCTTTCTCATTTCTAAAATGGACAAAAAATTCTCTTGCAAACACAACTATGAATGTTGCAATTGTTGAAGCATGAGTATACCACGATCATTTACTAGAATGTCAGCAGTATTTATTTTATTACAAAGTTAATATCAGATTTGAGACATATCCCAAAAGTAGGCGCATTTTGAAGTAGACGTCGGTCAATTTGACGTATGATGGAAACTTCGACTATAATTGTACTTTCTCCGAACGGTAGGCGTAAAACTGTGTACGTATAAGTACTTGCCTCAATTCTGTACAATATTCTGACAGCATTAACATAGATATAAAATGACTGGACCCTAATCAAACCGTAGGATGAATGCCAGGAAAGTGTCTATTAAAACGTGAATGATTGGCTTGGTCATAGTAATATAGACTTAGAAAGTGTGGTACTTGGTGTCTGTTATTTATATCATTGAATCTTAAAGCTCAATAAGAATCATTTATACCGTTACCGTTTCTTACGAGAACATATTATAAGGCAACGTATTAAGAGGAATTAGTGAAATGATTCAGTAAAATGGATGGAACAGTTTGAGTACATGTTTTTTAACACAAATCAGAGACAGTCGAGAGACGTATTAAGCGGTTTGAATGCCAACCTTGTTGATATATTTGCGGCATTAGAATCGTCTACAATATTTGTAGAGGATGGTCTCACTGAGCTTGTAAGCCCGTGCATTATCGGTAAAATAAGAACTGCGTGAATACCATAGACTATTTTCGCAGTATTTAAAAAAATGATAGAACATCTCCCACTATCCTAAAAGTAAGAGCTAGTGATAAAAAAAAACATTTCCCAAGTGTGTCTGCGATCCTATAGCAAACTAGATTAACGACCGTTTACTAAAGATGGTGTACTATAAATTGAGAAAGTGCTATGTCCTTGCGTACGCCTCATTGCATTGTAATATACTGACCTAGAAAAATGTGTATACCATTGACTTTCATTGGAACATATTATAACTGTAAACTTTCTGACCATTTCATAACAAAACTAGTTCAAACTTCATTATATATCCTTAGTAAAACAACTTCTCACACCTTAATGTATTTGATTATTTCCTGAACTGCCAAACCGTTTTCAAGTCTGATGTATTGATCGTTGCGAAACACGCGGCGGAAGAACTTCACCAAAGATGCGGGTTTGATCCACAATGATCAGAGGTCAGTTTCTTCAAATAAAAGAAAATGAACAGCTAAGAAGAGTAAACGGAATTCTTCTCCGATATACATGCGACACTATGTTTTGCTGATCAAAATTACTGTGTATAAACTGTGTAGGCCATGGATTGTACTAATATAATTTATGATAAACTATGACAACTGGTTTCAGAGAGGAAGTTTTCCAATGTGTAATTTAGAGCTATGCGGCATCAATCGCCTACCCATGACGGACACATTTTTTCGAAGTAACAAAGTCAAAGATCGCTCGATGATAATCTGTACCGAATTTATCATTTCCAATTCTGACTATTGGTTTCGGCGATTTTTTTTCGGCGAAGCCGCACAAACATGACTTTGCTGTTTGCATATCGGTGTTGTGTAAATCAATCAAATCTTACGTTAACCACTAAACCACTTCCTTTTCAACCGAGCAACGTGTGTTACATTGACGCAGATTGGTTAACCTTTCGATAAAGGGAACGTGACCTTACCGAAATCAACTGAATTTCGGTGAATTTACCGAAATCCATTTTGAATCTGGAGTGAATAGTAATCGTAACATCTCGGCATTTCTTATGTTTGCGCAACAAATCTTAACCTTCAAATTGCATCGACAATCTTTTTTCAAGATTTATTTCTTAACGATAAACCTATCGCAATATATGACCTGTCACATTCCACGCATGTGGCAGGAGTAAGAGACACTTACACAATCATTAGTTTAAATTCTTCTCAATGAATGGTACAATTTACAACTGTGTAATCTAGGTTGGTGCATTCATTACTTAAGGGTAAATTTAGAGGAGTGAAACACTTGTTTATATTTCCCAGAAGGTATTAATGAAACGCAAGAAAAGTAAAACCGTTTCTCAGAAAACATCTAACGGCGATTATTTCAAAGTCATTTGTTCATGTGTTAAGTTACGATTATCGCATTTTTTTATATTTCTTAAAAAACACAACACAAATTATAATAATTAAAGCAAGTATTTAAAATCATACAAAATTTCATATCCGAAAACCGATTTAAATACATATGTCTATCAGGTCAGGTCAAATTCGCAAATCAGTATTTCTATAGACAGATTTAGACAAAAAGAATATGGAGGAGGCATTAGCCGACACAAAAACATGACCCAAACGGATCAGAAGTTACACGCAGGGAAGATTTACAAAAAACGTTATCAACCAGACCAGGAGCTTTACACAGGAAAGGGCCACAAAAACAAGACCAACGGAATCGGAGTTAAACACAGGGAAGATTCACAAAAACGTTATCAACCAGACCAGGAGCTTTACACAGGAAAGGGCCACAAAAACAAGACCAACGGACCAGGAGTTAAACACAGGGAAGGGCCACAAAAACAAGACCAACGAACCAGGAGTTAAACACAGGAAAGGACCACAAAAACAAGACCAACGGACACAGAGTTATACACAGGGAACGTTCACAAAAACAAGACCAACGGACCAGGAGTTATACACAGAAAAGGGCCACAAAAAAGACCAACGGAATAGGAGTTAAACACAGGGAAGATTCACAAAAACGTTATCAACCAGACCAGGAGTTAAACACAGAAAAGGGCCACAAAAAAGACCAACGGAATCGGAGTTAACACAGGGAAGATTCACAAAAACGTTATCAACCAGACCAGGAGCTTTACACAGGAAAGGGCCACAAAAACAAGACCAACGGACCAGGAGTTAAACACAGGAAAGGGCCACAAAAAAGACCAACGGACCAGGAGTTAAACACAGGAAAGGGCCACAAAAACAAGACCAACGAACCAGGAGTTAAACACAGGAAAGGGCCACAAAAACAAGAACAACGGACAAGGAGTTATACACAGGGAACGTTCACAAAAACAAGACCAACGGACCAGGAGTTAAAACTAATACTCAGACGTATGTCAAAATTCAGTAAAAAATCATTAGTTTTGAAGCACACAAGTCGCTTTTATGTCGTCCTCGCGCGTTAATTATATGTAGCTAGTAAGCAGACGGGGATAAGTTATTGTCAATTGTTTAAGACGCAACAATCTGCTAAACTGCTGTACAACCAATCTCTGTCCATGTATCGTATTTGAAATGTCTCCTAAAGGTTCGTCAGCAAATACTGTCTATATTGCATACACATTCCCTACTACCGTTGTAAACGTCGATGTTACAACTAATTTACAAGTGATGATGAAAATTTGCCTTTACATTTCTCGCGTACGAATGCATTCATTTCAATAGCTTACAGTTACAATCGATAATATAACAAGCTCTTACAAACTTACAAACCGTCACCTTATAAAAGCTTACAATACAAATTATTTTCCGAATGCTTCAATAAAAATGCTTAAATAGCAATAGGTAGCATATCCAACCCCTACATTCATCTCAGAAGTGTTTACATTGTTAACCCCGACATCACAAACGCTTAAAACATTATCGTTTACATTACAAATAACTTACAATACGATTGCTCATGAAATTGACAACGACCAGGTTCAAGAAGTAATTTAATTTAGTTAAGTTTTTAATTAGAAATAAATTTGATGTCAATACAAGCGAACAATACTCACCCATTGGTCGCGATTAGGTACACAAGATAAACACTTCATTCGGAGACTGTTTTGAATATTCCATTGAGTTTGATAAATATTCACCTATCAAGATAAACAACAATATGTCAGCCGCAAATATACGATGTTCTAAAAACAGTATTACATCATTGCATACCGTGGTACAACCTCAAATTCTCATATAAATGGCATGTGTAATCGCTGTTCTTTTTATAAATATATTAATATTACACGAAACACTTACAGATACCATTATTATGCAAATCACAGAAACCCAGACTAACTTTCATCATTGTTTATGCAAATACCATATAGAAATCAGTTGGCTTTTCGCACGGATACGTTTATGAAACTTAAACTCAGATTATCAGTAATATGCAATTTGATCGGTGATCAGAATGTTTCATATTCTAAATCATTTGCGATTATTCTTATGTACCATTTGATGTCCCATGATAAGAATGAAATCTATATAATATATTTCTGTCATCATATGCATATATTTTTTTGGCAGAGGCTGTGCATTTATTCGTACACTATGGGTATTTTTGTTCAGTTTATGTACAAAACACCACAATAATGGCTAAAGAGATATGGAAGTACACATAATGATTTATGACTGGTTGGTAACCAAGAAACATTGGTTCTGTTGTTTAACTGAAATACTATTGACAAAAAGATGGTCGGCGCAATTTGAAGGTTAAGATTTGTTGTGCAACCTAAAAATCCCGAGATTTTACGATTGCTGGTCATTCCAGATCCAAAATGGAATTCGGTAAACTCACCGAAATTCAGTGGAGTTCGGTAAGGTAACGTACCCTTTATCGAAAGGTTAACTAATCCGCGCCAAGGTTACAAACGTTGTTCGGTTGTAGAGAAATTGCCTTGGTGGTTAACTTCAGATTTGATGGTTAACACAACACTGATAAGCAAATAGCAAACCCATTTTAGTACGGCAGCGCCGAATAAACAGCGGTTATCTCCTGCGCAACCATATACTATAATACTGATATTTCGGGTATGGACTTGTAGACGAAGGTAATACAATGTAATATCAAAGGACTGGAGGTCATGAGAGGCGATTCCAAGACATCACGTTTTCCATATTATCGTTTTAGAAATTAATACTCGACTATATTGGTAAACTCATTCGCCAAAATTGACCAAACTACTCCAGGAAAGCCGTTTATATCAAGACTCCCGCCATTCCAAAATTATCCTGAATCAGCCATAATACTCATCAAATCTATAATAAACTTTGAGGACTTTACATGTACTATTTTCTTATGACGATGAATATGGCGGTACTTCGAGTAGACCAATCATTTGACGATGACAGAAAAGAGACGCTAAAACGACTCAAAAATGACAGAATTTGGTAAAACAGAATTTGGAGACATAATTACAATATATAGCTGTATATTATAAATGGTAAAGAGTAGTTTCATGTTTGACAAGGCAATTAACCTTGAATCGTTAAGAATTTCCATATATTCCATAAACATGATGTGCTTATGTTGTAATCAGCATTTCGAGAACAAGAATATGCGATGCCTGACGAATAAATGCTCTGTAGAGGGTTACAAACAACATTACTGAAATGCATGAGCATCTTACGTCGATAAACATGGAATAATGGCAATACCATCAGTTTGGAAATCTGAATTATTAAGTTCTCGCAATAAATAGTGTTTTAAACTATGTATTGAAACGAAGTGACGTTGCTGAAAACGACATTGTATTCGTATCTATGTAACTGATGTATGTACAAAAACGTGTAAGGAATAACATTTTGCCGATGTTTTTTTTATTTCACTGAATCTGACAAAGTGAGCAATAGATAAGACATCAAACTCCTGATTTCTTCTGAGAAACTTTGCTGTCACTGAAGAACTGTTGAATGTGACGATTGCTCGCATGAACACATGATTGAAAACGTTTTTTATGTAATGAAACTTTAAAGGCATTTCATGTTTGTTATCAATACAATAAGTGAGAAAATAAATCCTCCCCGTCTGTCAAAATTCTACTTTCGTTTCGATTACTTAATTCCGCTGCTTCCGGTTTCGAAACATCTTAATTGCAAACTAATGGAAAAAAAATTGTAAAATGAAATGAATATGGGTTGTTTGCCCCGAGAGGAGGGAGAAAACGCCACTGTAATATACCGTAACGCCACATGCGTTTGGGCAGAGAAGTCTCAGCATGGAGACAATCAAAAAGAGAGAATAAGTTGCTACAGGGAACGCCACATACATAAGACAATGCCTCCCACACAGACCTCCTGGAAAGCAACAGTCCACAAAACACAAGGCACTGAAGGAAGTTAAAGGGTACCTATGTTAAGGAACAGAGGCTTAAGGCACGACCTGGCAGACCATAAGGAATAACTAGGAGAATCAAAGTGGACAGTGAATGAGGGGGGATAATATGGTATATTTAGGCTTTCAATGGTTGAATGTGAGACTGATTATAGTTGAATCGCTAATAATATCGATATTTATTCAGAGTTAGTCAATGAGTAAGCTAAATACCTTGTCAGACATTTAAGGAGACACAAGGGCAAACACACTAGGGAACAGGGGAGCAAGAAATGGCCTGGTCGACTATAAAGGACAACTTAGAAAGTCTGCAAGTAAGTGTTTAGTTGACAATATACAAGACTAAATAAGACTGTTTAAAGAAACACAATTTCGGAGTAAGCCTAACATGTTGGCACTTTTCGTCATATTATTGCTATTTGTATTGATCGACGATGATTGCCTCTTGTAGGAACGTAGAACGGAAAAACATCATCCAAAACATTGGGTTGATATTTTGCAATTGTGTGAGGTTATATGCATGTTAAATCGTAGCTGTCAGTCAAATGTAACACGATAGTTCTTGCTGATCCGTTAATCTTATATCGCTTGTATATTATTCAGTTATCGGAGCTACACCATTGAAAATGAATTACAAAGTTGTTCGTGTTGGATAAGTGCAGTTTTTCAACAGTCTTCCAGTTATGTACAGTGATCGAGTTACAGTTTCATCAGCCAGTACTAACCGGACCTTCACAGCAACAAGCTGACAACTTTCGTCCATGAATCGGCGAAGGGGGATGAACAACTTTTGTAGGTTGGCTGTGTAGTTCTCTACCAACTGACCTAATTGGTCGAGCTTGTGTAAAACGATTGCTGCAAGAGGTATACCGTTTAATACAACTTTGGGCTCGTGTCAGATTAGCAACCTTAGACAAACAGCGTAGGCAGACAGTAGTATCTCTTTTCTGTCTGATAGATAAAAGGTGCGCGTGAAATATTACTTTTAACAATGAGTTATTTGTTTGCATATCCAATTAGTCTGTTTCATGCGGTGGAAATACCAGTTTTAAATCTAAAAACGCGCGATAAAATTCATCTTACAATAAGAATCATTGTCTGTAGTTCGATAAATCCATTCTGAAGGAATTGATAATTGATATCTGCATTTATGATAATCGTAAACTTCTCTTCTTTGGCTTAATGTCTACCAGCAATGTGTGAAAAGAAATGAATATGTAAGATGTCAAATATTGTTTATTTATGTAACAGAGTCCAGTCGTTTCGGCTAAAATGTACATCGATATTCGTTTTGTTTCCGGTAATCTGTTTTGCTAGAGATAATCGAATGTCTAGAAGTTATATACCTAAATAGTCAGCTGGTGCTTGAAATTCCAGATCAAAATTGAAATTTCGACATAACTAAGTAAATACATCCCGGGGATTCAATGCAAGACCATTATTAAATAAACTTGTCGTGTTAGGAGTTTTACGCCATATTTCAACAGTAGTTCTGTTATATTGACATAATCAGTTGACATTATCAGTGTTCCAGGTTTCCAATCAGGACTTACCCATCAGCAAGTAAACTGACAACTTTCCCATTCAGTTCAGAGGTAGAGGACAAAGGTCGCTTAATCTTTATCATAGTATCATTAAGAACAAACGTCTCATTAGAGGTTCCAACCTACGCTCTGTGGTCTGCCAGATGAGTACTCTACCGACTAAGCAAACGGGACTAACTTCGTGGCCAAAGTAAGAAAGAGTAGCACACAAACATGCATTACAAACTGAATTCGTCGAGTATCTTTTATCACTAAGTACCAATAAATTAAATTTGGTTCAATTTTATAATATTTTACTTTTAATGTTTTTATTATGCATGTTCTTTTTAGAGTATCATTGTTTACAGTGCAATCGATCTTTGTTTTGTTTTCATGAAATTCTTTCAAATTGCGCTTCCTGCATTATCTGTAACCGTTGAATTGAAATTAAATTCGTTGGAATCATTATTTTGGCTTGAGAATTCCGAAGAATTAATGTATTTGTGCATGAGAACGAGTGTGATACCATAACAATGATGTTCTATACTTAGTATATATAAGGTTTCTAAAAGCTATAACATCAATGTGGATATTAAACCTTAGATAACGCAAATCTGTTCAAATAGTTTTTCACGGAAAGGATGCGACCAACACGTATATAACTGATAAATGTTAATATGATGCATGATGAACAAATAGTGTTAAACAGAATCGACACATGCAAGACATTAAACACTTGAATCATTATTATCTAATTCCTACGTACCCGTATGGATGTTATAAACACTCATTTTAATATAATGTACACGTATCTTTGTACCAATGAAGACTCCAGTGCAGCAGAACGCAATCAGACGATTCAAGCATATCCTTATAAGATGAAATATTCTAGCACTTTACAAAACATAATAAATGGTTCCGAGTTTCAGAACATTCCAACACAAACAGAATTGTAATCCAGATATTTATCAAACTCACAATTCCACTGACAAACCACAATTTAGATTGTTATCTTCTTAAAGTTAGAGCATAAAACGTTTAGTCAATTTGCATTGTTGTTTTTGCGCATCTAATGTCAGTAGATTTTCGGCATTTCCAATACAACGAAACGGTGCCTGTAATGATTTTAGGAAAGCTTTTCTTGGTTATAAAAGTTGGGAAAATTCTTCCAATATTGGAATAAATGTTTACGGGTTACCCGCGCCTTTAATGGACCACAGGGTGTAAATAAGGATAATAATGATGCAAATTGGTCATTTGCTACATCATTGTGAAAGACATATTGTCAGTTAAGAGGATGTAAAATCTGCATTACGTAGAGTTATTAAGTATAGAGGTCAGTGAATGCCTACATCTTAACATAGAAAATGTTAAAATTGCAATATAAAAATGGTACATAACCACTACCTTAGATGACGCGAAATAAATGTAAGATAAGAATGTTCTTATAAATACATACGTCTTCTTTTTAAGAAAACATGCAGTACGTCATAACAGAAAATGAAATAGTTGATATATCATTTCTATTACCATTTAATATAAAATTTGGTATAACATTTGATATAACATTTGGTATAACATTTGATATAACATTAAATATAACATTTGATATAACATTTAATATAACATTTGGTATAACAATGATATAACATTTGATATAACATTTGGTATAACAATGATATAACATTTGGTATAACAATGATATAACATTTGATATAACATTTTGTATAACATTTGATATAACAATTGATCTAACATTTGATATAACAATGATATAACATTTGATATAACATTTAATATAACATTTGGTATAACAATGATATAACATTTGATATAACATTTGATATAACAATTGATATAACATTTGATATAACATTTGATATAACAATTGATATAACATTTGATATAACATTTGGTATAACATTTGGTATAACATTTGATATAACATTTGATATAACATTTGGTATAACATTTGATATAACATTTGATATAACATTTGATATAACAATTGATATAACATTTGATATAACATTTGATATAACAATTGATATAACATTTGATATAACATTTGATATAACAATTGATATAACATTTGATATAACATTTGGTATAACATTTGGTATAACATTTGATATAACATTTGATATAACATTTGATATAACATTTGATATAACATTTGGTATAACATTTGGTATAACATTTGATATAACATTTGGTATAACATTTGATATAACATTTGGTATAACATTTGATATAACATTTAATATAACAATTGATATAACATTTGGTATAACATTTGGTATAACATTTGGTATAACATTTGATATAACATTTAATATAACAATTGATATAACATTTGATATAACATTTGATATATCATTTGATATAACAAATGATATAACATTTGATATAACATTTGATATAACATTTTATATAACATTTGATATAACATTTAACATTTCATGTTCAGCTTTATTATGTTTCAGAGAACTGACCAATTATATGAAATACAAATAAAATACAAACAAACTCGTCTCTAAAGTATGACACTTGTATCAGACATGGTTACATTAATACCATATGGTAAACATATCTTCTGAGTGCGGGTATTATATTTGTCCGAGATATTGCGATTACAAGATTGCTTCTTATAAATCATACTTGTTGCAGTATGTTCAAGTGCATGACGCACTGGTTGTGTTAGTATAGCCTCTCATGAATAGATAATCATAAACAATATTCACGGCAGTGTGAATGTCATCACCGGGTTTTCGTAAATAACTATTCTTGAAATTATTTCAACAGATTCAAAGATACAACAAAATTGCACGTACATTTTGATTTATCTCACACACACCGCCATATGTTTCGATCCAACCAGTAAACATTAGGTTCGCACTATATTCATTTTCTCATATTTTGTCTTAATTTGGCATATTTCCCTTGACTGTTCATTGTATTATTCGAAGCAAACCAGACACTAGATAACTTTAATAAAGTGAATATTCATACACTTCCCAAGAGAAATAAAACACTCGTATAAAATGTAAATGTTGTGATATTAGGCATTTAATTGCAACCAACCATTACCAAATTCATTATTACAACATTGCTGATCGATTCTCGTGATTTTGTGCGCCCTCGAGACTTTCCCGAGGAGAGCAGTGGTTGCTTTATGCTCCTTTAAATCACACTAAATACGCGTATAACACAGGCGACGCTATGGAAGTTTCTCCAGAAAATGTTAGAACATTATATCACTAAATAAATGTCAGAGTAGAATTGTTACTCTGTATATTACGTTCTCAATGAATATGGTGCGTCCACAGTGAACCAGGAATTTATTATCAGAGACAATGTACTTAATTTACAGCGATAAGTATTAGCAGTTTATAAATTGTATGTATAATAAAATCATGAAGACCCTTAAGACAAACATAAGTCGTGTTCTAATGTACGTCCCGGTGTATCAACATCAGAACTTCAGTCATAGTAGGCTATTGTCAGTATCGGCTCGAAACTGTCGATTACAGTTTTTCAAAATGAATATTTTCAACCGCAAGCGCTGAAGTCATAAAGTTTGATTTGTATAAACGCTAGTGAGTGGTTATTTTATTATGCAACTAAAGATATAAATGTTATACATATGATACAGGTTTTTCGTCAAAAGTGTCTCGTACAGACGTAAAAAGTCGTCAACACTTTTATCCAAGGGGAAGCCGAAGAAAAACTACTTTTTGTCCTACAGAAACGGCTTCTTACATTTATTAGTCTGACACAAGTTTCGCTATTCAATTAAGTTATTTCAGTCGACAATTTCTATCTTGAGCCTTTCTCTACCGCAGACAGATACTATGATATGTGTCTGAGTAGTCGACATCAAATAACACAATTAAATTTCGAGAACTAATGCAAATCGACAAATACTCCACGGTCACCAACATAACTATACCGGTATGGTCTACTTCTGAACAACATTTGTTCTAATATGTTAAAATGTATTGATAGATTAAATCCAATGACGAAGTAGGTTTTAAGTTTTGTTTAAATGTGGGACAGTATAAATGGTCAGATTAAACCACAATATTATATACTGACAGTTTCAAAGTTCTATAGTCGTTGTGATGCTCTCTGTGTTTTATTATTTTGTTCCTCCTGTTTAGTTCCTAGCGTGTGGGAAGGTCTTGTATATGTAAATGCAACCTTCCGCGGGCCACAATTTTCTCACATTTCACAAATATGACAAATAATGCAGTCATCGCTGGAATTATGCTGGTAAGACGAAATCTAAGTTATTTCAATTTTATCGACTCCAGATTGCTGTAATTATGTTTTCTCTCTCGAGTTTGAGGTACAAACAATGTACAGTGCAATCTTGCTAAAATCGCACCGAACATAAAGACTTAATGTAAAGTCTGATTGATAATCGAAAGTGCAATATTTAACTCGATGTTATTCTTCCATTCATCAGATAATGTATGTAGCTTTTTGTGACCATTTTTTGCCCAGACCACACTTTTCACACACTTGAGAAGAACAATATCCTATTCTTCCAATTTTCAAATGCGACATTGTGTTTGTCCAAAGCGAAGGGGGTAAAAAGAAAATCACTTTTTCTGCTGATTTTGTCCATTACTTTTATTCTTGCAACGCATTTATGACAGCAGCAGCCTCAACTTCATCATCATCATCATCTTGTTTTGCTATCGACGTTTGTCAGTCCGTCTGCCTGTCTCAATTATCCCTGGTCATATTTACACGAGTGATCGTTAAACCTAGTTGTACATATAGCAAATGCGTTATGTTCGCTTCGTTTTTGCCACGAGCATGGGCCTTTGTTATTTTAATACTTGAAGAATATAGAGGGGAGACAATTTTGTTAACGAACTTGAATGAAGCATTGTTATTCATCATGAGACCGCATAACGCTCGCTCTGCACACCGCCTTCATAATATGTGACTATTTGTGCTAAGTTTAATATTCCTTTATAAAGTAACACCTCAGATCCGAAATCTTAACATACGGACATGTACTATACCATAGTGAACATAATTATAATTTATTGACACTAGTTTGGGTCGAACACCATATGCTACGGAGATAGTGCCTAGCTACAAAGAATTCGTCCACGCTACCAACCGCGCTACCACAACTCCAAAACAGGTTTGCAAGTAATATATGTTCACCTTTTTCGACGGATCGGTTTCTGTGGAAACAAGCCTAAGAGCAAACGAACATTAAATACATTTTGGAGTTGATAACCCAGCAACATATGAAAAAAAATGCGATTCAGGTGGGAAAATGCACATTTTTGGTAAACTTGCACATTAATATTGAAATTTGAAGAATGCGAGTTCATGTCACATCAAAAACTTGCAACGATCAAAAAATTTCACATGAAATGTGAAATATGCGAAAAATAGGATCCCATTATTCAATCGTGTGATAAAATGTGATTCTACGTGTCAAACTACATCTATTTTAGCAACATTGTGTTCATAATTTGTAGCAAGCGGTTTCGGAAATTTCTAAATTATTGATTATTCTAATACTCCCTATGAATGCACCTGCATCACTGTTAATATTACTAGCAGCTCCATCATTGGAAACAACAGACACAATAAGACACAACAATAAATTATAAAAAGTTTCGATCGAATAGAAAAACTAATTGATTGCCTGTGAAAATATTTTTGTAATGCATTTTATGTTTAATGTAAGAGTTCACCAAATTTATGCCATCCTCTATAGCTTGGCACTGTTCGAGAGTGCTTCTATATTTGATATAACGTTTTCTGGAGAGCGATCAATGATTATACAGTTTAAGGCTACTTTTCTGTCTGCTATCTGTTGGAGAGGTGACAACACGAGATTGATGGATGTTCGTAATTGATAAATGTCTTGAAAATGATGTATACACTAATACTCAGCACAAAAATGGTAATTATGCAATTGGAACAATACAGGCCCTTTCCTTGTCGATAGAAAATGAGAGAAGTGTTCGTGATTTAGTACATGTTTTCGATACTTCACATTGAAGTACGTAATGGGTTGTTGTTAGAGAACAACTTTATTCTATACTATTCCGGAAACATATCAATTATACACATATACATCTATGCAATTCCGTACAAATTCTAATTACTCTGCGATATTGAATGAATAAATAAACTATTCACCAGTGTAATTAAAATGTCATTTTCTATGTGTAATGGACTACAGACGTCGAGTAGCAAATGTTACATACAAAGTTCACAGCCACTCCAAAAGCACATGAGGCGACATGAAAGGATACACGCATTTGTAACATGTTTTAAACCTAATTTGCATTAATTGCAAAGAAAACATTCATTTATTAAATATTTATATTTTGAAACGACTGAAACTAAACACATATTAGAATAGAATGCACTAATACAGGATTCAACATGACCAATATCGAAAAGGACATTCGGAGGCAAGGGTTACGTGTTATAAACAAGTTTTATATAAAACGTCAGAAAGGATTTCAACCATAGATCCATACAGTGAACAAATGAGATATATATAAAGAGAAGATGGTATAAAATTCCAAAACGCACTGGCATACACAACCATTGAACATTACGCGCATGGTTGCACGTTTTCAACGTTTCGCATATCTTTCCTTGGTGCCAGTACTAAAACAAGTTGTTCCATGCTACAAATGTTTCATTCAGTTGAACAACATTTCTCCATCAGGTAAACAAACTGTTCTGCCAACGGAGACTAATGACCTAGACTTTTTTATGTAACACACATCGTGATTTATTAGCTATGTGCCAAAGTGGAACACGTCAAGCTGTAAGTTAAGATTTGTAGTGGAAAGTGTTTCCCTGTTGTATTGTGTTATACTGGCACTGAATGAGAGCTTAATGGCGTTAGAATTGAATTATACATTTCATTGATAGTCAGATATTGACACACGCCGACACTTTCTACAAATTAAGCAAGTTACTTATATATGGAACAACAACACTACTTATCTGACGTCCGTAAATCGAGGAGTTGAAAATAAACAAGTATATCTTCTTGTCTTATACGCACATAGATTAATCAGGTTTACAAATCATTGGAGTGTAAGATAAAACACAAACGTGAAGTGATCAAACCAGAAAATGGTTTTCGGGACCAACTATTGACTTCACAATGATTACACTTAGTGAGAAACTTAGCTTCGTTACAATGCAAATGCCTAACAGTCTTTGAACTGTCAGTACGCACTTGTAAATACTTGCAAATACTGAGGAGCTAAAACATGTTCTTTACAAAGAATATCTGATTCTCATTAACTCTCATGTATTGATTTTCTTTGAATTTAACGACAACATTCGTGTTAAGGTACAATCCGCGCATTTCCGGAAACGCACTCAGCCAAGCAATCGGCATGCTTAAGACAAGCTTTTTTTACAACAGAGATTGCTAGAGCACCACACATTCGTATTTTGACAAAACAGAGACAATGCAAATATGTAACTGTAGATTCTGGTTGGGTTACATATGTCTGTTAACATTGAATTATACGTCTACGTTATTAACAGTGTGTTTAATTGAGATGAACGTTAAGGCGTTAAAGATCTGCAATCACCTTTCTTAGCAACAGCACCAATATGATTTATATTGTCCTCAGTATAAAAGCAAAATTGCGATGTTTTAGCATACATTGAATACAGATCAGATAAATGGAAGTGTAATTTTATTTTGATACGTTTCAATGAAATACATATATAGATTACTTTTTTCATTTAACTTCAATTTTGAATAAAATGATGAAGTTTTTGTTGGAAATAAAATAATTCAAATCGTCTCTTATGTATCGATGTGGGTGGTCTCCATTACGGGTAATTCAGCAACCTATTATGTATTCTTATCAAAACGTATGAAATATCTCAAAATGAAACGCTGGTCTTGACATTTACACTTTCTGATTGTTCCAGACACCAAATCTCCGCGGATTTTATTCCTGGTAGAATATGTTTAGAACTTATCTGACAGATATATTTATCATAATGTACGTCAAGATCTTTTACGATGATACGGCTGAAATCTCAACAGAAAATTGAACAAATATGAACAGAAATCATGTCGGAATTCTGAATCCAAGCCTTACATCATTTTTAGATTCGTCAATAATGTGATCGGTTCCGAATCATACAAACAGCAACTTCTAGATTAATCTCCTTTGAAATGTGTGAAATGTATCATTATGTGGTTTTTAATTCAATATATTAGTATGTATGCCTTCTTTCAACAATATACTTCTTACTTAAGTATTACTTTCCCAAATCAATTAAGATCTTTGTTCATTACAAAAGGATTGCATGTGCATATATTTATAGTAAATAACGGGTTCCATTGCGTGTGTGTTTGCAAATTTGTTATTTTATTGCAACAGTGTCTGGTCACACGTTCAAATGCGATTGACAGGAGTCTAATTTGTTTGTACATTCTCGTGAACTGTCTGCTGAAAGTATTGCATTTGGCTTGATGATTTCATCTTACCATTTCAATGCACAATTGATAAACTTTCCCTTGTTGGCTGTTTCAGAATGGTGTTGCAATAATAGTAATGTCAACCATATATAGTACGAAAAGATAAATGTTTAAATACAGATACAATTCGAGAGCGCTTGATTCAGAATTATGGGAGACAGAAACCTACAATATTTGTTCAGCCGTCTTGTAAGAAACAATTCGTCAATAAATAAATAAAATGAATGTGTATGTCAACTCTAGTCCTAAAAGAACATTTTGTTGTTAAACGCTACATACCCAAAACAATGCCTTCCCACACAAACCTCCAGGAAAACAACAGTCCTCAAACATCAGACATTGAGGAGGTACAAGGGTATATCCGCAAGTGAACAGGAACCGTAGGAATGACCTGGCCGACCATAAACGGCAGCTAAAGAGACTAAGGAGGCAAACAGGGGGAGGAGATTTATTGGGTGGAATACACCACGGAGCTAGCAACAAGAGGCCGAAACCCAACTTCAAAAACATATTATCACACGGTGTGAGAGAGAACACAATAATGTTTGTACTTATATAATACATGTATACATATATATGATATTATAATTCTTGTTTAACCATTACCATTATTAATCCAATTATTCAAGATCGCATTAGCTGTGCATAAAGGACATGAAGCTAATGACGTTCTAGTGTAAAATCATAACGAAAATGGGACGTTTGTGCAAATCTTACAGTGGTGTTTAGATCTCAAAGTTAGGAATAAGTGACATAATGACATACGAACATACCTGCCTAAAATGTTTAAACCATTATATAGATCTACAAGAACTGATGACCAGGAGGTAATTGTCGTCATAACTGTATTCCTGTAGATCCAAGACGATCAATATGTCTACAATAACCATTTATAATTATACATAGTTAAAGGTATTCAATCTATTGTAGCCAGAATTCAACTACCGCGATCATACGTATTGAATACTTGTCTTATTATTACATAGTCTGACCTGTCAGTGCCGTCATCAACCTCATCTAGCAGTGTGTGTCAATACTAAGATTCAACAAGTGTCCGTAACCTACCATAACCTGCTGTTAGTACATGCTGATGCCACGAATGTTACTTGAATGGTGGGCACTATATCATATGTTGTAGCACAGCGCAGTAAAATCTCTCCGTATTGCTAGTACAACACAGCACTGCAAATATGATAAATGGATATATATAACATTTCGCACCACAAGTGATACATTCTCGCTGTCATTTATCAAACAATTACATTTTGTCTTGAACTCATTCGCCTTGTCATTTTCATAATCAATATGTTATTCTCAATTGGCCTCAATCTCTAATGAGCAGAAAAGCATTTTCTTTGCCCGTATGATAACGCATGGGATGTTCAATAGTTTTGGATCAAGTGTACCTATAGTGTACTAATAATGCATGTCGCTGTTGAAAAATCCTACTATGTGTTTTGGGCATATTGTCTTAGTTAACAATGTACATGTTTTTAGTCATGTAATTTCATTCGCTGTTTTTTCAATAAGATTATGTCTTGGAGAACTAAGAGGTAAATAATGGTATATTTTTCCTAGCTTCTAACGTTATTATTTTTCGTAACTCCAAAAATGAATAAATGGAATATACCATCGAAGTAAAGCCCTGAATATTTATGTCATCTTGTCGTGCAAAATAAACCGGCAAAGAATTACCAGGAAAATATATTTTCTTTCAGCAAGCTCTTTTTGTAAATTGTACAGCTGAAGAAGAGACTATTCTTTTATATTGTCCATAAAACGTGATTTATAATGTCCGTGTCGGTGTCTTCTACATCTGATAATTAATCAAGGCGAAAGTTCTTTGTTTCCTCTAAAGGTCTATCCTTGTAGAAGTTTCGCGTCGGCAGCTCGAATTATGCAGCAAATAGACTTGTAGATATTGAAAGATGTTTTGAAACAGCAATAGAAGTTCTCAAAATGTATACTGTTGTACTGTATATACATGTTACCAATTAGCTTCCATTAATGATGAGGTCATTTAAATACGTAATAGTAAATACTGTTCTCACTACATCCATTATCTAATTTATTATCAAATATATATTTGTTTCCATCTTATCAATACCACATCATTGTTCCAGATACTGTTCTGATTTCATAGTATAAAGTAACGTGTCATCATTGCTGTCTGCCATCTGTTGTTCTGATGAAGATGATTGACTAATTCCTTATACATGATTTATTGGAAAAGTTGCACATGCGTCATACATTAAAATATTACATAGTATATTACAACCTGTATATTACATTATCATGTACTACGAATGGAACAACATTGCAATTTTGGCAAAAGCGTAATTCGGGTTATTGAATTGTATAACGATATACATATATTGATTAGTGATGTGCCTTAAATATATACGTTGTTCTCTCGGTCTTCATACTATCGCATAGTTTGTGACCAATGGAACACATTCGATCGGCTCGTACTAATTTCTCCCATTCTGGCAATAATTTATATATGTAAACGTGACAACGCTCATTGTAGAAGTAATTTTATTTTCCCAATAGATACCAATGTTAGCAACATGAAATATACTTTTGATAACGTGGTTTAATTTTGTTATACCACTGTACCGTTCAAAGAACATCAATTATGGCAATATCTTGCCACAGAGAGTATCCAATTAATTCAACTATTTCCAATTGTCTACACGACTGAGTAGGCAGTCAAATTTACCACTTTCTAAAACACAGTTGTCTTCCAAATGGACCTACATTTCAAGTTAGAGTCAAATCTAGGTTGAAATTCATCTCATCGTACAGAAATGTTTACTGCAACTTAACGCAACCATCCATCACGATGACTCAGAGACAATACAGGACCATTTGTGGTGACATGTGCCATTTAAGTCAGCAAAGTCAGTATGAGAGCCGCTGTACGATTTCCAACCTCTTCTGTAAGTGACGTCTTTTCCAGAAAACGTCACATGTGACGTCACCAACTGAAAGTAAGCAACATCTACATGGCACTATGAAAGTGACCAAATGGAGTAAAAAAGTGTTGCCACAGATCCAATAGCAGCGCTCGTATGTATTTAGCATGCAAGTTTCTACCACTAACCGTTCTACTATTTTCATTCAGAATTTCTTAAAGATGTATCTGGCTCATTTGAACCTAAATGTTTAATATGATTGTTTTTTAATGGTTATACATAGCAATAGTTCTTATTAATGATGTTTTAGACTATGTTACAACAATACTAACAGACACAACTAGTAAAAAACACCTGCTTGTTAAAGTTTTTTTAATTTCATGATAATACAAACGTCTTTTTTTAACACATGCAGAGAATTACATCATAAATGTAGTCTGTGATAATGCATATTTATTGAAGTTTTAACTAGATAAAGTATATTGTTCTGAACAGGTAAACAAATGAACAAAAACAATGAGTATACTATATCTTTAAATATGTGTCCCGTTTGGCTCTGTACCCGATGTAGTACACTACTCAACGTTTACAAACGGTCATCAAGGAGTTCAATATACTGCACCACAACATTTATTTGGACTCATGTACATATTAATGATGACTGTAGCATAAAATAATAAAGAATAATTATAATCGTTGTTTCAAACACCATGTGTAAAAATTAAATTAGAAATCGAAAAATAGTTTGAACAACAAAATCTAGTCTAATGTCACGACTAAGTGGTCGATTATAAGAGTTGCTTTGTGTATAATTTCTTTGTCTGTTAAGATGGTTGTACACATTGCATGTGGAAATCATAGTTCGTCGTCTTTATTCCGTGTTAAAATATTTGCCATTTCTTGGTACCGTTTGACCTCCTTAGGTGCGTTATGTTTTGTGGATTGTTGTTTTTCCTGAGGTCTGCGTGGGGAGGTATTGTCTTGTGTATGTGGCGTTCCCCGTAGTTACGTATTCTCTCTGTTATAGTACTAAACAAACATGGTTCCAAATACAAATGTTTCATTCAGTGCAACAACATTTCTCCATTCGGTAAATAGACTGATTTGTCTGTGGAGACGAAGAGCCGAGACTAGTTTTTATGTAACACACATCATGATTAATCTGTGTTGTGCCCAATTGTAACACGTCAAGGTTTCAATTAAGATCTGTGTTGAAAAATGTCCCCATTTGTATTTTATCAAACTGGCGTTGAGTTCAAACTAAATGAAAGCTTTCCCACATGGTTCAAGGAGTTTGTCAGAGATTATCTCTCGTTGAAAGTTTTGTTCAATTGAATACAATGATTTGTATTTACAAGGAAACAAATGTCTCGGCTAAAATGTCTTATACAGAGTAATAGATTAAATAACTGTTTAAACAACGGGGTCATTTTCTACTTAAAATATATTCTATTATATCATTTAAATTCAACACAATTTCCGTAAAAGTTGATATAAGCTAGAAATAATAAGGACTTATTCAAGACCGACACATTGATACCAAATACATGTAAACACGTGTTTTTTTCATATCGAAAACCGGCTTTGAAACACACCAAATAATTGAAAAAATGTAAAAATGTACGATACATTAAAACGTGTGCTAGATTTGGTTAAACATACCGCTAAACCAGGTTGTCCTCCCGAGTGTTACATCGGAAAATGAAGTGAAGAAAGTTCTTGATGCATGCATACGGTTCGACCAATCGCATGGACTGTTGGAATTTCACCCGCAAGTGTTTTTCGGATACTGAAATGTAGATTGAAAATAAGGCTAACAGAAATAAGAGATATCCCATTTGCTGACACTCGAAATGCCGCACACTTATTGAAGCAAACCCACAATTTTGACAATCTTGTTATGGGGAGTCGTAACATTGGATCACTCGCAAAGTTAACAACAAAATATGCGTGAACCTGAAAGGTGCTGCCGGCCATTGTAGCGAAAAGGTTGATGTTAAGTTCTGTTAATGATATGCTTTAGTATTCATAGGCCAGTTAATCAAATTGCACTACCGAAAGAAGATTTCGTTACCTAGGAAACTAGGCACCGTCCATGTCGTGGTATTAAATGCATGTCCTTGTTACATGACACTGCGTCCGTCGCACAAATCGTGTTTGAAGCTGGAAAAGGTTCGTGTTTTGCCTCATACTCCCTATTCCCCAGACATTGCGCCTTGTGTATATTTTCTTTTCCAAAACTAAAAGCAAAACACTTATCAGGCAGGCGTTATGGTTCTCGACTGGCATTGAGATTTGTGGTTTATTAGCATAATAATTATGCTAGTATTGCCAAGATTGGCAATGCATTGTTTTTGATAACTTGATTAACCGGCACTTTACATTTAGCACAAGGAGTACTCTTCAAATGCACCAAGAGAAACGAACATCTTTTGTAAATTGTAAGTTTTATAGGCACCATTTGCATGATTTATGAAACACCCCTTGTACAAGATCAAGACATAATTACAATTGTCAGGCAACAGGCAAGTAGTATTGAAGTCATAAAAGTCAAGTAACATAAGTGTTGCTTACAATGGTATTCGGATCTCGAAAGAAGGTATCAGTGATTTGACGAAATACGAACATATCGACATAAAACGTTTAAAATCGCATCATTACTACCGATAATTGTATTTCCGTATTTTAGAGAGCAAGCAAGATCAATATGTCTGCAGTACTTATTCAATAAGTATACATCGGTCAAAGTATTCAATCTAATGCAGATTACATTTAACTACCAACAATCACACGCTCGGTAAAGTTGGCTTATTATCAGATTGTCCGACTTGGCAGTACTGCTATTGATCTTGGAACTATCATAGGTTCGCCTGTTGCGTTAAGTGCTAATCCCACGACTGGTACTTGTGTGATTGGCACTTTATCATACATTTCAGAACAAAAAAACACTTAATGCGAGTATAACCCAGCTTCCTAAATAATAATATTTTATCGATCGTAATATATTGTATTTATGACAGCATTTCGCACCATAAGTGGTACATGATCGCTGTCTTTCATTAACCAGTTACTGGACTCTTTCTACTGGTCACTTTCAGCCTTTTTTGATTATGCAATGTAAAGTGGCATGTGCTGAACTACTAACTCCCCGAGAAGTTAACTGTGTACTTCGCACCTATGGAAATAAGGTCAAATGAACAGCATCTGAAATGTAGCATAGATACTATGGCCTTGGGCTAAATCCCCAGGCCACACATACGAGTTTGAATGACATTGATAATAAAAAAGACAAATGATGAAAAAATGAATGATGAAGTGAATACAAGGCAAACGAAAGAAAAAGTGATAGGTAGGGACACTAATATAATTGATTTTGTTAACGCAAGTCATTGCGTCAGTCTCTGAAGTCGACAATGAATCGCTTAATGCTTAGCACTTAAGATCAACTCATTACAAGAAAATCAGTATAAAAGATGAAACGCTTTATCGATTCTTCCCCGAAATCCCTAACAGATACAAAGATTAGAACTGAAATAATGAATAGCATTCAGAATTTATTCAGTTTGAAATTCAAAATGTGGGTTACCATGAACTGGCAGTCTTACGAAAATTGCGAATTTGTGTCGCCAATAATTGTGATGTCACCGTTATCTCATAACGCACATACAATCTAAAATAGATGATAATGTTAAATGTTTAGGCCATGATTAATATTAAGATAAAATTGCAGACCAATTTTGGTTCCGACAAAAATTATGTAACATGGAACTATCGACGGTCACTGAAAACCCCGCGTCATCAGAAAGTTCTTTCTTATTTTTGACGTGTATATCGAGTACTGTAGACCGAAAAAAGGTGAAATGAATGCGTGAATCCTAACATGTTCATTTTGGCGGTTAAGAATATGAAATCCTTCTTCACTTCACGGCTTTGGCTCTTATCAATGATTTATGTATTGTCATAAAATTGAACTAATATACGAATCCAAAAATTAAATGCATTTATAACTTCGCAAATATTAGAATAAGCGAGCGATTTTACCTCTTGTGTGTTCATTTTATATCAAGTATCCTATCCATACAAAAATACTTTAACATAACACTTATGCTTTGAAAAATGTCAAAAGTCAGATGCATTGAAAAGCGAAATAAAGCTATCTAATCTACGAGTCTTTTACTTGCTAAAGAATGTGGATTTAATGGTGTAACATAGAGAAATTATATTGGTCACAGTTTGTAGACCTGATATAGGAGTATATACTTAGAGCAAATTTAGAACGTTCCAGTTCGCAATAATATCACCTTGATGCTTTTTATTTACTAGGCCTAATTTACGGAACGAAACATGGTCTCGACTCTTCATTCTAATGGTTTCTTCACGTCTGTATTCTTATTTAGACCCCTTTCGTTGTTTATGACACGACTGGCAGTCAACTTTCTACACAAACCGTCATAAATATTAAAAGTTATGGTACGCAGAACTGCTCAAACTAAGTGAGTATTTTTACGTGTTTTCTAGAAGCAAAAAAGTGAGTGATATTGGATACTATGCATGTATTTGCATATCCATTTATTGCTGATATATTAATTACAATACATTATAAAAATAGGTATATATCTTCAATAACAGTGCTAACGTAACATGCTTGAAATCTGATCTTTTTTATCCTGTGACACAAGACCATGATATCAGGTTTCCAGGCGCCTAGATGAGTAATTCATGGGCATCTCGACTCTCTTCTTTATTTCAACATTTCAGTTGTTACCTTAATTATATTATATCACGTAATTGCTGTTACTTTGTGTTCCGTCTAAACAGGTAATATAAAGTTTTAAACCGTACACTGAAATGTGTCCACACATGCTTAACACTTTCCCCGTACCGTAACCTGGCTGGTCGTAGGGGCATTGTTGATGACTTGTGAACAATCTGTCTTGACTCTTCCAACCACCTCCTCATTTGTGAATTGATCTCTGCATGATATATTCAGGATCCTGATAGTTTGTCCACATACTCCCATAATAACTTGTATGTACAGTTCAGTGCTTTGAATTCATTTGGTGATATAATAGAAAATGGAAACCTGAAACCAGTCAATCTAACAAAAACGAATTGTAGCACAAGTTCTTAATGTCTTTATTTTGTCCTGTTCTTAGAGCAGTAGTTCAAGTGCCTCTATTCTAATGTCAGCATGACCTCACAATTGAACAACATGACTATGTTTTAGACTTTGCAAATCAATCTGGCTAATGGGCCAATCGATGACTAACGCTCATATGATAGCCAGAGATGAGTAAATTACGCAGGCATTTGAATAATGGTTCACAATTTATCTTCAACATACTTCCGTGTGTTTAACGTTAAGAAAAGTTTAAGCTGAAGTCTCCATTTATATATTCAATTTCTAAAACAGGAGGGGTGGCACGAGCTCCAATTAAGGGGATATTTTGTAACCTTTTACATTAAACTATATGAATTACAGTAGTTACAGACTTAAACTTGCTTGTAATTACACTGCGTTTCTAGTAGGAATATTGGGTAGCTGATAAAAAGCTGCATGTCTTACGATGAACATAAAATTGCCAAATAGAATGAAAAAACACTTTATATTTAAAAAGTATAAACGTACTGTTTCACATGTAAACGTAGATGAAACAAAGTCATCACTTGCGGTTATCTACTCTGCTGCACAATCAAACAGTACCTTTCTGGTCATTTGATGCAAAAAATGAAGAGTGATTTAAACATACTCCTTCCAAATAAGAATGGTTCTTCTCAATCATTAACAAAAATAACACATGAAACATGAATGTATTTTCCAAACTTTTGTTTTTCTCATTTTGTCTTATCTAATTGTTCTCGCTTTACGTCAAATCAGGCTAGGGAGGTGGCTCTTGATCGCTCGTTAATCATTTCATTGAAATAGTGTATGTGCTTAGAAATTGTGAACGTCTATAAAAACAGGATTTGGCATTTATCCTGGTCATTCTATGAATACTGTGTATATAATTATGTAGAAAAATATCAAATCTCGTGCTTTTATTTTTTCCCCGTTATGTAGGTTATATAGGTCCTTTGTCTGAATAATTGCAACATCTCTATTACAACATATATAAATACAGGGATCGAATTTAGCGTGTTCCATATAAATAGCATCACTTTAAATATGTTCACTTCAGTATAAAGCTAAACAGAATCATCGCCAAATGATATCGATTTTCGGGTCATTTTCAAGGGAGACAATCCACTGCGATAAGCCAGCTAAAAGGCACGGAAAGCTGGGTATGTATGCTCAGCACTTCTAACAACATAAACACCATTTTGAGAAGCAATAATATAATCGGGGTTGTTTGATATAATGAAGCTTTAGTGTCAGGGTATTGTCCTTGATGTAACAAATATTCGGGATGCGTCATGATAAAATAGCGCTAAAAAGTTGTAGTTATTTTCTTTATTTTCTTGACAACGTCAAACATGCGAGAATCATTTCCTGTTTACAGTGCCAGTTCTCCGCAAAATGAGTTTAACACTTTGAATACGGAACTCATTTGAAATGCCCGATTTTTGTTTCGCGGCTTGTGGTAAGAAATTAAAAACTTAGAAGCACAAGAATCATTGAAAAGTGCTAAAACATTTTGTTTATTACACCATTATTTTTATTTTGTGAGCTTCTCCAATGTTTGTATCTACACATTGTTTGCTGCATACGGTTTGTTTAGTTTGAAATTTTAATTCAAGACTGAAAGTCGCTCCACTATAATTTACCCCATATGATCCTATAATTTATGTGAAGGTCAAACATAGCCCTATCTGGGTTCCTGGTGTGACATAAGCTTGAAAGATATGTGGAGCTGGGAAAAGCACATTTACAAATCAGAACTTCCCTTTACCAGATCGAGACCGACGAAAAGGGAGACGAAACACGTAGGGTGGAATATAAGTGGACCATTGAGGAAGGGAACAAGAGTAAGACCGAAATCAAAATAGGACAAGGGAACCAAACAGAACAGCAGCATACGCGAACTTACAAACACGACAATGGAACAAGTTATGCTATAACACCGAATTTCTTTGGATATGCATTGTGTGTGTAATCTATTACATGACCGTTTATTTATCTAGTTCACCGAAATTGAAATACGTCTCCATTTCAAATTGCTAACATATCACCCGACCAATCAACATGTGAGAACAGTACTCTTGAGAGTAAGGAGTAATTGACATCATTGTATAAGGAATGAGAAATTCAAGTTATATATTCAATGATTGTGATTTCACGGTTGATTATATATTAAACCAATAATGAAATCCTCTGAACGAAGAAGAGCGAAACAACTTATTATGGCTACGCGTTAGGAAAATTCAGCACTTTATTGAAATTTCATCTGAACCTAACAGAAATATACCGTGACAATTATCAAAATTCTTCGGTTGTTTGTGAACACTAATTATGGACAATTAATCCTAAGGCTTTTCTGAAATGTAATGTAAAATTTCTAAGAAAGGATAAGTTTTGTTCAATTTTGATATAAACTTTGTCTCTCACTGTGAGGAAATTATAATTACTTTATTGTCAGTCTAAACAGTAATTTATAAAAATAATTATAAATCAAGCAAATAACGTCAATACTTACAACGATTCTGTATTTCTGTGAATTGTTGGTTCCCAAACGGCAAAATAACATCTACATTAGCTTATAAAGTATGCCTTAAATACTGGTGTAGCAATTTCAGACTATCCCTTTTCCAGTTACCTGCCGCCTGGTAAGTTATAATCGCGTTCAGACTACCGGGAGCTAGGATTAAATCGATTTGCATACTACACCATGAGGTAACTTGAAAGTGATTTTAAGCTACACATACGATTTCTTCTTGCTTCCCTCGTTACCTTGTATATTTATATAAAAAAACACTTTCCGTGCATAGTCCTTATCCATAACCTGATAAGTTTCCATCTGTAGCAGGTACCCTTATCTAGTCTTTGACTTCATCGTACATCGTATATGGTACACATCACGGATATTATACAACGGTTGATGGTATGTTGAAGAATAAGGAAAAGGAGAGAGGAGCTTGATAGTTAATAGAGATAAACGATAAAAAGCCTTTAAACAGGGGGTAACTTGGTATTAAACTCCTTTTTTAAGTATAACGAGTTGAGTAAAATTGATTACCATATCAATTAATACACTGCATATTGGCGTAGCCCATAACTCGTCAGAACTTCAGCAGTTTATTTTTTATATCATTGTCGGACTATGCTTTCTTGTGCAAGTGAAGAGAGTCTATCAGTTTAAATTGTATTGATGCGACAACTGTCCTTTCATCCAGTGCGTTATTTCACGATTTAGTGGTATGAATGGTATCAAAATGAACTCATCCCATGTCTTTCGTAGTTGAAGGTAGCATTTCACACTCAATGACACTAAAAACTGCTTTAAAACGGAAAGTGTGTCAAAGGATGCATTAGAAGTGTTCGAATACATTAACAACGCAAAAGAATTGCAAAGATAATGGATAATTTGTCTTCCTAAACTCGATAATTTTCCGTTGTGGACTTTTCAACTTCATTAAGTATTGTTCTTGGTTGAATTTTCGATCAAACGATATTTTCAAAAGAGAAGAAAGCAAATTACTCAGATATAAAACATACAGGACATAATACAGTTCCTTCGAAAGTGGTTTCTGGCTTTAATTTTCTTCTCATGGGCAAAATTCAAATGATTTGAATAATTGCAAATGTTCGTGCACTAATGGAGTCTAACGGGTATCGATCAAGTCGTTCGCAATTGATGGAAATTTTGAAAGATATGCATGAGTATCAGAGAATCATAATTTAAACATTCATGCCGTTATCACAATGTTGGATGCGCTTTATGCTTTCAAGATCCTTTTCTAGATTGGGTCGATTAAACGATACAATATTCAAAATGAAATCACGTTTTACTAACATACAAAACTGACTTTGTTGCTATAAGTGTAATATATTGACAGTTTATCACAATGGCTATATTGAACAAGTATACTTTGAGTAGAAGGCGTGCCAACAGTGAGCGTATGAGTTCTTATAATTGCATAGTTTATTCCGAAGGTCAAGAGGCAAGATATTTTACGATCGGCGTTAAATCCTAACTTTTTTTTAAAAGGTAAGAAACGGTCGTATCAATGAGATATAAAGGCACCGGGAGGACAACTTCTCCTTGTACTGACATTAACGGTGTCCGTAAATAAGGATTATTTCGAAATAGTGCATTCCTCTGGGCGATATAGAAGACAAATGTGCAATGGCGGAATATAAACGATGTCTGAATCTGCTGTCATGGCGTAATATTTGTATTTCACTATCCATTTCAATAGTATATTATTGTCATTTTTACTGGCCAACCTGGGGCTGAATAATGCATGTGTACTATTCAGCATATTCCAATTTTGAATTAAATATTCATGTATTATGTCATTGTTTTTGTCTACACATAAAACTGTTTTTTTGTCATTTACGTTGTCTATTTTTTTACATTCGTTCTTTTGTTTTAACATATAAATATATCCAATAGTAAACATGCGTGGTAGAAATAATCATGTTGAATGTTCAATAAAATTAATCAAGTGGATACTTAAGTGTACACAAAACACTATTGTGGCATTGTCCAATGACTTTTCAGACATTTCCATAAAAACAAAATATTCATTAATACGATACTTTCGCAATATAAGCCTCTATGTACAATACTTAAAAAATAAAAATTGGACCTGTCTGCGTTAAACGATATCAAATATAATAAAACTTTTGATTCGATGAAGGCGTACAAAACCTAGGCGATATTTATTCCATAATCTACATAATTAGGTCTTGAACATGATCTCTTCGAACATTAATCCTATTGTCGCCTTACTTTGCGTTTAATCGGTTTGACTACTCATTACTTTAGAAACATACATATTACTGTTTACTTTGTCTGATTAACAACGTTGATGATATTATTTCATTACAAACACATTGTTATTTTCCTTTGAGAATTATGTTTCTTTCATACTTTTATTTCATTCTCTATTTAGTAAGTGGCATTTCATGCTGGACTTTTTTGTTTATTTGTGTGTTTACGTTTGCAGTTTCATTTCTCCTTGTGTTTTCATGGAGGCCGATGTGTGTTCTTATGTCGCAATTTCTTCTGAATGTGGCATTTAACAACTTAATCTTCCTTCCTTCGTTATGGCAATGACCTTTACAATTAGAGGACTGGCAGCAAGAGGTGGACAAATTCGTTTCCGACTTCGTCTGAATTTATCCTGGTAATGCCATGTTAACGGCATTTGTGACGTCATTCCATTAGGAAAGAGCATTGATTTGTTGTGTTTGAATGGTCTGATAACGGATGAATACAATGTAGTACTCGAATTTATTACATGCATTCATGATAGATTGTAAATTTTACCTTTTGCAATGGTGTCCGTACCAGTTAAGAAGAAAATATTACGAACGCTGTTTAAGGCCGAGAAAATATTTTACAAAGTTTTGCAGTTTCAATCCTTTTTATACACGATAAGCATAGAATGTTTAGAAGAATGCATGTCAATGATCATTGTTAAATCAAAATTATTTTTTCAAACCCGCACACGTCTGTAATTCATTAATATTCATATAAGGTCGTCACCAGGTGCATCTCTGACTTAAAACGCAATTATTATCATAGAAAATAGCAGTTACTTGATCTAATCCTTGACTGCATTTTCTGAAGATGTTGGAAAACGGCATAAAACCAGATGAAAACAAATCTGTTTTACTAGGACACAAAATTTATAAAAGTAAATTTTAAATATCAATTTTATGGGGTTTCTTACCTGAAATGTTTGTTAGATCTAAACTCTAATATGCCATTTTAAGTTATTTATCGATTGTATACATATACTACATGTAGGTTCTCCATTGAAGTCAGTTTGGTACATTTGGGATACAAAACAAACTGTGAAAATATTAATCAATTAAAACTTCATTTTATGTAAAATCTAGTTTGTCAAAATGATAATAATTAATGATAGTATCAACATATGAATACCAATGCCCCTTTCATTTAATAAACGATGACATAAAATGAAGGAATGATTTGTCAGGTTATGAACATACCAAAACTTAATTCAGTTGTTACAATATGAAATGTGTACAAATATGGTATATTACGCAGGTGATTGTCACGAGTTCTCTCCCTTTATCCCTTCTTGAGTTTTCTCCCAGTATCCCTTCCATAGTATACGTAAATATAGTACAATGAGTCACACCTGACATCTTTCCGCAGCTGAAATCGCACTTCAAACATCCAAATATATCAATGATATGCAAATCCGTCAAGAATTGGCGAAATTCTCCTCAGAAATCCACCACAATGCGCACATGACAAAAGCCGATTGTCTTTACACCTAAAGACGACAAAAAAAGAATTCTCGATCGTTTCTGCAAGACAGATGATAAATTGTACATTTGGCATTGAAATACTCTTAAACCTACTCTATGCAGCGGTAATTTAATGTTGAAGGTATACATGCATCAAAATATTAATTTGCACCCGGCTGATTTCGATTTTGACGCTGATTGATCTCCATCTTATGAAATTCCCTCTGAATGACGTCACTCAGATCCAAAGTAAGTACTAACAAAAAATCCTGAAAAAAGATGGTCGGCGCAATATGAAGGTTAAGATTTGTTGCGCAACAAAAAATGCCGAAATGTTACGATTGGTAGTCACTCCAGACCCAAAAGGATTTCGGTAAAATCACCAACATTCAGTGGATTTCGGTAAGGTAACGTACACTTATCGAAAGATTAACCAATCTGCGTCAATTTTACAAACCTTGTTCGGTTGAAGAGAAGTTGCATTGGTGGTTAACGTAATATTTGATTGGTTTACTCAACACTGATATGCAAATAGCAAAACCAAGTTAGTACGGCTGTGCGGAAAAACTGAAAAGATCACTGACTCCATTGTTGACAACAGATATTAGTTTACTTCCTCCCTGCATTGTTTCAACATGAAAGCATAAAGCACGCTGAACTTTATTTATTCTGAAAAGCCTTACATAGATTGTACACATTTAAAAACCTTCAGTGGTAAAATTAATACGACATTTGTCGTCTACCTGGGTGAAACCACCGGAGAATCCTGCGATTGTGTTTGACATGCATTTCTAAGGAGAACTTCGCCAAATCTTGACAGATTTGCATAAAGTAAGGGACATATGAAAGATAAATTGTTCGTGCTTAGAATTCGTTGTATTTCATTGAAATATGTTGATGTTTGAAGTGCGATTTCAGTCGCGGAAAGAGGTCAGTTGTATATACTAACTGAGGGATAAAAGTAGAGTACTCTTGACAATCTCCTGTGGTATATACTTATACCGAAATATCTAGATGAATCACTGAAAATACACCGACCCACTTAATATATTATGGAGAACATTTAGAAGAAATTATATGCATACGTTTGCTTTTAAGCCTTAAAGGGTACTCGTGGCAATTCATGTTTAACAGAAAGACGAATAAGAATGAATATCAATAAACTTGGCCATATTATAAAATCTTTTCCTCGGCCACAAACGTCTGCAGTAAAACATCATCATAATGTTGCATGCCAGTGTCTCTGGAAAGATCTTACGCCATTTCACATAACTGATGTCCGTTTAAGAGCACTGAGAGACTTGCAACTCGCTAAAAATGTTCATAAGTGATAATTCGTTTATGCAGTAAATAAGTATAATTTTATTGCAAACGCTGTAAATCGAGCTGCTGAAGTGCAAAAAATACAAAAATAAAATACAGGAGAATTTATTTCACTTATGTCCTGATGAAATCACTGATGAAATTTGTCACAAAATTGGCTCCAAAAATTGAAACAATGTGTTGAAAAGACTGAAAGTAATGCTACCATATAACAATGTCCATATTTGTATACTAAACTGCCATGCTCGCTAAACTCCGTCAGTATTACGGATTTTATACATTTTTTTCAACAGATGTGTGTAATCCCTATCATAATTCATGATACACGTACGAGTATGTCGAGACAATGGGCACGTGATAACGTTCTTGTGATATTTCGTCAATTTACGCCGACTATACACCATCTTACTGATTGTACGATGCTGTAAAATTAAGCGTTTTAAATTATCTAAACATGACTAATGCACAAGAAAAAAATCCAATCATCAAGGGAATGTACTTTTCGTAAATATTTTGCCGAAATGGCAACAACGATTGTCTCCCGTCTCGTTTGGGGCTTAGCGCAGTTGAAAATGTGTGCATTGCATGAGTGGTCATATTTACTGAAGTTATCGAACAAGGTGCCTGCCACTGATGCAGACGGGCATTTTGACGTGCTTTCATTGTGTATTCGGTAAACGAGGTAAAATAAATTTAGTAATACTGCCAGCAACAGCTGCAACTAGCAATGGACGGCACTAATAGCGTCGCGTAATATATTTGGTATTTTGCTAGCGAATTTTCAAATACCATACAGAGGTGTGATGACACGTCTACGACATTTTTACTAACAGTTCCTATGCTGTAAAACGCTGTGTGGTTATTATTTCTATTTGTGTCTATAGATGTATGTTAGGTTCTACTTTCCCCTTGGGGTTCTTTTACTTGATATGATATACGTGTTCTTTTCTTCTCCCTTTCGGTCTGGCTTTCTTGACGTGTTATGTGGTGTGTTCCATCCTTTGATTCTACCCTATGTTGCCCCCTAAGTAATTTTCATTGGTTGTTTTGTAGTCGGCCAGACCATTCCTTGCGCCTCTGATCCCAGGCGTGGTTACCATTGCAATTGAACAGTGCCTTATGTTTTGTAGACTGTGGTCTTCCCGGAAATCTGTGTGGGGAGGCATTATATTGTGTATGTGTCGTTCCCTGTAACAACATAATCTCTCTTTTAGTATAATCTGATATGTCACACCAATAAACCTTCCATTGTATTAGGCATTCAATTGTATTACAATGTAGTAGAATTCTACAAAAACAAGAAACATAAGATATTCTTTGTCGGTCTTTAAATATTTTTAATTCATCGTCGCCGTGTCAATAAAAATTAATAATATGTTAATTGTGAAGATTAATATAAATGTATTGCAAAGAACATATTAGTCAGCACTGACACGTATTCAAAGAGAATCTCCTGCTTAATACTATTTATTCAAAATAACGAAATATTATACATTGGTCGATGGCAATAATAACATTTGACATGCACAATAGTATCGTTGATGAACATCGTATAAACCATAATACAGTACTCATTACATTTGCATTGAAACAATGTGAAAAATAACCTAGTAGTGAGGAGAAAGTACCGTGAATACAAGTGTATTACTTATTTATAATACAACTTATTTCTTAGGTCAAATGCTTGTTGAATAAACAATGACATATTTGTAACAACAGTCTTACTTTCTCAGCTTAATAGTTCAACAAATTTTGGTATATTGTATTGTTTTCTCTAACACTGTTTTACATGTTGTTTACGCATTTCATGGTACAATGGTCATTCAAACAAAAATGAAATTCATCTTCGATAACATTGCATAACTGGCATTTTCTATATTAGAGTGGTATATTTGCTGCTTTGTGTCCAGATTCGATTTATAATCTATATGATGATACTCTAAAACGTGTAAGTTATTATCTAAATTTTGGAACATTTATTACATTGAGATATGACTGTAATTTAGAATCAACGAATAGCACAAAACTTTTTTGCTCTGTTTGAATTTTTAAGATCAGATTCAAATTTTGAATAAAAATATCTTTCAGTCTTTGTCGCACCACAAGTAAAAACATCTTTAACTCCAAGCTTTTGTAACAACTACAAGTCATAAAAACCTAACATTTCTTAAATAGTGTTCACCGATTTCGCCCAACTATTACATTTTTGGTGCATTTCTAAATCAAACAACATCATATTATAGACAATGTGGCATATTCAACATTATCACAATGCAATATTTTCAACCAATATTTTATAACATGTTCAGCAAGTACGTCTTGTAGGAGATTTCTTCCACCAAGTTCTCCACACACAAAATTGTTCTGTGTTTGTGATTTGACACCAAGCAGATGTTTACAATAATTTAAATGGGCCTTTTCAATGTTCATGCATTCATTTAAACCCCATACTTCACTTCCGTAGCATAAAATCGGCAAAATAGAAGTTTGTTAAATGATCTAATCTCTGACTAATATTAATACCAGGAAATCTTGCCACATTTGCCTTTAATGTTTACATTGCTTTTTGAGCTTGCCCTTCTAATATGTCATATGTAGCTGCAAAAGAATCCCCTACGATGAAAACTTTACCTAAATACGTAAATGTGGTTAACAATTTCGACATCTTTTCCATCTAAAGTAAATCTCGTATTCCTCCTAATTTGACCTTCTTCCTTAAAAATCATTATTTTCGTTTTACTAATATTTATTGTCAATTTCAATTTCGAGCAATAATCTTTTAATATGCCGTGATCGAAAACCCGTTGTAGCCCTGTTTCTGTTTCAGAAGAAATAACTATGTCATTCGCATGTAATAAAAGAAACATTTTAAAATACCAACATCAACCCATTTATGTCCATTTAACATGAAATATGCTTCTACGTTGTTCAAGTACATCGAAAATAAAAATGGCGACAAAGATTCTCGTTGCCTCACATCTAAATACAAGCAAATCATATTGCTTATATCACTGTCATACTTGATCTTTCATCTTACATTCACATACATTGATTTTATGACATCAAAACTTTTACCCCATAACCCTATTTTGAACAGTTTATATCATACATTCTCACGAACAACATAGTCATAAACGTTTGTAAAATCATCAAATACTGCATACAATTTCTTTTTCTTATTCAAAAAATGAGTTATAATACCATGTAAAACAAAAATATTATCGACTGTGCTCATGATTTTTTTCGAAACGATATTTTTCTGCCTAAACATTTAATATAGTATTGATGACTATAGTAAATGTCTTTTTCCACGTGTACTCAGAAGTGTAATACCTCTATAGTTTTAGTATTAGTCAATATTTCCTTTTTATGTCACAGTTAATTGAAACCTTCACTCCATGATTCAGGAAAATGGCTTGAATTAATAACTTATTAAACAAACAATGTAACTCATTTAAAAATGTTTGTTTTCGACTCCCATGTTTTAAAAAAATGTTTATTACATTATCAGGATCAGTCGATTTTCCATTTTTCAGAGACTTACAGGCATGTAAAATGCTCTCTTCACTAATGTCAATAGTTAGCCCAACAAACATAACATATACTTCGCCATTCGAGCATCTTTGATTAAAGTACATAGCATCTTTGTCAGGCTGACAAAATACAGTGTCTGGGTAATTAATTGATTTAGAATAAGTTAGAAAATTTCCAATACGATTTAGCATTTTTCGTATCTCTTTTTTCCTAAATTTCTTGATAGATCTTTATCATAAATGAATTTCTTTTCCTTAAAACATTTTTGTTTTGCATACTTCAAGTTGCGCCGACGATCTTTTTAAAAAAAATATTCTTGTTTCTAAATAATCTTTTTAAGCAAACTATAATTAGTGTGCTGCTGCTACTACTACATTTTTGTACGGTAATACGTTGATTAAATCTTAAGGACACCAACATTGTTAAATTTACCTGAAGGCATTGCACAATTCCAATTTTTGCCGTTAATGTTCGTTTTTTACGATACCTGAAAACAGAGTCGAGTTAGATAATTATTCATATTTCGGTTATTATCATGTTTGGTAGAAAGCAAATAATTACGAAATGTTTTTAGTTCTGGTTCAAGGCTGTTTTAGCAAGTTTCATCCCTCCTGGTAAATGAGGAGAACATGTTTGCTCATTAAAAATCAAAAACATTTTTCGATGTAATTAAATTGAAATGAGAATATTTACGAAAGCTGAAACGAATAAAGATTTTTTCAATCCTGCGATGTTATGAAACCTGATTGGAAATAAAAAAGCATTATGATGTTTTCAAACGTAGATTTAATTTCTATTGTATTTGTTCTGTTTTCGTCATAATACTTTGTTCAAGTCCTAAAACAGCCAAATACCTTGCAAATCGTAAGAATAAATCGCGCTGAAACATGAGACCGAGTATAGCACAGGGAATGCCACACTGACAAAACCGGGTATCCCGGAACTGATCCTCAGTGTACAGAAGATGTGAAATCTTCAAAAAAAATTTACATCAAATGCAATTAACTGATACTCATCTCTTATGCTTTACTTGCGCATGCCTCCTCGCGCTTTTGGGGGGAGATGTGCGCTTTCTAGGCGGCATAATAATAATTACTTTATTTCATAAAGGTAACATATTACTCCAAAAGAAAAGAAACGAGTCTTATTTACAATATGTCCTTCAAAACAGAAAGAAAATACATTTAGGAATAAATAACGCTTAGCATTCCCACATAATCCACATCGTACAAATTATTCCATATACATGTATCATAATTATATAAGTAAAAATTAACAATATGTACTCGACAATCACTCACATAGTAATTTATTTTATGGCAGACACTCGTTAATCTGAATTAAACTGTAAAGGAAAGAAATGCCCATTTTCATATACAGTTTAAACGTATTTAGTGACGGTACTTTTTTGACTGACTGTGACAGATCGTTCCAGGTAAGCATCGCTGAAAACATAAGTGTATTTTTGAGATAATAATTATTGGTTTACAATATCTTTTTAGCCGATGATCATAAATTTTGCGATGTTTTGTTTCAGAAATTAAGATTGGATATATTTACGTTGATGTTTCACCCTTATGTATAGACTTATAAACTATAAAAGCTGTATGATATTTTCATTTTTCAGATAAAGATATTCATGTTAGTTCAACAAACATTTCTATTGTCGGAGTTCTTATCGGTTTGTTAAGTATGATTTTCAGTTTGTTTGCAGCCTATTCAACTTGTCAAATTTACGGCATTTATTCAAAATCTAATGTAGAAAATACATGTATATATGCATTATAAAACAACCGTTTCATTTCTGTTGTCAGAAAAAACGAAATACGTTTGAACAGTGCACTTTTGTTTTGTAAGTTTCTACAAACATAATGTATTTGTTCTTTCCATTTTAATTGTTCGTTAATGTACACACCAATACGTTTGTGGTTGCGATTGTTTCAGATTCACATCTTTGACGTCAATACTTGATTAAGCTAATGTTTTTTCTTTGAGATCTTATTACCATGCATGTTGATTTTAATGGATTTATTGCGATATTATTATGCCTACACCAATCGTCTATATTATCTATATTTTGCTGCAATACGGTCTCAATATTTGCAATATTTTATCTGATGTATACATCGACGTGTCATCGGTATACATACGTATAAACCGTCTCCCCTGACGGAGTGGTTAATGCACCCGCCTTGGGAGCGGGATGTCGAAGGTTCGAATCCCGGTAGGGGTCCGTTCTGATATGGTTGGTCAGTCGCCAGCTAGTTAAATAATGGTTGCCGTTTGCATACCTACCTAGTGCCGGGCATTAAAGGATATAAATCGGGAAGTACTAAGAAAGTTGGTGTCTCATAATTCCGAAATGGATGGCCCTTTAAGTAGGTTGACATTATAATTATAAACACCTTACTTTACTTTACTTTACATATCATCATGGGCATTCTGCGTGTAATAAGGAATATCATTTACATGAAAATCAAAAGCAAAGAGCCATATATGGAGCATTGTGGTACTCCTTATATACATGTACTTGTTTAGAATCTTTAAGGTATAAAATTCAAAAGCGATAATGCTCCATCAGAGAACTTGTAATGTTTCAGTTTATAATGCTGTATTTTGTAATCGACCATGTCGCATCACTTTACTCCTCAAAACAAGTTAAGGATAACAATTTTCAAACTTTTTTACTGTAGAATTGTATCCGTTTACTTATTAATGCACTTCAATGTATTGACTCAATAGAGGGCATAATCTACCGTGCTTAGCCACGCGAGTAATCCGATGATGTTGAAGTCTCATTTTAAACACGGCAATATATAAACATATTCAGTGTTTTACCACTCGTTGTGATGTAGCCTCGGGAATGTCACTTGTCCTGTAAATGTTTGTAAAAGATTCGGATAATTGGGACTTCTTCTGCAGCGACTGTGCAATACTTATGCCTTAACAGAGATATTTCTCAGTTGATTATTGGAATGCTTTTGATTGGACAGACTCGACGTCATATTGTAGTTGATCGTGTATAGCGGAGGTTTGTGGACAATATCTCTATTGTCGAGATTCGTAGAAGTGCACGTCCGAGAGAGACAACGAATTTTGAAGGTATATTATGAATATTGCAATACGTAGAAATGTTGAATCAGCTAAAACACTGAATGTCAAATTCCAGGATACATAATTTATGGGACACGCATCGGTGACCAAAAACTTAAAGGTAGACTCTTTGCTGCTAAAAATACTGCTTGCATGCCTGATGTCCGTCCATCAGAACACAGACGATTGAGGTTAGAATTTTCTGGCGGCCACCGTAACATTCCTCTAGCAAGACTCTTATGTCTATACTGTTCACGTATGATTATAAGTTCTGTGTTTCTATAACGATTGGATGTGAACTGTGTTGCGACAGAAAAATGAGATATCGAGTCAGTTGTATAATGAAGTACGATAGATTCAGCGCTTGTCTGGGGTTGGGTATCGTATTTGGGGTCTACGGACTTCTTACTTATTGGTTCTTCGACGGGTGTTCATCTCGGATGAGTTTGTGTGGCCTTACGCAAGAGCTAAATGCGAAGAATGTGTGCTTGTTGACTCTATAGCCCTCCCACATCAGGCTCATGCGGTCACTGAGTACTAAAAATGTGATGCCATATCGTGTATGGACTGGGCTGCACGCTTGTATGACATCAGTCGATATAGCATGTCTGGGTATGCTCCAGAGACGGATTGGTGCGAGACACGTCCACCTCGGAACAGGCAGAAGAAGTGGAAAAAAACTAATTCATCTTAAGTCCCAAAGGTTAATTCACAGCTTGAAATACAAGTGCAGGGACGTTACTGAGGCTCGATGTTGTCATACACATGTTAACGTTTCTTTATGTGTGGTGGTTGCTTTGTAACGTTATTGTTTGAAACATTTCATATGTATCCACCGCCTTCAGATCGTTAACTTTGTGGTATGACATCTCAAAAGTGCTCGTTATTTATATTCGCTATTGCGTAGTTTCAAAAATGTTAAGTAGAGTAAGTTTCTTTTCAGGAGAATACAATTATATGTAATTAAAGAAAATAATAATCGAACATCAAAGGTCTTTCCAATTATGAAATCCATTATTATACGCATAATTATTACATGATCAGTATGTACTATAAGAAATTGAACTGCCAGAAAAACAAATGTGGTTGTATTTCTTATCAGCTCATTTTCCTATTATCGTAAATCTCTTCATGTTGTCTAATCTTCGCTTGATGAGAAAACAACCATGATTGAAATTACGGACAGCAATTGTCTATACTGTATCATTTGTCATTGTTCAACTGAGATTGTATTACATTCTGTAAGTATCAATATTATGGCAATGCTTTATTGCTGTTCATAGCCATTTAATTCAGATGCACATTTGTTCCATTTTGTTTGTCATGATATATTTTGGAGGTTTCCTAGCTAATAGTATGATGTAAATTAGTTCATTTCGGCAGTGCTCTGGTGTCCCTTTCGTGCTTGTGCCCCCATGTCCATTTGGTATTGGTTGTTGTCATCTTCCTACATGTACCTCTTGTAGTATTGTGTCCCCTCACGTGTGCTGTCCCTTGTCTGTTTGTACTACTATCGTTCTAACTCAAATGTTGTTCATGTTTTAATAAATCCGATAAATAATATGTTGTAAATAAAGCATTTGTAATTTAAGATTGAAATTATTGAGTGTTTTGACAATTTACCGTATATTATGAATTGTTTTTATCTATTGTAATATTGTTCAAAATTTTATTATATTAATGAATAGTCGTTCATCATAGCCAGTTGTGTACATATTTTGTTCTTATAATTTTTAGATAGAAACTTTGAATATATATATATAGCTTCATAATAAATGTTGTTCAAAACGTCTCGGTTTTTTATTTATTTAAAGTCTTTAAGAGGTAGCTTGCGTTTCAAATTACATGTTTTGAGGACATTGATGACATGTAACGATAGAGATGTTTTTGCCAGAATACTAGATAACGCACAAGTTTAATTTGCGGATTAAGAGTATTTGGCAGATTCGTAAGACCAGTTAAGAGACGCTTTTCAATAAGTTAAATATTGTATTCCAAAATCATTGATGTTGTTTACAAAGAAACAAATTAGTGTATGTATTTACAATAACACCTATTTCATATAAGTATTTATTAATGTGACTGTATAAGTAAGTATACCTGTGTTGAATTTTACGCCTCATTTACAATTCTGTCAAAAATATCTGGAAAAAAATGAACCCAGCGTCCTCGAAAACACATTTTCACATAAATCTGACACATACTTTGATGTAAATACGGAATACCAGAAGGAGATTCTTAATTGTTGATGTAGCCTTTATCATGTACCTTCAGAACACGTCTGTCAACTTGACAAATGTATGATGAAATTAGTTTGGCACCTAACACTTCTTATTCATGGAATCTCTGTTTGGTTTTTATATTTGCATAAATTAAAATAGAAATACATTGTACATTGCTTCCAATAAAGCTGTGGTATCAATACACAGTCATTAAACCCCCAAACGAGCGATGTTGTGTGAATGTTGTATTACTCAGAGAGTAAAATGAGTTTCAAATGTTTTCAGAATAGGCAGCGACGTCTTCAGTATCATAGTAATGAAAGCATAAATGCAACCTACTCCGCAACTTGATTGATTAAATATTTATGAATTGCATTTTCATGTTTACTCTAAGTGCAACTCCATCCAGTCTGTGTTGTTTTGATATATCCTCCTAGGTTCAATATACTTCATAAACCCTAACCTTTTAGTTGATAAAATGAGATATTGCACTGAACGCGCCATCAAGATATAAACTGCTCTTACATCATTGTAAAATGAGTTTCAAACATATTTTATGAGTTTTACGTCTGCAGTAGGAATGATTGTTCAAGAAATTGTTAACAGAAATCTTGACCTTAGACTTAGTGCAGCACTGTGGCAACTCATAACGTAAAAACGATCAGTGATGTAAAATAATGAAATACATTAAAGGGTATCGTTATCATACGCTCTTTGAAACCTGAACAAGCATTGAAAAACGAGTGTTGCAATGCATACATAGTATCCAACCCAGGATAAAGACTAAATGAGCGCTGCTATTGGATTTACAACCTCTTCTGAAAGTGACGTCATTTCAAGTAAACGCAACATGTAATTACAAATGGTAAACCCGTTTTGTTTAATATTAAGGTAAATATAGAATTCAAGCATTACTTAAAAGTCACATACAAAGCGCGCAGACATCAAAGAAAGGATTGAAAATAAATGTATAAACATTTTCAAAGGCCAAAGAGACTCAAACAAAATAGGAGTACCGCAACCAGCCTTACACTGTCACCTAAATAAAACGAACGGTGTAAATCTCCGCCAGACACGGTCACAACATGAGAGTCGGCAAACACAGGATAATGCAAGTAGATTATAGAGCATAGATATATAGAACGGAAGAACCATGAAGCCAGTCAAATATCATTTTCATCAGATCAGTAACTGTAATAATCAAATCAACTCGTTTCAACCATGCAAATTGTTGACAACTAAATACGCGTTTTGTATTACATTTGTATACTGTTAAATCTGAAACAAACACGAACACATCAAGCTTCCATAACGCATCAATAGACGGGAAAGCTAATTTGGCCACAGAAGACCTCGTATCAATATAGCAAGAACAAACTCATGAATAAATCTGAATTAGAGCCGACTGATTAAACAATACGTTGTATTTCTACATATTTTATTCTGATATAATCGTATATCTTGTCTGCTGGTAAATTTTCTTCGTGATAAGAAACGTACACTGATTGAAACTATTGAAATATTGTGTCTATCTAATGGTATTCCCGAATGGAATTGTTGCAATATCAGTGTTCGACTGATAGTTGTCTTCAGATAAAAGTATGACGTATAAGTATTATAACACAGACATATTTAGAAAATTATAATTCAAATGCCATGAGAAACAGAAACCAATCCTTCGTTTCAAGACGAGTGTATTTACATGAGTAAAACAATCCATTCGGAGCTTTAAGAAAGTCTCAATTTGTTCGCATTCGATTCATCATACAAATGAACGCAGATAATAAACTTCGCAAGTATCCGACTCCGGTGAAAAATACTGATAATAAAGTCTGGCAACAGAAATTCAACATGGGGATGAGGAAATACAGACGTCAAGATCTTTTTTCTAATCAAACATCCAGCATATCACACGTATGAATCTACAACCTAGTGGGAAGCAATTCGCTGAGGACGTACAACACTTAGTACAGGATACGTCCACGACATGCTACTGGACATGGGGGAAGAACATCAGACTACATACTGCGAGTCACAGTTTACTAAAAAAATATCCAGGATTGCAACCATATGAATAGTGTTAGTAAAAGAGAGAGAATAAGTTGCTACAGGGAACGCCACACACATAAGGCCACACAGACCTCCGGACAAACGACAATCCGTAAAACATAATGCAATTGAGTAGGTTAAAGAGTACATATGTTTGGAAACAGAGGCGCAAGGAATGGCCTGGCAGACCATAAGGAATAACTAGGAGAATCAAAGACGACAAACAGTGAAGGGGGAAGGTAATGGATTGAAAACATCACAGGACAGGTCAAGACGACTGGCAACAATAGGGCGAAAATGAGCTGAAACCTAAAACATGCATCCTAAGAGATTCTGGGTTTCAACGAAGAGCATAATTATGAAACAGTAGAATATAGATGTAGGCTATTCAAGTTAATTTGTGTCTTAATTTTGATCATCGAACATTTATTTGGTATTGGTTTAAGTATTGAAGATATGTCAGATTTCAGAATCATTTTCCAAGTAATTAAAACTGAACCGAGCAAAACAATAAAAGCACCAATGTCGACATATTAGAAGAACAAAATTCACAGAACTTCTACCAACTTTGAACAGCTCCAATGTAATTTATACACCGATGATACAACAACATGTGCAGTTTAATCGGTACATAAAAACAAAAGCTTTTTTCTCTTTTTAGTACGTATACTGCAGTTCAGAGTACTTGGTGAAGGGCATCTGTTAATACAAGTTCTCTACATTTTCTTTAAACATTCTTGCATTCTTGATTCTATTTATTTAGTGATAAGTGCTAAGTGAACATTTAAGTCGAGTGTTCATGAGATAAAACCATTTTCGATCTTTCACCAAAAGGTTGTTCAGTAACTTACTGTTCTAGTTCACTTCGTGCTATAGACGAATTATTAACGAATGAATTTCAGTGCACATTCGTCGTTTATCAATTGAATAAATGGGTATATTTATTTTGAACTATTTATATAGCCGATGTATCAACTTATCTGAGCACCGATCGATCGAAGCAATGATAAAGTGGGTAAAACATCGGATATAACAAATTGAGTCTTTGCAATGAGATTGTGTTTCGCTTTTCATAATTGGTACGAGTTTATTCACATTTAGCGCTATATTTTTATTAATTAATGCAGAAATTAATAATAATGGTAGTTCTTCAAAAAACTCGGGCCTACAGGAATTTTGGAACGTCTCAATGTTTTGTCTTGATGACAAATCGACAATGTTGTATTGTTTGCTTTTCAAATTTTCAATCCGTTGTATGAATAATTGTTATAATGCGTACACTGATGTAGTCAGACAAATGTCGATAAAGAATTGGATTGTTTAGAAACGTCTAGTCACGAATGCACTGTAGGTATATCAGTGATCCTTATTAATACTTTCCAAACATATTGTAAGATCACATTTTTGTTCTTGATACTATTACAGTAATTACACTTAACAAAATTTACAGTACTCCGATGACATATTTATGATATTGCAATAAAATATGAATATATCAAACGGAAATTCGCACACAGAAAGTCCATTATGTTGTTAGTGTTCTTTTCATTCACAGTTTTTTTCAGTTATGGCAGGCCGTTAGTTGACCTAACTAGGATTCCGGGGTAACCTAACAGTAGACAACCTCAGCACATGAATAACAGCCAGTTGAGGATAATCACTTTAGACTTATTATCTTCAGTGAACATACGCCTAACCATAGTTTCGAACCTTCGCCTCACGCGTAGTTCTAACCAACCACTGGAGATTGTCACGAGTTCTCTCTCTTTATCGCTTCTGGAGTTATCTTCATTAATCCCTTCTATACTATATTTATAAATATTGGACTATAGAAGGGATAAAGGGAGTGAACAATCTCCTGTGTCACATTCAATTCATCTTCCGACTAATCTTAACGGACAGGCTTTCGATGTTTTACAACTGTTTACCCTTGTATCCCCCTCAGTCCCTAATACAATGTTTTATAGGCTATAGTTTCCCTGGGGTCTGGGTGGGAAGGGAGGCATTGTCTTATGTGTGTGGCGTTCCCTGTAACAACTTCTCTCTTTAGGTTAGTTGATATGAATCCTTGCAACAATTGTATGTATAAACAATGTAATGTTCGTATTTTATGTTATTATGTGTATGGTATGTTATTATGGGTTTTTTTCTGAAACAATGGGTTTTGCGTTGATGTATGATTATTTGTAAATGAGTCTGTTTAGACAAGTGTTTTGAAACTTTGTTCAAACTAAAGTTTATTATAAGAAATATTTCAAAAATTATAAGTGACAGGAATTTTCTTTTAAATGAGTTCCTGCCGATTATTATATTGATATTAATATCACTGATGCCATGAACTGTAGAAATAAAATCGGGAGCTGATACATCACTACGCATGATGAATGATTTGCTTTTCTATTGTGTCTCAAAATAGAAAACCAGTTTCAAAGAAAACTTGTGTCACGAGTACAACTCTCATCAGGAAGAGTTCAAGAAGTTCGTTTTAAACATTTCCTATCTAAATCATATTCGATGATATCATTCCAAGCCTCTGAGTCTGTGTCAATAATATTAATTAATTGGGTACAAAACAGTTTCAGGCATGTCACCACTAAGACTTTCACATTACATAATTCACTACGTTAAAGATATATCATGCTCATTTTTTGTTCAAGTATTTTCCCGAACCAAACATGAAAAATATATTTCCTATAGTTAAAACATCAATAAACATGCATTTACAAAGAATGGACTCATAATGTATTGATCCGTATTTGGTGAAAAAAAGATGTTTGTACGTCATAAAATTTAAAAAGACTTCCAGTTCTTTTAACAATCAGGCTATTTTATAAGTTTTGTCTGTTAAAAATATGGTAAAAAATATATTTTCAATCGGTTATACATTGCAATGGTTCTTATTAGAGATGTTTTAGCCAATGCAACAACAATACTGGATGAAGCCAATTCAAGCATTTTATGTTCAGATTAGCCAGATAAATCTTTAACTACTATGCAGTCGCGTTGTTATAACATCAATGATTAGGACCATCAGTGTGAATTTAAGTCTTTGAATATCTTTGTGTAGAATAATGTTGTATAGTTATATGAAGTATTTTGTCATTATTTTATAAATGAGAAAAAACCTGAGAAATATAATGAAGTTTTAACAATACGTGGTGGTGTTATAGCTCGTGGTGTACGCAAAGAGTAATTACACTTTGTGAGTTTTAAGAGTTGCCAACACAAAAAGTATGTCTTTATCACAGCAACAAATCACTGCAATGCGATCTAATCACATATTGGATCATTTAGGTATAACTTATCATTCCCTGCTGCATTACGTGCAAACACATACATTTGCATTGTCTCGTACCTTCTCGTATTCAATGCCAGATCCTGTCGTTTCTATAATGTAATATTTCAACTCGACATCTTGATACAAACCTCTCGTTTATCTCCGTTTAAATTGCTTCGTACTTCAATATATCATACAACTTATTAAGTTTTGTCAAATCCAAACGCTGCACTGATAACAATGTTTATAACTCGTGTTTGTATAATCAGTACTTGGCGATCCTCTTCGTTTGCTGAAGTTGCGTCATACGGGGAATGTTCAGGAGTTCGAAGGACTTTTTATCATGTTTTATTTTATTTTTCGTCTCTATTGTGACACAGTGTTGCAAAGATAGAGCACACGAAAAGCATATCTTGATTTTTTTTTGTAAATATTTTTAGTGAAACCGAATGATTAATAACAATGTCATTGTAAACTAATCGCAAGATCGCCAAACGGTGACCTCATTTCCAGATAATTGAACCTTCAGCAAGTAAATGACGCAACCAGGCGATATTAACTGAAGGTAGTACCTACTGGTAATCGAAACATCGAATACATCATTTATCTCTATACTTGCAGTAACTAATCCCGGATTCGATCTCTACAAAAACCTCTCTTATTGACCGGATTGCGTAAAAAAAATACCGTAACTTCCAGAGTTCAGCGACATTCATTTGTTTCGGGATTTCGTTTATGCTATTTATGGCAGTCTGCTCAGTTTTTCTGGAATCATCAACCAGTACTAACCTGCCCTCCGACAAGCAGCTAACAACTTCTCCGCTTAAATTAGAGATGTGGATAAACTTTAGTTTCTTTGAAATCTTGTTGTCTGTTAGGCGGCAACTCGTTACATGAAAATAAATCGGTACAGCAGTTGTGATCATCTAATCTAATTTTCCTTAATTGTCGAATACACAGTGATTAATTACCATAATACAGAACAAAACAACTAGTTGAGTGACAATGGCACTGCAATCGCACATGGTAGATCTACATGGAATTACGATCTATCCTGACAGTCGGACCTCGTTTATTTGCCTTTTTTTGACCGTCGAAAACATAATGGAATTGGAATGTGAAAATTCAATCATGATGGAAGCTTATAGTAAGAGCAAACAAAGTCAAATTCGTACCACATTCTTGGTATCTGATCTCACAAGTAACATTCTCGAAGACGTTGCCATAATTTTGTCAACAGTGCAACAGGGTGTTGTGTTTGATACATCAGTCGTGCCCTCTGAGACTTCCGTATGAAATATATATGTGAACATCAGATGGCAAGTCTGCATTTGTCGTTTACGGTGACAAAGTATAAGTGAGTTTGAATTATAAAATATGACAGCAAAATTCTTCTGTCATATTGTCTGACAACTGTGTGACATAACCTAGTCGAGTATTGATTGACTACACATCCCACGGGAGAAAACCAGATTCCTCAAATGGCAATGCACTAATGTCCTTTGCAAGCTATATAACGCGTTAGTTCCTCTGTTTAAAGATTGATTGATAGTTGTCGGTAACCAAACCACCCATGATACCCATACGCACATTATGTTGTCATCTACCATTTATCAAAGTCGTTCTAAATCTGGGTAACTGCATCATTCTTTTTTTTATTTAGTAGCTTAAACTAGTTTGACTACTTGTCAATCTTAATTCATTAACACCGATCAAGACAATAAGGCTGTTATAAGTCTTGATATCCTTATCAGACATATTGCATCCGTCTAAGTTTGTTTGTGTTATTTCTACTGCTTTTGATTCGGTGAACATCAATTCTAAGCTAAAATAACAACAACACTGGCCCCTATTTTAGTGTTCGTTTATTTCAGATAGAATACCAAACATGCATTGGTTCATCCTATTACGCTTGCTGACCCAATGAACCTGAAAAATAAAATGTAAACTGGAACAAAAATTGAATTAAATCAGACCAAGTAAACGCATTTTGAAAGGAACATTTTTCACGTAGACTTCACACGTAAATGACGTCCAGGGTTTATTTATGTATTTTTATTTTAATTAGTCCAGACTAATAATAAAATCAGAAAACTTGATATAGATATGACTGTTCCTGTGTAACTTACCAGTACATGCGCAAATTAGGGATTGTACAGTTCGTGATCAAATCCCGCATTGCAGGGCTCGAACTCACGACTTTCTGATAAGGAGTCAGGTGCTCTACCCCTCGAACACAACGAACAAACTAGAGATTTGCATGCTATCATATCGAGTAAAATACATACGGCACTTCACATATAAAGCTTGCTTGATAATCGCAAGGAGCATCATTCCATTGAAAGTTCACCCCTTCATACAAAGCCAGACAGTTCTCACTAGTACCACTGCTAGGTTGTCCTGGTGCCCAATTCGTGTACTCATTTACATATTCATTTTTGCGACTCCATACGTAAGTCCCTTCATTCACCATGTCTGTAGCACCAAGCCAGAAATCACCATGGTGACCTAAATAAAATACATCATAACATGACATGGAAGCCCACTTGCCGGAATAGCACACGGTGTTAATAACGGTTCTGAAAATATGCTCAATGTAAAAAATTATGACTTGCAACTACTGTCCTTTTCATTTACTTAAGAATGTTTATAAACAAAGGGTTAGGTTGTCAGACATTGAAGATATGCTGAGCAACATACTTAAACACAATAACAACTATTTTTAATCCACTGTAGTAGTATTTTACATTGTATGTTTTACACTTTGCGTGCACATTGTATAGCGGATGACGCATCACCAATGTAAAGCACTAGTTAAAGACAATACATATATATATTCGTAACAACTTCAGTCTATACCGCTCGAACTAGGTGTCCTCTGTCAAATTATGTCTCAACTTGTCGTAGGGTTAATAAATTAAGAAATTTGTTTTAGAAGTTTCCGTAATCATATTGTACGTAGATTTTCCATTACGTAACCATTTTATATCGTTTCATTAAATAGTCAAGTGGTCAGTCTGTTAACAAGTTGTACAAATGCATTTACTTACTTGTGCTGCCTTTGAGTTGTCCTTCGAGAAAGGCCTCCTCAGTCGAGGATTCGATTGTTGCTAAGGTACCTTCACCACTTCCAAACATTGTGCAAAATGACTATAAATTAGGCAGACATGTTAACATCGATACGACAATATCAATAGGCAAATCATCAAATACATTCTCACTTCAACTTAATACATTTACCTGCATGTGAAAACTATCCTGAAGAAAAAATAATGTTTGGCAATATCAAAATACGTTTGAAATAATCAACAGATCTGCCATTGTTTCGCCACAATTCTTTTGTTACTTTATCGAGCAGTCTTGCAGTCTTTTATTGTCATATTTTAGTTCGTTTGGGGATGATTTTTGAGGGCTTAGTTCGTTTGTTTTTATTTCCTTGTCCTTATTGCTTCAGACTTGTTTTGTGTGCCCTCCCTTTGATACGTCCTGGTCCGTTAGATGTGTTGGCGTCTTCTCTCTTATCTTTTGTCCAGATTTTTCCGGGGAAGTTTTGATTATAAAAGTGTTATTCCCTGCTCTGCATTTTTTTCTTACCTAGAACTTAATGCTTATGAGTTGATCGAAATGAATTTCAAGAAATAGTTCAATGGTAAAATCAGATTTACTTATGAATTATGGAAGTTCAAAATCTGACGCTATCTTAATTTAATGTTTCGTATTTAACATTGTCATAGACCTATATCCACCGTGGAAAATGTATGCCGCGGCAGTTCAACTAAACTCTCAACGCATCAAAGAGAACTGATATTGTTTCAACATTAATGACGTGCGAATTAATGTAACTATAAAGCAGATTTATTCACTTTACTATTGAACTGCCCTGTTAGACCTTTCAGTTGCTCTGGCTTCTTTTGATAAGTCACCGGGTGCATATTTGACTGGCTTCACTTTGGTGCACCTTTCAGTTTCAGGTTAAAATTGTCCTATATGGTTTTGCCACTGATCTTTTCAATGTGGCACGAAAATGTGCTACTATTATCTCCCATCATTATGTTTGAGTTGTATCACGTTTGCCTTTGTAATTATTTATTCAGCCCGATCGGCTAGCTCAGTAGGAAGAGCGCAAGACTGCCAGACGACAGATCCATGTTCGATTCCCAAGTTGGGCAGGATATGTTCTACCTGACATTGGCCACAGTCATGTCCTCCATGTATAGAGCAGTTGTCAGCTGTTTGCGTACGTGTTGAGTACGTACTGCTGGTTGGTAATTAATTCCAGGACAACTGGTTAGGTCAACAGGCCGCCGTATATGACTGAAAATGGCGTAAAACCCGCTGATAACATAATCCTAGTATTTTAGGATGTTTGTGACATTTCTTGCTCGATTTCTCTCTTCATCTCCATGGAGTCGTTTTTTCCACATAAAGTTACAATTTCCGTTGTCTGTCATTTACAATCATATTCGTTGCTATTTCACAGATAACAATTATGTCAAGCTAGATAAAGCACGTAGATTTTTTCTGTTTCAAATCAAGTAGAACTTTACATTTTACTACTTAGAAAATGAACATTCGCATAATTTAACAATACCATTGGTCATATCTGTGAGATTCCTCGGTAAAATCATGATTGCCAAGTTGAAGGTCCAAGTCGGGAAGCATGCTGAGACCGTATTTGTTCCTTTTCGAAACCCAACACCGGGGGCGGTAGTAAAGTAAACGAGATGTCATACGATGAACTTTGAAAGTGTGGGTGTTATCCCTAAAAAGGCATAAAAAAGCAGAAGCGCTTGTTTTCTGAGTGCTTTCAAATAGGCTTAACGGATGATCTCGGCACAATTGAGCTTCAATAAACTGTTGTACTAGGGAAAAGCATGATCACTGACCGCGGTGAAGATACACTGACCATAGATATAACAAAAGAGGCTATGAAAGTTAAATATACCATAGCTTCCCACCATTTTAGAAGTGGAGTATCAAAGGCATGATAGCATGACTCCTCGAATCGTACAAAGTCAATTGGACACCCTGGGACAACTTGTCGTTCCATTTGCTTGCATGAAACTGAAAATTAGGAAAAGTTCATGCGGTGCTAGAATGAAAATTCTCATGATTTGATTTTGAAGACAGGAAAACATATATATCATACTTTTTCTCCAATGAACGGAACGTTAATTTTGCTAGTAGCGGATTCTGCAGCTAAACAATACGGCATGTTTCTGCTTGGTCACGGTCACTCAAGCGTCTTAGGCAAGTTATATAACCTAATACTTTACATGGCTTAGTTAAGATACAGTGAGCGTTCCATTAGGGGTAACTTGGCAATCTGGTACTGTTGGACATACGCCTAACAGCTAGCTCATTGACTTTGTCTTTTGTATTCATCAAATCATATACATGTATATAATTATACAAATTAGTCAAATTTTAGTATGGGATGTTACAGCTATTTTGCTTATAATTTCATAATAAACGTTACAAAAACATATAATGCACCAATTTGAAATTAAAATGGTTATCAAAATGTCATAATAAACGTACCTACATGTATATGAAAAAGGTAAACTTCTCTTGATTTTGCCGTTGGTTTAAATACCAGAAGCGTTCCGTTTGAAATATATTTTTGTGTGGAAAATGGATTGACTTCTTGTAACCATTGCAAGAAATTTACTTGGTACTGAATTTTAGTCGAAGAATACAGTTACACTTAAAATAGCTGAAAATAAGGCAAACGTATACACACCTTGTTCGGCGATGCAGAGGAGGAAGTTTTGATTAATAACGAAAGAAGAAGACAAAACTTACCGACTGATAAAGACAATATTCCCAAAATTAAAAGTTTCATTGTTGCTTTTGAGCAATGTTAGCCCTATTAAAGATGCGTTATGTGGTATTAATGACAAAGAGAATTATGGTTAAGATAACAACGGAAAGGAGATATGTAAAGATAAGTCATCGGAAGCCATGACCTACTAGCGTAACATGTGTTCAGGCTACTATATAACGTCACTAGCTGTGCGTTAATGGTTATTATAGTGCGCATCCTATAATGTGCAATCCGCAAAAAACAGTGGGACGTGTTCATGTCATGTTAACTGATGAAATAACACTGTATATGTTTCGATTCATTTAACCAGTAAACATAGTGAAAATAAACAGTTTCTTAGCGCGAAATAGCTCAGCGGTGTGCTATAGCTACTGATATGGAAATGGATCTTTGATTTATATTGATGCATGTTTATCTTTATATGCAAACATGCTTTATATCTCGATATATTGAAATTTCTAAACTCACAATCCAAAATGACATGCTTTAGATAGTAGGTCATGTAGTTGGTTTCAATGCCCGAGTTCAATGTTCTACATAATTATGTTCACCTTGATATCATTCTGATTGTGTTCACAGGAGCCCGTCCCATCCACACGCAATGTATAGACTGATGCTTACGTGTTTCACGTTCCTGTGGTATTTATACGTGCTGAGATTTACGGAAATATCATTTTGTACGAGAAACATGAATATTGTACCACGGGCAAAGATATGTCAGCGTTGTTTCACGGATGTTCATTTATTCGCTCTCGGCTGGTTAAAACTGTGACAATTATATGATATTAGTTTCACATAGATTACTGTTACATTACCTGCAGCAATTTTAAATGATGACAAAATGTTACTCTCTTATTATTTCTAAGAAATATGGCGCGGCGTATTTTCATATTGATTCATCTAAAATATATTTATAATTTTGTTTGAAGCTAGAGGTTATCGATGGGGAAATAATTCACTTAAAATGTATATACATTCTGTTTACACATTTTCATGACATATTAGTATAGGGGAGGTAATAAAGATAACACATGTTACAATAATATCTTAAATGATCTCCCCTTTCGTAATATTAGGTTATATTACTACTAATAGTGTGTGTGATAATAATATTTGATTTAAGGAGAAAACATCTCACGACTCTGTTGCCAATATGTACAAGAACACTGTCGAACAATCGATTGAGTCGAAGTGTTTTGAGGTTACAATTGTGTGATTTATTTTGTCTTACGTTTTTTTCAGGGACGGTAAAACTATGTTCCTCTCGATTCAAGAATAACACGAAAATATGACGATAAAGGGTATAGAAACAAACTGTGCAATGTAAAATAGTTTAACAGATGTGTATTATTCAAAATGTAATCGTTTGCAATTGTATGATTTATTTGCGTTTCTTTTTGCTAGTAACTTTAAAACCGTGGACTGTAGCTGATCAGTATTTGACAATCAGAACCAGACCACGTGTCATGTTACAATAAGGAAGTCTGTCAAATTGTGTATGTACGAACGTCCGTCAATCAAACTTCGCCCTATGATTTAGTTAAACCAATTCAGTTCGGGCAAAATGGAGCAGTGGTACTAGTTATATTCTTAGCATGTCTAAACTCTTATCGTAAGCTCGGCATTTCCACATATGTGCATACTCGCTAATTTAGACAAGTATACAATTTAATTGACAGGAGCGGAATATTTTCACTACACTAGTGCATGCGTTTTCTAAAAAAGGTTTCCAATCAATTGAGTTTTCACTCATTACTGTATGCTCAAGGTATTCTAAAGTATCATCCTCACATATTTGACAGCGAGATCAACATTTGAGATGAGATTTCTATTGTCTTTGTGAATAACTTTGGCGGAAATCTCAAATAACTTAAGTAAAAACTCAAATTTGAGTGTAGGTATGGACTTGAGGATTTCTGTGAATACGAGATATGGCCTCACCAAATTGTCGAGCGTCACTAGGACAATAATTGACCTGCAACATTAATCATAATTTGAAATAAAACTTGAGTGGATTAAAATTCCTCAATAAAGGTTCTTCCCTAATCTTTGTTCAAACTTGGTAAAGTATTTTGAAGCATTATTGACATTAAGGTGAGATAAAATAGATAAAAATGGATTTAGATACAATAATGGGGTGGTTTGTTGTTGCAAGCAACGGAGATACCGGTTGAACTAATATTTAGGACAAAATTGATAATATTTGCTGATGAAGATAAACGGTGGTTTTGGAGATTCAAATAAGTGTGTTTCTTATAAGTTATTATTATTTAAAGGTCAATTCATTGCTTTAAGGACATTTCAAGAACTGCGATTTTTATTGATATTTTATATGAACAACATTTTAGCAGCAATGTATAGGACTACTTCTCACTGATGTTGATGTATAATTATGTATTAATAAAATTGGACTGTTCTCCAGAAAAACTGCTTAATCATACGAGAACAAAAACACAAGGTTTATCGATTTTCAGGTTTTCACAATTTCGGTTTCCTCGGACATTAAGAACCATGAAAATGAAAACCGATTAACTCTATGCTATTTCAATTTCATTTTATAACGTTTTAACTGATGACGTACACTTTTCAACTGGTTATTCCCGGTAACGTTACGATGGTCATTAAGGCCGGTTTTCCTTGAGAACGGTCCATTTATATTAACACGTCCGTCGTTTTTTCTCCTAATGTCACATTTGCTTCACTTGCATCTGCACCTCCTCCAGTCTCTCAAATTAGATTGAATCAAGCACAAACTACGCTCAAGTTGCAACAGTGGCCGCTCTCGCATTTTTACGATAGTCCTTCTTATAATAGACACTGGTCAAAAGTGCAAACCCACCAGTAATATTTCTCATGTTTCGAAAAAAACTGGATACATGTATTAATGATGATTTTGATTGCAGTTAGCTGGACCATTTATGATTCGAGTGAAGGGAACTATCGAAAGAAAGTCTCTATGAACCTGTTAAAATCATGTCCGCTGTTTCATATCACTGTCATAATGGCGTGAAGAGTGTCAAAATATAAATGGCGTGTTAGCTCTTTTTACCAGTACAGTAAAACCTCATTAATACGACCACCCTTGAGACCCTTGAAATTGGTCTTATTATTGAGATGGTCTTAATATTGAGATTGAATAAAGAACAATATAGGGAAAATGGACTTGAAAATGATTTTTGAGATTGTCTTATTAATGAGGTGGTCTTAACGTGAGGTTTTACTGTATTTGTATGATTTAAGGCTTTCAAACTGCGTTTCATCAAAATTTAGCTGTACCAGATGTTGTTATTTACAACTTGTATATACGGGTACTCATATCAGCACCCCAGCTTTGAAAACTAGGCTTGTAATGTTTTCTCAAACAGTTAAACTTGTTTTATGAAGGGTGAGGTTTGGTTTGAAATACCACTGCACTTCACAATATGAGATATTGTAAATAATGGCGGAGTGCAGTTTGATCTACAAGTGTGTGAACCGATATAACTTATATAGTTTATGAACTTGTTCATCAGTCAAAAACATGTTATGTCAAGACTTTACGGTACACCTGGAGAGTATATTTTAAATAATATCATACGTCGGTCATAATATGTTCTGGTCGATAACATTTCTCGATTTTACTGTTTTCATATACAGTAAAACCTCAATGATAAGACCACCCTTAGTACCCTTGAAAACTGGTCTTAATATTGAGGTGGTATTTTTAATATTGAGGTTGAATAAACAGCAAAACAGTGAAAATGGTATTTTTTCGAGATGGTCTTATTATTGAGGTGGTCTTTAAATGAGGTTTTAGTGAACATGTAGTCATAGACAATTTCAAGTGTTCTCATTTATCTTTACATGGGACTGCCAAAGTACTTAGTTCACTCGGTAGAATTTAAATAAGGTCCTTAATCTTTTAACTAGAGGATGGGTGGTGTAGTGGATAACGTGTTAATCTCACACCGGAGTATTGTAGGCTCGAACACTGCACATGTCACGATGTTTTCCCGGAAGCGGACTAGAGAGAGAGTCAGTAATGCGCTATGAAGTTGGACCCCGTTTATTCGACAACCTTATATCCGAATACTTGTTATAGTCTGAAATAATATAAAAAGTCACGTCGAATTAAAATGGGCTATTCGAAACCATGTAATATTCGAATTCGAATGAATGAGGTACGACTTTACTTACATCACAACCGAGCCTCAATATATTGATACCGAAGTACAAACAAATATTAATGGGATGAATACTCTTATGTCAAAAAGAGTAATACTGGAGTGTATGAGTGTCGTCTTCGTTTGCGAATTGCTTAAGGAAGTCGTTCATCCTTATTATCGTAATTGAACAGTTCTGTGATACGTAAGTACTCATAAACATAAAGGTAATCTCAAACCATATATCAAATAAACTACATTATAGTATGTCTTTGTGAAACTTCAATTATTACAAACAATGGAAATAATCAATTATGCGAAACAAGAAAATTCCCTATACCATATTATAACTGAAAACAATGTTCTTGTAATTCGAACATACGAGAACAAAAACACAAGGTTTATCGATTTCTAATTTACGTTTTTGCCTTTTTCAAGCTATACAATTACAGAGATTACTCATGTTTAACACGAACAGTTTGTATTGTCCTCAATAGATCGATTACAATATTGTTTCTATTCTTATCGAGTTAATATCACTAATTATTCCTGGTTTGAATTGTAACAATTTCACCGTTTATATTATCCCGGTCGTTGTGAAGAGCAAGTGTGTGGGGTTAACATTTGATTGTTTTTAAATAAGGTCATAAACACACGGCGGTTGTATAAACAAATACGTCTCGAGACATGTGAAGATGTATATTGATTTTAAAACATAGAAGATAAGGCGTTGAAAAGATACATCATGTATATTTCAACAATGTGGAAAACAATCATTACCCAATAATGATATGTTAGGATAAAAAGAACGCAAAACAAGTAATAGAATAGAAAATGTTAGCGTGTTGGTATGATGGTGCACAGGAGATTGTCACTTGTTATTTCCCTTTATCTCATCTAGAGTTCTCTCCCTTTGCCACTTCCTTGATATATGTCACGAGTTATTTCCCTTTATCCCATCTACAGTTCTCACCCTTTGTTCATTCTATGGAACATTTAGTATAATTATATACATATTGTATAGAATGGGCAATGGGAGAGAACTGTAGATTTGATAAAGGGAAATAACTCGAGACAATCTCCTAAGGTATTGTGTCCCTTTTACACAGTAAATCCGTTTTTAGCACTCCACTTCCGTGATTTTTCTTCAAAGAAGCACATAGATACGAAACTATATTGATACTGTTCACTATTCAGGAATTGCCATTTTGTTCACGACTACGAGTACTGTATCATGTAATGCAATAAACAAATCAATGAAACAGGAATAAGTTTAGACAGGCAGGATTGTTTAGCAATAGCGTCGGACTCCAGATCTGGAAATTGTACGTTCGAATCCCGCCATGAGCGAGTTGCTTCCACAGCGAGTAGTTTCCACAGTAATGACAATCTCTTGCAGGTTTGGAACCACCGTGAGTGGGTAATAAACGTTGTAAGATCTTGTTTCACAATCGATAGAACTTTTTTTTTAAATCGAAAGTAATATATTAACTCGTTTTTCACAATACATTTTGTAAATGATTTATTCACTGATAGGCCAGTGCACAAAACATCGATGTATTGATGAGTATATCGGTATATACACTACATTCTAACATAACATCGCTTTAAATCTATTCAGTTGGCGCTTATCAGTCCTGTATGCTGTAGTATTGTCAGGGACAGCTCAATAATCTCCATTTTTCACCGCATTGTTAGATATGAATAGACGCAATGTTTACTATGATTGCACTTGAACGTTGGTGTATTGTCTCTTAGCTACACGGTGTTCTGACGAGCAAAAAAAAACAAATTAAATTTCAATTAGTCGATCGGTCGTACGAGACTAATACGTAGTGAACGACAAATACTAGAGTTACATGCTTATACAGGTAGGTGGAATTTACATATTATATATTTTTTTTATAATCTGAAAATGTCAGTTCTTGTAAAATTGTTTTCTTGACTGTTTCGTTTACTAGCGAATATAAACCTGAAGATTGTTAATTATCGATTAAAGAAAATCACGGTAATAATCTTAATCAATTTATCTTCCAATTATAAGTTTACACAGAACAGAAAAGAACATACGTATATATGTATTTGCTCAAGTCTAATTAAGATTTCCTATTGCTGCAATGTGTATACAACATACAATTCATTACATGAACAATAATGAGATTATTTAACACAATGTTGACACTGGAGCCGTAATGATTTACATTGTATATGCTGTGGAAAGTCTTAGTTGCTGTTGTTGTTCTAGTCATCGTCGTCATTGTGATTCTGATACCGCCCTTTATTTAAAGATGTATCTGGCTCATCTGAACATAAAATGTTTGAATTGGCTTTACCAGGATTGTTGTTACATTGGCTCAAACATCTCTAATAACAACCATTGCAATGTATAAGCGATTGAAAAAAAAATATCATGTTACTAACAGTCAAATCCTGAAAAATAGTTTACAGTATTTTGAATAGAAATTGAAATGAGTATTCTAATTTGTATAACAATTGAACGCTCTTATTTTGCGCCGTAGTTTAATTGACATAGCAACTTGTGATGGACTTATTACGGTCAGCCACTATTTTAAAGCCATCAAATGTAATGTCTGCATACTGTAACTATATGTAATAGTTTTATTTCAACAAAAAAGGAGTGTGAAGATACTTTTAAGTATTTATGAGCAATCTTGGTGTTCGTACCTGCTAGTTGTAAAAGTGTGCTCTTCAAGTAGGAGGTAGATTATTTCATTATCTAAAGTGCAGTGTTCGACAGGGAAGTACCCGTTGCGCATTTAAAATGCAAACGTCACCTAAATATATCATATCAATATGGCTACTCCACGCTTTTCAACGTAGTACAATTATATTTGTTCAAATTTGAGAAAAATAGCTGTCAACATTAACCTAATATTTGATTTCATGCGATAAATCGAGTTAGAAACATTCAAATTTAGCAAAAGCGTGGACTACACTTTACCGTAGTCTATAAAATTCGCGCTATTGCGTATAAGTCTGTATATTACAGATATAATACGAACATCATAGAAAGTTTTATGGAGTGTGAATTATAACATCACAGTTAAATAATGGTTTAAAGAACTTCACAACATTTTAAAGTAACAATTCAAACCATAAGGGTCACGTGACGTTTATTTCTATTTACCATCCTGGGTACGAGGTTATAAAACGAGCCGTCTTCGTGTTCAAATGGCATTTCATTCTTAACCAATTACATCAGTTATAAACTTTTAGGAGAATCCATTACTATTTTGGACAAGCAAACAGCAAGATTATGCCTGCATACAGAATGCCGAATGAATAATCCTATAATATAATCAAAATAAACTTAAAAACACTTAAACATAAAAATGGGGTTTGATTTAGCCGACCGAACTTACGATTTATTTTGAATGTATAAATTCTAATTAAAACACGACTTGAAACAAAACTTGGCACTTTTGTTGTCCCTAACTTACAGTTGTTGCCAAGGGAACTAGATGCATTTTTATATCAGATCATAACTTTTTAAAGCCATTCAAATCGCCCCATGACTCTCCTACCTGAAAGTGCGTTGTATAACTTATATTTGCTACAACACAGGTGTCATGTGACTATTCTCATCTCAGTACATGTAAACCAGTCTGTGTTCCCCTGACTGTGTTCACCTGTATACGTGTAAGCAATATGTGTCAATGTGAGTGTGTTCATCTGTATACTTGTAAGCAATATGTGTCCATGTGACTATATTCACCTGTGATCTTGTAAGCAATTTGTGTCAATGTGACTATGTTCACATGTGTTCTTGTAAGCAATATGTGTCAATGTGACTATGTTCACATGTGTTCTTGTAAGCAATATGTGTCAATGTGACTGTGTTCACCTGTATACTTGTAAGCTATATGTGTCCATGTGACTGAATTCACCTGTATACTTGTAACCAATATTTGTTCATGTGACTGTGTTCACTGCGTACGTGTAACCAATATGTGTTCATGTGACTGTGTTCACCTGTATACGTGTAATCAGTCAGTGTCCATGTGACTGTGTTCACCTGTATACGTGTAAACGATATGTGTTCTTGTGACTGTTTTCACCTGTATACGTGTAACCAATATGTGTTTATGTGACTGAGTTTACCTGTATACGTGTAACCTGTCAGTGTCCATGTGACTATGTTCACCTGTATACGTGTAACCTGTCTGTGTCCATGTGACTATGTTCACCTGTATACGTGTAACCAGTCAGTGTTTATGTGACTGAGTTCACCTGTATACGTGTAACCTGTCAATGTCCATGTGACTATGTTCACCTGTATACGTGTAACCAGTCAGTGTTTATGTGACTGAGTTCACCTGTATACGTGTAATCTGTCAGTGTCCATTGGACTATGTTCACCTGCATACGTGTAATCTGTCAGTGTCCATGGGACTATGTTCACCTGTACACGTGTAACCAGTCAGTGTTAATGTGACTAAGTTCACCTGTATACGTGTAACCAGTCAGTGTTTATGTGACTGTTGTCACCTGTATACGTGTAACCGGTCAGTGTCCATGTGACTGTGTTCACATGTTTATGTGTAACCAGTCAGTGTTTATGTGACTGTATCTACCAGATTGGTTAATTTTTATTGTATTCATCGATGTGCACCAAATATATGTCCACCAAACACTTCATTCACCAACTTCAAACAAATGTTTTAAAATTCAATAATAAATTGCAACGGATTTCTACGAGGTTAATGAAAAATCGCTAGCAATAAATGTGAAGTCCATCAATGTGGGGGAGCTTTGTATATATAAAGTGTTTAACGAGATGGTAAATAATTCAAAATGCTAAATATATCTGTTCAATTCTTGTAGTTGAAATTATTAATGTTGTATTGATTAACTTTTCCATGCGGGTAGTAAATCATCGGTAATTGCGTTGAATAATATTCTCTTTTAACGGACCACAAGCGAACTCATTAAAATTTATTGTATAGGCCAAAATAAAAAGTATTCGTTAGCTGTTCCCCACTCCCCCTACTTACGACCACTTAATGCGCTCTAAAATATATTTGGCCTACGACTGGAATGTATTGACCAAAAACAATATAAATAAACATTTGGTTACAAAAAGCGTCCTTGCTTTATAAGACAAATGCCCACCTACGGACTGAACTTCAACCGAGAAAGCAAACGTTGAATTTCTAAGATGACATTGCTTTTGTTCAGAACTTTTATTACTGATTGTCTTTACTTTTCATGAAAATTCAATCTGTCAGGACCTCGATATACAATATAGGTGACTGGAAAAAATCTCCGGAAAAAATACTATTTTAGTCCCATTACAATGCCGTCATTTAATCAAACTGTTACGAGGCTGCTTTTTAACCAGTAAACCAAATACATGTATTTGAGTAAAATTGATTTCCTAAACCAAATTACAGACTAACAACTAAAGAATTGCCAGGCGGCCAGATGAAAATGTCAGAACATCTAACAGTGTGTTTTAATTAACTTGGTGGCCGTGTTGCGCATTTATTTATTGTAATTGCGACTGTAATTGCCTCTTTACCATTGTATTATTAGTTTGTATATTATGTTCTCGTGTTGTCATGAACTGAGATATGTAAATAAACTGTATACCGTATTACCCCATTATTGGACAGTTTATTTCGACGTGAAAAAAACTCGTTTCCTAAGCAGTAAAAGGAGATCAAGATTTTTTAATTACCCAATCGATCAGATTTATAATATCTATTGATTACTCCAGGCCATGGCCAATCAATGTGGGACAAAGATTAAACGCTTTATCCGAAACGGCGTCTGTGTTTGATTAGAGATAGACGTGACCTTGTTACTGCTCTACCTGCACTTCAAAACTCGTATCAAACAAGATACGAAACATGAAGTATGTCGATTTCCATTAATCAAGACGACAACGATGTTGTAACGGTTAATTATTTGTAGTCGTATCAATTTGGTGTGCCACAGCATATTTTTTAGATTTATCTTCATATAAAGACATGTTCCTGTCTCCTTTAATTATATCCTCAGTAATTTGTTAAGCAGTATCGAGTGTTATTATTGTACGATGTTTTAGCAGTCTCTTTTTATTTGACCGATACTTGCATGCTTAGCTGAAAGTAATATGTATGTCTCGTTAAATCAAGTTTTGCTAGTTCGTCAGAGAAGCGCTTTGCTGTATATTTCTTAACAATAATATCAACAATATACATTAAATATCCTATTGCAGTTTTGGCCGTTTATTTTTTCGATTTTCCGAAAACTGTAGCCCGCGAACTACACGACCTATAGGAATCTACGTCTCTGACTTGCGGTTAATATTAAGCTGATTTTTTCATGCTCAGTCATCAATATATTTGTCTTTTGGACTGCATTTTGGGTGTGTTCGACCCTAAAATGTGAAAATGATGACAAATATGAAAATGGTCACAAAAATGAAGAGCTCATATGTAAAACTTTCTATAAATTTGAAACATAGTTGTTGTTCATGTAAAAATTGCGATGGTCGCGTATGCCGCAAAAAAAGTTCACAAATGTTGGAAAATGTTGGATATAATATAAACGACCGTACTGTTGATATATTGCCTAAGCTAACATTTCAGTGTAACATTGAATTATTTAAGAGTTATATAAAGCGTTGATTAAATAAAGGAAAATAATGTGTAACATGTTTTGTAGAATCAAAAGATAAGTCTGTATATCATAACATGAGAATTATATTGACCATAACAGTTTTCGACCAGTTAAATACATAACCGACATTATAACATTGCCAGTAGGTCAGCGTAACACTAAAAGGTCATGGATTAAAGTGGCCGTCTTAGATTTATCTAAATATAGCATTTTCTTAAAACATGCAATTTTTTCGCAAACAGACTTCTATTCATAAAGATTTGAACATCGTAAACATTTAGAGGATGTAAAAGCAAACCTCTGAAGTTTCATTTCTCTTTTGTGACTTTGCAAATAACCAATTGGGTCCTTCCCTGACGATACGTATTTGTGGTATTTTCAGCAAATCGAAATTTGACCAGCATCATCGTAACAGCTGCTTTAAAATTGCGTCCAACAAGCTATTAACCTTTTCTGTGTTCTATTTACAGATCTACCTACACCTTTAGACATTTACAGACAGTTGTACTTAACAACAACTTTGGAATCAATAGGACTACTTTGGTATCCGTTCGCGTAGTCATTCTACCATAAACTGTTTATTGGATAATGTGAAAATTCTACGTTTATTGGATACGAGCTGGATAACGTGAGAATTGTGTTTATTTTTGTCAGTTACATCTATTACATAAACATGAATAAAGGTAAGAAGACGGGAATCCTTCGGTCTATGATGAACAAGGCCCCGAATAGAGAGGGGTCTACCAGGGAAAGGACATGGGATGCCAAATCAGACATTTCCGACGGATTATTGACAGCACCAAGACAAATTGAAAACACGTACAAAGTTTACCCCGACGACGATAAGAAATTCAAGCCAGGGAAAGTAGAACGTGTAATGCAAGATGTTCTGAAAGAATTCCTCACCGATGTAGAGTATGAGAAAACGTTAGGGCAGCGAATGAGCAAGATGCTTTCAGACACTATAAAAAGTAGAGTCAAGGAATTCAAATGGACCCGGTATAAGTTAGTGGTACAGATTATTATTGGTGAAAATAGGGAGCAGGATATCCGGGCAGGGAGCAGATTTCTCTGGTATGATGAAACAGATACTTACGCATCAACCACATTTGTTAACAAATCTCTGTTTGCTCTTGCAGTATGTTTTGGAGTGTATTACGAATGAATGGTTTAGACACTGTTAGAGTAGAGAAAAAAAGAGATGACGACATTCATGTACACTCATGCATCAAATTAGATTTTAAATCAATTTTTTTAATATTGTGGTGTGTTCTGTTTGTGCTTTAGGGCGTTTGTTTATAAGTTACTTTTACTGCCATCAAATCTTAGATTGATAATTGTACCGGTGTAGAGGCCTACCAGTTGAACATGAACGGACGATTATTGTTGACAGTTTAGAAGAGGTTGATCTTAGATTCGTGGAGACTTTATAACAAATAATTATTTTACACCATGATCCTGACATTTACTTCAGCACTAGCATATATTGATGTAGTGCCCCGACGATATCCGGTGATTCCCGCGCAATTATTTAGACGCAACCATTAATTGTTAAATGACAAACCAACATTTTACACATGTTTCATTTGACTAGCAAACATGTTGAGAGGGATAGCTTGTTTACCAACATAACTCCGCCTTGGATTTTGCCTACTGCACAGGAAATAGAAATAAATATTTAGTATATATTGATACATATTTATTTTACTGAAATCTTGCACACCAAACGTTTTTGTATTGACTGGTTCAAAATCTATTTATAAACATGTTCGTAAATGACACTTTATCGTAGGGGCGCTGTAATATGTTGTGAGCAGACGGCACCAATGCTGTCTATGATAATCATCATACTTATTTCGAGGTTAAATCACAGAGAACCCTTTTACTAAAATTATAATTATTTAGTCAAGATTCGGAGTACTGAATGCTCGGTGAATAAGTCGTTAACAAGTCCTATTGTATATAACAATTATTATTTTAATGTTTATCCTAATCTTAAGATTAAACTAGTCAATAAATCATTTGACAAAATCCTGAATGGTATTAATCGACAAATCTTTTAATTGACAACCATTTAATATTTAAATCGATATTCATTGCCAACTGGGTCGATTTAAACAGAAAGCAAAACAATCCACCCATACGTTTTGTATTTTTATGTTTTTTGGATAACTTTTTCTTTCTTTACTTTCTTTGTAGTATAATTTTGCACGGAGTTACAACGCCATTGTATGTGATTTTGACATAAAAATCGAAGCTTTTTGTTTCCATTCACCGTAAATGGTAGCGTCAATTTTGAAACAGAGTATTAAAAAAAGCGAAATTGTCATGACTTGTTATTGTAATAAGACCAAAGTTTTACCTTACAAATAAACTCTATGTATTAACTGCAGCTTTTGTTGTCCGAGGTGTCAGTTTATTTCGCGTTTTTGTTTTCGTTTAAAATGCGAGTAAATAAAACAAATCACTTCAATGTACTTCGTTTAAAAAACTCACACCATCTAGCCTGTTTGTTCCTAATCTTTTGTTAAAGGAATGAGTATTAGCAAAATAGCATGTTTTTAATTTTAACATTAATATTCGAGTGTTTTGCTGAAAGCAAGTTATGCACATATTGTTAGGTATATTTTCAAATCAAAGAAATATATCGCACTTTGGGTGTATTTAACAATCTCGAAACGACTCATTCACAGAGACTAGGCACAACTTGTAATTACAATGTCTAATACATTGTTTCTACCACAAGATATTGTCACGACCTCTCCCTTTCTCATGTCTTGAGTTATCTCCCTTATCCCTTCTTTAGTACTATAAGTACATATACATGTACTATAGAGTGGATAAAGGGAGAGAACTCTAAAAGGGATAACGACAGAGAACTCGTGACAAACTCCTGTGGTTTCTACGCACATCAACCTAAATTGTAACAGCTCGCATTAAATCAGACTGTAACAATTCTGGACTTAGTCTAGCTTTCCAACAACAGGGACGATTCATGTGAACATCTCATATTTATGTTTATTTTGTTAATGGTCAACGGCACTGTATGTGCAGATTGTACCAAGAAACTTATAATATGGTAAAGTACCATTCCCAAAGCTAAGTGGGTTCCATTCTTCCAAATCTTAAGGAAGAAACTCCTTATGGAAATCTTTATGAATTTGATGGGAAAATAAACGAATCAACAGGTAAAAACCTTAAGAGTCCAGCTCAGTAAAACTAGAAATTCATTAATTGTAATTAACTGTTTAAAATACTTGTTGTACAGTGTTCCCAATTCCAACAATTTACCAAGAAAACCCAATTTGACCAAGGGCCCTTTTCCCCAAAACTGTAAGCAAACATGAACGTGGGTAATAATCTTTCCGTCTGATAAAGTTCTCGTATATCAGGTTCTAGAAACATGTGAAACCGGAAGAAATTTGACTGCAAGCGTCTAAATGTACAGATTTACTGTCGACAGCTCTACAAGTATTTTATGAATCTCAATCATTTGTTTATCACTTGTACCGTATGAAATATGTGTATCAAATTTAAAATTCCAGACCTAATTTTTGTTGAAAAAAAAGATGATTTGGAAACTTCAGATTGGGACATACATGTATATGCATTGAAACAAGAAAATGTTTTAAGTTATTGTCATCAGTATAATTATAATAGGAGCTTAAATTGTATTTTATACTAAATTTGCATTCTTACTTGTTATAATTTTATACATTCCAATTTAGATAAACCTCACTTATAGACCACCTCAAGAATAAGACCACCTCAAAATTAAGAACACAATTTTAGTTTTCAAGTCCATTTTCACTGATTTCCTCTTTATTCAACCTCAATATTAAGGCCACATCAATAAGAAGACCAGTTTTCAAGGGTCCCAAGGATGGTCTGATTATCGAAGTTTTACTGTATATTAGTAGGAAATTGTGAACTTTTATTTAAAGCAAAAATTCATGACCACTGGTCCAGTTTGTGATTGAACTGTGCAGGAACAAATGTACATCTAAAGAATCCTACCTTGTGCAACATGTAAACCTTTCTCTTATGCTTATAATAACAATTTAATTTTTCGGCGCAGCCGTACTAACATGCCTTTACTATTTGCATATTAGTGTTGTGTAAACCAATCAAATCTTACGTTAAACACTACACCATCTCTTCTTCAAACGAACAACATTTGTAACATTGACTCGGATTGGTTTAAAGCCTTTCGATAAGGGGCTGATTCACTGAATTTACCGAAATCCATTTCGGATCTGGAGTGACCAGCAATTGGCACATCTCGGCATTTTTTTCAACACAACAAATATTAACCTTCAAATTGCGCCGACCATCTTTTTTCAAGATATTTCTTGTTGGGTTTTATTTGACAAAGAAAACAAGTTTAACATTAGAAGATAAATTATCTGTTACCGATGTGTATACCGGGTATATATACTCACAAAAAGGAACGAACGACTTAATTTTGAATTGATATTTTATTTCATACCAGATAAAAATGAATATCAAAAATGCAAAATGAAATAATAACATAAATATTATATCTGACAGTGTCTGACTAGGTCTTGAGATGAGTTTATATGGATGTCAGTTAGGAACATATTTATTTATCCTAAACATTTGATGCGTAGACTTACACGTGCATCAAACGGTGCTCTTTTATTTTTTGTTGTGTATATAATTTATATGAATTCAGGTAATGATAAACTCAAACAAGAGGCACAAAATACGTCCGTCATAAGTCAGAGCTCAGAGTTAAAACAAGACAAATTGTATGTAATTTCTGAAATCAAAGGGTGATAACTCCCGAGTGACTTGAGCGATATGGCTGGTTATCGAACTTGGCAGAGATATTATGCCCACAAACATTTTCAACAAGTTTGGTAAAGATCGAATAAAAACTCTTGAACTTAGAGAGCGGACAACATGTGGACGCCGCCCACCCACCCGCCCGCCATCCACGTTAGTTCCCATAATACGTCCCGTTTTTCAAACGGGCGTATAAAAAGTATCGAAGTTTATTGGTAATTTCTCTAGGACATTCATTTGAAGTTGTAGACAGAGGGTTATGTTAGGGTTATGGGCTTACCCTTACCTATTCCCTAACTATAACCCTAATTTATGCCTAACAGCTTCATGGTAGTGACTTATAACCCAAACATCATAGATATTCCGAGACACGCTCTAATCGCCATATATGTCTTAAATATTTTTCTCAAGGGAGGTAACTATCATATACTTGTGAATACCATTCCACAGTTGCCTACCTTGTGACTTACTCAAATTGCTTGATAAAAACTAACAGGTATGTATTACCATTCTTTGAGACCTATCACTCTATTTTTTAAGCTATAATATACTATGGAACATAAATATTACCATAATAACGACAATGGTCACATAATTATAGCAGAAAATACAGAATATACTGTAACTATCATTATATATATACATGTTTATGTGTTCATGAATAAAAAGCGGCAAAAGTGTAAATAATACAGAAAAAATAATCAATTATAACTAACATGCAAATAACATTATTTCGATAATACTCAAAATATTTCTTATTTACAACACGAATATAACCTTTCTTGTATACAGTCACTGTATAAAATTGTTCTGCACATGCAAATACAATATCCTGTTTCTGTCGTCAACTTTCAATCCGGTGGGCACACGAAAATAATAGTGTTTGTGGAAAATGTCAATATTGTTTGGTTATGAAACTTTTCCGAAGAGTAAAGGATTACACAATAATCAGCAACCTAAACTTTTTGCAGTTGTCATGTGAAATACCGACGTTTTAAGGGCTCTAGAAATCCACTAGCCCGGCGTCCCGGACAAGTCACGATTCAGGCTTCCAACAGTTGAGTTGGACTAAGTCTGGGACAAGTCTGTCATGCACGCCTTCCGTACCATAATATGTGCTTGTACAACTAGCCTCCCATGTCAGATAAGACAAAATTAACATGGACACTAGTCCAGAACAACTGTATTTAAAGATAATTTATAGAGACTTGGTTTTAAGGGTAAAAACTTTTGGTCAAGTAGTATTCAACCAAAAACTTTGGGATTCAAATTTTCCTCTGATCATTCTTTTGCATGAACACTTCCGTGTTTGGCTTTCATGAAACATCGAATTAATAGAGACAGGATTGTGCAATACAATGCAACCTCACCTGAGTGGTCTTCTCTTGAGCAAAAACTCTCTTAAACAACATTTTAATATTTCCTGCAGGACAAAACACTATCAATTGAACCTATGTACAGCCGCAACCTCTCAACAACAGCCCAATTACCACAGGGTGTTGCTCTTGAGACGTTGTGCTGCATCATGAAAATTCAAAAAATGCAAATTCGGACCTCGCTCATTCGAATTCATTGGGTTTATTTCGAATAATACATAGTTTCGAATAGTCCATTTCAATTCATTTCAGATGATACCAAGTATTCTCCGGTAGAAGGTTGACGAATAAACGAGGTCCGACTGTATTGCAATTTACAATGATTAATCAAAGCACAAAAGTGCTGTGGGACGGTACCACTCGTCTCTGTAGCAATGCTGGCAACTTGTTGCATACAAGTTTCCGTTTTGTAACTAGACAGTTTTATAATATTAAAGTATGTGTTTATAGGTAAGATGGTTTGCATGGAAAATGAAACAAAAATATTGAAAAATACTAAACATTTTTTCCAAGAGATCTTCAACTCTTTTATTCGAGCGAGCGAAAAAAAAATGTATATTATGAAATCAGTATGAAGCTGAAAAGGGTAATAGAAAGTATACAACAGGATACCCACAACAACTGACTAGCTATCATGATTATAATTAAGTGCCAGAATTTTAAACATGATAGACATGCAGACGCGACAAATGACAATATAAAGGCAAATTTTATAGAATTTATTATGCCTGTATATATGGGCCGAGTCGGACCGGAATGTGTTAACAACTTTGCCTATTCATTGCACTTCAAAAGTGAGATGACCCTTTACCGGTTATGCGTAATCCAAAATAGTACGCTTCCGCTGATTGGCTGATTGGCTTATAGACTGTTCGACCCCAAAACAAAACAATTGACACTTCGACCCCTGACAGTTTCACCCCGGTCGAAACGTCTTGATAACGACTGATTAATATGGTCTCGGCTTATCGTCTATGTTTTACGTAATTTATGCAATGTTTACACAGATTGTTGTCGGTACTTTTAAATCAACCTATTATTTAATATTATAACAGGAAATAAATAATATGCATTCCATATGTTATATTAGAAGTGTGTTTCAGTTATTGAAAACAGATTTCGTAAAATGGTCGGAAATTTCAGTGAATTTCAGTATGGATGGGTACCAGTCTGATAGCATTTGGGTCACGCAGTGTGTATTAATATATTGCTTTAAACCCATATGAACTCCTCATGAACTCCACAGAAACAGCTAATTATTTCACAAACCAATTTAGCAGGTCACCTTTTTGATATTTCATTTTATTGAAACGTTTGTGATGTTATCAAGGTTGGTAAACTTTGGAACTACTTTTGTCGCTTAGTAATTGGGTCAATGTGTATGAAATTGACGTTTTCCCGGCCTTCAGTCTGTTTTGCGTTTTGAAAACGGGAACCAATTGTTGTATGCCTCTCAAAATTGTCACTACTATAGACGGTACCTGAGGGGTACCGTCCAAAAACTATAAATCTGCGATACGTCATGGTAAAAATATATATTAAAAACATAAATTATTGATATTAAAATATTTGCTGATGCACGAAATGATAAATGTGAGTTCTGTCATGTGTGTTTCATAAAAACGTGAAAATAAAATGTGAAACATTTAGCACATATCTCGTTATGATAACATTATATGTGGAGTTGTATGACAACAGGGAGTTTGTGCTCAGTTAACACCCTGCCTTCACACTGAGTAAAGGTCAATCTCATTGAAATCGGCCCCTAACTTTAGCTCCATTACTTTCCACCGTTAGCCAGTTAGCGTATAGTATAGGAGTGTGCGACTGGAGCTGATTTTAATGAGATTGAGTATAGGTATACCGAGTTCCCACACTGTCTACATTTTTTTACCTCCCTTGTTCTTAACTGTCGGCCATTTTGATAGGCAAACCTGATAAGCCTTATAGGAGTAACTTCCAAATATATGATAATTGAGAAAATACCAAGAGAACTTGCATGTGACGATCACTTTTTCATCAACTTACTGAGTCAAATACTCAAACGAGAATAATGAATAAATTATTGTTTATATCGGATTAGTTTATCACCCCCCATAAACTTTAAGGAAATTTGCCGACATCAAAATGGCCGACAATTCAGAACAAGGGAGGTAAATATTGTAGATGTGAGAACTATGTATTTGCGGCTCACGTTTCGTAACGTTTCGCAATTTGGTTCCCCGTGTGCAGTCAATGTGATACGCAGGGCAAGGGATACAATACAAAACGTTCACAACTGTTAGCCGTAATTGAACGCAGGGCTGAGTCATACTCTTGAAAACCACAGATAATTAGGAGATCATTTTTATCACGCATATATTGAAATAAATCGTGTTTATTCAATGCATATTAACAGACACCATGCAAACATTGGAGTGAATCCATTTCATGTAAACTGGTAAAACAACATTGAATTCACTTTTGAAAATGAAATAAATTGTAAGCATGACAAAAGATAGAAATAAGAAGTTATTGGTGGACTGAAAATGGTAGCATATGTTATCATATGCACACCCACCCCCACCCCTTCTTAAATTCCCCAACCTTACATGTATATCCAATACATGTAAACGGCTTACGGTCATTATCATGATTTTTATCTTCAGGATTAGTATTAAAGTTGATGAAATATTGCGCAAAGTAGACAGAAGCAATAGCTCAATTGGTAGCGCTTCTGACTAGTAACTTTGACAAAGAGATAGGTTGTGAGTTCGAGGCACATTCCAGCCTCCCATTTTGTATGGACAATGTGAATTTTTTATCCATTACTCAGTGCTTGTCAACTACTTGTTGTTTGTCGATTATTTCTGTTTAAATTCGTTTTTCGTATCAACTATGTTCCATATACCGTGAGTGTGTAGCGATAAATGTGCATGTATATCAACTGCACGAGGATATAGAGTACTTCAAAACTTATGAAACCATATCGTTATTAGTAAATAACTTATAAATACACACATGTTAGACAATGTTTTTAAGTTATTATATTCGAGCGAACATTAATTAGTATAAGTCGAGTAAGTACAACTGTAGATGACCAACGAAATATAGTAATAAAAAAACCCATCTACCTCCCGATGGTCTCGAACTCGGACCCAAAACTAAAAAGCTTATTAGCACTGTCAGGCGCGGACTGGCTACCATGTGAGCTATTGCGGCTGTAAATTTATTGAAATCAATATCACAATAAATAGTTTTGACTGATATTCGATTTACCTCTTCTGATCAATAAAAGTAGCCAAAGCATGTAAATATTGCATGACGTCACTTTCATCTTACCGTGGTATACTTATAATAAGCGAAGCATTATAAATTATGTTAAATAACTTAAATACAAAGAATACAACATACATTTTATGTATTCATTGCCGTTTTATAAGGCTGGAGCACAGCCAAAACTGACCAAAAAGTTACGCTCCCATAGCCCAAATCCTGGATCCACTCCCATAGCCCAAATCCTGGATCCGCTCCCATAGCCCAAATCCTGGATCCGCTCCCATAGCCCAAATCCTGGATCCGCTCCCATAGCCCAAATCCTGGATCCGCTCCCATAGCCCAAATCCTGGATCCGCTCCCATAGCCCAAATCCTGGATCCGCTCCCATAGCCCAAATCCTGGATCCGCTCCCATAGCCCAAATCCTGGATCCGCTCCCATAGCCCAAATCCTGGATCCGCTCCCATAGCCCAAATCCTGGATCCGCTCCCATAGCCCAAATCCTGGATCCGCTCCCATAGCCCAAATCCTGGATCCGCTCCCATAGCCCAAATCCTGGATCCGCTCCCATAGCCCAAATCCGCCCCTAAAACTCTAGTATAGTTCAATGGCAGGGTATGTAACTTTACTGGCCATAACTTTTGACTTTGTTTACTGGTCAAATGAAGCACATATAAAATGCTGTTTTGCAGTCAACATGAAACAGACGCATTCAACTGATTTGGCGGGAATCACGTTATCCTTGTGACATAGTAATGATTGTCGATACCATAACCAGGGGCTGTTACGGCATTTTCGGTTAGGGGGCATACATTATATTATGTAAACTATATATGGCACTATCAGGCTAATTCTCTAGAAAAAATCGACCACATGTTGCTCAATGTATCGCCATACTAAATAAATATATTATATGTGGATAGAGTAGGATGTCGATGGTTTATTTCAACTTCATCTACATAATGCAAAACAAGAAACAAACAAGAAACATTTTTTTTGTAAAATGAATATCACAGCATTTCAAGTCCCTATGAAAATGCAATATAAAATATTCTTCAGAAAAATATAACATATTCTAAATTAAACATGTAACAATATATGGTTGTTCAAAGTTCCAGCTGACAATTTTATGTACAGAGAATAACAAAGAGATCACAATTTGATGAAAATGAAAATTATTTACACTTTTTCTCTAAGAAGAAATGATGTATGTCATACAATGTGTTTATTTGATCTCACTATGATCAAAGACAAATCTGAAACTAAAACTAAAAATACTCCTGGGTGTGAGAATATATAACCAGAGATCAGTACATGATCAAAAATAAAACCATTTTTCATGTTTCTTATTTCCACGGAACCCCTAAAGTGACATTCCAGTACTAATACTAATAACGCAATACTATTTCGTAAAAACGGAATATTATTTCAAAATTATTTCGACATAATATTTCGTAATAAAGCAATAAAATTCGTAAAATATGAAATATTTTGTAAATACTAAATCCTTAAAAATACATTGTCACTTAAGTGGCTCCGTATATTTCAGACTATGCATGTATTGAAGTTTCAATGATAAGTTGTGTATGGAACACATTCATGTATGATCAATTGACATCATTACCAGAGTAAACTTGAGAACATTTAAACACAAAAATGAGATTTGAGCATGGAGATCAACCTCAAGATTAATAACCACAGGCAATGTTTATAACCCCAGGCAATGTTTATAACCCAGACAATGTTTATAACCCTAGACAATGGCGAAAAAGATGAAATGTTATGTTATACAATACAAAGTGTGCAAAAATAAATCAATGTATATACACATGTACACAGTACATCAACAATACAACAATGATAATGAAAGTAAAATCAAAAATTAAAACAAACGATATTTGATCATGTTTTTGATATGATAAAGTAAAATTACCATGGTAATGATTGTTCAAATCAAAGATTGGTTTATCCTCATAAGTAGGAGTACTCTCCATGTTAATGCAATAAAAAAGAAACAAAAATGAACAGAAAAAAATAGGCTTCTAGTCAACAAAGTCTAAGGAAAGATAAAGTTGTCATAAGGAATGGCACATACACAAGCCAGTGCCTCCCCACACAGATCCCAGAGAAACATCAGCCAATGAAACATTAGGGATTGATGAGATGTTAGGGCAAACATCTCTGGGAATGGGGAAGTATGGAATTGTCTGGCTGACTATCAAAACAACCGTGGAGAATTTAAGGGGACAACAAAGGGGCGAGTCCTATGTGGCAACCAACACAGATCAATTATATTCTCAATTGCACAAACCATTTTTATTTTGTTTAGTCAGCTAAATATGAGATTTTAGCGTGCGAATAATGACGATAAGTAGGTACTTGTGTGTACGATCAGCTTAGTCACATGCCCGCATAGGTGGTAGCAATCTTGCCATTCTGTCTGTAAAATAGAATAACGAGATATGCATATAAAGTAATGCTGTAAACATCAATGTTACAACATGAAATCTGAGTACTTATCGTATAAATACTGAAATCAGCTCACCCGGGTAGCTCAGATGTTCGTAGGTTCGAACCTCAGATGAGATGTATGTTCTCTGTCATATATTACCACAGTTTCACTGAATGTATATACATGCAAAGTCATTTGTCCTCCACCTCTGCCAAGTCATGTTAGGAAGTTATTATTTGCTTGCCAGGAGCAGATTAGTACTGGTGATAACACTACGATTACCTGACTGTCTGACATAATTGAAGTACTGTCGAACAAGAGCGAAAAAAAACTGCATGTGTGTGTGTGCTCATAAACCAAGCAGCTTCTACATTTTGTTTGTTATTGATAATTTGTAACCAACTGTTTTATCAACAGTATAGCAGGGTGCTATGTCTCATTTGTTTGTTTGTTTTGATGGAGTATAGCTTTTTTAATTTAATATAAATGGCGGTTAGTTGACCTAACAGTTTTCCTGAATTTATTAACAACCAGTATTACTTAACCTTCCAAAAGCAGCTGACAATTTCTCCCATATAAATCAGAGGTAATTGACACATACGTATAGCCAATGACAAGGAAGGAAATGACCTGTCTTACAGAGGAATCGAACCCGGAACTCCCAGGTAACAGCCTAGCCTTCTATCCACTGAGCTAACTGGGCGGGCTCCACAGTCTCAGTATACGTGTTTGAAAGAATAAAATGGAATCAATAAGGCATATTCAAAGGTAGATGTAGCTTCCAATACCTTTGCAAGATACTAGTTCATGGCTTAAATTCTTTATCTTTCGTTTCTGTCCTTCAACTGTGTCAGATAGTTTTGCATTGTCCTTCACAAGACGCTTGTAAGCATCATTAGCAGTCAATAGATCATCTGAAAGTAACATGTAATAAATTATTCGTTTTTACAGAAGTATACACAGTAGTCTGCAAGACAGTTATAATCAATTTTGCACAGAAATAGTAACGGTGGAAAGATCATAACAGTTCTTATGTTTCCTTACACTCATAAATACTTGCCTGATCCAGAGGTTCTTTCAAATGATTCTTAGAAATCACCAAGAACATTTAGAGATTAAACAACCTTGGGAGATGTAGGTCGTAATGTTCTGTTTTGATGAAAGGAATTTCCCACCTCTTCATTGCAAGTTACGAACTGTTGGCCAATGAAAATCTACCCAGGATATATTATTAGCACACCAAACAAAATATTCCATACTTGCCTTAAATGTTGGTCGTCTGGGAAAGTTTAATTATCATATTAATTCAAACGAAGTATATTACTTAATCGGTCATATTTTACTGAATTTACTCAATACGAATGCAGTATTCAATATAATTGTAAAGGCTTGAACACATTTTATTGGTAAAATTAACGTTTTTGTCCGACACTAGTAAGGCGACGTCATGTAACGTATATTACGTCATTTATGATGTTAATTTAATGAAAGTTATTATTCAATTTCATTTAATTTACTGGTATATTTCTACTTTTTTATAAGTCAAATGAAGGATAATGATTTGCTATCAAACATTAGTACAAATACCTCTTTTGTCTTCCATTGCATGCAAATCACCCTCAACGTGTGCTAACTTTCTTTCTAATTCTGTATTCCCTGCCTCTAAGCTATCCACTCTTTTCTGGTACTCGTCTCCTGTAAATCAAGCATAAATCATAGAAAATGGTGGAAATGTACGTTGTAAACAAGTGCACGTCACTACGTGTAAACAGCCTCTCATATCAAGTTTAGTAACATTTTGAAATATCAAAAAATGAATTTTTAACCGAACTGTATTTTTTTTAGAATGTTTTATTACATGTTTTATTCTTTATATTTGATGAATGTTTCTTAGGAAGTCCAATAAAAACTATAAGTTCAACATCAGACAGTTTTTACAGTTCCTTATTAAGCCTGATTCTCTTTATGCTGTCGTCAGTCAGATTATTCTTCCTAGCATGTGTGTGTTTGTGTTATTTTTAAGTTCTGTTTGCCAAATCTTACCTTACCGGATCACTGTTATATAATGTACTAATTGAAAATTTCATTCCAATTGGTGTGCATTGGTTTTTAATTACTTACTGAATGTTTCTCGTAGAGTATCCCTGGTACGTTCAATCTCTTTACGAAGAATGTCCAAGTGTTCTGGTCGAGGTATAGTATCTCTGACACATTGTTCAAGAGCGTCTGAAAGTATATCATTATTGCATTTCAAACTCTTGTTATGTTTAAAAAAGGAACATTATCAATGCCATACTAAAAATCGATTCACAATGATATTTCATGATAGCAAATATATTTCAACTACACGTAAACACTTCTATTAATGGTGACATCATAGAAATCTTTAAAACAGCAGAGTATTAATGATGCGTGCATATTGCGTTAACAATATTAGGGGATGGGTAAGATTAAAATAAAGCAAAAGTAAGTTTTCATTTAACTGAATTTATTCTGAAACAATGATATTATTTTAATATACTGTAACTGAATTTATTCTGGAAAATGATGATATTTTCATTAAACTGAATTTATTCTGAAACTATGATGAGATTTTAATATAACTGAATTTATTCTGAAACAATGATATTATTTTAATATACTGTAACTGAATTTATTCTGGAACAATGACGATATTTTCATTAAACTGAATTTATTCAGAAACTATGATGAGATTTTAATATAACTGAATTTATTCTGAAACAATGATGATATTTTCATAAAACTGAATCTATTCTGAAACAATGATATTTTCATTCAACTGAATCTATTCCGAAACAATGATGATATTTTCATTTAATTGAATTTATTCTGAAACAATGATGATATTGTTTTCATATAACTGAATTTATTCTGAAACAATGATGATATTTTCATATAACTGAATTTATCCTGAAACAATGAGGACGTAAGAAGTGGCCAATCAGAAATGCGTAGAGTGTAGAGAAGGCATTGTTTCATCGTCTTACCTTCTAGTTCTGTAACTTTGACAGTCAGTGCACTTATTGTTCGCTCTTTATCTGGTAATATGATTGCTCTCAGATTGTGTACTACCTGTTCTTTTTGTCCACACTTGACTTCATATTGTGACAATTCATTAATACGTTCAAGATGTAACACTCCCTCATTCTTTGCTTTTTTAAATTCCGCTGTTTGGATAAAAGAGAGAAATAAGTTGCTAGTGGGAACGCCACAAACATAAGACAGTGCCTCCCCGCACAGAAAATATGGTGAATTGTAAAACTGCTGTTAGAATTAAGAAGACAGAGTCTGTTTCGGTATTTTAAACCGACTACAAGATCATACTGAATGAAGCGATACTAGAATAGCTGCATTTAAACGAAGTAGCAGACAGACTCGGTTCGCTTACACCCCTCAATATAGTACTATGAAAAATATTATTGCAATGCTGAACAAGGCATTGTCATCTTCCTTGTATTCACCTATTCATTGGTTTTGGAATGTTGTATTGCAAGCATGTAATATGTCCCTTACATTTGAGACTTGATTCTCTTAACAGCGTACCTTGTATTCTAGTAAACTAGTATGTGTCAGATAAGTTTCTTTAGGCGCAGCCGTACTAACATGGTTTTATTATTTGCATATTAGTGTTGTGTAAACCAATCAAATCTTACGTTAACAACGGTTCAACCTTATCACGGATTGGTTAATCTTTCGATAAGGATACGTTACCTTACCGATATCCACTGAATTTCGATGAATTTACCGAAATCCATTTTGGATCTGGAGTGACCAGAAATCGTAACTCTCGGAATTTTTCTATGTCGAACAACAAATCTTGGGCTTCAAATTGCGCCGATCATCTTTTTTCAAGATATTTCTTGTTATTACTAAGTAAGCGCAATTTGAGTTAATATCAAACCTTCTAATAATGAAGTCTTTTTAGTCATTTTTGTATTTCCTTCTTCCATCATTTTATAATTGGCTTCCATTAACTCTAGGGTGGCACGTTCTCGCTGAAGATCACCTGCAAGAAGGTAAATTTAGTTATTGTCCAATCTTTAAGTAGAACATTCCAGAAATTTAACTGCATTGAACCACATTAGAAAAATGTATTGAATCCAATCACTGGTGTTGATGACTAACTCTATGTCTTTATAAAATAAGATCACTCATTAGGTATGCGATGAAAAGATCTGAAATTTTAATATTATCTTCATTTTATACACGTGTTATCTCCATAAAATTGAATCCAAAGCTTTGACAGTACCTACCTTCAGTCTTCACTAGTTTAGATGTTAGTTGAGCGATCAGCTTATTTCGGTATTCTGAATTATAAAAAATATCATTGATTATAAAGTATTTGACGTCTTAATATCTTTCATACATCATTTGTTAATGAATTCGTAATTACAAAATTCCAATTCAAAAGTCTCAAACATTGTCTGTTGAAAATGAGAAATGGTCACAGAGAACATACGCCTTACCCATGATTCGAACCTTCAACCTCCTGAATGGCAGAATGCTCTACCGACTGAGCTGACACGGACTAACAAAAATAGAACAGAATAGAACAGGACACAAAACACAACAAAGTAAAGTACACTGCACTTCAATAAACACCATACCTATCGTGTCTCTCTGCTCCTGAATTGTGCGTACATGTACTATTCTTTGTTTCTCCAGCATTGTATTTCCTTCTGTAAGAACAGCTATCTTTCCCTTTGAAGTCCCATCGTTGGACAGAACAATCTGCAGTCTTTCTGTAAAACAGTTTGCTTTCCATTTACAATCAGTATAATTTGTCAACAGTTCCATTAATACATTTCTAAAGCTCGCCAAATACAGCCAGCCATTTTAGTCCAAAACAAATAGTTATTTCTGTGTTTATTGAAAAATGTCCAATACTTTTAGCAGACCGTAGTGTTACCTCACATATCAGAAGGTCGAATACATTTGGTAAACTTTACATTACAATATTAAAATTACAGATAATCGCTGCCAAAACAACACTATGCCGTATGACATTTAATTCCTATTTTTTTGTAATTATGTGGGGCATTATACTTTCTTGGAAGAGTTGGAATTAGTTCTTCATGCTCAATTATGCTGTACAATGTCATGTAAGCCAAAAACGACTTCTTGTTCAGTATGTTTTGTGTTTCGTTCTATATTTGAGTTGATATCTTCTTAGATGGGCATGAAGTATGATAATTATGGTACAATCTGGGATATATATTGGTCCCAGGTACAATGAACATCAACATACAGTCTAATTCTGCTTAGGAAGTAATTATTCTAAAGTTCTTTATCCTTTACTGCTCATTCCCGTCCATTCTTCGTTCTTTGATATTCAACATTTTGCTTGCTTTATTCATTCTACAAACTGCATCGTGTATTCATTCGGTGTGGCCGTACTAACATGGATTTGCTTTTGCATATCGATGTTGTGTAAACCAATCAAATTTTTCGTTAACCACCAAGGCAATTTCTCTTCAACCGAACAACGTTTGTAACCATGACGCGGATTGGTTAATGGGTACGTTACCTTACCGAAATCCACGCATCAGGCTCAGAGCACTGCGCATTTTGCTGTCGGAAAGCGGCAGACAGGATAACCATATCGTACAAATAGTGGACAATGCATGGGAATTTAAGGTTTACAATAAGGAAAATGTAAAGATAATACAAGCCTTTGAATGGACAAGAATACATCATGTACAATTATAAAAACATGGATGTGTACTGACTATAATTACATAGTAGCAGATGTTTCAACAAAATAGGTTGTGTGCAGGTACAATTACAGATTAACAAGCAAGAGAGCCAATCATCTCTAACTAATTTTAATTATACAAACCATTTAAGCGATTTAATTCTTCTGTCTTTGCATTTATCTCTGATTCCAGTATCCTGTTTCTTTCTGTCAAACGTGTGATTGGCATAGCTTCCATTTCCCGTTTCAGCGCATCATTCTTTCCTACAATGTGAGGTAGGCTAACAACGTTTATATCAACAAAATACCAATAGATACTTTCACAGGCACCAGAGTAACACGTTTCAACAGAAAGAGTCTACACTATGACCAGTCTATCATAACGGTACCACAAAACACATATTGTTGTTTCTTATATAAGCCATATACAGTATAACCTCAATAATAAGACCACCATTGTGGTTCTTCTTGTTGATATGGTCTTACTACATGTATTGAGGTTGACTAAAAAGCAAAACAGTGAAAACGGACTTGAAAATTGTGTTCTTAATTTTGAGGGGGTCTTATTATTGAGGTGGTCTGAAGTGGAGTTTTACTGTATGTTGTATTCTGAAGGAATGTTTGGATATAAATGTTATTTTTGCAGAATGTCTCAAATTCAACGAACAAAATATTTACATCGGGAAGGATGGTATTCCTTGTCAAATATGCACATAACATACATTAATTAAATAAAAGTGTTACGTCACTTGAATCAGAATTCATGAGTTTCTTCCTAGAAATGTTAATGAGTAAAATATTCTGTATTAAACCTTTTTGTTACTGTAACAGTAGACATCGTGAGACGTTCAAGGTAATAGCCGGATTTGTACTTTTTATTGACTGATTAATTTAATTTCATTATCCATCCTAGCATCTTGTCATTTGTTTGTGAACGACCACATTTATCGGTCCAATATCTCTCCTATTTGATATTTCGTTAGTTACCGCATGTGTTTGTGTTGTTTTAAGTTCCATGTGAATGTCTTCTCCCTTTGCCTAGATCAGTCAAGGGAAGTTCTGATCTGTCAATATGACCGTACCTTTTCCACATGTTTCACTTTTAACTACATTTGTATTTTGAAACAATACATTTCAGTACAGACGGTAGTATGTGTTGCAAATCTAAGCAGCACATCAACAACACCATCGCAATAAAATACATAAAAACAATGTAATAAGACAAGACTAAACTCTATGACAGAGCCACCAATGCTTTATGCCACTTATTTACCAACCTTTAAGCTGCTGTATCTCTCTGTCACGTGATTCAACCATGTCTTCAAATCGTCTAATTTCATCTTCAAGTTCTTTTATCAGTCTCTCAGTGATATCAATACGATGTTCCATGTGATTTTGCGCCGCAATGTCATTGTTCGCACCTGAATCTATAATATGGTTGACCTTAAGTCAAATAAGTCGCATCTACAGATTCATTAAATACAAGCCTTTGTCATTTTATTTTCAACCAGATGTTGAAGCTTTTAAAAGTAATGAAAAGATCACATCCGTCATTTTTATTGACTAGCCCGTCCGGACCTTTACTGTTTTGGAAGCGGTATTATATAAATTTAGGTCTTAATGACATATCTAGGTGTGTCCCAGAATTGCTATAATATTTTATTCATGCATGGATTTTGATATTTCTCTTGAAAAATATTTAACCGAAATAATAACTCTTCGTCTATCAAAACATTGCAACATTTTCTCAGAAACATTGTTTTTCGTATCTCCATAGTAACTGACTTTCAGATTGGGCAGGTTAATTTTTACACAAATCTACTTTATTAAGGCGATATAGGCAGAAGGAAATTACCACATTCGCTTTTCAGCACTTATTATCTAACTACATTAAAAAGCAAGATGAAATGTACACTGTTTTATCGTTATACAGTCCTTCAACTTATACTGCTATAATTTTGTAAAAATGTTGAAAAATAATTAAGTTATTTGAACTTTTGGTACTGTAAAATTGTACATGTTGTCCTGTAAATCAGGCTAATTGCACAAGCGTTAATTTTGCAAAAGAAACACATGTATACAAAGATAATAATCAAATCTACCTCATGCTATCGAGATTTTTTTCCAAAAAAAACATAAAATTAAGTTTTTATTCCAAAATAACAACAACTGAAACAAGGGTTGAATACGGATTTTTTTTTTTTTATATTGTTATTGACATCATTTTGAAAAAAAATCGATAGCATAAGCTAGTATATATATCCAATTCTCGAGCGTTACCTGTTCTCGAGTCAAATATCAAAATGTTTTCAAATCGAGTCTATGACGCGTTTTGACACAAGGAAACCCGCTTCCAGTAAAAACAAATGCTAACAAAGTTCGTGGTAGAAAATGAGCGATTTCCTACGAATAAAGGTAAGATTTTTAATAAGTATACTGAAAATGATGTATTTCACATAATTTTACCTAATACCATTTTTTAAATTCTAGAAATAGTGCTTTTTTGGCCATAAATTTCGTAGAAAATATTCGTCTGCAGTTACGACCGACCTTCAACCTTTTACTGTAGTGAGAACAAAAAAACCTACGCCATACTGTCATAATTTGGCGCAGTAACATCGGTTATGACATGGTGTACTTTGTTAACATTAGGTGCAATTTTTTTCTTTATTTTTCAGCTTATACCTGCTGCAAAGAGGGCTAACTCTAGTGTGATAAATGTGGTCACTTGGTGCATTTGAAACACTGTACTCCTCTGAGGGTTGCAAGAAAAAAACACCAAATTCACATGCAATTGTTGTCTTTAATTGAAAAATTGACTATCAATAATACGAACAAAACATATAACAAATATATCACATATATAAACTATTTCATTGTTATTACAATTAATTTCCAATATATAATAAAATGTGTTTGTATGTTAAATACAAAAAAGCATTACTTAATTCATTGCAATAAATGATTCGAGGACGGAGTCTGTGTCTTCGCACAGTATGGTATAGGATTTTTTCAATTTGTCAACTAGCTCGAGAAACCATTAAATGTCTGAATACAATCACAATAATTCTATTATGTTTTCGAAACTGTTGGTAGACAGTTTACTCATTAAATCCCCGAGAATACGAGAAAACAGGATACAAATTTACTATACAGTGTAAAGAATTATTCCATAAACGTGTATATTGATAAACTTGTCAAAACACATGGCAAGGCTATCGCCTTAATACAGTTACTCAGGGAGCTCAGTGTGCAATGTAACATGCATATTCTCACCACCATTCAACTTCATAACCATTAAAATTAAGAATATTTAAAAAAAAAATGCTGATCTATTACAGTCATGTACGTGTAGCTTTCTTGGATACATATCAAGAATGGTCTCCCTTGATTAACAGCTTTCCTAAAATTTGATTGTCTCCCTTCCTCGGGAAAATGATTTCCGTCAAAAAAGGTCAATAATCCTATTATATTACATCGGTTACAGCATGAAGTCAATATCGATTATCAAATGATCGATATTGGCTCAAGCTATAACTGATTTAGTACACTCTAATTTAAAAGCCATAATAAGAAGTTGGGTATGCTGAGACTAACTACGTCACGTGCTTAGAACATCTCGAGTTATTGCCATGCCATATGGAAAGCATATGGGTTGTCAGCGTAACTCAACATCCCATGCATCCTCCAACCTTGATAAAGGGTAAAAAATATGTTTGTTTCGGGTTTCCGACTATTTTTTGGCCCCGACCGTAGAACATTTGTTCGCGTGCTAACATTTTTTTTTCTTTTTGGTCAAATTTCTGTGTGAATTTTTCTTTAGATTCATATTTCCGTTATTAGACGCTTTACGAGTATTCCAGCTATAGAGCATTATATTCTCCTTGAATAAACATTATCCATGTTAAAAGGGAAAGGGGATGTGTCGTTTAACATGTATTCATTTAAATCTTGCTTCGTTTGAAAAAAAATCCGATCTACCTACCCTATGTTTTTGGGCATTAAACCCCAAACAAACATATGTTTAGGCCTAATTAATGATACACTAAGATGTTTAATATATTATCTTATTATAAAAAGCCTATCAGATTGCTATTTTTTATCACGGACCTATATACAGGTATGTATATAGGTCCGTGTTTTTATGGAGGTAACATGACTGTTTCTTGCATTTTCGATTTTTACGTTGATATCTAGCATTGGATATGTATGATACTTTTCTATTGCAATTTAATTTCAACACTGCATTTTACTTTTAATTGCAAATTATAACGTTAAATGTGGATAAAAACCGAGTACATCGATTAGATAAATCGCATACAATACAGGCCCATAGCCAGAGTCTCAATCAGAGGCAATTTTCCTCGCAAAATAATGTTGCGATTTTATGCGCTATATCCGGAACTTGAAGACATATTTGCCTCAGTGTAGCTACGGGCCTGAAATGACAACCATTGTTGTGTATGCGCTATGGAATGCATTCATTGAAATGTGATATTGACATGTTTGCATACAACGAAATTCAACAATCACGTGATCTGATAACCGAATGCGCAAAATACTAATCAATATTCAAAGTACTGACAGAAGCGCTTAGGAAATATGATTTGCCGTAAGTTGATATCGACAAGACCATCTGATGTATTACCGGGACATATGTGTTTTGACTACCTTTAAAATGAATACATTCACGTAATGTGATACTTTTAGTAATTTAAAATAAATTAAACACACATCGAATTATATCTAATCAGTCGTGATTTATCTTAAATGATAAATTTGTGTCATTTAATCGCAAATTAACTTACAACATATAATGCAATAAAATAAAACTTGCTACACGACAGTAAGAAATCAACAAGAAAATTGTCAAATCAACGATCGATATGTTCCTGGATAAAGTAAACAAGGGTAAAAACGTGTAGAGTGACAAGCAGTTCTGTTTTATGGGGCACATAGCCCCGCATACGTGTCTCTGTACTCCGACTTTTACACGCGTCTTCGTAACAGTTGTACAGCGACAGTATAGAGATGTGACGTCCGTGGCTGGACTATGGGGCACAATGCGTGCTGCATATACAATTACACGTATGGTGAAAAAATATATCAAACCGTGTTATCATCTATACGTTTGTTTTGGCAAACGTTTGTATACAATTAAATTGTTCATTTACACAAAGGCCTGTCATATACACCTACATACACTAAACCATTTTACATTATAATCTTTCTGTTCGTACCAATATAATTATACATTATATTCAAGTTAATTGTAGACGGAAGGAAGACGTATTTTTAAATCTTCTACATGTATGATCGTGTATCGATAATTAATAAAGTATGTCAACAAACGGTGTTACAATATTTGTAAATACTTGTACAATTATATCATTTCATTTTCGACATTATTTAATCGTGTATTTATCTTGTTTATCTCCAATAATCTGAGCTGTGGGTATCCTGTTGACAGTAACATAGATATATTTACATTATTGAAGCAAACTAGAGATAAAAGAACTTAGACATATTCACTTTCAGTTGTCAATATTTGGCTGTACCAGGGATTCCATTTGACCCTTGAGTTGACCCTTTTACCCCTAGAATTTCCAAAAAGGCACATATTGACCCCCAGGAAACTGGCTGAATGGTCATTTTTTTCTAAATTATAGTTAATTCGTCTATAAAATGGTAAAATCTGGTAAAACATTTTCAAAATGACCCTTGAGATTCAGCACCTTGTGGAACCCCTAAGTACGTAATTATTCAAAATAAGCAGCATAGTGCAGTCAGCATTTATTAAACTTATAAAATTAAAACATCACTAAAATATAATTTTGGGAGAAAAAACCTTCTTACCTGAGCTTGATGACGGTTGAGCCATTTTATCCTTTGTGTGTTTATTTATTTATCATGAACACTTCCGCGTCATTCCCTAGGTCCCGGATGATAATAATGACACTTGACAACACAAACGTCGATTGCTAACAATTTTTATCTGTAATAGCGATTTTTCGAAAATCGCATGCTTGTCCTACAAATAGTGAAGTATGCATGACCTAGCTGGTTTAAGTAGACGTCGCGATATATCTACTTTCGATTTACAAAAAAGGTCATTTATAGGCCAGATTAACGATTTAAGTTAGTATCAAATTTAAGTTTATCAAATAAATGGAATGCGATAACCCACAAAAGCGATGTAAGCAACAGTTGTTGTTATAGTTGTTTTTGTTGTTGTTATGATAACACAATCTAAAGCCTATACCTGGTTAAATTTTAGGCAGTTTAATTGTACCCTTCTCATTTTACTGCGTAATAATATGTTTCTATATAAAGCATTTTGAAAATAAAAAGTAGCATGAATTATGTTGTTCTGCAGTTTAAAAGATAATATTATATATTGTTTAATAGCTTATCGACCCAGAATTATTAAAGGACGAAACTCGTGTCATAACTTTGAGCTCTTTGAATTCCTACTTTCGGTTTCGTTTTAGCAAAATAGTGTTGTCAATATCCCATCCTAGAGGGGGTCCCGAATTCAAGCGTCACACCCAAAATTAGCGTATTACATTGAAAGAAAACGCATTCATCGGAAAAATCTAGGGACTCCAAAGCTAACTTAGATCCGCTGTCTGACCAAGATCTGGACCCCACTGACCCACCCACCCTGATGTCAATTAGAGGATCCGCGCATGATATCACAATGTTTTACGATATATGTGTTGCAGATCCGTAGATGCAGGCTGCACTGAGGTAAAACTGCAAAGTACTGTTACGTTTTGCGGAGGCTATTGTGTGCACATTATCCGGTCCACACCAATCATGTACATTATTTAACATACTTTCGGCAATTCTATCGACCTGGCATGTCCCCCACATGCCATATAGCCTACCTTTCAAATAACGGATATTTACCTGCTTTTAGAGCAGTATAGACCAAACAGACAATTGTAAACGGTAACTGCAAATTGTCAATGAGACCGGTCGTCCAATTACTATTTCCTGGCCCCGATTGTACGAAAAAAATACGGTTTTGCTGAGCTCACCCAAAAATGTAAATAATGTAAGTTTAATTCGTGATTTTTTCTTTAAAAAAATAGGTTTGGATATTAGAAAGTTAAATGTATCGAAATAACGCAATAAGACACTTAATTTCTCATTTTGTGATCATTTATTTATAAATAAATATCGTATAAACCGATAAAAGATACTTAAGTATTTATTGAAGTATAAATGTTCTCTATAACTCGTTTACCTGAACATATAACCATGTCCGTGCCTGTACATAGATAGGCCTACTGGTGATTATTTCATATAGCAGATAAAATACCTAACTTTTCTCGCGTCGAAGTCAAAACTTCCAAACCTTTCGATAGCACATGCTGGAACAATTGACAACTGTACATATTGGATAGATATACCAACGAGTAAGCCAAAGACGTAAAAACCATCGTATGCCTATTTAGGTATTTTATTAGGCCTAAGCCCTTTTCTTAAATTGTCCCCCGAAATCCTGCGACCTGAGTCCTTCTCCATCTGGATATCATCAATTTGACTCTAGAGACGTCGCATGAGACAGTGGGCATATCGGCGTGCGAGATTAGTGTAGATTCGAAATGAATGTGTGTACAGGGCGTGTTACTGGGACAGTGGTAGGTTTGTGCCACCCCTGAAGACAAGTAAATATCACGCTATTGAATTTCTAACTATCACGCCGGTTCGACGTCATAACATGGCAGCCACCTTTGCTGAAAATCAAGATAAACTTTCGTGTGGAAAAGTTAGTATATATCTTTATGTACTTGTATATAAGAACATTTGTGATTGCAAATTGTTCTAAAATGGCCATAGTCTTAAAATCCGTGGGTTGAATTCATTCAAACGTGTTGAATTGTTTTGCAAAGCGAAAATGAAACTAAGCCAGAATTTGTTGGCAGAACATGCTCGGGCTTGAGACAACAATTGAGTTGCGAGCGTCAGTTGTTCTGCACTGTTTCTGATTTGGTCGATTTATTCGCAAGTATTTGACATGTATGTAATAAATACACATTGGAATTAAGATACTTTTTGAGTAATTCCTGTTCGCCATTTCTATGCATGTCGATCTAGTCTCGAATCGGTCTAAAGACTAAACTCTAATTACATTTTACAAGAAACTAGTACCTCGTTTTGAGCTTCAAAAAGTCATCTTATCAAAATGTGTTCATGTATAATAAATAAATCAATCGCGCTTAAATAGAAAAATAACATTAGTTTTGTTGTTTATATCCTTCATTGTTGTTGGTCTTTTGTAGGACTTTAGTTAGGCATACCCATTCTACTATGCATAGTTCCTCTTCGAGGCTTCTCATTTAATGTGTGCCCCTTGAAAATCAATATTTTTCAACTACATTTGACCTTATTACTGTCGAGATTTAAATAAATAGACTAAAATAGCAAGGTAAGCATGTAGTCCAAATATTTACATGTTAAACGCTTGTCATTTTACCATTTATTTTTATCATCTGTTATTTCATATTTTTCATTTATTGTCAAGTTTAACTTTGCCACATAATCGCAAAAAAATAATCAAAATGATGTCAAATTTATAGGACGAGGTAAGCATGATATATTTTTTCATGATATTGCCTCACACTTTGCATTATCAAAGTGCTTAAAACCAGAACGAGGCAGATTTCCCTGAGGCTATTGAGAATACTTCCTGACAATTCAGATCGCTGACCTTCTGTTTGTAAGTACATGTTTCATTGCAAAACATAGCCAAATGTTGCTTCAGTAAAGTAAACTGTGTATTGAATGAACTTGCAATGACTGCTTAGGGGCTACAAAAAATGGCATACAATGATATGTACATACACTTATTGAGCTAATTCCAATATGTTGTTTGTCCAGGCACTCAGACTTGAGGATGTGGATATTAATAGGTCTTTGATCCAAGAATTTCTCTTGGGTTTCATTTAATTGCATCAGAATTGTTCCATGATCTCCTTTGACGATCCTCTCTTTAAGCTTAATTTCATATTTTTATTCTAGTACTTATCTTCAAAATGGTTAACACCCCCTCCCCCCAAACTTGTCTATGTGTTAATTACGGCATTTGCTTGTGGTGATGTAATAGACCTTTCCATAGTATTGTTAATTAATGTGTAATTTTTATAAAATATGGATTCACAATGTCTACGATGGACTTAGTCATCAAACATAATACAACTGAGTTATCCATTTGAATTATCTGTATTTATATTTTGTATATCACTAGTATCAACAAAGCTTTTCTTCTGTGAATAAAACTTAATTACTCGAAGTACCTGTATAGATCCTAATTGTAAGTCACCAAACTCATAGTTAGTATGTACTTTGCATGAATGTATCTTCATTTTTTGCAACTGGGCCTAAATCCAATTTTAAAAGTTGGGTAATACGGGTATATATATATCTAGTATATATATTTTCAATGACAATTAAATTTGGGTAATTTCATACCATTACACATTCTCAAAGCAAATTCACACCTACCGGTAAATTGAAAATGTCTATAGATGATTTGTCCTAAACCTACCTAGGTTTGAGAATTTTGGTAGGAAGGTAAGGGAAAATAATTATATATATATGAGCCTAGAATTGTAAAAAAGCCACTTCTGGATTCTAGCTGAAAGGTAATTTTTCCCTTAATTATAGGTATTTTGGCTATAAAATGGTAAAACCTAGTCAAAAATTATTGAAATGACCCTTGAAATTCAGCATCTAGTGGCACTGGTATATCCAATGTAGAATACTCAAATGACACATAAATCCTTGTAATTCATAATATCATATTATTACATGATAAGCAAAATGTTATCTACTATGCTGGTATTACTGATGTATATCCTGGAGCGCATGGTATTTAAATGCTGCATCATAAATAGGCAACTGGTGGAAGCATTATGATGGTGTAGTAATGTTTTCTCGTTTCACTGGTCTTGTTCTTACTATTGTAAGCATTTGGCACTTTCAATCATTCAATTTGTCTGAATTTATAGCAATTCACATACCATTTTGTAGATGTACTTTGTACTCTTCTTGCACATACCCTATATCAGGAGTTCCGCTAGGTGCTGAATCTTAAGGGTCATTTTGATAACTTTTTACTGGATTTTACCATTTTATAGCCAAATCAGGGGTTCCATTTGACCCTTGAGTTCACACTTTGACCCATGGAATTTCCAAAAAGCCACATTTTTACCCTCAGGAGTCTTACTGAAGGGTCACTTTTTCTCTAAATTATTGGTAATTTTGCTAAAAAATAGTAAAATCTGGTAATCAATTATAAAAAAATGACTGTTGAGATTTAGTACCTAGTGGAACCCCGGCAAATTAACTAAAATTTAGAGATAAAAAGTACCCTTCAGCCAGGATCCTTTGGGTCAAAATGTGGCTTGTTGGAAATTCCAGGGGTCAAAGGATCAACTCCAGGGTCAAATGGAACCCCTGTGTAATTGGGTATAGATTTGAATTTTTGATGTTAAGTCAGTTTATAACATAGACTGATGGTGCTTATTGGACAGTAGAGAGTTCATTGGCCACCCCTGTACATAAATAATCTCCATGTGTTCACAGACAGTTAGGATAAATCATATACATATGTACTTGGGCAATTTTTTTCTTTTTTTATTGGTACCCACTTCTCTTGATTGTTTCCTATTGTATATCTTAGGCTGAAAAAAATGTATATGTTTCCTGCGCCAATATTGACTTGCTAAAACTGTCCAGTCAGTAGGTAGGGTGGTATTTTCTTCAAACATTCATATACAGACAAAGTTTTCTGTATCTAATTTGCAGTATTTTTGCCTTAAAAGATGGTTGGGGTAAATTATTAGGGTCATTTGAGTCACAGGAAACAATACTTTTTTTCAGGCCTTACTTAAAACATCTGTATTTTACCTATATTGTGGTTGAATGCATTTTGGTTATCAAACCCATTTTGATTCATCAGTTACTCATATCTTCATGTATAGTTATATTCTGAGTGTTCCATTCTTGGAATTGAATCAAATACACATATACACAAAACTTTACTCAATCAGATTAGAAGAACTTTCACATTAACAGCTGTTAGATGATGTTTCAAACCAGCAAGGATTTAGTGTGAAATATTTATTTAAAGCTGTTCAAAATTAGTTGATTACTGTCTGTGCTTATCTTTAATTTACCAGTATATGTTATAACTGAGGTTTAATTAGAAATTTTTAAAAATAGTGTAAAACATGGAAATTTGTGAGAAAAACCAACTGCATTCGTATTAATTTTCAAGTTTTCTGCAGTGAGAAATTATTTATCAATATAAGCGATCACTGATACAGATTCATTTCAATTTTGGGAATATTGACATAAAACATTTTAGGTCAATGAAATTTCTATTGTATTGGATTATGAAGATGTTATATTGGATATAAATGAGTGCTTGTTGTGGGTTAGGTAATTTTCTCGGCCTCAAGCCAGGATTTAATGGACCCATTTGTAACTGGACCATGAAGGTATTGTTGTTTTTATGCTTTCATTATACCATGCAGTTTAAGTGCAAAGCTTCTTTATACAATAAAAAAAGTGAATTGTATATGATACAATAGTTATGCATCAAGCCAACGTCGTTTATGCAAATACTTTTTAAGGTAGTGGTCAGTTCAGTATGAGACTGCTATGACTTCTTGATGTAGCAAATAGTTGTTTCCGCAGTTTTGCTCGGAGAAAGCTGTTTGTATGCTTGGTAATGCATTAAGCACTGTTTGACATGGGACTTTAGACAGAAGATGATTTGACACGCTGAATGATTCCATGTCTTGGGAAATAGACATTGGTCGGATTTTTAATAGATCCCAGAAGTTAGGAATTAACATCTCCCACTGTTGGGATTTAGATAAATTGCTAAGCTCTAGGGTAGAGAATTAAATCAAATTCCCCGGGGTCATGCAGCCTGCCGCCCCATCCTGTGGCAAAATATTGATAGGTGCATATTTGTTGGATTTAAGTGTAATTCCTTTTACTTTAAGTTCTCTACTGTTTACTGACATTTCCGAGGCTGTAAATTGCTGTATGGTTAATATTTCTATTTGTGTTTAGATGTATGTTGGGTTTCCCTTCCCCTGCGCGGTTCTTTCACTTTAAATGTGTTTATGTTATTTTCTCCCCACTTTCAGCCTATTGTTGCCAGCTGTCATGACTTGTCCAGTGATGTATTCCATCCATTATATCCCCCCCCCCTGTTCTCCTTAGTTATCCCTTATTGTCAGCCAGGCCATTCCTTGCGCCCCTGTTTATTTAGGAATATATTGATACATTAGGTACTTTTATACTGAAAGTCATTATATTTGATAATCAGCCAAAGATATTCAGATTTTCTATTTAGATAAGATTATTAAATTATCATTATCAATAAAATTTAATACTACTAGTACTACTAGAAATAAATAGTAGATTGGTTTTTGGCAAATGATTTAGTGGAAAAATTATCATAATTATGATGGGAAAGGTGTATGCTACTTTTGATGCAGTATATATATATGACTCATCAAGGTGCATGTTCCCCTGAACTCATGATTCATCAGTGAAAGCATGTTTTCATACAATATACAGTTTGATGTGATTAACTCTTCATGCTGGAGGCTGAAACAGGGAGATAGATACAAACGCATCATGATTTGTCTTTGGTAGACTGGCCACTCGACTTGTGATGAATCAGAATATGAATTACCAGGTGTTGTATCATATTTTTATCGTCAATCAGCCTTTTTTCAAAAGTAAAGTTTAATGCAGTTTATACCGGTGTTAATTTACCAGCAAAATGACAGAAGTTCATCAGGCATGACAATTTTCCGTGGATTTGCGAAAATGCGCAGATTTGACGCTTGCAAGTACCGTTTTGTGACAATTGAAGCCATCTTAGATGCTCTTAAGCCAGGAGCTTTAGCGGCCCACTGGACCCCTTGTCGAATTTTCAGCTGATTTTGATATTTTGCATTCTCATGCCTGGTTTATACCAATATTTGATATACCAACAAAATGACACAAATTTATACTAGTATTTAATATACCAGCGAAATGTCAGAAATTTTTTCCAGTATTTAATATACCAGCAAAATGTCAGAAATTTATACCAGTATTTAATATTCCAGCAAAATGGCAGAAATTTTTACCAGTATTTAATATACCAGCAAAATGGCAGAAATTGATACCAGTATTTAATTTACCAGCAAAATGGCGGAAATTGATACCAGTATTTAATATACCAGCAAAATGGCAGAAATTGATACCAGTATTTAATATTCCAGCAAAATGGCAGAAATTTTTACCAGTATTTAATTTACCAGCAAAATGGCAGAAATTGATACCAGTATTTAATATACCAGCAAAATGGCAGAAATTGATACCAGTATTTAATTTACCAGCAAAATGACAGAAATTTATACTAGTATTTGTAGCCGGTCTGTAATTACCAGTGGGGGAAAGAGATGTTAGAAAAATGTAATACATGTATATGTGTAAGCCTGTATACTGTAAGGTGTGGGAGGACAAACTAACTGTAAGGTACCTAAGCTTGGGATTACACTGTGCTACAGGTAACTATAGTACCTAGGATTAGGATAAAATGCAATAAATTCTTGTACAGAAATAGAATTGTAAGGTTTTCAAGGTATGCATATTCATTGGAGTATAGTTCATCTCTCATTCATCATATCTCTTATTATTATGATAGGTTTGTTGTTTAAGTCATTAAACATACTAGCTCATGAAGATTGTTCCTACTGAGTTGCTGTATCTGTGTATTCTATGATAATCAGACACCAATGATACTCCTCCAGGTGTTAGGCTAAGGTTGTCAGGTTTGGTTACATGTGTGGTGCAGATTTTATTTAGATTTTTCAGCGCAGCTATACTAACATGGCTTTGCTATGTGCATATCAGTGTTGTGTAAACCAATAAAATATTTTGTTAACCACTAAACCAACTTCTCTTCAACTAGACAACATTTGTAATGTTGACACTAGACAACATTTGTAATGTTGACGTGGATTGGTTAACCTTTCTATAAGGGATACGTTACCTTACCAAAATCCACTGAAGGACTACTCTTAAACCTCCTGATATCCTGATATGTGATTTAACTTGCTTGAACAGGGTGCAAGATCATTTTACTATCTTTGAAGAATATATGTTTTATGCCATTTTGATTATAATTTTGCCATATTTATATGCATGGAAATCTTATGATCATTTGCATTGATAAAAGAATGTCTAAAAACCAACAGTCACATTTGAGATAATTATATTGTTTTAGCCTCAAAATTATAAAATGCTTAAAGTTAAATCTTTCTATTGCATTCTGCCAAAAGACCTCAAAATACTTCTGAAAGGGCTGTGGCCCTCGACATTTTCATGTATCGTTAACTTATAAATGTTTGAGAATACAATCAGACAATGTTTGGTGCTTTTCATGATGCAAAATCACATCAACCACATAACATGGGCATAAAGAAAGTCAGTCTTTCGTGTATTTAATTTCACAGAAAGATACCGACTGTGATAAACGCTGGTTTGGAAGGTTAACACAAATACCATATATTATTATTGGGTCTTTCACTTTGGTTTACAGAAGCCTTCATACTTTGGGGGACGTTTATCAAACAGTCAGTTTTTTTGGCCTAACTTCTAGAGACAGACAGGTATAGTATGCAGGAATCATGGAAGTATTCCTCTGAAAAAGATAACATTCAGGTGAAAATGTCTGTCACTCAGTGTTACCCACTGTGTGTAGTGTGTGCCATGCTTGCTGTTACCTGTAGTCCTACATGTATATATACATGATGTGAACATGTGACTGGATCATCTTCCACTGTTCTGGACTATAGTATATGGGGAATGTTGCTAGTACCATTTGGAGAAGCTGTGGGGACGTAGGTGTATTTTTTTGATGCTCTGCTTCTATTAAATTCTGCAATTACTCTTATGTTTGTTGATCATGTATTGACATGTAACAGCCACACTGGGGTAACAGAAAGGCTTGATGTATTTCTTGTTTTGTTTGCAGTGTTGCCTAAGTTGAATAAGTTGATTGGGAATGACCTTTCTGGCCGGGATCTACATTGACATTTGACCTTGACACTTTGGAATTATGTATTAAAATATACTATACTGACCATCATTGAAAGAGTATAATTTATGTTTCAGAGTTTTTCAACATTAGAATTCTTGAAGTCCTTACAAAGTGACTATGAACTATGTGGTGTATTTAATTTTGTTTCACATTTACATGGTATTACCATTTGCAATTGCATTGTTTAGATTGATAATGGTAAAATTGCATATTTTTTATGTTTCTGTGCACTTTGTATGTGGCATTTCTTGCTCCACCTTACTTAGTTTTATACTGTACAGAGCTTTATATGTTATTTTTGGATTATTATCTGTAAATTAGTAAGTCTAAATACCATCCATACGTATGTGTAGTACAATCATAGATACATATATGTCCATATTCAAACTATAACATAGGAAATATGAATCAATTAAATAGCAGTTCAGCGTTTACATTGTGTAGATTTAAACAAATAAGTTTACATCAGTTTACAAACAAAGTTCGGCTGTCCAAAATTTACTTTGACGTTTAACTTCACATTTGAGTGGCTAATGCACTGCTGTGACTGATCAGCAATATGGCTGGGCCAAAACAATGTCTTACCACCAATATTCCAAGTCCGGTACTATCACATTCATTCATTAGCTGCATAAAATGTGTTCACTGTGCAAACTGTCTGTATTTCCTAAGTTTTTTGATAATTGATTCCTACCTCGTGGTTGGAACTCTGGTTACCTGGGGTATTGATGTATACATTCTTGTATTTTGAACAATGGTCTTATAACTCTTAAGATATTAATCACATGAGACACTGAACATGTTATCTGCCCCTTCATCAACTAGCCCTCCGATTGCTATGGAAGTTTTTATATAACCTACCTGTATAATCCTTTGGCCAAATGTCTCCCTTCAAGTTAATGATGTTTGACTTGTGTGAGTAAAGCTTACCTATTGTTGCTTCTTACATGCTTGTATGTAACGTTCATGAATATGTCAGCATTCCTTGGCAAGAACATTTCAGTGGTAGATGTTACGTTCTGTCATCAGGTTTAGGGGATACAGATCTCAGGAGCATGTTGTATGCCTCCGTAGTTTATAGATTGTGTCTAATCCCGTTAGTTCTTGAGTTTGGAGTTAATTTTTTGTGTTTTTGTTCCATATGAAGGATTTATGTGTAAAACTTTGACTTATGGTCTCGAGTATTCCAATTCACTAAGTTGAATTTAGTTCACTGAAGGACCATTTAGTGTCACTAGTCATACTTTGCAGACATTTTTGGATGTACCATAATACAATAAATGTCATTATCATAAAAATCTCTGGAAAAACGTGTTTGAAAGCTTATTTAAACATTTGAATTGACTAATGAAGAAATGGTTGGTGTGTTGTAGCGCGAAGTGTTGTGGGGAGTCCAACATGGATGGTCAAAGACCGATTGTCAAGTCTAATACTTTCCAGGATGTGGGTACTGGAGACATATGCTGCTCTAACAATGTAATTATCAGAGGCTTTGTAAACCCAAGACTTATCTAAATGACTATAATGGAATGTTTTTTCTTTTTTTTTTGGTACACTGCTTGATTATTGTATTGAATTAACTCTATATAATATATGCTACAAATCTTATAATCTTGAATTTTGAACTGGCTTGATTGTAATTATTGCAAACATTTTGCCACAATCTCTATTGGTCTTTGAGACATGGTTTTGTATGACCTTTGTGACAGGTTTGTGTTTTAATGATCTTTGTGACATGTTTTTGTATGACCTTTGTGACAGGGTTTTGTTTTGTATGACCTTTGTGACAGGTTTTGTTTGACCTTTGTGACAGGGTTTTGTTTTGTATGACTTTCATGACAGGGCTTTGTTTGACCTTTGTGACAGCATTTTGTATCACCTTTTTGTGACAGGTTTTGTATCACCTTTGTGACAGGGTTTTTATCACCTTTGTTACAGTGTTTTGTATGGCCTTTGTGACATGTTTTTGTATCACCTTTGTGACAGGGGTTTGAATCACCTTTGTGACAGTGTTTTGTATCACCTTTGTGACAGGGTTTTGTATCACCTTTGTGACAGTGTTTTGTATCACCTTTGTGACAGGGTTTTGTATCACCATTGAGACAGGATTTTGTATCACCTTTGTGACAGGGTTTTGTATCACCTACATGACAGTGTTTTGTATCACCTTTGTGACAGCGTTTTGTATCAACTTTGTGACAGCGTTTTTTTTATCACCTTTGAGACAGGGTTTTTATCGCTTTTGTGACAGGATCTTGTATGGCTTATGTGGCAGGGTTTGTATGACCTTTGTGACAGGGATTTGATAAATTATTTCATAATGAAATTATGAAAAATGTAATTTTGTGATGGCCACATTGTTGGGTCAGTTATTTCTTGTTTTGCAAGTCATTATCAGGGTATTTAATACTATTTATGATGAAGACTGCAATAACCACTGTGTTGCTCTTTCTCTCCACAAATTGATTTTTACTGTCCCTTGGTCAAGCTCACATCAACTGATTCTGAAGGTCATGTGTTGTGCTGTAAAGGGTACTTGAGTTGTGTGCTGCTGGTGGTCATTGATTTTCTTGTTTGCAGCTTCTGTAAAATTTACTTCCTTTCAAAATTACTGGTCTTAGGAGCCAATTGAGAAAGCATATGGATGTTCAAGACCTATGTAGCCATGCCTATTGCTCTATAGTACCTTCTACTGAACTTATTTTTGTTCTGTTTTTCTTTTTGATGACCTTGGTAATTCTTTCTTTATAATTACACACTCTTCCACGACCTCGGTTATTCTGTCTTCATTAAACACGCTTCCATCACCTCCGTAATTCTATCTCTATGAAATCATGCATCCAGTTCTTGGGTCTGTATTGTTAATTAAGTCATGATAATTGATGTTTTACTGATCAGAATGTTTATAACTGAATTAATTATCAGTCTGCAGATAGCAGATATCCAAACATATGTTTTCAATGTTATATACAGACAGGTAATTGAAAGCACCTGGTATATATCTTTATCAATAATTACCGAATGCAGCATGATGTCATCACTATGCTTATATTATAAGATTTCATTTTATGTGTATAAAAATTGTCTAAAGGAACATTTATATCTACTGATATATTTGTTTTCATGTCATACGTTTTGAAGAAAGGGTTTGCTATGCTAGTCTTTGATTCTGAACATTATCATTCTTGATGGTTAAAAAATTAAGATGTTTACAAATTTGATGTCTTCTGTGTGATATGTTATATTGATGCAGTTATATTTTTTGTAGTATGATGTACATGTATATCAAGGGATAAATGCCAAACAACTAAGCCTGTCTGGCTTGCTCAGTTGGTAGAGCACTAGGCTGTCACTCGGCAGATCTGGATTCGATTCCCGGGTTGGGCAGGTTATGTTCTTCTGACATTGGCTTTGATCATGTCCTCCACATGTGGAGAAGTTGTCGGTCACTTGCAGAGGAGCAAGTTAGTACTGGTTAATAATTAATTCCAGGAAAACTGGTGAACTGGTTAGGTCAATTGGCCGCTGTGTATGACTGAAAAATAGTTGAATAATGGCGTAAATCCCAATGAAAAAATGTAAAACAAATCTATTAACATTTGAGTGACGAAGCAGATAGGCAGATAGACTTGTTTTACTTTAACCTCCATGACATATATGAGTTTTTTCAATGAAATTTCTGGTGCAGAAGTTAAAGTATTAATTATGATGGGAGAATTGATAATGAAAAACATCAGAGTGCCAGTAGAAAAACTTACTAACTTGAAGCAAGGTTGTTGCTCAAAAAGATTGCACTGTATAAGGTTATAATGCTAGATGACAGCTCTACTATTCCTCACACACAAAAGTTATGCTAGTTGGTTATTCACAGATTTTTCTTATATTTTCAGTCTGTAGAACCAGCTGAAGAAGCCAATATGGAAACTGAATGTGTTGCCGTAGAAACGGCGCAACCTCAAGCCGCTCCCTCCCCTGTACTGGATGGTGCTGGTGAGTTTGTAAAGGTTTATGTGTTACATTGCATACTGTTTTGATCATTACATTTCTCTTCTCTATAATTTTATGTTATCAAGATTTATTTAAATTTCTAAAAAAACACAATATTTAGTACAGAAATTTGTTAAAAATAAGATTTTTTTCCAAACATTTAATCCGATCAAGTTCCCAGGGCTTCAATTTCAGTATTATGTCAATGATATTTTTTATGCATACTAAAACCTTGAAAAAGTTATCTCTATGTATTACTTATACACAACACATAGTATATTATTACATGTATCTTTTACTTACTGACTTGTGATGTGTGTGATTTATATCATTATTTGGTGCAGTATTCATCATGTGGTTACAAGCATTTAGTCATTCTATAGTATTCCTATATTTGATGTCTAAATTATAGTATATTAGTAGAAAATTAAGTTAGGGTACACGTATAAATCTAATTGAAATTGTATTATCTCAGAAATCATCATCAGTTTTAGAACCTTTCACTTACTACTTAGATTAATTTCTTTTTTTGATTTTTTGCTACTGAATCGCTGACTGGTTTTTGTCTACATTTAGTTAGTAATTAGTTGGTTTGTGTTGAATCTTCTGGCACTAAAATCATTCTGCATTTTTTACACCATCTCTGATGAACATTAATGAAACAATGATATAAATAATGTCAGGCATAGGAATATTTGTGTGTAACATGTCATGGGTTTGGTGCAAAAATATTGTATCTGCTAATTTAGCAAATCTGAGTTACATTAATTTTACACCAAGCCCTTGATGTTATCGGTTTGATTGTGTGAACCAGTATTACAAGTTAGTAAACTTATACCAACTAATACCTGATGCTAAGAAAGATAATGTGTGTGGAAATATACAGTTATTGCATGGAGTTACTTCCCTTGAACCAGTATCATTTTTCATCTGAGCTAAGAAAGATAACTTGTGTGCAGATATAGATGCATTGCATGGAGTTACTTCCCTTGAACCAGTGTCTATTCGTGGGTGCTGAGTGATTTTTTTGTCTGATAAAGCATGTATGTTTAATGGCATCAGTTCTTACCTGTGTGTATTGAAGAATTTAGCTGTAATTAAGTGGACGGCTGCGGATATTGTGTTGTATTCAGTTGTTGTTTAAGCACAGAGGTATGTTGCTTATTCTTATGTCAGTATTTCGAAGGTTTCTAGTAGTCAGTCAGTCCCTATGTTCATTTTCTGACTGCATTGCATTTACCTCAGTTTTAGCCCAGTTGTCCCCATTACTCTGTCTTGGGTTCATCTCCTTTGCATGTTGGGTTGTTTTATTAGTACAACAAGTTGGTCATTTGGTCAAGTCAGGTTTCGTTAATATAAAAAGTTATGACTTGGTCTGTTGTCTAATGGACAGTATCCATACATTGAACAGATATGCATGGTTATATTGTTACGACTGACACATTATGTGTTTTGCACTTGTTTATTATAAAAATGCTTTTCTTTTGGACTTTGGATCAATATTTGTTTTGTGATGAAAGAAACAAGTGAGATTTGACAACCTTGTCCTTAGCTTTGTTAATTATCTGTATAGCTCAACATTAAACATTTTGAAGTTGGAACCTGAAAATGTTTGTGCTTGGTTGTGAAGGTGTTGTTTCGTGTTTGCGATGTTTGGCTTGCTTTGATTCCTTTGCCAGGACAAGACATTGCTGATTGCTGTGGGGAATGCTAAATTTATTCAATAGTAATTGCATGATTGAGTTCTTTAGCATGGTGTGCTATTGTCCCACAATGCGGATGTCTTAGTGTCAAGTTTCTGGTTGTTACTCCAGGTGGAGTTGGTAAAGGGTCAGATGTCAAGGTCACTAATCCTGCAGTAAAGGAAAAGGATGATGTTGGTTCATCTGTGGAAGAGAAACCATTGATAGATCTCTCTGCTTCTTCAAAGGAATCTCTTGATTCCAACGGTCAGTGTGAAATGGCAGAAACAAAAGTGGAAACTCCTGTTCAGCAAAATTCTAGTAATGTTGAAAGTTCTGTTAAATCTACCAATGATGATGTTTCAGTGGCTACTGAGGTGTTAAACACTAACACTGAGCCTGTTTCTCAAAAATCTGCTGGAACTGATGGTGAAGGTGCAGACAAAAATGACAAGCTTGCAAAGCTTGCACAACAAATAGATGATTTCGATCCTTCACCTATATTTGATAAGGCTTCAGTCCCTGTTTCTGTGAGAGAAAATGTTTGTCATACTGATGATGTAGTTAATGATTTGAATGATTCGGACCTCGTTGGTGATTTGATCAATAAGTCAGACAAAGGTTTGACTGACAATAGTAATGTTGTTCAAGATGATACTGAGAAAGGGGAAGTAACTCAGTGTGAAGCTGATGCTATTAATGATGATGTTGGGGTATCACTTAGTGATGATAATGAAACTGAGGTTGTTGACTCTGTAGAGCTAGCAGAAGATACCCAACAAAATGGAGAAATGTCTGCTAGTACAGAATCTGAAGATCTTCATGAAGAAAAGGTGGAAGAAGAAGTTGAAAAGAAGAAGAATGTTACAAAAGAGAACAAAACTACTGTGAACAAAGATAATCAAAAACAAGAATCAGCATCACCTACAAAATCATCAAAAAGCAAGAAAAAAGAGGACAAAAGTATAGGTGAGTGAAATTTCCAATCTTGGTTCCTTGTAAGGCTTTGAAAAATATGCTGTAGCATGCTGAAAATTGGTTGGGTTAGTTGGAAAGAAGTTTTTTTTCATTTATGAACATTTTTTATAGGGACAGAGATCACTGTACCTGACATGTAGGATATTTGGCGTGTGTAAGGTGACATTAAGGGTCAGTCAGGTTACAGGAAACAAGACATAATGTTTTTGGTTTTTGCTTGTTTTCAATATTTATTTTACAAAGATTTTGAAACAAGTTTACAACTGATATCGATCACCTTCGATTACTTCATCCTAGGTACTGACCAGTACTTGTGCCTAATTCAGGGATTGTGAAGTGCGCAGCTTAAACCTTAGTCAAGGCAGGATTTGAACCCACTTCCTTCGGATCAGGAGCCTAGTACTCTACCCTTAGAGCACTATGCCTCCAGTTTAAGCCTCTAAGAATTACCAGGTTGAAATCACATAAATTGCGCTTCTAGTGATATACATCAATGATCTTAATGGCATATCCATGTCTGATTTCTATTATAATAATTGTCTTGTTAATGTCTCGTACAAATTATTGGTGCCAATTCCATTTGTGGCTGTAGCATTAGATTACATTTGGGTAAATTTTGTGAAGATACCAGGTAAAGTTGTGCGCAGTAAGGGTGATACCCAGAATAATGGAAAATATTGAGTGCTTGATTTTAATGTGGCAGTTTAATGGTGTTGCATAATTGAAAACATTCGCTTAAATGTAATAGTTAATTGGCTACAGTCAACACACCAGGTATGTGATAACTTTCTGTTTGTGATCGTTATTTTTGCATTGTAATGGTGAGTACTAGGTCTCTTAATGTATCTGATATGATACCCATTACTTTAATTAATTCAATATGAAATATTTACAGGTACGGATCTTAGAGAGCTTTCTACTAAAATTATTGTATAAGAGCTAAATATTTGTGAAAAAAGGTGAACTTGAATAATCTGACGTTTTCTAGTACTGAAGTTTTTAACACATTGTTGTTTCCATAGATAGATAAGTTGATACAAACTTAAAAACAGTCAAAGTAGGGGTCATAAACATTAATGACCTGTGATGTTTTATTGTATTTGTTCTTCAACTCTTTGTATATAATATATGATTTCATATTGAAATCGTCGGTTTCAACAGCGTATGTAAACATATAACATAGGTTTGAGTGGTTGTTGTCCGAGTTCTTGGCATCAAACCTTTGACTTATTACAGTTTTCGGCACTTACTGAATTCTGATTGATTTAGCTGTGCTTTATGTGAAATTAAAGTCTTTGTATGAGCAAATTTTACTCTTTTAAGGCCACAATTGAAAAATTGTTTGTTTGACATAACCCTACCTACTGGTACCTTTGAAAATGGCTTCCACTAAAAACAATTTTCAGGGGTCTTAGTCAGAAATGTTTAGCAGCATGTTTAATAGTTAACACTAGAATGACCATTATAAAATACCCCTTCAATAGATTGGAAATTAGTTACCTATCAGTATCCACTTAAATCTAGCTGGGTAGGGTCATGCCAAAGAAACAATTTTTAAGGATGGCCTAAAGTTCGACTGTTTTTAATTACATGACAGAACACATTTAAAATATTAAATAAAGAATGTGATATGTATTTCACATTAACTCAACTTCTTTCAGTGAAAAACATAATTACCTTACTTATGTTCATGAAAAATTTATAATTCATTGTATAAGTCCTCTTCTGCATTTAAGCAGAAATTGCTTTTGTTTGATGGTTGAAACTCTTACATTGTAACAACTGATGTGAACATAATGGTCAAGTCAGCCATAAAGTAAATGGACTGGAAATGTTTATGCCTTGAACAATAGCTATATAACACATAATTATTGTCTCCATTGTGTAAAATTAAACAAATATTTCATCACATCAAGTTCAAACGGTGACAGTTCAGTTCAGTGAGAGTCAACATAAGTAATTGTATAGAAATACATGAAAGTTTAAATATAACGGTTTGAACAGGGTCATTTTCAGTAGACACAAACTATTTATTGTTTTATATAAACTTGTGAACGAATGTAATATTTGTTGATAATACATAACCATTATCTGTGTGTAAGAGACAGGATCACAAATCTGTTTTGAATCTCTAATGAGGTGTTTCAGTTTACAAATAGTTAGCATTAAATTCCTTTGATGATTTATGTACATACCATAAGGTTATCACACTGTCAAGTTGTTCTGTATTGATGTATAGGAGATATTGATTTTACTGAATTTCGATATATTTCGGATTTATTTTGGGGGAAAATCATGGATTTTCTGAAAACGTGTAGATCTACTGCAGAAGAAAATGGTAAGCCATTAGGATAATTGTGTAATTGTAATGTTATACATCTGAATCAATTATTTTGTGCGTTAATTAAAGTAATGGTGACTGTTTGGTGGTTATAGATAGGTAAATGTTCCAATACAGCATTGTGTATTGACTGTCCTAGGTTTGGACAACATGGAAGTTTGGCTTGAACCCCTGTGAAATAAAGAGTCATAGTTCATGAACAATTCAGTAATAATTCATGAAAACTAACAGCATGAATTGTTCATGAACAATTGACTGCCATGAAATTCAAGAAGAAGTCTTGACATTTTCTTATTCATGAACAGTTCATGAACTTTGTTCTCCTATTTTTCAATGTCCCATTTTCCAGTCATGGACTAATGAATAGTTCATGAACTCTAATTCTTCATTAGTTCAAGAACCCTGTACATTAATTCTAGTTTTTGAATAGTTAGGATCTCATTTAATTTTATGTATTAGGGAAATCAACTGGAACTCATAACTGAATGCAAACATTTTTTGCTGCCTTGTGTTTAAACTTTTAGTATATAATGGTTTCAGTCAGATTTTTAAATACAATGAATATGTTAACCTTGAAATAGAACTATAATTTTAACTGTTTGTTATTGCTTTATAGTACAATGTCTGTCTGTATACAGTAAAACATTAATAATTAAAGACCACCCTTGGAACCCCAGAAAACTGATCTTGTTATTGAGGTGGTCCTAATATTGAGGTTGAATAAAGAGCAATTAAAGCAGTAAAATTGGACATGAAAATTATGTTGCACTATTGTCTGGGTTATATACTGCAAAGTTTTGATGATTGCCAATGTATTAGCTTGTATGTAGGTACTGCCCAGTTCATTGTATTAGAGACCATCAGTCAGGTGGGTGTCAGTTTGATCTTGTAATTGGGGTAGTACTACAAGTGTTCACTGATAATTGACTTATAGTATAGTATCTACAATACATTGCTCAGTGCCAAACTTCATTGGAATATTAGTCATCGCATGAAATTGCACACTTGGGTTTTTCAACTTATTGATTTATTTTGTAAGAGCAGAGTTAAAATGGGACGACTGTGTTCAATGGATATATTTCTAGTTTCTGGTCTAAATCCTAACCCTTAGGCAGGGAAATCTTTCAGTATCAGAGGTGTTTAAGGATGCAATAATTCCCTACAAGTCATTCAGGCCATGTTCATTCCTGAGAAACAGTGTCACTCGGCCTGTGAAAATAGTTGAGGTATAGTCAAGTGTTGGGGTCAACAATCTATATTCTTCCGTTCTTGCAACATATATCAGTCACCTTCACTTACTGTGTGCTATCTCAAGGTTTCTCATGCAACCAGTACTCATTCCAAAGTCTGGATTTGTAAAGATTGCAGATGGCAGGATTTGAACCCCTGACCTCCAGATCAGGAAAGAGAGATTAAGTTGTTACAGGGAACGCCACATACGTATGACAATGCATCCCCACACAGACCTCAGGATAACAACAGCCTACAAAAAATTAGGGAGTGAGGAGGTGCAAGAGTAAACATGTATGGGAATTGGGATCAAGGAATGGTCTGACCGACTATCAAAACCAACCATGGAGAATTTAGGGGGACAACAAGGGAAAAGGGATGGAATACACCACGGGACAAGCAGGAAAGCCACTTTTCACAGGCCAAAAGGTTGGGGGAAGAAAAGAACATTATATATTATATAAGGTAAAGGAGCTGCACCTGGGGAAAGGGGGGACTAAAAACACATCTAAAATTATAATTAGAAATAATAACCACACAGCGACTTACTGCCTTGGAACTGTCAGTAAAAATACTGGGGGTATAAATTGATTTAACTGCTAGCTAATGGGGCCAACACTTTACTGCTATATGGTTCAACGCCCAGAATCCCTTCGATTTCTATGTCTTCATGGAATAATGAGTCTGTAAGTAGATGTTAAAATGATGATCCTAGTTCAATTAAAGCGCTTGGTTGAAATTTCACTGGGTTGGAAACCAGTTTCCTATGAGAAGTATTGCTGATAATCTGCAAGTATGCAGGGAAGGATTGGTCATAGACGGTATGTCAGTAAATAAATTTGTTTTTAATTCAGGTTCCCTGGTATGCTGGATGCCAATATTCTCTCAATTTAGAAGTTAAGAATGTTTACAAATTCTTGAGAAAATTGATGTTTGCATTTAATCCTAGAATTTTCCACGGAAATGAACAAGTAGTATGGTTTTATGGCAGTTTATATTTACAGCTGTAAATTATGGTCGATAAATTTTATACGTTATCTGTATTGGCTTTGGTATATTTTGAGATGTTTTCAATTATTTCCCTCGTTTTGTGTCCATTAGCTTATTTTGTTGTATTCGCGTTTATTTATCGTCACCACCGGTTTCCCACATGGGCGACGCCTCCGGAAGAGTGTTAGTCATTTTAGATTTTTGGAGGATAGTGCATGATACAGGAGATGCCCCAGTTCAAGAAGCACACCTGATGCTCGATGTAAGGCATCATACACAGGACCTCGGTTTTTAAAGTCTCATCCGAAAGACTGTCAGTGATGGAGCGGGGAATCGAACCTGACATCCCTGGATTACTAGTCCAGCGCGTTACCACTGGACTACAGATCCGCTACAACCATTAACTTAATTTCTGTGAATGCCTTAAATACAGTCTGACCTCGTTAATGTAACAACCTTCTATCCGAATACCTGGTATCATCCGTAATAAATATCAGGTCCTGATGTATCTCCTTAGGCACGTCAAATTGATATATGCTATTCGAAACCATGTATTGTTCGAGAATTTTTTTTAGGATTTGATGAATTTGAATGAACAAGGTCTGACTGTAATCAAGGGAGAATCAGGAAACAAGCATGTCTTCTCCTTTCTGTATATAATTGAACTGCAACCTTAGAAAACAGCCTGAAAATGAATGTTGGATTGTACTTTCATGCGTTTATTTTTCAAAACTTGGTACAGTCTGACCTCGTTTTTTCAAAATTCATGCATTCTTGCATTGCGGCTGATATGGAGGTAGACTACCGGTAGTTTTGCTACTGCCACTTAAAATGTCCATGAAACTAAAAGGTATTTACCCAGGTCACTGTTGAATGTTTTCTATGTTTTCAGTTTGATGAGCTAGGAAAAAATAATTTGATTCAAATGTTTTATAAGTAGTACTATAAGTCAGTTTTCATACAAGTACCAGTGAGTGGTTAAGACTGAGGAGAAGGTGACGCTCTTCATGTCAAACAGGCCCCCATACACTGGCCTCATACCGTATTATTACCATACCGTTTTAATCCAGAATCGAATACTTGTACTGATTATAAATTTACTGTTAGTGAGAATGAAGAGCCCTCTATCTTTCATTGTGTGTAGTTTCAAGTGTCTCTTAATCTATTAAATGTATTGATTAATTTGAAACTAAGGTACTGTATACCGGTACATGTTTTGTATATATATTCAACGGTATGAAGGACATGATCGAGTGAACTGCTATTTTGTCAGACTCTAAGACCAATTTTTATTGAACTCTTTGCCCAGGTTTTATTGCACACAATGGCATTATTGGACTCTTTGGCAAGTTTTGATAGATTTAAAGGGTCATGTAGTTATTACTGAACTATTCAGCCAGTTTTGATTGACTTTATAGGGCCAGTCATTATTTAACTCTTTGGCCAGTTTTGATGGACTTTATAGGACCAGATATTATTGGACTTGTTTCTTTTAGGCTCTGAGGCCAGGTTCCACTAACATATTATCAATTACGTTTAAAGTAACCTCCATAGGACACCACTTGTCCTTATAAAGTATATTTCCATTTTACATGAAGGATTAATGTCGGTATGTCAAACGTAGCACCTTCGGTGAATATCAGATTATTGTAATAAATTATAAGTTATTGATGGTTGAACAAATACCTCATACCGGTCACAATAATATGACTTAAATACAAATTGGGTTTTCAATCTCCCAGGTAGAAATATAAGAAAAGATTAATTTGAATTTAACGATATTTCTAAATTGATAGTAAAATGGGATGTTTGTCCGGACATTAATCTGCCTTTTATAAGACTTAGCTGCAAGCTATGTAATATTTATTTTCCTATGTAATCCTCTGAATATTGTTATAAACTCTGTGTTTCAATTTATTTGTCTGTTGTTTTCTATATGGACATATTTGGTATGCCTTGTTCACACTGTAGGGCTTGATGCAACCCTGATACTGGGTACAATGTCTGCTTGTATATCCATGTATCGTTCATTTTCAGTCTTGTTGATATTTTTTATCTCTACACTGTCCTGATCAAAAAGGTTAATGATTTGGCCAAAAGTAATGATTGCATAGTATTATCAGACTACATACATAACAATGATAGGAATAAACACATTATGTAGACCTTTTTGCCAGTCTAAAGGACTGAACTAATTAAACTTGCATTTTTGTCAGTACCCAATGCAATGATGATAATAAAACCATAAAAAATAAAGGAAAGTATTCAATAAAGACAAAATTAGTTAAAATACAATGTTGTGATACATATCCTGTATCGTTTGCAAATATCACACTCGTGTTGTATTGTTTGCCGTCTGACCATGCCCAGCCTTATCACAAACATCTCTTAGCATTGGTACAAAATTCCTAGCTTCCAATAGCCATACTCAAATAATGAAGTTACACAATCTGGCATTTTTTTCCTAGTTCATTTATGTATTTTGCTTCAATACAGCTATACATTAAACAAATGTGAGGCCAATATGCATGATCATGTGACTTAGTGTGCCGAATTGATATTTGGCACACTTGCAGTCTGAAGTCATTGTGTAGTGCAGGATGCGTTGACGTTCGAAAATGAAACATTTAGCCGTCTGGCCAATATCGGTCTAGTGGACCCGGGTTCAAATCCCGGTAGCGCCATTGACCGATTTTTCTAGAACCCATTCTTAAGTGAATGATCGATAAAACCTGTACAACTATAATAATAAAACATTATCATCATTCTATGTCTATATTATAAAATGTAATGACACATGCGCCATTCAGGAGTAAATTACTGCCATACTTCTAAAAAAGTTTGCCTAAATAATTTTTTATCTGTCAAAACTCTTAGTTGCTATCTGATCTGGTTACGGCTTTGATATACAGCCTGCCAATACTTCACACTTGTAGTACTCAGATGAGCAACATAGGAATATAATGTCCTTCTTGGTGTTATCATGAGAATTTTAGAGGGAACATTAACTGAACCTCTCCAATTTGTTTTGACTCTTACTCATACAGTTGATAGACAAAAAGACTACAAAATTGATTCACTAGTAATTCACTTCAGACTTATGAAATGGTACAATTGCCCCAAGTGTAATGTTTTCTCTACGCTACATTAAAATATTCGAATTTCTGCCAATTCTTGTGTTAACAGAGAATTTGAAACCAGCTTTCATCATTAAAGATATCGTACTAATGGCTTAGTCACTCTTACGTAACAAATTATTGATGAAACTTTATTGACCGCGGGACATTTGCTGGTCAGTGTGCCTGTCACACATTTTGAGTTTCATATTTTGGGTAACTTTTCCATGTAATGTTTAAGTAGCGAAACAAATATTGCTGCGTTTTGGGGAATAGTTTCTCAGCCAATGACAATCCAAATATCTTTTTGGAGGTAAAGAGTTTGAGGGGATGAGCTCGTGACTTCTGGTCAGAAGGTTTGATACCTGCCTTGGGTGAGATTGATCCATTACCTTTACAAAGTCCCTGAATTATAGGCATGGGTACTGGTTAGTAAAGCAGGAGTTGTAAGCTTGTTTTACAATCACTTATAATTAATGAATATGTTGAAACTAAACATCTTGATTGTATTACTGTCTTATTGTTCCAATGTGAGTTTATGTGAGATTTATGTTCTCTGTGACAATTTGACTGAATATAATACATCCTAAATTATTTATCCCCCATCTTTGATTTGTGTAGATAAGTTGTTTGCTTTCTGATGAACAGGTCGGCTCTAATGGTAACCCAGAAAAACAGGTTAGGTCACCCAACTGCCATACATAACTGAAATACAATGAAACCTCTTCAGAGTGGTCCTCTCTTGAGCAACAACCTCTCTTCAACAACAGTCTCAATTGTCCCATCTATCAACCTCTCAGTAGCAGCACAAATTTCTGGAGATGTTGCATGGTACTTTTGAGAAATTAACATTAAATTTCTGACATGATACCATCAATTTTGAGTTTACTGTCGATCTTAACCTTCTTGTTCAGCTGAATGGTCAGTGTCTATGCATGAGGAAGTTTCTCCATGTATGGCTTGCAAGTAAACATATCAAGTTTAAGTGCTCCTATAATATACCTGAATAAATATGACATAAGTCTGTTAAAGAAAATTTAATAATTCATATTAAAGATTTTAACAGCCCACTTATTAATAGTTGATAATATTACAAAATTAAAGGTTAACCAATTTCTGGTGTAATGGATTGTTTTGAAGACCTAACCACAGTAAGTGGTCAACTTGGTACAGGGTATGCACTTGATGGTGTGTTGGATGGGTTTGTTGATATCTACCTGTTGTAAATAAGGCCATAAATCTGATTGCTGTCAGATCATTCCTGGTTAATCAAGATCTGTACTGATTGTACTTGTTTGCTAGTTCTTCTTGGCGATATATTTTGGATTCGGGATGTTAGACAGTTCTTATAAACTAAGGGATTGTTCCAGACAATTGATACATACCATTTGCTGTTGATGGCATGTTTACTAGAGTAATATACAAGGAATGTTGTTCCACTTAATTAGTGTTTATCTTTTTAGTTCTTTATTATTACGTAGAATTTTCAGGATTGGCCAGATGTTGTCAATATTCAAATTTTTCTGTAAATGTGATGATGTGAGTTCAATACATATGGGACACAACTCGGCCCAAATAATACAGCTCTTATTATGTGGAAGCCAGGGAAACAATTACATTAGAAATGGTTTGATATAGTTGATGTTAGATTGGTTTCTATCTACTGTTTATCCATTTATCAATCTTTAAGTGGAAGGTTGTACAATGTTTATCATCCTCCAGCAATCTACCATCAAGGTCTGAAAACAAGTTGTAAATATACCCACTTGAATTATTGAAGAGCTCCATCATTTCTGGTACTAAATTGTTTTGGAAACACTTGAGATGATGTCACAGGTGGATCAAAATAAGAGTACGAATGCTTCATGCAATAAGGCAGGGAAAATTTGTACAACCAGGGAAATTCCGTACATCCGGAAGGTTTTACCTTAGTTTTGCACTGATCTTTGGAGATTCATTTTAAATAAAAACATTTTGGAGATCTGTTCATTATAAATAAGAAAAGCATCAGCATCACTCATACTGTTTTTTAAAGAAGTTAGCAGTCTACCTGGTATATATTAAAGCCTATAGCTGATAAGCCTATCTAGAAGTACACAATAACAGTCTGGCAAAGGTTGGTTGATGCGTAGTAGATTTGGAATAGATCAGGGTTGTTGATAGGTTACTGTAGTGTAATGGTTAATGGTCTTATTTTAAACAAAAAACCTCGAGCGATCATTATTTAATGCTGTAATTTCTGGGATTTACGTGTGGATATGCCAGGGGAAAATTAATAAAATATTGGATATTGTAAGATTATATTAATGTGCAATTTTATGGTCTGAAAATAGGAATTTTGTTATAGCTACATCTTGTCATATGAATTTTCAGTTACTGTGTTAACCTTTGTCTGTTTGCAGCGCTTTTGGACTCTATTGATTTTTTTTTTATAATTGGTAATTTTGTATTATATACAACAAACCTAGAAAGCATATCATGCTACTAAAGTAAGTTTTTAATAGTTTGTAACTATGTGTCTATGAAATTATTTAATACTAAAATTAATGTTTTGTTCGATTCTGGTCGATGTATAGCCACAAAATACAATGGCGTCTGAAACATCAACATTATAAAATATGCAAAACTAAACATACATTATGCGATCTAGATTAACTGCGTATGTGTTAAGTTTCTATGTTTGAGCATTCTTTGGTTCCCACTGGAGCGAGCTACTGAAGGCAATGGTACTCTTCTGTGGAGGTGCCCATCTCGTTGAAGCATTGTTGAAATCAACAAAAAAAGTATGCTATGGTGATTTTGATTATTGACTTCATATGGTTCATTTTATTTTCAGAACATATATTGAAGGCTTTAAGCAGTCTTCAGTCAACGGAGGAGAAATTGGCAGCTTTATGCAAGAAGTACGCAGATCTGCATGAAGAACACAGAGTAATCCAATCTTCGCTTAAACAAACTCAACGTAAACTCACTGTGGTATGCATCTTCTTATTTTTTCATAATATGCTCAGTAATTGGTGTTTTTCTGGGTATAATGCATGATTTGGGTCAAAGATTATAAGCTGAGTTTTTAGCCAAGTCTCTGAATGAAGCCTTGTTATTAGTCATATAAGACTGTTCTTGGCATCAGCCAATCTGATACTACTGTTTTGGAGTCTATTTTCCAAGCTTTTCATAATCAACTTGTACCATTTTACATTTGTATATTTACTGTGTAGAGTCATAACCTTTTTGCGTGTATTGGAGAGCTGATAAAATCTTATATAAAAAGTTCTGATTGGAAATTTGACTTTTCAGCAAAATCAACAATGATGTTCATGGTGTCACGGTTTCTCTTATTACAACTACTTTGTCCTGTCATTATGTTGCTTTGGGTAAACAGTGGATCACAGCTGACACATTGGAGACTTTACCAGATTCAAGGTTTTAATATTGAGTGAGGCGACCAGCCTCAAAAACCAAGCATATGATTGGTTCTGTCTGTGCTCAGTCTTGAATTCGACCAATGGAAAATTTTGTCTGCTCAGTCTTGAATTCGACCAATGGCAAGACTTAATACTGAGACAAGTGTCCAAACTGTTTTATTACACCCATAGGTCAGCCACTGATGAAGTAACGTATTTGATTTTATTATTTATTTCAAAGACTTCCCGTGAGAAGGATCAGTTACAATCGGAGCATACCAAGGCTGTGATGGCAAAAAGTAAACTGGAGAGCCTGTGTAGAGAACTTCAGAAACATAATCAAACTATTAGAGTAAGTATGCAAGTTTTTCATTGGTGTACTTGGTACTCGGGCTAATATTGTCTATTACATAAATTATTCAGAGGGATAAAAGGCTTCTGTACCTTGAAAAAATTTCAGTCGCCACATGTCAGTTAATCAACCAATCAGGTTCTCCTCTGTGGCATTTCCGTTTTGTTTTCTCTGGAAGAACTGTGGCTGCAACTATATCTAGTAAAATGTTTTGATTCTGTAGGAATTTAAATAATCTATCTCCATGATGGTGAGTGCTTCTTGGCCTCTGTTTTTGTATTACAAGTTGACATTGTACCCACTGGTATTCATGCTGCGAGGGAATTCTGTTGTCATGATCTGATCTTACTGGTTTATCAGTTTCAAAACTTGTTAGCAATTTGAAATCTCTATTTGTAATTGTCCTTTGTATGTTATTGACATTTTGATTAATTAAATAATGCTTTCAGAAAGGCTTCTTCAGTTTTTGAATCTTTAAAAAAATATTTCATTATAAATTTACTGAAAACATGATTATGAAAACAGTACTGCTATGGGATTGACCCTTTAGCGTATCATAGCTTTGCAATAATATTCATAATGTAATCCAACTTTTTGCATTGTTTCATAATAATGGAGAATTGCTCTGTCGGTTTTTGCTTTGTATTGATGTAACGAAATTACTTCACCAAACCAAGATATAATTAATCGTTAATAGAAATTAGTTGGAAGAGATTTTGTTCCGTTGTTTATTGACTGTTATAGAACAGACATACCTGTTTAATTAATCTTAAACAAATCAAGATGTCTTAATTATGTGCTGGCATTCTATATAAACATATCATATTGTATTTGCCTGAACATTTGGCATAATTTGCCCTATGTTTCTGTAATACAGGAAATATTCAAGTTAACATAGTTCTGTGAGTTTACTGTACATCACTTTGAATATACAATTACATTATTTCGTGAAATTGGTCAAATTTTACCATTTTGGTTATTTCATGTCATTTAACCAAAATGCAACAAAATGTACACATTTTCAGATGCAACTGTTGTTTTAAGGCCTTGTGGAAAATAATATTTAGGGAAAAAAATAATTTGCATTAAAAATAATATTTTTAATTTATCATTAATTAGACTGCTGCAAACACATAGCGATTTACAGATGGAGTTCCAAACATAGGTTCCTGTAAAAGTCGTAATCCAACATTCAACACATTTGCCAGAATTTTAGAATAACAAAATTATTGCACCAAGTAATTTCCCTTGTAAATGGTTGGATTAATTACTGATTAGTAATCAGACAAATCTAACATGAACTTTGATTCTGTTACAGCAAGAAAGTTTACAGAGAGCCAAGGAAGAAGATGAGAAAAGGAAGGAGATATCACAGAAATTTCAGGTAATTTATTGCCTCATATACGAATAAACAAAGAGTGATTTGCACTTAGATATCTTGATGCATGTTATAATTTGGATTGCTGTAAATATTTGCATTCAAAATTACTGGAAAATCTTAATGATTGATTGATATGTATTGCAGCATATTGTCTGATAAGCCAGTCATAAATATTGAATAAGTGACATTTTAAAAGGTTGCACTGCCTAGAGAGCTTCTTCATCATCTAAGGTAATCACCTCCCTCTAGAAGAGTAATTTTGATGTGTTGTTTAGCACCGATGAATTAGAATCAGATTGTTAAATGACAAAGATGAATTTCTTTTCCTTTTATACCAACATATTTATGTTATCAAACTGAATTGTGTAAGATATTGGGAAAAATGGAGAAATGTTGGTTCCATATACTATATAGTGATATATACTACTGCTATAATTAGTTACAGTTAGAAGTTTTTTGGTCTAACTGACTATATCGAGGGTTCAGCGCAAGACTATCCTAACGCCTGTGAAGCGAAACTAAGCAAAGCAAATGACTGCAAATTTTGGACTATGGCATGTTGACACAATGATGGTTGAATGCAAGGTGTACTGCTTGAGGGGTAGAATGCCTGACCTTTGATCCAAAAATCATGAGTTCGAGTGGGGGAGAGGGCTTGATTTTATGAGTTGAGTTGAATTTGCATTTACAACCAAGGTATTTTCTTGTAATCAGTGCGAGTATAACGAGATTTGACCATATTTTGATATTTTACAGACAACTATCGGTGAGATACAGACACAGATGCAGGATAACCATGAGAGAAATAAACAATTGAGGGAAGAAAATTTTGAATTAGCCAACAAACTTAAGAAGTTTATTGAGCAGTATGAAGCTAGGGAAAAGGTAAGGCATTGTGTTTTGATGAGAAGCAAAATGGTTAAGTGCCTGACTTCTGAAATAGTTAGTGAGTTCGGGTCCTGCCTCGATCAGGGTTTATTGCTAACTGCACAATCCCAGAATTTTGTGCTGATTTTGTTGAGCTGCCATTCTATTTTTGTGAGTATTATACAATGCAACATCTCCATAGCAACATCCTTTGGAAGATGCAAATTTCGACTGTTGTTGAGAGGTTGTTGCTTTAGAGAGGTTAAATTGGTGGTATATTTTTGATGGGAAAATATAATGTTTATGAAGAGAGGTTGTGACTCAAGGGAGGGTCACTTTGAAGAGGTTCCATTGTCTGTTTTATTTAACTTCAGGTAAATATTTTGTGAAAATTATGCTATAAAAACATAGTATAATATTTTCTCTAACACTGTCTGACTGTGTAGATGCCGATAATGCACGAATCGCTTGCGGACATTGATATGTTTCGCGTAATTACCGTGTAATGTATTCATACATACGGTCTGGAACAGGTTTATTTAACAAGCTATAGAAGGGTTACATGTTGTGTACACATATTTATCTGATTACAGCAAGTTGAAATGGTGATACAGCATAGAGAGCTGGAACAGAAACTTGCTGACGCTAAACTAGAACAAGCTTCTGCAGTTCTTGTGGAAGAAAAAAGTAGACGTCAAAAGGAAAAAGAACTGGTGAGTCTTAATTCAACATCTGATTAAAACAAAATTGTTCAATTTTACCTTCTACTTTACCAGGGCTCATATCTGTAATAAATAAATAAAAGAAATTTTCTAAGTTGCTTTATATGTTTTGTCCCTGGACATTTATTGATACTTTCGTTGCTGAAATCTCCTGTTTATCTGATTATTAATATTTATTTCTGTAAAGGAATCACCTGATACATGTATAAGTATTATTGAACATAATATCTGTATAAGTGTTAACTTTTTGTATTAAAAATTAACCTAATCATGTAACATTGAGTAATAACTTGAATGAATTAGTAAACTAATACGTGACAATAAACAAAAATCCATCAAAAGTTTTATTCAATCTCATCCTTTACTTCTTAAAAAAGGTATGCAGGAAGAAGAATATTTCACTAGCTTTGTGTGCAGATGGAAATATTCGGCTCTCGGGTAACGGAGAGAAACCATATATGTCTATCTGTACCAGAAGCCAGTGAATGATTCTTATACTCCTCCCTGATTAATACTTCTGATTTTTTTATTATATTGTGGAATAGGACATTAAAAGAATACAAATTCTTCACAATAAACCATGTATAGTACCTTAACATTGTGCTTATTTTTATGTCTTTGTCTTGTATTTCAGTTACTTCTTCAAACAACAGAATTATTAAAGAAAGTACAGTTGAAAGATACCGAGGTGAGTGTTATAATGATGTATGTGCATCTAACCATTCCTGCCTTTAACTTTGCTCTGTTCAAATGTCTTTAGCTCAAATCTTTGACATACACATTATGTGTTGTTATAGAATGCCATGTAGATCTAGCTGATACATGCACTAGATTGAGACATACATTGGGACATACTTGTAGTACCATTTTGTTTCTCGGGCCTATATTTGCCCTGCAATTCTGTGAAACATAGATAGTTTTCCTCTGTCCTGTAGTTAATTCCCCTCTTACAGCATTGTTTGTATTTTTTCTCAAAACAAGAAACATCAACCTGTATTGGCACATATTTTAGCTTGTCCTGTTGTATTCCATCCATTCCATCGCTTTTCTCCCATGGTGTCCCCTTAAATTTTCCATGTTGGGTTTTAATAGGCAACCAGACTATTCCTTTTTGCCCTGTTCCCATACATGTTTACCCTTACACCTCCTCAACTCCAAATGTTTCTTAGGTTGAAGTGTCTCTGGGATCTGTGAGGGAGGGGAGGGGCATTGACTATTGTATGTGGCGTTCCCTGTAAGATTTCCTTTGTATAAACCGTAGAACCTCGCCAAAGCATCACCCTCTGAAAGGCACACATGTTTGCTGTTGTTGAGAGGATGTTGCTCCAGAGAGGTTGAATTGATAGCAATTATTACTGCAGGAAAAGTTTATACTGCAGTGATGAGAGGTTTTAGTTCAATAGAGGGCTGCTCTGAATAGGTTGCACTGTATATATTTATGAAAATAAACTGAACTAGTTTAGATCTTCCAAAACCTTGATCAAGATGACAAAAAACTGAAGCAAAAAGCTCCGTTCCTGGAGAGCTTCAGGTGTATTGTTTACAGAAGTTGATGATTATTTCAGCTATTATTGTGCTAGTTTTTGTTTTGTGTTCCATAGAGGTGTAATTAAGAAGATTTTGTTGAGTGCCAATTTCTTTTTATCTTCAGCTTACATGCTACAACAGGTGCCTGTAAATTCCTCAATTAAGATGTAATGCCAAGATAGTTTCTTCTGTTTGTTTTGGGTTTAATAATGTTTACCAGCTCATCTTACTTCAAAGTTACTTCACTTGTGAACTTTTATTAACATTGTGCGGCTGTTTTTATGTGTCTGCATGAAAAAGACGTTACCTGTACAATCATTATTCTGTTGTATCCTGAATGTAAACGAGCTTAATTTTAAACAAGAAATGTCTTGAAAAAAGATGGTCGGCACGATTTGTTGTGCAGCATAAAAAATGGCAAGATGTTACGATTGCTGGTCACTCAAAATCCAAAATGGATTTCGGTAAGGTAAACATACCCTTTATCGAAAGGTTAACCAATTCACGTCAAGGTTACAAACGTTGTTTGGTTGAAGAGAAATTGCCTTGGTGGTTAACGTAAGATTTGATTGGTTTACACAACACTGATATGCAAATAGCAAAACCATGTTAGTACGGCTGTGCCGAAAAATGGTCTTGCATCTTGAATTCTTTCAGCACTTTGTCTCCCTTGCACCCTCAAGTAATATAGAGGGTTTGGTGTAAAACAATTGTAACGCTGCCGTGATGAAGAAATAGTTAAAGTCGTTTTGCACAAAGCACTCAATGTTTAATGTGTATTATGGCTTTGTAGTCTAACCATATGTCTATTTTTGTTTCAGTTAAATATGTATAAAGAAAGATATGAAGAATTTCAGTCTACAATTAAGAAGAGTGAAGAAATTTACAGCAAATTTAAAGTTGAAATGGAAAAGGTATGATGAATTCAGTACTTAGTTTGTCAGACCTTCCTAGATTGTTTTAAGATGACAACAAATAATGCCTGACCCATCTTTGTACTACACATTGATTGGTGACAATACCTTACTGTTTTTTTTACTGTATTTCACAATCTCAGCATACTCAAATATATCATGCATTGTTTGCTAGGAATATACTGCATTTTATCATACAAATGTTTTTTCTTTTGTTCTTAATCTTGCATCATTTGCTATTGAATAGGTTGAAATATTTGCATATGTTTTTTTATGGTGTGATTATGTAAATCAAACCAGTATATAAATGCCCTATTCTTCAGTACTTTGGTACCAGTATAAAAATGCCCTATTCTTCAGTACTTTGTTTCAAGTATATAAATGCCTTATTCTTCAGTACTTCATTACCAGTATATAAATGCCTTATTCTTCAGTACTTCATTACCAGTATATAAATGCCTTATTCTTCAGTACTTCATTACCAGTATATAAATGCCTTATTCTTCAGTACTTCATTACCAGTATAAAAATGCCCTATTCTTCAGTACTTTGTTTCAAGTATATAAATGCCTTATTCTTCAGTACTTCATTACCAGTATATAAATGCCTTATTCTTCAGTACTTCATTACCAGTATATAAATGCCTTATTCTTCAGTACTTCATTACCAGTATATAAATGCCTTATTCTTCAGTACTTTGTTACTAGTATATAAATGCCTTATTCTTCAGTACTTCATTACCAGTATATAAATGCCTTATTCTTCAGTACTTTGTTACTAGTATATAAATGCCTTATTCTTCAGTACTTCATTACCAGTATGTACTCTGTGTTATCAATGACTGATATTTTGTATACTTTATGTTACAGATGAGTAAGAGATGTAAGAAATTAGAAAAAGACGGTGCCCAGTGGAGAGGTAAATGGGAGAATGCTAACAGAGCAGTACTTGAAATGGCTGAAGAGGTAATTTTCAAGATTTTTTTTCAAGATTTCATCAAAATCAGTGACAATAGTAGACCTTTGTACAGTCAACTCACGTTACACTGACATTCATTACAACAGAATATTCGTTTAATGACACAAATCTGGTGGGATCGAATCTGCACATTCGGTCATGGACGAAATTCAATGTAATGCCATATTCAAGACAATGACATAAATCCAGGGAACAAACATGGTTGTTATTACGAGAGTTGACTGTATTTGAATGGTCGTTATTACGAGAGTTGACTGTATTTGAATGGTCGTTATTACGAGAGTTGACTGTATTTGAATGGTCGTTATTACAAGAGTTGACTGTATTCGAATGGTCGTTATAACGAGAGCTGACTGTATTCAAATGAAATCTCTTATATGCTTTTATCTACCTTTATATCATCAAATAATAAGCTGTTGTTTTCACCATTTTGTCAGTGTCCACATCTGAAAAGTTGTATTTAAGTTCATTTCTTAACAACTAGCTAGAAAAGTTTGATTTATTATTGCACAAAGATAAAAACACCAAAATAATTATGTTGGCAGTTGTGTTCATTATACATGAGGAAGAATGGTCAGGGGTTCCACTAGGGCCTGAATCTTAGGGGTCATTTTTATAAAAAATTTCAAAGGGTCTACTCCACTGGTCCAGGGTCAAATGGAAACACTGATGCTTACAAGGTTATATTCTAAGTTGTAAATTTTACGTTTCAGAAAACAAAGTATGATAAGGAACGTCCATTACTGATGACAAAGATCAATAAATTAGAATCATTATGCCGGGCTATGCAAGCTGAAAGACAAGCAAGAAAATTGATAGAGAGCGAAAAAATTGGTAAGTTCTGAATTATGTCAGGAATGCTCTCATTTAATATAAGAAGTAATAAAATATTTGCCTTAGCAACATTTACTAGCAATTATTGATGTGTAGTTATTACTTAAAAATTTGCAGAGAATTATTTCCAAATACGATATTTTCAGAATTCAATTAGACATCACAGAATTTTAAGCATTATTTTGTATTGTTGAATCAACTTGTTGCATGAATTCAATGAAAACACAGAAATGAGATGCTCTATTGAATTGTGATTTGTAAAATGATTTTGTAACTATTGATCTCCATTATTCATGAGGCATAATTTTCTCTAAATTTATTAACTAATTTCAATGGGTGTGAGTGGTAAGTTCAATGTGACATCAAAGTACAAGGCCATCTTTAAATATTTTTATGTTTGGCAGAACCTTACCCAACAAAATGTATATGGGTAGGTAGGTAATTAATTTTTCATACATTTTTTATGGTTATACTAGTGCAAACTCGTAATGTGCTGCTGAAAAATCCCACTTAACACCCCTCAAAATTATTTTTGAGTTGGAGCCATTTTCATGGTTAGGTAGGGTTATGCCAAACAAACAATGTTTTAATTATGACCCCAGCTAAAAAGGAAAGTATGCACATTATGTTACTGTGCGAACTAAAGACTTGGTATACTAGTTAAAAAGGTAAAAAATGACCGATTTTGCTAAATAAAGTTATTGGGAATTCAGAGCGATATACAACATGTACAGTAATGTATGACTAATGTACATTTATATGGTTTAAATATTCTTTGTCTCCATTTTATTTCCAGGTGTTTTAACTGAGTTAGATCAAATGTCAGGATCACCTGTTGACAGTGGTGATAATTCGACTCCCTCTATCAATCCTGACCCAGCAGCCCCTACTCCAACCCCTAATGATACTGCAGATTCCATGAACAATGATGATAAAAAAGAAGGTAAAGAAGAGACACAATGTATTGAACCTGGAGATTCAGATAGTTCTTGTAAGAATTGTATAAATTTTCTATTACATACTTTAACATATTATCTGACACCATACTGCAGCCTATAGTAATGATTCCCTTATGCTTTACCAGAGGCGCATTTTTAAAGGTAGGAAAAATAGAATTCTACCTAGCGCTACGTAGGGAAAGTAGTAGTGCCCTTTTTTAAAAGTAGGAAAAGTAGCCCCTATCTTTAGATAGGTAGCGTGATCTGACAGAGCTTGCTTTGCTAAACAAAATGCCATCCGTGCGGAACAGTGTCGTCTTGTCTGGCGCGCTCCATTATGTAGCTAGCGAAGCGTTCAAGCGTTTGTTTAGACAGCTACCTTTTCTACATTGGCTAACTTTTCTTGCTTACTTCCCCTACCTCTAAAAAACGCACCTCAGATGTACCTGACCATCAGACCTGTGCAGTAAAAATAATTTAGTCTGGTAAAATAATTGGAAATTTATCGTATGAAGATGGATATATATCTTCAATCTGATAAAGGCTGATTCTTTATTTCAATTACTTATTCAATAATATTGTGTTTGTTTTCAGGTGCCTCTGAACAAACAGGAGTTACTGTGATTCAACAGGATGCCACTGTGTCAGGTACTGACCAATCAGATGGTCAGAAACAAGAAGTTTCAGGTACTGACCAATCAGAAGCGAGTTCACAACAAGAAATCCCACAGGACACGGCAGAAGTAGCATCCTGATCAAATATATGTGATTTATACTGACAGACGATCATGCATCCATTTCTGTTTAACACTCTTTGGCCATTGAGCTGGCATTGTGCTCTCAACATAACTTATGTGTGTGTTCAAAACTGCTTGCAAGCTGTTGAAGGTTATATTTCAGTCATTTTTTTCAGTTTTTGGGGAAGAATGGCGAGTCCTTTTGAAAGGGAAATTTTTGCTTCATGAATCCAAATTTGGGTATTTATAAGGCTAAAATTTGAAACAATTTTACTGAATTTTACTTCTAGTAGGGAAAAATATATACTTCTTTCTTTCCGAATTTGCCATAGAAAGGGCTGTATTTCTAATTCATGTAAAAAAGAATTGTAGGACTTATCGTTTGCACTAGTGGTCAAGTCATTGAAGAATAGGTTTAAAACCTATTTTTGTCCTTTCATTTGTATAAACATGTGAAACACCAATAATTCATTTATATTTAACTTAAAGACCATGTCTTTGACTGTCTCTAGTCTTCAAGTAGAAATGTAATACACTGCAAGCTAAGCTTGTTGTCTATAAATTGTATAAAAAAATATGCACTGTGAGATGATTTCAGTATTTGCTACAGATTGGATGTCACTTGTATGTCTAGTATTTGAGGTTTAGATTTCAATTGTCGTATATTTAGGTTTACCAACTGTCATATTTTTTCCTATGCATGAGATGAAATTAGATACTGGTAATATGTAGAACTTTTACTTGGTTAATACTTCTCAAGGTCAAGATATGGATTTAGCTTGTTGACATTACCTAACCTTGGAAATAGGCAATTGAATAAACTAGTTTAAAGTAGTCAGGAGATAATACAACATGTTTCATAAGTTTTCTCACAAAGTTGTTTTCCGACACATTGCAAGCTTCTATCATGTTATTTGTATCTCACATTTCGTTGTTTAGCTGTGAGAACCTCGTAAGTTGTTTGTGTCTTAGTTATGTATAGCAAGAAATTTTAATTGTCAATGTTTGACATTAAAAGACCAATATTTGATCAATGAAATTAGTTTGGAACGTTTTTCCATTTCTTCACCAAATCCTTTCTTGAACCCTGTGTGTAGAATTTATTAGTGTTTTAGTTACTGCAATTTATAAAAATTCAGTTCTATTGGTTGCACGTTACTATGGTGACAGGCATATGCATTAATGACGTTTCTGTATGTTCACAAAGAAACGCTTACAGCATACATGTAGTTTTGATGACTCACTGGTAAACCATCATATCTTCCTTAATTTAGTATCGGGAAGATATTAAGGAACAGATTTAATGTGATTTTATGTTAATGCTTGTGTTTACTTTTGTATGAAATGATGTTTTGCATATGGATTGAATACAGTGTTTTATGTGTCAGTGACATTAAATGTCACTTATTTCTGTACTTTGAAGTGTCACCAAGATGACCAATATCACATGATTCTAATGTGTCAGTCAGTAATATAAATTGGCAAGTCTACTGGGAAACTAGGTTCGAATCCCGGTAGCGCCATTGACCGGTTTTTCGTGTTCCTGAAAACAAGACTTTATTTACTAGTAGATACAAATGTTCAGGGTTCAGTGCAAAATAATAGAACCATAGTCTAATCTGATTTGCTCTTTTTTTTACAAAACTTTGTAAATTGTGTAATTTTGTCAGATATGTGCAAACATTGGTAATTTTGTTACAAGGAGATGTTTTTTTTCTATTTTTAAAGTTTTCCCCTTTACTTCCATTGAGCTTTCTTGCTCCTGGAAAGGAAGCAATTACAAGCATTTTGCACCAAACCCTTGAGATCTTCCTACAATCTTTTCAATCCCAAATTGATTAATGGGTAATTCACTGGTAACTGTTTTAACTTATAAAGACTTGGAGCGTGTACAGTACCTTGTGTATTTGTCCATCTTCCACAGTTTTCATCCATATAAATGTACATTAGTGTTTCTTACTAATTGAAAACATAAACTTTAGATGTAAAAAGTGTGTGCATGAAATTCAGGACACTACTATTTGTATGTTTCTTTTCATTTGCCATTATTTTTTCACTGAAATAAAAGGTTTGTTGAATTAAAGTACCTGTTGTTGTTGTATCTGTTTGCTGAAAGATTTATATTTATATAAGTAATCAAAATCGCTTATAAAATTATCATAAACTGCTTTGAGTATTGCATGGAATATATAATAAATGCATTGTTTCATGAAACAAATCTCATCTACTGCAAGATAATGTATATCTCGGTAACAAAATATGTATCCACCCAAAATGATGCCAGAAGGGGCGATTAGGGTCTTCATCCACCCTAACAGCTGTCTATGTGACCTTCATTACATGTAAATTAAGGGACAGCTTCCTTTGAATAAGTATCTGCTATATGTTTCACAAATGATGCAGCTTCCAAGATCCTTAATGTGGAGTGAAATTGACATGCTTTCGAATAGTCCCTTTCAATTCGAAGTGCCCAAGAAGATACATTGGGACCTGATATTTATTTTGGATTATACCAAGTACTCAGATAGAAGGTTGTCCAATAAACGAGGTCTGAGTGTAATTGATTGCAACGTATTGTAAGACAATTGTATGAATGCAACACTGTGTACAGCTCCCAGGTACGTTGTGCTGCAACTACTCGTCAGACAATTGTGTGAATTCGACACTGTGTACAGCTCCCAGGTACGTTGTGCTGCAACTACTCGTCAGACAATTGTGTGAATTCGACACTGTGTACAGCTCCCAGGTACGTTGTGCTGCAACTACTCGTCAGACAATTGTGTGAATTCGACACTGTGTACAGCTCCCAGGTACGTTGTGCTGCAACTACTCGTCAGACAATTGTGTGAATTCGACACTGTGTACAGCTCCCAGGTACGTTGTGCTGCAACTACTCGTCAGACAATTGTGTGAATTCGACACTGTGTACAGCTCCCAGGTACGTTGTGCTGCAACTACTCGTCAGACAATTGTGTGAATTCGACACTGTGTACAGCTCCCAGGTACGTTGTGCTGCAACTACTCGTCAGACAATTGTGTGAATTCGACACTGTGTACAGCTCCCAGGTACGTTGTGCTGCAACTACTCGTCAGACAATTGTGTGAATTCAACACTGTACAGCTCCCAGGTACGTTGTGCTGCAACTATTTGTCAGGCAAAGAGTAAAATGTATCTGAATTGAGCATTGTTGTTTCTGTGTAGCTACCCACTGTAGAACAACTTTCTATGTGATGTGAGATATTGTATTTTTTAATGTCAGGAACGTGTATCTAAAAGGTCCGTGGCCGTGTTAACAACGTGTCTCTCATATTGAGCAATACTGATGAAACTCGGTATTATTGTGGTTACCTCCCTTTAACCATATCCATGTGTCTAATGCAAATAACATCCAACTCGACCGTATTAGTATGAAAAACTGCTTTTCAAGCACATTATTATGTTAAATTAGCCATAGTATATAATACAGTATATATAGTACATAGATGAGTTGCAATGTATGGATAAGATGTTTGCACATATTCTACATTAAGTCATTGACATTATGCAGATAAAAATGTATTTTTAAGTGTCTTCCTACTTCAGAATATTATATCGACTTACATTTTGGACACGACAAATAGATGCATAGTTATGTACTGCAGATATATACAGTACAACCTCACCAGAGATACATCTTTAGGCTTTAGAGAGATGCAAATTTCGGCTGTTGTTGAGAGGTAGTTGATCCAGAGAGGTTAGATACATGTATACAGAGAAGTTTTACTACTAGAAATTTATCAAAGTTGTTGAAGAGGTTTTTGCTCAATAGAGGGCCATTCAGTAGAGGTTGCATTGTATTACACTAATTATCTTTGTATCTGAATGCAGACATCCGACCCGTTCGCTTGAATTGGTTTATATCATATTAGTCAACACAGCAATTAAATGATAACTTATCTTACATCAGGGAAAATATCGGTTAATTGACTTATATCCAGCAGTCAAGCAGTTTATTATTCATTTCTATATGATGTGACAAGTAATTAACCTTGAGAAAAGTTCAAGGTTCTATCACAACTTAAGATGACATATGTTACGTTCACTGAAGAAAAGAAAAACAGTGTTTTAAATTGTAATATGTGTCTGAATTGAGCATTGTTGTTTCTTTGTGGCTACTCACTGTGTAACAACTTTCCATGTGATGTGAGATATTGTATTGTATTTTTTAATATCAGGAACGTGTATCTAAAATGTCCGTCTAGTAAACCTAATTGCCGTTTCTGTATTACATACTGGTCAAAAGAGCAAACCCGACATTTTGTATTAATGAACATTGACTGACAGGTTTAAATCGACATTATTTGATAGTTACATTCATATTAATCATTAATGTTATCGCTTACTTTAATCAAAGTTAACAGAAGATGTATCCTGTAACTTTTTTAGAAATTGTGTGAAACAGTATTGGCGGGTTAGCAATTTTGACCAGTATGTATACAGAAACGGCAGTTAGGTTTTCTAGACTGACATTAAGGCTCTTCAGGAACGTATACATCTAATGTGTCCTGGTCACTTTTTGAAATGTGTTTCGACACATCTCCCGTACGTTGCATTTCATCGAGTTCACTGAACAATTGATCTAACCGCGGACTCACAGGAGTTTCTGTTGACATAACACGTCTGAAAATAGAATCTATTAACTGCTATTTATAAGTACCGGTCTGATCAGGTAAACTGTTTGTATAGATTTTTTCATGGGACGAATTTGCTGAGTAATATAAATCCCTGGATCGTAAGCACATCTAGGCTGAATGCGATGACGTTAAAACGTAACATCTGTTGTTTTTGTTGCCGATTATTGGCGCATTTCCTCCGGATTTTATTATTTTACTTGTACATATATAACTAAACCCATGCTTCCAACAATACTGTAATGTTTACAACCAAACGTAATTTTACAATACGTAACATCCAATGAAGTCCTTATTAACATCAAGACATTATATATCAACTGATTGGAATACTGTGACCTTTAGAGGTCTCGTTAATGTTAATTTATTTTTATGGCAGTCGGACTTCGTCTATTTCTGTTGCAATCAATATATTTCCAATGATGACTAATAGCATCCGCAACCTTTTACCAATGATATTAGATATAACTGTAGTTTAGAAGTCTATTATTTTGAAAAATAGGAGAATCGTTTTTGGCCATAAGCACATATGTTCGTGCTTGCGGTAATCCACAATGCTTCCACAATGCTTACATCATGGAATGTGTCTACGTTCTTGCGGTACAATCGTTATAAACATGCAAACATTGAAAACAATTCGAAATACCTTGTATTCATACATTTCCTTCATGTCATACATTCTAACTGGCAAACTGCCTTTTAAAATTATTTTGTTTTTCTTCATTCGACGAGAGCCACATGCCTATCCTTTTCAGTTTTTCAGACGTGTAACGCTTGCACAACTTCAATTAATAGGTTAATATTGCTTTGTTTGTAGATCTATATACACCAAATATGTTTAGTTCAAACAAATGTTATGCTCGTGCAAGAAAAATCCTGTCAATAAACGGCTGCAATCATGATTATTATTCGACGCACAGGTCAATGGCAAACTTATTGGATCGCTGGAAACAACAGATATAAGATATTATCCGGTTTTTATTTTCGTGTATGAGTCATCGGCCGGCCGGCAGGTAAACAGGAAACAGTAGGTGGCGGAAGGTCGTTCTATCACGCGACAAGCCATGGAAGTCAAGTTCGTTCGATGTAGGTGGTATTGCTAAATTATAAAGCAATATAAACAGCTTTGTTGCACAAACAAATATGTAAAATGTTTGGGCATACATACATAAATACATACGTCCTTGTAAATGTAGACAAAACAACAAGAGTATTATATTACACAATATAACAGCGGCAAGTAAGTGAAGTATACATTCCGTAAATGCATCAAGGATTGGCCATGCATCAGGAAATTAATATAAGAATAAACGTAAATAGAGACATAAATATACTGGTCTAAAATGCTATTCCGCCGTTGCAGAATGTTTACTGCATTGTAACAAGTTGATCTAGAAGCGATAAATAGGACATCGACAGGTTTGTAACGTCGACTTTGTTCGATTGTTCAACTCATTCAATTAATAAACACTGCAACTTATGCACTCAAATTCGACAGACGATGCATCTGGTAGCTTTTCATAAACAATGTGCAATAGTCCTAGCGGATAAGTTATTATGACCAGTGTATATATATCGTCATTTTCCGCGATATTCTCGATCATTTTGCACCACGATGTTGATCTATACAGGGATTCGTGTCACCTATTTACATGTTTATGTGCCAAACATAATAAATGAAATGTCTTATCGAATGTTTTCCATGGAATACACAAAATGATATATGAGCTGCAATCCTGTTTTGTCCTCATTACAAAATATGACTTTGTTCTCCTCGTATCCAAGCATTATGCTTAAAATGCCAATAACCAAATATGATTTTAGTCTCCATCAAGGATATAAACAGCTTCGATCCCCGAGGGATGCAACCGATCATCTTCAGCTAAACCGAGAGAATAAACTCCCGATTGCAGCCGTCTGTTAATACATCCATTAAATTTAATGGAATGGTATGGAATAACATAGGACAGCGACATATCTCTCCAGTGGGATTGTGGGAAGTTATTTTAGGCGGGTAAACGCCAACACGTGACTAGTGGCAAATTGCGCGCGCAGCAAATTAGCCAAGCGCTCTGTTGGAACATTGAACCATATAAGTGCTTGCAAGGACTAAACGCCCCTCTATATGTTTACAAATAGTATTTGCATGAATGTGCGCTGGATTTATCCATTAATTGCTTCCATGTTAAAGGAAGTAAAAGAGAGACTAAGCACCGGTAGTTAGTTGACATAGGCAAGATTTTGTTTATGAAGCCGAATATAAAATGAAATGGTTTTGCACCAAATCAGACGCGTAGTTGCCCGTACATGGGCAGTTACATGATGCAATAATGACAATCTTACATTTCTGCCGCCATAATTTTCTGTTTTAAAATTTTATGCATATTGCATGCTTGATTATAAAGTAACATCTTCAATTTTCTCGGGGGGGGGGGGCATTCATTATCCCCACGCCAACCCCATAGCGCCGAGTGTCATTGTCGATCCTCTCTCAACTACGCGCCAACAAATAATATGATTCATATGTATATTACATGAAATCAGGAAACAATGATTGTTGTTGAGGAAGAATTTTGTCACAGCAGTCAAAGTTTAACCGGTTGCATGGCTGCTCTTGTTTATATAGCAAGACCTTTCAATGTTACTCGCAGTTGATCAGGGCCCGTAATAATAACCAAAAATCGGATATCAGCTGTCAAAATTGACTCTGCTAAGAAAATTAAATGATTCGAATACCAAATGTAAATAACTGGTTATTGTGTACTGAGTATAACTGTAAGATATGAGTGTGAATCCGAGATTTGAGGGTAAACAATGACTATAACCACCTATGTTCAGCACTAATAACTTGCACACAATCTAAGATTTAACTCAAGTCTACAAGAGTGTTTTCAAAACATATTAGACACTATAAGTACAACTTAAGCATTTTGTAATGAATTTCAATCAATCATTTCTCCAAACTCAGATGAGAAATCATAGACAATCCAGTGTTGTATTGTAGTAGCTGTAATTCCAGGCTTGTGTTGTATTGTTGCACTCAGTAAAACATCAGGGTGGCACCATATGACCAACCAACCACCTGTATGCTAGTACCATGTTACACCATTCAAACCTATTAAGGCACTTATCTTTTGACTAATTAACCATTGACAATATTGTTTCTTTATATTGGTCATTCAATTAATATGACCTCTACAAGAGCCATCAGTCACGAAGCCAAGAGACAATTGACAGTAACAAATTTGATGTCTCAAACCATCGACGCTAAGAAAATTGTGGTAGGTGCGAAGGTTTGGTGTGCCTCCCTTGTAAACAATCTAGTTTTTCTCATTAAAACAATGCATGTTACAAGTGTCATAATTTCAATCCACAATCGCGAAAAATATGAAATGCTCAACACGCTATCAAACATTTTTAAAATGCCGATCTTCATACATTTCCTGTTGCAGTAGAGTTGCGCTGTATTTTCACAAAATGTAACCACCACACAATGACAGTAGGTTGTAACTTTTATTGAAGACAAAAAGAACAGCATTGTCATGCAAAGTACATCAGCAAAGTTGCTATGTTATGCAGCAAATCAAATGAACATAAACATGAAAAAACATGAACACATTTATACCACATTAACCATACATTCCAAACGTTGTGTTGCAAACAAGTTCACAATATGTTATCTACATAGTAAACAAAGGGTAAAAGCAAAACAAGTTTATCTGCATATAAAAAAAATGCAGTTAAACTTTTTTCGCTTTCACCTATCAAAACCATATATCACTGAAGAACGTGACGTTCATTACAATGACAAATTTTCCAGTGAAGTACAAACCTCGATACATAGTTCATTAAAACAACAATACAAAATCATTACCAAAAGTAAATAGGTTAATACACAAGTATACAAATAATAAGTAATATGGTTTCGCCATTTCCAAAAAATATATACAACAAATAAAGTATTAATACTTGCAAAAAAAATCACATACATTGAGTAAATACGTAACATTATACAAACACTATACATTTTATGTATAATTCTCTTCTCATATATAACTGTGTTTGCAAACTCATTTGTTGGATAGATAGGTAGGCAATCTTTTAACATTGAAACTATTACTATTAACCAATCACCCAAAACGAACTACAGAAATAACTGATTTTTAATCAAGCTCTAAATTTTCAATGATTTCTGGATACAGATGAGCTCCATTATCAATTCAGATTCTGTAACAGTGCTGTATGATCAAGTACTTAACATGAAGATAATATACAGACATTTCTTTTGAAATCTTCCTGAACATGTAAGTACAGAAATTGTCTACAACATGTCTCTTTTACATCATAGAATCACTTATAACTGAAAAAGAGTACCATCCGAAACCAGGAAGCGCCTACTTTCACTGAGAGAAAAAGAAAAAATACCAATTACTGAAGACACAACTTGTTAAACTGACCAATGAGAAAAAATACACACAAAATATATAGACATCATGTTTATGACTAAGGTTTAGAAAAAAATACCAAGCTAGTTACAAATTACAACTGACAATCACAGACTTCCTAAACTAAATCACCAATAGACTGATCAATAAAACATCAATAAATACATAAATGAGATTAATTTCAAACAATCTTCATTTTGACATTTACAGTCAGATTTTGTTTCTTCGATAACCTTATATCCAAATACTTGGTATCATCCGCAACAAATATCAGGTCCCGATGTAGTTTCTTACGTACATCAAATTGAAATCGGCTATTTGAAATTATGTATTATTCGAATTGAAATTTATTTTCAGACCCGATGAATTCAAATGAACGAGGTCGGACTGTATTATCATAGTTCAAAGTTTTGCATATTTGCGACCTAAATGAAGCTAACATTACAGTTGCATGAACTAAAGCAATTCTATTATCTGTGTTTAAGTGTACACATAATAAAAAGTGAAATGCAAACGAGATCTGGCCCCGATCTCTCAAAGCATCTCAAATAGAAATCTCAGCTCAATATGAGATTTTGTACAAATTGGAGACTGAGATTGAGACAAATCTCATTGGGATCTCTTGAACAAATTTTGAGAAAAAAACTCATCTCATCTTTTTCATTTTGTAATGCCGATTTTTTCAGATGAGGAAAATCTCAATGATTTGAGAGAATATTTGAGCCGAGACTAAGCTCAAATTGAGATACTTAGGGAGATCGGAGCCAGCATACTAAGCAGCTGAAGCTTAAATCTATGCAACAATATATTTTCTAACCAACAAGTCAATATGATGAAAGGTTTAAATAAGCCCTCAATCAAATATACTAGAACAGAACAGAACAGAACAAAACTTAATTAATGTGACAAAAAAAATGTTATTTAAACATGGAGATACCATAAGATGGCACTCACAGACATCAGAAGTGTACAACTAACAAGTTGAAATATACAAACTGAAGTACTACAGTGTAACATGTTGTCGTTGCCAAAAATTTCATTCATTTATGAACTATACAAAAAAATAATTTAATATCAAGAATAAAATAATGCTACAACATCAGTATTTTCTACTGCCATAAGTAAAATACACTAATAGTAATAATCATATTGACAAACTAGATAATGTATGGTTACATTTCTGCCATTCTATGCATACCAAATACCAACCAAGACCCAAGTGTTACATAAATTCTCTAATCATGATTTCTCCCAAGTAAAATATTTCACTACTTATATAATTAAACAATTTGTCTTGCCTTTGATGAAAGGGCTTATACGTCTAAAGCCATAGTATTTAATTGCATTTTAATTGGCTATGAGTTTAGCAAACTGAAAAAATTAAGTTCTTGAAATTTTCAATTCTTGAGTGTAAACCGACCTCGACTGAGATCTATTGTGAAGACAGGGCCAGTTATACTTGTATGATAATTTGAACACATTCCATAATAGAATGAAAAATAAGATTTTTTTGTTCATCAAAACTTACAAAATATTAACTAAAATCACATTTTTATTCTAGTAGTGAGTTTACACAATGTTTGTTCCACAGACAAGACAACCCGGAAAGGTTTACATGGGGACTTTAAAGATTCAGGACTTCACAAGAACAATAAATGGAGAACAAGAATAAACATGACTTACAAACTATATTACAGAGGAAATGCCTATCACCAAACTCAAAACATTAATACAAAAAAATTCACAAAAAGATCAGAAATTTATACAACTATTTGACATATAGTGAAGAAATAAAAAAATAAAAAGAAATTGGAACACTAACAGGAAACTAGCACTAAATTGTGGAATATAAATGTAAAAAAGAAACAGCAAAGTTTTTGTACACAATTCAAATTTGCACCAAATTACATAGCACTATTTATAGTTATATACATATTTTTGAAATGTTAACAGCACATTTCAAGAACACAGCATTTATATGACAACATTCTGAAACATAAAGAAGTACATGTATTTCACGACAAAATAGAGCCACATAATGTTTCAAATCCATTGTTCTGCATTTAGTCAAATCAGTAACCATATTTTACATGTTGTGTTTCAGCTCAATAATATTTATATAGCTTGATATCTCGGCCAGGGATATTTATTGTACTTTTCGAATCGATTCAAACCATTTTATAGGTAAAGTTTACACACGACAATAACTCACACATGTTTGCACAGTTATTTATAGTGGATTCTAAATTAGATGTTAAAAACTGTTATTGTGTACCCTATGTCGATTGGCCAATATTTTCTAAAACAAGTTTTCATTGGCTGACCAACTCAAAATTTGCTTACAACAATTTTCAAGTAAATAAAAACAGTCTATAATATTCTATAAGTTGAACTCTGTAAGGTCAAACCTAAACTTAACAACTGTTTGTTATTTTTCTTTAAGTACATATGAATGAAGATGTTAAGCAGAGAATTTCACTATGCCATTTAAAGTCCAACAATGAATTACCCTTTTATTCAATTAAAAAAAAAGTTGCAGATACATGTTATGAAGTTTTCATATATTTTTCTTGCATTGTAAAATGCTTTGCACTGAATCATTTTGAGAAATGAATCAAACTTTAAAATGCGCGAGAAAAAATCTAAACCAATAAAAAATTCAATGAATTTACAGTCTTGAAATATGCAAATAACGGAGTAAACAACAAACGAGGACACGTTTTGCATACCTTGGCAGTCAACCAATTTCACTGGATTCATTAGAAAAATACAAACAAGATAAATAAACCGATAAAAAATGCTATGAATAGGCAGGTCAAGATTATCCACCTGAACCATATAGCTAGATTACAAACGTAACCAGTTCAAGGCCATATAATAGCGGTAGACTGAAAGATGTAAACAAGGTATAACTATACATTACTGCTGACTATATGGTATGTCAGACTGTAAGACTAGTATGTATGATACACATAAACCCACCACAAGAAGTAAGTGTAACAGCTGACGGAAAAACTTAGAAATTTAATTAAATTTGAGTGATCAATATTGGCACGTTATCAATGAACATTGAACTAATTTTAAATCACTGGCAATGCGATTTTCAAGTAAAGGATTTACAATGCAGTAAAAATAAAAAATTGGAGCAACTATTTATACACAGGCTGAACAAAGAAAAGATTTTATTACTTGAAATAAACAACATAGTTCAAGACTTTAGTGAATCATTAAGTAGGACGAACATTCCACAGTGGAAGCATGCTCTACAATGGAACAGTCCAATTTAAACATCAAGTCAACCTGGCATAGCTAACACATCAATAATTCACACTTGCATTATCATTTGATTTCTAGTTCCAGGATGTTCTTGTACTGTTATATCCGACTGAGACCATTTTATAATGCTAACCTAATACAGAAGACACACCATTTTTTTTCTCAGAAAAAGGGTGCTTTACCTTCAACATATTTATGTCCAAAATAATCTCCCTGGACCCAATTAAGTCTCAAGAATGCAAAAACCAACTGTAATTTGAATATTCAAGATTTAACAATAATCCTTCGATCAGGTTTAGGGGACAAAGGTCAGTAATCATATGAAATATCAAATATACCCAGGACTTTCAAAGCTAAACTTGTGCAAGTCTATTCCAGTTTAAGTGTGTTAAATCGTGTGATCTGTCCAGTATATAGCAAGCAATTACTGTAGTATCCAATTAACTGAATACTACAATGCCACATTCGAGTTCAAGTCAGTAACCCTTATTATACTGCATTTAAACAACCAATATATTAAACTAACATTTGCTAAAACAATATTGATTACCTTGCGGCCTTGAACTCATGTAAAATGTTTACAGAAAACGGTTAACAGTACAACGGCTGTAATCAGTCATCGAATGCAACCAGTTCAGTTGATGAAACATGGTAAACAAATAAGACTGAAATATTATATTTTTTCAATCAACATCAAGCGGACAGTTTTGGCAGATACACAAGACAGGTTTTATTTTCAGCTGTTTTTTACAGCTGTTTTTACAGCCTTTATACAGCTATATTACCAATGACAAAAAGTATATATTTTTCCAAATTTGAATGTAAAAAAAACAAAAACCATAGATGTTAAATATGCATGAACAATCAGTGACTATCGGCCTTAGAAACATAGTTTTACAAGCTTAACCTCAAATTTAGCAGAAAACACTACTTAAGGCAGAAAATTAATTGTACAGAGTCTCAATTGACGATATACACATTATATGTAATCTGTTGTTGCATCAGCAAACACAACACGGGACACTCCGAACAATGTAGCTGCTAATGCACACCTCACTACAACAACAACATGAGGAACACAATGTGGCTGTTGTTGAGATGTTACTGCTCTGGAGAGGTTAAAATAGCAAATTCATGCACAGGAAAGAGAGGTTGCTAGGGAGAGGTTGCACTGTATAAAGTACACAATACACCAAAGAGAGTTACTATGTCTACAAGGAAAATCTTCAGAACAATGTATACCATTTTAGAACTTCAGGAAAATTGCATACTAAAATAAAATGCATGTATTGATGAAAAAACATGTTATCGGTCACAGAGCACTTGGGCATAACATTTTCTTTGAAAGCAATACCTTACAAACCAATTCTATCATTTGAGTATTAAATAGAGTTCAGTATTACTTTCTTGCTGACTTATGCACACAACAGCTGGTTCAATTGTAACTACTAAAAGTTCATGAATTCAGAGGTGCCTTTTTTAGAGGTAGGAAAAGTAGAATTCTACCTAGCGCTAGGTAGGGAAAGTAGCGCTGCCGTTTCTTAAACGTAGGGAAAGTAGCACCTATCTTTAGATAGGTAGCGTGTTTTGACAGTGCTAGCTTTGCTAAACAAAACGGCGTCCATGCGGAACAGTGTCGTGTGGTCTGGCGCGCACCATTTTGTAGCTACCGAATCGTTCAAGCGTTTTTTAGACGGCTACCTTTTCTACATTGGCTAACTTGTCTTGCTTATTTCCCCTACCTCTAAAAAACGCACCTCAGTTGTTCACACACCAATACTTGGCTATTTTTGTATGACCCGGTCATGAATGGTTTAACTGATTTTCAAGCTAATCCTTAAAAGACAACAAAAAACAACTGATTTTCGATATATACATGTAAAACAATATTATCTCCTGCATTAAAAAAGTAATATCCGTTACTATGGCTAGATGAAACAATAAAATAAATACTTCTTAACATGTATATACATTTAGAAACCCAATAGTGATTACAAGATGAGCAATAGAGTTTTGGACATATTTTTCTTAAATTATTAACCTAGCAAAATTGAAACGGCTTTTGTTATATTTGAATGCATTAAATATTTGTCAACATATTTCCAGATATTTATGTTTTCTCCATACAACAACATTAATTTAAATATACTAAGTTCTTCAATATCCTCAGCTTAGAGTAACTTCTGGTATAGAATAAGAAAGAATAATGCATCAATTTAATCATACAGTCATACGCAATTCTCTGATCAATTCTCACATGATAGCAAAAGATAATATCAAAGTTAACTGAGACATACACAAAGGCAACACATGTTATGTACTGACAAAGCTTCTGTTCATGAAGCATGGACAGTTTTTTTTTCTGTTTTTCGGTAAATCCAAACACACACAAGCGCAAAGTCACTCCATTGTCATTTACACAAACAATGAATGTTATGAGTAGCAATACAATATAATCCAAGCAAAGTTAAATATGTCCGCAATTAAGCCACAAACACATGTAAATGATTAATATATCGAAGAAAGCTGCTCTGTAAATATCACTGCATACGATAATTGCCCTATTTGGTAAATGCAAGTCTCTATACAGTTAATTCCATATAGATACTTTGACAGCGAAGGTCTCCGACAGAGGGCGTATAAAATGGTAGTCGTAGGCCTTGCAGTACGGACAAGGAATCATGTGACTGTATGCGCTGAAGTATGGCAGACCGCTGGCAGCATCAATGACAGCACGACGACAATGCTTGCAGGTTAGACGCTTCTGACAACAGGGCATGGCTGCAAATATATCGTACGAGTACATAGACCCAAGCTGGAGTGAACTACCATCCCATCGACGCTTACAAGATGCACAGCGGATTTCATTACCACCTTCCAAACACGTTACACACACAGCATTGATGTACTGTAAACGACCATCAGAAATAACTTGGAGCACCCGATTGTCGTATGCCTGGGGAGACAGAAACATAGTACCATCCACTAGTGGGTAACGATCAAAGACACACAGTTCATTCTTACACAGCACGCACTGCAGAGATGAAATCTTGTATGTACTCAGATGGTTGAGAACAAAAGTGTGGACGTCATCGTTGCCAATAAGAGCATCATCTTCCATCTTTATATGGTATGGGTTCTGCTTGTGCTTTGGAAGGATGCTGAAAGCCGACAAATCATTGCGCTTTGGAAATATACTATAGACCGACCCATTCAATGGACTGCCTTCATGACTGGATAAATGCTCTGGATAACTGAACTTGCTTTTCATCGTATGACGAATCACTGAGTTGTTCTGAGGTGACTGAGGCACAGGGGAATCTGAACCTGAGTTTACTGAGGAGGCCGAGTGAGGTGGACTACTTCCTGTGCTACTTATACTGTTAGCACGAAGTCGGTTATCATTGCAGTTGATGATGGTAATACTAGGACTTGTCTTTCGTATATGATGCAATGCGTGGTTACCATTTGTATCAGCATGTACGGTATTGTCCAGCTTCCCATTTGCGTAAGAACCATTAGACTTCACTGACCCATTGGTGGTAGAGGCACCGGTGTTAGTATTGCTATTGTTATTTCCAGATAATCTTCTCTCCCTAGCAATCACATTTCCTGTGTTCAAATCAGGCTTAGAACACATAGACTTTTTCTTAGTCTTCTTCTTGCAAACAGCATTGTCAACAACAAGAGGCGCAACATAATCCAAATCCTTCCTCAAATGACCTTTCCCGCAAGTGCAGTCACAAGCCTTGAATGCAAGATCATAGCCTTTCTTAGTCCATAGATTTTGCAATCGCTGTTTCTCGCTCCAGCTACGTGCACGGCCGCACGAGCGCAAGTATGCCAACACGGACTCTTCGAATGCATCAAAACAACTCTTATGCATCCAATTTCCTACAGTGCAAGCTTCATTGTTGCAGACGACACGAACAGCATCACCAACATTCTCAGTATCTACAAGTTCCTCCTTCACTGGACATACAGGGGGCATACAACACATCTGCATACGCTGGTCATTTCGCCCCCGACGTGCGGGGCCATTGTTGTTTTCCGCGTGCACGTTGTTATTTGGGTCCGCTCTGTTCGCGTTATGGCGATTGTTCTTCGCACGCTTTTGGTGCGGCATTGTAATAACACTTTAGTTAAATTAATTCCGACCTTTTATATCAGCTGTCAACACGAAACTATCAAAATATAAGCCGTTTTGTAAGTCCACATGCGATGAAATCCCGGCGAAAATGTTGTTTGTGTTTTACTTCAGCTGAGAGTGAACTCATCGAAGATTTGATTGGTTCCTTTCTAGAGCAGCTTCATATAACCATTCCGATTGGTTAATAAGCAACCCTGACCTTCAGGTCAAGTTTTATTATGATAATCAACGCGAGCGCAGAGTTGTTTACAACTTGAAAGTAGGTCTAGGACCCGTTGTGCATCGATGGTTATTGAATGATTGGCCTTTCTTACGATTCATAATAGATCGGTGAATTTAACAAACAAATCGATGATGAAGTAAATTGTTTGACACTGTATCTTGTTTCCTGAAGTGATATTTATAGACTGGCTCACTCTTTTAGAAAAGTGCGGATGACCCATTTAGAACAGAGGTGCCATAGGGGTAATTTTAAATTATCCGAGGTTCAAAGCGGGGGAATATTCTGAAATAGATCTACCGCGCTTAAAAAATCTCAATTTGTAAACGTGCAGTTTACAAGTATGCGGAATAGTAAAAATATCGTTGGTTTGTCTGAACGGAAGTTAACATAAATGGAAAGCCAAAATAAAATATTTTAGAATGTCCATCCACTAATTTACTTAGGCCTACACCTCTGGGACAGCAACCACGTACACTCTTCTGAAACAATCTGAATCAAACTTTGACAAATGCATACAGATCTACGGCCGTGATATATCAGCCATATATTACGTCCTCGATATTAAGTAAAGAAACATATTATATTTACTGATGATGACGTGATAGGCCTATCCGTAGATCTAGGCTAGATTTTTTATAGGAAAATCGAGTAAAGGGTTATGGCCCTTGATTTATCAAAACTCAAATTAAACCATGTTTTAAAATATTTCTCCACCGCGGTAATTTCTTCACCTATCATAGTATTTTGAAAAAATATGTATGATCTTTAAAAAATCGACATCTTGAAACCTCTTGAAATCATGATTGTCGGATATCATAAATGTATTATAAAAGCTAGAGTTCGACACTCGATTAAGAAAGGAAATGTATACGTACGTCGTATTTCACCATGTTTACATTCGATCATGTTCATTTCTTCTCTAGTCCTAAACATATTTATTTATTTATAAGTGCATGTTTACATCCATGAAAACTCAATCAATAATGAAAACGGACTGAGTCGGACAAAGTGTTTGGGAGTTATGTGACCTTGATCTGGGACCAGCCTTGATGAATAAAGTTTCGTATTGCAGATGAAACAAATGTTGGTCCTAGATTGTACCATTTTACACTATATAGCAACTTCATGTCTTCACTGATCATAAACATAATAGAAAGCACGAATGCCAATAAATAATCAGACAGGTATTACCGGTCTGGTAGGACCGACATATCCAAAATTTAGATTGACGAGGCCAGAATATTTATTGCCGAGTTGTATGTGCTCTCGATTTAGCAATAATTGCCATGTTCCTTCCAACTCGGTGAACACGACGTATGTACTTAGACGGAACTTTGTATGGGTCCAAATCTTATGTTCGAGTGAGATGTTCGTCAGTTGAGTATTTCCGATTTCGACCTAGTTTTAGCTGAGTGTCATAAAATCTATAGATACCAAGTTTGATTATTTAATTATTAGGCCTACATATGCGACAGCTGAATTAAAGACCAGAATTTCGAAACGCGATATCTACAATTAGAAATGCTGATATTTAAGTTTCATTTTTTAAATACAAAACAATTGTAAGAGTGCACTAATAGACATCTTGTAATTAACACATTCTGAACATTAATTGTAATCAGCGTCGCTGTGGAGTGGGCCTATGTGGGCCACAATACTTTGTGACGAATCATTTCTAGAAACGGAATAGCCTCTGTTCAAAAACATAAAAACACATTTCACTATAGCTTTCAAATGATGGCTCATTGTTTTAACAAGCAATCGTTCAATGTGTGTATGATGGGTAGCCATGTGTCTATGATTTGGAATTACTGTCTTCATTATCTTTTGAAACTCTAATGTCGAACAAAATGACGAATAGACCTAATTGCCGAAATATTTATGGACACTAATGTTTTATATACTGCTGCTTGGTGGATATTGGTAACGCGTCGAGTACATGTATGTCGCATATAAATGAATTCCACGGGGAGGCAATGAACGGACTATATATACCTAGATAGGAATATTTCAGACTTCGTGAAGCTCTAGAAACTTTGGACCACGTGTAGCACGTACGTAAACCGATATATTATTTTGACGCACTAGCCAGTTTTCTACGTGTGTTTATCCAAATCGACAAGTTATGTTTACCCTGGTAAATTAATGGAAAAGACAACTAGACACACAGTCCATTTGGTAAACGTGTTTGAAAACACGACGACCTTGACATTAATATGTTGAGATACGAAAGAAAATGTTCTAGATTTTCTGTTTGACAGGTTAAATATGCTTTTACCTAGTTGAATTCACTTATTGTGTGGGATATCGACTTCTATTACGGTATGTGCATGGCGTAGATTTTATGTTCTTTTGTTTAATTTGGTTCGCGCGTTAAATCTAGATTTAGAAAGTTTATAAAATCATGTTGTTATAAGAACGTATCGTGCATTGTTTAGTATGCAGTATTTTTTATTTCCCTACGTGTCCGTACACACTGGATCTTTAAATGATATTTATAGCTTTGATGAAAACGTGATTACAAGCATTAGGGACACTGTTTGAAGATAAAGGAACGCTACGTGTCTATACTTAAGAGTTTTGCTGTTCCTGCGTTGCTGTTGCTACGCGCTTTACAATACAAGTGTCACGTGCGCCTCTATTTTCGCTATGAAGGCCACTACATTACGATTATGTTTGACACCATTTTATGTTATATTTTGGTGTTTATCAACATTAGATCACTGGCACCAGAATCGCCATTTTTTGCATGTGGCCTTATTTTGTTTAAATTTCTATATGTCCTTTAAACATAAATTACTCAGAGAATATGTACATGTAAGAACTTAATTAGAATCTATTAGAGCTACTATAGAGCTATTTTTTTACGTTTTTCTGCTATTTTACATAGACATATTTTAATGAAATTATGCCACATGCAAACACATTTGCGGTTCAGCTTGTGTCAGTGTGAGCAATGTAAACACGTGACGTGTTCATTCAGGTCTGCAGACGAGTCAAAATGTGTAATTAAACCATTGGTGAGTTGCAAACTAGAGGGTGGCAATTGCCTTAAAAAGATTTACTGCTTTAATATTGTTAATTAAGTTAATTAAATTGATTTAGTATTCATTAGAGAGTAAATTGACTGGTGCAAAGTTTGTTTTTTTCCCTTGGCATATTGCACAATTATTTAATGTTAATTAAGATGTTTGTAATGTGATAGTATTTTTACTGACAGTTCCAAGGCTGTACAATGTAATTCGCTGTATGGTTATTATGTCTTTTTATGTTTTGAATGTATGTTGTATTTCCCTTTCCCCTTTGCAATTCTTTCGCTTTATATAGTGTTCAGGTTATTGTCTGCCCAGTTTCGGCCTACTGTTGCCAGCTATCTTGACTTGTCCTGTGATCTTTTCCATCCATTAATCCCCCTCCCTTCACTGTTTGCCCTCTTTGATTCTCCTAGTTATTCCTAATGTCTCCCAGGCCATTCATTGCGCCTCTGTTCCCAAATGTACGTACCCTTTAACCTCAAGTGCCTTATATTTAATGAATTGTTGTTTTCCCGGAGGTCTGTGTGGGGAGGCACTGTCTTATGTATGTGGCGTTCGCTGTACATAGCAACTTATTCTCTCTCTTTTATAGTGACATAACACAATTCAAAGTTTCCAAATAAATATAAAGCACAATATACATGTATGAAATTCATGCAGTTATTAAAAGCCATTAAAAATCTATTCAATTATGCACAAGAGTTTTAGATCAAAATGCTGAAACCTTTAAAGCTTACCTTTCTTACCATCCGATTAACACCATTTTTGTGCATATAAATTATCTTTAAAAACAATTCCAATTGATGTTACTCACATTTCTATGTGCCTATGGCTACCTACGCCCCTGTATTTAGTTCTGATAAACAATAGGTTGTGACATAAGTTAACTTGATGAAAATACAGTATACCGAAGTAAATATAGATATCAAGCAGCAATGCCTAATTTAATACAAGAGACATAGCCACTCCAAAAGCATAGGTTGTCATGAAACTATGTACCAGGTTTTCATCCACACTTGTCACAAGCCTTTACATTTCGAACAGGTCAAAGACATATGCAATGTTTGTCCGTAACATTGGTTATGGTCATGTCCTCCACATGTGGAGAAGTAGTCGGTTGCTTGTGGAAGACCAAGTTAGTACTGGTTGATAACTAATCCCAGGACAGCTGGTTAGGTCAACTGCCTGCTGTATATACCACTGAAAAATTTATGAAAAACAAACCAATGATCATTTGCATTTGTGTTCATGTATTTCACATTTTGAATGTTACCCTCTGTTTCAAGTTTGTACTTGATAAGAGAGTTCTAAAGAAATTCTATTTTATTTTTTGTTCTGTATTTTTGAAAAAGGTTGTTTCTGTAATTTTCAGGTTTGAATAATTTAATACCTCAAAGATGGGATCAGAGTGGCTTAAGAATATGTGTGGTTCCTCACTGGAAGATGAGGCCATGCAAAAAGTACCCTACCCAAAACTAGAACTGATAGTGCATGTTACCACAAAAACTATCCAGGCGTTCGGACTGCTTGGTACAGTGTTAGTTGGACCAATAGCTGCTGCTGTGAAAAAGGACACTAGAAATTGGCCTGGTGTTAAGAATAGAATGACTAGATGTGGTCGGGGTGGACTTATGTTAGGGGCTGTGGCGGGACCTCTAATGGTATACATGAAGGTCAAGAATGAAGAAGATCCATACAAAGTTTGGGACCGCTGTTATCGTCTACGCTACAACCGTAATCAAGTACGAGTTGATCGTGCATCTGTCATTGGGGCTATGTCCGGTGCTGCCGCAGGGGCTGCGACTGCTAGTGGTGCTATGTTCGGTGGTCTGGTTGGCATGTCAACTGGCATCCTGGCTATGGCTGTATACAATAATGCTATCGTAAGCAAAGACAAAAAATAGAAACAATGCATTATTTTAGTTTCATCTTTTTATCTTATCATTTAGAATGTTATATACCCGGTACATTTAGTCTCTTTCTCTTTGGTAGTGAAAACTATTTAGTTATTTTCTCTGTTCATTTATGTATATAGTGACAAAGTCAGTTTATGTATTTTAGCAATATTAGATGGTGAAGGAACCTCATCATTCCCTCAGCAATATTTTACCTTCATTCGTTATTTGCTCCCCTGACAATCGAGAAATTTCATGGTTATACGTATTGCACTTTGCATATGTTGTGCGAGTACGGTCACGCCTCGTTCATTCAAATTCATCGGGTCAGAAATTTTATTTCGAATAATGCATGGTTTCGAATAGCCGATATCAATACGACATGCATAAAATATTTATACCTGATATTTATTTCGGATGACACCAAGTATTGGGATAGAAGGTTGTCGAATAAACAAGGTCCAATTTCATGAGGAAGCTGAACATGTATTTTGAGGCCTTAGTTTCGGCATTGAACAATATCTTGGTACAAATTACTGGACCATGTTGATTTTCAGCATTGCAAAAGAACGCTATGTGCAATGACCTTCACTGAATGAATGTCTTATTGTGGAATACATACTATTATATTATTATACAATGTCCACTTCTGGGAATTGAGTAAGAAATGATTGTTAATTATACAATATCCTCTACATGTATTAAAGGAAACAATAATTTCATGATAAATATAATTCATTCTAAAAAGTCAGTTTTATTTACTGGTAAGATAGCATTCACTATGTGTTTCTTATGAATACGAGTTGTATAATTTGATCAATTGCATAATACAATGTTGTATACATGTACTTGTATTGTAATATTAGCTGACCTGTTTTATACTACAGTGAAACCTGAATATTAAGACCTCCTTTGGTTCTGAAGCAAGTTGGTCTTAATGATGAGATGGTCTGATTATTGAGTTAAAATGTTGATGTAAAATTGAAAACCAGTCCATGAAAATATGGTCTTATTATAGATTTTTTATTTTTTGAGGCGGACTTTAAGTGAAGTTTTACTGTAGTATATTCTATTGTTGATTTTTGCGTACATGTGATTGTCATTGTTCAACTGTTACTGGCCATTTTCAAATATAATTAAACTCTTGTAATAAGAGCATGTATAATAATTTGATTAAAATTTAGAGCACTGAACACATTCTTATTTCATTTAACAAATACAACTCATGACAGTCATCATGACCAACATTAGTTTTGATATTTTGCTGAATTTAAATTTTATTGTTTATCGATTCCACTGTTTTTTTAAACACACTCGTATACTGTAACTGATTTTGAGTTCATGCAATACAAATTTCTAAAACAAACTCATTATTTTTGATATTGTGCCATATTGAAATTTTAGTGTTACATGTTTTATCAAATCAAACGATTGTTGAAGCAGATAACTGACTTTGAGTGCATGTAATGTAATTATGTTTAAATTTAATCATGCGGTTATAAAATACATGGTTTTAAACAATAAAGATCTCTTATGATTATTTGTGGAATTACAGTGTTATTGTTTAATCATTCAAAATTAGACTGGTTATCAATGCATCATTACTTGTGCAATGTTAAGATCAGTATTTACTAGACTGGCTGTCAATATGTGTGCATTAGTAGGAGTACAGCATTTAGATTTATTTGCATGCAATCAAAACTTAAAGTAAAACCTACCAGAGTGTCTGAAATCTTTGATAGTAGGTTTATTGATAAGCATTTGGCCTTGACCCAGGATTATATCGAATAATCACACTCGGGACTCAAATCTCAGAATTTACTCTCTCAGTCTGATAGAGACTTATATTGAGTGTAAAAATGTATTATAATGTTAAATGAGTACTGAATTCTCTTTGTGGTCCATATTCTTTGAGATTTGATTGTAATATATGAGATCTGGGATGAATTATTATGTCTGAGTGTGGAGTGTGGTACTAAAACTCAATAAGTACTCCCTTATCTTATGTTCACACTAAAATGTCAAAGAAAAAATGGACCAGAAAGAATATTCAGCTCACATTTGACACTTTATATTTTCCACTCTCAAATTTTCAATATCAGGCTTCATGATTTGAGTGCTTAGTGTAAGTATCCGTTATAATCCCGGACCCTGCCCTGTGTTCAGTAAAGGTGTTTGCGGCTAACATTGCGTAATGTTTGCAATTTGGTTCCCCGTGTGCAGTGAATGTGATATGGTGGGTCAGGGATAGAAAACAAAACAGTTTCTTAACGTTCGTAATTGTTTGCCTTAATTGAACGCAGGGCTGGTCTTATTCCTCCAACTTTAAAAATGCCTAACATTGAAATACTTCTCAGTTAAGTTTTTAGTCTGGCTTTTTTAGGTTTTATTGTATTTGCAACTGCCATAATAGTTTATGATCGTTCAAATGTTTATTTTCAAATGTACTTGATATTGGTAACTTTGTATATGGATTGTGGTAGAAGTGACATTGCCAAATTGTATTGTAGTATTACTGCTACTGGGTTGTGTATGCCGTAAAAGCTGTAAGAACCAAATATAGTATGATACGTCACAAAGTGTGTGTGTAAGCTTTTTCATTCATCAGTGGTCCCACAGAGTCCCTGAACATGCATGGGATGGTGTGAAGAACCATACTTTTCATTCATCTGCCAGGAGGCCCACAGAGTCCTCGGACAAACAGGGGCTGGCGAGACCACTGGTGTTTGAGAATGGGGCTATTGTTGTTGTCTGTGTTTTATGTCTATAAAATAGATTTTAAGTGTTAAGAAATTTCTTCAATGTATAATTATGTTGTTAGTTATGCTTGGTAATAAATTCGTCAAATAGCTTTGTTCAGTTTAATTGTGATAGTTTATATGATCTTACTATACTACACTGCTTTATATTTCTGAAATATATCAAAATAATACTTTGTGTTTGTAAGAATTTTACTGCAATGCTGTTTCGTCTTTTCCCAATGTACAAGCTAAAAAGTTATCTACATTGTCAAAGTCCCATCAGGTTAACTCCGTCAGTACAGCACTTATCTGGTAATCTGGAGGTCAAAGGCTCAAAACCCAGGTACGGCATATGTGCCTTAAAACATTTGACTGAAGATAATACATTCAAGGTCATTTCTCCTCAACCTCTGATTCATTGGGAATGCTGTCAGTGACTAGAGGAATATAAGGTTATTACTGATGGGTAACACAGGAGCACTGGATAGGTCAGCTGATTGCCATACATAATGATGTACATGTACAAGTCAAATAAACTGTTCTGTTCATAATTGAAATACTGTTGACAAACAGCTTAAACTCAAACGCAACATACTAATGGTAAAAACACTATTCTGCCAATAAGAATTAGATCTTGATGTAGCATGTGATAAAAAACAATGGAAAATCACTAAAATTGATTTTGCAATATTATGTCATACAAGTATGTGTTTTACATAGTCTGTATTTGATCTGTATTTCTCTGAGCGTGTATGTATAATGTAGTATGCTTCACAGCATTTTCTGGAATATTAAACTGTCGAGGATATTTTTAAAAGGCTGTTATGGTTTTATTGTCATATATGACCTTGTTTTGTTGAGTCATGTCCTTATGATGCAGTTTGTGAAATCACTTTGCCAGATGTTGTCTGTTCTCTGTGTGACTCATTGTCAAATATTTCCATATTGATATTGAACAAGCTGTATTGATAGAATTCTGTCTGGTGGCATTGTGCCTCTAAGTCTGGTCATAGATAGTCCAGGGAACATTATAAATCTTGCTTTATCAACTATAGTGTCAGGCTCTTGATATGCAGAATAAGATTATTGGAGAAATAAAACCGGGGCACTCTAGAATGTTCATGACAGAACGTGAATGAAAAATTGTACAGCATGCCATATACAGTCAAACCTTTATCTTTGATGTACAGTAAAACCTCACTTAAATGCCACATTGATAATAAGACCAGCTCAAAATTAAGAACACAATTTTCAAGTCCATTTTCACTTTTTGCTCTTTATTCAATCTCAATATTAAGACGTGACCATCTCAATACAAATACCAGTTTTTCCGGGTCCCAAGGGTGGTCTTATTATTGAGGTTTTACTGTACATATATTTTGAATTGTAAAAGTGGCTTTTGTAGAACATTTGGTAACTCTTCCATGCGTGGTATGCGCAGATTGAGATACATGTACTAAACACATCAAGGCATTTTATGAAGGAAGATGTGATGCTCCATTTATTGTAAGATATCATTAGATTAAAGAGAAATTAAGTTGTTACAGGGAACGACAGATTCACAAGACAATGCCTCCCCGCACAGACACTCTGGGAAAACAACAGTCTACAAAACATTAGGCAATGAGGAGGTGCACGGGTAAACATGTATGGAATAGGGGTGCAAGGAATGGTCGGGCCGACCATAAAGAACAGCTGGGAGAATTTAAGGGGACAACATCTGAAGGGGGGGGGGTAGTTTAATAGATGGAATGTCGAGAACGTCAGTAATAATAGGTCAAAAGGGGGGGCATGAATATTATATCAAGTGAAAGAACTGCACATTGGGAAATTGGAACTTAATATACATGTAAAAACATAAATGTACACAAAAGCTGTATTAGTGTCATTTTAATACCTTCAAAATGTGTGCATGTGAAACGAGAACTTGTCTCTTCAAAATAACCGAATGCAAGATCACGTTGTAAGCGGAGTGTATATTGGAAAGAAATACTAATCACTAAAATGTGTACAATTGTCATGTACATGTAAAGTGTTGGATGTGATGCATTTCAATTTCAGTCATGATTTCATAAGCATGCGTCTATTGTATCGTGAGTGACACACACGCACGTGTACTTCACATGTACATGGTGTACGATAGAACATTACGCGCTAAAGACGCACTTAAACGCAAACTTGCAAGTTATTGAAGGAAAATACACATGGTGTATAAGGAAAGGCAAAAAATAAAGGTCGTAGTTTCCGCAAGATCACAGCCATGTATCATGTGAAATTACTGACGAAATATACACGTATCTAAGTTACGCCAAAAGCATTTGAAGAATCAGCGTTTTCTGCGTCATCATGGATTTCTGGACTTTCTATATGATGCAACATTGATATAAACCTCAGACATTCGTTCCCGCCAATTTTCATTCAGTCACGCCTGGATACAATCTTTATCTATGGGTCGCAAGGTTGCACAGAAATACTTGGCAGTAAATACGAAAATACATAAAAATCTCTATGCTTTAAATCTTTACACGTTTAAGTTAAAACTCATCCATATTGTCACACCTGAGAATTGCATAAGAAAATTAACATAAATTTGAAATATCAAATTTTCATCGGTCTATACATACAGCGTAAGTGAATTGATCAAACTTTTCAAACAACGTGTAAGCACAATTTGTATTGACTGTGTTCTCAATTTTGATCCTAACTTCAACACACCAACCTTCAGAATTGTATCTACACTTTATAAAACAAAATTACATATTTATATGCAAGATAGGATTTTTCATTGAATGTGAGTACATATTTATATTACTTGGTCATATTATTGTATTATGCATGACTTAAACTTAGTGCTACATACATATTTGATAAAACTGTACCCAGGTATGTTATAAATGATGATGTTGAAAGTCTAAGTTTCGTATGTACATGTATGATGTACACATGCAGTCACTCGGCAACATATTTATCTATATGAAGGTTACGGGATATAATTCATATTAATGCCTTAATTACATTATTCATATGTCTGTAAAAAGACGGGTTGATTAACAACAACAATAACGTAACATTGCTTCGAAACTACTGCATGGTGTAAAAATCGTCAGTTGAAGGATTAGTTGCTACTGAATGTTTAATGCTTTACAGTATAGATGCTTCTGTTACGGAGATGAAAGCGAAACTAGACTATCTGCATATTAACGAAGGAACAGATACACTAGTTTCACTGTCGCCCATCGAAATTTAAATGTTTCATATAACTGAAGTTTAAATATTGAACGACGTACGATAGTTAAATACACGATTTGTAAATGTATGTACATACGTAATGAGTATGAAGCTTATGTAAATATGAAGTGTGCATCTAGGTATTTTATAATGCGGGTAATTTGAGGAGAGACTCTTTGTAAACGGGATATAAATAGAAAATGCAGTATAATCTGTACACCTGAGAAAGGTATTTAAGCAGTTCTGAGCGTTCTGAGCGTAATATGATATCCCGCAATATATTATATTATGTATTCTGAAGGTTTCGTTGCAATATTGCATACAAATAGTCCTGGCAGATATGACTTAACTCGCATACTAGACTGACAAATCAAAGAACTGAAGGTCCTGGGAAGCGCTTCCAAGGCAAGACTGAACGTTTTTCCATATTATCGTATTAGAAATTAATACGGGACTATAGTCGGGTAAACTCATTCGCCAAAAATGACACAAATAATTCAGAAAAGCCGTTCATATCAAGACTCCAGCCATTACACAATTGATATATCCCTGACAAATCAGCCATTATACTAACCAAATCTATAATAAAATCAGAGGACTTTACGTGTACCATTTTCTTGAGACGATGAATATGGCGTGCAGTCTTGGGAGCGCCTCTCAGGATTGAAGCTTCAGTCCTTTGATTTATTTTGGATATAGTGCACTGTAGTTGTCTTACTATATTCAAATGCAAGTCAACTCCAGTGAATGAAAGACAAATATGTCGAATAAAAGTGATACCAGTCTATCTGCATACCAATAAAGGATCAGATAGATTTGTTTCGCTTTAACTTCGCTGAAATCTTTATCCGTAAAAAGGATGTATACGCATGTGCACATTTTTCGATCATTCTCTCTGTCTCAGGTTGTTCGCGTTATTTGCAAAGTGTCATTTCATCATAAAAATGGTAGCATTGATATTATTTGGCCGGGTAACGTTATCAGCGGAATTGATAGCTAAAAATACATTAGGACGATAAAAAAGCTTTAAGTAAATAGACAGTGTTTAGTACACGTAGTACATGTACTCTATATTACCACAAAATAATTGTACTGCTACGGATTAATGGTTTATTTTGTATGATTTTAAGCGAGCTTTTCTATAATGGTGGTGAACATGTCATATTTTATGAATGGCTTTTCTTCTCATTTGCATACTCAATGGTCTTTACCATTCAATGCAGATGTGAAATGAGATTTAGACATCTATAAACTCAGACTATGAAGCGTAACATTATACGACTTGTTTGTTGCACATCGTGGTTTTGCAGCGTCAGCATTTTTTTAATACATGTTTTATGTAGAACGATGAATGGTGTTATCGTACATTGGATCACTTTATGTGAACGATATTATGATGAATGTTGTACAAAATAATCGACATTCTACGCTCCTGTTTTATCGATCACATTTCAAATACTTTTAATCAAATATGAGGATTTGACTGAAGACTCGAATACTCCACCCACAGTCAATTTCTTGTCATAAATCCAAAGATTGAACAAATAAAATTAATACAATGTGATGATGCGATAAAAATCAATACTGCAGCTCCCTCTTAAAAATGATTTGATTGATTGGAAAGGGTCTAATAGCAAGTGTGCACACCCTGACTCAACGCATCGTGTTATTTAAATCGATAAATTTGACCAACGTGTCATAATCTACACATAACCAATAACCAATATACAAAATTTCGTGTAGAAATGTTAATCAATAAAAAAGTTATTCGACATTAAAAAAGTGCACACTCATAAGTTTTGTTAAGTGTATGGTATTGTAGTCATAAAATTAATATTATAAAAGTAAATACGTTTCAGGACTTTATTTTTTAAATTTTCTGCGATTTGTAAAATGTCTACTGTACGTATATTCCAGTTCTAACATATCGTGAACAAATGGGCGGCGAATGGCTGAAAAACCTGTGTGGAGCTTCATTGGATCTGCTAAGAGTGACGTGTCCTACACTCGAACTTGGTACGCACATCACATTTAAGACAGTGCAATCATTTGGCTTACTTGGCACAGTGTTAGTGGGTCCTATAAAAGCAGCTGTGAGACCGGAAACTAGGAATTATGAGGGACTTAAGAACAGTGTGACAAGTGCTGGAGTAGGTGGGGTCATATTAGGGGTTGTCACAGGACCCCTTCTCACATATATGGTAACTAGAAAGGACGACACATACAAAGTATGGGATAGATGTAATAGACTACGCTACAACCGGTGCCAGGTTCGAGTAGACCAAGCCTCAATTGCGGGTGCTGCCAGTGGTGCTGCTATCGGTGCAGCGTACGCTGGGGCCGCAGCCTTTGGCGGTGTTGTGGGTTTGTCGGCGGGCATTTTGTTAGCGGCGATGTTTAACAGTGTTGTGAGCAAAAAGAAGTAAACCAATTTAAATGAAAATTAAAAGCGCAAAGTATGTTTTGCTGAACGACGTGCTGTTTATCCATCTATTAAACCGAACACTTGTTTTGTACTGTATACGTGCGACATTGTGTATGTTTACAGTGATTGCAAAAAAACTTGAATTAAAAGTGTTTGGTTGCGTCTATAACACAACCTCACGTATACCTATGTACTTTACACAATAAAATAACTTAGTTTAATGCTAAACTTGTTTTTCTATTTGTGTGCCGATAAATTGCACAGCCTGTCATAACTGATAAACTGCAATACAGAACATCAGTATTTTTTATACACTTCGCTTACATTCACACATGTTTTAGTGTAAATTTGTCGATTTCCCCAGGGCTCGCTGTACAATGGTGCTCAACAAGTTTGTACCAGGTTCTATAGAAATTGAAATCTAATATTTCACATTTTAAATAATTAAATGTTTACACCAAAGGTGTGTATTTATAAAGCATCCATAGTTGATACGCCATGTATACTCAGTAAAAAACGAAACGCATCACACAATCTCCATTAATCTTTATTTCTATATAAAATTTTAATACTAATTTATATTAAAATGCGACAGGAACTCTTAAGTTCATAGAGATTAAATACAACCGTAGCATTATGAATGTCGAAATTTATTTAAGTAGATGCCCATTCATGCAGTACGTATTTTATTCTCAAACCTTGATGTACCAAAACTGATTGCACAAAATGCCGGGTGCGTTTTCAATTGTGTTGAGTCTACACATATCATTACACAAACAAAGTGAAGGTTGAAAAAAGCAAAGAAAGTCCATCTGTTTGTTTTCATTTTTGTGCAGACAGACCAGTTCCCCCGTCCTTTGGTTCAATATCTCAGCCTGTTTTGAACCAGGCAAATACAATGTAGAAAAATATATTCATGAAGTAATCTGATTATTAATGACAAGAAATAAAGGAAGGCTTATTGGTCGGGGTGTACAGTGGCTGACTTCTCATCCGAAGGCCGTGATTTCGAGAGTTCGAGCCTTGCTGAGCGGAGTTTGATCACAAACGTCATTATCCCTAATAAAGGTGTGAGTACTGGTTGGTTACCAAAGAAGCATTTATCGAAATTGATTTGTATAAGTTGTAACAACTTGTTTCTCAATCGATGTAAAATAAATAAATCTCCATTTTCCTCACATTTATTCAATGCTTGTAGGCGTTAAGCAGTGAGGCACAGTCATACGCCAGGTTTTACGCCGTTTTTCAACACTTTTTCAGTCATATACAGCGGCCAGTTGACCTAATCAGTTTTCCAGAAAATAATTATAAACCAATACAAACAATTGACAATTTCTCCACATGTGGAGGACATGACCGTAGCCAATGTCAAGAACATAACCTGCCGAACCCGGGATCGAACTCGGATCTGCCGGGTGACAATCTACCGCTCTACCAACTGATCTACCAACTGCCTTGCGTTCAGTTACAGCTAACGCAAAACGCTCGAAGTTAGCGTCACAAATAATTGTATTGAACGCCTCGTTTTTATTCTGGTTCCCTGCCTCAAAAACAGTAAAGGCAGGGAACCAGCCTAGCATTCATTTGGCAATTTGGTTCCCTGTGTGCAGTCATTGTGATACGGTGGGGCAGGGATACAAAGTGACTGTTAGCCGTAACTGAACGCAGTGATAGGCTCAAATATTCGCGTGCTACCTCCGAGTTGCGATAGCCAGTGATATGAAACGTTTTTTGCTAACACGCCGGTCAATAGCAATACTCGCCGACTGTTTCGCAACGTTTTGGAACGATAGCCTTTACTGAACGCAAGGCTGAATTCAGTCGAGTAGGTTATAAGCTTGGTAATCTGATACTATGTAATACTGCAGTAATAAATTTGCAAATAAGTTAACAGAGTCAATTTTTTCAATTTGTTTTCAAGGCCAATGTACGGTGATGCATCTGATCCTGCAAACGTATTTATCGGGTTACTTAAAACTTGTGTCAAGTGAATATACATGTAAGTTCGTATATCTCTATCCGTAACTTCTTATCTCCAAAGGGTCATATAAGGTCGAATTGAATGGTATACCCACATACATTATTGGCCTTTTAACCTAGATTGCATGCAATCATAGCTATTTCGCTAACGATAGTAACGTTACACAGATATTTAGCGCTCTAGATGACATAGTTAGGACGTATTCGTAAAAAATGAATGCAAATATGGACATAATTCAATGTTTGAGTCGCCGATCCTTCAATACACTTATGACGTATCTTAGTCAATATGCGTCTGCTCTTGCTGAAATTGTCAAAAAATATAGCGTAGAAACAAGGCATAGTATTCTGTTTATTTCATGTCATATATCCACAGATTGAACAAATAAATAAATGTGATGATGCGGAAAACAATTAAGTACTGCAGCTCCCACTCAAAAATGATCTGGTTGATTTGAAAGAGTCTCTTAGGGTGTGTGCCCACGCGGACTCGACGCATCGTGTTATTTAAACCGATAAATTGGACCCGAGAATCATGATCTACACGTAGCCAATAGCTAATATGCAAAATTTCGTGTAGAAATGTTAATACAAAAAGTTATTCGACATTGAAAAAGCTTTGTTTGCGTCGACCTTCTTTTTTAATGTTTTGTGTGTTCCATGTTTGTTGACTGGTGGGTATAGAGGCCTGCTAGAGAAGGGCGCATAGATAGTACGCGGTATTTCCAGGGAACCTGTTTTAATACATTTGTATTAGTTTGCAAATTAGGATCTCGTTGGAAATATCATGATAATTGATTGTGAAAGTTGCTTTCTCGATAATTGTTATAGTGATTATCATAAGCTAAGTACCGCATACTATCAACAAGCTTGGTATGCCTCGACGGATTCTATCCGACATTTTGTCTCCAACAATCGTTAACAATATCAATTGTATATATCCCTGAAAAACATTAAGCCAATTCGTAGACGCGTCCCCCCCCCCCCCCCATTAGGTCATACCAATATGGATATATGTTTAGCGTCCTCATGCTCGTAGGTTCTTAGCAGTCTAATAAAAATAACCCAAATACGAGAATGTAAAACATCCCCAATAATGGTGGTAGTATGCACCGTGAGACAACACAGTGATCACTATATGGCTTGTCACCAACCTCCCTGTCTAATAAGTAAATGTTGTTTCTCTTAATTCCATGACCAATACGAATATCACCAAATTCTTCCTAATGGTGCCTATTTCTTTGATTCTACACAGTATATGCCAGCACTCCCAATACTTTGATTCTACAGAATCTTTGTAGATACCTCATAGTTAACCTTCGTACGTTTCCGGGTATTTCCGTAAACAAACGAAAACATTTCCTTTAAAACAATATTAGTATACATGTAGCATTTCACCACTAGCACCCTTGTTTGCATTTGATATATAAGTTTCCTTTATTAATTTAAACAGGCTTATGAAATTTGCATATATTAAACAATATGATGCTCAATTGAATACAAATCATGTAACGCTCCTTGTCTGGTTTCCGGAACGGCGTTTTGTTTATAAAATTTACTTAATAGACAACATATATTTTAACAAAAGTTAGAATTTCACGAACCTAAACTAGAGTTCAAAAAATAAAGTTCGTAATAAAAATCTATTTGTAGCACCCATGTGATGAATTTTAAGTTACGTTAATTGAATTAACGAGAATTCAATCATAAAAATCTTATATCGTAAATACAACGATACTTGGGGGAATTATACAGAGAACGTATAATGACCGTGCGACCTCAAACACCCACCAAGCCAGTCAGTTGTCGCTAGCTAGAGCCAAATAGAAACACTTGTGTAAATATGACTCCTCGAAACCACTGACACGGTCAACGACTCCCCCTTCTTATCTAGGAGGGAAGGAAGGATATAGGGAAACAACCATCGACCAAGTCGAGTGCTAAGGCCATTAAGTTCCTTCAAAGTCGTCCACAAGTTATTTAGGAGTTGTATACAATGTACGTGTCACTTTTGTTTTATTAACTGACTGTGTAGTTCAACATAGGGCGTCAGTGAATCTTAAGTTCTGAAACTTAAATCTAGCAGTGTATGCGATGTATCAGAAAGATAACGGGTGAAGTTAACAACATATTTTCATAGTTTCTTAACAACTTATCGTATGAGGAAATAGATATAAGCAAATATATCATATCTAAGTTTGTATATTACCTCCCCATAATCACTATTCGTATCCCGGGGCATATTACGCAAACGATTCGTAGTCATGTAATAGCGCAATCCTTTTCACGCCCTTATGTAACAAAGTATGTATGTATGAATAAAGATAACGTGCTTGTAAAGATGGAAACTTCTACTTTACCAATAGCTGTTCCACACGACCAATCCTTCACTTGTGTCATGCAATCAAACATTTCCCATTGTGTATACATTCATTTTTCATTTTTCGCCATTTACGGCATTAAAACATTATATATGTATCTTGCTCATATGAACATAAAATGTTTGAATTGGCTTCATCCAGTACTGTTGTTACATTGGCTAAAACCTCTCTAATAAGAACCATTGCAATGTATAACTGATTGAACTTTGCTTTTTTACCATATACTACTAACAGACAAAACTTTGTAAAATAGCCTGATTGTTAAAAACTGGATTTTTTTATTTGATGATGTACAAACATCTTTCTTCAACAAATACGGATCAAAACATTATGAGTTCATTCTTTGTTAAGCGGAAACACTTTTCTTGCCTTTGTTTTTCAGCAATGTTTTTCATAGTGCATGTCAGAATTGTGTATATATTTCGAACCAATGAAAGGTCGACACGGAAATCATTATGAATACATACACAACATACATCGTTCTCTAAACTTCGCAATACAAGCAAATTGCACTTCCATCTTGAAGTTTGATATTAGTCAGTATATTATGACTGTATTAGAAATACGTATTACGTAAATACAAATTTCCGACAACAAAATCAATATTTTGCTTGGCCTCGGAATGTACTTTTAACCGTCTAGTCATATAGCAATCATGATGACCCGAGTTTGACCTTTAACCCGTGACTCTATGACTTGCCCTGACCGTGAACTCCCCCCAGGGACGCGAACAATAACTACATTGTTCCAAGGATGCGCGTCTCCTCAAGGCCATACTTGTTTACAAAGTTCTTTGTCACGGAGCGATGGAGCATTTTTCAGCGGAAATGTGAGATTGCTAGTGGACTTGCAATATAATGAAATCTAATGCTCACTTGAAACGATTTTAGACGAGTTTGTTGGTTACAAAAACGTCAAATTAAGTAATATAGTATTTTTCAACGTTGCTCTCACGATGGATAATGATCTGGTTTGATGTTCGGATGTCGATTTTTTATCGTGTTTATTCAATGGGAAAATAGATTGACGTATGATGATTGCGTGCCCGACAGACCGAAATCGGTGCACATTAACCACAAAGAATTGCCAGCATTATGCGGGAACCTCCCAGGCAATCCTCGGTTAATCATTTTTGGTCAATCTAGTTCGCGCTCAATGAAATGTCTTGCGCTAAAAACAATGTTAGTCAGTAATGTATATTTATTGTGCCAATTAGTGGCTCTTATTTAATATGCGTTTCCTCCAAATTTATGAAAAATATATATAACTACACGACAATAAAAGCTTTATACATTTTTTCTCTAAGTTCAACAGTTCTACAAGAAATGCCTATATTAATAAATAGTTACAGTGGACCTATAATGTAATACAATCATTTAATAATAAATAAACCAAAATAATCATTGAAATAAAAAATAAAAACGTTTATAAATAATTTCCCATTGTAATGTTTGTGAAAAGACAGCTGACCTCTTCGTACAGTCATTGTATGGAATCAAAAATCTTTTTCTGGTATTGTGCAATGGCAAAACGCTCTGCAGAGGATTATGATTGATAACCAATTGATCCTCTTCAAGGCGGCTGCTCTGTTGTGAATGTTGGCAGAGAAATGTTTACGATGTTAGACATACAGTGCAACCACTCCACTGCAGCCTTCTCGTGAGCAACAACCTCTCTTCAACAACATAAGCGTTATCATGATTCCTGTAGTACAGATGTACTGCACATTCAACCTCTCGTGAGCAACAACCTCTCTTCAACAACATTAGCGTTATCATGATTCCTGTAGTACAGGTGTACTGCACATTCAACCTCTCGTGAGCAACAACCTCTCTTCAACAACATTAGCGTTATCATGATTCCTGCAGTACAGGTGTACTGCACATTCAACCTCTCGTCAGCAACAACCTCACTTCAACAACATAAGCGATATCATGATTCCTGCAGTACAATTGTACTGCACATTCAACCTCTCGTCAGCAACAACCTCTCTTCAACAACATAAGCGATATCATGATTCCTGCAGTACAATTGTACTGCACATTCAACCTCTCGTCAGCAACAACCTCTCTTCAACAACATAAGCGATATCATGATTCCTGCAGTACAATTGTACTGCACATTCAACCTCTCGTCAGCAACAACCTCTCTTCAACAACATAAGCGATGTCATGATTCCTGCAGTACAATTGTACTGCACATTCAACCTCTCGTGAGCAACAACCTCTCTTCAACAACATTAGCGTTGTCATGATTCCTGCAGTACAATTGTACTGCACATTCAACCTCTCGTGAGCAACAACCTCACTTCAACAATATTAGCGTTATCATGATTCCTGCAGTACAATTGTACTGCACATTCAACCTCTCGTGAGCAACAACCTCTCTTCAACAACATTAGCGATATCATGATTCCTGCAGTACAATTGTACTGCACATTCAACCTCTCGTGAGCAACAACCTCTCTTCAACAACATTAGCGATATCATGATAATTCAACCTCTCGTGAGCAATAAATTCTCTCCCAACATTATAAATTTTCTCCTTTTACATACCAGTATAAGAGTCATTATATATTTTGGCAACAATTTGAAAAAATACTTTTTGAAAAATAAACCTCATCGTTTCATAATTTGATCATTTTAGTGTGATGTGGGGGTGTATACTTTGCCTTAAAATGATCGACTGCATGTTTAATTCATCTATGTTTCAGTAGAATTTGATCAACTGTTAAGGACTGTACCATCTTGTTTTCCCTACTGTAACACTTACATTTGTACACATATTTTCTATTCAAATACGATAAGCCAGGCAACCATTAATAAATATGAAAGTTGAAGTGTTTTTCTTTATATAAATCATAAAATATATGGACTTTAAATATAATGATCCTGATTTTTTTCCAAATGAACTGCACTTTTTTAAAACATACGTTTTATAGCACCAACTTGTTTACTAAAAAAAAAATTGTGGGACATTTTGTGAAAAATTAAATAAAAATCATGAGTAGGGACACCCTAGTATTTCAGAATCACTATATGTAATGTTAAATATTGTATACATATAACTAATATCAATACCAGTTTGTCCCTGTAACAGTAGGGACACCTGTGTAACACGAAGGACACTTTTATGTTATGGGAGTGACATTTCAAGACAAAAATTTGAACTATAACTGTTTTTATTAAACATATGATTGAGAACAAAAATCTCGAAACTGGGAACATATTTAACACTAAGAATACTAAAACTGTTTTAGGTAACCAACACATCTTAACTCTGTGAAGTTATAATAGTGTGAACACGTTACATGATGGACGGTTATAGTTACTGTAAAGACACTAAAGTCATCATGCAGGAGTGCATACAGAATTTGACATTATTGTCTAACTCAATGTATATTGAAATAACAGAAATAATTACATTATGATGAATCAACTATTTAAACACTAAAACCCTCTAACTTTACTGTTATTCGAATGATTTCAGAGCATAAGCATATCTCAGTTACAGTAGTGACAAATAAATTGACAAGCTGGTTATTAACACTTTATTGACAACATGGCCAGTTTTTTCCTCGCACCGACAAAAGTGCGAGGAGTTTACGTATGTAAACGCTTAGCAGAAGTTGAAAAACTGGCCATTAGTTGTTCAAACGCTTTTCAGATGTATCAAATTGTATCGTTTGGTTTATAATAACTGGCTTTGAAATATTTCAGCCAATGAATGTATCCCTTAACACTGTCGATTGTGACAATGACACAACGTCTTAGTTATTCATACACTTAATCAGATTGTCCCAAATTGTATCATTTATTTTAAAGTGATTGTCTTTGACATGCTTCGGCTCAGGAATGATTCCCATAACATTGTCGATTGTATACCAATCTTGATCCTTATTTACTCTAGGCCAAGTGAAAATTTTAGCGTTTTTTCTCCCGGTTTGTTTCATACAGCTAACAAGAATCTTTGTTCCACGAGCGTCCACAATAATACCTGGATAAGGTCTTTTATTGTAAAGAATCATTACATATTTTCCTATGCACATCCTAGGGTTGCTGATGTCAATGGGTTCAATTGTATCATTGACACTCTGTGTTTATGTAGTCTGATGGATACCGTCTGACTTGGAGGTAACTCATTTGGAACATTCGTTGGGACAATCTCATTGGAAACAGTGTTGTTGGTGTTTTCTATTGGAGAACTCAGATTCATTACTTCAGAACTGTCTTATCTGTGCTTTCCATCGGAACTGTCTCATCTGTGCTTTCTATCGGATCTGTCTCATCTGTGTTTTCTATCAGAACTGTCTCATCTTTGCTTTCTATTATTACTGTCTCATTCGTGCTTTCCATCGGAACTGTCTCATCTGTGCTTTCTATCGGAACTGTCTCATCTTTGCTTTCTATTATAACTGTCTCATTCGTGCTTTCCATCGGAACTGTCTCATCTGTGCTTTCTATCGGAACTGTCTTATATGTGCTTTCTTTTGGAACTGTCTCATCTGTGCTTTCTATGGGAACAGTTTCATTTGTTCTTTCCATCAGAACTGTCTCGTCTGTGCTTTCTATGAGAAAAGTTTCATTTATTTTTTCTATCAGAACCGTCTCATTTGTGTTTTATATCAGAACTGTCTCATCTTTGCTTTCTATTATAACTGTCTCATTCGTGCTTTCCATCGGAACTGTCTCATCTGTGCTTTCCATCGGAACTGTCTCATCTGTGCTTTCTATCGGAACTGTCTCATCTGTGCTTTCTATCGGAACTGTCTCATCTGTGTTTTCTATCAGAACTGTCTCATCTTTGCTTTTTATTATTACTGTCTCATTCGTGCTTTCCATCGGAACTGTCTCATCTGTGCTTTCTATCGGAACTGTCTCATCTTTGCTTTCTATTATAACTGTCTCATTCGTGCTTTCCATCGGAACTGTCTCATCTGAGCTTTCTATCGGAACTGTCTCATCTGTGATTTCCATCGGAACTGTCTCATCTGTGCTTTTTTTCGGAACTGTCTCATTCGTGCTTTCTATCGGAACTGTCTTATCTGTTCTTTCTTTCGGAACTGTCTCATCTGTGCTTTCTATCAGTACAGTCTCATTCGTGCTTTCTATTATAATAGTCTCACTGGTGCCATCTAGTTTCGTTACTTCTATATTTATAGTCTCATGTGTGTGTTTGACTGGAACAGTTTCATTGTAGTTTTCTTTCTGAACAGTCTCCTTTGTTCTTTCTATCGGAGCATTCTCATTTATGCTTTCTATCGGAGCAGTTTCATTCGTGTTTTATAGTATAACAGTCTCACTGGTGCCATCTATTGGAACAGTGTCATCTGTGACTTCTATTTGAACAGTCGTATTGGCACAATCTGGTGTAATAGAAGTCTTGGATGACTCATCTTGACCAATTGATACCTTTACTGTGTCATAATTGTTTTCAGTGCTATGTTTCTGAACTCTTTCTTGTGAACTTTTAGTGTTTCTGTCATTAAGGCCAATGTCATATCCACCATTCATATTCTTGTGAACATACATCGTTACGCAATTGTCATTTTCATCTAGCTTCATATCATACTGATCTGGTTTCATCGCAATTTGTGCATCTGCATTTGTGATCTCCTCTTCACATGCATCAGCATTGAGTTCAGATTCATTCATATGCTGTTGCTTTGAATCACATTCAATCCCTTTTTTGCCATGTTCATCTACCATTGAAATTGAAATTTCTTTATCGTTTGTTTCAAATGTCGTTGTATTTTGCGGAGGTGTATCATTAATGGTGTCATCAATGAGTATAAGCAACAATGGCACAAAGTGGTTGGGTATCCAGTGTTCTTTTGTCATATCTTCTCTATTTAGAGATCTGTTTAATAATAGCATTAAAATGCAATGTTTATACTTATTGAAGAAGTAATATATAGGTCACCTTGATTTTTGGCTGTGTAGGAATTTAATCACAAGTGCGATAGAACCAGTAATTGGGTTATTTGTCTACATAGATCATAACAGTCCATACTTTGCGACAACATCTCTAATGCGTTGTTTTTATCTGAGGTTCCTTCATGTAACTAGTTCCTGAGTAGACTGGCAAATAGTAAACAGGCAAAAAGGCCTTAGTACTCGTGTTGATGGATGTTTTATTTCAATACAATATACTGCCAGCTAAATAAAACAATAACCATTTGATGGTGATGAATAAAATGAAGTATGTGTTGCCATTCAGATAAGTGATGTTTTCACTCATGTAACAGTTAAAACACAGAACAGCATTTCCAGTTCTTATAATGCTAACATGTTGAGGATTTCTAATAAAGATATAATATTATAATGCAATGGGCACAACTTAATAATTAAAAGTTCAAATTTCTATGTTATCACATTGGAAAATATCAAAATGGTCATTGAAAATCTTTCCTTTAACAAAATTTTGTCTCTCCTGTAACTCATTTTCCATAAATTATCATGTGCAATGACAAAATGTATATCATAACATAAAACTATGTTTTCCCACAAGATGACAATTAAACCTTTGCTCATTTAACTTAAAAATCATATACACATAGTTATAAAGCTACTTATTTGACATAATATTGAGGTTTTGTCTCTACTGTCACAAAAACGGTCTCTCATGTAACAGAATAATTAGATCTACGAAACTAGAAACCATTGTGTTAGCATTTTCATCTTTAAAATGGGTTATTAATTTATATATTGACGTTCTGACTATATGATGTTTTAATTTATTACACCATTAATGAACACAACTATATTCTCGTTATTTTTATGCATTGAGTGTCTCTCCTGTAGCACTTTGCATCTTTACTGTAACAAAAATGCCCGTAACATGAGTGAATGCTACATGAGTGAATTATTCGCTTGTTTTTATCAAAATAAAATCGATGGCTTCTACCTACAACATAAACAACACATATTCTTTGAATCTTCATCACATACAGATTTAATGTCAAATAAACCATAATCATACACAAATCAATTGAAGAAATATACATTGTTATATTAGAGACACACATACAAATTACGCATCTACTTACCGTCCTTCAAGTTATGAAATTCTCCACTGTATTAATAAAATGATTCCCCATTTGTAAACACATGTTTTGGGAAAGATGACTCTTAAAATGGAGGTTAATATACCGCTTAGGTCATGAAGGGATCAGTTATTATTTTGACTAAATTGCTTGTTGTTACATGAGAGACTGAAACGTTGGGTACAGATTTTGGAAATCATTTTTTTGATGAAGCGATTGAATAATTGTACCTTTTTATGCATTAGTATTTGAGTCAAACATAGAATAAAGTTGGCAGGGTAATTTTGTTTACATAACTCTTGGCAGTTAAAAATTACATAACCATAAATACACAAAAATTGACCTGGAGACAGTCAAATTGTGTCATTTTTACATGTTCAAACATGTAAAAATTATGTTTCTAACAGTTTTATATATCAAATGGTCTGCTACAAATGTGCAACAAACCATAAAGTTTCATATACAATCAAATGTTAAAGCTTTATATGAAGGGTGCTTGAAGGCAAGTCCTAGGACAGCAAATGTTGCCAAAATATATAATGACTCATAACCTCTTGTTAGCAACAACAACAGCCGAAATTCTCATCTTCCTATGGTTGTTACTGTAGAGAGGTTGTGCTGTACATTACTCACACATTTGTACAAGATGCAAACATTGAAGATCACCCCAGATAAGTCTCTTAAGTTCAACATCCACAACAAAGGATGTCAGCGATGTAATAGTACTTATAAAGAGGTTTTTGATGAGAACTTCAAGTGTTGAGAGCATTCGTGTTGTGTCACTCTTATCCTTGTTGGATTTGAAGTCTACTTCACATTGTTCTCACGTTGTGAAGTCTGGTTTTTAAGGTTTTCAACCTCTTCTCAAAATAATCTAGGTTAAGAATGTACAGTACCAGGCCTGTGGTAACACCAACTTAACATTTTAAGTACAGCAATATAAATATGTATTTCTCAAGAAATATGTCCTTTATTTCCAATCCAGAACTTATTCATTTGTTAGTTGTGAAACAAGTTTGTACAACTTATATGCATCACTCTCGGCTACTGCTTTCTGTGTCACTAACCAGTTCTTCCGACTAATTCAAATCTGCGAGGAACCTTTTGAGCTTGAACATCGCCCATGACAGGATATACCTCACAACCTTCAGATCAGGGGCCTTAATCTTGCACACATCAAGAAAATCTGACTTGTTTTAAAAATTGCAAGTTGTATTTACCCGACTTTTTTCTCTATATCTACACGAATGAAATTTTGTCTGAATGATTGTTGTTACCCACTGTCAACTTTTGCCAATTTTTATTAATATCTATCATGTAATAACAATGTTGGGCAAAAACATCACTCTAAGTCTTAAGTTTCAGTCTTCAAATGTTTATGAATAAGGCTCGAGGAGCCAGGCACTCAGCCCCTCATCAACTATGCATTGTGATAAATGTGACAAAGTTGTCAGTCTATAAGGGAAGGTACCATGTAGTATTAGGTAGTCCGGAGTCACTGGTCAAGTCCAATCCAATAACTTCAAGTAACAGTATAACGTGGAAAAATGCAATAAATTGAACACAAAATATCAATGTATAATGACATACAATGATAGCGGACAATGAGAAAATATAACAGACTTAGTCATTGTTTAACAATTTTTTATTTTTTCTATAATCAATTTTACGCATGCATGCAGTGATTTAAACAATTTCAATAAAATGACGGAACAAATTTATGCATATATCAATAAAAACAAATCAAAGAAAACAACAACAACAGCAGCAGATGAAATTATAGAAACTTCATATTGATCACAAACAAGCATTGAAAACATCATAAACATGATGTGTTTAGTTAAAGTATGTAAAGAAAGATTTCATGAAGTCAGATTTGATTAAATGAGATCATAACAGTAAAAACAATTTCAATCCCGATTTCGTTTATTCTAAATACTCCCCTAATTATTTCCCCTTTATTGTCACTTAATTCCATATTGACTGGTCTGCACAGCAAATTCAACTGGCCTTTGTTTAATGCATTGAAATGTAAAACTTCAATCTATAAAGTTAGTCAGTTTTACCCTGAACCTCATCTGCTGTTTCATTACCATAAATCACAATAATTATACAAAATATTCAAAATCATACCATTCACCATCCGGCCATTCTTAGTAAATTATTTGCTCGTAGTACTCCCGACTCGTAATGACGCTATTTTTGTATGAATACTCCAGTTAAAAATGAACGAAAGCCACCAAATTCAGCGCAGTGACAAACATGCAGAGGGTCAATTTCTGTTGGTCGGCCTGTGTACGGCAAACAGACAATTTATTAAGGATGGTCATAGTTTGGTTTTTAGTTCTATTTTTTCAGTAAAATGAAATTACTGATTACTCGTGAAACACAGAGATGAATCTATTGAAGATTATAATATAATCAGAAGATTTTAAGTAGATTCACCGACAGCACAATTAGAAGTTGATATTTGAGAATTTAAATAAGAAAGTACCAAAAACTTAACAACCGATAACAAAAAAATAAACTATTTGTAGGAAGAGATTGTAAATAACTGAAACAGAAATTATTACGATCACATTTCATCGTCTATGAAAAATGAGAAAACACTCGGACCATTACCATCAGTGTACGAGTGTCGAACTGCTGACTGCGGCATACACAGCTTATGTCCGTAACCAGAACCTACAATCAGTTTTCAGTTTGTATATCCAAACACCCATATGACACACTAACTGAACTTTAAGACATAAGTTCAGGTGATTATTTATATACAAAGTTGAGTAATCTTGGTAGGGTCTATATCTGCTGCTGGATAAATATTGCAATTGTTCTGGACACGTGGCACAGTCAGATATCTCACCTAGCTCTGTCATGTGTCACTCAAAGTACTCAGTATCCACAACTACTGTTACCATACAGTATAACCAGTCAAAATAATACATAAACATATACATCATTAACACAACAGAGAGATCAGTTCAGATTATAGGCATAATTCATTCATCATGATGAAAAATGAACCTGCCAGATACTAAACTGATCTTTATACTTACCATTTGAATAATCTCCGAAGAGGTAAAAACTTTAATTTGTTTCAGACGTTTCTGTCAGGAAAACTATGCATGCTTGTCAAGTGTTATGGACTCATGAAAGCCCCTGAGATCAGGAATGTTGAAAAGGATAAGCTAAAAAGGGCTTGATTTAAACTTTCTTGGGAGAGCCCCCCACCCACATTTCCAATCAAGGCTTTGTAGCTTTGAGCATTTTTAGAAGCTCTTCAACATTCAAGCCAAGGAAACTACAATATTGTAGTATAGCTTGAATAAATTCCCTTCCGGAATCACCTCTGGACATCTGGTACATCAAGAACTGAAAAATCAAACAATGTAACACTAGTACAACCATAGTATTGAAACTTACACGAGAGCAAGATGGGAAATACCAGAATTAAACTTTTATCCTCTGATCAAGAACATGCCTTTTTCATAAATAAAATATTATGCTATGAGTGAAATTTCCCATAAATTTTCATATTAATGCGTTAACTGAAAGAATGTCAACTGTCAACTAACAGATAACACGGAACACATTCCAGAACCAAGTGCACAACATGTTTAGATTGGACAGGTTTATACTACAAGGTAATTATTCAAATTCAATTCAAAGGGAGAAGAATTGTAAGATTTTACATCTTTCCATAGATCTAAGCTGAAGGGTATAGTCCTCACACACTTCTCAAACAGCTTCTGAATCTAAAAGTATATTTTAAAACACACTATATAATATAAAAAGAGGCTTCTACATGTAGGGCTAACTAGCAAGGGTTGGTGCATAACAACAGGTAAAGTTTCGCCTTACAACAGATCCGAACATACGACCACTTTTTCATCTTCTTTTATTCAATGGTTGCGGGTCTGAAATTATTACCAAACCCCTATTACGTAATACAACCAGCATATCGGGTCCCATTGACCAGTTGATTGCAGTTTTAGGTCCCGCTCGTGATCACAATGCACGTCATGTAAGAAAACTAGGTGAACAAATTTTGATTACAATGAAAAAGAGTTGATTTAAACAGCATTTAGATATCAAATTCCCTGAATGATAAATTACTCACCTGGACATGAGATCTCAGTCGTATGGCAAGTGTTGTAGCACTGAAAGGTATAAGCTAAAACTATGTAGCAAACATACACAACATCAATAGAGACAGCAATCTTATAGACAATTACCAGCTATTTTGGTAATAAAAAAACAATAAGACTATAAAAAAATGATAAAAAGAGCTGAACAAAATTTGGTGAAAATATGAAAAAGCACACACAAAATGATATATATAGAGGATCTTACATGAGTGCTTATTTGTTATTGTTTTTATGAAACGAGTCGACTGAAATAATATAAGCCGAGCGTCATATTCGTTTCAGTCGACGAGTTTCATAAAAACAATATCAAATAAGCACGAATGCAAGATTCTATTTATCACATAACACCATAAATAGATTCTCTTTCAACAATATTTTTAATAAATGCCGAAATTCAGAACAATTGTAAACAATATGCTGTCATTTAAAGTGACGTCACACTGGCCATTTATGACGTCATAAGTGACGTCAAACTGGCTATTTATGTAACTAGTTACATATGATATTTATGTCACTGCTTTATGCCACTCCTGGAGTGCAAGTTATGTGATAAGTATGTATATGTTCATATTATAATTGATACATAATATTCAATTGTTCAATTTTTAAGAAAACCGTTGCTTATTTATTCGTCCAATAATGCATGTTTTGCTTGACAGAGAAATAAACAATAACAATTTCTTTCAACAATAACAATATCTGTCAACTTTCTGAGCCATTTTGTCTCTTTGAAACAAAGCATAATAACTCATTGCAAAATAACCAAACTAGAGTTTCCTTAAAAATATAATCAATATGTCAAAGATTAGAAAACCAAGAGAAAAAATGTTACCAAGAAGGAAGAATATGTATGTTTATTAGGAATAATCTTACAGTTTCCATATATGAATGTTGCGTGTTCCATCATATAACAGGGGATAACACAGACTTAAAGCTCTCTGGTCCTCTCCACGTAATAAATAGTCTTCACATAATCTGTAATATCAAACAAGTAAAGTAATGTAATACAGAGCAGGGTGCATGAGGATATGTTCAAAACAAGAGCACCACAACAAGGTGCCAACTAGGGTTGTCATCGACTAAAAATATTGTATTGTTATATCGACTTGAAAATATATTTGGAAATACAGAAATAACTCACTTAAAGACCACCTCAATAATAAGACCACCTCAAAATAAAGAACACAATTTGCAAGACCATTTTCACCGCTTTACTCTTTATTCAATCTCAATATTAAGACCACCTCAATAAGAAGACCAGTTATCAAGGGTCCCAAAGGTGGTCTTATTATTGAGGCTGTACAGTATTGTATCAATATATTGACTTAAAAATAATGACAATACACAGAACAATTCTTCAGCATAATAATGATGCAATGAAATACCAGTACTAAAGCAATCTTGGAAATTGTCCTCTTTCACAGAAGTACATACTTAAATAGTTTTATTTAAATACTCATTTCAGCAATTCGCAATCATTTCTGCTCACGTAAACGTATGAAATAGCAGGTGCGTGAAATTTACTAACAACATTATTCACGTATACTGTACATACTTTCATAGTGTAAAATACCTGATTAATAATTTCTCATTGCTTGGCATCATGCTGACTACATGTTCTAATGTTTGTGTCTGTTGTTCAGGTAACAAATATTTCAGGAATCCATGTATCACTGTATTAACATGACTGTAGTCAAGTCTCTGATCCCCGGGCCAATGTTCAACAGATATCTTCACTGGCATTGTGATAATACAGCGTTGAAAGAGATCATTCAACTTGCGCTGCTCAGCAATATTCTCAGGACTAGCAAGTAGCTGTCGATATTGGAACTGAATATACCTAAAACAACAGAAGAATGCATAGTCAATCAATATGTAACATCACCACCCAGCAGTATGTTTACATTCAAAGAAATATTGTTCTGCTATAAGCAAATAACCTTTATATTTGGCAAGAAACAAGAAAACAACACAGACACTCGTCTGTAGGTTACATTATAATTGCGGCTTAAACATTCACAGAAACTGAGGTAAACATAAAAATTTACATTTTTGTTGACACAGATTAAGTCAAAAGCGTTCAAGCTGCAACAATAGATCTTCGTTTTTTTCAAAACAGATAAGCAAATAATAATGAGAGCAATTAAACAATACAGCACTTTTTCACAACAATCATACAAAATTACAAAAATAGATATAACAAAATGATCTCAGAAGGCAAGCAAAAAAATTGCTTGAAGTAAGCACAGTAAACAACAGCACATGTCTAAATCACATTGAGATAATAGACAAATCTCAACAGAACATTCACATGGATGTAACACTTACCTGCATTCTATGATACACTTACCCCAACCATATTTTACCAACATCCGCAGCCTTTGTTAGAGAACTGAGAGCAGTCTCATACATCTCAACACATCCTGCCAAATCATTCCTGTGTTCCAGATATAAACTGAAAGCAATATAATCTAAGTAATGATAAACAACAACATGAAACTAGAAGGTGGCTTTTCAACAAATACTGTACCCATATACCACCAATTTGACCTTTGATATCTCAGGATTTTTTTTGCCAATCGCAAAAAGTTGTGTTGAGCACATTGTGCCAATACTGCCAATATTCATGTCAAGGGACAGAAAACATTTCAAAGGGTTGAAAGTATTGTGCAGACTTGACCTTCTGCTTCAAAGTCAGTATGCTTCAAGGTCAAACAAATTGAGTCAAGTCAGAAACAGAGTGAGTAGCAAAAACACTTGCTTTGATCTTTTTCCAGAAAACTCCTATAATAAATGCAATACCTTATATACAGTCGTGCAATATCCTCTATTAGCTGAGATTTGATGTGATTGTGATAACTAATTGTTATATTTAATTTTAGGTAAGTTTTTAACACATCACCTTATATCGTTCTGTCTACAGTTAAATGTAAGGGTTCGTATCAATTATAATATAAAAGATAATCTGCAGAAATAAATTCAATCGAACATATCTCATTACAGATATTATCATCGCCAACAAATTGTCAACAAGATCTGCTATTACCAGTAAGTTAACCATATGTCAGCTAGCTGCTCATTTAGCGATGTTGTAGTTACTTTCGGTACAAGCGAAGGTGGAGTGTAACCAATAGCAACAGACTGCTTCAGTAGAACACTAAAAATAAAGTCATTAATACAGGTAAACAATAGTTATAATAAGGACATACACTAATGCGTTACAGCACATTGACCCCTACCCCTCCAAATTTCTCCCCGGAAAAACATTGATCTCAAAAATGGCCTTGGAGACCAAGAAAACCCGGCATTCCCCAAAACTGTGGAAAATTCTCACTCCTATTAGTGATCAGTCAACCTATCATTTCCTCAATCAGAACTGTGCAAAAAAATCTTTGTAGTTTAGGTAGCTTTCCAACAGTATTCAGTAATGTATGGCATTCAGTTGACATACCAGCTTTATTGGGTTACCAGCCGGTACTACCCTGATCATCCACAAGCAAATAACTTCCCACATGAATCAGACGTACAAACAACTTTTTATGCATTATCTTCTGTCAAATCGTCACAGACAACACATGCCTCGTCCCAGAATTTGAATCAACTAACTCCAAAATGGAGTTGAGTGCCATACCGACAGAGTTAACCAGGCGGGCATGTGCATGAAGAGATCAATTTACATATATCCTAATTCATATAACTCATTCATTTATAATCTATTAAAAGGCTCGAATGTGATAAAAGCATTATGTTTATATCTTCAGTTGGCTTCCTGGAAAAAACAGTACCAGTGTTATGAATGCACATGACCATAATAAGGTTTATTTCCACAATCCACAGGTAGAGTACAACATCTTATATACACATATCATTCCCCTAATAATAAATTTCTTCATGTGAATTGAACTGTAAAAGATTTACACATACCAATATAGAGATAATGGATCAGGTAATGTGTTATCATCTGTAGAAAAGTAACCAAGTGGACATTGCTCCAGACATGTCTTCATAAAAGATGGATTCTGAAAAAATTCATTACAAAATTAAGATTTTCAGTAAAATACAACCAGAATTCTAAAACCACAGGAAGTGACACCAACACCTAATTCTTAGTCGTCACTTTATATACTGTATGATATAGAATGATCTAGTCTCTGGGAAATATCTAAGAACAATTGAGAGCATGTGTTAAACTTTTATGAAAACCTCTAATCATACCTTTTAAATAAAAGTTTGAAATCATTTATTTTTTAACATCTTATACTACTCACTCTTGGAAACTGCTTACTGGGTTACTAACCAGAACTTGTGCCAAATTCGGGACTGTCAAGTTCATTATCAAACCCTGCTTATAGCAAGGTTCAAGCTCATAACCTTCTAATCAGGAGTAAGGTGCTCCATCCCTCCACCACTATGCCTCCAATCAGACTTGAAGATACATTTAACAGAATGGTTCTACACTACCATCGCACATAAACTTGCCACCCCTTGACACAACCATTTAACCACACATATGCATGTAGTGTGGTTTTATTAACTGCGAACGTATGAATATACTGGACCATTACATTTCAAAATAGGTGTATTGAAATGTTCATGTTTGTTTGTAAGCTTGTCGAAGAAAGCCGCGGTTGTGTTTCGATAGAAAGTAATCCAAACAGCAGTTATAGTTTTACGCACGAAGAGTATTTCATTACCTAAACTGACATGCATCGGTCCTGAAAATTCATACACCTATTCGCAGTCAATATAACAGCACTAAACATAAATGTAAACACACAAGCTATAATGTATACATACATGAGTTAAACCAAATACTGCAGCATAGTTGAACACTTTAGTAGAATGTGGATTTACTTCCATGGCATCAGTGAATACCTACAATGTCAAACAACATTTCAAGTCATCTTTCTGCAACACAAATGGTTAAATGATAAAAATACAAAAAACTGAGTAACGATTATGTTTGTTGGTTTTTGTGTTTCACGCTGTTTCTCAACAGTATTTCAGTTATATACGGCGGTCTGTTGCCCTATTCAGTGTTCCTAGGTTACCAACCAGTACTAACATGTTCCTCTGCAAGTACCTGACAAACATATCCACATACATCAGAATTCAGAGGTGGAAGACAAATGACTTTAGAGTATTATCTTCAGTCAAATTGTCACATAAGAACATTGCCTCATCCTGGTTTCAATCCCCTGACCTCTAGATTAGCAGTCCGGGGCTCTACCAACTGAGGTAACTGGGCAGGCCTGATTAGCTAAGTGTCCCAAGAGTTTCACCAAATAAACATGTAAGGGCTTATACCACCTCCCCTGACATAATTATAACAATCATATATTGCATTTTCAAAATGTTCTATATTGAATCCGATTAATACTCTATGAAATTAATGTCTCTAGCGTGTGACAGATGCCCCTGATTACATGTATAGTGTTCTTGCCCGTCACCTAGACCTTTGAGGTACACACAAGACATTTCTACCTAACTTTCTTCCATCATTCATAACATTTGTGTTTCATTTGGATCACCAAAATTGGTTTTCGTAGTCAACTTTTAGTGGATGGATGAATATGTATCCATCCAAAATAATAAAACAAGTTAACTTTTATGGAAGCATTTCCTTAAAATATACAAATATACTGCAACCAGCTTTGAAACAAACCTGAATGGAAGCATCTGTTTCACCATTGACAGCATACAGGTTGGCTACAATCAACCAAATATCTACCAATGTTTGATTCTTCTGTAGTAAATCCCTACATATGGTCAGCACATCCTCCAGCCTACAATGTGATATGTATGGAACATTTAGCAATGCCAGGGTATGGACAACTTAATGTCAAAAATAGGCAACCAACAAATACTTAAAGGTGTATTTTATCACATGACAATCAAATACTGTAGACTCTGAATTTGCCATAATTTCATTTCGCAAAAGATGCAGATTTCTACCTTTCCAATAATTTTGTGTAGTTGTTAATTCATACTACTGTACAACATAAGTTACTTCTTTGTGGATACAGCTGATATTTTGAAGCCACCTTAAAGAATTCAAATTTGCAGCTCAATGAATTCATGAAAATTAGCAAAATTATCTAGTCACAAATAAATTGTGACCTATACATGTAGTAGTCTAACTCAACATGAATCTAAAAATATTTTAATTTTAAGATTTGGCAACCATTGTCTCCACATTCTATATAGTGTTAGTGTTTTATAAAGTGAATGAAATAAACTAGTCGTAACCTCTTTCATTCGAATTCATCGGATCCTAAGTTATATTTAGAATAATACATGGTTTCGAATAGCACATTTCAATTTGACGTGGCTACGAAGATACAGCGGGACCTGATACAAGTATTTGGATAAAAGGTTGTCGAATAAAGACAATACTTGTACATACTTGTTCTGACATTGTAACAACTGTATCATATTCTTGTATAACATAAGACCATGTTCCAATGCTATGGGATGTTTATCTTCAACATTTGATATACAAACTCTGATTGCTTCTTTCAACAGCAACATTTGTTGTTCTGTTGTGCAGTCTGTAGTTGTTGGCTTCTGCCATGGTAAGACTAGATTTATCTAGAACAAAACATAATCCAAAATGTACAAACCAATCACATCATGTCAAAGCTTAATCGAGCAGTGTAAGTAATTCATACCCTAGTAATACCTCTTATGATTAAACTGTGTATTAAATGCAATAATTCTGTTGACTGAAATTTTCTTCAAATATACCAAAATACAGTTAAACCCAAGTGATAAGACCACCATTGATTCTGAGGAAAGTCTGTTTATCAATGAGGTGGTCTGATTATTGAGTTAAAGCTTGAGAAAAAACTGTACCCTGGTCCATGACAACTTGGTCTTATTAATGAGGTGGTCATTACTTTGAGGTGTTCTTATACTTATAGTGAGGTATAACTGTAAGGTACAATTCAAAGAATTTACATGATTTAATTATTCAAATACCATTACCTTATTGACAATCTTCCCAGATGAAATACTGTCCCATAATGCTTCAGGCAGTTGTTGCCATGACAACAAATGAATATAACATAACCATAGAACACATTTATCCTGAACTGTGAGGTATGATTGACATGCTAACTTTCCTTCGCTCTTCACGAAATAACCCTGAAAGGGTACATACAATATAAATGCCAGGTCTTATATTTTCATCAGTTAAATCAAATTATGTCCTGGACTATTTTTCATCTAGTTTCAATATAAGTTGCAATAGGGAATAAAATCACATAATGGTTACAACTTTGAAACATTCAAAACAATATCAAGTCATAATTCATATATGCAACATACTTTGAACTACTAAAAGTCAAAAGCATTTCATTTAACCCCCCTCCACCATCAATTTACTCCTCAAATTTTAACTATTTGGAAAAATGACCCCAGCAGAGGTTGAATATTTTGAATTCCATCACAATACCAAAAGCTGTCACCCATGTACTTAGTACTTATAGTAACTCATAGTCGTGACAATTACAGTATTTCTTCTCTACTTAATTGATACAAGTGTATAAAGAAGTCAAGCACTGATGCCATATATATACACAGTGCACAGCCATCCCAAAAACACAAGGAGAAAATCAATTACCTGTAAAATATTTTTAGCATACAGTCGATGTCCAGTGATGATTGATAGATGGATTTTATACAACATTACTTCAAGTAGATGGTGAGATATGGCAGAGTTTGGTGAATCTACAGACTGTGTAGAACACAGATAATCTACGACCTCAGAACATACTTCATTTCTATCCTTGTATGACACCAAACTGTGCAGATACTGAAACAGTAAAGTTTTTATAATATTCAACATTCTTATGAAGTAATTATCAAGTTGATGTTTTACCATTCAATATCCAGTTCAAATTCTATGACACATGGCTGAAGTCTGCCTAAGGCAGTTTACAACTTATGACGACCAATTTAAATGACCTTGTTGGGAGGGGGTGTGGGGGGGTGGGTGTTAAAAAACACAAACCAATTAAATTTCTGTTGGGGTTCCCCTTATTTTTGTCTGTGATTCCTATCCTCAAGAGAGATTTTCCTGTAACAATACTAAAAAAAAATTTGAAACATGTTCAGTTACTAAACTATCTAACTAAATTAAACTATCAAGACAATTTCGAAATTACCTTCCACCAGATGTCAAAGCTTGGTGCATACTGTAATGCCATCTGACAAAGATCAGAGAAATCTGTGGCGACCTCATGTCTGGAATACAATGTTAGGTATTCTAACCAAATAGTAGAACTTCCTTTGTTGGATTCTAGAGCTCGTGCTAATACATTCAATGCTTCATCCAAACTTGTCTCTGAAGATCTGTTATGTAAAATGACATAATATATGTTCCCATATACACATAGTAAGTTTCAATTACAATGCCATACATTCAATCTAATAAACATTATTTGTATAGCAATTATTCATAGGGTAATATCATTTTGACCGCAAAAAACAAATGACAAAACTTCATAGAGAAAACTAAAGCATTAAATTTATTTGAAGCATATTTTTGACACAGAAAGAGAACTAAGTTATTATAACATATATTTATCACTCTCAGTGATAGGTTCCTGGGTTTCCCACCCAGATTGTGCCAATTCAATCACTGAGAAAAGCACTGAAGAATGTACTCATGGTAGGATTCGAACATGCGACCTTCCAATATAAAGCGTTCTACCTCTTGACTAACATGCGTCCCAAAATTCCATAAAATTATTGTATTTTTTACAATTCTACAGACAGGACCAAGACTATTACCATATATAAATTAACCAGCCTAAAAGAATTTCTATGACTTACACATTTGAACTATTAAGCTTGCTGTTAGCAAGTTTGAGCCAGAGTTGTACATCATTCGGAGAGGCCAGCACCGAGGATTCCAGATCTTGGATTTCAGAACATTCACCATCAGCACAGAAATATCTCTTATCTTCACAACCAATAATACTGTCTTCTACTTTACATGGTACAGCTGAGATCTGCTGAATAGCTGTAACAAATAGATTACCATCAGACACGACTTGAACTAAACAGAACCATGTCACAAACAGTGCTCCAGCCTTTAAAGTCAAGTTTAAAAATTCAAATAGAAATCAAATTTGTTTGGCAAGATATGTCTGTTACTATAAACTACAGTTGGACCTTGTTCATTCAAATTCATCGGGTGCAACATTTTAAATCATATAATACATGCCTTGCGTTCAGTTACGGCTAAGGGAAGCCTCTCACAGTTCGCGTCGCTAACAAGTGTATTGACCACCTCGTTTGAATTCTAGTTCCCTGCCTCAAAGACAGTAAAGACAGGGAACCAGCCCTGTGTTCATTTTGCAATTTGGTTCCCCATGTGCATACAATGTGATACAGTGGGCCAGGGATACAAAACAAAACGTGAGTGACAGTTAGCTGCAACTGAATGCAGTGTTTGGCTCACAAATTTGTGTACTACCTCGGAGTTGCGCGAGCGAGTGGGCACACAGTGGTCACACACTTTTTGGCAAACAGTGCTTTCAGTAACAAAACATGTGCACAGTTTCGTAACGCGAGCGAGTGTTAGCCTTTACCAAACGCAAGGATGGTTTTAATTAGCCCATTTTAATTTGATGTGCATAAGTACTAAAAAAGATACAATGGGACCTGATTTTTTCCCAGATGATACCGAGTACAAGGAAGTTTGTCAAATAAAAAAGGTCCAACTGTATATCAATCGAAAAAACTGCTTAGCATGGTATGCATTAAAATCATAATACTCATTTAATACAGGATATGGGTGGAAACATCCTAAATATATCACAGAATATTACCACTGTAAATATTACAAGCAATACAAATTGTCACAATGATATTAATGATGCAACTGTAAATTATCTTTAAATATAATAAAACCTCACTTCGAGACCACCTCAATAAGACCACCTTGAAATTAAGAACACATTTCCAAGTCCATTTTCACTGTTCAACCTCAATAAGACCACCTCAATAAGAAGACCAGTTTACAAGGGTCCCAAGGGTAGTCTTATTACCGAGGTTTTACTGTATACCATTTACATAGTAACATATGTATTTTTATAGATGGAAAGTCTCATCAAGTAAAAAAAACACACAAATGAAATTTAACATCACATCAACTTGATAATTACTTCATAAGAATGTTGAATATTATAAAAACTTTACTGTTTCAGTATCTGCACAGTTTGGTGTCATACAAGTATTAGTAATCAGTGAGAAACAAAGAGTTATAAAAGAAAGTCAAATAATCATTGTTGTGTTTGCTGAGCATGCAATGTAATAAAACTATAAAATACATATATCAATCATACCAGATTCATCTTTTGTTTTACTGAATGTAGAGTCGCTGTTTTTAGTGTATTGTTTTTCATCCAATTTAGGACGGAGCAATCTCTGTGCATATAACATGGTGTGTGGGGGAACTGAAAATAACACACATACTAATATCAAGACCAAGGAAATGTGACAATTCAAAATAAAAGAATGGTATAACCAGGGGTTTCACTAGGTGCTGAATCTCAAGGGTCATTTTGATCATTTTTGACAAATTTCCTATAATTTAGATAAAAGTTTACCCTTCAGCCAGAATTCTAAGCGTCAAAATATGGCTTTTTGGAAATCTCAGGGGTCAAAGGGTAAACTCAAGGGTCAAATTGAACCCCTGGGTATAACATGACTGAAGTAAACTGTTACAAAAATTAACAAAACATAATTGTGCAGAATTCTATTAGATTTCTTTGGTAACAAAAATAAAATACATTGTAAGCCGAATATATGAAGAAATTGTACAATTCAGGAACGACAGTTGCATTTAGCTGTTGTCAATTGTCTTACATTTTTAAGGACAATAATGTAGCTGAATTCCATTTTCAAAATCTAAATTTTTAAATTTCTCCTAGTGGAATAGTTGCTCCAATCACATTGATGGTTACTTTCTCATACTTACCATGTTTGACATGCTCATTGATTTTACTGACTAACAATACACATATCTGATCTATAGTAAGATGTCCCTGGTTCTGTGACATTAATTTGTCCACATAGTCACCTGAAATAGTAAACATAACAAATCATCACAACTAGGAATACATGTACAAAGATTCTGAGTCTATTTCAGAGCAATAAGATTATTTTTCATTAATATTTCAGAACATTAGATGAAAATTATTCCATCAAAATTTGTAATGCAAAAAAGTGTTAGCATTAAGATGAGTTGAAAGTAATTATCATAATGATTAAAAAATATAATCATATGAACACATACCCATAACTTTTGACACTTTTTTCGGTGGAGTATTTTTCTGCACGCCAGCTAGAGCTGGACAGTATGCCACGATATCGAGTAAGATCTCTCTCTCAGATGGTAAATACTGGCTTTGATGTTGTCTGTTATAATAAACGTGTATCAAGATATGAACGCCCGTATTTATAAAGATTCACAGCAGTCTAATTTAAAATAACATTCTGTTTCAAAGCAATGAAAAATAATCAATTCAATTTATACAAACATTCTCCAGGATATGTATACTTAACAAGAAATCCAACCTGCACCATTATCATTTACACCTACTCTTAAAAAGGCCAGAAAAACAAAGGAGTAGGGGTGTCATGAAATGCCAGGTTATCAAAATATTGCAAATAGGTTTTGTACTGTGATAAGAAATGAACAAAAGTTAACTGTTTAGTTTTAGCTCATTACTTTCTAGTCATGAAAACCTCATATTCAATATACTATTAAATTAAAATGAGACTGTCTGAAAACTTTTCTTTCAGCGTATGCATATTCATCTATTGCAACAAATCTGAATAGTTTGCAGTTGAATAAAGTATTAAAGCAAGAAACAAATCTACAGTAATCTTTAAGGTTAATGAAGCAATGTATTGCAGTACCATGTGTTGCTTATGTATCGCAATATATCGTGGTACACTTCAGGCATATTGGGACACGCCTACATATAAGCATGATCAAATTCATTTTAAGTTTTGGTAAGGCACTACAAGATGACATAATGGTTTTCTTTCAGTATTATTTTTATCTAACAGAATAAAGAATATGAATTTTATTAAGATTTTAATCTAGTTACTGCAACTTATCAAAATGTAATGCCTACTGAATTTATCTACTAACCAAACCCTTGCTATAATCTAAATACTCTAAAACAGTTTTTTATACCATAAATAAATAAATACATACCCTTTACACTTGTCATCATTACATATACCTTGCAGATCATATCTACACAACACAATGTTTGGAAGTATCTTGTTTGAGACGGTTCTTGATGTCAACAATTTACCAGCTTTAGTACGGATATATGGACTGAATCTACAAAAATGTAACAATATTAACCTACATTTCATCCTATTGAACAAGCATGTAATGATTCTATACAACGGTCTAGTGGATACTTATCATTATATCATTATATGTAAGGAACTGCATTGCATTATTGGAAGTCACTTCAAAATGACAAGATATTTTAATAAGACTCAATAGTAAGAATGACTCACCATTAAGACTGCATTTAGCAAGCCAGGTGGTCTTAACAGTAGATCTTTATTGAACCAAAAGCCATTTTATGTACAGTCCACAGTACACAAAGAGAACAACAGAATTGTAATATAATGGGATTACTCAAGGGATTAAGATAAAGTAATGTAGAAGAATTTGACTAATGGACAATGGAATTGTGAAAAAACTAAACACCATACCTGTAAGCTTTAAAGCACAGCAGTGGACTCTTGTATGTAAATCCTGCAGATGCTGATGATGTTTTCACTGTAGAAGTCTGCTTTACAGTTTTCAATACTTGTAAACTAGACAGCTAACAATGACAACAACAGAATCAATATTAACAACATGTTTATTGGACAATAAGAATAGAATAAACAAGATAAAGGGAGAATATGCAGTACCAGATTTGAAAATAAAAGACTTCATAATTAAATGAAAGAGTCGTCCCCCCAACAATCTAGACTATGAAATAGGCAGCTCACAAATATTTCTAAATGAACCATGACAATTTTATTGCAGTTATCAGTAAAAGAAATAGCAATATTATATACACTGATACAGGGTCTGATTTTCATATAATGATACATTTCCAAAAGTTACCATTGGACTGTCAAAAACACACGAATGTTACCACGATAATAAATTTGTTTTAGGGTAAATGGAAATGCGGTGGGAATGTCAACAGATACATGTATACCATTGCAAACCATGCAAAGCCAACAACAAAACAATGAAAGAATTTAACTTCGGTGCCAAGTTGTTTTTTAAAGACTATAATAATTTTATTTGGACAAACAGTCTCAAAAGATTGAATATAAAGTCAAACACCAAGCCAACATGAAAATTTCTGTTTTTAATTGCATCGAAATTGCTAAGCAGATGAAATACCGTACATGAAGTGCAGGTATAAGAAAGATAACATACCTGTTTGGGTTTATAACACAAGGCTGGACACTCCTCACTCACTCTGTTACATGATGAATAATGCGACAGAACTTTCAAATCATTATCAACTCTGCTTTTCTGAAATACAGCACACAACAATACGTTCAAATTGAACTTGGCTCAACTTTCAAAGCACATAAACTAACCATAAATAACACGAATTATCTTGAAAAAAAATAGACAGCGCAATTTGAAGGTTAAGATTTGTTGTGCAACATAAAAAAATGCCAAGATGTTACGATTGCTGGTCAGTCCAGATCCAAAATGGATTTTGGTAAATTCACAGTAATTCAGTGGATTTCGGTATGGAAACATACCCTATATCGAAATGTTAACCAATCCGTGTCAAGGTTACAAACATTGTTCGGTTGAAATGAAATTGTCTTGGTGGTTAACGTAAGATTTGATTGGTTAACACAACACTGATATGCAAATACCAAAATCATGTTAGTGTGGCTGCGCCGAAAAACTTCAGATATTAATGTAAGTTTTTATAGACAATCCATATTCAATCAACAAAGTTTTATAGATCTATGAAAACTGCTTAGAAAACATACAAGTATAATATTAAACCTTCTGAGAACAATTACAGATTGTATTAATGTGGTATAAGTGGTAAAATAGACATCTTACTGTATTTATATTATAAACAAGTTGGTTAGTATATAAAAAAAGATGACATTATGAAATCATGATTATATAAAGGTAGGGCTGTCATTGATTCAAATTTTTGCATATATATCGAAGATTTTTTCAATAGACTTTTAACTCCTATATTTCTGTATCTTTATGTGTGTATGCCTGGATAATTAAATGTTAAAAGATACCACTACTTATAAGTAATTAGTCCATATTTTTAACTTCACCATCTTTGATATACTGCTAACCTTTGGAAGGCACTATCCACTAGAGCACTGTTTAACAAGCAGTCGACTACTGAGCGATGTTATGCTATTTTGGCACATTTAAAACTGTATTCTCCTGTATTTTTCAACCACAATACTGATATTTAGAAGTATGAATCCAATATCGATTGACAGTAAAAAATGTTGATAAGTCGATTGAATCAATGATGGCCCTAAATTCATGCGATCATATCAAAAAGATGAAATCATTAGATTACAATATATACCTGCATTTTCAAAATATGTAATTGAGCTTTTAAATCAGGCATGCTTATTTCATAATGATTGTCAACATCAGTACTAGATCTTCTTATACACTCCATTTTTATTTTTAAATCTGGTTTCCGGCTTGGATTGAGCTCCATCAGAGATCTGCGTCGTTTTGAATGATTTTCACCTTTTTCATCTGTGAGATCAATTGGATCAGATCCTAGTTCTATCTTTTCTAATCTAAGAACACTTTTATTCATTTCCGGTTCTTTGGACACTTTTTGAAATTGTTCAACCTGATTTAAACGTTCTGCTTCCACTTTTTTCTCCTGTTCAGCATGTTTACGCTTCATTTCTCGCAGTTTTATCTCGTACTCCAATGCAAGTTTCTTCAGATTAATTTTCACTCTTTCTTTTCTCACTTTTTCTTTTATCCTTCTCTGCTCTTCCTCCAACATAAGTTTCTTTTCTTCTGCAGTTTTAATATTAATAGCAGTCACTTTGGATAATTCATTATTAACTTTGTCAGGAACAGACCCAACTCTTTTAGCTGTTGGTGGACTGTTTCTTATTGTCACTTTCATGCTCTTCTGAATTCCTTTTGAGGTATTAACACCGACCTACAAATACAATGTAAACATAAGAATGATAGTACGTATGTAATACCAAATTTCAACTGGTGAAGGGCGAAATACTGCCATAATCAATGTGTTTTGGCAATTTGAAAACATCCTCAACCGCAACTTATCTGATATACACAATTTAAGTAACTAAATAACAATTATTAAAATCATTATTAAAATCATATATTTAAGACCTATGTGTTAACAATTAGTAAAAAACTAATTATTCCAATCTTTTGACATGCAACATAAAATTAAAACAAGTAGCAAAGACCGATAGAGAACCACTATTATAAATATTAGTAAAACTAGGCAAACTGTGTAAAATCAGTGAACATTTTCAAAATAGAACCAGCCCCAGGCATTGTTTGATCCCCCGGACCCCCCAAGGTTACTTTCTGTATGGGCCAGTTCAACCAAAACTTATTGACAACACTGTGTTTGCCACAGGATCAACTTTAACATACTATTTACTTCTTTCTAATCCTCCTAGTAATTTGAAAATCTAAATATATCATATTAGGTATTGGACATATTTGAAAAACTACTTGTAAGACCAGATCTATTTCAATATATTACTAGAAACAGACAATCAGACTCTCATTTCTTTAATACGATGATACAGAGACAGAAGACATTTATCTTAACCTGAAGGCTATTTATTAGAAATTTTGTTTGACATAAATCAATACACTAACTTGGGACAATTACACAATAACAGATGTAGACTCTATATCAAAGATTGAATCTACCAAATCTGTTGTAAAATAAATTTTCGAGGCACCATTAAATTTACAATATCTATGCACATTAAACATCATAAAACAATAGCAGTGTATTCAGGACATAAGGGGGTAAAAGATCAAGCCCATGAAAATGCAAACATTACAGCAAATATATTTTCTCTTACCAATGCTGGTTTATTTGTGGCTTGTTTCAGAGGACTATCAGAGGGATGTACGATTCTTGAAACAGAAGTCTGTATTTTATAACTAGCACCATACAATTCCGTTCCAGAGATGATCAGATTCTTTTGCCTCTCTTCAAACTCCACCTTCTTCTTAAGAAGGCGGTCTTTCACAAGTCTAGCCTAAAGAAATAAATTATTATCAGAGAATAAAATGCAAACAACTTTTTCAAATTTTATATTTGTAAACAGGTCTCTGTGAGTGTCTGAAAGCTGCCAGATAGAAGTATTACATTAAAACTTTTCATCAATAACATCATTATTACTAACAACCATCATCTGAGAAGATTATTAGTCCGAGTAATTTCAAATGAAGTTCTACGCATTATTGTCTTACTTGAGTACAGTTATCATTGATTTATCTCGAGGCAAAACTGTACATGTGAGCTATAACACAGCAGTCAAACAAACCTGTTTCTTTGCTTTTTCAAGAGCAACTTTATTAGCAGCAGTAACTTTTTCAGCAGCAGAGAGTTGTTCCTTCAACTGTCGGACTTTAGTTTCAGACACCATCACGTATTGATGATACTTCGATGCTATAGTAACCAAATTTTTCAATAATGCCTGGTCCTTAGTAATGTTTTCTCTGTAATAAAAACAAATCAATGAAACTTCTTTCACAGAAATTATCTTTAATAGATACTCATAAAAACAATGACAGTCCAAGATGATATTCCCACCTAAAATGAACATTATAAAAACTGAAAATGTACAACAAAGTCTAACAACAACAGCTTTGTCTTATACATGACCATTACTAGAAACCTTCCTCTTGTACAGAATACAACCCATTACATAACCGGCTGTTGGTTATAGGTCATAACCTCGAACTGAGATGGGCTCCATTCCAAAGTGTTCTTCAGTTAATGTAAGGAAACCCAATGCAGGGTTTTCAATAGACTCTTAAGCTTTTCGGACTCCTATTTTCCCCCTGGGACTCCTGTTTCTGGCAACATTTCTTTGAAATTGCATTGAAGGACTGCAACTTTATCCAAAAGCATGGTTTTGGACTCCTGTATTCAAATCCAAGTGAGAACCCTGCCAATGGTCCACAGACTAAATGACAGAATGTCTAAAAGACATCAATCAAACAAAATACCCCATGTTCCTCAAAGTGGAGGAGGGTATGATACTGATACTCTCTCTTTACACTCCTGTTCCAAAATCTGTAAGCCAGTCTATTGAAATTAGTAAAAATGCAGCTTTCTAACCTATGTTTAACTAGATTCATTTCATTTTGTTTCACTTGAGAAGACAAAGCCTGTCTTCTTTTCATCTCTAACATTCTAGCTGAATCAGCTGTCTTCACCACAGCAGAAACGGATCGTTTCTGAAACAAGAAGTATTTCTTAAATGAAATATGGTTCACCGAATCAATATTTTACTTGTCAATGCATTTAAATTTTAAGCTAATGTTTACTTAAGTTCAATCCTACGACCGAATAATAGTATAAAAGTTGAATGCACTGTAGCAATTGGTCTTCAGTCTATGAGGTAAGAACCACTTTGCAGCCAGTGATTTTGCAGTCCAATCAGAAAATATTTATACAATTATGAACATTCTAAAAAAACATTTAAATCATAAAAAGATAAATGTGAATTGAAATGGATCAGACATTTCAAATCCTGTGCTGGAGGACTGAGTTAAATGGAGCAGATACAAAGTCTCTGACAAAGGGACAGACACTGCAATTACTATTTGCTGATTATGAAAAAATCAAGACTCAAAAAGAAAGGCCCGAAAAAAATGCACTGTTTTAACCGCAGAATCTATTTCTCATAATAGTTTTCATTCTATATAAAGACAATTAATGCACTCAATACCTCCGAAGATCTTCGAGCTTCTTTGAGAAATGAATCTAAACCACCCAGTAGTTTTTGAACACCTGAGGGTTCCATATGGATTGAATCTTCCTCCTCTTCTGAAGAGTCATCTTCAAGGTTGATTATCACAGGTTTATGGATTGGAACACTCTATAATTATAAATCATACAGATTGAGATTGTCCAAGTTTAAATAATTTTAGCATAACTTCCATGTAATGGAAATGGAACATCTTTTGTGTCAAAACTTTGTAGTGTAAAATACTGCATCATGATTCCCGGATGAATATGAGATTGGATGAAACATTGGATACTATGAATAGCATAAACACATCCATTGTTAGTTCCCTTTCTACACCCCACACATCAGCAAGTGTTATTGGCTGGCTTGGAAAGACATTTGGAGAAAAAGTTATTTCCCTTCAAACACCATGAATGGCTTCAACACTTGCCAGACTCACATGCTCTTAAATTCTTTCAGTGGGGATACCTCAAAGACAAAGTGTACAGACCTCCAAAGACAGTGGAAGAACTTAAAAGCAATATTAGATGGGAAATGAGGAGTATCAGCTTAGACACATCTCAGGCCGCTGTAGGAAATTTCAAGGAACGTCTGAGCATAGTCATTGCCCAGAACGGACGTCATGTTAAACATATGCAATAAACATTACCATTGAGCGAGTTGAATACGAGATAATCAGTTTTCATATACTCTAAACCTCACCTAAGGATCACCTAAAAATTAAGACTACACTTTTCAAGTCCATTTTCACTGTTTTACTCTTTAATCAACCTCAATATAAAGACCACCCCAATAAGAAGACGAGTTTTCAAAGATCTTGAGGTTGGTCTTATTATTGAGGTTTTACTGTATAATATATCAAACAAAGTATAATTCTGTATACAATAAAAAGGTATGAATAAGTTCACAGGTGTTCACAAAATGGTAGTGTCTGAAAATGGTATCAGATATTATGGTACACCCAGTATGTAGGTAAACACTGCATGATGGGAGTTACTCAAAATTAAAAAATCAATATACATACCGTCATATAGTATTTGTATGCTTGTTTATATGAAATGGTCTTTGCTGATCTTAAGGATGATATAGAACTAGGTGACCCACTTCTTGACAATGTTTGTGGACTAGCTGAGCCTGACTTGGCCTGTAATATAACATACATATGTAGACTATATCAATCATAATGCCCTTGAAACAGACAGAAAATAACAGAATAGTGTCTGTATGTACTGGTCAATAGAGCTGACCTTTAATTTTTTTAATTTTGAGAATCTTCACTGCATTATGATAAAGTGACAGTCATATGCAGCAATGAATCTGATCTGACATTTTCTGCCATTAATTTGAATCATAAATATTAAAGTTTACTGAAACCAATATTAGCAGTTCTAAGATGTATCCAGTGGCTGTTTACAAACTATGTGAAATAGTACTTGCAGGTCAGCATTTTTGACTAGTATTTATATATATTCATACATATATTTTGCTCTAAGCAGACACAGACACATTGACATACATGCACTGAAAACAGAAACTATTCTATGCGAAGTATTTTCAATCCTATAAAGTTTTTACACAATTTTGTGTATCAAAGTTGAGCCAAGCAGACAGAATAAAATAGATGAAGAGCATATATTCTTTGCAGAATTCCTTCTTGTTTGTATCTATTAACAAAAATATCTCACTCCACATAGAGCATATCAGGGATTTCCTTGACACAGGAAATCTCGAGTCCCCGACTCCCATTTCTTTCTAGGGACTCCCATTTTCCACTTAACTGTGCCCCCAAAATAAACTCTTGTCAAGTTTGCCGAGCTGAACATCCTGGGGAAAACCCTGCTTATCATAAACTTGCACTTACGGAAGACAAAGAAATCATTATGCCCATGATTCAATCAAACTATTGCCCTACTGCCAGGTGAGATCCTGTAATAGTGATATCAAGAACATGAGTAAACCAATACACTTACTTCTAGCAGCTTTTGTTTCTCTTTCTTTCTATTTGCTAATGATCTTAACAGTTGAGCTCTTAACATGGCTTCCTCTTCTTCACCTTTATTTGTTTCACTGCTATCAGATACACTTGATTGGTCAATACTGATTTCAGATGAAACATTGAAGGGTTCACTTATAACATTGTTTGACTGATTATATCCCGCCAACTTGAGTAAGTTTGATGATATATGTCTGTCATGATCGGCACTGAGAAATGTGGAAGCATCAGAAATATTGCTGGAATTCGGAGCATTTGAATACGGATAAGAGTCCTGCTGTATCGCTCCTGGACTAGACGTGACCACCACATCATGTCCAATGTCTGAATCTGATACTGACAATGTACTTGTATTTGATTCCACATCTCCTGGCAATGGAGGGGGTGATAGTGGAGGGGGCGGTGGGTTTTCTGACGGTGGTAGGGGTGGTTGCGGTGGGGGTTCACAAGGTAACGGTGGAGGTGGTGGGGGAGGCGGAAGTACCACATCTCCTAGAGGTGGAATTGGCTCCGAGAGCATTCCTGGCAAACTGGAATCTGTGTACATGTAGCCACTACTCCTATCCTGGTAAGCAGCATTGCTATAGTGCATAATGACATTGGCAACATCTGTACCTATAGCTGATATACCATACGGTTGATGTGCCTGGGCTACAGGACCTTGTAAATTGGTGTCAGTATATGATGAACCAGCCAGGTTCCAGCCTGACACTGGATCATATGCCTCTACTATTGGCTGCACTGACTGAAAACAAATCAAATAATTACAAATAATGCAAATTCCCTTAGTCTTATTTGTTTGACAATATTAGATTATAAACATTTTTATATCAGTGTAATTTACTGAAAACTCTATTACATCAGTTAATATCATCATGAAAAAAGTATGCTTGAGAAATTTTTCTCACATTCAATTATTCATACAGAACAGCATACATGTGAACTCTCCCGATTTCCCTGGGAGACTCCTAAAACATCCTAAATTTTTATTATGGGATATTTTTTAGTTCAATCCCGACTTGTTTGCTGAAATTACTTGTCAAACTGATAACCACAGTGGTAAAATCGGGATACCAGTCCGAAAATCGTATATACCACGTTTTTGGGGTTATATAGACGCTCTCAACCATGGAATCAAGCAGTTGGTGACACTGATCAAAACAAGATGGACCCTCACTTGTCATCTTGTTTATTCAAGTTTCACATGCTTCTGTTGTATTCAGATATGACAATTGGCAATAAAATTGTTAATTGGCGACTTTGTTTTAGGGATGACCCATTGATTATGAATTCTTTCACAGAATATTTCTATTAACAGCTTATGATACCGATGAATATTGACAAAATTTCAGCCACAGAAAAAAACTCCTGTTTTGACTATCAATCTCCCACTTTTCGGGGTGCAATCTCCCACTTTGCCTTCAGAAAAGGTTCGCATGTATGAGAACATCTGCGACAAAATTCAAGTATTTTTGGGGACTTTTAATGTACTTTTTTCAAGTTCTCAAGGATAACCTTAAGGCTCTTATTACCAAATCACTACCAAGTTAACAAAATTGGCAAAAGGAAATGATTTTCTTTTTAAAATGAAATGGTAATTTTACAAAGTTACTGACAGAACGTTTTTCGAGGAGTTTCTGGCAAAATTCATGCAGTTTATTCAAAATTCAAGTACTTTTCATGTTTTAACGTAAGAACCATTTTTAAGGAATTTCAAGACTAGCATCAAATTCAAGTATTCTACTAGGCCTGTGCGGATCCTGCTTCTGAGTTAATTAAACAAGTAAAATCAACCAAAAAACATAATTTGTAACATGACTAATTTACATAGTTTACATGACATGACATTTAAGGAGAAACAATCAAATAACATAAATACTTACAGGATACATTGGTTGCATAGCATTGTAGAAATCAGATTCAAACTGGAGTTCCTCAACAGCATTGACATGTGCTGAAAGCCGAACAGACATTTCAAATATTTAGGTCACTACAATACAATATCCTATCAGTAAACATTAAATTATTGATTGTGAAAACTACATACATATCAGACTTACTCACATAATAAGACATAATGCAAAGCCACAAACACAAAAATGAGTAACCTAAAAATTATTTTTCATTTCATCTCCAAAAATAACAATCCAAAGCATTCAAACATAACGACAAAATCATATCAAATGCAAAATTCTTTTTGAAAGATAATGGACTGGTTATTTTAGAATATATCCTTTAAGTGAATACCTTCAAAAGAAAAAAGCTCAAAACAACTTATCTCAAAAGATGTACGGATCGTTCAATACTGTAGAACGGTAAATGATTTTTCGTAGGTGCTTCTGATTGGGAAAAAAACATATATTTGGCTTGGGGAATGGGTCAGATAGTCTGACCTGTGGGAACTATAGAAAAAGGCCTGAATCCTTTCTCTTGAGTTCTGAACACCTACTTGCACTTTTCACGAATTTTGTTAAAATAACTTCATTTTTTTTGGAAACACTTCTCAGGACTCTTACATTTTTCAAAACCCAGCAGGAAGCCTAAATGATCACAATTCCATCAATGTACATCATACATACCTGGTGATTCTGCATCACTGTCTATATCCATCTCTACTTCTTCATAATTGTCCTTGGTTATTTCAGTCTTCACTGCTGGAACAGATATCTGAAATAGACAATAAAGTAATATTAGTAATACATGTATATACACTCCATTTGAAGGAGAAAATAGGAATACAACATTATTTCATTTAGTATTCCACAGAATAAAGATTGAGTTGAAATTCTGGTGGAGACAAGTTAGGGATGGTGTAAAACAATTCAAACTTGATTAGAACATGAGATTGCTGTAAAAATGAGTGTGGCACAAAATTTGGTTAACTTTCAACATATTGAGTGAATTTAGTATATGCAGTCTATAAATTAACTGACAACTTCCAGTTTAGTTAATATTTCCCTCTTCAATATAAGTCTCTGCAATAATAAGTAGCAAGAGATTTGATGAATACGGTAGCTAAATAAAATATGGACATTTGCAGTACTGATAAATGCCTACCTGATTTTCCAGGTGAATGCTAGTCTCCCGATTCTCACCAATAAGAGATAGAAATCTAGCCACCTGTTCCTTTGGATCATCAAGAGTGAGTATCTTCTGGATTTCACGAGTTTTCTCCACACTGTCTTTACTTTTATCAACTGAGTCTGATCTCTTTACTACGCTTTTTCCTCTGTTATGCGGACCTGGACCTGATGATCTTGGTCTAATAGAGGCTTGGTCGAATCTAGATTGATAGGAAGCTTGTCTATTTCTAGAAGCTGATGATGGCTTTCGGGACAACTGATCATTTAGTTTATGAAAACTGGTCCTTTTTTCAGAATACACTCTAGTCCTAGAATGTATAGCTGGAGTACGACTTCGTATAAATCTCTGATGTCGCAACAGATAAGCTACAAAAGCAATAATACAACATCAATAATTATCCAAAGCTAAACTATGAATAGGACCATCTCTACCTGAATACTAGAACGAGTTGCTAACTAAAGGTTTCTTCCACTTTCTGTTATTCTCTTGAACATAACGTGTAATTCCATGTACAATGTATAACTAGATGTGTTCATAGTACACAGTTGCCTCCACTATGAGCTTTTCCAACATTATTGTTCGGAAACCAATTTTTTAGTTGAAAAAGGGCCATAACTCATCCAAAAATGGGTGGATTTTCTAAATCGAACATGAACTTTATTTCATTATCCTATACTTATGTACCCAATATGAATTGAATCCATCCTTTTAGACGGACACAAGTTACACTGTATGCCCCTTCACCACTCTTGTAAACCAAAATAACTTTGGCTTTTGAAAGGAAGGTGGGTGAGGCAGGGGAGAGGGAGAAGGAACTACTACGATATGACTACAGTACAGAAGACAAGTAACAGTACAAAATAAAAATATGACGATTTCAAAAGCCACAATTCTTAATTATCGAAACAATTCTAGTTTATACAACAAATTTTCTACATTAAACATAGAGGCTTTAACTGGATTTAACCATTTAAGACAAACAGCAAATGAAAGTACTTATATCAAACAATGACTCTACTTACTATTACATACAGGCCTTTTTCTATAGTTCCAACGGGTCAGATTATCTGACCCATGCCCAAAGCCAAATATTTGTTTTTTTCCCAATCAGAAGCACCTACGAAAAATCATTTACTAGAAGCAACCTGGTAAATCTTGATCCTAGTTGAATAACTATGGCCATTATTGTCCTTTTTGTCATAAATGTTTGTGTGTCTTTTTGACAGTTGATTTTTAAAAGAAATGTAGATAAGAAAACTCGTTTATATAAAATATAGATATGAAAAGCATGTTCTTTTAACCATGAAAATTCCCAAAATGGAGTAGAAACGATTAAAGTTTTCCCGAATTGGCAAACTTAACGACGCAAATTTTCTCAATTTATCTAGGGTCTTTTTCTCAAAATGGACAGAAAAAGGCCTGTAACCTATTACATCATGTACTTGGAAAACAAGAGCATCAAGGGAGGATGTAGATGCTTGTCTGGAACTGAATACTTTTGCAGAAACTGAGCTAAATGCAAACTTTAACAAAATGTGGCACAGATGTCTACGTCCATCAAGCTCTTCACATTTTTTCAAAACAGACGAGCAAAAAATCATTACCCTCATTGTTGTTCCTAATACTTCTCTGTGTGGGTTTAGAGGCTCCTCGTGAACTAGACATGGACGAGTTTCCGGCCTTACCACTGGATTTGCTTTTTACTCTTGGTCTCTTTACAACACTGTCAGTCTGAAGAAATTGTTGAGAAGAAATTAAGTTATCAGAAAATGAGAAATATATACACATGTATAATCAGTAACATTTACATATTCAGTCTAAACAAAATTTAATACTCCTTTATATAATTTCCTATTAACCTATTTTCAATTAATTATAATCTTTTCTATAAAAAGATGGAAAATTCTGAATATTTATCAATCTTGGTGTAATACTCTAGGTCAGTGACTTAAGCAGGTCGCCCATCATCTAGGTCTCGAGAATTAAGAACAACTATTTCTTACATATGCATTGTCCAAACCAAATTTTTCATGACAATGTCAAGCTGTCAAAGAAAGATAATGCTCAGAATAGACAAATTAAGTACTATTAAGCCTCAGAGTCAAAGGCTGCAAAATCAGACTTTTATATCTCATAATATATCCAAACAAAATTAATTAAATCTTAGCTGTAATTTCAGTGTAAAGATAGTATGCAGATCTTTTTGGACAACGGGTTTCAATTATGGGTGGGCCGAAAAGAGTGTCCAACTTTAAATTTAATGTGCAGACTATTACTCGGTATATATTAACTTCACATTGGGTACCTGTACACAAGCAGACTCTGATACATCTACTCGGACATCTGTTGATATATTCTCAGTCTCCTCCTTGGCTTCAGCTAATAATGAAGCAAGTGCATTACGCCTTAATTCCAACTCATCAAGTTCTTCATCGTCATCCTCGTCACCTCCATTAACATCAGCTGATGACTCTACCTCCTATAAGAATGCAGAACATGCATATAGTATGCAGATATGCGATAAGTTGACACAAATAATTGGTACAATTGCCATTAAAGTGATGATTTCTTATTGTATTTCAGTTGTGGTTTGATTTAGGCCATATTTTGTTCATGTCTAACGTTTTGAAAATGTAAACTATAATTCTATAACTGATGAATTCAATAAAATTCTTTTGTATGATAAGTTTGAATCTTTGGATTGGAAAAATAGCTGAATTTACAACTTCAATTTTTTTAGAAAGAAGAGAAGAATAATGGTCCATGGCTAAAGTGGCAACTCTTGATACAAATGATGTAATATGAGTCATGTCAGAACCAAAATTTTCCTAGTCATCAAAATAAGTTGTAGGCCTATGAACCTAGTTTCAGATCCTATGTAAAATTAACTACAACAGAAATCAACATACAGATCCTTTCAGTTCTTCCAAAGGAATAATGGGAACATCTGATCCTGAAGTGTCAGCACATGTTGATTCACTTCCATCCTGTCTATCAGGACTCTCAATGGTTGCTGCAAATTAATACATATATATAACATGTATACCACTGCTATAAATACACAGCAACTTCTAATTTTTTCACAGGCTTCATAATTCCGCAGTCAGACTTCAAAATTACTGATGATCTTACCACTACATGTAGTACATGAGAATTTTCATTTGGTCTAGATGAGATTCAAGAATAGAAAAATTGTAAAGCACAAGTTTTAAGTTAGGAAAACCTCTCCATTAAGAATTTGCCAGACTGGACAAATAACTTTAAAGAAAACACCACACACCAATAGAATAATAAAAGGCAATGTCTGGCAAACAACTTTGATACCCGATAGGTCTATTCTTTATAAATTGAGCAAGTTGTTTTTCAAGCTTTAATTTCAACAACCATATAAATGACAGGCATATATGTTATAGCAAATGTTTTCAGCAACAAGAGCATGAAACCTCTTACCTATATCTTTTGTGAATTTGTTATTCTTATCCCTATTAGTTTCAGTGAGCATTTCTTCCTGTTGTCTGATTGATGCCAACCTTCCTTTGATATCCTTATACTCTTGTAGCAGTGACAAGTAGTTATTAACTTCATCGTCATTTTCATTCTGCTTTTTATCTTTGGAAGATCTTAGTTTACGATTGGTCCAAACTTGATTTCATTAAGGTTTCATAAAAAGGTACATTAATACACAAATGCAAAAGTGCACAAAAAGCCAGAATCATTGGTCATTAAAGCTTATATATGAGTTAAGCATCTGCTGCACTTGGTTGGTAGATTAGAAGTTTGTAAAAATGTTAACATTATTAATAATTGCCATTTAAAAATACACAGAGAAGCGATACATGAATATGCCAAGTTTAGGTTCCTCTACTCTCTGTCTTGGGCACAAATCCTTGGCAAGTCCTATTAACATCCTAGTCTAAACTAATTCTGCTAAATGGGATGATTTTATATTTCATAGCTGCTTTCCCCTAAGCCTTTCGTGCAATAATCTCAACATGAACATATTTTTGATGTTGTACTCATTACAAATACTCAATATATGTTCCACAAAATGTTCATGACCATTCTTCCAAACAGAAACATGCAGATTTGTTAAGACGTGTTTAACAGTGAGTGATCAGTGAAAGTTACATGTATGTATCATGCTATCCGTACCTTAAAATTATCAATTGGATGAAACGATATCCTTGATGTACCAGTAGTAAAGAAATCATGTTTTAGAATACACTGCATGAAAGACATTGTTACAGACCATTTTTTAGATGAGATCCATACTATTGGAAACACTAACCTATGCTGTGATGTTTCTGCAATGTGGGATGTTATCCTCATAGAGTTAAAAACAAATATTGTTTTTAGTCAATCCTGCATAAAGTACTATGTACAAAGTAAGTTTTAAGCATTATATGAATGCACGTTTCCTGGCAGAGCTATTTAACCCCAATGACCACCATTCAAATATCAGTCCTTAACTAAGTAGCGGATCAGAAAATAAGCAGCCCTTTTATATTTTTAACTGTAATACAGAGTTAACATTGAATGTAGTGTATAGTGTCATGGCCCAACCAGCTTACGTGGTACCAATGATATCAGGATAATCAGCTGATATTCAGAATTATTAAATCACATAGAAATAATGCAAAATCATCAGTAATAATCATTATTCTACTTGCTAAAGGCAGTTTTTTGTGCAGCTTTGTTTTCAAATCTGTGGGAATGGTTGTTTAAAACTTGGGCACAGGTTTTGTAAAGGTAATTTCAAGCATATATCAAAATGCAGTTTTAAGGGCATTTTTACATCAATATTTACAAACAATCTTTTAATATAGGAATCGGTCCCTCCTGTGGCATAAGATTATAACTTCGCCTACTAAAGGAATACACAATAGTGGTCTGCTGCATCGATGCATGGAATCAGGAATGAAAATTATTTCATAAAGTAAATTTGTGCATTTTCTCAATGCATTTTGTTTTTTTTGTCATAGATTTTTAAATATTAAAGCAATTTTAAAACTGTTTACAGAATAGAGCTTCAGATATGGCATGCTTATGTGTAAAAGGTGCGTATATAAACATAAAATGACCATTTAACCTGCTAGGCGTCCATACATACTCTAGGAAACAAAGGATACTCTTGGATGATGGAGACTGCATTGGCAAATTTGTGGCTTTGTTCGCTTCAATAAGTCTGCGATTACGATAATGTTCTGCATTAACATCATTCTTCAGAACAATAAATGCCCGGACATCCTGCTTCTTGGAGCCAATGAAGGGGTGTGGTACATGATTTGGGCGGGGTAGAATGTTTCTTGGATTTGGCAAGGGGTTAAACCTCGGCTGAAAATTATTATGGTTAGCGTACGAGAATGTATTTTTTTTAGAGTAAACATTTTGACCGTAAGGTCGCATAACACGTCTTGCAACACGTCCATTGCCTCTGGCGGAAGTTGGTGACAGCGTTGACGTTGTTGAGATCCTGTGTTTTTCTTCGTCATCCGAAATTTCACCTTCCTCCTTCGACTGGCTACTGTTCATCTTAAATAAATATTAACTTATTGTTTAACTGCAATTTTTGACATAGTTTTACCCGCTGAAGCAGTAACATAGCGAAGATTTGAACACTTTTGATTAAAACTTTCGTCAGTCATCAGACACACGGTGTTCAGCGTTTTCTTAGTTTTTCGTAAAAATCGGTCAGACAGTATGGAAAAGACGTGACACGTACTCGGACGGAATACGGAACGCGGGATAATATCTCATAGTCATCTGTATATACCTCTAGATTCTGCCATACACACACTATCTCTCTCTCTCGAGTTATAAACTTGATATAATGAAAACATTCTGTCACCGATAAGCAGGTCAAATAATCTACATTTTTGCGAAAATTAAAACTATTTGAAAGAATTTTACCACTTCGTTGTCATAGGGACTTTTATGTTTAAGATGGGGTATCCATTTAGCATGAAATAATCTTACACTGAGAAGCAAATTTAGGTTTAGAAAAAACAGATGCAGAAATGCAAATAAGGGATGGATCTAGCAACCATCTCCTGATAGCAATCATGTAAGTAAGTCGGTAAGTAAATTAATTGAATTAAATTGTTATATTGAAATACAATGTGAAAATCTTATTTATATACATGTGATTATAGTGTGCAAATGTTAAATTTTAATTATTATTATGTTTTGTTTACAGAAGGCCACATTGAAAATATGATGTTTTTATAGTTTTATATATATATCATAATGTGTAACAACCTTCTCAAAATAAAGATGTTATTATTATTATGTACTGCTATGTTTGCACAGCTGAGACCTACCAGTATGTGTACCATTCTTGATGTCAGGTATAGATAGTTCGACATCTACAATATTTAACTCCCTTGTTCTTAATCATCAGCCATTTTGATAGGCAAAACTGATAAGCCCTTATATGAGTAATTTCCATATATGTGATAATTGAGAAAATACAAAGAGAATTTGCATGTTATATTATTTTTTTTACTGACAACCACTTTTTCTTCAACGTACAGAGCCAACTGCCCATATTAATGAGTATAATGAATAATTTTTTTATATGTGATTAGTTTATCATCGTTTACATTATATTCCCTATAAACTTTAAGGAAATTTGCCTATTAATATGGCAGACAATTCAGAACAAGGGAGGTAAATATAGTAAATGTGGGAGCTATCTATTTCATCTTGAAATTACTTACGTGTATATCTAATAAACAGCTGTCCTAGGGCCAATGTGTAATACAATTCAAATAATGTAAATACAGCATAGTTTAAACTGCCAAGCATTTTAATATACAACTGCTTATAGATTTCAAATTGCCTTCAATTTAAGAGCAGATTTAACTTAGTGTATTCTACGTGCAGTACATTGGTAACAACTTTATTGCAGATTACAATAAAATCTCTTGTAATTGGTATACACCTTTAACACCAATTTCTTGTGAAATGTATCATATCAAGTTTCATAGCATATTTTATACAGAAACCCATTTATTCAAAATGATTCCAAGTAATCTTCAAGTCACCATATTGCTTGAATTTCATTGCCAAAGACTCTTACATCAGTGTAATAGATGATAAAGGCTTTCAGACCTCTCTTTGAGTCTAAATCCACAATTTCTGGTAGTTTTGGACAATGCAGTATAGCTATTAAAAATCATCCTGATTCTGACCCTAATGCATGAATATTACATCTATTACACAGAATATATTGATCAATGTCTGCTAGCAAATTGTGCATCACCAGTTGTCTTTGTTGTTTAGAGTATACCATGTGCATACTCGTAATATTTAACGCATAGAAAGCCGATGATAAATATATACAAGTAGTCAATTGTGAAATTTTGCTAATAGAGGTTATGAGGATCAGGATAATTTGTACAAGCTATACTTTAGAACAGAAAACTTGAATGTGAATTCATTGCATTCCTCATAAGAAATTGTTTTGAGCTTCTAAATAATGTAGTGTAATCCCTTTTGGTGTCCTGAGCAAACCAATTACACAATAACAAACAATTTTACAGTTGTTTTTAGTAACAGTTAAACCTGGATAGTTCCTGTGTTAGTATATCATACACATTTTAGTGCACTATACTTTTATTACAGACTCTGGGTATAGGTTGCATTACCTTGGATGTAAATTAGGTCAGCCATGTTGAATGTGTAGAGTTAAAACACTTATAAATGTATGTTTCATTTATCACCAGTTAACCTTCTTGAATACGAAGAACAGTTATCAAAGTAAGATCTATTGAGCGGAAATACATAAGCATGTGTTTGGTCGGTTTTGCATAAATTTGCCGCTTCATTTTGAGCAGTGCGACTGTAAGTCCATTATCAGATCATCAATATTGAGGTATTACATGAACATACATATGAAAGAAATAACAGACAACAACATCTTGCATACTTTTACTAAAAACTCACTGAAAACGAACATAACATTAAAATGTGCAGAAATATCTGTGTATTTTTCCACATTATATAACCAAATATGCATACAAATAGAATAAAAATAAAGAGTCACGACTAGACACACAGTTGTAAGTAACTAAGCACTTTCATTATGAGAATTAAGTGCTACAATGGGTTTTACCTTTGACAGGTCACCAGTGTTTGATAACTGACCCCTCACCAGAATTAAACATCAAATCAGCTAGCTAACATTAACTGATCAATGTTTAACATCATTGGCCGTATATTACAGAAATGAAAGCAGATCTAGTAAAATGTGCACTAAAGTCATTTATACATACGTCATAGATTGCCAGGCTCCAGTCAGATTAATATATGCAAAACATTCTAAGCGACTGTTATGAAAATGTAAACAGAGTATAAGGAATTGTATAGGCTAAAAAGTCCAAGACAATATTACCCACAAAAAGAGATCCTGACGATAAAATACAATTGAAGAGTAAAATAAAATGTTATTCACAATAACAATCAAGTCTAGTAATGATAATCACACTGGGTAAGACAATTTCAATATTTTATGAGCAATTGACGCACTAGTTTTTTTTCCAGACCTTAAAATATGTGACGAACCCCTTGTAATAAGTACTTTAAAATTCAGATATAGAAACCTAGTGTAAAAAAAACATTTTATTAATACATAGTCTGAGGGTACTAGTCCACAAGACATTGCCAAAAATAGTCATAAATAAAACTTGACATTTATATATAAAACTTGACATTACATACATGTGTATACCAAGGGTTAAAATCACTGAATTGGACTAATGAAAAAATGGCTTTATCTATGTAACAAATTATTGATAAATCTTGTAACAAACTGAAGGATATGGAATTTTGAGTTTTACCATATTTATGTAAGCTCAAATTGATTTGTAGGATCACTATCGAGTATACTTTGAGAAGACAACGCAGAGTACATGTATGACAACATATCTGAAGAAAGTAAAACTTCACAAAGAAGGCTTTTCCCAACACCTCGCAGTGCATTTGATCTCGTTCATCAACAGATGAAATTCTCAATATGTAATAGATTTCTTCATTCTTGGAGGGCTGACAGACTATCAAATCGCTGATGCTTGAACAATGGACAGCCAGCTGATTCGCAAGATGGAAAAAATATACAGTGGATGGACAGACTTCCTTAACTGTAGCCTGCTCACATCACTGGCAGCATGAAGCCGAGTATTGTGCATGAAGCAAAACTAAGACTAAAAATGACCAGACATAATAGGAATGTATTAATTTGTATATATATATATTTGCAACATATATTCAAGTTATACAAATCCATCAAAAACATATCACTTCATACTTAACGCCATTAAAAACACAACTATTTCACTTAGCCTTTATTTTGTTCCAAGTGTTAAAAAAACGTTTTATGGTTATAAATGAGTAGATAATTCTTCAAAAAGAAATTAACTATGGCCCTAGTATTCATATTTAATAGGAAAATATGTTTGAGAATTAACGTATAATTATTTCTTTATAATGTCACTGTGCTGACGTGGACATTTTTATGTTGCGTTATTAATGGCGTGGAGTATACATGTATACCCACAAGCGGGGTCAATGATAGAAACAATATCAATACGTATCAATACAAACAAATTGATCCGTTATCCAAATGTATAATGAACTATCGATACAATTGAATAAATCACATTTGTTTACTAAGGGGCAATTACATAAAGTTTATACCAAATTAATTTGCTGTAGTTGTCATCGCCTCTGTGCAGCACATTTAGAAGTGACTATTTCAACCATAATGGTAGCCAGTAAAGAAAAAAATGTCTGCCCCCCCCCTTATTTTTAAGGGTTCCAAAAGGTGATGTTAAGGAGCAATTTGGATGATAAACCATTTTTGCGTAGCAAATCCTGATTTCAACCATTCGAGATATTTAAATATATACAACAGTCAATACATCACGGATGCATCTGATTGGATATATGGACATAGATATGGTCATCAATCACAATCCTATTTACACAACTAAAATCAAAGGAACGAACAGGAAGTGACAAAGCATGATATTTGTCATGTATTTATCACAAAGCGTTTCTAAGCATATTACATTAAAATGAAAGAAAAATGATGTAACAAGGGAAACAACAGAAAATAATTAAAACAAAAGAGAGAATCTAAAAGCTTTTGGTTGAGCAACCATCTTAGAAATACTTTGATCAAAACAAATTCGACTTATCAGAACTTAAGTTTTCAACAGATGTTTTTTGTCCAATTTGTTTTTTAGAAGAAATTATACAAAGTTTAATGAATATTAATAAAACATGGATGCCAACCTTATATAATGTATCTCTTATACAAATGATGATACATGTACATATATAGAACTGATATGAAATCAAATTGCTTTCTTATAAGCAGTTAAGAAATGAAATGCACACAATTCTCATAGATTTTCAAAAAGGGGAGGCAATTATCACAAACGGACATGTTCACACCTGATCGTTCACAAAATGTCTTTTCAGTAACTCAATGAGTGAATGTAACACACCATGAAAGTAGTATCTACAGAATAATACAGCTAATATATGTACAAAGTCACCATAGAAAGCAATTAAATACATCGCTGAGGTATAACTATCTTAGCAGCTTCAAAGTATGCCTCAAATATAATCCGTTGTGGCAGGAACCAGTATGTTCCAGGGTTCCAAATCTGTATGAATGTTATAATCAAGGCAATAAGTTGAATGTCTGAAAATAAAAAAGGTAATTTTTATCACACTGCATGTCTTTTCAATGTAACACTAGATTCTTTTTTTAATATAACTTCATACAACATTCAATACTGCGTCAAATCACTTGCCCTCAGTGCATCAAGTTTGAATCCCACCTGGTATATAGGATTTGTAAGTGCTCACAGAAGGTCAGTAGTCCACCAGGAGTCTTCCTCCATCCCAATACCTCGAATTGTCACAACATGACCAAGGTTGTTTATGTAACTTAAAGCATCATTACAAATATTGGACTTTTTGAAATTCTTCATTCGTATATAATCCATTCACTAGCAAATCCAAAAATGAAAACAAATTGATGGTGGTCCAACTTACCAAGCAGTAACAAAACATAACTATGATACCTTCTATCAATACAAGGCTAAACACAACAACCATGCACTACATAATTGTTTGACCTAAGAAAATGCCTGAAAATTTGAGTCATTCCTACTCAATAATGAATATCTGACTAGTGAGGAGTTTGTGAGATATTAAGATAGTACTGGATCATATATGCAAGCCACAACATATAATTTGGTCTCCAAAACATCTGAAGTATTTACTGTAAAGAAACAGCGTAAACAAATACAGCCCCAACAATCATAATAATTTGTTATAATATTATACAAACATGAGTGTGCGAGGTTTCTTAAGATCAAATATACATCAATGTAAACCAAATATTTATTTCTATTTGTCAGGCCACTCGCTCTCCTGGCTGGGAGCCACGATCTCCAGACTTTCTAAGTAAACATCGTAAATTTTTGTTATGAGGTATCGTTTAGTTCATTCCTGATTGGTTCTCTGAAATCACTTGTCAAACTGATAATCTGAAGTGGTAGAATCGAGACATCAGTCCCAAAATCGTATATACAACATTTTTAAGGTTAACAGGTGCTCTCAAACTTGGAATCAAGCGCTTGGCAACACTGATCAAAATACGACACAACCCTCGCTTATCATGTTGTTCATTCAAGTGTCAGACGTTTCTATTGTATTCAGACGTGACAATTTGCAACAAAATTGTTAATTGGCAACTTTTTTATAGGGATGACCCCACAGATTAAGAGTTAATTCACAGAATATTGCTATAAACAGCTTTATCATGATATGAATATAGACATATTGACAATATTTCAGCCACGGATTAATCTCCCACTTTTTGGGGTGCAATCTCTCAATTTGCTGTCTGAAATGTTTTACATGTATGGCCATGCAGCTTTACAGGCTATCTCTTCTCTGTTTACTGATGAAGTGAATCAAGAGTAAAATGCTCTTTTATCAGATTAGATTAATTGGATGTGTCCTACTGTATACTACCATATAAATAAACCAAATAGATCACCAACAAAATAGAATCAGAATCACAAGCAGAAACCATCTCACCATTAGTCAAAATTTTCAGTCGGACCAGGACTGGGATTGTTCACATTGGGAACACAAAATCCTGGCGGAGGTGCAACATGACCTCTCCCCAACCCTGGGGCAAGAATGCCACGGCCTACAGCATTTGGCATACCACCTCTACCGATGCCCCTTCCACTAGGCACAACAGGTGTGAAAGCTTCTTGCACACCTACATGTATAAAATCATAAACATTTATCAGTGTTACAATAGAAAGGATATATAAATATTTTGTACGTAGGGGTGTCACAGTATACTGGTATATCGGTAGACAGTAAACTCCTTTTATAACAATATTCTAGGGATCGTAAGATTTATAACATTGTATCCAAATATCATTGTATCCAAGACTGACTTTTTCCACAGATGAAACTAGATTAAGAAATGCGCTTTAATTATGAAGTTGTAAAAGCCATTTGAATAAACTTCGCTTATCACAATGTACAATGGACTGTAAGATGTATTCCAAATAACATTATATCGTAGACTGACATTATATGCAGATGAAATTGGATGAAGAAATGTGCAGTAATTGCGAAGGTGTAAAAGAAATTCAACCTCTTACATAATTGAAACATCATATGATCATTGAAATTTATGACTTAGTCAGCTCCTCTGTTACTTTCAATTGATGTTTTACAGTACTTATTTGATATTACTCCTAACAGTAGATAAACAGATAAAGGAGAAATAATGTTCTAATGTCAAATATGCGTCGATTAATAATGCTGTTGTTTATTCATTGTTTTTCTATTTACATTTCTCAGTGGAATAATATCTTAAATTCTACAGAGAGCATACCATTAGATTCCCTGGCCGGAGCGTCTCCACCATTTTGTACTGAATTCTGTCCACGCCCCCTGCCAATACTGAATGTGTAAACGCTATGATGGGCTGGCTGTCTGATTGGTTGCGGCTTGGGTACAGCCATTGCTGCATTGGATGGTGTGTTTGGTAGGCGTAGATTTTCACCATTTCCTGCATCAATACCGCCACCTAACCCTTCCCTATGGATAAAGAAGATAAGTCAGTCAAACATAATACAGTAAATTTCACTTAAAGACCACCTCAATAATAAGACCAACTTAAAATTAAGGACACAATTTTCAAGTCCATTTTCCCTGTTTTGCTCTTTATCGTACTTCAATATGATGACTAACTCAAAAATGAGACCAGTTTTCAGGCGTCCCAAGGGTGGTCGTACTATTGAGGTTTCAATGTACATACGTTTTAACAGGAAGACATTTACAAACTAGAATTGTGTCCATAGGACATATGTGCCTCTACTCAATCAAGTCTTAACTCTTGTCTTACCAAATTAATCAAATTGTCAACCTCATATGATGACTAATACACCAATGCTCTCCTCCAAATTTTAACAAGCAAAATTGTAACAAATCTCCATACACAGTTGTCGTTTGTGTGTTGACTTGTGTAACAACTGTGTTTCCAGTTTCTGCTTTAAATGATCATTTCCCTGTTTTCATCAGTTTAGAAACATATTTATGAGTACTCTGGCAAGTTTTAACCAAAAAGATTTAAAACAGGATAAAATCACTTGCCCGCATGAATGAAAGTCTGGTTGGCAAGTAGGGAAAATATTCTTTAAGTATTGATACCCTTCCTTTTTGTTAAATATTCCCATTATATATGCATGTATGACGACTTTATTACCAGAACATTATGTTCTATATAAAGGATGTCTGTGTCTCATGCATATTTATATGAACACATGTATTCAGCAATGCTATACATTTATATATTTCCTTGTACATGTACATTTTAATTCAGGCCTCAGGTCTAATATAAAACTGCACATTATGACTGACTACAGCCATTCAGCATAGGAATATCAAATGACATTTCTACATGGGTGAATGTGAATACCTACATTTTTTGTCTTACAGACAATCTGTTGTCATTCATAACAGCCTTCTGAGTCTTGCTCATTCTGAAAAAAAAACCATACAAGATAAAAATAAAATCCAATAACAATGCCAATAAATAACAGAAAACTGTAAATTGTATTCCATTACAAATTAACAGTTGTTCTCAAAATGAAGTACGATATCAGTAGAAATATATCTTCACTTTCTGAAAGACGCCATTTTGGTCGACGGATACCCTATGATTGCATCTCCTAGTTCTTCGAAAGAGATTAATTTGACATTAAATTTATACTACAGGTAAAAATTGATACTGTTATAGGAGACATTGTTGCTCAAATAAGGGCTGCTTTAGAGAGGTTGTACTGTTATAAGAAAGATACAATTGTCTTACCCTGAAAGGTCCTTAAATCTGACTCGATTGTGGTACGAGTTATCAAAAGCAGGTCCGACTCTAACAGGGGCATCTGACACTTCTGTAAATATATACATCATGTATCAACAAATCAAACGTTTGAGAGGTGAACGTCATATTGCTCAAGATTTAAAGAAATAAAAGGATTTTTTCAACTGTGTGTCTGTCGGACAGTTGTGTAATGTTTAACTCCACAATATTGCCATTATATATAGTAGTCAGTTGACCTAATGGGTTTTCCAGTTACCAATCAATACTAACCTCTTCTTCTGCAAGCAACTTAGCTACATGAAACAATGGTGAAGATAACTTAAATTAGATGCATGCCCTCCATCTGAAATTTTATGAGTATAAACAAGAATTTGACAATAAAAACATTATTTTAGTGGATGAAATCCCTGTATGAACTTCTGGTATGCATCATGCACAGTCCGGAACCTGGGAAGAACCATGAACCATTCACATACCAGTCCAATGGTAACAATATGAACAAATTCTACAAGTGATGAGGTTTTAATCAACAGAGAAGACGGTGAAGTGATTTGAAGTCATGGACCGTAAACACTTGGCTACAGAAGCCCTTCAGCCTGATAAAATCCATTGGCATATCAAGGATGAAAGCCAAACAAGTCTTGTCTGCTTCTATATTCATATCTATATAGGTCAGTTTTACTTTCAGTCCTCCATTTACATTACCTGCATCCCAGTCTTCATCAGTAGGTATATCGAGATCCTTATACACAGGTGTATCAGTACAGCCCTTCAAGATATTGGCATGTTCGTTTTCCTTCCTTGACACTGTAATTATACAACAATCACAATACAGCTGAACGTCACTTATAAGTCTCATTGAAACAAACTTATGATTAATTATGATTTACCCACGGTTTAATTTTTTTTAATTTCAGCAAGTAAGATGGTAAATAATACATGTAGATACAGGGCACTTATTTTGGCCATTTTCAGGTTGTATCTGGTTCACATCTCTAACTAAAATAAGATGGTTTTCCCCTTTATTCCCATCTACAATTCCTTTCATAAAAAAGAAAGACTATTTTAAGAGTGTTTGATACAAATATCTTTACTAAACTGTACTGCGATATATCGCAATATGTTAGCAATGTACGTAATGCAAAGTGTACCACAATATATTGCTTCATTAACCCTGGGAAATGATAAGATTTCATAGAAAACCAGCACAGTCATTCAGTACCCCGGTACAATACAGTTTGGCAGCATATTGCAATAAACCGATATATATACAGGTTAAACACAACACCGCTAATCTTGCAGCAGTGAGGGGCAAGTGACTTGAAGTCAGCGACCACAACAACTTGGTCATATAGGTCCCTTAGTGTTGATACAACTGTTCTGAATATTACCTTGGTGTTGCTACAGCAGCGAGTTAATAAAAACTTCTCTCCAACATTAGACTTAATAGACAGGTATTTCCGGTAGGCGGTAATGTCAGGCAAGCACAAGAAACCTCTGCTACACAAATCTGAACAAACCATTTCAGTCAAATGTAGTGCAATCTCTCCATAGCAGCCCTCTCTTGAGCAACAACATATTTTCATTTCGAGTATTAATTTTTCCTGTAGTAAAGATTTACTACAAAATGTATCAATTTGAATATAACCACTCTAGCACAACAACTTCTAATCAACAGTCACACTGTGTGTCCCCAAAAAGGCAGTTGCTAAGAAAAAGTTGCATTTCTAATTACTTACTATAACTGAGTTCAGGTTCCACAATGGCCTTATCTGGGCACGTCGACAAATGATGACGAAACTCTGGTCGAGGAACATGGTGCTTAGCATTAAAGGGGCACTTTTCATAGTCAGTACCCACGTAATTCTGTATAAATACAAATTAAAAATATATAACATAAATTACTACATATTCTTAAGCAAGCATTGATGACACATTATGACATAATCTGTTAGCTAAGCCAGTAGGGCACATGTATACAGAAGCTGGTGACTGTGACTTGTGCGAACTATACCTGGCGGCCTGTTATTCTAGTATACAATTTGACAAAAGATAATATATTAAGACTGATTTGTCCTCCACTTCTGATTCAAAGTAGTCAGTTACTTGTGGAAGAATAGGTTAGTACAAGTGGGTAACCCCAGAAAAATAATTAGGTCATACATGCTGTCATACACAACTGAAACACTGTTGAAAAATAGCGTAAAACTCTTGTGTGACTAAAGCATGATACATAAAAAATGTTTTCTTATATTAACAACATTATTTAATATGGAGAGACAAGAAAAACAACAACAACCAAGAACACACCTTTCTACACTTCATTAGATGATATTGCATACGTTTAGCTCGAATCATGTGCACCCTATCATAGGGACATTCCAGGTATTCTTCCGGGTCATGAATTCGGTATTGTGCCATTTTTATGCCTACAAAAAGTATTGAAAATGATGTCAATGAAAATTGAAAGATGTATAGTATAATGGTATTGATACATACATGAATTCTGAAACAACCCCACAACATATATACAGGATCACTCATTGGTCATATTTCATTGAAGTTATGAAACAAGTCTTTTTAAATTGAAATTCTGATTCCATGGCATTCAAAACTATTTGATTAATAATCATATCCCAAGATCTTTACAATTACAGTTCAAATTCTAGGATGTTTAGGACAACACATAATTCTATATCTACATCGGTAGGTTAAACTGTCAAACATGACATTTCTTTAACGGTGCGCAAGAATACAGACAAAAGAGAAAACAAAATAAAAACAGTAAATAGACACAGGTTGCTAATAATCAGCAATTCAGCTACCGTGTCGGTACCAGGGTGCGAAACCCCACTGACATAGCTCATGCCTATCAATTGGTGATACTTCATAACATAAATTATTCACCCTTCTTTGGCCAAGGAAAGTATAAAATATCAGATTATAAAACAACTTATTCATCAAGCTATTGGCAAGTGGAATGATGGGAAGACAAATCATCGACCCGCAAGTATTGACCATATTGAAGTTCCATTCAAACAAAAGAAAAAAAAATCACATTTAATTCTGTAGACCTGTGTCACAACAAATTTCTAGTACATATTATTGTTAATTTCAAACATAAATGATTAATTAAAAACAAAGGTCTTTGTCAAGATGAACTTCAAACACTACTTCTACTTGATACTGGCCACGTTCAACAGGCTGAACATTATTGCCAGGGGATAGCGCAATAAAAAAAAATAAGACAAGAAAGAAAAGTGAGAGTATGTATAGTGAAGGATAAAAATAAAGCATGTTTAAGAGTCTAGATAAAGAGGGTGGCTAGTTGAGCCTTGAAGGCATCAACTGAGCCTGCTGATACGATGTCCGGTGGAAGACTGTTCCACTCCTTAATAGTTCGAGTGGAAAAAAGACTGTTGCCGGTAGCTTGTAGTACATTGTGGTCTCTTGAAGGAGTGTGTTGATGTATGTCGGGAGAGATGAGACTGTGGTAGAAGACGGTTGGTTTTGTTGATGGTAACTAGGTCGTTTGAAATCTTGTATCGGAGGTTAAGGCGGGAGATCTTTCTGCGGTCCTGTAATGGGGTCCATTTGAAGTCTTGGAGCATCTCAATGACGCTTGATCTGTACTGGTACCTGTGCACCTCGACGTTGTACCATTTCCAGTTAATGAATATCGTCTTTTTCGTATGGGTCCCAAACGGAGCTAGCATATTCCACAGTGGGTCGAACAAGTGATTGGTAAGCTATTTCTTTTGTGGATGAGGAAGCGATGTTCACGTTTCTTCTTACAAAATTCAGGTTTCGATTGGCTTTATTCGTAATATTGCTGTGTTCCCCCCAGTCCAGGGATTTGTTGATGGTGACTCCAAGATATTTTGCTGATTCTACATGCTGAAGAGACTAGTTGTAAAGGCGATATAGTCATAGTGGATTGGTTTTTTCTTCCGGGAGATGCAGATGACTTGGCATTTGTCTGGATGGAAGGTCATTTTCAACTTCTTTTCCCATTGTCCAAGTTTGTCGAGGTCTTTCTGGAGGTTTGCACAGTCAGAGTTGTTGGCTACAGTAAGACTACTATAACGTCCTCATAGTTATACGGTCCTCCCACGGCCCCAGGCTTCAAGTAAACTTACGTTACGTTAGTCAGCTAAAAGACTGATCTTCTAGGCCTACAATGTGGCCGCGAGTTTGATGCCAACACACTACCACCCAATGATAACCTAAGTAAGGTAAAACCTTAGAAGAAAATAAAGCTAACAATTAAATGTCAAGATTGTAGTGTTCACATCTACCTAATATATCGTCTCATCAGCTAGTTTTTCTTTTTCACAACTTTATGGTAAGGATAAAACTCGTCACAACCGGCACATACCGGGTTATGACTAAAATACGGGTGTATCTAAATCTCAACCGTTGAGGCCGATTTAAATATTTAATTTCTCAACTGGTGAGGCCGGAACGCCTACTGGATAGATAGTTTGGAATTGTAGCTTAATGGTGTAACAGGGTGTGTTTTTATTAATCTTGTTTTAACTTAGTAAGAAGGATAACTCTGGAGGTGACTTGTTTAAATATGTTTGAATTACTTCCCTTGAATCATTGCTATTTTGTTGAACTCAGTCAGGCATCATTTGCCGCTTTTTCTTAATCCTTTAATTGGTCATGTGATAGATTTGTGCAGAAATAGTCAGTGGACAGTAAGATCTTGTATAGAGAGGAAGTGATTGTAAAAGAGATTAATTGAATAACATTTTATATTTGATTATGTCATGGAGACAGTTTGAGTTTAACAATAGCTAACAACACCGGGAGATGAGATAGAGAGTGCAAGATAATAAACCAGGAGTTCAATCCACAATTGAGCTTTGGGATTTATATCCGTGTATTAATAAAGGAAGTAGAAGTAGCTGGAGTTGTTCATTGCCAATCGGGTCTCGAACCTTACACACACATAGTGGTGACACTAATCTCAACAGACATCACTATATTACAAATGGAGCCCAACAGGGGACCCGATTTCAACGTGTCAACTTGAGTACCAGCGTGCATATTGTTGAAAACAGTGTGAATAATCGACATATCGATCGTGTTCATCTATTGAAGTTGGGATTGTTGAGACTTGAACAGTTGAGGGAGACGATAACGATAGTGGATAGCTGTAGTCGTTGGAACGTTATAAGAAGAAGAATTAACATTCAACACCGTTTAATAATGGAACTTTCTTAAACTTTGGACGAGTATTTTATCGAAACTGTGACAATTTTTCTTTGTGTTAATTTTCAAATAGGACTAAATAGTGAGCTAGTGGCCATTCATCCATTCATACAGATTTTCATAACAAATCACATATTGCCAAGACAGGCTATCGATCTATTTTGAATTGAATACTTTTACCGAGTACATAGATGTCACATGACTAAAAGCCTAATGGTTCATCAGTAGTCATTTCTAGGAAATATTGTACAGTTCTTAGAAATTATTATAATTTGAATTCACAATTATTATTTCAGAATTTGATCTTTGAAATCAGTATTTACTTAGAAATAGTGTGATAAATAGTTGTATTCAGTCATACTTAATTGTTTGACTTTATCAGTTTGTGCGGTTTACTGATTATGATATTTTGATTGATACATTTAAACTTTGTCAGTTATATACATATATGTTTGCTTGGAAGTTGTATTTTATTATTTCATTTACAGGTGCCCTGTTCTATATTTTTGATTATTTGACCTGTTGAATTCAAATGATACATGGTGCTAGTAATTAAGCCATTTAGATTTTGTGTGAAACTAAGTTAAATATGTATCCATCCGTATATGGAAATTGAAAATATTTTATTTAGTGTTATAATTTTGATTGCCAGCGTTTGAAATAAGTGGCATTGTGTAGACACATATAAACTGTTAAGTGTGTGAAAAAAAAAAAAAAAAGAAAAAAAAAAGTGAATAAGTAATTAATACTGTGAACTATAATGAGTGAATAAGACCGATTCGGGGTACACATATATGCTATAAGTGAAGGTGTATTGTGATAGTGAGGGATTAAGTCATATTCCGTGAACTTATATCTCATATAGTGTATTGTGATAGTGAGGGAGTAAGTCAGATTCCGTGAACTTATATCTCATATAGTGAAGGTGTATCGTGATAGTGAGGGAGTAAGTCATATTCCGTGAACTTATATCTCATATAGTGAAATTCTACCTATTTGTGTGATCGAAGTGAGATAATATTGTGACAAGTGTCATGGATAAGGAGGAACAGGAAGAGGAGTGGTGGAAGATGACATCTGCAAGTGGAGGAAAGGATGAAGAAGAATTGGAAGAAAAAGTCAGCATAACCAAAGAAGACTTACTTCTGTTGAAAATGTTTCATAAGCTGCCATCTGAAGATGTCAAGGATTTCATGAAACATCATATAACTGGGATGACAACAGATTCTGTGTTAGATTCAAAGGAGGAAATACCGGTACCAAAGATAGATCATCATGAAGAGGCTTATCATAGAAATTCCTGGCAATATCCAAAATTGTCCACATTCTCAGGAGAAGGAACCAAATCAGATGTATCATGGGAGACATTCAAGTTTGAGATATCATCAGTGAGGAAGGGAAAAGCATTCACCGAAGAACAGATTTTATTAGGTGTCAGACGAGCAGTTAAAGGTGAAGCGGGAGATATTGTGCGGAGACTTGGTATTGAAGCTAATATAGTGGAGGTCATCAGGAAATTGGAAAGTACATATGGAAGGATGGACACAAGAGAGAACGTCCTAAAGAAGTTCTATTCTTGTTCTCAGAACTTAGAGGAATCTGTTACATCGTACGCGTTACGTGTAGAAGAACTGTTCAGTAGGGCGTGCGAGGTGAAGGGATTAAGGAGAACTGACGAAGACATATTGAAACAAGTATTATACCAAGGATTACGACGGGAGTTGAAGCAAATGGCAGTTTACCAATGCGACCATATTAAAGACTATGATCGCTTCAAAGTTGAATTACGAAAATTAGAAGCCAACCTTAAAGATGACACACCAGTTCCCATGACAAGACCATGCAAACCGACTATTCCACAAAAATCATCAAATAACGATGGAATCTCTGAATCAAATAACGATGGAATCTCTGAATTAGCGGACCTCCTGAGAAAGCTTAATGAAAAAATTGATCAACTAGGTGCTCCACAAAGTACAGATCATGAAGATTACACTGCAAATAGAGGATACTATGGAGGAAGAAGAAACTACAGAGGCAGAGGTAATAGAGGCTGGAATGATGGTAGAGGAAGAGGGAGGGAAGACAACAACTATCAGAGACCCCTAGCATCCAATACGTTTCAACCAACATGCTATAATTGTGGGATCAAAGGACACCTGGCAAGGGATTGCACTCAGCAAACAGAGATGAAGTGCTTCTCTTGTAAGAAGACTGGGCACAAAGCAAGGGATTGCCCAAACTTGTAGGAGCTCGGGTTGGAGGATCGCAGACGGGCTTGAATGATAATAAGGATCCACAAATGGTAGGAGAAATTAACGAAGTAGACTTAATAATCAACAATACAGAAACCAGAGCGTTAATAGATACAGGCAGCGTTGTTAGTTTAATATCCAAATCATTCCATAAAGAACATCTTTTCGACACAGAAATAAAACCACTAGAAAATTTACTTAGAATTGAATGCGCAGATGGAGAATCTTTACCATACTTGGGCTACATTATGGCAGCAGTCGATACCTCAAACAGTTTGCCTGAATCAGAGCCACACATGTGTTTATTCTTGATTGTGCCTGACACAAATTATTCCAAAAGTACTCCAATCATTTTAGGAACAAACATACTCAATAGTTTAATGGTAGGATGCAAGGAGAAGTTTGGAGATCAGTTTCTTCAGAAAGCTAAACTAAAGGTACCATGGTACTTAGGATTTCGCAGCATAGTTATCACAGAAAGAGAAATGAAGAAAAACAAGAATAGGATTGCCATTATAAGAAGCGCTACAACACATAAGATTATACTGAAACCAAATGAGACAATAGAAATTCCCACTTTCACAGACAAAGAAGTAAGACACCCTAATACCACTGCACTGATACAAGAAACAGAATACTCAGGATTACCAAGAGACATAGATATCACACCAGGAATCGTTAACTTTAGACAGGATAATAGACATAGATTTAATGTTACTTTGTCTAACGTTACTACTAACACGGTTGTTATTGAACCCAGAACTGTCATAGGTGAATTACAGCCTGTAAGCATTGCTGATGAAGTATTTGAGAGAGAAGAAGAGGAGATACTGAAACAGAAACAAGAAGAGGTAGTAAATCAACTAGACATAGACCAAGACAACATACTAGATGACCAACAGAAGAAGACACTACATGAGTTATTGATGCAGCATAAAGACATCTTTTCGACAAGTGACTCTGATATAGGACAATGCAATGCAGTTAAACATAGAATCGATTTGCTAGATGATATTCCATTCAAACATCGACACAGAAGAATACCACCTAGTATGATTGAAGAGGTACGACAGCACTTAGACCAGTTACGCACCAGTGGTGTGATAAGGCCGTCAAAGTCACCCTACTCATCCCCAGTGGTATTGGTGAGGAAGAAGAATAGCAAACTTAGGATGTGTGTTGACTATAGGACACTGAACAGCAAGACAGTGAAGGATGCATATGCACTGCCCAGAATAGAGGAAATATTTGACTGTTTGAATGGGGCACAGTACTTCACCTCCATCGATATGAAGTCAGGTTACCACCAGATAGAGGTTGAAGAATCTCACAAAGAGAGGACTGGATTCACTGTAGGTGCATTAGGATTCTGGGAATTCAATAAGATGCCATTTGGCTTGTCAAACAGTCCGGCTACCTACCAGAGAGTAATTGAAGAATGCCTCGGTGACCTAAATATGAAGATTTGTGTGGTGTACATTGACGACTTGATCATTTTTAGCAAGACCTTTGAAGAACATTTAGATAATTTAGACTTAGTATTCAACAAACTACGAGATTACCAGCTTAAATTAGCCCCAGAAAAGTGTCATTTCTTTAGAACGAGAGTACAATTTTTAGGACATGTTGTTAGCTCTGAAGGCATAGAAACAGACCCAGACAAAATTGAGAAAATAAAGAACTGGCCAACTCCGACAAACGCAGACAAATTACGATCCTTTCTAGCTTTCGCCGGATATTATCGCAGATTCGTTAAAGATTTCAGCAAAATTACCAGACCACTATTTGAATTGCTACCTCCAACTACAGAAAAGAAAGGGATAAAGAAACACCGACAGGAATGGAAATGGGAGGAGGAACAGCAACAAGTATTTGAACATTTAAAATCGAGATTAACATCACCACCGATATTAGGTTATCCAGAATTTGACAAACCCTTCGAGCTACACACTGATGCCTGCACCAAAGGACTGGGAGCGGTGTTATACCAACAGCAGGGAGAGCACAAAAAGGTAATCGCATATGCCAGCAGAGCGTTATCCAAATCCGAAAGAAACTATCCAGCACACAAACTAGAATATCTAGCGCTGAAATGGGCGGTTACTGAAAAGTTTTCAGATTATTTAACAGGAGCCAAATTTACAGTACTTACCGACAACAACCCACTGACATATGTATTTACCACTGCAAAACTGGATGCTACAGGACAACGGTGGGCGTCAGCCATTGGCCAATACAACTTTGATATCTTTTATAGAGCAGGATTGAGAAATGCTGATGCAGACGGTATGAGCAGATATCCATATGACTACGAAAAGATAGATGAAGAAGTGGTAAAGACAGCATTTTCTAACAGCATAGTACCAGCTTACATAGAAACGTGGCTAGCAGAAGATATGAACATAATGGAAGCTATGGATTTAGAAAACGGCCAAGTGTTAGCACAACTGGAGTTACGAACAATCAGACATCAACAGAGAAGTGATCCTCTGGTGGAGAAGTGGAGGATTGCTGTCATTGACAAAGTTTTACCATCTAAGATCCACGGAAAACAAGACATAGTCATGAGAAAGAACTTTAAACATCTAAAGATGAAGAGAGGTCTATTATTCAGAGAAATTGTAACAGAAGAGCAAACAACTGAACAGCTAGTCATACCAGAATGTTACAAGGCAGATATAATGAAAGGACTACATTCAGACATGGGCCACCCTGGCATAGAACGAACCCTTAGACTTATCAGGGATAGGTTCTTTTGGCCATGCATGACGAAAGAGGTAGACAACTATGTGTCCCGTTGCGACAGATGTTTGCGAAGAAAAAGCAGCACTAATACAAGAGCTCCGCTCATAAGCGTGACTTCTAACTATCCACTTGAACTGGTTTGCTTTGATTTCCTGAGTTTAGAAACATCAAAAGGAGGGTACGGTAACATATTAGTAATAACAGACCACTTCACCAAGTTTGCAGTTGCCATACCCACCAAGAATCAAACAGCTAAGACGACAGCAGAAGCCTTCTATAATAACTTCATATTAACTTACGGGATTCCAACAAGACTTCATTCAGACCAAGGTGCAAATTTTGAGTCAGAAATTATCAAGGAATTATGTAAACTCACCAACATTCAAAAAAGCAGAACAACACCGTATCATCCCATGGGCAATGGAATTACTGAAAGGATGAACAGAACACTTTTAGGCATGCTAGGCACATTGGAACCAGACCAGAAAACTGATTGGAAAAAGTATTTAGGATCAGTAGTGTATTATTACAATTGCATACCGCATGAAACAACAGGATTTACTCCATATGAGTTAAGGTTCGGAAGAAAACCCAGAGTTCCAATAGATACGATGTTTGAAAATGCAACAGAAACAACAACAAAAACAACAACATCAGAGTATATAGCAGAGCTGAAGCAAAGAATACAGAAAGCAAAAGAAATTGTAACCAAACATACAGAACAAGCAAAACACAAACAGAAGAAATATTATGACAAGAAGATAAGAGGGGCCAAAGTGAACATAGGAGACCAGGTCTTGGTAAGGATCCTGTCGCACGGTGAGGGAAAACATAAACTAGCAGACAGATTTGAAGAAGAACTGTACACTGTAATACAACAACCCAGACCAGACATACCAGTGTTCAAGGTAAGAAGTAATACGGGAAGAGACAGAGTACTACATAGAAATCACTTGTTTCCAGTGAAAGATCAGGAAGAAATGGTAGATCAGAATCATCAGCATGGAATTGAGTGTGAGTTGAGTCGTGGAGAGGAGATTATAGAATCAACAGAGAATATAACAGAGAAATCAGAATGGGAGAGAAGTGAAGAGGAAGATGACGTCATCGATGACTCAGATTCTGAACCCGAGTGGTTTGATCTACCGAGACGGCAGATTAGGGGTGATCCGGACACCAGCAACCACTTAGGAGATGAACAACGAAGAAAAGAAGAGAAAAGTCAGAGTAGTAAAGGTACTAGCTGTAAGTATTTAGAAGAAACAGTAACCCAGGAAGGGAAGAGAAGAGAGAAAGAAGGGAAGCAGACAGAGGGTAGCATACGTGAAGATCAAGCTTCATGTAGGATAGAAGACGACTCAGAAGACGAAGATAATGATGATGACTGTTTGCCTACAGAGGATAACGAAAGTACAACAGATAATGATGTCACTGCTAGTGAAACTGATGATGAAGATGATGTTGTGGCTGCAAGAAAGACAGATGATGATGACAGTGTGACAAATAGTGAAGTTCCTGCTAGTATGACTGATGATGATGATGGTGCTGTTAGTGTAACGGCTGAAGATGATGATGGTGCTGTTAGTGTAATGGCTGATGATGAAGATGGTGTTGTTTGTGTAACGGCTGATGATGATAGTGATGAAGAAGCTTGCGTGACAAAGGAGGTGAAACCAACGCCAAGAACAAGGGTAAATATAAGGTTAGACAGTAGAGAAGAAGCCAGAAAACCACCAATAGTGAGAAAAAGAAGGACGCCACCAATTGCGCAAAGAAGGTCAAGCAGAGAGAGAAAGCCGCCATCCAGATTAGGAGACTATATCATGTATAGTGCACAGCCAAGTCATCATGACAGAAAAGTACAGGCGTTAACTTCACTTGCTATGTCTGGAGTTTTTAATTCTATAAACATTGAAACTGCAGAGATTATAATCAAAAGTGTTTTAAAATAATGTGATGTGACTTATTGTGAGAATAATGTTATGTGACTTATTGTGAGAATAGTGTTATGTGACTTATTGTGAGAATAATGTTATGTGACTTATTGTGAGAATAGTGTTATGTGACTTATTGTGAGAATAGTGTTATGTGACTTATTATGAGAATATGTGATTTTTTGGGAGAATAATGGGATGTGACTTTATAAATATTAATATGATTTTAGATTTTAGAAAGATTTATTGTAATATGAGGTATTATACAGATATTTTGGAAGTATTGTTGCGTGGAAGCAAATTTTTGTGACAGGGGAGAGAGAATTATAGTTTATTTCTATGATTTAGAATATATTTATAGAGAAGTAAGGCTGTTTTGAGTGAAATGCTTTGAAATGTTAAATGTAAGTGGAAAATGTTTTTATATGATATTGTGTGAGAGTAAAGTATACATTTGCAGGTATACTATACATATGCAGGAAGCTGCATTTAAGTGGATTGTGATGACTAAAATGTTGATTTATATATAATGTGTAATATTTTTTTTGATGACATAGACAGAGGTGAAATGACGAGACGTCATTTTTTGTGGAGGGGAAGTGTGTAACAGGGTGTGTTTTTATTAATCTTGTTTTAACTTAGTAAGAAGGATAACTCTGGAGGTGACTTGTTTAAATATGTTTGAATTACTTCCCTTGAATCATTGCTATTTTGTTGAACTCAGTCAGGCATCATTTGCCGCTTTTTCTTAATCCTTTAATTGGTCATGTGATAGATTTGTGCAGAAATAGTCAGTGGACAGTAAGATCTTGTATAGAGAGGAAGTGATTGTAAAAGAGATTAATTGAATAACATTTTATATTTGATTATGTCATGGAGACAGTTTGAGTTTAACAATAGCTAACAACACCGGGAGATGAGATAGAGAGTGCAAGATAATAAACCAGGAGTTCAATCCACAATTGAGCTTTGGGATTTATATCCGTGTATTAATAAAGGAAGTAGAAGTAGCTGGAGTTGTTCATTGCCAATCGGGTCTCGAACCTTACACACACATAGTGGTGACACTAATCTCAACAGACATCACTATATTACAATGGTAAAAAGTAAAAAGGCATCCTCTTCTTATAGAATAGTTTTCAATCAAGTATTGATTGTTAAATGATTCAATAATATGTAAGATATCACTTAAAAGTTGTTTTTGCAATCAACGCATCTAAAATTCGAATTTAAGATACAAATTACTTTTTCATGAGAAGCATTTATTTCCAACGAGTAAGATCTTGTTCAATATTTAACCCGAGTTTGAAACAACGTTTTATTTCTATCTAACGATAGTCGCCGATGAAGAGCATTTTTTAAGCAGTATATAAATACTAAATGACTGAAGTTTATTTGGTAAATAATCACCACTTTGCGATGTAAAGGGAATGAAAGTGTGCTAATTGTACGTCTTTGGTATGAGACCTTCACTCATGATAGTTAAAGTGTAATACATGTATACAACTGAGACCCTTTTCAATACTGACAACAATTGAAGTGTGCACATACGTTTTTGTTTAATTTGAAAACACTTGAAGCCGTGTTTTTATACCATAATAAATAGTGAATAATATTATTACTGTTACATTTCAGTGTCCAATATACTCAGATACAATGTATTTCCTAACGGATGAGGCCGATTTCAATATTACAAACAACAAATAAAGTCAGATATAAGCTTCGATATCTATCCCAACGGGTGAGGCCTATTTCAATATTGCTCACCAATAACGTAACTAAGATACAACTTTTCATGTATTTCCCAACGGGTGAGGCCGATTTCAATATTACAAACAACAAATAAAGTCAGATATAAGCTTCGATATATATCCCAACGGGTGAGGCCGATTTCAAAACTGCTCACCAATAACGTAACTAAGGTACAACTTTTCATGTATTTCCCAACGGGTGAGGCCGATTTCAATATTACAAACAACAAATAAAGTCAGATATAAGCTTCGATATCTATCCCAACGGGTGAGGCCTATTTCAATATTGCTCACCAATAACGTAACTAAGATACAACTTTTCATGTATTTCCCAACGGGTGAGGCCGATTTCAATATTACAAACAACAAATAAAGTCAGATATAAGCTTCGATATATATCCCAACGGGTGAGGCCGATTTCAAAACTGCTCACCAATAACGTAACTAAGGTACAACTTTTCATGTATTTTCCAACGGGTGAGGCCGATTTCAATATTACAAACAACAAATAAAGTCAGATATAAGCTTCGATATATATCCCAACGGGTGAGGCCGATTTCAATACTGCTCACCAATAACGTAACTAAGGTACAACTTTTCATGTATTTCCCACCGGGTGGGGCCGATTTCAGTATTACCGACTCTTATAGGTATATACAAGCTGTTATATATTGCCTATAATGGCTGAGGCCGATTTCCAAACAACTTCCAAATAAAGCGCCTATCAATCACTGTCCAATATCCCAACGGGTGAGGCCGAATGAAATACTACTTCCAAATGAAGTGAGCATCCATCAGTATTTATTGTCTTAAATTGTGAACAGATAGTGACACATGTTGAGTTTGTTTAAATTTCCTAACGGGTGAGGCCGATTTCAATATTACAAACAACAAATAAAGTCAGATAAAAGCTTCGATATATATCCCAACTGGTGAGGCCGATTTCAATATTGCTCAACAATAACGTAACTAAGATACAACTTTTCATGTATTTCCCAACGGATGAGGCCGATTTCAGTATTACCGACTCTTATAGGAATATACAAGCTGTTATATATTGCCTAATAGCTGAGGCCGATTTCCATACAACTTCCAAAAAAGCGCCTATCAATCACTGTCCAATATCCCAACGGGTGAGGCCGAATGAAATACTACTTCCAAATGAAGTGAGCATCCATCAGTATTTATTGTCTTATTGTGAACAGATAGTGACATAAGTTGAGTTTGTTTAAATTTCCTAACGGGTGAGGCCGATTTCAATATTACAAACAACAACTAAAGTCAGATAAAAGCTTCGATATATATTCCAACTGGTGAGGCCGATTTCAATATTGCTCACCAATAACGTAACTAAGGTACAACTTTTCATGTATTTCCCAACGGGTGAGGCCGATTTCAGTATAACCGACTCTTATAGGTATATACAAGCTGTTATATATTGCCTATAATGGCTGAGGCCGATTTCCAAACAACTTCCAAATAAAGCGCCTATCAATCACTGTCCAATATCCCAACGGGTGAGGCCGAATGAAATACTACTTCCAAATGAAGTGAGCATCCATCAGTATTTATTGTCTTATTGTGAACAGATAGTGAAACATGTTGAGTTTGTTTAAATTTCCTAACGGATGAGGCCGATTTCAATATTACAAACAACAAATAAAGTCAGATAAAAGCTTCGATATATATCCCAACTGGTGAGGCCGATTTCAATATTGCTCAACAATAACGTAACTAAGATACAACTTTTCATGTAATTCCCAACGGATGAGGCCGATTTCAGTATTACCGACTCTTATAGGAATATACAAGCTGTTATATATTGCCTAATAGCTGAGGCCGATTTCCTTACAACTTCCAAATAAAGCGCCTATTAATCACTGTCCAATATCCCAACGGGTGAGGCCGAATGAAATACTACTTCCAAATGAAGTGAGCATCCATCAATATTTATTGTCTTATTGTGAACAGATAGTGACACATGTTGAGTTTGTTTAAATTTCCTAACGGGTGAGGCCGATTTCAATATTACAAACAACAAATAAAGTCAGATAAAAGCTTCGATATGTATCCCAACGGGCGAGGCCGATTTCAATATTGCTCAACAATAACGTAACTAAGATACAACTTTTCATGTATTTCCCACCGGGTGAAGCCGATTTAAGTATTACCGACTCTTATAGGAATATACAAGCTGTTATATATTGCCCAATGGGTGAGGCCGATTTCAGTACAACTTCCAAATAAAGCGCCTATCAATCACTGTCCAATTACCCAACTGGTGAGGCCGAATGCACTACTACTTCCAAATGAAGTGAGCATCGATCAGTATGTATTGTCTTAGTTATTGTGAACAGATAGTGACATAAGTTGAGTTTGTTTAAATTTCCTAACGGGTGAGGCTGATTTCAATATTACAAACAACAAATAAAGTCAGATAAAAGCTTCGATATATATCCCAATGGGTGAGGCCGATTTCAATACTGCTCACCAATAACGTAACTAAGGTACAACTTTTCATGTATTTCCCAATGGGTGAGGACGATTTCAGTATTACCGACTCTTATAGGAATATACAAGCTGTTATATATTGCCTATAATGGCTGAGGCCGATTTCCATAAAACTTCCAAAAAAAACGCCTATCAATCACTGTCCAATATCCCAACGGGTGAGGCCGAATGAAATACTACTTCCAAATTAAGTGAGCATCCATCAATATTTATTGTCTTATTGGGAACAGATAGTGACACATGTTGAGTTTGTTTAAATTTCCTAACGGGTGAGGCCGATTTCAATATTACAAACAACAAATTAAGTCAGATATAAGCTTCGATATAGATCCCAACTGGTGAGGCCGATTTCAATACTGCTCACCAATAACGTAACTAAGGTACAACTTTTCATGTATTTCCCAACGGGTGAGGCCGATTTCAGTATTACCAACTCTTATAGGAATATACAAGCTGATATATATTGCCCATTGGGTGAGGCCGATTTTAGTATAACTTCCAAATAAAGCGCCTATCAATCACTTTCCAAAATCCCAACGGGTGAGGCCGAATGAAATACTACTTCCAAATGAAGTGAGCATCCATCAGTATTTATTATCTTATTGTGAACAGATAGTGACACATGTTGAGTTTGTTTAAATTTCCTAACGGGTGGGGCCGATTTCAATATTACAAACAACAAATTAAGTCAGATATAAGCATCGATATATATCCCAACTGGTGAGGCCGATTTCAATACTGATTTCAGTATTACCGACTCTTATAGGAATATACAAGCTTATGAAGCTGCCATGAACGTTGACGTCTTTTTTCAATTTGAGATGCACTGAGCTTGTGAACATTGCACTTTTTTCGCAGTTTTGTTTGCAGAAAAGTTTTGAAGATTCTTTGTACGGTTAACTGAGACACCCCTAGTTTGTTTGACATTTCACGCTGCGTCGTTGGATTCACCCTTTTGATCATCATGGCAAATTTACGAATAACGTCAGATGTTGACGTTTTGGGTGTTCTCCGATATGGCCCTGTCTTGGGCTTGTCACTACCAACAATGCATCATCCTTTGCAATGCTTTACTTGGGTGTAGTCTATGATCGTAGATAAGTTTGCTACATCCGTAAAGGGCACGACGATCATTCAAAACTGAAATTGTGTTCAACGCGATGCGTTTGCACCAGGCTTCATGATCGGCCGGAGTTAGGTTCAACGGCAAAACCGAGATTACGGTTACCCCTAAATGATCGAAAAGGTTAATTCTCAGTTATATGTAGACACATTTCTAAAGCAATTAATTACAAAGGATGTCCCAAGAATGTTTCCATGTTATCAAATTAAGGGCATGTTATATCACAAGTGGATGCCTAAATGTTCGGATGCCGCCCCATTAGTTATTGTTATTTGGAGGATCCTTAAAAGACGTTACAGAAGCGGAAAATCTAAATTTTGGCAGACCTTAAACGAGCGTTGTGGAACGAATGGCAGAATCTGGAGCAATCTGTAATCAACAAGACCCTGGAGTCGTGGCCCTGGATCCCAAATAGAACATTTGTTGCAATGAAATTGTTATTATGTGCCATTTATAGATCGAATAAAATTGTTTCAAAACTTGTGAATCACCTCTCGTTTATTTCAAATGAATAATCAATATCCCGCTCGTACGGATTTAAACTACATTGATCAAGACACATTGGATTATAGACAATCATTTTTGCTCTTAAAATATTTATGATATTTTCCTTACCTGGACAATAATATAATACGTAATAAGTGTATTAGTTATTAATAGAGTTTTGCAGCTAAGTCGGATGTGGACATCAGATTAAAATAGGGGGTTTTCTCAAGATAATTTCATGTGATGGTATATACGTGTATGTACTAATGCCTGGCTAACTATTCCATGGGCAGTCGGCGCTATTGATGGTACATCGCATGAAATAAATTGATCAAGTGACGAACGACAACAAGAATATTATATAGGTACAGACATAATCACGCTCTACATTCACAGATTGTAACACATAACAGCGGAGTGATTGATTACATAGTAGTTGGAGCATTATTTACTGTGTCCAACCTCAAGAGGTCTTTACAACCAGTTACAGGCATATGCATAATGGTTTGACCATTATATATACTGAGTCCTACCTCAAGGGATCGGTGCGATCAGATACAGACATATATAGACTGTGGTTTGGGTATTATTTACTGTATCCAACCTCAAAAGGGTCTGTACGACCAGTTACATGCATATACATAGTGAAATGACAATTATTCGCTGTGTCCAACCCCAAAGGGTCTGTATGACCATTTACGTGCAGATACATGGTGGTTTTAACATTATTCGCTGTGTCCAACCCCAAGGGGTCTGTATGACCAATTACATGCATGCATATACATAGTGGTTTTAACATTATTCATTGTGTCCAACCCCAAGGGGTCTGTATGACCAATTACATGCATATACATGGTGGTTTTAACATTATTCATTGTGTCCAACCCCAAGGGGTCTGTATGACCAATTACATGCATATACATGGTGGTTTGACCATTATTCACTGTGTCCAACCCCAAGGGCTCTGTGCAACCAATCTTTATTGACTTAATACCCATGAATTGGCACAATTTAATAAAAAAAAAGAAAAAAGAATATTATTTAGGTTACAGACATAATCACGCTCTACATTCACAGATTGTAACACATAACAGCGGAGTGATTGATTACATAGTAGTTGGAGCATTATGAATTGGCACAATTTAATAAAAAAACATTATGAAATAAACAAAATATACACATTTTCATACCTATATGTATGACCGACCGGCGCAGTCCAGATATTTAAGTAAGTGCTGTTTTCTGAACAGCTAGAGTAACACGATTTTTATGGCGCGAAAAGGAGCACCGAAGTTATGATTTTAAAATATAAGTCATTAATGTACAGACGTCATTTCCTGCAATTTTTACTGCATCAGTTGCAAAATGTGCTGTAGTCGCACAAATTTTACACTTCACCTGTTTTTGATTTTGACTTAAAAACGGCGTTGAAGGATGGGATAGGGAACTATCATTAAAGTGTACGTTTCATTGGATAAAACACCCACAGACACGATGAAAACATTACAGAGTGGCACATTATATTCGTCAGTTTCCTGATCGCTTGTATATAAGTGGCAAAACATTTTTCAATCCAGCGTTTATCAAAGAAAGATGATAAGGGTAGGCCGAAGAAAATAAACGTCAAAGTCATTGCGTTGGTTGAGAAAATCGTTATGGAAGACTATCGGGTGTGTGTCCGCAATATTAGTGAACGCCTTGGACTTAGTCACGGGACAGTGCTTAACATACTAAAATCCGGACTTGGAATGAACAATGGGTGTGCTCTCTGGGTCCCTAAATTTCTCTTAACAATTAACACGGAGGCATCTATTATGAAAAGTTATAAGTGAAATTGTGACGTTAACGTCAATGTGACGTTGCGACGTGCGCCGCATATCCTACAGTGGCCATTGTGAATCTTGCATTATTTTGTTACTGTTTCATGTAACTGCCCAGTTTTTTGAATAACGTATCATAAATGGCTTGTGGTTAAAGAGATATACATGTATTTATCTTTTTGTTATCGAACTTTTTGGACACACCTCGTATGTACCCTTTAACCTGCTTAAGTGCCTTGTGTTTTGTGGATTGTTGTTTTCATGGAGGTCTGCGTGGGGAGGCATTGTCTTATGTATGTGGCTTTTCCTGTAGCTACGTATTCTCTCTCTTTAATACATGGTAGTTTTAACAGTATTTACTGTGTCTAACCTCAAGGGGTCTATACAACCAGTAAAAGGTCTAATCATGGTTGTTTTATCATTATTTACAGTTATGGCCCTTTGATTATGCCACATATAGTATATATGGTACCATTCTTGTCCGGACTACTTCTCAGAAACTACTTGCTGGAATTCAACAAAATTTCATGGGATGCTTCACTATATGGTATCATTCTTGTCTGGACTAATTCTTAGAAACCACTGACTGGAATTCAACAAAACTTCATTGGAAGCTTCATTACCAAGAGAAGATGCAAAACTTCATTGGAAGCTTCATTACCAAGAGAAGATGCGCATTTAATCACACTGTTTTGGTTGGACTATTTTTCACCGAGTTATGGCCCTTCTATTATGCCACATTTAGTATATATGGTATCATTCTTGTCCAGACTAGTTCTCAGAAACCACTGACTGGAATTCAACAAAACTTAATGGGAAGCTTCAGTATTAAGAAGAGATGCTCATATTATCACACGGTTTTGGTCAGACTATTTTTCACAGAGTTATGGCCCTTTGATTATGCAACATAGTACATATATGGTACCATTCTTGTTCGGACTAATTCACAGAAACTTTTGACAGGAATTCAACAAAACTTTATGGGAAGCTGTATTACAAAGAGGAGAAGCGCATATTATCAGGAGTTATGATGGGTCTGTTTTTCATATAGTTATGGCCCTTTGATTATGCAACATATAGATTAAATATTATCAGCTATGCAAGATAATCAAAATTATATTCTTTTAATTTTTCAAGTAAGTTTTTTGATGTAGGTAAATGTTTGTCTACGTAATGTTTATAATATATACATGTATATATTTGATTTCAAATATATTTTCTTGTTTTTATGGCACCTTTCAAGATCACCTTATGTCAGACCTCAAACAATAAGCTTTGATTTTGTTGTTTTAAATTATGATAAAAACTATTGAACAAAAAGGACATTCACACACTGGTACATCTGTCAACACCATACTTATTTGATCATCAGCTGATATGGATTTGTATCAATCTACAGTCTTTGTTGTAAAGGTACGCATTGCATTGACATGGGCACTTGAATTGTGAATAAAGGCTTCTTATATCTGTAGCAAGATTCCTTTTTTCAGGTTTGTTTTCAGTTAGCAGGATTATCCTAGCCCAGCATGTAATTAAATTGTTCACTATCTCAATTTCATTGTACATTTTTGTATACCTATCCAGGACATTTCCAGTGCTGCATATAACATTCAGATTGTAACCATCAACAAAGTGAGATTTTCCAATTAGAGTCTTGTTCGAAGTTATAACCATACTTCGGGGAGCATCCATCGGTTCCACCGATATCCTTGTTATCATTATTTACTGTGTCCAACTTCAAGGGGTCTATATGACCATTTACGGGTTTATACAGGGTAGTTTTAACATTATTTACAGTGTCCAACCTCAAGGGCCTATATGACCAGTTACGGGTTTATACATGGTAGTGTTAATATTATTTACTTTGTCCAACCTCAAGGGGTCTAAATGACCAGTTACGGGTTTATACATGGTATTGTTAACTAACATTATTTACTGTGTCCAACCTCAAGGGGTCTATATGACCATTTACGGGTTTATACAGGGTAGTTTTAACATTATTTACAGTGTCCAACCTCAAGGGGTCTATATGACCAGTTACAGGTTTATACATGATGGTTTTAACAATATTTACTGTGTCCAACCTCAAGGGGTCTATAGGACCAGTTACAGGCCTAGAATTATAAAAAAAATATGAAGCTTTTTGTTGGAAAGTAATATTGTCAACCTTTGGAGAAATACCATCACCCTTGCCTGCACATTGAGTGACAGTTATGACATAAAACAATATGATATTTATATACTTGGCAACTGTAGAACTCACCCAGTTTGCTATATTCAATGGTTCCCCTAGTTTCATACAAGTAAAAACTTCACAGACATAAAAGATGTCAAAATATGAGCAACACTGTATATTTCTTAAGGTTATCAAATTGTAGTTCTAATGAAACATGACAATTAATTAAAGTATCATTATTTACTGTCAGAGGCACTTTACATACACATTATTTACATGGCGAATTTACCAGACTTGTCCAGGATTTGCACCTGGGACCTCTCAAGCCAACAATCAAGATGGCACGGAGCGCTCTAACTACTGAGCTAACAAATTGAACAGTAAATGTCTCCATTGTAACCGCTAGCAATTAAGAAAGGTAGACATTTCAAGAAGTAATTGTTATTTTACTTTGGTTTCCTAGTATGCACAAATGCTGATATGAATATTGTTTAAATGCAATTTAGATTATATGCAATTTTAACAGTATTTAAGTTAGAAAAAGGGATTGGATGACTTTATGTGACACAAGAAAACCAACATATCCCACCAGGGATTAGTCTAGTTTTCAATTAGCAATAACCACGCCTTGGATAAACCTCATTGGCTATCGTACCAGCACTGCAATTGCACCCGGGACCTCTTATATGATTTAAAGCTGACATTATACCGCATCACTTCAGAGCTAGCCCAACAGAAAAGCTATTGGAAGTGTTGGCAGATGTCATTCAACCCCTCCAAGTGTGAAGTTGTCAGATTCACCAAGAAGCGCAACCCCATCAGTATAACTACACCATCCATGGCCATGACTTAGCCACAGTAAGATCAGGCAAGTACCTCGGAGTCACCCTTTCAGAAAACCTATCCTGGAACGCATATGTGGATGACAAAACCAAGAAGGCCAACAATTCCCTCAGCTTCTACGCTCCCACACAGCGCTTTGATTCCACTACCGTTACATTCAGACGCTGCTGTATTACCCAGTGTATTTTGATATTTGACCTTACGAAATCACCGTTCGTTCCTGATACTAAATGCCATTGGTCGGCACGATCACATGACTACTGAGTTTAAAATAGATGTGTATTTTCCAGTGTTAAACCAAATGTGTACGCAGTGTACATAGCCTTTCGCGTTGAAGGAAATTTTTACTATCTAGCTAATCGGTTTTATTTCATGTCATTAAAAGTGTAGCATTTACAGAAGACAGTGTTTCGATCATTCATCGAAGATTGTACTGATACGTATTAAATATAGCGTGGCGAATCTGAGTAACAAAATGCCAAGTAACGGTATGACGCATTTTAAATATACGCAGATTCCGCACGTTCGGTTGTTTAAATGACCTTAACTCACTACACATTTACAGGCATCGGAATATTTTGGGATGCTGACAAAACGATAGTCACTTACTCATTTATTTAGTTTTTCTAGCAATTTCCATAGTCACAGCGGCATTTCTATGAAACTGAAATCTGTCTATTCAATGCACACTCGCATAAGCTTTATTACACATGTTTACTGTCCTACATTTGGGACATTACTAATGTCATTAGCGAGTTGTTGTAAGCTAAATGGCTGTGAACGCATGTCGACCCGCCTGAAAATATCAGCTGCGCGGGAGTTATAAAGCAGAGGGTGAACATGAAGGTATCGGAATAAGCGCCCGATGCTAAAGGAGAGTTCTCAGTTTCTAGCCAGGTGCCCCAGGGATACCAAAGCCCAGTGCTATACTAGCCTGGTGAGGCCCATCATTGAGTATGCCTCCTCTACCTGGGACCCTCACACCAGTAAGAACATCAAACAACTGGAAGCGGTCGAGTGCTGAGCAGCCAGGTTCGCCATGGGTGACTACAAAACCAACAGCAGCACCAGCCAAATGATATTTTATCTTGACTGGGACCCACTACAGCAGAGACGGTCAGACAGCAGGCTGGTGATGATATACAGGATTACCCATGGCCTCATTGAGTGATTGACATCCAGGTTGACACCCAGCCACACCACGCAATACATGCTGCCTTTCTGCAGGACAGACAAGTATCACCGCTCATTCTTTCCAGCTCAGGTCTTCGTCTGTGGAACCAGCTGCAAGAGATTGTCGCTACAGCCCCAACTTTAGAAGCCTTCAATGATGGGCTGGTAGGCTGCCACCAGATCTTGTAATGCACAACGTCTTTTTTTTGCTATTAATCTGATTTTGTCTTTTATCCTTTCACTGTGCACTTCACAACGACCTTGTACATAATTTCATATGCGACAATGCTCCAGAGAGAGCCCTGCATATTACTTGGAAGAAGAAGAAGTGACCCAAGTCATCACATTCACGGACATGCGTACAGTGGTACAGAGGTGACATGTGTATGTTTTTTATTTATCTTTATATTAATACATTGATCGTTAATATTTAAGTTAAATGTAAGTTGAAAACATTACTGAATATTCTCAGTGCATTGAAGATTCGCGGTAAAGTGGAAATTTCCCCGTGAAATGTATATTGGTATCTGTTATAATAAAGTAGACCATATGATTTTTTTTAAATATTTATTTCATAATATTGGTATAAATTACAAACAATACATAAATCCCAGATAAACCACAATACATAAATAATGAATACAGATAATGCATTGATAACAAATGACGAACAAACAATTAGACAACAAATGAAATAAAATACATGTAACATTAATCATATATCTTAATGAATGATAATTAATGATACTGAACACAACACATGTATAAATACTGACACATAAACGAAAGAAATAGCTAATTTGAGCTATACTGAATTGGATTACCACTGAATTGTGTACTCATTTTATATCATTCCCGATATTTGCAATGATCTTTGTATTGATACTTATAAATAAATTTGAACATAATTTAAACGAAAAATAACATCAACAAGACATTCATTTATATACATTTTGTATTTATAATAATATTTATTCTTTCTGCTATGTCTGTCATACAAAGTTAAAGTTGCACGTTGGTCTACACTTGTATGTAAAACATTGAACTCGTAATCTTTATTGTTACAATGTTTTGAAGGATGTTTATAAAAGAAAATGAATATTACATCGTATATCAATGCAAAAAAAATTATTCTATACATTAAATTATGACTTACCAGTGCCACAGGTACGGTGCTTTTTACTCAACGTAATTGTATGTTGCACCTTCTCTTTAAATTACATTATTAATTAACTGTATCTTTTTCATTCATATAGTACATCAAAGTTCATTGAGGTTTATAAGGGTTTCAATTCAACAGGTATGACCCCCAATTAACGACTCAACCACCTTCGGTGTGAATATCTTCGCCTTTTCATTGCTATTAAAAAGACGTGGAGTTGAGTTTATTTACCCTCGCCACCGGGATATCCCATATGGGCGAGCATTCACTATTTTAGTATACTATATGTGTACATACTATATTAGCATTCCTTTTTTTAAATTAAAACTATAGTAAAAAGACGACTTCTATCACATTCTTTAATATGCCGAATTGCACTTCAAAAGTGGGCCGAGTCGGACCGGAATGTGGGTCGACCTTCTTTAGTAGCCATGAAAGTAACATAGCCATCGTAGCTACGAAAGTTTAATGAGGTGGGCGGAGTTTGGTGTAGGCACGAAGACGCTAAATCAGTATCCATAAACTCAAGTGACCTGAGTTTATGGATACTAATTTAGCGTCTTCGTGCCTACAGTGAAGGAAGGGGGAGGGGGATTAATGGATGGAAAATATCACTGGACAAGTCAAGACGCTTGACGAAGTTCGTTGACGTTAGCATGTGGGTTAAGACGTTGTTTTTTTTTTAATTGAAGCGTTTTCGTTCACTTAACAACAATATCAGTAAGACAAGTAAAACAAATTGACCGAATACCACACGGGACATGTTGAACAATTCATGCACGTGCAATCGAGTTTCACGTTGTGGACGATTAACAGTGCAAACATAATTCCTAAAATTCATGAATTCTGATAACACACACCAAGGCTAATTTTACCTATCTACTTTCTTTACACAACAATGAGTTCTTTAACACAACAAACACTATGCGTACAAATCGGAAGTTTCTTTTTTTGTTCAGTATATATATTACGCTCATATTGCATTTATATTTGTCTGTCCGAGTGTACATCTACCTGTTGATCCTCGGTTACATGTGTAGTTTGTAGGTGCAATATTAATTGTGTATGATATATGCCATTGTATGCCATTATTCATGTTTTAATTATCTTTGAAGATTATTGTATAGTCTCTTATAACTCAATTTGAGTGGTGATATACATGTTATAAGTTATAACTATTGCAGTTGGTAATATGTACAATGTTTATTGACAAAACTGAATTACATACTATTAAAAGTTACCTATATACATCAGTTCTCCCGCGATATTATCGAAACTTTTATAGAATTATGTAATACATGTATAAACAAATCCAGAACAAAGCTATGACATAAAATACCCAAAATGACCCTGCCGTAGGGATAGAGTATAACTACGCCGGTAGTAATTAACAAATATCGTAAATGAGATTCAAGAGAAGAGACAACGTGGATTGACATGGTGCTGATACCCATCGGTTATCATTTTCAGTACTGAAACTAGTCGCCTCACATTAAAATGAAACGAATGAACAACTCGCACTCCAATGTTAGCAACACCACGAAAACAAACAAAGTTATTTATTAAGGATGTCAACGAGTATCCGGATATCCGGATATCCGCATTCCGTTCCGAGTATCCGAATCACAATTTGGCATTCGGATACTCGTTTAAAATTACGAAATATTTGACTCTCAGTATCTTTAACGACCAACAATTTATTTTAACACCTATAACAATAGAATCAATTCGATACCGTGTGTCATATTGTTTATGGTCTTCTTTGCACATCGGTGTCTTTGTGAGATACCCTAAAGCGTGATAATCACTGCGGCGTATATTAAAGTATGTTTTTCACGGGACTAAAACCAATTAAAGATACGAGTAAATAAAATTGTATAAAAAAGTTCTCTGGTTGGTGTTGTTGTTTTTACAAACATGTTTAATTATACCTCATTAAGGGTGACACTATTGGAATTAATTACATCGATTTTCGTGTTAATTGTAGTAGGTGGGGAAGGGGGTTACAAATTGAGCGTTAGTCTTACGCCGCATGTTACAAACACTCTTTGCTCGTCAGTGCCTATGTTAGCTTCCCTACTGGACCCCAAGTATAAACGACTTCCTTTCCTGACTTCTGAACAACGTAAGGCCACTCGTGACATGTTGGAGAACAGGATTGATGAAATACCGTTAAGAATGCCACCACGTGATAGTGAATGCGTACAACAGCCCAAAAGACGGAAATTGGACTTTTTGATGTTTGATACAGCAGAACAAGATAATTGTGACGAGGTCATGAGTTACATTTCGGAAAAGGTTTCGCATGATATTGATGCGTTAGTGTGGTGGAAAAACAATGAACACAGGTTTCCGAAAATTGCTGTTATCGCAAAAAGAGTCCTTTCAGTCCCTGCTACCTCTGTGCCATCAGAACGGATTTTTTCTGCTACTGGACTCTTAATTAACAAACTGCGAAACCGACTTTCCAGTGATTTAGTTGACAATATCATTTTCTTGAACAAGAACAAAGTGTCAGTAACAGAGGTTTAAATGTGGATTTAATGAACATTGAAATGGTCAGATACAGTGTTGAGGAGTGATTTCGTGTTGTACATATTTTCATTTATTTTGTGATGTGTCCGTACCATGTAAATATTGTTTTGTGATTTGTCCGTACCATGTAAATATTGTTTTGTGATTTGTCCGTACCATGTAAATATTGTTTTGTGATTTGTCCGTACCATGTAAATATTTAATGTTTCATGTTCTGTCTATCTGTTGTATGTTTTATATGTTGTTGTTTTTCGTTATTTAATTAGTATGCATGCAATTAAAAGATAAAGCTGCAGTTTAAGAGTTTCTTCATTGTCTTTAGTTGAGTAATACATAATCTGTTTGTTTGTAAGTTTGCGGTACTTACAAATTTATACCGTATGGTACACAATTAGATCTACCGCAAAAATACAAGCAAACAGTATGTACCAGTTGTTCTACAGAACAGGCTTGATACGTAAAAGCAAACTCCATCTCAAGTGGATACATCATATCATTAATCATGCTTTGAACACGACACAAGGAATCATCATCAGTTAGTACTACGTACCTGGAGATTTAACATCACATGAGTTCGCAAATATCTCTCAAAATTACAAATTTCATCAATCTACAAGTTTCGTCTGTTCACTACATAATGATGTCTTTAGTGAATAAGCTAAACTTGTTAGAGTGAGCAAATCTGTATTTTATTGATAACATTTGGAATTCTTGTGTAAACATTAATCAAGGCTCACACCAAAACAAAGGGAGATCACTGCGCAAGAGTTTGTCAAAACGAAAGTACACAATCACACGGAGTTACCTACCTTTATGAACACATGCTCTCAAAATCAGATAAAACTGTTATAAGAAATCAAATATTAACGATTTTAAACTCAGAGTACACATTAAATATTTCGATAACTTCGGAAATTCAATGAACTGGAACCTAGCTGACTGCATGCACAGTAAGTTTGTTTGGTGCAAATAGATGATTTAAGTCGCGAAATTATGTGACATTACAAGCAAATCGTTAACATTTCGATAATTTTTGTTCCGAGTATCCGGATATTCGTTCGGATGGCGTTCCGAGTATCCGGATACCAATTTTGGTATTCGTTGACATCCTTATTATTTATGCATGTACACTGAAAACATTTTCTAAACGTCCATGTAATAAAATACAAATTAAATAAAACGGTTTTACATGCCAAGTTGAAATTTGGCATTCTAGTATTATAAATGGTACTTTGTCGAATTCTATAAAGAAAATACCTATTTATCTTCATGGTTGCCCACGCGTGACAGTGAGTACGATTTTCAACTTTTGGCACGTGGATCACATAAATTATATAGTTAGCGGTTAATTTCATTTCAATGCACTCCACGTTGTATGTCCAAAACGAAAAACAGAAAAGATGCCAACAAAGACCATTGAAGAACGCTCCAGGGCCGTCGGTATGATTGATAATGGTACTCTGATATGACAGGTATGACTAACTTTATAAATTAATTAATCAATTCAAATAGCATTTGGAAAATAATTATAAAAATGTATAGTTTTTGAATTATTGACCACTTTTTATAAATACATAAATAAGTGTATTTTAGGTTGCCCGTCTGTTCAATAGGAGTAAATTTGCACATTTTTTCTGTTCTTATATTTTGACGAATTAACAAGTCGATTTTTAGAAATTTTGTTCAGTTTGTGCTTAGGAGAAGTGGGTAATCAAACTTAGTCCTCATACCCCAGAAACGGTGCTGTTGATGTGAATCGACTAAGTTGTTCAGAAGACATGTGGATCCGAAAAGTCTCGTGGTCCAATACCACAGGAAGGTTGTTAGCCACCATAGTTCTGGTTTTCCCTCCGATAAGGATTACTTTTCTATGGCTGTGGAACCAATGACATACCGCCGTTGCATACTTGGCAAACTAACTACCGGGACATAAGGAAGCAGTTTTGCATAACATAAGGCCCCGTTTCATAGCCGATCTTAAGACGAAGACTGTATCTTATCATAAACCCTATCTTACGTTAACGTAGCTACGAAAATGTGTTGCATGAACATTAGCTGAACTTAACTAAGTTCATCGTAGAATTTGTCGTAACTTTACGAATACATTAGAACACTCTTAGTACGTTCACACTATCGTTAAGTGTCATGGGCGCCCCCATACGAATCCACGATGTACATGGACTTTTTCATAAAAGTTACTTGTTTTTGTGACCGTAACATGATATAATTTTATGTAATTATAAATACGCCAAAATGTCGTACAAATGTTTGATTTTATTACCGAAACGACATGGTATACTATATGTCTCTACTAGGTTAGGGTTACCTGTATATTGTACCCGAGTATCAGAGACAGTTACAATATAATAATAGGCGTGGTTAAACTCGTGATATTAAACAATTAAAGAATAAGCTATATCACAACACAACACTTTGAATATTTCCAACATTTCTATAAGCCTTTAATGTAATGTAAACTGTGTAAACTGTTTTCTGTGGAAATTCAGACAATTATTTGGACAAGTTAATAAAACAGAATATGAGTTGAGCCAATTGGCTAGGGACGAGTTGGCCTAACACCGCGTTGTGTGGTTAAACAGGCACATGGTTAGCTCATTCGGATGAGAACCGTGCTAGTCTTGAGGGTGTTGACACTGTATCATATAGTATGTATTTTATCCTAATGTAGTGGAGATAACTGCTATGGTCTTGTGCATGTCTGTTTATAACAGTTATGTTACTTTGGTTTAGAGGTTAGTTTTGGAATAAAAGAGCATGGAACCTTCATTTCTAAGATCTTACCGTTTCAGCTACAAGCTGGGACATCATTACGCATATCTTATTTCGTATTCTGATGTATATAATTTATTTATTGAGAGCAAGGTCAGTATATGGCTGCTTATGTCTTCGTCCTGGATTATATATAGTAGCGTAAGGTGGGCCATGTATGGGACAAAGCGCATTTTTGATAAGGTGCAACAATCTCTAAACATTATATAGATATAACTTCTTGTAAAATGTAGTACAATTTCGCGATCCTGTAAGCACTGCCTAAATACCGTCAAACAAACGCACGAATGGCAAAATCGAGAATACAAGGTGTACGAGGCAATACTAAAATACAAACTAATCAGCGTTAACACAAAATAGTGTAAAATGACTAAAATGAGAATTAAAAACTTATCTTTGAAGATATTAAAATTGTTCGCGGTATTAACATCTGCGTAAGACGTCACAAAAAGAATATCACGCGCACAGCAAATCTAACGATGTCAGAATTTTTACGAGTAGGCCTTTTACATCGTATGGGCATTTTGCCCCACCTAACTATACATGTGTTATTATATACTTAATAGTTTTTAACGCGCTTATTCAATTTGTGTTTATAGCTGTATGATAAGCTCGTCTTATTGCCATGAATTACATTGACAACCATACACGTCTGTAAAGTAATCAATCAATGAAGAAGGATATAAATGATATGATCATTTTCCATTAACTAACATTATGAAAAAGTATATTGTATTGGTTGACTGACGAGTTCTTGTTTCTCCTCGTAGACGAATATTAAGAAATATTATAAGTAAGGAATGTTTCAGTTTAATTTGGATGTAATATTAGTATTTTAACTTCGTTATATTTCTACAGACTAAATAATATCAAGTGAAGAGTTATTTCTTATAAAGAATTAAAGTTTTAAATGTTTTCACAATGTGAAACGTCCTGATACATCCGAGGATGTTCCTTAAAAAAGGCCGAGGTGTCAGATTGGCTTGCGCTGTAGCATGCCACGCGACAACCAAGGTTTCACGTGCCATTTTTCGCCAAAAGAACCTTTGTTCAACTAGACGACATTTATTGCTTGCTTCCGCATTGAGTCTTACAATGACGTAGCGGGATTCCGTTTACTAATAAAGATCCTCATCATAGAAGGTTTAGGCATTATCTTTGATGTTGCGTGTGCCTTGTACTCTAATATTTAAATTAGCTCTGCCATGCTTTCCACAGAGACTACATACATTCATTTTGGCAGCCATATCGGAACTACTTTCCCGCCACGTTTCTTCCGAAGTATATGTATATTAATAATAGCCGAAATGATCCGATTGTAATATCTTCAGTTTGATTAGCAGTAGCGTTGTTCGACTTCACTTGGACCACGTTATCAGCCTGATTAAATGACAGCAATAGCTTCGTAATAGTTAATTGAACTAGATGCAATTTCCGACATTTTTCTGACCAAAACATGTATATATAGCAAGTGAATTTTAACTGATCCAGACGGAGTTTTCGTGTGACACGGGCAGACAGACGGACACACAGTTCATAACTTGGTTCCAGTGTGACGATATTGCAATTCTACATTTTAAAAAGCAGGCGAGAAATGTATATTGAAAGTGGCATATGTATCGTTTTTTACCGCATAATAAGAATATGAAATTTTGACAACGTTACTCGGTCACTCACAATGTAGTCGGTTGCCCAAGTGCTACCCATAAATCACAAATTAGACAGTAATTTGAAATTTATGTTGTTTTATGTCTTGTTTATCGGAGGTGGTCGAGTTGAAAGGGAAACTTACTATATATAGCAAAAAGATAACAGTGATGGGTGTTGGATATTTTAAAATATGGGCGTAGTATGTGTAGAAGCCGTGTAGTACACGGCTGAAACCACCCCTAATATTCTCGTAAACATCGAGGGTAGGTATCATGGGTGAAAGATTTAATGATGGTACAACACAACGTGCCAAAGATTATATGTATCGCGTAATTGTACACACAGTATAACGGAGACCTTTTCAGGCGGTCAGTTTAAAGAATTAATCCCTCGGGCGTGTTTTCATACCGTGAAACGGAAATGCACGAGAAGCTCGGTGTGTAGACAGTATGTATAATAATTATCTTTGTCGAATACTAGCGGAAAAAACTCGAACACTTTTCGTAACGTCCGATTCTAGGGTCATCATAATATGTGACCTTTAAATCACGGATTTTTGTTGCTGACTGTTATGTGTTGTGGAAATATGCGCGCCATTTCATGGCAGATGGAAATTTAGCATGTGTTTACGATGTTTACGACTGGATTAAATGGACGAAATTGTACATACTTTGGATGGAATTATGTTTTATGTAGGATATATGTGTTTTATGTGCTCATTCGCTGTGTTATATCCTGGATGTTAATGGTACCAGATAGGACAGTGTCCATTTTCTGTGACCGAGTCAAGAAATTTGGTGGTCTGCATATGTTGAATAGGTATAAACATAATTATATTCTTGTGCGAATTCGTCAGCAAAGATATTGCCTTATGTTGTAACACTTTAGACATAGAATATGAATATCATTTTATTTGTATTTGGTGCTGTTGTAGTGGTGTGGGGTAGAGCACCGTACTAGTGTTACGGGGTCGTGGGTTCTAGCCCCACATTAGGCACACTTTTCCCCCTTGATTTACTTCTATGGTGGCAGTGGTGTTTGACGGCCCATGGTGGTTGAGCCTCAACTGCCGGAAGGTGGAGGAGTGTAGTGGTGTGGGCTTAGACAGCCGCCCGGTTAGCTCATTCGGTAGAGCACCTTACTAGTGTAAGGGGGTCGTGGGTTCGAGCCCCACATTGGGCACACTTTTCCCCTTGCTTGACTTCAATGGTGGCAGTGGTGTTTGACGGCTCACGGTGGTTGAGCCTCAAATGCCGGAAGGGGGAGGTTGAGTGTAGTGGTGTGGGCTTAGACGGCTGCCCCTTTAGCTCAGTGGGTAGAGGGCCATACTAGTGTTAGGGGTTATGAATCCAAGTCCCACATTGGGTGCACTTTTACCCCTTGATTTACTTCACTGTTATGGTAAAACTCAGGGGAAAAACTAGCAGGCCCCTCAGTGGGATTGAACAGCACAATTTAATCTAGCAGAAAGAAAAATGAACATTCAATTTTTTTTGATTGGCGTTATTTATTTAAGAACTTATGATCTATAATGTGGGTATTTCACGTTCCTTCTTTACAGTAAATTACCAGTTATTGAGAGTTTTATGTATTTCATATATTTATGTAACCGAACCGAAAGAAACTGAATGAAACTGAGAGACAACCAGGCGCGTAGCTTGGCTTACGCATGTATGCACGTGCGTAAAATAATTTTAGACAGGTCGAAAAAATAAAAATGAAATAATTGCGAAAAACGCAATAAAAATGTACACTGGGAGTTAAGGGGGGTCAAATAGTACCACATTCTATGTTGTAAAATATACTTGAAAAGACACCATAGACCATAGAACATGCCCCCGGACCCCCCTAGCAGAGTGCGTAAAGTCAATTTGGGCTCAGCTACGCGCCTGACAACAGGTCTGCATCATTGCAGCCCTACTACACTGGCGTTGATAATATACAGTTAACTCTCATTACAATAGAATATTTGTTTAACAAAACAAATCCAGGCAGTGGGATCAAATATGCACATTGCTTCATTGGTCAAATTCAATATAATGACGTATTCAATACATTATAATACTGCAAATAAAAATCCAGTATTTTCAATAATTAAAGGCTCACATATAGTATTCTATATACACAACGCTGACAGGGTATATGACGTGCAAACTAATTTCCCCTTCATGCACCTCATGGCCATTTTTGTTGATGGCTTGGCTTGGCTTGAAAACTTTTATTGCTTGATGTCCGCAAGTAACTAGAAATTGACAATTGATCTTCATACAGGAGTCAATAAATATTGCAAAGATTAAATGCTTTCTTGTATTTATATTCAAAACGATAGATTGTTTAAGGTTTGAGCTAAATTCAGCTTGATAAAGTCCATGTGATCAGACGCTTGAAATGTGAATTTCAGAATCAAGCGCACGCTTAACCATGTGTATTGAGGTACCTTATGGGGTATACAATACAGGCAATATATGTGCGAGTGAAATAAAAGAAATTTGATCTGCAGCAAGTAATTCCAGCTTTTAAAAGGAAAACGTTTTAATTACTTATATTATACATAACTAAAACACTCTAAACAATTTTTTGAATCAAAAACAGCAAAAATACACATACAGTATCTAAATATTAGATCTAGAGAGCTAGGCATTGCAACATTGCTTGTTTAACTAAATTTGTATGAAAACATGGATTTGCAGTATTATAAATTCGTTATACAGGTTGTTGACAGGGTTTATGGGGGATTATAACCTGTCAACAACCTGTATAACTAATAATATAACTAGAGTTGACTGTTTTATATCATCTACTTGTATGTTTGTTTTTATTCTAGAATCTGTTAAATTGATGTTAATTTCTTGCCTTATAGATGACAGTGATTGAATCCAGTACCATGGAAGTAATCTTGCACCATTGGAGCTGTAATTATGGTAGAAGTCACCAGAACATGGAAAAGACATTACAGAATAGAACAGAATCACACAGATAAGTGACTCTATTCACTTCATTTTTCTAAAATTTGTCTGCATAATTGTTTGTACCTGTTAATATCATTAGTTAACAAAAAACATCAAAATCATCATCATCATCTAGAAGTGGAAAGAGTGATTCACTGGAGTATAATAGCAATAAAAATGTAAGTTGTATTCTCTACTACAATATTGTTTATTCATTTATTTATTTTATCATCATTTGAAGTTTTCATTTATCATCATTTCATTCATTATACCCCTGGCAAACAAAGTTTGTATACAGGAGTCACTCTGTTGGTTGGTCGGTTGGTCTGTTTACAAAAACTTGTGGAGCGAACTACATCTACAGCTTTTGGAGGATTTTCATGAAACTTCACATGGACAATCTCCATGATGAGTTGTAGTGTGTCACATAATCATCAAGGACTGTATATAAGCTTGATATACAGCTCTTTTTTCTGACAAAGTGGTACTGCTGGGGTATTACTCACTTCCAGTCTGCTGGGGTATTACTCTCTTTCAGTGATAGTTTTAGTATCCTTGGTTGGTGTTTGTGGTGTAAGAGAGATGTTGGTTGAGTAACATGTTGAATGGTCCGGGGAAGGTGATTTAGTCCCATTAATTGGTCAGTTTATAGATGTGGTTTTGTTGTTGCATTGACTGGTTTCTGTGGTAGGTAATGCATGGAAGACAGTGTAACTTACAGAAAGCAATATCAAGGTGCTTTAATTCATTTCAACTTTTGTGTATATACCAGTGCATTAAAATGAAAGTGTTTCAAGTAATAGACATTTGCACTATGCTTTGACAAAACAGCCTCAGTCTGATTGGATGAATTTTAGAAATGTCAGAAATTTTGTGAGAGAATTATATTTGGTGAGAATAGGTATTTTTCTGTCTGGCTTTCTTCCATCAAACTGTAGAAACATACATGAATAGAAGAGTTATTTTTCAATGGAATTATATAAGATATGCTATATAATGAAATATTTATATTGAGATTGGTTTCCTAATCAGCAAGTATAGGCTTATGCATGTAGTTTTGTGATTCCGTATATTGAGTAAAGACCATTTCTGTAGGCGGACTGTCTGACAGAGTGCATTGACCAAAGTCTGTTGCAGTAAAGGTTACAAGTCAACATGTCATTCAGATTATGTCAATTGTGTGAATATGGTTAGAATTTTCCATATTTTTCAGTTAGCAGAGTTAGATACTTAAATTATTTTGACTCACCTGAGCTAGTTTTTATGGCTTGTTTGAAATACTGTCCTGTGCTCTACATGATATTAGCTACAAAAGAATATTAGTTGAGATAAGCAGGGGCATTGCCAGCGATATTAAAGTTAAAAATTGAAAAAACAATTATGACCAAAAGTGGACCCCTCCATAGAAAGTCTGAAAAATGGCCCAGCTACACCCCTGATAGGTGATATAGGTGATTAATAATTTGAAATAATGTATAAACCGAAGATAATGCTGTTATATTGCCAGTTTATTTATACCTGGTACAGTTTAGTTACAGTTTATTATGTATATACTCACAATACTTAATACTCTTACATGTCTTCCCACCGACAAGTGACCATGATGCAGTAGTTGTCTTACTCGTTGTCCGTAAAACATTCTGGTTCATAGTCCTATTATCCATCCTGTTGGGTCATTCATCCCTCTCTGAAGGCCCTGGTGGTATTGCTTGACTTTTGTTGTCATAGCTGGTGTGGATGTATAAAGTATTGAGAAAAATGTTTCCAAAATGAGATTGTGATGATCGTAATGACATACATAACTGTGCGACAGCAAGTATATTCGGTACAGACTGTTAAATGTCTTGTCTTACTACAGATCTGTCTATATGTTGCATGCACATATGAATGAATTTTACTTGATAAGAAAGAATCATTTTGGATTATGATAATATTAATCTTAGTACTACAAAGTGGTCCCTTAACACAGATTAATTGGAAGGCAGGGAATGGTCATTCAGTGTGTTGTTTGATATGAGTCCATAAATAGAAGTCTTTCCGTATCAGGAAGAATGTCCTGGTCATGACACTGGTTGTTATTTAACTGATAAGAGAGATAACCACTGTGGGGAGCTTGGTTGATGTATGTTGTATGCACATGATTAGAAAAGGTATTGAAGTTTGATATTAAAACTTGTTTTGGGTCATTGTAACAGAGATCTTCTTTTTTTATTCATGCATGGTTCATTACTACAGGTATTATGATATCTGCATATGAACTCATTTTAAAGATAAGGGCAGTGGTCCTGAAATGCTGATATATAATCAAAGTGCTGTAAGGACTGTAGGCATGGGCTGCTGAAAGTTGGATTGAGGGTTTGCTTGCTTGTTATAGATGTAGTGATTTGTTTGCACACAAATTATCACATAATGTATTATTTCGGGAAACTGGGACATCATCTTATATTCAAAATTGTATGACAATTTGCTTAAAATTTTGTGTTTATCAGATTTTTTGTGTCTTAATTAGTCTATGTTATACTTGCTTGTTGTATGCACTTATCAAATTGTACTATTTATGGTGAGCTTTTTGGATCCTTGGATGTCCGTTGTCATGCATTGTGAATCGTGCGTCGTGCATCAACATTTTCTTGAAACAACAACTCTACCTATACATGTACCACTAAATGGATTTTGTCCAAATTTTACAGGAATGATCCTTGGTTAGGCCTCTTTCAAGGTTGCATAAGTCATTTCGGTCCGCTGCATAATTAGGTCACAGGAGCAAAAAAAGTGTAAAATTTGAAATTGTTCTTGTCCAAAACCCTAAGGTCTAGAGCTTTGATATTTGGTGTGTAGCATTGTCTAGTGGTCCTCTTACAAGATTGCATAAATTATTAAGTTCCGTCAAAAAACATGGCTGCCAGGGGGCGGGGATTGTTCCCTATATGTATATAGTGGAAACTATAAACATCATCTCCTCCTAAACCACTCTATGGATTTTGACCAAACTTCACAGGAATGATCCTTAGGTGGTCCTCCTTCGAAGTTATATGAATGGTTCTGGTCTGTTGCATAAGTAGGTCACAGGAGCTAAAAATAGATTTTAAAAGTAGACTTTGAAAATCTTCTTGTCCCAAACCACAAGGTCTAGAGCTTGGTGTGAAGCATTGTCTAGTTGTCCTCTTACAAGACTCATACATTATTAAATTCTGTCATGTTCCCCATATGTATATATTGGAAACTATAATTTTTGGATTGTATGATTTATAATAATTTTGTATAATGGTATTAAGAAATCGGGAAATATAAAACACAGTGATAACAACTATTTAGAAGACTATTTATCGGAAACCTAATCTGACATTTTATATAAATTGGGCAGAGATGTAGTAAGTATGTTTGCGGTGACAGTTTTCTCTTGAAGATTACCCCATCCATTAGTTTGAACATCTCTTTGTTTATCCAGTAGTATTTTGCCTCTGGACTTGACAAGAACAGGGCCCCTTCCTCCGGTTCGCATTGGTTGTGCAGAAATGGGTGAAAAACTTGCAAGTTGACATCCTTCGCTTGGGAAATATATTCTTACATAATGATCCTTTTTACATGCTATATTTGCACAAGTTTAACATATTTACAAGAATATCACATAACCTTTTTTAGTTTCACATATTTTTAACATTTCTTGCGCGCTAAATGACCAAAGCTGTCGATGCGCCATAAAACAACATAATAAAAATAATCCTTCGCTTGGGACTGGTTGAGCTCTTGGGCTGTAAAACCCCAGCTACATGGGTTTCTGGGGGATGTTACTTCCGGTAGTCTCACACTGCCATTGACCATCACCAACAATTTGTTTATGGATATATCCATCGACACCTCTTGTCTATGGGTGTGACAAAACCCTTCCTTGTTTTGGACGTTTTGCTCAAGCTGTATAGTAAGTGAATCTTGTGCAGCCATTATATCCCCTTGGTTGTAGCCTTCACTGGACTCTTGGGAACAAACTGCTCCCACTGTTGTGTTATCGCTTGGCACTGTCATTAACTGCAAACTTCCACTATTAGCATAGTTCACTGCATTGTCTGCCTCCTCAATGAAACTTCTCCACTGTGCATGAGCCCGATAGCAATAATTGCATCCTCCACATGGGAAACCCTTTGGCTGTATCCCTGTCAAGTACGAGGAACAATGGGTTAATCTGTCCAGTAGTCTTGATAAGGCGTCAGTGCTCCCATGCTTGTATCCTAGTCGGTTCTTAACAACCATGTGGTATTGTGCTAGTTCTTCCATCCACAGGGCAAGCTGTTCTTGGCGGTCCCTGAACCTCAACAACCAGGTCAGACTTTAGTGATCGGTCCTTACACCGTAAACACTTTCCCCAATAAGTAATACCTGAATTGCCTTGTAAACCTTTAAATGCTCAGCAGCTCTTTACAAGTAGACAATATCTTTTTTGTTCCGGAGTGAGGGCAAAGCTGCCATAAGCGACCACTCTCTCCCTGCCATTGTGGACTTGACTAAGGATGCCTCCAATGGCCCAGTTAGAGGCATCAACATCCAGTATGAAAGGGTCTGAGGGATTTGGGATTGCTAACACCTGAGGTTCCACCACGGACCTCCGCAACTTTTCAAATGCTGTTTGTTGTTCCTCCTCCCATATAAACTTCTGTTTCCCTGTGATGGCATACAGAGGTTGCGCTAGTTTAGCGAAATCTTTAATGAAGGCCCTGTGATCATTTACAAAACATAGGACAGTTCGGGACTGCCCAGTTGGTAACTGATTGTATATTTTTCTCAGTCACGGACAACTATTCCCCATTGACCATTCTTTCCAAGAATTCCACCTCAGTCTGGAAAAATCAGCATTTCTGGGGTTTCAGCTTCAATCCATGTTCCCTGAAGCCCTTAAAAGCCTCTTCTAAGTTTTCCAGGTGTTCTCTAAAGGTCTTGCCCATCACCAGGATATCATCCAGAAATGCCAAGACGGTCTTCCAGGTCAGTCCTCGGAGAACCAGGTTGACCACGCGAGTAAGTGGCTGGTGCATTTGTTAGACCAAACCCCATCAGTACATGTTCAAATAGACCGTACCTGGTGATGAATGCTGTCTTTTTCCTATCCTCTGGTTTAATGCCCACCTGCTAATATGCCGCATTGGCGTCCAGTTTAGAAAAGCATATGTTCCCCGTAAGTGAATCTCATTAAATGCTGTTCATGTCTGTATAAAGGTTGAAATGCTTATATTCACATATCATGCATGTAACTGTAAAAGGCAGTAGCCTATTATTGAGTGTCCAATTTTAAAACATTGTAAGGCATAGGGTTACTTTTCTTGCTTGGCATTATTGTTTAAGAATACATTCAGAAAATGTAAATAAATATAAGCACTCCATTAGTGAAGGAATTCAATCCATTATAAAAATGTTACAAATGAATAATGAATCTTTCTTGGGATGGTTAGATAGTCAACAGGGTAAATCACAAAGTATAATTCTTTTGCATACTAATTGTTCTAATAGAGCAAGCACTTGTCCATTAGTTAGTAAGTATAAGCTTTAACAGAACAGAACAGAACTAATTAATGCAAAATCAGACATTGGTTATCACATGGCAAAATCCCTTCATACAATCATGATACAATTCTGAGAAAATGGAATACTGGCATACTGAATACAATCTCAGGTTTAATACATTTATGAGCAGGTTGTCAACATATTTCTGATTTATGTTTTCTTAGATCAGTGGCTTATGAGCCATTTGTCACTTATCAATACAAGAACATAAGGGTATACTTAGATGAACAACTCAACTCTTACATAATTAAAGCAACCACTGTTTGATGAATAAATCTCTAATGTCTAAACTAGTACATAGTTACATCTTGGTAAAAATGCACAGTGATATTCATTGACTTTACATGTACAATTCAATCAACAAACTTATAATGATTAAAAATACATAATTGCTTATATAACTTATGAAACATTTTTACTTTGAGATCTTTTTACAAAGATATTTAATAGGTGTTTTAATACTTGACATTCTCAGTTATAACACTTGTTGAAGACCAAATTATTTGATGTATTGCAATAGTCTGGGAAATGTTAATGGCTAATTTTACTTTATTTCTTTAAATACCAGTGCATTTTAAGATCCTGTAATTTTCCTCATATTTTTTTATTGGATAAATTGTCATGAAGTATATGACTTCTAGAAAATTAGTAATTAATTATATATACACAATTAATGCTTTGTAAAGATTGGTAATGTTGATTTGAGATCTCACCTTTTACAAAGAAAAGTAATACATATGGTACTATCAGACTTTAAAGTACCTTATTAATAGAAAGTGATTTAAAGGCATTCTGGTGTTAATATGTCAGCTGGTTTTGGATTGTTTAAGGGTGATTCTTGGTTGTCTTGTTGTTGCATAAATAGTTAAAATCTTGTAAATGAGAGGAATTTTTTCAGGAGTATAAATGTTAAAGCAAAAGTTGATGTAGGATTAGATCACCAAGATATTTAAGGTGTATCAGAGATTTGTCATACTCCTGATTATTTACTATGCATTAGGTGGATTGTGTCAGGTTTCATTGTGATTGCCACATTATAGATGATAATGACAAACAACTCTGCAATTGTACAAATGGTGTTTACTTAGACTGTTGTTTATTAAATGGGAGCTGAAATCAGATTGAATACACAATGTACATTGACAATGAGATCAATTTATTTTGAGCTGCCTGTCAGGATGGGAGGCAATGCTGTAATGTGGCTGAACATCTATTCGAACCTAATTTCTCTGTTTGGATAGGTTAGTCCTTAATAGTATTTGTTCTTTCTATTCGAATAGGCAGCGTCTTGTTCTTGACTGGGGACTTTCAAATTTTGGCCTTTGTGTAAAATAAATTTACACCTCTCTATAGAATGTCACAAAACTGTCCTTCTCAGGACAAAAACTGTCCTTTTTAGGACAACATCTCAGTGACAAAAAAACTGTCCTTTTTAGGACAACTTCTCGATTGACAAAAAAACTGTCCTTTTTAGGACAACTTCTCGATTGACAAAAAAATTGTCCTTTTTAGGACAACTTCTCGATTGACAAAAAAACTGTCCTTTAGGACAACTTCTCAATTGACAAAAAAACTGTCCTTTTTAGGACAACTTCTCGATTGACAAAAAAACTGTCCAAATGGTGTTTACTTAGACTGTTGTTTATTAAATGGGAGCTGAAATCAGATTGAATACACAATGTACATTGACAATGAGATCAATTTATTTTGAGCTGCCTGTCAGGATGGGAGGCAATGCTGTAATGTGGCTGAACATCTATTCGAACCTAATTTCTCTGTTTGGATAGGTGAGTCCTTTATAGTATTTGTTCTTTCTATTTGAATAGGCAGCGTCTTGTTCTTGACTGGGGACTTTCAAATTTTGGCCTTTGTGTAAAATAAATTTACACCTCTCTATAGAATGTCACAAAACTGTCCTTCTCAGGACAAAAACAGTCCTTTTAAGGACAACTTCTCGATTGACAAAAAGCTGTCCTTTTTAGGACAACTTCTCGATTGACAAAAAAACTGTCCAAATGGTGTTTACTTAGACTGTTGTTTATTAAATGGGAGCTGAAATCAGATTGAATACACAATGTACATTGACAATGAGATCAATTTATTTTGAGCTGCCTGTCAGGATGGGAGGCAATGCTGTAATGTGGCTGAACATCTATTCGAACCTAATTTCTCTGTTTGGATAGGTGAGTCCTTTATAGTATTTGTTCTTTCTATTCGAATAGGCAGCGTCTTGTTCTTGACTGGGGACTTTCAAATTTTGGCCTTTGTGTAAAATAAATTTACACCTCTATAGAATGTCACAAAACTGTCCTTCTCAGGACAAAAACTGTCCTTTTAAGGACAACTTCTCGATTGACAAAAAAACTGTCCTTTTAAGGACACCACTCAATTGTCACAAAACTGTCCTTTTAAGGACACTACTCAATTGTCACAAAACTGTCCTTTTAAGGATACAACTTCATTGTCGACCAACTGTCCTTTTCAGGACAACCTCTATAGATTGGCTACATTACAAATTAATATAAACTACAACCATTTTTGATCTCATTGATCTCGGTTTGTAGCTATCGTTGGGTTCAAAATTAGTCTAAATAATAATCATTTGTTACGAGAGCTGAGTTTTTGTTGATATCATTTTTAATAACAAACCTATCACTCTGAAATGCTTCCACATTCAGTCAATGTATGGTAAATGTGTGTTCCTCAAAATAATCTTTAATATGAAAGAAGAAACAACACAAGCTCCTTGCATTGTTCTTTACAGTCACAAAATTAGCTGATTTGTTAACAACTGAATGTATAACTTCGGCTGGGGGAGAGGCAAATCTTTACATGAGACTCAATAGAGGAGTGCCTGATAGGCAAAGAGTATAAGAATATGAAGGGTTTAGAAATAAAAGGTTTAAAAAGATAGAAAAGTTATAAACAGATTTTTGTAAAAACATACAAAAATGAGTTTTTTTTCTTGAAAGATGAAAACATGAAGCTAAGTTACTACAACTCAAAAAACTGTGTTAAAAATATATATGTAAGGAACCATATGTATACCATTGTATAAAAGCTTTCCAGACTATAAGCTTATTTTTTTATTCAAAATTATTTTATGCTGGAAATTGTTTGGGATGTAAATGTAATCTGTAATTACTTTCCAGCTTTCTTTTAACCATATTTTTGTGTTAAGTTTGAAAATAGTGTTTTCATTGCATAACTTAATATCACTTGGTAGCAGAGCTTTTTTTCAAGATGTGAAATAGTGCTGTTTTATGGGAGATGATTGCTTTATAAATCATTTATGTAAGTGCAAACTGAGTTTTGATTCTATGTATGGGGAAGTCATCAAGTAAAAAACTTGCTCCCAAATTCTTTAATCAGAACAACACAAAAATGTACACCATTAAACTTCAAGCCATGTGATCACTGACGATCAGACAAACAGTACAGGTGAAAAGCTTTTGAAAATATTGACACTGACACACTGATAAAGCTCTCATTGGCTAATGTAGTCATACAATATTGGAACAATTATAGAGTTAAACTTTATAATTACATGCAAGGTTATCAGGAAATGGGTACATACTCAATGTACCTGGAAGAGTTGTTAAAGCTCTTTGCTGGTAAATCCATATAACACAAAAGCTTTATGATTACATAATGAACAGTGTTTCTTTGCTCTATCAGTGCAAGACTGGGGTTTACATGTTTTAAAAACATAGCTATATTTGTGAAAATTGATTACTCATCAGATTACATGTATGTTTGAAATATGTTGTGTTTAATAGAAACAGGATAATTATGACTTACATGGGTATGTATGGTTAGGGGGTGGAAAACTATTGCTTGAACAACTTCAATCTTAGATATGGTTTGCTTTTTATAACTTTACATTTAACTGACATGTTGGCGGCGTCCACATGGTTTCCGCTCTCTAAGTCAAAGAGTTTTCATCCGATCTTTACCAAACTTTGTGAAAATGTTTGTGGGCATAATATCTCAGCCAAGTTCGATAGCCAGCCACATCCCTCAGGCACTTCTGAATTATGGCCCTTGAATTATCCAAAATTCGTCAAATTAACCGTGTCCGCTCTCTAAGTCACAGAGTTTTCATCCGATCTTTACCAAACTTTGTGAAAATGTTTGTGGACATAATATCTCGGCCATGTTCGATAACCAGCCACACCGCCCAAGGTACTTCGAAATCATGGCCCTTGAATTATCCAAAATTGGCCAAATTAGCTGTGTCCGCTCTCTAAGTCAAAGAGTTTTCATCCGATCTTCACCTAACTTGGTGAAAATGTTTGTGGGCATAATATCTCGGCCAAGTTCGATAACCAGCCACATTGCCCCAGGCACTTCTGAACTATGGCCCTTGAATTATCCAAAATTGGCAAAATTAGCCTTGACTGCTCTCTAAGTCAAACAGTTTTCATCAGATCTTTACCAAACTTTGTGAAAATGTTTGTGGACATAATATCTTGGCCATGTTCGATAACCAGCCACACCGCCCAAGGTACTTCGAAATTATGGCCCTTGAATTATCCAAAATTTGCCAAATTAGCCTTGTCCGCTCTCTAAGTCAAAGAGTTTTCATCCTATTTTCACCTAACTTGGTGAAAATGTTTGTTGGCATAATATCTCGGCCAAGTTCGATAACCAGCCACATTGCCCCAGGCACTTCTGAATTATGGCCCTTGAATGATCCAAAATTGGCAAAATTAGCCTTGACCGCTCTCTAAGTCAAACAGTTTTCATCCGATCTTTACCAAACTTTGTGAAAATGTTTGTGGGCATAATATCTCGGCCAAGTTCGATAACCAGCCACGCCGTCCAAGGTACTTCGAAATTATGGCCCTTGAATTATCCAAAATTGGCCAAATTAGCCTTGTCCGCTCTCTAAGTCAAACAGTTTTCATCTGATCTTCACCTAACTAGGTGAAAATGTTTGTGGGCATAATATCTCGGCCAAGTTCGATAACCAGTCATATCGCTCATGTCACCCAGGAGTTACCACCCTTTGATTTTAGAAATTTCCTAAAATTCGTCTTGTTTTAACTCTGAGCTGTGTCTTATGACAGGCGTATTTTGTGACAGTTTGGCACTCTTGTTCTTACAACAGATTGACCTCATATTATCAAACTGATGTCACTGTCACAACTTGTAATAACATTACAATTGGAGAAAGAGAAGTACAAAGAATGTAACATTAATTCACAAAACAAAACTTGAAAGTTCAAACACAGTGCATTCTTTCCAGTCTGTCTTGTATAATCACAAATTGAATATCCATGAACTATTCCTTCCTAATGTTCACTGCTTTAGAGAAAACCCAAAGTGAGTCAAATTTAATGAAACCCATCAGTGTATAATGTCAGTCATGTTGGTTGATGGAATAGGTCTTACAATTTGTATGGAGGATATGGAGTTTCTATATTTGATATTGCACATACAGCATACCAGGCTGTGTAAAATTTTGAAAATTGCTCTATTCCTTAGAATGGTCATGTAAATATTGTGTGATAGAATGGATAAAATATCCTACTATTTAAATTGGTACAGTAAGATAATAATTGATATTGTGCATACAACAAGGCCAAATTCTTGAGTATAACATGACAGAAATTGACATGGACATAGTGTATATAATATTGTTAGCATGGTCAAGGTCAAATTGGTTTAGACATACAATAATCCTCATACAGTTGGGCGCATTGATAAACAAAACACAAAAATGTATCAGATATTATGTCTGATTTTTAGAACATTGTATTTTTGTAGATAAAATAGTTCTTTGTAAGTATTGCTTTGGCTCAGAGGGAAAAATAAATTTGAATTGGGAAAGTTCATTGCAAGTATTGCTTTGGCTCAGAGGGAAAAATTAAATTTGAATTGGGAAAGTTCTTTGCAAGTATTGCTTTGGCTCAGAGGGAAAAATTAAATTTGAATTGGGAAAATATACTATTTTGGTGGGGGAATCAGGGGCTGATATTTGGCTCCAATAATGGAGAATAGAGGGTTCTCGTTAGTGCTATCATATAGAGCACTAAAGAATTATGTGGTGAAAGCTTTTTTCCTTCACTGTCAAAATGTTAATTGTGTTAACAGTTTGGTTTTTCAGAATCTTATTTATTTCTATAGGAATATTAAAATTAAAAGTTGATATCGGGCATACAACATACTTGACCAAGTATTATGTTTTCTGGGTCATACAAATATGGACATTGTATCAATGGCAATGGCTAAGTATTGGTTTTGATAAGCCCTTAAGTACATTATGGCAATTTAATCATTTGTCTTAATTTTAGGTAAAACGTTCCAGTAAAAGGTATATGGTAATTCATATGTGGAATATTTTTACCTTTGTGCCTTTAATATTACATAATGGGAACAGAATATAAGTGAAGATTTGATGTGCATGCAACATATCAGTGCAAGTGTTATGGATGTCATACTCAAGTATTCTCATTTACTGAAATTTCTCTATTCGTTATTCATAACAATATCTTGAGTAACTGTTTGAGTGGTTAAAATATACTGTTGTGTAGTATCTTGTACTTGGCATTCATTTATGAGGTCAAATGTTTGAGTCCAGAAACATGCTTAGTGGTTATCACAACTTAAATGTCACATTTAATGCTTTAACTGCAACAATGGGACCTTGTCCATACAGTATGCACAGCAATTATTGATTGGTACTGTCAGATGACATTAAGAACATAAAACAGCAGGTTCTAACATTGGTCATAACTGTTTTAAAAATGAACAACCCTATTAATTTTGCATAACATGCATTTATATGCAATTGTATAATGATGAAAAATGATACATTATAATCATTATATTCCTGTTTGGTAGGGTAAGTTGGTAGAGCACAGGACTGAGCATTCAAGTCTCAGGATAAGGGTATATTTTTCATTTTCACCTAAAATGAATCCTGTAAGCTAGTATTGATCTAGAATTATGACCCCTGTGTCAATATCAATCAGCTAACATTAATTTTACTTCCATGTCCTGTATGCAAAGGCAGATCTGGGATTCGGATTTGGGGAGCATAAATTTTTGGTCATTTTTGGTTTTGTTCAAGCCTTATAAAATGACAATGACTGTTTCTTTGTTTATAAACATCATCATATTGCTTCAATAAATCAAAATTGCTTATTTGAAAATTGCTTATTTAAAGATCTCTGTATATTTTCGTATTTATACTCATAGTTATTTGTAAGGTTGGGGAATTTTAGGGGGATGTCGGATGTGCCCCCTGGATCTGCTAGTGGTTAATGCACATCAGCATAAATGAATTACTGTTAGGAATTATTGCTATTCTGTAGGTCACATTGATTTCTATGTCAGTTTGTCCTTTGAAAACAGGAATCTGTTAAAGTAACAACACATTATTGCATCCTCCTTCCCTGACCATTTATCATGTTGCCACTGGCATAACTCTCTGTTGACCACATTCACCAATCATGTCATCCATGTTCATGTCTTCATCATCATTCAGCTTCATTGACAAGATATGTTTGCAGCTCTATTTTTATGTTTATTAGTTCTTATAACTCTCGAACATTTGTTATTTGTTTATGTACCTTAAAATTACACTGTTTATATTTTCAGAATGAGGAAGACAGCTGTGATCCCTCTAGAATGGGTTCAACCGAGTCTAACAGTACTAATACTTCATGTCCTTGTCTGTTCTCATTTGATTTAGTATTTTGGTCCTGTGTTTGAGGTCATTAATACTATACCTCTAATACATGCTGGGAAGTTAGTGGTTCCTTGCAGAAGAACGACAGTGGTTAGTACTGGTAGGCAACCCAGAATTTGTATGGTCAACTGACTGCTGTATTATTGAATACTGTAATAACATGTTCTTTATTACCTAAATGCAACAGTCTTCCTTGCATTGTTACTTCTTTTGTTGGAATTATTTAGAATTTGGTGTGTATATATTTTCAGGTTTTGTGTAAATGAGTAGTTTTGATGTTCAATTGCTTTCATCCAATCAGAATGAAGCTGGCTGTGAAATGTAATTTTCCTGGAACTCGTGAGTTTGAAGTTATTTCATTTTATTTAGAAATAATGATAAAAATGCAATTGAAAAATATAATATTACCATGAATAGTACTACAATTGAAACTGTTAGTTTATTTTACCTGGTATAACCAATATGCAAGGCCAAGGCAGTTCTTCAATTTTGGCACAATGATATTTTATGATATTATTATAGTACCAGTATGCTTTCTAAAACACATTGAGAAGAATCTGAAAAGGGATTTGCGCCCCTTGCCTCCTGAGCAATAATTTGAGGGGATGAAAGCGAAATCAATCTTGTATCTTACAATACAGAAAGACTGGTTTCGCTTTCACCCCTCAACATTTAGAGCTAGTATATCTGTAGATAAATGTAGTGTACGAATTGTGTACTATTTGTATTGAGTTTAAGAACTATTGATTTGTTTATGGTTTAGTTCTGTGGTATATTCTTGATTTCTTTGTGCATACTTTGTTGCCATTTTAATGATTCTGAATGCTTTTCAACTGAATTCTGTGTCAGTTTGGTAACCTATGGTCAATGTATTGGTTTGTGTTGGTCATTGTTCCCTTTCTTGTCTACATTTAACATTGATCTTTGATCATTGATGTATGCTCAGTTCTTGTTCTTTGTCGAGATGTAATTCACTGATCTGTCTCCAAGCCTATCTCACCATACATATAAAGCCAGAGTCTTAAATAGGATGATCTTTTAATATCTAGACTTTTCTTCTTTATTGCCCAGCTGAATTACATGATTTACGATAATTTTAAGCAGGAATATCGTTTTAGTATCTATGCAAATTGTGCGAAATGATGGAAAAATGGGGAAATGTTACACACAGGGAGAATAAGTAATTACAAGCTTATTTATCAGAAAACAAACTGTTTATGTAACATTTGGCAGATATGTAGAAAGTATGTTCATGGTTTCAGTTTCCTCTTGACTGTTTAATCGATTTATTTAAATATTTTTAATTTAAATTTATTTGAGAATTTTTGAATTTGCTTAAAAGTAGCTACACAGCTTTGAGTTAGGTTTTATGTAATATTGATTATTTTTCTTGTGTAATTGTTTTGTTTATGATTATTTTTCTTGTGTAATTGTTTTGTTTAGGTGTCATTTAAGGGTATTCTGGACTTGCATCATATGGCAACAACTTTTGGCCAGACCCTATTCCAAATTTCATGCTAAGTTGGTTAAATGAAGACATATTGAACATGGTAATGAGGTTTATGGACCTTTCAGAACTCGGCACTTAATGCTTCAAAATTTCAAGCAGCAAATAACCTCACTTAGGATTTCAATAATCTTATAACTATTTCATTAACTTATTGTTGTATTAAAAATGTCAGCTATTAGGGTTAAGATAGGTTTAGGGAACTTTTTGGAACCTAATTTTACTCAAAATTGCATATTAGGGTTCATTTTTTGAATGAATGAATGTGTTTAATATAATTATTGTGTTTCAATTTATGTTGTTTTCTGTTAGAAGGCCATGTTTTATTTAAGAATTGTACAATTGTTTTTGTATACCTCTTTACATGTCACCTTCTGTAAATAAAGATATTATTATTATTATTTAAGGAAACATGTGGAACTTATTTCGCATCAAAATTTCAATTTAAGTGCATGGTAGGTTTAGTGGATAATTTTGAAAATATTTAATACTAAACTTTCATATTGAGGTTTAGGTTAAGGTACTTTTCAGAACTTTTTTGGCATCAAAATTTCATTAAAATTATTCCAAATACTTTATCTGCATATATCTTATTCTTGCATAAAGGAGCGGTTATGGTCTGAAGCTCATAGCGGCCATAATTTATCCTTTCAACTATTCAATTTAAATAAGGACATGTTCAATGCAAACTCTGTTTCCCTTAGGAATATTGAGGGGTGGAAGCGAAACTCCTCTATCTGCTTGTTTATAAATAGGCAGTTAGACAATTTCAATTTTACACCTTGATATTAACCTCAGATTAGCTATCAACTATCCACATCTCTTCAACTTTTCATTTACTTTTCTTAAATTATTTAAGGTTCAGGGTCTTAATGTTTTAGGGATTTAGGTTTACTTTAAGGTTGTGATTAAGGGTCATATGGTCATTTCCAGTATACAAGGTTAGGCAGAGAAGTCGTTAGTCCTCTAGCCTCATTTAGGAGTTTGTATTAATATTGCATTTTTGCTGCTTATTGATATCATGAACATACTTATATAATTCTGATGAATGATCAGATTACAAATTTACTGATTATCTTTCTTGTGTGAATCTATCATACAAAGGTCAGTACATACCCCCTTCCCTGTATGTGTGTATCTTTCTTGAGAGGAGATTTTTCTGTTGGCCTCTGTGTTATTTGTGAATGACATGTTTTTGTTTATTGACACAAGTTCTGTCCCATTATCCCTTCCAGAGTGCTCTCCCTTTATCCCTTCTCCATTGTGTGTTTGTATATAAAATACAGATTTCACATATCCTTGCTGTAGGAACATCTTTCTTTTTTGATGTGTTCGTCTATTCAACTCGTGCACATGATTCACTTGTTTATGCTGATTCAGTTTCCTCCTGTGATAATGTATAAACATGGTTGTAACCCAATGGTCCACTCGATGTATCTTTTGACAATCAGACCAATGCATTCCTTCTGAAAACTCTTTGTCTATAAGTTCTCTTACCAAGATGGTTCCATGTGGCTGTCAGTGTTTTGGGTTTGGTTATGAAGCTTGTAGTGTAGATATCAATATGTTAAGTTATCAATAGTGTAGATATCAGAAATTTTGTATATAACTAATATATTAATCATTTAGATAAGAATGTCATAAATATTACACCCATATATTATTATATTATTTTTATTTATGTTATTCCTTCTTTAGTTTACGGAATGAAGCAGACACTGGCACAGTCTCTTGGTTTATATGTATTGCTTAAAACATGTTTTGGTTTATTTTCTCCATGTACTACAACCACAATGTGGGATGTTTGGTGTGGAATGATGGACAAATGGTATAGTTGGGAATCAGAGACCTAAGATAGCAGGTAAATTACTTTTTATCATATTTTCTACACTTACTTTAACTGTTGTACAATAATACTTGAAGTTGCCAGAAAGGATCAGAACCTTAAACAAATTGCAACATGGCAGTTTTCTTGCTGTTTTACAGCACAAAGTGCTCAATGATGAGCTATTTGGATCTTTAGCTGTCAGTCCATCTGTCATCTGCTATTTAATTGTTTACACTCTAGAATCCACATTTCTTGAGCAATCATAATCAAACATGGAATAATGTCTATATGGCCATCAGTTCTTGGCCAGTTTCAATTATGGGCCAAATCATTCTACTAGATCCAGAGTTATGGCCCTTGTATTGAACAAACAGGAATAAAATCAATTAATTGATGATAATATATCACAAAATCTATTAACAGTATGTAGTTGTCATACATTATAAACTTTGAAGATCATATGAAAGTTATGGTCTCCTTAAAAAACTTTTTTTTTTAACCAACATGACATTTTATGTCGCTCAATATATATTTTAGAGAAAATTATTTTTAATTAAATTTTGTGCACATCACCCGAAATGAAAGTATCAGAACTTTGTTAAACATAGTAGTTGGTCATGCCACTCGATATAAGTTCGATCCAATAAAATAATAAGTCTGGTAAAGTCCGGGCATATAATAACATGATTTTAAGCAATTCCAAGTATGGATAACAGGATTTGATACACTACTGTGCGGTTGTTGCTGTTCTTGCCTTGAATTGACAATCTGTCCATTTATCACACCAGGCAAATGTCACAAAATAAAAAGGATGCAATGATCTGGGCATATACTAGCTGCATATTGTTAAAAGACTGTTACTGACCTAAGGAAGTGATAAATATCAGCTTATGGTAAAATCATAAACAAAATTCTGAGCAAAAATGATCTGAGTGAAAATATAGTCATGACATAAATAAATCACTGTGCAGTGTACTCAATCTATTAAGAGACCACTTTATTAAGTGACCACTTTTTGGCTGTCCCTTGGGTGGTCTCTTACTACAATGTCTACTGTACTAAGAATATAAGGCAAAAATATGAATTATGATAGTTAAAACACCTCAAGCTCCTTGTCTCTGTGATTTTCTAAATTTACTGCCGGATATAGGCTGTTTCCCCCTATCAAAAAGTGTCCATTTTCCCCAAAAATCTTCATTTTTTCCCAATTCTTTGTTCATTTGTCCCCCCTCTGACTGAATTTCTGTCTTTGTGTATTTAACGTTTTATAAAAGAATCTTTGCTCTTACATCACCTTAAATATGTATAACAAACACCAGCCACAGCTGAAAAGTTATTTTTATAAGCAAAACAACCATAACCTGATTTTCCCAAATTTGGTATTTATCGCGGCTCTTTTACCAATTAAAAAGGCACAGGCAGTAAAATTATTTAAAAAAAATCACTGGCAGTTGTACAAATGTGTCCACTCCTGTACATTGCAAATCTCTGTGTTGGCTGAACACTGCGATTGAACATGCTAGGCCACCATATTAAAATGAAAATGCTGGCCATTATACCTGTTAATTGGCGGACATGCTGCCCCAAAATGACAATGGTGAGTGTTCCTTGGCAAAAACCTCAATGAGCATACTGTACAGTGATATAGATCTCAATACTTGCTTCACATGAAATATTGTGACAAAACTTGGTACATAGATGGAGACTACATTTTGATTACTTGGGTCAAAGTCAGTGCTTCTAACACTGTATGCAGACCATTTCCTGATTGCCTAACCAGGTGAAAAGTTCTTGCAATAAGCATAGAGATTTGCTCAGGACAATGACATTTGTTATAACTGACGGTACCTCGTTGGTTAGAGCACTATAGGCTGTTACCTGGGAAGCCCGGGTTCCATTCCAGCAGACTGGGCAGGTCATGTTTTTCTCGGACATTTGGCTACTGTCATTTGTTCTCCAAGTCTGATTCATGTGGGGAAGTTGTCAGCTGCTTGCCTAAGGGCAAGTTAGTATTTGTTGTTAATTAATTCCATGGAAACTGCATGGAAACTGCATGGAAACTCACCACCATATACCAAAAAGTTGTTGATTAATTGGCAAAACCTGATTAAAACATACAAATCATCTATATACATATGAAATTGCACAAATACTTAACCCATCAGCACTATGAACTATTTTTGAAGTTATAAAACATTTAGATTGATCCTTTGACTGTGATATAATGTTCTCCAGTTAATTGTTATAAGGATATGACAATATTTATACAATTTTCTATCTGCTAGGTTATTAATCTGCTTGTTCCAGCAATGTTTGGTCAAGGTCACGCTTGAGGGTCATATTATAAGTGCGTAATTGTTTCTTCTCGGCTCCTTACCCATGTGCGGCTTTCTTGGATAAATATCAAGAATAATCTTCGTTGATAAGTGGTTTTGTTAAAGCCATTTCCTCTAAATGAGATTGTCTCCCATCTACCTGAAAATGATAACTGTCAAATATGGTAGATAATAAATAATTGATATTGGCTCCATACTATTACTGATGTAATATATTCTTGAAGTTAACGTCTCCTGATCATTATTGTTAGGGCCTAACCATCCCAGCTTCGTTGAAAACATGACATAAAGAAGTAATAATTCTACACTAATTCACTAACACAATTTCCTGAACTTATTCAATCATGAAATATGAATTATTGGTCCATAGTTTCAATACTTTTTTAACAATATTTTAATCATCGGTAACAGTTGGTAGCTTTTAACATCATGTACAAAATGAAGCCATATTAAAACAATTGCATTTTTAATGGTGTTAAGTATATATTCTTGAGGGTTATTGAACAACAATGACTTTACTATGGAATTAACAGAAATAAATAATTTGTTAATTTTCTAACATTAATGGCAACAATAAAAAGTTCAATGTAAGATAAATGATATATTTTTTGTAATTATGTATGCATGTTGATAATATGTGAAAATGAATATACTGCTATTATCACACTGGATTTAAAAGTAAATTTATAAGATCAGAAAACTAGTCTATAAGAACAGCTAGTAACTGTCGTAGTGGACATAAAACATGCAAAGTTTTAAATCGGCCCCTTAACGTTTGGAAAATGACAATTTTTCCTACATGGTCTATGTGATTAAAGGTGAAACTCGAAGTAAGAACATTTTTAGTTTGAATAAATATTTTTACACTAAATAAAAGAGAGGAAATTGTAGAATACTCGTAAAACTGTTAAAATATTCTAGTAATAAGATAAAGCTGTATAATCTACATTGATAAAAACTGGTAGAGCTGGAAACTTGATATTGATTTATGAGTCATTTTCAAGGGAGACAATCCACTTCAATAAGCCAGCTAAAAGGCAGTGAAAACTGGGTATGCCTAAATTGGTTGATGAGGTATACCAATCCATTAAATGTGTTTGTTCTTTTATAGAATTTTCTTAAAACTTTTTTATAGAATAGTTTCTAAATTACTGTATGTCATCAATGGGAATAAACAAATGATATTTGTATAATAAACTGTAAATGAATTAATTCATGTTTAAATCATGTAAAATACAGTCAAATCTGCTTTAGTGACCGCCTGCCCTAAATGATCACATTGTTATCTGCCCTTTTCATGTTCCTTTATTCCAGCCCACATGATACAAGTTTAAATAATTATATCACATATTGTATTCGAAGACAATAATTTCCAATGACAGAAAATGTCATACTTGGTACAGAACGCATATTTAACAATATCAACATCATTGAGTGCACCTTTGTCTCGATTGTTTTGTTGTGATGTCACGCACATGAGTTGTTATTTCACAAGTGAGTTATCAAAATTATTACCACTCTTCTTTGTATGTTATGTTATAAATGTGAGATATAGAATTACATGATGTAATTGGACAAATTCTGTTGGAGTCGTCTGCATGCCGAAATTGAGCTGGAAGGATTTCTTTGTTAACTATTTAATGAAAATTGTGTAACAAATTTACTTCTTTAATTTCAGGTCTACATTCATTATTTGTTGGTGTATCCGCTGGTCATTGTTGAGAAACATGTCTTGTGCGGAGATCCTGGGATACATTTCATGGTGAGTTAAATAAAACTGTCACAGAATTCTACATATGAACAACAAATACTGATGAAAGAGCTAACCCACCAGCATTGATACTTATGCCTCATATTGGTTAGCTCTGTTAGTCAATATTTTATTGTGGTGATTCTGCTGATTGAGGGATGAAAGCAATACTCTGTCTATAACATTCTATATTCATATAGACTTTTTCACTTTCACCCCTCAAAATATTCAATTGAATAAGCAAAGCACTAGACTATTGGCAACACCGAACATTAACTAAACTTAAGGACTATATCTTAGGTTAAAATTCTATTTTAAATGGACAGCATATATCATTATTTTGCTTGTATCCAATTTTCACTATATTAGCAAATCAAAATAAGTCGTTAAATTGTAACCGTGAAAATTTAGTAAAATATGTAAACTTTAAAATCTTCTTGTCCAAAACCTTAATGTCTAGAGCTCTGATATTTTGTGTGTAGCATTGTCTATAGTGGTCATCGTACAAGATTGCATAAATTATTAAGTTCCGTCAAAAAAACATGGCTGCCAGGGGCGGGACCATGTTCCCTAAATGTATATAGTGGAAACTATAAACAACATCTCCTAAACTACTCAATGGATTTTGACCAAACTTCACAGGAATGATCCTATATGTATATAGTGGAAACTATAAACGTCATCTCCTCTTAAACCCTTGAATGGATTTTGATCAAACTTTACAGTAATGATCCTTAGGTGGTCCTCTTCCGTTACATAAATAATTTTGGTCTGTTCATAAATAGGTCAAAATTGTACATTTGAAATATAATATTTAAGTTCTTGGACGTTCAAGTTCATCAAGCTCATGGATAAATTTACACAATGTTTATGCACAGTTCATGAACTATTCATGAATGCATTTCAATGGGTTTAAATCTGGCGTGGTCAGTAGCAAGCTAGACTACCAGCCTGAAGGACCCGGTTCAATCCTGGGTCCGTCCAGCTACGGTCACTGTCGTGATTTGATCTAAGAATCTTTCTGAGGTCATTCACCTCCCACTGCTGATTCAAGTGGGGAAGCTTTCAGTCGCTTGCAGTGAAACCAAGGACTGCACTGACTATGGAGCTGTTAAATGAAGACAGCTGTTAGTAGGGGGTTATTTAAACAAATTCAATTGAAAAGATACTGAGGAAACAATATACAGAATGGTCAGTCAGCTCTTATCAGCTGTTTGTGGAATGTGAATTCCATGGTCACTATTACAGAATGTTAATAGTCTAAGCCGTAAATGGTTGCTTATAGCAATGACACAAAATGTATCAATTAAAATGAAGACTGTTCCATTAATAAACGACCACTGTAAGTAAACCTTTACATCAAAAGCTTAAATACGAGGGGCATTTGATAAGTAATGGCAACAGTGGCGGGTTATTCAAACCCCTATCATTAACCCATAAATGACTATTTGAGACCTTCAAAGTACTCTCCCTGCGACTGTACACACTTTTCAAGTCGAATTAGCCACTCAGAAAATGCACCTTTAAAGCGTTCTTTGGGTATACTGTTTATACACTGATATAACGCGCTGCCTACGGCGCTGCGCGTTTTAAAGAGGCGCCCTCACAAGCATGATTTAATATATGGGTTCAACCAAAAGTCACAGGGAGAGAGATCTGGGCTATATGGAGGGTGTGATAAAACATGAATATGATGCTCCTTCAGATCATCTTGTACTACAGCTGAACGATGTGCTGGTGCATTGTCATGTAGCAACTTGATGCCGCGGACCCCTGTCCGTGGGCGCTTTGTTGTGTAATAGTTAACAACAGCCAGTAGTATATTTTCTTTGTATAATATACCAGTAACACTTCTGCGTTCAGGGACTGGGATTTGGGCCACAATTCCATCGGAATCGAAAAACAGGGCATACATAACGCGTCTGACACTTCTACTGCGCCGTGCAATTACAGGCCGTTGATTATTTTCACCTATCCACATTTTGTTATTTTCTTTAGTGGCAGGCTCAAAAAAGTACAGCCATGTTTCATCACCTGTTACATTTTCTTTGAGGCGCCTGGGGTCTTTATTTCTAAACATAGTGAGAAGAGCCGAAGCTTTTTCTACCCGCTCCCTCTTCTGCTCAGGGGTGAGCAAGTGCGGTATCCAGCGCGCACAAACCTTGTGTATGTTTAACTTTTCCTTTAAAATCAAGAAAACCCATGACGAATTGAGACCCGATATCTCCCCGATCTGTTCAGCAGTACATCTGGCATCTGTTTCTATTATATCTTTTACAGTGCAGATGTCTTTGTCAGACACTGCAGATTCTGGGCGCCCTGGACAGGCCTCATCTTTAATGTTAGATCTGCCATCTTTAAAGAGAGAAACCCACCGGGCAACTGTGCGATATGGAAGAGCACTTTCTCCATATACCTTGACTAAATCAGATTGAATATCTAAAGCGCTCAAGCCAAGCAATCCACGTATTTAGCAATACGCCCTTTGCTCCTCGCGAAAATCGCTATTAGCTTCGGCCATTTTTATAGCCACTATAATGTACCACGCTATTTCAAACTTCATTTTAAAGTTCATTTGCACGTGATTCGCGTGTAATTTTTTGCCAGGTGAACGGAAAAATCAATACTCTTTCCATCAGTATGCTACACTAGTGGATGCACGTGAAAATCGATAAAATATTGGATCGTTGCCACTAATTATAAAATGCCCCTCGTACTGTAGTCAATCACTGAGTACATAAAATAACTGTGTTTTTGAGAAATTATCATGTTAAGTGTTTAAACAATTCATCAAAATTAATGAACTTTGGTTCATGAACTAGTTTTAATGCTAGAAATTAATTAATGACATTGGGTACATGAATTTGTTTTAATGGATGTTTGGTGGACAGTGAAGGACAGTTCATGACTATTCATTAACATTTCATGAATGTTCATAAAGAGTTCATCAGTTCATGAACGGATTCTGGTATGATCTAACTGATGGAGCCAAATTAATGTACTATAATGCATATATTCTTCCCATTCTTGATTACTGTCATTGGGTATGGGTTTAATACATGAAATGCTATATCAATAAAGTACAGTAAAACCTCTATAATAATACCACCTTGGGACCCTTGAAAACGGGTCTTCTTTTTGAGTTGGTCTTAATATTGAGGTTGAATAAAGAGCAAAATGGTGACAATGGACTTGAAAGTTGTATGCTTAATTTTGAGGTGGTTTTGTTATTGAGGTGGTCTTTAAGTGAGGTTTTACTGTTCAAGTATTTTAATTAAGAGCTGCCAAGATTATTCTGAACCAGGCAATACAATCTTCTTCACAATTGTTCATAGATCTAAAATGGCTAGAATAAAGAAATGGGTTAAATATCAAATGGCAGTGATAATTTTTAGCAAATTAACCAGTTTTTAACAGCATACTAAAGCCCGAATATCATAATTACAATATTACCATAACAATCTTCATAATTTATGTTTAAAACAAGTATTATAATTTAGTGTAGGTAAATATGTCATATAAGTGTTCTGTATAAGTATAATTATGTATTGACTAGATTGAAAATGATATTACATTTCTGTAATTAGTCATTGGTGTCTTCTGCTGGCTTTGAAAGTACAAATATGTCCAAATTAGCTGAAGTTCTGCACTGTGGGATTATAAGTGATTCTCATGTTATGTTTAAATAAATGCTGTGGTACTGCTTTGGTGTATGATAGTACACTGCAACTCCATTACAACGCGATGAGAGGGGTCCACGACTCGCGATCGCATTAGACTGCATTAAACTTTCCCATCCACCCAATATATAGCATTGTGCATACTTTGTGTTTTCATAATATATAATAAATATAGATCTCAAGACCCCATTGCATGGTCTGTATTAGGTAGCAGTGGTAGAGGAAAGGATATATGAATACTGGTAACCTAGAAATGTTTGCAACAATATTTCTGTTTTTTTTTATTTATAGACATTTTTGCGACTGTAAAATGTTCACATTTTTACAAGAATCATGATTAAATAGTGGATATTTGTGTGTTTCCATGTAAGATCGAAAGTTATTTCACTGAGTGAGCAGCAGAGAGAATATTATCGAAATTGACATAACCGCAAGTGAAAATTTAAGTCAGATACTCATGAGGTGAAATGACTCGATCTCACACCGAACTGTATGTTCTATTTATTTCATGCATCATTTTCGTCCTTTTTATTTTTTACACTTATTAATTACTTCAAATTTCCGTTCAATACCTCAATTTTTTACATGACGCCGTTTATATGTTGTCATTATCTTTTTGATAATTTCACAGACAAACATTTCAGATGTAAGTAAGGAATTGCGTAATTTATTCGAAGAAAGTGTGCAAGGGGAAGGGGTCTGCCCTGCAACATTGAGCTGTGAGGATTTTAATGAAATTGATGGCTGTAGATATGTAACAAAATTCCTCCTTTACTTTCAGGTCTCCATTCAATGATATGTTTGTGTATATGATAGTCATTGTTGAGAGCGGTTTCTGGTGCTGAGATGCTGACACACATCACATGGTAAGTTAGACTGTCACATAATCCATCATATAAACAGGAAATATTAACCAAAAGAGCTAATCCACCAGAATAAATGCTATTATCTTAAAGATTTGTAAAAATTAAAATGATATTCTGAGTATTTCCTACTAAATTATGCTCAAGGAAGAAATGGCAAGGGAGGTAACAAACACTATACAATTTGCTACCACTCCCTGTGTGTCAGTAATGAGGTAAACCTGCACTATGGTATAATATAAAATGTAAAAAATGTAAATACAAAATGGTGGGTTAGCTCTGTTAGTTAATATTTGTTGTCAAAATTCTGGTGATAATCAAATTGAGTTAAGCTAGTCTTTAAGACTCTATCAATCTCATTGAAATCAGCCCCTAACTTTAGCTCCATTACTTTCTGCTGTTAGGATCTAAAATAGATATGCATGATCTACGCTCAAATAGAATTTACGGAGCTCGTCTGAGATCAACGAATATTCATAACTCTAAACCACAGCAATTTGCAGTCGACGATTTGATTGGCTACTCAAAGGTCACAAGAATGTGACCTGTATTGTGCAGTCATCAGATCCAGTTAGCATATAGTATAGGAGTGTGCGACTGGAGCTGATTTTAATGAGATTGAGACTCTATATGCATATACTGTGAAACCTAAATTAGACCACCATTGGTTCTCAAGAAAATTGGTCTTATCAATAAGGAGGTCTGATTTTTATTTAGTTAAAATGTGGATGAAAAATTGAAAACTGGTCCCTGAAAATATGGTCTCAATAATGAGGCGGTCTTACTATTGAGGTGGTCTTTTTGTGAGGTTTTACTGTAGATCAAGCAGCATAATTATGAGCACTGCTGTATGAATTTCAACCTCTTCTTTAAGTAAGGTCATTTACATAAAACATCACATGTGACATCACCATGTACTGACAGTAAGCAATCTTTGTCCCATATTGCAATGGAAACGAAGTGACCCTAGAGAGTAAACATTGTATCTTGTTTGCAAATATTGACATGACATGTGCGTTTTCTTGAAATGACATCACTTACAGAAGAGGTTGTAAATCCCATAGCAGCGCTCTCGTATAGACTTTTCATTTTCATCCCTCCAAATTGTGTCAAGAATTCAATTGATCTTTAAAATTTCGATCGTGGCTTATAGAAATATCTCATTGCCTTACTAAGGTGCTTGTTGTTGGCAACACCAAACATCAACTTAACTTAAGGTATGTTCATTTTAAATGATAATACACAAATTCCTGGAAATCTTGGCATTAAATTTATTATAAAAATTACAATTACATGTACTAGGTTAGAATAATATATCACTTGATAACTAGTAAATTAATATATATTTACAGTTACTGTCAAATATACTGGTGATCGATAATACATTCTTCAAAGAAAACTAAATACAACTTAAAACATATTCAATAAATATTTGCTCAAGCATATATTGAACAAAAATATGTTTCAAAACATTCTATTTGAATATGATAATTGATGTATTAGTTAATTATTAAAAACAGAAACATTTATAGACATAATACAACAAGATTATACATGTACATTGTAGTTGTAAATCTCTGACAAAGCTGTATTGATGCCGGGCACATACCTTTAAACATATGTATATAATTTCACACTAATAAATAGAGAATATTTGTATGTTTTGGTGTAAGATCAAAAGTTATTTCAACAAGTAAGCAACCCATGCAATATTTTCAGGAGTGGCGTAGGTGAAATACTTTCCATCTTGCACCGAAACATACAACAATTCTGTTTATTTCATGCTTCATTTGGGTTTCTTGTGAATTAAACTTGTTAATTACATTTCATTACCCCATGCCTCAATATTTGATTTGACTTCATTTGCCAAAGCCTGCACCTTGGCCATCAATTAGTTCTTTTTCAATACAAATGTGAACTCCTTACTTAATTTAATTGTGCTATACTTCATAAACTCTTCTATTGGTCTTAATCATTCTAAACTTCATAAACTCTGCTATAGGTCATAATCATTCTAAACTTCATAAACTCTTCTATAGGTCTTAATCATTCTAAACTTCATAAACTCTTCTATAGGTCTTAATCATTCTAAACTTCATAAACTCTGCTATAGGTCTTAACCATTCTAAACTTCATAAACTCTTCTATAGGTCTTATCCATTCTAAACTTCATAAACTCTTCTATAGGTCTTAGCCATTCTAAACTTCATAAACTCTTCTATAGGTCTTAACCATTCTAAACTTCATAAACTCTTATAGATCTTAACTATGCTATCCAGCATAAGCTCTGCTATATGTCGAAATGCTGACAAACATTTTAAACTCTGCTGTAAGTCTTACGGCTGCTAAACATCATAAACTCTGCTAAAGGTCTTACCCATGTTAAACATCATAAACTCTACTATAGCTCATAACGCTGCTAAACATCTAAACTCTGCTATAGGTCTTACCCATGTTAAACATCATACACTCTACTATAGCTCATAACGCTGCTAAACATCTAAACTCTGCTATAGGTCTTACCCATGTTAAACATCATAAACTCTACTATAGCTCATAACGCTGCTAAACATCTAAACTCTGCTATAGGTCTTACCCATGTTAAACATCATACACTCTACTATAGCTCATAACGCTGCTAAACATCATAAACTCTACTATAGGTCTTAAAGCTGCTAAACATCATAAACTCTACTATAGCTCATAACGCTGCAAAACATCATAAACTCTACTATAGGTCTTAAAGCTGCTAAACATCATAAACTCTACTATAGCTCATAACGCTACTAAACGTCATAAACTCTACTATAGGTCTTAAAGCTGCTAAACATCATAAACTCTACTATAGCTCATAACGCTGCTAAACATCATAAACTCTGCTATAGGTCTTACCCATGTTAAACATCATAAACTCTACTATAGCTCATAACGCTGCTAAACGTCATAAACTCTACTATAGGTCTTAAAGCTGCTAAACATCATAAACTCTACTATAGCTCATAACGCTACTAAACGTCATAAACTCTACTATAGGTCTTAAAGCTGCTAAACATCATAAACTCTACTATAGCTCATAAAGCTGCTAAACATCATAAACTCAGCTAATAGTCATAACTATGCTAGACATTATAAACTCTGCTATATGTCACAACACTGATAAAGATAATAAACTCTGCTATACTCCTAACCATGCTAAACATCATTAACTCTGCTATGGGTCTCAATCATGCTAAACAGCATAAACTCTACTATTGTTCTCAATCATGCTAAACAGCATACACTCTACTATTGGTCTCAATCATGCTAAACATCATTAACTCTACTATTGTTCTCAATCATGCTAAACAGCATACACTCTACTATTGGTCTCAATCATGCTAAACAGCATTAACTCTACTATTGGTCTCAATCATGCTAAACAGCATAAACTCTGCTATTGGTCTCAATCATGCTAAACAGCATTAACTCTACTATTGGTCTCAATCATGCTTAACATCATAAACTCTACTATTGGTCTCAACCGTGCTCAACATCATAAACTCTACTATTGGTCTGAATCATGCTTAACATCATAAACACTGGTGTATTTCTTAACTTTTCTAAACTGCATAAACTCTACTATTGGTCTCAACCGTGCTAAACATCATAAACTCTACTATGGGTATAACCATGCTTAACATCATAAACTCTGGTATAGTTTTTAACTTTGCTAAACAGCATCAACTCTGCTATAGTTCGTGACCATGCTAGACATTATATACTCCGCTGCAGGTCTAACCATGCTAAGAGCTCTCCTGGGATTGCTTTAGGGGGTCTGTGCGGTCCAAGATCAGAATGAATTAATTCAGAACAAAGAGTACGAAATGGGTAATTAAAAGTCAGACATCCAAATAAAATGAATGACAAGTTGGTGACAACAAAAACAAGTTAAATATGTACCGTCATGTATTCCTTTGCCATACGTAATACATTGTGATATACATGAATGTATGTAAAAACCATGACGGTTTTGGTTGAATTATTTTCTTCATGGATTTCATAATATCTGGGTAGGAATTATCAATCAGTGAATAAATTTGTATAACATTAATATCAAATGATACTTTTTGAGTATAAATGTACATGTCTGAGAACTAAAGCATACTATGTCATATTATGTAAAATTCCATTAAAGAACAAGAAAGAATATTGTCGTCTGCATTTCTAAGCAGTTTTGTAATTTCTAATGGCGCAGGAAAGATCTGGCATTGTCGGCATTGTAACACCTTCAGTCGAATAAGGTTTTTTGAATAATGATAACATAATACCACTAATCAATGGACTAGGTTTCCAGATTTAACAAACAACCAACTCTATTTGATGGTATAGTGGATTTTTAATGTATGATATTATAACTGATATATTCACAAGTATTGTTACATCAAAAACAGGCATCCGAAATTAATTTCATTCTTCATGTCTGCATTGTGTTTTAACTCGGCTTTAACTGAAAATCAAAAACTTATACATGTACATACTTAATTAAGGCCTATCTACTAATGCCGTATCTTGCCTTAGTCTATTCAAGCTTGATGCATACTGACTAAAAATAACTATGAGGATTTTTTATTAGAAAAGTGATATTGTTTTTACAGCTGTTGCCGAAAACTATCCAACAAAGCTTCAGTTAACTAAGTCTCCACTGCGTTTCAAGTTTTAAAAATGTTGTAATACAAATTAGGTTCCAACAATTCTGGTCTAGTCGATAAAATTGCATAATGTTCAAAAAAGTGAGGTTATTGAAATAATATATTGTGGTACATATTGCAATGCACTGCTAAAGTATTGCAATATATCATGGTACACTATAGACATAAGATGACACCCCTATAAAAAGTTGTATATGAAGTGGTTCAGTAAAGTTTCAAACTTTTATTTTAGTTGACACAAATTTATTTATCTGTGATTTCTTTTTCAGGATCAAAAGACAATGATGATCCATGTAGTGTTACATAAAGCCATGTATGTGTTCTTGGTTGTGTTGTTGCTGCATATTGATTTACTGAATAAGGTAATATAAAATATTGAACAAAATGTCAAATAATTGATTAAAGGGAGACAACTTGCATTCAGTTCAAGATCATTCAAGAACATTTTCCAACATTAGACATCACTTCAAAGAAAACAGGCTTTCTAAGGTCAAATACTTAGATCTATACTTTTTTTACCAAAAACGAATATTTTATTACGAGTTGGAAGTTAAATGGCTAGTTTATTGCAAATTATGACAATTTCAGCAAAATAAAACATATTTTCATTGACAAGAATATCATTCCATACTAAATTCCTGACAAAAGTTATGTTAAATACATTAATTTACATACAATATGTAATGCCACTTTAATAATATCACAGTATGTTAAATTAACTTCATGATGTTGTCAGAATAAAACATTGGCAGTAGAATATACCAAATACTAAGCAAATGCCTTATGAAATGTAGAGCAAACTATTCCTTTTGAATCATTAATACTTACTGGTATACTTTCCATAGTCAGTCAGTGGGTCAGTCGGTCAATAAAACTTCAGAACATTGAATAACTGTGAAGTGAATTAATAAATGAAAGAATTGTATTCTGAACATCAAAAGTTTGAAATACTTTGGTTGGTACTTAAGTCTGCCAGTATTTCACAAAAATGTGGAATTATAACTGGTTTTGGTTTTTGTAACCGAATGAAGACATACCATCAAAGTTTAAATATCATTTTTTGCTTTCATTTGATGCATTCAGGTGAAAGCTATCACACCTCACTAATTAAGCACATTTTAATCTGAAGAAATCTGAACATTGACAATTGATTTTCTGTTCATATAGGCCAGTGAAAATAAAAAAAATGGGGATAAAAATAGTAGAAAATGTTATAGAACAAAATGTGGATTTCTGTTGCAGATGTATGTAGAGTTTCAATTGAATAATTTAATAAAATAAAATGCACATTGTTACAAAAATATAATATCATGGCATTGTGATAAAATTAACTGTTCATACAAAAATATTGATGATAACAATTATTAGTAAATTATTAAATTTCCTGATATTTTAAACTTCGTATTTTAGTATATTCGAGTATATTCGAGAAATCAGGGCTAGGAGTATCAAATTTGTGACAAATAATAGTGAAATATTTCAAATGAACACCTTTGTCTGAGGTTATAAAACTTGAGATTGATTTCAAATCTTGTTTTGTGTGTTTTCTAAGATTAATTCTGTTGTTTTATAATTGATCATACAGTAATTGCCATATAACATAAATAATTAACCTAAAAAGTTACTGAAACATTTAACAAAATATCTATTTGACAAAATAAGTTGTGACTGAAAAAAAGCTTTGAGTACAACAACTGATCTCAAGTTTATAATCTCTGGCCATGGGCATTGATGAATTGCAGATTCACACTAAAATTAAAGTAAAAGCTAAAAATACAGAAATAAGTTTATTATCAGATTTTTTTCATGTACAAAATGATGGGGAAAAATAATAATAGAGAAAATTAAAACAAAATTTGATAAATTCTTTGCCACTGAGATTACAGTAAAAATAACTGGGGCTTGTTGATTAATTAACCAAAATATTGACTGACTTACTTTAAAAAGTAAATACATGTAGTAGAATAATTAGGGATGGGAATAATCAGTTATTTTGTAAACTAGTTAACCGGAAAATCTTCCGAACGGTATATCGAACGAGAATACAAACATTTATTGCATTAGTAGATTAACACACAGTTGGTACATATACTGACATTTGCAATTACATGTATATTGATGATTTGCCATCATTTTTATAACTTAAATTATTAACATACAGAAATGTATTCTCTATAAAATAGTTATAGTAAAAAAGTAGCTGAAAATTATCTCAAGATGTCACACACACCGTATATACCATGTACTGAACTAACGACAACCATATCAGCGTCATTTGAATAACCGTTTTTGAGGTTTCTTCATTGGCATAGTGGGTATGGTTGCAGTTTCTTCAGTGCTAGGTGCTGATGTCATAGGGGTCATAGGTTTGAACCCCTTTGGGTTCACTAATGAATTTCAAAAATTTATTTGAAAGATATTCATTAAAGTCAAGTCTGTCAGTTAAACATTTAAGTAGCTAAATATTATCACCCAACTATAGTTGTTTTGATGAAAAATGTTGGATTTTGTCTTGAATGATAATTGTACTAGGTTGTTTTTTTGCATTTTAATAAGCAGACATATTTTCCCATCATGCCTTAGCATCTGCAATGACTTGGCTCATTTTGCTTTTCTCATGATACTTATACACTTAGCAATTAAATACAGCTATAGTAATTTACAGTCGGACCTCATTCGTTCAAATTCATCGGGTTCAAAATTTTAAGTAATACTTGGTTTCAAATAGCCCATTTCAATTTGACGCGCATAAGAAGATACATTTAGGACCTGATATTTATTTCCGATTATACCTAGTATTTCGACAGAAGGTTGTCAAATAAACAAGGTCCTTACCCACTTTGTTATTTGAGGATATTTTCGATATAGCTGTGTTAATTGTGACAAAATTGAGACATGAAAGTGGACTAATTTGGATAAAAAAGTTTTAAGAACATACTTTTTTATATTTCAGGTATGGAATGAATCTCATCAAACAACTTCATCAAATTGGTGCATTTGTCCCGTCAATGAATGGTTGTCCAGAATGAATGGTTGTCCAGAATGAATGGTTTATTTTTGAACGTTATTAAATAACAAAAAGTGACATATTAGACATGAATGATATGTTTCAACATGGACCAGAAGACTTTTGTGTTAGAAAATAGACAATTTATGTACTTTCCATTGTGAAATCTTGTTTATTATGTTTGTTTTGTCCATAAAGGACCATGGTCCGTAGAAGTGACCAGATATAATTTGTTGCATCTTGTTGGTCTTACTTATTGCTATCTATACTTACTATAACCACCCACTGACATCCATGACTGATCTATTCTCTTAACTGCTCCACCATCTTTGGGTTTTAGTTCACAGTTTTGATAGATCAAATACAAACCATTAATTGGTTTCTTCATCATAAGATGAAGAGTTTTTCCCGATCACATGGCTTATTCTATGATTGAAAGTATTGACCCACATTTGATGACAGCGGTTAAGTATGATAGTCAGTTGCAAGTTACAAAAGACTACCAAGGCCTGCCATTGATTAAATGAAGCAGCCATTGGATAATAGATGGATTGTCAAGTATTGGTGGCAAAGTAGGGCTAGACTTATGTGTCCCCAGTTGGCAAAGGGACTAACTCGCCTATGAAGTTCTGCCACATCTTAAGCAGGGTAGAAGGGAGGCTACTCTTGTTTAGAATGGTCGCCCAAGCAAGGTAGAGTTATGCATCCTGCTTAAAAATGGTCGCTATTATGAATAAGAGTGTCCCTTTATTACAAAATGGATGCAATTTTAGACATGATTTATGTCCCCTGATGTCAAAATGGCTGCCATTTTCGCGGAATATCAACCATTTTGAAATCAGGGGAAGTAACCCATGCTGAAAATTTCCGCCATTTTGAAAGAAGGGAGGCTACTCTTGTTTCGAATGGTCGCCTAAAAGGTACAGTTATGCCCCCTGCTTAAAATGGCCGCTATAATGAATGAGAGTAATGTCCCTTTATTACAAAATGGATGCACATTTAGACATGATTTATGTCCCCTGATGTCAAAATGGCTGCCATTTTCGCGGAATATCAACCATTTTGAAATCAGGGGATGTAATCCGTGCTGTTAATTTCCACCATTTTGAAAGAAGGGAGGCTGCTCTTGTTTCGAATGGTTGCCAAGCAAGGTAGAGTTATGCATCCTGCTTAAAAATGGCCGCTATTATGAATGAGAGTAATGTCCTTTTTATTACAAAATGGATGCAAATTTAGACATGATTTATGTCCCCTGATGTCAAAATTGCTGCATATCAATCATTTTGAAATCGGGGGAAGTAATCCATGCTGTTAATTTCCACCATTTTGAAAGAAGGGAGGCTGCTCTTGTTTCGAATGGTTGCCAAGCAAGGTAGAGTTATGCATCCTGCTTAAAAATGGCCGCTATTATGAATGAGAGTAGTGTCCCTTTTATACAAAATGGGTGCAATTTTAGACATGATTTATGTCCCCTGGTGTCAAAATGCGGAATATCAACCATTTTGAAATCAGGGGAAGTAATCCGTGCTTTTAATTTCCACCATTTTGAAAGAAGGGAGGCTGCTCTTGTTTCGAATGGTTGCCAAGCAAGGTAGAGTTATGCATCCTGCTTAAAAATGGCCGCTATTATGAATGAGAGTAATGTCCCTTTTATACAAAATGGGTGCAATTTTAGACATGATTTATGTCCCCTGGTGTCAAAATGCGGAATATCAACCATTTTGAAATCAGGGGAAGTAATCCGTGCTTTTAATTTCCACCATTTTGAAAGAAGGGAGGCTGCTCTTGTTTCGAATGGTTGCCAAGCAAGGTAGAGTTATGCATCCTGCTTAAAAATGGCCGCTATTATGAATGAGAGTAATGTCCTTTTTATTACAAAATGGATGCAAATTTAGACATGATTTATGTCCCCTGATGTCAAAATTGCTGCATATCAACCATTTTGAAATCAGGGGAAGTAATCCATGCTGTTAATTTCCACCATTTTGAAAGAAGGGAGGCTGCTCTTGTTTTAATGGTCGCCAATCAAGGTAGAGTTATGCATCCTGCTTAAAAATGGTCGCAATTGTGAATGAGAGTAATGTCCCTTTATTACAAAATGGATTCAATTTTAGACATGATTTATGTCACCTGATGTCAAAATGGCTGCCATTTTCGCGGAATATCAACCATTTTGAAATCAGGGGAAGTAACCCATGCTGAAAATTTCCGCCATTTTGAAAGAAGGGAGGCTACTCTTGTTTCGAATGGTCGCCTAAAAGGTACAGTTATGCCCCCTGCTTAAAATGGCCGCTATAATGAATGAGAGTAATGTCCCTTTATTACAAAATGGATGCACATTTAGACATGATTTATGTCCCCTGATGTCAAAATGGCTGCCATTTTCGCGGAATATCAACCATTTTGAAATCAGGGGATGTAATCCGTGCTGTTAATTTCCACCATTTTGAAAGAAGGGAGGCTGCTCTTGTTTCGAATGGTTGCCAAGCAAGGTAGAGTTATGCATCCTGCTTAAAATGGCCGCTATTATGAATGAGAGTAATGTCCTTTTTATTACAAAATGGATGCAAATTTAGACATGATTTATGTCCCCTGATGTCAAAATTGCTGCATATCAACCATTTTGAAATCAGGGGAAGTAATCCATGCTGTTAATTTCCACCATTTTGAAAGAAGGGAGGCTGCTCTTGTTTTAATGGTCGCCAAGCAAGGTAGAGTTATGCATCCTGCTTAAAAATGGTCGCAATTGTGAATGAGAGTAATGTCCCTTTATTACAAAATGGATTCAATTTTAGACATGATTTATGTCCCCTGATGTCAAAATGGCTGCCATTTTCGCGGAATATCAACCATTTTGAAATCAGGGGAAGTAACCCATGCTGAAAATTTCCGCCATTTTGAAAGAAGGGAGGCTACTCTTGTTTCGAATGGTCGCCTAAAAGGTACAGTTATGCCCCCTGCTTAAAATGGCCGCTATAATGAATGAGAGTAATGTCCCTTTATTACAAAATGGATGCACATTTAGACATGATTTATGTCCCCTGATGTCAAAATGGCTGCCATTTTCGCGGAATATCAACCATTTTGAAATCAGGGGATGTAATCCGTGCTGTTAATTTCCACCATTTTGAAAGAAGGGAGGCTGCTCTTGTTTCGAATGGTTGCCAAGCAAGGTAGAGTTATGCATCCTGCTTAAAAATGGCCGCTATTATGAATGAGAGTAATGTCCTTTTTATTACAAAATGGATGCAAATTTAGACATGATTTATGTCCCCTGATGTCAAAATTGCTGCATATCAACCATTTTGAAATCGGGGAAGTAATCCATGCTGTTAATTTCCACCATTTTGAAAGAAGGGAGGCTGCTCTTGTTTCGAATGGTTGCCAAGCAAGGTAGAGTTATGCATCCTGCTTAAAAATGGCCGCTATTATGAATGAGAGTTATGTCCCTTTTATACAAAATGGGTGCAATTTTAGACATGATTTATGTCCCCTGGTGTCAAAATGGCTGCCATTTTCGCGGAATATCAACCATTTTGAAATCAGGGGAAGTAATCCGTGCTTTTAATTTCCACCATTTTGAAAGAAGGGAGGCTACTCTTGTTTTAATGGTCGCCAAGCAAGGTAGAGTTATGCATCCTGCTTAAAAATGGTCGCAATTGTGAATGAGAGTAATGTCCCTTTATTACAAAATGGATGCAATTTTAGACATGATTTATGTCCCCTGATGTCAAAATGGCTGCTATTTTCGCGGAATGTCAATCATTTTGAAATCAGGGGAAGTAATCCATGCTGTAAATTTCCGCCATTTTGAAATAAGGGAGGATACTCTTGTTTCGAATGGTCGCCTCAAAGGTACAGTTATGCCCCCTGCTTAAAATGGCCGCTATAATGAAAAAGAGTAATGTCCCTTTATTACAAAATGGATGCAATTTTAGACATGATTTATGTCCCTTGATGTCAAAATGGCTGCCATTTTCGCGGAATATCAAACATTTTGACATCAGGGGAAGTAATCCGTTCTGTTAATTTCCACCATTTTGAAAGAAGGGAGGCTACTCTTGTTTCGAATGGTCGACAAGCAAGGTAGAGTTATGCATCCTGCTTAAAAATGGCCGCTATTATGAATGAGAGTAATGTGCCTTCATTACAAAATGGATGCAATTTAGACATGATTTATGTCCCCTGATGTCAAAATGGCTGCCATTTTCGCGGAATATCAACCATTTTGAAATCAGGGGAAGTAATCCATGCTGTTAATTTCCACCATTTTGAAAGAAGGGAGGCTGCTCTTGTTTCGAATGGTTGCCAAGCAAGGTAGAGTAATGCATCCTGCTTAAAAATGGCCGCTATTATGAATGAGAGTAATGTCCCTTTTATACAAAATGGATGCAATTTTAGACATGATTTATGTCCCCTGATGTCAAAATGGCTGCCATTTTCGCGGAATATCAACCATTTTGAAATCAGGGGAAGTAATCCGTGCTTTTAATTTCCACCATTTTGAAAGAAGGGAGGCTACTCTTGTTTTAATGGTCGCCAAGCAAGGTAGAGTTATGCATCCTGCTTAAAAATGGTCGCAATTGTGAATGAGAGTAATGTCCCTTTATTACAAAATGGATGCAATTTTAGACATGATTTATGTCCCCTGATGTCAAAATGGCTGCCATTTTCGCGGAATATCAATCATTTTGAAATCAGGGGAAGTAATCCATGCTGTAAATTTCCGCCATTTTGAAATAAGGGAGGATACTCTTGTTTCGAATGGTCGCCTCAAAGGTACAGTTATGCCCCCTGCTTAAAATGGCCGCTATAATGAAAAAGAGTAATGTCCCTTTATTACAAAATGGATGCAATTTTAGACATGATTTATGTCCCTTGATGTCAAAATGGCTGCCATTTTCGCGGAATATCAAACATTTTGACATCAGGGGAAGTAATCCGTTCTGTTAATTTCGACCATTTTGAAAGAAGGGAGGCTACTCTTGTTTTGAATGGTCGCCAAGCAAGGTAGAGTTATGCATCCTGCTTAAAAATGGTCGCTATTATGAATGAGAGTAATGTCCCTTTATTACAAAATGGATGCAATTTTAGACATGATTTATGTCCCCTGATGTCAAAATGGCTGCCATTTTCGCGGAATATCAATCATTTTGAAATCAGGGGAAGTAACCCATGCTGTAAATTTCCGCCATTTTGAAAGAAGGGAGGCTACTCTTGTTTCGAATGGTCGCCTAAAAGGTTCAGTTATGCCCCCTGCTTAAAATGGCCGCTATAATGAATGAGAGTAATGTCCCTTTATTACAAAATGGATGCAATTTTAGACATGATTTATGTCCCCTGATGTCAAAATGGCTGCCATTTTCGCGGAATATCAACCATTTTGAAATCAGGGGAAGTAATCCATGCTTTTAATTTCCACCATTTTGAAAGAAGGGAGGCTACTCTTGTTTTAATGGTCGCCAAGCAAGGTAGAGTTATGCATCCTGCTTAAAAATGGTCGCAATTGTGAATGAGAGTAATGTCCCTTTATTACAAAATGGATGCAATTTTAGACATGATTTATGTCCCCTGATGTCAAAATGGCTGCTATTTTCGCGGAATGTCAATCATTTTGAAATCAGGGGAAGTAATCCATGCTGTAAATTTCCGCCATTTTGAAATAAGGGAGGATACTCTTGTTTCGAATGGTCGCCTCAAAGGTACAGTTATGCCCCCTGCTTAAAATGGCCGCTATAATGAAAAAGAGTAATGTCCCTTTATTACAAAATGGATGCAATTTTAGACATGATTTATGTCCCTTGATGTCAAAATGGCTGCCATTTTCGCGGAATATCAAACATTTTGACATCAGGGGAAGTAATCCGTTCTGTTAATTTCCACCATTTTGAAAGAAGGGAGGCTACTCTTGTTTCGAATGGTCGACAAGCAAGGTAGAGTTATGCATCCTGCTTAAAAATGGCCGCTATTATGAATGAGAGTAATGTGCCTTCATTACAAAATGGATGCAATTTAGACATGATTTATGTCCCCTGATGTCAAAATGGCTGCCATTTTCGCGGAATATCAACCATTTTGAAATCAGGGGAAGTAATCCATGCTGTTAATTTCCACCATTTTGAAAGAAGGGAGGCTGCTCTTGTTTCGAATGGTTGCCAAGCAAGGTAGAGTAATGCATCCTGCTTAAAAATGGCCGCTATTATGAATGAGAGTAATGTCCCTTTTATACAAAATGGATGCAATTTTAGACATGATTTATGTCCCCTGATGTCAAAATGGCTGCCATTTTCGCGGAATATCAACCATTTTGAAATCAGGGGAAGTAATCCGTGCTTTTAATTTCCACCATTTTGAAAGAAGGGAGGCTACTCTTGTTTTAATGGTCGCCAAGCAAGGTAGAGTTATGCATCCTGCTTAAAAATGGTCGCAATTGTGAATGAGAGTAATGTCCCTTTATTACAAAATGGATGCAATTTTAGACATGATTTATGTCCCCTAATGTCAAAATGGCTGCCATTTTCGCGGAATATCAATCATTTTGAAATCAGGGGAAGTAATCCATGCTGTAAATTTCCGCCATTTTGAAATAAGGGAGGATACTCTTGTTTCGAATGGTCGCCTCAAAGGTACAGTTATGCCCCCTGCTTAAAATGGCCGCTATAATGAAAAAGAGTAATGTCCCTTTATTACAAAATGGATGCAATTTTAGACATGATTTATGTCCCTTGATGTCAAAATGGCTGCCATTTTCGCGGAATATCAAACATTTTGACATCAGGGGAAGTAATCCGTTCTGTTAATTTCGACCATTTTGAAAGAAGGGAGGCTACTCTTGTTTTGAATGGTCGCCAAGCAAGGTAGAGTTATGCATCCTGCTTAAAAATGGTCGCTATTATGAATGAGAGTAATGTCCCTTTATTACAAAATGGATGCAATTTTAGACATGATTTATGTCCCCTGATGTCAAAATGGCTGCCATTTTCGCGGAATATCAATCATTTTGAAATCAGGGGAAGTAACCCATGCTGTAAATTTCCGCCATTTTGAAAGAAGGGAGGCTACTCTTGTTTCGAATGGTCGCCTAAAAGGTTCAGTTATGCCCCCTGCTTAAAATGGCAGCTATAATGAATGAGAGTAATGTCCCTTTATTACAAAATGGATGCAAATTTAGACATGATTTATGTCCCTTGATGTCAAAATGGCTGCCATTTTCGCGGAATATCAACCATTTTGAAATCAGGGGATGTAATCCGTGCTGTTAATTTCCACCATTTTGAAAGAAGGGAGGCTACTTTTGTTTCGAATGGTCGCCAAGCAAGGTAGAGTTATGCATCCTGCTTAAAAATGGTCGCTATTATGAATGAGAGTAATGTCCCTTTATTACAAAATGGATGCAATTTTAGACATGATTTATGTCCCCTGATGTCAAAATGGCTGCCATTTTCACGGAATATCAATGATTTTGAAATCAGGGGAAGTAACCCATGCTGTAAATTTCCGCCATTTTGAAAGAAGGGTACTACCATATTATATACATGTGACTTTCGTGGCTACTGCCATATTATAGACATGTGACTTTCGTGGCTACTACCATATTATAGACAAGATACTTTCGTGGCTACTACCATATTATAGACATGTGACTTTCGTGGCTACTGCCATATTATAGACATGTGACTTTCGTGGCTACTACCATATTATAGACAAGATACTTTCGTGGCTACTACCATATTATAGACATGTGACTTTCGTGGCTACTGCTATATTATAGACATGTGACTTTCGTGGCTACTACCATATTATAGACAAGATACTTTCGTGGCTACTACCATATTATAGACATGTGACTTTCGTGGCTACTACAATATTATAGACATGTGACTTTCGTGGCTACTACCATATTTTAGACATATTATAGACATGTGACTTTCGTGGCTACTACCATATTATAGACAAGATACTTTCGTGGCTACTACCATATTATAGACATGTGATTTTCGTGGCTACTACCATATTATAGACATGTGACTTTCGTGGCTACTGCAATATTTTAGACATATTATAGACATGTGACTTTCGTGGCTACTACCATATTTTAGACATATCATATACATGTGACTTTCGTGGGTACTACCATATTTTAGACATATTATATACATGTGACTTTCGTGGCTACTACCATATGATAGACATGTGACTTTCGTGGCTACTACCATATTATAGACATGTGACTTTCGTGGCTACTACCATATTATAGACAAGATACTTTCATGGCTACTACCATATTATAGACATGTGATTTTCGTGGCTACTACCATATTATAGACATGTGACTTTCGTGGCTACTGCCATATTTTAGACATATTATAGACATGTGACTTTCGTGGCTACTACCATATTTTAGACATATTATATACATTAGACTTTCGTGGCTATTACCATATTTTAGACATATTATATACATGTGACTTTCGTGACTACTACCATATTTTAGACATATTATATACATGTGACTTTCGTGGCTACTGCCATATTATAGACAAGATACTTTCGTGGCTACTACCATATTATAGACATACGACTTTCGTGGCTACAGCCATATCATAGACATGTGACTTTCGTGGCTACTACCATATTATAGACAAGATACTTTCGTGGCTACTGCCATATCATAGACATGTGACTTTCGTGGCTACTACCATATTTTAGACATATTATATACATGTGACTTTCGTGGCTACTACCATATTATAGACAAGATACTTTCGTGGCTACTACCATATTATATACATGTGACTTTCGTGGCTACTACCATATTATAGACAAGATACTTTCGTGGCTACTACCATATTTTAGACATATTATATACATGTGACTTTCGTGGGTACTACCATATTTTAGACATATTATATACATGTGACTTTCGTGGCTACTACCATATGATAGATATGTGACTTTCGTGGCTACTACCATATTATAGACAAGATACTTTCGTGGCTACTACCATATTATAGACATACGACTTTCGTGGCTACTGCCATATCATAGACATGTGACTTTCGTGGCTACTACCATATTTTATACATATTATATACATGTGACTTTCGTGGCTACTACCATATTATTGACAAGATACTTTCGTGGCTACTACAATATTATATACATGTGACTTTCGTGGCTACTACCATATTATAGACATGTGACCTTCGTGGCTACTGCCATATTATAGACATGTGAATTTCGTGGCTACTACCATATTATAAACAAGATACTTTCGTGGCTACTACCATATTATAGACATGTGACTTTCGTGGCTACTACCATATTATAGACAAGATACTTTCGTGGCTACTACCATATTATAGACATGTGAGTTTCGTGGCTACTACCATATTATAGGCATGGTACTTTCGTGGCTCTGATTGTAACCAAACAATTGTACTTTTTATATAACTCATCATGAAAAATATTCATTTTGGACATTTATGAAGTTAATATAGTATATACAAATGTAAGGGAGCTGCGTACTTCAACGAAATTATACACAAAATAGAAATTGACAATTGGACCAAAAATAATACTTCTTTGGTTTTAGAACTACAATATGATGTGTTTTTTTTTCAGAAATGTGACATGTTTGATTGGATAAGCTAAAAGAACTTTAATTGATTGAGCGCAAAATTTTTCAAAATGAAATTTTACAATAACCGGACAGTAAATGTTTCTGTAATTTGAAATTAATAATCATCTTAGAAAAATCTGATGACCCATTGATACTAAGGGTACAAGCATTTTATGTATTCATAGACATAGGTACGTACGGTCCTTAATGTTGTTAATTTAAGTAATATTGTAGATTACGTTTAGCAATTATAGCATATAATACATTCATAACTATAAATCATATTACAACAATACTGAAACATTCTAGGGTTCAAATTAACCCGCATTAAAATACATAAATATCACTAACCATATTTCTGTTTTTGAGACAATAAAATCCGTTTCAAATATATCTGGTAATTCTTATTGAGACTTTTCTCCGGCACGTTACGGTCTTTAAATTTTTACGAAGCCGTTCTTCCCGGCTTATTACGGTAGGTGCCGTAAAGAAAGCCATGTTGTGAAAATTACTCATCATGAATATTCATTTTAACTCCGCCTTGTACAACTGCATATCTGTATTCTCGCGGTACTTAATGAATAATGAAGAATAAATAAGAAATAGTTAACTTACCATCAAAAATCTGCACACTATCATGAATTGCAATCATATCCAAACACCAAACAGCAAAATATTATTGTTAAAATGTCACAAATTCGTAAAAAATGTTAAAAATGTACATGGGGTCACCGCCATATTTAATGGCTGACGTCATCACTATTCTCGCGGTATTTCAATAATGTTCTAAAAATAGATGAAGTATAGGCGTCAGATTACTAAATTGATCTGTATTCTGCACAACTGTCGTTTACAATGTAAATCAAATGTAAATATAAACTTTAAACAATTTAAGTGATAAACTTGAACACATTTTGTTAAACACTGTCAATATATTATTATTCTGGACAGTGGACACATCTGAATACACTACCCCTCCTCAACACATTGACGTTAGAGCAGTGTGTTAAGTGGACCCAATGTTCACAAAAATCACATTGACCCCATTTTACAATGGTCACTGACATGCATCCTCTAAGTTGGGGAGGAAAGTTTTTGTTGCAAACACAACAGGGGTCAATATCTTCATCAATATCACTGTCAGAATCATCCAAATCTAGAGGGGCACCACTTTTTTTTGATAGACCCGATGTTGATCGCTTTGGATATGCTTTGGCTGTTTGGTATGTTTTACCGATTTTTATATGTTGACATGAATTGCATTCTCTTTTCTTTATGCCAACAGTCTTTTTTGTTCCATTTCGGTTATAGTTTCTATGTTGTTTTGAGCAAGTAAGTTACCAATAATTTTTTTAGGTGGGACAAATTTTTTCCGTGGTCTCTGGACAACTTGGGTTATTTTAATACTGTCTAAGAAATTTGTTTGATCTTTTTGTATTTCTACGTCAGTTTGACTTTCCATTGTCTTGTTTTCGGCCGGTTCATCATAAGTATTTGTGCTTTGCTGGGCATGATATATAGAAGCGGGAAGCGTTTGTGTTACAGATATCATCTCACTATCAAAAGGATAAATTCCTGCTTTTTTAAATGCAGATATTACATTATCTGGAGAGAATGCTCTGGCATATGGTTTGGCAGTAAGTCTTGCCACCTCATATCTGGTTATGGCTATTCCTGGGTTGCTGTGCATATATGATTTACACTCCATGTAAAAGTACCTTTTCATAGGCCCAAACACGCCCACATCTAATGGCTGAGTTAGATGACTAGAATGTGGGGGGAGTACAAATAGTATGATGTTGTGCTCTTTTGCCCAGGTGGTCAGTGTAAGGGAAATATGCGATTTATGTCCATCATATAGAATGAGGGTTGCAGGTCTATTTGAATCTTTGACAATGCCTGCATATTTTCCAAAATGTGAAGTAACATAATTTTCAAATAGTCCACGATTTATCCATCCACTCTCGGACATTCGGCCAACTGAACCTGCTGCAGCTCCATCTAGTAGGTTGTCGGACCATCGCTTCCCAGGAAATATATAAAAAGGAGGAATATGATTTCCTATGGCATTAGCCCCACCGACCACTGTAACATTCTTTGTTCTTGGAGATGTTACAGCCTGGGGATTTGTGTTTTTATCACATATAATTTTTGGAGGCAAATGCTCTGTAGAAAAACCTGACTCATCGATATTGTATATTCTTTCAGGTGCATTTATTAAGTCATTGGTTTCCATTATTAATTTAAGTTCTGCAAAATATGCAGTAATAACTTCATGTGAAGTACATTTGGCACGAGCCATTCCTAGCTTCTGTGGGGTAACTACCTTTAGTTGCTCCCAGCGATCGACAAAGGCGTAAAACCAACCTTGACTCCATCTTTAGCTTTGACATCCTTCCCTAGAGATCTGGCATAGTCCGCTGCCATGTATTGAATATCACATATGGAATAACCATAACCTATATTTGCCATATAAACAATATGCTCCACAAGATTCTTTTCCTCATCATTGGAAAATAACCTTGAAGGACCAGACCTACAATCAATAGTGACATTTTGCCTTGTCCTGTCTCTCAGTGTAGACTCAGGGACACCATATAATCTAGATGCCCTGTAAACAGATATGCCAGACAAGGTTGCATCATAGGCTCTTTTTAATTTGTCTTTATCATAGGGCCTTTTCTCCCTGTGAGTCACATGTTTCTACAAAATGGAAATGCTTGATTAGTGTAAGATCGGAGATGACACAAAAATAGATTTTTTTATTAGTGTGAGGTCGAAAATTACCAAAAAAACCAGTAACAAGGGACGATAACATATGGACATGGTCGCATTTGAGAAATAATTTAGTGGTCTGAAGCCTATAATTGGTGTGGGGGGGGGGGGTGGGAGAAAAGCAGACGAACATGAAACTTAAGGTATTTTTTTATTTAATACACATTATTTATTTGGGATTTCATACTGTTTGGGTAGAAAATCATTTTTATAAGGATTTTATAGCAAATACTCACCAAAAGACGATTCATACTGATGGATACGACTGTTTTTTATTTGCGATAAAAAGTAGGTCACCCGCTTTTGTTGATAAACACCGATGGGCGGAGTTACGCAATTACCGCGAGAATAGTGATGGCGACTATACTTTCGTGGCTACGGACTTTCATAGCTACGAAAGAAGGTTCATCCGGAATGTGTGAACAACTTTGCCTATTCATTGCATTGCACTTCAAAAGTGGGCCGAGTCGGACCGGGACGAGTCGGACCGGGCCGAAACTGTAAGTGGGCCGAGATGACCCTTTACCGCACAACATACTAAGTCGTGCGCACAAGATACTAAGTCGTGCGCACAAGATACTATGTCGTGCGCACGACTTACTATGTCGTGCGCACGAATTACTATGTCGTGCGCACGAGATAATTAAGTCGTGCGCACGACTTAGTATGTCGTGCGCAGGAGATAAATAAAAACATACACATGTCACCTCTGTGCCACCGTACATATGCCACAATAAACACTGTAAATGGTAATTTCTTTGCAATCATAAAGCCGATGTCAAGACAGAATTAGCATGAATATTCTGGTTCCTCTCAAAACATGGAAAGGCCAAATGCACAGGTTTCCGTCTGTGTCATTGCAAAGGGGGTCGGCACGTTAAGGAAATGACCTAAAACAGACATCCAAGTCAAAATCAATCATACCATGTAATATCATTAAATGGTATGATTATTTTGACTTGGATGTCTGTTTGAGGTCATTTCCTTAACGTGCCGACCCCCTTTGTGTCATTGTATGTAAACTAAAGAGGCAAAAAATCCAAGAACGATACTAGAATTCTTGACGATACGGAAATAATTTACCGAAAATAGATTTTTATTATCCTTGCAATCTACAGTAGTCTGTAAGTTACACGTACATGAGCACTTCTAATTTCATACGTCAAACGCACTGAAAACTTAAATGCCAACAACTAAGCATGCCTGTTTCCATCAACACCGGGTCAAAGGGGAGGGGCTTAAAAAGTAGGAGTCACAGCGTAACCTATAGTCAATATAGTACTTAGTGGGAGGGGCTTAACAAGTAGGCGTTTCGGCCTGATCAATTGGGATATTATCGGCCTCAACGGTTGAGATTTAGACTTTTTGCTAAAATACGCAGTTACACTTAATACCGAATAATACCGGATAGTACCGAATAATACCGAATAATTCGAAATAACTACCGAATAATACATTTTTTCTGCAAATAACACTCATAATCGTATACTTTGAGGTGAAATATATATGAATATGGTATAAAATGATAATTTTCTATTGTTTTGATTGCTGTAATCAAAGACCTAAATACTGGTACTTAGGTCTTTGCTGTAATCAAGCATTTATGATATCCAAGATTTCTCTCCCTTCGAATTCGTATTGTGGTTGCCTCCCTTGATTTGCCAATTTCCCCATTTTTGGTTAAAACGTCCCCACTTTTGTCCAAAACGTCCCCAGTGCTAAAAATAATTTGACGAAACGTCCCCACTTTTGTCCAAAACGTCTCCACTATTGACCAGTCCGTCCCCACTTTTGTCCAAAATGTCCCCATTTATTTCCAAAACGTCCCCACTTTTATGAGTTATAAATACAATAAGCAAATAATACTATGTAATATGTTTACTAGTTTTATTGAATTTTACACATACAGTTAAACATACCAGTAATTACCACATAATAATAATAGGTAATGTGCATACACAATTATATTAATGAGGAGAAAAACTGGATGAATGTTAAAAGAATGTGTATCCACCAATTGACATTTAAAAGATTTAAGATACACTGCACGTGAATGTACTTTGTTTACTCGTTCTATATTCACTTTATTCACTCAGTCTCACTGCACTCTTCCTCTGGTGTGGTGAGTCTGCATGTGTTGATAAACGGTTGAAACTTTTTTCAAAAGGCCATGCAGTTGTTGACAGACTTCCATCTCTGTAGCTGAAGTGATAGTTATAAAATATTTAAATTCCAGTTTTTATAACGTCACATCAATGCATTTGCTATTAAATATTACAAGTGAATATCACATATGAGAGCTCCATGTAAAATACAAGGTACAACATATTTGTCAGTTAGCATATTGTGTGCTGTCTCAATAAATTCTAGCCTGATGTCAGCCTGTATAAACTGCATCATTTACACTGAGCATTAAAGGCGAATTAATACGTTATACTGTGAAACTGTGTAGCTGTTTTGGTAAACTATTCGCTAAATTAGTGATTTATCTAGACTATGAGAAATTGTTAAAGTCTAATATATGAGTACACTCAACAAAATTCCTAATCGGTCAGTTTATATTGTATTATTATTTTTCTAATAACGCATGTATTCACACAAAGTTTCACATACCGATATGTGAACAGGTAATGCAGCGAATTATTGATTTTTTTAGCCGGCTCGCTATGAAATTAATCGTATTATGCGTATTGAAGTTTATAGCACGTTTTGCACGTGCGGGGCATGGACACATATTTGCACGTGTTCGTGTACACTTTTGTCATTGCTGATGAAAATCCTTTTTGAAAAAACACAAAACATGGCGAGAATGACTGAAGAAGAACGCGCCCGAGCCGTCGGAATGATACAGGCCGGAACTCATTTACGACAGGTGGGTCTTATTTTTTGAAATTTCATAAGAATATTGACATTATTTGTTTGTAGCCATTATATTGGTGGTTATTTCCGTTTTCAACTTATTTCAGGTGGCATGAACCTTCAATTTGCGGCTACAAACAAATAATGTCAATATTCTTATGAAATTTCAAAAAATAAAACCCATGAGTTAATTCCCTTTATTCCCATTTCATTTGTTTTATTATCATCATATATTATATAATATACAATCACTTGTAATGTTCATTTTTATGTATGAAATATGTAACTTTTAAGAACAAATATTACTATGTAATTGATGTTATTCGTTAATATAAGTAAGTCAGTAAGTCAGTAAGTAAGTAAGTCAGTAAGTCAGTAAGTCAGTAAGTCAGACTTACTGACTTACTTACTTACTTACTGACTTACTTATATTAACGAATAACATCAATTACATAGTAATATTTGTTCTTAAAAGTTACATATTTCATACATAAAAATGAACATTACAAGTGATTGTATATTATATAATATATGATGATAATAAAACAAATGAAATGGGAATAAAGGGAATTAAATCATTTTTTCTAACATTAAGTATGATATTTCTCTGGTTAAGTGCGTGTTCAGAGAATAAGGCAATTTTCTTTTCATCTCCAGTGTTTTCAATGCGCAGTAAAATCTCTAATGCGTATTGTAGCAATGCCGCACTTACCCAACTGCACTGTTGTAATACTGTGACTGTTAATCCGTGATCGTGTAAATTTTGTTTAGTTGACCAATTAATAGAACACTACACTTTCACAGTTTCTAAATTGCTTATTTTTTTTAACACATTTCAATACCTTAATAAAGATGTAATCAGGTTGAGAGCTGAAGCCGAACTGCCCACTAGTCCGCTTGACCAATTATACTAAAACTCCCTCCACACCGGATAACAGACTGACCATAGAATGAACACTTCGCTGTCATGCGCTCTAAGTATTTGATTCCATCGGTCAAGGCATCAAGAGAGTCCCCTGATGGACACTTGTTGATGACGTCAAATTCAGGTTTGTCCGACCCGCTGGTGCAAGAATTTGTAAAGACACTCCTTAACCTACTTCCATCGAGCGCCCAAACATGTGTAACACAATGCTATTGCAGATAGCGATTCCAGCGCTGGTTTATCTATGTCAATATTAATAATACATATTATTATATGTTGTCCATACTCTATGTCTTTGTTTCTGTACTATGCGTCTTTGTTTCATGTTGAAATACATTATGTCTATGTAGGCCTAATGTTTGCATGCTTTTCTCCTGTCTCATGTATTATCGCCATCTTGTCATTACTAAATTGTAAATGGTGATGAACTTGTTAAAGTTTATGCTGATAAATATATGTATGTATGTATTGATGTTAATTAATAATCCTGATTATCTAATACACACTTGTTATTGTTTACGGAAGCAAAGCTAATTATTCTCAATATTCTCAGAAGGCATTACTTACTTGGTTTTAACACAGTGATATTGATGGTAGCAATTACATCTCTGCGAGATCCAATTACGTCAATTAATAATCTTGATTATCTAAAAGGCCTACACACTTGTTATTGTAGCACCTGCATAATAATGCTCTGACTAATCAATTAACTTTGGTCTTAATTATGTTGATGAGAATTTTATAGTGGTCATTTTAATGCGGAATATCCATTAGGAATCAGGTACAATGGATTACTTTGTTGATTTCCAGTATAGCAAATTGACGTCATAATTGAACGTAGCCGAAAATTTCGTCATAACCTTAATGCCAAAATCCTAAATAAATAGTATTTAGGTCTTTGTTTATGCATAAAATAAAACAATGTTATGTTAATCAGACAAATTCAACAGCTGTGAGTGACGTATACACGTATAAAATTATTGACTCTCATTCTCCCAGAAGCTCGTTATGTACAGTGCGCCCGCCCAGGCGGACTGGTGCATTGCACATGAATCCGAGCTCGACAAAGCTTCGACTTGACAGCGACTTCACTCTGTAGGGCGAGTAGGCCACATGAACGGGTCAGTCTGCATAGTTAATAAGGTTGTTACCCCTTACCACAAAGTGTAAATTTTTGCCCCAAATCATCATTTTCCCCAATTCTTTGTTCATCCCCCTCTCTGACTGAATTTATTTTTATCAAGTCAGGTTTTTGTGTATTTAAACTTTTAAAAAAAACCTTTGCCTCGAATCTTTGCTCTTACATCACCTCATATTTATTATAACAAACACAGCTGAACAGTTATTTTTAGAAGTAAAACAACAATTTCCTTACTTTCCAAATTTAGGATTTTATCGCGCCTATTTTCCATATTGAAAAGGCACAGACAGTCAAATTATTTAAAAATCAACAACATGTAACAAACTAATTGGACCACGCATGTTGTTATTGTTCAGTTATCAAATACATAAACAGAAGCAGAAATTTAATATTTGGATGTCTTTATTTATAAATTTTATCAACATGTGTTCGTGCAATAACTCAAAACCTTAACCAATAAAACAACAACACCTTTGCTCATTATAATTTGCACTGATCATCTTGTTAAACACATTTAATTATGACCTTAATAAAGTATCAACATAAAAGAACATTTGATGCTATTACACGTGAGCGACGTCATTTACGTCATTTACGTCATATACGTTTGCAGACGACGAACTCATTCATAACAGTGACATGATTCTAACAGATTATGAGTCATACCGAAGAATCTTCATCATCAGATAAGCCGATAGTTATCGATGCGAGCGTCGCTAATTAGTGGCCACTGTGTTCGGAAACACTCGAAAACACCCGGAAACACTCGGAAGTCTTCGTGATTTACCGATTTTTGATATTATTTCATGATCTTTATCGTTCACGACTTAATTAGCCACCCCGCTGTGTTTAGCCAGCATAATGAAATTGCCCCGGGCAGTACTAATTTTTCAGAATGTATTATACATTCATGATACTTATATTGTAGCCTCTAACGTTAAGTATGATACATGTATTTCTCTGCTTAAGTGCGCGTTTAATGAATAATGCTGTATTGTAATTTTTATGTATGTGAGCGAATTACTTGTTTTTCATATACAAAATTGTCTGTCGTTTAAGTGAAATTAACACTTAAATTTGTTCCTTACTTTTTATCAATTGAATGATGCGGCTATACTTTTTCATTGATTTCGAAAGGTGATTTAACTGATATGAATTCGTGAATCAACAGGGGTAACCAGTGTATTGTACTTTAAACGGTGATTTAGAATGTAGTATTACTGATTCGGATAGAACAAACTGACCACCTGCCTAAATAGACAGATAATTAATAAAAAAAACACGAAACAAAATTATGTTCTCTTAATATAATTTTATAATGTAATGTCTTACATTCCACTACATTTATGAACTGTAGTTCATGACAAATAAAATGCATCAAATACTATATACATGAAACCCGAAAATTAATTGGTAGAAAACGTAGAAAACTGATGTATTTAGCGAACAAAGAATCTCTCGTATCACAAGACCATCGTGGAATTAAATGACATGTTACGTGCGAAAATAATACCTACAATTATATTCTGGTGACACTGTTACGGCCCTATATACATGTTTAAGTTACGAAATGAAGGGAAATGTGTTGTTTCAGGGTACCGAGTTTAAAACGAATTTCTCAGAAGCTCTGCGATCTTTTCGTTTTTTCTTAATTTTGTTTTTATTCCCATACGGACCAACATTTCCTTCATTTTTTCCACTGACATAGTATTGAATACAAGGTATTGATACGAAGATATTACTTGTGATCCGAATGTCAACACCTATAGGTCATTTTCGTTTTTTATATTCACAGTATATTGTTCACATATTTGTCACCTTTTATTGTTTTGTCAATTAGGGTCAGATACTTTATGACACTTTGTTGTAAAAACAAGCAAGGGTTTTTTATTATCACAGGCGATAGAAACCCCATCTAAAATGATGTTTATACAATTTAATGCAAGGTTTCATGACACGATGTATTCCTTAAAACAATAAATTCGCAGTTTTGGCAGCAAGCAACTGAATGTCAAAAATTCATTTTAATTGTAAGTTCTATGTATAACTATGCAAACGGTCACAAAATACAGTCCTGCGGTAAAATTTATTTTTATACGATTTCAATAAAAGCCACATTTATTTTATATAAGTTATGCAACTATTTGTCTAAATAATTGTAACATCTGTATAATTTACAATATTAATAGCATTAATATAATAATATTCACATTTAGATATAAAATTAAACAATATCATATAAAAACATATTTATTGTAATCGAATTATACTGTTTTAACATTCACACCTTACTGAATAAAAAGTCAATTTAATGAACCAAACCAATATTTCATTTCAAGGCTATTCTATAAAAAGTCACATTTCCCCTAAATTCTTCCCTATAAAGCCCACTAATTTGTTAATTAACAGCTTGTATAATCGCTGCTGGACCCCTAGTGTGCCCGTCCGGAGCTCAAGAGCCATAAAACTTCGGTAATATTCGGTCATACTCGGACGGTCTTCCGAACATTTCCGAACGTGGTAAAAAAACATACCATATAATTTTAAAGTGAAAAAAGACCATTTTTCTCTTTAAGTATTTTCACCAAATAAATACCGATTGACAGAGCAATAATTATAGTTTATGAGTCCATTTGCATTTTGTTAATATCATTAACCGTTTTTAAATGACATTAAGTTAATTTCAGACTAAATTTTTTCCGCCTATATATTCTATATAGCACTGGTAGCTGTTTTTAAAGTTAAAAAAAGACCATTTTACTTTTATTTCAAATAAAAGGTAAAATATTTGAATGAATGGGGAATATTGAAACATTACAAAACCGTTTGCATTTATTTGATATCTTTAACGGATAAAAAGTTATACCAGTTTAAAGTTAAAATCCTTCATATTTCTATATAGGCATTTTTGCGCAGTATCGATTATCGGATGATGAGAATTCTGCCACATGCTTATAGTTATATATAACAATCCGTTTAAGCGTATTCGTCACACTGTCTTAAACTCGAATCCAGCTCTGCATCAAAGGCGGTTTTGCGGCAGACATGATCACTGTGTATGTTGTACCCCTGAAAATATAGACCCATTTTGTGTTGTATTAATTAGAAGATCAAAATATGAAACATTTAAGTGCTGCTATGGGATTTAAAACCTGTTCTGTAAGTGAAGTCATTTCAAGAAAACGCAACATGTGAAGTCACTATGCGCAAGCAGGAAACAATATTTACTTCATATGGTCACTTCGTTTTTATATTGCCATATGGGGCAAATATTGCTTACTGTATGTACATGGTGACACCACATGTGACGTTTTCTGGAAATGACGTCACTTAAAGAAGAGGTTAGAAATCGTACAGCGCCGCAAAATTATAATAACACGTGGAGGATTTCATTATGTAAGAGACATTCACAGAAAAAGCTTGGAGAAATTTTAAGTGTAGAATATTATACTTTATGATCATTTGCTGCTTGTGGATTTAGCTTTAAAAGGACTGCAATATGTTTTGTCATAAACGCGATATAGTCCCTCACTATTTGCACCCGTTATAAGAAAAGACTGATGTTGTTGTATATGCTTTTATTTATCGTCGCCACCGGTTTCCCACATGGGCGACGCCTCCGGAAGAATGTTAGTCATATTAGATTTGGAGGATAGTGCATGATACAGAAGATGCCCCAGTTCCAGAAGCCCCCCTGGTTCTTTTACGTGCTCGATGTAAAGCATCATACACGGGACCTCGGTTTTTAAAGTCTCGTCCGAAAGACTGTTAGTACGGTCAGTGATGGAGCGGGGAATCGAACCAGCGATCCCTGGATTACAAGTCCAGCGTTTTACCACTGGACCACTGATCCGCTACGGTCTGTCTGATTTCTACATGTTATACGTCTATTTCTGACGGGGCCGCCAACATGCCAAGTCAGGAATTTGTCGTTTGAAGGGCGTCAACTTGTCAGAATGAGAGGCAGAAATCAGCCACAGACATAGAAGTCGATTTGTGTTCAATATCATGGGTATTTATACCACAGGAGGTTGTCACGCTTCTGCTTCCTTTCAGCAAAAACAATTGAAAATTCGGACTAAAATGTGCATTGTGCCGACTACTGATGTTTAAATAAAAGCAAACCGACGCTTGTTTTTTGATACATGTGCGAGGAGAACTTCGCCAACGATTGACAAACTCGCATAAAATATGTGTCGTTAGAAAAATAAAGTACATGTATTCATGCTTATTGTCGCCGCACTGTCTGGAATGGGATATTTTTTTCCAAGATTATTCGATTCAAGATAATGTTACCCACTGACAAAAAAGTTTTACAGAAAGAGTATTTGTAATATTTTTTTATTCTATTTTTTTCCAGAAATGAGAAGATTGCTTTGCTTGTACAGTTAAGATGATTTTCAGAAAACATTCATATTAACACTTGAAAGGTTGAAATAAATGTAGAGGTCAGTTATTTTTAGATTTTCGAGAAATGAGATGACATAATTATACGTTTGACTTGCCTTACACAGTTGATTTTTCTCAAAACGAATCTATGTCTGATACATTTTGAGTGTCATGATAGTCTGAGATAATTATTTAGAAACTTAATGAGAATTTATGTAAAAGATTCAAAGAATGTAATTTTAAATATTATTATTTTTGTGAACAAAGACCTTGCTTTATACAGAGAAGTTGGAACTGGGTCTGTAAACAGATTAATATTTTTTGTTTACGTGTTTGATACTACTAAAATGGATTGTAATGCTTTAGTTATATGCTTTTTGTACAAAAGAATGTAAATAACAAAATATCATTCTACATTTCCTTTGCTCATGTTCAATTCTTTAGCGGCGACCTTTGATGCTTTGCATCAATGATTTTCTTGTATATATGTTGATGTTTGAATTACGATTTCAGCCGCGGAAAGAAGTCAACAGGGAAAAGCGTTAGACTCCTTGAACTACTTATACATGAACTACTGAATGGATATAGAAAGGGAGAGAACTCGTGATAATCTCATGTCGTTTATATGAGGAAGACAATACGAAACGATAAAAATAAAAATGTGTAATTTGTGAAAAACATCCCGATGGGTGGTGGTGTGGACATTTCTGTAAATGTTTATTTTGTAACTCTGGTGCCGGATTAGTGATCAGATGGCAGTATAGATAGTTCCCACATTTACAATATTTACCTCCCTTGTTCGGAATAGTCAGCCATATTGATTGGCAAATTTCCTTAAAAGTTTACAGTGTATATAATGTAAACGATGATAAAATAATCAGATATATAAAAAGTGGTTGTCACATGCATATTCTCTCGGTATTTTCTCTATTATAACATATTTGGGAATTACTCCTATTTATAAGCGCATATCAGTTTTGCCTATCGAAATGGCGGATGATTAAGAACAAGGGAGGTAAATAATGTAGATGTGGAAACTATCTATTCATGCTACTTACGAGTTCAGTACTTTTGGTGTGGACATAACATTGAACAAATTCTCAACTGTGATGTTTTTCTGTCCCAGTGTTTTCATGGCTTTTATAGCAGGGTCTCTGAAATGGTTTTGGCCAATAAAATAAAATATACATGTATTAAAATAAAATAAAATAACCGTGTATAAGTAACGTTTTCGGTTCCTAGATATAAACCAATAAATTCGTAAGATTCAATGCTAAACAGACACATGAATATTTGCGGGTACTTTTTATTTTCGAACCTTTATTTCATTGTTTCAATAGAATTAATATCTTAAACAACAATGACTGTCCAGAATTAGTCTTTAGTCTGAAATATATATTTATCAGTATATATGTATGTTTTAATGTTATATGCTCCGATTATAAATACATAATAAGGAGGAATTTAAGGACGAAGTCCGCACTTTGTTAAAATTTGAGAAAATTTAGCTGGTTCCCGATTTATCTTACCGTCTGTTGTCATTCGGCGGAGGCGGTTCCCAGTGATCGTAATTTGTTTCAACAAGGAACCATCTGAAACACAACAACAGAATACACTGAACTTCTGTAAATGCCTTTCATTACACTGAAAGCTCATGTATATACGAGCGCTGCTATGGTATTTACAACCTCTTCTGTAAGAGACGTCATTAAAAAACCGCAACAATGTGATGTCACTATTTGCAAGCAGGAAACAATATTTACTCCACCAGGTCACTTCGTTTTCATATTGCCATATGGGGCAAATATTGCTTGTCAGTACATAGTGACGTCACCTATGTGACGTTTTCTGGAAATGACGTCACTTAAAGAAGAGGTTAGAAATCGTACAGCTCGCTCGGCGCTCATATCGTAATTAATCGAAAATGAACGGATACATATTTACTTATATCATAATTATACACTGAATGAACGAACGTATCGATGAATTATTAATTGATAATCTTATGTGACTGATAGATATAGAGGAATGTCGGCAGAGGTAGTAGAGTTGCTGCCTACAATGTGTAGGATACCAGGAAACCCAATGTTTATTACAGCATGGGCCATTCTACCTTTTATTTCTATTAAAGGGCTGAAATTATAGTTGAACTGCTGAATTAATAAATCTATTTTTGTAATTAAAAAACGAACCAACTATTCGTGAAACAAAGACAATGCCTACGCACCTTCCATCATCTGGACTGAGTCTCCATGTGTCGTCTGGAGCAAAACGACCCTTGGTGATTACAGCGCCCTCGCCTGGATTTACACCTGCGATAATGACATAGGCATCGGCTGCTGTGGTGGTGTATGACAGACGATCTATAGCAGCAGAGAAATTACTATCCATAGATAAAGCCTAGAAATAAAAATGCTACGATATACATGTAATTTAATACAGTGAAACCTCAATAGTGAGACCATCATTGGTTCCTGAGATTAAGAAAGTTATAAATCATAAAGATTTATTATATTTGTATGAAACATTACTCTAAATATGATTATCAAGTCATATAACACAACTGTAAAATTAAATCAATTAACATACGACCAAAATTGGAATCGATTGTGACCACTGTAATTGACCCAAGTACGTTGGTTGGTTATATTTGGTAGTGCTCTTAAAAATCCGAGCGACATTTGGTAGCACCTGTGCTCGTACTTAAAATAGCTTGTTTGACCATATGCACTTTAATGGCGAATCCAGTTCTCGAACATACTCTGCCATCCATTGAGAACGCCAAAATTTTAATTTTGCCTGTAAGGAGTTTAAATGATTAATTTCCGCATGTATAAATCAAGGAAGGATTACGTTGGTGCAGGGAACGCCACATTCACAAGACACCGCCTCCCAAGACACAAGATCCCAGGAAATGTCAGCATACAAAACACTAGGAGTTGAGAAGGCATACGGACGAACATACATGAGACAAGGAGCTGTCTGACTGATCACCAAAATCAATTAAGGAGAGTAGTTGGAGGGAACAAAAAAGGCGGAAGGGAATCCATAGCATGAAAAGCTTAGAAAAGAAGTTGGCCACGGACTGGAAGGAAAGGGGAAACTGACATGAACATTATGTCAGACAGAGGAATCCTATATGAGGGGAAACCCAATAACTCTATAAAAACATTAAGGGAAATCACAACCACACATAGCGATTTACGGCATTGGAACTGTCAGTCAAAATAAGCACATTTATGGGTCGTAACTTTAGGCATAAACAATGTACCCGTAGTTGCATATGCCGTTTACAGTAATGTTTATGACTATATATTATTGCAATCCAACGCTGATAATCATTTTGCGGCACTAGCAGCATTGGTTGAGATACTTACATCTCTGACCAGGAACGATACAGGATCTGTGTTCCTGTCTAAGAGTCCAATAAGTAGATTCCACAATACGTTTCCTTGATCTTAAATATACAAATATACACTCGACAGATACGTAGGTATATATTTGGTATGTTTTATAACTGTATCATGGCATCAACGCTCGATTAGATCTTTTTAAATTGATGAAAAAATTAATTGGTGGTACAATGCATATTAGATATTAATAAGAAAAAATGACAACAAAATATTCTCAAGTGACAATTAAATTAAAAGCGAAATAATTTAATAATTTATCTTAAATGTTACTATTTTAAGCTATAAAATGTAGGAACTTTAAATGCACTTTTTGCAATAAGAGCGTTTAAACGTTATTTAATAGTTAATAAACTGATGATCGTAAATCAAACGAACACATCAGGATTATAAAAAAATACATGTAAAGCATTGTTCAATGAAATACACGTACGTACCTCTTTCATCTACAGTAATAGTGAAGGCGTTTGGTCTCTGGCCGGTCAACACACCAATATATCCAGCATATGTTATCACACTGTACGCCGTCTGAAATTAAACAAGAAATATCTTTTAAAAAAATCTCGAAAAAAGATCGTCGGCGCAATTTGAAGGTTAAGATCATTTATGTTGTGCAACATTAAAAATACCGAGATTTACGATTGCTGGTCACTCTAGATCCAAAATGGATTTCGGCAAATTCACCAAAACAATCAGCTGATTTCGGTGAGGTAACTTACCCTTTATCGAAAGGTTAACCTTTCCGCGTCAATGTTACAAACGTTGTTCGGTTGAAGAGAAATTGCCTTGGTGGTTAACGTAAGATTTAATTGGTTTACACAACAATGATATGCAAATAGCAAAACCTTGTACGGCTGCGCAAGTTTTCAATGATCCCAAGTGTGGTCTTATTATCGAGGTTTTACTGTATACAGTTATATTGTAAGCCGCTCTCCGTGTTTTGCTGACAAAATTTTACGGATTTGTACGAATAGTTTTGAGTGCCATGTAAGAATATCCGAATATATGGTTATACCTTTCCTCCCTGCTGGAAATCCACGGAGATGGTTATGTTTTTCAGGATATCAGTAAAGCTGTAATCTAGATTCCTAGAGTGCCAGATTTGTCCATTGGCATCTTGAGAAACAATACTGGTACAAAACCTAAATTGGACAACATACACATTGAAAGTACAGTAAAACCTCACCTAAAGACCACCTCAATAATACCATCAAGTAAATTTTCACTGTTTTGCTCTTTATACAACCTCGATATTAAGACCACCTCAATATTAAGATCGTTTTCAAGGGTCCCAAGGGTAGTCTTATTATTGAGGTTTTACTGAATTTATATGCAAAAATAAAAGCTCCGAGCCTGTTAACATACTGAACTTCACTGCTTGAGAAAACTACCGGTTTGAGCGGAAGGTTCACACTTGCAGTAGTCGACATACTATTGTTATTGTGTCATTGTTTTTGTTTTCAATATAAACAAACCCAAAAAGAATAGGTTTCATGAAAAAGTTGTAACAGAGACCAGCTTCAGAAAGCAGCATTGCCATTGGTCAATAATGAGAAAAACTGAGCTCAGAACCAACAAGAATCACAGTCTTGAGTTCTTCAATGTTCTTTAAACTGAAATTCATGACCGTAGACGTGGCCCCGATCTCCCGAAGCATCTCAATCTGTGCTCAATCTCAGCTCAAATATTTTTCTTAAAATGTTGAGATTTTCTCATACTGAGAACGGACTCAAAATCAGTATTATCCAAAAAAAAATCTTTATCTCAGAAAAAAATCAAGAGATCCGAAATGATATTTGTCTCAAACTCTGGCTCTGATTTAAGCAAAATCTCAATTTTGTGCTGAGTATTTGAGATGCTTTTGGATATCGGGGCAAGCACTGTTAAAGCATCATACTTTCGATTGGAATGGTATACACAGTACACTTACGCAGACACGTCGTAGATTAAGTTCACCATAACAATATCACCTAAACTGACGTTCATAGTCTTAGCTATACCTGAATAAGACAACATACACATGTAATGGAAATTGAAAGTATTGATATTGCTTAAACGTGACTTGTGCTTTGGAAACGTTGTATATAAAGATCGTTACGTGTTATAATTTCTTCTGATCATCATACGTACCTATCATGTACTTAACGCCATGAACAACGTACGTTTAGATTTTTGCTACTAAAGGAATGTCTCCGAGTATTTCACAAGATGAAATGAATGTAAGTCAGTGAACTTATTGCACTCAGAGACTCCGACATGTACAATATAAAACAGAGTACTTTTATTCTCATAAACAATAAAAAGAATTTTAAAAATGTCAGACACAATTTTTCATATAGCTTGGGTTTTAATGCTCATACTTATATACAACATATGATATAAATATATACTAATATAAAGTTATTGTATACACTTTATTTTAGCGATAATGAAAAGTATGAATTACTATTCTGTTTAAAGATGTAATCAACGCAGAAATGAGTATATGAAGACACCTGAATAGTTATGTATAATCATTGTCAGTGGATACTAGCAATATGTGCTTGGAGTTGCAATCTCCTTTTACAGCTTGATTAGAAGCTAGTAAAACTTACATCAACCATTATTTTATCAGATTTGTATTGCCGTTTTGTATCGGTAGTATCAATAAAACAATGATCATTACTTTTGTACTATTTTACTTGTTTACGGGGTAGGTGGTGTGCTAAGTATATTACCTCTCATTTCTCCTGCATACGGTTGTTTGAGGTAGCCATCTATATCTGTAGCTATCAATTCAACATAGGGAATGAGTTCATCAGGTATATATGATCTGAAGCCGGTAAACGATGAAAAAGTACATATCAGCTAGTCTTCATATATGATGGTGTTGAAATTGAGAAACCCCTTATTGATGTCAGTAACTTTACACAGGTGTGTGATCTGGACCCGAGTTATACGCTTAGATGACAATGTCTACAGGTGTGTGATCTGGACCCGAGTTATACGCTTAGATGACAATGTCTACAGGTGTGTGATCTGGACCCGAGTTATACGCTTAGATGACAATGTCTACAGGTGTGTGATCTGGACCCGAGTTATACGCTTAGATGACAATGTCTACAGGTGTGTGATCTGGACCCGAGTTATACGCTTAGATGACAATGTCTACAGGTGTGTGATCTGGACCCGAGTTATACGCTTAGATGACAATGTCTACAGGTGTGTGATCTGGACCCGAGTTATACGCTTAGATGACAATGTGTACTATGTTTACTTCTCAGTTTGAAGATTTGAGTAAGTGAAATGGATTTCAAATCTCACAAAGTGCTGATTGTTCTATTTTGAAACACTGAGATGTGAGTGTGAATCTTAGATACGTAGAGGGTAATTGTTAGTCCTGAGTGTGAATCTTAGATACGTAGAGGGTAATTGTTAGTCCTGAGTGTGAATCTTAGATACGTAGAGGGTAATTGTTAGTCCTGAGTGTGAATCTTAGATACGTAGAGGGTAATTGTTAGTCCTGAGTGTGAATCTTAGATACGTAGAGGGTAATTGTTAGTCCTGAGTGTGAATCTTAGATACGTAGAGGGAAGTGTTAGTCCTGAGTGTGAATCTTAAAATACGTAGAGGGTAATTGTTAGTCCTGAGTGTGAATCTTAGATACGTAGAGGGTAGTTGTTAGTCCTGAGTGTAAAACATGGATAACAATTTTATTCCGGCAATTCTTACCCTCAAAACTCAGGTTTACACTCAATGTCATAGAAAAATTGCGAAGAAAGAGTAGATCTAGCACCTATGCCTGTACACGTTCGTGCCCCTTAATTCTTAAAGTATGCACATGCGTACAAACATGTACGATCGGAAACAATTTTGATTATTATGTGTACATGTTTACTATCTTAAGTAATATTTTACTACATATACAAAGTCTTGATCAGACGGAAGCTTCCTATAAGTTCGTGCCATCTCCGAGATGACGTCATTGTAAGGAGCAGATGAGGTTTTGCAGTTCAAATAAGTTTCTTTGCTAGGTAAAACTGCTTAACAAGTTAAACAAGTTATTACACCTTATATTAATCACTCTCGATGACTGCTTCCTGGGTAACTAGCCAGTACTCGCGCTTCATTGTGAAGTTCGCGGTTCAATATAGCACAAAGTGGAATTTGAACCCACGGCCTCCATATTAGGAGGCAGGCACTCTACCCCTCAACCACAATCCATTCCATAAAATGAATTTCGTTATTGCAACAATAACAATCAAACCAGGTTCTCCTTAAACCTTCGTAATGACTTCATTAATTACTTCCTTACATCATTTCACTCATATTATGTGAACTATGAAAAACTTCAAAACAGCAATTATGGTACTCACGAAATAATCTTGTGTACATCTTGAATGATTTGTGTATTATCTAATATAACTTGCTCCCATCTTTTCTCCGGTGCCAAATCAAGATCCACTACATACGACTTCGGTACTTTGGTACCTGGCTGTCCGCTGGTGATCACCGAACAGAGAACCAGTACTGCTAGGCTTAGTAACGCACTGTTTCCCAGAATCATGTTGAAACAATTAACGCAATAAATATTTATGCAAAGAATTTACACTTTTTATAGACAGCAAAATGAAGTGACCACCAAATCGCTGGCTAACTGATTAGATAAACTAGTTTCTAAATCATGTGATGGTGTGAATTGTTTATCGTTATTATATACATATCAATACATATTTATCCATGCAACGTAACCAGATAATGCGTTAATATAACAAAACGCTGGTCATAGATGTATATTATTTTTTGTTTATATATCTGTGCCAATTAGATAGTACTCGTCGGGTTGCAAGAGAGAGAATAAGTTGCTACAGGGAACGCCACATGCAGAAGACAGTGCCTCCCCACACAGACCTCCGGTAAAACAACAATCCATAAAAGTATGTGTACATGTGTGTGAAAAATTTCCTTTTCTCTATAAGACAACTCGAATGCTCACTTTAATGCACCATTTCATAAATTGTGAAAAAAACAGTGTTATTATTTCCTTCCCTTTCCCCTGTGCAATTCTTTCACTTTATATAGTGTTAGTTTCTGTCCAGTTTCGGCCTATTGTTGCCAGCTGTCTTGAATTGTCCTGTGATCTTTTCCATCCATTAATCCCCCCTTCACTGTTTGTCCTCTTTGATTCTCCTAGTTATTCCTTATGGTCTGCCAGGCAATTCCTTGTACCTCTGTTCCCTAACGTATGTACCCTTTAACCTCATTAGGAAACACAATTGTTTCCGATCGTACGGTTTTGTACCCAAGAGCGTATACTTTAAAAACTAGGGAGCATGAACTTACAGGAATAGATGTTAGAGCTGCTCTATCTTGACAAACAGAAATGGGTATTGGATTGCCTCTAGAGTCCGCTCGTGTGTCTAATGAGGTGGTGTGATTGTGATATATGCGGGGTTCAAAGTCAACATTTCCGAGCTGAACGACAAGCATCGTACCCACTAACCCGCCCCTTCCCGATAAAGATAATATACCTGTGTTTTTAAGAAAATGTTATATCAAAAGGGCATTGAAATGGAAAATATACATTAATTTTCCATCGATAAAGTTTGTTAACTTCAAAATTTTTATCTCAGATAATAGTCCATAGTAGTGACAAATAATATGCAATCTGTTTTAACTCTTTATTATAAATAATAAAGAGTTCAAACAGCGTTCAAAAAGTTATCCAACGTTTTTAGACACAAAGTTCCCGTAAATTAACACACCAACGATCGTTATTATCCGGGATATAAACACTATCATATGAACTGACAATGTTTTTATTTAGATAGCGACTAAAATGTTTAAAGTCTTATTTCGCCATGCACACTTACGTTCTCCAATATTTATCTTTTCATGTTTGGTGTATATTTTGTACATTCTGCGGTCAACTAAAATACCGTGCAGTTAAAATATGGAAATAAAAAATAATCAAGATTATTTCTTGCTCTGCACATATTACAGAGTACAAAACGTAGTTAAGACAAAATTGTATTGTTCTCTATAAGACTTTGTTCTATCGAATGCTCATTTTAATGCACCATTTCAAGAGAAATGTGAAAAACTGTGTAAACCTAATATATGTAAACTGTAATTGTAGTCGGACAATATTTACTTCACTCATGAACACATGAGTTTGTCACGAGTTCTTTCCCTTTACGTGTTCTAAAGAAGGGACGAAGGAAGAAACTCTAGAAAGTGAAAGAACTCGTGACAAACTCATGTGCTCATGAATATTCGTTAAATGCCGCACGTCATCGTCGGCGAGGTACGAAGAGCAACTTTGTATTTTATGTATAAATCACCCACGTACCCTTGAACGAGATTGGCGAGTCGGCTCGAATCGAGAGGCGAATATTAATGAGTGCCAGTTTAAGGTTGTCCTGGGAGTACGCTTGGAATTGTGTCAGAGTTATTTTCATTCTAAAACAATCAGTGAAAGCATTATGACTGGTGTTACAGTGAAATGTTCAAAGACACCCTTTCTCCTTGCGAACGTAAGCACGTAGTTTATTTTCTCATCGAATTGAATGGTTTTGCACTTATCAATGTTTTGCCCAGGGAGGATGGGCATTAGGCATCTCCCACTGTGGGGATTTAGACAAAATGCATGTTTGGCTCTAGTGTGGGGAATTAGACTCATAAAAGACAAATTGTCTTATTCCCCTAGGTCAGCCCGCCGCTCCCTCGGGACAAACACTTGAGATGTGCATTTAGAAAGCAGTATAATTGTGATACTTTCACTATAGAATCAAAGTACTGTAGTAAATCTGAGGTATGAAAGCGAATAATATAGTTGGACAAAAATCATTCATTAGAACATGTAGACAGTTACACAAACAAAGCTGTGTATTAATTTGAAAAAAAATGTTGAAGTACATAAATACAATCCCTGCTACTAAAAGGTCATCTTAAACAGATACAATTTGAAATAGATACTTAGATAGGAATAAATAAACAGGAAGTTAAAAACATAATTTTATTTGTGTACATGTATCCATTCTCTTTAGTACAAAGAACTACAAAGTAGACTCTATACATTTGGCACAATCGGTTGGAATGTTTCCACAGAGAATATAACAAAGGTTATAATGAATAAGTATGAATCGTATAACATGTGAGAATATTCAGTCCATTACAATAATACTATTCAATATAACGTTGTGACTATCTTATGGGTAACAATAGCCGACACCGACATACCGGTAGTGACAAATAATTTCCCAGTGTTATAAATATGTAGCTATGAACGTCTTGCAAAGGTCAAGAATGTATACACTAATGAAAATGTAATTCTGGACATGAAGCTATGAAAATGTATGTATGGAAATGTACCTATGAACATGTATTTATTGACATGAAGCTATGAACATGTATGTTTGGAAATGTACATATGAACATGTATTTATTGACATGAAGCTATGCAAATGCATGTATGGAAATGTACCTATGAACATGGATTTATTGACATGAAGCTATGCAAATGTATGTATGGAAATGTACCTATGAACATGTATTTATTGACATGAAGCTATGAACATGTATGTTTTGAAATGTAAGTATGAACATGTATGCATGGACATGAAGCTATGAACATATATTTATGGACATGAAGCTATGAAAATGTGTTGATTGACATGAAGCTATGAACATGCATGTTTGGACATGAAGCTATGAACATATATGTATGGACATGAAGCTATGAAAATGTACTGATTGACATGAAGCTATGAACATGCATTTATGGACATGAAGCTATGAATATGTATGTGTGGACGTGAAGCTATGCAAATGAATTTATTGACATGAAGCTATGCAAATGTATTTATTGACATGAAGCTATGCAAATGTATTTATTGACATGAAACTATGAACATGGATGTATGGACATGAAGCTATAAACATGTATGTATGGACATGAAGCTATGAACATGTATGTATGGACATGAAGCTATGAACATGTATGTATGGACATGTATTTGTTGACATGAAGCAATGGAAATTAATAAATGAATATGCAGCTATTAACATGTTTCAATGAACAAATATGAATAAACATGTACTTGTGGGCACGAAGTTATAAACATGTATTCATGAACATATTACAATGAAGATGTGCTCATCAACATACAAATTAGCTATGAATGCATATTTATGATAAACCGAAGCATAATTATAAAGATGCATTTATGAACATGATATAGGTTATAAACGGATAATATGAGCGATTATCATGATGAATAGTGTACCATGTAATATCATAAGTATATGGAGAAGAGGTCTTCGTCATTAAATAATAAGTTATACATGTAAGTATACCTAAATATCCATTATAACCGTATAGCACACGTACAATTAGTTATTGATATCAGTCACTCATTGGCCCTTTTACATAATTCCTAGAATCAGTTCCGCCATGTTTCTTTCTAGTTATACTCTGATCCATGTTTTCATCAATGAAGGTTTTGCAGCCGACATAACTACTGTATAAACCGTGTTCCTGAAAATGTGTGTAATACAATATAAGTGTTAGTTAGCACGTACTGTAAAACCTAAATAATAAGACCACTTTTGGGACCTTTGAAAACTGGTCTTAGTATTGAGGTGGTCTTAGTATTGAGGTTGAATAAAGAGCAAAACAGTCAAAATGTACTCGAAAAGTGTGGTCTCAATTTTGAGGTGGTCTTATTATTGATTTGGTCGTTAAGTGAGGCGTAACTGTACATGTATTTGTCAATAGTTGTTTCAACCTATTTCTTCTAATTATCCTCGGATATCGCACAATAGACTGTTGACGTATAGGCTATTATACTGACATGCGTGATGCAGAAGTCATAGCAAAGTTTTTTATTTTCTGCAGGATGATACATATTCATACCAGATTAACTATGGATGACTGTACATTAAACCGACGTATATTTTGGCGCAAAAACATCATTTTCAGATGTATATACGTGTATATGTTGGTATAGAGTTCGAGGGGGCATGCCTTAAATTTTGAATTGTGTAAGAAACATTCATTCAATCGGCATCATAAGCACAAGTCATTTAGCATGTAAGATATACAGTAACAACAACAATGTCATCAGCAACACATTTAGATCTATCACTATCGAATAAAATGATACTATACATGTACATGGAACCCTTAATATAGAATAATACACCTATCAATAGTTTGCCCAAGTTTTGAGGGCGACGGACTGACCAATGGGATTTGGAGAATTTGTCCTTTTTGGGATCTATTCCCCATTCTAGAGCCAAGCATTTTGTCTAAATCCTCATAGTGGGAGATGCTAATAGCCAACATCCGGAAACTATTAAAAATTCGGTCAGTCTATTTCAAGCACCCGGAATCTTTCGGAGTGTCAAATTCCCTTCTGCCAGGAATCGTCTTTTGTTTTAAGTCCTTTGTATCCCAGCCGCCCCCAGTGACAAAACATTGATAAGTACTTAAGCCTTAAATAGTATGTTCACTCAATATCAATATTTCGGCTTAAAGTCTTTTTCAAAATTGAGAAATAACAAAATTCACAATATTACATAATAGTTTGCAGACAACATATTATTTTTGTTTTATACTATATTTTTATTAGAAAGGCTTTTAGCACATATATGTGTTATTCCTTTGCATTATACTTACTCATTTAAAACCTTTGTGGTAGACATAACTTGGAATAAATTTTCTACTGTAATGTTTCTCTGTCCCATTAATTTCATAGCTTCAGTAGCTGGAACTCTACAAGAATTAACCATTGTGTGACGTGACATGGTATTTTAGTCTCGCCTCAAAACAACAAACAACGTTCAGAAAAGTTAATTATAATTGATCAGACATTTCATCTCTCGAGCTTTTTAGCTAAAGGATGCCGCAGTACCAACATTACCTTGTTGAAAGGTGCCATGTGACAAAAGGAGATGCCATGTTAAGCGATAGAAATAGATGCCACGTGACGTGAGCATCAATGGCTGCAATGTGAGCTGACCATCACAAATGGCTGTCATATCATGTGACCAAAATGGCTGCTTTGCCATGTGACCAAAATGGCGGCCATGTGAGGTGACCAAAATGGCTGCCCTCTTAGATGATCTATAGTGAGTTCTTTCGTAGTGATATCAATAAATGTGGACATTTTAGTAGACTATAAGGACAATATCACAAGCCTTTCTAGCAAGTATCATTTTCTACTCTTATAATTACGTACCAATGACAGTTGTACCATAACATTTAAATTATTGTAAAGTTCTAGGTATCAATGTGATGAAATTCTTGTTCTCTGCCCTATTATCTCATAAATAATTAAACAACAACAACACACATACTGTTAACTTATGATGTTCGTTTTTCAGTATTTTTCATAAAGTATACGGTATACAGGACCTAGTATGTTATTGTAATAAAACATTTGTAGCATAGAAGTTAATGACATACCTTCTGTTGTCATCTGATGGTGGAGGTTTCCAGTGGTCATAGTTCGTCTCAACAAGAAACCATCTATAAACAACAAGACTTCAGTTCAATATGAGATCATGTTTTCTTTGTTTCTTAAGTTCAAAATACTTGTTTATGATAATGAAAGACAAAAAACAGGAACGTCTGTAGAAATTGTTAAATTGTATAATTTAAGAAATATTTTTGCATACAATACAAACATTCTTAAAAATAAAATCCTAAAATGTCTTTATTATACATATACATGCATCTTTATTATCATTATTATCTTTATTGTTACGATTATGATTATTTTGTCACTAGTGTTATAATTATTATATTTTTCTTCACTACAGACATACTACCTGTAACATCGTTTTATGCATTAATGTTTTATTGTATCGTTATATGCCTTTATTTCGATGATAACTTAGATTTGATTTACCGGCCATTCGTTGAATTTAGTCTCCAAATATCGTCTGGTCCAAAGTGACCTTTGCTGATGACAGCGCCCTCTCCCGGATTCACTCCGCCCAGTATGAAGTAAGCTTCAGCAGCAGTAGTTGTGTACGACAGCCGGTTTACGGCAGCTGTAAAATTTCGGTCGTATGCTAATGCCTGTTTCAACAAGGAATGAATAAAAATAATTTTACCAGATATCAAGACTTTTTTTCATTCAAGAATATAAGCCAATGTACTTTATTGTTTGTTCATGGACTTTCCGTTTCCGTTTACGAATTCGTAAATGAAAAACCCTTTAAGATAAGTATTGTGTGCTAGTCACGTTATTTCCTTTCCATTAGAAAGGGTTTTAAATGCATTTCTCTCGAAAGTCATACATTTTAAATGCTGTATAATCTTCCTGTTTATGAACCCTCATTAAAACAAACACACAAAACACCCTGGAAAGTATGCGGAAATGAACCCGAAACTAAATCCATGTACGCGGGTCCAAAGAGCTATCTCGTCATTCTGTATTTAAAGAATCGTCACTACATTATGATAAAGTCATCTGAGACGATGAACATAAGTTTGGCACGTTTACATCAACATTTATTGATAGTGCAGTTTATTTGAATCATAAATGTTATAACCTACTGTGATAAAATGCAACAAAAGATGTATCCAGTAGCTTTTATAAAACAGTGCGAACTAGTATTGGTGGGTTAGCACTTTTGACTAGTACGTAAAGAAATTGAACTTACGATGATATAATTATATCGATTCATTCATATATAATTATTTGGGCCGTCTACACCGAAAAATACGTTTACAATTGTTATATGCATATAATCTGTATGTTAAGCATTTCAAGCCATACTTACATCTCTGACCAGAAGAGCCACTGGAACAGTTTTCCTGTCAAATAGTCCGATAATAATGTTCCATATAATAGACATATCGTCTACAAGAAAAAGGTAATGCGATGTAAATAGACGAATCCTTATTCCTAGAATAAGATATACAGATGAAGTGGACATACTTATTCAATTTCTGAGTCTGAATTAACGATATGTTTTATTTTATTATTATCATCATAATGTTTATAAAATTTCTTCAGCACAAGTGCGGTGGTAGCTACCAGCGTTAGTACTATTTGGTTTCCATGAGCACCGTTGAAAGCAACCGGAACACCTCGGCCATTCTTACGGAATTATACGAAGTATTCCGATTGCGATGAAAGCTTGCAGTTGAGTATTGAAAGACACCCGTACTGTTGAGAAATGGCATTACACAAAGTCATATATTTACATTTTATTCTAAGTGTACAAATATAACATTTTACAGAACCTACCCCTTTGGTTGACTGAAACAGTGAAGGCATTCGGTCTTTGGCCTGTCATGACACCAACGAAGCCAGCAAATGTCACCACACTATACTGTGTCTGTAATATTAACAAATTTAATAAAGTTATTTGCGATGCTTATCAATGAACAAATTTGTCAATTGAAAGTGGGGTTCCAGTGGCACAAACAGTTTGGGTCACGTGGTGACATTACCTGCTAGTATAGTGGAGGAACACCAAAGTTGCACCTTGCATTATTTTGGGCCACCGACCATCAGCAACCAGCTTCTTAACATACAACTTCTACATAGGATTGGATTCGAACTCGCAGCAGTGAGGGGCAAATGAATTGAAGACAGTGAACATAACATCTCGGCCCCAGAGTCGCCTTTGTAGACCATTACCAAAACTGATAGCCATGTATTGATATCACGAAACAAGGGTTATATCAGTTGTCGGTTACCCACGCTGAGTATTACCTTAAAGACCATTCGTAGGTGTACGGAGAATAACGTTATATTAAATGTAGATACCTGGCTATCCGAAGATGAATTACAATCTAGCATGGCAAAGATCTCCACCAATATTGGTAAGCTATATTGAATTAGTCGTAACTTTTTTTTATTGGAAATTTACGCCATTTTCCGTTCCGTACGTGTCAGCTGGTCATTACACCGAACCCATGCTACTTGGTTATCAACCAGTAAAATCATCAGCAAATTGTATTCCTCAACCACAGTCTAGTGCTCTAACGATTTTGGCAGTCTAGTGCTCTAGCGATTTTGACAGTCTAGTGCTCTAACAATATTGGCAGTCTAGTGCTCTAACGATTTTGGCAGTCTAGTACTCTAACGATTTTGGCAGTCTAATGCTCTAACGATTTTGGTAGTCTAGTGCTCTATCAATTTTGGCAGTCTAGTGCTCTAACGATTTTGGCAGTCTATTGCTCTAGCGATTTTGGCAGTATAGTGCTCTAACGATTTTGGCAGTCTATTGCTCTAGCGATTTTGGTAGTATAGTGCTCTAACGATTTTGGCAGTCTAGTGCTCTAGCTATTTTTGCAGTCTAGTACTCTAACGATTTTGACAGTCTAATGCTCTAGCGATTTTGGCAGTCTAGTGCTCTAGCTATTTTGGCAGTCTAGTACTCTAGAGATTTTGGCAGTCTAGTGCTCTAACGAGTTGGGCAGTCTAATGCTCTAACGATTTTGGCAGTATAGTGCTCAAGGGGTTTTGGCAGTCGAATGCTCTAGCGATTGAGCTTATGCACCTCTGAGAAGTATGATTGTAAAGAAACCTTTCAATTATCAATGAAGAATGCCCAGACAACCGTCGTAAATGAGTATCACTTACCTTTCCTTGACTCTGAAAATCCACCTCTATGGTTAGGTTTTTCAGAAGGTCCGCAAAACCATAATCCAGATTTCTGGAATGCCATATCTGACCACGCGCATCTTGTGATACGATACTCGTGCAGAATCTGTTACAAAAAAGACAATATGATTTCATTGAAGTATATATCGTAGACAGAGACCACACAGATGGCCTTCCAACTTCATACTAAAATGTTTCACCTGAGATCGTTCACAAACTCCAATGAGAAAGAAAGAGCTTCTCTCTTGAGTGTGTATGCATAGCCAGTTCATAGGAGCTAGGTTTAGGGATACTAGTATCACGGGAGATTGGCACGAGTTATTTCCCTTTATACCTTCTATACAATACGTATTATATATACATATACTACTGATGGAATAAAGGGAGAGAACGGGAGAAGGGACAAAGGGCGAATACTCTAAACAATATCCTGTGACTAGTATCACTGTCAATGGCGAGATAATCTCAAATGTACAATAAATGGAATAAATGACTTAGGAAAAATATCAATTTAAACAGTTTTGTGAGACTTGGGCCAAAATTGTGAGTATTCGTATCAAAATCATACTTACGCTGCAATATCGTATAAAAGTGTAGCTAGTACGACATCACCAAGACTGCAGTCAAGTGTCTTCGCTATTCCTAAAAACACGACAAAATATAATTATTCATCAGTAACATATATTCTATATATTATATAACACAAAGATACAAATGTACAAAATGGTATGATGATGGTGCGGTATTTTGGGGATGATGCTATGGTGATGGTGCGGTATTTTGTGGATGATACTATGATGATGGTGCGGTATTTTGTGGATGATACTATGGTGATGGTGCGGTATTTTGTGGATGATGCTATGATGATGGTGCGGTATTTTGTGGATGATGCTATGGTGATGGTGCGGTATTTTGTGGATGATGCTATGATGATGGTGCGGTATTTTGTGGATGATGCTATGGTGATGGTGCGGTATTTTGGGGATGATGCTATGGTGATAGTGCGGTATTTTGGGGATGATGCTATGGTGATGGTGCGGTATTTTGGGGATGATGCTATGATGATAGTGACGATGATTCTAGAGAGGCATTGGGAACTTCTTGGTCGATGCCAAAAACAATTACCATAATTTATACTGGTAAGACAGGTACATGTTAGGTAAAAACAAACATTTGTTATGTTTACAAAAGAATCTAAGACCATATCTTCGCATACAAATGAGTTTGAAACTTCCAGTTCTATCCACATAAATACATCAATGTATGTACCCACGAGTTTATACTTACACAACAAATTAAGAATTAAATAACTGAGTTTAATTATTACAGGGCTTAGCCAATCTAATTAAAATCAGTTCCCAGAGACGTTCTGCTACGTGTTGAGCCACGATAGTGCATTGGTATTGGCTTTCTGGTACTTCAGATTGGAGGCTCAGAGTATAAAATATTGTGTTTTGTATATATTATAATAGATACACTGAACTGTGTTATTATACTTGGTTTATTATAGAACCAACATATTAAACTACATGTATATACAGTATGTACTTGCTAAGGCTTAGAGTATCAGAGAGACTGCTTTCATACAATTTCGATAGGCGTGGCTTAACTCGTGATTGGCATACTAAAATTAAAAAGCTATATCACTACTGTTCAAAATCTCCAAGAACCCTAAGAACGAAATAAAATAGTTGTGCAGCGACAAAAACCCGGTCATGTCTACCCAGAATACGGATAATAAAACGCGTCACTGATTCAGACAATGTATAGATCTGCAATTAATTGAATTACCTCTCATTTCGGCAGCATACGGCTGCTGTATGTAGTTATCAAGTTCTGAAGCAATTTTCTCAATCAGCGGCAGTAGTAGTTTTGGTACATAGGCCCTGCAACAAACACCAAGTAACCACATCGGTTAATGCGTTTATAACAATCATAGGCCTGGGGCAATATTACAGAAAAATCTTAAGTAAAATCTTATCCTTAAAAATTCATTTTCCCAAACTGGTTTATTTAACATACAGGCTATTATATGGTCACTCAAGAGTGATACATGAATAATAGTAATATGTTGTTGTCATTACCATTAAAAGCCTTACAGTTTTAATGTGGTTTTGGAATTACATCCATTTGAAGTGTTGGACTTAAGTGAAAATATTTAAGATTCATTTAAGATGCTTCTGTAATACGGGCCCAAGGCGCTAGAAATCCACGAGCCCGACGTGCAGGACAAGTCTAATTGCCGATTCGGGCTACCAACAGTTGAGATGGACTTAGTCCAGGACATGTCTATTATGCAGGTCTACTTAACTGTAAATCCGTACCCTATTCTATACTCAGAAAACTAGCCTCCTATGTCTTACAAGTCGAATTTAACACGTAAACGTGTCCAGGATAACTACATTTAAAGAAAATTTCTAGAGCCCAGCTTAGGCATGTATAACTACATTGTAGCTCAAAATCATTTATGATCGGGATATAACCTGATATCCATCAATCCGTACAATCCGTAAATTATAACTTTTATTTTTTCCGGCGCAGCCATACTAACATGGCTTTGTTATTTGTTTATGCTGCACGACACGTCTTAACCTTCAAATTGCGCCGACCATCTTTTTCAAGATATTTCTTGTTGGTGCTTGTGTTTAAGTCACATGCACAATCAGGGTCTTGTGGTGACTTTTCCAGTTATTAGGGTGGAGGAAGACCCCCAGGTGCCCCTTCTGGTAGTATTTTGGGCAAAGGCGGTCACTTGGGTACAACCACCGACCTTCCGTAAGCCAACTGGATAGCTTGCTCACATACAATTCTACCTCCCGGATGTGACTCGAACCCGGAGTGTTGAGGGGGCTAGCGATTGTGAATCCAGGACCAAAACCATCACAGAGAGGCTCAAGCAAGAGAATTGTTATCATGCGACCGCCGCACGAAGACGGCGATTGCGCGTTAAGAGACGGGCAAAAATTAATGAATTCAATTTAAAGTTATCTTACAATACGTTGACTTTTTCTATGGGATACTATTTTGTTTCTGTTCGTATTCAATAATACAAACAATCATAACGGTTGAATGCTGTAGTCGTGCGTAACTATATTAACATACATATAATACGATATTCTCCTAACACAAAGTACAGTAAACCCTCACTTAAAGACCACCTCAATAATAAAAACACAATTTTCCAGTCCATTTTCATTGTTTTGCTCATTATTCAATCTCAATAATGAGACCACCTCAATAAGAAGACTGAGGTTTTAATGTACAAACAATTAAAGTAGAACTTTATCATACTCGTATATTTGTTTTATAAATATAACCATCAAACAAGCAACACTTCATCTTGAGCATGTCACGTGATTATTGCAAGTAAATTGTGTATATCCGGAGTATCGTCGTCATATGCCGCGAAACAAGATGACGAATGTATTGATGATCAATCTGTACTGTACCGTGATTAGAAACTGATGTTAGCACAAAGGGAGAACTATTCATGTTTTGAGGCATGCATCTCGCGTAGAACAGAAAATCGATAGAATAATATTGATTAGTATCACAAGATGAAATGAAACATGAACAAGTTGGCGACTACTCATTAATTAAGTATGCGTTATAAAAAAAAAGATTCGCAACAGATTGTCTGAACATAAATCGTGGAGCGCTCCTTTGTCCGTATATCAGAACTTAGATATGTAGAATTAATCATTAGGTAACAGCTTCGCAAGTTCTTTGTTGGCGTTACAGAGCAACCTCTCCAGAGCAACCTCTCCGGAGCAACCTCTCCAGAGCAACACCCTTTAGGAGTTGTTTTTACTACGGGGGACACTGATTATGGTGTTGAAGAGAGGTGGATGCTCAAAGTTCATGAGTTTGTCCAAATAAAGTAAAATCAGGAATTACGAAATAATCGGATTTCGTGATTTATTTGACGTTTTACGATTTCAAATTTTGATATGGGAAATATGAAGTGTGGAGGCACTAACGGTCTTCCGTAACCGTCATACCACTTGATTTGACTACATAATAGCCGAAACACTAGTTAACAAGCAGTATGCAAATTTTGACCGATTATATTATCAAATATTTACTTTAAAGCTCTTGTATAAAATATAGTGTACATTGTCAATATTTAAACTTAACCTCGAGTTAGTGCACTTATAAAACATTAATATTCAATTCAGACCTGGCAGAACAAATACATTTATAAGAATGAAATATGAAGTGTCCTATCTTTTCTGATATAATTATGTTAGGTTTAGGATAATTCGACATTAAAAGGTATATGTCAAAAAGTAAAGTGTTTATTTATTATAGTGTCATCCCTATTTAGGCCAGTCATTTGTGATTTATGAGACACCTACTTTATGAGCGCATTTACGTCCCGATTAATATCCTTAAATGCCAGGAACCAGGTAGGTAGGCGGACGTTAACCATTATTTAACTAGCTGGTGGCTCACCAACCGGCCGTTTCAGAACGGACCCCTTCCCAGATTCGAGCCTTTGACCTCACGCTCCCAATGCGTGTGCCTTAACCACTCAGCCACGGGAGACAGTACATATGTATGTACAGTAAACCTCAGTTAAAGTCCGTCTCTGGATTAAGACACACTTTTTGGATAAGACCGTATTTTTCTGGGCCAGTATCATTTTTTTCTTCCATATTTTAACTCGATAATCCAACCACCTCACAACTAAGACCAACTACTAACTCTTCAGAACCAAGTGGTGATCTTATGACAGAGGTTTCATTGTACCTGGGACCAATATATTCATGTATATATATTGGTCCCAAATCTACATTATTGATGTCTTTATCATGCTTTAACAATCACGAAACAGATTTGAATATTAAAACGGACTGTGACTCACCGCTTATGAATGATAATTAAGGACAGAGAGTCCGAGTTAAACTTTACAATGATAATTTCTCGATTATTAGAATTTCCACTAAATTAAAACGTAAACGCGATTGTGGAACTAGCAATTCCGGCGGTGCAACGAGTAATGTAATATTTTCAAATTTTGTTTTAGAAAACTATGAACTTTTTTTTTAAAAAGTCACAGAACACTTACGTAACCATTTTCCGAACAGTGGAAACAATTTCTCTGTTCTCTGCGACCACGTGATTCCATCTCGTCTCGGGAGGTAAATCAAGGTTGACCACATACTTTTTCGGTGCTTGACCGGCTGGCGTTGCATTTAACCCCGTAAGGACAACTAATATTAATCCGAGACTACACGAAAACGGTGCTAAATGTAATCTGCACATATTCACAATATTCTTTGACCTGACGCGAAATTTAGTTGTCAAATATTCGCACCACTAATTTTTGTTAATATATTGATTATCAAACCACCTTTGTGTATTTCGCTTGCAGATGTTTATTGATCCTAGTTCATCCCGATTTTAAACAATTTACTCGTTGAATTTACTTAAAAATCTCCTTAGTCATATACAATTATGATCAAACGATCTAGATTTTTATGTACAGCCATTTGATTGGCCGACATATGTAGCAGGTTTTACCCTAAACACTACCATATATTAATTTAGGAATATTATTTGTAAGTCGCAATTCTATTCCAAAACAAAGTACAAGACAATTAACTTCCTCGTTAAGTGTTTGAGTCATAATCAAGCTGTCACGAATTGTACATGATGTGTTGCTGTCTACAAAGTTTTTTTGCGCTGTGTATAATACAACTACAAATTATAACTACAAATAGTTTAGTGCATTAAAACATATTAACATGTTTTATAGCCAATATTTAAAATAAAAATGGAGAAGTACTATTCGTATGTAAAAAAATCAATATATCCTGTTTTCCTTTCTTTTCATGAGCAGATTCGGTATGTCATCACGTGACATTGTCATGTTGTTTGTTAATTGTAATCTACAAGATCTGTAGGCCTACTCATGCACTCAAGTGGACGTTTCCTGCTTTATAACCAGATAAAAAATGCAAGTACTTAGTGAACATTTGATTTTTGTCGACAACCATGATTAGGCAAATGAAAATGAAAGTCATTTTACAGGGGCGTAGCTGGACCATTTTTCAGTATACTCATGACTTTTAAGGGGGGCCTGGAGTATGCCCCCCGGAAACTTTTGAAATTCTGTATCGTCGCAGCCGCATTCTGAGGCATTTTAAAACAGATCATTTTTATCTGCTTTTATCATGCTCAAACATTTAAAGCCCTTTTTTATCCATATTTATTTTCGTTTTCCAACTGATGTGATCATGTCTACGTACGTGTGTGCGTATCGCTAGCGACGCCCCTGGTATACACGTAAATGTATTTAGACGTATGACGTTCTCCACGCGCGCTCTGAATAAAATTCGCCAAATGAAATTTAAGATTTCTCAGAAACAGTTGCGAAATCGAAATAATACAATTAATTTCTTCCTCGATTGCAAAATAATGTTTATTTAAATGCCAATAACAACAATATGTTTACTGTTTCCATCCCACGCCCATTGTCTAGACAGTAGACCTTTTTCAATTAAATCGCCCGGATGATTTCGATATTCCATGTCGATAGCCGCTTGCACCGGATTTCAGACGACAAGCCTCCTTGATAACAGAAACTGGGGCTAATTTTAATTTCGAATTTGTTACATAGAACATATAGCATTTTACCAGTATAATAACCCACACCACGGACTACAACCCCCATGTAATTGACATCGATACTATTAATAACTTCAGTACCAAAAACGCATACGACCCAAGCTGATACATTTATATTTGTTTATTAACGTCTCATCTTTGTACAAATAACTCTTATATACATATAATGAAAACAATTTACAATGAACAAAGCCACACGAAACTAGAGTTTTAAGAGACATAAAACATTTATTACACAAAACATACTCTGATACACAAAACATACTCTTAGTCACAAAACATACTCTTATTCACAAAACATACTCTTATTCACAAAACATACTCTTATTCACAAAACATACTCTTATTCACAAAACATACTCTGATACACAAAACATACTCTGATACACAAAACATACTCTGATACACAAAACATACTCTTATTCACAAAACATACTCTTATTCACAAAACATACTCTTATTCACAAAACATACTCTGATACACAAAACATACTCTGATACACAAAACATACTCTTATTCACAAAACATACTCTTATTCACAAAACATACTCTTATTCACAAAACATACTCTGATACACAAAACATACTCTGATACACAAAACATACTCTGATACACAAAACATACTCTTATTCACAAAACATACTCTTATTCACAAAACATACTCTTATTCACAAAACATACTCTGATACACAAAACATACTCTGATACACAAAACATACTTTTATTCACAAAACATACTCTTATTCACAAAACATACTCTTATTCACAAAACATACTCTGATACACAAAACATACTCTGATACACAAAACATACTCTGATACACAAAACATATTCTGATACACAAAACATAAGCTTGAAACAAATGCTAATCCTGGAATAAAAACAAATTAAGATAATACTTTGGATAGGAAACTGAAAGTATCGCGCACAAGCGTGCATAAGTACAAATTGGGTGTAAAAATCGATTATCGTCTCTGTCATGCAGACAGTAGATAAACTGATAAGCACTCGTCTCTAGTTTATGGTTAAAACAACAACAATAAAAAACATAATACAAGATACAAGAGAGAGTAAATTTAAGGAGCAATGTCTTATAAACAGCCGTGTTAATAAATATATAAAATAAAGAGACAAAAAAAATGTCTTCAGTGAAGGTGATGAAAAATGATAGCATCGCTAGTAAAATGTCACCAAGCCAGAGCACTCATGACAGGGGCGGATCCATCCAGGATTTGGTCTTAGAGGCGGGGGGGCGTAACTATCATAATGATAAAATATAATGCTACAATAAATCAGAATCACTTATTTGAAAATCTTATAATTATGGATATCTGTATATGTCCGTATTCATACTCTGACATCAGACGCGTAGGAAGGTAGTAAGCATTGGGGTCACGGATGGGGTGGGTGCAGGCGGGGTATCCCCTCTGGCTGAGAAAAATTTAAGGAAATCATATATAGGTCCGTGACGTTACGTATCCAATGACAATGAGTTTCCAGTGCAAGCTAGCATGAAATATGGCATTTAATTTGATTATCAATTTCATTTGGTGCGCTAGAAACAATATCACAGACACATGTGTACACAATTTGCATATCCATTAGCACCACAGATTTACTAGATTACTAGTGTCATCTCACACGGGTCTAATAATAACTGATACACCTGAGACCAACTTACACTGAATTCGAAAGCAGCGATAATTAACACAAGGGAGATCACCTCGACATTCATATTTGAACTATCTAAGGGAGTTCACTCTGTATGTTTACACCTGTCCCTCGCTGAGTAATGTCGCGAACACGCCATCTAGTGTCAACATATTTACATTGAGTCATCGGTCTTTTATCTCTGTTTCTGGCAAAATAACAGTTTTCGACTCTTAAATTTACTACAGACAAAGTATTCCATAATTTTCTCTAGTTAGTAAAATTCAAATTTCCCCGAGAAAGTATTTCGTTTGGTCGTGCATAGGTTTACCTGAAAGATCAGTCGAAGTCGCGCTTATAATTAGAGGCGCCATATGGGGTACAGGTAACGGGTTTTATTGAAATTTTACTAATTGTTCGGCTATTTATCAAAGTTAACATTAAATTGTATTTCTTGAAATTTATGTATGTACAGTACAACGAATTTTGAACATTTTTATCGTGAATAAAAGGCGGTTGGCATTTTTTCACCTGTTTACACAGGTAATTTCACCTGCGGCTCCCTCGCGGAAGCGTCCAACATGATTTGAATAATTGAACACATTTTGTCCGCCATTTTGAAAGCGACATAAAGAAACGAAACTAATTAAAATAGATGCTAGGAGGTTAAACTTGACTAAATAATATCAATGTGTTAATTACAGGTGAGATAAATGATGGAGACTTTAAGAAAGATTCTGACGGTGGCATTTTGGGGTCTCATTGCTGTCACAATCGTCGGCGCAGGGCCGTTTTCCTGGATGAAGAAAGATGCGTTTGATGAAATTATGGACAGAATGACTTCCGTGACGCCAGAGAATTGTCGATCTAAGCCAAGAAGTGAGTTAGAATTGCCGAAAGCATCGGTATCACACGTTCCCGTGTATAACAAACTGTTGAGTAACGTTTATTTCGCTAACAGATCCATGTTGTTACATATGCATAACCTTGCATACCAGAGAGCATTCTATTACAGCTTTATATATCAGAGAATGAACACATCAGATGACTTCCAGCATCAGCCTGGTCTCATGTATTTGTACATGTCTGCGGCCGCTGATGTCTCGGCATCTCCGGGCTGGATCAACGGTTCTTCTTTGCTGTTTGATAACCACTGCGCATACCCAAATTGGTACACAACTGTTGACTTTAATACAACTCTGCCACTCTTTGGGCCACGGGCATGGAGAGCTGATGACTACAATGAACCAACAAACTGGCTTAGAGAGCCGACCAATCGTACCATTGAAGTAGAGGACTATGCCGCTGGTAGGGTGACAAATTACACGGATGAATCATACAAGTATGCACCATACACAAGATACGAATATGACCCGAAAGATGCTCGGCAGGAGAAACCATTGTTTTGGTGGCCTGATAATAAGGGCTACAAAGACTCCTTGCGCAAATATACATACTCAGTTGGTATCAAGTTTTCCAATCAAACCGGCAAGTTCATGCGAGACGATTATGAGGGTATACCATTCTTTGGTCCCCCACAACCAGGTCAATCTGACACAGATATCACATTGCCTGTGTTGTTCACCAAGCCATACTATGACTGTGGACGATCAAACAGATGGATTACAACAATGTCAGCACCAGTAGTGGAATATATGCCAAGATACTCCATCTATATACATCTTAGGAGACCAAGGTAATATTACATAATCTTATCATATTATGATAAGATTTTTTACATATTTCTTGTTTCCTCTCTTGCTTACAGAGCCTTTTGGTGATACTTATTTGACCTTTGTTGGTCAAATGATATACATTGCTTATATAAGTTATATTTGTAATGTTTATTGAATTGAAGGTATCACAATTGTCCGTGGGGAATTGGACGATTTGTCTTTTTGGGGACTAATTCCTCATCCTAGAGCCAAGCATTTTGTACAAATTTCACACAGTGGGAGATGCTAATACTCCTCTTCTAGAATCTTTTAGAAATTTGTCTATTTCCCGTGACTCTGAATCATTTGATGTGTCGAATTCCCGGGTATCAGGAAGCGTCTTCTGTCTAAAGTCCTGTGTAACCCCTCTGAATGTACACAGTGTTTTTTTCTCATTTCATTATGCTTTAATATGTTTTCCTTCTTAGTAATGTACTCATGAGCACCAAGGCGCTATATCGGGACTACAACGTGGTGATTGGCACAAACAATGTATCCATAATTGGACATATAACATCGACAATAACCTTATATGTACTGATTTTTACAAAAAAACATCTGTTTGTCAATAATTATAGCATATGAAAAATATTTTTTTAACTTTAACCTTCATATTGATAAATATTGGTATGAAATTCAGATTTTGATATGATCAACGCTAATCTCGAACACTTGTTGTTGAGTCTCCACTTGCAATTTAAAAAAATAGTTAGCATTTAAGGTAGAGTACCCCTGATGAACATATCTCTAAAGGCAAATGAAACTTGTATTGATTCAATCTGTACAATAATGTTGATAAATTTCGTAAATTCTAAAAACAGTTAATTATGACCCTTTTTCTATGTAAACTTGGCGTGGCGAAAAATGACCAGTAAATGGAAAATTAATATTTCATTTCCCATTTTGTAATATATCTTGTATGGGAAAGCATCTTTGTACTAATCAGATATGTAGAATAAAGGAATGGAAGGAACAGTTACAAGAAATGTTATTTTTTACATTTACGTGTATAGCATTTAAGAAATGGGCAATTTTCAAGGCATGTTCTCTAGCATTCCCTTATCTCCATCTCTCTGCTGTGTCTTCCCACACGCTCGTCCTTCAAGAAGAGAGCTTGCCAGTTGCAGCCAAATTTGTCAACCACTTTGTCTGCAATTGAGGCATGATTAATCATATATCTACGAAATACCTGTTGAATTACAGAACATTCTAACAAAACAAATCAATATTGAAGTCTGAATGAAATACTGAATATTCATGTGACAGATTTGATCTTTCTAAATATTGATTTGAACATTTCATCAGTTGTCCTTTTCCTTGTTAACCATGTTTTTTTGTAAGTTATTCTATAACACTTGACATTTCTTGATATTGCAGAATGTTTTTGAGTGTTACTACCCACGGCTTAACATACAAACTTAGTAAACATTAAAGAAATTATTTTCAAGCTTAGTGATGATCCACATTTTAAAATATATTAAGACATTTGAAAAACAAAATGTTACATATTTGTCATATAAAGATGCAAGACTGAGAGTGTGTACCCTAACTACAATACCCCACCTGAGAGTGTGTACCCTTACTACAATACCCCACCTGAAAGTGGGTACCCTAACTACAATACCCCACCTGAGAGTGGGTACCCTAACTACAATACCCCACCTGAGAGTGGGTACCCTAACTACAATACCCCACCTGAGAGTGGGTACCCTAACTACAATACCCCACCTGAGAGTTGGTACCCTAACTACAATACCCCACCTGAGAGTGTGTACCCTTACTACAATACCCCACCTGAGAGTGGGTACCTTAACTACAATACCCCACCTGAGAGTGTGTACCCTAACTACAATACCCCACCTGAGAGTGTGTACCCTAACTACAATACCCCACCTGAGAGTGGTTACCCTTACTACAATACCCCACCTGAGAGTGTGTACCCTAACTACAATACCCCACCTGAGAGTGTGTACCCTAACTACAATACCCCACCTGAGAGTGGTTACCCTTACTACAATACCCCACCTGAAAGTGGGTACCCTAACTACAATACCCCACCTGAGAGTGGGTACCCTAACTACAATACCCCACCTGAGAGTGGGTACCCTAACTACAATACCCCACCTGAGAGTGGGTACCCTAACTACAATACCCCACCTGAGAGTTGGTACCCTAACTACAATACCCCACCTGAGAGTGTGTACCCTTACTACAATACCCCACCTGAGAGTGGGTACCTTAACTACAATACCCCACCTGAGAGTGTGTACCCTAACTACAATACCCCACCTGAGAGTGTGTACCCTAACTACAATACCCCACCTGAGAGTGGTTACCCTTACTACAATACCCCACCTGAGAGTGTGTACCCTAACTACAATACCCCACCTGAGAGTGTGTACCCTAACTACAATACCCCACCTGAGAGTGTGTACCCTTACTACAATACCCCACCTGAGAGTGGGTACCTTAACTACAATACCCCACCTGAGAGTGGGTACCCTTACTACAATACCACACCTGAGAGTGTGTACCCTAACTACAATACCCCACCTGAGAGTGGTTACCCTTACTACAATACCCCACCTGAGAGTGGGTACCCTTACTACAATACCACACCTGAGAGTGTGTACCCTAACTACAATACCCCACCTGAGAGTGGATACCCTTACTACAATACCCCACCTGAGAGTGGTTACCCTTACTACAATACCCCACCTGAGAGTGGGTACCCTTACTACAATACCCCACCTGAGAGTGGGTACCCTTACTACAATACCCCACCTGAGAGTGTGTACCCTAACTACAATACCCCACCTGAGAGTGGGTACCCTTACTACAATACCCCACCTGAGAGTTGGTACCCTAACTACAATACCCCACCTGAGAGTGTGTACCCTAACTACAATACCCCACCTGAGAGTGGGTACCCTTACTACAATACCCCACCTGAGAGTGGTTACCCTTACTACAATACCCCACCTGAGAGTGTCTACCCTAACTACAATACCCCACCTGAGAGTGGGTACCCTTACTACAATACCCCACCTGAGAGTGTGTACCCTAACTACAATACCCCACCTGAGAGTGGGTACCCTTACTACAATACCCCACCTGAAATATTTTAACAGTTGCACGTACCCCCTTGATGAAAACAGCACTGCATCATAATGACTGTTATTCATAGACATCAATCGATTTTCAAGGAAATTGCAGTTTTATATTATTTGATTATTGCACTAGCAAATATTTGTACGTTTACTTCCAAACTGTATGTAATCCAACATAAAATACAATTAAAATTCATTAATGAAAATTATATTTTTATGAAGTTGTTGACTGTGAAAAACTTGTCATTTTGTTTATGGAAAGTTATTAAAGTTTATGTCAACAGTAGACAACTCTAGTATTTAGACAAACCTCTTGATTGTTGAAATTTTTCATTTCATTGCAAACATTGCGATAAACAATTCTACCTGTCAGTCGAACCATTGTATTGCTGTTAATTAGTCTCTCAAAACAGTTTAAGAAAAATTTGTCGATGATTGCACAGAAACTGGAAAGTAGTAAGTAAGGGGAAAAACTGCCAAAGATCTGAATTTGATTGTACCTGTCAGATTCAAAGTACCAGTATATGCTGAATTTATGTAGAATTTTCAAAATTTGCAGTATTTACATTTATGTACATAAGCACACAAAAAGTCCATAATCTACTGAATACAGATCTATCTACAGTTAAACTTCGGTAACTCGAGGACGCTGGGGTCCGTCCGAAAATCTCGAGTTAACCGGTGTTTCGAGTAATCCAGAGTTTCAATTATGTCACTTCAGTATTTTTTATGAAGTGTTTATTTTCATAGTTTTTCATAGTTTTTCACACTTGTACCAGTTGTTTCATATTTGTTTCATAGTATCATATTTCTTTTCGCTATATTTCTTCAATAAAATAAAGGTAAAGACAAATTCTTAATAAGAGTTGTACAGTTTACAGAATGTACTTGTAGTACTTATTGTTGTTTTACAGACGACATAAAGTTCATGAATATACGTGTTCAATCCGGATGTTTGCATTTATGCATCGTGAAAATCACTCCTTAGTTGAAATGTTATTGTATTACACATGTACATGTAGATGTGAAAATAAAAATAAAACAACTCTAAAACGTTTTATCGTGTTTTATTGTTTCATCTAAAATTAATACAGCTGGTCATATCAAATATACATTTGACAAGTGAGCACAATATGGTACAAAAAGCACATACAAGATTCGGATGTGCGTACGGTAAGGCCGGGTTTTAATCACATGTGTTTTACTCTCTAAATTCTCGTAATTACAGTCTCATCATTATCGTCTCAATTGGCCTTTTTAATTGATATCTGTATGTTTTGTGAAAACTGCGCTAATCGTTTTTCACACCTTCATACTTGTCCTTTTGACCGTGATTTTGCAATTTTTATAACTCGCCGCGAAAATGTTAACACCTTTTCATTGTTTGTTTATTTTGAGCTCCCATTTGAAAAATGTGTGAAAATGTGTCCTCGAGTTACCAGTTAGATATTGTGTATAGTTTGTGTTCTGCGGACCGGCATGTGTGCTCGAGCTCTCGACTTATTTCTGCTCGAGTTATCTGCGGTAAATTTATATGAAAATAGTAGAAAAAAGTCTGGGACTCTGCCATTTCCTCGAGAAATCCGGGGTTCTCGAGTTGTCGCCTGTTCGAAAAATCGAAGTTTAACTGTATAGCTAGAAAAAACAAGGAATAAATCTGACACAGTTTTTTCCACCTCTGATTCATGGCTGCTGGAAGAACAACAGTTAATTCATCAGGTTGGGTCAACTGGCAGCTGTTCGTTACTGAAATACTGTTGAAAAATTGGGTTGAACTCCAAGAAAAAATGAATTTTGATGGAAATACCTTGAAACCCGCAAACTGATAAGTCATTGCCCAGATATGTTTTTTGTTGTTGCACACCTTGTAATTCCAGATAGTCCAAGCTAAATGTCATTTCAGAAAATATACTTCTGCCTATCATATTTCGAAATATTGTCCATGACGATAGTTTTCCAACACAGGGTAATGCAGTTATTCTTTCTTAATATTTCTTCATGTTTGAGGTGGAAACACCCTTTGTTTGTGGCATATCCTGCCTGACTTCTGCTTGCCCTTTCGTGATATGTTTCCATACAATTTTACATTGCACTTCTATGTAGTTGTAAATGAGGCAAAATATACAGCATGTTTATAGGACCCATATGAGAGGCCTTGCATTCAATTAATCTTTTGATGCTCTATTTCATTGTTCTAACAACTAAACAGTTGAAGTGTATTAAGCACATGATTTGTCATCCTATATTCTTCCAGGTTGTTCTGAGACATATACTGGATACATGTCTTCATCATTCTGATTATTAAACTTGTTGGTACATAAATAGCAAGCTATTGATGATCTGGTCCAGCTTGGTTCTTAAAGTGTTACTTTATGGATACCCAAGAAATAGCAGATGGACAAAAAATTATGTTACAGATTGCCTGGCATTGTGTCAATAAAACTTATCAGGGTTTTCCCAAGGATTTTTCAGCTAGGGGTCCTTGGACCCTCGTGTTTGGCATAAAGGGGGTCCTTAGTAAATTTGTAGCGTCACATATAAGCAGATTATACTTGACACAACTTTATTTTAGGGGTCCCAGGGATGCTAAGTAAGTGGAAAATGGGAGTCCCTAGAAAGAAAAGGGAGTCAGGGACTCAAAATTTCTGCATCAGGGAAATCCCTGCTTATCATCTGACCAAAGAAATGTTCTCTTACATTTACTGGTTTGGAATGCATGGTAGCTTGTTAACTTGCTGGACATTTCATCTGGGACCTTGCAAAAGCTAAAGGACAAGTCGGAAGGAGCTGCAACTTTCCTGAAGCCGGAAATAACCAAAGGGCAAAAGTGTAACTAGTCTATCTGTCTACAATAAAGAAGCAGGTAGACTCGGTATGCTTTTCCACCTTTTTGATCAAGTTCTTAAAGACTGAGACGAAGTAAAGTTCATTTTTAGAATACCTTTACCATTCTATTCTATATTTTTAGATTTGTGGCTGTTGTTGGTATTGATGGTGAATTTGAGCGTATAGATATCAACCAGTGCCCTATATCTGAAGGAAATGATCCACCTAACCTGTTTGCTGGTACTCATAGATGTCGAAGTACAACCATGGTAAGTCTCTGTGATTATAATTTGTGGTGCTGGATTTTTGAAGCCAGTATTTAAACAAGGATTAATAACGTGGAAATATTTACTCTGTGAGTTTTTTGAAATGCTCTAAAACTGCAAATGTTGCAATAGTAATCTAATTAGAATTAAAGGGAACCGTAGTTGTTTGAAGGGCCAAGAGGGCCAAGAGTGCAACTCCTGGTCCAACGGTTATCAGTTTAAGCCTCAAGTTGATTAGGGTTTCATTAAAGAAACCAATACTGTAAAATCTGTTCAACAGTCATTTTACTGTCAATAAACTTTTTAATGTTGACTGAAAACATCTTTAATAGTCTGTGGTATTCAACATACATTACCCTTGTATGAATATCTTTTTATCGTTTTACTGGTCCTAAATGTTTGAACATAATGTCTTAATTTGTATCTGTTGGGTAGAAGTGGCCATGAATGCCAGGTGGTCTGATATTTGAAGCTTTATTTATCAGGGTGTTTAATGTGCAATATTGGCTCTCGTCTTTGAGAGCAGAGTTAGGATTTGGAAGACTGAAGATTTAAATAAGATTGGTAAATGCATTTTACCTTACTGTACATTTGCCCTGTAAACTCTACGAGTGAAGCCATCAGTGACTAAAACATGCACTATTCCAACAATTCACTCAGTAGTTTATGCCTACCATGTCTCTTTGATCTATGCAGATAATGACTGCACAGCATGCAACTTGCGCATGCTGCAAAATAATGAGTCATTGTCGTCATTTTTTAGTCTCTTGAGTGGACTTGAAGTTTCGTATAGTTAAACAAAACTCCACAATACTTGGTGGAAGAAATCAATTGGTGTATATAGGGTTGTCATCATTTATTCATGAGAACTGGCTATCATGAACAGAGCATAATATAAAGTCAGAGAGAGAGATTGATCTCAGTTGATTGTCTCCCTTTAATGATGAAATCTTGTATTATTAATGTTCTCCCACAATGGTTAATTGGTTTAACAAATAATGAGTACATATAACGTATTGTTTATGATGAAGTTTAGCGCACATTTGATAAGGAATAAATAAATACAGTCTATTATTCTTTACTCATGAATATACATTGTGGAAAGGCACTTAATGCTATAATGTATTGTCTTCAATTTAATTGATTCAAACAATTTGCATATAAAGCGGAATAATTGATTTTCAAGATACAAACTTGTATATCTGACTGAAAAAAAATCCCTACTTTCAAACCCTCTTTTTTCAGCCTGTAACAAGAAACAAACATGATTAGTACACTGGTTTGTAACCCAGACGCAGTACAACACCTTAATTTTTGGGAAATACATTCCCATATACATATTACTTTATATAAACAGTGATATGTTTCCCATTTGGATTTTTTATTGTTCTGACTGCATACAGAAATTCAAAGCCTTCACATTCAATTTGAATGTTTCAGTTATTCACTTTATTGAGAAATAATTATTGACAATTTCATGTTTGTGCTTGACTGATTCATATTTCATAGAAGTTTGTTTTCATTTATAGACGTTTGATTGCTATTTTATTATGTGTGACATCGTTTTATTTCAAACTGAGAAATGACAAGATTTGTGAAACATATGAACTTGTAATATTTCTATAGTCGTTCAATAACATTGGTGATTGTCACAGTTTGTTGTTCTCATGACTATGTATTACAGTGACCAACAGAATGTCATATTGGGCTTGTTTTTGTCGGATTTTTAATTTAGTGTTGTCAACTAACTGTATTAGGGGCTTATAAAATCTGAGAATCTGGGGATTGTGACATTATCCGAAATGTTTCTGAGCTGGGCAAATGTTCCTTGTGAATAAGATATAGTCGTTTTGGTAAGTTTTTTAATCTTCCATTCTGACTGACTTTGTGGGTGTTGGTGGAAATTGCTTATTTCTTCTGAGCATAATAATAGTTTGATTTTTTTCTTCTGTATGTATCTTAAAATGAACCAGTTTTGTAACGCTTTTATTGAAATGGCAATACGTGATAGAATTGTTAATTTGTGGTATTTCAATTACAGTATTGCATTTCCAGAGTAAGTTCAATTGACATAATCATACAAAAGGAATAAATTAATTTTCATGGTGGTACAAAATTGAAAATGAATGATTGAGAATCATTCTTGAACAATTCCATGTGGTATTTACTTTTTTAGATGCTCTCAGAATGATAAAATTATGTACAGTACTGCCAATGAAAGATATATCTGAAAACGGTTGCTATGGAAATATTTTAATTTTTTCAGTGGTAGGGGAATGATCAGCATTTTTATACTGATTGAATTGTAGGTTCTTTGTATGATCTTTTTGTTTCTGATTTTAAAAAATAGGGTGTAGGAAAAAACAGCTTACAAAAATATTCTTGAAATGTTATCGTATTTTTTCATTTTATTGTTTTGACTCACTAGGCCTTCATCAGGAAATAAAATAACGGAAATGACGTAATGTCACATATAACTAATCTCTTAAGTTGTGTACACAGATCAATTGTTGTTTGAAGCAAATATTTGCAGTTCATGATTATCTGTGAAATGGATTAGTTTTTTATGTTAATGCAGTATACATACATGTTTTGCAAGTAAAACGTAAAATTGTGTATTGAAAGGACGACATGCTTACGAATTAAAACTAATTTGGTACTGGTCACTTGCCTCCAAAAATAATGCATTTTGTATTCACAATATAGCATATTGGGATTAAATCTAATTTAGCCTGCATTCGTTTTCAAACTGTTTGTAGACATTTTGTATAGACTTATTCTTGTTGTGCAGATATTTATTTTATAACAGTCTTGAGAATGAATTGTGTCCAATCTGATTTGCAGAACTGCGTTTTTTTTCTCCGTTTTCTGACAATATGATTTTGTATCCCAGGTCTATATTGTGACAATTTTGAAATCGATTTTCAGAAAACTATCTTGATTGGCAATTGAATAACTTGAATTGAGTTGTAGTTTTTGTCAAGTATTTGAAAAGTCTGATAATCCAATTTCATTTCGACAGTTTGATATTTATAAGCATTATAATACAATGTGCCTTTCATGCTACAATGTAAATGAAAACTTTTATACTTCAAATCGAGTTTTATTGTTGAAATATGTTTTACAAGTCTATACTGCAATAAAAATGGCCGACTCATATTTGGATGACAGATCTTGAATTTATGAACATGGGGCATGTTTATAAATGACAAAGTCAATTATTTTCAACGACAGTCGATTATAAGGGATGGGTGCATTGGGTTTTATGTCTTATCAACAATTATTTAGTTATACATGTAATGACATTATGTCTATGTTGAATACAATTAAGTGCTGCCACATTGTGATATCACACCCTGAGTCACATTAGCCTGACACCCGACCTAGTCCTATTCTGATAATGCCAAGCATAGACATAGCAAATTGCTTGGATCATTTTTTTTCATCTGTGGAATGTTGCACCTGGGGCTCAAACTCAAGCCACCCACTGTACTACTGACCCACCAGCGTTGTAAATTAAAAAGGAAGAATGGCGCTTCAATCAATTTTGGAAAGTCATATTGTAACAAGTTAGAAATGTTGGAGCAAGTTTGTGCTATTAAATTATAAAGTTGTATTGTATTTCTAAAAAAAGGGTTTAATAGTTCCGATGGGGGAGGTCGCTAATAGCATGAATAAAGTCTCTTATCAATTACAGAACTACCATGAGCTAAGTACAACCAGTAGGTATCAGGGTACTGTGATATTTTTGTTAAGACGACATAGTAATTTAACTGCAAAATAACTATCACATTATTGTTGCCGGTGATAAGTTGTTGAAATTTGCATGACCTTCCTCGCTGTGAATCATTGGATAATGGTCCACCTGTTTAACAATTTTGTGAAATTTAAATTAATGTCTCGTGAAATATTTGGTTTTGAAGTAGGTGTAGAGAGTGAGATATTTTTGTTTGCATTGAATCGGCTCTTAGATTATATCTGCATTGACTCAAGATAAATTGAGATAATTTTGTTTGATTTATTGTTTTTAAATAGCAATAATTATGATAAAAAGGTAAAAATAAAGATGGGTACAAATTTTAAGTACTTTACAGTATTGTGTGAGGTGATCTCCATAGCATTGTTGTGGGTGTATATTTACAAAGGAAGAAAACACTTGTGATAACGTGGGCATGGTGGAAATGTGTGCGTCTTTAGATGGGAGCCCGAAAATAAGAACTTGCATATACGATTGTATGTGGACATAAATCTAATTGGATTTAAAGTGATGGATTTAGTGTACTTGCTTTGAAAAAAATACTTTGATTATTTGAGTTGCATTCATAGTTGTATTGGTAGTTTATTGGTGGTTAGGTATCCTGTTTTCATAAATCGATGACTATCTAATTTGTCTTAACAATGAAGCTCGTATATTTGTCATTTGAAAGTGGTAGAAATCAACCAAGCATGTCTTCGGGTATGCGAATGATTGTGAACCGATCTGTTTGATTTATTAATATTTGTAGTCATGGCTTTGTTTCTTTGTTCTATAATATTACAATCAATATTTTATAACTTCGCTTTAAGTAAGTTAAGTGTATTGTTGGAGAATGTTTGTTTTGTGTACAATCTGTGATGTCATCATGAGTTTTATTTTATAAATCTGTCTGGAGATATACTGCTGTTGGGTGTACTGTTGATAAAGCATTCTTATTATTCTTATTACATCTCTCTTGAGATCTATCTTTGTTGGTGTACAATTTATGGTGCATTCTATGATATAACTTTTGAGATTTACCATAACTTGTCTGTTCTTACAAAAATGGATTAGTATCACTGTTCAGTGATTTTTTTGCGTTAATTTTACTGCCGAATATAGGCTGTTTCCCCTTACCAAAAAGTGTCCATTCCCCCCCATAAATCATCATTTTTCCCAATTCTTTGTTAATTTTTCTCCCTCTGACTAAATTTCTTTTTATTAAGTCAGGTTTTCGTGTATTTAATCTTTTATAAAAGAATCTTTGCCCATACATCAAACACAAGTTGTAGCTGAAAAGTTATTTTTATAAGCAAAACAACCATTTCCTTATTTTCCCAAATTTTGGATTTATCGCGACTATTTTCCCAATTGAAAAGGCACAGGCAGTAAAATTATTTTCAAAAACAATCACTGTTGCCCATTAAGAAATCAATTGTATTTATGCATCAAGCAAACATGGAAACTTTTATTTTGTTCTCTTTTATTTCATATTACACATATTACATTACATAGGGCCCTCATTTTTTCGTTAAGCTGTGTGCCACTCAACCGAACATGTTAGGGTTTGAGCCATGTCCGGGTAAGAATCTTGGGTCTTAAAAGACACCAGTACTGAATTAGAAGCAGACACAAAAATAACACTTATACATTTTGCTTTCAGTGTGAGCCAATCGGTGGATATGGATTCCGTCGTGGTGGTTACCAGTGCGTCTGCTTGCCTGGGTATTACTATCCTTGGTGGCATGATGGACCGTTCCAGGGCTGGGAGATTGAACAAGCAACACAGGAGGAGTATGAGTATGGATTTGACTGCCTTAAGAGTGAAGGTAATGTACATTTACTGATTTGGATTGTACATTGCGGAACGAATTTGATGAAATGCTTTAAATGCCCCTGTAAAGGAGTCGAAGCAGAGTGATGTTTTCATCACCATTAAAAAATGTTAAAAGTCCATTGCTTAAAGACAACTATGAAATTAAAACCACCTTATTAATAAGAACTCATTTTTCTGGGCCAGTTTTCTTCCATATTTCAACTTTATAATCACGCCAGCTAGCAACTACAAGCAACCATTGGTGGTCTCATAATTGAGGTTCAAGTTTGAACAAAGATTGCTATAATGTAAACTCTTAACAGAGATCTCTTAAACTTTTTAAAAACTCATGATTTTACTTTTCTCTGATTGTTTGACTCCTACAGCAACTGTCGCCACACTTGATCTATGCTTCATAATTCCTATTCAAGTTATTGTTTTCAATGATGTATGACAGTAGTCTTATTTAAAAAGATAGCTGTACCACCTGTGAACAGTTTGTCTTGCTATGATAATCAAAAGTTTCTATAGACTGCTATATATTTCATATAACTTTGACAGACAAGTCGAACCTTGCCGTAGTTTACTCACATTACTCTATAGATCATATTGTTCATTAAATTATCTGTAATTAATCAGAATGTGAATACGTTCATACTGATCAGACATGTGAAATTGATAAGACTACGTTTTCATTCAATTGAATTTCTTTCTCGTCTCAGAATTTCCATTTTGCATTATAAAAAACAAGAAAACATGAATGACAAAATAGATGGTAGATGATACATTGAAGATAAATGAAAATTTGAATCTCAACTTGAATTGCTGTGCAATAAGTATGTTATTTGTATGAAAGTACTTTCAATGAAAAATCCCCTTCTATACTCAACTGATTGTTTGGAGACCAGTTGGTGAGATAATGTTATGTATCAACTAGGGCTGTGTTGTATGCGGGTGATAAATACACTCATTGCACAATTTTTACCTGTGATTTACTTGTTAAACTTTATTTTATTTCATCTTGAAACTCATTTATGTAAGAAAATGCCTGTTAGCTGTAACTCAATTTTGTGTATTATTTGGGTAGACATGAAATAATATAATTTAAAGTCATTTTCTTTTATGCCTATGTAATGCTATGAAAAACACTTTGTGCATTCTCAAAGGTACCGAGTATAATTATGTAACAATACCTTCTACAATCAAACATATATATAGTGGTACTGTATTTGTTTGAAGCCTCACTACATTTTGCAGCTTACTTCTAAAATACGGTCCTGCCCCATTAGCTCAGTTTGTAGAGCACTAGGCTGTCACTCTGGAGGCTCGGATTTGATTCTGGCCAGCCATTGGTCCTCTATCTCGGATTCATGTAGAGTAGTTGGTGTCAGCTACAAGTTAGTGTCTGTCGATAATTAATTCCAATGTTACTTGTGAAGTCATTTATAACAAATGTTAAATATGGCACTATACCTAATAAAAAACAAATCTAAAATAGAGAATACTGATACTGATCATTCATGTATTACTTCTTCCAGAAATGAGAGTTGTTCCCATTCAGACACCAGAGTTTGTACAGAGGACGAAACGCTCTACTGACTATCTAGCTAGCAAGAGGGATGAATTCATGTACTTGGTTCAACCAGCTACTAAGGACATGTCCGCTTCACCTGGACTCAGATTAATCGCTAAAAGAAAGCGTCGTAGTGCTGAGGGGGAGGAAGTCAGTGTTGCAGCTTCATACCAACAGAAGTTTGTCTCACGATATGCAGAGGAAACAAAGAATATTCGTAAGAAGAGAGAAGCATTTGAAGAAGAATATTGGAGTAGAATGAAGGACATAAGACAGAGATTCTACAATGTATCAAAAGATACTTGCAAGTTTTCAGAAGCCTATGAGTTGTATCTTCCTGGGGATGCTGGGTATGGGGTGGAGAAGCAGTTTGAGGCACAAGGACGTACTGCATTACGTTTGGCTCATTTCCTGAGTAATTTCCTACAGAACATTGACGAATATGAGCAGTTTGGTAATCTCAAAGGAGATCGAAGATTGAATGAGACTCACATATTTGGTGAAGTACTTGCTGCAGTCATGGGAGACTTCAAGGTACTCGGTGCAGGTTCGTACTTTGATCGTTATAAGTTCCGAGTTTCCCCTCCAGTGAACACTACTGATCCACGATACTCTAATGCTATCACAAGAGAATACTTTGGACCATATTCCTGGAGAATCCAAAATCCAGCTGATGGTCTTGATGCATTCCGTGCCATAGATTCTGCTGGTCTGGAACGTCCATACACCGATGAGCTTTGGTTCCGACGTATGAAGCAAAGATGGGCAACAAATTTCCACTCATTGAAGAAGTTTGTTGATAAACCAATGATCAGGTCAAGCCCTAACTCTACCAGTTCCATTCGATTTGAGCATTACCCAATCACATATAGAGCTCCTAGCTATGATGATGGTGAATGGACACGACCAGAGTTTAGATGCGATGGGCGCATTGATGATTGGGTGTCGACCTACTCTGTACCATTCTTTGGACTCAACAGTTTGAAATCACAGATTGAATTCAAGTAAGTGTTCTCTTGTTTAATGTTAAGATTTAAAAGTAACTTAGTGGTCTATTCTTACCATTGAACGTCATAAGTTAGTATGATTGATCCATCAAGTTAATAATAATTATATAAGACATAGTGGATATGTTTGCGACTTGAAATGGTTATTATAACATTTAAAAGCTAAATATTTAAAATTAGATGTACAAGTGATCGGATAATTTAAGCTGGCTGCTATTTTCATGACTTTCTTGGACTTGGAAAATTCGCCAAAAAAATCAAATTTGCAAGTTGTTACATGTACCACTTACACAGTGAATTGCTAATGTCTTTAGTATTTAATTGAAATTTGATTTCTTGTCATTCGATGTTCATAGAATGATGCTTTTTATCGCATGCTATTCTCTGTTCCGTAAACTTGGCCTAAGCATTTAATCATTCATTTTGGACTGAGAAGGAACATAGGGCAGTATAACTAAACTGTATTTTATTGTTAATACAGTCATGCAGTATCAAAAATGTTTTTCTATAACAAAATGTTATATTTTCTAGGGGTATAGTTACTATTGATGTTAAGTTGAGATACCTAGATGTCAACCAATGTCCAGCTGACTTTTATGTTGCCAACGCTTTTAAAAACACAGCTAAATGTGACTTCAGATCACAATTTGTAAGTACAAAATATATATTGATTTTAGTTTCTGATGCTATATTTCTGTTTTCCAGTGACAGTTTGAGAACCATCTAAAAACAAGGCAATACACATTTATGTTGACCGTTTGATACATATCAGTAAACTCTGATTGTTTTGCTATTCAATATTTCAAGAAGTCTTTTATTAAGTCTGAGCTTCTTGAACAAGTAATTCCTAGTACCTAGCATCATACCACAGTGCAGCTAGATTTAAGTATAGACAATGCATAGTGAAGCTGGGATCAATTAACAATTGTAGGCATACCAGAGTGGAGTTACAAGGAAAGAAGATGGAGAAAATGTGACAGTGATAATAAATGACCATGCCTGGTCTTGGCACTGGCGGAATAATCACTTATCATTGATTGTGATTGTTCTCTGGTGGCAAAACCAGTCTGTACAATACAGCATTGTGTCACAGAAGCCAACCAAATATCCTCATATGAGCAGCTAGATAATTTGTATACCGAGATAAAGATAGCTAGGTTCAACCAAGATACTGACTGGATCCAGTTCATTGATGGTATCAAGGATAAGTGGATTTTCAGGAACACAGACATTCTTTTGCTGGCTGTTGAGGGATATGTACCGTGGAGATGACATGGATATGTACCCTGGAGATGGCATGGATATGTACCATGGAGATGACGTGGATATGTACCATGGAGATGACATGGATATGTACCGTGGAGATGACATGAATATGTACCGTGTAGATGACATGGATATGTACCATGAAGATGACATGGATATGTACCGTGGAGATGTCATGGATATGTACTGTGGAGATGACATGGATATGTACCCTGGAGATGACATGGATATGTACTGTGGAGATGACATGGATATGTACCGTTGAGATGACATGGATATTTACCGTTGAAATGACATGGATAGGTACCGTGGAGATGACATGGATATGTACTGTGTAGATGTGTTATAGATATGTGCCATGGGGGTGGAGTAAGGACAAAGTGAGCACTTGGATGGTACAACACAGAAATGAAGTTGAATGATTTGTGCAACATACCATTAAGCTCACTGTAATTATTTTCGATTACATGATTGCTCAGAAGTCGATTAATAATGTTTCAAATAACATTGTAGATCTCAAGGTTTTTGGTGCAATTTTTGTAGTAAATTTATCTTCATACATTTTCAGTGCGTTCCATTACCTGGAAAAGGTTTTGAACAGGGAGCCTATAAATGTGAATGTCGTCAAGGTTACGAGTACCCATTTAAAGATTTGTCTTGGTTTTTCCATGGTCAAACAATGGAAGAAGAGTATGCAAAGAAATTAGAGGGAGAACCCAATAGGTTTGTCATACTATCAGTGTTATAATTGGATTAATGTAGTGTCTTGGTACATGTTTCTAAGAGCAGCAAATATTCAATGATGATATAACTTTATAAAAGTGTTTAATAATTACAGTGTCACCCCTATTTAAAGTGCCAGTCATTTCTGACGTCTGAGCACATTTTCTTCCCAATTCCTATCCTTTAAAGCCAGGCACCAGACAGGTAGTTGCAACCTCCCGCTCACAAGGCAGACGCCTTAACCTCTCGGCCACGTGAGACGTGTATGTGTGTTTCCTGTAATCTGACTGACTCCGACTGCTGATTTTTATCACGATGCAATGATTTTATACCTTAAAATTCTGTAAGTCAGATACAATGGTATCTGTCCCTATAATAATGTACAGAAAAAATATTTAAAAAAAACAAATACTAATTTACTCACCCAATGGGCAATGTGATAGGAAATGCATATTTGCATTTTTTTTCTCTTAGCCACAGTTAAGTTGTTAAGATTTAACACCTAGAGCTATATCTATTAGGCTAAGAGGCATGGGTGTTTGTTTTCTCATCAATGAAGACATTACCATGCAATTTCTCGTAATGCTATTGGAACATGGTGACAAGTGCTTGTATAAAGCTGGGGTCTGATAACCTAGCAATCTTCTTCAGAGTTCATATATTTGAGTGCTGACAAAGACTAAAACTTGTCATAATTTTGTATGGATATAGTGAAACCAGACTTCCATTTGTTTTGATGGAATTTATTGACATCGTTTAGTTTTGTCATCTTTGAAAATGTTTAGTCAGTGTATTTTTGTTCTACCTTAACACTGTACTGCAACCTAACATATTTAATTGTTATTTTATTTTATGTTTTCAGATATGACACATTGAAATGCAGAATTGCAGGAGCCTCATCTGTCGTTGCTAATGTTGCCCTAATCTGTCTTTCTTCTATTCTGTTGTTGTTAAGGTGGTAGTTTTGTCAAAGGAACTGTGGACCAAACACATATTTACTAAAAGTGTATATATTGTCTGAATTTTAATTGACGAACTTGTCTTCCTGTATATAATGTGAGAAAATTCTGTGATCAATAAAAATCATTGTGTTGTTGACTCGTTACACAAATCAAATGGCATAGATGTTGCCTTAGTGACAATGCTTTGAGATTTAACGTCTTGGGCTCTTCATTTCCTTGCTCATAACCACTCTGTTGTACTTTGAGATGTACTGCAAGTTTTAATTAGTTTAGTTTACACAATTAAGAAACTTAATCGAACAAATGTTTACAGTTAAAACATTTGGATTTTTGTTATTGCTTTTTCTCATTGTGCTTGAAAATCATGGACATTTGATAAATTATTTTTGATTAATCAGTATGCAAGAAGCAGATGCTATTGAATTTAACAACAATTTAACTTGACCATACCACAAGATAATTTTTTCTCAGAACAAAGGTTTGGGCATGAAGATGAAACTGCTTGCCCACTGTCAGCTTTTGTCTTCTTTACTGATTTATTCTTGTGTTTTTCATCTAACATTTGTCTGTACATAAGACTTCAAATTTTCAACTCTTGGTCACATGTTTGATTTAGATTATCTTTGTGAAATATATTGTTGAATTAATGTCAGTTTTGCTTTATCATGATGGCAAGACATTGGTCATTATACAATCCTGAAAGAAATTGCCATACCATCCAGGTAATTTGGCAGAAACTTAAAATCATCATGCCCTGACGACAGTAAATGTGTGGCAATGGCTTATGTTATACTTGAGTTTATGATTTTATATTAATACCATAATATGGAAGGTATCACAATAGGCAATAACTATGGCATCATATATATTTACATTGTTACTCTGAGCCATTTTTGTGTATTATAACCAGAACAATGAAAGTACAGAAGAAAATAAGCTCACGTTTCTCTCGCCAAGATTTTTCATATGAATAATCTTAAAACTTTCTTCATGTCCATTATGTAAATTCGAGATTTTCTTCATTGCGTGTATGCACACAAATTATTATTATGTATATTTAATTAGTTTGAATTCAGAAATTTTAATTGATTTGTTTGTCATTGACTAGTTGTCATAAAATATTACTTGCTCAAAACGTCTGAAGTTTTTTACGATTAGGTATCGAGTATTAAATTAACAAATATGTTACAGCATCCTTTAGACATTACATCAACAAGCAAAAGGTAACTTGTAACCTTTTGTTGTATAATCACTTCAAAGTGCTGAATGAGATGTTACACAGACATGAATTCAGGAGTGAATGACTGTATTTTCCTATTTTTAAATGTTTTATCAAGTTTTATCATTTGTATATTACATATCTTTTCTTTAGAAATGCCATGTTTGTAAATATTGTTGATTTTGTATATAGTAATATCTCTAAGTGCATACATATCATTCCATTGATTCATTTTATATAATTATAAATATAGATTTTTATATATGTCGATGTTTGTAAACCTGTTTATGTACAGAATACGGAGAAGTATGGTTGCCACTATAGTGTCAAACACTGGCTAGGCACTGCATGTAAATACTAATGTACGGGTTTCTCAAATCAACTTGATTCGTAATTTCTGAGGTTAATTGGTTGTAAATTAGTTAATTGCCCAAGTTGTCTATTTCTTGGTAAATGGTTGAATGGCCCTTCTCAGATTTTTCATTGACAATTTGAACAACAGATTTCATGAAAGGAAAAACTGAAATACGAGTTTATTCTTTGTCAAGAGTCACTTTTCTTTAAAACAAGTTTATTCATTGCGTTTAGGTTTTGCAATCTATATACTGCAAGTGTGTGAAACATATATTGCTGCAATATTCATCTCTCTATTTCTTTCCATGTGAATTCATTTGATATACAATTAATTGCATCATCCCAAATCAAGTGTTTGTGATCACAGAATATCCTGTAGTTTTGTACAAGACTGAATATATAAAATTATTTACTATTTGTATATCTTTAGCATTTGCTCTATGTAGTATACCCATATTTCCCCAACATGTACGTAGGAAACAAGCTATGGAAAGGTTCAAGTGTGATACATTTATACATACAATGTACAGTTTTCATGTTATGTATAGCTCATATTTTTGTACTATTGTTCAGAATAAAAGAAATATATCAACAACATATTAAAGGTATTGTTTTTAAATTCCATGCATTGTGTTGCACATATAACAGATTTTGTGCCATTTGTCGTTCCAATAACTGTCAAAACTGGATTTCATATTGTCAGTCTGAGTAGAAGTTCCATACGATATATTCAATATGGATAGCTACTTCATTATATTCCTGTGCCCGTCATCACTTCATTTACTCATTGCTACATTTAGAATGCTTATAGATTACACTGCTGTGGGTTCGAATCCCATCCAGGATATAGGATTGGTGAGGAAGCCGTCCAGCTGACCGGTGGTTCTACCCGTTTGTCTGTCTGGGGTCCTCACCTAATTAGCTGGAATAGTCACTATATGACCTGGACTATTGGCGACTTAAAGCCCATTACCCAAAAGCTAGCGGCTAAGTCATAACCAGATAAAGCGTGTCCGACTTCCTGTTACTATCAAACACTCCATAGATAATAAATTTTTCAGTGATATCAGAACCATACATTGGTCTAGAACTCCCCTTTAATATAGCTGAATAACATCTTCACAAAATCGTAATTGTCATATTGCACAATATCCGATTACCCAGTAATCATCATCTCACTACTTGCTTAAACACGTGCACAAAATTAATTATATGTTGAAAAATAAGGTAGTTAATTGCCATTTAGAATAGGAAGATGTCAACTTTTAATCTAGTGTATCACATACACAAATATACATTACTTGATGGGAGGTAGTGTCATGGATAGAGTTCTGCTCAACCTGAAGGTTGTGTGCTCAAGACCTGCAAAGGTCGGTCTACATCGTGGGAGCCACCAAGTACTGGATTTTCCATGAAGTGGACTCAAGAATGATTTAAATGAACATAATGCTTTCATTACCATCAGGTATGAATGAAATGGTATATATACATGTTACCTTAGCTATATTGCCATTAGCCGAGGATACTACAACAAAAGACGAACACAAGATATGGATTTCCAAATTCTTTTACACATTTAGAATGCAAGCGACATTTACAGAGACTTTTTTATATAAAAAGCTATAAATTAAATGAAAAACATTTAGAGAATGTTGTTAATTCACACACATAAACAATATGGTATAAAACAAGGAAGCTTTGATCAACTCTCTCTCACAATGGTAGGTAACAACGTAATCGTAATGCCTAATATGGCATTTATTTGTTTAGCACAACACTTCTGATCAACTATGAGACAGCTGCAGCACAGAAAATGTAATCATCTTGTTTGAGGAATGTGTACACTCTATTGTAGAATACCTATAGATCTATCTAGTCACAATATAAATGAAAATAAGAAAAGCATCTAGTTTATAAACTTTAGATAGGCATCTCTTTTTGGGTTACAAAGTTTCAGTAACAATAGAAAAATTTCCTCAAAATGGTAAATTTCTATGCATTGCCACAAGCACTGATGGTTCAAACAGCATCAACAGAAAAGTTTCTATTTTAGTTAAATATCTTGCACGGAACAACAAGGCTTGAAAACAATTCAGACAATGATTTCATCCATTCGTAAAGCAAACAAGAATATAGATCTATGGAATAGTTACTCCCTTGTATGATACACAGATCATAGTCATATGAGCTACAATTAGCAATACTGGGAAAATAGCTCACATGACCAATATGATAATTTTCTAGAAGGTAGGCACACAGGACATCACCTTGTTGAATTATTTGAACTATTACATGAAACATAAATCTCAGTCATATGTATGACATACTATATGATTCAGACTTCGGATGGGATCAATGGATATGGAAATATTGAAATGGTTGAACACTTTGTTACATTCAAGTTATATCTAATGAAATTATACAGAAATTTCTCATAAACATGTGATCATAAACACCATTTAAACAAATAGTTCAATAATAATGATAATAACAGTATGCTGAACCTCAGAGGTAGTCTCCAAACAATGAAAATATCATTCACAAACGCAGTCATTATGTCAAATACACTTCATCATTTAATTCCATCTTTGCCCCTCAACGAGTCATGCATAGCTCAATTTTATCATAATGCCGTAACATTATGTTATGAACAAGTGCAGATATATTCTTAAGATGTAAACTTGTGCTATAGTCAACAAATAACTGGCCACATAAAATGTGTGACATATGAAATATAGAAGAGTTAGTTTTATTTCACATTCAGAGCATGGTATATGTAGCAAACATATAAACCGCCTCAGTTTCAAGCAGATCAGCAAAATATCAGCCTGTTTCCCATTATTAATTTTGTTCCACTTTGAGAGTCTCCCGAGTTGTATCAGTAATTCACCTACAAATTTTCTTTAATACATGGACAGCTGTTAATCATCCTCGTCTCTTGCTCCAGGTCCTCTGGCCTTAGGACCTCCAGCTGCCTTAGCCATGATGATCTATAATATACAACAATTGTTTTTATAATACAGGTAACATTTACGCCATAACTGTACGAGTCACTATTCCCTTCACACCGACTGTTACGTGTCTAAAGTTAATAATAGAACGAGACCTTTCATCGGTAAGTAACGTTTCAAAGCCCCCTGCACCGTCAAGAGCTCTTGCCAGCGAGCTTGGAGATACAGATGTATCAATTAATTGCAACACACATCCCCCTATGCTTAAACATTTGTGTAATTCTCAAGACTTGGAATGTTTCATGGGAAAGGGACATCAAACAAACTGATGGAAATAACTATGAGAATTTGCTACACAATTATCTTCGAATATGGGTAAGAACATTATGTGAAAAGTAATTTAGCAAAATTTAAGGCGATTATTTCAATTCATGCCCAATAAAGACTTTTGTCATAAAGAAACAAGGATAAGGTTACAGTTAGCTGGTAATACACTAATCATTCTATGCAACCTCAGTTACAAGGCAACAAATAAAACAGTAAATCTTACCTGATCTACTCTGAGTACAGTACATGCAGCAGCAGTTGCAAACTTGAGACCCCAATACTTGGCCAGGTAAAGATCATAGACTCCTCTCTCTGTTGTTTCAAATACACCAGCACCAGCAGCCTAAATAGTCAAAGTAATACAAAATTACTCTCTGTCTTAACTTTATGTTTGTTAACACATCAGTACAGAAGCAGTCACAATAGTTTGGAGCAAAACTTTCAATGTTTTGATAACAATGAGCTGCTTTTATTCAAGATGTTTCATTCAGTACTGACTTGATGACAACTTCCCCATATACACAATGGTGGAAGACCAATGACTTAAAAAGATGTATAATTTTATTTTAATCATTTAGAACAGCTTTAGATAAGCAGTCTTGTGCACGAACTGCAGTGGGAGAAATTTCCAGAAGGCAAAATCAGGAAATTCCCCATCCGTTCTGCCCAATCTGAAAACTTGTTGCCATACAATGGTTTTTCATATCTATTTAAGAAGCCAAATGTTACTTTGAACAGGTCAAATATTTCAGCGAGGTAAACTTTCTTATTAAGGTAGTATGATTTTGACACTCGGACAACACAAACACTAGATAAGCAATGCTGTGCTCCACCTACATTGACTAATATATCGACTTATAATGCTAAATTATTGTGCATCAATGAAGAACAACAATACAAATCTACTTTCCATTACAAACATTTTTGCAAATTGTCTTAAACATCTGTTGAATGTTAAAATCTTAATTTCTCTTACAACTGTAAATCCTTATTTATACTTGTATTCTATATTTTCAATCCCATTAAAAATTAAGTAATCAAATGCCTCATGTTTCTCAAGTTTTTCGGTTACCCAAGTTCCTTACAATATAGATGTCTTCCAATTTTATTTACAGATACAAAAATGTTTCTTCCATCCGAAATCTCACACAATTAAGATACTAATGAGAATATTACCTCAATATCTACTCCAACGTTCTTCTTGCCTTCTTGATGGGCAGCATACAACAGAGACAGTACTTCAGTAGCCTAAAAGACATGACAAATTTTGAATTACAATATATGTACAATTATATTCTACAAACACATGCTAGTGAGAATAACAAGGCCGAAGTCAAGTGCAAGTTCCTTATACTGTAAAACTGGTTTCATTCATGTCAAGGTAATTTTTCCATCAATTTGCATGTATTCATTATGCTGGTAATGTATAACTAAAATAATTTTTTAATGCCTACAAAACGCTACGAGTGTATCTATAATACCTCAATTCTTCATGTTGCAAATTACTTCAGAGTGAAAAAAGTCATGACGCGAAAATATGGTGTTTTTCAGTAGTTTAATTTATACACATACATTACAAGGTTTTTCAAGAGTTAGCTATTAGTTACAAGGCATGTCCAGTAACCAATCAATAAGAGATAAAATTTATTCAGTCTATACCCTGGAACTAATCCAGCAGTTTTGTGACAAGATGACCAAACATTGATTCCATTACTCGTGTTATCTATACTAACGAAGTCCATACCTTTAACAAGTTTAACTTAAGAACGTCTAAAATCTAATTTCACCATGATCAAATAATTCAGATATATATTTGATTTCAGCTTTTCATTTTGATTGTTAATTGTTATTCATAAATACGAACAACTCAGTGAATATTTACCATTATCAAACACATTTATCCCATTGATAAATAAAGCGATAACTTCCTTTTAATGTGTTGGTAACGATGGTTGTATTGCTTTTTCAATGCACCGCTTCATCCAAATATTTCAATTGAAGAAGCCAGTTACAATGCTCATAAATCTTAAAACTTAAGACAGATGTTTTCCAAATTAACATATATCTACCTTAACTCCAGCGTTTTCAGATATCGTTCTTGGAACAACTTCAAGTGCCTCAGCAAATTTCTTAATAGCATACTGTTCTAGTCCAGGAGTACTCTCCCCTAGTGTAGTAATCTGCTTGGCTAGTTCTATTTCTGAGGCCCCAGCACCAGGTACAAGTCGGTTATCCCTAGTGAGAGCTAGAATAAACAAAACAACATTGAAACAGTGTTAAAAAGGGATACAAGCACAATATTAGTAATATCATAAAATATATCTCAAATCTAAAGATTAAACGGGAGACATGTAAAATACAATCATTACTGTACAGCATCTAAGACAAGAATTTACCTTTGTATGTATTTACACCATCATTGATAGCACGTTCCATGTCGTCCATGATATTATCTGTTGATCCACGGATGACGATGGTAGTGATAGCACTCTCCTCTTTGTCTGAACAAAAATCAACAATAATATATCAGTACACATAACATACATACAATCAAACTACTGTTCAAGACATTATTTCAGACAAATCAACTTAACGAAATACTGGATATAAACCACCATAAATCCAGAGTATCAAACATGACAAAGATATTTCCATAAACATGGTAACCAAGTTTGGTGAATATTGGACAAAGGCATTCCACAACACGCAGCAGCAAAACTTAATACAGCAGAATTTAAACCATTAGAGAATTGAGTCTTATGAGATCTTGCTGATTATTGTAACAGGCAGTTGTCAAGTCCAAAGAAAGTGTAATCCAGTTTGGTTACAATTCGTTGAGAATTGTTCAAGGTAGACAGCAGGCAACTTTGTTTGATGCCAGAAGCCTCAGGTGATCTCATAGCACATCCTGTCAAGAGATTATTGGAACAAGCACCTGATGCTGAAGGAGAGTAGGCATACAAAAACTACGCAGACATTGTTGCAAATCACATAGGTGGGACACACAACTATGCAAGCAACTGAGGTAATACACAGATGTTTTTGCTCAAGAAGGCATGAAAAATACATGCAGTGTACTATTGATCAGCTAGTAAATTCTGTGCTTACCTTGTTTGAATACAATGACTGGTGTATCTCCAACTTCATCAGCGAAGACATTATCACAGTAGCCAGCTTCCTCAGTTGTTGGTGGAGTCTATGAATATAACATCAGATATTCGACTAATTCATGAACAAGATTTTTACAGATATTATAATTTGTTATTGTACGTGATTTGCTTTAAAATACAATTACACAATTAAACTGTTAATTTTGTCTCTTTAATTTATTCATTACAATCATCTTGACCAATTTAATATAATACAAGGCCATCCTTAAACATTGTTTGGCATAACCCTACCAAGCAAAAATTAGGTGTGTAAGTAATTTTTTGTTAATTATTTTTTATGGTCATTGAAGTTTCAACTATGAATACACAGCCCAAATATTTGCCGAACTCGGAAACCTTTAATGATTTTTTGTGTAGAGGCCACTTTCAGGATAACGTTGATTTATGCCATACAAACTTTTTAGGACGGCTAAAGCTAAAACAGCTACCATAAAATCCCTATATAACACCCCCACCCTAGTAAACGCTATGGTCTTCAATAAATGCCCCTTTCAGAAAATGTAACACACCTGGGAGCTTTAAATAGGGATTTAAGGCATATAGGATATATCCACATGGATACAGTACAATGCTGTTGGAACACATTTCAAGTGATAAAACAATACAAATCCAGAAGATCTACTTACAACTCTAGGAAGAGGCGTAGCTCCAACAGCTTTACATAATCGTCTAAGATCCCACTTCGACATCAACCTTAATACAAGTATTTGGTACTTATTACAGAAATGTTGAGCCATTTCCCCGACTTTACCACCAGCTACAATCACGGAACAGCCAGTATCAGCTATTGCTTTGATTTGCTACAAACAAAACAACATGGTTATTATGTAACCCAGGACTAAAGAGATATATCATGTCGGCATATGTCTAAAGTAATTTATTTTATCAATGATTTTCCTTCCAGAAAATTCTTTAGAATCTAACAAAAGTATTGATAATAACCAACATAAGCATTGAGTAACAGATATAATCCTAGGCCCAGGACTCTTATAAATGTATATATACACTGCCCTACAAAAGTTCCTGTACACTTTGGATGGCAGTGTAAATAGATAAAATTTGACCCAATCATTTAGAACAAATTAAAACAACAAATTTCATTAAACCAACAGTCGACAAAAACGAACCTATACTTACTTGATCTACAAGATTTTCTTCTCCTTGGCTAAAATTCATCAATTCTTCAGCACTCTTAATCAAAACTGTCCCCTATAAACATAAATAATGCTGATGACGTAACAGTTATATCTAAGGTACCAATGGTTTACAAATATTACCGTAATAAATGCAACTTCACGAACCATCTGAAACATGAATGCAACTGGTCAACCATCCATTGCACAGCATGCCAAGCCGATGTCATACTTAGATTCATATTTATTGCGTGCATATTAATACAGAGCCATTTATTTATTAATACTTTTGTTTTAATCTATAATAAATTTTAAATCTGCATACAGAACAAGAGTGGCAAACTGTCACAAAATATGCCCGTCATAAGTCAGAGCTCAGAGTTAAAACAAGACAAATTTTAGGTAACTCCCGAGTGACTTGAGCGATATGGCTGGTTATTGAACATGGCTGAGATATTATGCCCACAAACATTTTGACCAAGTTTGGTAAAGATTGGATGAAAACTCTTTTGACTTAGAGAGCGGACAAGGCTAATTTGACCAATTTTGGATAATTCAAGGGCCATAATTCTGAAGTGCCTAGGGCGATGTGGCTGGTTATCGAACTTGGCCGAGATATTATGCCCACAAACATTTTCACCAAGTTTGGTAAAGATCGGATGAAAACTCTTTGACTTAGAGAGCAGACAACATGTGGACGCCGCCAGCCCACCACAGGTGTTCCCATAATACGTCCCGTTTTTCAAACAGGCGTATAAAAATCAGGGGACATGGTGTAAACACAGAAAGGTTTAAACAGTCAATCAATATTTCAGTACAACTAAATAATTTATTTGCACTAACCAAAACCAATTTAAGGTAGTCGCATGTATAAAGGTATTTACTAGTCATGTAAAGGTGAGCATGATTATTAAATCAAAAAAATACCATCACCATTATTCATATAGAAACATCCATAGTTATTTTTTTCTAACAAACACAAATATTTACCTTAGTTTCTGTCTGCATAACATCAAGTGGACAGGAATATACTGCAATTTTGCATTTAGATGCTTTGGTTACTTCCCCTTCTACAGCTCTTCTAAAAACCATACCTTGAATGATAGATGACTGAAGAACACCGGCTCCCTGAAATAACGCAATATTGCTATTTAATTAACATGATAAAAGTATGGAACTTGTTTAAAATCAGCACAGACCATACAGAGTGGCCACGTACTGCCACAGTTTGCCAAATGTGTTTAACTGCCCGACGTGCCTGCTTACAATTCGCCCTGTCTTGAAAAACAATTGGTATTTTTTAAAGTAGAAAAGAAAGATTTCTTCAGTCTGGCAAAGGAAGAAACTATTTGGCTATCTCTGCACAAAGCATATTATGCAACCAAGCCAATACTTTGTGAAGAAACAATACAAGTAACGCACAGGATACATCCTTGTTGATAAATGGCCTATAAGGACAGAGAACGCTAAATGAGAATTTTTATGACCGTAGGAATTTTTATATGTTGATAATAGTGCAGTTGGACAAGGGCATAGCTACTACATTCATTGAAGTAACATTTTATATTTCTTAGAGGCCATGGAAAAACTTAACCAGCAACGATTAAGAGGAGCGGATGTATAGCATCATACAACTCATACAGTATCAAGACATTTTGGTGTATTTATTGGACAAGGATTCATGTTTTTGAGTGATTGAAACATTATTTTAAGTGAGAACAAACTTTGTGAGATGCAATGAAATCTTCCTTCAATATTTTTTAGGTGAAACAGAAACTATATACTGACAACATGAATCTGAATCTGTCTCGCATAAATAACCAGAATTGTACTTACCAGAATTTTGTTGACTCGGATATTGTCAACATTGAATGTGGCCTTTTCAGACATGATTGATACTGAAAATTAAAGACATAAATATGGGTACAAATGATTAGTAGCATCAATGCAAAATGAGTACTAAGATATTTGGTATCATTGTGCAAATTCGATGAAACAAAGCACATATTGGCTCGTTTGTAATAATAAAACTTAAAAATATCCACCAAAGATAGTAGTCAGGCATGTTGAACTTGAAGTAAAGAAAACAAATCTGGAGACATCAAGAGTAAGTGATGAATGTAGTAGAAGTACACATGCCTGTGACTTTGAAGATATGCTACCCGACTCCTGTGCTCAACTTACGTTCTCATGCATTGGAATCCCTAGAATTGTTTCAGAGACAGACTACCAAACAAACTAACTAATGCACAGTATCCCATTTGTGAGGCATTAAAATGAAAACATCTGACATACAGGCAGTGTGATTACAATATGCTTCACTCTGTAGACAAAAATATATCAATCAAACAGAAAACAGAGCATCTACTTAAACAGCCCTTCAACTAGTGTTTTACCAAACACATCTGGTAAAACTTAATTCAGTCTGGTTTAATAATTAATGAATTAATGTTAGGACTGTTCCTGACAATCACTTTGGATAAATCCTCATATTTATCATATATGCAATCAATTGCAAAACATTATTTTCATTTCACAATTATACAACGTTTCAATCCTTACCACACGCATCTGCAACTAATTTTGCCAAGAAATCTTCGTTGCCATACTGTTTGCTCATCAATGAAGTCTTTAAAGCACGAGCCACTTGTGTTCTATCGCGAAGTTCTTTTTGCTGCTCGCAAACCAGATCTGTACAGAAAACAAAGTCCATGAAAACCCAAAGAGCTTCAAGATATACCAGGTCGCTCCAGAAGACAATTTTTCGTAAGTGCGTCAGATTTGGATTTTTTTCCTGATTGGGAAAATACCCATATGGGAACTATATGAAAAGGCTTGATTCAACAAAACTACAGCACCTTATTTCAGACCTGTGTAAATATTCAATAGGGATTGGGTACATAGCCATGATGGTCAATGATTGCATTAATTATCATTCAACACGTACACATATTTATAAATGGCCCACATTCATATTACTGTATGATTATTATAGTAACACTAGTAACCTTATAAATAATTAGTAAAAAATAGCCATTAGTTTTTTTGTTCGCCAAACTTACATCATTTGAACAGAGACACAGAAATTATAATCAGTTACCTGGGAGAATATCTAAAGCTTTTTTCAATGCAAGTTCATATCCCTCTGTGACTTCAGTAACAGACAATCCCTGAAAAATAGAAATTACTCACTACTGACATACAAGATACAAACTTCAATTTGTTCGGTCCGAGTACAATGCCAGTTTTCAAAAACATGTTTTCTCAAGTAACCAACTGACAATTATTAGTATTATCTGCAGTCAAATTCTCATGTGTTCAAACCTACGATCTCTGTTATACTTCTTTGTCAATACAGCTTTAAGTAGAGATAAAGCATTCTTTTTACAAACAAACTGGAACAAAAGGTATAGTACATTTTTAGTAAACTTCACAAAATACATACCATTCTCAGCAACATTTCAGCATGTTCAAGCAGGGAACCAGCAAACACAAGCACAAAGTTGGTACCGTCTCCCACTTCCTGTTCTTGTTGACCACTTGCCAACACCAACATTTTTGCAGCAGGATGTTGTACTTCAAGCTCGCTTAGAATGGTGGCAGCATCATTTGTCACAAACAACTTCTCAAGATGGTTAATAACCATTTTATTTTGGCCTGAATGTTACAGAAAACAGTTTTCTTGTACTGAATTAAGACTAATGCTAATAATTACAAAGGAGTCAATGTATAGCAACCACCTTATGTAATAATGATACCCAATAACATGCTACTATCAACAATGTAGGGGTAAGACGATCAAAACATTATCGATGCAACACGTTGCATGCATTCCTGACACAGGTATCAATATGTTTTGAGAAATCTTGTACTAATTCGCCATTTTTATGTTTTGAATAACAAAAAATGTTCATGCGGGCGAGTGATTTTCTCTATTTCAAATACTAATTCAAAGAAACAATGTTAGAAACTGACTGATAGAAATTGGCCAGCAATTAAGTTCATCTTTGGAAATGTTAACCAGTTGTATCAATAAATAATCAATAAACTTACATTTAAGCAGTGTCAAACATCTGAGATAAAAAGCTTACAGTAATTGAGTCAACAATGATATATTTACTTATTTGATTTCACTGTGAAGACAGACAATTTTATATTGAATGTAATAACTAATTATACAAACCATGGGGACCAAATGCAGATCTTGTGGTCTTTGACAACTCCTTACACGCATCAACATTTCTGTAGACTGCTTCATCAAGACCGGAATAGTGCTGTAAAAGGAGAGGATAAGCCTGATCTTAAGAATTGTACTCGAGATATTTCTACAGATATTTAGAAGCTGATCAATGTTAAGCTATTTTCAGTTCTTGACAGCCACTTTAAAATTAATATTGCTACCATAACACCATTTTGATAGACTTGCGATTCAATTAATGGCTACCATAATACAGTACAACACATAAATTCAAAACCTGAACTCTTTGAAGTGGAAATAACCCTGTTCAGACAGAAACTTGTTACAAATATGATTTTTTAACATAGCAATATTTCGAAATCAATTACCAAAGCCTTTCGGGCAACTCGGTACACTATTTAAGTATTTGTTTTCATTATCCCTAAACATCATACTGAACTTGATTGACAGTAAATATACATTGTCAAGTTTTGTATACTTTGCTGCTTTCCCGATTCAACTTGTCAATACATGTATCCGACATGGAATTCATCAAAGTCAAATGATTAGAATGGCTTGTTATATTATTTGAGATGGGCCAGAAATGAGACATACTTAATCTTATAGCAGCAAAATCATCACGACATTCATTATGAGTAGAACTCATTGAGTCAGTATCACATTCATTTTTTTGCACTCCTTTTCCAGAGGCAGAGATCATTACAGTAGCAACTCATTCATCAAACTAGTCAATAAGCGTATTTTCAGCTTAAACATGAGAAATAATTATTACAATTTCATGCAGTATGAATGGTTAATACCGAGTGGAATGTATTCGAAATAAATTGTGATATTCTCGAACATTCGCGTGTTTCATTATGCGACAGTCGAACATGTCCGACATATTCCGAATGTTCGCCGATCACATGGACGCAAACAATGAATTATTTGTTCACAACATGACATGTCATATAGATACAATTGAATCGATAGTGTACATAGTCATTTGTTTGATTAAATTAGTATAAAATATCAAATATACCTTCGCCCCATCTTTCAACATTTGGGCAAAGCCCGGAGCTTTAGGAACGTGCATCGCCATGTTCGGAAATCTGTTTGTGCTTTGTGCGATTGAATGTCTCATTGAAATAGAACATAATTCTTGAATGGCGCCAGATCATGTTCTTACAGGGACTTGAGTAGATCGTTGGAGGTTCGACAGGACTTCGTATGACGAAATGGAACAACATAGTATAATGAAAAGTTATTAAAATATAGATTAAAACTGATAAGATTATACACACGCAACTGTCGGGTCTAGATGAGTGTACGTGGGGAAACCAGCAGATGGGAGTGAACAACTCAATAACCAAACATTTTACCAATCTTGGTATTCTTTATCAACTCCAACATGGTTTCAGGGAAAACAGATCTTGTGTGACTCAACTAATTATGCTGTTTGGTGATCTTGTTAAATCAGTGTACAACAAAGAACAAGTTGACCTGATTATATTAGACTTTAGCAAAACAGAGAGAATACGTAACTACGGGGAACGCCACATACACAAGACAATACCTCCCCACGCAGACCTCAGGAAAAACAACAATCCACAAAACATAACGCACCTAAGGAAGTCAAACTGTACACATATTAAGGAACAGAGGCACAAGGAACGGCCCAACAGACCATAAGGAATAATTAAGAGAATCAAAGTGGACAGTTAAAGGAGGGGGAGGGGGGAATTAATGGATGGAAAAGCTTACAGGACAATTCAAGACAACTGGCCACAATAGGCCAAAATTGGGCAGGAAACACTCTGAACACTGTATAAAGTGACAGAATTGCATAGGGGAAAGGGAGACATAAAACATTCATAACACAAACAGAAACAAGGCATTTGATAAAGTGAGCCATGCGAAAGTTCAACTATGGAATACGAGGTCAAACCCTTAAATGGATAAAGAGCTTCCTTGATAATCGCCAACAGTCCGTTATCCTTAATAAAACATTCAGTCAAAAGTCCGCCTCTTTGCAGAGGACGCTGCAATATACATGGCCCTCACTCCGGTTAAACAGTCACAAACCCTTCAAAATGATCTGAAATTACTTGAACATTGGGAGATCGACTGGGATATGGAGTTCGCCCAATCCTTCCAAATGCCAAGTCATCCACATCACCAATACTTCCTTCATAATACCCTCCTTGAATCTGTCACCTCAGCAATATACCTTGGAGTAGATATCTCCAGTGATCTTTCATGGGACACCCACATCAATAGGTCAACTACAAAAGCGAATCAAACCCTAGGCTTTCTTCGTAGAAACTTAAAGACACAATCTACTCCACTTAAATCCATGGCTTACAAGACCCTAGTGGCCCCCAGCTGGAATATGGTTCAGAAATCTGGTCTCCCTTTTCCCAGTCCTTATAAATCAGCTAGAGTCAGTCCAAAGAAGGGCAGCCCGCTGGGCTATGTCTGACTTTGGACGCACATCTAGTGGTACGGAAATGCTAGATAGTCTGAAGTGGCGCAGGTTAGACTTCAGACGCATTGACTCTAGACTGTCCTTTATGTACAAAATAACAAATGGTTTAGTTGCAATTCCCATACAAGGTTATCTCACCCCTCTAACTAGAGCATCCCGTCACGTCCATAGTCAATCGTACAGACTAATTCCTGTAACCAAAGATTACTACAATTACACATTCTTTCCCCGGACTGTTCATCAGTGGAACAGTCTACCCCCTCATATTCCATGTCTCCCCACCCTGGTACAGTTCAATGTTGAAATTAGCAACATTTAACATACCATCTTACCATGACTCCATTCTTACCTGTTTTTAAACTGTTAATATCATTAACATTTTATTACCATTCTTACTTTTACTTTGTTGACAATACCTTTATTTCTTTTTAACTTTTCTCAGCAACTTGACGCGCACAATTGTCCAAGTCCTCGTAAGAGGTTTGACAAAAACAGATAGATAGAGAACTTGGAACCACGCACTGTCTCTGTTGCCACTGTTCCAATCTCTTCAGGTCATTCCAGTTTCGAATAGTCGTAGGAAAATTGTTTCTATAGACATCACTTGTGGTATAATACTGGAAGAACTTCCATATCGGTAGCTTACGCGAGTTATATACATGTACTGTTTCTTTAAGATGTCTCCTCTCGAGATATGTCCACTATACCTTTGTTACCATGGTAGAGCATGGCGAGACGGAGATGGCGACTTTTTCTTTGCAAGGGTCCCCATTCCGGACGCAACAATATTGCAGATATGCTACCCGATGTCCTGCATGATTGGGTAGTCACATGTATAGCAACTCTGGCTGCACACGGTTGCACTTGCTCCATGGCATCTATATATGCTTGCTTGCAGGGTTCGTCCCAAACTAGGACCGCGTTTTCCATCCCTGATCCAACTAGGATACGCTTCTGAAAGGTGGCTCAGAGATGGGTCGTGACCTGGTTATGTCCAGTTTGGGTTACAACTATAGTATCAAGGTACCTGACTTGTTGCGGACTTGATGTTCACTATGTGTTGTTGTGTTTTTTCTTTCAAAAAATCAAGCCTACATTATTTAGAAAACGTTAAATCATTAAATCAGACAGCACTGTTCTTAAACAAAATAGCTAACTCGACGTCATATAGCTGATGGTCGTAAGAAGTCATAAGAAAAAATTACAAGGAAATAAGAATTTCATTTAGGTAATTTGAACAACCATTTAATCACCTGTTTCTTTGTGTATAAAATTGGCTTTGAGTACAAATAATTATGTTGTTTCAGTGTGTCAACAAACCATCGGTACTTTGGAGATGTACAAGTCGCCAGGAGAACAAAAATTGTCCTGCCACCGTGTCAAAGAAGGGAGACATATTCACATCACGTGCACAGGAACATCTTCACGCCGCAGTGCCCAACAAGCTGATGAGGGTCGCCATCTACAGCGAGGTTTGTTTTAACATAAAAGCCTAAAATGTATTCATTACATACTTCTGTATTCTGGAAAATTGAATTGTATACTTATCTTAACTTAAATCATTATTGGAGAAAAATGAAATATCAATTACTCTTATTGTGGATTTTCATGTACGAAATTGTAATAGTGGCGAACGTGTAATTATGTAATATTTTCAATACTTTTCTATTTACAAAAAGAGAGAGAATACGTAACTACAGGGAAAGCCACATACATAAGACAATGCCTCCCCACGCAGATCTCCGGAAAAACAACAATCCACAAAACATAAGGTACTAAAGGAGGTCAAACGGTACACATATTAAGGAACTGAGGCGCAAGGACAAGATAACTAGCCAGTGAGGACGTCATGGCGCCAGCAATGGAGGTGGTGGATGACCTGGTGTTGGAAGCCGGTCCAAATGTGGTAGAGATGCCGAAGAGAGGGTTATTGAAGAGAGTTGCTAATAGGAATAGGGCCAAATTGAGACCGGCACCGCCACGTGACCTGCAGTTTGAGGTATATATCATTAAACGGGCGAACACTGCCATAAACTGTTTGTCAATGGGTAATCATCATCATATTGTGCGTATCAGTACTAGTAATGTTATGTCTGTTCCAAGATATTTGTGTTATCATTAATCGGGACCTGAATAAGCGGTCGCATTACGCAATATCAAGTTGCCCGCACCTTTGAGTTGTGCGACTATTGAATTATATAGAGAAAAATTCGGGTCCGGACAAAAAAACGGTCGTAATAATGGTCGCTTCATGATGTTTTACTGTAATTCCGTTTTCTATTTTCTATTGATATAGTTTTCAAATATTGTAACATAATGTTAGTTAATGTTAACTTTAGATTTTGAATCATATCCTAGTTACCATTTTTATCTGACTTTCAGCTTGACACGCAGTACACGAATGCGGACGAATTCATTGTGTGTGATATTAACAACGACGGTCAGAGACATGTTCTGTTCGCCACGTATACACAGTTGGCGACGCTGAAAACGGGCGAAGAGATGGTTTATCGACGGAACGTTCAAGGTATGAATGTATTATTGAACTACATTTAATTTATATGTAGAGATATGCTATTTAATATTTTTTTTATTTTAAGGTTATGAGGCCCACTTTGAGCTGAAATGGTCCCAGATTCAAAAGTAACATAAAGTTAAGGAACAAGGGAATATACTGTTTGTAGATTTTTAGAACTTTTGAACTCAAACCAAGAATCACAACCTTTAAGTGTACACTTTCAAATCAAAGAAAAAGTTTTCATTTACTTTCAGATTGTTGGTGCTCCATTTACACAGTAAACGTCTTTCCATGCCTTCGTGGACTGGAAAGACGGACTGCAACAGCATGTGCCTCTGGTCTTTGGTTTAATGTCCAGGAAGACCAAACAAGATTACGTTGTTGTAAGTATCTATTACAAGTGGGGCGATATTCGAATATAAAATAGCCAAATTTGGCAACGATAAACGCTTACATTCACCATAATCAATATTGCAGATGCAGAGATTCTACTCTTCAAATCAATCAGTCTTCTTCAAACTGCAGAATTAAGTTTTATTATTGGTTTTGATCCGTCGACTTAAATAAAATTCAGTTATAACAAACGCGTGTTCATTTGTTTGTGTCACAATCAAAATACATATTTTTGCAGGTTATTAGAGCTGTCCCGTCAAAACTGGAAGAGATAGGCGTTGGGTACAACTGTACGATGGCGGAAGGCTTCGTGTTGGATTTCGAGCAGGGTATTTATTATTATCATTGTCATTGCCTTCTTTAATAATCATTCGTCCCCACATTATGTGAATGTATAATTTGGGTAAAGCCACGCAACGGTTACTTTATAACAACGGTTTAATATTTTTTTGAAAATGTATATGAATGGACAATAATCTGAACAAAATTATTTTTTTACAGCCGCATGGTTGGCCATATGGGAGGTATTCTCGGGGACAGAAGTGAGTGGTTGCGTGTTCCATTGGACGCAGGCAGTCGGGAGGCATGTACAGTCGCTTGGTCTGGTTAATACCTACATGGAGAAGCGGAAGGTAATTTGTTTAGTTCACATAAATACAAGGATACTAAGCTGTCGAATTTCTTCATAGCTTCAAACTAAATTTAAAGAACATACACAGGCACAACGTTGTTGTTTTCCAAGTACATGTACTTCCACCTAGCTGAATTCTTATTTCCATACTCACGGAGAAAATGAGCGATTTTTAAATTGCTTAAAATGTTGAATTTGTATTTCCAGACCCATGGTTTCATCCGTCAGCTATTGGCACTGCCATTCCTGCCGGCCTGCCACATCAGACCCGTGTTTGAAAAGCTTAAAGCCAGAGACGTGGGTCATCAACTGCAGCTGCTGATTGCCTACATCGATCAGCAGCAGATCAACAGCTCTGTGTTTGACGTGGATGCCTGGTCGGTGTTTGGACAAGATGTCAGCACCAACAATGACGTAGAGGGTAGGTGTAATACTAGTTATTTATTGTGAAAGATTTGATAAAATTAACATTCATGTACTAGAAGCGAACCCAAGCAGTTAAACAGCGTCGTTAAATTGTGTGTTAAAGGATAAGTCATGAGATACAACAAAAACACCATGCTTCTCAATTATTTAATTTTGGTAATTGATTGTATGAAACGGCACTAAACGCACATTGATAGATTAAATAATCTGTTTATACTTATATAAGTATTATAATTACATTATTTCAGGGTGGTATAGAAGGCTAAACACCAAGGCTTGCAGGGGTGCCCTGTGCATATACCGACTGGTACCACTGCTTCGACGGGAAGGTAGCCTTGTGGAAACGATACTCACCACAGGCGACCTCGTGAGGAACGTGAGGCCATCAACCATAGGACTACAAGTAAGGCTGAGAAGACTTTGGTACCGGTACATCGCCAAGGATTTGTCAACAACATGACTCAAGACATGCGGTGGCCTTTACGGGGTGAAGGTTTAATGTGTGCTGGTTTACAAGTTGTGTTAATATGTGTTTATACGTGTTAGGTGTATATATATATGTGTGTATGTTATAAATGTGTCAATTGTGAATACTTGTGAATTTATAATTGAGTTAATAAACTGTTAAATAAGTAAAACATGTGTTTGTTATGTTTGGTAGAGTCAAACCAATGGTTTGAGGCACACAGACTACTTCAATTGAATGTTTAATACTATAAAGAGTTACTGTACGTTTGTACTAAAAATATATCTAATTCACATGCACAATGTAATCAAAGACCTAAATTTAGGTCTTTGATGTAATATATCTAGTCTTAAGGTCAGGACTTAATTGAACCATCGAACTGAAGTATCGGAGATGTACAAACAAGTTTGGTAACAGGCACTATACATGTATTACTTGATTTTACAGGGAACTGTACACATCAGACAGAAAATAGAAATAAATAAAAATTCCTATGGCCTATTACATACAATCGGAGTGTATTAAAAATGTTTATATAAATAGCAATACAATTCATAATCAATTACCTCTGCATGATTTAAATCCCACTTATTTTCGTAGCAAAATCGTTTAAATATTTATAATATTCATGAATATCTCTTGGTATGCAAACAACATAAATGAACAACCGCAATACAACATATGGTTCCCATATTTTTAAAAGTGTGCCGAATTGACCTATGAAAGACACAAATTTGTGCTGAATTGACCCGGGCCGAATTTCGTTTTTAGGCCGAACTGACCCGTATCCGTGGCATATTGACTCGCTAGTCTGGTACCCAGCGTACTCTGCACATAAGAGTACGTCCCTATAATGTAATGGCAAGGGCATGTAATCCAGGCTAATTGACTCGCCTGGAACAGGCCTTCAAGTTCACGTTTTTGTAATGAAACCAAGCTTCCTGAAACATTTGGACAGAACGCCTTCGATGTGTTTGAACCATGTCAGATCATTGGTCACAGTCACTCCCAAGTATTTGCCATCGTTACTGACTATGAGTCTTGTGTTCATGAGGAAGATATGGTCGAATATGCTCGTGTTCTTTGCATTCTAGGGCGCTACATGGATAAAAACCGTGCACTTGGTGGGGGTTGAAACTCACGAGCCAATCCTGTTCAAGACCATGCACGTACTGCTCTAGGACATCAGCAATAACATTTGTTGTTGTTAAAACTGGTGCTTGAAGATGTGCATTCAGGCATGCCACTGATCAATGTAGGTAAAAAATAGTAGGAGTGTCAGTACAGTAGGGATACTTTCTCAACATCTCTGACTAATACGGCTTTAATTCTTGCATGAGTGTGTCTTTCAGGCACCACAATATACAAGTGATATCTAATCTCGGTCGCTTCTCTGTTTAGATTGCAACTATGTTTTGTAAAGTTTGGCGCGAGTTTGTGTCGTGAGTTTGCTCGATTAAATGCTCAATAAATAATTTTTCGTAAAACAAACATGTTTGTTATCCCAGAATGCCTTGGTAACGCCGGTCTATTCCGAAAGTGCACGTTTCGTTACGGAAATTGCCGACGTAGATTGTTGACTTGCGCATGTCTGAATTTACACATGAGCAGACTTCCAGGTTTTCCGGAAAATATTTGACAAATTACAGCTACTTAGACTTGGATGAATTGATTAGTTGCTAGTAATTCTGGAAGATAATGAAGAGACCTAGAAATGCGGATTGTGCTAAATTGCGTAGACCACTTAAAAGGAGTAAAATAACTGAAGGTTTTTACGGAAGGTAAGGGCAAAATTTCCAATATGGCAGCAGATTACATTCACTGATTTAGGAATAATAAAACCCAAAATCCCCGAGATGCTTCGAAAGCTGACCGCTGTTTTAGGGAAAGTGGACTTAAAACCACCATTGCAGCTAATGTTTTGAATGAAATCAGCTGTGAAATGTTGGGTTATGGTTACTGTGCATGCAATTTCCTTTGTTTACGTCTGGTCTGTGCACCTCGGGTCAGGATTGAGTTTCTTTGGCAACCAATGTCTGCACATTTTTGTGTTTATATCTTGCTCGTGATTTGGCAGTATGTGTATTAAGTTATTCACTACTTCTTCTTCAGGAAATATTGTTCAGAACAGTATGCAGCTTTGTGCATAACTTGACACTGCAGTTAAAACAGAAAGTTGAATTGCACCATAATATAGCAATAATTTACCAATTTACATATGAGCAATACCTATAATTAGTGAGGAATATACTTATAAGATATTGATAAAATGATGTCATCAAAACTGATCAGCTGGTTGGTCAGTAATAAGGTTTTCTGATAGAATGGGGGGAATGTCTGACGAAGCGTACCATTTTACAGATGAAGTGTACCACATAATGACATATCATCAAACAACCAGATTTCGACCACAACCAAATTCGACTGGTATCGGAAAATGCCAAAAGCTAGGTCGCCAGACCAAAATATTTGCCATGCACACGCACTTTTGTTTACAATTGGATGCAGAATTGTAAAAAATTATGAACGCTAGTGAAAAATGGAGATTAGAAATTTAAAACACAAACCTTTCCGTAAAAAGTGTAAAAATATTGTTTATTTAACTACTTCCAAATATATCCTACAATAAAATCATCTTTTCACATAAAAATGGCTGCACAATCCTGTTGTTTTTATTTCGTCTGCAACTATGCCTATTCCATGACCCAACATCCCGTATCACACGATGCTTGAAGTACAGTACAATACAAAAATATTGTAACACAATTTGTTCGTGTCTTAATCCATAAATTCTCAATACGTGCTAGTTTGGATTTAATTGGTTGTGTATTATGTGATTGTGTTTCATCTATTTACAGGCCAATGTGTCATCTAGGGTTGCCTACAGAGACTATGACTCTTATGATTTAATCAGAGCTCATAATGCTGTTATAAATATTGAGATATCAATAAGAAAAGCATCATTGACATTATCATATCCCCAAAACAAGTTTAATTCATTTGAATTCAAGAAAAAAACTGCACCCTTTAAATATGGTACTTTCTTGGTTATTAACTTAGTAAAACAGTCCAGATTGACTGTTAGTTACATTATTGATTTTGTTCAGTTACACATTTAACATGTAAGGCATAAACTTTTGTTGTGTACTGTAGTCGAGGGAAGTTACTCCAAAGTGGACGAAAACTGGTTGTGAACAGCCGGGTTAACAGAAAATGAGGTCAGCATAATTTGACACGTATAAAAAACGAACTATGACAGTTAGGTCTTAATTTTTGTTGCACCCATGTGGAATAAGGTTTGTTTAAATCATCAGTATAAATAACACTTGCTGTCTGACGAGTAATGGAATGTGCAATGGGAAAATCACGTCAGGCGGTCAAAATCTGGTTGTGCCGGGATATAACATATATATATAGATGGAAACAAAACAATATAAAACTAATTATTTTTATACTGTAAAGAACATAATTTTAATGATAAAATAATGAATTAAAACAATTGTATAAAAACAATGAATTTAACTTTTAAGATGATTACAGCATGAAATATATACTGTTGCATTTCATTCTAAAATACATAATTAACAACACAAACTAGAACAGGTAACATGCAATGGTAAATTTAATACGTTCTATAATTGACAAACAAAGACAATCATATTTGAACAAACAATTTTGATAATAATTAAGTTTTTACTAATTAATAAACTATAATTAGATGAGAATGTATCACAAATGTGTTACTAGTATAATTACAAACAATTCAATTTAACACGATTATTTATCGACATTAGGTGTTTTTAACACCTACTACATCTAGCTGAAAATAACGGATTAAAAATTACTATATATTCTATATGTGGTACGCTTCGTCCTGCATCGGTATGGGCTGTGGTATGTCAAGAAATCATGGTATGCAGTTATAAGCACTGTTTGCGCATGAGCATGTTAAATTTAAAGAAATATCTATAAACAGGTTTAAAATCTCCCATTTTCAAGTTTTCTACTAAAAATAGTGTTTTTTTTGGGTCCAAAATTCGGACCCATTCCCTTCACTCAAAAGTATGTTTTTTTCCCTATTCTCTGTTAAAATTCCTCTCCTTCAGCTTTTTTTTTAAATTGGAGATGTTGCCAGTATTGTTGATATTTTTAGTCAGAAATATAGAAACATTGGCCTGTAATGAAACTAACTAATCTGTTAGCATATTTACAGTGCAATTATAGTGTTAAGAGGTGAACTTAAGTTTAAATTTGAATCAAATAATTAATATAGCACTTTACAGTTATAGCATGATACATATATATATGTGTACACTTAACCACAGGTGCCTGACCAATTTTTCCATTGTAGCCTAATTATGTAAAGATGTAAGTTGGTAGGAGGATTGCCTTCAAGCAAGAAGTTTGGGGTATAAGCCCAGGTCTGGTAGCTCAGTTTCTGCTCTTGTGACTTTAACGACTAACATAGCTTGAAATCTAGCCACTTGGTGATCTAGACTGATTTTTATGGACTTTGACATTAATTCAGTAAGTTTTTAAGGAACGTTAAAGGATGAGGGCTTTGCCTGTCTCCTGTGCCACCTGCCTTGTTGCACATCCAAGAGACTGGGTTGTACCTAAGACTTAGATGTATAAATTAATATCCATTATCACAAAGTGTCATGCAGTTGGTGTATTAGCTTTACAATATTGAATTCTCACAGGCTGTTATGATTATCAATATGGAATTATCACATCTAAACTATAATAAATTACTTTCATTACAGCAAATAAGTCTATTCATGAGACCAAATAATATTAATATACACGAGGGTGGATTGAAAAGTTAAACATTGAATAATTGATGCTTATAAGATAAAAGTAGCTTGAAACTAATTAGTATTACTTATTCACAATCAATACAAATATGCATACATTGCATGATGAAAATATTGCTTATACTTGTTATAGTTCATTAGTAAATTGTGGCCATACATATTGTTATACAGAGACACCTGTTACTGACAGATGATATAGATTATTGCTGCCCTATGAATAAGTATACAACATGTAGCATCGAATAATATATCCAGGCAATCAGTTACTGCAGTGCTTGTGTTGTTGTTTTGTTAACAAATAACTCAGATTCTATGCTCGAGTTTCTTTGATGAATTATAAATTGATGCTGAATATTTTCGTGTCTAACTTTCATAGACAATTGATTTCCCTTGACATTATTTATAAGTAGTAGATGTTGTACATTGGTACACTATGCATGCTACACTGACATTAAATGTTATCATTCTGAGAATCTAAACTGTGTCAATAGTGAAATTTTGCTGTCAATTATGTTTTTAGACTTGTGTGTTCTATTTCCTTGTATATTTTATAAAGGGGTATTTATTTATCTGGTGTCATTCTGAGGATTTAAACAAGACAGTTCTGTGTCCTTACCATAACACCTCAACTTCTAACACCTCAACTTCTGTTCTATATAAAATATTTGCAATGTGATGATGCATGATTTAACGGATGACTGAAACTACATCAGATTCAACAAATATCCTTGGTATATTACTGAAAGAAACAGAATACTCTAGTCCAAGAAATCATTAAACAGGCTGTTAAAAAGAACTTGTAATAAATATATATATGAATATATTTGTTTTGTTTTCAGTACGTTTCTATATATGAAGTTTCTAATGGTTTGGGCTCTGGTTCTCATGGCAGATTTCATCCTTGAGTTCCGTTTTGAGTACCTGTGGCCATTCTGGCTTCTAGGGAGAAGTGTGTATGATTCCTTCAAGTTTCAAGGCCTGGTAAGTGACAGTGTTCGCTACTCACTTAATGCTACTTCTGATGTTTGCATTAATGATTATTTAAATTTCTTGTTACCGTTGTTCAAGAAATTCATAGTCTGGAGAGATTGATAGATTTATTTCTGCTTGTAATGTACAGCTTCATGTCCCACATTAACCCATTCCCAAGTATATTGTATTGTTTACTATGAGTTACAAAAATAGCTTGCATAATGTATACAGTTAAACCTCAACTAAAGACCACCTCAATAATGAGACCAGTTTTTAAGGGTCCCAAGGATGGTCGTATTATTGAGGTTATTATACTGTATATATGCATTATTACAGAGAATATATAATATTGCTGAAAAGAGGTTGTTGTTCAATCAAGACAGGGCTACTCTGCAGAGATTGTACTGTATATGATACATATTAATTGGATTTGCATTGCTCGTTCATGGCGACTAATTACTCATTAACTTGTTCTGGTTTTGCTTTTCTTTCTTAGTTTGTTGTGACTAATTGCTACACTATAGACATGATAAACAATTTCCACTCATCTGTTGACTAAACAGTTGAAGCTTCGAATTTTGTAATAATGAATTAAACAAGAATACAAAAGCATTGGATACTTTGATTCCTATGTGGGTTGTGACAATTTCAGTTGAACATTTTCTCTTAAATGTATGCAATATAGATTAGATTTATTGACTAGCCAGTATTTATTGACATTAATAATACAAACTTAACGCAGCTGATAATATCGCTTAAGTATGGTACAATTAATATCGTTAATTGACTTTGATTAGTGTATTTGATTATGAAGTTTGTCAAATGTATCTGACCATCTAATGTGCTTGGCACGAGTTTATTTGGTCTGGTAAAAACAGTTAAAAAATTTCAATTGACAAATAAGGACTTTTGTGTGGTATAGGCTGACTCAATGTATGGCGAAGTTGGTGACAAAGTTGATATTGTTCTTATATGTTGTATTGTTACTGATGATTTATCTGATAATTGTCAATCTGATGTTGTAATCGTATAATTGTTTAATACCTGTGTCCTTGGTCTATCCTGTTGGCTCATTTACTTTTTTTCCGGTCTATGAATGACTGGCTCCATTTGGAAAACTCTGAGACTATCATTCATTGTTAGAGTGCTACACCACTTAAGGCATTGTTCATTATAACTTCACATGGACCTGCTAGTACCCTGTGTGTTCAGGTATATATTCAACTCAAACTGTAGATGATTGATACAAGATTATCTGTAACAAACAACCAGGAATTTAGGAAGATGCAAGTATACCATTTTGTGGTTAAATTACATATAATTTTGAGAAATATTGACCCTTCAGGCAATCCTTATGGTAAAAATGTGGCATTTTGGAAATTCCTGGAGTCAAAGGGTTAAATGGAATCCCTGCTTTGAAGTTTATGGATTTTTGGTCCGGTTGAGGGAAAAATATCAGGGGTTGATTGGGTTAAATGAAATATATATGTTTTTAGGCCTGATTAAAAGTAAGATAAGACTCAAATCTGATGTTTTTACAAGTAATTGTATAGCAACCCCAACTCAATTATAAATATAATTAAACTTCAAATCAAAGTGTTTGGTTGTAAAGATGTCTTTTAGAACTTCACAGAACTGTTATCCTCTTTTTGATGAGTGAATAAATAAACATGTTATGACATTTTTGAATCTATGGAATTATCACAAATAAAATATGCAAATCTCAAATATGTGAAAACTTATTTTCAGGTATTCATTGTACATATATATACTGTTGATCATATGTAAATATTGTTCCCCAATTTCTTACAATCAGCTTTATGGCAATTAAATGCTGTAATATATCAAATTTAACAACACATAAATATTTGCCACAAGGTGTTGATAATTGAGTAGCATTCTAAATTGGTCCCTGACTTACCTGTTCTATAAATTCCTTTATTTGATAAACTCTCAACTGATGGTCGCTATAGCAACTGTTTTTATCTGAAATTCAATTGGTAATTAGTATCTAGGATAGAATCATTACGCTGAATAATGAGTATTACTACAATAGTGTCATTGGATTTTGTATGGTAATACTGGTTTGATAAGATGTTAAAGATAAATATGGTTACTGTATTAGAATAGAAATTAATTCAAATTATGCCCTAGTAATTCAGATAAAAATGATGTATTTTGGTACTAACTTTATCCAATGTAGGGATCACTTTGTAGTTCTACAATATGGGTTAGGGGTCAAAGCACAATTTAGGGATCACCTACTCCATATGAGTTAAGGGTCGTGGGAGCTGATATGATATGAGTCAGAATTATTTGTATCCAGTTTCTGTCATCTGCTTTTTTAGACAACCTGAAACTGCATGGGTTTTTTCCCATTCAGAAAAAAAATCCCAACAAAAGCACCTATGAAAAATCGTATATAGATAAAATGGTCCTGGTATATCTTGAAGCTCTTTGAATAACTCCTGGCCATTATTGTCCCTAGTGTCATAAATGTTTGTGGACATTTTTTGTGTCTTTTTGACTGCTTGTTTATATAAAATTTAGATATGAAAACTATGAAAACTCCCAAAATTGGTGTTGAAGTGATAAAAGTTTTCCCAAATTGGCAAGTTTTAGGATGCAAATTTTCCCAATCGATCTAGGGTCTTTTTCCAAAAATGGATAGAGAAAGGGCCTGAATGCTCTTAATACATTGTGAAAAGGTCTTGGATAAAAGTTAATTTTTCTTGACTGCTGTATTATTGAATTATGTTAGTTACTTAGTGCACATTGAGGATTCCACTGAAAATTATTGTAGCTGCTTGGTTACTAAAACTGAGTTACCCCAGTTATATGTTTCTCTTTGATTCCTTGTAAAAAGCATTTCTGCTGGGCATGGCACTTATTTGGCCATATTTGTGGCTGTTCACCCTATTTCCTCTCAAATTACCCCTCACGACAAAAAACCAGTGAGAAATTAGTTGGATCGAATCAATACCCCTTTGTTATTGAGACTTTGTTGTATTTGTCAAGAAATGTTATAAATATGTCATCGAATGACAATTGATTGAAAATAGTATAAATGTTATAAACGAAAATAGAATCTACTTTGATGAATTAGTTAACCTTCTTGTGGGTTGCTTGCTCTTTTTCCTTGGAAGACACCAAACCACCAAATCGGCATTTTGCCGTTTCAGCAAAGCAAATCATCCACACAGCACTCACATGGAAGTATAAAAACCAGTATTGTAGCAAGTATGATAGTTGGAATGGTAGAGATACACAGCCTTGATTTTTTAGTATTTTTTTTCAAAAAAACTGGCCCTTCCTAGGAAGATACAAACTTACCCAACATGTGCCCCACCAGGTGTTGGTACCAGTTTCCAAAAGCTTTCTAGGGTCATGTTTGTGACCTCTCATATAATCTGCAATATATAATCAGTGTTTTTTTTCACTTCAAGGGGAATGGTGGATGGGGCCCTTTGATAGAGAAAAATAGCGTTGTGAGGGGAAAATAGGGGGAAAAAATGAACATAACAAAGTATACATTTCTATGTCTGTATTCACTACACTTCAGTGTTGCAGTGATGTAAATACGCTAACAGATTAGTTAGTTTCATTACAGGTCAATGTTTCTATCTTTCTGATTAAAAATATCAACAATACACTGCAACTCCGTTACTACGCAGTCGGTTATAACGCTATATCCATTATAACGCGATGTCGTCTTGGCTCCCAATTATTTACATGAAAAATCCTAAAATTTGTCAAAAAAGGAAGAAAAATTGATCAAAATCGTATTTTTCCGCGATTTGCTGGCAACATCTCTGTCACTCATATCACCATGCAAGCAAATTCTCATTTATAAGTGCATCCAAAGAGTACTCAGACAGTCTGTTCCTAGATGGAGTACACACTATGTTCATCAGACTGAACACACGCTCAACACTGGCTGTAGATGGTGGAATTAGTTGGCTCAAGTTGACCAACTCGTGAAAAAATAAGCTGTAGGAGGGGAATTTTGACAGAAAATAGGGGAAAAAACATACTTTTGAGTGAGGGGAATGGGTCCGAATTTCGGCCATAAAAGGGTTCCAAAAAACACTGATAATATAATTAAGCCAAAAGACTTCTCTTTTACCAGGGTTTCCCTAGGATTTTTCAGCTAGGTGTCCTTGGACCCTTGTGTTTCGTAAATTGGGGTCCTTAGTAAATTTGTAGGATTTATTGAACGCTCCTTTATTTCTATTTTCAGGCATTTTCTGTAGTATTTGTTAGCATCGCTATTACATCTGATGTCGTCTGCTACCTATTTATACCTGTACAATGGCTTTTCTTTGCGGCCAGCACTTACGTCTGGGTTCAATATGTATGGCATACAGGTAAGTGGATATGGTTGTTAATACTATTGAACATCAGTCATATACATTTAATAAACTTTTTAATTGGTCACCAGTGGGCATGCTGCATTAGAAAACCATGGTTTCAAGAACTTTTGAGTGCCATCTGATGGCATTTTCACAAATATAGTGTCGAATTTGAAGTGTTACACATTCAGTCATTTATCACCCAATAGCAAAAAATGCCAAACATTACAATCTTCAAGCACCCCACGTTATTCCATTTTTCATTATATTTCTGACTTTTAAAATTTGAGAACCATGAGTACGCAACATGAGTATGCAAGAGCATACTTAGTCATGTGTAGACAGCAACGTGCCTGTACACATGTATCTATTACATTTCTGTTGTGAGTAAGTTCAATCGTAATCTTTATAAAGCTGTTTTTTTTGTTCAGTTGTGATAAACTTTGGCTATATAAGACAGGTATGGTGCAGTATGAAGTATGACATGGTAGTTTATATTAGAATGAATTTAGTTTGAAACAAATGAATGTATAAAAAGTGCCCATTAGAACGGTATATACTATATTTAAACTCATGAATGGGACCACATGTCACTAACCACGAAACTTGCTAAAACCTGCAATATTTTTATACTACAGTAGTTAACTAGTTGCAAGTCATAATCTTTATGCCCTGTTATTCTGCTAATAGCTAAAATATAACTGTAGACAGGAAATGAAGCTTTAGAACATATCTTCTTATGAACATATCTTCGAATTTCTTGTGGTGCGTCTGATCTAAATGTGCAATTAATTTGTTTGAGAAAATTGTGTTGTAGTGCAGAAGAAGTATAATTTTGTTACATATGATTATCTGGTGTTAAACAATTTGCTGTATGTACATATACCTATTGAGTTGGCTATAGTGTAGCGTGAATGATAGGATGATAATGTGAAATTTGTTATTGTTTTGTTATTGTTAACACATTTATGTCCCAAAAGTACTCTTTATGATTAGAAAATGAATGTCAATGATAGTGTGATACATTCAATGTGTGCATACTTCCTCGTTTCTGTTATCAAATTCTCTACAGCTGTCTCATACTCCACTGTTTTTTATGGTAATCAGTGTTTTTTTTGTGCATATTTGGGGCTGAAATTGGGCCCCATTCCCTTCTTTGAAATGTACGTGTTCTTCCCCAAGCCGTGTCTCATTGTTCAAATTCTCATGTCACAGCATTTCAGATATGTTCAGTAATAAAATATTGACCAGTAATTAATATCAAATGTCGTATGGAACTGATCTGTAATTTACATGATTGAACAACTGAAAGGTAATGAATACCATGTTTGGAAGTAGAAATGGATTCTTTATATGAGCCCTGCTGTATGATTTCCAATCTCTTCTTTAAGTGACATCATTTCCAGAAAACGTCACATGTGATGTCTCCATGTACTGCCACTAAGCAATATTTGCCCCATGTGGAAATATGAAAACGAAGTGACCATAATATATTAATGGAGTAAATATTGTTTCCTGCTTGCAAATAGTGACATCACATGTTGCGTTTTCTTGAACTGACTGTCACTTACAGAAGAGGTTGTAAATCCCATAGCAGCGCTCATATAGTATAATATTATATTCCCCATTTTTCCCTCACAACACTTCAATGGACCCTGCCACCATTTCTTCCAAAAGTGAAAAAATAAACACTGGAAAGATTTTCCAATATTATCCAATATCTGTGTCGGGTGTGTCATTAAGGACACATTAGGCAAGTTGTGAACCCTTCACAACATAATTCTTTATGTGTGACACTGCTTTTGATATAATGTACATGAGAGATATTTATATATCATTAATGTAATTTGTTTCTTCCCGATTTCATGGGAAACTAATTCTTCACGCCTAACTCTCCTCAACAGCTGTCAGTTATGTGTATGTTTTAGCAATATGACTCATCTTTTTATCACGAACAGGTATATAAGTATCATATCTAGTGTGAAAAATATTGATTGTTAGATGCATTGCCTGATGTCATTCTGTTAGTAAATGTGTCATATAATAATATGGAGATTAGTTTATACAATAGCAGCCTGCTTCCTTGAATTTAGAATGTTGAGTTGAAATATTCCCTACATCTTATGATCTAATTGTCAGGGTTTGCACAAGCATTTAATATCCTGGAATTTGAAGCTACGCCTTGAAACTCTAAGAAAATGGTTAGAACCCTAAAAAGCCTAGGAAAGTTCTTGAATTTAGTGGGAAACTACTTGTTCCGAGTGCCATACTATAACTCCGTATTTGTGTGTGAAAGATTATCGCAAAATGATTTTGTGATTAAACAACTCCTTGGATACTTGTAAAAAGTACTAAGGCTTGAAAAGTACTTGAATTTATCTCAATTGATCTGTATGAACCATTACTTTATTGTTTAATACAGTAATCTTTATTTGTTTCTCTTGTACTATTTATAAACTGCCCTCTTTTAAATGGGTTCCTTGTTGTGTACATATTTGTCTTGATGACAATAATAATACTTTTTGTCCAGTTAAGTGATTTAAGGGGTACTAGTTGAATTATCGTAGATTTTATGTAATGCCCTCCACTTGATGGGAGCTTTTTCACAGGATCATCTGCGGCACATGGCATCCACCAACAACTTGTCAAATTGCGCAATACTGAAAAATAGTAACCCATGAAATTTGTTTAGCAAAGTCACTTCTTGTGCATGTCAGACAAATATATAAGCAGCAGCTGAAATTAACATTTATTCGCATTAACCTGTTAAGATTTATATAGGGTGTACTGATTTATAAGATTTAATTTATTTCAGAACGAGGTATTTGTCTTCCCACAGTATCTCTGTGGTTACTGTTTGTTTATATTGAAGCATCTGTACGTCTCAGAGAATTGAAAAACTTCGACTTTTGCCGGCCATTAGCTGCTCATTGGTAAGTATAGATGCCAAATAAGGCCATTCTGAAAAAAGGTTTGTTTGGCATAACTCCACCCACCAAAATGTTTTTAGTTTGGTAGTTAATTATATGTATTACTTTTTAAGGTCATTCTAGATTCAACTTATAATACGCAGCCAAAAATGTCCCCAATCAGAAAAAACAAATAGAGTAGGGACCACTTACAGTAGGTAGGGTAAGGTCAAACAAACAATTTTTGAGGATTGCCAGATTTCAATTATGTTACATAGTTTGCTGTTTTGGTTAAGGGATGTGTTTCCCTGTTCTATCAAACGAAGATAAACTACTTCGCTAACTATGATTGAATTAAAATCCATTGGAAATTTTGGACTGAACTACATACTTGGTATGTACATCAGTTGTGCATGTGCATCATTCTGATGGCATTTATTAATATGAATTAGTAAGCAGGCCCAGTTAGCTTAGTTGGTAGAGGACTGGGCTGTCAGCCGAGAAGTCTGGGTTTGTTTCCTGGGCAAGGAAGGTCTTGTTCTTCCGAGACATTTAGTTTCTGCCATTTGTTTTCAACTCTGACTCATGTGGGGAAGTTGCTCGCTGTTTGTTGAAGGGCCGTTAGTAATGTTTGATAATTAATTCCAGGAAGACTGTTTAGGTCAACTGACTGCCATATTTATAGCTGAAAAATGTTTAAAAATGGTGTTAAATCCGGATTAAAAAACCTTACGTATTAGTTTATTGTATTGTGTTCGTATAATAGACATTTTTGCAGGACTTCATGTAATGGTTGCCATATGACGATTATTAAAGTTTTGCATAAAATAAATTACCCTATGTTCAAAAGAACAATTGATTTTGTCTTATGTGTTTCATTTCTATATAACGTTTATTTACTGGAAATAAATACAATATTGCGAACTTTTTCGATTTCATATTAGAATCAGTGTGTTATCATCCGGCTTATGCTGTTGTTTTACTATTTGCATAACTGTAGAAATGTTTTATAGCTTGTTTTCTAAGCACTACTCTAGTATGATTATGAAAGCGAGTAATCTACCAATACATAACAAAGGGGTCATAAGTAATGGATAAAGCCTTTTCTCATTCTTGAAATTTTATTTGTACTCGGTCTTTACAATAACTCACTTGCCGGAAGCCTGCGGCTAGTAACTTTGATTATGGATGAGCAGAAAATACAGATTGCTAGCCCAGTTGGGAAGTGTTTAATTTTAGTGAATATAATTTTCTCAGTGATAGAGAAAATTTAAAATCCTTCCATGATTCCATGATTGTAACACATTGCTTAGACACATTATTGTGACATTCTGCTTTTTATGAAGAAGTGTTCTGTAAGTGGGCTTGTAAGAATGATTTTGGACAAGTGGTTTAGCTGAGCAACTTGCCTAAACAGGCTCGTGCTTTGAAGACATTTAGGCAAAGCCTGTGTTCATTACAACATAGACAAAACTGATTCTAATCTGTACAATCAGTGGTCTCGAAATTGAAACATCTGTTTAAAACACATGCAAGTCATTGAGTTTATGAGGTCTAAGACTAATAGGCTATCTTGTGGCATTGTATATGGCTTATATTTTTGTTTAGTACGTATTCTAGGGATGTCATTGATGGAAACAATATCAATACATCATCAAAACAAATGAGTTGATCTGATATCCATACAGATGTTTAAATATTGATGCTATTGAAACATCTTTTTTTACTGTGGAATAGTAAATAATTTATTTTCCTTTGTCAACTTTAGTGTGCATTCGTGCATGTTTTAGTCTGAATGGTTTTCTATAGAAACAAAAAGGCTGTGTCCGTTTGTTTTGAGGGACTCAAAAAGTTTAGCAACATTTATAGCATCACTTGGATAAACACCAGTAAGGTCTTTTAAATCTTAATTTAATGTATGAAATCTGTATACAAATATCCATAAATTAATACATTGTCAATATATTTCATTATTTGATTCAATGTGTTGATACAGATTTGGCTATCAATGAAGCCACTAATGTATTCCATACATAATATAATATATTCCATGCTCAACACCACTTGTTGTCTATCCCATGCATATTTCAGATATCTCACTCACTATATATTGAACTTTTGTTGTATTTTGTTTTCAGTATTGGTTATCCTGTTGTTACTTTAGGATTTGGTTTCAAGACATACGTTTCATATAAATTAAGATTGGTAGGTTGCTGCTTAGTTAAAGCTTATTTATTTTATATCGATTGTGAAACAAGTTTCCCACTTACATTAGTTGTTCTCAGTGACTATTTCCCACATTCCTTATCAGGGGTGTCACTAATTCTTGAAGTAGCAGGGAAATCACTAATAGTAGATGGGGGGTTATCCCTTAATTATAATCATCCATACAAGAAAAGTAGCATGGTGATGATGCTTCAGTTACTGGGTAATGTTACCGGCTCCCGACTCTTATTGACACCCCTGCCTTATCAGTACCAGGCCCTTTTCTGTCTAATTTGGGAAAAAGACCCTAGATCAATTTTCATAATTAAATTAAATAGGCTTTTCATATCTAAATTTTATATAAAGAAGCATTCTTATCTACATTTATTTTATCAACTGTCAAAAGACACTGTTCACAAACATGTATGACACCAGAGTTATTCAAAGAGCTTCAAGATATACCAGGTTGCTCCAGTAGATTTTTCGTAGGTGCTTCTGATTGGGATTTTTTTCTGATTTGGAAACCCCCTCATATATTTGGCTTTGGAAATGGGTCAGATTGTCTGACCCGTGGGATTGTCTGACCCGTGGGAACTATAGAAAAAGGCCTGAGTACTTACAGCCAATTCAAGGTTTGTGATGTTCGTGATCAAACCTGTGATCAATGCTGGGCTCAAACTGTTGACCTTTCAATCTGGAATCTCTTGGCATTTGAATTACTAAGCCTCCCAGTTGCCATTTCCTTGCACCTTTTTAAATGTTGACTAAAATGGGGTTAGCTATCCTTCTCTAATCAAGAACAATTAATCACTGAATTGAAATTAAGGCTTTGTAATGTTTTGGTCCACTGTCTTAATATCCTTAGCTTGCAACTCGCCTTAAAATTAAATTATGAAGCAGAGAAACTATAGCTAATATATATGTTTTTGTGTCTAACCAATGGAATCCCAATTACAGATTATATATACACACTAGAACAGAAGCAGTTTCTGTTTCACTCTTGAAATGTTTATAGCTATTGCTAGACAGCATATAGCATTTTTACTTGCATTTTAAAACAAAATAATAATAAAAATGTATTGTGTTATTACAGAGAAAACAAAAAGATGTACAAAAAGACAATGAATTTTATTTTCAACTCATTCAACAAGCACTGCCTCTAGAATTACAGAATGTAGAAAAACCGAAAGGTTAGTATGTTTGAAATGTGCAGTTTCTTATATTGGTCTGTTTGTGTGATTGGAAGGAGATTGTGATATGAGTTTTATGGGATATATGGTTTGACACAAATTGTCACTCAGTCCCTGTATTACATTTCAATGGCTTGATAAATCTTGTAATCACCATAAGTTGTTGTATGTCATGTACTTGTTAGGCTAAATTTGAAGTCAGAAATATACAAGGTCATGATTTGCCTTCAAATTATATTTGTTGGAAACTTGTCACATGTCAGTAATACTTGCCTGTTAGATGTTGCTTTTTCAATACCTTTATATTGTATGTATTTCTTTTCTCTTAATTGGTGTTTCTTTCTTCGTTTCACATTTCAACAACATGTTCATTTGCATTGTCAAGATCATTCAGTTAGCTAAGTTGATAGTGTGCTGGGCTGTCACCCAGTAGGTCTTGGTTCGATTCACTGGCAGGGCAGATTAAGTCCTGTGACATTAGGCTATGGTCATTTTTCTGATTCATGCTGAGTTGTTGTCAGCTACTTGAAGCATCTAATAAGTAATTTCAGGAAAACAGGTGAGGTCAATTGACTGCCATATTTGACTGAAAAATGTTGTAAAATGGTGTTAAACCCGATAAAAACAGAACTAATCAGTATTATATGGGTAATTGTTCCAATGTATTGACATTACTTAACTAAAATTTGAAGGAGATACAGGGTTTTCCCTAGGATTTTTCAGCTAGGGGTCCTTCGACCCTCGTGTTTGACAAATTGGGGGTCCTTAGTAAATTTGTAGGGTCCCAGATATACAGTTTATACTTGACAACGGTTTATTTTCGGGGTCCCAGGGATGCGCAGTAACTGGAAAATGGGAGTCCATAGAAAGAAAAGGGAGTCAAGCCTTTACCTGAAAATGCTATATTATTGTTTCCACAGCTTTACCTGCCAAATCAGATGAGGAAATAATCTCAAATGGGAGTCTACCAGTCGACAAATCATCAGTAGTGTCATCAATGTCAGCGAAATCATCTTCTAAAGAAGAAAAGGATACTAAAAAGTCCACTAAAGATACAGACATAGATGACGATTTACAGTATATAGAACAAAGTCTGCCTAAAAAGACTACAGACATTAACAACTTTGATGAAAGTGTTGAAAATTTCGCCAGTGATCAGCAAACTAAAACATATAAACAGAATGGTATCGGTAAAGTTTCGAGCTCAAAGCTGAATAGTAACAATAAGGAGAACACTTCTAAAAAAGGGAAAAACTACAACAAAGCGGATATATCTACATCAGCATTTGCTAATAACAAAGATGAAGCTGCATATATACAAAGGTATGTCTATTCCTTCAATTCTTACTAAGTTTGCCAAACGTGTCTTATCCTCAGACTTGTGCTGTTAAAATTCATCTGGTCTAGGTTAACATGGGAATTTTTATTATAGAGACAGAATTGTTGCCCTTGTAAAGGCTGGTTCTTTTTAGAGATCTTTGTTATGAGTCCCTTGAAACTGTCTCCATATTAAATTTCAACCATGTTTTAATGACATCTTGTTTTGAAATATTTTGTCTTTAATAGGAAGGTGTGCAAATTTCATTTACAAATGGTGTTCATGAGTATTAACCCTTTTCAAAATATTTAAAATTTGACCTTTTCAACAAGAAAGCAATTTTTGAAGGGTTAGCTTGATGAGATCTGTCTTGGTGTAACACTAGTGTGGGTACATCATTTTACATCCATGGAAAGCAGGCTTTGTAATAATATATACATGTTCTGTTGGTATGGCAGTTATTAACTTGTATCTAAAGTATATTCATGTTAAAGTATTTCGCTTGTCCTTCATTTAATCAACTCTTAATACTAGTCAAATGTTGTATTATGTGTTCTCTCTTTGTTACAGATTAGAGAATGATGTTAAAAGATTGAAGACAGATTTACAGATTAGTCGAAACACAGAGCAAGAATTTAAATCTCAGATAAACAGTTTTATACTTAGTGATAAAAACACTCGGTCAGAGCTTTATCAATTACAACAGGATAATGAAAATTTACAGAACAAGTAAGTATTTTTTTGTGTGCTTAATTTCATTTTTTCTGATTCATTCTTATTTTCAGGATGTATTTTGAATTTCTGAGTTTTCTGGAAGAAATCCACTACATTTTAATTGTTTAGGCTACTAAAATTTAGAAATGTGCTGTACATTACTACATGTTCATTCTGAATTTATTGAACTACTAAAAATTCATAATTTTCTGAAGAAGAACATATGCTGTGTAGAATTTGTTGGAAATTTAATTGTATATATATATAATTATGTAGGATCAAATTAGCTGTTAGCAAATTGGACTATCAGCAAAGGCATTGACTGTTATTGCTTATTCTTTTAAGAGAAATTCGCTAAAGTTTCTGTCGAGTGATTTTGTGTTCCAGCAAGTAAAACTTCTGTGATACAAATTAAGCATATATTTTCACATTGGTATACTGTTCTCCTCAGTGTAAAAGGTTACAGGTTTGAGCCCTGGCTGCATATAACCAGTCATTAAACTGGTACCTGTAGCTCTAGTGTCTGTCCTTGAAGGCAGTGCTAGGACTGGTGACTGGTGGTGACTGTATCTGCTACAAGTAGACAGTGTCTCAATATACAGTAAAACCTCAATGATAAGATCACCTTAAAATTAAGAAAACAATTTGTAATTCCATTTTCACTGTTTGCTCTTTAGTCAATCTCAATACTAGGACCACCTCAATATTAAGACTAGTTTCCAATGGTCCCAGGAGTGATCTTATTTTATTACTGAGGTTTGACTGTAGCTGATAAATTGTTGGCGAGACATAAAACCCAGCACACTATCTAGTGGATCTTCAATTTGGACTGAGAATATGACTGGCCAATATGTAAAATACTACTTTTCAACACTATAGCTTCTTCATATGAAGTTTATAGTTATAAGAATAATTAACTTAATGCTTAATGCTACCTTTTAATTTTCAGACTACATAATTTGGTTACTAGTCGTCAAAAAGACAAGGAAAACTTATCAGCACTAGAACGTAAATTACAAGAAGAAAAGAAAGCTAAAAGTGCATTAGAACAACAACTAAGTGCAGAAAGAAAAGCTAAAAAGGCTGAAGATGCTGCAGCGGCTCGTGCTGTTGCTCTAGTTACTGCCAGGTTTGTAACTTATGATGCAATCGGGCTTTGTAAAGTTAACTTAAGTTGTCAGACTTTCAGTGCTGTTTAAGTTTATACACCGCAAGTAAAAGCTGTTATCTTTAAGACTAATTTGTTAGTTGATTAATATGTTACAGCTGTCAAAAGGAATAGTCTTAAAAATATGTCTGTTTACTGTAACATTTTAATTTACTGTAATATTTTACCCTCTACTGCTATTTTTATGGGGCAAATTTTTTTTTATAATGAATTTTTCTGTCTGTATACAAAAGAATGAAAATTACACATTTAAGAAGAAATATCCCAACCTGAGGACCTGACTTTTTTCAGCATTTTACTGAAAACAGACATTTTTGCAGAACTTGCCAATAAATTTGAAATGCCTAAACATGGTCATCATTTTTTTTCAATTAATGTTTAACTGTTTGTCTAATTGATTATTTGGTAATATGTGCATACTAATAATTACAACACTGTTTCTCTTGTATTCAAGCTGGTTATGATTGTTTAATAATTGCTTCATATGGTGACATCAAATTGATGTTAAGTTATTGATCATATAGAACAGTTTAGGTTTGCAAACATAAGGAATTCCACAAATTTGTTGGAGCTGGCTGTACATACTAGCTCTTGTATGTCTATAGAACAGTGAAACCTCTCTTCAGCAACATCCTCTCTCCAACAACAATATCATGTTGTCTGAAGTCATCAGTATACAGTTATTTCATGGTTATTTAGGTAACAGTCAAAACTGTTGTCCCGAGGTGGAGGGGATGACATCTGAACTGTTGCCCGAAGCCGATAGGCCGAGGGAAACAGTTCAGAATGTCATCCCCGACACCAAGGGACAACAGTTTTGGCTGTTACCCAAATAACCATGAAATAACTGTTTTATTACCAGATCAATAGTTTATCTAAACAAAAAAAGGAAATAATTGTTTTACTTCAACAAAGTGTTAAAAACATTTTGTATGGAATACATGGAAACTATGTAAACATAATATTTAGGTGGTAACATTTCATCAAAATGGAATACAGGGAAACTATATTTCAACAGACGTCCAATAAAAGCGCGGGAATGACATTGACGTTAAAATGACGTTGACGTCATTTCCTCCGATTGTAAAGATGGTGGACGTTACCAAACACAGACAATGTAGACGCTGTAGTATGTGTTTGTTTTCCGTTGTGTGGTAACATTTCATCAGAAAATGTTTAGAAACAAAATCTATTTAAATTCAACACAATATAGGCCTACCGAACGTTAATGATATGCCGTCTAAAAATAAATTTGGAAATTCCAATGATGTCATAGCGCCAGAGGGAAACAGTTCATACTATTGACAGCTGTACTAACATGGTTTTGCTATTTGTATATCAGTGTTGTGTAAACCAGTCAAATCTTACGTTAATCACTAAACCAACTTCTCTTCAAACAAACAAAGTTTGTAACCTTGACACGGATTGGTTAACCTTTCGATAAAGGGTACGTTACCTTATCGAAATCCACTGAATTTAGGTGAATTTACAGAAATCCATTTTGGACCTGGAGTGATCAATTGTAACATCTTCACAATTTTTATGTTGCATAACAAATCTTAACCTTCAAGTATGTGCTGCGATATTTTTTCTAGATATTTCTTGTTTTGTCTTCAGGGGAGATAGCTGTACAGATGTTTGTTTATCACGGCGACGTGACACAGAAAATGATATTCAAAAATTGAAGTGGGAAGTGCAGAACAAAGAAGATAAACTTAAACAGTTTGAAAAAGAAGTACAGGTAGTTATTATAGATCGTATTTACAAGAATCGCCGTGACAACACATTGTTGATTTTAACTGGTGAAGGAGAAATGTTGAACTTACAAAATCTATGCTGATGAACGATGGGGTTTAATCATTTAGAATTCTTAGTTGGGTTATTATTATTCTTTTCCCATGAATTAGATCCTTAAAGTTGTTTTACATTTGGAAATTGTTGAAAAATGTTCTGGTTGCATGTCTTCAAAATTACATCTTGAGTGGACAATGTTGGATATTTAAAAAAAAAGACTGACAAGTCTTCTAGATATTTCATTTACACTTGACTGGTTGTGCATGCAATTTGTTTCTTAAAATGGGTCAAAATGATGCTTTTGTTATGTGTTCAGTGCAGTATGCAGGTACAGTAAAACCTCACCTAATGACCACCTCAATAATAAGACCACCTCAAAATAGAAACCACAATTTGAGAGTCCATTTTGACTGTTTTGCTATCGATTTAACCTCAATATAAAGACCACCTCAATAATAAGACAATGTTTTAAAAGTCCCAAAGGTGGTCTTATTGTTGAGGTTTTACTGTATTTAATAATTGTACTATGATTTTGTACTCCCAACATACTGTTAGACAATGTTAACATTAAGTTATGCCATATATATTTGCCAAATGTAACTAAAAATTGCAACTTCTTTGTAATAATTGCAAAACGCTACAATGTTGATATTTATCCTTTAAAGGTTGATGTTTTTCAGTCTCTCCGTCAGTATAAAGATCAACAAAATGACACAGAAGTACTGATGTCAGCGTTGTCGGCAATGCAGGACAAAACCACACACTTAGAAAACAGCCTTAGTGCAGAGACTAGACTAAAACTAGACTTATTTTCTGCTCTTGGGGATGCTAAAAGACAGTTAGAAATTTATCAAAGTGAGTTTTTTGTATAAAGTTTTGTAGCTTGTTATTTTTAAACAATTTCATGCAACTGGAAAGTATTAACACTTGTAAACATATGGCTTACATATTATGTGCACTAAGAGGGTTCATTTATTCAGTAATAATTTTGATATCTTGTAAAAGTGTGTCATGCTTTGTGCTCGGCTGCCATTCTGGTGGTCATTGGTTCAAACTCTGGTTGTTTTGTATGTTCTCCCATGGCAACTTGACAGCAGATAACATCCAATGTCATTTGTCCACCTCTGACTCATGTGGGAAAGTAATTTTGAATGATGACTCGGGAGCATTAGTTAGATCAACTGATAGCAGAAATACTGTCAAAAAACATTGGAAAAATCTAACACAATACTTTCTATTTTGTATACATATGTATGTAGCTTCTCATGATGAAAATTTTCTGTTTGCAGGTCGTATTCAGAAACGTGATCAAGAGATTGTGGATCTGAAATCTAAAATGTCAGAAGTTATGGCATTGATGCCACCCAGTTCTGCTGATGCTATCACCATGCCTAGCTCTGGTAACTCTTCCCCATCACCTTTGTATTCTACTTCGTCTGGACAGTCACAGAACACAGAGAATGGGATGATTAAGCCGAAGCTGAATCCTCACGCTAGCGAATACAAACCTAAACAAATTTAAAGGACACTTGTGACCTTTGACCCATACTTACGATTTTCTTGATATGCATTCTGAAGGAATCGATGAATCTTGTTGATTTCTTTTACTTGATATCTTTTACAGTTTTACCTTCCTTTAGACAAAAGGTCGTGTTAGATTTGTTGGATCTTTCAGAATGTATGTTTGTGTGTTTTTTTGTCGTACATTTGCTATAATACTTTGAAGTCTAGCTATCAGTGTATGTTTTTAGTCTGTTCTCGTCTGACCTGTGTAGAAAGGCACTTGGCTATCAAGATGTTGCATATAGATTAGGGCAATTTCCTGTATTTACATGCTTAATGACAGTGAACAATTCTTAGTGTTCAATTAATTTTTCCTCTACAAAAAGATTTACTGTTGCAATGTTTACCTGTGCTTGGTATTAACTTATATGTAAGTTAAGTTATGAAACATGTTTTTAATAGTTAAAATATGAAGATCGTTGTTACTGTAACTTTTATTTATTTATTCTTGCAGTACAAATGTAAAAAAACTATATATTAGTGTGCTTTATGAATTTATTGAACCAGGTCATTACGTCATTTTATCTGTTTCAATTGCAGATATAAAAACAGATTTGCTCCTACAATTGGAGCTTGAATATTGTTGTCTCTGGAAAGAGTTTCTTGTTTTTGTAGGGAACTAATCATATTGCAACATCTTGCCATTAGTTGGTGTTTAGAGTGACGGTTTAATATCCATGACACTCACTGCTGCCTATTCCTTGTACGCTCTCCTCATACCTTTCTGTTCAACCTTCAGCATGATTCAGTGTCCTTGTCAGAATTTGAATTATGTCCTTATACACCCAGCTAACAGTTAAAACATTTAATTGTATCTTCCCTATTGTAGGTACTGAGAGGCATGGAAGATATGTAAATGTGACATAGTATTATCAACTTAGGTTACCTATGTGTTCGATATATGGAATAACAGACTGTATTTGAGTTGGGGCATAATAATTCATTTTTTTGTTTGCTTGTTTCATGTGGTGACATGATGATAGACCTTGACATTATTTTATTATCTCCATAAAATCTGAGCCAGTTCAAGTGTATCAAGCATGTATCAAGTTCTCCATTTATCTCGAATACATATATTTTTTATAAGATAACTTTCTTGTAAATTTAAACTTTTGTTTCCTGATCCACACAGGGGGGAACTTCTGTCATTTTGTTACAGGTATACTCATGTTGATTGTGACCTTCCTTTATGGATTGTTTCATTTGTTTTATGGAAAGTATCTCAAATCAGGCTCCATATTCACACAAAATTATTATGTAAAAAAATCTGAGTTTTCTTTTTAAATTGTATTCATAAAACTGTCTGAATCCAAACTAAAATATTTGAGTAAAAACTCAACATTGGGTTGAGATATTCGTCAACATGTTAGTGAGTAGTATTTCTGGGAAATCTCGAGCATTTTTGTGAATATTTGAATGAACAAGTAGACTACTATTTTTGTGAATTTATGTAAGAATTCAGAAGGTAAAAAATGGCAATTCAAAGACTGGAAATACATGTTTTGTATGGATTTATTCATGTAAGGTAAACAATACAAACATTTGTGTAATGACTAGTGTAGTGATGAGGGTCCTACTTTAATTTCTATGGTTGTACATGTATGTGATGTAATGCTATAAGCATTTCAAAGCTTGATTTTGAATTTTTACTGTCAACTACTTTATGTTTCATTGACAATTAAAACTATTGTTATGGGGTATTTTTTTGTTCATTCCCGACTAGTTTGCTGAAATTACATGTCAAACTGATTACTGGAAGTAGTAAAATCGGGATACCAGTCTGAAAAATCGTTTGAACCACATTTTCGGGGTTATATAGACCTGTTCATCCATGGAATTACCATCTTGGTGACACTAATCAAAATGTGATGTAACCCTAGCTTGTTATGTTGTTTGTTAAAGTTCCACATGTTTATATTGTGTTCAGCCATAACAACTGGCAATAAAATTATTAATTGGCGACTTTTTTAATAGGGTTGACACCAAGATCACAGTTTATTGGCAGAATATTGCTAGTAATAGCTTAATTATGATAGCGTTACATGCGTATTGACTAAATTTATCCACAGAAAAAATCTCCCGCTTTGAATTCCAATCTCCCACTCTGCGGGGAGCACTGCCGATTTGCCTTCTGAAAAGGTTCACATGTATGGTTAAGTATTCAATCAAATAAGCTTATAACATTGTCTGCTAGATCAAGACATTTACATTTGTCTCCCGCTATTTGGTTTCTGATTAAACATTTTTCAGTTAATTTTTCTTTTAATGAAAGCTTTTAAGCAAATAGCTCAATTATATGAAGTTGTATTTTATTTTATTTATTTAGTTGCTTCTAAGTCAAAATTTAATTTTGTTTTTGTTTGAAGATACAATGTATTCAATTAATTATTTGTTTTACTCTCGGTATAGTATTACCTTTTTAAGTATGACCAGCATACTTGCCATTTGATAAATATGTTTAAATAAATTGATTTCTGACCTAAGTATCCCCTAATATGGTTAGCTTCACAGAAAAGTGTGGATCTGTTGAGTTCTGAGGTCATTTTTTATTGTCAATGATTTTAGTTTCTTATATTCGTTGCAAACTGGAGAAACAGACAAGAAAAATATGTTGTTCACGTTAATGATACACATTTCCATATATTCATAATGATGATGATAGGATTAGAACAATTAACTACCTTAAACATACCAATCTACTGTAACCTTATTGATGTTAAGGATTTATACTTGTATACTGTGAATACTGAAGAATTGTGTTTTACAGAAAGGGGTGTGACAGTTTAATATATTGTAAAGGCAATACAAAATTGTGTTAATAGTGTTTCTAAGTTACCTGAGAGCTGTGGAATAGAGCAGTATCTGCTGTTAACAGACAAATAAACAAGAAAATGAAATATGTCTTTTGTTATTTTCTTCTGAGAGAAAACATATTTATTGTTGAACATCTACAGTAAGATGATTCTTATCTGCCCTTGAATGTACCGGAATGGTTGGCATATTGTCATTACTTTGTTTGTAGGTGCATCCATCGCGCTCCTTGTTTGGAGCATTACAGCATAGTAATAATGTTGTGATTTCAATGACATTAGGAATATAGAGAGACATTGTTGAATGCAAGTGCCAAGTGTACAACTTGTCATCCCATCTTAAGTCATTGCAGATTTATCTCCTCTGGAGGCTTGTTAAGTGTAATAAGGTAACTTCTTCCTGGCAACACTTCAAGAATGCTGCTTGGATTTGAGTGAAACTTGGAACATATATAGATGGTTTAGAGAGAACGTGCAGAGAGTCTGTTGGTCACATTTTTCAAGTCCGAAGCATTACTCCAAAAGTTGTGAAGAGACTTAATGAAACTGGATGAAATGGTAGAGCGACCTGTTGCGTCTTAAATAGCTATACAAAAAACTACTGAATATAAGGTCGACAACAAAAACGTGAGCATTACAAAAACATTCAAACAACCAAGCATGTGACACAGGGTAAAATAAATGCACAATAAACGACACCACGCAATAAAATAGCCTTAAACCTATTATGCTTAGTACATAAAGTTTAATGAGTAAAGTATCAAATGTCTGTGTAGCCTATATATTACATAATACATTTGCATAGTATATGAATTTTGAAATACACATTGGGCCCGTTTTATCAACGTTCTTACGCACGAAATTTTCGTAAGATTTTCTTACGACGTTCTTACGATCTCAAGAGCATTTTATCAAAATTTTCGTACGCATGCAGTCGCTACGAATTCGTAAGTTTTAATGAAAATGCTACGAATGGTTATAGGCTATAAATTGAGAGACCAACATATGTGTGGGCGTGATATGCAAACATACACACTGCGTTAAAAATGCATCTGGCTCATCTTAACGCAAACATATTTGAATGGGCTCATTCAGTGCTGTTGCTACAATGGCTAAAACGTATTCAATTCATAATTTTGGGCTCCTTTCATACAATGAAGTTGTCCAGTGCGCCATGCAAAATACATGCTGTGTTAAATGTTGGTTGCTATTCGAATATATGTATCGATCTAACCTCGAATTTACCATAAACTCACGAATAATGATTATACAAGAATCAGTTTCTGCATTCATTAAAGGTAAACTTTTTGAAAATCTTTTTTTTAAATGCTTGGCCCGTTATGTCCCTACATATGGTCCGAAGTGTCTGGTCCGTAATGTCCGTGGTCCGTAGTGTCCAGACACCTGCGATATACGTCTCTTTTGACCTCCCCGTGAAGAGCGTGTACTGATTTACTATGCGCACGAACATTCTTATTCGTAAGATCACGGTCATACTTACGACCGCGTTGATAAAACGGTCGTAAGTATTTTCGTAAGACAATTCTTACGAACATTTCGTATCTTACGAACGCTCGTTCGTACGAATATTGATAAAACGGGCCCTTTAAGTGAAATTTACCATTCTCTGTCTAAACAAAACATCATTTTCAAGGGGGACGATCCACCACTGCAATAAGCCAGCTAAAAGGCACTGAAAAGCTGGGTCTGTACTGCCCGAAACATGCTGCTCTTGGTTTTTGTGCGAATTCTGGAAATTTTTATTCTTACGACAAAAAACTACAAATGTTATATTTCTGTAATAAAGGGAGGTAATACACAATTTACGCTACCACAGCAGTTTTGAATTCCACTCTGAACGTGAATACTTAACCTTGTCGCATTGCTTATGGAGGAAATCTTTCGTAAATAAACCATTGCTTGTGTTATTTTGTTTGTACCTAGAAGTGCAACAAGGTCACGTACACAGTTTGTTAATCCGGCAATTTGTTCATCGTAAATACAGCAATGTATGTCATTTTAGTAAGTAAGATTGACATTATTGATGATTTGGACACATTCCAATCTACATATGTTACTAAACGCTTCATGTAAAAAGATATTGTCATGGAATGCATATGAAATATCAATGAACAGGCGTGTGCCAACTCCAAATGTGTACTTGCTTCGTTCGGGTATATGTTTGAAAGCAATTAACTTTATTATTTTCTGTCATTGCATATTTTGTTAAAAATATACCGACTTTTTGATAAGATTTTTTGATAACTTGCTCTCATATACTATAATCGTGATGACCATGCTAACACCATTGTATTCTGACAGTCGAGATGTTTGCCAGGGTACGTACTTAATTATAAGCAAGTACCATTGACAGACTTTTTTTTCAAGATAGATGAATCTGATCAAGGTTTGGCTTGCGCCAGTGGAAAGTTTAGAACAGCTAGTGTTTACAATTTGTCCGCTCCATAAATTGCTGATTAAAAATTAAGAATTTAAATATAATCGTACATTTAACTTGACTTATTGTCTAATTTAAACTTCAGTATTTCAGTCATTAAAACAAATAATTGCCATCATTCAAGATACATATTATGACTTCATTGCAGGTTTAGCTAGGTAATAGTCGACAAATTGTTCACGTGACAGAAAACCAAGGGGGACAAATGCTGATACTTTGAAGTAAACTCCACGCAGCGGTTGTCATCCCTTGCAGTACAGCAATAATCATCTCCGATAGCTATAAGGGGAAATCACTGCGTAGGAGATTGACTTTAAAGTGATAGTATAACTCGTATCCAGGAACCAACCGGTACTGACGTTGGGGTATTAAGCGGGCACATTGCTACCGAATGAACGTTTGTTGGAAATAATAAATTAACAAACTATTGTCTTGTATCATAGTTTCGGTAGTTTTCTGTGGTTTGTAGCAAAAGGAGGAGACGGTGTTATATGACCCATTGATTTAACAGATCAATGATTCCAAATAATATTACTGGCAAGGGTTATAACTCCAAAAATACATTAACCACCCAAGTGCAAATCATTGGCCGTTAGATTTGTAATATTGAACCATTCAAACTCACAAGTACCTGCGGGCGTAGCTAACACAATACACTTCCAATAAACAATACCAGTTACTGCACTGTTAACAAAATCGACATTTCATATCAATACTTTACCAGGTTTGGTTCTACTTCATCGGGTTCGCAATCGCGACCCATGCTACGTTTTATTTGATTGATGCAATTTCTGGGCGATTTCAATTTCATAACCTCGGTTTATGTCGTTTCTGCTTATTTGCATACGTTAGTGACATCACATCATAAAGAGAAACGTATGTCTGTATTATTGAATATAGTATGTTTCGTTTATCTTGCAAAACGTTATTTTGTGATTATGTGTCCCATGCATTATTGAAGATTAAATGTCTACTCGCCTCAGACAATTCAAAGTTTGATATGTTGGGACAGTTTTTGGTTTCTTTACTTAATGCTATTGCAAGTTTGGATGTTTTGTCACGTTAGGTATTCTGAAACAACATATTACATAATCTCAGAAGGAATCCAACGAACCAATACTTCAAGGAAAGAAATCTGGGGTGCTTGGACTGGCCTAACTTGAAATTTGGTTTCTGTACTCTAGATATAATGGACTTACTCTGCATTCATCTCAATTATTCATGATTTCAACTTCACGAATTCAAGTTTTCCTAGGAGTGAAATAAGGAAGTGTGAATGTCTCCAACGGTCTTTCGTAAAGTTATGCGTAGGTGTATCCATTTGTAAGTCTTTTGCTTCCTTAATGTTTGACAACAACAATATATGTACTTTCAGATGGTGGTGCTTTGTCTGTTGAGTGGTTACATGTTGTTTGTTAAGAGGTAGTTTCATGTTTAGATTGTATTTCATAATTGAGGAAGATTATGTTCTTCTTGTTAATTTGTATGAATAGTATTCAATATCAATCATCACCAAAATGTCCTGAAAGGCTGTTGTCTTGTCTCATAAATTATGATAATATTTAATATTTGTTCATTACCAATAATACTCGGTTGAGAAAAAAACAAACTATACCCATGCGTATTTACATACAGATATAATATAATTATACTTTGTACTTTGTCACTTTGTCTTTTGTCGTGTGTTTTGAAAGGAATACATTGTACATGTTACTTATCAATTGACTGACATTGTTTACACTCATGCTGTCCTATACCGAAAGCTTTCAAACACCAAAATTCATGCAGGGATCGTATAAAACATCCATGTATATATTTTGTTACTCCACGTAGAAAGATGATGAGAACCAGTAATAAACAAGAAATATCTGAAGCAAGCAAATTAGTTGCAATCTGAAGGTTAAAATTTGTTGTGCAACATAACAAAATGCCGAGATGTTATATGATTGCTGGTAAATTTACCGAAATTAATTGGAATAAGAATTGTGCCGGTATCAATTGTTTTTATTTAATACCGAGGATATTTGTCTATCTGTTGAAAGTATATACTGATGAACACTCAATAAATGGCCATATATAAAAAAAACAATGTATTTTGTCATACTCTAGGGTAAGGGTAACACTTAGAACGCGATAACTATGTTTGAGCAAGTTTAATTCGATTCTAGTCAAGACTATTCAAAGCTTATACTACAACACAGTAATAAATATGAACATGTCGATATTGTAATCATAGTCTGTACTTGTTTCTAGTTTTATGGACTTAACCAGTTTGGCTGCAAATTAATTATCAATCAGAACTAACTTACCCTTCCGCAAGCAGCTGACACTATCCATACATGAATCAGAGGAATGACCGTACCCAGATGCCACGGAAGAAGTAGACGATACACAAAAGCAATAAATCTTTTTTCAAAGAGCATACAATACTACACGTACTCGTATTTCCACCTACACATAACATATTTGTTATATGCCCAAGTGTATGCTTTGTCTCTATCTATAGTTTTTCCTCATACTTTTATGATTGCCACCTTCGTTGTGAGCTGGCTCAAAGGTATTATTATAAGTTACGTCTTAGTTAGTACAGCAACTGTTCGTTTGAGGCCTTGCGATCACTCTCTACTTGCATATTCTAAAATTTGTTTTGTAATTTATCGTAGACATCGTCATTGCTGACGCCAGTTTGCAAACCAGCTCTGCGGACTAATCGCACTTTCATTGGTTTATTCAACTGAACACTATCGTAATCATTCGCCGCTGTGTTGCTTTTTTCATTGCATGTCCAATTATTGCCCTCTTCTGTTCTACCAAGATATGAATATTCGCCTTCCAAAACTGCACATGCTCCGAGTTGATTATCTCTCATATGAGAATATGTGGGATTCTCAAATCGTCCACCCGGCATCTTCAGCCGACTGAAGTCATCTTCAGCACTTGAAGGAGGTGGCTTAGGTCGACATGTTGTTGTTGTTGTTGTGTCATATTCCGTTTCTAGATCATCCTGTCCACTGGCGACTCCTCCATCGCCACAGTGACCTACATATGCATTGTTTACGCCATCTTGTGACCCCGCCCTTGTTCTTGACCTTTTAAGCCTTTTTCGTCTTAAACGCCTGTGAATATAATATTATTATCATAGAGAAATAAGAACTATCATATCATATTAAATAATTGCTAACCTTTAATTTCTTAATGTAACCTTGTATTCTTACATGTATATTTTGCATTCTATTCTACACCTTTATTCGTTATACATAATTGGTATTGCGTGTCATCATTATTGATATATCTTAATATCATTGCAAGGTGTTTTGTGGTGAATGTAGCAACACATCGAAATATTTATCGTATTGGTCACTCTACGTTTCTGCTGCATATTAATTTAGGCAATGTATTTGCTTTAAACAACCATGTCTGTATTTGGGTCTCAACGATTTAGATATGGGTAGGATCGAAGTTAATTAAGTTAATAAATACTTCACAATGAACAAATAAATGTACAAAATAAGTGTGTATGAAGTATAAGAAACCATTTGCATAGCGTTACATAACGTGAAACTTACACATCTTAAAGTAGCACATAATGTACACATTGCATAAAAAACTAATTGCAAACTCACCTTGCTAACAGTACTGCACCAACTGCAATATTTACCAACACAATCAAAATGCCAACAATAATTATTATGTACACGAAGTTTGGAAGTAAAGCCCCGTCATCTATAAATCAAATCTATCCACGGTATTATTTTAGTTAAAAGAATAGTTTCAACAACAAATATCCAGAAGAAAATATATATTTTTAGAATTAATCAGTTGAGCTCCATTAAACGCATGCCTGAGTTTGATTGAAGTCTGTAATAAGCATCACAATCATAATGTTTGCGAAGATATGGTACCACATTTGGTGTTATTATTGACAAATTAACTAACCTTTCAGTGTTATAGAAAGGTATAACATGTTCCTTAAATAGAGGGCTTTTATACTGTTTAATTTCGAGGATTAAACCAGAAACCGTCCGTGAGGAAGTTTTTCATCCCATCACAATTACACAGCAATAGCTGTCCGATATTTATCTTAAGAACGCAATAATGCATTTTGTAACAGATGTCTGAATATATCTACCACTTATCGATTATTTGTTACAACTACGAAATATCCAAATATAACGGTCAGGTAAAAATTTGGTCGAAGATACTAGTTAACTATGTCCGCTGAATGATAAATTGGGCCCGCCTAGTAACTTATATATCGGTCAAGCGCTCGACTGTTTATTTAGAGGTCGTTGATTCGAACCCCATGCGAGGTATGTTATTCCCTGACAAGTTGACTGAAGAATATGCATTCAAACAAAGTCATTTGTCCTCCACTAATGTGGGTAAGTTGTCAGTTGCTGGCGGAGGAGCAGGCTTGTACTGGTTGGTTACTGAGGAGCACAAGTTAGGTAAAATCACCGCCGTATATAAATGAAATACTATTGAGAAAGGGCGTAACTCCCAAAACAAAGGATAAATTGTTTTATTACATCAATTGTTTTTTAAGTATGCCAGCATTATGCTTCTTGGAGAAGTCCTATCTTATAAACCAATGCCATAGCTAATCACATTAAAAGCCGAACAGCTCTGGTTTTGTAAACTATTTTCATTGCCGCACCATGTACACGCAAAATATAGGCCCCATTTAATGTCTTGTTGTGAGACCAATGCGCAGATAAACAATTCGCAACAAACATAATAGGCCATGTTGATCCATTTACCATGCATCCAGTGCATGAAAGCGATCCTCATCAAAGTTTAAGATGTAAAATGTTAGGAATATAAAAATGTCTTTGAATATGTAGAAACCATGAATAATACCTTTGCCTGATTTACTTTCTGTAGTAGCGCCGTTTGAGAAATATTTCGTGGTTTCATCTGTTGAAAGAAGTGGGTTTGTTGCTGTTGATACAACACACCAAAGTCAGATACGAATATAATTCAAACACAGACATATATAAGAAGGGGCTTGTAACTATCAAACACGATACAGAAGAGCTATGATGGACATAATTCGCTCACCCGAATTTGTGAGCTCACACGCTTTATACATATAGGGAAAGAGATGAATGTTTTAGACGAATTAAAATAGTGTGAATAATCTTGCTAGATGATCATTACAGCAGCAGCAACATTTGTGCAAAAATATTAATGTATAGTCAAAGTGACCATCCCCCCTAGAAACATTGTTTTTGAGAAATCGGAATAATCTGACCGATCTCGGTTGTGGGTAACCAATGGAACATTTGTGGAATATTGTAACATCTCTGGGGTGAAGGTGCTACTGTATGCTAGTATTTGATACTGTGCTATATATATTTATGTGAATGTTGCTGTGCAGTATTGATCACTAGGTATGTGTATAGTTCATTCAGTTTAATACAGGTTCAAACTATATAGACTCTGTTGTACATATAATCAGCACATTTAGACTAAATGCAATTATTAAAGATTTAAAGTAGAATCCACTTGGTTTACATTTTACAATAATGTTCTTGAAAAAATACACAGTTAAGTACCATAAACACACACATTAATGGCTTTCCACAGGTATGGATATATCTCTAAAGACCTGTCTATCTAAATGAGAGTTTTACACTCTGATTCTACTAATGAATTTACTAACAACAATCACAAGATACGTTAAAATAACATGGTATACTTTATTTAGAAAACAAACTAGACTAAAAGCTTCAAATGCTTACATCAAAATGTGATAAACTATTCATTTGTAGACATTTACTGATTAAGCAGTATTATATGGACTTGCTTCTCTGTAGTTATGCAGTAAAGAGACCTAGTTGGTAACAAATTCGGGCCTTTTATAGCCCAAAACGCATTTATAAATAAGTCGTAACACGAATCTTAAGTAAATTCGCGAATTTGAGTTATTAAGTAACATAATAAGTGGATAACTAGATAAGATTCGTGTTGACACTTAAATCTAGTGAAATACATCATAAAAAGGTAAGAGGTGGAAGTTCTGGGCACTTTCAAGCCTGTTTCTAGTTTTATGATATTTATCTTACCGAAAATGTAACACGAATATTAACTAGATAGCTAGATAATCATCGTAATAATTGAGTGGTTAACACGAAACAATTCGCGAACGCTATCATGCTAACTGGTGGCAGTAATATATCACCATAATTAAATACTTGATTCATCTTGCACCTAGACGACAACGATATTCTAAAATTGCTTAGCAACGTAACCATTTCTCCCAGCATGCATAGTAAACATGGGAGTTCTGATGAAGATGAAGACAATGTGCTGACAGAATTCTGACAATTATACGAGAAATATGAATCCTTAAAAGTTGTTACAACTCTTAAACAAACATTTGATAACTGTGGAATACATATACGACGTGAAACATTAATGACGAAGTCGGAACGTACTGAAATACTGGGACCGAAACATGCGGTAGCGAAAACAGATGTCAATCAGAAAAATGACAACATACTAAGATAGGAATAAAAGAGCATGTACCAGTGCATTATATGTTTGGTCTGGTTAACATATAGGTAGGGTTCATAGAATCGCCGAAAAGCCTTAAAATCACTGAAAAACGATTATACTTTACGTATGGAGTATGTATTAATTTGTTTACGTTTTATGATATAAATATCTTACGAAATGCATTGGTTTTTATGTGTTCGCGGAAGTTTGACTTTAATTGCTTAATTAACCCTACCCCCTAACCCTAACCCAACCCCCGAAACCCCGTGAATACATATAAAACAGCGAATTTCATTGTATTTATATCATAAACATTTAAAAAACGATTATAAACACTGTGAAATATAAAATATAATCGCTTTTCGGTGCTTTTCGGCTTTTTGGAGCTTTTCGGCGATTCTATGCACCTGACTAAAACAGATTCTTACAGAACACGAAAAGCAAAAGGTAATAATTACTAACAACCCCTTTTCTGAGTCGTTACAATATTATCATAAAATAGGACGGGTAGTTGCTGACAAGCTAAATTCCTTTAACTTGGCCATTTACCTAGTCTTTGGAGCGATGAACTATATTTGTATTTTTTTTGTGGAGGAGGATGCCAGAAAAGTTCTGACCAATTTGATTACATTCTGCCATTGGTTAAGGAGATGTTGTGAACGGATGAACGGGGAACGCGCGAACGGACGGCGGATTGGTGGAGAACGGACAATGACTGATCATGAACACACAAGCTCAGTCTGAGAACATATTCAGGTGAGCTAAAGAAAGGTTGTATATTATTCATAGTTCCTTTTTAAGCATTTGAAGACGATGTACACCCTTCTGAAACCTAATGGGTACTACATGCAATGCACGCAAGAAAGCATTGAGAGCAAAGTGTACAATTGTAAATGAAACTAATTTAGATAGACACGTTTCATCTACATGTATTTCGTTTTTGTGACATTTCATAGAACTAAATCTTGTATTCTCAACCAGATATCAAGCTCCACATTGCCATAATCAGAAAGAATGATGAGCCATACGTTTATGAACAACACTACTAAATAAAGCTGCTTACTTGAGTGAGTCTTGACTGAAGTGGAGTTTATGGTTGATGTCACACCCGACGTTGTCGATGAAGTAGTAGATATTGTTGTTGTAGAGTGGGTTGTAGTAGTTTCTTGTGAAAAGAAAGATAACAATGTCGAATGTATTTTGAGTGTTTTGAGCGGTCACATGTATCTTTAGTTTGGAACATTCCAGTTTCAGAAATGATGTAAACTGATTATATTCGTCCATACTCAGGTAGTTCAGACTTCCGTTCACGTATATGCTTTCGCGTTCTAAAGGTTAATATCGTGCAACCACTATAGTATTGAATTAGCTGAAATGGATGACCGTACGTATCCGAATGTCAACGGACAATCACGAAAGTAACAATTACCCATATATAAGGGAATATAACACACTATTGTAAAAATAAACTGACAGGTTACTAAAATTTCATTATGATAGCAAGAAATCTGTCAGAGGGTCTGGTTTATAAATCGTGTATACTACTGATTACACATGTGCATTTTAAACGTTGAACTATAGATAAAGGAAAAATGATGCTCATATGTAGTAAAATTATTACATGTTTTGACTATTAGATACAATGATTGTACAACATGTTCTGCAATATTTCTAATCTACAGTTATTTTTCAATTTTTCGAATCAACATTTTTTTTTATCAATTTTTGTTGCAAGAAATAACTGGGGTAATTTTGTCAGTTTGATATTGTATGGATAGTACGCAAATGGTACTCCATACAATGAATTATTTAACATAGACGTTTTATCCACAATATTACAATTACATTTCAGTACTATTACGTCATTGCTGTTATTCAGATCTCATGCCCACGTGTGCGTTCATAAATGAATAAAGAAGTCGAGCAGGAAAAGAATTGTCACATACAAACAACACAGCCGCCAAGAAGCACAAGGGGCATGAACATGTATTGTCGGCAAAACAGTTGTATGATAAAGTGTATGTAAGGAGGATTTAACCTAATATGTCTATCCATACCTTGAACAAAACTATACCAAAGTTCTCAGTTATAAAGCAGGGTATAACATTGCACACCAGCATGTATGAAATTGATAATATGTATTGTAATATATTAGTCCAAAAAAGTTAGAAACAGGCACCTGTGGGATATTTTATGAATCTTCAGAATAAATAGGTCAAATGAAGCAAGAACGCAGTTGGAAAATATTGACTTTTGAGAGGTACACATTTAATGAGTTGGCACAAAATAATGAGCAAAGGCAACTACAGTACTGTTGAAAAATGAGGACGTTAAAATCCAAGAAATGACAATATTCATCGCTAGCAGATGAAATTAGAAACTTGAATAATAGTCCTCCTGTTTTCCAAATTTGCGATTTCATTGCCGTTCGAATGGCAATAAAGTTTTGTCCATTAAAAGGTTAATGACCGCGTCAAAATTGTCCATACCAATTATCATATGCAATCAAATACCGAAGGCATTTACACAAACCAATTGATTGGAGTAGGCTGTTTGAAAATATTGACTTTAAAATGATTCTATAGCATGTACTATTTGCCGAACGTTAAAACGTTTTGATTTTACTTCATTACTTTGTGCATCGTAAACTGTCATACTACGTATCCCTCCACAATGTTCCAATCCAGAGGTTCGACCAGGACAATAAGCTGTACAATCCGTTTTTGGCTGTCCATATAGCCTCTTCATACAATAACAAAGCACAAACTGTGAATACATAGAAGACGGACGAGTGGTAATAAAATACTGAATTCAATAAACAGTATTTCCAAAGAAGACAAAACCGAGCTATTGGCAATGATATTCAGCCGTTTATGAACATTTAATTCGATTTTCTTATCTTTTTTGTTGCAATAAGTATATATAAGTTTTTACTGATTATGTACATTACGGTAACTGTACCATTACCATAGGTGATCTCCGACAGTCTCTCCTATATATTCAACGAATTGGACGTTTTTTGTCAAATCAATGATACATCTATGCCAGAAGGACATACCCAATATTAACGTTTGGTGCAGTCGAAGGATTTCGGTGTAACTACTCATACGTAAATTATGTAGAAAACATATGGTGGCATATTGCTGCCACCAGTTAGCATGATAGCGTTCGCGAATAAATTCGTGTTAACCACTTAATTATTACGATAATTATCTAGCTATCTAGTTAATATTCGTGATAAATTTTCGGTAAGATAAATATCATACAACTAGAAACGGGCTTGAAAGTGCCCATAACTGACACCTCTTACATTTTTATGATGTACATTGTATTACACTATATTTAAGTGGCAACACGAATCTTATCTAGTTGACTACTTATTATGTTACTTAATAACTCAAATTCGCGAATTTCACTTAAGATTCGTGTTACCACTTATTCATTTTTGGCTTCTACATGTAAGTGGTAACACGAATCTTATCTAGTTGACCACTTATTATGTTACTTAATAACTCAAATTCGCGAATTTCACTTAAGATTCGTGTTACCACTTATTCATTTTTGGCTTCTACATGTAAGTGGTAACACGAATCTTATCTAGTTGACTACTTATTATGTTACTTAATAACTCAAATTCGCGAATTTCACTTAAGATTCGTGTTACCACTTATTCATTTTTGGCTTCTACATGTAAGTGGAAACACGAATCTTATCTAGTTGACTACTTATTATGTTACTTAATAACTCAAATTCGCGAATTTCACTTAAGATTCGTGTTACCACTTACATCTAAAAGCCAAAAAGTAACAAGTGGTAACACGAATCTTAAGTGAAATTCGCGAATTTGAGTTATTAAGTAACATAATAAGTAGTCAACTAGATAAGATTCGTGTTGCCAGTTACATGTAGAAGTCAAAAACGCATTTATAAATAAGTGGTAACACGAATCTTAAGTGAAATTCGCGAATTTGAGTTACTAAGTAACATAATAAGTGGTCAACTAGATAAGATTCGTGTTACCACTTAAAACTAGTGTAATACATCATAAAAAGGTAAGAGGTGGCAGTTCTGGGCACTTTCAAGCCTGTTTCTAGTTTTATTATATTTATCATACCGAAAATTTATCACGAATATTAACTAGATAGCTAGATAATCATCGTAATAATTAAGTGGTTAACACGAATTTATTCGCGAACGCTATCATGCTAACTGGTGGCAGTAATATGCCACCATAAAAACATACCAAAGCCGTCGTTATCTTATCTTAGCAATTGATAAAAGCATTAGACAATTCGGGCAAATGTGTTTCAAGCTCAAATTCAATGAAATGTAGTGCTAAATAAGAGTAGTAATACTGCTCCTCGTGCCCGCAGTTGTATTGTATAATTATATAATTGAAGAACGACACCTATTATTGCACAATACAACAATACTGATATAATGTTAGCTGTAGAGAAGTTACTGTTGTAATTTCTGTCAAAATTACACCGTGTGTTTAGATACGTAAACTGAATTTATACAGAAAAAGGAATGTATCCTTATTTATTTGCTATCCGTCAGATTAACCAAAAGTTTGTTGAAGAACTAGATGTGTGATGCGGTGTGTCATTTTTATACTGCACTTTACAACATATTGCATTTTACTACATATTGCAGTGTTTTTCGGTTAAGTATAATAGGGTATTTAATGTATTATACAATTATATATTGCATTTGCATTCTTGTACATTGTTTCAAAACTTGGCAAGAAATCATACAACTGTAAATAAATATTAAAATGACTTACAGAAGTACCAGCGTATCTGTATTGCGGGAAGCAGTGATCCTTGCAGATACGTCCACTATTGTTAGGAAAGTTCGTATTTTGGTCACTGGACATGACCGGGTAACATCCAATGTAACCGTCTAAATGCGCCGCAACTACACCTTTTAAATGGAAACATGGATACTAGTTTAAAATTAAAACGTGTACTAGACCTGAAACACAATTTAACCACATTGAGACATTTAATCAGGATCATATTGTATTATTATGATGTTCATAGTATGTACATAAGATATGTATAAACTAAGACCGGAGTCCAGAGAGCCGGGAACGATTACGCTGTAAATTGAGAGCAGTTAAAACGGCCGCTATCTGTATATTCAGATATTTTCGCGAAGCATCAAGTTTGACTCTCAGTTACTCGGTTGCTTCGCGGCGAGTTTTTACTTGCTACATAAGCTAACACGTAAAAATGTTAATATTTCGTAAGTATATATTTTCGCGAATGTTACTATCTCGCTGAAACAGCGATAATCTATTACTCGCAAACATTTCTGATATTACAGAAATAGAATTAACGAAATTGCACAAACGCTATTGTTTCTCTAACACAACTCGTATTAATATATAGTAATAGTAATTAGTAATTACATGACGTCATCAGCACGAGACTCATCCTATACGGGGTGTTTCCAGCACTGGTGTGAACGCGGGCATTCCTTGTCTGGTATACAAAACCACTTACACCCCATCGTGTAGGATGAGTCTCGTGCTGATGACGTTATGATGTCACGTAACATTGCATAATAACTTGAATGAATTTGTACAATAATACGTTACTATAAGCAACAAAACCCTCGTTTCATTCAATCTCGTACTCTACATCTTACAAAACTGTATGCAAAAAAGGAATCTTCCATTGGCTTCCGTGTGCGGATGGTCATATCCTGATCTCGCCTCGTTACCTCAGTACTGGAAGCTAGTGAATGATTTCTATATGTTTTGTCTGTTTTTATATACATCTATACATAAAATTCAGAAATATACCTCATTACACAAACTAAGTTTATATTTTTCACGTAAAAGCTAATCTTGTCTAATGCCTTACCTATTTGATTATATATATCAATAAGTTGGTATACTGTAGAGTGACCAGGTAACAAAACAAAGATTCTACTTGATCTACTTTAATCCCCAGTATTTTTACTGACAGTTCCAAGGCCGTAAAGTACACGTTACTAACAAGGGGTGTTCCACAAGGCTCCGTCCTTGGTCCTATATGATATCCTATCTACGTCAACGATAAAGCGAGCTCACTAATTATTATGACCAGCCTTTTCGCGGATGATTGTTTTATTGATGTTTCTACAAACAACACTGATTTAATGATAGAAACACTTAATAGCGATCTCAATTCAATAGCATTATGGTCTAAGCAGTGGCTAGGATATTTTAATACTCCAATAACGGAAGTTAAATTTTGCTCGTACCGTAAGAGAAACTGACCAAATTTATTCTTTAATGAGTACAACTATATTTCGTTGAACATTATAAACATCTTGGTGTAACATTTAGTCTGGATGGGTCGTGGCATCAACATATAACTAATATAGTCTCAAAAGCGTCAAAAACTCTTGGTTCCATGAAAATGCTGCAATTCAAAGTTCAACGGAAAATTCCTGATCAAATTTACATTTCTAAATTAAGACCTCGGCTAGAATATGCTCTTCAGTTTGGAATAATTGTGCCCAGTACGAAACAGAAATCTTTGAAAAACTACAATATGAAGCAGATAGGGTTGTCATTGGCTTAACTAGATCTGTCTTAATTCGAAAATTATGAAAGTAGATAGGCTGGTTGAGTCTTTCATATAAATCATACAGAAAAAAATATTTTAATATACAAAGGAAAAAACACTAACCACCCTTTATAACTAAGTTGATTCCACTTACAAGTAGTTCCACTCAAGTAGTTTCCACTTACAGCTTGTGAAAACCAATATTGGTTAAGAAATTATACTGATTATGCATCAGAAGCTAACACAACTGAAATACATTCTAAATATGTTATACTATCGTCAATTCAACTTAGACAAATATCACAAGGGATATTCGCGAGTCAGAAACATCAGCCTCTTTTAAAAATATTTTTTTACTGAATCAATTGGTTTTTTTTGTCACAAAATGTGAATGTTTCTCAAATATTCATCATACCCGCAATATAAATAATAACAGTTAATAATGTAAGTGAGGGTGGCGAAGGAGGTACAGGCAGCAATGGAATAATGGTATACAGCTATTTTTCATGTAGTTAGTTTTATAAATTTCTTATGCACCTATAATAAATCATTGTTTTTTAGCTAGTTCTAATCTGCCAAATGTATAGCGGGGCCCAAATTAAAGTTGTTAAATGTTTTGGCCAAACCCTTTTGTATATATGTACACTTGGAACCACTTTAAACCGGACGAGCTCGGGACCGGACACAATGTCCAGGTTAAAGGGTTTTCCGGACTAAAGGGGTTTTGAAAACTGGACAAGATTTGGCACATTTTCTATTCAAACGGGGACATTTGGATCTATATTTCGTTAGTACTGTAGTGATTTGTATAAAAAATCCATAAAACTACTAAATCTGATTGTGAAAATCTGTTTAAAAATACATTAATAAACTTCTATTCATTTAAATACCGAAATTGCAGAAAATATTGATAGTTTAAATAATCTGTATTTAATTACCTTCCTGAGTTGAACTTTGTCATCTAATGGCAGTTCAGTATATTTGCGTTTTGCGGTGGTGTAGACATTGTTTTACATTACAAGAAAATTATGTGATATGTACATTTTGTCTTAAAGATATGACTTCAAAATAAAAAACAATTTCAATGTTTGAAAATTATCAATTACTCAAATGATTTACAATAATTGATTGGTAGGAGGTGACCCCCTGAAGACACTAGTCCATTGTCAAATACAACAGGGGTCATAAAATAAACAAAGAACCTGTAAAAACACTGTCAATGTACCCTTCAATTATCAAGTATCTTTAAAGAAATTTCAAACAAAAGCTAATTCTAATAATACTATATCCATTGATGAGTTTAAAAATTATTTTGAAAATGTTTCAAATGAAACTGAAGGTAATTTTAACAAAGAGCATTTTTCGTCAACAAGAGATGAAATATTGAGTATTGATCAACTTGATCAACCCATAACTGTTCAAGAAGTGTGCAAAACTATTTCAATGCTTAAGCGCTATAAAAGTTGTGACTATGAAAATAATGTAGCAGACTTTTTTGTTGATGCTAATGATTTTATTTCACCATATCTATGTACAATGTTCAACTATATATATGATAATTGCGTATATCCAGAGACATGGTTTAAATGTACTATTGTGCCAATTCATAAAAAGGGAGATAAGAATAATCCTAGCATTTTCAGAGGAATAACTCTAGTTAATATCATAGGAAAAATATTTTCATTATTGTTAAGACATCGTTTCAATTATTGGTGTGATATGGATTTAGAGACGGTCGTTCTACGGCTGATGCCATTTTCCTATTACCTTTAATGATTCAAAAGGTTTTAAACAAAAAATCGAAATTATACAGTGTTTGTATAGACTATCAAAGATCATTTGATACGGTAAATAGAGATGCACTATGGATCAAACTGATCCAATCAGGCATCAGTTGTAAAATGACAAATATCATAAAATGTATATATAATAATATACAATCTTGTGTAAAATTGTCTGGTACTATGCAAATGTCTGATTTTTTCGATGTGATTGGTTTAAAACAAGGATAACCATTATCTCCCCTTTTATTCATTTTACTTATAAATGACATTGTTGAATGTATTGATTATGACAAGTTAACTTATAAAGATTTAGAACTATTATCAATGTATATGATATTATTTGCAGATTATAGTTTTGTTCACAACTGACCCTAAAAGCCTGCAATCTCAAATAGATAATGTATATAAATACTCCGAACAATGGGGACTAAAAATTAATGTTTCTAAAACAAAAATGTGTATATTTGAAAAACAATTAAATGTTTGTGATTCTTTTATTAATGGAGAAAAAATTGAAAGGGTTGATGAGTTTACTTATCTAGGAATCAAATTCACTTACAATGGACATTTAAATGCAGCTGTGAAAACTCTACATGATCAAGCTCTTATAGCATATACTAATCTTCTTTCTTTATTTGATAAAGTTAAATTAGATATTAGAACTAAATTATCGCCTTTCGATGTAATGGTAGTTCCAATCATCTTGTATGGGTCAGAAGTTTGGGGGAATTGATAACTATAAAGACGTAGATAAACTTCATATTAGATTTTGTAAACATAAACTTGGGGTTAAATATCATACGCCCAATTTTGCTGTTAACGGCGAGCTTGGCAGGTTCCCATTATCAATAGTAAGCAGAATAAGATCTATTATATTTTGGTTAAAAATCATGAAACACAATCAATCTTCAATGTATGCTTTGTATCAAGACCTCACTGAAAATGTTCATGGTATTACATGGGCCTCACGTATGAACTCAGTTATTGACCATCTTGGCTTTCAGTACGTCCGAACAAACTTTAACTTTAGAAATAATTATGTAATAACCATGAAAAGGAGAATACATGATCAATTTATTCAAGACTGGTATAGTTCAATCAGCACAATGCCGAAACTAAGCTACTATTGTGAATCTAAAACAAATTTTGAATTTGAAAATTATCTTGATATAATTAGAGATGATAAATTAAGATTTCGATTTACACAATTTAGACTCAGCAGTCATAACTTGGAAATTGAAGCCGGTAGACTACTTGGTATTGATAGAGAAAATAGAATTTGTAAAATATGCACTCAGAATGTCGTAGAAACGGAATACCATTTCTTATTATGCTGTCCAAAATATCATGATTTGAGAAAAAAGTATATTCGTCACTCTTCATGGCCCAGCTTGGAGAAATTTTATCATATATTAAAGTCAAACAAGAGTAAATGCCTCCTAAATACTTCTAAATTTATAACTGAAGCATTTGTTATCAGAAAAAATACATTGGAAAATAATAATATATAGCCAACTAAGGTACATAATTAATATTAATTTGTAATTGCAAATTATTTCTTCCAGAGATGTATATGTCGTTATCTCTTTGTGTTTTTCTTTCTTAAGTTGCTCTTTTTATGTTTATTGTGTCTATAATATGAAATATATTAATTTTGATATTTTATATTTCAGAATATTTTCATGTGATAATTGTTCCACATACATTGCGAGTCTTTGCCATATAATATTGTAAATGGCCAAAGGCTAACTACAGCCGATTTGCCAATAAACGAATGAATGAATTAATCAGTTGTCATAGCAGTTAAGACCAATCATAACAGAAAAATGCTCTAGCCAAACACTAATTAGGTGTGAAATGTTAAAAACAATATTGACTGACTTTATTTACTACATATATTTTAAACTTGAAACAAGTTATAATTCCAATTGCATTCGAAAATCATTTCTTCTGATATTCACAGTGCTCTGTATCAAATTCTTCCAGCGAAAGGTTTTGCGCAAGATGTGAAAGTTAATATTGAGACTTTATTCTTGTCCGGTTTGAAGGGGAGATTTATAATGGAAATATACATTAAAGATTTGTCCGGTTTAAAGGGGTTTCCAGATTAAAGGGGTACCGGTTTGATTATTGATTAAAATGTAAACCACTTTATACTAATTTCTAGTTAAGAATATTCACCAGCTGGAACATGTAATGCATGGTACAAACTGTTCAAAGGCATATCATGCATCATAGTATATGCATTAACTATATATAATGAACTAGTAAAGCGTGTAAAAGGCCATGGAAACACAAGTTTTCGGACGTTTGACTATTCCGTACGATAACAACAGAAACTATTTTAATGTATAAGATAACTACATACCTCGTAAACCACAACAAATCACTAAAACATTTACCCACATAACATTCATATCTCTTTGATCGAATTAATCCACAGATTATTGTGAGTCAGTTTTTTATAAGTATATAGTCAACATGGATTACTAAGGAAAATAAAGACCACTCGAGCTTATTGTTTATAATACAGTACAGGAAGTGTTACATTATTACTTTCACATTTAGTCCGCTTCCAAATTCCAGCCTTTAAATTATAAATCGAATGTACATATACTGTTCTTTTGCATTTATGTGGACACGTACTAGTATAGTAGGACAAACGTCAGATTAACATTTGCTCAAGCTAATTAGCCGACTGTTCCACCTTCAATAAAAGGAGTGATCATTTATTGTCTCAGTCAATAAGCGCTTGTGTATAACATTATAACATTAGAGAAACATGAACCATTATTCAAATATACATCTGTATGTGCCTCTGTAGCTCATTTATTGAAGCCTAGAAATTACCCGTTCGAGCCTCAAATATTTTTTGTACAGTGATAAATTATTACATACTTAATGTTTACTTAATTTATTGAATAGATTGGTTTATAAAATATGGTTTCAGCATGTATATGGATGTTATCATGGCTCACCAGCAATGTCTGTGCTAGACTTATAAAATTATCAGCGCAATAGTCATCGTTTTCATCTCCTACATCATCCTAATCGGTTCTACTCATGTGAACATTTGAAATAATTTCTCTGTCATGCTACGAGAGAACGGTGCGCTTTTCCTTATGTCCTGCCAAAGTAGGTTCAGGTTAACACATATTGTTCTAGTTTTCTGTTATACACTCACAATATTTCGTGACAAGCATGCTGCTTCCGCGATAAAAATAATTAATGAAAAAAAAATGAATCTCGGGATTCGAACAGGGGTAGTTTGCATTGAGATTCTGACACGTTTCTATTACGCTATGTAATAAACCCGCAATTATCTATATATCTATTTATACTATCAGACTCCCCTAACGGGTCTTAATGACCTATATAGGACTGTATAACTCCACACGTTTTGTGCTCGCATGTTGTATTTCCTGCTCGACGTATACATACCTTTAATAGTTTAGGACAAAGAAAAGAAATTTGCCCAAACACTTACCCCGTTATTCAGAAAATATTCATATTGTAAGTACATTTCACGTGACAACTATTCCCATTATCGAATCTATTTTAATGAAAATAAACATTGCATTTCTTTTTTAGCCATTTCGTACGGTTATAGGACAACAGTATGTAATCCAAGAAAATAATAGCTTTTAAATTATTTCCAGCACATTATACATACAACAATGTACTTATATAAATTTGATTCCAGCAAACTGGAGAAACAGACAAGAAAAATATGTTGTTCACGTTAATGATACACAGTTCCATATATTCATAATGATGATGTTAGGATTAGAACAATTAACTACCTAAAACATACTATCTACTGAAACCTTATTGAATTTAAGGATTTATACTAGTATACTGAGAATAATGAGGAATGGACCAAAATTGTAATACAGATATTCAGCTGAGTTTTACAGAAAGGGGTGTGACGGTTTAATATATTCTAAAGGCAATACAAAATTGTGTTAATAGTGTTTCTACGACACATGAGAGCTGTGGAATAGAGCAGTATCTGCTGTTGTTAACAGACAAATAAACAAGAAAATGAATTATGTCTTTTATATTTTCTTCTGAGAGAAAACATATATATTGTTAAACATCTAATGTAAGCTGATTCTTATCTGCCCTTGAATGTACCGGAATGGTTGGCATATTGTCATTACTTTGTTTGTAGGTGCATCCATCGAGCGCCTTGTTCGTAGCATTACAACATAGTAATAATGTTGTGATTTCAATGACATTAGGAATATAGACGGACATCGTTGAATGCAAGTGCCAATTGTAAAACTGTCATTCTAGCTTAAGTCATTGCAGATTTATCTCCCCTAGAGGCTCGTATAGTGTAATAAGATAACTTCATTCCGGCAACACTTTAAGAATGCTGCTTGGATTTGAGTGCAAGTGCCAAGTGTAAAACCTCGCATTCCGTCTTCAGTCATTGCAGATTTATCTCCCCTGGAGGCTTGTATAGTGTTATAAGGTAACTTCTTCCTGGCAACACTTCAAGAATGCTGCTTGGATTTGAGTGAAACTTGGAACATATACAGATGGTTAAGAGAGAAAGTGTAGAGAGTCTGTTGGTCTTAGAGTCAGAAGCATTACTACAAAAGATGTGAAGAGACTTGATGAAACTGGATGAAATGGTAGAGCGATCTGTTACGTCTTAAATGGCTTTACAAAAAACAATTTCAACGCGTAACAAAAACATATTTGAGCTTGACAAAAACATTCAAACAACCAAGCATGTGACACACGGTAATATAAATGCACAATAAACGCCAACACACAATAAAATATCAACCTTAAACCTATTGTGACTAGTACATACAGTTTAATGTTAATACTGACATCAGTAAAGTATCAAATATCTGTGTAGCCTATACATAATACATTTGCGTAGTAAATGAATTTTGAAATACACATTAAGTGAAATTTACCATTCTCTGTCTAAACAAAACATCACCCATGCAGTAAATGCATTTTGAATGGTTAAATCAACCAAGTAACTCATCCCCTTCACCCTTTGTTTTGGGTATTACATCATTTTGTAGCAATTCTCCAGTTATATAGTGCGGTTTTATTAACAACGGATGTATGAATATATTACCTGGACCTTCACATTTCAAAAAAGATGTATTAAAATGTTCGTGTTTGTTCGTAAGATTGGCAGAGAATAAGCCAGGGTTGTGTTTTGATAGAAAAGTAATCCAAACAGCAGTTGTAGTTCTACGCACCATGAGCATTTCTTTACCAAAATTTGACATCGACTGGTCCTGAAGGTTCATACACCTTTTTTGCGGTCAATCAAACAGCATATATGGCGGTCAGTGGACCCAACTGGTGCTCATGAGTTCATTAGACATATCTCAGTTAAGGTAAAACATTGACAACATGAGTACATAATAAGTAAACAAAATAATAACAAAATGATAAAGACACAAATAGGAAATCAATGCATTATGCACAAAAAACACGATTGTACAATACATATATGATAAATAAATACAGCGGGAGTAGGTGTTTTTATTCTAATTGTATGTTTAAATATTTATACAATATTTTCAGATGTTTCAAGTCTGGCATTTATTTAAATTTTCAACCAGTACTCACCTGCTACTCCACAAGCAATTTACAACTTCTCCATATTATATATCAGAGTTTAGAGGTGGAGGACAAATGACTTTGGATGCATTGTCTTCAGTCAAAATGTCACAGAAGAACATGCACCTCGCCCGGGCATCGAACCCGCGACCTCTAGATTAGCAGTCGAGCATCCGTACCTCCCTTTCAACCAGTGGTAGGGATTATGTATATTTTCCAGGACACATGTATTTCGGAAGAATTACCTGAACTCTAAAATCTGGTAGAGATGGAAAATCTATTTTTGGATCATTTTCAAGGGGGACGATCCACTGCAATAAGTCAGCTAAAAGGCATTGAAAGCTGGGTCTGTACTGTCCGAAACTTGCTGCTCTTTGTTTTTGTACGAATTTTGGAAAAATTGTTATTACGACAAAAAACTGCAAATGTTATATTTCTGTAATAAAGGGAGGTAATACACAATTTACGCTAACACAGCAGTTTTGGATTCCTACCTGGTTGCATTGCTTATGGCGGAAATCTTTCGTAAATAAAACATTGCTTGTGTTATTTTGTTTGTACCTCGAAGTGCAACAGGTCACTTACACAGTCGTTAATCCGACAATTTGTTCATCGTAAATACAGCAATGTATGTCATTAAGTAAGTAAGATTGAAATTATTGATGATTTGGACAAATTCCCATCTACATGTGTCACTAAATTCTTCATTCAAAAAGATAATGTCGTGGAATGCATATTAAATATCAATGAACAGGCGTGTGCCAACTCAAGATTTGTACTTGCTTTGTTCGGATATATGTTTGAAAGCAATTAAATTCATTATATTGCTGTCATTGCATATTTCGTTAAAAATATACCGACTTTTTGATAGATTCTAGTTTTTTTCAGAGTCAACTTGGGTTTTAAGTTGCTATTATTTAATGTAATATTGATGACCCTGCTAACAACATTGCATTCTAACAGTAGAGATATTTGCCAGGGTACTAAATGAAATATAAGCGAGAATTTGAATATATTCGTATATGTTACTTGACTTATTGTCTAATTTAAACTTCAGTATTTGTGTCATTAAAACAAATAAGTGCCATCATTCAAGATACATATTACGACTTCATTGTAGGTTTAGGTAACAGTCGACAAATTGTATAAGTGACAGAAAACCAAGGGGAACAAATGCTGACACTTTGAAGCAAACTCCACGCAGCGGTTGTCTTCCCTTGCAGTACAGCAATAATCATCTCCGCTAACTATAAGGGGAAATCACTGCGTAGGAGATTGAATTTGAAGTGATAGTAATATAACTCGTATCCCGGAACCAACCGGTACTGGCGTTGGACAAACGAATGTATTAAGCGGACACATTGCTACCGAATAATCGTTTTTTGGAAATAATAAATTAACAAACTATTGTCTTGTATCATAGTTTCGGTAGTTTTCTGTAGATGGTAGAAAAGGAAGGAAACGGTGTTATATGACCCATTATGACCTTAAACAGATCAACGATTCCAAATAATATTACTGACTAGGGTTATAAATCCAAAAATACAATTACCATCCAAGTTCAAGTCGTTGGTCGTTAGATTTTAATATTGAACCAAATTCAAATTCACAAGTACCTGCGGGCGTAGCTAATACAATCCACTTCCAATAAACAATGACACTTTAATAGTTTACATCACAAAATTCCATAAATCCACATTGAAACGTGCAGAAAATGTCAGTTTTGTTTACTCTATCGAGAAGTCGCAACATCAAATGACGTATGTAAACGTACGTTGTTTCATTGTCATTCGTTTATCTTTTTACAGACGGGAACGCAGTAACATTATTTATGGAATCATTGGTTTTGACTTGGATGTCTGTTTTAGGTAAAAATAGGTCATAATACAAATGCACACCATCTCTCCATCGTACCAGCCTCTTTTGGGTTGCAGTGCTACGTCTGGTGAGGTGGAGCTAAATTGAAAGTTAAGTGATAGGGAGGGACTTCATTGTCGTAGAACACTAGAGTGCATTAACTAACAGTGTGATAATTAGATACCCGGACTGTTAGTTACTGCACTGTTGACATAATCGACATTTCATATCAATACTTTACCAGGATTGGTTTAACATCATCGGGTTCACAATCGTGACCCATTTTACGTTTTATTTGATTGATGAAATTTCTTGGCGTTTTCAATTTCATATCCTCGGTGTTTGTCATTCCTGCTTATTTGCATACGTCAGTGACGTCACATCATAAAGAGAAACGTCTGTCTGTATTATTGAATACAATATGTTTCGTTTATATTGCAAACAGTTATTTTGTGACTATATCTGTCACATGCATAATTGAAGATTAAATGTCTACTCGCCTCAGACATTTCAAAGTCTTAATATGTTGGGACAGTTTTGGGTTTATTTTGCATAATGCTATTGCATGTTTGGATTTTTGTCATGTTAGGTATTCTGAAACAACATAACATACATAATCTCAGAAGGAATCCAACGAACCAATACTTCAAGAAAAGACATCGGGTGTTAGGACTGGCCTAACTTGAAATTTGCTTTCAGTACTCTCGATATAATTGACTTGCTCTGCATTCATCTCAATTATTCACGATTTCAACTTCACGAATTCAATCATTCCTAGGAGTGAAATAAGGAAGTGTGAATGTCTCCAACGGTCGTTCGTACAGTTATGCGTAGGTGTATCCATTTGTAAGTATTTTGCTTCCTTAATGTTTGACAACAACAATATATGTACTTTCAGATGGTGGTGCTTTTGTCTGTTGAGTGGTTACAAGTTGTGCATAATTGTTCGTTAAGAGGTAGTTTCATGTTTAGATTGTATTTCACAATTGAGGAAGATTATGTTTTTCTTTTTTATTCATATGAATAGTATTAAATATCAATCATCACTAAAATGTCCTGAAAGGCTGTTGTCTTGTCTCATAAATTATAATAATATTTGATATTAGTTCATTACCATTAATACTCGGTTGAGAAAAAAAACAAACTATACAGCATGCGTATTTACCCATACATACACACACTATACTATAATTGTACTTTGTAATTTGTCACTTTGTCTTTTGTCGTATGTTTGGAAAGGAAAAGACTGACATTGTTTACTCATGCTGTCCTATACCTAAAGCTTTCAAACACCAAAATTCATGCAGGATCGTATAAAACATCCATGTATATTTTCTTACTCCACGTAGAAAGACGATGAGAACCAGTAATAAACAAGGAATATCTTGAACAAACGAGGGTCGGCACAATCTGAAGCAAGCAAATTAGTTGCAATCTGAAGGTTAAGATTTGTTGTGCAACATAAAAAAAATGCCGAGATGTTATATGATTGCTGGTAAATTTACCGAAATTCAGTAGAATAAGAATTGTGTTCGCATCAGTTGTTTTTATTTAATACCGAGGATATTTATCCATCTGTTGAAAATATATATGGATGAACACTCAGTAAATGGCCATACAATGTATTTTGTAGACCTGGGTTCGATTCCCGGTAGCGCCATTGACCGATTTTTCGTGTTTCTCAAACATGACTTTATTTCACTATTTACTACAGCTGGTGTTAAGTGCTGTGTGGCAGATGTAAAAATTCGCCCCGTACTTCGTCCAAAGTGTAGTTTACCTTAATCATAAATTTATATATGATAAATTTACACGAACATGACGTCAGGTCGCTGTGGTGTAGTGGTTAGCATAACGGACCGGCAATTCGTAGACCTGGGTTCGATTCCCGGTAGCGCCATTGACCGATTTTTCGTGTTTCTCAAACATGACTTGGAGCCGCGGCCGTGGTCCAGTGGTTAGTGCGCTGGACTTGTAACCCGGCGATCTGGGTTCGATTCCCGGTCGCGGCAGGTCATACCCTTCCATGAAAATTTGACAGAAATGTCGATTTTCCTCCACATGTGGAGAAGTTGCCGGCTCCTTGTGAAGGGTAAGTTAGTACTGGTAAGAATTCAGTCCAGGAAAAACTGGTTAGGTGAACCGGCCGCCGTATATAACTGAAATATCGTTGAGAAACGGCGTTAAACCCGATGAAACAAACAAACATCAAACATGACTTTATTACTGTAGGGTAAGGGTAACACTAAGAACGCGATAACTACGTTTGAGCAAGTTTAATTCGATTCTAGTCAAGACACTTCAAAGCTTATGCGACAACACAGTAATAAATATGAAGATGTCGATATTGTAACCATATTCTGTACTTGTTTTTAGTTTTATGGACCTAACCAGTTTGGCTGCAATTAATTATCAACCAGAACTAACTTACCCTTCCGCAGGCAGCTGACAATATCCATACAAGAATCAGAGGTACATGAGAAATGACCGTACCCAGATGCCACGGAAGGAGTAGACGATAAACAAAAGCATTACACCTTTTTTTCAAAAAGCGTACAATACTACACGTACTCGTATGTCCTCCTACACATAACATTATATGCCCCAGTGTATGTTTTGTCTCTATCTATAGTTTGTCCTAATACTTTTATGATTGCCATCTTATTTTAAGTTAGGTCTTAGTTAGTACAGCAGCTGTTCGTTTGAGGCCTTGCGATCACTCTCTACTTGCATATTCTAAAATTTGATTTGTAATTTATCGTAGACATCGTCATTGCTGACGCCAGTTTGCAAGCCAGCTCTGCGGACTAATCGTACATTCATTGGCTTATTTAACTGAACACTATCGTAATCATTTGCCGCTGTGTTGCTGTTCTCATTGCATGTGCATTTATTGCCCCCTTTTGTTCTACCCAGATATGAATATTCGCCTTCCAAAACTGCACATGCTCCGAGTTGATTATTTCTCATATGAGAATATGTGGGATCCTCAATTCGTCCACCCGGCATCTTCAGCCGACTGTAGTCATCTTCAGCACTTGAAGGAGGTGGTTTAGGTCGCCATGTTGTTGTTGTTGTGTCGTATTCCGTTTCTAGATCATCCTGTCCACTGGTGACTCCTCCATCGCCACAGTGCCCTACATATGCATTGTTTACGCCATCTAGTGGCCCCGCCCTTGTTCTTGACCCTTTTAGCCTTTTTCGTCTTAAACGCCTGTGAATATAAAATGATTATCATAGAGAAATAAGAGCTCTGATATCATATTAAATAATTGCTAACCTTTAATTTCTTAATGTAACTTTGTATTCTTACATGTATATTTTGCATTCTTTTCTACACCTTTATTCGTTATACATAATTGGTATTGCGTGTCATTATTATCGATATATCTCAATGTCCCTGCAAGGTGTTATGTGGTGAATGTAGCAACACATCGAAATATTTATCGTATTGGTCACTCTACGTTTCTGCTGCTTCTTAATTTAGACACAAATCTTAAATAGCAATGTATTTGCTTTGAACAACCATGTCTGTATTAGGGTCTCAAAAGATTTAGGTATGGGTAGGATCGAAGTTAATTAAGTTAATAAATACTTCACAATGAACATATAAATTTACAAAATAAGTGTATATGAAGTATAAGAAACCATTTCCATATCGTTACATAACGTTAAACTTACACATCTTAAAGTAGCACATAACGTACAAATTGAATAGAAAACAAATTACAAACTCACCTTGCTAACAGTACTGCACAAACTGCAATATTTACCAACACAATCAAAATGCCAACAATTATTATTATTTCCCCGTCATCTATAAATCAAATATATCCACGGTATTATTTTAGTTAAAATAATAGTTTCAACAAAAATATCGAGAAGAAAATACATATTCAGACTTAATCAGTTGGGCACCATTAAACGCATGCCTGAGTTTGATTGAAGTCTGTAATAGGCATCAAAATCATTTTGTTTGCAAAGATATGGTACCACATTTGGTGTTATTATTGACAAATTAACTAATCTTTCAGTGTTATAGAATGGTATAACATTTTCCTTAAATAGAGGCTTTTGATACTGTTTAATTTCGAGGATTGAATCAGAAACCGTCGGAGAGGAAGTTTTTCATCCCATCACAATTACACAACAACAGCTGTCCGATATTTATCTTAAGAACGCAATAATGCAATTTGTAACGGATGTCTGAATAGATCTACCACTGATCGATTATTTGTTACAACAACGAAATATCCAAATATAACTGTCAGGTCAAAATTTGATCGAAGCTACTAGTTAACTATGTCCGCAGAATGATAAATTGGGCCCGCCTAGTAACTTATTTATCGGTCAAGCGCTGGACTGTTTATTTAGAGGTCGTTGACCCCATGCGAGGCATATGTTATTCCCTGACAAGTTGACTGAAGAATATGCATTCAAACAAAGTCATTTGTCCTCCACTAATGTGGGAAAGTTGTCAGTTGCTGGCGGAGGAGCAGGCTTGTACTGGTTGGTTACTGAGGAGCACAAGTTAGGTCAAATCACCGCCGTATATAAATGAAATACTATTGAGGAAGGGCGTCAATCCCAACATAAAGGATAACTTGTTTTACAACATCAATTGTTTTTTTTAAGTATGCCAGTAACATGCTTCTGGGAGAAGTCCTATCTTATTAACCAATGCCGTAGCTAATCACATAAAAAGCCGAACAGCTCTGGTTTTATAAACTATTTTCATTGTCGCACCATATACACGCGAAACATAGGCCCCACTTAATGTCTTGTTGTGAGACCAATGCATGATGATCCATTTACTATGCATACAGTGCATGAAACCGAACCTCATCAAAGTTTGAGATGTAAAATGTTAGGAATATAAAAATGTATTTTAATATGTAGAAACCATAAATAATACCTTTGCCTGATATACTTTCTGTAGTACTGTCGTTTGAGAAATATTTCGTGGTTTCATCTGTTGAAACAAGCGGATTTGTTGCTGTTGATACAACACACCAAAGTCAGATACGAATGTAATTCAAACAAAGACATATATAAGAAAGAGCTTGTAACTATCAAACACGATACAGGAGAGCTATGATGGACCTAATTCGTTTTCCCGAATTTGAGAGCTCACACGCTTTATATATAAAGGGAAAGAGATGAATGTTTTTGACGAATTAAAATAGTGTTAATAATCTTGGTAGATGGTCATAACAGCAGCAGCAACATTTGTGCAAAAATATTTCAAAATTGGTCCAGTAGTTTTTGACGAATCATAAATAATCTGGACAATCTTGGTAGAAGGTCATGTAAAGGACGGGGTTTTGACAAATTGAAAAAAAAACAGCCTAGATAGAGGGTCACAAAAAAAACATTGATGCAAATGTATTTCAAATGCGATGAGTAGTTTCTGGCATTATTAAAAAAATTACACCTGATACATACACAGAAAATAAACATGCACCACTAGTTGCTTTGCATCGGGGACAATATGAAAACCTCACACTTGGTAGAGAGTAACAGAAAGAAAATGTATGGACATTTCAAATTCTGGAATGTTATAGACAAGAAGACTTTTAAATTGTTCACTATATTAATGTATAGTCAAAGTGACCATCCTCCCCTAAAATCATTGTTTTTGAGAAATCGGAATAATCTGACCGATCTCGGTTGTGGGTCACCAATGGAACATTTGTGGAATATTATCATAAAATGGGACGGGTATTTCGTTTAACTTGGCCATTTACCTAGTTTTTGGAGCGATCAAATATATTTGTAAACTTTTTTGTGGAGGAGGATGCCGGAAAAGTTCTGACCAATTTGATTACATTCTGCCATTGGTTAAGGAGATGTTGTTTGAAGACATATGTGAACGGATGGACGGGGAACGCACGAACGGACGACGGATTGGTGGAGAACGGACAATGACTGATCACAGTAGATCAGTCTGAGCACATATTCAGGTGAGCTAAAACAGAAAGGTTGTACATGTATATTATTTATAGTTCCTTTTTAAGCGTTTGAAGACGTTGTAGACCCTTCTCAAACCTAATGGGTACTTCATGCAATGCACGCATGAAAACATTGAACGCAAAGTGTACAATTGTAAATGAAACTAATTTAGATAGACACGTTTCATCTATTTCATTATTGTGACATTTCATAGAACTAAATCTTGTATTCTCAAACAGATCAAACTCCACATTGCCCTAATCAGAAAGAATGATGAGCCATACGTTTATGAACAATACCACTAATGAAAGTTGCTTACTTGAGTGAGTCTTGACTGAGGTTGAGTTTACGGTTGATGTCACACCTGGCGTTGTCGATGTATTTAACGTCGATGAAGTAGTAGATGTTGTTGTAGAGTGGGTTGTAGTAGTTTCTTGTGAAAAGAAAGATAACAATGTCGAATGTATTGTGAGTGTTTTGGAACATTCCATTTTTAGAAAAGATGTAAACTGATTATATTCGTCGAAACTCAGGTAGTTCAGTCTTCCGTTCATTTATATGCTATCGCGTTCTAAAGGTTAATATCGTGCAACCACTATAGCATTGAATTAGCTGAAATAGATGACCGTACGTATCCGAGTGTCGACGGACAATCACAAAAGTAACAATTACCCATATAAGGGAATATAAACACACTATTGTAAAAATAAACTGACGGGTTACTAAAATTTCATTATGATAGCAAGAAATATGTGAGAGGGTCAGGTTTATAAATCATGTATACTACTGATTACACATGTGCATTTGAACGTTGAACCATAGAAAAAGGCAATGATGTTCATATGTAGTTAAATCAGTACATGTATTTGACTATTAAATACAATGGTTGGACAACATGCTCTGCAATATTTCTAATCTACATTTTATTTTCAATTTTTCTTGCAAGAAATAACTGGGGCAATTTTGTCAGTTTGATATTGTATGGCATTTTATTACACAAATGGTACTCAATACAATGAATTATCTAACATAGACGTTTTATCCACAATATTCAAATTACATTTCAGTACTATTACGTCATTGCTGTTATTCAGATACAAAGATTACATAATATCTCATGCCGACGTGTGCGTTCATAAATGAATAAAGAAGTCGAGCAGGAAAAGAATTGTCACATACAAACAACACAGCCGCCAAGAAGAACAAGGGGCATGAACATGTATTGTCGGCAAAACAGTTGTATGAAAAAGTGTATATAAGGACGATTTAACCTAATATGTCTATCCATACCTTGAACAAAACGATACCAAAGTTCTCAGTTATCAAGCAGGGTATAACAGAGCACACCAGCAAGTATGAAATTGATAATATGTATTGGAATATATTTAGTCCAAAAAAGTTTGAAACTGGCACCTGTGGGATATTTTATGAATCTTCAGAATAAATATGTCAAATGAAGCAAGCATGCAGTTGGAAAATATTGACTTCTGAGGGGTACACATTTAATGAGTAGGCACGAAATAATGAACAATAGGCAACTACATAACTACAGTACTTTTGAAAAATGAGGACATAAAAGTCCAAGAAATGACAATTTTCATCGCGAGCAGATGAAATTAGCAACTTGAATAATAATCCTCCTGTTTTCCAAATTTGCGATTTCATTGCCGTTCGAATGGCAATAAAGTTTCTCCATAAAAGGTTAATGAACGCGTCAAAATTGTCCATACCAATTATCATATGCAATCAAATACCGATGGCATTTTCACAAACCAATTGTTTGGAGTAGGCTTTTTGAAAATGATTCTATAGCATGTACTATTTGCCAAACGTTAAAATTTCTTATTTTACTTCATTACTTTGTGCATCGTAAACTGTCATTATACGTATCCCTCCACAATGTTCCGATCCTGAGGTTCGACCAGGACATTTAGCTGTACAATCCGTTGTTGGATGTCCATTTAACCTCTTCATACAATAACAAAGCACAAACTGTGAATACATAGAAGACGGACGAGTGGTGATACATTACTGAATTGGATAAACAGTATTTCCAAAGAAGATAAAACCGAGCTATTGGCAATGATATTCAGCCATTTATGAACACGAGAGTGTGACATTTTAATTCATATAATAAATTGAACATACACATTACCATTCTTTGTAAGATCACAGAGACAATTTTAATTTGGTCATATTTAAATGTAATTAGCTAGTTGAAATCGGTATACTTATATACATATAGGAAAAGGTTAAGCATATTCACATACACGGGAGCCCTGCTTTTTAATTCGATTTTCTTATCATTTTTGTTGCGATAAGTATATATAAGTTTTTAGTGATTATGTACATTACGGTAACTGTACCATTACCATAGCTGAACTCCGACAGTCCCTCCTTGAAGAATGGGATAATATTCCACGACTTATACGTTTTTGGTCAAATCAATGATACACCTATGCCAGAAGGACATACCCAATATAAACGTTTGGTGCAGTCGAAGGATTTCTGTGTAACTATTTATACATAAATTCTGTAGAAAACATACCAAAGCCGTCGTTATCTTATCTTAGCAATTGATAAAAGCATTAGACAATTTGGCCAAATGTGTTCAAATTTTGTGAAATTTAGTGCTAAATAAGTTTCCCTTGTTGTTTCTAGTTGGTTATGATACCGCATCATTATGCTCAACCTTTTGTCATTGGCATTTTATATAATATTTGTTAATGTCAATATGAAGACGATGTACACGCCATTGTATATTTGTACGTATAAGCTAATGTTACACCGAGAATGGGATAATATTCTATGAATTGGACGTTTTTGGTAATATCAATGATACAAATATGCCAGGAGGACATACGTTATATTAACGTTTGGTGCAGTCGAAGGATTTCGGTGTAAATACTTATACGTAAATTATGTAGAAAATAAACCAACACCGACGGTATCTTCAGGGCTTCAAAGACACTTGTCACGGACTAATGGAGAGAAAATCGGTAAATGCAGTAACAAATAAACACACACAATGATAGCCCCACAATCTACAATTAATAATCACATGTATGTGTTTGTTGGATTCTAAGGTTTGACTTACAACCGAACATTTGCTGATGTTGGTTAGCTTTAAAACAGACTTGTCCGGGACTAACTTCAACTCAACGGTTGCTAGCCCGATTCATTAGTAGACTAGTCCGGGACGCCGGGCAAGTGGATTTATGGAGCCCTGAATATCTTATGTTAGCAATTTATGGAAGCATTAGACAATTCGGCAAAATGTGTTTACCGTTCAAATTTAATGAAATAAGACGTAAGATATATGTTTGGGAAATAAGTAATAACTGCCTTAGCAAAGTAGTTCTGCGATCTACCACTGACTGTTAGCAGTACTACCAGTAATTATGTAAGGACTGAGCGTACTAATACTGCTCGTCGTGCCCGCTATAAAATGTTGCAAAATTGTATAAATGTATAATTGAAGAACGACACCTATTATTGCACAATGCAACAATACTGATATAATGTAAGCTGTCGAGAAGTTACAGTTGTAATTTGTGTCAAAGTTACACCGTGTGTTTAGATACGTAAACTGAATTTATACAGAAAAACGAATGTATCCTTATTTATTTGCTATCCGTCAATTTAACCAAAAGTTTGTTGAAGAACTAGATGTGTGATGCGGTGTGTTATTTTATATTGCTCTTTACTACATATTGCATTTTACTACATATTGCAGTGTTTTTCGGTTAAGTAGAATAGGGTATTTAATGTATTATACAATTATATATTGCATTTGCATTCTTGTACATTGTTTCAAAACTTGGCAAGAAATCATACAACTGTAAATAAATATTAAATGACTTACAGAAGTACCAGCGTATCTGTATTGCGGGAAGCAGTGATTCTTGCAGATACGTCCACTATTGTCAGAAAAGCTCTCGTTTTCGTCACTAGGCATGAACGGGTAACATCCAATGTAACCGTCTGAATGCGCCGCAACTACACCTTTTAAATGCAAACATTGATACTAGTTTAACATTAAAACGTGTACTAGACGTGAAACACAATTTAACCACATTGAGACATTTAATCAATACCATATTGTATTATTATGATGTGCATAGTATGTACATAAGATATGTATAAACTAAGATCGGAGTCCAGAGAGCCGGGAACGATTTAGCTGTAAATTGAGCACACTTAAAACGGCCGCTTTCTGTATATTCAGATATTTTCGCGAAGCATCAAGTTTGACTCTCAGTTACTCGGTTGCTTCGCGGCGAGTTTTTACTTGCTACATAAGCTAACACGTAAAAAGGTTAACATTTCGTAAGTATATATTTTCGCGAATGTCACTATCTCGCTGAAACAGCGACAATTTATTACTCGCAAACATATCTGATATTACAGAAATAGAATTAACGAAATAGCACAAACGTTATTGTTTCTGTAACACAACTCGTATTAATATATAGTAATCGTAATTAGTAATTACGCGACGTCATCAGCACGAGACTCATCCTATACGGGGTGTTTTCCAGCAATGGTGTGAAAGCGGGAATTCCTTATCTGGTATACAAAAAAACTCTATCTTACACCCTATCGTGTAGGATGAGTCTCGTGCTGATGACGTAATGACGTCACGTTACATTGAATAATAACTTGAATGAATTTGTACAATAATACGTTACTATAAGCAACAAAACCCTCAAAACTTTACTCGTTTCATTCAATCTTGTACTCTACATCTTACAAAAAGGTATGCAAAGAAGGAATCTTCCACTCGCTTCCGTGTGCGGATGGTCATATCCTGCTCTCGCCTCGTTACCTCAGTACTGGAAGCCAGTGAATGATAATAATACTTCTACATGTTTTGTCTATTTTTATATACATCTATGAATAAATAATCCGTATTAAGCAGAAATATACCTCATTACACAGTTTTTACATGTTTTAGATGAATGTTAAATTTCCCTTTCCTCATGTGCAATTCTTTCACTTTGTATAGTGTTCATGTTATTTTCTCCTTCCTTTCAGCCTACTGTTGCCAGATGTCTTGACTTGTCCTGTGATGTATTCCATTCATTAAATCACATTGCCCTCTTCCCATTATTGTCCTCATTTATTCTCCTAAGTTGTCCTTTATGATAGGTCATTCCTTGCGCCCCTGTTCCATTGCGTATAAATTTACCCATGTACCTCATCAAATGCCTGATGTTTTATGGAATGTTGTTTTCCCGGAGGTCTGTGTGGGTAAGCAGTGTCTTATATATGTGGTGTTCCTTGCATAAACTTATTCTCTCCTTTGCAGTGACATATCAAAGGCATTTGACAGAGTATGGCATAGGGTCTTATTTTCAAACTTAATCAATATGGAATACTTGGAAACCTAGTTAACTGGTTAAGGAACAATTTCAATGGCAGATCTCAGAAAGTTATTGTTGCATCAGCCTGTTCGAATACACGTTACTAAGAAGGGGTGTTCCACAAGGCTCCGTCCTTGGTTCTATATGATTTCCTATCTACGTCAACGATAAAGCGAGCTCACTAATTATTATTACCAGCCTTTTCGCGGATGATAGTTTTATTGATGTTTCTACAAACAACACTGATTAAATGGTTCAAAAACGGAAGTTATGTTTTCTCGTACCGTAAGAGACGTAAATTTATTCTATAATGAAGTACAATTATATTTCGTTGAACATTATAAACATCTTGGTGTAACATTTAGTCAGGATGGGTCGTGGCATCAACATATAACTAATATAGTCTCAAAAGCGTCAAAAACTCTTGAAATGCTGCATTCAAAGTTCAAAGGAAAAATCTTGATCAAATTTACATTTCTAAATTAAGACCTATTAAGAATATGCTCTTCAGTTTGGGATAATTGTGCCCAGTACGAAACTACAATATGAAGCAGATAGGGTGGTCATTGGCTTAACTAGATCTGTCTGGATTCGAAAATTATGAAAGCAGATAGGCTGGTTGAGTCTTTTATATAGATCATATAGAAAATTAATTTTAATATTCAAAGGAAAAAAACACTAACCGCCCTTTATAACTAAGTTGATTCCACTTACATGTAGTTTCCACTCAAGTAGTTTCCACTTACAGCTTGTGAAAACCAATATTGGTTAAGAAATTATACTGATTATGCATCAGAAGCTAGAACAACTGAAATACATTCTAAATCTGTTATACTATCGTCAATTCAACTTAGGAAAAATATAACAAGGGATATTCGCGAGTCAGAATCATCAGCCTCTTTTAAAAATATTTTTTTAATGAATCAGTTGTTTTTTTTGTCACAAAATGTGAACGTTTCTCAAATATTCATCATACCCGTTATAGAAATAATAACAGTTCATTATGTAAGTTAGGGTGGCGAAGGAGGTACAGACAGCAATGGAATAATGGTATACAGCTATTTTTCATGTAGTTAGTTTTATAAATGTCTTATGCACTAATGAATCATTGTTTGTTTAGCTAGTTATAATCTGCCATATGTAGGGCGAGGCCCTGATTAAAGTTGTTCAAATGTTTCGCCCAACCCTTTTGTATATATGTACACTGGAACCCCTTTAAACCGGACCAGCTCGGGATCGGACAAAATGTCCGGTTTAAAGGGGTTTCCGGACTAAAGGGGTTTTGTAAACTGGACAAGATTTGGCACAAACGGGGACATTTTGATATATATTTCGTTAGTACTGTAGTGATTTGTATAAAAAATCCATAAAACTACTAAATCTGATTGTGAAAATCTGACTAAAATACATTAATAAACTTATGTTCATTTCAATACCGAAATTGCAGAATAAATTGATAGTTTAAATAATCTGTATTTAAATACCTTCATGAGTTGAACTTTGTCATCTAATGGCAGTTCAGTATATTTGCGTTTTGCGGTGGTGTAGACATTGTTTTACATCACAGGAAAATGATGTGATATGTACGTTTTGTCTTAAAGATATGACTTCAAAATAAAAAACAATTTCAATGTTTGAAAATTATCAGTTTCTCAAATGATTTACAATAATTGATTGGTAGGAGGAAATCCCCTGAAGACACTAGTCCATTGTCAAATAAAACAGGGGTCATAAAATAAACAAAGAACCTGTGAAAACAGTCAATGTACCCTTCAATTATCAAGTATCACTAATCAGTTGTCATAGCAGTTAAGACCAATCATAACAGACAAATACTCTAGCCAAACACTTATAAATAGGTGTGAAATGTTAAAAACAATATTGACTGATTTTATTTACTGCATAATTATATTTTAAATTTAAAAAAAGTTATAATTCCAATTGCATTCGAAAATTATTTCTTCTGATACTCACACTGCTCTGTATCAAATTCTTCCATCGAAAGGTTTTGCGCAAGATATGAAAATTAATATTGAGACTTTATTCTTCTCCGGTTTGAAGGGGTGATTTATAACGGAAATATACATTTCGGGCCAAAATTCTTGCCCGGTTTCCTGGATTAAGTTTTTTTCTGATTAAAGGGGTGATTTATATCGTAAAAAAGATTGGTCCGGTTTAAAAGGGTTTCCGGATTAAAGGGGTACCGGTTTAAAGGGGTTCCAGTGCAGGTACAAGTTATTTGTATGCTTGTGCAAGTATGAAAGTTATATTGATGAATACAATAAAATATGATTAAACTAAAAGCTAGCGTTATCCTGGTGAATCATCATTGAATTATTTATTGTTCATGAAGGAAAGATTATATGTGACATACATCCCAGGGAAACGCCGACCTAGGAAACATCGGGTGTTGAAGAGATAAGCTGAAGATTTTTATGATTTTTGATTAAAATGTACACCACTTTATACTAATTTCTAGTTAAGAATATTCACCAGTTGGAACTAGTAATACGTGTAAAAGGCCATGGAAACACAAGTTTTCGGACGTTTGACTATTCCGTACGATAACAACAGAAACTATTTTACTGTATAATATAACTACATACCTCGTAATCCACAACAAATCACTAAAACATTTACCCACATAAAATTCATATCTCTTTGATCGGATTAAATCCACAGATTATTGTGAGTCAGTTTTTTATAAGTATATAGTCAACATGGATTACTAAGGAAAATAAAGACCACTCGAGCTTATTGTTTATAATACAGTACAGGAAGTGTTACATTCTTAGTTTTACATTTAGTCCGCTCCAAATTCCAGCCTATAAGTGATGAATCGAATGTACATATGCTGTTCTTTTGCATTTATGTGGACATGTACTAGTATAGTAGGACCAACGTCTAATGGCAAATTAACATTTACTGAAGCTAATTAGCCGACTGTTCCACCTTCAATAAAAGGTGTGATCATTTATAGTCTCAGACAATAAGCGCTTGTGTATAACATTATAACATTACCGAAACATGAACTATTATTCAAATATACATCTGTATGTGCCTCTGTAGCCCAATTATGGAAGCCTAGAAATTACCCGTTCGAGCCTCAAATATTTGTTTTACAGTGATAAATTATTACATACTTAATATTTACTTAATTTATCCTTCTACACGCTATGTAATAAACCCGCAATTATCTATATATCTATTTATACTATGAGACTGCCCTTACGGGACTTAATGACCTATACAGGACTGTATAACTCCACATGTTTTGTGCTCGCATGTTGTATTCCTGCTCAACGTATATAGACCTTTAAAAGTTTAGGACAAAGAAAAGTAATTTGCCCTAACACTTACCCGATTATTCAGAAAATATTCATATTGTAAGGACATTTCACGTGACAATTATTCCCATTATCGAATCTATGTTAATGAAAATAAACATTGCAATTCTTTTTTAGCCACTTCGTACTGTTATAGGACAACAGTATTTAATCCAAGAAAATAATAGCTTTTAAATTATTTCCAGCACATTATACATACCTATATAAATTTGATTCCAGCATACTTACCATTTGATAAATATGTTTAAATAAATTGTTTTCTGACCTAAGTATCCCCTAATACGGTTAGCGTCACAGAAAATAGTGGATTAGTGAGTTCTGAGGTCATTTTTTATTGTCAATGATTTTAGTATCTTATATTCGTTGCAAACTGGAGAAACAGACAAGAAAAATATGTTGTTCACGTTAATGATGCACAGTTCCATATATTCATAATGATGATGTTAGGATTAGAACAATTAACTACCTTAAACACACCAATCTACTGAAACATTATTGATGTTAAGGATTTATACTAGTATACTGTGAATACTGAGGAATGGACCAAAATTGTAATACAGATATTCAGCTGAGTTTTACAGAAAGGGGGGGGGGACGGTTTAATATATTGTAAAGGAAATACAAAATTGTGTTAATAGTGTTTCTAAGACATTTAAGAGCTGTGCAATAGAGCAGTATCTGCTGTTGTTAACAGACAAATAAACAAGAAAATGAATTATTAGTTACTTTCTTCTGAGAGAAAACATATTTATTGTTGAACATCTAATGTAAGATGATTCTTATATGCCCTTGAATGTAACGGAATGGTTGGCATATTGTCATTATTTTGTTGGTAGGTGCATCCATCGCGCTCCTTGTTCGGAGCATTACAGCATAGTAATAATGTTGTGATTTCAATGACATTAGGAATATAGACAGACATCGTTGAATGCAAGTGCCAATTGTAAAACTGTCATTCTACCTTAAGTCATTGCAGAATTATTTCCCCTAGAGGCTCGTATAGTGTAATAAGATAACTTCATTCCGGCAACACTTTAAGAATGCTGCTTGGATTTGAGTGAAACTTGGAACATATATAGATGGTTTAGAGAAAACGTGCAGAGAGTCTGTTGGTCTTATTTTTCAAGTCAGAAGCATTACTTCAAAAGTTGTGAAGAGACTTGATGATACTCGATGAAATGGTAGAGCGACCTGTTACGTCTTAAATAGCTATACAAAAAACTATCGAATATAAGGTCGACAACAAAAACATATTTGAGCTTCACAAAAACATTCAAACATCCAAGGATGTGACACACGGTAATATAAATGCACAATAAACGCCACCACGCAATAAAATATCAACCTTAAAGCTATTGTGCCTAGTACATACAGTTTAATGTTAATACTGACATCAGTAAAGTATCAAATATCTGTGTAGCCTATACATAATACATTTGCGTAGTAAATGAATTTTGAAATACACATTAAGTGAAATTTACCATTCTCTGTCTAAACAAAACATCACCCATGCAGTAAATGCATTTTGAATGGTTAAATCAACCAAGTAACTCATCCCCTTCACCCTTTGTTTTGGGTATTACACCATTTCGTAGCAATTCTCCAGTTATATAGTGCGGTTTTATTAACAACGAATGTATGAATATATTACCTGGACCTTCACATTTCAAAAAAGATGTATTAAAATGTTCGTGTTTGTTCGTAAGCTTGGCAGAGAATAAGCCAGGGTTGTGTTTTGATAGAAAAGTAATTCAAACAGCAGTTGTAGTTCTACGCCCCATGAGCATTTCTTTACCAAAATTTGACATCGACTGGTCCTGAAGGTTCATACACCTTTTTTGCGGTCAATCAAACAGCATATATGGCGGTCAGTGGACCCAACTGGTGCTCATGAGTTCATTAGACATATCTCAGTTAAGGTAAATCATTGACAACATGAGTACATAATAAGGAAATCAATGCATTATGCACAAAAAACACGATTGTACAATACATATATGATAAATAAATACAGCGGGAGAAGGTGTTTTTATTCTAATTGTATGTTTAAATATTTATACAATATTTTCAGATGTTTCAAGTCTGGCATTTATTTATATTTACAACCAGTACTCACCTGCTACTCCACAAGCAACTTACAACTTCTCCATATTATATATCAGAGTTTAGAGGTGGAGGACAAATGACTTTGGACGCAATGTCTTCAGTCAAAATGTCACAGAAGAACATACACCTCGCCCGGGCATCGAACCCGCGACCTCTAGATTAGCAGTCGAGTTCACGTACCTCCCTTTCAAACAGTGGTAGGGGTTATGTATATTTTCCAGGACTCATGTATTTCTGAAGAATTACCTGAACTCTAAAATGTGGTAGAGATGGAAAATATATTTTTGGATCATTTTCAAGGGGGACGATCCACTGCAATAAGTCAGCTAAAAGGCATTGAAAGCTGGGTCTGTACTGTCCGAAACTTGCTGCTCTTGGTTTTTGTACGAATTATGGAAAATTTGTTCTTACGCCAAAAAATACAAATGTTATATTTCTGTAATAAAGGGAGGTAATATACAATTTACGCTACCACAGCAGTTTTGGATTCCACTCTGAACGTGAATACTACCTAGTTGCATTGTTTATGGCGGACATCTTTCGTAAATAAACCATTGCTTGTGTTATTTTGTTTGTACCTCGAAGAGCAACAAGGCCACGTTCTCAGTTCGTTAATCCGGCAATATGACCATCGTAAATACAGCAATGTATGTCATTAAGTAAGTAAGATTGAACTTATTGATGATCTGGACAAATTCCCATCTACATATGTCGCTAAATTCTTCATTCAAAAAGATAATGTCGTGGAATGCATATTAAATATCAACGAACAGGCGTGTGCCAACTCAAGATTTGTACTTGCTTTGTTCGGATATATGTTTGAAAGCAATTAAATTCATTATATTGCTGTCATTGCATATTTTGTTAAAAATGTACCGACTTTTTGATAGATTTTAGTTTTTTTCAGAGTAAACTTGGGTTTTAAGTTGCTATTATTTAATGTAATATTGATGACCCTGCTAACAACATTGCATTCTAACAGTAGAGATATTTGCCAGGGTACTAAATGAAATATAAGCGATAATTTGAATATATTCGTACATGTTACTTGACTTATTGTCTTGTATCATAGTTTCGGTAGTTTTCTGTAGATGGTAGAAAAGGAAGGAAACGGTGTTATATGACCCATTATGACCTTAAACAGATCAACGATTCCAAATAATATTACTGACTATCGTTATAACACCAAAAATACATTTACCACCCAAGTTCAAGTCAGTGGCCGTTAGATTTTAATATTGAACCAAATTCAAATTCACAAGTACCTGCGGGCGTAGCTAATACAATCCACTTCCAATAAACAATAACACTTTAATAGTTTACATCACAAAATTCCATAAATCCACATTGAAACGTGCAGAAAATGTCAGTTTTGTTTAGTCTATCGAGAAGTCGCAACATCAAATGACGCATGTAAACGTACGTTGTTGCATTGCCATTCGTTTATTTTTTACAGACGGGAACACAGTAACATTATTCATGGAATCATTGGTTTTGACTTTTCATATCAATACTTTACCAGGATTGGTTCAACATCATCGGGTTCACAATCGCGACCAATGCTACGTTTTATTTGATTGATGAAATTTCTTGGCGTTTTCAATTTCATATCCTCGGTGTTTGTCATTCCTGCTTATTTGCATACGTCAGTGACGTCACATCATAAAGAGAACTGTCTGTACTATTGAATATAATATGTTTCGTTTATCTTGCAATAAGTTATTTTGTGACTATATCTGTCACATGCATAATTGAAGATTAAATGTCTACATGCCTCAGACAATTCAAAGTCTAATATGTTGGGACAGGTTTGGTCTATTTACTTAATGCTATTGCATGTTTGGATGTTTTGTCATGTTAGGTATTCTGAAACAACATAACATACATTATCTCAGAAGGAATCCAACGAACCAATACTTCAAGGAAATAAATCTGGGGTGCTTGGACTGGCTTAACTTGAAATTTGCTTTTTGACTTGCTCTGCATTCATCTCAATTATTCACGATTTCAACTTCACGAATTCAATCTTTCGTAGGAGTGAAATAAGGAAGTGTGAATGTCTCCAACGGTCTTTCGTACATTTATGCGTAGGTGTATCCATTTGTAAGTCTTTTGCTTCCTTAATGTTTGACAACAACAATATATGTACTTTCAGATGGTGGTGCTTTGTCTGTTGAGTGGGTACAAGTTGTTTGCTAAGAGGTAGTTTCATGTTTAGATTGTATTTCACAATTGAGGAAGATTATGTTCTTCTTGTTAATATACATGAATAGTATTCAATATCAATCATCACTAAACTGTCCTGAAAGGCTGTTGTCTTGTCTCTTAAATGATGATAATATTTGATATTAGTTCATTACCAATAATACTCGATTGAGAAAAAAACAAACTATACAGCATGCGTATTTATATACATACACACACTATAATATAATTGTACTTTGTAATGTGTCACTTTGTCTTTTGTCGTATGTTTGTAAAGGAAAAGACTAACATTGTTTACTCATGCTGTCCTATACCTAAAGCTTTCCAACACCAAAATTCATGCAGGATCGTATAAAACATCCATGCATATATTTTCTTACTCCACGTAGAAAGATGATGAGGACCGGTAATAAACAAGAAATATCTTAATATTAGATTTGTTGTGCAATATAAAAAAATGCCGAGATGTTAAATGACTGCTGGTAAATTTTAACGAAATTCAGTGGAATAAGAATTGTGCCGGCATCAATTGTTTTTATTTAATACCGAGGATATTTATCCATCTGTTGACAATATATACGGATGAACACTCAATAAATGGCCATACATGTAAAACAATGTATTTTGTCATACTGTAGGGTAAGGGTAACAATAAGAACGCGATAACTACGTTTGAGCAAGTTTAATTCGATTCTAGTCAAGACTCTTCAAAGCTTATGCGACAACACAGTAATAAATATGAACATGTCGATAGTGTAACCATAGTCGGTACTTGTTTTAAGTTTTATGGACCTAACCAGTTTGGCTGCAATTAATTATCAACCAGAACTAACTTACCCTTCCGCAAGCAGCTGACAATATTCATACACGAATCAGACGTACGTGAGAAATGACCCTACCCAGATGCCACGGAAGGAGTAGACTATACACAAAAGCATAACATCTTTTTTCAAAAAGCATTCAATACTACACATACTCGTATGTCCACCTACACATAAAATATTTGTTGTATGCCCAAGTGTATGTTTTGTCTGTATCTATAGTTTGTCCTAATACTTTTATGATTGCCACCTCCGTTGTGAGCTGGCTCAAATGTGTCATTATACGTTATGTCTTAGTTGGTACAGCAACTATTCGTTTGAGGCCTTGCGATCACTCTCTACTTGCATATTCTAAAATTTGTTTTGTAATTTATCGTAGACATCGTCATTGCTCACGCCAGGTTGCAAACCAGCTCTGCGGACTAATCGTACATTCATTGGTGTATTGAACTGAACACTATCGTAATCATTTGCCGCTGTGTTGCTTTTCGCATTGCTTGTCCATTTATTGCACCCTTCTGTTCTATCCAGATAGGAATATTCGCCTCCCAAATCTGCACATGCTCCGAGTTGATTATTTCTCATATGAGAATATGTGGGATCCTCAATTCGTCCACCCGGCATCTTGAGCCGACTGTAGTCATCTTCAGCACTTGAAGGACGTGGCTTAGGTCGCCATGTTGTTGTTGTTGTGTCATATTCCGTTTCTAGATCATCCTGTCCGCTGGTGACTCCTCCATCGCCACAGTGACCTACATATGCATTGTTTACGCCATCTTGTGGCCCCGTCCTTGTTCTTGACCTTTTTAGCCTTTTTCGTCTTAAACGCCTGTGAATATAATATGATTATCATAGAGAAATAAGAGCTCTCATATCATATTAAATAGTTGCTAACCTTTAATTTCTTAATGTAACCTTGTATTCTTACATGTATATTTTGCATTCTTTTCTACACCTTTTTTCGTTATACATAATTGGTATTGCGTGTCAATATTATCGATATATCTCAATGTCCCTGCAAGGTGTTATGTGGTGAATGTAGCAACACATCGAAATATTTATCGTATTGGTCACCCTACGTTTCCGCTGCTTATTAATTTAGACACAAATCTTAAATAGCAATGTATTTGCTTTGAACAACCATGTCTGTATTAGGGTCTCAAAAGATATAGGTATGGGTAGGATCGAAATATTTAAGTTAATAAATACTTCACAATGAACATATAAATGTACAAAACATGTGTGTATGCAGTATAAGAAACCATTTCCATATCGTTACATGACGCTAAATGTACACATCTTAAATTGCATAGAAAACAAATTGTAAACTCACCTTGCTAACAGTACTGCACAAACTGCAATAGTTACCAACACAATATAAATGCCAACAATTATTATTATTTTCACGATGTTTGGAGGTAAAGCCCCGTCACCTATAAATAAAATATATCCACGGTATTATTTTAGTTAAAAGAATATTTTCAACAACAAATATCGAGACGAAAATATATATTCAGACTTAATCCGTTGGGCACCATTAAACGCATGCATGAGTTTGATTGAAGTCTGTAATAGGCATCAACATCATAATTTTTGCGAAGTTATGGTACCACATTTGGTGTTATTATTGACAAATTAACTAACCTTTCAGTGTTATAGAATGGTATAACATGTTCCTTAAATAGAGGCTTTTGATACTGTTTAATTTCGAGGATTGAATCAGAAACCGTCGGAGAGGAAGTTTTTTAATCCCATCACAATTACACAGCAACAGCTGTCCGATATTTATCTTAAGAACGCAATAATGCATTTTGTAACGGATGTCTGAATAGATCTACAACTGATCGATTATTTGTTACAACAACGAAATATCCAAATATAACTGTCAGGTCACAATTTGATCGAAGCTACTATACGTTATATGTGCACAAAAATGAATACTTCCAATTATGTTGTTTTAGGAGACTGTGCTAGATATCCCTTGTGTATTGAGTCTGCCAAAAGAGTAATCAAATATTGGTTCAAGGTATTAAAAATGCCGAACTCTAGGTTTGTAAAAAAATCCTATTATATGCTGAAAAATTTAGACGACCATGGTCAAGTAAACTGGGTAACTAAAGTCAGAAACTTACTAACATCGAATGGATTTGGCTATATTTGGCAGCAACAAAATGCATATGATCATAAACTATTTCTCAAAATATTTGTCAACAGACTTAAGGACCAATATTATCAGTCTTGATACAGTTGTACTGAAATGTCGCCAAAATTATATCTGTACAGATATTACAAACAAAGCTACGATCATGAATATTATTTACAGGTTTTAAATGTTAGAAAATTCCGAAGAGCATTGTCAACCTTCAGATCGGGTGCTCATAGTCTTGCTATAGAAACAGGACGACATAGTAACATGGCAAGAGCAAACCGTCTTTGCAAATTATGCAACATGCATGCCATAGAAGACGAGCTACACTTTCTGTTGGTGTGCCCTATATTGGGTGATTTACGGAAGCGTTATATCCCTATAAAGTATTGGCGGTCGCCCAGTAATCAAAAGATTATAATGTTATTATCATGTAGAAATGACAAAATTATTCGTTCTCTTGCCTTGTTTTATTTGTTACGCTTCTGACCTGAGAAAAGAGGTTTTGTCTTTGTAGCTATGTACCAGGAAATTTAACGTTTGTAATTGTGAAACATCTTGTTACAGTTATTTTGCATTAACACCTGTGTACTGTATATATGATTGTGTTATATACTTGTGTTATGGGTTGGTGGCCTAAATCCTGAATAAATTTGTATTTGTATTTGTATATCGGTCAAGCGATCGACTGTTTATTTAGAGGTCATTGATTCTAACACCATGCGAGGCATATGTTATTCCCTGACAAGTTGACCGAAGAATATGTATACAAACAAAGTCATTTGTCCTCCATTAATGTGGGAAAGTTGTCAGTTGCTGGCGGAGGAGCAGGCTTGTACTGGTTGGTTACTGATGAGCACAAGTTAGGTCAAATCACCGCCGTATATAAAATAAATACTATTGAGGAAGGGCGTAAATCTCAAAATAAAGGATAACTTGTTTTATAACATCAATTATTTTTTTTAAGTATGCCAGCAACATGCTTCTGGGATAAGTCCTATCTTATAAACCAATGCCGTAGCTAATCACCTAAAAAGCCGAACAGCTCTGGTTTTATAAACTATTTTCATTGTCGCACCATATACACGCGAAACATAGGCCCCACTTAATGTATTGTTGTGAGACCAATGCATGATGATCCATTTACCATGCATCCAGTGCATGAAACCGAACCTCATCAAAGTTTGAGATGTAAAATGTTAGGAAAATAAAAATGTCTTTGAATATGTAGAAACCATGAATAATACCTTTGCCTGATATACTTTCTGTAGTAGTGTCGTTTGAGAAATATTTCGTGGTTTCATCTGTTGAAACAAGCGGATTTGTTGCTGTTGATACAACACACCAAAGTCAGATACGAATATAATTCAAACACAGACATATATAATAAAGAGCTTGTAACTATCAAACACGATACAGGAGAGCTATGATGGACCTAATTCGTTTTCCCGAATTTGAGAGCTCACACGCTTTATATATAAAGGGAAAGAGTTGAATGTTTTTGACGAATTAAAATGATGTGAATAATCTTGGTAGATGGTCATAACAGCAGCAGCAACATTTGTGCAAAATATTTCTAAATTGGTCCAGTGGTTTTTGACGAATCATACATAATCTGGACAATCTTGGTAGAAGGTCATGTAAAGGCCGGGGTTTTGACAAATTGAAAAAACAGCAAATGCATTTCAAATGCGATGAGTAGTTTCTGACATTATTAAAAAAAATTACACCTGATACATACACAGAAAATAAACATGCTCCACTAGTTGTATTAATGTATAGTCAAAGTGTCCATCCTCCCCTAGAATCATTGTTTTTGAGAAATCGGAATAATCTGACCGTTCTCGGTTGTGGGTCACCAAAGGAACATTTGTGGAATATTATCATAAAATAGGACGGATATTTCGTTTAACTTGGCCATTTACTTAGTTTTTGGAGCGATCAAATATATTTGTAAACTTTTTTTGTGGAGGAGGATGCCGGAAAAGTTCTGACCAATTTGATTACATTCTGCCATTGGTTAAGGAGATGTTGTTTTAAGACATATGTGAACGGATGGACGGGGAACGCACGAACGGACGACGGATTTGTGGAGAACGGACAATGACTGATCACAGAAGCTAAATCTGAGCACATATTCAGGTGAGCTAAAACAGAAAGGTTGTACATGTATATTATTCATAGTTCCTTTTTAAGCATTTGAAGACGATGTAGACCCTTCTCAAACCTAATGGGTACTTCATGCAATGCACGCTTGAAAACATTGAAAGCAAAGTGTACAATTGTAAATGAAACTAATTTAGATAGACACGTTTCATCTATTTCGTTTTTGTGACATTTCATAGAACTAAATCTTGTATTCTCAACCAGATATCAAACTCCACATTGCCCTAATCAGAAAGAGTGATGAACCATACGTTTATGAACAATACCACTAATGAAAGCTGCTTACTTGAGTGAGTCTTGACTGAGGTGGAGTTTACGGTTGATGTCACACCTGGCGTTGTCGATGTTTTTAACGTCGATGAACTAGTAGATGTTGTTGAAGAGTGGGTTAAAGTAGTTTCTTGTGAAAAGAAAGATAACAATGTCGAATGTATTGTGAGTGTTTTGAGCGGTCATTTGTATCTTTAGTTTGGAACATTCCATTTTTAGAAAAGATGTAAACTGATTATATTCGTCGAAACTCAGGTAGTTCAGTCTTCCGTTCATTTATATGCTATCGCGTTCTAAAGGTTAATATCGTGCAACCACTATAGCATTGAATTAGCTGAAATAGATGACCGTACGTATCCGAGTGTCGACGGACAATCACAAAAGTAACAATTACCCATATATAAGGGAATATAAACACACTATTGTAAAAATAACCTGACAGGTTACTAAAATTTCATTATGATAGCAAGAAATATGTGAGAGGGTCAGGTTTATAAATCATGTATACTACTGATTACACATGTGCATTTGAACGTTGAACCATAGAAAAAGGCAATGATGTTCATATGTAGTAAAATGAGTACATGTATTTGACTATTAAATACATTGATTGTACAACATGTTCTGCAATATTTCGAATCTACAGTTTTTATTTCAATGTTTGTTGCAAGAAGTATATTGGGCAATTTTGTTAGCATGATATTTTTGTAGAATTTTAGTACGCAAATGGTACTCAACACAATAAATCATCTAATATAGACGTTTTATCAACAATATTCAAATTATATTTCAGTACTATTACGTCACTGCTGTAATTCAGATACAAAGATTACATAGTATCTCATGCCGACGTGTGCTTTCAAAAATGAATAAAGAAGTCGAGCAGGAAAAGAAATGTGACATACAAACCGCACAGCTGCCAAAAAACACATCGTGCATGAACATGTATTGTCGGCAAAAACAGTTGTATATAAGGACGATTTAACCTAATATGTCTATCCATACCTTGAACAAAACGATACCAACGTTCTCGGTTATAAAGCAGGATATAATAGAGCACACCAGCATGTATGAAATTGACAATAGGTATTGTAATATATTTAGTCCAAAAAAGAGTTAGAAACTGGCATCTGTGTGATATTTTATGAATCTTCAGAATATAAAGGTCAAATGAAACAAGCATGCAGTTGGAAAATATTGACTTTTGAGGCGTACACATTTAATGAGTAGGCACGAAATAATGAGAAATAGGCAACTACATAACTACAGTACTGTTGAAATATGACGCCGTAAATGTCCAAGAAATGACAATATTCATTGCGAGCAGATGAAATTAGAAACTTGAATAATAGTCCTCCTGTTTTCCAAATTTGCGATTTCATTGCCGTTCGAATGACAATATAGTTTTCTCCATAAAAGGTTAATGACCGCGTCAAAATTGTCTATACCAATTATCATATGCAATCGAATATCGAAGGAATTCACACAAACCAATTGATTGGAGTAGGCTGTTTGAAAATATTGACTCTAAAATGATTCTATAGCATGTACTACAGTCGAAACCCGTTATGTCGACATTACAGGGACTTGATAAAATATGTCGACATATCCGAATGTCGACACATCCGATTCCAGTACTGGCAAACTTAGTTTACTGACTTGTCTTGTATATACGTATTTTTGCTATGGCGGTGTTGTAAAACTTACCACTCGTGTGTTTTGCTGCAGGTGTTGTAAAACTAATTGAATCGTGATATTTGGTATACTTTAAATAAATAATATCACAGACATAATTTATGTGTATGTTTGATTTTTATGTTGTTTTTCGGGTTTAATGCCCTTTTTTTCAACAATATTTAATCATATACTGCGAGTGGCTGAATTTATCAGTGTTACTGAAATAAATATTCGCTGCGACACTTATCAATCATATTGCAAACTACGATGTTAATTTAATGATCAGTTACTTTTACAAACTGTGAACGAATTAATTGTGACACAAACAATAGGTCGGGATAAAATTGTTTATCTCTTCACGGTCAATTGACACCTTTTCAATTTCAATCAAGTCGAGAGGATGTCGACACAAACAAGTACATTAAGGTGCGAAAACACTCTTTGGGCCAGAGAAATCACGTCGACATAGCCGAAATTGTCGACATAGAAATGTCGACATAAAAATCATTTTTCATATACAACATATAGGGACAGAAATCGGGACTTTACAAACATGTCGACTTAACCGGAATGTCGATATAACCGATGTCGACATAACGGGGTTCAACTGTATTTGAATTGAATTTGCGCAATAAATTTGAATTGAATTGAATTTGCCGAACGTTAAAACGTTTTGATTTTACTTTGTGCATCGTAAACTGTCATTCTTTGTATCCCTCCACAAATTTCCCATTGAAAGGTTCGATCAGGACACTCAGCTGTACAATCCATTGTTGGCTGTCCATTTAGCCTCTTCATACAATAACAACGCTTAAACTGTGAATACATAGAAGACGGACGAGTGGTAATAAATTACTGAATTCAATAAACAGTATTTCCAAAGAAGATAACATCGAGCTATTGGCAATGATATCAGCCATTTATGTACACCAGAGTGTGACATTTTAAATCATATAATAAATTAAACATACAAATTACCATTCTTTGTAAGATCACAGAGACAATTTTACTTTGGTATTATTTAAATGTAATTAGTTAGTTGAAATCGCTATACTTATATACATATAGGAAAAGGTTAAGCATATTTACACACACGGGAGTCCAGCTTTTTAATTAGATTTTCTTATCATTTTTGTTGCGTATATATAAATTTTTACTGATTATGTACATTACGGTAACTGTACCATTACCATAGGTGAACTCCGACAGTCCCTCCTTGAAGAATGGGATAATATTCCACGAATTAGACGTTTTTGGTCAAATCAATGAAACAACTATGCCAGGAGGACATACGCAATATTAACGTTTGGTGCAGTCGAAGGATTTCTGTGTAACTACTCATACGTACATTCTGTAGAACATACCAAAGCCGTCGTTATCTTATCTTGGCAATTGATAAAAGCATTAGACAATTCGGCCAAATGTGTTCAAATCTTGTGAAATTTAGTGCTAAATATGTTTCCTTTGTTATTTCTAGTTGGTTATGTTCTTAAGTATGATACCGCATAATTATGCTCAACCTTTTGTCATTGGCATTTTATAAAATGTTTGTAAGTGTCGTTATGTAGACGATGTACACGCCATGGTTTATTTGTACGTATAAGCAAATGTTACTCCGAAAATGGGATAATATTCTACGAATTGGACGTTTTTGGTCATATCAATGATACAACTATGCCATGAGGACATACACAATATTAACGTTTGGTGCAGTCGAAGGATTTCGGTGTAACTACTCATACGTAAATTATGTAGAAAACAAACCAAAGCCGTCGGTATCTTCGTGGCTTCAAAGACACTAGTCACGGACTAATGGAAATGTAAAATTTGACTTGTCCGACATAGGAAGATAGTAGTCCGAGAATATCGGTAAATGCAGTAACAAATAAACACATACAATGATAGCTCCACAATCTACAATTAATAATCACATATATGTGTTTGTGGGATTCTAAGGTTTGACTTACAGCCGAACAATTGCTGATGTTGGTTAGCTTTAAAAACAGACTTGTCCGGGACTAACTTCAACTCAACTGTTTTGTGAAATAAGTAAAAACTGCCTTAGCATAAGTAGTTCTGCGATCTACCACTCACTGTTAGCAGTACTACCAGTAAATATGTGAGGAATAAGAGTAGTAATACTGCTCCTCGTGCCCGCTGTAAAATGTTGCAAAATTGTATAAATATATAATTGAAGAGCGACACCTATTATTGCACAATAAAACAATACTGATATAATATAAGCTGTAGAGAAGTTACAGTTGTAATTTGTGTCAAAATGACACCGTGTGTTTAGATACTTAAACTGAATTTATACAGAAAAACGAATGTATCCTTATTTATTTGCTATCCGTCAGACTAACCAAACGTTTGTTGAAGAACTAGATGTGTGATGCGGTGTGTCATTGTTATATTGAACTTTACTACATATGGCATTTTACTGCATATTGCAGTGTTTTTCGGTTAAGTAGAATAGGGTATTTAATGTATTATGATATTATATATTGCATTTGCATTCTTGTACATTGTTTCAAAACTTCGCAAGAAATCATACCACTGTAAATAAATATTAAAATGACTTACAGAAGTACCAGCGTATCTGTATTGCGGGAAGCAAAAATCCTTGCAGATACATCCACTCTTGTTAGGAAAGTTCGTATTTTGGTCACTGTACATGAACGGGTAACATCCAATGTAACCGTCTGGCTGCGCCGCAACTACACCTTTTAAATGGAAACATGGATACCAGTTTTAAACTAAAACGTGTAATAGACATGAAACACAATTAAACACATTGAGACATTTAATCAGGATCATATTGTATTATTATGATGTTCATAGTATATACATAATATATGTAAACCAAAACCGGATTCAGAGAAGCGAAGCATCAAGTTTGACTCTCAGTTACTCGGTTGCTTCGCGGCGAGTTTTTACTTGATACATAAGCTAACACGTTAAAAGGTTAACATTTCGTAAGTATATATTTTCGCGAATGTTACTATCTCGCTGAAACAGCGACAATCTATTACTCGCAAACATTGCTGATATTTCAGAAATATAATTAACGAAATAGCATAAACGTTATTGTTTGTCTAACACAACTCGTATTAATATATAGTAATAGTAATTAGTAATTACGTGACGTCATCTGCACGAGACTCATCATATACGGGGTGTTTTCCAGCACTGGTGTGAACGCGGGAATTCCTTGTCTGGTAAAAAAACAACTCTGTTTTACACCCCATCGTGTAGGGTGAGTCTCGTGCTGATGACGTAATGACGTCATGTTACATTGAAAAATAAATTGAATGAATGTGTACAATAATACGTTACTATAGGCAACAAAACCCTCAAAGTTTCATTCAATCTCGTACTCTACATCTTACAAAAAGGTATGCGAAAAAGGAATCTTCCACTGGCTTCCGTGTGCGGATGGACATATCCTGCTCTCGCCTCGTTACCTCAGTACTGGTAGCCAGTGAATGATTCTTATAATACTTCTACATGTTTTGTCTATTTTATTTATACATCTATAAATACAATAATTAGTACTAAGCAGAAATATACCTCATTACACAAAGTAAGTTTACATTTTTCACGTAAAAGCTAACTTGTCTAATGCCTTACATATTTGATTATTTATATCAATAAGTTGGTATACTGTGGAGTGGCCAGGTAAAAAAACAAAGATTTTACTTGATCTACTTTAATCCCCAGTATTTTACTGACAGTTCCAAGGCTGTAAATAGCTGTATGGTTATTGTCTCTATTAGTGTTTTATATGAATGTTAAATTTCCCTTTCCTCATGTGCAATTCTTTCACTTTGTATAGTGTTCATGTTATTTTCTCCTTCCTTTCGGCCTACTGTTGCCAGATGTCTTGAGTTGTCCTGTGATGTATTCGATTCATTAAATCCCATTTCCCTCTTCCCCTTATCGTCCTCATTTATTCTACTAAGTTGTCCTTTATGATAGGCCAGGTTATTCCTTGCGCCCCTGTTCCATTGTGTATTTACCCTTGTACCTCATCAAATGCCTGAGATTTTATGGAATGTTGTTTTCCCGGAGCTCTGTGTGGGTATGCATTGTCTTATATATGTGGCGTTCCTTGCATCAACTTATTCTCTCCTTTGCATAGTTTTCAGTGACATATCCAAGGCATTTGACAGAGTATGGCATATGGTCTTATTGTCAAACTTAATCAATATGGAATACTTGGAAACCTAGTTAATTGGTTAAGTTACAATTTAAATGGCAGATCTCAAAAATTATTGTTGCATCAGCCTGTTAGAATACACGTTACTAAGAAGGGGTGTCCCACAAGGCTCCGTCCTTGGTCCTTTATGATTTCCTATCTACGTCAACGATAAAGCGAGCTCACCAATTATTATGACCAGCCTTTTCGCGGATGATCGTTTTATTGATGTTTCTACAAACAACACTGAATTAATGGTAGAAACACTAAATAGCGATCTCAATTCAATAGCATCATGGTCTAAGCAGTGGTTAGGATATTTTAATACTTCAATAACGGAAGTTAAATTTTGCTCGTACCGTAAGAGAAACCGATCAAATTTATTCTATAATGAAGTACAACTATATTTCGTTGAACATTATAAACGTCTTGGTGTAACATTTAGTCAGGATGGGTCGTGGCATCAACATATAACTAATATAGTCTCAAAAGCGTCAAAAACTCTTGGTTCCATGAAAATGCTGCAATTCAAAGTTCAACGGAAAATTCCTGATCAAATTTACATTTCTAAATTAAGACCTCGGCTAGAATATGCTCTTCAGTTTGGAATAATTGTGCCCAGTACGAAACTGAAATCTTAGAAAACTACAATATGAAGCAGATTGTCATTGGCTTAATTAGATCTGTCTTAATTCGAAAATTATGAAAGTAGATAGGCTGGTTGAGTCTTTCATATAGATCATATAGAAACAAATATTTTAATATACAAAGGAAAAAAACACTAACCATCCTTTATAACTAAGTTGATTCCACTTACAAGTAGTTTCACTCAAGTAGTTTCCACTTACAGCTTGTGAATAATATTGGTTAAGAAATTACTGATTACGCATCAGAAGCTAGAACAACTGAAATACATTCTAAATCTGTTATACTATCGTCAATTCGACTTAGAAAAATATCACAAGGGATATTCGCGAGTCAGAAACATCAGTCTCTTTTAAAAATATTTTTTTTACTGAATCAATTGTTTTTTTGGTCACAAAATGTGAACGTCACTCAAATATTCATCATACCCGCAATATAAATAATAACAGTTAATTATGTAACAGGCAGCAACGGAATAATGGTATACAGCTATTTTTCATGTAGTTAGTTTTATAAATTTCATATGCACTAATAAATCATTGTTTTTTTAACCTAGTTATAATCTGCCATATGAATGGCGGGGCCCAAATTAAAGTTGTTAAATGTTTTGGCCAAACCCTTATGTATATATGTACACTTGGAACCACTTTAAACCGGACGAGCTCGGGACCGGACAAAATGTCCGGTTAAAGGGCTTTCCGGACTAAAGGGGTTTTGAAAACTGGACAAGAGTTGGCACATTTTCTTTTCAAACGGGGACATTTGGATCTAGATTTCGTTAGTACTGTAGTGATTTGTATAAAAAATCCATAAAACTACTAAATCTGATTGTGAAAATCTGTTTGAAAATACATTAATAAACGTCTATTCATTTCAATACCGAAATTGCAGAATAAATTGATAGTTTAAATAATCTGTATTTAATTACCTTCCTGAGTTGAACTTTGTCATCTAATGGCAGTTCAGTATATTTGCGTTTTGCGGTGGTGTATACATTACAAGAAAATTATGTGATATCTACATTTTGTCTTAAAGATATGACTTCAAAATAAAAACCAATTTCAAAATAATAATATTTAGCCAACTAAGGTACATAATTAATATTAATTTGTAATTGCAAATTATTTCTTCCAGAGACGTATATGTCATTATCTCTTTTTGTTTTTTTTCTTAAGTTGCTCTTTTTATGTTTATTGTGTCTATAATATGAAATATATTAATTTTGATATTTTATATTTCAGAATATTTTCATGTGATAAGACTGTTTTTCTTGTGTTTTAATAGTTCCACATAAATTGCGAGTCTTTGCATATAATATTGTAAATGGCCAAAGGCTAAATACAGCCGATTTGCCAATAAACGAATGCATGAATTAATCAGTTGTCATAGCAGTTAAGACCAATCATAACAGAAAAATGCTCTAGCTAATTACTAATTAGGTGTGAAATGTTAAAAACAATATTGACTGACTTTATTTACTACATATATTTTAAACTTGAAACAAGTTATAATTCCAATTGCATTCGAAAATCATTTCTTCTGATATTCACAGTGCTCTGTATCAAATTCTTCCAGCGAAAGGTTATGCGCAAGATGTGAAAATTAATATTGAGACTTTATTCTTGTCCGGTTTGAAGGGGAGATTTAGAATGGAAATATACATTTCGGGCCAAAAGTTTTGTCCTGAATTAAGTTTTTTTTTCTAATTAAAAGGGTGTTTTATATAGTAAAAAAGATTTGACCGGTTTAAAGGGGTTTCCGGATTAAAGGAGTACCGGTTTAAAGGGGTTCCAGTGCAGGTACAAGTTATTTGTATGCTTGTGCAAGTACTATAGCTGTATTTATGAATACAATTAAATATGATTAAACTAAAAGCTAGCGTTATCCTGGTGAATCCTCATTGAATTATTTATTGTTCATGAAGGAAATATTATATGTTACATACATCCCAGGGAAACACCGACCTATGAAACATTGGGTGTTTAGGAGATAAGCTGAAGATTTTTCATGTTTATGATTATTGATTAAAATGTAAACCACTTTATACTAATTTCTAGTTAAGAATATTCACCAGTTGGAACATGTAATGTATGGTACAAACTGTACAAAGGCATATCATGCACCATATTATATGCATTAACTATATATAATGAACTAGTAAAGCGTGTAAAAGGCCATGGAAACACAAGTTTTCGGACGTTTGACTATTTCGTACGATAACAACAGAAACTATTTTACTGTATAACTACATACCTCGTAAACCACAACAAATCACTAAAACATTTACCCACATAAAATTCATATCTCTTTGATCGGATAAATCCACAGATTATTGTGAGTCAGTTTTGTATAAGTATATAGTCAACATGGATTACTAAGGAAAATAAAGACCACTCGAGCTTATTGTTTATGATACAGTACAGGAAGTGTTACATTCTTACTTTCACATTTAGTCCGCTTCCAAATTCCAGCCTATAATTATAAATCGAATGTACATATACTGTTCTTTTGCATTTATGTGGACACGTACTAGTATAGTAGGACAAACGTCAGATTAATATTTACTCAAGATAATTAGCCGACTGTTCCATCTTCAATAAAAGGAGTGATCATTTATTGTCTCAGTCAATAAGCACTTGTGTATAACATTATAACATTACAGAAACATGAACCATTATTCAAATATACATCTGTATGTGCCTCTGTAGCTCATTTATGGAAGCCTAGAAATTACCCGTTCGAGCCTCAAATATTTTATTTACCGTGATAAATTATTACATACTTAATGTTTACTTAATTTATCCTTTTACATGCTAATCATTTAGTTAAATTTAATACCAACTGTAGTATTTTATTTTGTTATCAGCATACAACTACTTGAAGATTAGCAATATTGAATAGATTGGTTTACAAAATATGGTTTCAGCATGTATATGGATGTTATCATGGCTCACCAGCAATGTTTGTGATAGACTTATAAAACGATCAGCATGGTTTCAGCATGTATAGGGATGTTATCATGGCTCAGCAGCAATGTCGGTGCTAGACTTATAAAACGATCAGCGCAAAAGTCATAGTTTTCATCTCCTACATCATCCTAATCGGTTCTACTCATGTGAACATTTGAAATGATTTCTCTGTCATGCTACGAGAGAACGGTGCGCTTTTTCATATGTCCTGCCAAAGGTTGTTCAGATTAACACATATTGTTCTAGTTTTCTGTTATACACTCACAATATTTCGTGACAAGCATGCTGCTTCCGCGATAAAAATAATTAATAAAAAAAAGGAATCTCGGGATTCGAACAGGGGTAGTTTGCATTCAGATTTTGACGCGTTTCTATTACGCTATGTAATAAACCCGCAATTATCTATATATCTATTTATACTATCAGACTCCCCTTACGGGTCTTAATGACCCCTATAGGACTGTATAACGTCCACACTCCAAAGTAATTTGCCCAAACCCTCACCCGGTTATTCAGAAAATATTCATATTGTAAGGACATTTCAAGTGACAATTATTCCCATTATCGAATCTATTTTAATGAAAATAAACACATGCAATTCTTTTTTTGCCATTTCGTACGGTTATAGAACAGTATGTAATCCAAGAAAATAATAGCTTTTAAATTATTTCCAGCACATTAAACATACCTATATAAATTTGATTCCAGCATACTTGCCATTTGATAAATATGTTTAAATAAATAGGATTAGAACAATTAACTACCTTAAACAAACCAATCTACTGTAACCTTATTGATGTTAAGGATTTATACTAGTATACTGTGAATACTGAAGAATTGACCAAAATTATAATACAGATATTCGGCTGAATTTTACAGAAAGGAATGTGACGATTTAATATATTGTAAAGGAAATACAAAATTGTGTAAATTGTGTTTCTAAGACACTTGAGAGCTGTGGAATAGAGCAGTATCTGCTGTTGTTAACAGACAAATAAACAAGAAAATGAATTATTAGTTATTTTCTTCTGAGAGAAACATATATATTGTTGAACATCTAATGTAAGATGATTCTTATCTGCCCTTGAATGTACCGGAATGGTTGGCATATTGTCATTACTTTGTTTGTAGGTGCATCCATCGCGCTCCTTGTTCGGAGCATTACAGCATAGTAATAATGTTGTGATTTCAATGACATTAGGAATATAGACAGACATCTTTGAATGCAAGTGCCAATTGTAAAACTGTCATTCCATCTTAAGTCATTGCAGATTTATCTCCCCTAGAGGCTCGTATAGTGTAATAAGGTAACTTCATTCCGGCAACACTTCAAGAATGCTGCTTGGATTTGAGTGAAACTTGGAACATATATAGATGGTTTTGAAAGAACGTGCAGAGAGTCTGTTGGGCTTATTTTTCAAGTCAGAAGCATTACTTCAAAAGTTGTGAAGAGACTTGATGATACTCGATGAAATGGTAGAGCGACCTGTTAAGTCTTAAATAGCTATACAAAAAACTACCGAATATAAGGTCGACAATAAAAACATATTTGAGCTTTACAAAAACATTCAAACAACCAAGCATGTGACACACGGTAATATAAATGCACAATAAACGACACCACGCAATAAAATATCAACCTTAAACCTATTGTGCCTAGTACATACAGTTTAATGTTAATGATGACATCAGTAAAGTATCAAATATCTGTGTAGCCTATACATAATACATTGCGTAGTAAATGAATTTTGGAATACACATTAAGTGAAATTCACCATTCTCTGTCTAAACAAAACATCACACATGCAGTAAATGCATTTTGAATGGTAAAATCAACCAACTAACACATCCCCCTCACCCTTTGTTTTGGGTATTACACCATTTCTTAGCAATTCTCCAGTTATATAGTGCGTTTTTTTTTTTAACAACGAATGTATGAATATATTACCTGGACCTTCACATTTCGAAAAGGGGAATTCAAATGTTCGTGTTTGTCCGTAAGCTTTACAGACAAAAAAGCCGGGGTTTTGTTTTTGAAAGAAAGGTAATCCAAACAGCAATTATAGTTCTACCCACGATGAGCATTTCTTTACCTGAATTTGACATCGACTGGTCCTGAAGGTTCATACACCTGTTCGCGGTCAATCTAACGGCACTATATATGGCGGTCAGTTGACCCAACTAGTGCCCCTGAGTTTATTTTTGACATATCTCAGTTCGTGTAAAACATGACAACATGAGTACATAATAAGTAACAAAATAACACAATGATAAAGAGACAATTACAATAAGAAAATCAATGCAATATGCACAAGAAACACACTTCTGCAATACATATATGATAAATATAGCGGGAGAAGGTGTTTTTAACTTTTTATCCTAATTGTATGTTAAAATATTTATACAAGAAAAATATATCATTTTCAGATGTTTCAAGTGTGGCATTTATTTAAATTTACCAATAATTTCTATAACGCGCACATAAAGTTACAACCAGTACTAACCTGCTTGTCCACAAGCAATTTACAACTTCTCCATATTATAAATCAGAGTTTAGAGGTGGAGGACAAATGACTAAACTTTGGACGCATTGTCTTCAAACTGTCACAGAAGAACATATACATTGCCCGGGTATCGATCCCGCTACCTCTAGATTAGCAGTCGAGTTCACGTACCTCCCTTTCAACCAGTGGTAGGGGTTATGTATATTTTCCAGGACACATGTATTTCGGAAGAATTACCTGAACTCTAAAATCTGGTAGAGATGGAAAATCTATTTTTGGATCATTTTCAAGGGGGACGATCCACTGCAATAAGTCAGCTAAAAGGCATTGAAAGCTGGGTCTGTACTGTCCGAAACCTGCTGCTCTTGTTTTTTTGTACGAATTCTAGAAAATTTATTCTTACGACAAAAAACACAAATGTTATATTTCTGTAATAAAGGGAGGTAATACACAATTTACGCTACTTCAGCAGTTTTGGATTCCACTCTGAACGTGAGTACTACCTGGTTGCATTGCTTATGGCGGAAATCTTTCGTAAATAAACCATTGCTTGTGTTATTTTGTTTGTACCTCGAAGTGCAATAGTTCACTTACACAGTCGTTAATCCGGCAATTTGTTCATCGTAAATACAGCAATATATGTCATTAAGTAAGTAAGATTGAAATTATTGATGATTTGGACAAATTCCCATCTACATATGTTACTAAATGCTTCATTTAAAAAGATAATGTCATGGAATGCACATGAAATATCAATGAACAGGCGTGTGCCAACACAAGAGTTGTACATGCTTTGTTCGGATATATGTCTGAAAGCAGTTCAATTCATTATATTGGATATTGTTTTAAAAATATACCGACTTTTTGTTAAGATTTTTTTTCAGAGTTGCTATTTTATACTGTAATCTTGATGACCCTGCTAATAGCATTGCATTCTGACAGTCGAGATGTTTGCAAGGGTACTAAATGAAATATAAGCAAGTACCATTGACGGACTATGTTTTCAAGGTAGATGAATCTGTTTGAATCAAGTTTGGCATGGACCAGTGGATAGTTTAGAACGGCTAGTGTTTACAATTTGTCCGCTCCCTAAATTGCTAATTAAAAATTAAGCATTTAAATATATTCGTACACGTAACTTGACCTATTGTCTAATTTAAACTTTAAAACAAATAATTGCCATCATTCAAGATACATATTATGACTTCATTGCAGGTTAAGGTTACAGTCGACAAATTGTACAAGTGACAGAAAACCAAGGGGGACAAATGCTGTCACTTTGAAGCAACCTCCACGCAGCGGTTGTCTTCCCTTGCAGTACAGCAATAATCATCTCCGATAACTATAAGGGGAAATCACTGCGTAGGAATAATATAACTCGTATCCCGGAACCAACCGGTACTGGCGTTGGACAAACGAATGTATTTAGCGGACACATTGCTACCGAACGTTTTTTGTAAATAATAAATTAACAAACTATTGTCTTGTATCATAGTTTTCTGTAGATGGTAGAAAAGGAAGGAGACGGTGTTATATGACCCATTATGACCTTAAACAGATCAACGATTCCAAATAATATTACTGACAAGGGTTATAACTCCAAAAATACATTAACCACCCAAGTTCAAGTCAATGGCCGTTAGATTTTAATTTTGAACCAAATTTAAGTTCACAAGTACCTGCGGGCGTAGCTAATACAATCCACTTCCAATAAACAATAACACTTTAATAGTTTACATCACAAAATTCCATAAATCCAAATTGAAACGTGCAGAAAAGTCAGTTTTGTTTACTCTATCGAGAAGTCGCAACATCAAATGACGCATGTAAACGTACGTTGTTGCATTGTCATTCGTTTATCTTTTTACAGACGGGAACGCAGTAACATTATTTATGGAATCATTGGTTTTGACTTGGATGTCTGTTTTAGGTAAAAATAGGTCATAATACAAATGCACACCATCTCCCCATCATACCAGCCTCTATTGGGTTGCAGTGCTACGTCTGGAGAGGTGGAGCTAAATTGAAAGTTAAGTGATAGTGAGGGACTTCATTGTCGTAGAACACTAGAGTGCATTAACTAACAGTGTGATAATTAGATAACCGGACTGTTAGTTACTGCACTGTTGACAAAATCGACATTTCATATCAATACTTTACCAGGATTGGTTCAACATCACCGGGTTCACAATCGCGACCCATGCTACGTTTTATTTGATTGATGAAATTTCTTGGCGTTTTCAATTTTATATCCTCGGTGTTTGTCATTCCTGCTTATTTGCATACGTCAGTGACGTCACATCATAAAGAGAAACGTCTGTCTGTCTGTATTATTGAGTATAATATGTTTCGTTTATCTTGCAAACAGTTATTTTGTGACTATATCTGTCACATGCATAATTGAAGATTAAATGTCTACTCGCCTCAGAAAATTCAAAGTCTAATATGTTGAGACAGTTTTGGTTTTATTTACTTAATGCTATTGCATGTTTTGTCATGTTTGGTATTCTGAAACAACATAACATACATTATCTCAGAAGGAATCCAACGAACCAATACTTCAAGGAAAGACATCTGGGGCGCTTGGACTGGCTTAACTTGAAATTTGCTTTCTGTACTCTCGATATAATGGACTTGCTCTGCATTCATCTCAATTATTCAGGATTTCAACTTCACGAACTAAATCTTTCCTAGGAGTGAAATAAGGAAGTGTGAATGTCTCCAACGGTCTTTCGTAAAGTTATGCGTAGGTGTATCCATTTGTAAGTCTTTTGCTTCCTTGATGTTTGACAACAACAATATATGTACTTTCAGATGGTGGTGCTTTGTCTGTTTAGTGGTTACAAGTTGTTTGTTAAGATGTAGTTTCGTGTTTAGATTGTATTTCACAATTGAGGAAGATTATGTTCTTCTTGTTAATTTGTATGAATAGTATTATATATCAATCATCACTTAAATGTCCTGAAAGGCTGTTGTCTAGTCTCATAAATTATGATAATATTTGATATTAGTTCATTACCAATAATACTCGGTTGAGAAAAAAACAAACTATACTGCATGCGTATTTACATACATACACATACTATAATATAATTGTACTTTGTAATTAGTCACTTTGTCTTTTGTCGTATGTTTAGAAAGGAAAAGACTGACATTGTTTACTCATGCTGTCCTATACCGAAAGCTTTCCAACACCAAAATTCATGCAGGATCGTAAAAAAACATCCATGTATATATTTTCTTACTCCACGTAGAAAGATGATGAGAGCCAGTAATAAACAAGAAATATCTTGAGCAAAAGAGGGTCGGTACAATCTGAAGCAAGCAAATTTGTTGTGCAACATAAAAAATGCCGAGATGTTATATGACTGCTGGTAAATTTATCGAAATTCAGTGGAATAAGAATTGTGCCGGCATCAATTGTTTTTATTTAATACCGAGGATATTAATCCATCTGTTGAAAATATATACGGATGAACACTCAGTAAATGGCCATACATGTAAAACAATGTATTTTGTCATACTGTAAGCTAAGGGTAACACTAAGAACGCGATAACTACGTTTGAGGAAGTTTAGTTCGATTCTAGTCAAGACTCTTCAAAACGTATGCGACAACAGAGTTATAAATATGAATATGTCGTTATTGTAACCATAGTCGGTACTTGTTTTTGGTTTTATGGACCTAACCAGTTTGCCTGGAATTAATTATCAACCAGAACTAACTTATCCTTCCGCAAACAGCTGACAGTATCGATACACGGTAGAGGTACATGAGAATTGACCGTACCCAGAGGCCACGGAAGGAGTAGACGATACACAAAATCATTACTTTTTTTTCAAAGAGCATACAATACTACACGTTCTCGTATGTCCACCTACACATAACATATTTGTTATATGCCCCAGTGTATGTTTTGTCTCTATCTATAGTTTGGTTTGTCCTAATACTTTTATGATTGCCATCTTCGTTGTGAGCTGGCTCAAAGGTATTATTATAAGTTACGTCTTAGTTAGTACAGCAACTGTTCGTTTGAGGCCTTGCGATCACTCTCTACTTGCATATTCTAAAATTTGTTTTGTAATTTATCGTAGACATCGTCATTGCTGACGCCAGTTTGCAAACCAGCTCTGCGGACTAATCGTACTTTCATTGGTTTATTAAACTGAACACTATCGTAATCATTTGCCGCTGTGTTGCTTTTCTCATTGCATGCCCATTTATTGCCCCCTTCTGGTCTACCCAGATATGAGTATTCGCCTTCCAAAACTGCACATGCTCCGAGTTGATTATTTCTCATATGAGAATATGTGGGATCCTCAAATCGTCCACCCGGCATCTTCAGCCGACTGTAGTCATCTTCAGCACTTGAAGAAGGTGCCTTAGGTCGCCATGTTGTTGTTGTTGTGTCATATTCCGTTTCTAGAACATCCTGCCCACTGGTGACTCCTCCATCGCCACAGTGACCTACATATGCATTGTTTACGCCATCTTGTGGCCCCGCCCTTGTTCTTGACCTTTTTAGCCTTTTTCGTCTTAAACGCCTGTGAATATAATATGATTATCATAGAGAAATAAGAGCTCTCATATCATATTAAATAATTGCTAACCTTTAATTTCTTATTGTAACCTTGTATTCTTACATGTATATTTTGCATTCTTTTCTACACCTTTATTCGTTATACATAATTGGTATTGCGTGTCGTCATTATGGATATATCTCAATGTCCCTGCGGGGTGTTTTGTGGTGAATGTAGCAACACATCGAAATATTTATCGTATTGGTCACTCTACGTTTCTGCTGCTTATTAATTTAGATACAAATCTTAAATGGCAATGCATTTGCTTTGAACAACTATGTCTGTATTTGGGTCTCAAAAGATATAGGTATGGGTAGGATCGAAGTTAATTAAGTTAACAAGTACTTCCCAATGAACATATAAATGTACACAAACAAGTGTGTATGAAGCATTAGAAACCATTTGCATATCGTTACATAACGTGAAACTTACACATCTTAAAGTAGCACATAATGTACACATTGCATGGAAAACAAACTCACCTCGCTAACAGTACTGCACAAACTGCAATAATTACGAGCAAAATCAAAATGCCAACAATTATTATTGTTTTCATGAAGTTTGGAAGTAAAGCCCCGTCACCTATAAACCAAATATATCCACGGTTTTATTTCAGTTAATAAAATAGTTTCAACAACAAAGACCGAGAAGAAAATATATTCAGACTTCAGTTGGGCACCATTCCACGCATGCCTGAGTTTGATTGCGGTAATACGCATCAAGTCATAATGTTTGCGAAGATATGGTACCACATTTGGTGTTATTATTGACAAATTAACTACCCTTTCAGTGTTATAGAATGGTATAACATGTTCCTTAAATAGAGGCCTTATAAACTGTTTAATATCGAGGATTGAACCAGAAACCGTCGGTAATAGGCCATGGTGATCCATTTACCATGCGTCAAAGTTAAAACTGTCTTTAAATATGTAGAAATTATGAATAATACCTTCGCCTGATATACTTTCTGTAGTACTGTTGTTTGAGATATATTTCGTGGTTTCATCTGTTGAAACAAGTGGACTTGTTGCTGTTGATACAACACACCAAAGTCAGATACGAATGTAATTCAAACACAGACACATATAAGAAAAGGCTTGTAACTATCAAATACGATACAAGAGAGCTATGATGAACATAATTCGCTCACCCGAAATTGAGAGCTCACACGCTTTATACATATAGGGAAAGAGATGAATGTTTTTGACGAATTAAAATAATGTGAATAATCTTGGTAGATGATCATTACAGCAGCAGCAACATTTGTGCAAAAATATTTCAAAATTGGTCCAGTGGTTTCTGACAAGGAGATATATTTATTTTTACATTCTATAGCGGGATCGTTTTTAGACGAATCATAAATAACCTGAACAATCTTAGTAGAAGGTCATGTAAAGGCCGAATTTTTGATAAATTGAAAAAAAACAGCCTAGATATTGGGTCACAAAAGAAACATTTATGTAAATGCATTTCAAATTCGACGAGTAGTTTCTGACATTATTAATATTTTACACCTGATACATATACAGACAATAAACAAGCTCCACTAGTTGCTTTGCATCGGGGACAATCTGAAAACCTCACACTTGGTAGAGGGTAACAGAAAGAAAATGTATGGAAATTTCAAATTCGGGAATGTTATAGACAAGAAGACTTTTAAATTGTTCACAATATTAATGTACAGTCAAAGTGACCATCCCCTCACCCCCTAGAAGCATTGTTTTTGAGAAATCAGAAATCATAAATAGGACGGGTAGTTGCTGACAAGCTTTTCCTTTAACTTGGCCATTTACCTAGTTTTTGGAACGATCAAATATATTTGTAAACTTTTTTGTGGAGGAGGATGCCGGAAAAGTTCTGACCAATTTGATTACATTCTGCCATTGGTTCAGGAGATGTTGTTTGAAGACATATGTGAACGGATGGACGGGGAATGCGCGAACGGACGACGGATTGGTGGAGAACGGACAATGACTGATCACAGAAGCTCAGTCTGAGCACATATTCAGGTGAGCTAAAACAGAAAGGTTGTATATTATTCATAGTTCCCGTTTAAGCATTTGAAGACGATGTACACCCTTCTCAAACCTAATGGGTACTTCATGCAATGCACGCATAAAAACATTGAAAGCAAAGTGTACAATTGTAAATGAAGCTAATTTAGATAGACACGTTTCATCTATTTCATTTTGTTAAGACATTTCATAGAACTAAATCTTGTATTCTCAACCATATATCAAACTCCACATTGCAATAATCAGACAGAATGATGAGCCATACGTTTATGAACAACACTACTAATGAAAGCTGCTTACTTGAGTGAGTCTTGACTGAGAAGGAGTTTACGGTTGACGTCACACCTGGCGTTGTCGATGGTTTTAGCGTCGATGAAGTAGTAGATGTTGTTGTAGAGTGGGTTGTAGTAGTTTCTTGTGAAAAGAAAGATAACAATGTCGAATGTATTGTGAGTGTGTTGAGCGGTCACTTGTATCTTTAATTTGGAATATTCCATTTTCAGAAAGATGTTAACTGATTATATTCGTCGATACTCGGGTAGTTCAGTCTTCCGTTCATTTATATGCTATCGCGTTCTAAAGGTTAATATCGTGCAACCTATTAATATAGCACTGAATTAGCTGAAATACATGACCGTACGTATCCGAGTGTCAACGGACAATCACAAAAGTAACAATTACCCATATATAAGGGAATGTAACACACCCTTGTAAAAATAAACTGACAGGTTACTAAAATTTCATTATGATAGCAAGAAATCTGTGAGAGGGTCTGGTTTATAAATTATGGATACTACTGATTACACATGTGCGTTTGAATGTTGAACCATAGATAAATGCAATGATGTTTATATGTAGTAAAATTAGTACATGTTTTTGACTATTAGATACATGTACAATGATTGTACAACATATATTTCGCATCTACATTTTTTTATCAATTTTGTTGCAAGAAGTAACTTGGGCAATGTTGTCAGTATGATATTATTGTGTGGAATGTTAGTACGCAAATGGTAGTCAATACAATGAATCATCTAACATAGACGTTTTATCCACAATATTCAAATTACATTTCAGTACTATTACGTCATTGCTGTAATTCAGATACAAAGATTACATAGTATCTCATGCCGAAGTGTGCTTACAAAAATGAATAAAGAAGTCGAGCAGGAAAAGAAGTGTCACATACAAACAAGTCGAGCATAAAAACGGAATGTGACATACAAACTGCACAGCCGCCAAATGCACATGGGGCATGAACATGTATTGTCGGCAAAAACAGTTGTATGATAAAATGTATGTAAGGACGATTCAACCTAATATGTCTATCCATACCTTGAACGAAACGATACCAAAGTTCTCAGTTATAAAGCAGGGTATAACAGAGCACATCAGCATGTATGAAATTGACAATATGTATTGTAATATATTTATTCCAAAATAGAGTTATAAACTGGCACCTGTGTGATATTTTATGAATCTTCAGAATAAATAGGTCAAATGAAGCAAGCATGCAGTTGGAAAATATTGACTTTTGAGGGGTACAATGCGTAGGCACGAAATAATGAGAAATAGGCAACTACAATACTACAGTACTGTTGAAAAATGAGGACGTTAAAGTCCAAGAAATGACAATATTCATCGCGAGCAGATGAAATTAGAAACTTGAATAATAGTCCTTCTGTTTTCCAAATTTGCGATTTCATTGCAGTTCGAATGACAATAAAGTTTTCTCCATAAAAATATTAATGACCGCGTCAAAATTGTCCATACCAATTATCATATGCAATCAAATACCGAAGGCATTTTCACAAACCAATTGATTGGAGTAGGCTGTTTGAAATATTGACTTTAAAATGATTCTATAGCATGTACTATTTGCCGAACTTTAAAAAGTTTTGATTTTACTTCATTACTTTGTGCATCGTAAACTGTCAGTCTACGCAACCCTCCACATATTTCCGATATAGAGGTTCGACCAGGACAATCAGCTGTACAATCTGTTTTTGGCTCTCCATTTAGCCTCTTCATACAATAACAACTCACAAACTGTGAATACATAGAAGACGGACGAGTGGTAATAAATTTTATAAACAGTATTTCCAAAGAAGATAAAACCGAGCTATTGGCAATGATATCCAGCCATTTATGAACACAAGAGTGTGTCATTTTAATTCATATAATAAATTGAACATACACATAACCATTCTTTGTAAGATCACAGAGACAATTTTAATTTGATAATATTTAAATGTAATTAGCTGGTTGAAATCGGTATACTTATATACATATAGGAAAAGGTTAAGCATATTCACACACACGGGAGTCCAGCTTTGTAATTCGATTTTCTTATAATTTTTGTTGCGATAAGTATATATAAGTTTTTACTGATTATGTACATTACGGTAACTGTACCATTACCATAGCTGAACTCCGACAGTCCCTCCTTGAAGAATGGGATTATATTCCACGAATTGAACGTTTTTTTGTGAAATCAATGAAACAACTATGCCAGGAGGACATACCCAATATTAACGTTTGGTACAGTCGAAGGATTTCTGTGTAACAACTCATACGTAAATTCTGTAGAAAAGATACCAAAGCCGTCGTTATCTTATCTAAGCAATTGATAAAAGCATAAGACAATTCGGCCAAATGTGTTTCAAGTTCAAATTTAATGAAATTTAGTGCTAAATATGTTTTCCTTTTTGTTTCTAGTTGGTTATGTTCTAAAGTATGATACCGCATAATTATGCTCAACCTTTTGTCATTGGCATTTTATATAAAGTTTGTTCGTGTCATGATGTAGACGATGTACACGCCATTGTTTATATGTACGTATAAGCAAATGTTACTCCGAGAATGGAATAATATTCCACGAATTGGATGTTTTTGGTCAAATCAATGATAAAAACTTGCCAGGAGGACATACGCAATATTTACGTTTGGTGCAGTCGAAGGATTTCTGTGTAACTACTCGTACGTAAATTATGCAGAAAACATACCAAAAACCGTCGGTATCTTATCTTAGCAATTGATAAAAGCATTAGGCAATTAGGCCAAATGTGTTTCCCGTTCAAATTTAATGAAATTAAGCGCTAAATAAGTTTCACTTGTTTTTCGGCGCAACCGTAATATATCTGTTTGTGAAATAAGTAACTGCCTTAGCAAAGTAGTTCTGCGATCTACCACTGACTGTTAGCAGTACTACCAGTAATTATGTGAGGACTGAGAGTAGTAATACTGCTCCTCGTGCCCGCTGTAAAATGTTGCAAAATTGTATAAATATATAATTGAAGAACGACACCTATTATTGTACAATGCAACAATACTGATATAATGTAAGCTGTAGAGAAGTTACAGTTGTAATGAGTGTCAAAATTACACCGTGTGTTTAGATACGTTAACTGAATTTATACAGGAAAACGAATATATCTTTATTTATTTGCTATCCGTCAGATTAACCAAAAGTTTGTTGAAGAACTAGATGTGTGATGCGGTGTGTCATTTTTATATTGCACTTTACTACATATTGCTACATATTGCAGTGTGTTTCGGTTAAGTAGAATAGGGTATTTAATGTATTATACAATTATATATTGCATTTGCATTCTTGTACAGTGTTTCAATACTTCGCACGAAATCATACAACGGTAAATAAATATTAATGTGACTTACAGAAGTACCAGCGTATCTGTATTGCGGGAAGCAGTGATTCTTGCAGATACGTCCACTATTGTCAGGAAATCTCTTGTATTGGTCACTGGACTTGAACTGGTAACATCCAATGTAACCGTCTGAATGCTGCACATTTACAGCTTTTAAATGCAAACATGAATACTAGTTTAAAAATTAAAACGTGTACTAGACATGAAACACAATTTAACCGCATTGAGACATTTAATCAGGATGATATTGTATTATTAAGATGTTCATTGCTAAGCTAGACAATAAAGTCGAAGATCAAAGAAAAGAGAATAGTTACTTGATAAGAAAAATCCAAACAGGACATGATGAAACCGAAGAAATTTTTAACACCATGGAACAGTACAGCAGATCAAACAATTTGAGAATAAACGGAATAGCAGAATTGGTGTTAAATGTAGAAGATAAAGCAGAACAAGAAACACCTGAGCAGTTAAATGTAGAAGATAAAGCAGAACAAGAAACATCTGAGCAAATTGAAGATGCAACGAACCAGCATACTCCCAAAACGAAAAAGGTCTACGAAAATGCTGATCAAACTACAGATGTAGTTATCGAAACTTTAAACCAAAATATGCCTGGGCTGGATTTGAAGCGTAGCGATATTGACATGTGTCACAGATTAGGTAAAGCGTCAACAGAAAAACCACGACAAATAATCGTAAAATTTGTATCACGTTTGGTTAGAAACAAAGTTTATCGCCGAAAGAAGAAACTGCCAAAACCAATATTCGTAGCTGAAGACCTAACAAGAAGAACACTAATGGTATTAATGAGCGTAAAAAGGAAAATGCCAGATGAAGTAGACAAAGTCTGGACCAATAACGCAGATATTTATTATAAGAACAAAGAAGGAAATATCCACAAAGTTCGACCAAATGATTTTAATATGTGGCTGGATCTTCCTTGGCCAAATTAAACAACAGACCAAATACATAAGATGTAAAGACAAGAAAGTGGTGAATAAACTTATGGAGTGACCTGTATATTCTTTTGTTTGACATGCTTGGGTTCCTTTGTGTTTTCTTTTGTGTGGGACTAAAAATAACAAACTGGTTTGTCCTTGAGTGATAAAAATAATCAGTACATGTATTGTGTTTCAATAAATTGAAGGCGAACCAGCCAAATTTGGATATACTTATACCGAGATTAATCTCCCCTTTGTTATAAAAATATTATTTATGATATATGTACATGATGATTGTACTCTTTAGTCTCTGTCATAGACACCGATATTGTATAGTTGGGTTATTTTCTGCATTATGTGAGGTTGTGATGTTTCTTATAAACATATTTCATATATATGTGAATGCAAGTGTGTATATGTATGTTAGTGTATGTATGTGAGTGTATGTGTACGTATGTGTGTTCATGTATGTGTATGAGTGTGTAAGTATGGATATTATGTATGTATGAATGAATATACATGTGTATGTATGGATATTATGTATGTATGAATGAATATACATGTGTATGCTTGTGTATATGTATATACATACGTAACAAAAGTTTTTGAAACATTTAATTCATAAAACAATAACAGTACATACACGTTGAAGGCGTACCAGTCTAGCTCAAACCCACTTATGTATGGAGATTTTTGTTCCTAAGTATCCTCTTACTAGTAGGATTACTCAGTTAATACATTTGATCAATGTTTCTTATTTGATTTAATCTCAGAATATCACCAACATGTTTTTTTTATGCCGGTTGTTACGGCGTTGTTTTTTTTTAATGAAAGTATAGATATGTCTCTGGCTTTTCAACAGTGGTTTTTTTTGGTCTAATTATGCATAATTGTTCTTCTTCCACACCACTCCCTTTCTCTCCTCCTCTTCTTTGTTCCATCTTACTTACTACTGAAGCTTTGAGGATTACTTGTCTTATGGTTTCCGTATATACTTTAGTGAACAGCGCAGCTATTGGATTTTTTTTGAATTTAATGGTAATTAAATGACTCTCACATTTTGCACTTTTAATGTCAAGGGAATAGCATCAAAACCAAAACGTAAAGAAATCTTTGAATGGTTAAAACTTAACAAATACTCAATAAGTTTCTTACAAGAAACACATAGCACACCGAATAACTATACAGAATGGAAAAAGGAATGGGATGGTGATATCTTTCTAAGCGGTAATCATACAAATAGTCTAGGTATAGGTATCTTTATTAACAAATGCGTTACATACGAAATGAAATCTTACACGGAATATAAACAAGGTCGTCTCCAATCATTAAACATTGAGATTGATGGACAAAGTATCTTTTTAATAAACATATATGGCCCAAACAAAGATGATACTGAACTGTTAGACATATTAGAAACCATACTGATAGAACATTGTAACGAAACCTTCATAATTGGAGGAGACTTTAACTCAATAATCAATGTAAATATTGATAAGCTGAACGGAAATAAAGACACACATAAAAAAGGCTCTAAACGTTTAACAGAAATCATGGAAAACAATGATATTTATGACATATGGAGACTAAAACATCCAAAACTAAAACAATATACTTGGCACTCAAATCACAACCCACCCATCTTCTGTAGACTTGACTATTTCTTAATATCTTCCAACATATTAAACAATGTGAATGATTGCACAATTAAACCCGGTTACAAGTCCGACCATTCGGTAGTCACTTTTGACCTCAATCTCAAGACGGTAGAACGAGGAAAGGGGTTTTTTAAAATAAATAACTCAATACTATTAAACGAAGACTTCCAAACCAATGTCAAACTAGCAATCAAAGAAACCGCAGAAATAAATAAGAATTCAAACCCAAACACTCTATGGGAAGTTATAAAAGGAACCGTACGAAATGAAGCCATTAGGTTATCTAGTAAAATACAAAAAACAAAGAAAGCAAATGAATTAAATATACTTAACAATATTAAAAAACTAGAACAACAACTGATCTCCCAACCTGATAATATAAACTATCAAAATGAATTGACAACTCAAAAGACAATATTAAATGAAATAACAGAAGAGAAAATAAAAGGTATTCTATTACGATCAAGAGCCAAATGGATTGAAGGGGCAGAAAAAAACACTAAGTATTTCGCAAATCTAGAACGCAAACGAGCAGAAAGTAAAACTATTCATCAATTAAAAACAGAAAATGACAAAATAGAACACCAACAAGAAAAAATTCTATCATACTGTAAAAGTTTCTATGAAAATTTATACAAAGAAGATAAAGACATAAATATTGATGAAGACCTATTCTCAAATGGACATAAAATACTATCTGATGACAACAAAGATGTTACAAATGGATTGATATCAGAATATGAATGCTCCTCTGCATTGAAAGAAATGAATAACAATAAAAGTCCAGGATCGGATGGATTAAACGTGGAGTTTTATAAGTTCTTCTGGAGCGAAATTAAACAGTTTCTTATAAACTCGATAAACTACTCTTATGAAACAGGAAACTTAACCGAATTACAAACTCAGAGTATAATTACCTTAATTCCGAAAAAAAATAAAGATCTTTTGTCAATAGATAATTGGAGACCCATATCATTGTTAAATGTAGATTATAAACTTGCATCAAAAGTCATTGCAAACAGAATAAAAAAGGTTATAAATCATCTAGTAAATGAAAATCAAACTGGGTTTATTAAAGGTAGGTACATAGGCGAGAATGTCCGAACAATTTTAGAGACAATTGATTACATGAATGACCATCAAGAACCTGGTAGAATATTTTTCTCCGATTTCCACAAAGCATTTGATAGTTTAAACCACAAGTTTATGTTCAAATGTCTAAAAGAACAAAATTTTAGTGACTCACTGATTAGATGGGTAAAACTTTTTTATAATGATGCAAAAAGTTGTATAACAAATAATGGTCATCTTTCTGACTTCTTTAAAATAAAAAATGGGGTACGACAGGGATGTCCTTTGTCACCTTATTTATTTATTCTGAGTATTGAATTGCTGTCCGTATCTATTGACAAAAGTAAAAACATTAAAGGTATAACACGTAATAACGTAAACACAAAACAAACCTTATTTGCTGATGACGCAAGCTTTCTTCTCGATGGCACAAAAACTTCATTTGAAAATCTCATAAAAACCCTTGACATTTTCAGTAAATCATCAGGTCTTAAACTTAACAGGAAAAAATGTTCAGTACTACGCATTGGATCATTGAAAGATACAGACATTGTTTATTGTCACTCAAGTGAATTCAATTGGACTTCAACGGAAGCCACAACTCTTGGCATAACATTTAGCAATAAGACCTCGTCAATGTATGAACTAAATTTATCTAATAGAATATCAGAATGTAAAAATATCCTGACAAACTGGAAACGGTGGAACCTGACTTTAATTGGTAAAATAACAGTTCTTAAAACTTTCATTCTTCCAAAACTGATATATCCTCTAACTGTTCTCGAAACCCCACCTTCAAAGTTCATGAAATCCTTAAATACACTATTTTTTGATTTCATATGGAATTCAAAACCAGATAAAATTCAGCGTAATGTATTAATTCAAGATTACAAAGATGGTGGTTTGAAAATGTTAGACATTTTTAGCTTTATTGATTCAATAAAAATTAGTTGGATACAAAGAATTGTTCAATCAAATGCAAACGTGTGCTTACAATACAAAAACGAATTAGAACATTATGGAGGATTATTGATCTTCAAGTGTAACATAAGTGAAAAAGAATGTAAAACTATTCCAATAAAATCTAAATTCTTAAAAGACATTTTAATTTCTTGGTCCAAAGTAAACTATTTAAATAAGGAGATAAGGTTACAAAAACAAATTATTTGGAATAACTTAAACATAAAAGACCAGAATGATCAGCTTTTTTATTACAAAGAGTGGCATGCAAAAGGTATAATATTTATGGAACACATTTATGACTTTAGAAATAAAAAGTTTTATAGTTTTGAGCAGCTGAAATTTTTATTTAACATTCAAAATAAGGACTATCTAAGATACCATACTCTAGTCGGTAATATACCAAATTATTGGAAAACACAATTGGGAAATGTTACTATATGCTATGATACTGCAAACTATCTGTTCGATAAAATAAACGATAAAACAAAACTAAGTAAACTTGTTTATACACTACTGATAAAAAATAAACTCCACGATGAACCAAAATATAAAAAGAAATGGAATCGGTTTTTTCCAAAGGATAAAATCGAATGGAACAATATCCTAACCACATCATCTCTTATCACAATTGACACAAAATTACGGGCATTCCAGTACAAATATATAATGAACATAATACCTGACAACTCATTCTTACATAAAATAAAGATAGTTCAGTCAAGTCTTTGCGACTTCTGCAATATGTATACAGACTCAATATATCATATGTTTTGGGAATGTCAGTTTATTCAGAATTTCTGGACCGGTCTAAGAACATTTTTAGAAGAAAAACTTTCTAAAAAGATCAAACTCACTTTTAAAAACATCTCATTTTGTAATGTTATCGACAATAAAGAGAAAGATGGAATAATTACAAATTTTATAGTCTTATTTTCAAAATACTTTATTTTCAAGAACAAATGTAACAAAAGTACTCCTACAATTGCAGCCTTAAAATTTCAAATCATGGACAGGAAGAAACTTGAAGAAACAATTGCTTATCTTAAAGACAAAACACAGGTCTGTAACAGAAAATGGCAAACGTTTAATTAGTATGCGATAAATCAATCAAAGTATATCCCCACTGCTTCAAAACTTTATTCTCCTTATCTCTCTATTTGAATCTAACATACTATCTTCTTCTCTTCTTCTCTAACCATTTTCCCCTATGATCTATTTCAAACTAACACCTATATATTATTCTCTCTAAAAATGTCATTTATGTAGCCGAATGTTGGCAACTATGCATTCCTTATGAAAATAAAAAATATATATATAAAAAAAAAAAAAAGATGTTCATAGTATGTACATACGATTTGTATAAACTAAAACCGGAGTCCAGAGAGCCGGGAATGATTTAGCTGGAAATTGAGCACACTTTAAACGGCCGCTATCTGTATATTCAGATATTTTCGCGAAGCATCAAGTTTGACTCTAAGTTACTCGGTTGCTTCGCGGCGAGTTTTTACTTGCTACATAAGCTAACACGTAAAAAGGTTAATATTTCGTAAGTATATATTTTCGCGAATGTTACTATCTTGCTGAAACAGCGACAATTTATTACTCGCAAACATTTCTGATATTACAGAAATAGAATTAACGAAATAGCACAAACGTTATTTTTTCTCTAACACAACTCGTATTAATATATTGTACATGTAATAATAATAAGTAATTAAGTGACGTCATCAGCACGAGACTCATCCTATACGGGGTGCTTTCCAGCACTGGTGTGAACGCAGGAATTCCTTGTCTGGTATACAAATATTACACCCCATCGTGTAGGATGAGTCTCGTGCTGATGACGTAATGACGTCACGTAACATTGCATAATAACTTGAATGAATGTGTACAATAATACGTTACTATAAGCAACAAAACCCTCAAAACTTTACTCGTTTCATTCAATCTCGTACTCTACATCTTACAAAAAGGTATGCAAAGAAGGAATCTTCCACTGGCTTCCGTGTGCGGATGGACATATCCTGCTCTCGCCTGGTTACCTCAGTACTGGAAGTCAGTGAATGATTCTTATAATGCTTCTTCATGTTTTGTCTATTTTATTTATACATCTATAAATAGAATAATTAGTAATAAGCAGAAATATACCTCATTACACAAAGTAAGTTTAAATTATCACGTCAAAGCTAATCTTGTCTAATGCCTTACATATTTGATTATATATATCAATAAGTTGGTATACTGTGGAGTGACCAGGTAAAAAAACAAAGATTCTACTTTATCTACTTTTATCTCCAGTATTTTACTGACAGTTCCAAGGCTGTAAATAGCTGTATGGTTATTATCTCTATTAGTGTTTTAGGTGAATGTTAAATTTCCCTTTCCCCATGTGCAATTATTTCACTTTGTATAGTGCTCATTTTATTTTCTCCTTCCTTTCGGCCTACTGTTGCCAGCTGTCTTGTCATGTCATGTGATGTATTCCATTCATTAAATCCCATTTCCCTATTCCGCTTATTGTCCTCATTTATTCTCCTAAGTTGTCCTTTATGATCGGCCAGGTCATTCCTTGCGCCCCTGTTCCATTGTGTATTTACCCTTATATTTCATCAAATGCCTGATGTTTTATGGAATGTTGTTTTCCCGGAGGTCTGTGTGGGTATGCATTGTCTTATATATGTGGCGTTCCTTGCATCAACTTATTCTGTCCTTTGCATAGTTTTCAGTGACATATCCAAGGCATTTGACAGAGTATGGCATATGGTCTTATTGTCAAACTTAATCAATATGGAATACTTGGAACCTAGTTAATTGGTCAAGTAACAATTTAAATGGCAGATATCAAAAAGTTATTGTTGCATCAGCCTGTTCGAATACACGTTACTAAGAAGGGGTGTTCCACAAGGCTCCGTCCTTGGTCCTTTATGATTTCCTATCAACGTCAACGATAAAGCGAGCTCATTAATTATTATGACCAGCCTTTTCCCGGATGATCGTTTTATTGATGTTTTTACAAACAACACTGATTTAATGGTAGAAACACTTAATAGCGATCTCAATTCAATAGCATCATGGTCTAAGCGTGGCTGGGATATTTTAATACAATAACGGAAAATAAATTTTCTCGTAGTGTAAGAGAAACCGACCAAATTTATTCTATAATGAAGTACAACTATATTTCGTTGAACATTATAAACATCTTGGTGTAACATTTAGTCAGGATGGGTCGTGGCATTAACATATAACTAATATAGTCTCAAAAGCGTCAAAAACTCTTGGTTCCATGAAAATGCTGCAATTCAAAGTTCAACGGAAAAATCCTGATCAAATTTACATTTCTAAATTAAGACCTCAGCTAGAATAATTTATGCTCTTCAGTTTGGAATAATTGTGCCCAGTACGAAAAACTACAATATGAAGCAGATAGGGTTGTTATTGGCTTAACTAGATCTGTCTTAATTCGAAAATTATGAAAGCAGATAGGCTGATTGAGTCTTTCATATAGATCATATAGAAACAATTATTTTAATATACAAAGGAAAAAAACACTAACCACCCTTTATAACTAAGTTGATTCCACTTACAAGTAGTTTCACTCAAGTAGTTTCCACTTACAGCTTGTGAAAACCAATATTGGTTAAGAAATTATACTGATTATGCATCAGAAGCTAGAACAACTGAAATACATTCTAAATATGTTATACTATCGTCAATTCAACTTAGAAAAATATCACAACGGATATTCGCGCGTCAGAAACATCAGCCTCTTTTAAGAATATTTTTTTTACTGAATCAATTGTTTTTTTGTTCACAAAATGTCAACGTTTCTCAAATATTCATCATACCGGCAATATAAATAATAACAGTTAATTATGAAAGTGAGGGTGGCGATGGAGGTACAGGCAGCAATGGAATAATGGTATACAGCTATTTTTCATGTAGTTAGTTGTATAAATTTCTTATGCACTAATTAATCATTGTTTTTTTAGCTAGTTATAATCTGCCATGTGTATGGCGGGGCCCAAATTAAAGTTGTTAAATGTTTTGGCCAAACCCTTTTGTATATATGTACACTTGGAACCACTTTAAACCGGACGAGCTCGGGACCGGACAAAATGTCCGGTTTAAAGGGCTTTCCGGACTAAAGGGGTTTTGAGAACTGGACAAGATTTGGCACATTTTCTTTTCAAACGGGGACATTTGGATCTATATTTCGTTAGTACTGTAGTGACTTGTATAAAAAATCCCTAAAACTACTAAATCTGATTGTAAAAATCTGTATAAAAATACATTAATAAACGTCTATTCATTTCAATAACGAAATTGCAGAATAAATTGATAGTTTAAATAATCTGTATTTAATTACCTTCATGAGTTGAACTTTGTCATCTAATGGCAGTTCAGTATATTTGCGTTTTGCGGTGGTGTAGACATTGTTTCACATTACAAGAAAATTATGTGATATGTACATATGTACATTTTGTCTTAAAGATATGACTTCAAAATAAAAAACAATTTCAATGTTTGAAAATTATCAATTACTCAAATGATTTACAATAATTGATTGGTAGGAGGTCACCCCCTGAAGACACTAGTCCATTGTCAAATACAACAGGGGTCATAAAATAAACAAAGAACAAAGAAACTGTGAAAACTGTCAATGTACCCTTCAATTATCAAGTATCATTAAAGAAATTTCAAACAAAAGCTAATTCTAATAAAACTATATCCATTGATGAGTTTAAAAATTATTTTGAAAATGTTTCAAATGAAACTGAAGGTAATTTTAACAAAGAGCATTTTTCGTCAACAAGAGATGAAATATTGAGTATTGATCAACTTGATCAACCCATAACTGTTCAAGAAGTGTGCAAAACTATTTCAATGCTTAAGCGCTATAAAGTTGTGACTATGAAAATAATGTAGCAGACTTTTTTGTTGATGCTAATGATTTTATTTCACCATATCTATGTACAATGTTCAACTATATATATGATAATTGCGTATATCCAGAGGCATGGTTTAAAGGTACTATTGTGCCAATTCATAAAAAGGGAGATAAGAATAATCCTAGCAATTTCAGAGGAATAACTCTAGTTAATATCATAGGAAAAATATTTTCATTATTGTTAAGAAATCGTATCAATTATTGGTGTGATATGAATTTAGAGACGGTCGTTCTACGGCTGATGCAATTTTCCTATTACATTCAATGATTCAAAAGGTTTTAGACAAAAAATCGAAATTATACAGTGTTTGTATAGACTATCAAAGATCATTTGATACGGTAAATAGAGATGCACTATGGATCAAACTGATCCAATCAAGCATCAGTTGTAAAATGACAAATATTATAAAATGTATATATAATTATATACCATCTTGTGTAAAATTGTCTGGTACTATGCAAATGTCTGAATTTTTTCGATGTGACAATTGGTTTAAAACAAGGAAAACCATTATCTCCCCCTTTTATTCATTTTATTTATAAATGACATTGTTGAATGTATTGAGTATGACAAGTTAACTGATAAAGATTTAGAACTATTATCAATGTATATGATATTATTTGAGATGATATAGTTTTGTTGACAACTGTCCCTAAAATTCTGCAATCTCAAATAGATAATGTATATAAATACTCTGAAAAATGGGGACTAAAAATTAATGTTTCTAAAGCAAATATGTGTATATTTGAAAAACGTAAACAATTAAACGTTTGTGATTTTTTTATTAATGGAGAAAAAATTGAAAGGGTTGATGAGTTTACTTATCTAGGAATCAAATTCACTTACAATTGACTTTTAAATGCAGCTGTGAAAACTCAACATGATCAAGCTCTTATACCATATAATAATCTTCTTTCTTTATTTGATAAAATTAAATTAGATATTACAACTAAATTATCGCTTTTCGATGTAATGGTAGTTCCAATCATCTTGTATGGGTCAGAAGTTTGGGGAATTTATAACTGTAAATACGTAGATAAACTTCATAATAGATTTTGTAAACATATACTTGGGGTTAAATATCATACGCCCAATTTTGCTGTTTACGGCGAGCTTGGCAGGTTCCCATTATCAATAGTAAGCAGAATAAGATCTATTATATTTTGGTTAAAAATCATGAAACACAATCAATCTTCAATGTATTCTTGTATCAAGACCTCACTGAAAATGTTAATGGTATTTCATGGGCCTCACGTTTGAACTCAGTTATTGACCATCTTGGCTTTCAGTACGTCCGAACAAACTTTAACTTTAGAAATAATTATATAATAACCATGAAAAGGAGAATACATGATCAATTTATTCAAGACTGGTATAGTTCCGCACAATGCCGAAACTAAGCTACTATTGTGAATCTAAAACAAATTTTGAATTTGAAAATTATCTTGATATAATTAGAGATGATAAATTAATATTTCGATTTACACAATTTAGACTCAGCTGTCATAACTTGGAAATTGAAGCCGGTAGACTACTCGGTATTGATAGAGAAAAAAGAATGTCTAAAATATCATGATTTGAGAAAAAAATATATTCGTCACTCTTCATGGCCCAGCTTGGAGAAATTCTATCATATATTAAAGTCAAACAAGAGTAAATGCCTCCTAAATACTTCTAAATTTATAACTGAAGCATTTGTTATCAGAAAAAATACATTGGAACATAATAATATATAGCCAACTAAGGTACATAATTAATATTAATTTGTAATTGCAAATTATTTCTTCCAGAGATGTATATGTCGTTATCTCTTTGTGTTTTTCTTTCTCAAGTTGCTCTTTTTATGTTTATTGTGTCTATAATATGAAATATATTAATTTTGATATTTTATATTTCAGAATATTTTCATGTGATAATTGTTCCACATACATTGCGAGTCTTTGCCATATAATATTGTAAATGGCCAAAGGCTAACTACAGCCGATTTGCCAATAAACGAATGAATGAATTAATCAGTTGTCATAGCAGTTAAGACCAATCATAACAGAAAAATGCTCTAGCCAAACACTAATTAGGTGTGAAATGTTAAAAACAATATTGACTGACTTTATTTACTACATATATTTTAAACTTGAAACAAGTTATAATTCCAATTGCATTCGAAAATCATTTCTTCTGATATTCACAGTGCTCTGTATCAAATTCTTCCAGCGAAAGGTTTTGCGCAAGATGTGAAAGTTAATATTGAGACTTTATTCTTGTCCGGTTTGAAGGGGAGATTTATAATGGAAATATACATTAAAGATTTGTCCGGTTTAAAGGGGTTTCCAGATTAAAGGGGTACCGGTTTGATTATTGATTAAAATGTAAACCACTTTATACTAATTTCTAGTTAAGAATATTCACCAGCTGGAACATGTAATGCATGGTACAAACTGTTCAAAGGCATATCATGCATCATAGTATATGCATTAACTATATATAATGAACTAGTAAAGCGTGTAAAAGGCCATGGAAACACAAGTTTTCGGACGTTTGACTATTCCGTACGATAACAACAGAAACTATTTTAATGTATAAGATAACTACATACCTCGTAAACCACAACAAATCACTAAAACATTTACCCACATAACATTCATATCTCTTTGATCGAATTAATCCACAGATTATTGTGAGTCAGTTTTTTATAAGTATATAGTCAACATGGATTACTAAGGAAAATAAAGACCACTCGAGCTTATTGTTTATAATACAGTACAGGAAGTGTTACATTATTACTTTCACATTTAGTCCGCTTCCAAATTCCAGCCTTTAAATTATAAATCGAATGTACATATACTGTTCTTTTGCATTTATGTGGACACGTACTAGTATAGTAGGACAAACGTCAGATTAACATTTGCTCAAGCTAATTAGCCGACTGTTCCACCTTCAATAAAAGGAGTGATCATTTATTGTCTCAGTCAATAAGCGCTTGTGTATAACATTATAACATTAGAGAAACATGAACCATTATTCAAATATACATCTGTATGTGCCTCTGTAGCTCATTTATTGAAGCCTAGAAATTACCCGTTCGAGCCTCAAATATTTTTTGTACAGTGATAAATTATTACATACTTAATGTTTACTTAATTTATTGAATAGATTGGTTTATAAAATATGGTTTCAGCATGTATATGGATGTTATCATGGCTCACCAGCAATGTCTGTGCTAGACTTATAAAATTATCAGCGCAATAGTCATCGTTTTCATCTCCTACATCATCCTAATCGGTTCTACTCATGTGAACATTTGAAATAATTTCTCTGTCATGCTACGAGAGAACGGTGCGCTTTTCCTTATGTCCTGCCAAAGTAGGTTCAGGTTAACACATATTGTTCTAGTTTTCTGTTATACACTCACAATATTTCGTGACAAGCATGCTGCTTCCGCGATAAAAATAATTAATGAAAAAAAAATGAATCTCGGGATTCGAACAGGGGTAGTTTGCATTGAGATTCTGACACGTTTCTATTACGCTATGTAATAAACCCGCAATTATCTATATATCTATTTATACTATCAGACTCCCCTAACGGGTCTTAATGACCTATATAGGACTGTATAACTCCACACGTTTTGTGCTCGCATGTTGTATTTCCTGCTCGACGTATACATACCTTTAATAGTTTAGGACAAAGAAAAGAAATTTGCCCAAACACTTACCCCGTTATTCAGAAAATATTCATATTGTAAGTACATTTCACGTGACAACTATTCCCATTATCGAATCTATTTTAATGAAAATAAACATTGCATTTCTTTTTTAGCCATTTCGTACGGTTATAGGACAACAGTATGTAATCCAAGAAAATAATAGCTTTTAAATTATTTCCAGCACATTATACATACAACAATGTACTTATATAAATTTGATTCCAGCAAACTGGAGAAACAGACAAGAAAAATATGTTGTTCACGTTAATGATACACAGTTCCATATATTCATAATGATGATGTTAGGATTAGAACAATTAACTACCTAAAACATACTATCTACTGAAACCTTATTGAATTTAAGGATTTATACTAGTATACTGAGAATAATGAGGAATGGACCAAAATTGTAATACAGATATTCAGCTGAGTTTTACAGAAAGGGGTGTGACGGTTTAATATATTCTAAAGGCAATACAAAATTGTGTTAATAGTGTTTCTACGACACATGAGAGCTGTGGAATAGAGCAGTATCTGCTGTTGTTAACAGACAAATAAACAAGAAAATGAATTATGTCTTTTATATTTTCTTCTGAGAGAAAACATATATATTGTTAAACATCTAATGTAAGCTGATTCTTATCTGCCCTTGAATGTACCGGAATGGTTGGCATATTGTCATTACTTTGTTTGTAGGTGCATCCATCGAGCGCCTTGTTCGTAGCATTACAACATAGTAATAATGTTGTGATTTCAATGACATTAGGAATATAGACGGACATCGTTGAATGCAAGTGCCAATTGTAAAACTGTCATTCTAGCTTAAGTCATTGCAGATTTATCTCCCTTAGAGGCTCGTATAGTGTAATAAGATAACTTCATTCCGGCAACACTTTAAGAATGCTGCTTGGATTTGAGTGCAAGTGCCAAGTGTAAAACCTCGCATTCCGTCTTCAGTCATTGCAGATTTATCTCCCCTGGAGGCTTGTATAGTGTTATAAGGTAACTTCTTCCTGGCAACACTTCAAGAATGCTGCTTGGATTTGAGTGAAACTTGGAACATATACAGATGGTTAAGAGAGAAAGTGTAGAGAGTCTGTTGGTCTTAGAGTCAGAAGCATTACTACAAAAGATGTGAAGAGACTTGATGAAACTGGATGAAATGGTAGAGCGATCTGTTACGTCTTAAATGGCTTTACAAAAAACAATTTCAACGCGTAACAAAAACATATTTGAGCTTGACAAAAACATTCAAACAACCAAGCATGTGACACACGGTAATATAAATGCACAATAAACGCCACCACACAATAAAATATCAACCTTAAACCTATTGTGACTAGTACATACAGTTTAATGTTAATACTGACATCAGTAAAGTATCAAATATCTGTGTAGCCTATACATAATACATTTGCGTAGTAAATGAATTTTGAAATACACATTAAGTGAAATTTACCATTCTCTGTCTAAACAAAACATCACCCATGCAGTAAATGCATTTTGAATGGTTAAATCAACCAAGTAACTCATCCCCTTCACCCTTTGTTTTGGGTATTACATCATTTTGTAGCAATTCTCCAGTTATATAGTGCGGTTTTATTAACAACGGATGTATGAATATATTACCTGGACCTTCACATTTCAAAAAAGATGTATTAAAATGTTCGTGTTTGTTCGTAAGATTGGCAGAGAATAAGCCAGGGTTGTGTTTTGATAGAAAAGTAATCCAAACAGCAGTTGTAGTTCTACGCACCATGAGCATTTCTTTACCAAAATTTGACATCGACTGGTCCTGAAGGTTCATACACCTTTTTTGCGGTCAATCAAACAGCATATATGGCGGTCAGTGGACCCAACTGGTGCTCATGAGTTCATTAGACATATCTCAGTTAAGGTAAAACATTGACAACATGAGTACATAATAAGTAAACAAAATAATAACAAAATGATAAAGACACAAATAGGAAATCAATGCATTATGCACAAAAAACACGATTGTACAATACATATATGATAAATAAATACAGCGGGAGTAGGTGTTTTTATTCTAATTGTATGTTTAAATATTTATACAATATTTTCAGATGTTTCAAGTCTGGCATTTATTTAAATTTTCAACCAGTACTCACCTGCTACTCCACAAGCAATTTACAACTTCTCCATATTATATATCAGAGTTTAGAGGTGGAGGACAAATGACTTTGGATGCATTGTCTTCAGTCAAAATGTCACAGAAGAACATGCACCTCGCCCGGGCATCGAACCCGCGACCTCTAGATTAGCAGTCGAGCATCCGTACCTCCCTTTCAACCAGTGGTAGGGATTATGTATATTTTCCAGGACACATGTATTTCGGAAGAATTACCTGAACTCTAAAATCTGGTAGAGATGGAAAATCTATTTTTGGATCATTTTCAAGGGGGACGATCCACTGCAATAAGTCAGCTAAAAGGCATTGAAAGCTGGGTCTGTACTGTCCGAAACTTGCTGCTCTTTGTTTTTGTACGAATTTTGGAAAAATTGTTATTACGACAAAAAACTGCAAATGTTATATTTCTGTAATAAAGGGAGGTAATACACAATTTACGCTAACACAGCAGTTTTGGATTCCTACCTGGTTGCATTGCTTATGGCGGAAATCTTTCGTAAATAAAACATTGCTTGTGTTATTTTGTTTGTACCTCGAAGTGCAACAGGTCACTTACACAGTCGTTAATCCGACAATTTGTTCATCGTAAATACAGCAATGTATGTCATTAAGTAAGTAAGATTGAAATTATTGATGATTTGGACAAATTCCCATCTACATGTGTCACTAAATTCTTCATTCAAAAAGATAATGTCGTGGAATGCATATTAAATATCAATGAACAGGCGTGTGCCAACTCAAGATTTGTACTTGCTTTGTTCGGATATATGTTTGAAAGCAATTAAATTCATTATATTGCTGTCATTGCATATTTCGTTAAAAATATACCGACTTTTTGATAGATTCTAGTTTTTTTCAGAGTCAACTTGGGTTTTAAGTTGCTATTATTTAATGTAATATTGATGACCCTGCTAACAACATTGCATTCTAACAGTAGAGATATTTGCCAGGGTACTAAATGAAATATAAGCGAGAATTTGAATATATTCGTATATGTTACTTGACTTATTGTCTAATTTAAACTTCAGTATTTGTGTCATTAAAACAAATAAGTGCCATCATTCAAGATACATATTACGACTTCATTGTAGGTTTAGGTAACAGTCGACAAATTGTATAAGTGACAGAAAACCAAGGGGAACAAATGCTGACACTTTGAAGCAAACTCCACGCAGCGGTTGTCTTCCCTTGCAGTACAGCAATAATCATCTCCGCTAACTATAAGGGGAAATCACTGCGTAGGAGATTGAATTTGAAGTGATAGTAATATAACTCGTATCCCGGAACCAACCGGTACTGGCGTTGGACAAACGAATGTATTAAGCGGACACATTGCTACCGAATAATCGTTTTTTGGAAATAATAAATTAACAAACTATTGTCTTGTATCATAGTTTCGGTAGTTTTCTGTAGATGGTAGAAAAGGAAGGAAACGGTGTTATATGACCCATTATGACCTTAAACAGATCAACGATTCCAAATAATATTACTGACTAGGGTTATAAATCCAAAAATACAATTACCATCCAAGTTCAAGTCGTTGGTCGTTAGATTTTAATATTGAACCAAATTCAAATTCACAAGTACCTGCGGGCGTAGCTAATACAATCCACTTCCAATAAACAATGACACTTTAATAGTTTACATCACAAAATTCCATAAATCCACATTGAAACGTGCAGAAAATGTCAGTTTTGTTTACTCTATCGAGAAGTCGCAACATCAAATGACGTATGTAAACGTACGTTGTTTCATTGTCATTCGTTTATCTTTTTACAGACGGGAACGCAGTAACATTATTTATGGAATCATTGGTTTTGACTTGGATGTCTGTTTTAGGTAAAAATAGGTCATAATACAAATGCACACCATCTCTCCATCGTACCAGCCTCTTTTGGGTTGCAGTGCTACGTCTGGTGAGGTGGAGCTAAATTGAAAGTTAAGTGATAGGGAGGGACTTCATTGTCGTAGAACACTAGAGTGCATTAACTAACAGTGTGATAATTAGATACCCGGACTGTTAGTTACTGCACTGTTGACATAATCGACATTTCATATCAATACTTTACCAGGATTGGTTTAACATCATCGGGTTCACAATCGTGACCCATTTTACGTTTTATTTGATTGATGAAATTTCTTGGCGTTTTCAATTTCATATCCTCGGTGTTTGTCATTCCTGCTTATTTGCATACGTCAGTGACGTCACATCATAAAGAGAAACGTCTGTCTGTATTATTGAATACAATATGTTTCGTTTATATTGCAAACAGTTATTTTGTGACTATATCTGTCACATGCATAATTGAAGATTAAATGTCTACTCGCCTCAGACATTTCAAAGTCTTAATATGTTGGGACAGTTTTGGGTTTATTTTGCATAATGCTATTGCATGTTTGGATTTTTGTCATGTTAGGTATTCTGAAACAACATAACATACATAATCTCAGAAGGAATCCAACGAACCAATACTTCAAGAAAAGACATCGGGTGTTAGGACTGGCCTAACTTGAAATTTGCTTTCAGTACTCTCGATATAATTGACTTGCTCTGCATTCATCTCAATTATTCACGATTTCAACTTCACGAATTCAATCATTCCTAGGAGTGAAATAAGGAAGTGTGAATGTCTCCAACGGTCGTTCGTACAGTTATGCGTAGGTGTATCCATTTGTAAGTATTTTGCTTCCTTAATGTTTGACAACAACAATATATGTACTTTCAGATGGTGGTGCTTTTGTCTGTTGAGTGGTTACAAGTTGTGCATAATTGTTCGTTAAGAGGTAGTTTCATGTTTAGATTGTATTTCACAATTGAGGAAGATTATGTTTTTCTTTTTTATTCATATGAATAGTATTAAATATCAATCATCACTAAAATGTCCTGAAAGGCTGTTGTCTTGTCTCATAAATTATAATAATATTTGATATTAGTTCATTACCATTAATACTCGGTTGAGAAAAAAAACAAACTATACAGCATGCGTATTTACCCATACATACACACACTATACTATAATTGTACTTTGTAATTTGTCACTTTGTCTTTTGTCGTATGTTTGGAAAGGAAAAGACTGACATTGTTTACTCATGCTGTCCTATACCTAAAGCTTTCAAACACCAAAATTCATGCAGGATCGTATAAAACATCCATGTATATTTTCTTACTCCACGTAGAAAGACGATGAGAACCAGTAATAAACAAGGAATATCTTGAACAAACGAGGGTCGGCACAATCTGAAGCAAGCAAATTAGTTGCAATCTGAAGGTTAAGATTTGTTGTGCAACATAAAAAAAATGCCGAGATGTTATATGATTGCTGGTAAATTTACCGAAATTCAGTAGAATAAGAATTGTGTTCGCATCAGTTGTTTTTATTTAATACCGAGGATATTTATCCATCTGTTGAAAATATATATGGATGAACACTCAGTAAATGGCCATACAATGTATTTTGTAGACCTGGGTTCGATTCCCGGTAGCGCCATTGACCGATTTTTCGTGTTTCTCAAACATGACTTTATTTCACTATTTACTACAGCTGGTGTTAAGTGCTGTGTGGCAGATGTAAAAATTCGCCCCGTACTTCGTCCAAAGTGTAGTTTACCTTAATCATAAATTTATATATGATAAATTTACACGAACATGACGTCAGGTCGCTGTGGTGTAGTGGTTAGCATAACGGACCGGCAATTCGTAGACCTGGGTTCGATTCCCGGTAGCGCCATTGACCGATTTTTCGTGTTTCTCAAACATGACTTGGAGCCGCGGCCGTGGTCCAGTGGTTAGTGCGCTGGACTTGTAACCCGGCGATCTGGGTTCGATTCCCGGTCGCGGCAGGTCATACCCTTCCATGAAAATTTGACAGAAATGTCGATTTTCCTCCACATGTGGAGAAGTTGCCGGCTCCTTGTGAAGGGTAAGTTAGTACTGGTAAGAATTCAGTCCAGGAAAAACTGGTTAGGTGAACCGGCCGCCGTATATAACTGAAATATCGTTGAGAAACGGCGTTAAACCCGATGAAACAAACAAACATCAAACATGACTTTATTACTGTAGGGTAAGGGTAACACTAAGAACGCGATAACTACGTTTGAGCAAGTTTAATTCGATTCTAGTCAAGACACTTCAAAGCTTATGCGACAACACAGTAATAAATATGAAGATGTCGATATTGTAACCATATTCTGTACTTGTTTTTAGTTTTATGGACCTAACCAGTTTGGCTGCAATTAATTATCAACCAGAACTAACTTACCCTTCCGCAGGCAGCTGACAATATCCATACAAGAATCAGAGGTACATGAGAAATGACCGTACCCAGATGCCACGGAAGGAGTAGACGATAAACAAAAGCATTACACCTTTTTTTCAAAAAGCGTACAATACTACACGTACTCGTATGTCCTCCTACACATAACATTATATGCCCCAGTGTATGTTTTGTCTCTATCTATAGTTTGTCCTAATACTTTTATGATTGCCATCTTATTTTAAGTTAGGTCTTAGTTAGTACAGCAGCTGTTCGTTTGAGGCCTTGCGATCACTCTCTACTTGCATATTCTAAAATTTGATTTGTAATTTATCGTAGACATCGTCATTGCTGACGCCAGTTTGCAAGCCAGCTCTGCGGACTAATCGTACATTCATTGGCTTATTTAACTGAACACTATCGTAATCATTTGCCGCTGTGTTGCTGTTCTCATTGCATGTGCATTTATTGCCCCCTTTTGTTCTACCCAGATATGAATATTCGCCTTCCAAAACTGCACATGCTCCGAGTTGATTATTTCTCATATGAGAATATGTGGGATCCTCAATTCGTCCACCCGGCATCTTCAGCCGACTGTAGTCATCTTCAGCACTTGAAGGAGGTGGTTTAGGTCGCCATGTTGTTGTTGTTGTGTCGTATTCCGTTTCTAGATCATCCTGTCCACTGGTGACTCCTCCATCGCCACAGTGCCCTACATATGCATTGTTTACGCCATCTAGTGGCCCCGCCCTTGTTCTTGACCCTTTTAGCCTTTTTCGTCTTAAACGCCTGTGAATATAAAATGATTATCATAGAGAAATAAGAGCTCTGATATCATATTAAATAATTGCTAACCTTTAATTTCTTAATGTAACTTTGTATTCTTACATGTATATTTTGCATTCTTTTCTACACCTTTATTCGTTATACATAATTGGTATTGCGTGTCATTATTATCGATATATCTCAATGTCCCTGCAAGGTGTTATGTGGTGAATGTAGCAACACATCGAAATATTTATCGTATTGGTCACTCTACGTTTCTGCTGCTTCTTAATTTAGACACAAATCTTAAATAGCAATGTATTTGCTTTGAACAACCATGTCTGTATTAGGGTCTCAAAAGATTTAGGTATGGGTAGGATCGAAGTTAATTAAGTTAATAAATACTTCACAATGAACATATAAATTTACAAAATAAGTGTATATGAAGTATAAGAAACCATTTCCATATCGTTACATAACGTTAAACTTACACATCTTAAAGTAGCACATAACGTACAAATTGAATAGAAAACAAATTACAAACTCACCTTGCTAACAGTACTGCACAAACTGCAATATTTACCAACACAATCAAAATGCCAACAATTATTATTATTTCCCCGTCATCTATAAATCAAATATATCCACGGTATTATTTTAGTTAAAATAATAGTTTCAACAAAAATATCGAGAAGAAAATACATATTCAGACTTAATCAGTTGGGCACCATTAAACGCATGCCTGAGTTTGATTGAAGTCTGTAATAGGCATCAAAATCATTTTGTTTGCAAAGATATGGTACCACATTTGGTGTTATTATTGACAAATTAACTAATCTTTCAGTGTTATAGAATGGTATAACATTTTCCTTAAATAGAGGCTTTTGATACTGTTTAATTTCGAGGATTGAATCAGAAACCGTCGGAGAGGAAGTTTTTCATCCCATCACAATTACACAACAACAGCTGTCCGATATTTATCTTAAGAACGCAATAATGCAATTTGTAACGGATGTCTGAATAGATCTACCACTGATCGATTATTTGTTACAACAACGAAATATCCAAATATAACTGTCAGGTCAAAATTTGATCGAAGCTACTAGTTAACTATGTCCGCAGAATGATAAATTGGGCCCGCCTAGTAACTTATTTATCGGTCAAGCGCTGGACTGTTTATTTAGAGGTCGTTGACCCCATGCGAGGCATATGTTATTCCCTGACAAGTTGACTGAAGAATATGCATTCAAACAAAGTCATTTGTCCTCCACTAATGTGGGAAAGTTGTCAGTTGCTGGCGGAGGAGCAGGCTTGTACTGGTTGGTTACTGAGGAGCACAAGTTAGGTCAAATCACCGCCGTATATAAATGAAATACTATTGAGGAAGGGCGTCAATCCCAACATAAAGGATAACTTGTTTTACAACATCAATTGTTTTTTTTAAGTATGCCAGTAACATGCTTCTGGGAGAAGTCCTATCTTATTAACCAATGCCGTAGCTAATCACATAAAAAGCCGAACAGCTCTGGTTTTATAAACTATTTTCATTGTCGCACCATATACACGCGAAACATAGGCCCCACTTAATGTCTTGTTGTGAGACCAATGCATGATGATCCATTTACTATGCATACAGTGCATGAAACCGAACCTCATCAAAGTTTGAGATGTAAAATGTTAGGAATATAAAAATGTATTTTAATATGTAGAAACCATAAATAATACCTTTGCCTGATATACTTTCTGTAGTACTGTCGTTTGAGAAATATTTCGTGGTTTCATCTGTTGAAACAAGCGGATTTGTTGCTGTTGATACAACACACCAAAGTCAGATACGAATGTAATTCAAACAAAGACATATATAAGAAAGAGCTTGTAACTATCAAACACGATACAGGAGAGCTATGATGGACCTAATTCGTTTTCCCGAATTTGAGAGCTCACACGCTTTATATATAAAGGGAAAGAGATGAATGTTTTTGACGAATTAAAATAGTGTTAATAATCTTGGTAGATGGTCATAACAGCAGCAGCAACATTTGTGCAAAAATATTTCAAAATTGGTCCAGTAGTTTTTGACGAATCATAAATAATCTGGACAATCTTGGTAGAAGGTCATGTAAAGGACGGGGTTTTGACAAATTGAAAAAAAAACAGCCTAGATAGAGGGTCACAAAAAAAACATTGATGCAAATGTATTTCAAATGCGATGAGTAGTTTCTGGCATTATTAAAAAAATTACACCTGATACATACACAGAAAATAAACATGCACCACTAGTTGCTTTGCATCGGGGACAATATGAAAACCTCACACTTGGTAGAGAGTAACAGAAAGAAAATGTATGGACATTTCAAATTCTGGAATGTTATAGACAAGAAGACTTTTAAATTGTTCACTATATTAATGTATAGTCAAAGTGACCATCCTCCCCTAAAATCATTGTTTTTGAGAAATCGGAATAATCTGACCGATCTCGGTTGTGGGTCACCAATGGAACATTTGTGGAATATTATCATAAAATGGGACGGGTATTTCGTTTAACTTGGCCATTTACCTAGTTTTTGGAGCGATCAAATATATTTGTAAACTTTTTTGTGGAGGAGGATGCCGGAAAAGTTCTGACCAATTTGATTACATTCTGCCATTGGTTAAGGAGATGTTGTTTGAAGACATATGTGAACGGATGGACGGGGAACGCACGAACGGACGACGGATTGGTGGAGAACGGACAATGACTGATCACAGTAGATCAGTCTGAGCACATATTCAGGTGAGCTAAAACAGAAAGGTTGTACATGTATATTATTTATAGTTCCTTTTTAAGCGTTTGAAGACGTTGTAGACCCTTCTCAAACCTAATGGGTACTTCATGCAATGCACGCATGAAAACATTGAACGCAAAGTGTACAATTGTAAATGAAACTAATTTAGATAGACACGTTTCATCTATTTCATTATTGTGACATTTCATAGAACTAAATCTTGTATTCTCAAACAGATCAAACTCCACATTGCCCTAATCAGAAAGAATGATGAGCCATACGTTTATGAACAATACCACTAATGAAAGTTGCTTACTTGAGTGAGTCTTGACTGAGGTTGAGTTTACGGTTGATGTCACACCTGGCGTTGTCGATGTATTTAACGTCGATGAAGTAGTAGATGTTGTTGTAGAGAGGGTTGTAGTAGTTTCTTGTGAAAAGAAAGATAACAATGTCGAATGTATTGTGAGTGTTTTGGAACATTCCATTTTTAGAAAAGATGTAAACTGATTATATTCGTCGAAACTCAGGTAGTTCAGTCTTCCGTTCATTTATATGCTATCGCGTTCTAAAGGTTAATATCGTGCAACCACTATAGCATTGAATTAGCTGAAATAGATGACCGTACGTATCCGAGTGTCGACGGACAATCACAAAAGTAACAATTACCCATATAAGGGAATATAAACACACTATTGTAAAAATAAACTGACGGGTTACTAAAATTTCATTATGATAGCAAGAAATATGTGAGAGGGTCAGGTTTATAAATCATGTATACTACTGATTACACATGTGCATTTGAACGTTGAACCATAGAAAAAGGCAATGATGTTCATATGTAGTTAAATCAGTACATGTATTTGACTATTAAATACAATGGTTGGACAACATGCTCTGCAATATTTCTAATCTACATTTTATTTTCAATTTTTCTTGCAAGAAATAACTGGGGCAATTTTGTCAGTTTGATATTGTATGGCATTTTATTACACAAATGGTACTCAATACAATGAATTATCTAACATAGACGTTTTATCCACAATATTCAAATTACATTTCAGTACTATTACGTCATTGCTGTTATTCAGATACAAAGATTACATAATATCTCATGCCGACGTGTGCGTTCATAAATGAATAAAGAAGTCGAGCAGGAAAAGAATTGTCACATACAAACAACACAGCCGCCAAGAAGAACAAGGGGCATGAACATGTATTGTCGGCAAAACAGTTGTATGAAAAAGTGTATATAAGGACGATTTAACCTAATATGTCTATCCATACCTTGAACAAAACGATACCAAAGTTCTCAGTTATCAAGCAGGGTATAACAGAGCACACCAGCAAGTATGAAATTGATAATATGTATTGGAATATATTTAGTCCAAAAAAGTTTGAAACTGGCACCTGTGGGATATTTTATGAATCTTCAGAATAAATATGTCAAATGAAGCAAGCATGCAGTTGGAAAATATTGACTTCTGAGGGGTACACATTTAATGAGTAGGCACGAAATAATGAACAATAGGCAACTACATAACTACAGTACTTTTGAAAAATGAGGACATAAAAGTCCAAGAAATGACAATTTTCATCGCGAGCAGATGAAATTAGCAACTTGAATAATAATCCTCCTGTTTTCCAAATTTGCGATTTCATTGCCGTTCGAATGGCAATAAAGTTTCTCCATAAAAGGTTAATGAACGCGTCAAAATTGTCCATACCAATTATCATATGCAATCAAATACCGATGGCATTTTCACAAACCAATTGTTTGGAGTAGGCTTTTTGAAAATGATTCTATAGCATGTACTATTTGCCAAACGTTAAAATTTCTTATTTTACTTCATTACTTTGTGCATCGTAAACTGTCATTATACGTATCCCTCCACAATGTTCCGATCCTGAGGTTCGACCAGGACATTTAGCTGTACAATCCGTTGTTGGATGTCCATTTAACCTCTTCATACAATAACAAAGCACAAACTGTGAATACATAGAAGACGGACGAGTGGTGATACATTACTGAATTGGATAAACAGTATTTCCAAAGAAGATAAAACCGAGCTATTGGCAATGATATTCAGCCATTTATGAACACGAGAGTGTGACATTTTAATTCATATAATAAATTGAACATACACATTACCATTCTTTGTAAGATCACAGAGACAATTTTAATTTGGTCATATTTAAATGTAATTAGCTAGTTGAAATCGGTATACTTATATACATATAGGAAAAGGTTAAGCATATTCACATACACGGGAGCCCTGCTTTTTAATTCGATTTTCTTATCATTTTTGTTGCGATAAGTATATATAAGTTTTTAGTGATTATGTACATTACGGTAACTGTACCATTACCATAGCTGAACTCCGACAGTCCCTCCTTGAAGAATGGGATAATATTCCACGACTTATACGTTTTTGGTCAAATCAATGATACACCTATGCCAGAAGGACATACCCAATATAAACGTTTGGTGCAGTCGAAGGATTTCTGTGTAACTATTTATACATAAATTCTGTAGAAAACATACCAAAGCCGTCGTTATCTTATCTTAGCAATTGATAAAAGCATTAGACAATTTGGCCAAATGTGTTCAAATTTTGTGAAATTTAGTGCTAAATAAGTTTCCCTTGTTGTTTCTAGTTGGTTATGATACCGCATCATTATGCTCAACCTTTTGTCATTGGCATTTTATATAATATTTGTTAATGTCAATATGAAGACGATGTACACGCCATTGTATATTTGTACGTATAAGCTAATGTTACACCGAGAATGGGATAATATTCTATGAATTGGACGTTTTTGGTAATATCAATGATACAAATATGCCAGGAGGACATACGTTATATTAACGTTTGGTGCAGTCGAAGGATTTCGGTGTAAATACTTATACGTAAATTATGTAGAAAATAAACCAACACCGACGGTATCTTCAGGGCTTCAAAGACACTTGTCACGGACTAATGGAGAGAAAATCGGTAAATGCAGTAACAAATAAACACACACAATGATAGCCCCACAATCTACAATTAATAATCACATGTATGTGTTTGTTGGATTCTAAGGTTTGACTTACAACCGAACATTTGCTGATGTTGGTTAGCTTTAAAACAGACTTGTCCGGGACTAACTTCAACTCAACGGTTGCTAGCCCGATTCATTAGTAGACTAGTCCGGGACGCCGGGCAAGTGGATTTATGGAGCCCTGAATATCTTATGTTAGCAATTTATGGAAGCATTAGACAATTCGGCAAAATGTGTTTACCGTTCAAATTTAATGAAATAAGACGTAAGATATATGTTTGGGAAATAAGTAATAACTGCCTTAGCAAAGTAGTTCTGCGATCTACCACTGACTGTTAGCAGTACTACCAGTAATTATGTAAGGACTGAGCGTACTAATACTGCTCGTCGTGCCCGCTATAAAATGTTGCAAAATTGTATAAATGTATAATTGAAGAACGACACCTATTATTGCACAATGCAACAATACTGATATAATGTAAGCTGTCGAGAAGTTACAGTTGTAATTTGTGTCAAAGTTACACCGTGTGTTTAGATACGTAAACTGAATTTATACAGAAAAACGAATGTATCCTTATTTATTTGCTATCCGTCAATTTAACCAAAAGTTTGTTGAAGAACTAGATGTGTGATGCGGTGTGTTATTTTATATTGCTCTTTACTACATATTGCATTTTACTACATATTGCAGTGTTTTTCGGTTAAGTAGAATAGGGTATTTAATGTATTATACAATTATATATTGCATTTGCATTCTTGTACATTGTTTCAAAACTTGGCAAGAAATCATACAACTGTAAATAAATATTAAATGACTTACAGAAGTACCAGCGTATCTGTATTGCGGGAAGCAGTGATTCTTGCAGATACGTCCACTATTGTCAGAAAAGCTCTCGTTTTCGTCACTAGGCATGAACGGGTAACATCCAATGTAACCGTCTGAATGCGCCGCAACTACACCTTTTAAATGCAAACATTGATACTAGTTTAACATTAAAACGTGTACTAGACGTGAAACACAATTTAACCACATTGAGACATTTAATCAATACCATATTGTATTATTATGATGTGCATAGTATGTACATAAGATATGTATAAACTAAGATCGGAGTCCAGAGAGCCGGGAACGATTTAGCTGTAAATTGAGCACACTTAAAACGGCCGCTTTCTGTATATTCAGATATTTTCGCGAAGCATCAAGTTTGACTCTCAGTTACTCGGTTGCTTCGCGGCGAGTTTTTACTTGCTACATAAGCTAACACGTAAAAAGGTTAACATTTCGTAAGTATATATTTTCGCGAATGTCACTATCTCGCTGAAACAGCGACAATTTATTACTCGCAAACATATCTGATATTACAGAAATAGAATTAACGAAATAGCACAAACGTTATTGTTTCTGTAACACAACTCGTATTAATATATAGTAATCGTAATTAGTAATTACGCGACGTCATCAGCACGAGACTCATCCTATACGGGGTGTTTTCCAGCAATGGTGTGAAAGCGGGAATTCCTTATCTGGTATACAAAAAAACTCTATCTTACACCCTATCGTGTAGGATGAGTCTCGTGCTGATGACGTAATGACGTCACGTTACATTGAATAATAACTTGAATGAATTTGTACAATAATACGTTACTATAAGCAACAAAACCCTCAAAACTTTACTCGTTTCATTCAATCTTGTACTCTACATCTTACAAAAAGGTATGCAAAGAAGGAATCTTCCACTCGCTTCCGTGTGCGGATGGTCATATCCTGCTCTCGCCTCGTTATCTCAGTACTGGAAGCCAGTGAATGATAATAATACTTCTACATGTTTTGTCTATTTTTATATACATCTATGAATAAATAATCCGTATTAAGCAGAAATATACCTCATTACACAGTTTTTACATGTTTTAGATGAATGTTAAATTTCCCTTTCCTCATGTGCAATTCTTTCACTTTGTATAGTGTTCATGTTATTTTCTCCTTCCTTTCAGCCTACTGTTGCCAGATGTCTTGACTTGTCCTGTGATGTATTCCATTCATTAAATCACATTGCCCTCTTCCCATTATTGTCCTCATTTATTCTCCTAAGTTGTCCTTTATGATAGGTCATTCCTTGCGCCCCTGTTCCATTGCGTATAAATTTACCCATGTACCTCATCAAATGCCTGATGTTTTATGGAATGTTGTTTTCCCGGAGGTCTGTGTGGGTAAGCAGTGTCTTATATATGTGGTGTTCCTTGCATAAACTTATTCTCTCCTTTGCAGTGACATATCAAAGGCATTTGACAGAGTATGGCATAGGGTCTTATTTTCAAACTTAATCAATATGGAATACTTGGAAACCTAGTTAACTGGTTAAGGAACAATTTCAATGGCAGATCTCAGAAAGTTATTGTTGCATCAGCCTGTTCGAATACACGTTACTAAGAAGGGGTGTTCCACAAGGCTCCGTCCTTGGTTCTATATGATTTCCTATCTACGTCAACGATAAAGCGAGCTCACTAATTATTATTACCAGCCTTTTCGCGGATGATAGTTTTATTGATGTTTCTACAAACAACACTGATTAAATGGTTCAAAAACGGAAGTTATGTTTTCTCGTACCGTAAGAGACGTAAATTTATTCTATAATGAAGTACAATTATATTTCGTTGAACATTATAAACATCTTGGTGTAACATTTAGTCAGGATGGGTCGTGGCATCAACATATAACTAATATAGTCTCAAAAGCGTCAAAAACTCTTGAAATGCTGCATTCAAAGTTCAAAGGAAAAATCTTGATCAAATTTACATTTCTAAATTAAGACCTATTAAGAATATGCTCTTCAGTTTGGGATAATTGTGCCCAGTACGAAACTACAATATGAAGCAGATAGGGTGGTCATTGGCTTAACTAGATCTGTCTGGATTCGAAAATTATGAAAGCAGATAGGCTGGTTGAGTCTTTTATATAGATCATATAGAAAATTAATTTTAATATTCAAAGGAAAAAAACACTAACCGCCCTTTATAACTAAGTTGATTCCACTTACATGTAGTTTCCACTCAAGTAGTTTCCACTTACAGCTTGTGAAAACCAATATTGGTTAAGAAATTATACTGATTATGCATCAGAAGCTAGAACAACTGAAATACATTCTAAATCTGTTATACTATCGTCAATTCAACTTAGGAAAAATATAACAAGGGATATTCGCGAGTCAGAATCATCAGCCTCTTTTAAAAATATTTTTTTAATGAATCAGTTGTTTTTTTTGTCACAAAATGTGAACGTTTCTCAAATATTCATCATACCCGTTATAGAAATAATAACAGTTCATTATGTAAGTTAGGGTGGCGAAGGAGGTACAGACAGCAATGGAATAATGGTATACAGCTATTTTTCATGTAGTTAGTTTTATAAATGTCTTATGCACTAATGAATCATTGTTTGTTTAGCTAGTTATAATCTGCCATATGTAGGGCGAGGCCCTGATTAAAGTTGTTCAAATGTTTCGCCCAACCCTTTTGTATATATGTACACTGGAACCCCTTTAAACCGGACCAGCTCGGGATCGGACAAAATGTCCGGTTTAAAGGGGTTTCCGGACTAAAGGGGTTTTGTAAACTGGACAAGATTTGGCACAAACGGGGACATTTTGATATATATTTCGTTAGTACTGTAGTGATTTGTATAAAAAATCCATAAAACTACTAAATCTGATTGTGAAAATCTGACTAAAATACATTAATAAACTTATGTTCATTTCAATACCGAAATTGCAGAATAAATTGATAGTTTAAATAATCTGTATTTAAATACCTTCATGAGTTGAACTTTGTCATCTAATGGCAGTTCAGTATATTTGCGTTTTGCGGTGGTGTAGACATTGTTTTACATCACAGGAAAATGATGTGATATGTACGTTTTGTCTTAAAGATATGACTTCAAAATAAAAAACAATTTCAATGTTTGAAAATTATCAGTTTCTCAAATGATTTACAATAATTGATTGGTAGGAGGAAATCCCCTGAAGACACTAGTCCATTGTCAAATAAAACAGGGGTCATAAAATAAACAAAGAACCTGTGAAAACAGTCAATGTACCCTTCAATTATCAAGTATCACTAATCAGTTGTCATAGCAGTTAAGACCAATCATAACAGACAAATACTCTAGCCAAACACTTATAAATAGGTGTGAAATGTTAAAAACAATATTGACTGATTTTATTTACTGCATAATTATATTTTAAATTTAAAAAAAGTTATAATTCCAATTGCATTCGAAAATTATTTCTTCTGATACTCACACTGCTCTGTATCAAATTCTTCCATCGAAAGGTTTTGCGCAAGATATGAAAATTAATATTGAGACTTTATTCTTCTCCGGTTTGAAGGGGTGATTTATAACGGAAATATACATTTCGGGCCAAAATTCTTGCCCGGTTTCCTGGATTAAGTTTTTTTCTGATTAAAGGGGTGATTTATATCGTAAAAAAGATTGGTCCGGTTTAAAAGGGTTTCCGGATTAAAGGGGTACCGGTTTAAAGGGGTTCCAGTGCAGGTACAAGTTATTTGTATGCTTGTGCAAGTATGAAAGTTATATTGATGAATACAATAAAATATGATTAAACTAAAAGCTAGCGTTATCCTGGTGAATCATCATTGAATTATTTATTGTTCATGAAGGAAAGATTATATGTGACATACATCCCAGGGAAACGCCGACCTAGGAAACATCGGGTGTTGAAGAGATAAGCTGAAGATTTTTATGATTTTTGATTAAAATGTACACCACTTTATACTAATTTCTAGTTAAGAATATTCACCAGTTGGAACTAGTAATACGTGTAAAAGGCCATGGAAACACAAGTTTTCGGACGTTTGACTATTCCGTACGATAACAACAGAAACTATTTTACTGTATAATATAACTACATACCTCGTAATCCACAACAAATCACTAAAACATTTACCCACATAAAATTCATATCTCTTTGATCGGATTAAATCCACAGATTATTGTGAGTCAGTTTTTTATAAGTATATAGTCAACATGGATTACTAAGGAAAATAAAGACCACTCGAGCTTATTGTTTATAATACAGTACAGGAAGTGTTACATTCTTAGTTTTACATTTAGTCCGCTCCAAATTCCAGCCTATAAGTGATGAATCGAATGTACATATGCTGTTCTTTTGCATTTATGTGGACATGTACTAGTATAGTAGGACCAACGTCTAATGGCAAATTAACATTTACTGAAGCTAATTAGCCGACTGTTCCACCTTCAATAAAAGGTGTGATCATTTATAGTCTCAGACAATAAGCGCTTGTGTATAACATTATAACATTACCGAAACATGAACTATTATTCAAATATACATCTGTATGTGCCTCTGTAGCCCAATTATGGAAGCCTAGAAATTACCCGTTCGAGCCTCAAATATTTGTTTTACAGTGATAAATTATTACATACTTAATATTTACTTAATTTATCCTTCTACACGCTATGTAATAAACCCGCAATTATCTATATATCTATTTATACTATGAGACTGCCCTTACGGGACTTAATGACCTATACAGGACTGTATAACTCCACATGTTTTGTGCTCGCATGTTGTATTCCTGCTCAACGTATATAGACCTTTAAAAGTTTAGGACAAAGAAAAGTAATTTGCCCTAACACTTACCCGATTATTCAGAAAATATTCATATTGTAAGGACATTTCACGTGACAATTATTCCCATTATCGAATCTATGTTAATGAAAATAAACATTGCAATTCTTTTTTAGCCACTTCGTACTGTTATAGGACAACAGTATTTAATCCAAGAAAATAATAGCTTTTAAATTATTTCCAGCACATTATACATACCTATATAAATTTGATTCCAGCATACTTACCATTTGATAAATATGTTTAAATAAATTGTTTTCTGACCTAAGTATCCCCTAATACGGTTAGCGTCACAGAAAATAGTGGATTAGTGAGTTCTGAGGTCATTTTTTATTGTCAATGATTTTAGTATCTTATATTCGTTGCAAACTGGAGAAACAGACAAGAAAAATATGTTGTTCACGTTAATGATGCACAGTTCCATATATTCATAATGATGATGTTAGGATTAGAACAATTAACTACCTTAAACACACCAATCTACTGAAACATTATTGATGTTAAGGATTTATACTAGTATACTGTGAATACTGAGGAATGGACCAAAATTGTAATACAGATATTCAGCTGAGTTTTACAGAAAGGGGGGGGGGACGGTTTAATATATTGTAAAGGAAATACAAAATTGTGTTAATAGTGTTTCTAAGACATTTAAGAGCTGTGGAATAGAGCAGTATCTGCTGTTGTTAACAGACAAATAAACAAGAAAATGAATTATTAGTTACTTTCTTCTGAGAGAAAACATATTTATTGTTGAACATCTAATGTAAGATGATTCTTATATGCCCTTGAATGTAACGGAATGGTTGGCATATTGTCATTATTTTGTTGGTAGGTGCATCCATCGCGCTCCTTGTTCGGAGCATTACAGCATAGTAATAATGTTGTGATTTCAATGACATTAGGAATATAGACAGACATCGTTGAATGCAAGTGCCAATTGTAAAACTGTCATTCTACCTTAAGTCATTGCAGAATTATTTCCCCTAGAGGCTCGTATAGTGTAATAAGATAACTTCATTCCGGCAACACTTTAAGAATGCTGCTTGGATTTGAGTGAAACTTGGAACATATATAGATGGTTTAGAGAAAACGTGCAGAGAGTCTGTTGGTCTTATTTTTCAAGTCAGAAGCATTACTTCAAAAGTTGTGAAGAGACTTGATGATACTCGATGAAATGGTAGAGCGACCTGTTACGTCTTAAATAGCTATACAAAAAACTATCGAATATAAGGTCGACAACAAAAACATATTTGAGCTTCACAAAAACATTCAAACATCCAAGGATGTGACACACGGTAATATAAATGCACAATAAACGCCACCACGCAATAAAATATCAACCTTAAAGCTATTGTGCCTAGTACATACAGTTTAATGTTAATACTGACATCAGTAAAGTATCAAATATCTGTGTAGCCTATACATAATACATTTGCGTAGTAAATGAATTTTGAAATACACATTAAGTGAAATTTACCATTCTCTGTCTAAACAAAACATCACCCATGCAGTAAATGCATTTTGAATGGTTAAATCAACCAAGTAACTCATCCCCTTCACCCTTTGTTTTGGGTATTACACCATTTCGTAGCAATTCTCCAGTTATATAGTGCGGTTTTATTAACAACGAATGTATGAATATATTACCTGGACCTTCACATTTCAAAAAAGATGTATTAAAATGTTCGTGTTTGTTCGTAAGCTTGGCAGAGAATAAGCCAGGGTTGTGTTTTGATAGAAAAGTAATTCAAACAGCAGTTGTAGTTCTACGCCCCATGAGCATTTCTTTACCAAAATTTGACATCGACTGGTCCTGAAGGTTCATACACCTTTTTTGCGGTCAATCAAACAGCATATATGGCGGTCAGTGGACCCAACTGGTGCTCATGAGTTCATTAGACATATCTCAGTTAAGGTAAATCATTGACAACATGAGTACATAATAAGGAAATCAATGCATTATGCACAAAAAACACGATTGTACAATACATATATGATAAATAAATACAGCGGGAGAAGGTGTTTTTATTCTAATTGTATGTTTAAATATTTATACAATATTTTCAGATGTTTCAAGTCTGGCATTTATTTATATTTACAACCAGTACTCACCTGCTACTCCACAAGCAACTTACAACTTCTCCATATTATATATCAGAGTTTAGAGGTGGAGGACAAATGACTTTGGACGCAATGTCTTCAGTCAAAATGTCACAGAAGAACATACACCTCGCCCGGGCATCGAACCCGCGACCTCTAGATTAGCAGTCGAGTTCACGTACCTCCCTTTCAAACAGTGGTAGGGGTTATGTATATTTTCCAGGACTCATGTATTTCTGAAGAATTACCTGAACTCTAAAATGTGGTAGAGATGGAAAATATATTTTTGGATCATTTTCAAGGGGGACGATCCACTGCAATAAGTCAGCTAAAAGGCATTGAAAGCTGGGTCTGTACTGTCCGAAACTTGCTGCTCTTGGTTTTTGTACGAATTATGGAAAATTTGTTCTTACGCCAAAAAATACAAATGTTATATTTCTGTAATAAAGGGAGGTAATATACAATTTACGCTACCACAGCAGTTTTGGATTCCACTCTGAACGTGAATACTACCTAGTTGCATTGTTTATGGCGGACATCTTTCGTAAATAAACCATTGCTTGTGTTATTTTGTTTGTACCTCGAAGAGCAACAAGGCCACGTTCTCAGTTCGTTAATCCGGCAATATGACCATCGTAAATACAGCAATGTATGTCATTAAGTAAGTAAGATTGAACTTATTGATGATCTGGACAAATTCCCATCTACATATGTCGCTAAATTCTTCATTCAAAAAGATAATGTCGTGGAATGCATATTAAATATCAACGAACAGGCGTGTGCCAACTCAAGATTTGTACTTGCTTTGTTCGGATATATGTTTGAAAGCAATTAAATTCATTATATTGCTGTCATTGCATATTTTGTTAAAAATGTACCGACTTTTTGATAGATTTTAGTTTTTTTCAGAGTAAACTTGGGTTTTAAGTTGCTATTATTTAATGTAATATTGATGACCCTGCTAACAACATTGCATTCTAACAGTAGAGATATTTGCCAGGGTACTAAATGAAATATAAGCGATAATTTGAATATATTCGTACATGTTACTTGACTTATTGTCTTGTATCATAGTTTCGGTAGTTTTCTGTAGATGGTAGAAAAGGAAGGAAACGGTGTTATATGACCCATTATGACCTTAAACAGATCAACGATTCCAAATAATATTACTGACTATCGTTATAACACCAAAAATACATTTACCACCCAAGTTCAAGTCAGTGGCCGTTAGATTTTAATATTGAACCAAATTCAAATTCACAAGTACCTGCGGGCGTAGCTAATACAATCCACTTCCAATAAACAATAACACTTTAATAGTTTACATCACAAAATTCCATAAATCCACATTGAAACGTGCAGAAAATGTCAGTTTTGTTTAGTCTATCGAGAAGTCGCAACATCAAATGACGCATGTAAACGTACGTTGTTGCATTGCCATTCGTTTATTTTTTACAGACGGGAACACAGTAACATTATTCATGGAATCATTGGTTTTGACTTTTCATATCAATACTTTACCAGGATTGGTTCAACATCATCGGGTTCACAATCGCGACCAATGCTACGTTTTATTTGATTGATGAAATTTCTTGGCGTTTTCAATTTCATATCCTCGGTGTTTGTCATTCCTGCTTATTTGCATACGTCAGTGACGTCACATCATAAAGAGAACTGTCTGTACTATTGAATATAATATGTTTCGTTTATCTTGCAATAAGTTATTTTGTGACTATATCTGTCACATGCATAATTGAAGATTAAATGTCTACATGCCTCAGACAATTCAAAGTCTAATATGTTGGGACAGGTTTGGTCTATTTACTTAATGCTATTGCATGTTTGGATGTTTTGTCATGTTAGGTATTCTGAAACAACATAACATACATTATCTCAGAAGGAATCCAACGAACCAATACTTCAAGGAAATAAATCTGGGGTGCTTGGACTGGCTTAACTTGAAATTTGCTTTTTGACTTGCTCTGCATTCATCTCAATTATTCACGATTTCAACTTCACGAATTCAATCTTTCGTAGGAGTGAAATAAGGAAGTGTGAATGTCTCCAACGGTCTTTCGTACATTTATGCGTAGGTGTATCCATTTGTAAGTCTTTTGCTTCCTTAATGTTTGACAACAACAATATATGTACTTTCAGATGGTGGTGCTTTGTCTGTTGAGTGGGTACAAGTTGTTTGCTAAGAGGTAGTTTCATGTTTAGATTGTATTTCACAATTGAGGAAGATTATGTTCTTCTTGTTAATATACATGAATAGTATTCAATATCAATCATCACTAAACTGTCCTGAAAGGCTGTTGTCTTGTCTCTTAAATGATGATAATATTTGATATTAGTTCATTACCAATAATACTCGATTGAGAAAAAAACAAACTATACAGCATGCGTATTTATATACATACACACACTATAATATAATTGTACTTTGTAATGTGTCACTTTGTCTTTTGTCGTATGTTTGTAAAGGAAAAGACTAACATTGTTTACTCATGCTGTCCTATACCTAAAGCTTTCCAACACCAAAATTCATGCAGGATCGTATAAAACATCCATGCATATATTTTCTTACTCCACGTAGAAAGATGATGAGGACCGGTAATAAACAAGAAATATCTTAATATTAGATTTGTTGTGCAATATAAAAAAATGCCGAGATGTTAAATGACTGCTGGTAAATTTTAACGAAATTCAGTGGAATAAGAATTGTGCCGGCATCAATTGTTTTTATTTAATACCGAGGATATTTATCCATCTGTTGACAATATATACGGATGAACACTCAATAAATGGCCATACATGTAAAACAATGTATTTTGTCATACTGTAGGGTAAGGGTAACAATAAGAACGCGATAACTACGTTTGAGCAAGTTTAATTCGATTCTAGTCAAGACTCTTCAAAGCTTATGCGACAACACAGTAATAAATATGAACATGTCGATAGTGTAACCATAGTCGGTACTTGTTTTAAGTTTTATGGACCTAACCAGTTTGGCTGCAATTAATTATCAACCAGAACTAACTTACCCTTCCGCAAGCAGCTGACAATATTCATACACGAATCAGACGTACGTGAGAAATGACCCTACCCAGATGCCACGGAAGGAGTAGACTATACACAAAAGCATAACATCTTTTTTCAAAAAGCATTCAATACTACACATACTCGTATGTCCACCTACACATAAAATATTTGTTGTATGCCCAAGTGTATGTTTTGTCTGTATCTATAGTTTGTCCTAATACTTTTATGATTGCCACCTCCGTTGTGAGCTGGCTCAAATGTGTCATTATACGTTATGTCTTAGTTGGTACAGCAACTATTCGTTTGAGGCCTTGCGATCACTCTCTACTTGCATATTCTAAAATTTGTTTTGTAATTTATCGTAGACATCGTCATTGCTCACGCCAGGTTGCAAACCAGCTCTGCGGACTAATCGTACATTCATTGGTGTATTGAACTGAACACTATCGTAATCATTTGCCGCTGTGTTGCTTTTCGCATTGCTTGTCCATTTATTGCACCCTTCTGTTCTATCCAGATAGGAATATTCGCCTCCCAAATCTGCACATGCTCCGAGTTGATTATTTCTCATATGAGAATATGTGGGATCCTCAATTCGTCCACCCGGCATCTTGAGCCGACTGTAGTCATCTTCAGCACTTGAAGGACGTGGCTTAGGTCGCCATGTTGTTGTTGTTGTGTCATATTCCGTTTCTAGATCATCCTGTCCGCTGGTGACTCCTCCATCGCCACAGTGACCTACATATGCATTGTTTACGCCATCTTGTGGCCCCGTCCTTGTTCTTGACCTTTTTAGCCTTTTTCGTCTTAAACGCCTGTGAATATAATATGATTATCATAGAGAAATAAGAGCTCTCATATCATATTAAATAGTTGCTAACCTTTAATTTCTTAATGTAACCTTGTATTCTTACATGTATATTTTGCATTCTTTTCTACACCTTTTTTCGTTATACATAATTGGTATTGCGTGTCAATATTATCGATATATCTCAATGTCCCTGCAAGGTGTTATGTGGTGAATGTAGCAACACATCGAAATATTTATCGTATTGGTCACCCTACGTTTCCGCTGCTTATTAATTTAGACACAAATCTTAAATAGCAATGTATTTGCTTTGAACAACCATGTCTGTATTAGGGTCTCAAAAGATATAGGTATGGGTAGGATCGAAATATTTAAGTTAATAAATACTTCACAATGAACATATAAATGTACAAAACAAGTGTGTATGCAGTATAAGAAACCATTTCCATATCGTTACATGACGCTAAATGTACACATCTTAAATTGCATAGAAAACAAATTGTAAACTCACCTTGCTAACAGTACTGCACAAACTGCAATAGTTACCAACACAATATAAATGCCAACAATTATTATTATTTTCACGATGTTTGGAGGTAAAGCCCCGTCACCTATAAATAAAATATATCCACGGTATTATTTTAGTTAAAAGAATATTTTCAACAACAAATATCGAGACGAAAATATATATTCAGACTTAATCCGTTGGGCACCATTAAACGCATGCATGAGTTTGATTGAAGTCTGTAATAGGCATCAACATCATAATTTTTGCGAAGTTATGGTACCACATTTGGTGTTATTATTGACAAATTAACTAACCTTTCAGTGTTATAGAATGGTATAACATGTTCCTTAAATAGAGGCTTTTGATACTGTTTAATTTCGAGGATTGAATCAGAAACCGTCGGAGAGGAAGTTTTTTAATCCCATCACAATTACACAGCAACAGCTGTCCGATATTTATCTTAAGAACGCAATAATGCATTTTGTAACGGATGTCTGAATAGATCTACAACTGATCGATTATTTGTTACAACAACGAAATATCCAAATATAACTGTCAGGTCACAATTTGATCGAAGCTACTATACGTTATATGTGCACAAAAATGAATACTTCCAATTATGTTGTTTTAGGAGACTGTGCTAGATATCCCTTGTGTATTGAGTCTGCCAAAAGAGTAATCAAATATTGGTTCAAGGTATTAAAAATGCCGAACTCTAGGTTTGTAAAAAAATCCTATTATATGCTGAAAAATTTAGACGACCATGGTCAAGTAAACTGGGTAACTAAAGTCAGAAACTTACTAACATCGAATGGATTTGGCTATATTTGGCAGCAACAAAATGCATATGATCATAAACTATTTCTCAAAATATTTGTCAACAGACTTAAGGACCAATATTATCAGTCTTGATACAGTTGTACTGAAATGTCGCCAAAATTATATCTGTACAGATATTACAAACAAAGCTACGATCATGAATATTATTTACAGGTTTTAAATGTTAGAAAATTCCGAAGAGCATTGTCAACCTTCAGATCGGGTGCTCATAGTCTTGCTATAGAAACAGGACGACATAGTAACATGGCAAGAGCAAACCGTCTTTGCAAATTATGCAACATTCATGCCATAGAAGACGAGCTACACTTTCTGTTGGTGTGCCCTATATTGGGTGATTTACGGAAGCGTTATATCCCTATAAAGTATTGGCGGTCGCCCAGTAATCAAAAGATTATAATGTTATTATCATGTAGAAATGACAAAATTATTCGTTCTCTTGCCTTGTTTTATTTGTTACGCTTCTGACCTGAGAAAAGAGGTTTTGTCTTTGTAGCTATGTACCAGGAAATTTAACGTTTGTAATTGTGAAACATCTTGTTACAGTTATTTTGCATTAACACCTGTGTACTGTATATATGATTGTGTTATATACTTGTGTTATGGGTTGGTGGCCTAAATCCTGAATAAATTTGTATTTGTATTTGTATATCGGTCAAGCGATCGACTGTTTATTTAGAGGTCATTGATTCTAACACCATGCGAGGCATATGTTATTCCCTGACAAGTTGACCGAAGAATATGTATACAAACAAAGTCATTTGTCCTCCATTAATGTGGGAAAGTTGTCAGTTGCTGGCGGAGGAGCAGGCTTGTACTGGTTGGTTACTGATGAGCACAAGTTAGGTCAAATCACCGCCGTATATAAAATAAATACTATTGAGGAAGGGCGTAAATCTCAAAATAAAGGATAACTTGTTTTATAACATCAATTATTTTTTTTAAGTATGCCAGCAACATGCTTCTGGGATAAGTCCTATCTTATAAACCAATGCCGTAGCTAATCACCTAAAAAGCCGAACAGCTCTGGTTTTATAAACTATTTTCATTGTCGCACCATATACACGCGAAACATAGGCCCCACTTAATGTATTGTTGTGAGACCAATGCATGATGATCCATTTACCATGCATCCAGTGCATGAAACCGAACCTCATCAAAGTTTGAGATGTAAAATGTTAGGAAAATAAAAATGTCTTTGAATATGTAGAAACCATGAATAATACCTTTGCCTGATATACTTTCTGTAGTAGTGTCGTTTGAGAAATATTTCGTGGTTTCATCTGTTGAAACAAGCGGATTTGTTGCTGTTGATACAACACACCAAAGTCAGATACGAATATAATTCAAACACAGACATATATAATAAAGAGCTTGTAACTATCAAACACGATACAGGAGAGCTATGATGGACCTAATTCGTTTTCCCGAATTTGAGAGCTCACACGCTTTATATATAAAGGGAAAGAGTTGAATGTTTTTGACGAATTAAAATGATGTGAATAATCTTGGTAGATGGTCATAACAGCAGCAGCAACATTTGTGCAAAATATTTCTAAATTGGTCCAGTGGTTTTTGACGAATCATACATAATCTGGACAATCTTGGTAGAAGGTCATGTAAAGGCCGGGGTTTTGACAAATTGAAAAAACAGCAAATGCATTTCAAATGCGATGAGTAGTTTCTGACATTATTAAAAAAAATTACACCTGATACATACACAGAAAATAAACATGCTCCACTAGTTGTATTAATGTATAGTCAAAGTGTCCATCCTCCCCTAGAATCATTGTTTTTGAGAAATCGGAATAATCTGACCGTTCTCGGTTGTGGGTCACCAAAGGAACATTTGTGGAATATTATCATAAAATAGGACGGATATTTCGTTTAACTTGGCCATTTACTTAGTTTTTGGAGCGATCAAATATATTTGTAAACTTTTTTTGTGGAGGAGGATGCCGGAAAAGTTCTGACCAATTTGATTACATTCTGCCATTGGTTAAGGAGATGTTGTTTTAAGACATATGTGAACGGATGGACGGGGAACGCACGAACGGACGACGGATTTGTGGAGAACGGACAATGACTGATCACAGAAGCTAAATCTGAGCACATATTCAGGTGAGCTAAAACAGAAAGGTTGTACATGTATATTATTCATAGTTCCTTTTTAAGCATTTGAAGACGATGTAGACCCTTCTCAAACCTAATGGGTACTTCATGCAATGCACGCTTGAAAACATTGAAAGCAAAGTGTACAATTGTAAATGAAACTAATTTAGATAGACACGTTTCATCTATTTCGTTTTTGTGACATTTCATAGAACTAAATCTTGTATTCTCAACCAGATATCAAACTCCACATTGCCCTAATCAGAAAGAGTGATGAACCATACGTTTATGAACAATACCACTAATGAAAGCTGCTTACTTGAGTGAGTCTTGACTGAGGTGGAGTTTACGGTTGATGTCACACCTGGCGTTGTCGATGTTTTTAACGTCGATGAACTAGTAGATGTTGTTGAAGAGTGGGTTAAAGTAGTTTCTTGTGAAAAGAAAGATAACAATGTCGAATGTATTGTGAGTGTTTTGAGCGGTCATTTGTATCTTTAGTTTGGAACATTCCATTTTTAGAAAAGATGTAAACTGATTATATTCGTCGAAACTCAGGTAGTTCAGTCTTCCGTTCATTTATATGCTATCGCGTTCTAAAGGTTAATATCGTGCAACCACTATAGCATTGAATTAGCTGAAATAGATGACCGTACGTATCCGAGTGTCGACGGACAATCACAAAAGTAACAATTACCCATATATAAGGGAATATAAACACACTATTGTAAAAATAACCTGACAGGTTACTAAAATTTCATTATGATAGCAAGAAATATGTGAGAGGGTCAGGTTTATAAATCATGTATACTACTGATTACACATGTGCATTTGAACGTTGAACCATAGAAAAAGGCAATGATGTTCATATGTAGTAAAATGAGTACATGTATTTGACTATTAAATACATTGATTGTACAACATGTTCTGCAATATTTCGAATCTACAGTTTTTATTTCAATGTTTGTTGCAAGAAGTATATTGGGCAATTTTGTTAGCATGATATTTTTGTAGAATTTTAGTACGCAAATGGTACTCAACACAATAAATCATCTAATATAGACGTTTTATCAACAATATTCAAATTATATTTCAGTACTATTACGTCACTGCTGTAATTCAGATACAAAGATTACATAGTATCTCATGCCGACGTGTGCTTTCAAAAATGAATAAAGAAGTCGAGCAGGAAAAGAAATGTGACATACAAACCGCACAGCTGCCAAAAAACACATCGTGCATGAACATGTATTGTCGGCAAAAACAGTTGTATATAAGGACGATTTAACCTAATATGTCTATCCATACCTTGAACAAAACGATACCAACGTTCTCGGTTATAAAGCAGGATATAATAGAGCACACCAGCATGTATGAAATTGACAATAGGTATTGTAATATATTTAGTCCAAAAAAGAGTTAGAAACTGGCATCTGTGTGATATTTTATGAATCTTCAGAATAAAAAGGTCAAATGAAACAAGCATGCAGTTGGAAAATATTGACTTTTGAGGCGTACACATTTAATGAGTAGGCACGAAATAATGAGAAATAGGCAACTACATAACTACAGTACTGTTGAAATATGACGCCGTAAATGTCCAAGAAATGACAATATTCATTGCGAGCAGATGAAATTAGAAACTTGAATAATAGTCCTCCTGTTTTCCAAATTTGCGATTTCATTGCCGTTCGAATGACAATATAGTTTTCTCCATAAAAGGTTAATGACCGCGTCAAAATTGTCTATACCAATTATCATATGCAATCGAATATCGAAGGAATTCACACAAACCAATTGATTGGAGTAGGCTGTTTGAAAATATTGACTCTAAAATGATTCTATAGCATGTACTACAGTCGAAACCCGTTATGTCGACATTACAGGGACTTGATAAAATATGTCGACATATCCGAATGTCGACACATCCGATTCCAGTACTGGCAAACTTAGTTTACTGACTTGTCTTGTATATACGTATTTTTGCTATGGCGGTGTTGTAAAACTTACCACTCGTGTGTTTTGCTGCAGGTGTTGTAAAACTAATTGAATCGTGATATTTGGTATACTTTAAATAAATAATATCACAGACATAATTTATGTGTATGTTTGATTTTTATGTTGTTTTTCGGGTTTAATGCCCTTTTTTTCAACAATATTTAATCATATACTGCGAGTGGCTGAATTTATCAGTGTTACTGAAATAAATATTCGCTGCGACACTTATCAATCATATTGCAAACTACGATGTTAATTTAATGATCAGTTACTTTTACAAACTGTGAACGAATTAATTGTGACACAAACAATAGGTCGGGATAAAATTGTTTATCTCTTCACGGTCAATTGACACCTTTTCAATTTCAATCAAGTCGAGAGGATGTCGACACAAACAAGTACATTAAGGTGCGAAAACACTCTTTGGGCCAGAGAAATCACGTCGACATAGCCGAAATTGTCGACATAGAAATGTCGACATAAAAATCATTTTTCATATACAACATATAGGGACAGAAATCGGGACTTTACAAACATGTCGACTTAACCGGAATGTCGATATAACCGATGTCGACATAACGGGGTTCAACTGTATTTGAATTGAATTTGCGCAATAAATTTGAATTGAATTGAATTTGCCGAACGTTAAAACGTTTTGATTTTACTTTGTGCATCGTAAACTGTCATTCTTTGTATCCCTCCACAAATTTCCCATTGAAAGGTTCGATCAGGACACTCAGCTGTACAATCCATTGTTGGCTGTCCATTTAGCCTCTTCATACAATAACAACGCTTAAACTGTGAATACATAGAAGACGGACGAGTGGTAATAAATTACTGAATTCAATAAACAGTATTTCCAAAGAAGATAACATCGAGCTATTGGCAATGATATCAGCCATTTATGTACACCAGAGTGTGACATTTTAAATCATATAATAAATTAAACATACAAATTACCATTCTTTGTAAGATCACAGAGACAATTTTACTTTGGTATTATTTAAATGTAATTAGTTAGTTGAAATCGCTATACTTATATACATATAGGAAAAGGTTAAGCATATTTACACACACGGGAGTCCAGCTTTTTAATTAGATTTTCTTATCATTTTTGTTGCGTATATATAAATTTTTACTGATTATGTACATTACGGTAACTGTACCATTACCATAGGTGAACTCCGACAGTCCCTCCTTGAAGAATGGGATAATATTCCACGAATTAGACGTTTTTGGTCAAATCAATGAAACAACTATGCCAGGAGGACATACGCAATATTAACGTTTGGTGCAGTCGAAGGATTTCTGTGTAACTACTCATACGTACATTCTGTAGAACATACCAAAGCCGTCGTTATCTTATCTTGGCAATTGATAAAAGCATTAGACAATTCGGCCAAATGTGTTCAAATCTTGTGAAATTTAGTGCTAAATATGTTTCCTTTGTTATTTCTAGTTGGTTATGTTCTTAAGTATGATACCGCATAATTATGCTCAACCTTTTGTCATTGGCATTTTATAAAATGTTTGTAAGTGTCGTTATGTAGACGATGTACACGCCATGGTTTATTTGTACGTATAAGCAAATGTTACTCCGAAAATGGGATAATATTCTACGAATTGGACGTTTTTGGTCATATCAATGATACAACTATGCCATGAGGACATACACAATATTAACGTTTGGTGCAGTCGAAGGATTTCGGTGTAACTACTCATACGTAAATTATGTAGAAAACAAACCAAAGCCGTCGGTATCTTCGTGGCTTCAAAGACACTAGTCACGGACTAATGGAAATGTAAAATTTGACTTGTCCGACATAGGAAGATAGTAGTCCGAGAATATTGGTAAATGCAGTAACAAATAAACACATACAATGATAGCTCCACAATCTACAATTAATAATCACATATATGTGTTTGTGGGATTCTAAGGTTTGACTTACAGCCGAACAATTGCTGATGTTGGTTAGCTTTAAAAACAGACTTGTCCGGGACTAACTTCAACTCAACTGTTTTGTGAAATAAGTAAAAACTGCCTTAGCATAAGTAGTTCTGCGATCTACCACTCACTGTTAGCAGTACTACCAGTAAATATGTGAGGAATAAGAGTAGTAATACTGCTCCTCGTGCCCGCTGTAAAATGTTGCAAAATTGTATAAATATATAATTGAAGAGCGACACCTATTATTGCACAATAAAACAATACTGATATAATATAAGCTGTAGAGAAGTTACAGTTGTAATTTGTGTCAAAATGACACCGTGTGTTTAGATACTTAAACTGAATTTATACAGAAAAACGAATGTATCCTTATTTATTTGCTATCCGTCAGACTAACCAAACGTTTGTTGAAGAACTAGATGTGTGATGCGGTGTGTCATTGTTATATTGAACTTTACTACATATGGCATTTTACTGCATATTGCAGTGTTTTTCGGTTAAGTAGAATAGGGTATTTAATGTATTATGATATTATATATTGCATTTGCATTCTTGTACATTGTTTCAAAACTTCGCAAGAAATCATACCACTGTAAATAAATATTAAAATGACTTACAGAAGTACCAGCGTATCTGTATTGCGGGAAGCAAAAATCCTTGCAGATACATCCACTCTTGTTAGGAAAGTTCGTATTTTGGTCACTGTACATGAACGGGTAACATCCAATGTAACCGTCTGGCTGCGCCGCAACTACACCTTTTAAATGGAAACATGGATACCAGTTTTAAACTAAAACGTGTAATAGACATGAAACACAATTAAACACATTGAGACATTTAATCAGGATCATATTGTATTATTATGATGTTCATAGTATATACATAATATATGTAAACCAAAACCGGATTCAGAGAAGCGAAGCATCAAGTTTGACTCTCAGTTACTCGGTTGCTTCGCGGCGAGTTTTTACTTGATACATAAGCTAACACGTAAAAAGGTTAACATTTCGTAAGTATATATTTTCGCGAATGTTACTATCTCGCTGAAACAGCGACAATCTATTACTCGCAAACATTGCTGATATTTCAGAAATATAATTAACGAAATAGCATAAACGTTATTGTTTGTCTAACACAACTCGTATTAATATATAGTAATAGTAATTAGTAATTACGTGACGTCATCTGCACGAGACTCATCATATACGGGGTGTTTTCCAGCACTGGTGTGAACGCGGGAATTCCTTGTCTGGTAAAAAAACAACTCTGTTTTACACCCCATCGTGTAGGGTGAGTCTCGTGCTGATGACGTAATGACGTCATGTTACATTGAAAAATAAATTGAATGAATGTGTACAATAATACGTTACTATAGGCAACAAAACCCTCAAAGTTTCATTCAATCTCGTACTCTACATCTTACAAAAAGGTATGCGAAAAAGGAATCTTCCACTGGCTTCCGTGTGCGGATGGACATATCCTGCTCTCGCCTCGTTACCTCAGTACTGGTAGCCAGTGAATGATTCTTATAATACTTCTACATGTTTTGTCTATTTTATTTATACATCTATAAATACAATAATTAGTACTAAGCAGAAATATACCTCATTACACAAAGTAAGTTTACATTTTTCACGTAAAAGCTAACTTGTCTAATGCCTTACATATTTGATTATTTATATCAATAAGTTGGTATACTGTGGAGTGGCCAGGTAAAAAAACAAAGATTTTACTTGATCTACTTTAATCCCCAGTATTTTACTGACAGTTCCAAGGCTGTAAATAGCTGTATGGTTATTGTCTCTATTAGTGTTTTATATGAATGTTAAATTTCCCTTTCCTCATGTGCAATTCTTTCACTTTGTATAGTGTTCATGTTATTTTCTCCTTCCTTTCGGCCTACTGTTGCCAGATGTCTTGAGTTGTCCTGTGATGTATTCGATTCATTAAATCCCATTTCCCTCTTCCCCTTATCGTCCTCATTTATTCTCCTAAGTTGTCCTTTATGATAGGCCAGGTTATTCCTTGCGCCCCTGTTCCATTGTGTATTTACCCTTGTACCTCATCAAATGCCTGAGATTTTATGGAATGTTGTTTTCCCGGAGCTCTGTGTGGGTATGCATTGTCTTATATATGTGGCGTTCCTTGCATCAACTTATTCTCTCCTTTGCATAGTTTTCAGTGACATATCCAAGGCATTTGACAGAGTATGGCATATGGTCTTATTGTCAAACTTAATCAATATGGAATACTTGGAAACCTAGTTAATTGGTTAAGTTACAATTTAAATGGCAGATCTCAAAAATTATTGTTGCATCAGCCTGTTAGAATACACGTTACTAAGAAGGGGTGTCCCACAAGGCTCCGTCCTTGGTCCTTTATGATTTCCTATCTACGTCAACGATAAAGCGAGCTCACCAATTATTATGACCAGCCTTTTCGCGGATGATCGTTTTATTGATGTTTCTACAAACAACACTGAATTAATGGTAGAAACACTAAATAGCGATCTCAATTCAATAGCATCATGGTCTAAGCAGTGGTTAGGATATTTTAATACTTCAATAACGGAAGTTAAATTTTGCTCGTACCGTAAGAGAAACCGATCAAATTTATTCTATAATGAAGTACAACTATATTTCGTTGAACATTATAAACGTCTTGGTGTAACATTTAGTCAGGATGGGTCGTGGCATCAACATATAACTAATATAGTCTCAAAAGCGTCAAAAACTCTTGGTTCCATGAAAATGCTGCAATTCAAAGTTCAACGGAAAATTCCTGATCAAATTTACATTTCTAAATTAAGACCTCGGCTAGAATATGCTCTTCAGTTTGGAATAATTGTGCCCAGTACGAAACTGAAATCTTAGAAAACTACAATATGAAGCAGATTGTCATTGGCTTAATTAGATCTGTCTTAATTCGAAAATTATGAAAGTAGATAGGCTGGTTGAGTCTTTCATATAGATCATATAGAAACAAATATTTTAATATACAAAGGAAAAAAACACTAACCATCCTTTATAACTAAGTTGATTCCACTTACAAGTAGTTTCACTCAAGTAGTTTCCACTTACAGCTTGTGAATAATATTGGTTAAGAAATTACTGATTACGCATCAGAAGCTAGAACAACTGAAATACATTCTAAATCTGTTATACTATCGTCAATTCGACTTAGAAAAATATCACAAGGGATATTCGCGAGTCAGAAACATCAGTCTCTTTTAAAAATATTTTTTTTACTGAATCAATTGTTTTTTTGGTCACAAAATGTGAACGTTTCTCAAATATTCATCATACCCGCAATATAAATAATAACAGTTAATTATGTAACAGGCAGCAACGGAATAATGGTATACAGCTATTTTTCATGTAGTTAGTTTTATAAATTTCATATGCACTAATAAATCATTGTTTTTTTAACCTAGTTATAATCTGCCATATGAATGGCGGGGCCCAAATTAAAGTTGTTAAATGTTTTGGCCAAACCCTTATGTATATATGTACACTTGGAACCACTTTAAACCGGACGAGCTCGGGACCGGACAAAATGTCCGGTTAAAGGGCTTTCCGGACTAAAGGGGTTTTGAAAACTGGACAAGAGTTGGCACATTTTCTTTTCAAACGGGGACATTTGGATCTAGATTTCGTTAGTACTGTAGTGATTTGTATAAAAAATCCATAAAACTACTAAATCTGATTGTGAAAATCTGTTTGAAAATACATTAATAAACGTCTATTCATTTCAATACCGAAATTGCAGAATAAATTGATAGTTTAAATAATCTGTATTTAATTACCTTCCTGAGTTGAACTTTGTCATCTAATGGCAGTTCAGTATATTTGCGTTTTGCGGTGGTGTATACATTACAAGAAAATTATGTGATATCTACATTTTGTCTTAAAGATATGACTTCAAAATAAAAACCAATTTCAAAATAATAATATTTAGCCAACTAAGGTACATAATTAATATTAATTTGTAATTGCAAATTATTTCTTCCAGAGACGTATATGTCATTATCTCTTTTTGTTTTTTTTCTTAAGTTGCTCTTTTTATGTTTATTGTGTCTATAATATGAAATATATTAATTTTGATATTTTATATTTCAGAATATTTTCATGTGATAAGACTGTTTTTCTTGTGTTTTAATAGTTCCACATAAATTGCGAGTCTTTGCATATAATATTGTAAATGGCCAAAGGCTAAATACAGCCGATTTGCCAATAAACGAATGCATGAATTAATCAGTTGTCATAGCAGTTAAGACCAATCATAACAGAAAAATGCTCTAGCTAATTACTAATTAGGTGTGAAATGTTAAAAACAATATTGACTGACTTTATTTACTACATATATTTTAAACTTGAAACAAGTTATAATTCCAATTGCATTCGAAAATCATTTCTTCTGATATTCACAGTGCTCTGTATCAAATTCTTCCAGCGAAAGGTTATGCGCAAGATGTGAAAATTAATATTGAGACTTTATTCTTGTCCGGTTTGAAGGGGAGATTTAGAATGGAAATATACATTTCGGGCCAAAAGTTTTGTCCTGAATTAAGTTTTTTTTTCTAATTAAAAGGGTGTTTTATATAGTAAAAAAGATTTGACCGGTTTAAAGGGGTTTCCGGATTAAAGGAGTACCGGTTTAAAGGGGTTCCAGTGCAGGTACAAGTTATTTGTATGCTTGTGCAAGTACTATAGCTGTATTTATGAATACAATTAAATATGATTAAACTAAAAGCTAGCGTTATCCTGGTGAATCCTCATTGAATTATTTTTTGTTCATGAAGGAAATATTATATGTTACATACATCCCAGGGAAACACCGACCTATGAAACATTGGGTGTTTAGGAGATAAGCTGAAGATTTTTCATGTTTATGATTATTGATTAAAATGTAAACCACTTTATACTAATTTCTAGTTAAGAATATTCACCAGTTGGAACATGTAATGTATGGTACAAACTGTACAAAGGCATATCATGCACCATATTATATGCATTAACTATATATAATGAACTAGTAAAGCGTGTAAAAGGCCATGGAAACACAAGTTTTCGGACGTTTGACTATTTCGTACGATAACAACAGAAACTATTTTACTGTATAACTACATACCTCGTAAACCACAACAAATCACTAAAACATTTACCCACATAAAATTCATATCTCTTTGATCGGATAAATCCACAGATTATTGTGAGTCAGTTTTGTATAAGTATATAGTCAACATGGATTACTAAGGAAAATAAAGACCACTCGAGCTTATTGTTTATGATACAGTACAGGAAGTGTTACATTCTTACTTTCACATTTAGTCCGCTTCCAAATTCCAGCCTATAATTATAAATCGAATGTACATATACTGTTCTTTTGCATTTATGTGGACACGTACTAGTATAGTAGGACAAACGTCAGATTAATATTTACTCAAGATAATTAGCCGACTGTTCCATCTTCAATAAAAGGAGTGATCATTTATTGTCTCAGTCAATAAGCACTTGTGTATAACATTATAACATTACAGAAACATGAACCATTATTCAAATATACATCTGTATGTGCCTCTGTAGCTCATTTATGGAAGCCTAGAAATTACCCGTTCGAGCCTCAAATATTTTATTTACCGTGATAAATTATTACATACTTAATGTTTACTTAATTTATCCTTTTACATGCTAATCATTTAGTTAAATTTAATACCAACTGTAGTATTTTATTTTGTTATCAGCATACAACTACTTGAAGATTAGCAATATTGAATAGATTGGTTTACAAAATATGGTTTCAGCATGTATATGGATGTTATCATGGCTCACCAGCAATGTTTGTGATAGACTTATAAAACGATCAGCATGGTTTCAGCATGTATAGGGATGTTATCATGGCTCAGCAGCAATGTCGGTGCTAGACTTATAAAACGATCAGCGCAAAAGTCATAGTTTTCATCTCCTACATCATCCTAATCGGTTCTACTCATGTGAACATTTGAAATGATTTCTCTGTCATGCTACGAGAGAACGGTGCGCTTTTTCATATGTCCTGCCAAAGGTTGTTCAGATTAACACATATTGTTCTAGTTTTCTGTTATACACTCACAATATTTCGTGACAAGCATGCTGCTTCCGCGATAAAAATAATTAATAAAAAAAAGGAATCTCGGGATTCGAACAGGGGTAGTTTGCATTCAGATTTTGACGCGTTTCTATTACGCTATGTAATAAACCCGCAATTATCTATATATCTATTTATACTATCAGACTCCCCTTACGGGTCTTAATGACCCCTATAGGACTGTATAACGTCCACACTCCAAAGTAATTTGCCCAAACCCTCACCCGGTTATTCAGAAAATATTCATATTGTAAGGACATTTCAAGTGACAATTATTCCCATTATCGAATCTATTTTAATGAAAATAAACACATGCAATTCTTTTTTTGCCATTTCGTACGGTTATAGAACAGTATGTAATCCAAGAAAATAATAGCTTTTAAATTATTTCCAGCACATTAAACATACCTATATAAATTTGATTCCAGCATACTTGCCATTTGATAAATATGTTTAAATAAATAGGATTAGAACAATTAACTACCTTAAACAAACCAATCTACTGTAACCTTATTGATGTTAAGGATTTATACTAGTATACTGTGAATACTGAAGAATTGACCAAAATTATAATACAGATATTCGGCTGAATTTTACAGAAAGGAATGTGACGATTTAATATATTGTAAAGGAAATACAAAATTGTGTAAATTGTGTTTCTAAGACACTTGAGAGCTGTGGAATAGAGCAGTATCTGCTGTTGTTAACAGACAAATAAACAAGAAAATGAATTATTAGTTATTTTCTTCTGAGAGAAACATATATATTGTTGAACATCTAATGTAAGATGATTCTTATCTGCCCTTGAATGTACCGGAATGGTTGGCATATTGTCATTACTTTGTTTGTAGGTGCATCCATCGCGCTCCTTGTTCGGAGCATTACAGCATAGTAATAATGTTGTGATTTCAATGACATTAGGAATATAGACAGACATCTTTGAATGCAAGTGCCAATTGTAAAACTGTCATTCCATCTTAAGTCATTGCAGATTTATCTCCCCTAGAGGCTCGTATAGTGTAATAAGGTAACTTCATTCCGGCAACACTTCAAGAATGCTGCTTGGATTTGAGTGAAACTTGGAACATATATAGATGGTTTTGAAAGAACGTGCAGAGAGTCTGTTGGGCTTATTTTTCAAGTCAGAAGCATTACTTCAAAAGTTGTGAAGAGACTTGATGATACTCGATGAAATGGTAGAGCGACCTGTTAAGTCTTAAATAGCTATACAAAAAACTACCGAATATAAGGTCGACAATAAAAACATATTTGAGCTTTACAAAAACATTCAAACAACCAAGCATGTGACACACGGTAATATAAATGCACAATAAACGACACCACGCAATAAAATATCAACCTTAAACCTATTGTGCCTAGTACATACAGTTTAATGTTAATGATGACATCAGTAAAGTATCAAATATCTGTGTAGCCTATACATAATACATTGCGTAGTAAATGAATTTTGGAATACACATTAAGTGAAATTCACCATTCTCTGTCTAAACAAAACATCACACATGCAGTAAATGCATTTTGAATGGTAAAATCAACCAACTAACACATCCCCCTCACCCTTTGTTTTGGGTATTACACCATTTCTTAGCAATTCTCCAGTTATATAGTGCGTTTTTTTTTTTAACAACGAATGTATGAATATATTACCTGGACCTTCACATTTCGAAAAGGGGAATTCAAATGTTCGTGTTTGTCCGTAAGCTTTACAGACAAAAAAGCCGGGGTTGTGTTTTTGAAAGAAAGGTAATCCAAACAGCAATTATAGTTCTACCCACGATGAGCATTTCTTTACCTGAATTTGACATCGACTGGTCCTGAAGGTTCATACACCTGTTCGCGGTCAATCTAACGGCACTATATATGGCGGTCAGTTGACCCAACTAGTGCCCCTGAGTTTATTTTTGACATATCTCAGTTCGTGTAAAACATGACAACATGAGTACATAATAAGTAACAAAATAACACAATGATAAAGAGACAATTACAATAAGAAAATCAATGCAATATGCACAAGAAACACACTTCTGCAATACATATATGATAAATATAGCGGGAGAAGGTGTTTTTAACTTTTTATCCTAATTGTATGTTAAAATATTTATACAAGAAAAATATATCATTTTCAGATGTTTCAAGTGTGGCATTTATTTAAATTTACCAATAATTTCTATAACGCGCACATAAAGTTACAACCAGTACTAACCTGCTTGTCCACAAGCAATTTACAACTTCTCCATATTATAAATCAGAGTTTAGAGGTGGAGGACAAATGACTAAACTTTGGACGCATTGTCTTCAAACTGTCACAGAAGAACATATACATTGCCCGGGTATCGATCCCGCTACCTCTAGATTAGCAGTCGAGTTCACGTACCTCCCTTTCAACCAGTGGTAGGGGTTATGTATATTTTCCAGGACACATGTATTTCGGAAGAATTACCTGAACTCTAAAATCTGGTAGAGATGGAAAATCTATTTTTGGATCATTTTCAAGGGGGACGATCCACTGCAATAAGTCAGCTAAAAGGCATTGAAAGCTGGGTCTGTACTGTCCGAAACCTGCTGCTCTTGTTTTTTTGTACGAATTCTAGAAAATTTATTCTTACGACAAAAAACACAAATGTTATATTTCTGTAATAAAGGGAGGTAATACACAATTTACGCTACTTCAGCAGTTTTGGATTCCACTCTGAACGTGAGTACTACCTGGTTGCATTGCTTATGGCGGAAATCTTTCGTAAATAAACCATTGCTTGTGTTATTTTGTTTGTACCTCGAAGTGCAATAGTTCACTTACACAGTCGTTAATCCGGCAATTTGTTCATCGTAAATACAGCAATATATGTCATTAAGTAAGTAAGATTGAAATTATTGATGATTTGGACAAATTCCCATCTACATATGTTACTAAATGCTTCATTTAAAAAGATAATGTCATGGAATGCACATGAAATATCAATGAACAGGCGTGTGCCAACACAAGAGTTGTACATGCTTTGTTCGGATATATGTCTGAAAGCAGTTCAATTCATTATATTGGATATTGTTTTAAAAATATACCGACTTTTTGTTAAGATTTTTTTTCAGAGTTGCTATTTTATACTGTAATCTTGATGACCCTGCTAATAGCATTGCATTCTGACAGTCGAGATGTTTGCAAGGGTACTAAATGAAATATAAGCAAGTACCATTGACGGACTATGTTTTCAAGGTAGATGAATCTGTTTGAATCAAGTTTGGCATGGACCAGTGGATAGTTTAGAACGGCTAGTGTTTACAATTTGTCCGCTCCCTAAATTGCTAATTAAAAATTAAGCATTTAAATATATTCGTACACGTAACTTGACCTATTGTCTAATTTAAACTTTAAAACAAATAATTGCCATCATTCAAGATACATATTATGACTTCATTGCAGGTTAAGGTTACAGTCGACAAATTGTACAAGTGACAGAAAACCAAGGGGGACAAATGCTGTCACTTTGAAGCAACCTCCACGCAGCGGTTGTCTTCCCTTGCAGTACAGCAATAATCATCTCCGATAACTATAAGGGGAAATCACTGCGTAGGAATAATATAACTCGTATCCCGGAACCAACCGGTACTGGCGTTGGACAAACGAATGTATTTAGCGGACACATTGCTACCGAACGTTTTTTGTAAATAATAAATTAACAAACTATTGTCTTGTATCATAGTTTTCTGTAGATGGTAGAAAAGGAAGGAGACGGTGTTATATGACCCATTATGACCTTAAACAGATCAACGATTCCAAATAATATTACTGACAAGGGTTATAACTCCAAAAATACATTAACCACCCAAGTTCAAGTCAATGGCCGTTAGATTTTAATTTTGAACCAAATTTAAGTTCACAAGTACCTGCGGGCGTAGCTAATACAATCCACTTCCAATAAACAATAACACTTTAATAGTTTACATCACAAAATTCCATAAATCCAAATTGAAACGTGCAGAAAAGTCAGTTTTGTTTACTCTATCGAGAAGTCGCAACATCAAATGACGCATGTAAACGTACGTTGTTGCATTGTCATTCGTTTATCTTTTTACAGACGGGAACGCAGTAACATTATTTATGGAATCATTGGTTTTGACTTGGATGTCTGTTTTAGGTAAAAATAGGTCATAATACAAATGCACACCATCTCCCCATCATACCAGCCTCTATTGGGTTGCAGTGCTACGTCTGGAGAGGTGGAGCTAAATTGAAAGTTAAGTGATAGTGAGGGACTTCATTGTCGTAGAACACTAGAGTGCATTAACTAACAGTGTGATAATTAGATAACCGGACTGTTAGTTACTGCACTGTTGACAAAATCGACATTTCATATCAATACTTTACCAGGATTGGTTCAACATCACCGGGTTCACAATCGCGACCCATGCTACGTTTTATTTGATTGATGAAATTTCTTGGCGTTTTCAATTTTATATCCTCGGTGTTTGTCATTCCTGCTTATTTGCATACGTCAGTGACGTCACATCATAAAGAGAAACGTCTGTCTGTCTGTATTATTGAGTATAATATGTTTCGTTTATCTTGCAAACAGTTATTTTGTGACTATATCTGTCACATGCATAATTGAAGATTAAATGTCTACTCGCCTCAGAAAATTCAAAGTCTAATATGTTGAGACAGTTTTGGTTTTATTTACTTAATGCTATTGCATGTTTTGTCATGTTTGGTATTCTGAAACAACATAACATACATTATCTCAGAAGGAATCCAACGAACCAATACTTCAAGGAAAGACATCTGGGGCGCTTGGACTGGCTTAACTTGAAATTTGCTTTCTGTACTCTCGATATAATGGACTTGCTCTGCATTCATCTCAATTATTCAGGATTTCAACTTCACGAACTAAATCTTTCCTAGGAGTGAAATAAGGAAGTGTGAATGTCTCCAACGGTCTTTCGTAAAGTTATGCGTAGGTGTATCCATTTGTAAGTCTTTTGCTTCCTTGATGTTTGACAACAACAATATATGTACTTTCAGATGGTGGTGCTTTGTCTGTTTAGTGGTTACAAGTTGTTTGTTAAGATGTAGTTTCGTGTTTAGATTGTATTTCACAATTGAGGAAGATTATGTTCTTCTTGTTAATTTGTATGAATAGTATTATATATCAATCATCACTTAAATGTCCTGAAAGGCTGTTGTCTAGTCTCATAAATTATGATAATATTTGATATTAGTTCATTACCAATAATACTCGGTTGAGAAAAAAACAAACTATACTGCATGCGTATTTACATACATACACATACTATAATATAATTGTACTTTGTAATTAGTCACTTTGTCTTTTGTCGTATGTTTAGAAAGGAAAAGACTGACATTGTTTACTCATGCTGTCCTATACCGAAAGCTTTCCAACACCAAAATTCATGCAGGATCGTAAAAAAACATCCATGTATATATTTTCTTACTCCACGTAGAAAGATGATGAGAGCCAGTAATAAACAAGAAATATCTTGAGCAAAAGAGGGTCGGTACAATCTGAAGCAAGCAAATTTGTTGTGCAACATAAAAAATGCCGAGATGTTATATGACTGCTGGTAAATTTATCGAAATTCAGTGGAATAAGAATTGTGCCGGCATCAATTGTTTTTATTTAATACCGAGGATATTAATCCATCTGTTGAAAATATATACGGATGAACACTCAGTAAATGGCCATACATGTAAAACAATGTATTTTGTCATACTGTAAGCTAAGGGTAACACTAAGAACGCGATAACTACGTTTGAGGAAGTTTAGTTCGATTCTAGTCAAGACTCTTCAAAACGTATGCGACAACAGAGTTATAAATATGAATATGTCGTTATTGTAACCATAGTCGGTACTTGTTTTTGGTTTTATGGACCTAACCAGTTTGCCTGGAATTAATTATCAACCAGAACTAACTTATCCTTCCGCAAACAGCTGACAGTATCGATACACGGTAGAGGTACATGAGAATTGACCGTACCCAGAGGCCACGGAAGGAGTAGACGATACACAAAATCATTACTTTTTTTTCAAAGAGCATACAATACTACACGTTCTCGTATGTCCACCTACACATAACATATTTGTTATATGCCCCAGTGTATGTTTTGTCTCTATCTATAGTTTGGTTTGTCCTAATACTTTTATGATTGCCATCTTCGTTGTGAGCTGGCTCAAAGGTATTATTATAAGTTACGTCTTAGTTAGTACAGCAACTGTTCGTTTGAGGCCTTGCGATCACTCTCTACTTGCATATTCTAAAATTTGTTTTGTAATTTATCGTAGACATCGTCATTGCTGACGCCAGTTTGCAAACCAGCTCTGCGGACTAATCGTACTTTCATTGGTTTATTAAACTGAACACTATCGTAATCATTTGCCGCTGTGTTGCTTTTCTCATTGCATGCCCATTTATTGCCCCCTTCTGGTCTACCCAGATATGAGTATTCGCCTTCCAAAACTGCACATGCTCCGAGTTGATTATTTCTCATATGAGAATATGTGGGATCCTCAAATCGTCCACCCGGCATCTTCAGCCGACTGTAGTCATCTTCAGCACTTGAAGAAGGTGCCTTAGGTCGCCATGTTGTTGTTGTTGTGTCATATTCCGTTTCTAGAACATCCTGCCCACTGGTGACTCCTCCATCGCCACAGTGACCTACATATGCATTGTTTACGCCATCTTGTGGCCCCGCCCTTGTTCTTGACCTTTTTAGCCTTTTTCGTCTTAAACGCCTGTGAATATAATATGATTATCATAGAGAAATAAGAGCTCTCATATCATATTAAATAATTGCTAACCTTTAATTTCTTATTGTAACCTTGTATTCTTACATGTATATTTTGCATTCTTTTCTACACCTTTATTCGTTATACATAATTGGTATTGCGTGTCGTCATTATGGATATATCTCAATGTCCCTGCGGGGTGTTTTGTGGTGAATGTAGCAACACATCGAAATATTTATCGTATTGGTCACTCTACGTTTCTGCTGCTTATTAATTTAGATACAAATCTTAAATGGCAATGCATTTGCTTTGAACAACTATGTCTGTATTTGGGTCTCAAAAGATATAGGTATGGGTAGGATCGAAGTTAATTAAGTTAACAAGTACTTCCCAATGAACATATAAATGTACACAAACAAGTGTGTATGAAGCATTAGAAACCATTTGCATATCGTTACATAACGTGAAACTTACACATCTTAAAGTAGCACATAATGTACACATTGCATGGAAAACAAACTCACCTCGCTAACAGTACTGCACAAACTGCAATAATTACGAGCAAAATCAAAATGCCAACAATTATTATTGTTTTCATGAAGTTTGGAAGTAAAGCCCCGTCACCTATAAACCAAATATATCCACGGTTTTATTTCAGTTAATAAAATAGTTTCAACAACAAAGACCGAGAAGAAAATATATTCAGACTTCAGTTGGGCACCATTCCACGCATGCCTGAGTTTGATTGCGGTAATACGCATCAAGTCATAATGTTTGCGAAGATATGGTACCACATTTGGTGTTATTATTGACAAATTAACTACCCTTTCAGTGTTATAGAATGGTATAACATGTTCCTTAAATAGAGGCCTTATAAACTGTTTAATATCGAGGATTGAACCAGAAACCGTCGGTAATAGGCCATGGTGATCCATTTACCATGCGTCAAAGTTAAAACTGTCTTTAAATATGTAGAAATTATGAATAATACCTTCGCCTGATATACTTTCTGTAGTACTGTTGTTTGAGATATATTTCGTGGTTTCATCTGTTGAAACAAGTGGACTTGTTGCTGTTGATACAACACACCAAAGTCAGATACGAATGTAATTCAAACACAGACACATATAAGAAAAGGCTTGTAACTATCAAATACGATACAAGAGAGCTATGATGAACATAATTCGCTCACCCGAAATTGAGAGCTCACACGCTTTATACATATAGGGAAAGAGATGAATGTTTTTGACGAATTAAAATAATGTGAATAATCTTGGTAGATGATCATTACAGCAGCAGCAACATTTGTGCAAAAATATTTCAAAATTGGTCCAGTGGTTTCTGACAAGGAGATATATTTATTTTTACATTCTATAGCGGGATCGTTTTTAGACGAATCATAAATAACCTGAACAATCTTAGTAGAAGGTCATGTAAAGGCCGAATTTTTGATAAATTGAAAAAAAACAGCCTAGATATTGGGTCACAAAAGAAACATTTATGTAAATGCATTTCAAATTCGACGAGTAGTTTCTGACATTATTAATATTTTACACCTGATACATATACAGACAATAAACAAGCTCCACTAGTTGCTTTGCATCGGGGACAATCTGAAAACCTCACACTTGGTAGAGGGTAACAGAAAGAAAATGTATGGAAATTTCAAATTCGGGAATGTTATAGACAAGAAGACTTTTAAATTGTTCACAATATTAATGTACAGTCAAAGTGACCATCCCCTCCCCCCCTAGAAGCATTGTTTTTGAGAAATCAGAAATCATAAATAGGACGGGTAGTTGCTGACAAGCTTTTCCTTTAACTTGGCCATTTACCTAGTTTTTGGAACGATCAAATATATTTGTAAACTTTTTTGTGGAGGAGGATGCCGGAAAAGTTCTGACCAATTTGATTACATTCTGCCATTGGTTCAGGAGATGTTGTTTGAAGACATATGTGAACGGATGGACGGGGAATGCGCGAACGGACGACGGATTGGTGGAGAACGGACAATGACTGATCACAGAAGCTCAGTCTGAGCACATATTCAGGTGAGCTAAAACAGAAAGGTTGTATATTATTCATAGTTCCCGTTTAAGCATTTGAAGACGATGTACACCCTTCTCAAACCTAATGGGTACTTCATGCAATGCACGCATAAAAACATTGAAAGCAAAGTGTACAATTGTAAATGAAGCTAATTTAGATAGACACGTTTCATCTATTTCATTTTGTTAAGACATTTCATAGAACTAAATCTTGTATTCTCAACCATATATCAAACTCCACATTGCAATAATCAGACAGAATGATGAGCCATACGTTTATGAACAACACTACTAATGAAAGCTGCTTACTTGAGTGAGTCTTGACTGAGAAGGAGTTTACGGTTGACGTCACACCTGGCGTTGTCGATGGTTTTAGCGTCGATGAAGTAGTAGATGTTGTTGTAGAGTGGGTTGTAGTAGTTTCTTGTGAAAAGAAAGATAACAATGTCGAATGTATTGTGAGTGTGTTGAGCGGTCACTTGTATCTTTAATTTGGAATATTCCATTTTCAGAAAGATGTTAACTGATTATATTCGTCGATACTCGGGTAGTTCAGTCTTCCGTTCATTTATATGCTATCGCGTTCTAAAGGTTAATATCGTGCAACCTATTAATATAGCACTGAATTAGCTGAAATACATGACCGTACGTATCCGAGTGTCAACGGACAATCACAAAAGTAACAATTACCCATATATAAGGGAATGTAACACACCCTTGTAAAAATAAACTGACAGGTTACTAAAATTTCATTATGATAGCAAGAAATCTGTGAGAGGGTCTGGTTTATAAATTATGGATACTACTGATTACACATGTGCGTTTGAATGTTGAACCATAGATAAATGCAATGATGTTTATATGTAGTAAAATTAGTACATGTTTTTGACTATTAGATACATGTACAATGATTGTACAACATATATTTCGCATCTACATTTTTTTATCAATTTTGTTGCAAGAAGTAACTTGGGCAATGTTGTCAGTATGATATTATTGTGTGGAATGTTAGTACGCAAATGGTAGTCAATACAATGAATCATCTAACATAGACGTTTTATCCACAATATTCAAATTACATTTCAGTACTATTACGTCATTGCTGTAATTCAGATACAAAGATTACATAGTATCTCATGCCGAAGTGTGCTTACAAAAATGAATAAAGAAGTCGAGCAGGAAAAGAAGTGTCACATACAAACAAGTCGAGCATAAAAACGGAATGTGACATACAAACTGCACAGCCGCCAAATGCACATGGGGCATGAACATGTATTGTCGGCAAAAACAGTTGTATGATAAAATGTATGTAAGGACGATTCAACCTAATATGTCTATCCATACCTTGAACGAAACGATACCAAAGTTCTCAGTTATAAAGCAGGGTATAACAGAGCACATCAGCATGTATGAAATTGACAATATGTATTGTAATATATTTATTCCAAAATAGAGTTATAAACTGGCACCTGTGTGATATTTTATGAATCTTCAGAATAAATAGGTCAAATGAAGCAAGCATGCAGTTGGAAAATATTGACTTTTGAGGGGTACAATGCGTAGGCACGAAATAATGAGAAATAGGCAACTACAATACTACAGTACTGTTGAAAAATGAGGACGTTAAAGTCCAAGAAATGACAATATTCATCGCGAGCAGATGAAATTAGAAACTTGAATAATAGTCCTTCTGTTTTCCAAATTTGCGATTTCATTGCAGTTCGAATGACAATAAAGTTTTCTCCATAAAAATATTAATGACCGCGTCAAAATTGTCCATACCAATTATCATATGCAATCAAATACCGAAGGCATTTTCACAAACCAATTGATTGGAGTAGGCTGTTTGAAATATTGACTTTAAAATGATTCTATAGCATGTACTATTTGCCGAACTTTAAAAAGTTTTGATTTTACTTCATTACTTTGTGCATCGTAAACTGTCAGTCTACGCAACCCTCCACATATTTCCGATATAGAGGTTCGACCAGGACAATCAGCTGTACAATCTGTTTTTGGCTCTCCATTTAGCCTCTTCATACAATAACAACTCACAAACTGTGAATACATAGAAGACGGACGAGTGGTAATAAATTTTATAAACAGTATTTCCAAAGAAGATAAAACCGAGCTATTGGCAATGATATCCAGCCATTTATGAACACAAGAGTGTGTCATTTTAATTCATATAATAAATTGAACATACACATAACCATTCTTTGTAAGATCACAGAGACAATTTTAATTTGATAATATTTAAATGTAATTAGCTGGTTGAAATCGGTATACTTATATACATATAGGAAAAGGTTAAGCATATTCACACACACGGGAGTCCAGCTTTGTAATTCGATTTTCTTATAATTTTTGTTGCGATAAGTATATATAAGTTTTTACTGATTATGTACATTACGGTAACTGTACCATTACCATAGCTGAACTCCGACAGTCCCTCCTTGAAGAATGGGATTATATTCCACGAATTGAACGTTTTTTTGTGAAATCAATGAAACAACTATGCCAGGAGGACATACCCAATATTAACGTTTGGTACAGTCGAAGGATTTCTGTGTAACAACTCATACGTAAATTCTGTAGAAAAGATACCAAAGCCGTCGTTATCTTATCTAAGCAATTGATAAAAGCATAAGACAATTCGGCCAAATGTGTTTCAAGTTCAAATTTAATGAAATTTAGTGCTAAATATGTTTTCCTTTTTGTTTCTAGTTGGTTATGTTCTAAAGTATGATACCGCATAATTATGCTCAACCTTTTGTCATTGGCATTTTATATAAAGTTTGTTAGTGTCATGATGTAGACGATGTACACGCCATTGTTTATATGTACGTATAAGCAAATGTTACTCCGAGAATGGAATAATATTCCACGAATTGGATGTTTTTGGTCAAATCAATGATAAAAACTTGCCAGGAGGACATACGCAATATTTACGTTTGGTGCAGTCGAAGGATTTCTGTGTAACTACTCGTACGTAAATTATGCAGAAAACATACCAAAAACCGTCGGTATCTTATCTTAGCAATTGATAAAAGCATTAGGCAATTAGGCCAAATGTGTTTCCCGTTCAAATTTAATGAAATTAAGCGCTAAATAAGTTTCACTTGTTTTTCGGCGCAACCGTAATATATCTGTTTGTGAAATAAGTAACTGCCTTAGCAAAGTAGTTCTGCGATCTACCACTGACTGTTAGCAGTACTACCAGTAATTATGTGAGGACTGAGAGTAGTAATACTGCTCCTCGTGCCCGCTGTAAAATGTTGCAAAATTGTATAAATATATAATTGAAGAACGACACCTATTATTGTACAATGCAACAATACTGATATAATGTAAGCTGTAGAGAAGTTACAGTTGTAATGAGTGTCAAAATTACACCGTGTGTTTAGATACGTTAACTGAATTTATACAGGAAAACGAATATATCTTTATTTATTTGCTATCCGTCAGATTAACCAAAAGTTTGTTGAAGAACTAGATGTGTGATGCGGTGTGTCATTTTTATATTGCACTTTACTACATATTGCTACATATTGCAGTGTGTTTCGGTTAAGTAGAATAGGGTATTTAATGTATTATACAATTATATATTGCATTTGCATTCTTGTACAGTGTTTCAATACTTCGCACGAAATCATACAACGGTAAATAAATATTAATGTGACTTACAGAAGTACCAGCGTATCTGTATTGCGGGAAGCAGTGATTCTTGCAGATACGTCCACTATTGTCAGGAAATCTCTTGTATTGGTCACTGGACTTGAACTGGTAACATCCAATGTAACCGTCTGAATGCTGCACATTTACAGCTTTTAAATGCAAACATGAATACTAGTTTAAAAATTAAAACGTGTACTAGACATGAAACACAATTTAACCGCATTGAGACATTTAATCAGGATGATATTGTATTATTAAGATGTTCATTGCTAAGCTAGACAATAAAGTCGAAGATCAAAGAAAAGAGAATAGTTACTTGATAAGAAAAATCCAAACAGGACATGATGAAACCGAAGAAATTTTTAACACCATGGAACAGTACAGCAGATCAAACAATTTGAGAATAAACGGAATAGCAGAATTGGTGTTAAATGTAGAAGATAAAGCAGAACAAGAAACACCTGAGCAGTTAAATGTAGAAGATAAAGCAGAACAAGAAACATCTGAGCAAATTGAAGATGCAACGAACCAGCATACTCCCAAAACGAAAAAGGTCTACGAAAATGCTGATCAAACTACAGATGTAGTTATCGAAACTTTAAACCAAAATATGCCTGGGCTGGATTTGAAGCGTAGCGATATTGACATGTGTCACAGATTAGGTAAAGCGTCAACAGAAAAACCACGACAAATAATCGTAAAATTTGTATCACGTTTGGTTAGAAACAAAGTTTATCGCCGAAAGAAGAAACTGCCAAAACCAATATTCGTAGCTGAAGACCTAACAAGAAGAACACTAATGGTATTAATGAGCGTAAAAAGGAAAATGCCAGATGAAGTAGACAAAGTCTGGACCAATAACGCAGATATTTATTATAAGAACAAAGAAGGAAATATCCACAAAGTTCGACCAAATGATTTTAATATGTGGCTGGATCTTCCTTGGCCAAATTAAACAACAGACCAAATACATAAGATGTAAAGACAAGAAAGTGGTGAATAAACTTATGGAGTGACCTGTATATTCTTTTGTTTGACATGCTTGGGTTCCTTTGTGTTTTCTTTTGTGTGGGACTAAAAATAACAAACTGGTTTGTCCTTGAGTGATAAAAATAATCAGTACATGTATTGTGTTTCAATAAATTGAAGGCGAACCAGCCAAATTTGGATATACTTATACCGAGATTAATCTCCCCTTTGTTATAAAAATATTATTTATGATATATGTACATGATGATTGTACTCTTTAGTCTCTGTCATAGACACCGATATTGTATAGTTGGGTTATTTTCTGCATTATGTGAGGTTGTGATGTTTCTTATAAACATATTTCATATATATGTGAATGCAAGTGTGTATATGTATGTTAGTGTATGTATGTGAGTGTATGTGTACGTATGTGTGTTCATGTATGTGTATGAGTGTGTAAGTATGGATATTATGTATGTATGAATGAATATACATGTGTATGTATGGATATTATGTATGTATGAATGAATATACATGTGTATGCTTGTGTATATGTATATACATACGTAACAAAAGTTTTTGAAACATTTAATTCATAAAACAATAACAGTACATACACGTTGAAGGCGTACCAGTCTAGCTCAAACCCACTTATGTATGGAGATTTTTGTTCCTAAGTATCCTCTTACTAGTAGGATTACTCAGTTAATACATTTGATCAATGTTTCTTATTTGATTTAATCTCAGAATATCACCAACATGTTTTTTTTATGCCGGTTGTTACGGCGTTGTTTTTTTTTAATGAAAGTATAGATATGTCTCTGGCTTTTCAACAGTGGTTTTTTTTGGTCTAATTATGCATAATTGTTCTTCTTCCACACCACTCCCTTTCTCTCCTCCTCTTCTTTGTTCCATCTTACTTACTACTGAAGCTTTGAGGATTACTTGTCTTATGGTTTCCGTATATACTTTAGTGAACAGCGCAGCTATTGGATTTTTTTTGAATTTAATGGTAATTAAATGACTCTCACATTTTGCACTTTTAATGTCAAGGGAATAGCATCAAAACCAAAACGTAAAGAAATCTTTGAATGGTTAAAACTTAACAAATACTCAATAAGTTTCTTACAAGAAACACATAGCACACCGAATAACTATACAGAATGGAAAAAGGAATGGGATGGTGATATCTTTCTAAGCGGTAATCATACAAATAGTCTAGGTATAGGTATCTTTATTAACAAATGCGTTACATACGAAATGAAATCTTACACGGAATATAAACAAGGTCGTCTCCAATCATTAAACATTGAGATTGATGGACAAAGTATCTTTTTAATAAACATATATGGCCCAAACAAAGATGATACTGAACTGTTAGACATATTAGAAACCATACTGATAGAACATTGTAACGAAACCTTCATAATTGGAGGAGACTTTAACTCAATAATCAATGTAAATATTGATAAGCTGAACGGAAATAAAGACACACATAAAAAAGGCTCTAAACGTTTAACAGAAATCATGGAAAACAATGATATTTATGACATATGGAGACTAAAACATCCAAAACTAAAACAATATACTTGGCACTCAAATCACAACCCACCCATCTTCTGTAGACTTGACTATTTCTTAATATCTTCCAACATATTAAACAATGTGAATGATTGCACAATTAAACCCGGTTACAAGTCCGACCATTCGGTAGTCACTTTTGACCTCAATCTCAAGACGGTAGAACGAGGAAAGGGGTTTTTTAAAATAAATAACTCAATACTATTAAACGAAGACTTCCAAACCAATGTCAAACTAGCAATCAAAGAAACCGCAGAAATAAATAAGAATTCAAACCCAAACACTCTATGGGAAGTTATAAAAGGAACCGTACGAAATGAAGCCATTAGGTTATCTAGTAAAATACAAAAAACAAAGAAAGCAAATGAATTAAATATACTTAACAATATTAAAAAACTAGAACAACAACTGATCTCCCAACCTGATAATATAAACTATCAAAATGAATTGACAACTCAAAAGACAATATTAAATGAAATAACAGAAGAGAAAATAAAAGGTATTCTATTACGATCAAGAGCCAAATGGATTGAAGGGGCAGAAAAAAACACTAAGTATTTCGCAAATCTAGAACGCAAACGAGCAGAAAGTAAAACTATTCATCAATTAAAAACAGAAAATGACAAAATAGAACACCAACAAGAAAAAATTCTATCATACTGTAAAAGTTTCTATGAAAATTTATACAAAGAAGATAAAGACATAAATATTGATGAAGACCTATTCTCAAATGGACATAAAATACTATCTGATGACAACAAAGATGTTACAAATGGATTGATATCAGAATATGAATGCTCCTCTGCATTGAAAGAAATGAATAACAATAAAAGTCCAGGATCGGATGGATTAAACGTGGAGTTTTATAAGTTCTTCTGGAGCGAAATTAAACAGTTTCTTATAAACTCGATAAACTACTCTTATGAAACAGGAAACTTAACCGAATTACAAACTCAGAGTATAATTACCTTAATTCCGAAAAAAAATAAAGATCTTTTGTCAATAGATAATTGGAGACCCATATCATTGTTAAATGTAGATTATAAACTTGCATCAAAAGTCATTGCAAACAGAATAAAAAAGGTTATAAATCATCTAGTAAATGAAAATCAAACTGGGTTTATTAAAGGTAGGTACATAGGCGAGAATGTCCGAACAATTTTAGAGACAATTGATTACATGAATGACCATCAAGAACCTGGTAGAATATTTTTCTCCGATTTCCACAAAGCATTTGATAGTTTAAACCACAAGTTTATGTTCAAATGTCTAAAAGAACAAAATTTTAGTGACTCACTGATTAGATGGGTAAAACTTTTTTATAATGATGCAAAAAGTTGTATAACAAATAATGGTCATCTTTCTGACTTCTTTAAAATAAAAAATGGGGTACGACAGGGATGTCCTTTGTCACCTTATTTATTTATTCTGAGTATTGAATTGCTGTCCGTATCTATTGACAAAAGTAAAAACATTAAAGGTATAACACGTAATAACGTAAACACAAAACAAACCTTATTTGCTGATGACGCAAGCTTTCTTCTCGATGGCACAAAAACTTCATTTGAAAATCTCATAAAAACCCTTGACATTTTCAGTAAATCATCAGGTCTTAAACTTAACAGGAAAAAATGTTCAGTACTACGCATTGGATCATTGAAAGATACAGACATTGTTTATTGTCACTCAAGTGAATTCAATTGGACTTCAACGGAAGCCACAACTCTTGGCATAACATTTAGCAATAAGACCTCGTCAATGTATGAACTAAATTTATCTAATAGAATATCAGAATGTAAAAATATCCTGACAAACTGGAAACGGTGGAACCTGACTTTAATTGGTAAAATAACAGTTCTTAAAACTTTCATTCTTCCAAAACTGATATATCCTCTAACTGTTCTCGAAACCCCACCTTCAAAGTTCATGAAATCCTTAAATACACTATTTTTTGATTTCATATGGAATTCAAAACCAGATAAAATTCAGCGTAATGTATTAATTCAAGATTACAAAGATGGTGGTTTGAAAATGTTAGACATTTTTAGCTTTATTGATTCAATAAAAATTAGTTGGATACAAAGAATTGTTCAATCAAATGCAAACGTGTGCTTACAATACAAAAACGAATTAGAACATTATGGAGGATTATTGATCTTCAAGTGTAACATAAGTGAAAAAGAATGTAAAACTATTCCAATAAAATCTAAATTCTTAAAAGACATTTTAATTTCTTGGTCCAAAGTAAACTATTTAAATAAGGAGATAAGGTTACAAAAACAAATTATTTGGAATAACTTAAACATAAAAGACCAGAATGATCAGCTTTTTTATTACAAAGAGTGGCATGCAAAAGGTATAATATTTATGGAACACATTTATGACTTTAGAAATAAAAAGTTTTATAGTTTTGAGCAGCTGAAATTTTTATTTAACATTCAAAATAAGGACTATCTAAGATACCATACTCTAGTCGGTAATATACCAAATTATTGGAAAACACAATTGGGAAATGTTACTATATGCTATGATACTGCAAACTATCTGTTCGATAAAATAAACGATAAAACAAAACTAAGTAAACTTGTTTATACACTACTGATAAAAAATAAACTCCACGATGAACCAAAATATAAAAAGAAATGGAATCGGTTTTTTCCAAAGGATAAAATCGAATGGAACAATATCCTAACCACATCATCTCTTATCACAATTGACACAAAATTACGGGCATTCCAGTACAAATATATAATGAACATAATACCTGACAACTCATTCTTACATAAAATAAAGATAGTTCAGTCAAGTCTTTGCGACTTCTGCAATATGTATACAGACTCAATATATCATATGTTTTGGGAATGTCAGTTTATTCAGAATTTCTGGACCGGTCTAAGAACATTTTTAGAAGAAAAACTTTCTAAAAAGATCAAACTCACTTTTAAAAACATCTCATTTTGTAATGTTATCGACAATAAAGAGAAAGATGGAATAATTACAAATTTTATAGTCTTATTTTCAAAATACTTTATTTTCAAGAACAAATGTAACAAAAGTACTCCTACAATTGCAGCCTTAAAATTTCAAATCATGGACAGGAAGAAACTTGAAGAAACAATTGCTTATCTTAAAGACAAAACACAGGTCTGTAACAGAAAATGGCAAACGTTTAATTAGTATGCGATAAATCAATCAAAGTATATCCCCACTGCTTCAAAACTTTATTCTCCTTATCTCTCTATTTGAATCTAACATACTATCTTCTTCTCTTCTTCTCTAACCATTTTCCCCTATGATCTATTTCAAACTAACACCTATATATTATTCTCTCTAAAAATGTCATTTATGTAGCCGAATGTTGGCAACTATGCATTCCTTATGAAAATAAAAAATATATATATAAAAAAAAAAAAAAGATGTTCATAGTATGTACATACGATTTGTATAAACTAAAACCGGAGTCCAGAGAGCCGGGAATGATTTAGCTGGAAATTGAGCACACTTTAAACGGCCGCTATCTGTATATTCAGATATTTTCGCGAAGCATCAAGTTTGACTCTAAGTTACTCGGTTGCTTCGCGGCGAGTTTTTACTTGCTACATAAGCTAACACGTAAAAAGGTTAATATTTCGTAAGTATATATTTTCGCGAATGTTACTATCTTGCTGAAACAGCGACAATTTATTACTCGCAAACATTTCTGATATTACAGAAATAGAATTAACGAAATAGCACAAACGTTATTTTTTCTCTAACACAACTCGTATTAATATATTGTACATGTAATAATAATAAGTAATTAAGTGACGTCATCAGCACGAGACTCATCCTATACGGGGTGCTTTCCAGCACTGGTGTGAACGCAGGAATTCCTTGTCTGGTATACAAATATTACACCCCATCGTGTAGGATGAGTCTCGTGCTGATGACGTAATGACGTCACGTAACATTGCATAATAACTTGAATGAATGTGTACAATAATACGTTACTATAAGCAACAAAACCCTCAAAACTTTACTCGTTTCATTCAATCTCGTACTCTACATCTTACAAAAAGGTATGCAAAGAAGGAATCTTCCACTGGCTTCCGTGTGCGGATGGACATATCCTGCTCTCGCCTGGTTACCTCAGTACTGGAAGTCAGTGAATGATTCTTATAATGCTTCTTCATGTTTTGTCTATTTTATTTATACATCTATAAATAGAATAATTAGTAATAAGCAGAAATATACCTCATTACACAAAGTAAGTTTAAATTATCACGTCAAAGCTAATCTTGTCTAATGCCTTACATATTTGATTATATATATCAATAAGTTGGTATACTGTGGAGTGACCAGGTAAAAAAACAAAGATTCTACTTTATCTACTTTTATCTCCAGTATTTTACTGACAGTTCCAAGGCTGTAAATAGCTGTATGGTTATTATCTCTATTAGTGTTTTAGGTGAATGTTAAATTTCCCTTTCCCCATGTGCAATTATTTCACTTTGTATAGTGCTCATTTTATTTTCTCCTTCCTTTCGGCCTACTGTTGCCAGCTGTCTTGTCATGTCCTGTGATGTATTCCATTCATTAAATCCCATTTCCCTATTCCGCTTATTGTCCTCATTTATTCTCCTAAGTTGTCCTTTATGATCGGCCAGGTCATTCCTTGCGCCCCTGTTCCATTGTGTATTTACCCTTATATTTCATCAAATGCCTGATGTTTTATGGAATGTTGTTTTCCCGGAGGTCTGTGTGGGTATGCATTGTCTTATATATGTGGCGTTCCTTGCATCAACTTATTCTGTCCTTTGCATAGTTTTCAGTGACATATCCAAGGCATTTGACAGAGTATGGCATATGGTCTTATTGTCAAACTTAATCAATATGGAATACTTGGAACCTAGTTAATTGGTCAAGTAACAATTTAAATGGCAGATATCAAAAAGTTATTGTTGCATCAGCCTGTTCGAATACACGTTACTAAGAAGGGGTGTTCCACAAGGCTCCGTCCTTGGTCCTTTATGATTTCCTATCAACGTCAACGATAAAGCGAGCTCATTAATTATTATGACCAGCCTTTTCCCGGATGATCGTTTTATTGATGTTTTTACAAACAACACTGATTTAATGGTAGAAACACTTAATAGCGATCTCAATTCAATAGCATCATGGTCTAAGCGTGGCTGGGATATTTTAATACAATAACGGAAAATAAATTTTCTCGTAGTGTAAGAGAAACCGACCAAATTTATTCTATAATGAAGTACAACTATATTTCGTTGAACATTATAAACATCTTGGTGTAACATTTAGTCAGGATGGGTCGTGGCATTAACATATAACTAATATAGTCTCAAAAGCGTCAAAAACTCTTGGTTCCATGAAAATGCTGCAATTCAAAGTTCAACGGAAAAATCCTGATCAAATTTACATTTCTAAATTAAGACCTCAGCTAGAATAATTTATGCTCTTCAGTTTGGAATAATTGTGCCCAGTACGAAAAACTACAATATGAAGCAGATAGGGTTGTTATTGGCTTAACTAGATCTGTCTTAATTCGAAAATTATGAAAGCAGATAGGCTGATTGAGTCTTTCATATAGATCATATAGAAACAATTATTTTAATATACAAAGGAAAAAAACACTAACCACCCTTTATAACTAAGTTGATTCCACTTACAAGTAGTTTCACTCAAGTAGTTTCCACTTACAGCTTGTGAAAACCAATATTGGTTAAGAAATTATACTGATTATGCATCAGAAGCTAGAACAACTGAAATACATTCTAAATATGTTATACTATCGTCAATTCAACTTAGAAAAATATCACAACGGATATTCGCGCGTCAGAAACATCAGCCTCTTTTAAGAATATTTTTTTTACTGAATCAATTGTTTTTTTGTTCACAAAATGTCAACGTTTCTCAAATATTCATCATACCGGCAATATAAATAATAACAGTTAATTATGAAAGTGAGGGTGGCGATGGAGGTACAGGCAGCAATGGAATAATGGTATACAGCTATTTTTCATGTAGTTAGTTGTATAAATTTCTTATGCACTAATTAATCATTGTTTTTTTAGCTAGTTATAATCTGCCATGTGTATGGCGGGGCCCAAATTAAAGTTGTTAAATGTTTTGGCCAAACCCTTTTGTATATATGTACACTTGGAACCACTTTAAACCGGACGAGCTCGGGACCGGACAAAATGTCCGGTTTAAAGGGCTTTCCGGACTAAAGGGGTTTTGAGAACTGGACAAGATTTGGCACATTTTCTTTTCAAACGGGGACATTTGGATCTATATTTCGTTAGTACTGTAGTGACTTGTATAAAAAATCCCTAAAACTACTAAATCTGATTGTAAAAATCTGTATAAAAATACATTAATAAACGTCTATTCATTTCAATAACGAAATTGCAGAATAAATTGATAGTTTAAATAATCTGTATTTAATTACCTTCATGAGTTGAACTTTGTCATCTAATGGCAGTTCAGTATATTTGCGTTTTGCGGTGGTGTAGACATTGTTTCACATTACAAGAAAATTATGTGATATGTACATATGTACATTTTGTCTTAAAGATATGACTTCAAAATAAAAAACAATTTCAATGTTTGAAAATTATCAATTACTCAAATGATTTACAATAATTGATTGGTAGGAGGTCACCCCCTGAAGACACTAGTCCATTGTCAAATACAACAGGGGTCATAAAATAAACAAAGAACAAAGAAACTGTGAAAACTGTCAATGTACCCTTCAATTATCAAGTATCATTAAAGAAATTTCAAACAAAAGCTAATTCTAATAAAACTATATCCATTGATGAGTTTAAAAATTATTTTGAAAATGTTTCAAATGAAACTGAAGGTAATTTTAACAAAGAGCATTTTTCGTCAACAAGAGATGAAATATTGAGTATTGATCAACTTGATCAACCCATAACTGTTCAAGAAGTGTGCAAAACTATTTCAATGCTTAAGCGCTATAAAGTTGTGACTATGAAAATAATGTAGCAGACTTTTTTGTTGATGCTAATGATTTTATTTCACCATATCTATGTACAATGTTCAACTATATATATGATAATTGCGTATATCCAGAGGCATGGTTTAAAGGTACTATTGTGCCAATTCATAAAAAGGGAGATAAGAATAATCCTAGCAATTTCAGAGGAATAACTCTAGTTAATATCATAGGAAAAATATTTTCATTATTGTTAAGAAATCGTATCAATTATTGGTGTGATATGAATTTAGAGACGGTCGTTCTACGGCTGATGCAATTTTCCTATTACATTCAATGATTCAAAAGGTTTTAGACAAAAAATCGAAATTATACAGTGTTTGTATAGACTATCAAAGATCATTTGATACGGTAAATAGAGATGCACTATGGATCAAACTGATCCAATCAAGCATCAGTTGTAAAATGACAAATATTATAAAATGTATATATAATTATATACCATCTTGTGTAAAATTGTCTGGTACTATGCAAATGTCTGAATTTTTTCGATGTGACAATTGGTTTAAAACAAGGAAAACCATTATCTCCCCCTTTTATTCATTTTATTTATAAATGACATTGTTGAATGTATTGAGTATGACAAGTTAACTGATAAAGATTTAGAACTATTATCAATGTATATGATATTATTTGAGATGATATAGTTTTGTTGACAACTGTCCCTAAAATTCTGCAATCTCAAATAGATAATGTATATAAATACTCTGAAAAATGGGGACTAAAAATTAATGTTTCTAAAGCAAATATGTGTATATTTGAAAAACGTAAACAATTAAACGTTTGTGATTTTTTTATTAATGGAGAAAAAATTGAAAGGGTTGATGAGTTTACTTATCTAGGAATCAAATTCACTTACAATTGACTTTTAAATGCAGCTGTGAAAACTCAACATGATCAAGCTCTTATACCATATAATAATCTTCTTTCTTTATTTGATAAAATTAAATTAGATATTACAACTAAATTATCGCTTTTCGATGTAATGGTAGTTCCAATCATCTTGTATGGGTCAGAAGTTTGGGGAATTTATAACTGTAAATACGTAGATAAACTTCATAATAGATTTTGTAAACATATACTTGGGGTTAAATATCATACGCCCAATTTTGCTGTTTACGGCGAGCTTGGCAGGTTCCCATTATCAATAGTAAGCAGAATAAGATCTATTATATTTTGGTTAAAAATCATGAAACACAATCAATCTTCAATGTATTCTTGTATCAAGACCTCACTGAAAATGTTAATGGTATTTCATGGGCCTCACGTTTGAACTCAGTTATTGACCATCTTGGCTTTCAGTACGTCCGAACAAACTTTAACTTTAGAAATAATTATATAATAACCATGAAAAGGAGAATACATGATCAATTTATTCAAGACTGGTATAGTTCAATCAGCACAATGCCGAAACTAAGCTACTATTGTGAATCTAAAACAAATTTTGAATTTGAAAATTATCTTGATATAATTAGAGATGATAAATTAATATTTCGATTTACACAATTTAGACTCAGCTGTCATAACTTGGAAATTGAAGCCGGTAGACTACTCGGTATTGATAGAGAAAAAAGAATGTCTAAAATATCATGATTTGAGAAAAAAATATATTCGTCACTCTTCATGGCCCAGCTTGGAGAAATTCTATCATATATTAAAGTCAAACAAGAGTAAATGCCTCCTAAATACTTCTAAATTTATAACTGAAGCATTTGTTATCAGAAAAAATACATTGGAACATAATAATATATAGCCAACTAAGGTACATAATTAATATTAATTTGTAATTGCAAATTATTTCTTCCAGAGATGTATATGTCGTTATCTCTTTGTGTTTTTCTTTCTCAAGTTGCTCTTTTTATGTTTATTGTGTCTATAATATGAAATATATTAATTTTGATATTTTATATTTCAGAATATTTTCATGTGATAATTGTTCCACATACATTGCGAGTCTTTGCCATATAATATTGTAAATGGCCAAAGGCTAACTACAGCCGATTTGCCAATAAACGAATGAATGAATTAATCAGTTGTCATAGCAGTTAAGACCAATCATAACAGAAAAATGCTCTAGCCAAACACTAATTAGGTGTGAAATGTTAAAAACAATATTGACTGACTTTATTTACTACATATATTTTAAACTTGAAACAAGTTATAATTCCAATTGCATTCGAAAATCATTTCTTCTGATATTCACAGTGCTCTGTATCAAATTCTTCCAGCGAAAGGTTTTGCGCAAGATGTGAAAATTAATATTGAGACTTTATTCTTGTCCGGTTTGAAGGGGAGATTTATAATGGAAATATACATTTCGGGCCAAAATTCTTGTCCGGTTTGAAGGGGTGGTTTATGATGGAAATATACATTTCGGGCCAAAATTCTTGTCCGGTTTGAAGGGGTGATTTATGATGGAAATATACATTTCGGGCCAAAATTCTTGTCCGGTTTGAAGGGGTGATTTATGATGGAAATATACATTTCGGGCCAAAATTCTTGTCCGGGTTCCTGAATTAAGGTTTTTTTCTAATTAAAGGGGTGTTTTATATAGTAAAAAAGATTTGTCCGGTTTAAAGGGGTTTCCAGATTAAAGGGGTACCGGTTTAAAGGGGTTCAAGTGAAGGTAAAAGTTATTTATATGCTTGTGCAAGTATGATAGTTATATTTATGAATACAATAAAATATGATTAAACTAAAAGCTAGCGTTATCCTGGTGAATCATCATTGAATTATTTATTGTTCATGAAGGAAAGATTATATGTTACATACATCCCAGGGAAACACCGACCTATGAAACATTGGGTGTTTAGGAGATAAGCTGAAGATTTTTCATGTTGTTGATTATTGATTAAAATGTAAACCACTTTATACTAATTTCTAGTTAAGAATATTCACCAGTTGGAACATGTAATGCATGGTACAAACTGTACAGAGGCATATCATCCATCATAGTATATGCATTAACTATATATAATGAACTAGTAAAGCGTGTAAAAGGCCATGGAAACACAAGTTTTCGGACGTTTGACTATTCCGTACGATAACAACAAAAACTATTTTACTGTATAAGATAACTACATACCTCGTAAACCACAACAAATCACTAAAACATTTACCCACATAACATTCATATCTCTTTGATCGAATAAATTCACAGATTATTGTGAGTCAGTTTTTATAAGTATATAGTCAACATGGATTACTAAGGAAAATAAAGACCACTCGATCTTATTGTTTATAATACAGTACAGGAAGTGTTACATTCTTACTTTCACATATAGTCCGCTTCCAAATGCCAGCCTTTAAATTATAAATCGAATGTACATATACTGTTCTTTTGCATTTATGTGGACACGTACTAGTATAGTAGGACAAACGTCAGATTAACATTTGCTCAAGCTAATTAGCCGAATGTTCCACCTTCAATAAAAGGAGTGATCATTTATTGTCTCAGTCAATAAGCGCTTGTGTATAACATTATAACATTAGAGAAACATGAACCATTATTCAAATATACATCTGTATGTGCCTCGGTAGCTCATTTATTGAAGCATAGAAATAACCCGTTCGAGCCTCAAATATTTTCTTTACAGTGATAAATTATTACATACTTAATGTTTACTTAATTTATTGAATATATTGGTTTATAAAATATGGTTTCAGCATGTATATGGATGTTATCATGGCTCACCAGCAATGTCTGTGCTAGACTTATAAAACGATCAGCGCAATTGTGATCGTTTTCATCTCCTACATCATCCTAATCGGTTCTACTCATGTGAACATTTGAAATAATTTCTTTGTCATGCTACGACAGAACGGTGCGCTTCTCCATATGTCCTGCCAAAGTAGGTTCAGGTTAACACACATTGTTCTAGTTTTCTGTTATACACTCACACTATTTCGTGACAAGCATGCTGCTTCCTCGATAAAAATAATTAATGAAAAAAAATGAATCTCGGGATTCGAACAGGGGTAGTTTGCATTGAGATTCTGACGCGTTTCTATTACGCTATGTAATAAACCCGCACTTATCTATATATCTATTTATACTATCAGACTGCCCTTACGGGTCTTAATGACCTATATATGACTGAATAACACGTCTTGTGCTCGCATGTTGTATTCCTGCTCGACGTATATAGACCTTTTATAGTTTAGGACCAAGAAAATAATTTGCCCAAACACTTACCCCGTTATTCAGAAAAAATCATATTGTAAGGACATTTCACGTGACAACTATTCCCATTATCGAATCTATTTTGATAAAAATAAACATTGCAATTCTTTTTTAGCCATTTCGGTTATAGGACAACAGTATTTAATCCAAGAAAATAATAGCTTTTAAATTATTTCCAGCACATTATACATACCTATATAAATTTGATTCCAACATACTTTATATTTCTATTTGATAAATATGTTTAAATACATTGTTCTCTGACCTAAGCATCCCCTAATACGGTTAGCTTCACAGAAAATAGTGGATAAGTGAGTTCTGAGGTCATTTTTTATTGTCAATGATGTTAGTTTCTTATATTCTTTGGAAACTGGAGACACAGACAAGAAAAATGTGTTGTTCACGTTAATGATGCACAGTTCCATATATACGTAATGATGATGTTAGGATTAGAACAATTAACTACCTTAAACACCCCAATCTACTGAAACCTTATTGATGTTAAGGTTTTATACTTGTATAATGTGAATAGTGAGGAATGGACCAAAATTGTAGTACAGATATTCAGCTGGGTTTTTACAGAAAGGGGGTACCGGTTTAATATATTGTAAAGGAAATACAAAATTGTGTTAATAGTGTTTCTAAGACACTTGGGAGCTGTGGAATAGAGCAGTATCTGCTGTTGTTAACAGACACATAAACAAGAAACTGAATTATTAGTTATTTTCTTCTGAGAGAAAACATATTTACTGTTGAACATCTAATGTAAGATGATTCTTATCTGCCCTTGAATGTACCGGAATGGTTGGCATATTGTCATTACTTTGTTTGTAGGTGCATCCATCGCGCTCCTTGTTATGAGCACTACAGCATAGTAATAATGTTGTGATTTCAATGACATTAGGGAATATAGACAGACATCGTTGAAGTGCCAATTGTAAAAAATGCGTTCTCAACTAAAATTTAAAATTCTCATATGCTATAATATCAATTTTGGACGTATTTAGCATTTTTTACCCGATTTTGTGTATTTTTGTGAGTATTTTGCCAGATATAGCATATGTGTCAACACAGTGTTCCATTTCCAGTCATTTTGTCCGATTTATGGTCAAAAGATATGCTGTATCGTGTATTTCGGTTCGTCTATATTGTTGAAAGATGCTGAAAACCCTTCTGCGACAACTTAAAACTTTATGGGATGCCTCATTAACATTATTTAGGACTTTTGTTCTTGTGTGCTAGTTTTAGGATCAATTTTATGTAAAAAAACCCATTATTGGCATATTCTGAAATGTGTGGCTCGATATTAGCGAAATATGCTAGTTTCAGCATATTCATATTTGCAGGATGCCTATATGTTATAATTACCACATTTTATCATATCACCAGAATGTGGATGCTGATATTGCCAAAAAAGTCGATTCTGGCATCCCAAAATATTTTGGATGCTGGATACCAAAATATTTGATAAACTGGCATCCATTTGTTCTGGATGCTAGAATCAAGTTATTTCGGATGCTGGCATCCCAATATTCTGGATTCTGGCATCCGTTTGTTCTGGATGCTAGACTCAAGTTTTTTCGGATGCTGGCATCCCAATATTCTGGATTTTGGCATCCGTTTGTTCTGGATGCTAGAATCAAGTTTTTTCGGATGCTGGCATCCCAATATTCTGGATTCTGGCATCCGTTTGTTCTGGATGCTAGAATCAAGTTTTTTCGGATGCTGGCATCCCAATATTCTGGATTCTGGCATCCGTTAGTTCTGGATGCTAGAATCGAGATATTTCGGATGCTGGCATCCGTTTGTTCTGGATGCTAGAATTCAGTTATTCCGGATGCTGGCATCCCAATATTCTGGATTCTGGCATCCGTTTGTTCTGGATGCTAGAATCGAGATATTTCGGATGCTGGCATCCGTTTGTTCTGGATGCTAGAATTCAGTTATTTCGGATGCTGGCATCTTAATACTAGAGATACTGGCATCCAATTGTTCTGGATGCTGGAATACAAAAGAGCTTGATAATAATAATAAACTTTATTTATTGAAGGTAACGTTATTAAGACATGCACATAAAAAACATACATATATAGCCTTATCTAACTTAAGAGGCCTTCATCCAAAAAAACAAAATGCTTGCATCCTAGAAATCTGGCATTTGGATGCTATCATTGCAGGAACTTGGATGCTGTCATTGAATTTATTAAGTGCACCATTTTCATATGCTATAAAAATATAATTACAGTCAACCCTGTCTGTAAAGACCACCCATGGGAACAGCAAAATGTGGTCTTTGTTTACAGGTGGTCTCTATTAACAGATTAAATATCATTGCAGACAGGTTTTGCAATAGTGGTCTTTGTTCGCAGGTGGTCTTTAACACACTATTAATTAGCACACTGACTGCTCAAATATTACAATACTGGTATTTCACAAGATTTGTGTGCTACAGTTTCCATTCATTCTCACCTTAATACACACTTAGTTACATATACCTAATATAACTTCTACATTTATTGATATACTGTGGATTCATTAATTTTCGTTGAACATTAAATTTCGTGGATTTCGTGGTTGAGCTTATCCACGAATTCAAGTACCCAACGAAAATTTTGTCTTACGATCGTATCCGAAAAGTCTATGTCCGAAAACTAGTACACTCCAGATAAACATCGCCGCTAACACGCGGTTACCTCCCGTGAATTGTGTCAGTTTATAAGCATGTTGGTGTATATATAATGTAAATATTTGATAACAATAAACTATTAATGCTTTTACTATTTATGTTTGTTATATATTCTTCGTCATTATTAAGTTGAGTAGTCAGTTCTGTGATGATGTTGTTGATCTGGTGTGCTATATTTAGCAGCTCTACTTCCAAGTACAGTACACGAATATTTTCATATCGTTGTGATCAGTGTGTTGGAAGTATAATCTCAACGTGTGAAATGTATCGTCGTTATAGCGTAATTATACAGTTTGTGACAGTTATAAAATAAGTGATAAAAAATAACAAACAATCACAGAGAGTTATAAGAAATTTAATTTGTTTTTCACATGTTATTAAATAATAATAGCAAAATAATAATATCATTAACGATCAATCATGATGAATGATGGTATCATTTTTACGCTGAATTAACACAATTCCAGTCACACTGTACAGTCACTTGTAATCATCACACAATAACAATCACTTTTAACAAAGTCCGGCTAACTGAAACCCCTTCACAACTAAATCTCGCCGATCTTCAAATTTCCCATGTGTAGTAATGATCCAATTGGCATGAATGGGTTTGAGCGTTGACATCTTCAGATCCACATTAGCCATGGTATCGTCATCTTCGTCAAATGCTGAGATAATCTTGGAAGTATACCAATCATGAAAGCAGTCCTGATTGTATATCTACGTAGTCGTTGGCTGCTTGAAATGTACGAGCCTCTCTTGGTGATGCAGCATCTTCTGGATTCGGTAACCCCGGAGTTGACGGTAACCGTGTAACGACGTTACCGGACTTTAGCCACGACATCAACATAATTCTATATTTAGCTTGTGTGTAGACGATAGTTTGGTTTCTCAAAAGCGAGTGATTTCGAAGATGATTTGCATTAACTTTTATTGACTGATTGTTAATTCGTTTAGCGCCAGATTAACTGGTGCTTAATTGACATATTTAAATGACATGTGATGTAAACAATAGGTAGATAATTCTCAATATAATGTGTTAATTGACACTTGCATAGTGTGGCTAACTAAGGGAACGGGGCCACACGATGTAACATCGATAACAATGAAAGGTGAGAAAATACCTGTATATCTTTCGGGTCCGTGTCACTGTTTTCTAATTGACATATATATTTTATTTGTTTTGGACTTATAGACTACTTTTTTAATTTATGCTTCAAAAATCAAAAAACCACGAATTCAAGTACCCCACGAAATGCCCATTTTGACAAAACCACGAAATTTGGTACCAACGAAAATTAATGAATCCACAGTATACTGTTGTTCCAGTGCTTGTGCATCTGAATGCAATACAAATAAGAGATGATAAGCAGTCGAATCCATCTAAATAATGACATACCAGTACATACAATCCCAATCAATTGTTACTTAGTATCAAACATAAAGCATTATGGTGACTGATAATAAATTTACTAACATGCAAACTGTATGGAGTAACAGCCACTTTTTAACAACCATTTATCTATTTCAGTCTCTTCAATATACATTGTAGTTTTTTGTACTATTACAAACAATGATTATGACTTTAACACGTATATCACCACTCAAGTGGAGTAATAAGAGACTATACAATAAACATACACAATTAGTATTGCACATACAAACTACATGTACCTACAAATGTATAACATAAAATCTTTAGTGTAAAAATGTATCAAAGGATACTAACGCATAATTGAAAAATGACTGAAGTGATCAATTATCACCCCAGTCAGACTTTTGATGAATTGAATAACAACTGCTTCTTGTATGAAAAATAAACTTATCACCCAACTATTACAATATTTTGAACCTATTTTCATCTATGTGTATTTTTTTCTACTGTTTAAAACATCACGACAGATTTTGACACTAATATTATTGACTGCATGGTTTTTTCTTCATCAGTTAAATGTATTGAATTCGAAGTTGAGAGATAATGCCTTTTGTGCCAGTTTCTAGTTTAATTGGTGGAATACCATATCTAATTTTACTGAAAGCCGGTGGAAGAATAAGTTAAAAATAGGTATGACTTCAAAAACCATACAACAATTCCGGATAATCATGATGACTATAATGTAAACATATCCAGAAAGTGACCAGCCACCTGGCAGCCTTATTTTTAATTAAAACCACACAATTTGAACTACATGTACCTTGGTAGAGGGTCAACAATGGAACATTTGTTCAATTTTTTAAATTGTGCCAGTAGTTTTTTACAAGAATATTTTTTTTTTATTCCTCTAGATACATATATCATAAATGGATCCCTCCCCTGGTGACCATGTTTGTTTGGGAGTCCATGTAATTTGAACAACCTTAGAAGAAGTCTTTGACAAGAAGATATTTTGTGTTTATTCTTCATTGCCATGGCAAACAGAATGTTGCATAGGATGGAATTCATTGAATAAGTTTGAAGGGGAACACATATCAATTATTTCTGTGAACTTTGGTCAAAGTTGTCTAAAAGGTTTCAGAGGAGAAATGTATAAGATAAGTGCAGATGGACAGACCGATGATGGACAGTGAGTGATCACAATAACTTAAACTGAGCTTCTGCTCAGGTGAGCTAAATAGAACTGTATTTATATGAAATACTACCTATTACTGAATGCAGTCTATGTTTTTTGGTCATATATAACCAGTGAATACCACACCAAAGATAACATTTAAACAAGATTGATTTTTGATATCAAAATTAATGGTGAGTTTATGGTAGCACTTGTCTGTGATTTTTCTCCAACAATTGCAGCTACATGTCTGGTTTGGAATCTACAACAATTTTAAAGTCCCTCTTTCTTCAGCATTGGCCAAACATTTGAGCAACAAGACTTCATATAGTACCCTTTGTATAAAAGGGAAGCTGTCTGAAAAAAAGAATAAATTATCAATATAATGACTTAAACAAATAATTGAAAATATGAACCATCTTTGGTTGTTTCTTATCATAGTACATGTAGTAATTTACTGAAATCATCACAGAAAAAATCTTGTTTGCTGAATATAATGGTGTCATATTTGAGTCTTGATATAATCCTATATTTCAGCATGTAACATAGAAATTTCAGTTTCTATAAATATATTTATTTTTCACTTAGTCAATATGTAGTTCAACCTCAGATATTTAACCAATGTTCATCAAAGTATATTTTCATGTGTTGCCAAGACATTTGACATTATGCACATCACAAATTTCCATTTCCATAACTACATTTCATTCTAAATTTTAAGCATGCAACACTCGGCAATACTTGGACTGACTCAAGAAAGAAAATATTAAGTGCATCTACATTTAATATTGATCATGTATACAAAGTGTGATTAAAATCCCTTCAAATTGTGGACTCCACAATCGATCTTCCAAAACTCCCATTGTGTTTTTCTATTATCTGTATATTGATACATTTTACTATCATTTTTTTGCTTTCACATCTTAAGTTCACATTTTAACAATTACATATTGACAAAGACATCTTTATCAGAACAATATTGATAAAGACTCTATATTGATAAGGACTCTTATATCAAGACATATAATATTTTTACACTAATAATTAGTATATTGTTCTACACAATATTAAAACTATTTACATTACTCAATTAATGGACACTCTACTGTCTTTATACTTATTTTTAACATATACCGTCAAACTTGTTGGGGTACCCCATACCGTATTAAGTGTTGACTTGAAGCAGTTCATTGTGGGTGCATTAACTACTTCTTTTGGTAAATCATTCCAGATATCTATCACCCTGAAGCTTTAAGAATTAAGGACAGGCCTCACAAATGCTTAATTAACTCACAGGCATGCGCATCTACACTTCTTGATGAGCATCACTTAATTGGTAATTTTTTGGCATTTCTTAGCTTCATTGGTATGTCTGTTCTTACAGCCCAGTTCAAATAACTACTTTTTGTGACATTCAGGATAATAACAAAATTTGTGACTTCAAATATTTCTCCTCAAACTGTTTCACAACATTTTACAAGCTGTTACTCACTTTACAGCCTTACTGGTATTCATCAACATTCAAACTTGGAGTCATTGAACACCTCTTCTTCAACCACATACTAAGTTCTTCCTGAATAAAATACACAGTGAAATAAATAATATTTCAAAAACTGATATTGTTACAAATGAATGAAATTCGTATCTTTATGGAAATATTGACGACAACAAATATGTAAAAGTCGGTATATGTCATTTGAATTCGGGCAGTAATATCACAGACATATAACCATGGTTTATATGTCCGTGGTAATATCAAAGCACCTTAATTAAATACAATTAAAATACCCAAACCTTGGCAAGGACTATTGCCAAAGAGGCTGGATTTTTTTTAATTTTGGCATTATTAGGGGCCTATAGCAAAGTAATTTTACATGAATGCAGATACTGCCTAATAGAGCTAGGCTTTACCAGGCCTGACAACAGTCCGTTCCATTCCTTTTTTTACCAGAACGGTCTGGTTGTTACACACATTTGGCAAGTTCTAGAATAATGATAGCAGGACCATTGAGCCTTTTAGAGAACTTTTGAAATACAGTGCATTATTGAAATTTTGTATATACACGATAGAGCTAATTATATTTTTATTGCCTTAATTACCTCTATACTGGAACTGTAAAAAAATCTTTGTGCTGCTCTCATTCCTTTCATTAATACAGTAATCTCCACAAGTTCTTAATTCCTGCCATTTCCAATCCTGATTTACTGAAAAATATTCGAAACAAGTGAAGTAGAGCCGGCATTGTTTACAATCGAGATTTGTCGTAAATTTTAGAGCAAGGATTTTTCTGAAAAGCTGCGAAGACCATATGATTTGAAAGTGAAACACAGCCAAATTTACATAGGTTAGAAAATGCGATAAAAAGTGTCCGCGTACTGTTCCGGTCCGTCTATCAGGCAAACTGAACTGACCCCGCTAACGTATGTCAGAATATTTTAACAAATGACTAATTTGCTACATTTAGTTGACTTTCATCATGTTAATTAACGAATATTTATTTTTCAATTTAATGTAGATTTGCTCATGGAAATTGGATCGAGCCGACTGTAAACTTGCAAACAACTTGAAATAAAATCGATAAGACGGCTCTTTTATAATCTACTGCATAACACTTAAACTCAGTTACACCGGTACATAATGGTTACCTTCAGATAGTCGCCAGTTCCTTGAAGTTTTACTGCTGAAGATACGAGAATTTTGTAGAGTTTGTTGTGAAGGACCGACCGCGCACGAGACTTTTAATGACGTAGCGACATTGCACTAGATCTATTTATATCTCCGCGGTGTAGGACACTTAAATTCCAAGCGTCTGCGTGATATTTATTTGCGATGAGCAGACGATACAGAGGAACTAATTACTAGGAATTAATACGCGATTATTCGTGCAAACTCAATCGCCAAAAATAACTCAAATAATTGAGAAAAGCCGTTCTTTTAACAGGATTTGTCCGCGTTAAAGCCAAGCTTTTCCCGGAGTTTAACGAGATCTCGCGAGATATTTAAAAAAGGATGTCTCCGGGGTGCGGTGGCATTTGGCGGGGATTTTACCAGCAGTTTGTCCCCGCAGAACGGTGATTTTACCTGGGATTGGCTGGACCGAAAGTCAAAGTCCCCGCTATTCCCCGAACCTGGGGGGGGGGGCCGTTGTTACAATTGACTGGTGCATTATGCATTGAGCCTTGAGGTCTTTGCTAGTACAGCATAATGTTTTCAAAGTAACTTAGACAGGCGCGTATCCAAGCATTTCCTCAGAAAAAGTGAAAAAATAAAAGTTCCAAAAAATGCAATAAAAACTGAAGGCTAGGGGGATGGGTTTATGGGCAAATTCGCCCGAATATATCAGGTGTTTGACACTGTAATTTATTCTTCAACAATAATTATATAGCATGAAAACGCATCACTTGCCTCCTAATTTTCAAAATTTCCCAACCCCCACCGGCATGAGGGGGGCTCTCCCACACCTACTGCCCACTCGCAGCGTTGCTGCTCGTTTCACACCTACGATGCTCACACTTGGCATACACTTCAAAATTGTCCAGGTACGCCCCTGTTAGGTCAAGTTAAGTGTTTTATTTTGTGTAAAATCTGTCAAATTCAGCTAGATCTATATAAAACTATACTAGGGATATCACTTCTTATCAAATAATTGTAAACAAGTTACATACGGTATTAGATCTACACTCGTTACATAGTCAAGAAATATTTTATATGGTTTTCTGAAAGTCTTAAGCGAGATCCATCATACAGAAATATATGCTGTGACAGGTTTCTGGCTAATGTTGCAGTTCCTTTAATTTGAAAATGAGCTATCCCCAATTCTTACACACTTCTTTAAAGTTCGAACTCAGACCCTGCATTTTTACTCCCATCCAAAAGTTGTATAGCTAAAAATCCTGAAACTGATTTGTTGATGATGCATCAACTAACATTATAAGAAAACGATGGTGCCAAAACACTTTGTTCAGATCCACATTGCAGGTATGCTTAAATATGAAAAAAAAAGATTATCCATTCAATTTATGATGCAGTTATTGACCATGAAATAATTAAAATATTTAACAAGTTCATGGTTTTCCCTCAAACTCAGACATTTTGGGAGTCCATGATAATGTTTTGAGGTCAATTAATGGATGTTTTAAATGTTACTAGATCAATAGTGCAAGTGCTTGTCAGAATGATATATATAAATGTATTCATGGAAAAGAACAGAAATAAGCACATAGAATATATCTGAAATTTAGAATATGTATTTGTTTTGTGGGTCCTTGGGATACATGGTCAGTTGTAAATGCTAGTCCCAGGTCCAAAAATTGCATCAGTGATGCAGGGAACTGGCATCTCGGAAACCCCTGCAAGTTGAAGGGAAACATTTTATTTAAAGCCACTTGATTATATTTTACTACCTCACATGGGTAGTAATGAAGCGCTTGATATGTAGACATCTTGCAATGCCTTTTCTCTAGTTTTTAGTTTGTTCAATATTAAATAACTAAAATATTTATCAATGCCAGAGTTATGTATATAAAAAGTAAAAAAGTACTTAAACAATACTTAATTTATTTCAGGTAGGAAAGTTCGAAGCAAAGCTCAACAGGCATCCAGAGAGTGTATTCCTAATCAGAGATGGCCATGTAAGTGTAACTGTGAGAGAAGTGAAATAACATGTCAACATAACCATACCAGAGCTAGCATTGAACAAAGCCTGGTTATAAATCAGAAATGCAAGAGAGTCACATTCAGCTACCCCTACTGATCACTTTTAAAGACTTAAACATAAGTCTTATCTAATTAAGAGGAACTGGGACTCAAATTGGTACAATGTCTGAATCCAGATTGCCTGCAATGTATGTTTAAATTAACTCTGTATGAAATCCGAAATGGATACTTTTGTAATGCATTGTAATAACACTTCTGTGTAGATTGATTTTGAGACCTATTTAAAGAATGTCTAAAAATTATGGTAGTCAACATATGGCAATTTTTGGGTTTTTCAATATTCAGCCAACTTTCAAACGAATATTCTATCCTTCGATTTTCATCAATCAAAAATTGGCATCAACCATTTATTAATTTTCATTATTTTTCATATCTGAACTCACAACAAATTCTTTTTGGGGTGGGGGCACCCTCCCCCCTAATTTTTTTTTTCAATTTTTTGCATTTGTTCATTTTAAACTTGCATCACAACAAAAGTCTTCAAGGGGCGGGGGTGGGGTCTAGCCCCCCCCCCCCCGAAAAAAAGTTTTACTTTTTCATTTGTTTTTATTTCATGCTCTTGTTTATTCTAGTAATAGCCCGTCCAAGTAGCTCAATCATTAGAGTGATCAACTGCTAATCTAGAGGTCATGGGTTCAGAACCTTGGGGAGGCATATGTTCTTCTGTGATAATTTAACTGAAGATAATGCATCTAAAGTCATTTATCCTCCACCTCTGAACTATGATTTAAGTAGAGAAGTTGTCAGTTGCTTGAGGAGAAGCAGGTTAGTGCTGGTTGGTAACCCAGGAGCAACGGTTAGATCAATTGAGCGCCATATATGACTAAAATATTGTTGAGAAATGGTCTAAAACACGAAACAAACAAACCATTTATTCTGATAGCATGACAATGATTAACCATTGTCTCACCAAACAGTATGTTTGGGTGCAAATCAATCGAGTAGATAAAATTGAATTTTTTCTCGAATATAAGTATGCCTAATCAGTATTCAAATATTCGAATGTTGAATGACTTATCTAAAAATCCATTTCTAGTATTGCCCAGGCTGTCAATAACAAGGATGTGAATTTTCCGCAGATCCGACGTAAATCCGAAATAAGTTGCCCCTGTGACCATGGCAAAATTTCCTCTTTTCACACTTCACTGTTGGCATACCTGAATAATTGTGTGAATTGAGATATTTGCCACATTAACATGTTCTCGAGGCTAATTGCTTCACTCATTTGATTAGTATATTTCAGATGAGAATAGGCATGCCTTTTTGCAAGTCTGACAGTTTGCAAATGTGCAGTATAGGAGATAGAAAGTTATCCAAGATGGAGACAAAATATGCTGGGCTGTCCAATAATGGAGTTCATTGAAGAGGAGGATATTATAACACTGAAGTGATTGAAGGAAACATTCATAGTATCCATGACTGCATTACTGCCTATGAATTTTATGTGGAGCAAGGGCATTAACATTATTAAGGAAAGGAAATTAGACTTGATATCCATCATGAGTTAAATTATCAATTTATCGAGAGTTTACTATTCCATATCACTACTGAGAAGTATGAGGTTGTGTAGTACAAAGTGCATATTTCTTGATACAATACTTATGAACTGTTTATGCCATATACATGTATTACACTGTGAATGTAAAATACTTCTTTAGTCAGCTTCATTACTTTTTATACCCCAGTTTGAAAAACGGGACGTATTATGGGAACACCGTGGCGGGTGGGGTGCGGCGTCCACATGGTTTCCGCTCTCTAAGTCAAAGAGTTTATGGCCCTTCAGTTATTCAAATTTGGCCAAATTAGCCTTGTCTGCTCTCTAAGTCAAAGAGTTTTCATCCGATCATTACCAGACATAGTGAAAAATTTTGTGGGCATAATATCTCGGCCAAATTCGATAACCAGCCATATCGCTCAAGTCACTCGGGAGTTATCACCCTTTGATTTTAGAAATTACCTAACATTTGTCTTGTTTTAACTCTGAGCTCTGACTCATGACGGGCGTATTTTGTGACAGTTTGCCACTCTTGTTTAACTTGATACGAAATTTACATGTATAATAAAAATCAAAAGACACTGATTAAATACACTTAAATAATCTCGGGGAACAAATCAGTACATCCATGAATCATGTACTGGTAGATTCTAGCTATGAGAGTTGAGCACTTATTGCTGATGATTCTAGGGACTTTGTTGTATGCGCGATATTGAATAAGTTTTTTTATGCTTATTAACAATACCTGTCGGCACCTTTATCAATTATGCAGGGTATCCATTGTATATTTTTTCTGATTAAAGGTGTGTAAAATACTTGTTACACATTTTTGATGTGCAAGATGTACCAATTGTTAATTAAATGTTGTTACATTATGATTTTATAGGCTTCAAAATTGAAGTTAAAAGTGACAGGACAGTTTGATTAGACAATTCTTATGCTGAGTTGTAAATATGTTATGCTTAAAGCTATGATTGGCAGTTTTGCTACACAATTTCATACTCCTCTTCACTTAAATTGTAGTGTGCTTTATGATATTATTTCAGGTTTATAAGTCTTTACACCATGCTAATATTTACTAGTCAATGTTCGTATTATACTTTAAAACTACAACCATTAATTTTTATGTTAGAAGTGTATCATGTTTCTATCAATATTAGTTGTACATGAATTTATGATCATCAACCTTAGCTGACCATTTCATTCAATTGTTTGATTTAAAGATATATTTGGTTAAAATTATGATCGCTGATTTCGTCTGGCTGCTTTATTCTTTCAGTTACTTAGTATAACTGTAAATATCTTTTAAACCTATGATCTACTGTTTTGCTAGAATACTTTCAATTAGTATAGCTGTTAAATGAATCCTGCTTTGCAGTTTTGTTCGTATGTCAGACATATTGTTTTTGCCCTCGGCGTCTGTCTGTCCGTCTGTGAGCCCACTTTTAGATTGTCCGCGCTTTATCTACAATACTGCTGGTTAGATTTCAGCCAAACTTCATAGGATTGATCAAAATCAAGTGTAGTTGTGCATCTTCGTTTTGTGTTCCCTCAGATAATTGTTCACTGAGTTATGGCCCTTTGAAGTTTTTATACCTCAGAAGTTTGTCCGCGCTGCATCTCCAATACTCGTGGTTGGATTTCAGCCAAACTTCACAGGATTGATCAACATTAGGTGTAGTTGTGCATACTTGTCTTTTTGTTCCGTTCGGATAATATTTCACTGAGTAACGGCCCTTTGATGTTTTTATACATATGGAGTTTGTCCGTGCTTCATCTCCAATAATGCTGCTTGGATTTCAACCACACTTCACAGAATTGACAAGCATCAAGTGAACTTGTGCATCCTCCTCGTGGTTTTGTTCCGTTCAGATAATTTTTCAATGAGTTACAGCCCATTGATGTTTTTATACGTATATAGTGCATGGTGAAGTTTGTCTGCGCTTCATCTCAAATACGGCTGTTTGGATTTCAACCAAATTAAGCAGGACTAATACGCATCAACTGTAGATGTGCATCCTTGTCGTTTCGTTCTGCTCAGAAAATTTTAGAGTTATGGCCGTTTGATGTTTTTATACATATACAGTGCATGGTGAATTGATCAAACACTATCTTTCTTGTTTGCTTAATATTTTATTCTAACATCTTGTTTCAGTATTATAATTACTGACAAGCTGCCATCTGGGAGACATATGGACTATTATGGTTTTATGAAAAAACAACCATCTAGTTCTATTCTAAATTTGCCTTTTGCTTTGAAAGTATTAAGGGCAGCCTTGATAATTAAGCTACTTTATTTTAGTATTCAAGGAAAATGCATTATGCTTTACAACTCGGTTCTGTCATCCTTGTCTTAACATACTATTGAATGTGTTTGTTAAATAGCATACTGTGCTTTAAGTCTGTATCAAAGGTGTAAGGTTGGCTATTATAATATACAACATTATGTTCACACCTATTAATTGCATTTGTATTCTTAGTTGTGCATGCATCATGATCCAATGATGAGGTGCTTCCCAGGCAAACAGTTGCATGCATCCAATTTTTGTATATTGACAAACATGACCTTTCACATACAGTAAAATGTCAATAATAAGAACATTCTTGGGACCCTTGAAAACTGGTCTTATTATTGAGGCAGTCTTAAACTTTAAGTGAGGATCTTCTGTAGTTCATTTGACAATTAATTAAAAAGGATAGCTTGTAAAGTGACGTAGCTCAGTATGGTGTACCGACACGAATATAGACATTGTCATTGGTTTATATCTGTACATGCATGTATTTATTATAAAAAAAACATTGTACAACTTTTTAAATGTATACATTATCATTGGGAAATGAAATACATTTGTCATTATGTTCATTGTAACTATTGTTGCTGTCATGTGGTCCGAAACATTGTAATATTTCAGTTTTGCTTCATTGCACTATGCAGATTGTTGTATAGACTGTCATTGATTCTTCAATAAATAATTTATGATTTTTTGTTTTGTTACCATCAAATGAACATCATCCACAATTTATCTGGAATGCCAGATTGGTGTACACACAATTATAAGGTGGCTACCATAAGCATAAGTACCCAGTAATTTGTAGTTGCTCAATACAGATGTGGATGCCAGCATCCAGAAAATTTCAGAAACCAGCATCCAGGAAAGTGTGAATCCTAGAATCCATACAGTTTGGGATGCCAGCATCCAGAAAATTGTGGATTCTAGCATCCAGACAGTTTGGGATGCCAGCATCCAGAAAATTGTGGATTCTAGCATCCAGACAGTTTGGGATGCCAGCATCCAGAAAATTGTGGATTCTAGCATCCAGACAGTTTGGGATGCCAGCATCCAGAAAATTTCACAAACCAGCATCTATAGTGTCTGAGAAGCCAGCATAGACAATCATTAGGATTTGGGATGCCAGCATCCAGAAAATTTTGCATTTCAGCATCCAGAAGAAATTGGGATGCCAAATCCAGAAAAAATTAGCATTTCAGCATCCAGAAGAAATTGGGATGCCAAATCCAAGAAAATAGGGATTATTGGCATCTACCTTATATTTGGATGCTAATGTCCACAGTATTTTGAAAACCAGCATACACACAACATTTTAATGCTGAAAACACATATTAACAAGGAAATAGCATAAATGCTCCAAAAAGATGCCATATTATCAAAAATATGAATGCATAATAAAACGATTGGCTGATTTTACCGTATGGGACAAAACTGGCATATTTTTCCATTTAGATGCTATATTGCTGTTTTATCAAAGAAAAAGTGCGAATTTTCGTTCGTGAGAATTTTAAATTTTAGTTGAGAACGCATTAAAACTGTCATTCCATCTTAAGTCATTGCAGATTTATCTCCCCTAGAGGTTTGTATAGTGTAATAAGGTAACTTCATTCTGGCAACACTTCAAGAATGCTGCTTGGATTTGAGTGAAACTTGGAACATATATAGATGGTTTAGAGAGAAAGTGTAGAGAGTCTGTTGGTCTTATTTTTCAAGTCAGAAGCATTACTTCAAAAGTTGTGAAGAGACTTGATGATACTCGATGAAATGGTAGAGCGACCTGTTACGTCTTAAATAGCTATACAAAAAACTACCGAATATAAGGTCGACAACAAAAACATATTTGAGCTTTACAAAAACATTCAAACAACCAAGCATGTGACACACGGTAATATAAATGCACAATTAACGCCACCACGCAATAAAATATCAACCTTAAAGCTATTGTGCCTAGTAAATACAGGTTAATGTTAATAACGACATCAGTAAAGTATCAAATATCTGTGTAGCCTATATATTACATAATACATTTGCATAGTATATGAATTTTGAAATACAAATTGAGTGAAATTCACCATTCTCTGTCTAAACAAAACATCACCCATGCAGTAAATGCATTTTGAATGATAAAATCAACCAAGTAACTCATTCCCTTCACCCTTTGTTTTGGGTATTACACCCTTCTTAGCAATTCTCGAGTTATATAGTGCGGTTTTATTAACAACGAATTTGTGAATATATTACCTGAACCTTCAAATTTCAAAGGTGTACTAAAATGTTCGTGTTTGTCCGTAAGCTTGACAGGGAATACGCCAGGGTTTTGATAGAAAAGTAATCCAAACAGCAGTTATAGTTCTACGCACGATGAGCATTTCTTTACCTAAAATTGACATCGACTGGTCCTGAAAGTTCATACACCTGATCGTGGTCAATCTAACAGCACTATATATGGCGGTCAGTTGACTCAACTAGTGCCCCTGAGTTTATTTTTGACATATATCAGTTCATGTAAAACATGACAACGTGAGTACATAATAAGTATACAAAATAATAATACAATGATAAAGAGACAATTACAATAAGAAAATCAATGCATTATGCACAAGAAACACAATTTTGCAATACATATATGATAAATATAGCGGGAGGAGGTGTTTTTATTCTAATTGTATCTTTAAATATTTATACAAGAAAAATATATCATTTTCAGATGTATCATGTCTGGCATTTATTTAAATCTAACAATAATTTCTTTAATGAGCACACAAAGTTACCAACCAGTACTAAACTGCTACTCCACAAGCAATTTACAACTTCTCCATATTATAAATCAGAGTTTAGAGGTGTAGGACAAATGACAGTGGATTCATTGTCTTCAGTCAAACTGTCACAAAAGAACATACACCTCGCCCAGGTTTCGAACCCATGACCTCTTGATTAGCAGTCGAGTTCTCTACCGACTGAGTTAACCAGACATACCTCCCTTACAACCAGTGGGAGTTTTTTTTATATATTTTCCAGGACACATGTATTTCGGAAGAATTACCTGAACTCACAATTCTGGTAGATGATGGAAAATCGATATCTATTTTTGGATCATTTTCAAGGGGTACGATCCACCACTGCAATAAGTTAGCTAAAAGGCATTGAAAGCTGGGTCTGTACTGCCCGAAACCTGCTGCTCTTGGTTTTGTACGAATTCTGGAAAATTATTCTTACGACAAAAAAATGCAAATTTTATATTTCTGTAATAAAGGGAGGTAATACACAATTTACGCTACCACAGCAGTTTTGAATTCCATTCTGAACGTGAATACTTAACCTTGTCGCATTGCTTATGGAGGAAATCTTTCGTAAATAAACCATTGCTTGTGTTATTTTGTTTGTACCTCGAAGCGCAAAAAGGTCACGTACTCAGTTCGTTAATCCGGCAATTTGTTCATCGTAAATACAGCAATGTATGTCGTAAGTAAGATTGAAATTATTGATGATTTGGACACCTTCCCATATACATATGCTACTAAATGCTTCATGTAAAAATATATTGTCATGGAATGCATATGAAATATCAATGAACAGGCGTGTTCCAACTCCAGATTTGTACTTGCTTTGTTCGGGTATATGTTTTAAAGCAATTTGATTTATTATTTGCTGTCATTGCATATTTTGTTAAACATATACCGACTTTTTGATAAGATTTTTTTTCAGAGTAAACTTTGGTGTTAATACTTGCTCTCATATACTATAATCGTGATGACCATGCTAACACCATTGTTTTTATTCTGACAGTCGAGATATTTGCCAGGGTTCGAAATATAAGCAAGTACCATTGACAGACTATTTTTTCAAGATAGAAGAATCTGTTTCAAGGTTTGGCTTGCGCCAGTGGAAAGTTTAGAACAGCTAGAGTTTACAATTTGTCCGCTCCCTAAATTGCTAATATTGCAAAATATAATCGTACATTTAACTTGACTTATTGTCTAATTCAAACTTCAGTATTTCAGTCATTAAAACAAATAATTGCCATCATTCAAGATACATATTATGACTTCATTGCAGGTTTAGTTAGGTAATAGTCGACAAATTGTTCAAGTGACAGAAAACCAAGGGGGACAAATGCTGATACTTTGAAGTAAACTCCACGCAGCGGTTGTCTTCCCTTGCACTACAGCAATAATCATCTCCGATAGCTACTGCGTAGGAGATTGACTTTGAAGTGATAGTAATATAACTCGTATCCAGGAACCAACCGGTACTGACGTTAGGGTATTAAGCGGGCACATTGCTACCGAATGAACGTTTGTTGGAAATAATAAATTAACAACTATTGTCTTGTATCATAGTTTCGGTAGTTTTCTGTGGTTTGTAGCAAAGGGAGGAGACGGTGTTATATGACCCATTGATTTTATAGATCAATGATTCCAAATAATATTACTGACAAGGGTTATAACTCCAAAAATACATTTACCACCCAAGTGCAAATCATTGGCCGTTAGATTTTTGATATTGAACCATTCAAACTCACAAGTACCTGCGGGCGTATCTAATACAATACACTTCCAATAAACAATTACAGTTACTGCACTGTTGACAAAATTGACATTTCATATCAATACTTTTCCAGGTTTGGTTCAACTTCATCGGGTTCACAATCGCGACCCATGCTACGTTTTATTTGATTGATGAAATTTCTGGACGTTTTCAATTTCATATCCTCGGTGTATGTAATTCCTGCTTATTTGCCTACGTCAGTGACGTCACATCATAAAGAGAAACGTATGTCTGTATTATTGAATACAATATGTTTCGTTTATCTTGCAAACAGTTTTTGTGACTATATCTGTCACATGCATAATTGAAGATTAAATGTCTAACTGCCCCAGACAATTCAAAGTCTAATATGTTGGGACAGTTTTGGGTTTAGTTACATAATGCTATTGCATGTTTGAATTTTTTTCATGTTAGGTATTCTGAAACAGCATAACATACATAATCTCAGGACGAATCCAATGAACCAATACTTCAAGGAAAGACATCTGGTGTGCTAGGACTGGCCTAACTTCAATATTTGTTTTCTGTACTCTCGATATAATGGACTTGCTCTGCATTCATCTAAATTAAACACTATTTCTACTTAACGAATTTAGTATTTCCTAGGATCGAACTAGGGAAGTGTTAATGTCACCACCGGTCTTTCGTACAATTATGCGTAGGTATATCCATTTACAAGTACGTCGTTTGCTTCCTTAATGCTAAACAACAATAATAGATAAACTTTCAGATGGTGGTGCTTTTGTCTGTTGAGTGGTTACAAGTTGTGCGTCATTTGTTCGTTAAGAGGCAGTTTCGTGTTTACATTGTATTTCACAATTGAGGAAGATTATGTTCTTCTTGGTAATTTGTATGAATAGTATTAAATATCAATCCTCAGTAAAATGTCCTGAAAGGCTCTTGTCTTAGTCTCATAAATTACAATAATATTTTATATTAGTTCATTACCAATAATACTCGGTTGAGAAAATCAAACTATACAGCATGCGTATGTAAACACATACACACACTTTAATACAATTGTACTTTGTAATTGGCCACTTTGCGTTTTGACGTATGTTTGGAAAGGAATACACTCGACATGTTACTTATCAATTGACTGACATTGTTTACACTCATGCTGTCCTATACCAAAAGTTTTCAAACACCAAACTTCATGAAGGAACATATAAAACATACATGTATAATTATATTTTCTTACTCCACGTAGAAAGATAATGAGAACCATTAATAAACAAGAAATATCTTGAACAAATCTGAAGCAAGCAAATTAGTTGCGATCTGAAGGTTAAGATTTGTTGTGCAACATAAAACAAATGCCGAGATTTTATATGACTGCTTGTAAATTTACCGAAATTCAGTGGAATAAGAATTGTGCCGGCATCAATTGTTTTTATTTAATACCGAGGATATTTATCCATCTGTTGAACATATATACGGATGAACAATGTATTTTGTCATACTGTATGGTAAGGGTAACACTAAGAACGCGATAACTACGTTTGAGCAAGTTTAATTCGATTCTAGTCAAGACTATTCAAAGCTTATGCGACAACACAGTAATAAATATGAACATGTCGATATTGTAACCATAGTCTGTACTTGTTTTTAGTTTTATGGACCTAACTAGTTTGGCTGCACTTAATTATCAACCAGAACTAACTTACCCTTCCGCAAGCAGCTGACAATATACATACAAGAATCAGACGTACATGAGAAATGACCGTACCCAGATGCCACGGAAGGAGTAGACCATACACAAAAGCATTACATCTTTTTTCAAAAAGCATACAATACTACACGTACTCGTATGTCCACCTACACATAACATATTTGTTATATGCCCAGGTGTATGTTTTGTCTCTATCTATAGTTTGTCCTATTACTATTATGATTGCCATCTTCGTTGTGAGCTGGCTCAAAGGTATTATTATAAGTTACGTCTTAGTTAGTACAGCAACTGTTTGTTTGAGGCCTTGCGATCACTCTCTACTTTCATATTCTAAAATTTGTTTTGTAATTTATCGTAGACATCGTCATTGCTGACGCCAGTTTGCAAACCAGCTCTACGGACTAATCGTACTTTCATTGGTTTATTAAACTGAACACTATCATAATCATTTGCCGCTGTGTTGCTTTTCTCATTGCATGTCCATTTATTGCCGCCTTCTGTTCTACCCAGATATGAATATTCGCCTTCCAAAACTGCACATGCTCCGAGTTGATTATCTCTCACGTGAGAATATGTGGGATCCTCAAATCGTCCACCCGGCATCTTCAGCCGACTGTAGTCATCTTCAGCACTTGAATGAGGTGGCTTAGGTCGACATGTTGTTGTTGTTGTCTCATATTCCGTTTCTAGAACATCCTGTCCACTTGTGACTCCTCCTTCGCCACAGTGACCTACATATGCATCTTGTGGCCCCGCCCTTGTCCTTGACCTTTTTAGCCTTTTTCGTCTTAAACGCCTGTGAATATAATATTATTATCATAGAGAAATAAGAACTCTCATATCATATTAAATAATTGCTAACCTTTAGTTTCTTAATGTAATCTTTTATTCTTACATGTATATTTAGCATTCTATTCTACACCTTTTTTCGTTATACACAATTGGTATTGCGTGTCATCATTATCGATATATCTCAATGTCCCTGTAAGGTGTTTTGTGGTGAATGTAGCAACACATCGAAATATTTATCGTATTGGTCACTCTACGTTTCTGCTGCTTATTAATTTAGATACAAATCTTAAATAGCAATGTATTTGCTTTGAACAACCATGTCTGTATTTGGGTCTCAAAATATTTAGGTATGGGTAGGATCGAAGTTAATTAAGTTAATAAATACTTCACAATGAACATATAAATGTACAAAACAAGTGTGTATAAAGTATAAGAAACCATTTCCACATCGTTACATAACGTTTAACTTACACATCTTAAAGTAGCACATAACGTACAAATTGCATAGAAAATAAATTGCAAACTCACCTTGCTAACAGAACTGCACAAACTGCAATATTTACCAACACAATCAAAATGCCAACAATTATTATTATTTTCACGAACTTTGGAAGTAAAGCCCCGTCACCTATAAATCAAATATATCCACGGTATTATTTTAGTTAAAATAATAGTTTCAACACAGTCTAGAGTTTAGCCCCAGAATTTGCATCAGAACTGATCTGAGCCATTATCATATCTCCTGAATCACTGTGAAGTCAATTAGGCTAGATCACAGCATGCAACCAATGCATTCCTCATCACCATCTGATAAGCCCAAACTATAAACAACTGACGAAGTTTGGTCCTTGTTTATTGGTACATCTACACACGATTTCTTGTTATCCCCCCCCCGTGTAGTTTAGATTACCCCCTCACTGATCGAGCTTATGTGGTAAATTTCAATTATTTGAATTCATGGTCAGCTATTTGAATAAAATAATGAATCATACAATATTGAAAGCAAATCTCTAACTACAAAATCAATAAAACGTTAATTACACTGCAGGTATGATTGTTTGTGTTGCTTTTTTGATGCTTAACATGTTTATTTATATCATTTGCTGGTTTTTTTTTTAATGTATGCTTGGAAAATGTATATAGATAATCATAAATAAGGGAAAATGAGGTAATTTGAAATTGATATCATCCTGCCTCCCAGTAATATGAAACAGGGGGTAACTTGAAACAGGGGTAGTTTAAAATCACTACACCATTATGTACATGTATATTGTATATAATGTATGAAATTTGAAAAATAAAGCATACATTTTAATTATTGTCAAGTAGTAAAAGAACTGCAGCCATTTGTATATAACTTGGATAAGTTGTCCACCAGTTTTCTTTCACATCTAAATTAATGCATTCATTAGTAGTAATTATTTGATAAATATTGACCAATCAATAACCATTTTGACTAAATTAAACCAAACCAAAGATTTAATGAGATTCGTAAAATTGGCTGCAGACATACTTATTGTCTTCATTTCAATAAAACATATACAGTAAAACCTCACAAAATGACCACCTCGATAATAAGACCACTTCAAAATAAAGAACACAAGTTTCAAGTCCATATCCACTGTTTTGCTATGTATTCAACCTCAATATTACGACCACCTCAATATTAAGGCCATTTTTCAAAGGCCACAAAGGTGGTCGTATTATTGAGGTTTTACATGATGATTTATATGAAGATTAAAATATTTTTGTTTCAAGAGTACTGAACATATATTCTTTCTCCAAATAAATGTTAGTCTGCATGATGACACTTAGAATTTTCAGATTTTTTTATAAAAAACAAATGACACAACTAGTTGAATATACTATAATTATGTTCACTGTTTCTATCTAGATGTATTGACTACTAAAAACTAGCCATCCGTATTATTTATAATCTGATAAGAGAGATCAGTAACATACCACGAAGAAATAAGGACTATTAAGGGTCACACCAGGGTTAGAATTACAAACCCATGCAGAGCAATTAATTAGATAAACATGTCGCTTATTTCTAGGATTTCTTGGCAAATGTGGGGCTAAACTCTAGACTGAACAACAATTATCGAGAGGAAAATATATATTCAGACTTAATCAGTTGGGCACCATTAAACGCATGCCTGAGTTTGATTGAAGTCTGTAATAACCATCAAGTCACAATGTTTGCGAAGATATTGTACCGTATTTGGTGTTATTATTGACAAATTATCTAACCTTTCAGTGTTATAGAATGGTAATGACATGTTCCTTAAATAGAGGCCTTTTATACAGTTTAATATCGAGGATTGAAACAGAAACCGTCCGTGAGGAAGTTTTTCATCCCATCATAATAACACAGCAACAGCTGTCCGATATGTATTTATAGAACGCAATAATGCGTAACGGATGGCAACAGCGAAATATCCAAATAAAACTGTCAGGTCAAAATTTGATCGAAGATACTAGTTAACTATGTCCACAGAAATTATAAATTGGGCCCGCCTAGTAACTTATATATCGGTTAAGCGCTCGACTGTTTATTTAGAGGTCGTTGATTCGAACCCCATGCGAGTCATGTTATTCCATGACAAGTTGTCTTAAGAATATGCATACAAACAAAGCCATTTGTCCTCCACTTATGTGGGAGAGTTGTCAGTTGCAAGCTTGTACTGGTTGGTTACTGAGGAGCATGTTAGGTCAAATCACTGCCGTATATAAATGAAATACTATTGAGAAAGGGCGTAACTCCCAAAACAGAGGATAAAATGTTTTATTACATCTATTGTTTTTTAAGTAGGCCTGCAACATGCTTCTTGGAGAAGTTCTATCTTATAAACCAATGTCATAGATAATCACCTAAAAAGCCGACAGCTCTGGTAGTGTAAACTATTTTCATTACCTCACCATATACACGCGAAATATAGGCCCCACTTAATGTCTTGTTGTGAGACCAATACGCAGATAAAGAATTTGCAACAAACACAATTGGCCATGGTGATCCATTTACCATGCATCCAGTGCATGAAAGCGATCCTCATCAAAGTTTGAGATGTAAAATGTTAGAAATATAAAAATGTCTTTAAATATGTAGAAACTATGAATAATACCTTTGCCTGATATACTTTCTGTAGTAGCGCCGTTTGAGAAATATTTCGTGGTTTCATCCGTTGAAACAATTGGATTTGTTGCTGTTGATACAACACACCAAAGTCAGATACGAATGTAATTCAAACACAGACACATATAAGAAAAGGCTTGTAACTATCAAACACGATACAAGAGAGCTATGATGGACATAATTCGCTCACCCGAAATTGAGAGCTCACACGCTTTATACATATAGGGAAAGAGATGAATGTTTTTGACGAATTAAAATAATGTGAATAATCTTGGTAGATGATCATTACAGCAGCAGCAAAATTTGTGCAAAAATATTTCAAAATTGGTCCAGTGGTTTCTGACAAGAAGATTTTTTTACTTTTACATTCTATAGCGGGATAGTTTTTAGACGATTCATAAATAACCTGATCAATCTTAGTAGAAGGTCATGTAAAGGTCGAATATTTGACAAATTGAAAAAAAAGCGTAGATATTGGGTCACAAAAGAAACATTAATGTAAATGCATTTCAAATTCGACGAGTAGTTTCTGACATTATTAATATTTTACACCGGCTACATACACAGAACATAAACAAGCTCCACTAGTTGCTTTGCATCGGGGACAATCTGAAAACCTCACACTTGGCAGAGTGTAACAGAAAGAAAATGTATGGAAATTTCAAATTCGGGAATGTTATAGACAAGAAGACTTTTAAATTGTTCACAATAATAATGTACAGTCTAAGTGACCATCCCCTCCCCCCTAGAAGCATTGTTTTTGAGAAATCGGAATAATCTGACCGATCTCGGTTGTGGTTCACCAAAGGAACATTTGTGGAATATTATCATAAATAGGACGGGTAGTTGCTGACAAGCTTTTCCTTTAACTTGGCCATTTACCTAGTTTTTGGAGCGATCAAATATATTTGTAAACTTTTTTTGTGGAGGAGGATGCCGGAAAAGTTCTGACCAATTTGATTACATTCTGCCATTGGTTAAGGAGATGTTGTTTGAAGACATATGTGAACGGATGGACGGGGAACGCGCGAACGGACGACGGATTGGTGGAGAACGGACAATGACTGATCACAGAAGCTCAGTCTGAGCACATATTCAGGTGAGCTAAAACAGAAAGGTTGTATATTATTCATAGTTCCCTTTTTAGCATTTGAAGACGATGTACACCCTCCTCAAACCTTATGGGTACTTCATGCAATGCACGCATGAAAACATTGAAAGCAAAGTGTACAATTGTAAATGTAGCTAATTTAGATAGACACGTTTCATCTTTTTCATTTTGTTAAGACATTTCATAGAACTAAATCTTGTATTCTCAACCATATATCAAACTCCACATTGCAATAATCAGACGGAATGATGAGCCATACGTTTATGAACAACACTACTAATGAAAGCTGCTTACTTGAGTGAGTCTTGACTGAGAAGGAGTTTACGGTTGATGTCACACCTGGCGTTGTCGATGGTTTAAGCGTCGATGAAGTAGTAGATGTTGTTGTTGTAGAGTGGGTTGTAGTAGTTTCTTGTGAAAAGAAAGATAACAATGTCGAATGTATTGTGAGTGTGTTGAGCGGTCACTTGTATCTTTAGTTTGGAACATTCCATTTTCAGAAAATATGTAAAGTTCTGATTATATTCGTCGAAACTCAAGTAGTTCAGTCTTCCGTTAATTTATATGCTATCGCGTTCTAAATGTTAATATCGTGCAAACACTATAGCATTGAATTAGCTGAAATAGATTACCGTACGTATCCGAGTGTCAACGGACAATCACAAAAGTAACAAGTACCCATATATAAGGGAATATAACACACCATTGTAAAAATAAACTGGCAGATTACTAAAACTTCATTATGGTAGCAATCAATTTGTGAGAGGGTATAGTTTATAAATCATGTATATTACTGATGATGATTACATATGTGCATTTGAACGTTGAACCATAGATAAAGACAATGATGTTCAAATGTAGTAAAATTAGTACATGTATTTCACTATTAGATACAAAGACTGTACAACATGTTCTGTCATATTTCGGATCTACGGTTTTTTAAATGAATTTATGTTGCTAGAAATAACTGGGGTAATTTTGTCAGTTTAAGTACGCAAATGGTACTCAATACAATGAATCATCTAACATAGTCGTTTTATCCACAATATTCAAATTACAATTCAGTATTGTTATTCAGGTACAAATATTACACAGCATCTCATGCCGAAATGTGCTTACAAAAATGAATAAAGAAGTCGAGCAGGAAAAGAAATGTCACATATAAACCGCAAAGCCGCCAAGAAGCACAAGGGGGTATGAACATGTATTGGCAGTAAAAACAGTAGTATGAAAAAGTTTATGTAAGGGCGATTCAACCTAATATGACCGTCCTTACATTGAACAAAACGATACCAAAGTTCTCAGTTATAAAGCATACGTAACAAAGTACACCAGCTTGTATGAAATTGACAATAGGTATTGTAATATATTTAATCCAAAATGATTCAATAGCATGTAAAATTTGCCGATAAAACGTTTTGTTTTTATTTCATTACTTTGTGCATCAAGTAGGATGTTATAAATAGTGACTTTAAAATGATTCTAAAGCAGCATGTAGCTAGCTTATAAACGGTTTATCTTTACTTTATTACTTTGTGCATCAAAAACTGTCATTTCTTCTGACCCTCCGCAAGTTTCACCAGCAATGGTTTGATCAGGACAATCAAAGTTACAATTCTGTTTTTGCTCTCCATTTAGCCTCTCCATACATAAACAATACAGCAACTGTGAATAAATAGAAGTTGGACGAGTGGTAATAAATTACTGAATTCAATAAACATTATTTCCAAAGAAAGATAACACCGAGTTGTTGGCAAGGATATTCAGCCATTTATTAACACGAGCGTGTGACTTTTTAATTCATACAATAAATTGTACATACACATATAATGGGCAAAGTATTGTTTTTAACATTTGTGTAGTATTTTCTTTTGTGATTTTACTTGAGCATTATCATCAACATTTAATTCAGTACATTGGTGTTTGGTATTCAAGTCAAGTCAAAATTTATTTATTGTCGGATAATTACATCAATAAATAACATTAGCCATGTATTGCTATTTACTGACACTTATGTCAATAGGTATTGATGCCAATTTGTGACATCATCCATGACCTATTTATTTACATGCAAACATTGTACTTATTTTATAGGAGTTTTTAACATCCGTTTTGAAACACCAGAGAACATTTCAATTTGGTATTATTTACATCGAATTCACTTGATGAAATCGGCATATAGTTATATATATATAGGAAATGATTAAGCATATTCACATTCATGGGAGTTCAGCTTTTTAATTCGATTTTCTAATCATTTTTGTTGTGATGAGTATATATAAGTTTTTACTGAGTATGTACAGTATGGTAACTTTACCATTACCATAGCTGAACTCTGACAGTCCCTCCTTGAAGAATGGGATAATTTTTCACGAATTAGACGTTTTTGGTCATATCAACGATACAAATATGCCAGGAGGTCATACCTAATATTAACGTTTGCGGCAGTCGAAGGACTTCTGTGTAACTACTTTGACATTATATCTGTAGACAACGTCAATGAAAACCGTCGGCATCTTATCTTAGCAATTGGTAAAAGTATTAGACAATTCCGCCAAATTTGTTTCCAGTTCAAATTTAATTAATATGAAATTTAGTGCTTAATAAGTTTCCACTGTTGTTCTAATAGGTTCTGTTCTTAAGTATGATACCTGATAATTATGTTTAACCTTTTCCCATTGTTTATTTTTATGTACAGCAACTGTTCAGTGTTCCTTCATATTGTGTACTGTTTTTGTTTAAGTTTTGCGTCGTTGGCCAAACGGATGCATGTATTAGCATTGTTGTTATTTGCGAATGCTACACAACCTAAAGTACATACAAATAGTTTCAAGGTGCTGTTTAAATTATGTTAAGATGACACTCCAGCAGAGTGTTTAAGTTGTCCTTTCGAACAACACATGGTTTACGTTATGTTAGAAGCTCTGAGAACTAAATTGTATGGTTCTATACTACTTACAACACATACTAAAATTAAAATATACGAAACTCCTACGGGTTCCTTACAATTGGCAAAGTTAATAATGAATTTGAAACATCTATCTGTCCTACCTGACTATGCAGTTTATTGCAATAAATTTAGAGTGAAATATGCAGAGCAGAAAATGGCAGAATTAGTTTGTGGCATGGAAATGAAACATACATTAGTTTACTAAAAGCGAACACTTAACCCTTAGGCATACATTTTTATTATGTAATATATTGTCGGTAAGGTGTCGTATATATCAGTTTCTACAAGTTTAATCAATCAGTGTAGTGTCTATTCGGCAAATTTTCACAATAAAACAGATGCGTGATTTCCATGTGCGACATAATGTTGTATAGTCGTCTAGACTGTTAATAATTAACCATAATTAAACAAAAGCATGCAAGCCTGATCATATGTACATATAAACTGCGCAACATAAACACTCGGGGTTCGGTTGGTCAGTCGGTTTCGGGTCTATAACAAGGCTGTGTTGTTGTTTTTGTGTTAGACATGCCATCAATGTGCCGACTGTTTCGATAATGCGTATGTTCGTTCTTGTACTTTTCTTTCTCACTTTCGTTATCCCAATATTCATATTTATTTCCTTGTGGTAATTTACTTGTGCAAATGTCAAGTCATCATACATTAGACTCAAAGTACAAGTATCGACGTGTTAAGATATCGGTTTGTGAACTAAGCAATTACTGCCAAAGCATAAGTAGTTCTGCGACCTACCACTTACTAGAGTAATACCGCCTCTCGTGCCCACTGTAAAGGGTTACAAAATTGTATAGAATTGTATCAATAAACGACACATATGACGGCACAATACAACAATACTGATAGAATGTTAGCTGTCGAGTAGTTGCGTAATATGTGGTCAAAATAACACCGAGTGGTTAGAGACGTAAATTTCATTAATACAGAAAAACGGATGTATCCTTATTTAAACGATCCTTAATGCCACTTGAGATAATGTAATATTGTCTCAACGTTGATAATAGCTATCCGTCAGATTAACGAAACTTTTGTTGAAGAACTTGATGTATGATGCGATGTAACATTTTACTACATATTGCATTATATATTCGGTTCAGTAGAATATGTTTTTTAATGTATTATACAATGTATAATGCATTTGAATTAGTACATTGTTTCAAAGTCACAAGAAATCATACAATTGTAAATAAATATTAGAATTACTTACAGAAGTAGCAGCGTATCTGTTTTGCGGGAAGCAAAAATCCTTGCAGATACGTCCACTATTGTTAGAAAAGCTCGTTTTAAGATCACTGGACATGCGCGTGTAACATCCAATGTAACCGTCAGAATGCTCCGCAACCACACCTTATAAATAAAAACATTGATACTAGTTAGACGGCTGTTATCTTATACTTTGCTTTTAATTAAAACAGTACATTCAGATATTTTCGTGAAGCATCAAGTTTGACTATCAGTTACTCGGTTGCTTCGCCAGGTTACTATATCGCGAGTTTCTACTTAAAACATAAACAAACATAGCATAAACAGGTAACTATTTCGTAAGCATATATTTTCGCGAATGTTACTATCTCGCTGAAGAGTGACAATTTAGTACTCGCAAACATTCCTGATATTACAGAAATAGATTAAACGAAATAGTAAAACCGCCATTGTTTCTGCTACACAACTCGTATTAATATATAGTAATAGTAATTCGTAATTAAGTGACGTCATCAGCACGAGACTCATCCGGGGCGTATTCCAGCACTGGTGTGTACGCAGGAAATCCCGGTCTGGTATGCAAGAAAACTTTTATCTTACACCCCCCGTGTAGAATGAGTCTCGTGCTGATGATGAAATGACGTCACGTAACATTGAATAATAACTTGAATGAATTTGTAAATTTACGTTACTATAAACAAAACCCCCTCAAAACTTTACTCGTTTCATTCAATCTCGTACTCAACGTCTAACAAAAAGGTATGCAAAAATAAATCTTCCACTGGCTTCGTGTGCGGATGGACATATCCGGCTCCGGTATAATTGTTTTCGCGGGATCTCGGCAGAGCCTCGTTACCTCAATAACAGTAACCCTCGTGCCGGATATTTCTATAAGTACCGGAAGCCAGTGAATGATTCTTATAATACTTCTACATGTTTTGTCTACTTTTATATACATCTATAAATAAAATAATTCGTATTAAGAAAAAATATACCCCATTACACAAAGTAAGTTTAAATTTATCAAGTAAAAGCTAGTCTTGTCTAATGCCATACATTGTTGATTATATACTAGCGGAAAAAAGAAACTGTGCATGTGTATAATATGCTATAACTTAGGAGGTATGTAAGGAATCGCAATAAAAATTTCAACAGGGTTTTATCTTACCTTTATTTAACACCAGCTCAATTGATATGGTTATTGAATCAGCTGCGTCTTAGATAGAGATCAGTTTTCAGAGACGTTCTCTAAACAAAGTTCAGCTCATCAATACCGTGTATGTCCACCATTGGAATCGATGCATGCTTGACAACGACGCCGCATTGATGTGACAAGTGTTCTGAAAAATGCCTGGGGAATACCATTCCAGATTCTGACAAGCGCACGTGATAGGTCAGGTAACGTCAACGGCTGATTTTGGAGGCCACGTAACCGTCGCTGCATCTCATCCCACACGTGTTCTATAGGCGACAAATCCGGTGACATTGCAGGCCTGGGCAGCACATTCACATTGTTCTGGGTCAAAAATTCGGTGATGACCCGCGCGACGTGCGGGCGAGCGTTATCCTGTTGCAGCGTGGCGTTACGTTGCTGCACAAATGGAAGGACGTGAGGCCGTATGATTTCGTCACAATATCTGATGCCTGTAAGTGTGCAACCACAAGTGCTGTTCTACCACGGGATGAGATGCCACCCCACACCATGACACTACCTCCGCCGAATGGACGTCGTTCAATCACACAACTGTCATGGAAACGTTCACCAACACGACGGTACACTCTAGAACGGCCGTCGCTGCCCGCGAGATGGAACCTGGACTCATCCGTGAAAAGAATACGTGCCCAGTCCTGTTTCGTGAAGTGTATGTGTCTTCTACACCAGGCAAAACGTGCTACACGATGACGTTGCTGCAGAACAGGACGTATGGCAGGACGTCGTGGACGTATGCCTCGTTCACGCAATCGATTACGTACCGTTCGGGGACTGATTCTTCTAAGGCCAGGAATACTTCTAGCCGTCAAAGAAGCAGTTCTGAGTCGGTCACGGAGATGAACCACCCGGATGTACGTATCCTGGCGAATAGACGTTACGCGTGGACGTCCTGATCGAGGCCGGTCTCTGGTTGCCCCAAACTGTTGGTACCGTCTCCAAAAGGCGTCTACAGTATTTCGGTGAACGCCAAATTGTCTGGCAACGTCAGTATGACGTACACCAGCTTCAATCATGCCTACGGCGCGGCATCTGTCAGTTTCATTCAACCTTGGCATGGCGTATCAACGACGTTTTTCAAAATTATCCTGGTTTTGTGTCTTACATGTAACAACACTATGTTTTAACACAGGTTTAGGCGACAAACGTGTTTGCAATTGACTGCTGCACGAAAAAAATGTGAAAAAGAAGACGTTAGCCTGACAGGCAAACTACCCGTGCAACTCATGCACTGGCCAGTGTAAATGACCGAGAGGGATACACAACTTACCTGTGTGAAGTTTCAAGCTTTAATTTATAAAATTGAAGGATATATGAACATTTTTCACATGCACAGTTTCTTTTTTCCGCTAGTATATATATCAATAAGTTGGTATACTGTGGAGTAACCAGGTAAAAAGATAAAATATTCTACTTTATCTTCTTTAACCCACTGTAATTTACTGACCGTTTCAAGGCTGAAAATCGTTGTATGGTTATTATTTCTATTAATGTTTTAGATGAATGTTTAATTTCCCTTTCCCCATGTGCAATTCTTTCACTTGATAAAGTGTTCATGTTATTTTCTCTTTCCTTTCGGCCTACTGTTGCCAACTGTCGTGACTTGTCCTGTAATCCCATTTCCCTCCACCTAATTGTTCTCAATTGTTCTCCTAAATTGTCCTTTATGATCGACCAGGTCATTTCTTGCGCCCCAGTTCCATTGTGTATTTACCCTTGTACCTCATCAAATGCCTCATGTTTTATGGACTGTTGTTTTCCCGGAGGTATGTGTGGGTAGATATTGTCATATGTACGTGGCGTTCCTTGCATCAACTTATGCTCTCTTTTGCAGAGTTCTCAGTGACATATCCAAGGCATTTGACAGAGTACGGCATAGGGTTTCATTTTCAAACTTTGTCACTATGGAATACTTGGAAACCTAGTTTATTGCTTAAGTAACAATTTAAATGGCAGATCTCAGAATATTTGTTTGCACCAGCCTGTTCGAATACACGTTACTAAGAAGGGGTGTTCCACCTGGCTCCGTCCTTGGTCCTTTATGATTTCCTATCTACGTCAACGAAATAGCGGGCTCACTAATTAGTCTTTTCGCGGATGGTAGTTCTATTCATGTTTCCCAACCAACATTGATTTGATGGAAGAAACACTTAATAGCGATCTAAATTCAATAGCATCATGGTCTAAGCTGTGGCTAGAATATTTTAATACTTCAAAACGAAAATAATGTTCTTCTCGTAGTGTAAGAGAAACCGACCAAATTTATTCTATAATGAAGTACAACTAAACTTCGTTGAGCATTATACACATCTTGGTGTAACATTCAGTCAGGATGGGTCGTGGCATCAACAAATAACTGATGTAGTCTCAAAAGCGTCGAAAATTCTTGGTTCCATGAAAATGATGAAGTTCAAAGGAAAACTCTTGATCAAATTTACATTTCTTACTTAAGACCTCAGCTAGAATATGCTTCTTCAATTTGGGATAATTGTGCCCAGTATGAAACAGAAATCTTAGAAAAACTGCAATATGAAGCTGCCAGGGTTATCTTTGGCTTTACTAGATCTGTCCTAATTCGAAAATTATTAAAGGAGATAGGCTGGGTGAGTCTTTCATATAGAAGGAAAATCAAAACATTAATTTGAATATACAAAGGAACACTTGTTACCGCCCTCTATAACACAATTGATTCCACTTACAAGTAGTTTCCACTTACAGTTGAGTCAGCTTGTAAAAACCAATATTGGTTAAGAAATTATACTGATTATGCATCAGAAGCTAGAACAACTGAAATTTATTCCAAATCGGTTACACCATCAGCAATTCAACTTTGGAATAATATCACAATGGATAAACGCGAGTCAGAATCATCAGCCTCTTTTTAAATTAAACTGAATCAATTGTTTTTTTGTCACAGAATGCGAACGTTTCTCAAATATTCATCATACCCGCAATATAAATAATTACAGTTAATTATGTAAGCGAGGGTGGCGAAGGAGGTACTGGCAGCAATCGAATAATGGTATACAGATATTTTTCATGAACAGAACCGAACAGAACAGACATTCATAACGACGTGTACAATGTCCATAGTCAACATTTACATATATATATACACGTCAATATAAACCCACATATATTATAATTATATATAAGCTTACATTATAAGTCCAAATATAAAACAAATGCATAAAATACACAAAACAAATACAAATATATAAACCATTTACATTCAAATTTTCTTATGAAAACAAATATAATTCAAAGGTCAAGGGCTATTTTTCATTTGGTTAGTTCTATAAATTTCTGATGCACTAATAAATCATTGTTTATTTAGCTAGTTATAATCTGCCTTATGTAGGACAGGGCCCAAGATAATGTTGTTAAAATTTTGGCCCAACCCTTTTTATTATATATATGTACAAGTTATGTGTATATTTGTGCAAGTATGATATTTATATGTATGAATCTAAAATTAAATATGATTAAACTGAAAGCTAGCGTTATCCTGGTGAATCATCATTGAATTAGTTATCGTTCATGAAGGACAGATTAGATGTTACATACATCACAGGGAAACGCCGACCTACGAAACATTGATGTTGAGGAGATGAGCTGAAGATTTTTCATGTTTATGATTATTGATTAAAATGTACACCACTTTATACTAATTTCTAGTTAAGAATATTTACCAGTTGGAACATTTAATGCATGGTACAAACTGTACAAATGCATATCATGCATCACAGTTTTGTATATGAATTAACTATATATAATGAAATAGTACATTCATTCTACGTTAATTTGTCAAATTAAGAAATAAGAGCAGTTGAAAATTACCCATCTTGAAAATTTTATTACTATTTTAATCTATTAAACAATGCTTCAACACAAAATATTTATTCTCAGTGGTCCCAAATAGGACCTAGATTGTGTAACATAACATGGCAAAGAAAACACCTACTTTCTTGCGTTAGATACGTTATACAGAAGAAAACACCAATTATGAAATTCGAAATCTGCATACAAGTCTTGTTTTTTTCGGTTAATGAAAAGAGTTAGTGTATGTCAAAATGGTTAATGAACGACTTTATCAAATATTTTCAATTATGCAAAAAATAATAAAAGTATATAAATGCGATTGACGAAAATTGACATAATCATTTTTTCGACGCTTATAGTTTATTTTAAATTTTAAGATAGCAACGTTTACGCAATGTGTTTATTAATAATACTCAATAACAATGTATATAATTTGATAGAAATGCATGACCTAGATCTTAGACGTCACCATGTGGCCATCTTATTTGATTGAACAACTCAACAGAAACGTAACGTATCTTATGTATGGCAGAATATATATGTACATGTCACATTCCATAGTTCAATAACATTCCTATGAAATAAAATGCTTGTATTGGATACAATATCATAGAAACTGGTACAAACATGTATCCTTCGCATATTACAGAAATACTGATGTCAACGCATAACTAATTCAGTACTAAACTAACCAAAAGGTATTATAATTATTCGGAAGGCAACAAACGTATGTGTTATTTTGACTTTCAACTTTAATTACATCAACATACATTCTGTTTATCGTATCTTACGAAATTTCGTTCAAGCATCATACTTTTACACCGCTAGTCTACGATTCTATACAAGCCGGTAAAAGGCGACGGTAGGTACCCGACAATGCCATACATGACTTACCAGGGGATTTAGGTGCCCGACAATGCTATATATCAGTACAAGGTGTGACTAGATACCGGACAATGCCATAAATGACTGTACGAGGTGATGGTAGGTACCCGACGATGCCATAAATGATTGTGCAAACCTGGGGTAGGTACCCAACAATGCCACAAATGACTGAACGTAGTGCGGGTAGATACCGGACAATGCTACAAATGGCTGTAAAAGGGGAACCTAAAATGGTATATATTTGGATGTTCTAGTTGATCGTGGGACTTCAAAAATAGTGCTGCTGCTACCTGATGGAGAGGACATATTTTGTGACTTTACAGGTTTTTAAATTGACTGCATTTTCTTTTAACCTTTGACTGTCTCTGAATATTTGTTCATAAAGTTTAATTCTCTATCGTTTTGTGGTTTTGTCCATTCTAGATAACGATTCGATTGATTTTCTGTACTTAGCTCCTTCCCTCTACAGATAGCCGGACCCCGTGTTAAAAAGGATCAACTATTTTGGATCAATTTGATCCTGCAATCTGTTTGCCATATTCTTAATGCAGTTGAAAATGTATCAGTGTTACTTTTCATGAAGGAACACAAAACACTTAATATCTTCTAACTTATATTGTGAAAACATTTGAAACTTTACCTTTATGTTGAGAAATAAACCAATTATACTTTCGACTGAAACTGATCTAATTCAAATCTAGATCAATTAAAAGATTAAGTTTTTTTTTCTTAACAATTAAACGATCGGAATGACTTTTTAAATTTGCAAAATGTTTATTCATATTAAATTTACATGTATAATGGTGGAATAAATAAATCGGCACAATAATCTTTCAAAGATTTGAAGAAACTATATTTGATCTTGATCCTATAAACTAATTATTTGCGAACAGAGGGCCAGAGTCAGATTTCTTCTACCTCTCTCGGTACTCCTTTTGTCTCTTCGTGTTGTCATCATGTTTTGAGTAAACTACCATAAGTTATACATGTAAGTACTCTGCCATTAATATGAAACACTTGTGGCTTACATCTAGTTTAATGTTATAAAGTGAAATAACTCATTTTCATAAGATACGTTATGGTTTACGTAAGATACGTTACGTGTATTAATGCTGTTTTTGACAGTCATCAGACAGAAACAGTTTCAAATTGCGTCATAATTTATTTACGTTTACATCAGAAAACCTAAATTTGGTGTTTACGTTAATACGAAATAATTACTTGTGTACGAATTGATCTCTGAAAGTTCAACACAATACGTTATGTTCCATAAGATACGTTATATAATCAAAGGACTTTTTCAATGGTCGTGCGTACACGATATACTTATTTACACCATCAGTACAAACTTTATATAAAAGCTCTAGTTAGAACTGATAAAACAAACGATAAGTGTAACCTGCAAATCTGTAAATGGTCGATGTATACTTACATTCTTTCGGAATACAACTTAAGATTTCTGCAAAATTACCCTTTGTGTAAACTCGTATTTAAAGATACGTGATAGTCATGCATCATGCTTCCAGAAGATGTCAGTAAAGTATTCAAATGCACATGCGTCACAGTACTTTGTTTATTGTTTTGCAATAAACTGTTATTTTTTCTGCATAACGTATCTTATTATAACGTATCTTATTTGCGTTTTATGAAATCATACTGTATCCTGAGGTGATCGTCATTTTGAAGATGTTTTTCTCTATCATGTGTAAAGGATGCATGGGTGGCTTCTTCAAAATACTGTTTATACTAACCTTAATAAATAAATATAGTTGTATTCGTGCATAAACCGTATAACGTATTTTATGTTTTTATTGTGGAGTTTCCAATATCAGACGGTATATTGAACATTGCCTGAAAAGTATTCTGTCTACATTCAAACAACTCCTGACCTATATTTGGCTATGTTTAAGGTATATTTTAAAACAAAAATGTACTTCCAACTAATTACGTTTGGTCTTCATTCCTTTGGCTGAAGATGCATAATGTATCTCACTCTGAAATTCGGGACAAAGGACTTTCATTCACCTTTCAAACATACCACTTCAAACAACGGAAAAGTAAGATAAAATTCCACGTTCACCTTAGTTCTATCATTTTAGAATATGTACGTTATGGTATTGTCCATTAATATTTTGCAGTACAGCTTGCAACATACACACCCATCCGCGGGACAGGCAACAATGTCCAAAAATGAGCTTTTTGTGATGCTGCGTCCGTGTATCATCTCATTACTGTGCTCCATTGTGCACACAAACCATGGATAGCAATGTCTTATTTTCAAAATAATAAGCGTGGGACAGGAACAAAACTGTAATTTGACTAGTTAACGTTGAATGAATGAGTAAAGCGTGTAAAAGGCCATGGAAACACAATTTTTCGGACGTTTGACTATTCCGTACGATAACAACATAAAATATTTTACTATATAAGATAATTACATACCTCGTAATCCACAACAAATCACTAAAACATTTACCCACATAAAATGCATATCTCTTTGATCGGATAAATCCACATATTATGGTGAGTCAATTTTTTGATAAGTATATAGTCAACATGGATTACTAAGGAAATTAAAGACCACTCGAGCTTATTGTTTATAATACAGTACAGAAAGTGTTACATTCTTAATTTCAAATTTAGTCCGCTTCGAAATTCCAGCCTATAAATGATGAATCGAATGTACATGTACTGTATATTTTGCATTTATGTGGACACGTACTAGTATAGTAGAACCAACGTCTGATGGCAAATTAACATTTACTCAAGTTAATTAGCCGATTGTTCCACCTTCTATAAAAGGGGTGATCATTTATAGTTTCAGTCAATAAGCGCTTGTGTATAACATTATTACATTACCGAAACATGAACCATTATTCAAATATACATCTGTATGTGCCTCTGCAGCTCAATTGTGAAAGCCTAGAAATTACCCGTTCGAGCCTCAAATAATTTCTTAACAGTGATAAATGATTACATACTTAATGTTTACCTAATTTATCCTTTAACACGCTAATCATTTAGTTAAATTTAATACCAACTGTAGTATTTTATTTTGTTATCAGCATGCAACAACTTGAAGAGTAGCAATATTGAATAGATTGGTTTACAAAATATGGTTTCAGCATGTATATGGATGTTATCATGGCTCACCAGCAATGTCTGTGCTAGACTTATAAAACGATCAGCGCAATAGTCATCGTTTTCATTCTCTACATCATCCTAATCGGTTCTACTCATGTGAGCATTTGAAATAATTTCTCTGTCATGCTACGACAGAACGATGCGCTTTTCTATATGTCCTGCCAAAGTATGTTCAGGTTTACACATATTTTTCTAGTTTATACACTAATAATATTTCAGAAAAAGCATGCTGCTTCCGCGATAAAAATTCTTCATGACAAAATGAATCTCGGGATTCGAACAGGGGTAGTTTGCATTGAGATTCTGACGCGTTTCTTTTACGCTATGTAATAAACCAGCATTATCTATATATCTATTTATACTATCAGACTCCCCTACTGGTATTAATGACAGGTGCGCGTCAGTGCAAAGAAAAATATAAAGATGAAAGAAGACTGTACAGTGTAAAAGTAGAGAGGATAAAAATATGATAGCGTTAACAAGAGTGAACTTTAAAAGTAAAAACAGATAAAAACAATGTACAACTTGTTCAATGGTTTGGGGGGTGGATGGTAGCACAACGATTGCTTGAACTCCTCTAAATCTTGTTTAGTTACTGTTGTGAAAGGAAGGTCGTTCCATAACATAACTTTGCTTGGGAAAAAAGAATATTTAAAGTAATTTGACGTATGAACAGGTATGTAAGCGAAGGGGTGCATGCGACGGGTCATCCTAGTGGGTCTGTCTCTTGTGATATGATGGTAAAGGAATTGCCACCAACTGTTGTACTATTTTGTAGAGCACAATCATCTAACAATTGTTTCGACTCGAGACTTTGCCAGCCAAGCGCACGCTCCATGTTAGTTCGTACATGTATCTATCTCTGCATTTATATGTTTTCAAAAACCGAAGCGCCAAACTGATTATGATCGTTGTTATTGTGCTTTCAGATCTTGGCCCTATTATATGACTATCAAATATATCTGCGACAAGCCCGAACGTAGAAGAACTCAAGAAACTACATAAATCATAACGAAATATTTTATGTGCGAAATGTAAATAAATATATATGAGCCGTTCCATGAGAAAACCCGTCTTATTGACATCGCTGATGACGTCGGGAAAACCGCTTTAAAGTGACGTCATAAATGCGGACATGTTTTGTGCGACAAAATGCCCGCGCATTTTTCTACATGCTTTCTATCAATTTTACCGATATCGTATTGAACCAAAATCGACAGAGAATTGGAAGTAAGTTCGTTATTCTTAGTTTCTACTAGATTATGGCCTTAACCGCAAACTAAGTCTTACATTTTAATGAATATTCAATGTTGTTTACAGTCCACCATTTTGACAAGGTCATCGTCGACATGTACACGTCACGATCAATGTGTGCATAACTAGCGAGTTCTTTTAATTATGATAAACGAATTATCATAACATAATTATATTAATTTTACTTATTATAATCCACACAATCCAATGCTGTCATCCTTATTTATATCCTAGAAGTTGCTGTTTTCCGAGATATTATGTTCCGTTATAAATATCTGCTCTATTTTTAGAAATGAAGATTATTTTCCGAAAATTGGTCAACAGTATCTAAAAATAAAGCGTCATAAAGTGATCAATTATTTTCTTCCAATGTAGTTTAGCATGGTGTTTTTAAAGTGAAAGTGAATACTTGCTAATTGCTTGTTTACAATTTGTAATGTTTGATATACATGTACATGTTACGATGTACAGTATGCCTATTAATACTGGGGCAATGCGATTACGTCAGACTTGTAAACTGCTAGCTCTATTTACAACGAGGTATTATTATGATTGGTAAGTGGGTAAATTGTAAATCTAATTTACTTCCTGCGATTTTGAACTTGAACAAGTACATTTATGTTGAATGGGGTTAATTTCATCATTGACCCTAAGTGGTATTCGAACCTAAGTGTTCCGAATGCAAAACCAGGATATGTACAGTTTTATATGAATTGTAATACATGTTTACACAATTACTGATAATGTATACACTCACTCTAATAATATGATATACACCATGTTGATATAATTCAATTTTTTACAATCTTTTTTTTAAAGGAGTTAGAGAGTTTGTATTGCGAACATTTTGGGAGAACCCCTAGCTGTACCCCTGCCACTTCACAGAATGTATATAGCGATGACGGAGGTGATGATAGTGATGGTGAAAGAGTATATACATAGTGAAACAACCCAATACAGATTGAGGTGTATGCACATGAGTATGTTGACCATCAACATGGTGAAGTAAGTGACAGTGATGATGAAGGTACCGAATGTTACATAGAAGATGAAATTATGGTTAAGATCAAACATGTTATGAAGGTCGGTTGTGGGTGTAGGAAAACTTGTCATATGAGATATAGTGAAGCAGAGGTGTATGAACATATTCTCAATATCAGAGAAATGAGCAGGGACGAAAAGGATACATACATGATGGCTGTAGTTAGTATGGATGTTAATAAAGGGAACACAAAAAGAGGAAAGAAACGTTTAAGAACTAGGACCCCATATATATTTGCAGGTAAAACTGTCTGTAGAAGTGTTTTCTTACTTGCTTATGACATTGGAAGAGATGTCCTTAAGAATATCATAGCACATCATACCAACCATAGTGCAACACCTCGTGCCCATGGTAACAAAGGCAGAACCCCTAAGCATGCTTTGAAATTTCAGGACGTACAGTTTGTAGTTCAGTTCATTACCAACTATGCAGATGTATTTGGGCTACCCCAGCCTGCTGCACCCAGGCGCAGAGATAATTTACCGCCCATCTATCTTCCTGCTGAAACAACTATATATTTATATTATAAATGTGTATTTGACTAATCGTTTTCGAAGATTTGAGTTAGTTGAGTTCGGTAAAACACAAACACTTGGTAGATTTTAGTAGATAACTAGTAAATCGTCTCTCTCTGTCTCTCTCTCTGCCTCCATTCCTGTCCGTCCGTCCGTCCCTCCGTCCATCCCTCCTCACTTCCTCCGTACCTCCCTCCCTCTTACTAACGTGAATCTGTTTGGGAAACTTAGCAGGTTATCCGATAGCAGAAGTATGCCACTACATATATCGAATACCAAGATAACGTAACGTCACAAAATATAGTACAATACCTATATAGGACTGCATAACTCTACATGTTTTGTGCTCGCATGTTGTATTTCCTGCTCGACGTATATATAGACCTTTAATAGTTTAGGACTAAGAAAAGTAATTTGCCCAAACACTTACCCGGTTATTCAGAAAATATTCATATTGTAAGGACATCATTTCACGTGTCAATTATTCCCATTATCGAATCTATTTTAATGAAAATAAACAGTGCAATTCTGTTTTAGCCATTTCGTACGGTTATAGGACAACTGTATTTAAACCAAGAAAATAATAGTTTTTAAATTATTTCCAACACATTATACATACCTATATAAATTTGATTCTGGAAATTCCAAGTATTCGATCCATGTATGTTGGTTGTTCTATCATTTCTTGTTTTCCAGTGAACTTCATCTTTACAAAATGGGGTCCATATGGATACGATATGTGCATACGCCGTCAACTGTGCTATTTGTTTTCCACACGTTCGTTAAGAAATACTGCATTCACCCACAATTATTCTTGTGTCTTTGCCTTTTTGACTTGTAATTGTCTGCTTGTGTGCTATATTTTCATGTCTCTTTGCGCTTCCTGGTTGACCGTTTATTATGTATGTGGTACAAAGTATTAATTAATAAATGCATTATGTCACAAATAAGACTGAACCTTAGGAATGAATATCGGATTGGTAATAGTGAAATGAAAGGTCCGGAAACGTGAATGTCATTGAGAAGTTAAACAAAATTCTTTCAATGTACTAAATTACAGTATGATTACTTCATTCGGACACATCTACCCAACAGAAGAATGAAACTATACTAAGTTTCTGATTTGGCTATATTGGTGGTCTGCATCACTACCGACAGTTATACTGATTACAGCGAATGAATTTCACCGCCATAGAATGGTCTGAATATTGATCAACTTCAGTTAGTTGTTGCTCATTGATAAGGATCGTATATATATCGTCTACCCACTTAGGTTTACATTCTCTTCCAATTAAATTGGACTATTTTCACCTTTGTTAAACTCAGAATGGAATTAATTACTTTCAGTTCTGCATATTAATTTGTTTACACTTTGTTTATACTTTCTTTATATATTTTGTCTTGAATGTGTTCATCAAAACGATCCATATTCTTTTCTAATTTGTAGTACGATACCAATATGAATATGTATACATTTATAACCGTTTACATTTGTAGTGTCTTGTATAGTCGGATGTTTACCGAAAAGATCATATTCTACCAGTTATGTCATTATATTTATGTAAATAATTGCTTTAACTGGACGGACAATCTCGAGGAAATGAGGCTGTTTTGTATTCAGGTTCTGCAGTCGTCTTTTGTTCCACAAAATATGGTTGCATATTACTGCCACCAGTTAGCATGATAGCGTTCGCGAATTGTTTCGTGTTAACCACTTAATCATTGCGATAGTTATCTAGCTATCTAGTTGATATTCGTGATACATATTCGGTAAGAAACATATCATAAGACTAGAAACAGGCTTGAAAGTGCAAAGAACTGCCACCTCTTACCTTTTTATGATGTAAAACACTAACGGGTTATCTAGTTATGGTTTTCGAATTTCACCTACTAAAAAAACTATTTTTTTCAGAAACCCTGGTGTTCATGTTCATGATTGTTTTGCAGAAACTTATGATATTATACAATATGAATATTACTGGCAAACATACAATAATGAATACAATAACCTTGTTTGTTGAAACAGAGAGAATACGTAACTACGGGGAACGCCACATACACAAGACAATACCTCCCCACGCAGACCTCAGGAAAAACAACAATCCACAAAACATAACGCACCTATTGCATACACAGTATGATACCATATTCAGAACTTCATGCACAAAAGCATTTCTCCCCACACTATATTTAACATTTTCTGAATTATATTTCTCCATTTTAACAAACATGCTTTCCATACACAGAACAATGTTGTCAACCTTGTTTTCTAGTGTTCACCAGAGACAAGTTCCTACAAATGATGTCCATGCCATAGTTCATGTTATTTAGACCAAATCTGTATATTGACATTCAGCGGCATTACTGTTCAAATCTTCATACATATTTGAACTCGTGCCTGCAATATTTGTGGTGACCTCATTTCTTTCTGGAAGGGTATTGTCGTGTGGTGTAGTATCGTCTAATTCAGTAACATTTACTGGACTGAAACAATAAAATAAACATATTGTGATTTATAAAACGTATAGACGTTGATACTTTTAACATTTTATATACACTTATAAACAAATGAAAAGTTCCCATGTGTATCTCCCATTTACCGAAGTATGCTCTCCCACATGTGGAATATCGTCGAAGTAGCCTATAACGATATGACGTGTTCTAAGTTCGAAATTTATATATATTCATTTTACATAAATGTTATTGCAAAAATCCAATTATGCTACAAATGTACGCTAATGTATGCATTCACTTACCTTATGTAACCGTAATTATCAATTTGCGCTTTATGTCCTGAAAACAATCACATAATTATATCGTTTGTAAATAAGACATAGGGTAGAATAATGAAGTCATATATTTAACTGTAGACTAAATATTATATAATGTGCAACAAAAATTGTATTCATATATATTAATATTAACATATTGCAAAGATCCACACCTTGTTTTGATTGTTTGTTTTTCTTGCACACACACAGTACAACAATGTTTATTATCACCAGACACACAGCGACAGCAACACAGATTAACACACATCCTTCAATAAATATATCATTCGTTACAACTGACACATAAAATGAAGAGAAGTCAAAATGTGGTCTGAAATTACAGTAGTAATCATTATTAGAATTTAATAATTGTAAACAAAATTAAATGCAGTCGGACCTCCTTCATTTGAATTCATCGGGTTCTAAATGTACTACGAATAATACATGGTTTCGAATAGATCATTTCAATGTTTCATGAACAAAAAGATATTTCGACAACGGATATTTCTACCGGAGGAATAAACGAGGTCTGCTTGTGTATGTTTTATGTATATGAATGAAGAACAAGACACTTTATCACTCTCAAATTGTACACGATAATTATTAGGAAAGAATGTTCACTAATGAACGAACATATCTGCGGCACCAATATTATTAATACAACAACTAATCCGAATACCTGGTATCAACCGAAATAAATTTGAGGTCCGAAATAAATTTAAGGTCAAATTGAAATGGACTATTCGAAACCATATATTATTCGAAATATATTTTCGGGCCTGATGGGTTTGTATAAATATACATTGTATCTTACCTAGTTATGGATATTTTTTATTTTGCACTGAAATCCTGGATAAAGCAAATGAAATATGGAAGATAATTTAAAGGCTTTTTTGAAACGCGAAATATGTAAAATAAACATAATAATTATAGTGTTATACTGTACTGACGCAAAAACGAAACTGTGACTTTTATAGTTGCTATAATTCAATGAGTACCCGGAATACCTGAGAGAAATATTTCAATACAAGTACAGTTGCGTACATATTGCACTAATGTATCTATTATTTTACCGTATATTTGTTCTCCAAACTGACAGAATGGTGTCTGACAACATTTTGCACGTACAAATTGGGCGACATGCTTAACACGTTTCATTTATCACTGACTGATATGCTGAACCTTTATGCAACCAATAAACCACATTTCACATGGAATTTCTGTAAAAGACGCCATGACTTCACGGCAACGGGCAATGCTTCTTGCGACGGGCGTAAGTGGCAGTGACGATGTAAGTCATCGCAACACATTTATCAACCCACGACGGCGTTTTCACCAATCTGGAAGCGTCAGAGATGTCACTCGTTCATGCAGGCCTAATATAATGACTGCTAATTGCAAAAATGGGTACGCGCTGTCCGCCGTTAACATGAACGTTTTGCTGATAGTTGGAGCGGGATATATTTGGTTTGGGGACAGCTTTGATGTTCAGTGGATTTTACAAACGACAATCCTTACATTCAAAACCTGAGCGTTATATTGATGACGTCCAGTGGTAGTTCCGGGTCAGGATCAGCACCCTGACGTGCTGATGTACGATATTGCCAATCCATATACTGCTCGGCTGGCGCAAAATGTCCCCGCCGTGCATAACGTCAACGTGTTACAATAACTCACCCGAAAAACATACACCGAGGGCAAGACAAAACATATTATTAATAATATGCGTGAAATTATTGCTGCTCATGTCGAAGAAATGTATGTCATTCCAAATTACGTCCAATTACCTTACATCCGTTCAATGCGGCCGAGAATAGTTGATTAGAATCGCAGGAGAAGTAGACACAATCGATATTGAACAAATTACAGACATTCAGACACATTTATAGTAAGAAAATAGCACAGACAATTGATAATTCTAAATTAGCGTATTTCAGTTTTGACACATAATCCGAAGTGAATAAATAATGCCTTATCTGTGATTATGACGAAACACATTGCATCGTTTAGGCAGATAAATATTCTCAACTTTGGTACCAAATTTCAAATTGTAAAAATAGTTGCCTGTCAAAATTGTATAACAGAAGTGCACACATTTTCTTTTTGCGAAAGTTTATATATAAATCAAAAATACCTGTTAGGCTAATATTTTCCAAAGAAGTGGAAGTTGTTGAATTTGCTGTGGTTTCGTCTGTCTTAACAACTGGATTTATGGCTGTTTTATACAAAACAAAAACGAAAATGTACTTATGCAAATATTCGTTAAAAGCAAAGTCGATAACATGACAAATAAGTGTATTACTATTTTTATAGCGTTTGAAAATGTTCTGCATCAATATAGATCTAGTTTATGGAGCTATCATATGTCTGTGTATACTTTTTAAAAGTCGATGCCGGCAAAGTTCAGACAAATTTGGACATTCATTTTGAGGTTGTTTGAAGACAACTGTGAACGGGAGGACGGAAAACTTGCGAATGGACCTCGAAAGTGTGGACTATGCTCATGCGCATGAAAGTTTTTGTATAGTACTTATAGTTCCTTAAATGCATAAGCAGATGGTGAACATCAGTTTCCAAACCAAGCGGGTACTTTATAAAATGCAAGCATGAAACAATTGAAAGAGTAATGTAAATGGAACAAGCGAAAGTCATTACATATAAACGTTCCATTAACATCACCCGTATTAAGATCTCATAGAACTAAATACTATCTTCTCAGATTAATTACGACCAGATTTCAAATGACGGAAAGTCATAATTATAAAATGGTGAACTCGTTTTAAGAAAACTTCCGACTTATTTCAGTCTTGACTAGGGTGGTGTTTATGGTTGATGTCACTTGACGTTGTCGATGTTTTTAACTTCGATATAGTTGTTGTTGTTGCAGATTGGAGTGTACCAGTTTCTTGTGAAAATATATAACCTAGTCGAATTTATTTTGAGGAATCACTTTAAGTTTCGAACATTCAATTTTTGGAATCGAGGTCACAGAAAAATGAGCCACACATTTATGAACAACAGAATTAATGAAAGCTACTTACTTGGTTTAGTATTGAATGAAGGGGAGTTCACGGTTGATGTCACACTTTGCGTTGTCGATGTTTTTAACATCGCTGAAGTAGTAGTAGATGTTGTTGTTGTAGAGTGGGTTGTAGTAGTTTCTTGTGAAAAGAAAGATAACAATTTCGAATGTATTGTGAGTGTTTTGAGCGGTCACTTGTATCTTTAGTTTGGAACATTCCTTTTTCAGAAAAGATGTAAACTGATTATATTCATCGAAACTCAGGTAGTTCAGTCTTCCGTCCATTTATATGCTATCGTGTTCTAAAGGTTAATACCGTGCAACCACTATAGCATTGAATTAGCTGAAATAGATGACCGTACGTATCCGAGTGTCAACGGACAATCACAAAAGTAACAATTACCCATATATAAGGGAATATAACACACCATTGTAAAAATAAACTGACAGGTTACTAAAATTTCATTATGATAGCAAGAAATCTGTGAGAGGGTCTGGTTTATAAATAATGTATACTACTGATTACACGTCTGCATTTAAACGTTGAACCATAGATAAAGGCAATGATGTTCATATGTTGTAAAATTAGTACATGTTTTTGACTATTAGATACAATGATTGTACAACATGTTCTACAATATTTCGAGGTTTTTCTATCAATTTTTGTTGCAAGAAGTAACTGGGGCAATTTTGTAAGTATGAAATTGTGTAGAATTTTAGTACGCAAATGGTACTCAATACAATGAATCATCTTACATAGAAGTTTTTTATCCACAATATTCAAATTACATTTCTGTAATATTACGTCATTGCTGTAATTCAGATACAAAGATTACATAGTATCTCATGCCGACGTGTGCTTACAAAAATGAATAAAGAAGTCGAGCATAAAAACGGAATGTGACATACAAACTGCACAGCCGCCAAAATGCACATGGGGCATGAACATGTATTGTCGGCAAAAACAGTTGTATGAAAAAGTGTATGTAAGGAGGATTGAACCTAATATGTCTATCCATACCTTGAACAAAACTATACCAAAGTTCTCAGTTATAAAGCAGGGTATAACAGAGCACACCAGCATGTATGCAATTGACAGTAGGTACAACTGGCACCTGTGGGATATTTTATGAATCTTCAGAATAAATAGGTCAAATGAAGCAAGCATGCAGTTGGAAAATATTGACTTTTGTGGGGTACAAATTTAATGAGTAGCCACGAACTAATGAGAAATATGTAACTACATAACTCTAGTACTGTTGATAAATGAGGGCGTAAAAGTCCTAAACATGACAATATTCATCGCGAGCAGATGAAATTAGAAACTTGAATAATAGTCCTCTTGTTTTTCCAAATTTGCGATTTCATTGCCTTTCGAATGACAATAAAGTTTTCTCCATAAAAAGGTTAATGACCGCGTCAAAATTGTCCATACCAATTATCATATGCAATCAAATACCGAAGGCATTTAAACAAACCAATTGATTGAAGTAGGCCGTTTGAAAATATTGACTTTAAAATGATTCTATAGCATTTAAAATTTGCCGATGAAACGTATTGAGTTTACTTCATTACTTTGTGCATCATAAACTGTCATTCTACAATCAAATACCGAAGGCATTTACACAAAATACTTGATTGGAGTAGGCTGTTTGAAAATAATGACTTTAAAATGAGTTTATAGCATGTCGCTAGCTTATAAACGGTTTATCTTTACTTTATTACTTTGTGCATCAAAAACTGTCATTTCTTCTGACCCTCCGCAAGTTTCACCAGCAATGGTTTGATCAGGACAATCAAAGTTACAATTCTGTTTTTGCTCTCCATTTAGCCTCTCCATACATAAACAATACAGCAACTGTGAATAAATAGAAGACAGACGAGTGGTAATAAATTACTGAATTCAATCAACAGTATTTCCAAAGAAGATAAAACTGAGCTATTGGCAAAGATATTCAGCCATTTATGAACACGAGAGTGTGACATTTTAATTCATATATTAAATAGAACATACACATTACCATTCTTTGTAAGATCACAGAGACAATTTTAATTTGGTAATATTTAAAAGTAATTAGCTAGTTGAAATCGGTATACTCATATACATATAGGAAAAGGTTAAGCATATTGACACACACGGGAGTCCAGCTTTTTAAGTCGATTTTCTTATCATTTTTGTTGCGATAAGTATATATAACTTTTTACTGATTATGTACATTACTGTAACTGTACCTTTACCATAGCTGAACTCCGACAGTCCCTCCTTGAAGAATGGGATAATATTCCACGAATTGGACGTTTTTGGTCATATCAATGATACAAATATGACAGGAGGACATACCCAATATTAACGTTTGGTGCAATCGAAGGATTTCTGTCTAACTACTTATACGTAACCTCTGTAGAAAACAAACCAAAGCCATCGTTATCTTATCTTATGCTAGGTTCCCACTGTCGTGCGATCCGTTAAGAACGCCACGATTGGCCATTCGTAGCAGATCTTGGAATTTCTCTGAAATCTCAGGTTTGGATACGAGGTGATACGAGTTGATACGTTCTGATACGATTTGTTGCGCTCGGATGCGACCTGTTCACGATTTGTCAATTGCAGGCGTCACGATCTGTCACGGTCTGATCTTCCGTTCAGGTACGATCACACACGTTCCGATAGGATTGTTTCGATTGGGTCTACGATTGGGTCTCGAACTGACACGATCACCACGATCGGGTTCCCCGAATTGGGATGATCTGGTACGTGTAGATACGTTCCGATACGTTCATCAGGAACCGATGCGCTCCGTTACGTTAGGATACGATCGTGGTCGCGATGTCTTTCACGATCATGATCGAGGGTGATCACGATTTGAGCTACGACTGGACCCCGACGGGTATATATAGAGCCCGACTGAACATGGACTTCATTGTTTCTTGAACTTTTACAGAGTAATCACTACAACCCTCAACCATTAATGATGGCAGGAGTTGCGGATGATGACAGCGTGGCATTTGCAGTATTACTGTATACTTACATTATCGCCAGAGAGGAAGAAGACGAGCAGCAAACAGACCAGCTACAATATCAACCACAAAGGCCCAGAGATTCTCCTTCTGGGTAACATCCTTGAACCCCGAAAGGCGTTTGCTGTACAGGTCCTCATTTCGCATGAGGATCTCAATGATTTCCTCCTTTTGCTGTTCACAGAAAGCAGTGACTGTTTTCTTTCTCTTTGCTTTCTCGGAGGGGTAGCTCTCATCTGTCTCCTCTGGCTGGACTGGTTCTGGCTCCGGGTGTGGGACAGCTTTGCCCTTTCCCTTCTTGCCTCTGGTACCCTTGGGTGGCATGTCCAAAGGCTCAAAAAATTAATTGCACTTGCAGGTTACTTAGATGTGCTCTCTTCAAGAGTCGATCGCGGAATGAGACTCATTAAATCTTCTCCGGTATATAAATATGGGCACGAGAACTCGTAACAGATCGTGAGCGTTCGTGTAAAAGCATAACTACTCGTATCTACTCGCATTTACTCGCATCTTCTCGTATCAACTCCTATCTGCTCGTGAGTTATTCGTGTCAGGTCTTGAGCAATGGGACCCCACAGAGCGTAACAGATCGTGACAGATCGTGGGAGATCGTGGAAGATCGCAACACATCTCAACAGAGCGTGTTTTTTGTCTTGTCTAAGATCGATCCCGATCACCACGATTTGCAAGCACGATTAGATGCGATCCATCGCGCTTTGTTACGATGCAATACGATCTGATACGATGATCCCGATTGACAATTGATCGTGTTGATCGTAGAAAAAATTTGAACCGTTCAAAAAGTTTCTACGATTAGCACGATTGCCACGACTGACCTCAAGATCTGATAAGATCTGATAGGATATCCACGATTAGTCCACGATTGAGACCACGATTTTAATCGTGCCGCGAATCGTGATAGTGGGAACCTAGCTTTAGCAATTGATAAAAGCATTAGACAATTCGGCCAAATGTATTTCAAGTTCAAATTTAATGATATTTAGTGCTAAATAAGTTTCCCTTGTTGTTTCTAGTTGGTTATGTTCTTTTATCACATAACATGCGACGCGGGAGTGATTATAATCTATGAAATATTTCTCGTATTACACTAGTGTAATATTTATGCAAATTAGGGCCGCATCATATATTCATACGCGCTGTCAGAAATCCAAACGAACATGGCCGACTTTCGCGTATCGGTCTACGACAAATATGTAGCATTTCGCGATCGACTAAATGTCAAACAGCTTCATAAACGAAAGTTTATCAGAATTCTAACCATTGCGAGCTGAACGCGTACTTCAAATCCGATGCAAGTGCACATTTCAGCTTGTCAGGAGGTATCAACACATGGTTCGCTGTCCATCATCCGGATCACGGTGTTTTTTTTATGTGAACATAAACAGAATAGACCACACGCTGATGCAATCCATCCTCCGAGAAAACGAGTACGAATGATTGAAAACAACTCACAGTGACATATTTTCAACTGTGTCAACGTAGATCTGTTGATTTACGTTCAGTCAATGATTTTACTTTAGAATGGACTCGGTGACATCACGGCTTCATGTCGTCACAGCAGCGCGTGTGCACTAAATTTTGAACTTCTTCAATGTTTTCCTAAAAACTGCAGTAAATTATCGATCATGCTGTTAATTATTTGTTTTGTGTTAAGTTTCAACATTCGACATTACATTTGGTATAATTATCGGTATTAATCGTCGTTTTTATTCTGTGAAAATCGTTGGAACTATTTTTTCTCGACCGAATCACTAAAGAAGAGACAACATGCAGGGGCGGTAGAGAAACGAGTCTGTGCGATTTTTTTGTTTTAAGCCCGTTTACAAGTTATGTGATAAATATAATCTAGCATTCGAGTTCATATTTTATTGAATTTATTAAACGAGTCGGTCAAAATGATATAATGCGAATATTAGCTGTCGAGAAGTTACAGTTGGAATTTATGTCCAATTAATGAGTTTAATAAATTCAATAAAACATGAACACTCATGTATACCGCATAATTATGCTCAACCTTTTGTCATTGGCATTTTATATAATGTTTGTATGTTTCATTATGTAGATGATGTACATGCCATTGTTTATTTGTGTAAGCAAATGTTACTCCGAGAATGGGATAATATTCTACGAATTGGACGTTTTTGGTCATATCAATGCTACAAATATGCCAGGAGGACATACGCAATATTAACGTTTGGTGCAGTCGAAGAATTTCGGTGTAACTACTCATACGTAAATTATGTAGAAAACAAACCAAAGCCGTCGGTATCTTCAGGGCTTCAAAGACACTTGTCACGGACTATTTGAAATGTAACATTTGACTTGTCCGACATAGGAAGTTAGTTGTCCGAGAATGTCGGTAAATGCAGTAACAAATAAACACATACAATGATAGCTCCACAACCTATAATTAATAATCACATGTATGTGTTTGTGTACAATTGTTGATGTTGGTTAGCTTTAAAAACAGACTTGTCCGGGACTAACTTCAACTCAACTGTTGCTAGCCAGATTCAGCAGTAGACTAGTCCTGGACGTCGGGTAAGTGGATTTATAGAGCTCTGAATATCTTATCTTAGCAATTAATGAAAGCATTAGACAATTCGGCCAAATGTTTTTCCCGTTCAAATTTTATGAAATTTAGTGCTAAATAAGTTTCACTTGTTTTTCGGCGCACCCGTACTAACATGGTTTTGCTATTTGCATATCAGTGTTTTGTAAACAAATACAATCTTACGTTAACCACCATGGCAATTTCTCTTGCACCGAAATGTGTGTTACCTTGACGCAGATTGGTTAACATTGTGTATAGTGTATTTCAAGATTTATTCAGTAAGTAGTTTTAAATTAGAATTAAGAAGACTTTCTTGGTTTCATATCCCAGTCGCGATCATTAAATATATTGTCTTAATCAAATAAATCGCTGTTTAACAAGTTTATTAACATGAACGTGTGAGTTCACGACTTATGCAATAAGTATGATGAACTATATTGACATATACTATACATGTACTGTGTCTATGACTAACCACACTACGGTGTTATTTTATGTCTCCTACGCAGTGATCTCCCCTTACAAGTATCAGAGTTTCTGTAGTATAACGTAATTGAATGAGCGGCAGTCGTAATATTTAGGCATTGTTTTATGTTGTTTAACAAGTTTTAACCTTCAGATTGCAATAAATTTGCATACTTCAAGTTGCGCCGACCATCTTTTTGAAAGATATTACTTGTTTCAAGTAGGTTCTTAAGTATGATACCTGGAAACTATGCTTAACCTTTTCCCTATGGTATTTTATACAATGTTTTATGACCAATTAATGTATACATAATGTTTTTATTGATTAAATGATGAATGCGTTGCTACATGAGCAGCGAGTCTATCACTGCGAACGATACACCCCTAAAATACATACAAATAGTTCATGGTTGAGTGGATGTTGCGTTGTTTAGCTTCTGTTAAAATTTCATTGACATGTCGTCCTATGTTGTGGCCCATTCCCGTCATTCAGAGTTTTATTTATATCCCATCCACATTCTATATTTCATTTCAACCCTTTGGACATGTATAGGAGAATAAAGACGACGCCTCAGCAAAGAGGTTAAGCTATCTTACAGAACAACATAATTATATCCGATGTGTAAGTAGCTCTCAAGAAAAGCGTCTAAAACTCAATCATATGTTTCAAAATACTGTAAACGCTCATGTAGCGCTTACATAACAATCTAAAATATACGTGCTCCCACGCGGTACTTACTAATAGCAAAGTGAACAATGAATTTAAAACATTTATCTGTCCTAACATACTCCTTAGTTGCTTTTGTAAAGCTATGCATTTGTTTGCAATAAGTTGAGAGTTAAATATGCAGAGCAGGGAATGGCGCAAATAGTTTATGATATAGATATTGAAACCGATGTTAGTTTACTAAAGCGACGAATTAATTAAAAAAAATATGATATAATGTATTGTCAGTAATTTGTCGTATATCAGTTTCTACAAGTTTAATAATTTGTTGTGTCAATTAGGCAAATGTTCATAATGTAACAAATGCGTGATTTGCATGTCGAGAAAATGGTATCGGTCTGCAGTATTCATATACTGACACTTTCATGACTGGAAAGATGTGCATCCGTACCTTATTAATGTAAACTCTTGGTGTTTATCCCTTCATTTTATTGTTTTATACCCTGAACATCAATGTGGAGGCTGTTTCGTATGGAAGCCCTGGAGGGACATTTAAAATTAATATTTAAAATTTAAAACTTATTATTTAATTCTTAATATTTAAAATTTAATTCTTAATATTTAAAACTTAAAAGTTATCATTCACAAAGGACGCGGGAAACCTTTCCGTTGACAGATTAAACCTATGACCTGGGTCCAATGACACAATTTCGCAGCCAATCAAAGATCAGGTCAAAATGACGGCGGACCCCCAGCAGTGCTATAGTCTGTTTCGGTTAATTACTTAAGTGGATTACATATAGATAATATAGATCTAACTACTAGTGCAGACACTAGAGGGATATAGTACTTCCTAGCTTGCCCTAGGAAGTTAGGGCAAGTGAACACCACCACAGATATAGTATTATAGTTTATAGTATTATCACAGGGGTTCGGCACGGTCGGGGATGGTATAATGACATTTTAACAAATTCTGATAAATTTGTTAAAATGTCATTATAACACCTACCCAGATAATAAGTAAACATGTTTTACGGATATTTTCTGAATCAGGATGTAAAATGAAAGATAAAATTCAGACATGCGTTTATACCCAGAACAGAAGTTAAATTAATTTATAAATAAAATGTTAAAGTTTGATATTTAATATTTAAAATTTGATATTTAAAATTTAATATTAAATATCAAACTTTAACTTTTTATTTATAAATTAATTTAAGAAAACTATATTAATATGATGTCTAGGAATTTGCATAAGTAGTTTTGTACCTCTCATCAAATTGTGTCCACGGGTTGCTGTAACGCAGTTACTTCCCCTGCATCTAAATAATACATTGACAAGGTGAATGTTGACCTGAGGGCATTTCAGCATATACGCAATGTGAGAGAGAGAGAGTAAGAGTCCTTTAGTTCCACTTAAAGACAGCTGTTCAGAAGCTGTCTACTGAATCTGAACGCACAACACTTACCATAACATAACATAACATTAGCATAACTTTTATTTACTCCAAGCTACATATACATTAGCTATGTGAGATTACAGTTAATATATGTACGGAGCCATACTGTGCTGTGCAATCTCCATATCAACGATAACTTTATGTTAAGGCCGGGGCCTAGTCCATGGATGGACTATTTAATCTATGATTATTATATGTATATGGGTAGTCCATAGAGTTGAATATGGAAATTGCACAGAGTGGTTCACCACCAGATATACAGTTTATTACATACGTGACATGGTGAAATTTAATTACTCATAAAGTAAACTATTTTAAAATCGTGTTGTAGAGTAGAGACGTATACTGTATATTGATATGGAGAGGAGAATTTTCAGTTGTATATTAATTAATACATTTTTGGTATTGGTTTTGGGTTGATATATTTTGACCTAGTTAGGCCTATTGATCTATAATAATATAGACCGCGGCTTGAGGGGATGGGGGGAAATGTTGACTTAGAGCTAGGAAGTACTATATCCTTCTAGTGTCTGCACTAGTAGTTCTATATTATCTATATGTAATCCACTTAGGAGACTTAAGGACTGCTGGGGGTCCGCCGTCATTTTGACCTGATCTTTGATTGGCTGCGAAATGATGTCATTGGACCCAGGTCATAGGTTTAATCTGTCAACGGAAAGGTTTCCCGCGTCCTTTTTGAATGATAAGTTTCAAGTTTTAAATATTAAGAATTAAATTTTAAATATTAAGAATTAAATTTTAAACATTAAGAATTACATTTAAAATATTAAGAATTAAATTTTAAATAATAAGTTTTAAATTTTAAATATTAATTTTAAATGTCCCTCCAGGGCTTCCATACTATGGATTACCCATATACATATAATAATCATAGATTAGATAGTCCATTCATGGACTAGGCACCGGCCTAAGCGTAAAGTTATCGCTGATATGAAAGACCTAAATACCATTTAGGTATTTAGGTCTTTGCTGATATGGAGATTGCACAGTACAGTATGGCTCCGTACATGTATTAACTGTAATCTCACATAGCTAATGTATATGTAGCTTGGTGTAAATAAAAGTTATGCTAATGTTATGTTATGTTATGGTAAGTGTTGTACATGCAGATTCCGTAGACAGCTTCTTAATATTCCGCGTTGCCTTTTAAAAAAATGACCCGATTTCTGGGGAAACCCGCGAGCTACCTTAAAATATAACTTTTAATATTTAAAATTTAAATTTTAATATTTAATATTTAAAATCAAAATTTTAATATTTAATATTTAATATTTAATTCCTGATTTAGAAAAATATCCGTAAAACATGTTTACTTATTATCTGGGTCTGTTTTGAAAAGTCAACCCCGTCACCAACAGCCTTATAATACTCACAGGTGTTCGGCATCCCCCACCGTACCGAACCCCTGTGATAATACTATATACTATAAAACTGTATCTGTGGTGGTGTTCACTTGCCCTAACTTCCTAAGGCAGGCTATACCAGAACACAGGTGGTTAAAGTAGAGATTACAATAAAAGATACAACCTTAAAATAATTTAAGAAAACTGTTATTTATATGATGTCTAGGAATATAGACCGCGGCTTGAGGGGATGGGGGAAATGTTGACTAAGAGCTAGGAAGTACTATATCCCTCTAGTGTCTGCACTAGTAGTTAGATCTATATTAGCTATATGTAGTCCACTTAGGTAATTAACCGAAACCGACTATAGCACTGCTGGGGGTCCGCCGTCATTTTGACCTGATCTTTGACTGGCTGCGAAATGGTGTCATTGGACCCAGGTCATAGGTTTAATCTGTCAACGGAAAGGTTTCCCGCGTCCTTTGTGAATGATAAGTTTTAAATATTAAGAATTAAATATTAAATATTAAGAATTAAATTTTAAATAATAAGTTTTAAATTTAAAATTTTAATTTTAAATGTCCCTCCAGGGCTTCCATAGTTTCGTAAATAGTATCGTCCTTTTACTATGCTTTCTCACTTTCGTTATCCCATTATTCATATTGATTTCCGTGTGGTTATTTCCTTGTGCAAATGTATCGAGTCATTATACTTCAAACTCAAAGTACAATTATCGATGTGTTAAGATATCTGTTTGTGAAATAAGTAATAACTGCCTTAGCATGAGTAGTTCTGCGATCTACCACTGACTGTTAGCAGTACTACCAGTAATTATGTCAGGTCTGAGAGTAGTAATACTGCCCGCTGTAAAATGTTGCAAAATTGTATAAATACATAATTGAAGAGCGACACCTATGATTGCACAATACAACAATACTGATATAATATAAGCTGTAGAGAAGTTACAGTTGTAATTTGTGTCAAAATGACACCGTGTGTTTCGATACGTAAACTGAATTTATACAGAAAAACGAATGTATCCTTATTTATTTGCTATCCGTCAGATTAACCAAAAGTTTGTTGAAGAACTAGATGTGTGATGCGGTGTGTCATTTTTATATTGTACTTTACTACATATTGCATTTTACTACGTATTGCAGTGTTTTTCGGTTAAGTAGAATATGGAATTTAATGTATAATACAATTCTATATTGCATTTGCATTCTTGTACATTGTTTCAAAACTTCGCAAGAAATCATACAACTGTAAATAAATATTAAAATGACTTACATAAGTACCAGCGTATCTGTATTGCGGGAAGCAGTGATTCTTGCAGATACGTCCACTATTGTCAGAAAACCTCGTGGCTTGGTTACTGGACATTAGCGTGTAACATCCAATGTAACCGTCTGGTTGCGCCGCAACTACACCTTTTAAATGCAAACATGGATACTAGTTTAAAATTAACACGTGTACTAGACACAAAACACAAAATAACCACATTGAGACATTTAATCAGGATCATATTGTATTATTATGATGTTCATAGTATGTACACAAAATATGTATAAACTAAGACCGGAGTCCAGAGAGCAGAAAACGAATTAGCTGTAAATTGAGCACACTTAAAACGGCTGCTATCTGTATATTCAGATATTTTCGCGAAGCATCAAGTTTGACTCTCAGTTACTCGGTTGCTTCGCGGCGAGTTTTAACTTGCTACATAAGCTGATACGTAAAAAGGTTAACATTTCGTAAGGATAAATGTTCGCGAATGTTACTATCCCAATGAAACAGCGACAATTTATTACTCGCAAACAATTCTGATATTACAGAAATAGAATTATCGAAATAATGTAAACGTTATTGTTTCTCTAATACAACTCGTATTAATATATAGTAATAGTAATTAGTATTACGTGATGTCATTAGCACGAGACTCATCCTATACGGGGTGTTTTTCAGCACTGGTGTGAACGCGGGAATTCCTTGTCTGGTATACAAATCTTACACCCCATCGTGTAGGATGAGTCTCGTGCTGATGACGTAATGACGTCACGTAACATTGCATAATAATTTGAATGAATTTGTACAATAATACGTTACTACATACAACAACCCTAAAGACTTTACTCGTTTCATTCAATCTCATACTCTACATCTTACCAGAAGGTATGCTTCTACATGTTTTGTCTATTTTTATGTACATCTATAAATAAAATAATTAGTATTAAGCAGAAATATACCTCATTACACAAAGTAAGTTTAAATTTATCACGTAAAAGCTAATCTTGTCTAATGCCTTATATATTTGATTATATATATCAATAAGTTGGTATACTGTGGAGTGCCCAGGTAAAAAAAAAGATTCTACTTCATCTACTTTAATCCCCACTATTTTTACTGACAGTTCTATTCTCTATTAGTGTTTTAGATGAATGTTAAATTTCCCTTTCCTCATGTGCAATTCTTTCACTTTGTATAGTGTTCATGTTATTTTGTCATCCCTGTCGGCCTACTTTTGCCAGATGTATTGACTTGTCCTGTGATGTATTCCATTTATTAAATCTCATTTCCCTCTTCCCCTTATTGTCCTCATTTATTCTCCTAAGTTGTCCTTTTTGATCGGCCAGATATTCCTTGCGCCCCTGTTCCATTGCGTATTTACCCATGTACCTCATCAATGCCTGATGTTTTATGGAATGTTGTTTTCACGGAGGTCTGTGTGGGTAGGCAGTGTCTCATATATGTGGCGATCCTTGCATCAACTTATTCTCTCCTTTGCATAGTTTTCAGTGACATATCCAAGGCATTTGACAGAGCATGGCATAGAGTCTTATTTTTAATCTTCAAAGGAAAACTTGAGCAAATTTACATTTCTAAATTAAGACCTCAGCTAGAATATGCTTCTTCTGTTTGGAATAATTGTGCCCAGTTCGAAACAGAAATCTTAGAAAAACTACAATATGAAGAAGCTAGGGTTGTCATTGGCTTATCTAGATCTGTATTTATTCGAACATTTTTAAAGGAGATAAGCTCTGTGAGTCTTTCATATAGGTCATATATAAAAATTAATTTTAATATACAAAGGGAAAAAACACTAACCTCCCTTTATAACTAAGTTGATTCCACTTACAAGTAGTTTCCACTTACAGCTTGTGAAAACCAATATTGGTTTAGAAATTATACTGATTATGCATCATAAGCTAGAACAACTGAAACACATTCTAAATCTGATATACCATTTGGACTTCAACTTTGGAAAAATATCAGAATGGATATTCGCGAGGCAGAATCATCAGCCTCTTTAAAAATAAACTGAATCAATTGTTTTTTGTCACAAAATGTGAACGTTTCTCAAATATTCATCATACCCGCAATAGAAATAATTACAGTTAATTATGTAAGTGAGGGTGGCGAAGGAGGTACAGGCAGCAATGGAATAATTATATACAGCTATTTTCCATGTAGTTAGTTTTATAAATTTCTTATGCACTAATGAATCATTGTTTCTTTAGCTAGTTATAATCTGCCATATGTAGGGCGGGGTTCTAATTAAAGTTGTTAAAATGATTGGCCCAACCCTTTTGTATATATGTACACTGGAACCCCTTTAAACCGGACGAGCTCGGGACCGGACAAAATGTCCGGTTTAAAGGGGTTTCCAGAATGAAGGGGTTTTGAAAACTGCACAAGATTTGGCACTTAGTTTTTCAAACGGGGACATTTGGATCTATATTTCGTTAGTGCTGTAGTGATTTGTACAAAAAAATCCATAAAACTACTAAATCTGAATGTCAAAATCTGACTAAAATACATTAATAAACTTTTATTTATTTCAATATCGAAATTGCAGAATAAATTAATAGTTTAAATAATTAGTATTTAATGACCTTGATGAGTTGAACTTTGTCATCTAATGGCAGTTCAGTATATTTGCGTTTTGCGGTGGTGTAGACATTGTTTTACATTACATGAAAATGATGTGATATGTACGTTTTCTCTTAAAGACATGACTTCAAAATGATAAAAAATTTCAATGTTTGAAAATTATTAATTACTCAAATGATTTACAATTTTTGATTGGTAGGAAGAGACCTCCTGAAGACACTATTCCATTGTCAAATACCACAGGGGCATACAATATACAAAGCACTTTGAAAACACAGTCAATGTAACCTTAAGTATCATTAATCAGTTGTCATAGCAGTTAAGACCAATCATAACAAATGCTCTAGCCAAACACTAATTATGTTAAAAAATTTTTTTACTGACTACATATATTTTTAATTCAAAAAAAGTTATAATTTTAATTGCATTCGAAAATCATTTCTTCTGATACTTACAGTGCTCTGTATCAAATTCTTCCATCGAAACGTTTTGCGCAAGATGTGAACATTAATATTGAGACTTTAAGCTTGTCTGGTTTGAAGGGGTGATTTATAATGGAAATATATATTTCGGGCCAAAATTCTTGTCAGGTTTCCTGAATTAAGGATTTTTCGGTAATTTATATAGTAAAAAAGATGTGTCCGGTTTAAAGGGGTTCCAATGCAGGTACAAGTTATTTGTATGTTTGTGCAAGTATGAAAGTATATGTATGAATACAATAAAATATGATTAAACTAAAATCTAGCGTTATCTTGGTGAATCCTCATTGAATTATTTATCGTTTATGAAGGAAAGATTAGATGTTACATACATCCCAGGGAAACACCGACCTACGAAACAGTGGGTGTTGAGGAGATAAGATGAAGATGTTTTATGTTTATGACTTTTAATTAAAATGTACACCACTTTATACTAATTTCTAGATAAGAATATTCACCAGTTGGAACATGTTATGCATGGTACAAACTGTACAAAGGTATACCATGCATCATAATTTTGTATATGCATTAACTATATATAATGATAGAGAAAAGCGTGTATAAGGCTATGGAAACAAACGTTTTCTGACGTTTGACTATTCCGTACGATAACAACAGAAACTATTTTACTGTATAAGATAACTACATACCTCGTAATCCACAACAAATCACTAAAACATTTACCCACATAAAATTCATATCTCTTTGATCGGATAAATCCACATATTATGGCGAGTCAGTTTTTATAAGTATACAGTCAATATGATTTACTAAGGAAATTAAAGACCACTCGAGCGTATTTTTTATAATACAGTACAGGAAGTGCTACTTACGGAATTTCACATTTAGTCCGCTTCAAAATTCCAGCCTATAAATGCCAAATCGAATGTACATGTACTGTTCTTTTGCATTTATGTGGACACGTACTAGTATAATAAAGTCATGTTTGAGAAACACGAAAAATCGGTCAATGGCGCTACCGGGAATCGAACCCAGGTCTACGGATCGCCGGTCCGTTATGCTAACCACTACACCACAGAGACCTGACGTCATTTTCGTGTAAATTTATCATAAAATATTATATAAATTTATGATTAAGGTAAACTACACTTTGGACGAAGTACGGGGCGAACGTTTACATCCGCCACAAAGCACTTAACACCAGCTGTAGTAAATAGTGAAATAAAGACATGTTTGAGACTAACGTCTGATGGCAAATTAACATTTACTCAAGCTTATTAGCCAACTGTTCCAACTTTAATAAAGGGGGTGATCATTTATAGTCTCAGTCAATAAGCGCTTGTGCATAACATTATAATCCAACTGTTCCGACTTTAATAAAGGGGGTGATCATTTATAGTCTCAGTCAATAAGCGCTTGTGCATAACATTATAACATTACCGAAACATGAACCATTATTCAAATATACATATGTGCCTCTGAAGCTCAATTATGAAAGCCTAGAAATTACCCGTTCGAGCCTCAAATATTTTATTTACAGTGATAAATTATTACATACTTAATGTTTACTTAATTTATCCTTTTACACGTTAATCATTTAGTTAAATGTAATACCAGCTGCAGTATTTTATTTTGTTATCAGCATATAACAACTTGAAGAGTAGCAATATTGAATAGATTGGTTTACAACATATAGTTTCAGCATGTATATGGATGTTATCATGGCTCACCAGCAATGTCTGTGCTAGACTTATAAAACGACAGCGCAATAGGCATCGTTTTCATCTCCTACATGATCCTAATCGGTTCTACTCATGTGAATAATTTCTCTGTCATGCTACGACAGAACGGTGCGCTTTTCCATATGTCCTGCCAAAGTAGGTTCAGGTTAATACATATTTTTCTAGTCTTCTGTGATACACTAACAATATTTCGTAACAAGCATGCTGCTTCCGCGATAAAAATTCTTTATGAAAAAAATGAATCTCGGGATTCGAACAGGGGTAGTTTGCATTGAGATTCTGCCGTGTTTCTATTACGCTATGTAATAAACCCGCAATTATCTATTTATACTATCAGACTCCCCTTACGGGTATTACTGACAGGTGCGCGTCAGTGCAAAGAAAAAGATAAAGACGAAAGAAGATTGTACAGTGAGATAGTAGAGAAGATAAAAAAATGATAGTGTTAACAAGAGTAAAATTTAAAAGTGAAAACAGATAAAATTGTTCAATGGTTTTGGGGGGGGGGGTAGGGTGGATGGTAGCACAACGATTGCTTGAACTCCTCTAAATTTGGTTTAGTTACTGTTGTGAAAGGAAGGTTGTTCCATAACACCACTGTGCTTGGGAAAAAACTAATATTTAAAGTAATTTGATATACGGGGATTTAGGTAGTACACCTCTAATTAATAAGAGACTGGTAAATGTTATAAATTATTGGTTTAAAATACTCAAATGTGGTGATTGTAAATGTGTAAAACTTGTATACAAAATTATGTTGAATGATTTAGAAATATATCCTCATAAGAAATCTTGGGCAAACTCTGTTAAATGCTTGCTAGAATCATTAGGTCTTAACTACGCGTGGCAGTTTCATTGTGTTGGGAATGTAAATGTATTTTTAGAAATATTTAAAAAAAGACTCAGAGATGTATATATTAAAAAACTGGAATAGTCAGCTAAAAAAATCGTCTAGAGGTAAAACATATAACTTACTGGCGGACTTTCGATTTCAGCCTTATTTGGATATTATTTCAATTTCTAAATTTAGATCATATCTTACACGCTTACGAGTTTCGGCTCATAGGTTAGAAGTTGAGTCGGGAAGATGGCAAAAACCAGTTAAAGTACCATTTCACCGTAGATGTTAATCTTGTGACATCTTGGAAGATGAATTTCACTTTGTTTTAGAATGTTCCGTGTATCATATCTTATGAAAACAATACATTAATAAATATTACTGGAAAAATCCAAATGTTTTAAAATTGGCAGAACTCCTAAACAGCGAAAGTAATTGTACAATAAAAAGATTATCATTGTTTGTTTATAAAAGTTTTGAGAAGAGATCGCAAAAATATTTCTTATAATTATCCCAATTCTCCCCAGTATCAACTATTTTCTGTTATTTATTTATTAAACTATCAATTTACTTAGTAATTACTTTTTAAAAAGTAAATACACGCGCATGTTATTAGATGTATGTACGTAATTATGTTTGTAAGCTTATGTATTGTAAATCACCATTGATTTATTGTATTGTATTTATTCATGTGAAATGACGGGCTAATTGCCTTTTTTTCTGAATAAACTTATCTATCTATCTATATAAATGTGTATTTGACTAATCGTTTTTGAAGATTTGAGTTAGTTGAGTTCGGTAAAACACAACCACTTGGTAGAGTTTAGTAGATAACTAGTTAATCGTCTCTCTCTGTCTCTCTCTAGGCCTCCATTCATGTCCCTATGTCCCTCGGTCCTTCCCTCCTCCTTCCGTCCCTCCCTCCCTCTTACTTTTCCCCCACAATTATTCTTGTATCTTTGCCTTTTTGATTTTGTAATTGTCTGCTTGTGTGCTATATTTTCAAGTCTCTTTGCGCTTCCTGATTGACCGTTTGTTATGTATGTGGTACAAAGTATTAATTAATAAATGCATTATGTCACAAATAAGACTGAACCTAAGGAATGAATATCGGATTGATAATAGTAAAATGAAAGGTCCGGAAACGTGAATGTCATTGAGAAGTTAAACAATACTTCTTTCAATGTACTAAATTACAGTATGATTACTTTATTCGGACACATCAACCCAACGAAAGAATGAAACTATACCAATTTTCTCATTTGGCTATATTGGTGGTCTGCATCACTACCGACAGTTATACTGATTACAGCGAATGAATTTCAGTTGTATAAATCTATTTATAGATAACTGGCAACACGAATCTTATCTAGTTAACTACTTATTATGTTTCATATTAAATACAATTCGCAAACCATAACTAGATAACCCGTTAGTGTAATACATCATCAAAAGGTTAGAGATGGCAGTTCTGGGCACTTTCAAGCCTGTTTCTAGTCTTATGATATTATCTTCCCGAACATGTATCACGAATATCAACTAGATAGCTAGATAATTATCGCAATAATTAAGTGGTTAACACGAAACAATTCGCGAGCGCTATCATGCTAACTGGTGGCAGTAATATGCCACCATACCAAAACCCTATTTTGTGTTGTTTTCTTTCTACCCATTCTTTATTTGAATTGTTGATTTCGTAACGTACATGTCTAGTACCGGGTGTCAGTCAAACCTTGAATAAGGTAATCCATCCATTTGTTATGCTTTCCCACTACCGTCATGGTGTATTTCATGAACAAAAGTAACCAACAGTATAAAGGAATGATAGGGGATGGGTTCAAAACATACGCACATCCACTTCCTCAATCATACCCTTATGGTACTTGTTCAAAACAAAACCTATGTACATCGATAACTAACAGGCGGTAGGCAGTAAAACATAAATTATTCATATGGATAAAATCATATAGATCTGCAATTAGTCTTTAGAAACACATAGTCGTAGAAACGGTAAGTCATCGTTGTTAAATATTAATGTCCATTTACATCAATAAAAAGGGAGAGAAATTCTTCTTTAAGTACTGATACTTACTGTACAAACTATTTTTTTCAGAAATCCTGGTGTTCATGTTCATGATTGTTTTGCAGAAACTTATGATATTATACAAAATGAATATTACTGGCAAACATACAAAAATGAATACAATAACCTTGTGTAAATAGAATTGATTGATTCAGTACTTCCTGCACTCTATTCAAATTCATCAAAAATATTTCTTCCCACAGTATATTTAAATGTTCTAAATTATATTTCTCCACACAAAGGGAGAGAAATTCTTCCTTAAGTACTGATACTTACTGTACAAACTATTTTTTTTCAGAAACCCTGGTGTTCATGTTCATGATTGTTTTGCATAACTTGATGAAAAGATGAACTTATGATATTATACAATATGAATATTACTGGCAAAACATACAATACTGAATACAATAACCTTGTTTGATGATACACAGTATGATACCATTTCATATTATGACATCTTATTTTACAATATAAGAAAAAAGATAAGTTACTGACTATTATGTATTTGTGTAAATAAAATTGTTTCATTCAGAACTTCATGCACACTATTCAAATTCATCAAAAGCATTTCTCCCCACTCTACATTTAACATTTTCTGAATTATATTTCTCATCTTTAAAGGTGCTGAACTCCAGATTGACGAGCGAGCAAAAAAAAAGAAAATTGTCAAATATTTACAAAATCTTGATATTGTTGCACGTAAAGCTCTAAAACATTATTACTTTCATTCATCATTACTTGCGAAACATTGTCATAGCGTAGTTTTTCGTATTTTTCCATCGAAAATTTTACTAGGGTTAGTCTACCCTGTAAATCTAAAAATAGAACCGTAAACATTGAGCTCATGCACATTCGGAACGTCTCTGTCATTCAAACAATTCATCAGCGCAAAGAAAAGAATAAATGCAGTAAACAAGGTAGCTATAAGTCACTTACTATTTATTTGCACGCAACCAAAATAAATAATCACTGAACAATTATCTCCTCGATGTCAGTAGTGGATCACGCCATTGTGTATGTTTATTTTGCAAATTGATCATGTGACTCGTGAGGTGCATGCTGGATGGGAACTCCGCGGTATTTTTAAACTGGAAAACTCCGATTGCTCGATATTACGACGGCGATTTAATTAGCCTAATTGCTTTAAATTATTCAAATATTCACCATCTACAGCTTTTATTTACGTGTATGATGATACAACTACACATATTTTGCGGAATTGCAAAAACGACGATTTGTTTTCAATCTGGAGTTCAGCACCTTTAACAAACATGCTATCCATATACAAAACAATGTTGTCAACCTTGTTTTATATTGTTCATCAGAGACAAGTTCCTACAAATGATGTCCATGCCTTAGTCCATGTTATTTAGACCAAATCGCTATATTGACATTCAGCGGCATTACTGTTCAAATCTTCATACATATTTGAACTCGTGCCTACAATATTTGTGGACACCTCATTTCTTTCTGGAAGGGTATTGTCGTGTGGTGTAGTATCGTCTAATTCAGTAACATTTACTGGACTGAAACAATAACATAACATATTGTGATTTAAAAAAACGTATAGACATTGATTTTTTTAACATATTCTAAACAATTACAAACCAATGAAACGTTTCCATGAGTATCATCCATTTACCGAAGTATGCTCGCCCACATTTGGAATATCGTCGAAGTAGCCTATAACGATATGACGTGTTCTAAGTCCGACATTTATATATATTCATTTTACAAAAATGTTATTGCAAAAATCCAATTATGCCACAAATGAACGCTAACGTATGCCTTCACTTACCTTATGTATCCGTAATTATCAATTTGCGCTTTATGTCCTGAAAACAATCACATAAATAAGACATATGGTAGAATAATGAAAACATATATTTATCTGTAGACTAAATATTATATAATATGCAAGAAAAATTGTATTCATATACATGAATATTAAAATATTGCAAAAATCCACACCTTGTTTTGATTGTCTGTTTTTCCTGCACACACACAGTACAACAATGTTTATTATCACCAGACACACAGCGACAGCAACACAGATTAACACACATCCTTCAATAAATATATCATTCGTTACAACTGACACATAAAATGTAGAGAAGTCAATATGTGGTCTTAAATTACAGTAGTAATCATTATTAGAATTTAATCATTGTACACACAATTAAATGCAGTCGGACCTCCTTCATTTGAATTCATCGGGTTGTAAATGTATTCCGAATAATACATGGTTCGAATAGATCATTTCAATGTTTCATGAACAAAAAGATATTTCGGCAACGGATATTTCTATCGGAGGAGTAAACGAGGTCTGCTTGTATATGTTTTATGTACATGAATGAAGAACAAGAGACTTAATCACTCTCAAATTGTACACGATCATTATGAGGAACGAATGTTCACTAATGAACGAACATATCTGCGGCACCAATAGTACTAATACAACAACTAATCCGAATACTTGGTATGAACCGAAATAAATTTGAGGTCCGAAATAAATTTAAGGTCAAATTGAAATGGGCTATTCGAAACCATATATTATTCGAAATATATTTTCGGGCCTGATGGGTTTGTAAAAATATACATTTTATCTTACCTAGTTATGGATATTTTTTATTTTGCAATGAAATAAACTGACGCAAAAACGAAACTGTGACTTTTATAATTGCTATAATTCTATGAGTACCCCGAATACCTTGAAATGACCATGGGGTCGAAAAGCAGATTTTAAAAAACGACAATCCTTACAATCTTAAACCTGAGCGTTATATTGATGACGACCAGTGGTAGTTCCGGGTCAGCATCAGCACCCCGACGTGCTGATGTATGATAATGCCAAGCCATATACTGCTCGGCTGGCGCAAAATGTCCCCGCCGTGCATAACGTCAACGTGTTACAATGACTCACCCGAAAAACATACTCCGAAGGCAGGACAAAAACATATTATTAATACCATGCGTGAAATTACTGCTGCTCATGTCCAAGAAATGTATGTCATTCCAAATTACGTCCAGTTACCTTACATCCGTTCAATGCGGCCGAGAATCGTTGCTTAGAATCGCAGGAGAAGTAGACACAATCGATATTGAACAAATTACAGACATTCAAACACATTTACAGTAAGAAAATAGCACAGATAATTGATAATGCCTTATCTGTGATTATGACGAAACATATTGCATCGTTAAGGCAGATAAATATTCTCAACTTTGGTACCAAATTTCAAATTGTAAAAATAGTTGCCTGCCAAATTGTATAACAGAAGTGCACACAGTTTCTTTTTGCGAAAGTCTATATATAAATCAAAAATACCTGTTAGGCTAATATTTTCCAAAGAAGTGGAAGTTGTTGAATTTGCTGTGGTTTCGACTGTCGTAACACCTTGATTAGTTGCTGTTTTATACAAAACAAAACCGAACATGTACTTACGCAAATATTCGTTAAAAGCAAAGTCGATAACATGACAAATAAGTGTATAACTATTTTTATAGCGTTTGAAAATGTTCTGCATCAATATTGATCTAGTTTATGGAGCTATCATATGTCTGTGTATATTTTGTAAAAATCGTTGCCGGCAAAGTTCAGACCAATTCGGACATTCATTTTGAGGTTGTTTGAAGACAACTGTGAACGGGAGGACGGCAAACTTGCGAATGGACCTCTAACGTGTGGAAAATGCTCATCCTCATGAACCGTACGTTTTTTTATATTACTTATAGTTCCTTTAATGCATAAGCAGATGGTGAACATCAGTTTTCAAACCAAGCGGGTACTTTATAAAATGCAAGCATGAAACAATTGAAAGAGTAATGAACATGGAACAAGCGAAAGTCATTTACATAAAAACGTTCCATTTACATCACCCGTATTAAACATTTCATATAACTAAATACTGTCTTCTCAGATCAATTAAGACCAGATCTCAAATGACGGAAAGTCATAATTATTAAATGGTGAACTCGTTTTAAGAAAGCTACCGACTAATTTGAGTCTTGACTGGGGTGGTGATAATGGTTGGTGTCACTCTTGACGTTGTCGATGTTTTTAACGTCGATAAAGTAGTTGTTGTTGCAGAATGGGGTGTACCAGTTTCTTGTAAAAATACATAACTTAGTCGAATTTATTTTGAGGAATGACTTTAAGTTTCGAATATTCAATGTTTGGAATCGAGGTCACAGAAAAATGAGCCATACGTTTATGAACAACACTACTAATGAAAGCTGCTTACTTGAGTGAGTCTTGACTGAGGTGGAGTTTACGGTTGATGTCACACCTGGCGTTGTCGATGTTTCTAACGTCGATGAAGTAGTAGATGTTGTTATTGTAGAGTGGGTTGTAGTAGTTTCTTGTAAAAAGAAAGACAACAATGTCGAATGTATTGTGAGTGTGTTGAGCGGTCACTTGTATCTTTAGTTTGGAACATTCCATTTTCAGAAAATATGTAACTGATTATATTCGTCGAAACTCAGGTAGTTCCGTCTTCCGTTCATTTATATGCTATCGCGTTCTAAAAGTTACTATCGTGCAACTACTATAGCATTGAATTAGCTGAAATAGATGACCGTACGTATCCGAGTGTCAACGGACAATCACAAAAGTAACAAGTACCCATATATAAGGGAATATAACACACCATTGTAAAAATAAACTGGCAGACTACTAAAATTTCATTATGATAGCAAGAAATTGTGATAGGGTATGGTTTATAAATCATGTATATTACTTCACTATTAGAAACAAAAACTGAACAACATTGTTCTGTCATATTTCGGATCTACGGTTTTTTAAATCAAATTTTGTTGCAAGAAATAACTGGGGTAATTTTGTCAGTTTGATATTGTGTGGAATTTTAGTATGCAAATGGTTCTCAATACAATGAATCATCTAACATAGACGTTTTATACACAATATTCAAATAACATTTCAGTATTATTACGTGATTGTTGTTATTCATGTACAAATATTACACAGCATCTCATGCCGAAGTGTGCTTACACAAATGAATAAAGAAGTCCAGCAGGAACAGAAATGTCACATACAAACCGCACAGCCACCAAGAAGCACAAGGGGTATGAACATGTATTGGCAGTAAAAACAGTAGTATGAAAAAGTGTATGTAAGGACGATTCAACCTAATATGTCCGTCCTTACCTTGAACAAAACGATACCAAAGTTCTCAGTTATAAAGCATACGTAACAAAGCACACCAGCTTGTATGAAATTGACAATAGGTATTGTAATATATTTAATCCAAAATGATTCTATAGCATGTAAATTTTGCCGATAAAACGTTTTGTTTTTACTTCATTACTTTGTGCATCAAGTAGGCTGTTATAAATAGTGACTTTTAAATGATTCTATAGCAGCATGTAGCTAGCTTATAAACGTTTTGTTTTTACTTTATTACTTTGTGCATCAAAAACTGTCATTCCTTCTGACCCTCCGCAAGTTTCACCAGCAATGCTTTGATCAGGACAATCAAAGTGACAATTCAGTGCTATCACTCCATTTAGCCTCTCCATACAAAAACAATACAGCATCTGTGAATACAGTTGGACGAGTGGTAATAAATTACTGAATTCAATAAACATTATTTCCAAAGAAGATAACACCGAGTTGTTGGCAAGGATATTCAGCCATTTATTAACACGAGCGTGTTATATTTTAATTCATACAATAAATTGAACATACACATCTAATGGGCAAAGTATTGTTTTTAACATTTGTGTTGTATTTTCTTTTGTGATTTTACTGGAGCATTATCATCAACATTTAATTCAGTTCATTGGTGTTTGGTATTCAAGTCATGTCAAGTCAAGTCAAAATTTATTTATTGTCGGATAATTACATCAATAAATAACATTAGCCATGTATTGCTATTTATCGACATACATGTATATGTCAATAGGTATTGATGCCCATTTGTAACATCATCCATGACATATTTATTTACATGCAAACATTGTACTTATTTTATAGGAGCTTTTAATATCCGTTTTGAAACACCAGAGAACGTTTCAATTTGGTATTATTTACATCGAATTAACTGGATGAAATCGGCATACTAGTATACATTTTAGTTATATACATATAGGAAATGATTAAGCATATTCACATTCATGGGAGTTCAGATTTTTAATTCGATGTTCTAATCATTTTTGTTGTGATGAGTATATATAAGTTTTTACTGAGTTTGTACAGTATGGTAACTTTACCATTACCATAGCTGAACTCTGACAGTCCCTCCTTGAAGAATGGGATAATATTTGACGAATTAGACGTTTTTGGTCATATCAACGATACAACTATGCCAGGAGGTCATACCTAATAGCAACGTTTGCGGCAGTCGAAGGACTTCTGTGTAACTACTTTTACATTATATCTGTAGACAACGTCAATGGAAACCGTCGGCATCATATCTTAGCAATTGGTAAAAGAATTAGACAATTCCGCAAAATGTTTTTCCAGTTCAAATTCAATTAATATGAAATTCAGTGCTTAATAAGTTTCCCTTGTTGTTCTAATAGGTTCTGTTCTTAAGTATGATACCTGAAAATTATGTTTAACCTTTTCCCATTGTTTTTTTATATAATGTTTGCTAGTGTCATTATGTAGACGATTTGCACGCCATTGTTTATTTTTCTGTACAGCAACTGTATTTTGTACTATTTTTGTTTAAGTTTTGTGTCCTTGGCCAAACGGATGCATTTATTAGCATTTAATGATGAATGCGCTGTTATTTGTGCAGCGAGTCTATAACTGCGAACGATACACAACCTAAAGTACATACGAATAGTTTCAAGGTGCTGTTTAGATTATGTTAAGATGACACTCCAGTAAAGCATTTAAGTTGTCTTTTAGAACAACACATGGTTTACGTTATGTTAGAAGCTCTGAGAACTGAATTGTATGGTTCTATACTACTTACATCACAGACTAAAATTAGAATATACGAAACTCCTACGGGTTCCTTACCATTGGCGAAGTTAATAATGAATTTGAAACATCTATCTGTCCTACCTGACTATGCAGTTTATTGCAATAAATTGAGAGTGAAATATGCAGAGCAGGAAATGGCAGAGTTAGTTTGTGGCATGGAAATGAAACATACATTAGTTTACTAAAAGCGAACACTTAACCCTTAGGCGTACATTTTTATTATGTAATATATTGTCGGTAAGGTGTCGTATATATCAGTTTCTACAAGTTAAATCAATCAGTGTAGTGTCTATTCGGCAAATTTTCACAATAAAACAGATGCGTGATTTCCATGTGCGACATAATGTTGTATAGTCGTCTAGACTGTTAATAATTAACCATAATTAAACAAAAGCATCCAGGCCTGATCATATGTACATATAAACTGCGCATAATAAACACTCGGGGTTCGGTCGGACAGTCGGTTTCGGGTCTATAACAAGGCTGTGTTGTTGTTTTTGTGTTATACATGCCATCAATGTGTCGACTGTTTCGATAATGCGTATGTTCGTTCTTGTATCCCAATATTCATATTTATTTCCTTGTGGTAATTTACTTGTGCAAATGTCAAGTCATCATACATTAAACTCAAAGTACAAGTATCGATGTGTTAAGATATCGGTTTGTTAACTAAGCAATAACTGTCATAGCATAAGTAGTTCTGCGACCTACCACTTACTAGAGTAATACTGCCTCTCGTGCCCGCTGTAAAGGGTTACAAACTTGTATCGAATTGTATTGAAGAACGACACCTATGACTGTGCAATACAACAATACTGATATAAAGTTAGCTGTCGAGTAGTTGCACTTATAATATGTATCAAAATAACACCGAGTGGTTAGATACGTAAATTGCATTAATACAGAAAAACGGATATATCCTTATTTAAACGATCCTTAATGCCACTTGAGATAATGGAATATTGTCTCAACGTTAATAATAGCTATCCGTCAGATTAACGAAACTTTTGTTGAAGAACTAGATGTATGATGCGATGTAACATTTTACTACATATTGTATTATACTACATATTGCATTTTACGACATAATGCATTGTACTACATATTGCATTTTACTACACATTGCAGTGTTTTTCGGTTCAGTAGAATATGTTTTTTAATGTATTATACAATGTATAATGTATTTGAATTAGTGTACATTGTTTCAAAGTCACAAGAAATCATACAATTGTAAATAAATATTAGAATTACTTACAGAAGTAGCAGCGTATCTGTATTGCGGGAAGCAATAGTCCTTGCAGATACGTCCACTATTGTTAGAAAAGCTCGTTTTAAGATCACTGGACATGCGCGTGTAACATCCAATGTAACCGTCAGAATGCCCCGCAACCACACCTTATAAATAAAAACATTGATACTAGTTTAAAATGAAACGTGTACTAGACATGAATCACAATTTGACCACATTGAATCAATCAGGACCATATTGTTTTGTTATAATGTTCATAGTATGTAAATAAAATATACTTAAACTAAGACTGGAGTCCGGTGAGCCGAGAACGATTTAGCTATAAATTAAGCACACATCAAACGGCTGTTATCTTATACTTTGCTTTTAATTAGAACAGTACATTCAGATATTTTCGCGAAGCATCAAGTTTGACTCTCAGCTACTCGGTTGCTTCGCCAGGTAACTATATTGCGAGTTTCTACTTAAAACATAAACAAACATAGCATAAACAGGTAACCATATATTTTTGCGAATGTTACTTTCTCGCTGAAAGAGTGACAATTTAGTACTCGTAAACATTCCTGATATTACAGAAATAGATTAAACGAAATGGTAAAAACGCCATTGTTTCTGCTACACAACTCGTATTAATATATAGTAATAGTAATTAGTAATTAAGTGACGTCATCAGTACGTGACTCATCCGGGGCGTATTCCAGCACTGGTGTGTACGCGGGAAATCCCGGTATGGTATGCAAGAAAACTTTTATCTTACACCCCCCGTGTAGAATGAGTCTCGTGCTGATGATGAAATGACGTCACGTAACTTTAAATAATAACTTGAATGAATTTGTAAAATAATACGTTACTATAAACAAAACCCCCTCAAAACTTTACTCGTTTCATTCAATCTCGTACTCGACGTCTAACAAAAAGTTATGCAAAAATAAATCTTCCACTGGCTTCGTGTGCGGATGGACATATCCGGCTCCGGTATAATTGTTTTCGCGGGATCTCGGCAGAGCCTCGTTACCTCAGTAACAGTAACCCTCGTGCCGGATATTTCTATAAGTACCGGAAGCCAGTGAATGATTCTTATAATACTTCTACATGTTTTGTCTACTTTTATATACATCTATAAATAAAATAATTCGTATTAAGAAAAAATATACCCCATTACACAAAGTAAGTTTAAATTTATCACGTAAAAGCTAGTCTTGTCTAATGCCATACATTGTTGATTATAAATATCAATAAGTTGGTATACTGTGGAGTAACCAGGTAAAAAGATAAAATATTCTACTTTATCTTCTTTAACCCACTGTAATTTACTGACCGTTTCAAGGCTGAAAATCGTTGTATGGTTATTATTTCTATTAATGTTTTAGATGAATGTTTAATTTCCCTTTCCCCATGTGCAATTCTTTCATTTGATAAAGTGTTCATGTTATTATCTCTTTCCTTTCGGCCTACTGTTGCCAACTGTCGTGACTTGTCCTGTAATCCCATTTCCCTCTCCCTGATTGTTCTCAATTGTTCTCCTAAGATTTCCGTCAGGTTGTAAAAACCAATATTGGTTAAGAAATTATACTGATTATGTACCAGTAGCTAGAACAACTGAACTTTATTCCAAATATGTAATACCATCAGCAATTCAACTTTGGAATAATATCACTATGGATAAACGCGAGTCAGAATCATCAGCCTCAATTTTAAAATAGACTGAATCAATTGTTTTTTTGTCACAAAATGCGAACGTTTCTCAAATATTCATCATACCGGCAATATAAAAAATTACAGTTAATTATGTAAGCGAGGGTGACGAAGGAGGTACTGGCAGCAATCGAATAATGGTATACAGCTATTTTTTTATGAACAGAACCGAACAGAACAGACATTCATTACGACGTGTACAATGTACATAGTCAACATTTACATATATATATACACAATATAAACCCACATATATTATAATTATATATAAGCATACATTATAAGTCCAAATATAAAAAAAATACATAAAATACACAAGACAAACACAAATATATATACCATTTACATTCAAAATTTCTTATAAAAACAAATATAATTCAAAGGTCAAAGGCTATTTTTCATTTAGTTAGTTTTATAAATTTCTGATGCACTAATAAATCATTGTTTATTTAGCTAGTTATAATCTGCCTTATGTATGTCAGGGCCCTAGATGATGTTGTTAAAATTTTGTCCCAACCCTTTTGTATTATATATACGAGTACATGTATGTACAAGTTATGTGTATGTTTGTGCAAGTATGATATTTATATGTATGAATCTAAAATTAAATATGATGAAACTAAAAGCTAGCGTTATCCTGGTGAATCATCATTAAATTATTTATCGTTCATGAAGGAAAGATTAGATGTTACATACATCCCAGAGAAACGCCGACCTACGAAACATTGGGTGTTGAGGAGATGAGCTGAAGATTTTTCATGTTAAATGATTATTGATTAAAATGTACACCACTTTATACTAATTTCTAGTTAAGAATATTCACCAGTTGGAACATGTAATGCATGGTACAAACTGTACAAAGGAACATCATGCATCACAGTTTTGTATATGCATTAACTATATAAATTATAATAAAACAGTACATTCAAATTAAGAAATAACAGAAGTTGAAAATGACCCATCTTGAAAACTTTTATTACTATTTTAATCTATTAAACAATGCTTCAACACAAAATATCTAATCTCAGTGGTCCCAAATAGGACCTAGATTGTGTAACATAACATGGCAAAGAAAATACTTACTTGCATGCGTAAAATACGTTATACAGAAGAAAACACCAATTATGTAATTCACAATCTGCATACAAGTCTTGTTTTTTTCGGTTAATGAAAAGAGTTAGTGTATGTCAAAATGGTTTATGAACAATTTTATCAAATATTTTTCAATTATGCAAAAAATAATAAAAATATATAAATGCGATTGACGAAAATTGACATAATCATTTTTTCGACGCTTATAGTTTATTTTAAATTTTAAGATAACAACGTTTACGCAATGTGTTTATTATTATGCTCAATAACAATGTACATACTTTGATAGAAATGCATTACCTAGATCTTAGACGTCGCCATTTGGCCATCTTATTTGATTGAACAACTCAACAGAAACGTAACGTATCTTATGCAAGGCAGAATATATATGTACATGTCGCTTATAAACTTCTTAAGATGATTAATTTCTAAAAAAATTGGTTTTAATGAGAATCCAAATACATTAAGAACATTCTATAGTTCAATAACATTCCTATGAAATAAAATGCTTGTATTGGATACAATATCGTAGAAACTGGTACAAACATGTACACATGTACAATGTAGTAGGTTCCTTCGCATTACAGAAATACTAAGTTAACGCATAACTAATTCAGTGCTAAACTAACCAAAAGGTATTATAATTATTCGGAAGGCAACAAACGTATGTGTTATTTTGACTTTCAACTTTAATTACATCAACATACATTCCGTTTATCGTATCTTACGAAATTTCGTTCAAGCATCATACTTTTACACCGCTAGTCTACGATTCTATACAAGCCGGTAAAAGGCGACGGTAGGTACCCGACAATGACATACATGACTTACAAGGCGATTTAGGTACCCGACAATGCTATATATCAGTACAAGGTGTGACTAGATACCGGACAATGCCATAAATGACTATACGAGGTGAGGGTAGGTACCCGACGATGCCATAAATGATTGTGCAAACCCGGGATAGGTACCCGACAATGCCACAAATGACTGAACATAGTGCGGGTAGATACCTGACAATGCTACAAATGGCTGTAAACGGGGAATGTAGGTACCCGAAATGGTATATTTTTGGATGTTCTAGTTGATCGTGGGTCTTCAAAAATAATGCTGCTGCTAGCTGAGGGAGAGGACATATTTTGTGACATTTCAGGTTTTTCAATTGACTGCATTTTCCTTTAACCTTTGACTGCCTCTGAATATTTGTTCATAAAGTTGATTTCTCTCTCTTTGCGTGGTTTTGTCCATTCTAGATAACGATTCGATTGAGTTTCTGTACTTAGCTCCTTCCCTCTACAAATAGCCGGACCCCGTGTTACAAATGATCAACTGATATGGATCAATTTGATCCTGCAATATGTTTGCCATATATTTAATGCAGTTGACAATGTATCAGTGTTACTTTTCATGAAGGAACACAAAACACTTTAATATCTTCTAACTAATATTGTGAAAACATTTGAAACTTTACCTTTATGTTGAGAAAAAAAACAATGATACTTTCGACTGAAACTGATCTAGATCAAGTCAAGATCAATTAAAATATTAAGTCTTTTTTTTCTAAGCAATTAAACGATCGGAATTCGATGACTTTTTAAATTTGCAAAATGTTTATTCATATTAAAAATACGTGATAGTCATGCTTCCAGAAGATGTCAGTAAAGTATTCAAATGCGCATGCGTCACAGTACTTTGTTTATTGTTTTACAATAAACTGTTATTTTTTTAGCATAACGTATCTTATTCTAACGTATCTTATTTGCGTTTTATGAAATCATACTGTATCCTGAAGTGATTGTCATTTTGAAGATATTTTTCTATCATGTGTAAAGGATGCATGGGTGGCTTCTTAAAAATATTGTTTATACTAACCTTAATAAATAAATATAGTTGTATTCGTGCATAAACCGTATAACGTATTTTATGTTTTTATTGTGGAGTTTCCAATATCAGACGGTATATTGAACATTGCCTGAAAAGTATTCTGTCTACATTCAAACAACTCCTGACCTATATTTGGCTATGTTTTAGGTATATTCAAAAAAAAAATGTACTTCCAACTAATTATGTTTGGTCTTCATTCCTTTGGCTGAAGATGCATAATGTATCTCACTCTGAAATTCGGGATAAAGGACTTTCATTCACCTTTCAAACATACCACTTCAAACAACGGAAAAGTAAGATAAAATTCCACATTCACCTTAGTTCTATCATTTTAGAATATGTACGTTATTGTATTGTCCATTAATATTTTGCAGTACAGCTTGCAACATACACACCCATCCGCGGGACAGGCAACAATGGCCAAAAATGAGCTATTTGTGATGCTGTGTCCGTGTATCATCTCATTACTGTGCTCCATTGTGCACACAAACCATGGATACCAATGTCTTATTTTCAAAATAATAAGCGTGGGACAGGAACAAAACTGTAATTTGACTAATTAACGTAGAATGAATGAGTTAAGCGTGTAAAAGGCCATGGAAACACAATTTTTCGGACGTTTGACTATACCGTACGATAACAACATACAATATTTTACTATATAAGATAACTACATACCTCGTAATCCACAACAAATCACTAAAACATTTACCCACATAAAATTCATATCTCTTCGGATAAATCCACATATCATGGTGAGTCAGTTTTTTGATAAGTATATAGTCAACATGGATTACTAAGGAAATTAAAGACCACTCGAGCTTATGGTTTATAATACAGTACAGGAAGTGTTACATTCTTAATTTCAAATTTATGTGGACACGTACTAGTATATTAGGACCAACGTCTGATGGCACATTAACATTTACTCAAGTTAATTAGCCGATTGTTCCACCTTCTATAAAAGGGGTGATCATTTATAGTCTCAGTCAATAAGCGCTTGTGTATAACATTATTACATTACCGAAACATGAACCATTATTCAAATATACATCTGTATGTGCCTCTGCAGCTCAATTGTGGAAGCCTAGAAATTACCCGTTCGAGCCTCAAATAATTTCTTAACAGTGATAAATGATTACATACTTAATGTTTACCTAATTTATCCTTTAACACGCTAATCATTTAGTTAAATTTAATACCAACTATAGTATTTTATTTTGTTATCAGCATACGACCACTTGAAGAGTAGCAATATTAAATAGATTGGTTTACAAAATATGGTTTCAGCATGTATATGAATGTTATCATGGCTCACCAGCAATGTCAGTGCTAGACCTATATCAAATCTAGATCAATTAAAAGATTAAGTCTTTTTTTTTCTAAACAATTAAACGATCGGAATGACTTTTTAAATTTGCAAAATGTTATTCATATTAAATTTACATGTATAATGGTGGAATAAATAAATCGGCACAATAATCTTTCAAAGATTTGAAGAAACTATATTTGATCTTGATCCTGTAAACTAATTCTTTGCGAACAGAGGACCAGAGTCAGATTTCTTCTACCTCTCTCAGTACTCCTTTTGCCTCTTCGTATTGTCATCATGTTTTGTGGAAACTACCATTTGTTATACATGTAAGTACTCTGCCATTAATATGAAACACTTGTGGCATACATCTAGTTTAATGTTATAAAGTGAAATAACTCATTTTCATAAGATACGTTATGGTTTACGTAAGATACGTTACGTGTAGTAATGCTGTTTTTGACAGTCATCAGACAGAAGCAGTTTCAAATTGCGTCATAATTTATTTACGTTTACTTCAGAAAACCTAAATTTGGTATTTACGTTAATACGAAATAATTACTTGTGTACGAATTGATCTCTGAAAGTTCAACACAATACGTTATGTTCCATAAGATACGTTATATAATCAAAGGACTTTTTCAATGGTCGTGCGTACACAATATACTTATATACACCACAAGTACAAACTTTATATAAAAGCTCTAGTTAGAACTGATAAAACAAAAGATAAGTGTAACCTGCAAATCTGTAAATAGTCGATTTATACTTACATTCTTTCGGAATACAACTTAAGATTTCTGCAAAATTACCCTCTGTGTAAACTCGTATTTAAAGATACGTGATAGTCATGCATCATGCTTCCAGAAGATGTCAGTTAAGTATTCAAATGCACATGCGTCACAGTACTTTGTTTATTTTTTTACAATAAACTGTTATTTTTTCTGCATAACGTATCTTATTATAACGTATCTTATTTGCGTTTTATGAAATCATACTGTATCCTGAAGTGATTGTCATTTTGAAGATATTTTTCTATCATGTGTAAAGGATGCATAGGTGGCTTCTTAAAAATACTGTTTATACTAACCTTAATAAATAAATATAGTTGTATTCGTGCTTAAACCGTATAACGTATTTTATGTTTTTATTGTGGAGTTTCCAATATCAGACGGTATATTGAACATTTTCTGAAAAGTATTCTGTCTACATTCAAACAACTCCTGACCTATATTTGGCTATGTTTTAGGTATATTTTAAAACAAAAATGTACTTCCAACTCATTACGTTTGGTCTTCATTCCTTTGGCTGAAGATGCATAATGTATCTCACTCTGAAATTCGGGACAAAGGACTTTCATTCACCTTTCAAATATACCACTTCAAACAACGGAAAAGTAAGATAAAATTCCACATTCACCTTAGTTCTATCATTTTAGAATATGTACGTTATGGTATTGTCCATTAATAATTTGCAGTACAGCTTGCAACATACACACCCATCCGCGGGACAGGCAACAATGGCCAAAAATGAGCTATATGTGATGCTGTGTCCGTGTATCATCTCATTACTGTGCTCCATTGTGCACACAAACCATGGATACCAATGTCTTATTTTCAAAATAATTAGCGTGGGACAGGAAAAAAACTGTAATTTGACTTGTTAACGTAGAATGAATGAGTAAAGCGTGTAAAAGGCCATGGAAACACAAGTTTTCGGACGTTTGACTATTCCGTACGATAACAACATAAACTATTTTACTGTATAAGATAACTACATACCTCGTAATCCACAACAAATCACTAAAACATTTACCCACATAAAATTCATATCTCTTTGATCGGATAAATCCACATATTATGGTGAGTCAGTTTTTTGATAAGTATGTAGTCAACATGGAATACTAAGGAAATTATAGACCACTCGAGCTTATTGTTTATAATACAGTACAGGAAGTGTTACATTCTTAATTTCAAATTTAGTCCGCTTCGAAATTCCAGCCTATAAATGATGAATCGAATGTACATGTACTGTATCTTTTGCATTTATGTGGACACGTACTAGTATAGTAGGACCAACGTCTGATGGCAAATTAACATTTACTCAAGCTAATTAGCCGATTGTTCCACCTTCTATAAAAGGGGTGATCATTAATAGTCTCAGTCAATAAGCGCTTGTGTATAACATTATTACATTACCGAAACATGAACCATTATTCAAATATACATCTGTATGTGCCTCTGCAGCTCAATTATGGAAGCCTAGAAATTACCCGTTCGAGCCTTAAATATTTTCTTTACAGTGATAAATTTTTACATACTTAAATTTTACTTAATTTATCCTTTTACACGCTAATCATTTAGTTAAATTTAATACCAACTGTAGTATTTTATTTTGTTAACAGCATGCAACAACTTGAAGAGTAGCAATATTGAATAGATTGGTTTACAAAATATGGTTTCAGCATGTATATGGATGTTATCATGGCTCACCAGCAATATCTGTGCTAGACTTATAAAACGATCAGCGCAAAAGTCATCGTTTTCATCTCCTACATCATCCTAATCGGTTCTACTCATGTGAACATTTGAAATAATTCTCTGTCATGCTACGACAGAACGGTGCGCTTTTCCATATGTCCTGCCAAAGTAGGTTCAGGTTAACACATATTTTTCTAGTTTTTCAGAAAAAGCATGCTGCTTCCGCGATAAAACTTCTTTTTGAAAGCATGAATCTCGGGATTCGAACAGGGGTAGTTTGCATAGAGATTCTGACGCGTTTCTATTACGCTATGTAATAAACCCGCAATTATCTATCTTTCTATTTATACTATCAGACTCCCCTTACGGGTATTACTGACAGGTGCGCCTCAGTGCAAAGAAAAGGATAAAGACGAAAGAAGGCTGTACAGTGTGATAGTAGAGAGGATAAAAATATGATAGTGTTAACAAGAGTAAACTTTAAAAGTAAACACAGATAAAAACAATTTAGAACTTGTTCAATGGTTTTGGGGGAGGGGGAAAGGTGGATGGTAGAACAACGATTGCTTGAACTCCTCTAAATTTGGTTTATTTACTGTTGTGAAAGGAAGGTCGTTCCATAACATCACTGTGCTTGTCCTAGTGGGTCTCTCATGATATGATGGTAAAGGAATTGCCACCAACTGTTGTACTATTTTGTAGAGCATATACATCTTACAATTGTTTCTTCTCGACTCGAGACTTTGCCAGCCAAGCGCACGCTGCATGTTAGTTCGTATCTATCTCTGCATTTATATGTTTTCAAAAACCGAAGCGCCAAAATGTTTATGATCGTTGTTATTGTGCTTCCAGATCTAGGCCCTACTTTATGACTATCAAATATATCTGCTACAAGCCCGAACGTAGAAGAACACAAACAACTACAGAAATTATAACGTAATATTTTATGTGCGAAATGTAAATAAATATATATAAATGTGTATTTGACTAATCGTTTTCGAAGATTTGAGTTAGTTGAGTTCGGTAAAACACAACCACTTAGTAGATTTTAGTAGATAACTAGTTAACCGTCTCTCTCTGTCTCTCTCTCTACCTCCATTCCTGTCCGTCCCTCCGTCCGTCCCTCCTCCCTCCTCGCTCCGTCCCCCCTCCCTCTTACTAGCGTGAATACGTTTGGGAAAATTAACAGGTTATCCGATGGCAGAAGTATGCCACTACATATATCGAATACCAAGATACCGTAACGTCACAAAATATAGTATAATACCTATATTGGACTGCATAACTCCACATGTTTTGTGCTCGCACGTTGTATTTCCTGCTCGACGTATATAGACCTTTAATAGTTTAGGACTAAGAAAAGTAATTTGCCCAAACACTGACCCGGTTATTCAGAAAATATTCATATTGTAAGGACATCATTTCACGTGTCAATTATTCCCATTATCGAATCTATTTTAATGAAAATAAACAGTGCAATTCTTTTTTAGCCATTTCGTATGGTTATAGGACAACTGTATTTAAACCAAGAAAATAATAGCTTTTAAATTATTTCCAACACATTATACGTATCTATATAAATTTGATTCTGGAAAGTATTATATATAATATATATAATGGAAGTATTCGATCCATGTATTTCTTGTTTTCCAGTGAACTTCATCTTTACAAAACGGGGTCCATATCTATACGATATGTGCATACGCCGTCAACTGTGCTATTTGTTTTCCCCACGTTCGTTAAGAAATACTGCACTCACCCACAATAATTCTTGTGTCTTTGCCTTTTTGATTTTGTAATTGTCTGCTTGTGTGTTATATTTTCAAGTCTCTTTACGCTTCCTGGTTGACCGTTTATTATGTATGTGGTACGAAGTATTAATTAATAAATGCATTATGTCACAAATAAGACTGAACCTAAGGAATGATTATCAGATTGATAATAGTAAAATGAAAGGTCCGGAAACGTGAAAGTCATCGAGGAAATGAGGCTGTTTTGTATTCAGGTTCTGCAGTCGTCTTTTGTTCCCCAAAATATGGTTGCATATTACTGCCACCAGTTAGCATGATAGCGTTCGGGAATTGTTTCTTGTTAACCACTTAATTATTGCGATAGTTATCTAGCTATCTAGTTGCTATTCGTGATTCATTTCCGGTAAGATAAATATCATAAGACTAGAAACAGACTTGAAAGTGCCAAGAACTGCCACCTCTTACCTTTTTATGATGTAAAACACTAACGGGTTATCTAGTTATGGTTTTCGAATTTCACCTACTAAAAAAACTATTTTCTTCAGAAACCCTGGTGTTCATGTTCATGATTGTTTTGTAGAAACTTATGATATTATACAATATGAATATTACTGGCAAACATACAAAAATGAATACAATAACCTTGTTTGATGATACACAGTATGATACTATATTCACAACTTCATGCACAAAAGCATTTCTCCCCACACTATATTTAACATTTTCTGAATTATATTTCTCCACTTTAACAAACATGCTTTTCATACACAGAACAATGTTTTCAACCTTGTTCTCTATTGTTCACCAAAGACAAGTTCCTACAAATGATGTCCATGCCATAGTCCATGTTATTTAGACCAAATCGGTATATTGACATTCAGCGGCATTACTGTTCAAATCTTCATACATATTTGAACTCGTGCCTGAAATATTTGTGGTGACCTCATTTCTTTCTGGAAGGGTATTGTCGTGTGGTGTAGTATCGTCTAATTCAGTAACATTTACTGGACTGAAACAATAAAATAAACATATTGTGATTTAAAAAAACGTATAGACATTGATTATTTTAACATATTCTAAACAATAATCAACAAATGCAACGTTTCAATGACTATCATTTATTTACCGAAGTATGCTCGCCATCATGTGGAATATCGTCGAAGTAGCCTAAAACGATTTGACGTGTTCTAAATTTGAAATTTATACATATTCATTTTACAAAAACATTATTGAAAAATCCAATTATGCCACAAATGTACGCTAAAGTATGCCTTCACTTACCTTATGTATCCGTAATTATCAATTTGCGCTTTATGTCCTGAAAAAATCACATAATTATGTTGTTTGTAAATAAGACATAGGGTAGAATAATGAAGACATATATTTATCTGTAGACTAAATTTATATAATGTGCAAGAAAAATTGTATTTATAAATATGAATATTAAAATATTGCAAAAATCCACACCTTGTTTTGATTGTCTGTTTTTCTTACACACACAAAGTACAACAATGTTTATTATCACCAGACACACAGCGACAGCAACACAGATTAACACACATCCTTCAATAAATATATCATTCGTTACAACTGACACATAAAATGTAGAGAAGTCAAAATGTGGTCTTAAATTACAGTAGTAATCATTATTAGAATGTAATCATTGTAAACAAAATTAAATGCAGTCGGACCTCTTTCATTTGAATTCATCGGGTTCTAAATGTATTCCGAATAAAACATGGTTTCGAATAGATCATTTCAATGTTTCATGATAAAAAGATATTTCGGCAACGGATATTTCTATCGGACGAATACACGAGGTCTGCTTGTATATGTTTTATGTACATGAATGAAGAACAAGAGACTTAATCACTCTCAAATTGTACACGATAATTATGTGGAACGAATGTTCACTAATGAACGAACATATCTGCGGCACCAATAGTATTAATACAACAACTAATCCGAATACTTGGTATCAACCGAAATAAAATTGAGGTCCGAAATAAATTTAAGGTCAAATTGAAATGGGATATTCGAAACCATATATTATTCGAAATATATTTCGGGCCTGATTGGTTTGTATAAATATACATTGTATCTTACCTAGTTATGGATAGTTTTATTTTGCAATGAAATCCTGGATAAAGCAAATGAAATACGGATGATAATTTAAAGGCTTTTTTGAAACGCGAAATATGTAAAATAAACATAATAATTATCGTGTTATAATAAACTGACGCAAAAACGAAACTGTGACTTTTATAGTTGCTATAATTCTATGAGTACCCCGAATACCTGAGAGAAATATTTCAATACAAGTACAGTTGCGTACATATTGCACTAATGTGTCTTTTATTTTACTGTATATTTGTTCTCCAAACTGACAGAATGGTGTCTGGCAACATTTTGCACGTACAACTTGGGCGACATGCTTAACACGTTTCATTTATCACTGACTGATTTGCTGAACCTTTATGCAACCAATAAACCACATTTCACATGGAATTTCACGGCAACGGGCAATGCTTCTTGCGACGGGCGTAAGTGGCAGTGACGATGTAAGTCATCGCAACACATTTATCAACCCACGACCGCGTTTTCACCAATCTGGAAGCGTCAGAGATGTCACTCGTTCATGCATGCCAAATATAATGACTGCTAATTGCAAAAATGGGTACGCGCTGTCCGCCGTCAACATTAACGCTTTGCTGATAGGAGCGGGATATATTTGGTGTGGGGACAGCTTTGATGTTCAATGCATGACCATGGGGTCGAAAAGCAGATCTTACAAACGACACTCCTTACAATCTAATACATGAGCGTTATATTGATGACGTCCAGTGGTAGTTCCAGGTCAGCATCAGCATCCCGACGTGCTGATGTACGATAATGCCAATCCATATACTGCTCGGCTGGCGCAAAATGTCCCCGCCGTGCATAACGTCAACGTGTTACAATGACTCACCCGAAAAACATACACCAAGGGCAAGACAAAACATATTATTAATAATATGCGTGAAATTACTGCTGCTCATGTCCAAGAAATGTATGTCATTCCAAATTACGTCCAATTACCTTACATCCGTTCAATGCGGCCGAGAATCGTTGATTAGAATCGCAGGAGAAGTAGACACAATCGATATTGAACAAATTACAGACATTCAGACACATTTATAGTAAGAAAATAGCATAGACAATTGATAATTCTAAATTAGCGTATTTCAGTTTTGACACATAATCCAAAGTGAATAAATAATGCCTTATCTGTGATAAATATTCTCAACTTTGGTACCAAATTTCAAATTGTAAAAATAGTTGCCTGTCAAAATTGTATAACAGAAGTGCACACAGTTTCTTTTTGCGAAAGTTTATATATAAATCAAAAATACCTGTTAGGCTTATATTTTCTAAAGAAGTGGAAGTTATTGAATTTGCTGTGGTTTCGTCTGTCTTAACAACTGGATTTATTGCTGTTTTATACAAAACAAAACCGAAAATGTACTTACGTAAATATTCGTTAAAAGCAAAGTCGATAACATGACAAATAAGTGTATAACTATTTTTATAGCGTTTGAAAATGTTCTGCATCAATATAGATCTAGTTTATGGAGCTATCATATGTCTGTGTATACTTTTAAAAGTCGATGCCGGCAAACTTCAGACAAATTTGGACATTCATTTTGATGTTGTTTGAAGACAACTGTGAACGGGAGGACGGAAAACTTGCGAATGGACCTCGAAAGTGTGGACAATGCTCATGCTCATGAACCGTAAGTTTGTTTTATAGTACTTATAGTTCCTTTAATGCATAAGCAGATGGTGAACATCTGTTTCCAAACCAAGCGGGTACTTTATAAAATGCAAGCATGAAGCAATTGAAAGAGTAACGTAAATGGAACAAGCGAAAGTCATTTACATAAAAACGTTCCATTAACATCACCCGTATTAAGATCTCATAGAACTAAATACTGTCTTCTCAGATTAATTACGACCAGATTTCAAATAACGGAAAGTTTGTTTTATAGTACTTATAGTTCCTTTAATGCATAATCAGATGGTGAACATCAGTTTCCAAACCAAGCGGGTACTTTATAAAATGCAAGCATGAAACAATTGAAAGAGTAATGTAAATGGAACAAGCGAAAGTCATTTACATAAAAACGTTCCATTAACATCACCTGTATTAAGATTTCATAGAACTAAATACTGTCTTCTCAGATTAATTACGACCAGATTTCAAATGACGGAAAGTCATAATTATAAAATGGTGAACTCGTTTTAAGAAAACTTCCGACTTATTTCAGTCTTGACTGGGGTGGTGTTTATGGTTGATGTCACTTGACGTTGTCGATGTTTTTAACTTCGATAAAGTTGTTGTTGTTGAAGATTGGAGTGTACCAGTTTCTTGTGAAAATATATAACCTAGTCGAATTTATTTTGAGGAATCACTTTAAGTTTCGAACATTCCATTTTTGGAATCGATGTCACAGAAAAATGAGCCACACATTTATGAACAACAGAATTAATGAAAGCTACTTACTTGGTTTAGTATTGACTGAGGGGGAGTTCACGGTTGATGTCACACTTTGCGTTGTCGATGTTTTTAACATCGCTGAAGTAGTAGTTGATGTTGTTGTTGTAGAGTGGGTTGAAGTAGTTTCTTGTGAAAAGAAAGATAACAATTTCGAATGTATTGTGAGTGTTTTGAGCGGTCACTTGTATCTTTAGTTTGGAACATTCCTTTTTCAGAAAAGATGTAAACTGATTATATTCATCGAAACTCAGGTAGTTCAGTCTTCCGTCCATTTATATGCTATCGTGTTCTAAAGGTTAATACCGTGCAACCACTATAGCACTGACTTAGCTGTAATAGATGACCGTACGTATCCGAGTGTCAACGGACAATCACAAAAGTAACAATTACCCATATATAAGGGAATATAACACACCATTGTAAAAATAAACTGACAGGTTACTAAAATTTCATTATGATAGCAAGAAATATGTGAGAGGGTCAGGTTTATAAATCATGTATACTACTGATTACACATGTTGAGTTGAGATTACACATGTGCATTTGAACGTTGAACCATAGAAAAAGGCAATGATGTCCATATGTAGTAAAATTAGTACATGTATTTTACTATTAAATACAATGATTGTACAACATGTTCTGCAATATTTCGAATCTACATTTTTTTTTCAATTTTTGTTGCAAGAAGTATATTGGGCAATTTTGTCAGCATAATATTGTGTGGAATTTTAGTACGCAAATGGTACTCAATAATAGAAATTTTTTATCCACAATATTCAAATTACATTTCAGTACTATTACGTCACTGCTGTAATTCAGATACAAAGATTACATAGTATCTCATGCCGACGTGTGCTTACAAAAATGAATAAAGAAGTCGAGCAGGAAAAGAATTGTCACATATAAACAACACAGTCGCCAAGAAGCACAAGGGGTATGAACATGTATTGTCGGCAAAAACAGTTGTATGAAAAAGTGTATATAAGGACGATTAAACTAATATGTCTATCCATACCTTGAACAAAACAATACCAAAGTTCACAGTTATAAAGCAGGGTGTAACAGAGCACACCAGCATGTATGAAATTGACAATATGTATTGTAATATATTTAGTCCAAAAAAGAGTTTGAAACTGGCACCGGTGGGATATTTTATGAATCTTCAGAATTAATAGGTCACATGAAGCAAGCATGTAGTTGGAAAATATTGACTTTTGAGGTGGCACGAAATAATGAGAAATAGGCAACTACACAAAATATTGACTTTAAAATGATTCTATAGCATGTACTATTTGCCGAACGCTTAACGTTTTGATTTACTTCATTACTTTGTGCATCATAAACTGTCATTCTACGTATCCCTCCACAAGTTTCAAATCCAGAGGATCGACCAGGACAACCAGCTATACAATCTGTTTCTGGCTGTTCATTTAGCCTCTTCATACAATAACAACGCACAAACTGTGAATACATAGAAGACGGACGAGTGGTAATAAATTACTGAATTCAATAAACAGTATTTCCAAAGAAGATAAAACCGAGCTATAGGCAATGATATTCAGCCATTTATGTACACGAGAGTGCGACATTTTAAATCATATAATAAATTAAACATACAAATTACCATTCTTTGTAATATTTAAATGTTATTAGCTAGTTGAAATCGGTATACTTATATACATATAGGAAAAGGTTAAGCATATTCACACACACGGGAGTCCAGCTTTTTAATTAGATGTTCTTATCATTTTTGTTGCGTATATATAAGTTTTTACTGATTATGTACATTACGGTAACTGTACCATTACCATAGCTGAACTCCGACAGTCCCTCCTTAAAGACTGGGATACTATTCTACGAATTAGACGTTTTTGGTCAAATCAATGATACAACTATGCCAGTAGGACATACCCAATATTAACGTTTGGTGCAGTCGACGGATTGTTGTGTAACTACTCATACGTACATTCTGTAGAAAACAAACCAAAGCCGTCGGTATCTTAATAAGTTTCCTTTGTTGTTTCTAGTTGGTTATGTTCTTAAGTATGATACCGCATAATTATGCTCAACCTTTTGTCATTGGCATTTTATAAAATGTTTGTAAGTGTCGTTATGTAGACGATGTACACTCCATGGTTTATTTGTACGTATAAGCAAATGTTACTCCGAAAATGGGATAATATTCTACGAATTGGACGTTTTTGGTCATATCAATGATACAAATATGCCAGGAGGACGTAATATTAACATTTGGTGCAGTCGAAGGATTTCGGTATAACTACTCAGACGTATATATTATGTAGAAAACAAACCAAAACCGTCGGTATCTTCAGGGCTTCAAAGACTCTTGTCACGGACTAATGGAAATGTAAAATTTGACTTGTCCGACATAGGAAGATAGTTGTCCGAGAATATCGGTAAATGTAGTAACAAATAAACACATACAATGATAGCTCCACAATCTACAATTAATAATCACATGTATGTGTTTGTGAGACTCTAAGGTTTGACTTACAACCGAACAATTGCTGCTGTTGGTTAGCTTTAAAACCAGACTTGTGCGGGACTAACTTCAACTCAACTGTTGCTAGCCCGATTCAGCAGTTAACTAGTCCGGGACGTCGAGCTAGTGGATTTATAGAGCCCTGAATATCTTATCTTAGCAATTGATGAAAGAATTAGATAATTCGGCCAAATGTGTTTCCCGTTCAAATTTAATGAAATTTAGTGCTAAATAAGTTTCACTTGTTTTTCGGCGCAGCCGTAAGCTAACTGTTTTGTGAAATAAGTAATAACTGCCTTAGCATAAGTAGTTCTGCGATCTACCACTCACTGTTAGCAGTACTACCAGTAATTATGTGAGGAATGAGAGTAGTAATACTGCTCCTCGTGCCCGCTGTAAAATGTATAATTGAAGAGCGACACCTATTATTGCACAATACAACAATACTGATATAATATAAGCTGTAGAGAAGTTACAGTTTGAATTTATGTCAAAATTATACCGTGTGTTTAGATACTTAATCTGAATTTATACAGAAAAACGAATGTATCCTTATTATTGTTATATTGAACTTTACTACATATTGCATTTTACTACATATTGCAATGTTTTCGGTTAAGTAGAATAGGGTATTTAATGTATTATGCAATTATATATTGCATTTGCATTCTTGTACATTGTTTCAAAACTTCGCAATAAATCATACAACTGTAAATAAATATTAAAATGACTTACAGAAGTACCAGCGTATCTGTATTGCGGGAAGCAGTGATTCTTGCAGATACGTCCACTATTGTCAGAAAAGCTCGTGGATTGGTGACTGGACATGAACGTGTAACATCCAATGTAACCGTCTGGCTGCGCCGCAACTACACCTTTTAAATGGAAACATGGATACTAGTTCAAAACTAAAACGTGTACTAGACATGAAACACAATTAAACACATTTAGACATTTAATCAGGATCATATTGTATTATCATGATGTTCATAGTATGTATATAAGATATGTAAACCTTTAGTCAGGATGGGTCGTGGCATCAACATATAACTAATATAGTCTCAAAAGCGTCAAAATCTCTTGGTTCCATGAAAATGCTGCAATTCAAAGTTCAACGGAAAATTCCTGATCAAATTTACATTTCTAAATTAAGAACTCGGCTAGAATATGCTCTTCAGTTTGGAATAATTGTGCCCAGTACGAAACTGAAATCTTAGAAAACTACAATATGAAGCAGATTGTCATTGGCTTAATTAGATCTGTCTTAATTCGAAAATTATGAAAGCAGATAGGCTGGTTGAGTCTTTCATATAGATCATATAGAAAAAAATATTTTAATATACAAAGGAAAAAAACACTAACCACCCTTTATAACTAAGTTGATTCCGCTTACAAGTAGTTTCACACAAGTAGTTTGCACTTACAGCTTGTGAATAATATTGGTTAAGAAATTACTGATTACGCATCAGAAGCTAGAACAACTGAAATACATTCTAAATCTGTTATACTATCGTCAATTCGACTTAGAAAAATATCACAAGGGATATTCGCGAGTCAGAAACATCAGTCTCTTTTAAAAATATTTTTTTTACTGAATCAATTGTTTGTTTTGTCACAAAATGTGAACGTTTCTCAAATATTCATCATACCCGCAATATAAATAATAACAGTTAATTATGTAACAGGCAGCAACGGAATAATGGTATACAGCTATTTTTCATGTAGTTAGTTTTATAAATTTCATATGCACTAATAAATCATTATTTTTTTAAGCTATTTATAATCTGCCATATGTATGGCGAGGCCCAAATTAAAGTTGTTAAATGTTTTGGCCAAACCCTTATGTATATATGTACACTTGGAACCACTTTAAACCGGACGAGCTCGGGACCGGACAAAATGTCCGGTTAAAGGGCTTTCCGGACTAAAGGAGTTTTGAAAACTGGACAAGAGTTGGCACATTTTCTCTTCAAACGGGGAAATTTGGATCTAGATTTCGTTAGTACTGTAGTGATTTGTATAAAAAATCCATAAAACTACTAAATCTGATTGTGAAAATCTGTTTGAAAATACATTAAGAAACGTCTATTCATTTCAATACCGAAATTGCAGAATAAATTGATAGTTTAAATAATCTGTATTTAATTACCTTCATGAGTTGAACTTTGTCATCTAATGGCAGTTCAGTATATTTGCGTTTTGCGGTGGTGTAGACATTACAAGAAAATTATGTGATATCTACATTTTGTCTTAAAGATATGACTTCAAAATAAAAACCAATTTCAAAATAATAATATATAGCCAACTAAGGTACATAATTAATATTAATTTGTAATTGCAAATTATTTCTTCCAGAGACGTATATGTCATTATCTCTTTGTGTTTTTCTTTCTTAAGTTGCTCTTTTTATGTTTATTGTGTCTATAATATGAAATATATTAATTTTGATATTTTATATTTCAGAATATTTTCATGTGATAGACTGTTTTTCTTGTGTTTTAATTGTTCCACATAAATTGCGAGTCTTTGCATATAATATTGTAAATGGCCAAAGGCTAAATACAGCCGATTTGCCAATAAACGAATGAATGAATTAATCAGTTGTCATAGCAATTAAGACCAATCATAACAGAAAAATGCTCTAGCTAATTACTAATTAGGTGTGAAATGTTAAAAACAATATTGACTGACTTTATTTACTACATATATTTTAAACTTGAAACAAGTTATAATTCCAATTGCATTCGAAAATCATTTCTTCTGATATTCACAGTGCTCTGTATCAAATTCTTCCAGCGAAAGGTTATGCGCAAGATGTGAAAATTAATATTGAGACTTTATTCTTGTCCGGTTTGAAGGGGTGATTTATGATGGAAATATACATTTCGGGCCAAAATTCTTGTCCGGTTTCCTGAATTAAGGTTTTTTTCTGATTAAAGGGGTGATTTATATAGTAAAAAGATTTGTCCGGTTTAAAGGGGTTTCCGGATTAAAGGAGTTACCGGTTTAAAGGGGTTCCATTGCAGATACAAGTTCTTTGTATGCTTGTGCAAGTATGATAGTTATATTTATGAATACAATAAAATATGATTAAACTAAAAGCTAGCGTTATCCTGGTGAATCATCATTGAATTATTTATTGTTCATCAAGGAAATATTATATGTTACATACATCCCAGGGAAACACCAACCTATGACACATTGGGTATTTAGGAGATAGGCTGAAGATTTTTCATGTTGTTGATTATTGATTAAAATGTACACCACTTTATACTCATTTCTAGTTAAGAATATTCAACAGTTGGAACATGAAATGCATTGTACAAACGGTACAAAGGCATATTATGCATCATACTTTTGTATATGCATTAACTATATATAATGAAATTGTAAAGGGTGCAAAAGGCCATGGAAACACAAGTTTTCGGACGTTTGTCTATTCCGTACGATAACAAAAGAAACTATTTTACTGTATAAGATAACTACATACCTAGTAATCCACAACAAATCACTAAAACATTTACCATCGTAAAATTCATATCTCATTGATCGGATAAATCCACATATTATGGTGTCAGTTTGTTATAAGTATATAGTCAACATGGAATACTAAGGAAATTAAAGACCACTCGAGCTTATTGTTTATAATACACTCCAGGAAGTGTAACTTACTGAACTTCATATTTAGCCCGCATGCGAAAGCATATAAACAACGTACATGTGCTGTTCTTTTGTATTTATGTGGACGCGTACTAGTATAGTAGGACCAACGTCTGATGGCAGAATAACATTTACTATAACATGCTAATTAGCCGACTGTTCCACTTTCAATAAAAGGGGTGATCATTTATAGTCTCACTCAAAAAGCGCTTGTGTCGTATAAAACTACCGAAACATGAACAATTATTCAAATATATTTCTGTATGTGCTTCTGTACAAAGCTCAATGAGGTAAGATTTCACTTCCGAATCTAGAGATTACCCGTTCGAGCCTCAAACGTGTGTTTATTTGTATTCACAGTGATAAACTAGTTCATACTTCTAGTGAATATTTTGTATTTATTCTTAATTTGTCCTACTACACGCTTATCATTTAGTTAAATTTAATTCCAACTGTAGTATTTACTTTGTTATCAGCATACAACAAATTCAAGTAGCAATATTGAATAGATTCGTTTACAAAATATGGTTTCTGCTTTTATATAACTTGTGTCATGGCTAACCAGCAATGTTTGTGCTCGACTTATATAACGATCAGCGCAATAGTCATCGTTTTCACCTCATGCATCATCCTAATCGGCTATGTTCATGTGAACATTTGAAATAATTTATCTGTTCTGCTACTACAGAACGATGCACTTTTCCATATGTCCTGCTAAAGTAGCTTCAGGTTAATTCTTATTTACTAGTTTTCTGTGACACACTCACAATATTTCGTGAAAAGCATCCTGCTTTCGCGCTAAAGATTCTTTATGAACAAAAACGTAACTCGGCATTCGAACAGGAGTAGTTTGCGTTGAGATTCTGACGACACATTGCTATAACGCTATGTAATAAACCCGCTATTGGTTCGTATTTATCTCTGCATTTATATGTTTTCAAAAACCAAAGCGCCAACATGATTATGATCGTTGAACCAACGTACAATAGTATATGGACTGATCCAACCCATGACGTTTTGTCAATGTTATTGTGCTTTCAGATCTTGGCCCTACTATATGACTATGAAATATATCTCCTGCAATCCCTAACGCAGAAGATCTGAGAATTAAACTCTTTCTCAAAATATACTACATGTGTATGTTTTTAACAAATTCAAAATATTATACATGTACTATCAATCTTCTAAAAGATATATGCTCATGCATTGGCAGTGTCAAAAACGAAATGATATACAACTCATTTTTATTGACTGATGTAAGGATATGTTAGCCTCCAAATATATCAATACTGGTTCCAATATCACAGAAACACAGCAAAACTGTCATTAATGCTTAGTATAGTAATTCGTTTATGTTATTATGAGACATTTGTACGCGTAAAACATATTTGGAATATTTTGCACAAACGTCGAACACATTTGGACAGAATTGCAGTTTCTACGCGTTAAAAATGAATAAAGAAGACAAGCTCCTCCCTCCCTCTCTCCCTCCCTCCCTGCTCGACGTTCAATGATCTTTATAGTTTAGGTAAGAATAGTGATTTTGTCCAAACACTTAGCCGGCTATAAATGTTCAAGTGGTAAGGACACCATTATACGTGTCAGTTATTCCTATTATTGAATCTATTTAAATGAACATGAACATTGCAATTCTTTTTTAGCCATTTCGTTCGGTTATAGGACAAGAAAATAAAAGATTCATAATTTATTTCCATCACATTATACATACCTATGTGTATTTGATTCTGGAAATTCGATCCATGTCTGATGGTTTTTCTGTCATTTATTGTTTCCTGTCAACTTCATTTTTACCGAATGGGGTCCATATGGATACGATATGTGAATACGCCGTCAACTGTGCTATTTGTTTTCCCTACGTTTGATAAAGAATTATTGCATTAAGTACACTCCTGACTGGCTTTTCATCCTTACTTATGCTAGTGTCTTGTCTTTTTGATTTTGCAATTGTCTGCTTGTGGGTATACATGTATATTTTCATGTCTCTTTGTGCTTCCAGGTTACCGTTTCCTATGTGACACAAAGTATTAATAAATAAATGCATTATGTCACAAATAAGACTGAACCTAAGGAATGAATATCGGACATAATTTAAACAATCTGTACACTATAAGTAAGATGAAAAGTCTGTATACGTGAATAGCATTGGTGACTGAACAAAACTATAAGTCACGTGTAAAGGACATATCTACCCAAAGTTAGAGTGAAACTCTACCAAGTTTCTCTTTTGGCTCTATTGATGGTCTGCCAGTTCTACAGAGTACAGCATATGAATTGCACCGACATGAAAATGATCTGAATGTTGATCTAAGCTGTATAGTTGTTGCTCATTTAAAACGATTTTATATATATATCATCTACCCATTTATGTTTACATTCTCTTCCCATTAAACTGGACTATTTTCACCATTGTTAAACTCAGAAAGGAATTAAATACTTGCAGTTCTGCATATTAATTTGTTTATACTTTCATTATATAGTTTGGCTGGAATGTGTTCATCAAAACGATCCATATTCTTTTCTAACTTGTAGAGCGAAACCAATATGAATATGCATTTATACAGTGTATATGCACGTGTAACCGTTTACCTTTGTAGTGTCTTGTATAGTTGGATGTTTGCCAAAAAGGTCATATTCTACCAGTTATGTCATTATGAAATGTGTAAATATTGACTTTTTAACGGTTATGTGTGCGATTGCCATGCCGAAAAACTTATATACCCCCCATTATCTGTACTGACAATCTCGAGGCAAGGAGGCCGTTTGTCTTCAGGTTGTTGAGTTCTGCAGTCGTCTATTGTTCCCAAAACCCTATGTTTGGTTGTTTTCTTTCTACCCATTCTTTTTTTTTTATATGGATACCATAACAAGATAGATATTTATAAATGTAAAAACATATTATTGACTCTCTTAAATATTACGCAAATGAATGTTGTAAGTTGGAACATACAGATGTCAATGCCCTTACTTCCTGGAAGAACCAAGTTATAAAAATCATGGATCAAAGAATTAAGTTTTATCAAACAAATCCAACTCTCTAGCCTAAAGATCCGAAAGTGTTCTTCCGCACTCTCAAAAATTCTAGAATTAAACAACCAATTTGTATTTGTGTCATCTGATCAAGCTAAAAATGAACTAAACAGTACTGCAGCATACAGTCGTATTCCATTGTCTGCAGATGAAACAATTGACAAACATTGCTCAGAACTGTCTGAATTTAATATAGATGTCAAATACAAATGTAATATGTTCCCAACCTTGTATTGGTTACGTATACTAAACAAAAACATATCAATCTAGATTTATTGCTTATGCGAGCTTCACTACTACTACACACCTTTCTAAACTTCTCACTAGTTGATGAACAGATCTCTATAAAAGCTGAAGTTATAAAATATTGCAATAAATGTTTTGAAAATTCTAGTATAAATCTTTACTGGGGTATAAAAAATTCTTCGGAAGTTTTAGAGCTGCACTTATCTCTGCTTATGATTGCTCAACGCTTTATACTTCACGTCCTTAGGACTTAATTAAAACCAAACTTACACTTTTAATCGAAAAAAACATTTGGAAGCCGCAATGATGAAAGGGCAATATTTACTTATAATAATTACAGTATCATCTGGACATGTCAGGCTGTCTTTGAAGCTACTATTTTCTTACTGAATAATATCTTTATTCATTTTGATAACTCAGTTTACCAACAGAAAGTTAGCATTCCTATGGGAATTAACTGTGTCCACTTATATTCTTACTCTGTTATGTAAGAGACTTTATGTTATCCTTTATCCTAAGAAAATCAGATGTATGTAATTGACGATTTCAATAATACCACCTGTTATTTAGACGATATTTTGATTATTGATAATGATTTTTTTCAGCCATGATATATAAACTATATCCAACAGAACTACAACTTTCGATAGCAAACACCTTGGATACACAAGCCTCGTTTAATGACTTGGACATTGCTATGAATGAGATGATTATGACTTTGAGATTATAAAATTTCCGTCACTCGTACTGTATATAAAATTATGTATCTCAACTTTATGATATCAGAGGGCGAACAATAAGCTAGAGGATTATAATATGCGTAACCTTCTACTTACATGTAAATTTCTAAAACAAGGCTATCGTTATCATAAATTATGTAAGTTTTTCTACAAATATCCTGATATTATTTTAAAATATGACACTAGTGTCAAGTCTATGTTAAATGAACTACTAAACCCAATTTTTATGGAGATCTGTTATATAAAATTTGCAAACTTCATAGCAGCTGTAACTTTGATACTAATTAATAAGTTCACAAGAAAGGATTATAATCCTGACATAATGAGAACTACTGTACTTGATATGGCAGAATATGGAAGATGAATATGTTCATGTATATATGTTGGAAATCAATGACCATATAGCGATTAGGCGTGAGGTTGGTTAGCAGTTAAATTGCTTTAAATCCCAAGTATATTTACGAACAGTTCTAAGGCTGTAATTTGCTGTATGGTTATTATTTCTTTTTGTGTTTTAAATGTTTGTTAGATTTCCCTTTTCCCTGTGCAATCCTTTCACTTTATGTAGTGTTCATGTTATTTCTTCCCAGTTTCGGACCATTGTTGCCAGCTGTCTTGACTTGTCCTGTGATCTTCCATCCATTAATTCCCCCCAGTTTGTCCTCTCTGATTGTCCTAGTTATTCCTTTTAGATCATTCATTGCGCCTCTGTTACCTTACGTACTGTAACGCCTCAGAGTAAGGGGGCTTACACTTTTTTATTCTAGTTGTGAATCTATTCTCCCATGCTATCCTAGATTTCCAATCAAGATGTTTATAACGAAGAACCGAATCGTACCCATATGTGTTGATTAGAATTATAGACCGACCAAACACATATTATACAGCTCCATGCTCGCTTTATTCTATCCGTATTTTTTTACATTTCCTATTGTCATCTGTTTTCGCTACTGCATGAATTTTCCAGTATTTATATGATTTTTCCAAGCTTGTCACAAATATTTCATGTTGCAGAAGTATTCCAAACCTTCAAATGTCTGTGTAGTGGTTGTATCAACCTTTATTTAGCCTAACCTTTGATGTATTTAATGTAAATTTCCTGCACATCGTCTGTGATACTTGCAGGTACTCCCATGTTTATAATGCATTGTGGGGGTGTTACATGTAGCTACGGTTGCTAGGTATATATTTAATATCGTTGCCGTCTTTATTGATGTACAAATGTGATTTTAATGTAAGATTATATCCTGTATACGTTAATTTGCTGTTATTCACCATTTTATATTGTGAATAATAGATTTTCTATTGTTTTAAACATGTAAATCTCAGGAAAGGATGTGTGACCAACTCTTTGGTCACATGTGACTAATATTTAACGCTTGTGACTAACCTTCTTGTCACAATTCGCTGAGCAGTATAAAAGGTCCAGTTTTGTGACCAACATGGTGACTTTACTGCATAACTTCGGAGAAGCTAGTCCGTTTAATACTGCTAAATCAGTTTAATTCTACAAATGAATAATGTATTACATTTTGATGTAAGCATTTGAAGCTTTTAGTCTATTTTGTTTTCCAAATAAAGTGTACCACGTTATTTTACGTATTTTGAAATTGTTTATAGTAAATCATTTATAGTGGAATCCGAGTGTAAAACCAGAACTTTAGAAATATATCCATACCTGTGGAATATCATTTATTTGTGTGGTTTATGGTATTTAACTGTGTTATTTTCAAGAACAATATTGTGATATGTAAACCAAGTTTATCTTCAATGATTGCATTGTGTCTGAATGTGCAGATTATATGTGCAGCAGGGTCAATATAGATTGAATCTGTAATAAACTGGATGAACTTTATACGAGAGTTGTGATATCTTACCTATTTATTTTGAGTAAATGCACATACCCAGTGATCATTATTGCACAGCAACATTCACATAAATATATAAGCACAGTAAGAAATACTAGCATACAATAGCACCTTCACCCCAGAGACGTAATAGTATGTACTCTTGAATCTCTTCTAGTGCCTTATGTATATGGATTGTTGTTTTCCCGGAGGTCTGTGTGGGGAGGCACTGGCTAAAATTTGTGGCGCTCCCTGTAGCAATTTATTCTCTCTCATAATTGTTGATTTCGTAACGTACGGGTCAGGTTACGAGTGTCAGTCACATCGTGTTGTGAATAAGGTCATCCATCCATTTTGTACGCTTTTCCAATACCGACATGGTGTATTTCAGTAACAAAGGTAACCAACAGTGTAAAGGAATGATAGAGGATGGAATGAAGTAGTTTATTCAAAACATACTCACATGCAGAACACTTCTTCAATCATATAATTATGGTACCTGTTAAAAACAAAACCAATGTACATCGATACATAACAGGCGGTAGGCAGTAAAACATAAATTATTCAAATGGATAAAATCATATAGATCTGCAATTAGTCTTTAGAAACACATAGTCGTAGAAACGGTAAGTCATCGTTGTTAAATATTAATGTCCATTTACATCAATAAAAAGGGAGAGAAATTCTGCCTTAAGTACGGATACTTAATGTACAAACTTTTTTTTTTTCAGAAAACCTGGTGTTCATAATTGTTTTGCAGAGGCATATCTTGATGAAAAGATGAACTTATTATACAATATGAATATTACTGGCAAAACATACAATAATGAATACAATTACCTTGTTTGATGATACACATTATGATACCATTTCATATATGACATCTTGTTGTACAATATAAGAAAAAAAACGTAACTGACTATTACGTATTAGTGTAAATAAAATAGTTTCGTTCAGAAACTTCATGCACACTATTCAAATTCATCAAAAGCATTTCTCCCCACACTATATTTAACATTTTCTGAATTATATGTCTCCACTTTAACAAACATGATATCCATACACAGAACAATGTTGTCAACCTTGTTTCTATTGTTCATCAGAGACAAGTTCCTACAAATGATGTCCATGCCATAGTCCATGTTATTTAGACCAAATCGGTATATTGACATTCAGCCGCATTACTGTTCAAATCTTCATACATATTTGAACTCGTGCCTGAAATATTTGTGGTGACCTCATTTCTTTCTGGAAGGGTATTGTCGTGTGGTGTAGTATCGTCTAATTCAGTAACATTTACTGGACTGAAAACAATAAAATAAACACATTGTGATTTAAAAAACTACAGGCATTGATTATTTTAAAATTGTTCTAAACACTAACAAAAAATAAAAGGTTTTCCTATGCAACATCCACTTACCGAAGTATGCTCGTTCACATGTGGAATATCGTCAAAGTAGCCTATAACTGTATGATGTGTACACAGTTTGAAATTTATATATTTGCTTTCTACAGAAATGTCATTGTAAAAATCCAATTATGACACAAATGTACGCTAACGTATGCCTTCACTTACCTTATGTATCCGTAACTTTCAATTTGCGCTTTATGTCCTGAAAACAATCACATAATTATATTGTTTGTAAATAAGACATATGGTAAAATAATTAAGAAATATATTTATCTGTAGACTAAATATTATATAATGTGCAACAAAAATTGTATTCATAAATATGAATATTAAAATATTGCAAAGAACCACACCTTGTTTTGATCGTCTGTTTTTCTTGCACACACACAGTACAACAATATTAATTATCACCAGACACACAGCGACAGCAACACTGATTAACACACATCCTTCAATAAATATATAATTCGTTACAACTGACACATAAATTGTAGAGAAGTCAAAATGTGGTCTGAAATTACAGTAGTAATCATAAAAACTTAATCATTGTAAACAAAATTAAATGCAGTCGGACCTCCTTCATTCGAATTCAGTGGGTTCTAAATGTTTTCTGAATAATACATGGTTTCTAATAGATCATTTCAATTCTTCGTGCACAAAATGACATTTCGGCAACGGATATTTCTATCGGACGAATAAACGAGGTCTGCTTGTATATGTTTTATGTAGATGAATGACGAACAAATTGTACACGATAATTATGAGGAACGATTGTTCACTAATGAACGAACAAATCTGCGACACCAATAGTATAAGTACAACAACTAATCCGAATACTTGGTATCAACCGAAATAAATTTAAGGTCCGAAATAAACTAAAGGTGAAATTGAAATGGGCTATTCGAAACCATACATTATTCGAAATATATTTTCGGTCCTGATGGGTTTGTATCTTACATTTTATGTTACCTAGTTATGGATATCTTTATTAATGAAATCCTGGATAAAGCAAATGAAATACGAAACATAATTTAAAGGCTTTTTTGTAACGCGATATGTGTAAAATAAATATAATAATTATAGTGTTATAATATACTGACGCCAAAACGAAACTGTGACTTTTATAGTTTCTATAATTTTATAAATACCCCGAATACCTGAGAGAAATATTTCATATTGCACTAATGTGTCTTTTATTTTGCCGTATATTTGTTCTCCAAACCGACAGAATGTTGTTGGCAACATTTTGCACGTGCAAATTGAGCGACATGCTTAACACGTTTTATTTATCTGTGACTGATTTGCTGAACCTGTGCAAGACGCCATGGTTTCACGACAAAGGACAATGCTTCTTGCGACGGGCGTAAGTGGCAGTAACGATGCAAGTCATCGCAATACAATTATCAACCCACGGCCGCGTTTTCACCAATCTGGTAACGTCAGAGATGTCACTCGTCCACGCAGGCGAAATATAATGACTGCTTATTGCAATAAGGGTACGCGCTGTCCGCCGTCAACATGAACGCTTTGCTGATAGTTGGAGCGGGATATATTTGGTGTGGGGACAGCTTTGATGTTCAGTGCATGACCATGTGGTCGAAAAGCAGATTTTACAAACGACAATCCTTACAATCTAAAACATGAGCGTTATATTGAAGACATCCAGTGGTATTCCGGGTCAGCATCAGCAACGTGCTGATGTACGATAATACCAAGCCATATACTGCTCGACTGGCGCAAAATGTCCCCGCCGGGCATAACGTCAACGTGTTACAATGACTCATCGGAAATACATACACCGAGTGCAAGACAAAAACATATTATTAATACCATGCGTGAAATTACTGCTGCTCATGACCAAGAAATGTATGTCATTCCAAATTACGTCCAGTTACCTTACATCCGGTCGATGCGGCCGAGAATCGTTACTTAGATTTGCTTGAGAAGTAGACACAATCGATATTGAACAAATTACAGACAGTCAAACACATTTACAGTAAGAAAATAGCACAGACAATTTATAATTCTAAATTAGCGTATTTCAGTTTTGACCCATAATTCAAAATGAAAAAATAATGCTTTATCTGTGATAATGACGAATCACATTGCATCGTTTAGGCAGATAAATATTCTGAACTTTGACACCAAATTTCAAATTGTAAAAATAGTTGCCTGTAAAAATTGTATAACAGAAGTGCACACAGTTTCTTTTTGCGGAAGTTTATATATAAATAAAAAATACCTGTTATGCTCATATTTCCCAAAGGAGTGGAAGTTGTTGAATTTGCTGTGGTTTCGTCAGTCGTAACAACTTGATTTATTGCTGTTTTATACAAAACAAAACCGAAATGTACTTACGCAAATATTCGTTAAAAGCAAAGTCAATGACATCACAACTAAGTGAATAACTATTTTATAGTGTTTGAAAAAGTTCTGCATCAATATTGATCTAGTTGATGGAGCTATCATATGTCTGTGTATACTTAGTAAAAATCGTTGCTGTCAAAGTTCAGACCAATTCGGACATTAATTTTGAGGTTGTTTGAAGACAACTGCGAACGGGAGGACGGAAAACTTGCAAACGGACCTCGAGAGTTGGGACAAAGCTCATGCTCATGAACCGTAAGTTTTTTTATAGTACTTATAGTTCCTTCAATACATAAGCAGATGGTGAACATCAGCTTCCAAACCAAGCGGGTACTTTAAAAAATGCTAGCATGAAACAATTGAAAGAGTAATGTAAATGGTACAAGCGAAAGTCTTTTACATAAAAACGTTCAATTTACATCACCCATATTAAACATTTCATAGAACTAAACACTGTCTTCTCAGATTAATGACAACCAGATTTCAAATGACGGAAAGTCATAGTTATTAAATGGTTTTAAGAAAACTACCGACTTATTTGAGTCTTGACTGGTGTGGTGTTTATGGTGGATGTCAATCTTGGCGTTGTCGATGTTTCTTACGTCGATAAAGTTGTTGTTGTTGCAGATTGGGGTGTACCAGTTTCTTGTGAAAATACAAAACCAAGTAGAATTTATTTTGAGGAATCGCTTTAAGTTTCGAACATTCAATTTTTTGAATCGAGGTCACAGAAAATTGAGGCACACATTAATGAACAACAAAACTAATGAAAGCTACTTACTTGGTTTAGAATTGACAGAGGAGGAGTTCACGGTTGATGTCATACTTTGCGTTGTCGATGTTTTTAACCTCGCCGATGTAGTAGTAGATGTTGTTGTTGTCGAATGGGTTGTAGTAGTTTCTTGTGAAAAGAAAAATAACAATGTCGAATGTATTGTGAGTGTTTTGAGCGGTCATTTGTATCTTTAGTTTGGAACATTCCATTTTCAGAAAAGATGTAAACTGATTATATTCGTCGAAACTCAGGTTGTTCAGTCTTCCATTCATTTATATGCTATCGCGCTCTAAATGTTAATAACGTGCAACCATTATAGCATTGTATTAGCTGATTTAGATGACCGTACGTTTTTTTTTAAAAATTTGTTGCAAGAAGTAACTTGGGCAATTTTGTCAGTATGAAATTGTGTGGAATTGTAGTACGGAAATGGTACTCAAAACAATGAATCATCTAACACAGTCGTTTTATCCACAATCAGATATAAAAATTACATAGAATCTCATGCCACGTGTGCTTACAAAAAGGAATAAAGCAGTCGAGCAGGAAAAGAAATGTCACATACAAACTGCACAGCCGCCAAAATGCACATGGGACATGAAAATGTATTGTCGGCAAAAACAGTGGTATGAAAAAGTGGATGTAAGGACGATTTAACCTAATATGTCTATCCATACCTTGAACAAAACTATACCAAAGTTCCCAGTTATAAAGTAGGGTATAATAGACCACACCAGCATGTATGAAATTGACAACAGGTACAACTGGCACCTATGGGATATTTTATGAATCTTAAATAGGTCAAATGAAGCAAGCATGCAGTTGGAAAATATTGACTTTTGAGGGAAACATATTTAATGAGTAACCACGAAATAATGAGAAACAGGCAACTACATAACTACAGTACTGTTGAAAAATGAGGACCTAAAAGTCCAAGAAATGAAAATATTCATCGCGAGCAAATGAAAATATTCATCGCGAGCAGATGAAATTAGAAATTTGAATAATAGTCCTCCTGTTTTCCAAATTGCGATTTCATTGCCATTCGAATGGCAATAAAGTTTTCTCCATAAAAAGGTTAATGACCGCGTCAAAACTGTCCATACTAATTATCATATGCAATCAAATACCGAAGGCATTTACACAAACCAGTTGATTGGAGTAGGCTGTTTGAAAATAATGACTTTAACATGATTTTATAGCATGTACTATTTGCCGAACGTTAATACGTTTTGATTTTACTTCATTACTTTGTGCATCGTAAACTGTCATTCTACGTATCCCTCCACACATTTCCGATGCAAAGGTTGGACCAGGACAATAAGCTGTACAATCCGGTTTTGGCAGTCCATTTAGCCTCTTCATACAATAACAACGCACAAACTGTGAATACATAGAAGACGGACGAGTGGTAATAACTTACTGAATTCAATAAACAGTATTTCCAAAGAAGATAAAACCGAGCTATTGGCAATGATATTCCGCCATTTATGAACACGAGAGTGTGACATTTTAATTCATGTAATAAATTGAACATACGCATTAACATCCGTTGTAAGATCACAGAGTTGAAATATGTATACTTATATACATATAGGAAAAGGTTAGGCATATTCACACACACGGGAGTTCAGCTTTTTAATTCGATGTTCTTATCATTTTTGTTGCGATGAGTATATATAAGTGTTTACTGATTATGAACATTACGGTAACTGTACCATTACCATAGCTGAACTCCGACAGTCCGTCCTTGAAGAATGGGATAATATTCCACGAATTGGACGTTTTTGGTCAAATCATTGATACAACTATGCCAGGAGGGCATACCCAATATTAACGTTTGGTGCAGTCGAAGGATTTCTGTGTTACTAATTATACTTAATTATGTAGAAAACATACCAAAGCCGTCGTTATCTTATCTTGGCAATTGATAAAAGCATAAGACAATACGGCCAAATGTGTTTCAAGTTCAAATTTAATGAAAATAAAATGTAGTGCTTAATAAGTTTCCTTTGTTGGTTATGTTGTTAAGTATGATACCGCATAATTATGCTCAACCTTTTGTCATTGGCATTTTATATAATGTTTGCTAGTGTCATTATGTAGACGATGTACACGTCATTATTTATTTGTACGTATAATCAAATGTTACTCCGATAATATTCTACGAATTGGACGTTTTTGGTCATATCAATGATACAAATATGCCAGGAGGACATACCCAATATTAACGTTTGGTGCAGTCGAAGGACTTCGGTGTAACTACTCATATGGAAATTATGTAGAAAACATACCAAAACCGTCGGTATCTTCAGGGCTTCAAAGACACTTGTCCCGGACTAATGGAAATGTCAAATTTTTTACTTGTCCGACATAGGAACTTAGTTGTCCGAGAATATCGGTAATTGTAGTCAATGTACAATTGCTAATGTTGGTTAGCTTTAAATGTCTTGTCCGGGACTAACTTCAATCAACTGTTGCTAGCCCGATTCAGCATTAGACTAGTCCGGGACGTCGGGTAAGTGGATTTATAGAGCCTTGAATATCTTATCTGAGCAATTGATGAAAGCATTAGACAATTCGGCCAAATGTGGTTCCCGTTCAAATTTAATGAAATGTAGTGCTAAATACTAAGTATTTATCGATGTGGTGAGATATCTGTTTGTGAACTAAGCAATAACTGCCTTAGTATAAATAGTTCTGCGATCTACCACTGACTGTTAACAGTACTACCAGTAATTAAATCAGGACTGAAAATAGTAATACTGCTCCTTGTGCCCGCTGTAAACGGTTACATCATTGTATAAATTATATAATTGAAGAACGACACCTATGACTGCGCAATACAACAATACTGATATAATGTTAGCTGTCGAGTAGTTACAGATGTAATTTGTGTCAAAATTAGAGACGTAAATTGCATTCATACGGATTGCATTCAAAACGAGTGTATACTTATTTACTTGCTATCCGTCAGATTAACTAAAAGTTTGTCGAAGTTCTAGATGTGTAATGCGGTGTGTTTCATTTTACTACACATTGTAGTGTTTTTCAGTTAAGAAGAATCGGTTTTTATTGTATTATACAATTATATATTGCATATGAATTCTTGTTCATTGTTTGAAAGTCGCAAGAAATCATTAATATGACTTACAGAAGTACCAGCGTATCTGTTTTGCGGGAAGCAGTACTTCTTGCAGATACGTCCACTATTGTCAGAAAAGTACGTGTTTTGGTCACTGAACATGAACGTGTAACATCCAATGTAACCGTCTGGATGCACCGCAACTACACCTTATAAATAAAACATAGATACTTGTTCAATATGGATTCGTCTACTAGACATGCAACACAATTAAACCACATTGAGTCAATCAAGGCCTGAGTCCGGAGAGCCGAGAAAGATTTTGCTGTGGAATTGAGCCCATATAAAACGTCTGCTATCTTATACTTTCCTTTTTATTAAAACTGTATATTCAGACATTTTCTCGAAGCATCAAGCTTTAATCTAATCTCAGTTACTCGGTTGCTTCGCGAGGTAAATATATCGCGTGATCCTACTTAAAAAATAAACTAACATAGCGTAAACAGGTTAATATTTCGTAAGCATATATTTTCGCAAATGTAACTTTCTCGCTGAATCAGTGACAATTTATTACTCGTAACATTTCTGATATTACAGAAATAGAATTAACGAAAAAGCACAAATATCATTGTTTCTTCTTCACATAAATTAGTAATTACGTGACGTCATCAGCACGAGACTCATCATACACTGGTGTGAACGCGGGAATTCCCGGTCTGATACGCAAGAACCCCTCCCCCGTATAGAATGAGTCTCGTGCTGATAACGCCACGTAATGACGTCACGTATCATTGAATAATAAGTTTAATAAATTTGTAAAACAATACGTTACTATAAGCAACAAAACATTCAAAACTTTACTCATTCAATCTCGTACTCTACATCGAAAGGTATGCAAAAAGAAACTTCCACTGGCTTCGTATGCGGATGGACTTATCCGGCACTCGGTAACTGTTTCCGCGGGAGCTCGGCACTGCCTCGTAAACTCAGTAACAGAAATCCACGTGTCGGATACTTCTATAAGTACCGGAAGCCAGTGAATGATTATTAAAATGCTTAACATACATGTTTTGTCTACTTTTATTTAAATATGTAAATAAATAATTCATATTAAGCAGAAAGATACCTCATTACACAAAGTAAGCTTGTATTTATCACTTAATAGCTAGCGCTGTCTAATGCCTTAAAGATTATATTATATATCAATAAGTTGGTATACTGTGGAGTGACAAGGTAAAATATATATATTCTACTTTAACCCCCAGTAATTTTACTGACATTCCAAGGCTGTAATTCGCTGACTGGTTATTATTTCTATTTGTGTTTTCAGATGTTTGTTAATTTTCACTTCTCCTCGCGTCTACTGTTGCCAGATGTCTTCACTTGTCTTGTGATGTATTCCATTTATTTAATACCCTTTCCCTATTCCTCCAGTTTGTCATCATTAACTCTCCTAAGGTTTCCTTTATGGTCGACCAGCCCATTCCTTGCGCCCCTATTCTCTTGCGTATTTACCTACATATGGCAGATTGTAACTAGCTAATAAGTAATGATTTATTTGTGCGTAAGAACTTTATAAAACTAACTAAATGAAAAATAGCTAAAATATTATTAAACTAAAAGCAATCGTTATCCTTGTGAATCAGTATTGAATTATTTATCATTCATGTAAAATATTGTGAAGGAAAGAAGTTGTTACATATATCCCAGGGAAACACCGAACTACGAAACATTTGGTGTTGAGCAACGAAACATTGGGTGATGAGCAACGAAACATTTAGTGTTGAGGTGATGTTTCATGTTCATGATTATTGATTAAACATTTTTCCACTGTATGCTTATTTCTATAATATTTTTCAGATGGAATATGTAATGCATGGTACAAACTGGACCAAGGCATATCATGCATCATAATTTTGTATATGCATTAACTTTATATAATGATAGAGTTAAGCGTGTAAAATGCCATGGAAACACAATTAAGTTTTCGGTCATTTGACTATTCCGTACGATAACAACGGTAATTATTCTACTGAATAAGATAACCAAATACCTCGATATCCAAACCAAATCACTAAAACATATACCAACATAAACTTCATATCTGTTTGATCGGATAAATCCACATATTTTGGTGATTCAGTTTTATATAAGCAGAATGTCAACATCGAGTTATTCAAATGAATAAAGTGTACAATAATTGCTAAGGAAATCAACAACAATCAAGTCTTATTGTTCATAATACAGAACAGGAAGTGTAACTTACTTCAAGCACATTGATTCCGCTTGCAACATTCCAGTATATAAATGGCTGAATCGAATGTACATATGTAGGGTATAGTAGGGCCTACATCTGATGGCACAATAATATAATGTAATGTCTCTTTGCGCTACCGTGTTGATCATGTGCTATGTATGTGGTATAAATTATTAATTGAGAAATGTAATATATCACAAATAAGACGGAACCTAAGAAATGAAGATCGGATTTCTACAGTCCCAAGTTCTCTCCCCTATAGGTAAAATGAAAATTTTACAAACGTGAATATCATTGGTATGATAAACAATATTTCTTTCAATGTACCAAATTACAGTTTGATTACTATATTCGAACGCTTTGAATGATGAAGTCACATACAAAGAACACAGCTACCAAACGGTAGAATGAAACTATTCAAAGTTTCTCCTTTTGCTGTATTGATGGTCTGCATCAGTATCGTCACTTCTACAGAGTACAACGAATGCATTACACCGTCATGAAAATGATCTGAATATTGATCTAAGCTGTATAGTTGTTGCTCATTGAAAACGACGGATATAATTATATCGTCAACCCATTCATGTTTACATTAGCTTTCCATTAAACTGGACCACTAACATCATTATTAAACCCAGAAAGGAACTTAAAGATGTAGCTGGCTCATCAACATAAAATGTTTGAATAGGCTTCATCCAGTATTGTTGTTACATTGGCTAAAACATCTCTAATTAGAACAATTGCAATTAAGAACCGATTGAAAAATCTGTTTTATCATATTACTAACAGTCAAAACCTGCATAATAGCTTGATTGTTAAAAAGACTGGAACTTTTGTAAAATGTTATGATGTACAAACGTCTTTCTACAACAATTATGGAATCATACATTATGAATTCATTCTTTGTTAATGCATGTTTATTGATGTTTTAACTATAGGAAATATATTTTTCATGTTTGGTTAGGTAAACAAATGAACAAAAAATGAGCATAGTATTACTTTAAAGTAAATACTTTCAGTTATGTTTCAGTATTGTATATTGCTAGGCTAAAATGCTCTTTTTTAAAAAAGTATTTTTTTTTCAGAAAATATGTACGGATTTCCATACTTTTGTCAACATTCCTTAGTATTTTCCTGTTTATCTTAAATTCTTAACTCAATATGATTTGATGATGAATTGATTTGTCTGTTTACCTTTGTAGTGTTTAACGTTGTACATATTATTCTGCTCTCCATGCATGGAGGAAATAAAAGTATCTATCTATCTATCTATTTTGATTTGTTGATACTTTCATTATATAGTTTGTCTATTATGTTTCATGTGTTCATCTAAACGATCCATATTCTATTCTAACATGTAGAGCGAAACTAATATGATTATGCATATACATGTATAGAGTACACAACATGGATGATTACTAATAAAATTTCATACGACATTATATTATTTCTTGGTAAAAAATGTCAAATCATTAATTGTTATTAATCATGTAATGCATGGGTTAAACGGGACAATAACATAGCATACATAATATTTGTGTATTTGATGTAGTTTTATGTAATGAAACAGTAATGATTTATATACTTCGGAAAAAGGCCATGCAAAACAATCTTGGTATTGGACGCTTAACTACTATTCCGTACTACAATAACGAAAACATAGTCCACTGAATGAGGTAACTACTTACCTTGTAGTCCACAACAAATCACTAAAACATTCACCCGCATGAAATTCATACAACATTAAGCAGATTAATCCACAATGTAGTTTTACCCTGCATTATGTATTATCCCTATTCGTTACCTATTCGTTACTTATGCCATATTCCCTATTCGTTACATATTTGGTAATTAACCCTAACCTTATGCATTTTTATACATTACATCTTCATTTCGCTCGACTGATAACCTGTTACCTATTCGTTACCTATTCGTTCCCTATTCGTTCCCAATTCGCTTTTTCTACATTGACCCATTTGAATGATTTCTTTTCAGGTCTCTGGTGTTAGTTCTAGGTTTGTAGATATGAAAAAACCTTGTTAGTTCATATGTACCAATTCTGCGCTCGACTGATACCCTGTTACATATTCGTTACTTATTCGTTCCCTATTCGCTTTTTCTACATGGACCCTTTTGTATGATTTCTTTTCAGGTCTCTGGTGTTAGTTCGAGGTATGTAGAGTTGAAAAAACCTTGTTAGCGCATATGTACCAGTTTCTGCGCTTGACTGATACCCAGTTACCTATTCGTTACTTATTCGTTCCCAATTCGCCTTTTCTACATTGTCTCTTTTAAATGATTTCTTTTCATGTCCCTGGTGTTAGCTCGAGGTTTGTAGAGTTGAAAAAACCTTGTAAGCGCATATGTACCAATTTTGCGCTCGACTGATACCCTGTTACCTATTCGTTACTTATTCGTTCCCTATTCCCTTTTTCTACATTGACCCTTTTGAACGATTTCTTTTCAGGTCTCTGGTGTTAGTTCGAGGTTTGTATAGTTGAAAAAACCTTGTTAGCGCATATGTACCAGTTTCTGCGCTCGACTGATACCCTGTTACCTATTCGTTACCTATTCGTTCCCTATTCGTTCCCAATTCGCTTTTTCTACATTGACCCATTTGAATGATTTCTTTTCAGGTCTCTGGTGTTAGTTCTAGGTTTGTAGATATGAAAAAAACCGTGTTAGTGCATATGTACCAATTCTGCGCTCGACTGATACCCTGTTACCCATTCGTTACTTATTCGTTCCCTATTCGGCTTTTCTACATGGACCCTTTTGTATGATTTCTTTTCAGGTATCTGGTGTTGGTTCAAGGTTTGTAAAGTTGACAAAACCTTGTTAGCGCATATGCACCAGTTTCTGCGTTTGACTGATACCCTGTTACTTATTCGTTACTTTTTCGTTCCCTATTCGCATTTTCTACATTGCATCTTCTAAATGATTTATTTTCATGTCTGTGGTATTAGTTCGAGGTTTTTAGAGTTGAAAAAACATTGATAGCGCACATGTACCAGTTTCTGCGCTCGACTGATACCCTGTTACCTATTCGTTACCTATTCGTTACCTATTCGTTCCCTATTCGTTCCCAATTCGCTTTTTCTACATTGACCCATTTGAATGATTTCTTTTCAGGTCTCTGGTGTTAGTTCTAGGTTTGTAGATATGAAAAAACCTAGTTAGTGCATATGTTCCAAATCTGCGCTCGACTGATACCCTGTTACCTATTCGTTACTTATTCGTTCCCTATTCGCTTTTTCTACATGGACCCTTTTGTATGATTTCTTTTCAGGTTTAGTTCGAGGTTTGTAGAGTTGAAAAAAACTTGTTAGCGCATATGTACCAGTTTCTGCGCTCGACTGATACCCTGTTACCTATTCGTTACTTATTCGTTCCCAATTCGCCTTTTCTACTTTGTATCTTTTAAATGTTTTCTTTTCATGTCCCTGGTGTTAGCTCGAGGTTTGTAGAATTGGAAAAACCTTGAAAGCGCATATGTACCAATTCTGCGCTCGACTGATACCCTGTTACCTATTCGTTACTTATTCGTTCCCTATTCGCCTTTTCTACATTGACCCTTTTGAATGACTTCTTTTCAGGTCTCTGGTGTAAGTTCGAGGTTTGTATAGTTGCAAAAACCTTTTTAGCGCACATGTACCAGTTTCTGCGCTCGACTGATACCCTGTTACATATTCGTTACCTGTTCGTTCCCTATTCGTTCCCAATTCGCTTTTTCTACATTGACCCATTTGAATGATTTATCTTCAGGTCTCTGGTGTTAGTTCTAGGTTTGTAGATATGAAAAAACCTAGTTAGTGCATATGTACCAATTCTGCGCTCGACTGATACCCTGTTACCTATTCGTTACTTATTCGTTCCCTATTCGCCTTTTCTACATTGCATCTTTTAAATGATTTCTTTTCATGTCCCTGGTGTTAGCTCGAGGTTTTTAGAGTTGAAACAACTTTGTTAGCGCACATGTACCAATTTCTGCGCTCGACTGATACCCTGTTACCTATTCGTTACCTATTCGTTCCCTATTCGTTCCCAATTCGCTTTTTCTACATTGACCCATTTGAATGATTTCTTTTCAGGTCTCTGGTGTTAGTTCTAGGTTTGTAGATATGAAAAAACCTTGTTAGTGCATATGTACCAATTCTGCGCTCGACTGATACCCTGTTACCTATTCGTTTACAAAAAACATGATGGTTTTCATGAACTACAAGAATGTAGCTTCAATTAAGGCAACCGAGGCAGCTGCCTCGGCAATGCTCTGTAAAAATAAAGCAAAAAAAAGGGGGAAAAGGGAAACAAACGAAAAAAAAAGAAAGACAAATACTTCATTCTTATATTTTCTAAAAGTTCCACCTCGTGAAGCAGGCTTTTGCTAGTTGAATGCGTCCTCATCGTGAAAAGCTATACAAATATTATGCTTAAATAATTTGCTTTTCGCAATCATTGGTTATAAATCCCTTTTACTTGGGTACTTTTTTATTCAAGCTCGTCTTTAAATGATTACAGGGTCAAGACTCTTGACTCAGTATTACTTGACAAAAAGATTCTTTATATCCGACAAGCAGTCAGGAAAGTTAGCAAAGGACCAGGTACTATAAGGGGTGTTTTTGGCCCCAAATCAGATGTTTATGAAACTATTGTCAAATGAAAGACATAAACTCAATATGTATTATTTGAACATTTTTATTTCATTTTCTTTCTTTTTTGTTGCCATAGCAACCATTCCTTCTTATTACTAAATAATGCAAAAATCAGTGTTTTACATAAAATTAAGCATATATATTGAGAGCAAAATGTTGTATAATGACACTGACTTGTATAACAATGTCTAAATAAGTATGACATGTACTGCTATGGTAATCATGTAGAGTTTTTTTTCAGCCAATTGATTCTTCAGTCATTGTTTTAGTATCCTCAACAGTTTTTAAACACACTACACAATGAACAAATGCATAAACAGCATAAATATGAAGCATAACACTTTACAATACAAATAAATGTAATTCATAATGATGATTTATTATATATATCATTAAAATGACGTCATAGACATAAAATAACGCCCATGTATTAGTATTGATGATTCACATGTCAAAAGGCAAATGACGCGACGTCGCAATTGTTTTGGAGTGATGGCTGCTGCTACCACAGTCAAAATGTTGAAGATATAAATACTATAATAAATGCATGTTCAGCAATAATTCATTGAAAGAAGTTTAAAGAAAATAATGGTCTATTTTACCATTTATAATAATTAATGGGCTATCATTATACGTTCTCTATTAATTGATGAGCTGTTCATCCAAACAACAGAGAATTAAAGTTGCATATATCACACATTGTATTTATATGTATATTTACCATACACATGTAAGTAAAAACGAATATCAACAATTCAACAATTATATAATGTTAAAACAATTGAACATGATTGAAGAACAAATCCTACAAGTTTTATAGAATCAAAAACAGTTAAACACTATACCGTGTAACATGCACATTTAACAAATAATCTGGTATTTTGTCTGAACAATATATCAAACTTATTTAGTAATGAATGAAATCAATAATACATAAACTTATATGAACTATAAGTCAGACGTATCTAGTACATAAGTGTAATCGCAAACTTATATGAACAATAAGTCAGACGTATCTAGTACATAAGTGTAATCGCAAACTTATATGAACAATAAGTCAGGCATAGCTAGTACATAAGTGTAATCGCAAACTTATATGAACAATAAGTCAGGCATACACTATGGCAACAAAAAAGAAAGAAAATGAAATAAAAATGTTCAAATCATACAAAGTGAGTTTATGCCTTTCTTTTGACAATAGTTTCATAAACATCTGATTTGGGGCCAAAAACACCCCTTATAGTACCTGGTCCTTTGCTAACTTTCCTGACTGCTTGTCGGATATAAAGAATCTTTCTGTCAAGTAATACTGAGTCAAGAGTCTTGACCCTGTAATTATTTAAAGACGAGCTTGAATAAAAAAATACCCAAACAAAAGGGATTTATAACCTATGATTGTGAAAAGCAAATTATTTAAGCATAATATTTGTATAGCTTTTCACGATGAGGACGCATACAACTAGCAAAAGCCTGCTTCACGAGGTGGAACTTTTAGAAAATATAAGAATGAAGTATTTGTCTTTCTTTTTTCTCGTTTGTTTCCCTTTTTCCCTTTTTCTTTTGCTTTATTTTTACAGAGCATTGCCGAGGCAGCTGCCTCGGCTGCCTCAATTGAAGCTACATTCTTGTAGTTCATGAAAACCATCATGTTTTTTTGTAAACAAAAGTTCAAGTGAAGCAATTTATGACCAATTTGTTACTCTACTTTTTTCCGTTGTTCTCATTTCTCCGTTTCTCCGTTTTTATAACTGGTTAAAAGGTTCATATACATGTATAATGAAGGGGACTGAAACTAATGACTTTGTCCTTGATAATATATATTCGTCCCAAACATATTCGTCACATTAACAAGGAAAAACAAAACATGTGTAGAAAAGTCTTAATTGATTAACAGAACAGTACTTGGAATCAGAGACATATAAACATAATTGAAGTGGCAGTATCTCCGTTAAAAAAAACCCGTTTGCTCCTTTTAAAGAATATGATGCATTTTGACATATGAAATACAAACGACAGGGTAATTTCACCTCTTCGAACTCATAACTAACACCAGAGACAAGAAAATAGTAGAAATGAAATCATTCAAATGGGTCAATGTTGAAAAAGCGAATAGGGAACGAATAAGTTACGAATAGGTAACAGGGTATCAGTCGAGCGCAGAATTGGAACATATGCACTAACAAGGTTTTTTCATATCTACAAACCTAGAATTAACACCAGCGACCTGAAAAGAAATCATTCAAAAGGGTCAATGTAAAAAAAGCAAATAGGGAACGAATAGGGAACGAATAGGTAACGAATAGGTACAATGTAACAAGGTATCAGTCGAGCGCAGAAACTGGTACATGTGCGCTAACAAGTTTTTTTCAACTCTACAAACCTCGCGCTAACACCAGGGACATGAAAAGAAATCATTTAAAAGATGCAATGTAGAATAGGCGAATAGGGAACGAATAAGTAACGAATAGGTAACAGGGTATCAGTCAAACGCAGAAACTAGTACATATGCGGGAACAAGTTTTTTTCAACTCTACAAACCTCGAGCTAAAACCAGGGTCATGAAAAGAAATCATTCAAAATGGTCCATGTAGAAAAAGCGAATAGGGAACGAATAAGTAACGAATAGGTAATAGGGTATCAGTCGAGCGAAGAATTGGTACATATGCACTAACAATGTTTTTTCATATCTACAAACCTAGAACTAACACCAGAGACCTGAAAAAAAATCATTCAAAAGGGTCAATGTAGAAAAAGCGAATTGGGAACGAATAGGGATCGAATAGGTAACGAATAGGTAACAGGGTATCAGTCGAGCGCAGAAACTGGTACATGTGCGCTAACAATGTTTTTTCAACTCTAAAAACCTCGAACTAACACCACAGACATGAAAATAAATCATTTAAAAGATGCAATGTATAAAAACGCATAAGGTTATGGTTAATTAACAAATATGTAACGAATAGGGAATAGGGCATAAGTAACGAATAGGTAACGAATAGGGACTTGGGAATAGGTAACGAATATGTAACGAATAGGGAAGAGGGAATAAGTAACGAATAGGTTACGAATAGGGAATAGGGAATAATTAACGAATATGTAACGAATAGGGAATAGGGAATAAGTAGGGAATAAGTAACGAATATGGAAAATGGAATAAGTAACCAACTTGACGACCCTTCAAATGTTAGCGTTTATAATACAGTAAAGAAAGCATTGCTTACAGCACTTATTGTTAATCCGCTTACAAAATTCCAGCATATAAATGGCTGAATCCAATGTACATGTTCTGCTCTCTCGCCTTTGTGTATAAGTGTATGACAATAACATGTATCTGCTGGCAAGCCGTACGCAAATATCTTCTGAAAATGAACTAGTTGTATATTACAATTTCAAAAATATAAATAAAATAGCTTCTTCTGAATGATGGTTGTTCGTATATTAATGGTGTCAAAATAATAATTCAGGTATACTTGACTGATGTTAGGATAGGTTAGCCTCCAAAAACCTCTCTGCTTTGCTTTTCAAACATAACAAACTTGTTAACAATATACGGTTTATGTTATTTGACACAATAAATCACTTGTAGCATACGAAATATTGGAATTGGTATGTTAAAAATACAAAAGCCTTAGGTAAAAACACTTACATGGGTGAATGGGTGGTCAGATTAGTGCCACTAAAAAGGAAGATGTGGATATAATAATTACGCTTATTCGACTGATCGTTTTCGTAGAGTTGCTGAGTTTCGTTAAAAAGAATATACGTGGGAGTCACAAGAGTTTGACACGAGTCCTCTCCCTTTATACCGTCTATAGCGTATGTATATATAGTACAAGGAGTATAACGCTTTTCACAAGCGACCTCTTCAATTCACACTTCAAACATCAAACGATATCAAACATATACATAACATTCTACACACGAAAAATTTATATTTTAAATGACACCTACTTTATGCCAGTCTGTCAGGTATTGGCGAAGTTTTCCCTTGAAAAAAAAGAGAGAGAATGCGGAACTACGGGGAACGCCATATACGCACAATTCTTCGTGCTTGACAAAAATCCCTCGATTTTCTTTAACACCCGAAGACGTGAAAAAAGCAGGAATTGCTTCAATAGTTTCACCTCAGTTATAAATGATAAAAGGTACGTGTTTCGTTATAACACTTTTCCGCGTGTCAAATGCCGTATTGCTGTAACCACTGAAAGTATAAAACTATCCTGGAATAAAGAGTGCTTTATGCTTCCATATTTTAAACAATCCAGATGTAAATTGAATCTGATAAAAAGATATCAATAGTATCAGTGACCAATCATGTTTTGTTCTAATTCATGGCTTCGTGTGACGTCATTCAGAGGGAGTTCCTTTGGATCTCGTTAGATGAAGATCAATCAGCGTAAACTTCGATATCGGCCAGATGCAAATTAATATGTTGACGTGCGTAAATAACGCCAGCATGAAATTACCGCTGCATAAAGTTGATTTAAGAAAATGTTTACTTTATCATCTATCTGGCACGATCGCAAATTCGAACTAAACATGCGTGTTTGACCTCCTAATATGTTAAAGCAAAGGTTTGTGACATGTTCGCATTTTGATGCGTTTCTGAAAAGAAATTCATCAGTTCTTGAATGCTTTGCATTAAGTAGGTGCTAAGAATGCTTAGAATTCGTATTTAATGGATATATTTTGATGTTTGAAGCGCAAATTCGGCTACGGTAAGAGACCAAGTGTGACAAGCGTTAGACTCCTTGTACTATATATGTATATATGATCATATATATATACTAAAGAAGCGACAAAGGGAGAGAACTCAATGGAGATAACTCGTGAAAATATCCTGTGTGTGAAACTCGTATTTTCCTGAAATACTGTTGCGAAGTGAAACAAACATCGGTCACGTATTGATTAGTTGGGTCGTCAACTAAATCGTACATCTTACCCGAAAGCGCTTATACGTCTGCTATAAAAGTGCTATGTTTGTTGCTACTAAATAAATAAATAAACAATGTACAAGATATATATACGTTGCTGTTATACCACAACATAACTTACCAGGGACCTTATTCAGAAACATTTTAGGGCTGAAGCTCATACTTAGACTTCAAATTTGCATAAGTTATATTTACCAGCCTAATATTTTTATTCGATTTGTCTGAATAATTGTTGTTACCCATTATTTTCATTTTGCCAAGTTTTATTTCAATATGTAATGCTACAAAAGGTTGGAGCAGAATAAGTAAAGTCTCCGTCCGAGTTTCCTTCATCAAATACACCCAATAATTATACTCGAAAATGTAAACACTCAGGGGAGATAATTTAAGGACAGTGTCTTAAGTTTGTTTTTTATGAATGACCATTATATTGTACATATTCATAGAAACTCGCTATGTTCTACTCTAACCTTTAGAGCGAAACCAATATGATTACGCATATATACCTTTTATACATAAACTTACGATAATGTACGTTTGTAGTGTCTTGTATATTGTTGGATTTTTACCGGAAAGGCCAGATCCTACCAGCTTTGAAAATGTCAAATGTTCAAAATCGTGATTGTTCGCTTTACTACGGAAAAGTGCTTTTATTAAGTTTATTAGTTCTGCATTTTGTTCAATCTTTCCCAAAGCCCTCTTGTTATCTTTCCACATCATTCTTTGTTTGAATTGTTTATCTCGTACTCTTCATGTCTTGGACCCTGAATCATGGGTTTGTGAATACAGTCTTCGCTACATTACACTTCCCCACCACCGGCATAGTGTAATTCAGTTATAAAAGTAACACATGATATAAAGTAAGGACAAAGGATGGATTGAAATAGTTTAATCAAAATATAATCACACAAAATACACGTTCGCAAATATACCATTATAGTAGACGGTCAAAATAAAACCTATGTGCATATTCCCTTACTGGAATTCGATAGGCAGTATGACATAAATGATCCGTATGATTAAAATTATACAGATATGTAGAAAGTCTTTATAGAACACATGGTCTTAGATTGTAAAATATTATTTTTACCATTTTTATATAAGATTAGAACATTTGATAATCCATGATTTCATTTCTACCCTTAATACTTTCACTTATTGTACAAAATGGTGTGTACAACACGTGGTGTAATTGTACATGACAGTCAACCCTTAATATTGTCACATACTATACAAAATGCACATGATTATTTTGCAAAGGCATATATTGTTTACAAGTTATACTAATGATATTATATACATGTACAACATGAAGATAATTGACAAAGCATACTATAATAAAGATCATATTTTATGATGCAGAGTATGGTACAATAAGATACATTATATCTATATTAATTTGACATATCAAGAAACAGAATATAAGAATATTATGTATTTGTGTGAATAAATGTGTTCGTCAGTTTTTTCTGCACTCTATTCAAATACGTGGGAACATTTCTTCACACATTATATTCGAAAATAATTATTATTAATACATAAGACAATGTCGTCATCGGTGCTTTTGGTTTTTTTCAGAATTTAGTTCGCAACAAACGATCTCCATATCATGGTGAATGTTTTATGCCATATCAGTGTATTGACATTCAGAGGTATTCATGGATAGTTGTACTCTTGCCTGCAATGGTTGTGGTAACCCCATTTCTCACTGGAAAGGCAAAACTCCATATTCTTTTCTAACTTGTAGAACGTAACCAATATGAATATGCATACCGTATATACAGTGAATATATACATGTATAACCGTCTATATTTGTAGTATCTTGTCATATATTTGGATGTTTACCGAAAAGGTCATATTCTACCAGTTATGTCATTTTCAAATGCGTACCAATTTGCTTTACAATGGTAATGTGTGCAATTGCCGAAAAGTTATATTACCCCCCTTATCAGGACGGACATTCTCGGGGTTGTTTTCTTTCTACCCATTCTTTATTTGAATAGTTGATTTCGTAACGTACAGGTCTAGTACAGAGTGTCAGTCACATGATTGCATAATGTCATCCATCGATGTGTTATGCCGTCATGGTGTATTTGAGGAACAAAAGTAACCAACAGTATAAAGGAATGATAGGGGATGGGTTGAAGTAGTTTATTCAAATCATACGCACATCCAATACACTTCTTCAATCATACCATTATAGTACTTGTTCATCACAAAACCTATGTTCATCGATACCTAACAGGCGGTAGGCAGTATAACATATTTTTTTCATATGGATAACATCGTATAGATCTGCAATTAGTCTTCAGAAACACAAAGTCGTAGAAACGGTAGGTCACGGTTGTTAAATATTAAATTCCATTTACATCTATAGAAAGGAAGAGAAATTGATACATTTCTACCCTAAGTACTGTTACTTACTGTTCAAACTATTTTTTCAGAAACCATAGTGTTCATGTACATGATTGTTTTGCAGAAGCATACATTGATGACAAGATGAAATTATGATATAATACAATATGAATATTACTGGCAAAACATGCAATTATGAATACAATAACCTTATTTGATGATACACAGTATGATACCATAACATATAACATAACATCTTTTTTTACAATATACAGGAAAATAAGTCGCTGACTATTGTGTATTTGTGTAAATAAAATTGATTCATTCAGTACTTCGTGCACTCTATTCAAATGCATCAAAAACACTTCTTCCCACACTATAATTAACATTTTCTGAATTATATTTCTCCACTTTAACAAACATGCTATCCAAACACAGAACAATGTCGTCAGCCTTGTGTTCTATTGTTCATTAGAGACAAGTTCCTACAAATGGTGTCCATGCCATAGTCCATGTTATTTAGACCAAATCGGTATATTGACATTCAGCGGCGTTACTGTTCAAATCTTCATACATATTTGAACTCGTGCCTGAAATATTTGTGGTGACCTCATTTCTTTCTGGAAGGGTATTGTCGTGTGGTGTAGTATCGTCTAATTCAGTCACATTTACTGGACTGAAAACAGTAAAATAACATATTGTGATTTACAAAACCTACGGGCACTTATTATTATAACTCATTGCTAAACACTTCTAAAACATGAATGTTACCATGTTTATCATCGATTACCGAAGTACGCTCGTACACATTTGGAACCTCTTCGAATAGACTTACACAGTAAAATATTGTATATTTTTATTAACGAATTGCAAACATTATATTATGACAAAATTGGACGTTATGTTTTCACTAACCTTATATATCCATAACCATCAACTTGGTTTTTATTTCCTGAAATAAATCACATAATTATAGTGTTTGTTAATAAGACGTTGTGCAGAATGATGCATGTCTAACTTTTTGGCTCATCACAAGATACCCCATATAGGTTCCATGCTACAAACACAGTTACTCGTTGTGTCTAGTCAGTATGTAAAAATTACCATGGACTTTACCTGGGACCAATAGATACAAGGATAATCAAAGGGTGCGATAAATCAATAATTGCTCCAAAATGTTGTCGATGATTCATTCGTTCATCGTTTTTAACGCTTGTGCAATCGGTATTCTACTCTCTCGTAATTATTTTCAGCGGTGCGATATTGTGTGACAATCGAAGTGGGTTTACTTAAATACAAATAATGTAACCAATATTTAAGTCATTTTCACAAAATCTATATCAATAAATTGTTCCGTTTTTACGGCGATTCAAGTGGTCCTGGTAATGCACAGTGAATGAACGTTTCCTAAATATCAAAAATGTCGACATTAAAAAGTCTAGACAATTTCACTTTTTATTATAAATTTGTTCATTACTGTTTTTTCGAAAGGTTCATGAGGAGTAAAAGTGATTCGGGTAACGCAAAGACGGTAACAAAATGAACGTAGTAGGTAAGCAAAAATATCAATAATTTAAGTCATTTTCTAGAATAAAGCCATCGATAAAGAAACCAACGAAATGTCTATCAATGTGGTTATAAATTTCCATATCGGCCCACAATTTGCCTTTTGTATGAGATTTTCCCTGTACCAACTTGCTAGAAATTTTAGCAGTATAATTATCAAATTAATCTTACTTACAACTGGCTTGCAATAATATAATGTTTATGCACTTACGCATAGCCTCTGTCACATTTCTGATTGAAACATACTGCAGGTATACGCGATACTCTAGGATTGGCATGGACTTTTTCGCGGTCCATTTTCAACAATAAAACTTAAAAATAATTCATTCCAGACTGCTCAGTCTCACAGACTACAGCCAATATCGTCAACCTTGTTATTCTTTTGTTTATCAGAAACAGGTCTTTACAAATGATGCCTTAGGCATTTATTTAGACCGAATCGAGTTATTGACATTCCACGGTATTAATGTCCAAATATTCATGCATATTTGAACTCGTACCAGGATTATTGGTGGCAACCTCATTTCTCACTGGAAGGGTATAGTCGTGTAATGTAGTATCGTCTAATTCAGTAACATTTACTGGACTGAAAACAATAAAATAAACATATTGTCATTTAAAAACGCATTTTTCTGAACACTTCTAAACAAATGAATGTTACCATGTTTATCATCAATTACCGAAGTACGCTCGTACATATTTGGAACCTCTTCGAATAGACTTACACAGAATTGCAAACATTTTATCATGACAAAATTGGACGTTATGTTTTCACTAACCTTATATATCCATAACCATCAACTTGGTTTTTATTTCCTGAAATAAATCACATAATTATAGTGTTTGTTAATAAGACGTTGTGCAGAATGATGCATGTCTAACTTTTTGGCTCATCACAAGATACCCCATATAGGTTCCATGCAACAAACACAGTTACTCGCCGTGTCTAGTCAGTATGTAAAAATTACCATGGACTATACCTGGGACCAATAGATACAAGGATAATCAAAGGGTGCGATAAATCAATAATTGCTCCAAAATGTTGTCGATGATTCATTCGTTCATCGTTTTTAACGCTTGTGCAATCGGTATTCTACTCTCTCGTAATTATTTTCAGCGGTGCGATATTGTGTGACAATCGAAGTGGGTTTACTTAAATACAAATAATGTAACCAATATTTAAGTCATTTTCACAAAATCTATATCAATAAATTGTTCCGTTTTTACGGCGATTCAAGTGGTTCTGGTAATGCACAGTGAATGAACGTTTTCTAAAATATCAAAAATGTCGACAATAAAAAGTCTAGACAATTCCACTTTTTATTATAAATTTGTTCATTACTGTTTTTTCGAAAGGTTCATGAGGAGTTAAAGTGATTCGGGTAACGCAAAGACAGTAACAAAATGAACGCAGTAGGTAAGCAAAAATATCAATAATTCAAGTCATTTTCTAGAATAAAGCCATCGATAAAGAAACCAACGAAATGTCTATCAATGTGGTTATAAATTTCCATATCGGCCCACAATTTGCCTTTTGCATGTGATTTTCCCTGTACCAACTTGCTAGAAATTTGAGCAGTATAATTATCAAATTAATCTTAATTACAACAGGCTTGCAATAATGTAATGTTTATGCACTTACGCATAGCCTCTGTCACATTTCTGATTGAAACATACTGCAGGTATACGCGATACTCTAGGATTAGCATGGACTTTTTCGCGGTCCATTTTCAACAATAAAACTTAAAAAATAATTCATTCCAGACTGCTCAGCCTCACAGACTACAGCCAATATCGTCAACCTTGTTATTCTTTTGTTTATTAGAAACAGGTCTCTACAAATGATGCCTTAGTCACTTATTTAGACCGAATCGAGTTATTGACATTCCACGGTATTAATGTCCAAATATTCATGCATATTTGAACTCGTACCAGGATTATTGGTGGCAACCTCATTTCTCACTGGAAGGGTATAGTCGTGTAATGTAGTATCGTCTAATTCAGTAACATTTACTGGACTGAAAACAATAAAATAAACATATTGTCATTTAAAAACGCATTTTTCTAAACACTTCTAAACAAATGAAGTTTTGCTATGTTTATCATCCATTTAACGTATGCTCGGCTACATTTGGATCATAGTAGTCCATTACGATTTAACGGGTACACAGTATGAAATTTAAAAAAGTCCAAATTTCAAAAAGGTGAATACAAAAACCCAATTGTGACAAAAATGTACGCTTACGTATATTTCACTAACCTTATATATCCATAACCATCAACTTGTGCTTTATTTCCTGAAATGATACACATAATTATAAATGTTTATAAATAAGACTTTGTGGAAATTATGTAAGAAACTGTATATTTTTAGACTCAATTTTATTACATACGAATATAAAAATCTTGAGAAATCAGAAAAACACAAACCTTGTTTTGATCGTCTGAATTTTTTGCACACACAGAGAATAACATTGTTTGTTACCACCAGACACACACCAATGGCAACACAGATTATCACACATCCTTCAATATATATTTCCGTCGTTATAACTGACACTTATATAAACTGTAAATAAGTCGAAATGTGGTCTGAAATTACAGCAGTAATCATTACAAAAAGATTATCATAGTGTATAAATATATATTTTATGTACATCAATGAAGAACTAGAGCCTTAATCACTCTCAAAATCAACACACTAATTATGAGTAACGGTGCCAGTGACGTTGCAAGACAGTTTAACTATCATTGATTCATAGGCAACAAATCAAGAAAAGAACACACACAATTGACAAATAGCGACTTTCATGTTTTGAACCTTAAGACCTTTAATGGATAGTAAACAAATGTAAATTTAGCGTAGAAAAATCTGTTTGCTTTGCCAATTGACCATTTGTTAATATTGTAATGTGCATTCGCTTCACGCATGATATATCATTAATAACACGAGTGTCACTCGTGACCGGAGCCACATTTTAAAAAGGACGCAGACAAAGGAATGGGCTCACCCTCGTTTTCATTTAGACGCTTACAGAGTCATAACAAAACAAGTCTTTATGAGAAGACATTTTGCTAGAAATTTAGTTAAACTCAATCTCGCCTTCTGTAAAACTTTTATTTCCAGCCTCCACCCCTGCACCCCCTTTTTGCGTGAAGCGTTTGTTTTCGTACTCTGTTTTTGTTATATATATGATAGTGATTACCCACATGTGTGGTTTTATGGATATTTGAGATTATTTTATATGTGTTTGTATGGCGTGGCGGTTTATTACCAACCTTTTCCTCCATATTGAAGATTTTGAGATTAATTTTATATGTTTAGAACTAGTCTTTTTGTCAAATAGAAATTTGATCGTCATTTATAAAAATAAATGACATCTGCACTAGCTTTGTGTTGTTTTAACTTAATCGGCAAATAGAACCAGATCAGTTTAAGTGTCTGCGTTTTGGCCAAGTGGTGAATCAAATGGCAGATAAATATCGCATAAATGTTTGTACCAACTTTTAATATCTACTTACAGGACTTGCATGAAAATAGTAGACTCAAATTGCACACAATTTGTTTTTGCGTCTGTACATAATTCACATATATTATTAGTTATACAGGTTGTTGACAGGGTATATAGGGGAATATAACATGTCTGTGTTCCATATAACCCGAGGCGATAGCCATATACCCTGTCAACAACCAGTATAACGAATTTATAATACTGCAAATCCGTGTTTTCATAAGAATTTAGTTAAACAAGCAATGTTACGATGCCTAGCTCTAGATCTAAGAATAAGATCTGTGCATTTGTCGTTTATAAAATTGTTTGGAGTGTTTCAGTCATGTATAATATCAGTAATTAAAACGTATTCCTATAAAATATATCGGGAATTACTTGCTGCAAGTCAATTTTTTTTATGTCGCTCACACGTTATATTGTCTGAAAATTAATTGCATTACCCCATAAGGTACCTCAATACACATGGTTAAGCGCGCGATTGCACTCTATTTTTTTATTTTAAAGCGTCTGATCACATGGACTTTATCGAACTGAATTTGGCTCAAATCTTAAAACATCTATCGTTTTGAATATTAATACATGCACACATGTAATCTGTTCAATATTTATTGAATCATGTATGAAGATCAATTGTCAATTTCTAATAACATGCGGACATCACGAGATAAAAGTTTTCGAGTTGAGCCGTCAGCGAAAATGGTCACGAGGCGCATGAAGGGGAAATTAGTTTTCACGTCATATACCCTGTCAGCGCCGTGTATATAGAATCCTATACGCGAGCCTTTAACCAATGAAATTACTGGATTTTTCTTTGCAGTATTATAAATATATATGTACCCGCAATATTTTCCAACGAAATTGAAGATACAGGATCGGTGTTGATTCTTGAATGTACAGAGACTTCGTCAGTCGTAACAACTTGATTCATTGCTGTATTATAAAGAACAAATTTGATTCTGGTGTTTTTACAATCAGAAAAGGTACTTTAGATAGAGACAGAAATAATTTACAATTCGAAAATTGCAATTTTCAGTTTTGACCTATAGTCATTTAACGTGAAATAAATAAACGCCGCTTGTCTTTGATTTTGACGAAACACAATGCATCGTTAAGGTATCCTAAATTTGGTAACAGTGTTGCCTGAAAAAATAAAACACAAGTCAACACAGATTATTTTTGAGTAAGTTTATTTATAAATCATATATACCTGTTATACTCGTATTTTCCAAAGAAGTTGAATTAACAGGATCAGTGTCGATTGTTGAATTGGCAGTGATATGCATCCTCTTAATACCTACAACTTTAATTATGATTCTTATAAGCCATACATTCAATTCCATATGTATCGCTTTTCCTTTTTTGAGTTTTAATTTGTTCTAATAACTTGCAGGAAAATTGAAGAAAAATGTAAACGGGTTGATGAAAAACATGCGAATGGATTCATTATCAATGTTCATGTGAGCTACAAGAGTGAGGTTTACTCATAGTTCCTTTTGCAGATGGTGTATAACCGTTTCAAAACTACCAGGTACTTTATAAATCGCATGCATGGCACAACTGAAAGCATTGTAAATGGAGCAAATGAAACTCATTTAGATAAAAACGTTCGTTACGTGGCTCTTATTCAAACATTTCATAGCACTAAATTCGGTTGTTTATTCAAAGTACCCCCTGATATGTACTACGGAAAGTCATAAAAATTAAATGAGCCAACACATTTTTTCAACAACTAGGGCAAAAAGAGTACTGACTTGTTTTCATTATGATCGAGGTGGTGTTTACGTCTGATATCACTTTTGGCGTTGTCGATGTTTTTAACGTCGATGTTTCTAACTTCGATAAAGTAGTTGTTGTTGTAGATTGGGTTGTAGTAGTTTCTTGTGAAAAAATAACAAAGTGGAATATATTTTGAGCTGTCACTTTTATTTTTAGTTTGTAACATTCCATTTTTGGAAAAGAGGTAACTGATTTTATTCGTTGAAATTCAGGTAGTTCAGTTATCCGTTCATTTATATAATATCGCGTAGAAAATATTAAAAGTGTCGTACAGCCCTTATGGTGTAATGGCTGAACTAGATGACCAAACAGGACCTAGTATAAACGGACAATCATAAAAGTAACAAATATACCTATCTAAGGGGAAAGAACAAACACTTGTGAAAAGTAACTGACAGATCGCTGTAACTATTATAGTTAGCAAGACGTCTATGAGAGAGCCTGGTTATAAATCATGAATACAGTTTTAAACTGTTGATTTCGCGTGCATATTAGCGCATTGAACCATAGCATAAAGTTAACGATGTGCATAGGTTGTTAGGTAACTTCTTTACTATTAATACAATAACTATACTATACAAACATAGTTTGTCCGAGCTACGCCTTTTTAATCAATTTGTTGGAAACGTTTTGCAATTTGATATTGTGTGGAACCTTGGTACTCAAATATAGTAAATTCAATTAAACATCTATCATAAACATTGTTTTAAAATTGTATTTCAACATTAGTTCTGTAATTAAAGTAATTCAAAGCAGCAAGTACGAAGTATCTTATGCCATAATTTGCTTACAAAAAGTGAATAAAGAAGTCAAGCAGGAAATGAGGAACCCTGGTGAGATGATTTTTCTCTGTGGCCATTCGACTGAAGATATGTCTGTGTGGGAGACTTGACATTTACTTGCTGAAGAACAGGTTAGCACTGGTTGGTAACCTAGGAACACTTGTTTTGTTACGTAACAGTCGTACACTATTGGTGAAATATGGGGACGTAAAACTCAAACACAAGAAACAAGACTCATCTGATGCAGTTGTAATAAAAGTAATGGCGACAATGTTGTTTCTGTTTGTGATCATAGAGAACAAACAAGAGATATTGGAACAGTGGTCCTGTTGCATTTCCAATTTGGGATTGCATAGTGGTTCGATAAGCAAAAAAGCTAAAGAGGTCAAAGACCTAGTAAATTTTACCCGTACCAATTATCACATACACTCAAATATCGAACTCATTTACTATGACAAATGTGTTGAAAAGGGGGTTTAACACATAATCATTTTAAAGCATGTCTGATTTACTGTACGTTTTGTTTTTACTTTATTACCTAGTGCATCATAAACTGTCATGCGTCTTATCCCTCCGCAAATTTCACCTGCATTGGTTTGATCAGGACAGTCAGCTGTACAATGCCAATCCCGAGTTGGCTGTGAATCTAGCTTCTTCATACAATAACAGAGCAGGAACTGAGAATACAAAGAAGATGCACAAGTGGTAATAAATTACAGCATTCAATGAACACTTTTCCAAAAAGAGATAAACAGAGCTGTAGGCAATACTATTTCAGCAATGTATGAACACTAGTGTAATATTCTAATTAACAGCGTAAATTGCAAGTAACCTTCTTATCACAAAGATTGTGTAATAAGGTAATTTGTATTTTTACAGGAGGATGATTATGAATAATAAGTACAGTACATGGGTACAGGGGTATTACTGCATACCTGTGGAATCATTCATGACATATATATTTACGTATTTTAGATGGAGATTTTAACATCCGTAATCAAACCTCACAAACTTATGGTGGCATATTACTGCCACCACTTAGCATGATAGCGTTCGCGAATAAATTCGTGTTAACCACTTAATTATTACGATAATTATCTAGCTATCTAGTTAATATTCGTGATAAATTTTCGGTAAGATAAATATCATACAACTAGAAACAGGCTTGAAAGTGCCCATAACTGCCACCTCTTACATTTGTATGATGTATTACACTAGATTTAAGTGGAAACACGAATCTTATCTAGTTGACTACTTATTATGTTACTTAATAACTCAAATTCGCGAATTTCACTTAAGATTCGTGTTACCACTTATTCATTTTTGGCTTCTAGATGTAAGTGGTAACGCGAATCTTATCTAGTTGACTACTTATTATGTTACTTAATAACTCAAATTCGCGAATTTCACATAAGATTCGAGTTACCACTTATTCATTTTTGGCTTCTACATGTTAGTGGAAACACGAATCTTATCTAGTTGATCACTTATTATGTTACTTAATAACTCAAATTCGCGACTTTCACTAAAGATTCGCGTTACCACTTACATCTAGAAGCCAAAAATTAATAAGTGGTAACATGAATCTTAAGTGAAATTCGCGAATTTGAGTTATTAAGTAACATAATAAGTGGTCAACTAGATAAGATTCGTGTTGCCACTTACATGTAGAAGTCAAAAACGCATTTATAAATAAGTGGTAACACGAATCTTAAGTGAAATTCGCGAATTTGAGTTACTAAGTAACATGATAAGTGGTCAACTAGATAAGATTCGTGTTACCACTTAAATCTAGTGTAATACATCATACAAAGGTAAGAGGTGGCAGTTCTGGGCACTTTCAAGCCTGTTTCTAGTTTTATTATATTTATATACCGAAAATTTATCACGAATATTAACTAGATAGCTAGATAATTATCGTAATAGTTAAGTGGTTAACACGAATTTATTCGCGAACGCTATCATGCTAACTGGTGGCAGTAATATGCCACCATACAAACTATTTCAATTTGACATTACTTAAATCGAATTTGCCGGTTAAAATCACTAAAGTTATGATACAATTTTTGTTTGTCTCTTTATGTAGAAGATTTACGGGACATTTTATTTGTATGCGTATGTGCATTGTTTCGTTATATTCTGTACTGTGTTTGCACTTGTGGCCAAATGCATGTATTTGCAGATTTGGTTAATGCCCCCATCACACTAGGCCACGTTCCCACTACGTCCTCAAAAATCTGGCAGGACGCAGTCAGAACTTGGTCAACGTAGAAGGAACGCAGTAGACACCGATAAGGACGTGGTATGGTCTGCATGGACGTGAAGGACGTGAGCGGACTTTGAATATGTTAAAAAAAAACGTAATGAGGACGTGGTCGAATCAGAACGTAGTAAGAACTTAATACGAACGTATTAACGACGGCATGGACGTAGTGACGGCGTAACTAAAACCTAGTAGGAACTTGATTGACGTAGTGCAAGCGTGGTATGGACGGGAAATATTGAATGGCGTTCTCATCGCGTTGTCTCTAGGTTGTCATTGCGTTCTTGCTACGTTCTTGCTACGTTCTTGTTACGTCAATGGAGTTCTCACCACAACCTCTCCACGCTTTTACTACGACTATGGTACGTTCGTGCCACGTTGTAGAAGACCTCATTCGGTTGTTAATACGTTCGTTCGGTGCTTAACACGTCTTAGACACGTTTGTATCAGGTTCTTACCACGTCCTGTCAGGTTCTGAACAGTGATCATGTATAAAAACGGGATTCTAAAAATAGGCCAGTTATAAATAGAGCACGGTAATTCCATCTCGATCACATTCGCAAATAAATTCAAGTCATAAGAACGTAGTGAGGACGTGATAAGCACTTGGTAAGCGCGTGGTGCAATCTTCCTGGTCGTAGTAAGAACGTACAAAGAACGCATTGGACGTGGTGCGCGCGTATTAAGAACGTATCGGACGTGGTGCGCGCGTGAAGATGCGCGCAGTAAGAACGTATTTGGAACGTGTGAGACGCAGTGAATGCCTGGCAGGGACGCAGTAAGGACGTGGTATGAACTTGAGTAAAGCATTTTTTAAGAATTTGACCGCGTCCTCGCTGCGTTCGTCGAAATTGCCAGGACGTAGTGCGGTCTTCATGGTCTTCGTCTAGTGTGATGGGGGTATAAATGAAGTGATGAAAGCGGTAATAGAACAAAATGTTACATATGCAGTCAGTGCTTAAATGCCACAGCTAATGTAAACTGTATTATCTGTTTTATTATTGTAAATACGCCGCGACTCTAATTCAGAAGCCGTGTCGTGTATTCTGCGAACGGCGCACCACCAAAATACGTACATGTAAGCAATTGTATCAAACCATTTACACTGACAACACATACGAATAGTCCCTATGTTGAGAGGCTGTTGTGTGGTTTAGCTTCTGTTAATATTAATTGTTATGTCGTCCTTTGTTGTAGCCCGTACCAGGCATTTAGAGTAATGTGTATAGCCCCTCTCCATTAATTATTTCAATTCATTAGGATATGAGTAGGATAGTAAATATGACAATCCCGCAGAGAACTAAAGTTGTCTTACAGAACACTACAGTGTTCCTGTTATGTTATGCAGTTATATGTTTCTATTCCATTCAACGCTCATTTAGCGCCTACAAAACTGTACAAAGCTATACATGTTTCTCGCCATTATCAAAGTGATAAACTATCCGAATTGAGTAAACCGTTCTAACGAACTCCGTATGTGATTTACAAAACAATTCGTCACAATGAAACTGCTTCAATGATATACTGTTTATTGTAATAAGGAGAGTGAAGACCAAAGAGTAGGGAAGGCAGCATGAACTTGACAACACTATCAAACCTAAAATGATTTATTAAAAATTAGCGATGAAATAGGTATTAGACTTATATCTAATTAATGTAATGTGTTCATGGCCTTACTGTCCTATTCCCATAGATGTTTGCCCTTGTACAATATTTACCAGGTTGGTTTACAGGGGAAATAAGATCAGCAATTAGAACTCGTGATACATTAAAAAAAGCAAATAACATAGACCAGTATAAAAAGCAGCGAAATTATGTCACACACATCATTCGTAAGAGCAAACGGCAATTTTACAATAAGTCAATAATGGCAAATAAATCAACAAAATTTCTTTGGAATACTTTAAATTCACTCACAAAATCTCAAACATTTCTTGCAGTACCACAAAGAATCAAACATGGTAATGAATACATTGATGATACCAACACTATTCTTGAAGCATTCAACACACACTTCACTAACATTGCAGACATCATTCAAAATACTAAATTTGATCCTGACAATTACCACACTTTTGAAACATTCTTAAATAATAAAATCAATTCAGATTTGTTAAACATAGACTTCATTACTACATATGATGTTCGGAGAATAATAGGAAAATTAGACATTTCTAAAGCTTCTCGATAATATCGGTCCCAATATTCTTAAACTTTGTGGTGATACTATCATTGGTCCTATTACATCCATTATAAATAATAGTATAGCTTGTGGTGCATTTCCTGATCAATTAAAAGATGCATATATTATTCCACTGCACAAGGGCTCTGATAAAGATGATCTTAACAATTACCGTCCTATATCTATTCTTCCAACAATATCTAAAATATTTGAAAGACACATTGCCAAAAGCCTCAAAACTTTTCTTGACAAACACCAACTACTTCATAAATATCAGTCTGGATTTCGCCAAAATCATTCTTGCCAGTCTTCGTTAATAAGGCTTGTCGATTCGTGGCTTAAAGACATTGACTCTGGACGTTTGATTGGATCTGTATTTCTTGATCTTAGGAAAGCTTTTGATTTAGCGGATCATAGAATTTTACTTGAAAAGCTCCGAATGTACCACTCCTCGGAAGACTCGTTAGCTTTGATGCGGTCTTATTTGATAAATGGAAGGCAATGTGTAAAAAAATCGGATCCAACAAGTCAACCTTTCAAGAGCTCAAATCCGGTGTTCCACAGGGATCTATTCTTGGTCCCCTCCTTTTCCTAATATATATCAATGACATTCCATTTTATCTTCAAAATTCGACCATCGATCTCTACGCAGATGACTCAACATTACACTTATCTGGTTATAACATTGTCGAAATACAGCAGTCCCTACAGGGCGATTTTGACATGGTTTCTGATTGGTGTTTCCGGAACAACATGTCCATTCATCCTAATAAAACTAAATGTATGATAATTTCAAATGCTAAAAGACCTGTACTAAATTCTTCGCTATCACTTTATGTAAATAATATCACTCTAGAACAGGTAAGTAACCACAATATGCTTGGAGTAATCATTGATAAAAATCTTCGCTGGAATGCACATATAGATCACGTATGTCACAAACTCAAATCAAAGTTAAATTTATTAAAAAGAATAAACTATATCTTAAACATCAACACAAGGAAATTGTTCTACAATTCTTACATATTATCTTCAATGGACTATTGTTGCCCTATATGGTGTCGAGGGCTTGTAGCAAACAACAAGAAAATATCCATAATACAGAAAAAAGCAGCAAAAATTATTCTACATAGACCACAAATAACACCATCACGACCCTTATTCATTGAATTAGGGTGGCTATCATTTGAAAATAGATGTAAATTTCTCTCAGCAACTATAGTGCATAAATTCTCACATAATAAAATGCCCACTTACTTTCATGATATAATTTCTTTCACCCACAATTCTACATACTCATTAAGATCCACCACCAACAATGACATAGCACCGTTTTCCTTTAAATCAAATTATGGTAAACAAACATTCTCTTTTAATGCTCGTGAGGTAAGGAATTCAATTCCTGTAAATATACGTTGCCTGTCTGATACAGAAACATTTAAAAATAATTATAGGAACTACTTAATGCTTAAACAATGATATCGATAATATTTCATTATTGTATGTATGTGTCTTATGTGAGGTGTCTGTTGTTGTTGTTGTTTTATTTCAATTTTTATTTTCAGATCATCTTAACTTTTGTAGTTTTTAATAGTTTCATTTACATCCTGATGTTAAAACATGTACAATGTATTGTGTGTGCGTGTGTGAATGCGTGTTTGATTGTGTGGATGTGCGTGCGTGTGCGTGTGTGAATTCTTGTTTGTTTGTGCGTGTTTATATTGTTAATAGAAGGCCATATTGAAAAAAAGATGTACAATTTATTGTTAACCTTAACTATGTAACCTTCTGAAAATAAAGAATTTATTATTATTATTATTATTATACCACTTCAGCTACTAATGTGTCGTATGCTGATGACTCCATGAGATAGATCTGTGTTGGAAGGCATTTTATTATGAATGTTGCATTCCTTGTTACACCTTAATCATTCCTTTGTATTTTCTGGAAAATCCAGCTTATATCAGTCCCTACCAGTTTAAACAAATGTTGTATCAATGCGTCAATTGTTTATAATGAAACGGATGCGTGACCTTCAGTCGTCATAATTGTATCAATCCCCATACTTAAACACTGACAGCTTCAAGAGCGGTCAATCCATCTGTTTCTCTTCGTGCCTTACTGTTGAGCAGTCGTGTTGTTTACCACTTCGTCATTTTATATCATCATCATTGTAGAGGCTGTTTCGTTGATATGTTCGTCCTTGTACTGTTCTTAGTCACTTTCGTTATCCCATTATTCAGATTTATTTCCTTGTGATTATTTCCTTGTGCAATGTATCAACTCATCGTAAGTTATACTTTAAACAGACACTTGATATCGGTGTGAACAAATGAATTCTCAAAACAAATTAGGAAAAAATAGAAAAACGCTATCATTATTCTCACCACCACACTACGTCTATGACTACGCAGTACAACAATGATGATAGAATGTTAACTGGTGAGTAGATACATGCGTAATTTGAGCTAAATTCATATCGACTGTTTAGATATCTAAATTGCGTTTATACATACGTGAAAAACGAATTTCCTTTTATAAAAGATCCTCATGGCGAACTGAATATATAATTATATTGTCCCAACGTCGATATTTGTTACCCCCTAGATTAATCAAAATTTAATTGAAGAACTATATCTAGATGTGTTATGCGGTTTGTCATGATTATATTACATTTTACGACATATTGCATTGTTTTCGCTAAAGTTGTACTGCCTAAAAACAATTATAGTTATTTGTAACGCCTTTTAATTCTTGTATATAGTTTCAAAGCCGATTGCAGGTAATCCAACATTGTTAATAAATCTTAAAATGACTTACAGAAGTACCAGCGTATCTTTCGTGTGGGAAACAATGATTCTTGCAGACATGTCCACTGTTGTTTTTCAGCTTAGTGCTAACCATGGAAGGATTTGACTTATAACATCCAATGTAACCGTCTGAATACGCCGCAATTACACCTTTTCAATGAAAAACATGGATACTAGACACGAAACAAAATTTAAATCAATCAAGACAGTAGTCCGGAGAGCCGAGAAAAATTTTGCTGTAAAATGAGCACGGTTAAATGGCCGATTGTCTTAAAATGTCCCTTCAATTAATACTGTATACTCAGATATTGTCGCGAAGCCAATATTTCGCGAATTACAGTTACCCGGTTGTGTAGCGAGGTAAAATATCGCGAGTTTCTACTGTCAGTTTCCTTGCTTATTTAACACGGCGTAAAAAGGTAGATGCTTAGCAAGCATTTATTTTCGTACACATAGCTATCTCTGGAAAGTAGGGACAAATTATCTCTCGAGGACATTTCTGATTTTACCGTAGCAGAAAAAAACGAAATAGCATTTAAACGTCGTTGTTTCTGCAACGCAATTCGTGTTAATGTTGTTATGGATACTTTTTGAATACGCTGGCGTCGTACAGGTTATGCCATATACAAAGAGCAAAGCCATCCGTAAAGCACCATACATGAAACTTACAGGTACATGTAAACAATATTAACAAAAGCAAACTCAACATAATATAAGCATAAAGGATGGGTGAATATAGCAGTACCACCCTGGAATGGTCAGTGGAAAACATGCCACTGATGGGTTTAAACCTGCATTACGGTTGCACCATACCTCGCACTTATCCTGCCATATATGTATGTATCCTACTAAAGATACATTTCCGTCAAATATTCTTGTTATCCTCCTACTGTATAGGTGGTAAGGTTCGCTCCGTGAAAATGAATGCGCACCTCGGGAATGCAAGAATATCGTGACAGTAACAGCCAACGTAATTTCAGAGAAGTACATTTTATGCACTTTATTAGAACCATAGCAACACAACGAAAATATGTGTTCATACTTGTTTTGTAAATCACATATATTGTGAAACAACTTTTGTCTATTTCAAGTGAACATTTGTGTGTAAATATGTATTTTTCATGACAAAGAATAAATAGTTGCCATGGTAACAAAAATGATATTTTTAAAATAAAACGTATCTTAATTTATGCAGATGGTTTGTATCTTTCATTGATTCCATTTATATCAAAATCTGGCTTAGGGCCAAAACCACCCCTTCCAGTACCTGGTCCTTTCATTTTACAAAAATACCTTTTGTACATAAGTTATTGACTTGTTTCTAAGTTGAAAGTAGCCGTTATCAACCCGGAAGTAGGAATGTTGGGAAATCATTCAGGATTTACTGATTTATTGCTTTAATTACGACATAAGGTGTCACTAAATCAACTACTTTTTTATCTTTCCGTCTAATTTTTGTAACTATTTCTTTTTCTGGTAAGCATATTACATTATACAATTCATACATCATATGTCTTACAAGGTACATAGGACATATAATCATAAAGGAATTGTAGAGGTTTTTTTTATAATTCAGCGTTAAATTATAATGTTCTTTCATTTAAAAAATTAATTTGTTCATACTTGTTTTTATGCCAGAAAGGTCACATTCAACAGTTTATGTCTGCATGTTTTCTGTGACCGAGAAAGTTCTCCGAAAGAAGTCAGGATTTAAATGGCTTATTAATGGTAAATTGTGTCAAATTCAGCTAAATAACAAATAATATTAAATATATTGTATATAAAATGCTTGTAGTTGTTCATGTAGAACGTCGGATTATCTCAAAATCTACAGAATTAGACTATGTGCATATTAATGATATTACAGTAATAATGCAAAATAATGAATGCTTAAGGCGATATATGCCCTTAAAAATAGCCTTATTTAGCTTTTTAGCGATATTTGGAAACTACATAATATAGAAAGTTGAATGTAAACTGTTTCATCGTTATACACTCCTTCAACTAATACTGCTATAATTTTGTAAAAATGTTAAAAAAAATGAAGTTATTTGAACTTTTGGTACTGTCAAATTGTACATGTTAGTCCGGTAAATCAGGCTAATTGCACAAGCGTTAATTTTGCAAAAGAAACAGATGTATACAAAGATAATAAGTAAATCTACCTCATGCCATTGAGATTTGTTCAAAAAAAAATTAAATTAAGTTTTAATTCCAAAATAACAACAACGGAAACAAGAGGTGAGTACGGAAAATCTAGTTTTTTATTTATATAATTGTGAAAAAAACCTCGATAGCATAAGCTAGTATACTTTCTCTCCTTTCAAAAAGTATTTTTTGATATTAAAAATACTTAACAGAATTTTGTGTGCATTTACCGGAATGTAAAACATCATCAAAGGTCATTCCACATGTAGAACTGTACTATACAGAGTATAGAGTTAATCCATAAATGTGTATAATGATACACTTGTCAAAACACATGACAAGGCTATCACACACAACTAGTTTCAAGTGTCGCCTAAATGACGCCGTATATTTTGAGAAGTTTTTGTCTGATACCAATATACATATATAAACATTGAATTTTGACAATCAGTTTATAATAACTTAACTTAATGTTCACATCGCATTCAGAATAACAATGTTGTACTTTTATTACAAGAACGAGAAAGAGGTGGGACATTTTTGACGTATCAAAGACTTTGGTGGTATGCGAGTATATCTGCTGTCCTCTCCTTAATTTATGTAACGTTATAACTACTCAATATTAGTCAATGCACATGAAGTTCCAATCGATATGAGATGGTTTTCAAAACACAATTAATATGTTTAACTTAAAAGTATATAATAACAATTCATCATCATATGACATTTATAAATGTGGAGACATAATTAAAATATGGAAGTAATATACTGTTGTCGTGATTATGAATTTCTTTAATATTATTCTCATGTACCACAGTAAAAATATAGCACATACTTATGATACATGTATACGCATGTCAAGTTCAGTTTAACAGATAAAGATTTCATGTTTACAAATGTGTCATGAGAAACAGTTTAACTTAGGACATTGCTTGATCTCATTGAGAAAGAAAAAAAGCATATTACTTGTATAACTACAAAAACATGTAGAATAATTCCAGAATAGGAATAATCCCAGCAATATATCCCTCTTTATACAAACACACTAGCGGATCCAATGCTAAAGGTTTATACACAGTCATTGCCATTTTATAAGGCGTGAGCACAACCATAAAATGACCAAAACGTTACGCCCCCCCCCCCCTAAACCAAATTCTGGATCCGCCCTTGAAACATCAAGTAAAACAATGGTCTTTCTGGTGTATTAGAATTAAAATTTCTATCATTTATGTAATATATTTTGAGTACACTTTTATTGTTTAATTATGTTGATGAAGTCACAAACGAAGGGTACAGTGACCCCAAAAGCACGAGACATGACAATATATACATACATGTAAATTACAAACGCAAAAGGGTCACAAGGTAAACAGGGTATGCATCGTTCATTTGAAAGATTTAATACATGTTGAGTAGACTGTTATATTTTACTGATGTTGATGTTAACAAGTTCATAATTAATTATTAAAATTCATACGACTTTATTATATTCTTCTTGTTAAAACTGTACCGTATTGGTTAAACAAGAAATACACGTGTCAAACTCGGCAATGGTATTGCATGCATGTACTTTTGTACATATATTAACTTTTTGTAATGAAAAAAACAAGACGGAAATACCCCTGAAAAAAATCATTTGAAAAGAATCGTCTTATCAGATGTCACTATTCCGTACTATAATAAGGCAAAATATCCTAGTGAGTAAGATAACGACATACCTTGAAGCCCAAAATAAATTTCTAAAACATTTACCCACAACAAATTCATGTTTCTTTGATCGGATGAATCAACATATTAGGTTTACTCAGCTTCATGTGAGCAGAAAGTCTGCTCTAGTTATATTTTTTATTATATTATATTATAAGGAAATTAACGAACACAAAAACGTATTGTTTGCAATAATTATGGAATTCCTCTTAATTGAAATGTCACTTGAGCAATTACAAAACTGTCAACAATGTTCACTATATTTGAGATACTTTCTCTAAATATTACATCTTGTTATAATTTTTATCTACTTAAATGTCTCGCAGGCAGTCACGCCACTTGGCTTTCATGAATGCCTGGGACAGCAGCTTCCAAATATGTTTTGGAAATTTATTAGTGAACTCAGAGAGGTTCGAACCCACGACCCCAACGACGTCAGCGCCTTTCACTGAAGTAACTGCGACCATACAACGACGCCAGCGCCTTGCACTGAAGTAACTGCGACAATGTCCACTACGCCACCGAGCTTCGTTTATGAGAAAAACGCAATAAATTTGACGTCATGTTTTTCACATTATGACGTAATATTTTCACATTAATTGCAACAGATATTTGAAACATTTCGGCAAAATATTTTTGATTCAGCGGCGAGCAGAAGCAAAACAATTAACATTGAGACGGTCCCTTTTCTTAACGAAAATAATAATATACATTTATATGTAACATAATATTGTATCAGAAAACATATTTGCTATATTAAATTTGTGAACTCAAACATATTTGTAGATCTAGTCTTGATGACCATATTAAAAGTGCCGTTATTCCTTAAAGAATGTCGTTTTGCAAAATAAATGTTTTGTAGTGACCTACTAATATCCCTGCATTCAGAAATTTTAATAACTCAATTTCGCCCAGACATGGCATTTGGGCCAAAAAGCTCAGAGAATGACACATACATAATCATGCATGTACGAACAAGATATATATGCATTATATATGCCCGAGAAACAGTTACATGAACCACTCCAAGCTTCTGAGCACATGTTTATAGAACTTTAAAACGATTTATGTTATTATTATTTTTACTTCTGCTGATCGTGGTACATTTCCGTCGTTCTTCAGAGAACATTTCTTTCATTCGAATTCTTTAAAGCAAGAAGTGGAATTTACATTACTTTGCCAAATTTGGTTACCTGTAATTTCAATCAATTTGATTGGCTCATTAATTGGCCAAAACATTTCAACCAATCACATCGAGTATTGGTTGTCTTTTAGCGAAACCAAATGGGTTTCCGGTTTTATACAATTGGCTGTAGAGGTTACGAAATTTTACTGAATGATACAATATATCGATTAGGACTTAATTAACTACATTTGTAAACCATACCAGCTGAATACTGCAGTAACCTTTGCAATTTAGTATTCAGTTTAAAGCGCTGATGACGCTTTTAGACTACTTGAATAGTTATATGACTATATAAAAGCGCATAATATTAACTAGAAAAGCATCCATCTAACGGATGAGTATTTCTAACCAGAGGAATTTGCGAGATAACGACGAAAACTAAGTGTACATGAAATTTACATTTTAGGGTTCCGGAGGTTTGGTGCATGGTAAACGGTATCTTTAAATGCGTGATATCATATACTGGTTACAAGTCCTTACTCGCCAGTACTATCTCACATAGTTTCTAAAAATCCACTGGATATATCTGCTCTTGCTTCTGATTATAGAAAAGATGCGACACGTATGTTTCAAAAGAAATAAACTATCGATGTTTCAGATCACTTTGTCATAATGTACTGACAATTCTCAAAATACAAAATGGTGGCTTAGGATAATATTTTGGTCAGTATAATTATGTTGAATATTTTGCACAAAAACTCAGTTAAGTGGTTTACGTTATCGACGCCATTAATGTATGTGTTCTGGGTCTACCGAGATCCCTGCTTTAAACTGTACTGCTGAATTGGAAAATAGGATTACACAACAAAGTATCAGACAGATCACGGTTTTCAGCTTTTTGTTTTATTTTATTCTATGGAATGTACTTATAATTCTACTTGAACACAGACTGAGTTTGTTTTAATTCCACACATGCAATTCGCTGCATAAACGCAAATCAGTAAGTGTATAATAATGATTCAACCGAGTACTTTGCTTCAAAAGAAAGAATTGTGTCATTCTCCGAGACTTATTGCAAAACGACATTTCTTTAGGGAATTAGATCTACAGCACTTTCAATATGGTCATCAAGACTAGATCTACAAACATTTCCGAGTTTCACAAATTTAATACAGCAAATATAATTTTAGATACAATAACATTTTACAAATATATGTATTTTATTATTTTCCTTAAGAAATGTTTCAATGTTTAGCTTCTGCTCGTCGCTGAGTCATAAATATTTTACTTAATTGTTTCAACTAGCTGTTGCAACGAATGTGAAAACATGACATCATTTCTTGCGTTTTCCTCTGAAACGAGGCTGAGTGCATTTGGACCGAAACTCTCAGAGAATGCTACATATCGGTCACTCATGTATGCTTATTGTTGTATTGTTTCGACGTTTAAGGAAAATATCTCGATTCTTTCATTGTTTGCTAAATGTTCAATTGGTCCTATTGTTTGAATTTTCACGACAATGCTAACTCATTGAACAAAGAGCATGGGGTTCACCCATTTGTATTATGGTCAAATAAACAATTGCTCATAGTTTACTGTTTATTAAGTGCTCTATCGAAATTGCGTTTCTGAATATAATATGTTGCAAACTAGAATGTCATGTTTCATTTAGACAAGACAATTCTCAATGACATGATGAGTAAGTGAATAACTATCACGATACTGCGTTATTTAGACTGTATGATGCGGTAAATACGAACTTTGTATTGTTGTTTCAAGTACTAATCTACACTGCAAGTCCGGCTCTCTGTATGGGCTTTACAATATTCAAGTTACTCGACGCAGATAGTCACTTATGTTTTTGCTATCACATATTATGATACTAGACTGTATAAACGTCTTTATTTCACTTTTCCTGTTCCTTGCCCACTTCTTCGTAGTGTATATTGAGGTTTTCCCGCTAATCGTCCTTATTAATTGTCATAATCTCTACACATTTAGTTCTATTTTGCATGTATCCTAAGGAATTTTGGAGTTTCTCCGTGTGCTTGGAATGTTTTGTCAGTTATCATTATAAATGATTGTTGAACATTGCATGTGTTTGTTTTAACTTCATGTGTTCTTTGATTTTTGTTTTGAAAACTGAGAAACTGTATAATGGCATGTTAAATTCAACTAGCTGAATGAGGCTACGATAAAAACATTCATTACTGTGCAACACCAGAATAATAGATAGTGGTACTAAAATGGTAAATCAGTTTTATTTTTGTTAGCATGCTAGTATATTTTGTTCTTTATGTATTTTCGATTAATCGCTTGTTGAAATCCACTTCTGTTTGAAAAATTTCCGGACATTTCCATTTAGATGCCCTTGTATTAATATCATTGACCAGATTAATAGTTGCCAATTTTGCAGTTTTCCCAACTTTCCCGATTGTGCCATTTGGATTTTAATTAATGGAGTGAGCTTGACATTCGACACCATTCGTAAGTGTCAGCATATAAATACATGCAACAATTAAGAAAGTTAGTGCATTCAACTACTTGAATTTCAGGTCATGTTTAACGAACTTGACTCCAGAATCACAGAATGTGAAATATCAAAAGCTATAGGCGAATTGAAAACTGGCAAAAGTACAGGCCCGGACAATCTTTTAAATGAATATTTTAAACATGGTAAAAATCATTTATTACCATACTTATATAACCTTTTCAATACGGTTTTCATAACCGGTTGTTTCCCTAATACATGGTCAGAGGGATATATTATTCCGTTACATAAGACATAAAAAAAATTACAGAGGAATTACCCTATTGAGTGTTTTAGGCAAATTATTTACAAGAAGTTTGAACAATCGTTTAAACAAATGGGCTCAAACATATAACGTTTACGTCGAAGCCCAGGCCGGTTTTAGAAGTGGTATGGGAACAACAGATAATATTTTTGTTTTACATGGCCTGATAACTCATATGATTAATTCCGGTAAGAAGCTGTTCTGTAGTTTTATTGATTTTAGTAAGGCGTTTGATTATGTTGAACGGAATTGTTTGTGGTTCAAATTAATAAAAGTAGGAATCAGAGGTAAAATGTTTACTATCATTAAAAGTATTTATTCGAACATAAAAAGTTGTGTCAAATACAATAACATGCTCAGCAATGAATTCACTTGCATGTTAGGAGTACGCCAAGGTGAATGTCTGTCTCCCTTTTTATTTTCTATGTTAAATGACCTTGAAGAATACTTAAGTATTAACAATTTTGATGGTATTGACGTTCTAATGACAAAATTATTCATACTGCTATACGCCGATGACATTGTGATTTTTTCTGAATCGGCCGCTGGACTTCAGAAAGGTTTTGACTTACTGTTTGAATATTGCAACAGGTGGAAACTTAAGATTAACGTAGAAAAAACAAAGGTGGTCGTGTTTAGAAAGGCGGGATTATTATCACGAGATACTCGGTTCACATTCGGGGCTGAAGTTATTGAAATTGTCAAATCCTTTTCTTATCTAGGTGTGGTTTTTACCCAAGGTGGCTCCTTTAATGAAACGCAACGTTTGCTGGCAGGTAAAGCTCAAAAAGCCATTTTTAAATTGAACAGTTATCTTCTTAACTTTCCATATGTAACGGTTAACCATAGACTTGAACTATTCGATAAACTTATATTACCAATCATCAATTATTCTTGTGAGGTATGGGGCTTTCACAAAGCAAATAATATTGAGAGAGTCTATAGTCATTATTGTAAACGTGTTTTGAACGTTAAACGGAGTACACAAAATGATTTTGTGTATGGTATATTAGGAAAGTTTGAATTGTCATATTTCAGACACCTTAGAATAATAAAATATTGGCTAAAAATACAATCATGTAGCGAAATTAAATTTTGTAAAATTATATATAATGTGCTAAAGATGGATGCTGATCTCTATCCAAATAAAGTTTCTTGGGTTATATTAGTGCGTAATCTTCTATCAGAGATGGGCTTTTTCGAGGTATGGTTAGAACAAAACGTTGGCGATACTAAAGTATTCTTAAGTATCTTCACACAACGTCTTAGAGACACCCGCATTCAAAATTGGCATGACCGCTTACAAAATTCAAGTAGAACACACTTTTTTAAATCTGTTGTAAGCTTCGAGTATCATTTTCACCTAAAATGCATTTGTATCAGCAAATTTCGGATCGCAATGACACGATTAATAGTCTCATCACATAACTTAAAAATTGAGTCTGGTCGATGGCATAAACCGAGAAGTATCCCTTTAGAAGATAGAAAATGTTTAACTTGTGGTAGGGTAGAAGACGAATATCATTTTATTTTAGAGTGTTCTTTATATACAGATCTTCGAAAGAAATACATTAAGAAATATTATTGGTCACGACCAAGCATGTTTAAACTTAAACAATTATTTGAAAGCAAAAATGAAACATTAATTAACAGCTTGAGTGTTTATATATTCAAGGCCTTACAATATCGCGATTCGCTGACCTAATGTAAGCGAGATGCATAACTTAGATGTAAAAGAGATTGTTGTTGTTGTTGTTTTTTTTCCAGTGAGATTTTCAGTACACATGTGGTTTCATATGATGCTATTTATGTTTATGTTTATGTTTATATCAGTGCATTATACATAGTTGTCAGATAAACGATAGTAGTTTGTATCATATTACCATCTAAGTGTTATACGTGTATACATATATATATATATTACTTCCGTTTTTGCTATGCACAAATCATACATGTATTTAAAATGTGTTGTATGTTGTTTTAACTACTTTACTATACTTTGTACACCTTCTCCGTCAAACACTGTTCTGTCCTTTCTTGTACTGTCTTTAATATATTATGTTTCCTTAAACATAACTTATAAATACATTATCTAAACTGACTAACCTATATATTCTTTATAACAATGTACAAGTTGTTACTAAAACCAATTATTGCCTCTTGTTACTGTCATATGGAAATTGTATTATGTCATTATTATGTTCACATGGGCCTATGGCCTACTGAATTTGAAATAAACTATCTATCTATCTTGTAACACCCGTCAACGTCATGATTGTTTCAATTACCATTTTACTGGTTGAACTAACTTGCAGCGAATATTGGTAAAGCAAGTAGAAGATCGACTGCATTTATTTACTTGAAACTTTATTTTATGTATAGCTTATAAAAACACAATGACGTTTGCATGAAAATCGTTTCAGTCTGGCTTTGAATGTTTTCTAAGTTGTCAATATATCACAGTTCTAGTCCGGATTGTTCTTATATTGGAGACATTGGTCAGATTTCTATTTCATCGTAGGTATTTGAACGCTTTTCTTTAACAGGAATTTCTGCATCTTCCACATCCGGTATTGCATGACTGTTACTTGATCTGTGCTTAAAACGAACTTGTTTAGCATCGGCACAATCGTTCGGCACTGTTCGTTTCCCTTTCCTATCGGAATCCAGTTGTCTTTTCGATTGTGTCAAAATATTTGATTGTAACCTATCGTAGGAATAGTCGCGATCAGAATCGCTATAGTCTACAGCAAGTTGGCGCACTATCTTAACTTTTCCTGATTTACTAAAATGTACATTGTCATAAGCACATGTGCACGTCTTAGGAGCCATGTCCTTTCGCTTACCTTCAGCCACTTCACAATGCGAATAACCATTGTCTAGCGCTGAACATGGGCCCTGCAAATGTCTCGGATCTGTATGAGAATACGCTGAATCAATAAACACACCTGCGGGCATTTCCAGTCGGTCGTAATCTCCCTTGAATTCTGCACGTGGATGAGCGTTGCTTGCCAAGGCATCATTTTCTACTTCCTCGTCAATATCATGTCTACTTGGAAGATGGATCTTTGTGGTGTTTCTCGTAATTTTGTAGCAAGAATTGTTCAATGTTTGTACTATTTCTAACGACTTAGAGCGACTTCTCCTGTAACGCCTGTAAGCAAAAACCCCTTTTAAATAAATACACAAAATGATACAGTTTCTTTCGGATATAACAGTAAAAGTTATATTTATTGCAATATTTTATTTTATGCTGTATTTGGAAATACCGCTGAAGTATAAAATTTACACTCAATATATTTTATATTTTGAATCTCTCTCTAGTCAGGACAGGCATGTTGGACTAGCGGTAGAATGCCGGCCTTCGACTCAAGTGTGGTAGGTTCAAATCCGCCGTCACTGAATTAGGCGTTAGCACTGGTTAGTTCCCCATAATGCGAGTTTAATTGTTATAAGGTGTATGGGCTTGCTTGACAATCGATATAATATAAATATGTTTATCGTCAAAAGGATTGAATTAATTATTAATTTGGGTTATGTATAGTAATTAAACGCCACTTCACTCAGCAGATATATTCAGAAAGTAAAATCGCACTGTGTTATGCACACAGGTGCTTATATGAGTGTCAAAATGAATTATTACTAACCACATTATCACCGCAAAGCACAAAAAGACAATGACAAGCGACACCACGCCAACTGGTACAGAAATGTACAATAGTGGGCTTTGAGACTTCTGCGTAGCTTCTGTGTAAAAAACAAGAGTTTAATTAATTTAACATCTGTCTTACACACGAACAGCTGAATTGAATGTTGCTTTCAATATTTCTCCAATGGCCTGTCCTGTTGCTAACATTCTCGTTCATGAAACATTGTTAAAGAAGAAGAGAACAGAAATAGATGAATTATAAAACCTAAACCGTAAGTATCTTTATGCAAACTATTGCGGTCTTTACGTTGTAGATTGAGAGCAAAAGGCTAGTACCGACTACTCAAGGATAGTGCCGACTACGCTAGGAGTGTACCGACTACGCAAGTAGAGTACAACTTATGCTAGGAGAGTACCGGCTACGCTAGGAGAGTACCGGCTACGACAGGAGAGTACCGGCTACGCTAGGAGAGTACCGACTACGCTAGGAGAGTACCGGTTACGCTAGGAGAGTACCGACTACGCTAGGAGAGTACCGACTACGCTAGGAGAGTACCGACTACGCTAGGAGAGTACCGGCTACGCTAGGAGAGTACCGACTACGCAAGAAGAATACCGACTACAAAAGAGTACAGACTACGCAAGAAGAATACCGAATACGCTAGGAGAGTATTGACTCCACAAGAAGAGTACCGACAACAAAAGAGTACCGACTAAGCAAGAAGAATACTGAATACGCTAGGAGAGTATCGACTACGCTAGGAGAGTACCGGCTACGCTAGGAGAGTACCGGCTACGCTAGGAGAGTACCGACTATGCTAGGAGAGTACCGGCTACGCTAGGAGAGTACCGGCTACGCTAGGAGAGTACCGACTACGCAAGAAGAATACCGAATACGCTAGGAGAGAATTGACTCCACAAGAAGAGTACCGACTACAAAAGAGTACAGACTACGCAAGAAGAATACCGAATACGCTAGGAGAGTATTGACTCCGCAAGAAGAGTACCGACTACAAAAGAGTACCGACTACGCAAGAAGAATACCGACTACACTAGGAGAGTGCTGACTACGCTAGGAGTGTACCGAGTACGCTAGGGGAGTACCGACTACGCTAGGAAAGTACCAACTAAGCACGGAGAGTACCGACTACGCAAGGAGAGTACTAACTACGCTAGGAGTGTACCGACTACGCTAATCGAGGGAACTGCTATTACGTTTTTAACAGAACTACTCTATACTCAATGAACATATTACATTGCTATAACTAGTAAAACGTACGTTATACGCACCAGTTGTACTTTGATTTGAACAAGGACGTTCGGTACTCGCGGTCGTTGTCTCTGTCATTTTTGCTTGTTCTGTTGTAAGACAAAAGCGACTGATTAAAGTAATTGCCATGCCTCATTTGACATCTTAATGAAAAATTGCCATAGGCCAGAATGGCGATATTCCATTTGAACGCATGATATTGTGGACAAAAACTTTACAAAACAGTGTGCGGGATTAGGAAAAGTCCGTAATCCCAGATTGCCTTGCACAATCTGGTTTATGGTCAAACTCGGCCGCATTATCATGTCAGTGAACATTATGTTTGATGAAGTTTGAACAACGGTTTTATAAAACATAGAACGGACGGTCTTTATTTCGGACATATAAGCTCCGTAACCCTAGAGCATCTCCTGCCACCGGGCTGCTTATCGGACTTGGCCTCGCTATTGAGCCAATGAACAAAATGACATAAGTCTGGTGAAGATTGATTGAAGATTTTACAAGACACAGGGTAGACAGTGTTTATGAATTGTGAAGACAGGGCCACGACTTTAGACTGTCTGAAGGTGATCTTGCCAGTTATCGTACTTGGCCTGGGTATTAAGTCTGTAAGTGGCTGCTGTATACATAGATAGTTGTATAATTATATGCAATATTTTCTATTAAAACCTATGTTTACTTTTTATTAAGTACGTTCTTAATTAATGCGCGTAAAACAAATGCTACATGAATCAAGAAATATCTTGAAAAAGATGGTCGGCGCAATTTGAAGGTTAATATTTGTTGTGCAACATAAAACACGCCGAGACGTTACGATTGCTGGTCACTTCAGATCCAAATGAATTTCGGTAAATTCACCGAAATTCAGTGGATTTCGGCAAGGTAACGTACCCTTTGTCGAAAGGTTAACCAATCCGCGTCAAGATTACAAACGTTGTTCGATTGAAGAGAAATTGCCTTGGTGGTTAGATTTGATTGGTTTACACAACACTGATATGCAAATAGCAAAACCTGCGCCGATAAAGATGAACGGCGTTGATACAATGATGTCTAAAGAACCGCCCTATTTCGGAAATTAGTTTGGTGCCTCTCCACTTAAAATATGAACCAATCAAATCGTCTATTTTGTTGCATATTTAAACAACGCGCTTCATATACAATATTTGATTGGTCTAAAAAGTAGGTCAAAATCAATTTTATACCGCTATGCCGAAAAATGAGTTTTTCTGTATATTAGAGTGAGCTAATAGATAAACGTGTACCTCCTGTGTCATAAACTGACAGTCTATGATTACTTCCACAAGTACCGTTATACTGAGGATCAGGACATGTGAAGTTACACTCTCTATCGTCAACTCTGACCCCGTTCAGCTGAAGTCCACAATAGCAATTGTTTATCTGCAAAATATGTTTTTATCATTAAATCCTCAATAACACTACCACTCTTAGGACCCTTGAAACCAGGTCTTAATATTGAGGTTGAATAAAGAGCAAAATTGGGAAATGGACTTGAAATTTGTGTTCTTAATTTTGAGGTGGTCTTATTATTGAGGTGATCTTAATATTGAGGTTGAATAAAGAGCAAAATGGGGAAAATGGGCTTGAAAATCGTGTTAATAATTTTGAGGTGGTGTTATCATTTAGGTGATCTTAATATTGAGGGCGTTTAATGACGTAAAGATCCAATAAAGATAATTCACAGTTTAACAGTTGCATATCATGTTTACAAGCAGAAAATGTGTGTAAAGTATCAACTAAAACTAAAAAACTAAACAAAATTTCTGAAGAACTATTTACTTGGATACGTAAATTCTGGACCCAGGATTATAACCATTACTTGAACCACTCTGCACTTGGCACTCAGAATTCAGAATTTGCTCTGCCGAGTCTTGGGTCGGATATTTGTGAGTAGGAAGTATGCCAAAATATACGCTGGCATAGAGGTGACTTGTGTGAAATTATTTTTATCTTGTGGCCACGACTTACTTACTAGTTCCCATGACATTATAAGTCGTTGGGAACGAGTTAAAATACTTTCACACATGTCACCGCTATGCCACCGTAAAAATACGCTCTTTGCTCTGTGTATTATTTCGTTGAGATTTAAGTGACAATTGAGATAACAAGATTGTATGGCTACTTAATTCTCTGATTCTCGGACTCCAAACGAAATGACCCGTGAAGACTGCAATGTAAACAATTTAATTCATCTCACTCTCTCAAACCTCCACTATCAGATTCGGCAGTATTTTTTATGTCCAATGGGATTAGTATGGGTTATAACGGTTAGGCCCTGATGGACTTACCCTGACACCGGCATATCTGTAAGTAGGACAACAATGTTGTTTGCAGACCTGACCACTCATATTGCTTATCAAATGCCCATGCGTAGACCAGTAGTCTGACAACCTATAACAACCTATATAATCGGCATCTACACAGGATACCACTGAAAATGGAATATTGCAAATGGATATAATGTTTATTAAAAAGGTATCGTTAATGACACATCTACGGTGGAATAGAGGTGACATGTATGAAATTATTTTATCTCGTTCCCACGACTAAGTAAATCGCGGCCACGAGATAAAAAAATCACAGATGTCACCTTTATGCCTCTGTACGCATCAATAATGAATGTTAATGATGTATTTACGTTACGCATTTATACGAATTTCGGAACTATTCCCAGCGTTATTCACACGTATGGTACTGAACTAACAAGCATTCGGTATTTATGGAGAGGTTCAAACAGAAAGGGGACATATCTACGGTGTTCCGTTAGGGCCATCGTGGATTCGCCCCTTCGCGCACTGTGCGATGACACGATGCGATGGCAAGATGACACTATGCGATAGAACATCGTGCCTTCGCATCGTGTCATCGTGTCATCCCATCGTGTCATCGTGCCATCGCCTCGTACCATCGCTCAGTGCGCGAAGGGGCGAAACCACGATGGCCCTAACGGACCACCGTACATATCAGTAGTATAGACATGCCTAGAAGTAAAGTGTGTTAATGCTTGACAATAAGAATCAAGCACTAGTTGGTAACAAACACGTAAAAGCAGAAAATACGGCGAAACAACCACACAATCCGATAAATAAAATCATAAATGCAATTGAAAATAGTAAATTACATTTCAAGTATTAACCTTTGTCCATTGCAACATACTGCTAATGTACAAATTACGTAAAGGCTGGGGATTACTCTACTTACAAAGGAAAACATAGCTCGAATATTCGTAAATGTATAACATGGTGGATAACCAGTCCAGACTGCACATATTCCCCTACACTGTAAATTATTGCAGTAGAATAGTGGGTATATAAGGAAACGATCATAATAACAATTTTTATGTAGCGGATCCGTGGTCCAGTGGTAATGCACTGGACTAGTAATCCAGGGATCGCAGGTTCGATTCCCCGCTCCACCACTGACATTACTAACAGTCTTTCGAACGAGACTTTGAAAACCTGATGTCCCGTGTACGATGCTTTACATCGGGCACGTAAAAGAACCAGGGGTGCTTCTGGAACTGGGGCATCTTCTGTATCATGCACTATCCTCCAAAAAATCTAAAATGACTAACATTCTTCCGGAGCCAGTCGCCCATGTTGGAAACCGATCACGACGATAAATAAACGCAAATACAAAACAAAAACAATTTATAACAGTACTTGCCTACTACTCCCATATGTAAAGCCACGTACTGCAAACAAACTATATTCATTTTTGAATAATACGTTCAATTCATTTCACCATTCCTTGGTTATCTTATATATAATCTTGAAAGTATTTATCCTACTGCAATTAAGGAAACTAATTGTTCACACAAAAACATTTGTTCTCAATACTGACACGGAAATTATAAGTACAAGTTAACAATAGATCAAAACATTATTAATATACTCTTTAGTTATTGTTTAACATAATAAGATTGTCACTTGTACGGAGAACGAAACTAAAGGTCATCATCTACTTGATAATATTGTAATGAAGTCCGTTTGTGAGTCAGATTACTAAGCTTTCGTTTCATTATCGAATGATGAATAGTCATCTACATGTATATCAACCCTCTCAAATATAAGTTTAAAAAAATAGTGACTACATACGTGGGTGGTCCCAAAATAAATTAGACAAATTGGTTTCTTTAAAGTAATATTATACTCATTCTTGTTCATTTGTTTTGTTTTCCTAAACAAACATCCTGTAGTAAAACATCAATACACGTGAATTAACAAAGAAAGAACTCCTAATGTATTGATCCGTATTTGTTGAAGAAAGATGTTTGTTCATCATAATCTTTTTTTTTAAATTCCAGTTTTTTTAACAATCGGGCTATTTTACAAGTTTTGTCTGTTAGTAATATGATAAAAAAAGATATTTTCAATCGGTTATACATTGCAATGGTTATTGTTAGAGATGTTTAAGCCAATGTAACAACAATACTGGATGAAGCCAATTCAACCATTGTATGTTCAGATGAGCCAGATACATCTTTAACAAAGTGTCTGAATATTTTTTATGAAAGTCTTCAAATTTTGGAACAATCCTGTTTGAGTATATGTTTAGCTCATATGAGCTCTGTGTCCGCCATCGTGTGTCGTCAACATATAGTTTGTTAACACTCAAATGGTTACATGTTTTACCATCCGGTAAACCACGGTCAACTACGTCCAGTGCCTCGGATGTTCGTAAGGCACTACTTTCGGAAATATCATTCGAATATCATGTAAACAATATGGCGGCGTGAACGCTGGGGGTGCTAATGAAACGGGATAAGAATCACATATTTAAGCTCTATGAAGACAGAAATATGTGAGTTTTTACTAGAAATGATAACGATAATCCATTTCTCATGTGAATTTATCGAAGTTATTGAAGTTAAATCCATTCTACGTGAACTATTTTTTGACCGCACACGATGTTGAATTTTGCCACATCGTGCTCCGCCTGACATACACTAGAGGGAGTTCGTAGAGTAACGAAATTGTACGGATGTATCCGAGAGCTGTCGAGAATGATCTTTTACCTGATCTGCAAGAATCTTGGGCAAAATGTTTGTCTCGATTAAATTCTGTTTGAATCTAATTAAAGAAAAAAAACAGAGGTCACTTGTTTTGGTTTATCTATATGAAACTTGGTAAAAAAGTTTGTCCAAATAAAATCTTGATCAAGTTTGAAGCTGGGTAACTGGGTCCTCTGGGATTAAAAACTAGGTCACATGGTCAAATACAATCCTAGTTAACACTCCAGAGGTCACATGGTCAAATAAAATCTAGTTCACACTCCAGATGTCACATGGTCAAATAAAATCCTAATTAACACTCCAGACGTCACATGGTCAAAAAAATCTTAGTTAATATTCTAGATGTCCCATTTTGTACCTTATCTACATGAACCTTTGTCAAAATGTTTGTGTTAATAAAATGTACGTAAAGAATGAAAATTGGTCGTCTAGGTTAAATAACTAGGTCAAATAAAAAAAAATGATTAGTCAATTTATAAAAAAAACTTATTATGTGGAGATCATATTTTTACCTGATCTGTGTGAAACTTTATCAGAATGTTTATCTCAATGACGTATAGGTTATCTTTGGAACTGGCTCATTTTGATTCAACACTCCAGGAGGTACATTGTTCAACTTTTCTGTATGAATAACTTGGCCATATGATTTGTTTTCATGAGACTGATGTCAGCTTTGAAACTAGGTAAACTTGGAAAAACTAGGTCACATTGCAAATAGAGAAACTTTTGCTATAGTATCGCTCTTGATTTTGAAATGTGGACTCAATCAGATGACATAGAACGTACAACAGCTCGCACATTCTGTGAGCAACCTTGTATCCATGTAATAACAAGATGTCAGACAAAATCGATAACGAACAATAGTGTTCCAGTAATACCAAAATAATAATCCTTGATAGAGTCAAAATTTCTTATTTGACAATGTTATCGCATCACCAGCCACATTTCGTGAATCAAGAATCAAAGCACTGAAAGTACTAAATGCGACATGCATTGCGGTATCTAACAGTTAGATTCTGACAGTTCCTACGTAAGTGTATCGTCTACATTTAAGCGCAGTATACTTTACTATACTTGCCGGAAACAGATTTGATTACTCCCCTCGGGTGTAAAATAGGTCGGCCATGTTGAATGCGCGTAACTAAAGAACAAACGTATGCGTTATGCGGTTAAGTTGTTCTGCATTCTGTATTACGTAACTATATTGAGAACCACGATATTTTCGCTGTATATCTAGCGATCCTTCAGCATAATAACATGATAAATAATATTTCATGTCCAAAACAAATTTAATATATTTATCACCATTCAACCTTTTTGAATACGATGAACAGTTGTCAAAGTAATATCTATTGAGCGGAAATGTGTAAGCATGCGATTGTTCGGTTTTGACAAAAAATTGCCACTTCCGGTCACATACTTTGAGCAGTGCTGAAATATTTTGTATGTGAGAAGAAAGCTGCATGGCTAACGCCTGCCACAAAAAGCATGAACGTTGCAAACCTTTTTAAGTACTCGGGTGAGCGATGCATGGCCAATATGGCCATCTTGTTTATAATAGTTTCTGGCGTCAAAAATACATTAACAAATAGTATATTTAATTTAACTTGCAATAGTGTAACGCGGCCTACGTCAAATGTATGTTAGGATTTAAGTGATGTAACAGGTATGCAACCGTATTTTACAAGCCCGGTGTATCATATCTGCTACAGAAATTATTTTAATCCTATTATAATGAGAGAAGAACATATTTATATATTTCTGTTAGATGGTAACCTCTTATCAGTAGCAGTAAAACACCGAAAAATTTGCTTATAAAAACTCGGCTATAAAAACACTCACCATCGGTACACATACTATTCATAACATATATGATACCCTGGACAAACTGACTGTAAAAATCTCGTACTCATGAATAATAAATGAGGTGAAATCCAGCCGCTTGATTGGCTGCATGACACACACCTCATGCGATATGGAAATTGCCGAGCAGTTACGGATCCTGACATCATCATCGGGAGTGAAGCCTTGCTGCACCAAGGCTTCTATGAACGAGAAGTACTTCCTACAGGTTACCATTTCGTTGCCAGAAGGGACAGGTCCCCATGGTGGAGTGATGATTGCTACCAGAGACAACATCACAGCTATAGAGATAGGCATCACTACCAACACAGAGATATGTGCAGCATCCTTTGAATGCCATGGAAAGCACCCATTAATAGTGGGATCTGTTTACCGCCCGCCAAGTAGTGATGTACCCTATATGGAAGAGCTATGCCAGAAAATGAAGGACCTGCATCTTACCCTCCCACATTCCACTGTTTGGATAGCCGGTGACATGAACGTACCAGATATCAATTGGGAGTCCAGCACAATCCAGGGTAACAGCAACGCCGTTCACACCAATCAGCTACTACTTGACCTCATCTATGATACAGGCTCAGAGCAGGTTGTGACCTTTCCAACCAGAGGTGCCAACACCCTTGACCTCTTCATAACTAATAGGCCAACCCTGATTGAAAGGTGCAAACCTGTACCAGGGGTCAGTGACCATGATATTGTATTTACACAAGCGATCACCAGAATTCCAAAGCAAAAACCCACCAGAAGGAAGATCCTGCTGTGGAATCAGGCAGACTTCACTACCCTGAAACAAACAGTAGTAGACTTTTCAGCCTATACGATTGTAAACAGCCATACGGAACCCATATGACCCAACAGACCTGTGGATCGGTAAGAGACCTGTATAGGCAACCGTAAGAGACTTACACATTGGTAATATGTTGTATGTGCTCACCATTTGTTATGCGTACTGGTAATTTGTATGTGCTCTCCGTTTGTTATGCGTACTGGTAATTTGTATGTGCTCTCCGTTTGTTATGCGTACTTGTAATTTGTATGTGGTCTCCGTTTGTTATGCGTACTGGTAATTTGTATGTGCTCTCCGTTTGTTGTGAGTACTGGTAATTTGTATGTGCTCTCCGTTTGTTATGCGTACTGGTAATTTGTATGTGCTCTCCGTTTGTTATGAGTACTGGTAATTTGTATGTGCTCTCCGTTTGTTATGAGTACTCGTAATTTGTTTTTGCTCTCCGATTGTTATGCATAGATGTTATATGTTGTTAGACTGCTCAGTTTTGTGAGCGTCTGGTTATATGTTGTAAGACATCTCATATTGTTGTGCGTACTGGTTATATGTTGTTAGCCATCTCCGTTTGGTGTGCGTACTGGTAATATGTTGTATATGCTCTCCGTTTGGTGTGCACACTGGTAATATGTTGTATATGCCCTCCGTTTGGTGTGCATACTGGTAAGATGTTGTATATGCCCTCCGTTTGGTGTGCACACTGGTAATATGTTGTATATGCTCTCCGTTTGGTGTGCATACTGGTAATATGTTGTATATGCCCTCCGTTTGGTGTGCATACTGGTAAGATGTTGTATATGTTCTCCGTTTGGTGTGCATACTGGTAATATGTTGTATATGCCCTCCGTTTGGTGTGCATACTGGAAATACTTTGTATATGCTCTCCGTTTGGTGTGCATACTGGTAATGTGTTGTATATGCTCTCCGTTTGGTGTGCATACTGGTAATATGTTGTATATGCCCTCCGTTTGGTGTGCATACTGGTAATATGTTGTATATGCTCTCCGTTTGTTATGCATACATGTTATATGTTGTTAGACTGCTCCGTTTTGTGAACGTCTGGTTATATTTTGTTAGAGCTCTCCGTTTGGTGTGCGTACTGGTTAAGCCCCAGTCCCACTGTCACGACTTTGGCCGGCGAGTAGGGGCAAATGAAAAAGTCGTAGTGGTTCGCCATGTACTGACCGTAAATGTAAATCTTGTAACATCTTGGAAGACGAATTTCACTATGTTTTGGAATGTCCCGTGTATCATACATTAAGAAAACAGTACATTAATAAATATTACTGGAAACATCCAAATGTTATAAAATTTGCAGAACTCTTAAACAGCGATAGTAATTGTACAATAATAAGATTATCATTGTTTGTTTATAAAAGTTTTGAATTGAGATCGCAAATATACTTCTTATAATACTTCCAATTCTCCCCATTATCAACTATCTTCTGTTATTTATTTATTAAACTACCAATTTGCTCAGTATTTACCTTTTTTAAAAAGGAAATACGCGTTCATGTTTTACATGTATGCACGTAATTATGTTTGTAAACTTTACTCATAGAATTTAGAACACGATGTATTGTAAATCACCATTGACATGTTGTATTTATTGTATTGTATAAATTTTATTCATGTGGAATGATGGGCTAATTGCCTTTTTTCTGAATAAACTTATCTATCTTATATCTGATTATTTTATCATCGTTTAGGCCTACGGGCCGACTATTCAGAACAAGGGAGGTAAATATTGTAAATGTGGGGATTATAGATATTTATATACGATGGGACCAATATACAGTCTGCAGGGTCAGTGTGTATATTGTTTTCGGGGAAAGGGTCAACTCGGCCCACTAACAATCTTGATCCGGTCCTACTCGGCCCGGCCCAACATCAGTAGGGCCTAGCTACGAGCATATTATTATATTTATCTTTATATATGCACAACATGAATATCATGATAGACAAATATTTGTACAGACCCTTTTTTATAAAATCAAGAATAGATCTACACTAATAAGCAGATGCAAAAGGCTGGGCTACATTCCCCCAGTTTTATCAATGTTTAGTGGGTAAATATTACTGACTGTTTATCCCTTCATATAACCTGTATGGAAAATTTGCGATGTGTAGTAAAATCAAATTTAGATCGTAAACTTTACAATGGTATATTGTTTTAAACTATCGAACAAGAATCATGTCAGACGGACAATTTAAAACAGCATATTCCCTGAATTGTTAGCGTAGCACATTGGTAAGGTAACTTTGTTTTTTACTCAATACTCTTCTGATATTTAGGTTGTACAGTATCGAAACTGTTTTTACAGGTGTAGACCGGACTCGGCGTTTCCCCACGACCTGGTTACAGCGATATGATTTTAATTCGCCTATATGTTAGTACACATATATCGTGACGTAGTACACACCGGATGTTAGATTTGTGCTGAACACGCTATTGGTGACAGAAATTGATTCCTCTCATTAAGAACAAGAATGGCAGACGACGACCATGATATCGACAAGTATATTTGTTGATTTTCTATTTTTCAGATTGGGAGATATTTACTGTTTTAATAAACGGGTACCTTGTTATCTTAGTCTATGCGGAATACTTAAAAAATTGTTAGCCAGGCTCGTTAACTTTTAACGTTTACCTACCTGGAAATAAATCACACAATTAAATAGACACAGAATATAAAAACAGTTAAACTTGCCAATTTCTCGGCCACTTAGCAGCGTGATATTTTTATCTGCCGTTGTGATTCCAAATGAATCATAAATATTTGAATACTGTTTGTTTACATCAAAGATCTAAATACCAATACCATTTAGTATTTAGGTCTTTGTTTACATTGTTGTGGTACAACAAAATATACATCGAAACAATTTGGCATAATACGAAAATTACGGAAAAGAAATAATATTGTTATCAATAATAAACTGTAAAATAGTTGACAGATGAAACTGAACATAAAAGAAAATAGAACTTAGTTTTTCTTCCTTGTCAATACTTCGTTAGTACCGCGAAAATACAAGCAAACAGTATAATGTGAGAATAGCAGCAAACAGTATTCCAGTAAGTAGAGTAATCAGGGTTCAACATGAACTATTTAGTACTAGACCACTGAATGGGAAAGTCCTTTATAAATATGACCTAATGTCAACTAGACCAAACTGACTGGCCGGTGGTTTAGTTTCGTCAGCATTTATTCAATGACTAAATCAAACTGTCGACATAAAGGATCTCTGTATCCAATTAAATACATAACAAACAAGTAATCTATCCTAATTGGATGAACCTGTGTCCCTTGATAATGTAGGTTTAACTGTAACCTGTTCTGGGAAAAAAGGGCAAACTTGTGAAAAGTTTTCACATTTATAATTAAAAGAAACAAATTAAAAACAAACTTTGTATTTAGCTATTTAATTTTTTTAGTTAAATGCACATGTTGACCACTCGCAAGTTAATAACACCATTATCTACATGATGGCTAGAAAGAAAGATCCTGATTTCCTGTCAGTTTTTCCAAATCTCTTGCACATGACATGTTTCGTTTATCGACTTGTTTCAACCTTCAAATTGCACCAACTTTCTTTTTTCAAGATATATCTTGTTATTCGTTGTTGGTTTATGTATTTTCAGTTTTGAAGATGATTTGGATGATGTTGATGATGATGAACCACTGGATGAACATATTCAGTCTCAAGAGGTGAGTTCAATGTCTGTTCTCAATCCTGAGAGTGAGATGCGAGGGTATTTCAGAAATTGCTTAAATCCACATCTTCTCTAGCAAGAAATCTTGATCCAATTTTGCAGAATTGGCTTATCCCGAAATTGCTTAAATAAACTTCCCTGAAATGTGCTTGCAATGACTACTGAAAGAAAATAGTTAAAAAATTCTCTGTGCCTGGAATGACTAGAATTCAAAATAAGATTAGCACTAGCAGAAATAATCATTGATTTTTATGCCCCTTCTCTGAAGGGGGGGGGGGTGCATATAGATTTGCCCTTATTATAATTAGCTTGATCCATCACAAAACACGACTACTCGTGTGGGCTTGATGGATAACTGTGATAGTTTCATGAAATTATTATATTGGTAAGCATCTTGGACCCATGGGTTTTAGTTTATCAAAATATTATTCTTGTAATTTCTATTCAGGCTTTTACTATCGATAGTAAGATAGTAATTATTATTGAATGTAAATTGATGTAGATGTTTGGTTCCTTGTAAAACCGAAAGATGTATTTTCCTGTAATTATAATTTTCAGGATGGTGGGCAGATGGAATTATTGCCTTCTGATGCAGCACAAACAACTGTTCCTACCAAAAGAATAACAACACAATTCATGACCAAATATGAACGTGCTCGCGTGCTCGGAACGCGAGCGTTACAAATAGCGTTAGTAAATCTGTTGTTTTTTACACTAGAATATTGTTAGCACAAAAATATTGATATAACTGTTATGATAAGAATTCAACAATTATGATCTTTATTTGCTTATTTGCATGTTTTTTGTTGTATATTGGTGATTTTCATTCAATGAAGGAAAAACAAGGATTATAATGAATTCGGTGAGGGATAAAATTATTCAGTTTTGATTAGTCCACTATTGACTTTAGTTTGATCAAATCAGTTTGCAAATCGCCAGGTTTTTAATTCACTGTAACAGTTGTCATAATTAACTAAAAATTAATTAACTTTGGTAAAATTATAGTCTGGACATTTTCTAGCTGTCCCAGAGGACTAAAGTTTGGCCCCATTTCCCAATACAAATCAATACTGTCCATTTTGCTCATCTCGAGAAAAATTTCCATTTGAAACTGATTAATTTTTATGGAATAAACAGGTGATAACCTACATAGACCAGAAACCCCCTCCCCGAAGCATCTCAATTTGAGCTAAACCTCAGCTCTAATATTGTCTCAAATCGTTGAGATTTTCCTCATTTAACACCGGACTCAAAATCGGTATTACAAAACGAAGAAGATTAGATGAAATTTTGTTCAAGAGATTCAAATGAGATTTGTCTCAATCCCAGTCTCTAATTGGAGCAAAGTCTCATATTGAGCTGAGATTTCTATTTGAGATGCTTAGAGAGATCGGGGCCAGATCTCGTTCGTCTTTTTAATTTTAACATCCCAGCAGTATCTTCGGCGACAGTAAAAGTAGAAACTGAAGTGGTTATTCATTAAAGTTTTGTAAAAAACTTTTTCCAGGGAAAAAATCCTAATTTTGCCAGAGACCCTTATGCAAATAAAATAGACAAAAACCTGGTAGTATAACTAGGTCTGTGGGACATTTGCTTTTTCCATACTATTATGTACACAGTTTATCTAGATTTCTTACTTTTAAAAATTTGTAATTCTTATTGTTAAAATGACTCTAAGTTTTTATAAAGGTTCATTTTGCTATTGCCTTCATGGGAACTTAATATTTCTCTACAGTATGTGTGCACCTGTGATGGTGGAATTAGAAGGTGAAACTGACCCATTGAGGATTGCTATGAAGGAATTGAAGTAAGTTCTAGCTTAGAAAATTCAGTTAAAGGGCAAGTCAGAAATATTTTCAGTATTATATAGTTACATATATGTATTATAATACATTGTGATAACTGCTGTTTATTTACTGTGAACTGTTTTTTTGTACTGTTCATGGGAGGTAACTGTATCTTTAATAACTTACTTGACTTACAGCATGTGAACTCTCCTGAAATTTTGAAAAATTGTGTTACACAACACTAAATCCTTTTGCATAATGTGATAGATATGAACATTTTGCAATATTTTTTAGACATTAAATTCCATCATCATGTATATTTAGATTATGATTAATAATTTCAAACTGACTTGAAAATTTAGTATAATTAATTAATTTTAGAATGTTTTGACAATGTTAATTAGAAGTTTTAGGTATGTTAGTGATCCTTAATTAATAGTAATGTTTAAAATAATTAATTGCTTTCAGGAAATGGCAAACATTGTTCAGGATCAAATTTATAAATCAGTTGATCCCTTGTGAACACGAGCCTGGTGATTAATTATTCAATGCTTGTAATGTTGTTTTTGTTATTTCCAGGGCTAGAAAAATACCTATGATTATACGCCGATATCTACCTGATGGCAGTTATGAGGACTGGGGTGTGGATGAACTGATTATAACAGAATGAGATTTACTTCTTAAACATGGATTACCATTCAATCTTACAAAAGTGTCTGCACACACAATGATACTGTGGACAAAAACAGTGGGTCAAACTGGACATCAACGTGTGTGGACAACGTCCAAGTGTTGGTGGAAAATATGGACATATTTTGTTTTAAGTTGAACATCAGATGAAGATATTGTTATTAATCAATATTGCTGTTTATTTTTTTGTTTGTTTTCTCAACTTCATGAGGATTACATAGCAGCAGTCAGTATGTATATGAAAAGATGAAACTTGCGTGAAAGCTTGTTCTTTGGTCGTAGAAAAAACGTGATTTGCTATTAAAGAAATGTTGTACGTTTCAGGGGTTCCATTTGCCCCTTGGATTCTCCAAAAGGCCACATTTTGACCATTGGGATTCTGGCTGAAGTGTCAAATTTTCTCTAAATTATAGGTATTTTGGCTATAAAATGGTAAAATCCAGTAAAAAATTATCAAAATGACCCTTGAGATTCACCCCCTAGTGGAACCCCTGAGCTTTTGGCTTCAGTATATCTGGGCTCCACATTCCAAAATAGTTGTTTCACTTTACGGTAATTTGTTCAGTTTGTACTTGTGTTGTGTTACTTATTTCTGGTATTATTACTAGTGTATATCGCAATTTGTCTTGTGTACAATTTTCTCTTGACAGTGTCAACTTGAAATTCTGGACTATAAGAAATGAGTCATTTTTCTGCTTCAGAAAACCTGTGTTTTTACTTGATATATCATCATTTCATTTGTAAATTATGTCATGTTCATGATTGCTCCAATTATATGATATCTTGTGTACATAATGTGTCATAATTTTTTATGAAAAAATATTAAAATTTGATAACATTACATGCATCTTTTTTTATAAATGTGTTTATTTATTGAATATCGGCATAGGCAGGGAATTACTCTTAGCATGTAATATTTGTACAGAGCAGAACATTGGATTCGTACATAATACAGCATCGATGCAGTAACAAAGAAACTTGCATAGGAGTTTTTATGCAGCAGACGTAACTGTATTATTTGTAAAATTGGGCTTTACACATAAACAGACCGGGTAATGTAGAGACTATTCCATCTGTTAGGATGGAGGAAGACTTCATGCAGATACCTGTTTAGAACAGCTGAACTTATGTAAGCCACCTGGATGGCTTTCTCACACATTCTATATCCCAAATGTGATTCAAACTAGGAGTGATATAAATTGATAAAAACAATCGGATCTCGTTCATTCGAATTCATTAGATGTTTATTTTAGATGTTACCATGTATTCAGATAGAAGGTTGTCGAATAAAGGAGGTCTGATTGTAGTAGTTTTGTGTGTTGGTCTTAAAGGAACAATGATACAGGTGTTGAAAAATCAAACGGATGTACAATTCAAAATAACATTTTTAAGACCTTATTTCTAACATCTGCAGCTTTTTAGCTCACAGAGCTCACAGTATTCTAGATGAGCTGTTGTTATCACTCGCCATCCCAACATCCATCATAACTAGAAAATTATGTGGTTAACTAGATAAGAATCTTGATAAATTTTCATACCAGATAAATATCTTAACACAAAAAAAATATAATAGTGCCCACCACTTACCCACTCAACCCCCTAGGTTTTCAAATCTATTATAGCTAAGTGTTAAGTGGTTAACGCGACAAATATCTAGTTAACTATATAATTTTCAAGTTAATTATTACATTAACTAGATATGTTTCGCATTAGCTACATAATTTTTAGGTAAGTGTTAAGTGAAGTTCGCGAATCAACAATTTCAGATGTATCCTGAGCTGAAAACTGCAAATCACCGAAATGTAGTTACTGTGTTATATAATGCTAGTTTAACCCCGGTTTTCAACAGTATGTCAGTTATGTTTGGCAGCCAATTGATCTACCCAGTGATCAAGGGTAAGCAACCAGTTCTGATTTTTACTTCCGCAGCCTGTTCACGAGATATCGGGTAAAAGCCGACAATTTTTTTTATGGTTACACTTCCTAAATTTAATTAAAATCGCCATTTTTTATTCCAGAGGTAATGCTACAAAAAGAGTAATTGTCAACTATGTCGCGGTGTTGGTGTTTTATTCCATGCTTCAATAGCATTTTCGGATGTACCGACACACGGTGGTCAGTTCGTGTAAATGGTGTTCCTGTGTTACCAACTAGTCCTTAACTTTTCTTCCACTAGCAACTTGCAACTTTCTTGTATGGGTCCCAGGTGGATGACAAATGGATATATCATCTTCAACAAATTGTCTCAAAGAATATATATGCCTTACCCAGGGTTAGAATCTACTGCATGCAGGTTGGCAGTCGTGTGCTCTACAGACTCTACAGACTGAGCCCAACCGCTCAAACAATCATTAACATATAAGATGTGTAAAAGACATTTCGCTGTTTATTTACTTCAATGATAAATTTGACATTGTTGTTTTACAGTTTACGTAACCTTTCAATAGATGCTATTCATGAGGAAACTGCGTTTGTTGACTAAGGTAACATATAAGATATTGAACACAATTTACTACTTCTTTATTCATTCATTTATTTCAAAAGAGTAATTTAATTTCATGGTATGTTTTAACAACTTTACACAAACTTGCAATTTAGTTTAACTGTAACTATTACTGTTGTCATGCTTGAACAAATCTTGTTCATCAATGTCATGTTTAATACTCTTCTTCTCCGTCTTCTTCACCCTCCCCATCAACAGAGTCTACACCGACTTCTTCGTAATCCTTCTCCAGAGCAGCCAAGTCTTCACGGGCCTCTGAGAATTCACCCTCTTCCATACCTTCTCCGACATACCAATGGACGAAAGCTCTCTTGGCGTACATCAAGTCGAATTTGTGGTCAAGACGAGCCCATGCCTCGGCGATAGCAGTGGTGTTGCTCAACATGCACACGGCACGCTGTACCTTGGCCAAATCACCACCTGGTACAACAGTTGGTGGCTGGTAGTTGATGCCAACCTTGAAACCAGTTGGACACCAGTCGACGAACTGGATGGTTCGCTTGGTTTTGATGGTAGCAATGGCGGCATTGACGTCCTTGGGGACAACATCACCTCTGTACAACATACAGCAGGCCATGTACTTGCCGTGACGTGGATCACATTTCACCATCTGGTTGGCTGGCTCGAAGCAAGCGTTGGTAATCTCTGCCACTGAGAGCTGCTCATGGTAAGCCTTTTCAGCGGAGATGACTGGGGCGTATGTAGCCAATGGGAAATGGATACGTGGGTATGGTACCAAGTTGGTCTGGAACTCGGTCAAGTCAACGTTTAGGGCACCATCGAACCTCAGAGAGGCAGTGATAGATGAGACAATCTGGCCGATCAATCTATTCAAGTTGGTGTATGTTGGTCTTTCTATGTCAAGATTACGACGACAAATGTCATAGATGGCTTCGTTGTCGACCATGAATGCGCAGTCAGAGTGCTCCAAAGTCGTGTGGGTAGTTAAGATAGAGTTGTAAGGCTCTACAACAGCAGTGGAAATCTGTGGAGCAGGGTATATAGCGAACTCAAGCTTGGATTTCTTTCCGTAGTCCACTGAAAGACGTTCCATGAGCAGAGATGTAAAGCCAGATCCTGTTCCACCACCAAAGGAATGGAATATAAGGAAACCTTGAAGGCCGGTACACTGGTCGGCAAGTTTGCGTACTCTGTCGAGAACCAAATCGATCAATTCCTTTCCGATTGTGTAGTGACCACGTGCATAATTATTGGCGGCATCTTCTTTCCCGGTTATCAGTTGTTCAGGGTGGAAAAGCTGGCGGTATGTGCCAGTTCGTACCTCGTCTGAAATAATTTGAAGTATGCATTAAAAACACGATCGAATATTTAGAATTCTGCGTAAGTCCATATCACTTACGATGAGCAAGATTACAAAAAGTTAAATGGCTTATTTTACATTTGATTGAGTAAATCATTTTGATTTTACGCATGTTAGTTTGAAACATGTTTTTTGTTCACGAAATGTATGGCCCTGCATATGTGTCTCTGTACTCCGACTTTACACGCGTCTTCGTAACAGATGTACATCGACAGTATAGAGATGTGACGTCCGTGGTCTGACTACGAAATGCATAAATACAGTAGACATAGCTCGAGCGACCACCTGTATTAAGCGACTTTTTTAATTAAAAGACCACTTAAACTCCCGCCCGAGCGTTTTTACTATATAAATAGTATCTATTAAACCACTTTTCTATAACGCGACCGCATTAAACCAGTCCCGACAGGTAAAAAAGATAGTTAAATAAATAATCCGTTAAACGACAGCATGCACTTAATCCAATTGGGCATTTCACACCTTATTCACAACTGCATTCGCGCATTGTCCTTTAAACAATTGCATAAACAATTAGGCGTGATAAATACCAGTTAATTACTCGGCGACACAGTTATAAAACGTCATGTAAAAATCGTTGCATATAAGTAGCGGATCCGTAGTCCAGTGGTAACGCGCCGGACTAGTAATCCAAAGATCAGAGGTTCGAATCCCCGCTCCATCACTGACCGTACTAACAGTCTTTCTGACGAGACTTTGAAAACCGAGGTCCCGTGCATGATGCTTTACATCGAGCACGTAAAAGAACTAGGGGTGCTTCTGGAACTGGGGCATCTCCTGTGTCATGCACTATCCTCCAAAAATCTAAAATGACTAACATTCTTCCGGAGGCGTCGCCAATATGGGAAACCGGTGGCGACGATAAATAAATGAAAATAGTTGCATTTACTTGTTTTATGTGTCCGTTTGACAGCGAGTCTCAAATGTAAATCGATTACACGACATAACGATCATAATTTCTACAAGAACTAAGTTCATGTAACGTCGTTGCTAAGCGACTTACGTTGCTTGATGTCACCGAGTTTTTACATTACGATGTCCCGAGAAGAAACATGCCAGATGTAATGTGTGTGCCGGCTCGCCCGCTTTTATCTTTACTTGAAAGGTCGTCGTGACGACACACTTCTTTTTACTCACTGAGAGAATGGAAATGTCAGACAAAAACACATCGCATAATTTAACTCTAGGTTCAAATGTGTACATTGTATTGCTTTTTAATGTGTGATAAAATTTAGTCGACATGCGACATTTAGCAACCTTATATCTATAATTTATGAAAGCGAAATCGAATTAAATAGATCGACTTAATTTCCACGTACATGTTATTCAATATAAACGAAATCATTGGGATAATTACACATCAAACCAACTCATAATAAGAGTTTTACGAGATAATAATAATAACTTTATTTAACTACGCCAGTTCACACATTAGGTAATACTTTTTTCGGACGGATATGAATATGCCCGAAACAGTCATCAGGTTTAATAAATCTCGGTATTCGTAATCAATCTGCGTGTTCTCATGTTTTCTTGCATTCGCTATAAATTAATATCTAGTCTACAGTTGATACTGATGGTAAAATATGGGTGGGGCGTTTCTTTTATGTTGATTATATGAATTTATTTACAATATGAACAATGAAAATTTGTAAATTTTAAAACATTCCCATTAGCAATCTATTCAAACACATAATATAACGTATAATAAATTTCCCGACAAACATTTTTCTACAACGTACAAGGAAATAAAACAAACAAAACATCAGGGGTGATTATTTGCAACTACACTTGCAACTTCTCGTGAGAGGCCTCTCTTAAGCACAGATCTTTCTTCAACAACACTATGAGCTGTTCCATGACAAAACCTGTAGTAGTGACCAAAAATCATTTTCAGGTTATTAGATTTTCTAACAGGTACTTTTTCTAGTTTTATTTAATACCAAAAATGTTAAAATCGGACTTCTACTCTTCTTTTCATAGCAATTCAAATATATTAAGAACGAAATGCATAAGTAAATTAAAATATGACGTCGCGTCAGACACACTTAAATTTACTAAAAAATACATTAATTCTTAAAATCTTGTTTTTCAAATGGAAAGAAACAAATTTCATAACACATTTCAACATTTTTATTATTCAAAATTCTAAAAATCTAACGCTTATTTTCCAACGTCAAAATTTAATTGGGAAATACTCGACGTCATAACCACTGCAGGGTTTGTCGTGGAAGCGTCGTTATCAATGTCACGTGGTTAATATATTCCCCAAGTTGGACCTCTCTAGAGCAACAACCCCTCAACAGCAGTAAAATTAACATCACCAACAGGTTGTTGCCCAGGAAGGTTTGCCCAGCAACTAGATTGTGTATTATGTCATACCAAATTCTATTCATGTTTAGCGTCAGGTTCATTTTTCGAAACCAACCTACCACACCAGAAAAATAATGTATCGATAAACCAGAAATATCTTGAAAAAGATGGTCGGCGCAATTTAAATGTTAAATATTATTGTGCAACATAGAACAATGTCGCGATGTTACGATTACTGGTCACTCCAGATCCAAAATGGATTTCGGTAAATTCACCGAAATTCAGTGGATTTCGGTAAGGTAACGTACGCGTTATCGAAATGTTAACCAATCCGCGTCAAGGTTACAAGCGTCGTTCGGTTGAAGAGAACTTGTCTTGGTGGTTAACGTAAGATTTGTTTGGTTTACACAACACTGATATGCAAATAGCAAAACCATGTTAGTATACGCTTTTTTCAAGACATTTCTTTTTTCGATTAGACTACCAAAAACCTACCCGCCTGGGGACGCTAACTATAGATTAATATTGGTATGACATTATTGCATTTCTCAACAGTAGCTTTGAAGGTGTTTTTGAATGCAAATATAGTTTACCAACTACGGTGGGTTCCAAATCAATGAAGACGGCTCTTGGTACATGCTTCCCGGCTCCAGTTTCGCTAAAGAAGGTGTTGAAAGAATCATCTCCGCCTCCGATGGTTTTGTCACTTGGCATCTGGCCATCTGGCTGGATACCGTGCTCAAGGCAGTACAACTCCCAGCAGGCATTGCCCATCTGGACCCCCGCTTGACCGACATGGACGGAGATACATTCACGCTGAAATTTGTAAAATATCTTGATTAAAATGAAGGCGGACGTGCTGGTTTGCGTGTTAAATATAAGAAGTCAGATCGTATATGCATGATTTATGTTTAAAGTAATATTGTGCTCATTTACAACATGAAAATATGTTTCCTATAGTTAAAATATCAATAAACATGCATTTACAAAGAACGAACCCATAATGTATTGATCCGTATTTGTTGAAGAAAGATGTTTGTACATCATAACATGAAAAACATTTTTTACAATCCGGCTATTATCTGTTAGTAATATGGTAAACAAAATAATTTTCCTTCGGTTTTACATTGCAATGGTTCTTATTAGAGATATTTTAGCCAATGTAACGACAATACTGGCAATAGCAAGTTCAAACATGTTATGTTCAGATGAACCAGATACATCTTTAAATTGTGTTTTGTTTTGTTTGGGTTAACGCCATTTTCCACATTTCTCCAGTTATAACAGTTAGGTGATCTACCCTGATTCCTGGAATTAATTATCAACCAGTTCTTATGTGTCCTTCCTCAAGCAACTGACAACTTCCCTATGTGAATCTAACCCGGACCCCCATGTGGCAGACGAGCGGAGTTCTACCAATTGAGCTAACCAAGCGGACTTATGTTCAACTCTCAATCAGTGTCACAAAGTGTCGCTAATTGTGTTTACATGGTAGCATTAATATTCACTGTATTCATTAAGGTATATGATTTGTTTGTCCTCTAAAACTTGTGGTGATCCCCTTGTTTTCTTTTTCTCTTCCGTTCGTCTCATGTTCTCATGTGATGTACTATATATTTATACTTTGTATGTGATTGTATGACGATGTTTCATGATCAAGTCAAAACAAACAAAATTATCTGTTCTTAATATTCACTGTGTTCATTAAGGTATACTCGTAACTGAGATGAAACATCAATTTAGTAGCCGATGCATTCTATCCAATCTTGAAATGTCTACACAGATGTCCGAATCAATAGTTATCATTTCAAACAGTCTTTAGAAACGAGCTATTTCATTCAATCAGCTCGAACAGACATGCTTCAACAACGAAAATCGAAGTACGGAATACTGCTAACACTTTATGGTCACTTTTCATAAATAATTTAATGACTAGCTGTTGATTGGTTGAATGCTTTCACATAAATGTCAGGGATATTTTGAATTACTCCACAGTTAATGAAGAATGTATGTGTTTGCCTATTTGTTTGATTAGAAATTGCTATATCAACAGTTGAGCATCAAGCGTAGGCTATAGTGGTACATGTATGTAACTTTTCTGGACAAACAGGCGCACCCTGCCAGATTATTTCACATAGTTTCTAAATACATGTAACTACATTATAATGATTATGGTGAATCTTTATTTAAAGATAGACGCTCGATGAAAGCCTATATGTCTTGTTACATATTCTGGTAAATTTAATTGCAGTAAACTGTACCATTTATAATGTACATCTTACCCTGTTACAATCACGTATACTGAAGCAATTTTCTAATTTTAGAGTTTGACAGAATCTCTATAAGCAGAGTGTATTCATGTGTGGATTTTGTTTCAAAAGACTGAGCTATGAGTAAAAATGGAAACTAATTAGTTAACTGATATTTCACTTGAATTAATTTTGCAAAACCATGACAAGAAAAGAAGTGACCAGTCAGAAAATGACTTTTCGTTGAGTGTATATGGTTTCAGACCACATAGTCATTATGCAATGGAGATTCCCAAAATACAAAATGGCGGGTTAGCTCTCGTGGTCCGAACACGAGGCATTTCTACTTGTACTTATTTTACTACCGCCTCCTGGAGATAACATTGCTGGTATCTTATTCATGAGAAGATGAAGTCGTGACCTTTGTACGATTGAAATATACAAACTCACGACAAAGTGGTCAACACCTCCTCAATTTCACCAACTTCACTTCAGCTATACAGCTCAATTGATGTAGACATTTTAAACACTGAGCTTAAGATTTTACCAAGGTTTAAAGCTTAAAATGCTACGTAAAGAGAAAACAAGAAATATTTTAAGTATTTATGCCAACATATAAACGTCTTGTTTCACTGAAATACGTGTGTTTACATTTATATATATTTTGTAACATCTTCCCAAATTCGAGGATAATATGTACATGTAGGGTATGGTGGGACACAGAACTGCTAATGCCCTCATTTGTTTTTCAACTGATTTAACAGAAATTGATGTGCATGCATTGATGTTTATGAGCGGCCATATAAATGTACGTAAACTTGAAATGGCAAATTAACCTATGAAGAAGAAGTCTGCATTATCATCGCAATGCATCCAAATATCTTACAAATGTAACATTACACATGTATACAATTACAAGTGCACTACACCGTCCCATGTTGGAACTAGAAGATACTAAATTTACACCATCGCATCTTGTTGACACTATTACATAATTATTTTAAGTCATATCATAAAAGAGAGAGAATAAGTAGCTACAGGGAACGCCACATACATAAGACAGTGCCTCCCCACGCAGACCTCCGGGAAAACCAACTATCTATAAAACATAAGGCACTTGAGGAGTTTAAGGGTACATGCGTTAGGGAACAGAGGCACAAGGAATGTCCTGACAGACCATAAGGACTGTATTTTCATCGTCATGCATCCAAATATCATACAACGTAGTATTTTAAGCTTAAGGTAAAACTGTCTAAATCACATCGCTGTCCCCTAAAACACATGTAAATGTTCAGTTAACTATGTTAACTACTGTTTTTATATTGTATACTTATAACTGAATTGTTTGATTACTCATATATGTTATAACATTGTCTATTGTTATAATTGTAACCATGACCCAAATAATGTATTTTTATTGTATTGCATTGACACAGATTTGTTACACGTTTTGTAAAACAATAACAAAACAATGATAATATTTGATAATGAATATCGGAACTACCGCACTCTGTTTACAGAAATGATGTATAAGATCGGAACATTTGCTGATCACAGTAACAAGCGTTTGATTAACAAAACTGTCTCAGCGGACATAAAATATTGATGCAACTGTCTTGTTGTGATGATTTCTGTATTCCATCACGTCACGTGATTCCGTATGTAAATTGACTTATGCATGTCTTGCAGATTACATCATTTTAGTTTACCAAGTAGAACACTTCCGTAGCCGGTGAGCAACATGATTAGTATTGCAGACACTGAGCCACTTGTTGCCATGGTAACGAGACATGGAACCATTATTAAGTTTTCTACAGTCCATCGATTCCATAACATAATCAATGAATTATTTATGCTGAGATTACAGAACGATATAGGTTCCGTAATCGATAATATTGTAACATCCCTGGTAGTGACTGAATCATTTCATCATATCGAACAGACACCCTCTTATAGTTTACAAGTTACAGACAGCAATTTCGAGCAAGCAAACAACGTTTTGCAGACTACTTCAATAAATTCACCTCAGGCCGGCAGAAATGTTTTGCATGAAAGCTGTCCCGTACTAGTTTAGACATAGGTTTAGGGTGCTTGAAATATATACATTTTATTAAATCGAATTTACCGGCACATCGCTTTTTACTACTGAGAATGAAATTTGAATGGTAAGGAATAAAACACCTTAATGTCATTTAACTATAAAATCAGAAAACGCGTGCGTATACCTAATTGCCACAAGTACGCAGACTCACTTCTAATGAAATCTTTGACGGAGCGATTCGGTTCCATCATAAATATTAATGGCGTAATAAGCAATACAAGACAATGGTGTTAAATTACAGCTTTGCATGTTCATGCATATGTGCACTCAATAACGACCTTCACTCGCGCATATAAGATATTTGCAACGTCGTCAAAGAGTATTGCCAGAAATAGCTTTCTCTTATTTATCATCGGTACATCGATTTTATTGAAGTATTTATCATTGAAACTAAGTATATCTTCATCAACATTATCCACGAGTGACAGAATAAGCAAAATCAGTAATAACAGTAAAAGAAAGAATTGACTCACCATTATGAACTTATAATGATATTTTCCACTCTACGTTATGATGTTGTGGAGAAATCGCGTCCAATAAACCGTTGCCAACGATAGTGCGGGGTTTTTATACTGATCGGAATAATGCTAACAGTATACTGCTTGTAAAAAGTTAAAAACACCCTTCAGTCAAATGCGCTATCGGTTTTCTTATACATTTTGATGTTACCACACTCGATTATGATTGGTTGGAAGATTAGAAGCAGATTGCCTATCGCGGTATAATTTGACAACGCTTGTGTTTTTAGTCCTGCATTTAAATATACACGCGATCTTCGATTATGCATATTCGAATAAAATTTGTCTTTGATATTCGGTAAAGTTCCAATACGTTAGAACATTCTAGGCGTTAAGCAGTCTGCGTAAAAGGGTGATTTTCATACCAAATGCTAAGCACATTAATCATATACGTACTTATAGACAACAGGAATTATATCTTAAGTTTTAAGTTCTCCGAAAAGATTGTGGGAATAGATATTTGAAATTTTTACTAAAGTAATAAAAGTAGTATTTCTGTCCAATACTAGAGATTTTTAATTCAATTTCTACGCCCCATGAACATGTTTATATTATACGGTGTGCTTCCACTACACTGTGATACCATGCCGTAGACATGATGACGCGCCATGATTTCCCGATTCATTATTTCACATTTTTAGGATTTCAAATGATGTGTTAAGAAGATAACAACGGTGTCAGAGCGATTGTATGCTTATGTATAATGTATTTATAAACGGATGGAACCGATCAACAGAGCCGCCGTCGTCAAGCACAAACAAGAACTATCTCTTAAACAAGAAATATCTTTAAAAAAGATGGTCGGCGCAACTTGAAGTATGCAAATTTGTTGCAATCTGAAGGTTAAAATTTGTTGTACAACATAAACAATTGCCTAAAAGTTACGACTGCCGATCATTCAATTGCGCTATACTACAGAAACCTTTTTTTATTCCAAGCTCTGCCGGATACCGCCGAGTAGTTACGATTGAGACTGGATAAAATAACTCCGTAGTGAGATTAGTCATAGACTCAGTATAGTCTGTTTCAATATAGTTCATCAATACTTATTGCATAAGTCGTGAACTCACACATTCATGTTAATAAACTTGTTACATAGCAATTTATCTTATTAAAACAGCATAACTATTCGCGACTGGTATATACAACCAAGAAAGTCTTCTTAATTCTAACACCGGACAATTCCCCGTGGTGATGACTAACAACACTACATATTGGATAAACCTTGAAATAAACTATACACAATGTTAACCAATCTGCGTCAATGTTACAAATAATTTTCGGTTGAAGAAAAATTGCCTTGGTGGTTAAATGTAAGATTTGATTGGTTTACAAAACACTGATATGCAAATAGCAAAACCATGTTAGTACGGCTGAGCCGAAAAAGATGAACGGCGTAGATAGAATGGTGCCTAAAGAACCGCCCTATTTCGGAACTCTGATTTCGTCAGAGGAGTACGCTACAGGGAAGTGAATTGTCTTTTCGGGTAGCCCCATCTCCGCTTAAAATATGAACCAATCAAAGCGTCTAATGTGTTGCATATTTAAACAACGCGTTTCGTAAACAATATTCGATTGGTCTAAAATGTAGGTCAAAATCAATATTATACAGCTACGCCGAAAAAAAGAAAAAAAAAACTTAAATATTTAGTTATAACAAGTGTATGAATTATTTTGTACGAAAGCTTGAGTGCTCCAATGATACATGGTTTCAGCGCAAACAGTGGGACGCGCCTAATTAAAGTAAACGGACCAAACAGTGCTATACACACGTTTAATTTGACCAGTAAACATAATAACAAATGGAATCGCTTGTAATGTGACATCAGTCAGCATTGCATTAGGCGCACTCAAATCGAAATACAAACACATGTTTGATTCATTTTAATATTTTTTCTATTTTAAAGAAACTCTTCCCACCCTAAGTTTTTTATTGACTCGTCCAAAATCTAATTATAACCATGATTATCTCGTTGGGGAAAGATAGCTCTAATGACGCTGTGTACTAACACCTGGACACCGTGTCTTTTTAATGAAGTGAACAATATCGAATCGACATGGACGCATAGTGTTTTGGTTACCATCAATACAAATAGAATTTCTCACCATCGCTTTGAATATCTCATCAATTATTTCAATATCACCTTTCCAATGCTTAACTGTCATGATATAGGCTTAATTGTCATGGTACAGGCTTAACTGTCTTGGAATAGTGGTAACTGTCCAGGTACATTTGATGGAGTATTTCAACGGAGCGCAATAATCAATTGAACACTAACTTATTTGCTTTTTCTGCTTCATTCAATCATAAAACGCTCTAACTAATATCCTTCCGTATGCATATAGGTAATTTAGGTAATGTTCGGATTAAAGTGCATATATTTACAGTTGATTGTTTTTGGGTGAACTATCAGAAATGTGTCAGCTGACAAGAATCATCATATTCTTTCTGACAGGTTATTCTAAACTGCAAAATATCGTCTTACATTTACTTCTACATTGATCAGGTATACAGATGGTTAATATTTAAAATGGTAACATATATTATGGGACACCCTGACAATATCTGAGTTTTCATATATCCAGTGGGCAAAGCTTGTGACGACGCCATATTGAATAACAACTGACGTCATATGACGTCATTTCCTGTAATGTGACTTCAAATATTTCCCGTACTTTATTTTGTTAGAAACTTCAATCCACCAAGATTATTTTGATGTATAACTCAAGAGTATATATTGTCAAATTATAAAATGACAGACATTTGAAATGGTAACATATATTTTGAGACACCCTGTACCATGATAGTTAAGCATGAACCATGACTGTTACCCCTAATCCATGACAGTTAACCCTGTACCATGACAGTTAAGCCTGTGCGATGACAGTTAGGTCTGTACCATGACAGTCAGGCCAGTACCAAGAAAGTTAAGCATGTACTGTGACAGTCAGGCCAGTACCAAGACAGTTAAGCATGTACCACGACAGTTACCACCCGTACCATGACAGTTAAGCATGTACCATGACATTTAAGCCTGTATCATGATATTTAAGGGTGTATCATGACAGTTACCCCTGTACCGTGACAGTTAAGCATCTACCATGATAGTTAAGCATCTACCATGACTGTTGAGCATCAACCATGATAGTTAAGCATCTACCATGACTGTTAAGCCTGTACCATGACATTTACCCATGTACCATGATAGTTAAGCATGTACCATGACAGTTACCCCTGTTCTAAGACAGTTAAGCCTGTACTATGACAGTTAAGTCTGTACCAAGACAGTTAAGCATGTACCATGACAGTTAAGCCTGTATCATGACTGTTACTCATGTACCATGACATTCAAGCATGTACCATGATAGTTAAGCATGTACCATGATAGTTAAGCATGTACCATGACAGTTAAGCATGTACCATGATAGTTAAGCCTGTACCAAGACAGTTAAGCATGTACCATGATAGTTAAGCATGTACCATGATAGTTAAGCATGTACCATGATAGTTAAGCATGTACCATGATAGTTAAGCCTGTACCAAGACAGTTAAGCATGTACCATGACAGTTAAGCCTGTATCATGACTGTTACTCATGTACCATGACATTCAAGCATGTACCATGATAGTTAAGCATGAACCATGATAGTTAAGCATGTACCATGACAGTTTAGCCTGTACCAAGACAGTTAAGCATGTACCATGACAGTTAGCCCGGTTCTAAGACAGTTAAGCCTGTACTACTTCAGTTTAGACTGTACTATTTTAGTTAAGCCTGTACAATGACAGTGAAGCCTGTACCATTAATGAGATGCCTACGTATTTTATACTTGTGACTTCCGGGTTGCTTGTAACCCATGCGCAATCCTGTGTTATGAATGAACATACCGATTTTATATATTCCTACACATTGAATCGTTTTCTCACATTTGCAAACCTAGAACAGACATAGTTATCTACTAGCAGTAACCAATGTCAGCATTTACAGACGGATGCAATGGACACATTTACATGCGCTATTAAATTACAATTCGAAGACAATTTTATAATGCATTGCAGAGAATGTGTCGATTTGGAAAAGGCCTTTATCACCGATTGACCGTGTAGTTTGTCATTAATCTGTAACATCGAAGTTCTACTATATATATATATGTTGTGACACAGATAAGAGTCGACGCGGTTAATGCACTATGATACTATTTATTGGGATATCTTATTTTCTAACGTCCTAACATTCGTGTCACTTTTAGTAAACGCTAACGATCAGCAACAATGACGAGAGCGTGGTGTTTTCATACCGTATTGGCTTTAATATCTTGGCTTTCATGCACAGGCAAGTATATCTAAACCATTATTACAAAACAACATTTGACGACATTGTATACGTTTTATTATACTAAGATTATAAGACTTATAGACGGACGTAAATGTCCTATTACATATACCAGTATATCATATAAGGACTGGTAAAAAAGCTGACCTTCAAGTACTATTTTACATAGTATCAAGAAAACTACAGGATACATGTTAGGTTGGCTTTGATTGCAGTAAGATGTAACATTAATTATTCTAATGAATATAACTACATGTATCGTAAAAGCCGATATTTTTCCGTCAAAATTAGGTTCATCGTTTTAGAACACTCTGTCATTATGTAGTGAACATTCTCAAACTTCCAAATGGCGGGTTACCTATTTTCACCAGTATAGTTTTTTTTACAGTTTAACACCGACACATTCACTTCATTGCGCTAGCAGCTCCTTCTAAATTCGCTTGGCCAATTTTGACTAAAGTTCAAAGGAAAGTACCTTGGGTGGTCCTCTTTCAAAGTTGTTCAAACGGTTATGGTCTGTTGCATACATATGTCAAAGGAGCTAAAAATAGATATTAAAATTGAAAACTTTAAAAGTCTTCTTGTCAAGAACTATACGACCAAGAGCTTTCATATTTAGTATGTAACACCGCTTGATGATGGTCCCCTACCAAGATTGTTTGTAGCATGTCCCTTAATTGGCTCCGCCCAAGGGGGCACATGATTTACATGGACTTAGATATGGAATATCTTTGACAATCTTCTTGTTCAGACCTAGAATACCCAAAGGTTTGATATTTGGTATTTTGCTTTGCCTAGTGGTCCCCTACCAAAAATGCTCTATTTTGCATTGCCAAGTGGTCCCCTACCAAGAATGTTCTATTTTGCATTGCCTAGTGGTCCCCTACCAGTAATGTTCTATTTTGCATTGCCTAGTGGTCCGCTACCAAGAATGCTCTATTTTGCATTGCCTAGTGGTCCCCTACCAATAATGTTCTATTTTGCATTGCCTAGTGGTCCCCTACCTAGAATGTTCTATTTTGCATTGCCTAGTGATCCCCTACCAAGAATGTTCTATTTTGCATTGCCTAGTGGTCCCCTACCAAGAGTGTTCTATTTTGCATTGCCTAGTGGTCCCCTACCAAGAGTGTTCTATTTTGCATTGCCAAGTGGTCCCCTACCAAGAATGTTCTATTTTGCATTGCCAAGTGGTCCCCTACCAAGAATGTTCTATTTTGCATTGCCAAGTGGTCCCCTACCAAGAATGTTCTATTTTGCATTGCCAAGTGGTCCCCTACCAAGAATGTGAACCTTACCCACCTCGATTTGTTTTGTGCAAAGTATATATGTTTTTAATTCTAAATGCATCTTATGTCGATTATTATTATTCATTTTAGTAACCCAACTTTAAAAAACCTTGCACAGAAATTTCGCGTCATTTAAGTTGATTTTTCATACATTTTAGTAAGGACGATTTTGTTTCATTTTGAAAAAAACAATAATTCAGGTACTCCATATTTTTAGTATTTCATGTAGTTTATCCAGTCTTCTATATTGAATGCTTCATGGGATTTTATGGATGACATAGTCCTTAAAGTCCAAGTCGGAGCTTGAGTCTTATAATGTTGGTGAATAAAGGTCCCAGCAATCAGACATTTGGCTTAACGTCTAACTACAGATCACTATGTATCTTACAGATGCTGTACTCCGGTTTGCAAATTATTACCATAGCCATATGGTGTTACAGATGGAACCAGCTAAAGCCCCAAATTTGGGGCTATGCCTCTACAAATGGTGATATCGTGTCTGTTTTATTAAATGGTGAAAGTTGCTAACGCCACTGCGCAACAAGGGAAATGGTCGGCATTGCTTCCGTCACAAACTGCGGGCACTTCAGCCAGAATTACTATTTCATCAAAGGATGGACATGCTGACATTACTGATGTTCTTTTCGGTGACGTTTGGGTGTGTTCCGGTCAGAGCAATATGTTCTTCGTAATGTCCAGTGTATGTAATTTATTTCATTAATAAATTCAAGAACTTATATTTGACACAACATTTTTCACAACTACCTTATTTGAATGTGTCACTTACAGTGTCCCATAATAGTATTGTCTTATATTTTACCGAAACTTCCGAACGAGGGTGATGTATATGTCGTGTTAATAAATTAATATCACCATTCCACTGTTTTCTCAACAAATATTTCAAGGTATTAAATCATACTGAAGAATTGGCAAAGTCAACACACTTTAACACTATATCAGAATAATGCAACTGGCAACGAGACAATCTAACCACTCCCTTGAAGAACCTATAATATTAACTCAATGGCAGAAACCTTCTAATGGTAATAATCTATATCATCTTTTAGAGAAAGTATATCGCATGAATGGCCATACAGTACTGTTTCAAGTTGTCTGACAATGATAATAACGATCCTCCATCAAGTCTTTATCCCCCTTTTTAATAGAAGTGTATTAACTTCAGTTATGTATTAGCACGTACGTCATACTTTTATTAAAACGTGACGTCACAATACAAAATTCTCTCCGACCGAGTGGGTGATATTTCGTTCACATGGTAATATTACCTGCTATTAAAGGGAGTGAACTATCGCCAAATTACGTGAGGTATGATAATACACAAATATATCATTGTACCCCTTTTGATATTATTTTCTTTGGGTTGGTAATCTGTACTTCGCCTTAAACTGCCATTGTATATTTGTTAAGTGATGTTTAGTGCATATGTGTATATTATGCATAATTCATACATATTATGCGTAATGCAAATTAACAGCTTTTTATTGTGCAGTGTAAAGCTACAAGCATTTGTGCCTAATGATAAAAATTATAGTATGAATGCACTGAATTAATTTCCATGAATATTTTAGACAAGGGAACTAATGAATTGAGTGTCGTAGTTTTCTTTATATACTATATAAAATTATCTCCCTTAGATCGACCCGCAACGAGAGTGACATTGTCGCGTAAATAGTAAAAATTGGGTGGTCTAATGCCAAAGTGAACTTCGACTTATTTTGAGAAAATATACTTTTAAAGTATTTTGAATTCGCCATAACAACGATGATGTCAGGACAACATATGAAGTATTCATGCTGTTATTTGGTGATATAGCAATGAATTGTTATTCAGTTCCAAATAATATTTATCTGCACTTTTAAAAAAAGGATTTTGTGGGTTAGTTCATTTTGGCATGCATACAACAAAATTTGAAATAATCCCAAAGTGAACTATTGGTTCATTGGTTCTATATGGCTTAGTTACGTGGAAGGACATAGTAGATGTGGGTTAGTACATCTATTCAAAATCTCCAGCTAAAGACTTCTTATTAAGCTGGAAACTAAACCAAACTAAAAATCCCTTTTTGAAGAGTAAAAAGGAGTAATTATCTCAATCTTCATTAAAATGTGGGTTAGTTCACTTTGACCTCAGACCACCCAATTAACATCCAGCTTAATTGAATCATTGATAACTATATGATAGTGTGTCACCAGTATTTCAACACAAAATATTAACTTGTATTTCAGACAGTGCAACAAACAGGTTTTCAGCCGTGTGTCTATTGTATGCAATGGAATTATCACCTCATATTAATCATCCTATTGGTCTAGTCGAAACTTCAAGGGGTGGAACTAGTATCGAAGCTTGGTCATCCCCTGATGCTGTTAACAAATGTCCTGCGAAAGGAAAAAGGCAAGTAAACACCATTGAGACAATGTAAACTTACTGTTGAGAGTTTATTGCTATACGTGTACATTAACACCTTGTCGGGAAGTGATTAGCTCTCATGACATTCGAATCAGGAGGCACCTCGACCACTATGCCTTTCAAATAGACAAATAGAGCTACAGCTTATTCTAGGCTGATGTCTCGTAGCTGTTAATTAAATGACATTCGTAATATATAATAATCTTATCAGGATCTTCTAGTGTTTTAACAGACGTCGGAATACTATTAAACCAAGGCTTTCCAACCATCAATATGAACTTATTTGATCTATCTGTCTATATATCAACATACACAGTATAATGTGCGAATTAATGGAGATGGACAGCTTTTTCATGGTGCTTACAATCAGCGAGTCACGTTGTAACGTTGGCTAAAATACCTGTTCCAGATTAAAACGCATACGTTTAACTTGCTTTGAATCAAGTGACCATGTGAAGTGTGGCCTGAAATTGTTGCCAACAGAATTGTCATGAAAAATTTAATTCGAGGCTGAAATGAGTTTCCATGGCTATATAATATACCATGTTATATCATTTTACCGTATGCCTGTACTAGTATTGTTTGCCTTTTTCTAAAAATTACCATTTATGTTTTCTGCGTACAGGTCTATCCATACAAATACTGTTCTGTGGAATTCTATGGTATATCCACTGCTGAGGATGACCATATATGGAACAATCTGGTATTAAGGTAGGAATTATTTCGTGAGAAAATTCTCGAAGTTATTTACTTCATTTGCCACAGATTGTTTTCTTATTCGACGTTACGAGATGCATTGCACTTCTGTTGTTCCGTTTATATTAAATCTCGGTAATGTCGAAAATCTTCACTTAATTAATAATCGGTGTCAGTATTATTGTGAGATTTCAGAACACATAATACAAAATTTGTTTGTGACGCAGGAGAGGCAAACAGAGACACACCTGCTCTGTATGCATGCCAATTTCCGGCGATGATTGATGACTGGAGGGCAAAATTCAATGCTGCTTCTAACGGACAAACCAGCCAGCAGTTTCCATTCGAATTTGTATGTACGTCTTCACTCGTAATGGAATCATTTGAATCGTTCATCGTTATTGAGGTAATTGAACGGTTGTAAAATAGTATGGTACACCTTCTTCGCCAAATAGAGCATGCAACCACCACCAGACTAAATTAATTTGGCCACCTTGCACTTTTGGCAATAGGGTCTCCTCGGCTATTTCCGAACTGTACCAGATATTGCAATAGGGTTGTTGTGCACTTTGCACGTGGCATGTCCAGACCTGCGTTCAGTAAAGGTTAACAGTCGCTCACGTTACGAAACTGTGCACAGTTTTTGCTACTGAACACACTGTTTGCCAATGAGTGTGCGGGCTCTGTACGCACACTAGCTAACGCAACTCCACGGTAGCAAGCGCATTTGTGAGCCGAAATCGTAGCGGTCAATACACTTGTTAGCGACGCGAACTGAGAGCGGCTTCCGTTAGCCGTAATTAAAAGCACGGCTGTTTGACTTCTTTACTAATTTTCACCTGTCATCTTAGGCGGTCAGTTAGATTTGGCGAACTCATACATTATTTGCCACGTCTAATACGATATTATTTTGTATCGATTGTAGTTTTTTTATCAGACATCAATTTCACACAATGATACTAATTTCTAGTACCGCATGCGATAAAGCCTAACGGTTATACATGCAAGGTGGATTCTTACCCAGGATGATTTGACAGAAGAAAATGCATTACAATTTGTCTGACTCCGCCCCTATTTCATGTATTTTAACGTGTAAATGAAAATAGTACTGGGTGTTCTCTCAATTACGTTGCATGGTTTATTCAACTGATGCTGTTAAAACAATGTTAACAACAAAATGTAGAAACTTATGTACTTTTATTATCAAACAACGAATGAAAGATTCATTGCAACAAATGCTGAGGAACCGATTGGTTCCTTATACCATTGTAGATAGCTCCCGTAGCGAACGTTACATGGTTCGGATGGTCAGATATAAAATGGTCTCAAACGGCTGAATATGGTTACGTTCCAAATCCTCGACAACCAAATGTCTTCATGGCAGTTGCTATGGATTTACCTGACTTTAATTCACCCTATGGAAGGTAAGTAAATCACAACTTAATTTTACAAGTTACGATACACAAGTCAGTCGAATGAGCTGTCTGACCTTGCCGTAGAGTATGAACAAATAGGTTGTGAATCTTATTTTATTTACTCTCGTTGACATCTGGTGGGTCACTAGCCATTATTAGGGCCTACTACAGGGGCTGTGATGGGATTGTTGAATGAAATATGAAAGTTGTAGAAGTCTTTGAATTGTATACTGATTCTCTTGAGTGTTTCTGGTTTGGAATATATAGTCAGTTGACAATGCGACACAAACAAGTTTTGCAGGAAATATACCTAAGGGCTTGAAGATTATTACCGTTAATTAAAACACTCGCCTAAGACATATCATTTAAATTGTTTAGCTTTTGTTAGATGCTGTTAATGTGGCCTGTGCTGAACTACTTGTCGCATAGTGAATTACACTTTTGGGAAATTAGGTCAAATGCATAGCATCTGAAATGTAGCTGAATCTGTAACCACAGGCCAAAACTTAAATTATTAATTCATTTAGCTATTGTGTTATTAATTGTTGAGTTTCTACTCCATAATAAATTTGAATTTTTATTGGTCTTCGTCGATGAGTTTGTCTTTAAATCGTTAGTATATACAATGTTTGTCTGACATTGTAAAGTATGTGATGATGTTTTTGTTCTATTACAGTTATCACCCAAGAGATAAACAAGACGTTGCCCAACGTCTGGCTCTTGCTTAGGGCAGTGGCTTATGGAGAGAAAAATCTCGATTTCCAGGGACCTTTTCCCAACGCCTTTCATGCACATGGTCAAACACTGGCCATCGAGTTTGATCATGGAAATAGTGCGATTGAAGTCAGATCGAACGACGACTTTGAGCTAAATGTGCCATACCTAATGTTGTTTCAAATTACAAACAAATAAAATCTTTACTAAGTCATGTGCAGAAGAACATAAACATGTACACTCTTAATAACCACAAATCTAAGACAACACTATGAGAAGGAAACAGGACGTATACGGAAGCCGCTTCATGGTGTTAGAACCAACCAGTATTACTAACCAGACCGCAACTATGTAAGTACAAATGTGTCTGAAAACATACTTCTTTATTATTTCCGCGGATGCTTTCAATGAACTGTTTACCCTTTTGAATTGACGCCGTTTTAGAGCAGTATTTCAGTAATATACGGCGGTCTGTTGACCTATCCAATGCTCCTGGGTTACCAACCAGTGCAAACCTGCTCCTCCGCAAACGATTGACAACATTATATGAAGTCAAAGTGTCACGGAAGAGCATACAACATGCCCGGAGTTCGAACCTACGACTTCTAGATTAGCATTCGACCGCTCTACCGACGGAAATAACTGGGGGAGCACACACTTTGTCAACAACATTCTTGTTATTACTACATGTCAATTCACCGAACCAGTGTTCTGGTGTTCCGGGCAGAGTCCATTATGCTTTTGTAATAATTAACTTGTATGTTTATACTAGTCTATATACAAACCCTGTGTTTTACTATAATTTATAGGAGACAACTCCTGTAGCTATTCTATTTTTATCAAATAATGTACTTTTGCGTCTCAAACATAGATAATCAGAGCCAAAACTCAGAGCCAAATAAGATCTAGTTAAAAATATAATCATACATATTATTTAGTTGGTAAAACATATGATCTAGTCGGTAACCAGACTGTGTATATAAATGTACATGCATTTCCATGACTCATTGTGCCTCCAGAGCAGCTGTACATATTGTAAGAGGTATTTCCTGCTCGGCTTTCATATTCATGTTTTGTACCGGTGCATGTACCCGAAATGTGTCCAACTTGACTGAAGCAAAATTTGTCAAATAAGTTTGACCGCTTGGCATGATGGTTAACCATCATTCGACCTGCTTAAAACTGGACATTTGACCATAAACAAAGAAGGAAATGTTTAGTCAGCTTAGAGTAGACAGGCTCTACTTGGCCTTTATACTAGTAAAAAGAGCTAACCCGTCATTTTGTATTTTGAGAATCATCCCTTTGTTATTACAGAGCGATTTGAAACGATGATCGTAATTCTGTAGGGTTTACAAATCAAAAACAAGAAATATCTTGAAAAATGGTGGTCGGCGCAATTACAAACGTTGTTCAGTTGAAGAGAAATTGCCATGGTGTTTAACGTAAGATTCGATTAGTTTACAATACACCGAAGAGCAACTAGCAAAACCATGTTAGTACGGCTGCGCCGACAAAAAAGAAGATGTATCCAGTCGCTTTTTTGAAACGATGTGAGGTAGTACTAGCGGGCTAGCACTTTTGACCAGTAAATATCCAAATCTCTAAATACAGGTTTGCTGCAGTCACACAGAAACTCTGCAATGTCCATCTAACACGTGGAAAGCAGCGCCTATCCTTGCTCATGATCAGAGTACCGTTACCATAGATACGTCAGCGTGTGTAGGTTATAGCAACATACTGACAGCGGTACGATATGCATGGGAAACGAGTCCTTGTGATATGAAGAAATGTGGATTATACGACCAAAATAATGATCTTCCGGACCCACCATTTATGAAGTATTGTCCATTTTAAGTGTGCATGTATATCTGAAATCAGTGTATACAAACTGAAATAAAAAGCTTAATGTTTAGAGTGACGTCATAACACTATTTCCATTCCTACCCGTCAATAACTACTCACATTGCCAAAGTGTCACGGAAGAGCATACAACATGCCCGGAGTTCGAACCTACGACTTCTAGATTAGCATTCGACCGCACAATAAAAATTGGTTCTTAAGACAAGCTAATTAGTATACCATTTATCAGAAATCAAAGGTGTAGAAATTTGTTGTAGGGAATTTGTCCAAATAATCCATGATTTCAATCTTACTTATAGAACAATTTATCGTATTACGAACTGTATAAATAATTATATTGCACTACCTGTTTTTATGCTTCGATATACAATTACAATAACGTTTGTAGCGGTATGTTAACGATAGACTTCCGCAAAGGCAGTTTATATTGGAATTCGAAAACCGCCGTGGTAACGAAAAGTGTGTATTACCTACCTCCCTTGAATACGCATATTTAGTATTTGTAGTTTTTGGTCTCAAGAGTAAATTATCTAGAATTATTGCTCATATAAAACACAAGAGCAAAACAGGTTTCGACCATTAATTGGAAGAGTTTAAGTTTCAGCAAAATTATTTCAAAAGGCACATACCGGGAAGATATCGGTAACCCCTACCAAATGTGCTGGATAAGTGATAGTATAGGAATTTGGTAGGGTGTGTAATAGATATAAGACGAAAATTGTCCAATATGTCAGACTTTGAATTATGTAAGTCGCGTAGCATATTGGACAGTTTTCGGCTTGTTTATGTATACCCTGCTCGGAACCTGCCATCTAATATGTTCGGCTACCAGTACAAGATTAAACTCTACACACCAAATACTTGACCGCGTAAACATATATTACAACTCTGGTAGAAATACGGCACTGTATTACCGATTCGGCACATCAAGGACAAAGGCATGACGTCACAGTTGTAGTTTTATGATATTAATTCACAAATAACTCTTGCAACGGCATGACAATTAAAAATGGTACTGAACGATAATTCATCCATTTACACCATTATTTGTACATTGTCAGTGTCATGTGTTCTGTACAATAGATCGTTCGGAAACGTTGGCAAATGATCGACAATGTTCGTTACTGAAGACAAATTGCAATTCCTTCATTTTTGTATGTTAGTGCACAGACAGCCGGCCGTGTCGTCCAGTTGGGTTTCTAGCTATTAGAAATGTTATTCGCTCTAGTATTTATTGTAACATGTATCGTGGAAAACTCCACGCAGCGGTTATCTTCCCTTGCAGTACAGCAATAACCACTTACACCACAAAAGTCACGTGATGATGGTTGGTTGGACAAAATAAACTTGTATGTTTTGTGAAAGAAGATAAGCAATTACATCTTTGCCTGATAATAAATCTTGTAAACATTCTATTTGCTTTGCCTTTGGGACCAGTGAAGAGTTGAAATCTGGTTTAGCTTTGGCTTCAGCAAATTCAATGAGGGCCATTTTGTTTACACTGAACCCGGTGCGTTGTAAAAAAATGTTAGACTCTTTTTTTTTTTACTTTTTTCAAAAATTGTTAGTTTTGTTACTTTTCCTACCCACCAAACATCTTATATGTTTAATTAAGATATATAAATATAAAATTGTCAAACTAAAACTAAATAAATGAAAAATATATTTTGTCAAAAATCTTGACGAAAAGTTTGTGATGGCAGAGATCTCCGATAACTATAAGGGGAGATCACTGCGTAGGAGATTGGTACCGTGGCTGAAAATTTGATGTCGGTTCCTTTATTATATTGTGATGTTTGTATTGCATAAGACGGTAGACATAGTTCCAAGGACAATGGATCGAATATTAACAACATACAGAACCAGTACAATAGGTACAACAAACACGGAAATCATCTTACTCCCCCAACCAGTAGTAGTGGAGAATATAGAAGATATACACATTAATTTGATCATACTGTAAATACATACATATGCACTTCAAATCATCATATAGACTGTGGTGTTCTATTTGCAACAATGTATCTCATTCAACCAGAGACTGTCGATATATCGCTGGTAGGAAAACGTTGAAAATGTTTACAGTGACTGTAATAACTAAATTAGTTATTGTTACTGTGAATTATTTCGTATTTTAGATGGTATTTTAACATATCCATATTATAATACTAATGATTCATTAAATGGCCAAACCTATTTGCACTACGAGTATAAAACAAATAATAATTGTAAGGACCATAAACAATGTAATAATTATTCGATATATTCATTTATTTAAATATAACTGATGAACGGATCCTTGCACCAATCTATAACATCAAATTTAAAATCAGATGAAAAATCGTCGAGTACAATCCCGTAAATGATTCAACAATTTCGCTTCTCAGATGAGCTAAAGAATATAAATGGAGCAGTTGACATTTTTGGCTATAACTTTTTATTTTTCAAATGATCTTAAAACTACAGATGGAATAACAACTGTTTCCTTTCGAGTTAGTAAAAAATACTATTTTTTTCAATATTTTGGCGGGGGAATTTGCATTTATATTTAACCACACATATTCACATTGAATATATTGTAATTCGGTCGGAAAAATGCGAACTCTCTGGTTTAACTTGTAATCTGAAGAAATATCCCTGAACACATAAAAAAACATACAGGCGGATGTATTCTTATTTTATAGACATCTTTAAATAAAATTTCAATTGAAATTTACGCAGGGGAATTTTGAGTTAAATACAGTCCCCATCAATTACCTATTACCGATCTTTCGAATTTTCATTAGCGTTCGGACTAGTGTTCTATGTTCGGGTGTGTTATAATTGTATTGCCCTTTAAGATACTATGCAAATATATTATGTTATGCATGCGTCGCTGCTGTTTAATGAGAATTCGGAATCAGAGTCAAATATTTGAAAAACTAAACAAATGATAATTGAAAATTAATGTTCCAAAAGTATTTTAAATACTTATTTTACAATTTTATTATTAAATATTTAATTAGTTATGGTGGTATATAAGTTTCATTTGAATTTTATATTGATCAAGTTTCATATATAGGGTTGTTTAAAATGATAAACAAAATTGGTAAGCAATTGCAGTGGTCCTAGTTGTCATCAACAACTTTTTTTATATATTTAAGAGCTGGCTATTGGGTTATCGTTTCCTATTGGGATGGATCACATTTTTCATTGAACTTTTAATATAAACGTTATGTTTTAAAACACATTTTAAGGAACATATTGAATATTGGTTTTATCTGGAAAATAACAAAATGGTTTCATTTTTGCAAAACTATAGGCCTAAGTATTATATTTATTCCCTTCCATAAATTATTGAATTGGTTAAACCTATTTAAAGAAACTTTTAGGTATCTACTAACAGTAAGAACTCTCAGCATTTAAAGACGGATTCAATGAACACATTTACATGCGCTATTAAATTACAAGACAATTGTATAATGCATTGCAGAGGTGTTGATTTGAAACGCCCTATATCACCGAATGACCGTGTTGTTTGTCATTAATCTTTAATATCGAAGTTCTCCTGTATTAATCTATGTTGTGACACAGACAAACGTCGACACAGTTAATGCACTCTTTCTACGATAATATTACATGAGATATCTTATCGTCTACCGTCCTAACGTTTGTGCCACTTGTAGTGGACGCTAAATATCAGCAACAATGACAAAGGCGTGGTGTTTTTATACCGTTTTGGCTTTAATATATTGGCTTTCATGCACAGGGAAGTATATCTAAACCATTATTACAAAACAATATTTGATGACATTATATACGTTTTATTATACTAATATACCTTTATTTCATATGTGGACTCCGTGTTTTAGTAGTTCATGTCGTTTAGCCAGTCATCCATATTGAATGCGTCATGGATGACTTAGTCCTTAAAGTCCGAGTCGGAGCTTTAGTATTATAATGTTGGTGAAAGGCCCGAGCAATCAGGCTTTTGGCTTAGCTTCTAAATACAGATCACTTTGTACCTTACAGATGCTGTGCTCCGGTTTGCACATTATTACCATAGCCATATGGTGTTACAGATGGAACCAGCCAAAGCCCAAATTTGGGGCTATGCCTCTACAAATGGTGATGTCGTGTCTGTTGTATTAAATGGTGCGAAAGTTGCTAACGCCACTGTGCAAAAAGGGAAATGGTCGGCATTGCTTCCGTCACAAACTGCGGGCACTTCAGCTACAATTGCCATTTCATCAAAGGATGGACATAAATTCATTTCTGATGTTCTTTTCGGCGATGTTTGGGTGTGTTCCGGTCAGAGCAATATGGCCTTCGCAATGTCCAGTGTATGTGATTTATTTCATTATTGAATTCACGAATTTGTATTGGAAAAAAGGTTTTGATCCGCATATTTTTCTGTATCTACTTTGCAATTCTTCCCACGCTGGTAAAATTTCCGAATATTCGCTCGAAAGTCCGGAAATACCCGGAAGTTATACTCATCCAATCAAATTCGGAGATGACACAACATCTTTCATCACTATCTTTTTTGAATGTGTCACTTACAGTGTCCCATAATAGTCTTGTCTTATGTTTTACCGAAACTTCCGAACGAGGGTGATGTATATGTCGTGTTAATAAATATTTCAAGGTATTCAATCATTCTGAAGAGCTGGCAAAGTCTACACACTTCAACACTATCAGAATAATGCACCTGGCAACGAGACAAGCTAACCACACCCTTGAAGAACCAACAATATCATACCAATGGCGGAAACCTTCTAATGGTAATAATCTATATATCATCTTGTTATAACGATCCTCCGTCAAGTGTTTATCCCTTTTTAACTAGTAATTTAACTCCAGGTATGTCTTAGCAAGTATATTATATTTTTTATTATACAACACGTGACGTCACAATAAAACAAATTCACCGGCCGAGTGGCTGATATTGCGTTCGATCACATGGTAATATTACCCGCTATCTAAGGGAGGGAACTATTGCCAAAATTACGTAAGGTATGATAATATATTAATACATCATGGCATGATGTTTTTAACTTGGGTTGGAAATCCAGCTAATTATTGTGTAATGTAAAGCTACAATCATTTGGGCCTATTGTTTAAATTTATCGAGGTATGTATGTAATAAATTATTGTTTATGAATATTTCAGACAAGGGAACTAAATGAGTTCCGTAGTTTTCTTTATGTACTATATATAATTATCTCCCTTAGATCGACCCACAACGGGAGTAGGCATTGTCGGATTAATACGAACAATTAACGACCAGCTTAATTGAATCATGGGTAACTTTGTAGTGTGTCGCCACAATTTCATAATACGGGCGCCGCTGTGGGATTTACAACCTCTTCAGTAAGTCATTTCAAGAAAATGTAACATGTGATGTCACTATTTGCAAGTAGGAAACAATATGTACTACATGTGGTCACTTCGTTTTCATATTGCCATATAGGGCAAATATTGCTTACTGTCAGTAACATCGTGACGTCACATGTGACGTTTTCTGGAAATGTCGTCCGCGCGCGCGCGTCACTATTAAATTATTTTAACACCAACTATTCACTCGTATTTCAGACAGCGCAACAAATAGGTTTTCAGCCGTGTGTCTATTGTATGCGATGGAATTATCACCTCATATCAATCGTCCAATTGGTCTAGTGGAAACTTCATGGGGTGGAACCCATATCGAAGTTTGGTCATCCCCTGATGCTGTTAAGAAATGCCAAGCGACCGGAAAGAGGCAAGTAAACACCATTGAGACCATGTAAACATACTGTTGAGAGATTATTGCTAAATAATATGTGCATAAACACCTTGTCGGGAAATGATTAGCTCTCACCGATCTTCGAATCAGGAGGCACATCGACCACTATGCCTATAGACAAATAGAGCTACAGCTTATTCGAGGCTGATGTCTCGTAGCTGTTAATTAAGTGACATTCGTAATATATAAAAATGTTATAAGTATCTTCTAATGTGTTAACAGAAGTCGGAAGACTATTAAACCAATGTTTTCCAACCATCAAAATGAAATTAATTTATCTATCTGTCGATTTATCAACATTTATAATACGTTTGAATGTGCCAATTAATGGAGACGGGCAGCTGTTTTCATGGTGCTTACAATGACAAAATTGGTTACAATAAGCGAGTCACGTTGTAACGTTGGCTAAAATAACCTCTTTTATATAAAAAGCATACGCTTAACTTGCTTTGAAACAAGTGACTATGTGAAGTGTGGCCTGAAATGGTTGCTTACAGAATTGTGGTGAAAAATTTAATTCGACTCTGAAATAAGTTCCAATGGCTGTAGTATGTACTCTGTAATATCATTTTACCGTCTAGCTTGTGCTAGTAGTTATGTCTATTTTCAAATAATACCTTTTTTTCTGCGTATAGGTCTCCTCCCCGGGCGAATACTGTTCTGTGGAATTCTATGGTATATCCACTGCTGAAGATGACCATATATGGAACAATCTGGTATCAAGGTAGGAATAGTTTTCTTAATTTGCCACAAATTGATTACATGTACTAGTTTACGAGCCGTATTGCACTTCCGTTGACCCGTTTATATTAAATCTCGCTAATATATCAATAATCTTCACTGAATTAACAATCAGTGACAGTATTTGTGTTAGATTTCAAAATACAAACACATAATACAAAATTTGCTTGTGATTGTAAATAGTATACTTAATAACAATAACAACGAAAAGAGCATGGTCAAGAATCAAATTAGGCGAAATGAAAAGTCTCCGATATATGTTTTAGAAGCCAGCATGTACATGTAGTTGAAGCAAGCTCTTTTAAGTTACACCTTGTGGGTAATACCAGTCTCAACGCATGCTTAATTCTATAACGATCAAGCACTGTTCGAGTAATATTATGCTCACTTTTTGTTCACCTAAAAAAACATAAAAACTATATTTCATATAGTTAAAACACTAATAAACATACATTAACAAAGAATGAACAATGTTTTGATCCGTATTTGTAGAAGAAAGATGTTTGTACATCATAATTTTTTTTTAACTTCCAGGTTTTTTTAACAATTAGGCTATTTTACAAGTTTTGTCTGTCAGTAATATAGTAATAAAACTATTTTCAATCGGTTATACATTGCAATGGTTCTTATTAGAGACGTTTTAGCCATTGTAGCAACAATACTGGATAAAGGCAATTTAAACATTTTATGTTCAGATGAGCCATATACATCTTTAATATTTAGGCTTAATGTCTTATTGGATTCCCTGTTCCTTTTTGTAACAGGGCTTTAAGTCACGTACACATGCAGGGTAATGTAGTGACTTTTCCAGCTATTAGGTAGGAATAAGACCTCATGTCCCCCTTGTACACATAGAACTACTTGGGGCATAGGCGAACACATGGGGAGGTCCTCCACAACATGCACATCTATATTCCGGGTTGGATTCGAACGCGCAGTGTAAGGGGCAAGTTATTCAAAGTCAGCGGCAATAACCACTCGGCCATAGAGGCCCCTCTGCTAGCCTATGAAAATAAGTGAACTTTGTAATCCTGATGTCTTATATGAATAACATTAGTTCACTAGGCGTTACTACAAATACAATAACTTTGTCAAAAAAATGGCACACTTGCTTTATACCTCATAACCCTTTCACAGCGGTCCTATATTAATATTGGCAAAACCTTTTTTCATTAACATAATATTTTTTATAAACATATGAGTAGTTAACATATACATGTAGTACAGTTTACTTCCAATTTAAGCTCTCTAAAGCATCCATCTCTCAATAACCGCCGCAGTGTGCGAATACATATACAAAAGGCTGATACTCCGGGAAGATTGCCCTGTGTCTTTATTAACAAACTCTGTGTAATAATGCAGATAATATAATAATAGTAAAACCTCAATAATAAGATCACCCTTGGGCTCCTTGAAAACTGGTCTTTTTATTGGGGTGGTATTAATATTGAGGTGGAATAAAGAACAAAACAGTGAAAATTGGGTTCTTAATTTTGAGGTGGTCCTATTATTGAGGTGGTCTTTAAGTGAGGTATTACTGTATATTTATTAGTCAATAAATTGTCATGTGATATTTTGCTCATGAATGAATGTGTTGTTCACTGTCGTAATATACGATGCGTTCAAACGCAGGAGAGTCCAACAGTCCCAAACCAGCTTTGTATGCATGCCAGTTCCCTGCCATGATTGATGACTGGAGGGCAAAATTCCATGCTGGTTCTAACGGACAAACCAGCCAGCAGTTTCCATTCGGATTTGTTCAAGTATGTACGTCTTCGCTGGTAATGGAATCATTTGAATCGTTCATCTTCATTAAGTTAAATGAACAGTTGTACAATAGTATGGTACACCTTTCTCGCCAAATAGAGCATGTAACCACCACCAGACTGAATTAATTTGGTTACCTTGCATTTCTTTGGCAATCGGATCACCTCGGCTATTTCCGAACTTTACGGAAATAGCCCAGATATTGCGATTATGTCCTGTTTGACATATTTTTTTCATCTGTCATCTTAGGCGGTCAGACAGATTAGGCGAATTCATATATTAGTTATTTGTCACGTCTTATTTGATATTACTTTGTATTGATGGAAGTTTTTTTATCAGACATCAATGTCACACAATGATACTATACTATTATCGCATGCGCTAAATGCCTCACGGTTATACAACAACAACAACTTTTATTCAGCATTAAGCAATAAAACATGCTTCTAGCCTACATAAATGCAAAATAATATACAGGTAAACACATGTAGTGAATAAGTCATGATAATTAATTGAGACAAATGGTAATTTTAATGAGAAGCTTAAGAAAAAAAAAAGGAAATAATAATCATACTATGTATTGACATTTGTATTATTTTAAATATTTGGAGAATGTTTTAATCTAATTCAAGTTTGTTTGAGTGGTATATAAATTTCGCGAGATTTGTTATTACTTTTTTGTTTTTAGACATCATTAAATCATCAAATTTATTCAATGTTGGCCAAGTGTAATATTTAGATTTGATGAACTGTTTTCGCATACGTGTGTATAAAGGACAAATTAATAAAAAGTGATATTCATGTTCTATCATTTTGAATTGATTCAGATCATTTCAATATTTACAAGAACTTTCATTTTTTGGTATATTATTGTGTCTTCCTTGCTCTATTTCTGAATTATGTGATGAGGGACGAAATCTACTTAAGCTACATGTATTTTGAATTTGTTATCGATAGTTATATTATCAAGATACGGTTCAAGGGAAAATGAGAATTTGAATCTACTGTTTGTTATTAACCTTTGGGAATTATTTATATTTGAAGACCATGTTTGTTGATATTGGTCTAGTATTCTTTGTTTTATGCTATCAAATGGTAAATATTGATTTTCTTGGTTTCGCCATATATCTGACATTCCTAGATTATCTAAAATTGATTTAATTTGATACGCCCAGTTTAGTCCATTATATGTTACATTATTTTCAGTATCATTTTTTAACATCTTATAAATCAATTTAACAGTTGGATTATTATTTAGTTTATGAATTTTAATCCAGTATCGGTATCTAATCATATTGATTTTTCTTAGTATTTTCATCGGATATCTGCCTAGTTCGCCATACAATCCATCTAAATTGGTGAAATTATTTACTGTAAGCATTTTTCTACAAACTTTTGTGTGTATTTTTTCGACGTCTTTTCCGTCATTTCCTCCCCAAACTTCAGAGCAATAATTCAATACTGACATAACTAGAGAATCAACATTTTCGGACGTTTTGAATTCAAATTTATAAAATACAGAAAATGCTTGATATAAGGCTTTTGATGCATTTTCAGCAGTGTGTTTTCGTGTTTGGTGACAGTTACCATTTTTAAATAGATATATATACCTATGTATTTAAATGATGATACAATTTCAAGTTGGTTGGTCGACCTTTTTCAAAGATCACCACTTTAGTTTGATTTAAGTTGATCTTTAGGCCAAATCCATTACAGTAGTTTTCTACGTCACTTGGCATGCATTGTAATGATTCCGGTGAAGTAGCGAATAGTACTCATCAGCGTATAGTATAAGAAAAAGGTTGAACTCATTTACTGAAAATAATCCATTTAGGTCTGTGTTGATATTATCCTAGCCCCGCATACATGTCTCTGTACTCCGACTTTTACACGCGTCGTTCGTTAGTACAGCGACAGTATAGAGATGTGACGTCCGTGGCTGGACTAATATTATCCATGACATCATTTTAAGAACATCATAAAGAGAAGTGACGAACTAGGATCGCCTTGTTTTACTCCTTGATATGAATCGATATGATTAGGATGAAGTTTTCCGTTATGTTTTATTGACCGTACAGCAGAGTCAGGGCCGTAAATTACATGGAGGCATGTAGGCAGTTGCCTCCTATTGAGGGCTGACCCCAAAAAAAAAAAATACGAAAACAAAAACCCAGAAAATAAAAAAAATGGTTAAAATCATGCATTATTTTAATAGCACCGGTTATTAATTTGACCAACAAGGTGATTAATCATAATTGCAGGGTGTGTTCGATATTTAAATCTGGTGAATATCGCTGAACGGTACCCAACTCCTTTGCACACGTAAAAATTTCCCGCCAATTTTGTAGCACGTGATTTTCCTGTGTCTCATTCGCGGGCATAATAAAAATCCTGCTGTCTCGCCATATCAGACTGAGGAGCAAATTGCGAGGTTGATTGAAACTGGACCACTGGTTCTGATGTTGCGCCACATTAAATGGTTAACAACTAGAAGAATCGTCATAATTTGTGCATAGACTAACCAACTTGTTAATAATGTAAGTATAACTGTGAATTTTATGTCAAGAGCCGAGGTTCCATGACACCTCAATTTAGTTGATATAATTTATAATAACCGGTCCTGATCAGTGTCGGGTGATTTTTTCTAGACCATTTCCAAAAGACAGCCTGTACGTTGTCACTTGTTTTTGAAGTCCCCCGTTAATTCCGTCATTATATATTTAACATCCTGCACATTTTCCGCAAACCGATATTTAAAATAAACTCCTACCCAAACAAACTGAGTTTGTCGCTTGTATGAATTTATTGCTATGTGAACACAGTTGCTGATCCGGGGTTTGGGTCAGGAAGTTGGACCCACTTTTTATTTTGACAACCGATGTATTCATTTCGTATGGCAACATTTTGTTGACCCCCCCCTTTTTCTTTGCAGGAATTGCATGTGTTGGAATTCCCCCTTTTCAAATAGATCCACCCCTATTACATATCATTGAAGGCCCGACATATAATAAAAAACTAGAAATTAAACAACTGGAAATTTTATTGCAGGTCAAAACGCCAAACAAGTAACAAGCAAAGAAGTTTGGATTCTTACTTTAAAGTTGCTCGACAAGCGGGAAATGAAGAAACGGGAGACATCGATGAAAATTCAGTAGCTATTAATCCATCCCCAAATGAATCAGTGATCGAAGCAGAACCTGCGCTAGCATGCAGTGAAAACTAGCCTTCAACATCTTCTGAGATACTATTATCACCAATCGATTACAGTGATCCCGTCCAATTCAACAAGCGCTCTCTATCAGATGAAGATCGACTGAAACTACTGAAGACAAAATGGATACCATCGTCTAATTCTTATATATATCCTAAAAATAACCAAAATCGTCGCTACAACAAATCATGGGAAAATGACTATTCCTGGCTACGATATTCTCCTTCACAAGATGGTGCTTACTGTTCTCTATGTATTGCTTTTCAGGATCACCCTAGTGAAAATCCACGATACAATGAATTTGTTACCATACCTTACAATGACTGGAAAAACGCATTAGAAGAGAAGAGAGGTCGTCTTGCGCTCCATTCCAATAGCGAGCGTCACCTGAAAGCTCTTGAAAAAAGTGGTCTCCTACTATCGGTTTCGGATCAGAGAAGGCCATCTATAGTCCAGTCTATTAGCAAAGTATACAGTGACAAGGTTGAAAAAAATAGAGCTAGTCTTTTATCTCTGATAGACGTAATAATCACCCTAGGTAAACGGAATATAGCATTACGGGGGAATTGGAACAAAGAAATTTCAGAGGAAGATGGAAATTTCATGTTTTTTGTGAATTGGAAATCTTCTTTTGACTTGGTCCTTAAGGAACATATTGAACAGAAATGTTCTTATGGGAAATACTTGTCACCATTGGCTCAGAATGAATTCATACATTGTTGCGAATTGGAAATTAGAAGTAAAATTGTAAGCAGATGTAATCAATCTAATTTCTTCAGTGTGATGGCAGACGAATGCGCAGACTTCTCGAACCAGGCGCAGCTTTCTATCTGTATCCGGTATTGTTATACAGAAAACGATGCTTGGTATGTAACGGAAGATTTCTGTGGTTTTGTAGAGCTTGTTAAAACGAACGCAGAGACTATATCAACATGCATACTAAATAAACTTCGTGAATGGGGATTCGACCTGACCCGTTTAAGAGGACAAGGTTATGACGGATGTTCTACGATGACTGGAGAAGTATCTGGTGTCAAGACGAGAATTACTCAAGAGCTTTCAAATGCGAAGTATTTCGTGCACTGTCGATCGCACTGTCTTAATCTTGTCGTTGTTAACAGTTGTCAGTCAGTCGCAGTTGTCAGAAATTTTATGGCAATTTTAGGGAAAATCACATGGTTTATCAGTGCGTCCAGTAAACGCAAAAATATTATGAAATCTGTAATGAAAGATGAAGGTCAAATCGCGATTCAATTTGATTTGATGTATGATCAAGAAGAAGCTTTATTCAGCCAGGAAAAACGACTACTACCAACACTAGCAGAAACTCGATGGACATCACGAACTGATACATTAACTTGGCTGTTGAAACACTATGACAAGGTGCTTGACATTCTTGATGAAATTCAAAACCAAACCGTCGGCAACTCAGATGCTACATCTTACAAAATGACTCTTCTTAACTTTGAAATATTAGTTGTAGCGGTCGTAACCCAGTTCCTACTAGGATACCTAAGACCCTTGTCCATAGAACTTCAATCTGAAAACTGTGATCTTGTGGAAGCACACGTTCAAGCTCGTTCACTAGCTGCATCTTTTCTCGAGATACGGGAACACGCAGAAGAAGCTTTTGATGGGCTTTTTAAAAGAGCATCTACAATCGCAAATAAGAACGACATTACGATCAACAAACCGCGAACATCTGGACGCCAACGCCATAGGGCAAATGCAGCAGCTGAAACTGTAGAACAGCATTATCGGATCAACATTTTTATACCTCTGATTGATCACATCATTAAACATCTCAATGACAGATTTCCGGACGATATTAAGCCAATGCTTTACGGATTTTACTTGCTACCACGGTACTTTTGTAAGTTGACGGAAGACATTATAGGCTCTATTGCTAATGAGTATATAAATGATATTCCATACCCTGATGACTTGCCACAAGAAGTTCACAGATGGAAAACTTTTACGTCGATTAAGGAGATTGGGTCAAAATGTACAATAGAGCAAGCAATCAAACACACGCAGTTTTACCCAAATATAAGGCAAATACTACTGCTTCTGTTAGCCTTGCCAGTTGGGTCTTGCAGTTGTGAAAGATCGTTTTCTGCGCTACGGCGCCTCAAAACATGGAATAGGTCAACAATGACGGAAAACAGATTGTGTGGTCTTGCTATGCTACACATACATAGAAGTGACAATGTTGGCAATATTGAAGGTATAGAAGTGCTCAAGAGATGGGATTCATCCGGTCACAGAAAAATCGCCTTGGCATTTGATAAAGCTTAACCAAATAAAACTTTCAGTATAAACAAACAGTGTTACTTTATATTAATTTGAATTTTATGATCAAAATTATGAGTAATAAATTACATGTGAATTTTCAGTTTAAGGTTTGTAAATTGTGTCTGTGAAGCGAAGTTAAAATAGCTCGATTTGAACAGACAAAAAAAGCAGGATAAACCACAAAAAATGCTCAAGTTGGCAATGTCAGGGAGTCTTTCATTTTAAGTTCGCAAATTGTTTCACTAAAACTTAGTAAAAATGGCTTGTGCAGTCATAAAGCAGTATAAAGCGTAAAAAAATATTACTTTACACCTAATCTTACTCTGAATTATAAAATTGAGAATGAAAATGGGGAATGTGTCAAAGAGACAACAACCCGACCATAGAGCAGACAACTGTATTCAATATTTTTAGGCGCTTAATTATTGAAATGTAACAAAATTCTAACAAGTGGTGGATTCTGGGGAGGTACATTGCATACAGGGAAAAAACCCGAAAAAAAAAATCATTTTTTGTCTAAAAAGGGTCCAAAAATATTTTCGTCTAGCTCCGCTCGGCGGGGTGCCTCCCCTTCCAGGGGAGGCAATTTACGGCCCTGAGAGTACATACTTTTTAATGCATTTATCATTTTTGTACTAATGTTTTCTTTAATTAAATTTTGCCATAACAATGTACGGTTTATTTTATCAAAGCATTTTTCATAATCAATTAAATACTGTATATTTTTTACCTGAGTGTAAGACTTTAGTTATGATTGCATGTAAAATGAATATGCAGTCGATAGTGCTTTTTTGTTTTTGGAAACCAAACTGAGTTTTTCATATGTTTCATTCCATAAAGTTAATCTATTTAACAGAATTTGAGAGTAATGTTTTGATAGGATATTATCCAATGTTATACCTCAGTAATGGTTTGCTTCTTTTGGACACCCACCTTTAAATACAGGTACAATAAAACCTCAACTATCCGGATATTCTGCGGTATTAAATATTTTGTTAAATAAGATAACAAGGTAGTTCGTATAAAGCTTTTATGGTTTCCGGAGTAATTTCATCCGGTCCGGCGGATTTAAAGCTGTTTTGTTTAAATACAGTTGTATGTACTTCAGATTATGTTATTGGTGAGTCTAAATGATAGTTTGTAACAATATCTGCATCATAATCTTCATTTCCATTGTATATATGTTCCCCGAAAAGAGTGTTGAAATGATTATGCAGTTCATCAATGTTTATTTCGGAATTATTCGTATTTGACTTCGTGTAGCATTTTTTAATATATTTCCAAAATTTGCGCGGATCTTTAGTAGCTAATGTTCCTAACTTACGTCCTTCTATTATTTAAACTGACGCTTGGCTTTAGATTTGATTTTATTATAATTCTATAGTTCGAGATCTTGTGAAAGCAATTCTATTTTCGTCTGTATTGTTTTTTAAGAATATATTTCTGGCTTTTTAAAAAAAATCTTTGCCAAGTAACAATTTTCGTCGAACCATTTTGTGTTATTTATATGTTCATGTTTATTTTTTACATTTATACTGAACGTTTCTACTGCATTTTTATGTATAATATCAGTTTAGCATTTTACTTGCGTACCAATTGAAACATTATCGTTTTCATTTATGTGTATAGGTCCGTGATATTATGCATGTCGTTTATGATCAAGTTTCTAAAAAAATCAACTTCATCATCGTCCCAAATTATTTTTGATTTTGTATCTGAGCTATTTTTGTTCTGGTTTACATCTTTATGTATTGTTTTTCTCTCCAAACTAAAGTATATTTCCGCGTGCTCCGAAAAGACGCTCCAGTCTAGAATTTCGCAATTTAACAAATTGTCTATATCACTTATATCGATCAATAAATAGTCCGTTACACTGAGACCACGTGTTCACATGATTAGTAGATTTACATAATAGAGCAAGTCTCCGCCCATTTGTGTCGATCACATGATCACTATTGTATCGTTTCGGTATAGTATTATGCAAATCGTTTGTATTATAATCGTATACTTGCGAGTCAAGGTATCTATCGTATTCTAATGTATCGCATATATTTCTTGTGCGAGAGTATAAATCACCAGAAATAAATGTTTTCCTAACTGAATACATTTTCAATGCTCTTTTGTCTTTCATACAAATTTTTTTTATCGTAAAACACTTTCGATCCAATAGGTAGAATATACGTGTTACATATGTCAACATCTTCGTTAAAATTGAACAATTCTTGATTAAGTTTTAACCAAATAATACCGTAGCTACTAATTTCAACAACTGATACATTTGAGCTTAGTTCATTTTGTAATAAACAGATAATCCTCCACTATAGCGTCTTTTTTTATTCCAGTTGTTTTATTTCCATATACATGAACACTATTATATCCATTATTTCTAGATTGAACAAATGATTTTTATTAATCCATGTTTCACAGAATAGGAGGATGTCATAATATTTAACATAGTTTATAAAGTCTTCATCGGATAGTTTTCTCGAAATACCGTTTATATTCCATGTTAAGATACTTAGCTTTTCGTTTCCGTCCTAACTATTGACCTCATAGAATGGTTCTCCTTCCTTCTCAATCACAAGTAATTTAGCTCCTGCCCATTAAACGCTCCTTCCGGAGGCTTTCTCTCTCTCTCCATTACATGGTATAATTCCTTCCTTTTATTAAGTGTTGCCTTTGTCTGTTGTACGCCAACACCTTTCTTTGTTGCCTTTTAAACTTTCAAGTAGATCTAGAGCTGACTTTCTCACCAGTTCTCTATCCTTCCATTCATGGAATTTTGCCATTATTGGACGAATACCTTTATTCTTCTTAGAACCGACTCTGTGGGCTCTCTCTATCTTAATAGATTTTCTATTGTGAGGTCATCCTTGAAGAATTCTTGAATCAATGTTTCACAATAATCGTTTTGTGATTCGGCTATCTCGTGGAATACTATATTATCTCGTAAGCTACGTGAGTCTAGTTCGTTCACTTTTTCGTGTAAATGATATTTTTCTGTTTCCGTGATTTTGGCATGATTTTCAAAAAAAAATTTTTATTTCTTGTTTAGAATTGTCAATTGTTTTCTTCGTTTCTTCATACTCATTGCTAAGACATGTTGATGCCGTCTAAGTTTCTGTTACTCTTTTATCCATCGATTTATATTTATTTTCTAATTCATCTACTTTCATATTTATTCTGTTCACATTTTTTTTTTATGTTGTCGATTTTTGTCATTGATTGTTTTATCAATTTGACATCTTCCATTAGTTATGTAGCCCATGTGTTTGGGGCCATAGCATAAGGTTGTTGAACCGGTTGTAGTTGAGTATATGTTGGTGAATGAGAGAATTGTCCAGTAAATGATGGATTAGCAAATGCCATATTTTGCATATTAGTTTGCATTTTATTAACGTCAAAAGTAAAGTATTCTGACGATGATGTATTTAAACATTTATTTTGGTTTCCTACCTCTTCTGAATGACACACAGAACCTGTTCTCCGTGCCCGCGTCTGTGTATAGAGGAGATATTACCTTTCTTTTGCCACGTTTATCTTTCTTCACAGAGTCCTTTTATGCTGGTTTCTTTTGCGTTGACATGAAGTTATATGTTCGTTACTGGTTTAAATCCAATTTAACAAAACTATATAAGTCCATTTTTTCCGTATTTTCCTGGTTTTTATGTAAAAATTCACAGAGCTTAAATTTCATGTCTCATCACTACATCACGTGATCAATACATGCAAGGTGGATTCTTACCAAAGATGATTTGACAGAAGAAAATGCATTACAATTTGTCTAACTCCGCCCATAATTCATATCGGAAAGTAGTCAGTTGCTTTTGAATAAAAATATAACTGGATGTTCTCTCATGTATGTAGTAACATATGTATATAATCAAACATCGAATGAAAGATTCATTGCAACAAATGCTGATGAACTGTGTGGTTCCTTATACCATTGCAGTTAGCTGCCGATGCGAACGTTACATTACACACAGGATTCCCAGATATAAGATGGTCTCAAACAGCTGAATATGGTTACGTACCAAATCCTCGCCTTCCAAATGTCTTCATGGCCGTTGCTATGGATTTACCAGACTTCAATTCACCCAAGGGAAGGTAAGTAAATCACATCGTAATTTACGATACACAAGTCGAGTGAGCTGTCTGACCTTGCCGTAGAGCATGAACATTAGACAACAAGAACTATCTTGAAAAAAGACTTGTTGTGTAACATAAATAAATGGCTAGATGTTACGATTGCTGGTCACTTCAGATCCAAAATGGATTTCGGTAAATTCAACGAAACTCAAGGGATTCCGGTTAGGTAACATACCCTTCATCAAACTAATCCGCGGCAAGGTCACATATATTTGTTCGGTTGAAGAGAAATTTTCCTTATTGATTAACGTAAGATTTGATTGGTTTACATAACACTGATATACATGTTATAGTACGGCTGCGCCGAAAAACATTGTTGAATTAGTTTATTTCAAAAGTCTTAATTTACATCGGTTGTGAATGTATTCTATTTACTCATTTACCACCTGCTGGGTTACTAGCCATTGTTAGAACCTTAAACAGTGGTTGTGAAGTAATTGCTGAATGGAATATGACAGTTTTACTAGTCTTTGGATGTTATATTGTTTATTTTTGTTTTGGAATATATAGTCAGTTGACAATGCGACACAAACAAGTTTTGCAGAAAATACACCTAAAGATTTGAAGATTATTACCGTTCATTAACAAAACTCGCCTGCCTAAGACATATTATAAAAATGGTTCAGCTTCTGTTAGATTCAGTTAATGTGGCCTGTGCTGAACTACTTGTCGCATAGTGAATTAAACTTTTGGGAGATTTAGTCAAATGTATAGCATCTGAAATGTAGCATAGATACCAAAAAATAAATTATTAACTCATTAAGCAATTGTGTTATTAATTGCTGTGTTTCTATTCCATAATAAATTTGAATTTTTATTGGTCTTCGTCAATGAGTTTGTCTTAAATCGTTCGTATATTCAATGTTTGTTTTACATTGTAGAATCGGTGATGATGTTGTTTTTGTTCTATTACAGTATTCATCCTAGAGATAAACAAGACGTTGCCCAACGTCTGGCTCTTGCTGGTAGGGCAGTGGCTTATGGAGAGAAAAATCTCGATTTCCAGGGACCTTTTCCTAACGCTTTTCATGTACATGGTCAAACACTGGCCATCGAGTTTGATCATGGCAATAGTGCGATTGAGGTCAGATCGAACGACAACTTTGAGGTAAAATGTGCCATACTTGATGATGTGACGAATTACAAACACATAAAATCTTTACTAAGTCATGTGCAGAAAAACATTTTCACTCTTAATAATCACATATCCAACACAATGAGAAGGAAACAGAACGTATCTGGAAATCGCTTTGGACAGGTATTAGAACCAACCAGTATTTCTAACCAGACCGCAATTATTTCATTAAATATTTGCTTTTAACACACAATTTACTCTTTTTAGATTGACACCGATTCTCAAATCGATGAACGTAATTGTGTAGGGTTCATAATTATCGACTTTATTTCAAACGTTCAGTTCGGTTGAATCATAAATACAATCAAAAAAATCCAATAGCTTTTTGGAAACGATGTGAGGTAGTACTTGGAGGTTTGCACTTTTGACCAGTAAATATAAAATTCTCTAAAACAGGTTTGCTGCAGTCACACAGAAACTCAGCAATGTCCATCTAACACGTGGAAAGCAGCGCCTGTCCTTGCTCATGATCAGAGTACCGTTACCATAGATACGTCAGCGTGTGTAGGTTATAGAAACATATTGACAGCGGTACGATATGCATGGGAAATGAGTCCTTGTGAGATGAAGAAATGCGGATTATACGACCAAAATAATGATCTTCCGGCACCACCATTTATGAAGTATGGTCCATTTTAAGTGTATATCTGCAATCCGTGTATACAAACTGAAATAAAATGCAAAATTAGTTTTGCTTTGACATCTTTAAAGTGAAGTCGTATACTATGTTCATTCCCACCCGTCAATAACTTTGTACATTGCCATGAGACTGAAAACGTGTCAAATGCAAGCAAAGTTGTAAAATAATCTACACAAAATGGACAGTGTTGACTTACCTAGTCTGGTTCCCGTCATACTTCAAAATAGTGTAGTGGTAGCGGCAGATAATCCAGGGTATACATTTACTTGCTTATGTACTCCGAATCAAGATACTAACATAGTGAAAGGGGAAGGAACTTCAGACTAAGATCTGACTTGAGGAAGGAGGAAATAATCTGTAAACAAATGCTGATCTATTCGAATGCAACACTTGCCATTTTATAATCGCCTTAAAACAACCGAGAGTACTGCTTTAAATATAGCATACTCTTAGTACAATGTTTTATATTATTATTCTAGTATCCGTCATACGTTTTCTATCATTTAAAGACCTTATTCTATTTTAAAAACTCACAGTAAAAATGTGTTCTTAAAACAAGCTAATTAGTATACCGTTTTATCAGAAATCAATGGTGTAGAAATTTGTTGTATGGAATTTGTCCAAATAATCCATGATTTCAATCTAACTTATAAAACAATTTATCGTTTTACGAACTGTATACTACCTGTTTTTATACTTCGATATACAATTACAATAACGTTTGTAGCGGTACGTTAACGATAGACTTCCGCAAAGGCAATGCAGCCGTGTTATTTAAGTTTATATTGGAATTCGAAAACCGCCAAATTATGTATTACTTCCCTTGAATACGCATACATGTATTTAGCATTTGTAGGTTTTGATCTGAAGAGTAAATTAACTAGAACTATTGCTCATACAAAACACAAGAGCAAAACAGGTTTCGACCATTAATTGGAAGAGTTTAAGTTTCAGCAAAATTATTTCAAAAGGCACATAATACAAGGAAGATATAGGTAACCCCTACCATGAGGCGTATGACACATGATTGAGTTACTAATTCCGAATGCACAAACTTAAATGGTGATAACGTTTTTGTTCAGACATCGTGCATGGAGAAGTTCCCTTAATGTGTACATTTCCAAATACATTTACTACGCCCCTCTATTGGATTGGCTAGATATACTTGTAGTTTATAACTAGGTCTTAGTTCGCGCCAAATGTGCTGTATAATCGATAGTATAGGAATTTGGTAGGTTGTGTAATAGATATAAGACGAAAACTGCCCAATATGTCAGACATTGAAGTATGTAAGTCGCGTAGCATATTGGACAGTGTTCGGCGTGTTTATGTTACTTAAATATTAAGCTCTACACACCAAATACTTGACGGTGTAAACATAATGTACAGCTCTGGGTGAAATACGGCACTGTATTAACGATTCGGCACATCAAGAACAAAGGCATGACGTCACAGTTGTAGTTTTATGATATTAATTCACAAATATCTTGCCACTGCATGACAATTAAAATTGGTAATAAACGATAATTCATCAATTTACACCATTATGTGTACATTGGCAGTGACATGTGTTCTGTAAAATAGATCGTTCGGAAACGTTGGCAAATGATCGACAATGTTCGTTACTGAAGACAAATTGCAATTCCTTCATTTTTGTATGTTAGTGAGTCAACCATTATATACTATATATACAAGGGGTGCAACTTCCAAAATATCGTTTTCCATACTGACTCGACATAACCCGCTGTAAATTCCGATCAAATCAACCTTTTTAAACCAAATCGATAGCACATCAATATTATTTCCTATTCCGACTAAATGCGTTGCACTAGCCGCCGAAAACACGCAAAAGTGAGCCAAAAAATCAAGTAGGATCGAGTTTCATATATAGGGTTGTTTAAAATGATAAACAAAATTGGTAAGCAATTGCAGTGGTCCTAGTGGTCATCAACAATGTTTTTGATATATTAAAGAGCTGGCTATTGGGTTATCGTTTCCTATTGGGATGGATCACATTTTTCATTGAACTTTCAATAAAAACGTTATGTTTTAAAACAAATTTTAAGGAAAATATTAAATATTGGTTTTATCTGGAAAATAACAAAATGGTTTTATTTTTGCAAAATTATAGACCTGAGTATTATATTCCCTTCCATAAATTATTGAATTGGTTAATTTTATTTAAAGAAACTTTTAGGTATCTACTAACAGTTAGAAATCTCAGCATTTAAAGACGGATTCAATGAACACATTTGCATGCGCTATTAAATTACAAGACAATTGTATAATGCATTGCAGAGGTGTTGATATGAAACGCCCTATATCACCGAATGACCGTGATGTTTGTCATTAATTAATCTTTAATATCGAAGTTCTACTGTATTAATCTATGTTGTGACACAGACAAACGTCGACACAGTTAATGCACTCTTTCTACGATAATATTACATGGGATATCTTATCTTCTACCGTCCAAACATTTCTGTCACTTTTAGTGGACGCTAAAGATCAGCAACAATGACCAGGACGTGGTGTTCTTATACCGTATTGGCTTTAATATCTTGGCTTTCATGCACAGGGAAGTATATCTAAACCATTATTACAAAACAACATTTGATGATATTATATACATGTACGTTTTATTATACTAATATACCTTTATTTCATATGTGGACTCCGTGTTTTAGTAGTTCATGTAGTTTAGCCAGTCATCCATATTGAATGCGGCATGGATGACTTAGTCCTTAAAGTCCGAGTCGGAGCTTTAGTATTATAATGTTGGTGAATAAAGGCCCATGCAATCAGGCGTTTGACTTAACTTCTAAATACAGATCACTTTGTACCTTACAGATGCTGTACTCCGGTTTGCAAATTATTACCATAGCCATATGGTGTTACAGATGGAACCAGCCAAAGCCCAAATGTGGGGCTATGCCTCTACAAATGGTGATGTCGTGTCTGTTTTATTAAATGGTGCGAAAGTTGCTAACGCCACTGTGCAACAAGGGAAATGGTCGGCATTGCTTCCGTCACAAACTGCGGGCACTTCAGCCAGAATTACTATTTCATCAAAGGATGGACATGCTGATATTACTGATGTTCTTTTCGGTGACGTTTGGGTGTGTTCCGGTCAGAGCAATATGTTTTTCGCAATGTCCAGTGTATGTAATTTATTTCATTATTAAATTCAAGAATTTGTATTAGAAAGAAGGTTTTGATCCACATATTTTTCTGTATCTACTTTGCAATTCTTCCCACGCTGGTAAAAAATCCGAGTATTCGCTTCAAAGTCCGGAAAAACCCGGAAGTTATACTCATTCAAATCCATTCCATCACTACCTTATTTAAATGTGTCACTTACAGTGTCCCATAATAGTCTTGTTTTATGTTTTACCGAAACTTCCGAACGAGGGTGTTGTATATGTCGTGTTTATTAATTAATAGCACCATTGCACTGTTTTCTCAACGAATACTTCAAGGTATTCAATCATACTGAAGAGCTGGCAAAGTCAACACACTTCAACACTATCAGAATAATGCAACTGGCACCGAGACAAGCTAACCATACCCTTGAAGAACCGACAATATCAACCCAATGGCGGAAACCTTCTAATGGTAATAATATATATATCATCTTGTAATAACGATCCTCCATCAAGTGTTTATCCCTTTTTTCAATAGTAGTTTATCTCCAGTTATGTCTTAGCAAGTGTTTTACATTTTTATCATACAACACGTGACGACTCAATAAAACATTCTCTCAGGCCGAGTTGCTGGTATTGCGTTCGATCACATGGTTGTATTACTTGCTATCTAAGGGAGGGAACTATTGCCAAAATTACGTAAGATATGATATACATAAATACATCATGGCACCCCATTTGATATTTTTAACTTGGGTTGGAATCCGTTCATTCGCCTTCATTGTCATTGTATATTTGTTTAATGACGTTTAGTGCATATGTGTACATTATAGATAATTCATACATATAATGCGTAATGTAAAATTAACAGCTTATAATTGTGTAATGTAAAGCTACACTCATTTTGGCCTATTGTTTAAATATATCGAGGTATGAATTTAATGAATTATTGTTTATGAATACTTCAGACAAGGGAACTAAATGAGTTCCTTAGTTTTCTTTATATACACTATAGAAGTATCTCCCTTAGATCGACCCACAACGGGAGTAGGCATGTAGGCATGTCGGGTTTATACGAACAATTAACGACCAGCTTAATTTAATCATTGGTAACTTTCTAGTGTGTCGCCACAATTATATAATAGTCGGGCGCTGCTGTGGGATTTACAACCTCTTCAGTACGTGTCGTCATTTCAAGAAAACGCAACATGTGATGTCACTATTCGCAAGTAGGGAACAACATTTATTTCATATGGTCACTTCGTTTTTATATTGCCATATTGGGCAAATATTGCTAACTGTCAGTACACGGTGACGTTGCATGTGACGTTTTCTGGAAATGACGTCATTTTTAGAAGAGGTTGAAAATCGTACAGCGGCGCTCGTCACTATTAAAGTATTTTAACACCAAATATTCATTTGTATTTCAGACAGCGCAACAAATAGGTTTTCAGCCGTGTGTCTATTGTATGCGATGGAATTATCACCTCATATCAATCGTCCAATAGGTCTAGTGGAAACTTCATGGGGTGGAACCAATATCGAAGCTTGGTCATCCCCTGATGCTGTTAACAAATGCCCAGCGACCGTAAAGAGGCAAGTAAACACCATTGAGAACATGTAAACATACTGTAGAGAGATTATTGCTAAATGTGTTCATAAACACCTTGTCGGGAAGTGATTAGCTCTCACGATCTTCGAATCAGGAGGCACATCGACCACTATGCCTTTCAAATAGACAAATAGAGCTACAGCTTATTCGAGGCTGATGTCTCGTAGCTGTTAATTAAATGACATTAGTAATATATAATAATATTACAAGGATCTTTTAACAGAAGTCGGAAGACTATTAAACCAATGTTTTCCAACCATCAAAATTAAATTAATTGATCTATCTGTCTATATCGTATTAACATTTATAATACGTTTTAATGTGCCAATTAATGGAGACGGACAGCTGTTTTCATGGTACTTACAATGACAATTAATGAGTCACCTTGTAACGTTGGCTAAAATAACTTGTTCCATATCAAAAGCATACGCTTTACTTGCTTTGAAAAAAGTGACCATGTGAAAAGTGGACTGAAATAGTTGCTAACAAAATTGTCGTGAACAATTTAATTCGACTCTGAAATTAGTTCCAATGGCTATATTATGTACTATGTAGTATCTTTTTACCGTCGTTCTCGCGCTAGTATGTTTGCCTTTTTCTAACACTTACCCATTTTATGTTTTCTGGGTACAGGTCCCCCCATGTAAATACTGTTCTGTGGAATTCTATGGTATATCCACTGCTGAAGATGACCATATATGGAACAATCTGGTATCAAGGTAGAATTGTTGTCTTATTTTGCCACAAATTGGTTGCATGTACTAGTTTACGAGCTTTATTGCACTTCCGTTGACCCGTTTTATCAAACATCTTCACTTAATTAACAATCAGTGACAGTAATTTTGTAAGATTTCAAAATACAAACACATAATACAAAATTTGCTTGTGATTGTAAATAGTATACTCATTAACAATAACAACGAATAAAGCATAGTCAAGAATCAAATGAGGCCATTGCCAGAAATCCCAAGCAAATCGGAAATGAAAAGGCTCCAATATATGATAGAAGCAAGCATGTACATGTAGTTGAAACAAGCTCTTTCAAGTTACACCTTGTGGGCCGTACGAGTCTCAACGCATGCCAAATTCTTAAACGGTCAAGCCATTGTAACAACAATACTGGATAAAGCCAGTTCAAACAGTTAAACAGTTATGTTCAGATGAGTCAGATACATGTTTAATATTTAGGCATGATGTATTATTGGATTCCCTGTTCCTTTTTGTATCAGGGCTTTAAGTCATGTACACATGCAGGGTAGTGTAGTGACTTCAGCTATTAGGATGAAATAAGACCTCATGCCCCCCTTGTAGAACTATATGGGGCATAGGCGAACACCTGGGGAGGTCCTCCGCAACATGCAAATTCTACATTCCGGGTGGGATTCGAACGCGCGGTGGTAAGGGGCAAGTTATTTAAAGTCAGCGACAATAACCACTCGGCCATAGAGGCCCCTCCGCTAGCCTACGAAAAGCAGTCCTGTATTAAATTTGGCAAAACCTTTTTTCATTAATATTATATTTTTTTATAAACATATGAGTAGTTTACGTATAGTACAGTTTACTTCCAATTTAAGCTCTCTGAAGCATCCATCTCTCAATAACCGCCGCAGTGTGCGAATACATATACAAAAGGCTGATACTCCATGAAGATTGCCCTGTGTCTTTATTAACAAAGTCTGTGTAATAATGCAGATACTATAATAATAGTAAAACCTCAATAATAAGACCTCCCCTGGGCTCCTTGAAACTGGTATTTTTATTGAGGAGGTCTTAATATTGAGGTGGAATAAAGAACAAAAAAGTGAAAATGGACTTAAAAAATTGGGTTCTTAATTTTGAGGTGGTCCTATTCTTGAGGTGGTCATTAAGTGAGGTTTTACTGTATTTTAATTAGTCAATAAATTGTCATGTGATATTTTGCTCATGAATGAATGTATTGCTCACTGTCATCATATACGATGCGTTCAAACGCAGGAGAGGCCAACAGTCGCAAACCTGCTTTGTATGCATGCCAATTTCCGGCCATGATTGATGACTGGAGGGCAAAATTCAATTCTGCTTCTAACGGACAAACCAGTCAGCAGTTTCCATTCGGATTTGTTCAAGTATGTACGTCTTCACTCGTAATGGAATCGTTTGAATAGTTCATCTTCATTGAGTTAAATGAACGGTTGTAAAATAGTATGGTACACTGTCTTCGCCAAATAGACTCAACCACCACCAGACTGAATTAATTTGGTTTCCTTGCATGTTTTGGCAATTGGATCACCACGGCTATTTCCGAACTATACGGAAATAGCAGAGATATTGCGATTGATGTTTGGGTGGTTGTGCACTTTGCACGTGGCATGTCCTGTTTGATATCTTTTTTTCACATGTCATCTTAGGCGGTCAGACAGATTTGGCGAATTGATATAGTAGTCATTTGCCACGTCTAATATTAGATTACTTTGTATTGATGGCAGTTTTTTATCAGACATCAATTTCACACAATGATACTAATTACTAGTATCGCATGCGCTAAATGCCTCACGGTTATACAAGCAATGTGGATTCATACCGAGGATGATTTGACAGTAGAAAATGCATTACAATTTGTCTGACTTCGCCCATAATTCATATCGGAAAGTAGTCAGTTGCTTTTGAATAAATAATTACTGAATGTTCTCTCATGGTTTATTCAACTGATGTTGTTAAAACAATATGACAAGAAAAAGTATATACGTATGTACTTACATGTATATAATCAGACCTCGAATGAAAGGTCCATTGAAACAAATGCTGATGAACTGTGCTGTTCCTTATACCATTGTAGTTAGCTGCCAATGCGAACGTTACATTACACGCAGGATTCCCAGATATAAGATGGTCTCAAACGGCTGAATATGGTTACGTTCCAAATCCTCGCCAACCAAATGTCTTCATGGCCGTTGCTATGGATTTACCAGACTTCAATTCACCCAAGGGAAGGTAAGTAAATTGCATCGTTATTTTACAAGTTACGATACACAAGTCAATTGAGCTGTCTGACCTTGCCTTCGTGCATGAACATTAGACAACAAGAAATATCTTATAAAAAGATGGTCGGCGCAATTTGAAGGTTAAGATTTGTTGTGCAACATAAAGAAATGGCGAGATGTTACGATTGCTGGTCGCTTCAGATCCAAAATGGATTTCGGTAAATTTACCGAAATTCAGTGGATTCCGGTAAGGTAACGTACCCTTCATCTAAAGGTTAACCAATCCGCGGCAAGGTTACAAATGTTGTTCGGTTGCAGAGAAATTGCCTTAGTGATTAACGTAAGATTTGATTGGTTTACATAACACTGATACGCAAATAGCAGAATCATGTTAGTACGGCTGCCCCGAAAAACAATGTTGAATTAGTTCATTTTAAACTTCTTTATTTACATCGGTTGTGAATTTTATTTTACATTTTGTATTTACTTATGTTGACCACCTGCTGGGTTACTAGCCATTATTAGGGCCTAATACAGGTTGTGAAGGGATTGTTGAATGGAATATGAAAGTTTTAGTAGTTTTTGAATGTTATTGTTTCGGAATATATAGTCAGTTGACAATGCGACACAAACATGTTTTGCAGAAAATATACAAAAAGATTTGAAGATTATTATCGTTCATTAACAAAACTCGCCTAAGACATAGTATTCAGCTTCTGTAAGATGCAGTTAATGTGGCCTGTGCTGAGCTACTTGTCGCATAGTGAATTACACCTTTGGGAAATTCGGTCAAAAGCATAGCATCTGAAATGTAGCATAGATACCAAAAATTGAACTATTAACTAAGTCAGCTATTGTGTTATTAATTGTTGTGTTTCTATTCCATAATAAATCTGAATTTGTATTGGTCTTCGTCCATGAGTTTGTCTTTAAATCGTTCGTATATTCAATGTATGTCTTACATTGTAGAATCGCTGATGATGTTGTTTTTGTTCTATTACAGTATTCATCCAAGAGATAAACAAGACGTTGCCCAACGTCTGGCTCTTGCTGGCAGGGCAGTGGCTTATGGAGAGAAAAATCTCGATTTCCAGGGACCTTTTCCTAACGCCTTTCATGTACATGGTCAAACACTGGCCATCGAGTTTGATCATGGTAATAGTGCGATTGAGGTCAGATCGAACGACAACTTTGAGGTAAAATGTGCCTACCTGATGATGTGACGAATTACAAACACATACAATATTTACTAAGTCATGTGCAGAAAAATGTTTACATTTACACTCTTAATTTATAATAATCACATATCCAAGACAACACAATGAGATTTCTAACCAGACCGCAATTATTTCATATTTTGTAGTTCGACTTTATTTCAAACGTTCAGTTCGGTTGAATCATAAATACAGTCAAACATAAACAGAAGATGTATCCAATAGATTTTTTGAAACGATGTGAGGTAGTACTAGCAGGTAAGCACTTTTGACCAGTAAATATAAAATTCTCTAATACAGGTTTGCTGCAGTCACACAGAAACTCTGCAATGTCCATCATACACCTGGAAAGCAGCGCCTATCCTTGCTCATGATCAGAGTACCGTTACCATAGATACGTCAGCGTGTGTTGGTTATAGAAACATATTGACAGCGGTACGATATGCATGGGAAATGAGTCCTTGTGATATGAAGAAATGCGGATTATACGACCAAAATAATGATCTTCCGGCACCACCATTTATGAAGTATGGTCCATTTTAAGTGTATATCTGCAATCCGTGTATACAAACTGAAATAAAATGCAAAATTAGTTTTGCTTTGACATCTTTAAAGTGAAGCCGTAAACTATTTTCATTCCTATCCGTCAATAACTTTGTACATTGCCAGGAGTCTGAAAACATGCCAAATGCAAGCAAAGTTGTAAAATAATAGTCACACCAAAATATATAATGTTGCCATAGCTAGTCTGGTTCCCGTCGTACTTGTAGATAACCCAGGCTAATGCCGTAGCTTGTTTATTTAATCAAGATCTGACTTGAATACGGAGTTAATAATCTCTCAAATCTTCGAATGCAACAATTGCCATTGTATAACCGCCTTAAAACAACTGAGAGTACTGCTTTAAATATAGCATACTCTTAGTACAATGTTATATTTTCATATTCAGGTATCAAAATTCATCGAAATTCAAGTAGTCCATCATACGCTTTTTATCATTTTAAGACCTAATCCTATAAAAAAAAAACACAATAAAAAATAGGGTTATAAAACAAGCTAATTAATACCATTTGTCAGAAATCAAAGGTGTAGAAATCGGTGTAGGGAATTTGTCCAAATAATCAATGATTTCAATCTTACTTAATAAACAATTTATCGGATTACGAACTGTATACATATTTGTACTACCTGTTTTTTATGGTTCGATATACAAATACAACAACATTTGTAACGGTGTATTAACGATAGATTTCCGCAAAAGCAATGTAGCCGTGTTATTTAAGTTTATATCGGAATTCGAAAACCGCCGTGGTACCTAACGTAAATTGTGTATTACCTCACTTTAATATGCGTATTTAGCATGTGTAGGTTTTGGTCTCAAGAATAAATTATCCAGAATAATTACTCATACAAAACACAGGTTTCGACTTTAATTAGAATATTCGAAGTTTCAGGAAATTGTTTCAAAAGGCACATAATACCAGGAAGATATAGGTAACCCTACCATGAGGCGTATGGGGTGTATGACACATGGTTGATTTAATAATTCCGAATGCACAAACTTAAATGGTGATAACGCTTTTGTTCAAAAAACGTGCATTGAGAAGTTCCCTTAATGTGTACCTTTCCAAATACATTTACTACGCCCCTCTATTGGATTGGCTAGATATACATGCAGTTTTCAACTTGGACTTAGTTCACCGCATGTGCTGGATAAGCGATAGTATATGCATTTGGTAGGTTGTGTACTATTAGATATAAGACGAAAACTGTCCAATATGTCAGATATTGAATCATGTAAGGCGCATAGCATATTGGACAGTTTTCGGCGTGTTTATGTTACTTAAATCCCTGCTCGGTACCAGCCGTCCAATATGTTCGGCTACCAGTACCACACCAATTACTTGACGGTGTAAATATATCGTACAGTTCTGGGTGAAATAAGGCACTGTATTACCGATTCGGCACATCAAGAAAAAAGGCATGACGTCACAATTGTAATTTTATGATATTAATTCACAAATAACTCTTGTCACTGTATGACAAGTATAAATGGTTATGAACGATTATTCATCAACTTACACCATTATTTGTACATTGGCAGTGCCATGCGTTCAGTAAAGTAGATCGTTAGGAATCATTGCCAAATGATCGACAATGTTCCGTTCTGAAAGACCCGTAGCAATTCCTTCATTGTTTGTATGTTAGTGCACAGACTTCCGTGTCCCCCAGTTTAGTTGCTAGCGATTAGAAATGTAATTCGCTCTAGTATGTAGTGTTGACTGTATCGTGGCTGCAAATTTTATATCGGTTTCTTTATCACATTGTAATGTTTGAATTGCACATAGTAAATTGTAAACATAGTTTCAAGGACAATGGGTCGAGTATTAACAACAGACGGAACCTTTACGATAGGTACTACAATCGCGGAAATCATTTCACTCCACCAACCAGTAATAATGGAGAATATAGAAGATATACACATTAATTTGAGCAAACTGTAAATGCATACTTCAAACCGTCATATAGACTGTGGTGTTCCATTTGCAACAACGTATCTCATTCAACCAGGGACTGTAGATATCGCTATGTAATAATGATTCCAAAAATTTAGTTCAAAATCGAAATGTATGTACGGATGCCTTGCACCAATTTAAAAAATCAAATTTAAAATCGGATGAAAAATCGTTGAGTTCAATCCAGTGAATGATTATATAAATTGTGATATATCTTTCTTGTATGAGAACACAGTCCCATCGATATCGATCAGCATCGACTGGATTTATCTGATAAGCGATATTGTTGTGTATGATATAATTTGTGATATATCTTTTTGTATGTGAACAAGTTATTGCATATTGCTAGTCTTAATATTCGACATATATTACCTACACTAGATAAACTGAAATATCAGTTACATTAAAACCTCATTTAAAGACCACCTCAGTATTACGACCACCTCAAAATTAAAAACACGATTTTCAAGTCAGTTTTCCCTATATTGCTTTGGAATCAACCTCGATATAAAGACCATCAATTCTCAATAATATGACCAGTTTTCAAGGGTCCCAATGATGGTCGTATTATTGAGGTTTTACTGTATCCTTACCAAATTCCACCGATATTTCAGGCTTTTTTGAAACTTTCCTAATAGGAAATGCTGAAAATTCTGTATTAAAGATAAACGACTTCACCATCGAGAGAGGGGTTAGGAAAATAAAAGGTGGAAGGTTAGTTGTGCATATTGCAAATAAACAATCGTATACGCGTGTAATTGATTTTAAATGTTAAGAATTTAAATCGATATATGTACAGTTTGTCTATAGACCAACAGATCCGAGTCAGGCATCGATTGATAAATTTTCACTTACTTGATAAAATAGATGCCAGGAGCTATGCATATAGTTGCTATTATAAAATAACGTTTTAAATAAACATGCATCGGTAAAAAAAAGAATAAAGAGCAGATCACAACCAGAATGGTTTAATGGAGAAATAAAAATTACTTGTATAGCTTTTAAACGTAACAAATTACATAGAGAAGGTGCATTTGAGGGACATTATTGATCCCGAAATGTAGGCCTAAGATAAATTTCTATACAATGATGTTATGTTATCAAGAAAAAAAAACTCTTTGTTTATAGAAAAATATTAAAGGCATATCAGCGCATGTTCCTGAAAACTTTTATAGACGACAATGGACCAAAAGCACATGAAATCGCAAGAGCTCGCGGTGAGTAAACTACACATATGTCAAGGGAGATAACTACTTTTGTTCATTACTTTGGGGTAGTTAAACATCCTTTTCGCTCTTTAAAATAAATATTTATTATTTTCGTATCTTTTAAATTTTTGTTGGTGGCCACTAGTTCCAATTATTTGAGCTATTTTTAAATATTATGAATTGTAATATATTTAGGATAATAATGTTGTAGACAGCTTTTAGGTGAATGCGTAAATGTGCCTGCGAAAAATATCTATGACGTCACGTGACTTTTCCTGAAGAAGTTGACCTACTACTTTATGACGAGGTATTTAACAATTCAACCACGCCTCTTTATTTAGATTTTAACCACAAATAACGAATTGCTACTAATATCAAACCTTATGGAAAGGATTAACACCAAATATGATATCAGGTTTGTTAGCTTCCTATAAAAAAATGCTCTGTTTACTTCCGATAGTGTTGTTTTCATTGACTCACTTTTGTCATCGTTGAACTGTCTTCACCTGATGTTTGTATAAATGTCATTGTTATGGTTAGTTACATTTATCTGTCCGTGTTTCTTGTATATTCCACTTATTCATTTGTAAAGTTTTCATTTGTGGGTATTGCCATTTAATGTGTTAAAGTAAAACATGTTCAAATTTCATGGCTAAATTGCTTGGTAGTAAATAAAAACATTTAATCATTATTCAGTAGTCAAGAACTCTTGACTTAATTGGTGTGCCTGCGACTTTGTTGTTTTAGCCAAGTTCCAGGCTCTTGAAGAAACAATTTCTTGCCCTGACAGTATATTTCATATTAATTATTATTTGGCATGTTGTTCACTTGTTGTGATAAAGCAATTCATGACTTGTCTGTCTGTCCCATGTGCCGTCTGGTAATCAAATTGTCACGTACCCATGAAATAAACTGATGGTATTACTTGTTATAAATAACTTGAATAAAAAAACGACGCCCATACCTTTTCAGCCCGGATCAACAAATTCGTCCAAGGAATATATTGTGTCCCTATGCACATGATTTGTTTTCCCATCTTGCATCAGAGATGTGGGACGCATGCCTAGATTATTTACTGTTTACATGTACATTTTCGAAGTGCATCGGTTGGAAACTTAACACATCGGTAATCAGTTCAAACAACATAATTTTATCCGTCCATCTAGTTTTATAATTATATTTTATAAAAACGCAACAATGGAACACGCAAATAAATTTTTTGATTACCACTGTCGTGTAGACAGCCGCAATATTCTTTGTTATTGCCAAGGTTCGCACATGTGTTTGAATTTGATGCCAAGTCCTTGATAACTACTTGAAATTGTAACAGCCAAAAACTCTTTGAAAAGTACTTGAATTTTTTTAGGAAGTTCTGAACCATGAAATTGTTCTGGTCGCTGCATATTTCTGTTTCTACCTAGTAGTAGTTACTGTTGTCTTAATTAAAACACCAATACAAATAGTGTGAATTATTTCAATATATAAATCGAAGTTCAGAAAATAAAATTTATAGGAGGTAATAAATTAGGTGCCATATTTTCACACCTTTATTTGCTAAATACAGAGATATAACTCATTAACTGTGCATTTGAGAAGGAGATTAAAATCTTGTCTATGTATGGTATCATTAGATAAGCAATAAAAAGTTGGTCTGAAAAGTGTTCTCTAGTATTTGCTGCTATCTCTAGAAGTACGAAATCCTGGTTTTGAACAAAAGTTTTACTAGAATTACTCATTGTTTTTCAGGAAGATGACATAGTTTGACAAATATGTAAATTCATTCTCACTTGGAAATGGGTAAGTGTAGTAGCTTAGGTGATTTAAATCTTATATGTTAATACATACCGTACATATATTCACTTCCCAAGTAACTTTATAAGAAGGGTTAAGACGATACAGCAAACATCAAAACTGTACCAATATATATGCGGTTGCCGATACATATCGATACACAAGCCTGGCATATCAATATGAGTCGGTCAAATAGCGCAATGACATAGTTTTATAAAGTTATTGCATTATTTAATACAAAATTTATACAGATACTGTTATTATTTGTAAAACGATGTTGTTCACTTGTTGGTGGACAAAGAAGTCTGTTGATTTGGTCAGAACCAACCATGTGACTTTAGTACTAAGTAAGTCCTTTTTGAATAATATTTAGACACTTTTTGTGTTAAATGCTGTAACCATAATTTATTTTTATTAGTGATTTAGTCACATGCCTTTTAGTCTCAGAGATATGTTTTAGCTTGGAATAAAAGAAAACGTTATATAATATATAATTATTACTGTAAGATTTCCCTTTTCAAACACATTATGATTTATGACATACTTGTTCACTGATTTTTTCTTGTAAAATTCTGATCACAATATTGTCAGAAAAAAATAAGTCATAAATTTGTCAGAAAATATTTCAATAATTATTTATAAATTTTGAAAACAAAATAGCTAATAGGCATGTAGTTGTATTGATACATATCGTGTGGTGACTGTATCGTCTACATTCCTGCTTAATATTTTATGAATGTTTGGGTTTATGTTGTAAACAATTATATATCATAGAAGCTCACAGGGAAGACTGGGGTTGCCTTACTGTAAATAAAGGTGTTGTTATTATTATGATACTAAGTTATTTATTGTTTGTTTGACCTTTCCAAAATTGCCTCTCCTTTCAAATTTAGTTATAAAGCTTTGTGGACCTGTGACAAAATCACTGAATTACTGGATTTTACAGGATGATACAAAGTGCCTGTACTTGAGTCCTCCCTGTCATTTTGTGTTCATGTGGGAGTAATCCTTAGTTTTATGAGCATAAATTAATGATAAAATAATTAACCAGATTGTCAAAACAAAATGTGTTTCTTTGTAAACATTCGGCCATACTTAAATTGTGTTTGTTTGTATGGCATAACCCTACCCAGCAAAATCAAGGTGGATAGGTAGGAAGGTAACTATTTATTTATTATTTTCTATGGTCATACCAGTGTTTACTATTGATATGTTGCTAAAAAGGACCCCCTCAGACCCCTCAAATAATCTTATTACATGTATTGTCCAAAAAATAAGACTATGTACTTTGAACCTCTCTAGAGCAACCACCTCTCAACAACAGCTGAATTGTGTTGCTCTGGAGAGGTTGCACAGTATACATGTATATAGGAAAACATCATGTATTTAATGACTGATGGTATCTGATTGTGTTTTAGATGCCCTGAGCTTAGATGAATATGAGGAGTTACAGAGGGCAGCTAGAGAACGGCAGGAAATAGTTGCCAAGTATGACAAGGTAAAAGTCTTCTTAATCTTCCACTTATTGTTTGGTTTAGTGTGTGTGTGTTTACTGTTAGTTTTGTCTGTTCAATCTGACTCTGTTCAACTTTCTTGGTGTTACAGTTGTACATGAGATGAGACCAGGCATTTCCCTGACACAGAAATCTTGAGTCCCTGACTCCCTTTTCTTTCTATTGACTCCCATTTGCAACATACTGTGCATCCCTGGGACCCCTAAAATAAGCTTTTGTCAATTATTAACTGCATATCTGGGACCCTACAAATTTGCAAAAGACATCCAATTTGTAAAACACAAGGGTCCAAGGACTCCTAGCTGAAAAATCCTAGGGAAACCCTGTATCAGAGATCATTGCAGTTGCACTATTTTCCATCAATTGCCTCACTGTCTTTCTCCTGTCTCTTCTAATAGTTTTATCTCACTGTCGCAAAACTTGTAAGTTTCTTGAGAGGCCAAAAACAGCTTTGCATGAGTAAGAGACATAAATATCGTTTATCAAGAAGTAATAAATCTCTTGTCTCCTTTTTCAAAACAAGGATGATAAACTTGTCTTGTTTATTCTTACACACCTTGCCTTGATTTTAAATTCAACTGTGGTTTAAATTTGTATGTCATTTTTATTCGTGGTTATGTACTAATGTTAAATGTAGTGACTTACACACACTGCTTGTTCAGATAAATTCTACAATATTGTACAAAATTAAGAATTCAGCATTGAAGATGCGTGTCAATTGTATTTAGTATTGAAATGTTTTTATTAATTATTAATTGAGTTGTTAATTAGTAAGACAGGTTACTTGAAAAAGTAATATATTTTACAATGTAGTACTAATTTGAGCTGTACATTTTGAAGTGTTATGTATATTTAATGACCTAACCTTTGCCATATGACTTCATTCTGTGCATTCTTACAAAGTCATGCATTTATTCATCAGCCAGGAATTGTTTATTTCAATGTTTCTATTATTGAACTACTGTTTGTTATCATAAACAACATAGTTCTGTTAACTTCTGTTCAATAGATTATGTGCTTGACTTGAGTGTTTTAAGTGTACATAAGTTCAGTGCTTGAATGTTAAGTGGATGGGTTTTTTGTTTTTCCATATTTGTATAGCTATTGTAAGTGTAAATAATGTGCTCTGTTTGTTTGCCTGTCACAGTTAGTCATGATTATATATCCAGGGTTCAATGCAATATAGACTAGTAATAGACCCTCTGCATACAAGCCAAAGGGAATGGAAACATTGCTGTTGCTGATACCATTATTCAGACTAGCAAAATGTTTCTCAAATTGTCAAAATTTATGTGGTATCTGCCAGATGGTTTATTTCTAGCAAAATATGAAAATACCTTCAAACTATTAATTCATAATAATTGTAAAAATATGGTAATGGCTACAAGGAGTACTTAAAGGTTTATATACCCCCCCCCCCACTTTGTATTTGGTAGTCATACTGTTTTCTTAAATATCTTCAAAGCTGCTAGTGGAAGGAAGTACTTCGCTTGTTTTGTATTGTTTGTCTTTTTGCTCCCTTACAAAGAATTGTGATTATATTGTTTTGTTGTTGATACATGTCAGTAGACCAGATGAATGTGTAGGCCTATAGGAGCAGGCTTGTCAAAAGTCATTGAGTGATTGAATGATCATCTTCAGTCAAATTGTCCAGGAGAGTATAATCCACATCCAGGTTTGAACCTAGAACCTGGCCAGTTTGGCAGTCAAGTGCTCTACTAGCTGATGTCACTAGACATGCCTTCCATAATGGATGTACAGTAACACCTCAATTAAAGACCACCTCAATAATAAGACCACTTCAAAATCAAGAACTCAATTTTCAAGTCCATTTTCACTGCTTTGATCTTTATTCAACCTCGATACTAAGGTCACCTCAATAAGAAGACCAGTTTTCAAGGGTCCCAAGGGTGGTCTTATTATTGAAGTTTTAGGGTTTTATATAAAGCCAGGTACTCTGACATAATTCACTGACTAATACCTTCAATGAAGCCACTGTTTCTTCCTTGTTTAGTTAATCTGTTTATATATTTTGTGTAATGACACTCTAATGTTGTTATTAAAGGGTAGAGAAGAAGGAGCAGTTATTGATCCTTGGGAAGATCCTGCCTTTGAAGTATACCATGTGACTGACAGATATGGCTTCATTCAGTAAGTGTTACATTGTTGTATGTATGCTTGGGTTCATGATGAGTTAAAAGTTAGGTAATTGTTCACAAGTCATTGAACTGTTGTAGTCACAAATCCATGGAATAGTCGTATTATTGTCAAGTAAATACCTTTTAACTTGTTTTTAGACATGTCTACCAATCAAAAAGACGATCTCTTTTCCGATAAATGTATGAAAGAAGACATTCAGGGCATTCTTCCCCTCAATGTGCTGTCTGTATCTACACGATCATTTGGTTATTCTTTCATACATTTATCAACGTTGTTGTCATGTACTGTTAATCAGTACAACTGTTTTGCTATCTAATTATTAGATTTCGAGTATTCATTAAATGGAAATTCAAAGATTTTGAAAATTGGGTTTAAGACAGTGTCAAAATTTCGATCATATTTTCAAATATATGTATATTGTTGCAGTGCAATTAAAGATTGCGAAATACTTGAAAAGTTAAAAATTTGCAGATTTGTAGTCACCAATTCAAACTGATCTACAGTACAAAGATATCAGTTTATGTGTAATTTTATGTTACAATTCATTTCATTTTTAATTGCAGTGACAATTCTTTACCACAACTGTCTGATACTGCTGAGGCTAAGGTAATGTAACATTATGATTTGTTTTGTTCTAAACGTTACTGGTACATGGTCTTATTTTTTTGACAAAATCTTCTTAGTCATAAATATGAGAAAATTGGTGGGAACTACCTTTGTACATAATTATTATGTACTGTACAACATACACTGCAACTCCATTATACCGCAACAGAAGGGGTCCAAGACTCGCTATAGCGTTACAATCTGACCGCGTTATAAATCTACAGACATTAACGACACTACCAACTTTCCCCACCCAATATAGCATTGTGCATACTACGTTTTCATGAATTTCGTATTGTTTTAAAAAAATAGGTGAATGGAAATATATAAAATTTATTTAAGCATTATTGAACTATTTTAAAACCAAACTCATAAATTAACAGCAGACAACTGATCGCAGAAAACAGATGATACTGGAGAAGTTTTATCCCTTTTTCACAAATTTTACGATTTTCATGAAAAAAATCAGGAGCCACAACGACATCGCGTAAAAACCAACCGCGTTATAATGGAGTTGCAGTGTATACTTTGTGATTGAGTGCTGATTGTAAGTATGAGTTATAATCCAGGGCCCATTACTGATTTTTCCAGGAAGTGGACTCAAAAGTGATCATGTGTTCTTATCTAATGGAAACATGTGTCGTTGAATGACACCTTTGTGGTTTATACATTTTCGCATGGAAAACAATTATTTGGATGATGCATCATATGTCTGATGATGAACCACAACTGCGAATCAATTTCAGGGAAATTAAGCATTTGATTTGTAGTAACTCTTTCATCACTTTTATGATATTTCACAAGAATTATGTTAATTTTTATAATATATCTATTTCTAAAGGCAAACCAAGTTGAAAATGAACGGACCAAAAAATGGGTAAAAATGTTCAAGAACTGGAAGAAATACTATCCAGGGGAAAAGGTAAGATTTGTACTGAAATGACACAAATATTGGAGCACTCTCTAGGATATAATATAGCCTAGAGAGTGCTCCAATATTATGTCCTTATGACTTAGAGCAATAAGTAGATGTACCACAGCTCATTATAGTTCACCATGTGAATATGGTTTCCTACTTTCACTGAACACTAAAACTCAAAGTGTCCATAAATTGTACTTAAGGTTCACATCATGAAAGAATTGAGGATCGTATTAATTACAGTTGGTGCATACTTTATATTTTAGTTTTGTATTACAACAATAATTTCACTCTTCTGTGGCATGTAATGTTTCTTGATAATGTTGTTAGCATACATTTGTATCACAAATGATTTTTATGAAAAGTTGATAATTGTGTGCTGTACTTTGATCTTTGGTAAACCTGGAATTTAATAAGTTAGTTCAAGTTGTTTGTGGAAAGAATATGCTGCTAAGGCAAATAAGTTGTTTGTGGAAAGAATATGCTGCTAAGGCAAATAAGTTGTTTATGGAAAGAATATGCTGCTAAGGCATCTTTCTTCTGTTGCCATGTATCATACTAATTTAGATGACTGTCATGTTATAACTGGAAACTACTGTAAAACCTCTCTTACTGACCACCTTGAAATTAACACAACCTCAGTAATAAGACTAGTTTTTATGCCCTGGCAATTGAAGAATGGCAAAGGGGCATAGTGTTACCTTCTTCGTCCGTCCATGCGTTTCCAATCAATAACTGTTGAAAGGATCAATGGATTTAATTCATATTGTGCACGTAAGTATAGGATAATAAAATACAAGTTGAGTTTGATTTCAATTTCAATCCATTTATTTCTGGATGAGTAATGGTTCTTTGTCAACTTAAATTTAAAAGCCCATTGATGAGCATCTGAGTCCTGTGGACAAGTCTAGGTTTATTTTCTTCTATATTTGTACTTGATATTCAGACCACCTCACAATTAAAACCGACTTTCTGCTGACGCAATGGTGGCCATATTATTTTTGTTTTTACTGTAGTAGGTATGACTTGTATCCCAGGGCTCAAGGTTATAATCATGAGTTTTGTGACAAGTCTCAGAAATCTGCCTTGCCATTCGTCAGTATTAGACATTGCTCACAATCAGCCAATTATATAGTTTAAGACGAGTCCCAAACTCAAATTTATAGCTCTGATTTGGTATCTAAAATATATTTACATCTTCGAACACACACTATCAGATCTTTGCTTTAATATTTATTAAGTTTACTTATATATGTATATTGATTAGGTATAATGATACATATCAATGATGCCTTTTGGCCTACTGTTGCCAGCTGTCTTGACTTCTCCTGTGACATATTCCATCCATTTAACTCCCTCCTGTTTGTCCTCATTAATTCTCCTTAGTTGTCCTTTATGATCGGCCAGGCCATTCCTTGTACCCCTGTCCCCTTGCATATTTACCCTTGCACCTCATCAAATACCTGATGTTTCATGGACTGTTGTTTTCTGAAAGTCTGTGTGGGGTGGCATTCCCTTTAGCAACTTATTCTCTCTTTTACAGTTGACTCGTCGAGTGTATAAAGGTATCCCTGACAGATTGAGAGGTGAAGTATGGGGGAAGCTGCTTGGAGTTAGCTATGTAAAAGCTGAACAAGATGGTGTATATAAAGTAAGTGGCCAAGTCTTTCTTGTGGTTTCTATCTCAGGATTGTTGATAAACTCACTTTCGATATATGAATCACCTGTTTTAAATATAGAGCTTGAACGATACAGCTGTCTCCCATTTTGGTTTGGTATTAATTACAATCCTTTTGGTTTTTGGTTATTCAGTTATATAAATATATGAAAAAGATCAGATTCACAATAACCGATAGTTTAATGACTTGTAATGACCTGACATGAGCCTTTGATTAGGTTAGTAGAATTAGAATAATGTGTTATGGTAAAAGATGTAAAGCAATGACTAGAAATAGAACTTCGTGTCCTTGGGCTGTATTCACTAAAACACATTCATACTTCAGACTCAAATTACAGTTTGAGACTTAAGCTTTTATTTCAATGAACTTGGATCAAAATTCAAATTCACGAGAATTGTTGCGGCAAGAAAGCTGGTATGAATGGTTCAGTAGCAATAGTAGCGGTTTTTGGGAGTGATTTCTTGTTCAAACACATTAAAACATGTTTAAGAATAAGACTTAGTCTCAAATTCAGGCTTAAAATGTTATTGAATATGGGCCCTGTAATAAAAGTCAGCAGGTCCTAAGGCTATGTAACTAAAAGATAATAAGTATAAGCTAACGAGTTGTCTGACTAGAGTAAATATTGGTTCTAGAATAAAAATGCCATCGGATATGTTGAACTGAATATTGGTTAGGCAGTACTGAACGGAACCTTGAGAAACAAGAATTGAAAATAAACAAGGGATATTTGTTGCAGACCTCATTTAATATATCCTTTTACGATGAAACATCTTCAAAAAAAATCCCATTTAACGCTTTTAGAAATATTTTTTAACTTGTGCTATTTTGGAAAGGAAAATTCAGTTGCAAACCCTTATAACACCTTAAAAAGTCCTTGAATTTGATGCCTACTCATTGAAAAGTACTTGATTTTGAAAAAACAACGTAAATTGCCCTTGAATTTTTCTGCTGCGAGCTATCATCGACAGGGCCTACAGCTGAGTTGGTAATGGTATGGTTATACAATGCAGTATAGTACTTTATGCCCTCTTAAAGTAATTCTCACGCTGTGTAATTGTTTCCATGCTACAGTGAAAGTCATCTCCTGGGAGTAAACTTGAAAAATACACTGGATCCCTTCTTCTCTAGTGATGCTGCTACTGTACTAGTCCTTGAAAATGGGGGGGACTTGAAAAGTCTGTGAAAGTACTTGATTTTTTTTCGGGACATTCTGTATGAACGATGTAGAAGCACTTGCAGCTTATCATTGACATTGATTATACATAGTCTTGATGAAATATTCCCTATGCTAGTGCATCTTCCTCTTCAGCTGATTATAGTGTGGACTTGAACTATTTTATTTAGCTTAACAATTTCATCTCTGTATGCAAAAAGAAGCTGGATGTAGTGAATATGAGTTGAACGATACACTTTACACACATACTGTATAGTAACGTATGTTTTGTCAACTTATTTCTTTCTTTCTTTAGCGTATGAAGAGTCGTGCAAGGTCTATATCTCCACATATTCGACAAATTGATCTTGATGTAAATAGGACATATAGAAATCATATCATGTTTCGAGAAAGATATGGTATCAAGTAAGCTTTACTTTGCACATAATTAAATTCTGTTTATTTTAATCTTACTTGTTTAGTTAACTTAACACATTTACGCTAAGTATTATGAAATCCTGAATGTAAGTTGTGATTTTTTTATATTTTGGTAATAACTTGAGACCTGCTTATTTTCCAGACCAGCTTACAAATTATCCAATAGAATATCTGACAACTTCTGTAGCTAACTCAATTATTTTCATTTACATAGCAGCAAAGTACCCATGCTCGAGGCGTAACATCATCACACTCAATACTGGTGCCTTTTCTTTAAAATCGGCAATCTTTTAAGTATCGTTTTGCTGCAAGAAATTGGTAGCTGAGTTTTAAGACTGACATATTATCAAGACTGTCTAAATTTTGGTATTTCAGAGTAGTGAAGTAACTTGATTACATATTTGATGATCTGTAATTAGTGGATTTCAGAACAGGTTCACAAATGTTTTTGCTTCACTGCAATATAAACTTAGGATTATTATTTCCATATATATAGAAGTAAATCAATTGTTCTTTTTCATTCCAGCTCGACTTTATTTTAAAATATCTCCTAATAATTGGATTTAATTCCTATATATTTACAGACAACAAGATTTATTTCATGTATTGGCAGCATATTCCATGTACAATACTGAGGTTGGATATTGTCAAGGAATGAGTGAGATTGCTGCATTGTTACTGATGTATATGAATGAAGAGGTAGGGCTCTTATATCCAGGGATTTGCCTGACACAGAAATCTTGAGTCCCTGACTCCCCTTTCTTTCTAAGGACTCCCATTTTCCAATAACTGTGCATCCCTGGGACCCCTAAAATAAACTTTTGTCAAGTGTAAACTGCATATCTGGGACCCCCAATTGGTCAAACACGAGGGTCCAAGGACCCCTTGCTGAAAAATCCTAGGGAAAACCCTGTATATGTGATCTATTAACAATTTTATCAAATTTTCTGCAGGAAATAGAAGTAGAAATTCTCAAATAATTTTTAGTGTTCATTGTAAAATTTTATCAGACCAAAAAATGATTGCCTACTTGAAATATCACTTTTGATGCTTCGTAACAGAGGAGCATAATTATAGCAGTCGCTTTGTCCGTCTGTTTGTCCTGCATTAATGTCCAAACTATTCCCCAGCAACCACCACCCAGAATTCAATGAAACTTAATGGGAAGCTTTACTACCAAACGTTGATGAACATATTGTTGGCATGTTCCGGTTTGATGATTTTCACATACTTCAGGGGAGCATCCATAATCTCTACCCATATTCTTGTTTAGTAATGGGGCTTTAAGTCTTACTAACAACCAGGATCTGGTAGTGACTCTGACTGTTCCAGCCTTTATGGCTGAGAAGGACCCCAGTAAAACACCTCGGTAGAATCATTGACCTTCCGTTACCCAGCTGGATTGCTTTCTTGCTTGTAAACTCTATATCCTGCAGCAGAGGGGCAAGTGATTTGAAGTCAGCTACCATAACCACTCGACCACAGAGGCCCCTAAACTATCACTTCTACTGTGAATGCTTAAAATGGGAATTATTTTATATGTTTTCTATAAACTTAAACCAACTGGTTAAATTTTACTGCGTTGTAATGTTTCTGGCTGCACACAATTAAGTAATAATAGATAATCATAACTGAAAGTATTATATTACTCATCTCATATCTAAAAATGAAACATGAGTATTATTTATATAGATTTAAAAAAAAGCTGGGAAAGTAAGGGAAAGTCTTTCTTATAGCAGTGGTCAGAAGTGTTGATTAAAGTCTGTTTAAACATGTGCAAAGTTTCAGCCATTTTGAATAGTAAATTGTGGCATATAACAGTGCAGGTTGTTGCTTTGTAGAGGTGAAAGTTGTAGACAATTTTAATATGGGAAAATTGATTATGACAATGAAGGGAGATTGTTACTCAAGAGGGGGCCAGTCTTGAGAGGTTTCAGTGTATTAACTTACATTTTCCATGGTTTAATTTGCAGGAAGCATTCTGGGGACTATCACAGTTATTTACAGACAAAAAGCATGGCACACATGGTACGTATATATGTCCAACATATTTATACTTTTATATGACACTGCTTCTTGCCATTACTGTATTGCCACTGATGTTACAGCAGAACTTTATTCTACACGTAAAAGATTTTTAAACACTTGCCCAAATGCCATATCTTGTCATAACTCTTTGCAATTTACTATATATTATATATAACCAAAATTGATTGCCCTTGACTGGAAGTTTGCTTACCCATTGGTTTGACACTTGTCAGACATGTATAATGTAACTACAGTTGTTTGTGGTGCAAATGTATGTTTTATGTAATTTTACATGAGACTGATCAGTCCATTGCATGATTGTACCATTGAAAGTTAATGAATACAAGGTTTAAAAACATAAATGTATACTTTGTGAAATAAATTAGTTATGATTGGACTGGTCACTGCAATCTTGGAAATGTTCTCAAATGTTTTGTGTTCTTCATGACACAGATATTTTTGCAGTATGAAAAAGTCGCAGAATTTACATGAACATACTTATAATTACAATACACTGCCAGTTTTTGTGGTTTTAAATTTCACAGAAAGATGCTTACCAAAAGAATCGCTCACTTTAATTGCGCAAAATGTTTATTTAGATTTATTAGGTACTTTCCCTGTGCCTGTATTCATCATTGCAAACTTAATCTCATGTTTGTTAATTAATTACATTGAAATACTTTCAGGCTTTTTCATCCCCAAGTTTCCCAAGTTGTTACGCTATCAAGAACACCATGACACTGTGTTGAAGAAATTTCTGCCCAAGATAAGAAGACATTTGGTTGGTTTTACTTTCATTTTGTATGATAGTGATTCAAAACTTATGTACAACATGTCTTAATTACAATCACAGATTCAGATTATGTTTCTGAAGTCGGCTGTTCTTTTCTCTGTTTGATATGCTAATCATTTTTCTGTTACTTCGCCGTCCAATTCCTTAAGTTCCCAAAAGTCTTCATTCTTGTTATATGATTTCGTCAGTTGACCAGTTGAAGCAGTCTGTGTACAATAATGTTCTGCCAGGTCTTTGTCTAGAATAGCATTTCTATGTAGCCAAATAGCCATTGACTTTACTATGCCAATCTGGGTACAAAAATATGCTAAAAATTGTCCCAAAATAGACATGGTTAATAGACAAAATGAAACTGCCTTATATTATCATATTGATTACCATTGTACTTATTTATCGAATCTTGCTACTCGCATTTTTAAAACTATAGCCCAGTACATGCTTTCTATGTGTTCTTATTATTTGTCCAATCTCATCAACTTTTGTAGACAATATATGTTGTAGGACACATTTCACGAATGTTTACTTGCTTAGTTCTAAGTAGCATTTACTGTTTAAATCCTTTTTGTATTGTTATTATTATTGTTTTGTCAATTAGGGCTTTAATTTGGTGCTATTAAATACTTTTCAGGAAAGAGAGGGCATTGATTCTGGGCTGTATACTATAAAATATTTCCTGCAATGTTTCTTAGATAGGGTAAGTAAAATTTCGACACGATGACTTCTGCAGTGAATAAATTAGAAACGGATTTGAAATGTTTTTGCTATCTAGAGGCTCACAGGGAAGACTGGTCTTGCCCAACTGTGTTGCCTTTTTAAATAAAGTCATAATTATTATTATTTGCATATCGGTGTTGTGTAAACCAATCAAATCTTATGTTACTGCCAAGGCAATTTCTCTTCAAATGAACAACGTTTGTAACCTTGATGCGGATTGGTTAACCTTTCGATAAAGGGTATGTTACCTTACCGAAAACCACTGAACTCGGTATATTTACCGAAATCCATTTTGGATCTTGAGTGAGCAGCAATCATAACATCTAGGCATTGTTTTATGTCACGCAACAAATCTTAACCTTCAAATTGTGCCAACCATCTTTTTACAAGATATTTTTTGTTATCAATGCATTATAGTTTTATACACATTTACTGTCCTTCATAAAAGTCAAGTCCTTTTAAGTTTATTGATTTTATGATTATATGAATGCTGTGAATATGATTGTGTGACAGATCATGACATATTAGACATTCTATTATCAATCAAGTAACAACGTAATCATCATATTATATCATGTATTTAATAAATTTGCCAAAACTGTAACAATTTTGATTTCGTTGAACATATCATAAAGGCAATTTTGAATGTTCCTCTATTTTGGATACCCTTCTAATTCTGTTTGGGGGATGTCGAACACTAGGCCCATTTTAAGCCAAGTGTTTTAAATGTTTGTCCAAGGGGATTTTGTGTGTCTCCATGATAAGTCACTTACATGTCTCATAAATATGTTTTTCTTAATTACAGAATCTTTGTGTTTTTTATCTTTCTGTCTACCTTATCTTATTTAAAGTGGTCAATTTTTTCTTTCCAACAATTAACTTCAACATTGAGAATCAATTCTCCTAGTATTGTATAGTGCTGTTAAATTGACTGTGAACATATGTATGAACTTTCAGGACTGATCCATGTCAATTTAGATAAGAACATGTTCTCGTGCATAAAGCTATAACTGCTGTTAGGTTTACTTTTCTCAAAACACAATCGCGACTTTTTCTTAGTCAAGGTTACAGACAAATACGAACATTTCGATACACCTATTTTGAAATGTAATGGTCCAGGAAATATTCTCATTCGTTCGCAGTTTATAAAACACCACTCAACTTTAAATCATTTTGGAATATTTTTATTTCACAGCTTCCATTTACTCTAACATTACGTGTATGGGACATTTTCATACTCGATGGGGAGAGAATTCTCACTGGAATGAGCTACAATATTGTTAAACTCCATCGGAGTAAGTATAAACTACCATGGTTAGTATCAACTGTGCTCTAAGTACCTCTCAAAGTGGATTGCATACATTGTAGTGACTTAAATTTGCTTTGCCACGTTTACAAACATACTAAACAGTTTATAATTTTGGCATCAGGATGACTTTCAATTATATCGGAGCTTCTGTAACAAAAATTTAAAAACATAATTGGTGAAACAAGAGAACATTAATTGGTCATTATTGGATATTATGCCCATGTGAATTACTTACTAATCAAATTCTCAGTGTGTCCACATGTGGGACATACGATTGTTTTGCGATGAATGGTATTTGTGTAAGCATTATGACCATCATACGAGTATAACCATACAACTAAGTAAAACTGTTGCTGATCCATAATTTAAGTTTGAGTTACAGATTATGATAGGAAACATTTACATGAGATTTTTTTTAATTTGCATACTAAACCATTTTTTGTTCAGAGGCCTGAATAACATATAATTTTTTATATATGAATATTTTATCAGTATTATGACTGTAAATGATTCATTGAATACTTCAGGAAAGATTCGTAAGCAGAAAATGGACACTTTATTGACATTTTTCCAAACAGACTTGGAAAGAGACTTTGGTTATGATGATGATACTGTTATTGATCAGTTACAAGTGTCTCTGGAAGAATTACGGAAAGCCAAAATGGACCTTCCACCAAAAGCTACAGCTAACGAGATGCCAACTTTACCTTTTGGTTTGGAAATTCAACCCAGTGTTCGTGAGATAATCTCCAAACAATCAGATGAAACTTTTGATGAACATTTTAGGAAAAATGTTAAAGGAGGGAAAGCTGCTTATTATCGGAAGCGAGGACTACATAGTACGACTACTCCAGAAATGGGTGGGAGGGGTGCTGACACTCGTTCAATACAATCAAGCAGACTGTCAGAGTATTCAACTGGTGATCTCTCATCATATTATGATACAGCAGCTAATTCAAGGCTTTCTATTGTTGACTTTGGCTCTAAAGGATCTCCGAGGAGTTCTCGCACATCATTCGCCGATGGCTCTGACCTTGGTAGTTTGCATCAAACAGGTTCACGACATACTCCGACTCCGTTGGACGAGGACAACATGGAGATAGAGGATGAATTACCCAGTATGCCACATGTTGTACAAGTAGAACATAGTGCTGTTGAAACATTGACTAGAGACTCGACACTTGAAGATATGAATACAAATGAAAGTCACGAAATCAAAGCTCCATCTCAGGCTTCTGATTATGACAATATGAATGGCGAAAACATCAATGGAACTGGAGACTATGATAATTTGGAAAGTGAACCTATTGAGTTGGAAATTGAACATATTCAGTCAATACCAGTGCAATACGAGATACCTATAAGTCATGAAACCTCGAAACCTCTGTATCACAGCATACCAATAAGTAAATCTGATGGTTTTATAATAGACGGACAGTTACCTCCTCCCGAAAATGTTTGGGTAGAAAGGAAAGAAAATCAGATCACTGTGAATAAGGATTCTATGGATATTACTACTAGTGCACATAATGGAGTCAGTTCTCAATCTTTTTCATCATCTGTTCAACGAAAGAAAAGACCGTCTAATTCTTCTAGACAGTATACTCCAAGTGCTTCAAGCCCACGACATCAGATTTCACAAAGCCCTAGACGAGGAGGCAGTCGAAGTAGCCCAAATACACCCACCTATGTGGAAAATGGCGGACAATCTTTCCCATCGCCAAAATTTGTTTCACAGCTCCAAGTTCGGCGCCATCCTGGTCCAGGCATTAATCTGGATCAGCCAAATGGTTACAGTATGCAGATAGATTATTCAGAACAGCAGATGCATGCACCTCGGCGATCAAGATCTTCACAATCTAGTGTTAAGAAAGAGATTACTGTACATCATCTTTAATTGTTTCCTTTTAGGTTATTTGTTTATTGAACAAATGGGGCTTTAGTTAGTGGCCTAAAAGTGATTATTGTTAATGGGTAAATTTGTTTGTTTTTAAAAAAAACATCTTTTCCTTCAGTTTTAAGCTTACTTAGTTTACTTAGTCAGTACTTTATATTATTCACACTAATGGAGCTATTTTGTTACAAAAATGTTCAAACAAAATGTTCAAATGATTTACTAATAGCATTTTATTGAAATTGTTTATGCTTTCCCCTTAATATTAATTCAACTATTTTGTAACATTATATTTTGCTAAACTCTGTAAGTAAAATGGGTGTGATGAGATTACAACCTGAAGTTATTTGTATACATCTCGGACTGCCCATGATGTTGAACAGTAGTAGGTGTATTGAAAGTATTTTGACACCCTGGTACATTATGAATTCTTTGCCTCATTTTCCCAAGAATTAAAGTATTTCATTTGTTGATGACATAATGTGTCAAAACTTTTGATTGATACTTACTTCATTGAAATATACCACATATTTATTATTTATGATTTTGTTCAAGTAAGAATTAACAACTGTTGTTAGCCTATATTTATTGTACTGTGTTTCTCATTTTTCATTTTGATTCATTTGTAGTATTATAATATGAGAACAGTATACAGTATATGCATTTTAATTGGTCTTCATTATTCTGATATGACCTTTTTTTTTCATGGCAACCATAAATGTTCCTTTAAATTTCTCTCGTTTCTCATTTTTTCACATTGTTAGAATGTTTTGACGTCTGTCTGTCATATAACAAAAGAATGAGCTGCATAATGTTAACATCATGAGTTGTACTTAGAATGTAATAGTAGAGCAAGGTTCACACAGGTCTTGAAAAGTCCTTGAATTTGATGCCTACTCCTTAAAAACTAGTTGAATTTTTAACAGTCAAAAACTCTTTGAAAAGTACACTAGATCCCTTCTTCTCTATACCAAAAAAGTCGAACATTTCTTGTCCTTGAAAAGTACTTGAAAAATCCTCGAAAAGTACTTGATTTTTTTTCAGAAAGTTCTGTATGAACCATGTGGAGCTAAGTTGTTGATATTTACCTATCCAAGTTCTTTATCACAAATAAAGATGTAATGGAACAAATGACTCGCAATAGATGTGTATCTATTTCTTTTTATTCCACGATCCTGTAGAAAGTTTCTAAAAAATAGATTTTAAGTCACATAAACAAACAGGGGCATACTCAGGTGAAACCAACAAACTTCCTTAAGGCAGCTGGATAGTTTCCTCACGTACAAATTAAACATCCAGGGTAAGATCCGAACAGGCAGGGCATGGGATTTGAAGTCAACAGCCATAACCATTGAGCCCCTCCCTAAAAAATAAATGTACATTGAATATTGAAAATATTTGATAGTGAGTCTGATTTGTTTTGCTTACAGAAAGTGCTCAGTAAACATTGCAGCATTATGATGCAAGACAATGCACTAGTCCAAAGTTCATTACAGAGTCGGTGTTTACCAGATTGAAGAGTTCCTTTATTACAAAATGTAATCATTTATTTTTCCAGACCTGTAAGGGGGTCAGATCTGTTTAGCCAACTTCGAAATTCAAATATGCTTACCACATTTTTTTACTGAAAAGAAACAAATCGGAGTATGTTCATGTTTTGGACAAGTTGTAAGATAATAATAAAGATTTATCATAGTGTGAAATTAAATAAGTTAAGTAAGTATATTATAATCACAGAAACAAGTCGGTGACTTTGCAGTGTAACCAGAGTACATACGCTGTTTATTACTCAACTTGATTTTTATCTCTCTGTATTTGTTAAAATTGTTTTATCTTAGTTGTACTTGTGGTATTTATGAAAACATCAATGTGTTTAAAAATTGGTATTTCTACACCCATGTTTTTAACATTGTTCTCTGTTGGCCAAAACTTGCCCATCATGACTAGAACAAAATAAAGGATGTAAATTCTATAATTATATGGATCAGTTAAACTGATTTTAGTTTTAAATACTAAACCTTTATACAATACATTTATGAAACCATGTGTTAGTTTGGTGGCTTTGAAAGCATTTATCTTATAAATTGATGTTCGTATTTTGTGTATACATGTCTATAGCGTGATGTACATATACAGATTTAAAACCTTTAATATTTGTATAAAGATTTTTTACATTTTGTCATGTACATACTCGTATATTGATATTGTATCCACATTTGTTGTGCAATATGTTTGTGCTTACTTCTACACAAATGCTTTTATGTACTAGCATGTATGTCAGTGTTGTATGCCGGCCCTTTTTATATGTTTGATTTTTTGCAATGGTTCATGATAATTAGTGATAGGTGTCTGTGCTGTTAAGACTATTATTTTTATTGTTGAAAGCCAAATTATTCCTGTCACAACACGAGATCTATCGAGATGCCATGTTATTTCCACTTAAAGGGAAGAACAAGACACAAATGTAATCATGACACAATTTGACAGAGTTTTTTCTCTTAGATATCTAGTCACCATTTTGCTAATTCCAGATTTTATGTTTTATAATCATAATATAGACTTCATATACCAGTACGACAAAACTTTGAAACCATCTTGATTGCATAAAAGCCATTGCTTAGCAAGTTGAGTCGATTCACTCTTTTATGAAGTAATGAGTAGGACTTATTAATGTGGTTTGGATGTGAATAGTAGGCGTGCTCTACCCTTATAAAAATATTCACGAGACCATGCTGAATTAAATGTTTCATTATCATTGTCCCTTATAATTCATACTGTACTGATTGTTTTCTTTCGGAAAGAAACTCTTGCTTCAGTGACACAGATTTCAATTTTCTGGCGTTAAAACTTCTTAATCTATATGGGGATAGACGAGTTTTGGTTTCACACCAAAATATCCTCAATTTCATGACTGAAATGAATGATCTTATAGAAATGAATATAATAGTGTTGTTATAGTTTGTTGAATGAAGTAAATGTTTACTTTGAGTTATGGTGCGTGTCCACAAGAGAGTTATTGTATCTTTTGTTAGTGTAAAAAACATGAAGACGAAAAACATTTGCTGTGATACTCTTTCTACGTAATGACTATATAATTCAGTGTAGTATAGAGGTTTGTTTGTGGATGAGTTCTGTCTGGTTTTTGTATCTGTCCCATTGCCCAAATGGGTACATTTTTTGCCATGGAGGGCTATTCAGATTTTTTTTGTATACCGTCATTTGATTGCAGAATTTTATCCATTCCATGGTTAAATTCCTTGTATGGTCATTATTAGTTCAATTAAAAATAGTAATGCTCGTTAATTGTTGTATTAATGTGACAAATAGATTATGTTTTCCTTTGAGTTTTCTAGAATTTCTGAGTTTTCTAGAATTTCTGAGTTTTACTGTGTCTAGGTGTGTATTCATCCTGTCTTCCATTTCTGTTTTCTTTTGTTCCAGTGTACAATTTATCCCTACCCCAGGATTATTTATATGATCATTCTGTTCTAAGTCTCATAGATTAATACAGTATTGATTATGATTCTATAATTATGTTACTTGGTACTGTATTATTGTACACCTATAATCATATATTGTTATACATTCATTCTATCACTTGCTATTTTGTTATAAGAAGAATTGTTGAAAAGTACGGAAAATAGAAAAACTGTAAACTTGCATTCTGAATCTGTCGTAGGCTCTATCTCGGGTATTTTGGGAATTCCGGCTTTCAGCTGGTTCTGTCCTTTTAATTGATTAAGAAATTGTGGAGAATTTTTTGAGATTTATTAAACCCCATTTCTAAGCATTCTGTACTGGCTGTTTGCACAGACCTATAATGATGTATTACTTTTATTTGCCTTGTGTTGATTCATATTGGTTTATGGTAAAACATAATTATTATTACACATTGTAGTGAATAAGTTTGTTTATTTAAACCAAGAGGTGTACCAATAGCTTATTTACATTTAAGCGCTGCTGTACGATTTCCAACCTCTTCTTTAAGTGATGTCATTTCCAGAAATGTCACATGTGACGTCACCATGTACTGACAGTGAGCAATATTTGCCCCATATGGCAATATGAAAACGAAGTGACCATATGAAGTAAATATTGTTTCCTGTTTGCAAATATTGACATCAGATGTTGTGTTTTCTTGAAATGACGTCGCTTACAGAAGAGTTGTAAATCCCACATCAGTGCTCAAATCGTGTTCAAAATTGATCAGTCAAGTTGCTTACTGTGTGTAGATATGCCAGCTTGATCCTGTTATATCCACAGTCACCCTATTCACAGTATTGACAAAACGATAGAGTGGTATGTAAGGACACAATTATAGTCGGATCTCGTTCATTCGAATTCATCGGGTCGGTAATTATATTTCGAATAATACATGGTTTCAAATAGCCCATATCAGTGCGACGTGCCTAAGAAATACATAGGGACCTGGTATTTATTTTGGGTTGTATACCAAGTATTCAGATAGAAGGTTGTTGAATAAACGAGGTCCGATTATATTATATTTTCTGAAAACAAGAATTGTGAGCCTCAAATGAGTTCTTATTGCTTATAGAAGGAGTTTGATAATATCAGTGATGTATGGACTTGAAACTGATATTTTATTTATATCATAAACTACATAAAAATATTTAAACAGTAAAAATAGCATTTTCGCTCGCCATAGCAGCGGCCATCACTTTACTACAATACTGACATTGCATTGTTTGTTATTTCCTCGGTGAAATATGGAAATAGTCTGTGGGTGGCTGAAACATTAATTATGATACATAACTTTACTGTAGATCCAAGGCCTGTATGGCTTTAAATGAGTCTCGTTAAAAGAAATCATTAAGGAAAATACCCATAGGCTGCATTATGTTATCAGTTTAAATGAAGTCTTTCATCATGTTTATATTGTTGTTTTGTGTTTTTTAGTTCTTTATATCACCAGTCTAATTCCATTCATGTTTGTGAATAGCATAGTGTACACAGTATACAACAGTCAGTATCATATTCTTGTGTGTTTGTTATGTGTGCTTATATAACATGAATTTTATTAGTTAATATTGCTTCATTCGGTGAAAGATTTGGTAGCATATTGTCATACATAGCTACATATTGAAACAATGATTTTTATGTATATTTTGCATATGAAGTTTGTTTCGGATTTTTTTTTAACATATTGTGATTACATTTGATGTAAATGTTCAGTTTTGCGAGATTGTGAAATAAGTGCTGTAGTCTTAGAATGACATACTGAGATAATTATTGTGTTTGTGCCAAAGATTGTAGAAAATGGCCTAGTAACATGAAGCAATTAACCCTTCCTATTTATTGTCAACCTTTTGTGCTTTGTAGTACTTCGCGTAAAATTCCTACCACACATTTCAGTGTCTTGGTCTTGCATTATATTATTGTGTCAGTTCAAAAGATCTAATAACAAGAAAGGATACTGTATAAGTGGTGGAAGTTCGCTACATGGAACTGCCTTCGAATTGCAGTAGTTAAAGAAATATGCGAAAATACAAGCTAGCGCATATTTCCTCATTCTTCTATGTAAATTTACATTTACTTGATTAATTTAATGTAATATATAGAGGATCTTACATGAGTGCTGATTTGTTATGGTTTTTATGTAACGAGTCGACTGAAATAATATGACGCGAGGCTCTGCCGAGCGTCATATTGGTTTCAGTCGATGAGTTTCATAAAAACAATATCAAATAAGCACGAATGTAAGATTCTATTTATCACATAACACTATCAATCTTTAAATAAACAATATTTTTAATAAATGCCGAAATTCAGAACAATTGTAAACAATATGCTGTCATTTAAAGTGACGTCACACTGGCCATTTATGACGTCATAAGTGACGTCACACTGGCTATTTATGTAACTAGTTACATATGATATTTATGTCACTGCTTTATGCCACTCCTGGAGTGCAAGTTATGTGATAAACTCATTTCCGTAATTTGCAAACCTCACTGGCAAAATGCCAGAAATTGTAAATTCCTGAACTTATCAAAAGTTGGCTACAAAATCTTAAAAACATTTTCTAGCTTTCACTGATGGCAATTAAAAGTACTTTGTGTTATCATTGTTTTAATATTCAGCTTTCCTCATTTTCTTAATTTGAGAACAATAGCATACTGACTTGTATATGTTTATAACCACATATATAGTATTGATTGATAAAAGTTCAAAGCTTCCCTCATGTGTTGAGTGTTATTTTGCCAAATAGTGAATGAACACTGTGCTGACTTGATTTGTATCTACATGTATTTTGTCCAAGCTGACTTAAATGTTAATGAGTTCAAATGACTTGACTGTTGGAAGTGAAGAGTTACTTCAAAATCAAGAACAGTGCAGCCTGTCCTAATCAGCCCTTTCTTAAACAACAACCTCTTTTTTCAACAACAATATCAAGTTTTACTGTGGTTAGAATTTACAGTAAAATCTCAGATAAAACCACCTTGAAGTTAAGACCATCTTGTTCATACTTTCACGGACCAGTTTGTTATCATTATTCCATATTTTAATACGAGAATTTGACACCAGACAACAATGACAAACTTTCTTACGAAACAGTGGTGGTCTTATTGATTAGGTTTCACTGTATTATTGATATAATCTCTCTGGAGCAACCACCTCTCGATAACAACCAGAACTTTGTCTCTTCCAAGGGGTGCTGTAAGGGTTGGATTGTGTATCCAGCGTGTATATACATTGTTGGGTATTGTCTGATTGTCCCCATTTTCCCAACATCGCAAATATTGTTCTTGTTTTTGTTTCCACTTATGATTTTATTTTTTATACATTTTCAAATATGTTGCAAGTAGGATGATAGTTTTGTTGGTTGTTTTATTATTTTAATTTCGGGCCCAAATTGTTTTAGGTGTTGTGTTCAAATAGAGAGCATACAACTATGCTTTTTTTGTTTGTTTTTTATCAGAACATTATGATACTTACTTCTTTTCTTGATCATTTCTGGCTTCACTAAATTCATTGTTGCGCAGCGTCCATATTTCACAAAAGATCTCAAATGTGTTCTGTCTCTAACTCAAGTTTTCAATGCCTTATATTTGAGTTATAGAAAGTGTAGGCATTTAAGAGCTGGTAAGTGAACTAGATTTAGGCAAACAAACAACATTGTCAGTGAGGAGAGGGTTTTGTGGTGACTGTTGTATAGTTTACAGTAGTCAGGAAATGACAAAAATTGAAATGCAAAATTTGAGACATTTTGCGAAATCAAGGTCTTGTCTGACATGAGTAGAAGAATCAGTATGAGTCTTCATTGGCAGTCAATCTTTATATTGTAGATGCATTGGTCATTGTTTAACTTAAATAAAATCCAATGGTCTTTTGATACAAGTTTATGGTTAATTGCTTTTTAATGAGAGACGTTCTTCAGCACAGGCTTGACTGTATACACTGCAACTCCATTGGTAATTGGTTATTACGTGAAATCATGTGCTGATAACAAACCGTGATCGCAAATCGCAGTGTATTGACTAACAACTTGAGATTTTTTGTGTAAGGTTTTGAGATTGATCTCATTATACAATTGTTCTATAACTGAATCCTGCTGTTCCTTGTTGTCAGCATTATTATAAGACATTCTTCACTCAAACATCTTTCTTGTTATGAATCTTATTGTCGCATAGATTTTTATGTACTCATATAGTTGCTTTTGTTTTATTCTGATTATAATTATTATACCAAGACTATTACTACATGGACAGTCCATTATGTTATCATTTAATCTTTGATCTCCAATGGGTCAAATGTCAGTTGACGTACTCACTGGGGGCTATCCTAAGGATACTATGTCTAAGTTATGACAAATCTGTGTAACACAGCAAATTTGTATTGAGCAACGTGCATCTTAGACATGGTATTATTAGGTAACGACTTGAACATTGTTGGCCCCCAGTGATGCTTGAGGTCTGAGCAAAGAGCCTGTTATATATTGTTAGTCATACCTTCTGTACTTGGTGCTCAAATGCTGTAATATGTCTGTCTGAAAGCGTGAGATGGTCTTGTGTCTCTTGTTACAGCTTTTTAATGATGGATTTCTTGAGAAACGTTGCAAAATACCTTTGTAATAGGTGTTTAATGGAAGGGATGTTATATTCACGTACAGGTATAACAAACTTGTTTTCCTTTTCATCGGAATATGAATGTTCAGACAAATAGATGGTTACATTGATGTGTTTATTTTCGTATTTACTTCATTACATGATAGATATTTCTATGATTAATTTTGACTTGTAAATTGCTGATCTTATAGGTTTCCATGGTATTCAAAAACACCTTTATATAATCATCTATCTACTTACAATAGTAGCTTGTATATTGTTCATTATATAACATACATTAATATAAGTACCATAATATGCTTTACCATTATATAGTGTTCAGCTATTGTTGGTTAAAACTGCTTAACAGATACATTTATTGTACTGAACATTTTTCTTGTTGGTCATACCAAGATATATATTGTTTCCATCTTAAAAACATGGCCCAGAATATTGTTCTCATAGATGAAACTGACATATACTCGGTGCATTTAAAAACGCACAGTTTTTGTCCTGTGACATCAATTTATTGCATTTGAAACTTCTTTTATATGAAAATAATTGTTGATTGTAATTGGATATAGCATACATGAAATAATATCCTATAAAGTCTGTTTCTTTTATTCCTATGTAAGTCCACGAAACTTGAGAAAATCTGTATTGTGTGTTTCTAAATGTACTGAGTAAGTATTATGTTTCCATCTTGAGAACCAGGCCGAAACATTTAAGCTTAACTCATACCAATGTATATTATGTTACCATCGTGATCATATGGCCCAACATTACCAGTATAGGTTGCGAATTGAAAAACATCACTCAATATTTCAAACTTTATCTATTCATTAGATGTCTGTTTCTCATGTATAGTACATCCAGTGTGATATATGAATTATGTAAGGTCTCATGATGCACCTTAAAGTTCTTTGTTTCTGTGGTTATTCCAACCGTTTATGTTACTTCAAATTATGTTATTTTGTTGCTCATAGAATTACTGTTTTATTTTGTTGTAGAATGTTTTGTTTCTATGCAACATTTCATTATTTTGCACATAGAATTATAAAATAAATAAATTTAATTATCTGTCCTATATAATTGTGTTTGTTGTTTTTTGGATTTCAGCTCAGGTATTGGTCTTATATCACAGTCCAACCTCTCGAGTTGTGGCACATCTTGGGCATTATTCAGTATATGAATGACATTTTAGGGGTGACCAGTCTTGCGTTCAGTTACGGTTAACAGTCGCGAACGTTTTGTATTGTATCCCTTGCCCATCGTATCACATTCATTGCACACGGGGAACCAAATTGCAAAACGTTACGAAACGTGAGCCGCAAATGTTTACTGAACGCAGGGCAGGGGCATGCCCCTTGGAAAAGTTAGAAATTCTATATTGGCAAAGCTACATTCTGAGACATTTTAATCCATATTTCATCGAAAAATAATGTACATAGTTTAACTGGTAGTTTCTAGATTGAGTTTTGACCGAGACTTGTATAGTTCATCCCCCTAATCCTGGGATTTTTACATAATTTGGGACATAATTATTTTTCCATTTTTCAAACCAAGTTTACGCATGTGCGTATGTTCATATCGCTAGCTACACCGTTGCTCTCTAGAGCAACGTTTTTGGGAGATGCAAATTTCGTTTGTTGTTGTGAGTTTGTTATTCTAGAGCGGATTGGGAAAAAAATAAATAAATGTATGCTACAGAAACTTTGATTATTGTCGTATAGATGTTGGTCGAGAGGGGCGCTCTGGAAATATTGCAGTACTGTATGTAGTTACTCATTTTCTTGTCAGGATTTGAGAAAGCAGCTAGACTTTGCATTGTGTATATAAACATGTGAAATGACATGAGGTTGTTGAGATCAGCTTTACTGCAATGCGGTCAGTTGTTGATGTGTAAAGTCATTTAATGTTATGGAAAAAAATCAGTTTCCGTTTGTGGAAAGTCCGCTGTTTCATGAGCGAAATCAAAATGACATAAACTATCTCTCATATGAAATGTAAACAGTTTAATAGTATATAAATACAACAACTAATATTATACTCAAAGTAATTACAAATTGAAAACTATTTCGTCAACAGCTATTGCACCATTACCAAGAATTAAAACTGACCTAAAGTCAATGACCTGGTTTTAAAATCATTTCCTAGCGGGGGTAGAGAAAGTCGGGTTTTAGATTTTTCGTAAAATGTCACACTCTTGTCGAATGTTTTCTTATTGTTGTTTGAAATCTGTTCAGTTGCCGTTTTGAAATCACTTGACGGTTCTGTACCCGCAGAGTCTGCAAATAATTTTGGAACATTCGTATAACTCCGACGAAGCCGAAGCGGATGTTGTGGCGTCACTTGATCAGTGCATACGTCTGTTGATTCGTCCGATGTGCTACGTGGACTGAAATTTCCTGTAACGGGTCTTCTTATTGCTTGATGAATGTCAATAGGGCGGGGCGTTTCCAAGCACGTGAATGGGCGTGGAGACTGCAGTTTCTTTTCGGACCGATATGGATTGTACCCGGGTATACTGAACTGAATACCAAGACTGTTTACTTGATACAATGCTGAAATTTAACCAAACAATACTGTGAATTCAATGAAAAATCTTAGTAATACAGATACTCTGGAATAGATAGTAAGAAACAAGAACTATCTTGAAAAAAGATGATCGGCGCAATTCGAAGGTTAAGATTTGTTGTGCAACATAAACAATGCCGAGATGTTTCGATTGCTGGTAACACAGATCCAAAATCCATTTCGATAAATTCACCGAAATTCAGTGGATTTCGGTAAGGTAACGCACCCCTTATCGAAAGGTTAAATCCGCGTCAAGGTTACAAACGTTGTTCGGTTGAAGAGAAGTTGGTTTAGTGGTTAACGTAAGATTTGATTGCTTTACACAACACTGATACGCAAATAGCAAAGCCATGTTAGTACGGCTGTGCCGAAAAAAACGTCAGCCATGAAATGATTGTTACGCTACGAATGTAGCTCTACCAGTAGGCCTAACGCCAGACGCAATGATTGCTGCTTATGCTTCTACTGCCAATTAGGCATGGAGACGAGAATGTGTATACTAATTACTTACGACACGTGTATATTATTGGTTTGCATCAGTTAATTGTAAATGCTAATACTTACAATGTTTTTCAATGTGTTATTTCGCTTACGTTGGCTTGGTTTAGTTGTGACGTCATTTCAAGAAAACGCAACATGTGATGTCGCTTTTTGCAAGCATTAAACACTATTTACTCCATATGGTCACTTCAATTTCATATTGCCGTATGCGGCACATATTGCTTACTGCCAGTACATGGTGACATCACATGTGACGTTTGCTGGAAATGACGTCACTTAAAGAAGATGTTGGAAATCGTACAGCAGCGCTCAAATAATCACAATTACTGAGCTGAAAGGAACAATAACTCCAATTTGCCTTCTCAGTTCATCAAGAAAGGATATAATACTACATTATAAACACTATAACATATTAACACAGAATGTGAACATCTTGCCACACTGAACGACTGGAAGAAAACGGAACCGTCGGAGTTTTATACTTACATTGTTTGATCTCTTTATGGACCGTATTTCGACACGTATCTTCTTTCCTCGTTATCCAACCCTTTAGACCTTTTAGAACCAACTTTTGCCCTTCGCTATCGTCTGTTATTACAAGAGCATTTCTTTTAGCTTTGCACTGCAGATGTATTTCTTTCTTGAATCCGGTTTCACTGTCAGTTTTAATTCGTTTTTGAGGAGATTGTTCCGTGTCAGAAGCGTCGCTTGGAAAATTCTTAGATTGGTTGGATATTCCTAACTTCTCTGCGACTGATGGTTTGAAGGAAAATGAACTTCTTTCTCTAGACAAAACTTTAGGTGCAACTTTTACCGATTTGCATATAGTTATTGGCATCTTCGAAATCTCCAGATTTTTTGTGTCACCTTTAGCCCGTCTTCCTGACCGCTGAAACCGGTCATAAAATTCATGTGGATAAACAATTTCTAGCAGAAGACGGTTCGCTTCCACAGATGCATAGTTAGCCGTCGCTTCTGTAATCTCACAAATCATACACTTGTCTGGATCTTCTTGGTCAAGAGAAGATAATTTTAGCTTCTTCTTAAGCGCAGCATCATTTTCTATTGCTTTAGAAGCGGCTAAATGTTTACATTTCACATCTGGAAGCTTCAGACCGCTGCCATGACTACCGGTACCTTTCTTATCTTTAATTGGGCGCAAATGTTTCCTTTCAGCAAATGCGTCTTCACTTGGAATATTTTCTTTGTCACTGTCTTTTAAACGTTTACTTATATTGAAATCACTTTCCATTTCGGCATTCGTCGCTCTAATTTTTCTCCCTGAGTTTGATTTAATACTGTGCTTCACTGAATAGTTTACGTCACTTCCGCTACTTCGTCTGCTTCTCGTCGAAGTGCTCATTTCATCAATATTCCTTTCATCATACAAACCGTCTGCTCCTGTTTGATCACCTTTATCTTGGTTAGTTTCAGTAAGGTTCTTTTTAGTGTCACTCTTTTCACATTTCCGCCTGTTTTCAAATTCGCTCGTCAAGTTTGATTGAAGACTATCTTCCACGCGTTGTTCATTTCGACCAGGGATTTCATTTATTGTATTGGTACTTTTTCTTTCATACGTTTCGTTTATCCCGGTCAGTTTGGTTTCGTACGTAAAACTTTTCCGCTTTTGACGCCCTGGTTTAGACATGACCACTCTTTCTCCTGAATTTATTTAAATATCAAACATTAAACAGAAAACAAATATTTGATCTATGCTGGTGTAACGGGATAATTTCAGCCACAATACGAAATTTAAACCCCCTTGAACATGACGGGTTGTTTGTATTATATCAGCATTACTTACATATCAAATATTTATATTACATAAAGTTAGTAGCATGTATAGCCACTATTTTCAACAAAACAAATCGTACATATTCTTCATTGTCCCTCGCACATAGGTCAATATTAACTCTCATATTCGCGCATTGTATCATAAGAAAACTCGTTCGTTTGATTTTTAAATTCAATGTTTGATCTTTATTATAGGTGATTGAATTGTCTGCTGTTTGGGGCTTTATAACGGGCGTTAGTACACGGAGAAATTTAAATTGATTGCAATGTGAAAATGAACAAGTAACAATTGAGGCATGATCGCATTTGTTCATGTTCTTTGATACCCGACAGAGGTTTATTTTCTACGTGACAATTTGACTGACGGATACCTTCAAATTTAAATCTCGTTCACCGCTGATTCGTGTAGGGAAGTTGTCAGTAATTGTTGCTTGTACTAGAGCAGGGACATCATTCACAAACACTTTAAGTCTGAACTCAGACTTTGCAAACAGTTATTGTTTTATTATTATTATATACTTATATACATTTGTTGTACCAGCATTTTGTTTTCATTTAATCTATGCGAAAGAAATTCTGTCTAAATAATTGTTGTTTCCCTCTGTACACTTTTGCCAAGTTTTATTAAAATCTGTATGGTTATACCAACATAGGAGCAAAAAGAACATTTAACATATTAAATACTAAGTCTGACTTTCTGACTTATAATGTTTATGAAATAGGCCCCTGGTTAGAACTGGTCATAAACCCTGGACATATTAGTGAAGGCATTTTACCGCTAACCGAGAGACTGTTGAGAAACGGTATAAAACTCTGTTCATGTTTATGCAACAGTAAACTACAACGTATCGTACTGCTGTGCAAAATGGTGTTCTGTCAGCTGACCAAACGTCTGACTGAGGAACAAATGAGCGCTGCTATGGGAATTACAACCTCTCTGTAAGTGACGTCATTTCAAGAAAACGCAACATGTTATGTCACTATTTGCAAGCAGAAAACAATATTTGCTCCATAATTTATGGTCACTACGTTTTCATATTGCCATATGGGGCAAATATTGCTTTATATACTGTTAGTACATGGTAACGTCACACATAACGTTTTCTGGAAATGACGTCACTTAACGAAGAGGTTGGAACTCGTACAGCGGCGCTCAAATACTGAATTGATGAACGTAAGAATACAATTGTTGGATGTTAGACAGTCAGACTCACATTTCTTCATTTGTTCATTCCGTCCAATTCATGAATTTACTTTACATGTATTCGGGTAAGACGAATATGATTTTTTAATTAAAACCCGCTGATTGTTTGTTTACCTTCAAGCATAGGAGAGCCAGCCCCCTGATCACGTGTCCGTCCGGAACGCTGCACTTTGTCCATCCCACTGCTGTTTTCCTGAATAATAAATCCCGATTATGTATATTCAGTTCAAATTATATAAACGTATCTTGAGTACTCGTAAAAAAGTAAATACATTGTACATTGTTCTATAAAATCATCAGTTTAATATTTCATTATATATTTTATGTATATAAAGTGTATAGTTACAGAATATATAGAAAAGCAATCATTAGCAGAAATAAAATGAATTGATTCTTTATGAAGATAAGGATTATATTGTTTACAGTTGTATTTTGTTTCTAAGTCTAAAATATTTTCGTGTCAATTATATTGAATAACACGTGGTCGTTTGAATATACATGTACTTATTCGTGTTAGTATGTTTTCTCAATGCACCAATTATTGGTGAAGATAATATTATGACGAGGAAATATACGGTGTTATGTTAAGTTATACATAGTTGTCATTAATCATGCGTCAACGTACGAAACTACCACGACCCTATATCAAAATGTCATAAATGTTGAATCGATTCCAACACGTTTAATTTCATTGTATAATTATATTAAGACAGAGTCATTAAATAATCTCACGCACTTGACTGTGATTTGAGCATATTATTTTATTAACTAAATCAGATTACAATTTATTTCCAACGGTTTGATTCTAAATTATTAAAGTTACTCTCCGCTGAACGATAGTCCAATCCACGTATACAGTCGTATTTCCGGTCGTCTGAATTCGTAACAGATCGACTATTGCCGCCATTTATGCGCAATTACATGTAATTATTATAACAACGATAAAAACCAAGGGTAACCGACTGATACAGACTGGAATGTCGTAATAGCAGGATCAGTGATTGTGTGTTACTTAGGCGTTTATATTAAGAGCAGATCAGCGTTATTGTATAAGGAACCGTTTAGAACTTCATTATTTATTAAAAATCAATGAAAATTGTACACAGCTGTAAGATCAAAGCGCTGAACGTTTTCCTTCGTGTATGTTTTATACTCGTCATTTGCAAGGTTATTCAAAGTTATACATGTATAATAGTTCAGTATTTGAACGTAAATGTTGTAACTGCATGTGTACGATCTCCTGAGAACGCATGTAAAAATGTCAATATCCTGTTCTGAGTACTTAGAAAACACACAAACAAAAACATACTTTATATCTCGATATATATATTGAAATTTCTAAAATCCACAATCCAAAATTACCTGTTTTCTCGCCAATTGATACGATACTCACTAATGAAATACTGATTATTGCTGCTTTTTAAATTAATTATTTTCAGTGTTCAATATGCAAATAAAATATATAACTATGACAAAAGCTGCATCGATGTCAACCGACACCTTTAAAGCGTCATTATATATTTAATGTATGTGAACAAACTGCTTGAATTACATATTTGGTGAGGGATGACATTTTTGCCGACGAAAATATGTTTCATTTTGCTGAATTTGACAGAATTTGCAATACATAAGACATTTAACTCTTGATTTCTCCGAAGATATTTGTCACTGAAAAAATCGTTGTATGAACTGTTGTATGTGACGAATTTTGACATGAAAACATGTATGAAAAAAACGTTCTTGATGTAAGGAAACTTAATGTAATCCCATGGTTATTTTCAACATGATGAATTAGAATATCCTCTCAGATCTGGCAAAATCTCCACTTTCATTTCCATGACTATTTTCAGCTACTGTTGGTTTTGAAACACGTAAATGTTAAACAAACTGAAGGTTTTTTGCTATATGAAATGCAATTTTGGTGGCTTGGAACTACCATACAGTAATCTGAGCAGAGATGAAAAAATATACAATTAAACTGGGACCGGTTAGTGTACCATAGACTAACCCCTAATGATATAGAATTACTCATATTCTTCTGGAGACGATATATAAAATAGTACAATAGTAGGTTCAAGTGATGCAAGGTAAAAGTGTAACATAAATAATGTTTATAAAGTAAAACCTGGCACACTTTTAGGGATCGGTTATTTTTAGCGCAAACCGACAGAACCATCCGATGAAAGTTACATTTTCATCGAAAATGAATACATCCTTACTATTTTCAAACACAATTAGGTTGTTTTTTTATTCTGTAAAAGTTTCATGTTTTTGACATCACTTAAACAATAACTGCTCCCCCACGAACAAAATAAGTCTAAGCTTAACCCGCTATGAATACGATCGACTACCATATGTTGGTATACTCTAGTATATGATAAATGGTGATATTTAATACCAAAATCTTGATAGATCGGTGAATATAAGCCGCTTATATCTCGTGGAATGTTTTCATAATAAAAACGAAATCAATAAAAGCTGAAAATCGTTACCATTTAATTTGTGTTCCGTAAGCTTATTCTATTCTCTAAAAGTATTATGTTCACAATGGCCGGCCAATATGACAAGAGCCTATAAAATTGTCTATGTTCTAAAATTCGGACAAATTTATTTGATTGTCAATTTATTACTTCTACACGGCGACTTATAGCGTTGTCTGTGTTTAATTGTCCATTCCCACGATGATTTTAAAACGAAATACAGTTGTATAATAAAAGTTGTGTACAGTGTACTAGTGATGGCGCGATCATCGAAAATAATCGAAAAATCGTCGCTTGACATCCGACGTCGACGACAATCGATTATGAACTACAATAATCGATTATAATTGGAAGTTTTGACTGAAATTTTATTACAATAATATGATATTATATATATTCAAATTTTAAAGTTATAAACCCGGATATACTTTCAAATCTTAAATCTAGTCAATACATGTACGAAACATCTAGTCAATAGTAGTCAACTATTTATTGAATGATACACTGTTTTTATGATATAATAGTTATGTAAAACCCCATTGATGTTAAATGTAGCTAAAATAGTGATAAATATATGTGTATTAATGAATTCAACTGTCAGCATACACTTATACTAAAAGCTAAAGATTTCGATTATTACCGATTCGATTATCGATTATGAGTTTTCAAACTGATCCGATAATCGATTATGAGTTTTCAAACTGATCCGATAATCGATTATGAGTTTTCAAACTGATCCGATTTTTTTTCCGATTATCAATCACTACAGTGTACCCTCAACAATAAGACCAGTGTTGGTTCTGAAGGAAGTCGACCTTTGTTGTAAGATGGTCCGAGAATCGAGTTAAAGCTTGGACATCTATCAAAACTGCCCCATGTAAATGCGGTATTATTAATAAGGTGATCTTAATGTCGAGGTGACCTTTAGGTGAAGTTTTACTGTATGCCCATCGATGTGCCGGTAAATATTTCAGAATCTAAGTTTGAAAATAAAACATTCGGAAAGTGAAAGAAAAATAATCATGAAATGTAAATTTACCGTGTTTTGTATACCTGTGAGAGTTTAATCAGTAAATTGTTTGTTATGGAGGCTTAAGTTGTGGGAGAAGTTATTGGTTCGGAATGGATTAAATGCCGCGTACTTGGTTATCCGATGTGGCGTCAGACACAAGACCCTATCTCGCATTGGGATTAGTGGTTATTAAGTGTGCGACAGAGATAGAGGTGTGTCTATTGTTTCAAGGTGATTCGGAAATGTTTATGTACACCACACTGTTAAAGTGCTACCGTTAACGTATCTCTCTCTCTCTACTCGTATAGCAGAAAGCTAACCTTGCTTATTTCAACACGGTTTGTCAATATCTCTACTTTAAAACGATCATGTTACAATTTTCTTTATTTTCCTTCTAATATCCTTTGATGAGCAAATTTGAATTAAAGGATATTTTGGTATCCATGTTAAACTGACTGTCGCCTATTATGTTAATGAAAACTATACATATGTTGATTTTGAACATGAACCATTTCAGTCTATTTCAAAAATCTATTTTATTACATAACTTGCACTCCAGGAGTGACATAAAGCAGTGACATAAATATCATATGTAACTAGTTACATAAATAGCCACTTATGACGTCATAAATGGCCAGTGTGACGTCACTTTAAATGACAGCAATATTGTTTACAATAGTTCTGAATTTCGGCATTTATTAAAAATATTGTTTATTTAAAGATGTATGGTGTTATGTGATAAATAGAATCTTACATTTGTGCTTATTTGATATTGTTTTTATGAAACTCGTCGACTGAAACGAATATGACGCTCGACAGAGCCTCGCGTCATATTATTTTAGTCGACTCGTTTCATAAAAACAATAACAAATCAGCACTCATGTAAGATCCTCTATGTATATAACTATGTCGTGAAATGAAAAGTCTTCTTCGCTAAAATTATATATACGAGTACAGGTCAAAAGGGAAACCCCGCCAAACATCACTTAAAGACCACCTCGATATTAACGGACAACCTCAATAAGAAGACCAGTTTTCAAGGCTCCCAAAGATGGTCTTATCATTGAGGTTGTTCTGTATGTGTTAAAACAACCTTACTTCACCTTTACACGATTATCATGTATAGTTAGTTATATGGGCGCTGATTCATGTTGCAAACATTTTCTTTCACAAAATGAACAAAAGTCGAATAACTTGCCCACAAATGATCGTTACTCAAACACGAATATACAAAAATACATCATCGATCCGTCTGCATATTAATAATATTTGCGCACTATCTTTCAATTAAAATGCATGTCATTTTCCACATTGGGTCTTTATCTAGGTTTTATGGTTGTTAACAGCTGTCAGAACATTTCAAAACCAATTAATTTGAATGATAATGTAATTGTTTTGCAAGGCAGACAGAGTCCGTAAGTTTTCTACCGATTTATAATACCGGTACATCCGAGTTACTTTGTTAAAATTCATGGTTTATTATTAATTGTACGATTGAAGTAAAACATTGGAGTAAGTTAGTGTTACTGTAAAGTCGGATATTTTTGCGAGGCCAATATTTCGCGAGTTAACTTGTCAGGTTGTTTCGCGAGGTTAAATGTTCGCGTGTTTTATTCTTTCAGTTTTGTCGTGAAATTAACACAAACTAGTGAAGGTTTAGCGAGCTTTTATTTTCGCGAAAATATCGTTCTGGCGAAAATAACTAAATAAACCTTCGCGAAAATTTCGGAATTTACTGAACTTGAAGTCTATTTTATGTCACATATATTTGAATAATACTGTATCGATCGTGGCAACAATTTTGATTTCGATATGGATTTCGATATGGATTTCGATACATAATGTCATTCAAAATTATAATAAGTCTTACATATAGAATACACCGCACACTTACGATGCTTCAAAGGGCATGTAAATATTGCCTCACATCAATTATTCATTACGCTACTTTGAAATTAATGCAGTTATAGATGAAATTCTACGCTAAATTGAATCGTCTTCAAATATCGCACACTCTTTTCTACAGTTAACGAAATTTGAATGACACATCTGAACTAACCATACGTTGCAAAATTACATTAAGGTTTATCCGGAGATAGTTTTACATAGGCCATATTTTACCCAGCTAGTTTATTTTAGACGAGAGTTGATGTCTAGATACTCTCTTTTTGTATTGAATGTTTTTTCGAGTTCCTCAGTGTATTATATTATACATGTAATATCATTCATATATTGTAATACGGTAAAACCTCAATAATAAGATTATCATTGGTTCTGAAGAAAGTCTAACTTAGTTGTGAGATGGTCTGAACTCAAAGTTATGTTATAGAAGCAAGATTAAAAACTTGTCAATGCAAATACAGTCTTATTATTGAGATGGTATTAATTTCGATGTGGTCGTTAAGTGAGTTTTCCGACTGTAATTATGTGTCACAAATTTTAATTTGTATTTTAGAACAGGTGTAGCGGTCGAGGGGTAGAGCGCCTGATTCTTGATCCGAAAGTGGTAGGTTCGAAGCCTGTCTTGGTCATGTTGGACCGCCAACATCAAACCCCTTATATATGTGCCCAGTACTGGTTAGTAACCAAGGGATCAGTCATTGAGGATGATTAATATAAGTTTTTATTGTTTTTTTACAATCGATGTAAAATAAATATATTTAAAGCAAATTAACTAAAAAAAATATGCTAGTACACTCTGGTGTTAGGTCATGGTTGAATGAAGTACATATGTACTTAAAACTTGATCTGATTTACGTTCAGCTACGAAAGGTCATTGTAATGTAATTTTACTAACACGATGTTCCAACATGTAACATGTCGATTTGTTTTTTCCCCTATTATATCTTAAACCGAACGGAAATTAAAAACCAATTAAATAAAAACTATTTCTATTAATAGAGCTATTATAACTATCATTATCATTACTATTATAATTTTTATTGTTATTTTTATTATTACTTTAAATTTAATAATCGTTAAACATTTTATCATTATTATTATTGTCATTACTATTTGATTCATAGTTTAAAAATGATGCAGAAAGTGACAGAAATACTTCTCGTTATATCATTTACGTTTCTTTAGATATTTACAACTACACACTTTGTAGTTCATACGTTCATACATACCTTATTGTAAGTCATTCCTGTATAAAATATATCCGGACCAAATTGTCCTATCTGTATGTTGTAATCTTCTACATTTTGATTTAAGTTATGAATTCCGTAGAAATAACGTCTTCTTTTTGAAATGTGATATATAACGTCAATGCTATAGCAACGACGTTACGTTACGTCACAGTCACGCACATTCATGGATAACGCGAGATATTCCGAACACAGCGTCCCCACATGCGGAAAACCTCGACTAACTACGTCCTGTAGAGTAATGAAGCGGTATGGAAATATCTGAGAGCTGTCGAGAATGAGCGTCCACAATGTTTTGTATTATTTTCACCATTCAAATTATCACCCAAACAAAGTTTACGAACACCTTATTATTAATGATTTGTCAATACAAATACTTTCGAATCTCTCATTAGAAAAATCATAGCTATATATGATAATGTTCACTTGAATCACGAACCAATAATCAATGCAAATGAATTAATATTCTAATGTCATCCACTTCGCTTTCTCACGTTATTGACACCAAAGTCAATGATAACAATTGAACGTTTTATATCCAGCTAACTTAAACCAGCACACTTGTAGTTTTCGTTTGATTTACACATATGTTTATACCCAGTATGAATTTCTAGTATACATACAATAGAAAGCCGATCTTTTCTTTAGTATCAAATTTCAATGCACACTTCAATACAAATAATTCCTCGTGTCGTCAGTGACATTTTTCGAGGACATGTGTCTGCACCTGAAATGTCACACGTCACATTTCTACACAAAACCTTGATATTAAAACGCTTCCGAATATAATGAAGTGTTTAAATTCAGATCGAAATACGATAATTATACAAATAAGTCTACTTAAGTCAGTCTTATTAACTGTTGAATAAATGTCATACGAAATTGAGCTCTTATTTTAACAGAAGAAAACTGATACTTAAGTATACTGTAAAGTTTCACATGGCCTTTGACAATAAAAGAAATATATCTGTTAAGTAGGTATCTTTTTGTACGGTACACATTGTATAAGATTTTCACGTTTCTGTTCTTAGTTGAACAATACCACGGGCGGATTAGAAATCTTTGCAATGAAAAAAATATAATAATCGATAGGATTTAGATGTAAACTTTCCGCGGTTTATGCACAGGGTATTTATAAATTATTAAATTATACGAAATGCATTGTACTGTTACAATTAGAAGCGACCCCTTTCCATGACCGGATACTTAGTCACAAATAATGAAACTCACACTTAGACTTAGATATTTAAATTTACAAAATTTATATTTACCAGCCGTTCGTTCTCATTCAATGTAAACGAAATTTTGTCTGAATAATTCTTATTACAAACTCTATACATTTGCCAATATTTATTAAAATACATACTGTTGTAACAACGTAGTAGCAAAAAGAACGTCTATGCCTGAGTACTCAAAGAGAGAAAATAAGTTGCTACATGGAACGCAAAATACATAAGACAGTGAATCCCCACACAGACCTCCGGGAAAACAACAATCCGTAAAACATAAGGCACTTGAGGAAGTTAAAGGGTACATTCGTTAGGGCACAGAGGCGCAATGATTGGCGTGGCAGACCATAAGGAATAACTAGGATAATCAAACTAGTCTTGTTATGTAACTATGAATAAAACCCATGACCCCGAGATCACGAAAATACTTTAAAAGTAATTGCTTAAGTAAATTCTTAGTAATAAGCTCAAGTCTGCTATTGGGCTTATCTGGGCATTTTTATAAAAACTGTGCTCACAAAAACATTGAAGTAATTTATATACGACTATAGATAGTTCCCCGATCTACAATATTTACCTCCCTTGTTCTTAATCATCAGCCATTTTGATAGGCAAAACTGATAATCACTTATAGGAGTAATTCCCAAAAATGTAATAATTGAAAAAAAACCACCAAGAGAATTTGCATGGGAGAACCCATTTTTCTTCACCTTTCTGAGCCATCTAACCACATGAGCATAATGAATAAGTTATTTTTACGTATCTGATTTTATTTTATCATCGTTTACATTATATTCCCTATATAAGGAAATTTGCCTGTCAATATGACTGATTATTCAGAACAAGGGAGGTAAATATTGTAAATGTTGGAACTATCTATTACTAGGCACGCGAATAATTTTTATAATTATTACATATGCGATGTGTATATGTTCAGTGAGTAACAACACAATGTGTGATGAAAATGACAAATGTATTCACGTGTACGCCCCAGAAAAATACATTTCAATGTTCTAATTTCGGCACATTAATCAAACTATAATTCATCTGACATTAAAATAAACACATTGTCAATATAACACTTATCTAGGGGTTAATCCCTTTTCAAAGTTTTCGACTTTGTATTGAAAGTGACGTAACATCGTATTTTTATATTTTATTGAGCTATCGATTCGTCAAAATGCGGCTTATAGTTTAAACAACTCGGTGATAAAATCCTGAAACGGAATAGCGAAAGATTAGTAAACCTAAAATATAATCAAGATTGGACATTTGTTATATTCTTATAAATCATTATTAGTCATTCCAAATACATGTAATGCCTAAAATGTCGCCCAATTCAATTATATTGATGAACAGTTAGAGTTTCACAATATTTATGCTACTATGGTTATGCACGCTAATACATGTAATTTTTAGTGGGTTCAACTTGGACTTGGACTTCCGCAAGCAGCTGACAACTTCTCCACATGAGGCGACGGGCAAATGATCGCAGCCTAATGTAACGAAATGACATGACAATCACTGCCTTGGAATCAAACCGGCACATCTCGGGTGACATCCAAGCGCTCTGCCGACTTAGTTAACTTGGGGGCTCTTTTATGTACGCACAATGTCATGAATGTATAACTTGTAACATTACACGTGTGTATGATAGTCAGAAATACATGAATATAAGTGAGAAAATAAAGATAGCTATGAGCATTCACGTATTAGTAAAAACTTTTCTCACTATTCAATTCAACCATAATTTTTCAGCAATAAATATTCCACTTATACAAAATAATATATTCATTGTCCTCGTGGTGATGATGACTGATAAAGCTAGTATGGTATAAATAAAACTGAGACACATTTTGTTGACGCGAAAGGGCTTCATCACTCAACTCCAAAAGGTTTAGTAGCTCCATAGAGATGTGAGTACAACAGTGCCTACTGTACTTTGATTATTAAAATTTTCTTGTTTCGAATCATCTATTTTGCAAATTTTCGTTTCAAAATATTTGCAAGGGAGGTAATCAAATATATGAAGTAAACGAAGCAGTATCTACTGAGTAAGTTCCCTTTTATTATTGTTAAAAAGGATAATTCAGTGAGACGAACCGAATGATTTTTCGAGACAGGTATCCTCTATCCATGACATAATGAAGAATAATTAAAACGGTTTCATGCCAATTTCAGATAGATCGACGCAGTATTGTAATTGTTAACCGACCCTGACTTGTATAAAGCTTATATACTTGAATTTAGCCACTGGGTCGTAGTACCGCTGACATTGCCGGTGATCACACCAACGCATTTTGCAATGCTTTATTTCGTTGAGAGTTAAATGTAATATAATGACGATATCTGACGTTTCTGAGAAACAGATTTATATGGTGGCATATTGTTGCCACCAGTTAACTACATAATTAATTAGAAAATTATGTGGTTATCACGTTAAAGAAACTATATAACTACATAATTAACTAGAAACGTAAGTTCTTATCACGTTAAAGAAACTAGATAACTACATTATTAACTAAAACATTATGTGATTATCACGTTAAAGAAACTAGATAACTACATAATTAACTATCACGTTAAAGAAACTAGATAACTACATAATTAACTAGAATATTATGTGGTTAACTAGATTAGTATCGTGATAACACTTATCTAAAATAGATTTCCGTTCTGAAAACCTTGGGGGTTAAGTAGTGGCAGTTGGTGGGCACTATCAAACACTTTTTCGTGCTAAGATATTTATCTGGTCTGAAAATGTATCACAATACTTATCTAGTTAACCACATTATGTTCTAGTTAATTATATAGTTAAGTGGTGGCAAAATATGCCACCATAGATTTATTCCTATGATCCAAAAGCAGTCACACATATGCAAAATGTATATTTATGCAAGACGGTGCAACTGTGCACACGCACGTACAAAGTGGTTTTATAATTTCCTCATGAAATATTTCATACTTCGAAGTTTGAGTGTAGATCTGAAACTGAGGGTAACAATTAAGTATTACAATTATACTCAGCACTTATTTACACCCTCAAATCTTGTAAGAAATGTATCAAAAATATTCAGCGCTTATTAATGACTTAATATAATTAATTGTTACGGAAGCATGCCATTTGAGTTATTGTGTTACAGATAGATAGATATTGTATTAACCTCCATAAATAGGAGAGCAGAACATATTTACATTTATATACAGTTACAAGTAAACATTTTACAGCAAAGAAACAAACAATTAACATGTAAGTACTGACATATACTATATAAGCAAGATTCTTACAGATGTATGTAATATAATACTGCCAAGTCATAACCAAAAAAACAACAGATAATTGACATATAAACTTATACATGTATAATATAATGTATATATTATAACAGCAATGTAAGATAATTTTCATACGTAAAATGAGTTGCACTATATAAACCCTAAGGTAAATACTTCCGCGGAAGGAGATTCCTTTGGGCATTAGAACTCCGATAATAATGGTGCAGAGAATGCAATATTAACAACACTTTTACGAAAGTCGAAAGTTAAAAGTGTAAGAATGCATTAACTATCAGACGAACGTAATTTGATACAATGATAAGATCATTTAACAAAATCATGATCATGGAATAAATGTGTAGAAAACTCAATATTGACAACACTTTAACGAAAGTCGAAAGTTAAAAGTGTTAGAAACAAAGATGGTTTAATACATTGATAAAAAGTACTTCACAAAGCAATCATTAAAGAGTTAAAATGTTACAGTTTTAATCCGTAGTGAATTATACGTTCAATTACATACATGTATACAAGAATACATTGTATAGACAGTTATGTTTATGACACAATAGCTCAACTAAAGAATAGATGAGAAATGTCATGCAAATTTGAGGTATAAGTATATCATCTACGAAATAGTTTATGTAACAGTATGTAAGCTCAGATATGAATATCTGTTATCACACATTTCATTCTGTATTATGTTGCAAAGTTCAACAAATTGATTCGCACTAAGCCACTTGATGTTATAATCGGTGCCAAAGTCTTCAATTAATTTTGACCATAAGCTATTGCGAAGAGATTGTGATTTTCCGCAAATATTTAGAACATGTTCGTTTAGATCAGTACATAATGACTCACACTTTGGACACTTTTTAATGTACATTCTAGAAACACTTCGCCCAATGACCGCGATAAGTGTTTTACACATTGGACGTAACTCTGGGTAGCTTAATTGTGCTAACCAGAGTGAACACGGGCTGTCTCCTGTAATAAATTGTTCAGTTGTACCAGAATAGTGGTGTAAATTGTACGCCATGTTCTTCTTCGATGGTCGTATAACATGATCAACTAGCAATCGCTTCCATACATACTTGGCAGGAAATACTCCAGCAGCGATAAAATTCTGTAAGATTTCAATAAGGTGGTACTTTTGTAGCAATCTATAAATGTCTGGTATGAATCCCTTACTTTGTTTGTCAAAGTTTAAAAATCTCACCAAACGTGCTACAAACACCCGTTTAGCTAGATATTTCACTGGTAACCGACACAATTGACCAAGAAATTGTAGTTTTCTGCATTTAATAATTGTCTCCATTGACTTCATATTTACCGCACTCAGGGCAAAATCTCTATTGGTACTTAAACTCAATCCCTGCATTGTCTTCACACAAAAACGGTGAGCTCGTTCGATGGCCAAATTATCGCCCTCGGTAGTTGCGTTCCAGAGTTCACATCCATATATTGCTTTAGGGATAACGACAGAGTTATAAATAGTCCGGGATGTTAGTGGATTCAAGCCTCTAGGATGAAGACCACTGTTTGTGATGCTGAGGTATGTACCACGCAATTTAACACAGGCGTCTTGAACGGACTTTTTCACGGATAAGTTCTTGTCAAACGTGAGTATATTCGTCAACAATTGAGATTGACTCAGGTCCAAGCGACCACTTACGTTCCGTATCAGCATTTTTATTTTCCTTGAAGACTATAACACCGCATTTGCTTGCGTTGTATTCAAAACGCCACTTACACGAATATCGGTAGCATATGTCTAGCATTTTAGTAAGTCCAAGTGATGAATATGACATCAGAATCATGTCGTCTGCAACCGTTGGTGAGCTAAGTCGGGTATTGTACATACACATACCGTATCCGCTTGACTCTAACTCACATATTAAGTCATTTACATGTTGTATATAGTTCAGATACAGAATCGGAGAGGGTTTACCACCTTGTTTCGTCCCTTGTAGAACTGTGAAGAAAAAATGACGATTTCAAGATTTGCACTTTTATTACCTTGAATTCGTGAAGTTACGAATTCCTAATTTCAACTTTGCAAATTCATCAAAAATATGTAGTAAATAACATTTATTTAAGTAGATCTACTAGATCATTGAACAATACGCTTGTTCACCAAAAAAACAAACCAATGATAGAATCTGACTTCTAAACGAAAACAATGGAAGAGTATTGAAATAAAGCTCCGGAACTAAACTCCACGTGGGACCCATGCATAGACTTAATAAAAACGATGGTTGTGTAGGAAATGAAGTGCTGGTCGCTCAAACCGAAGGTTGTAAATTCGAACACCGCAATGCCACGATCAAACTTACATATATGACACCAATGCTGATTTTTCCCAGCGTGTGAACTCGAGAATAAATTGATTCAAGTAAGGTTAAACGTCTAGTGGTAAACATGTATTCCATTTGAAATATGAAAAGGAAACATGATACGTTTGTATGTCGAGCAATTTGAATTTTGCATTTTCCGAAAATTCGTTATAAGCACTTGCAGCTGTTTACTTACGTACTAGTTGCGTGGCTGATACATTCTATGTTCCCAAGTAATGACATTTTCTAAATATCTTTCTTTTCCCACGTCTAACTCATAATTAAAGACAGGCTCTTAGCACATGTTGTTTATCGTCATATAATTAAATATCTACATCCTGTTTTTCTTATATTTAACGACCCAATTATAGATGTTTTCAATTAGGTTTTGTCGAATCCACGTTGCCTATGATCCGCCAAATATGCATTTAGTTCTTAACATAGGTAGGTTACCGTTATTGAATAATTGACATTTTTGTGATAAAATTGTTTGCTTGTCTTTACAATCTGTTTCAAGCTGTGTAGTGCCACATATAGACCGTGACGCATTTAGGTCGTAACGAGGCGAACTATATGCTGCGAAAAGGCACAGCCGCAGAAGGTAGTATCCCGGATCAAACCGCGACCTACGGACTGGTAATGTATTGCGATAGACTGTGCTAGACGGGGATTCATTATAAATTGAGTACTTACTAAATGTGCTCTGTATAACGCACTTTGGTTCAACCCAACTATGGCATTGAACACCAATCATCATTATCAGTATCATTATTATCGCAATAATTATTATCATCATTTAAACAGATAACACCAATGTGCGTTAGCAATTAATCAAACAAATGTGTGTAAAAATGTGTTTAAACTTATTATTTCTGTGAGGTTTTGTCAAAATCTACAAAATGTACAATGTAAAAGACGAAACGCTGACAAACATCGTGTTTGTACATAAAAGGGGCATAACTCATGGAAAAAATCATTCGACCGACAGTGGTTAAGGAACATTGGTTATGATGCATAAGTCAGTTTAAGTCCTTTTCTATTTTTTGATATTGTTATCTTATTCAAATATTCGTGTCAGGAAAACATTTTAAAGAGAAGTGAGCTTAATGCGGCACCGAGGCACATGTCCGCCGCATTAAGCGTGCGTGTACTATATGCGGCGAAGTGCGCCGTATTAATGTCGTACGCGGCCTAAATGCGACACGGCCTATATGTGGCACTACAATGCATAACTGAAAAACGAAGACACGCGCATACAAAATGATCATTGTAACAAAATGATATGTGTTCTTCAAGACGACTAAAGATGCTTAATATCTGTGAACAATATTTAATCCCCTGATCTCCAAGCCTGGTGTACACTAAGGATGAACTGATCTGGATCCTGAATATATTGGCCATTTTCTTAAATCAATTAAAAACTGTGTACAAAAAGACGTAACAATCTTCTCATTAACTTTGCGATTACATTCAAAACTTCACATTTTTGTTGCGAAATTACATGTATTAAGTCGCCCATGACTGTTCAACTGATGTAGATCAAATGAGGATCAATTTTCCGGAATGTGACTATTACTTACTTATTACCCTTTTTTAAGTAGGCAGTAACTGATCATTAAATGCAATTAACCACTACGTATACAATAACGTATACGTAAGAACTTGTTTCAAATTCAAATATCTTCGCAAGAGTGATAACACTCGAATGTCCGGGCTTTTATAATTGAAGATGAACAATCATCTCTCTATCAACGTCTTGATAAACACAAGACGCACATTTAACACACTGAATTGATGCACAAAGTTAACTTAGGCGTGCCATAGTTAGTTAAGTACGCTACGTTAAATATTAGCAGAAAGTATTAAGCGTAATGTTTTCAGTATGTTCTTAACACGCTATGAAAATGGATGTTGTCAGATTTCTAGTTAGTGTAGCTATTGTAGTGTTGTTTTGTGAAGGAGCGCCTGAACCAATGTGTTCAAAGTTTACGTTTGAAGAACAATTGTTAGATAAATTAGTAAGGATGGAATTTAGAATGGAAAATATGGAAAAAGAAATCGTAAAAATGGAAACTGAAGCAAATGATAAGATAAACACATTGAAAATAGATGGAGTGAACAATGAATTAGAAGCCACCGTGAAGTTGAAGAGATTGGAGGAAATGGTGTCTGTGTTATCGGTGAAAAATGAAGAACTCAACAGAAACTTGTCTTCTATTGCACATCTTAAAGTAATAAAACCGGACGGTTAGTGGACGTATACTGCATGGTAGCATTATATTAACAGGATGCGTAATGTCATATAAGAATAACCACATGTTCGTTATAATCATTATATATGAAAATAGTTGTTTGCTTACAGTATTTAAACATGTAGGCCAATATAATAAACATTTTTTCAAAAGAATTATTGTATATCAAGCTACATTCATTTATTTTGTAATATTATTTATCCATCAAGGAAAGACGTATAATCATATCAAGATTACCAACATCAACGCACCAATGAATTTCCATGTTTCATTTAAACTGTTCAATTAAAACTCCCCCATATCGTATTGATGTTTGTTGTGCCAAAGATGCTTGTCACTTATACGAATATAATGTATATGATTTCAGGGCCAACAATTGCATTCCATGCTCATCTCGTCGCCAACAAGACACCAAAGTTAAAAGAAGTGATTGTGTTCCAAACAGTTATGATGAATGAAGGTGGCGCTTATGATAACTCGAATGGTTATTTTACGGCACCTGTTGATGGTATCTATCATTTTACATCTCATCTTTGTGCTGAACCTGATACAGCTTTATATTATGTGATACTTGTAGAACACAAAACCTGGGCAAGTGGTTATTATAAAGAGAAGAGTTACACAGGAACGTGTGCGTCAGCGAGTGTAACGACGAAGGTTCAGAAAGGACAACGTGTGTGGGTGACACAGTTAGGGTATTCCAACCCCTCTGAATTGCTGTACGAGGATTCTTACGACTGGAATTATATCTCAGGATTTCTGGTAAAGCAACTCTGAGATATCGTTGATATGGCAAACTATCATAAAAATTAAAAGTACAGTTAATTGAGGGTAAATACTTAGCTCGTTTCTTTGAGACGTTTTAAAAGTCTAACAGTCATAATTCATGCCGTACATATATATTGAACGTATGCCATTTAAACGCTACATCTACGATTCAAGTGGTACATATCTGAACGGCAACCCTTACGATGACAAAATATGTAATCGCAACACGCGACCTTTAGTTGAATCGGTGTTCAAACTGGTATTTTGTATGTCTAATAAAATGTAATTTCTCATGTTTTTTCTTAGAATGATACATTTGCCTAATGGAGAATGCTACTGAAATCAAGTCAAGCCAATTGGAAGCGCTTGTATAGAGGATCTAATATGAGTGTTCATGTTTTATTGAATTTATTAAACGTGTCGGCCAAAATGATAAAACGCGAGGCTTTGCCGAGTAACTATAAATATTGTGTTGTTGCTGTAAATACTGAAAATGTCATTTGCCCCCATTAATAGCTATAGTATAAGTCATGACAAACTATTTATCAGCAATAATAAATAGCGCCTATCAAGTATGATCGACTTCTTTTATCTGTGTTCCATTTCTGCATGTAGGCACATACTAGATTTTGTCTTATCTTATCAGAGTGCAATATATGTCTATGCACAAAATTTATTTTCTTAAAGCGGTTTCCAAGACAATCCAAGAATTTCCCCGACGCGTTAGTGGAAAGGGGATTTTGTAACAAAAGGACATGTAATTCATAATTTTGTCATTTGTATTTACACGAAAATGACGTCAGGTCGTTGTGGTGTAGAAGTTAGCATAATGGACCAGTAATACGTAGACACAGGTTCGATTCCCGGTAGCGCCATTGACCGATTTTTCATGTTCCACAAACATGACTTTATTACATTATCAGCACACTATGTAACTATTACAATACGGGAATGCAGTCCGTTTGTCTCACCTTATTGTCCTGACAATAACTTTGAAACCGTATAATTAAACATGTAATTAATATACATTTGTATTGATAAACTAGTGGTACAGAACATCGTGTCTTCTTCGTTGGAGTGGATCTGTTGACTTTACCAGTGTCTCGGGGTTACCAACCAACCATTACTTACTTGTTCTTCTCCAAGGGCCAGACAACTACCCCCATGTGTCATGGTTAGTTAAAAAACTATTGGTTTACTTTCTGCAGTCGAATTGCCATTGAGAACACGAACACAACATAGCAATTACATAATTATGAATGTCAGATGCCCACAGGACAGAATGACGTACTGGGTTTTAGAATGGCTAGTTATGGGACCTGGTTTAGCATATTTCTATCTTGTTGAATGTTCACTAAGAGTCAACACAGTAGTGTTATGACTCAATTCAGTTAAGCTAACATATTCAATAAACCTTAGACGAGTCAATAGTAAAAAGAGATATAAAAGTGAAACTGCAGAGCGGGGAAGGTCAATTTCACAATCCAGGACTTCCCTTTCCGGAAATTGGCAAAAGTAAGGAATGGAGGCATACGTAGTTTGGGACATATAACAATACCATTCCGACCATGGGGCACACACAGGCAAGGGAGCAAAGCCAAGACCGAAATTTATGGACAATAAAAACAAACCGTTCAACATTCCCTATACGAACCCAAACACATGAACACGGAACGAAATAATACTGCACGACATAGCAACAAGAGAAGACATAAAACGGCCCACAACCTTTGAGTGATTATACCAAGCCATAAAATATATAAAACACCGTACTATATTAACCTATTGATCAGTCAAAATGCGGCTTATAGATTGAACAATGTGGTATACATGTGATGTGATTTACTATCAGTATATCAGCGTCGTAGAGCTCACTATCTATAGTTGTTATCAGTTCAAATGATGTTTTAAAGTTCTTTCGTTTCAAAATAATTGAGAGGGAAATAATCTAATATACAACGAAGCAGTGGCTATGGAGTAAGTTCCCTTGTAACAGTTTTAATTGAATGAAGTAATTAGCTTCATAAAAGTATTATCATGACTGTGTTGCATTAATTTGTTACCACTTCTCTTTAAGTTTTGTTTTGTTCACATTCTTCATCACAGTCATACTTTCCGATAACTGGTGCCACATACACTGAATTTGTATAGACATTTAATTGATGCTCCTGACCTCGTTTAATGCCTGTTACCGTACATCCACTGGCACTAGTAAAACATTCTTCCAATCACAATGTATACACTACCGTCACACTGTAATGAGTGTTCCACAAAATACATCTAATTCTAATGTTTGCCGTGTCCTTGTTGTCTACTGTAGCAGACAATGTGTCTTTTTGTGATACAATCGCACAAAGTTGATGGTACTATGCAATGAAATCGGCACGGTAGAGTTTTAAGGTAAATGTGTTAATTGGGCGCTAATTTATTGATCCTAATACAATATAATATGTACATCTTTTCTCCTAACTAAATACTGGTTAAGAAAGCATTACAGTATTTTAAGGCTTAAAATCAGGATTAAGTTGGAATATGGAACTTCACATTTACACAAAAATGCGTCCCCAACACAGATGATATCAGGTAAACAGATGCAAACAAAACACTAGGTGTCTTATTCACAAACATTTTAAGACAAAAAGTCAGACTTTAAACACGAAAAAGGAACAATGCATAGCAATGAATTTATATACATTTAGATACAGACATGGATTGTACCTTTAATGTTATAAATTATTTCATTCATCATATGATGAGTTGAGTTTTATCTAGATCTTAAGTAATACCACTGTCAATTCTAGCAAAGACGGAGAACACATTTTGACAAATTTCAACATGTTATAAGGTCTTGAGCACGGTTGAGCATTATTAGAGCAAACAAAGACATTAGAACAAATGCAAATTAAAATTAGTAAGAGTTCAAGTGTGCTTGCTATCCAAAATAACCAGGTAAATTCGTGTTTGTTTCTAAAGCATCACATTCCAAATAAGCATATGAGATGTACATCTAAGTTAATGCCTCATAAAACTGTTTAGGGCGACATCCTTTGTTTCTTCTGTTGTAGAACAGCATTTATCAGCAAATAGTTAAAGACAGTAGATCGGTCGCAACCATACAGCAGCAGCAGATTAGTCTGAGCTGATAGCAAGGGCTCCTTACATCGATTAGAGACACCTGAATGTTAATGAGATATATTTTGGCATCAATTGAAAGGATATTTTCCGCGACTGGCTTCTGTTTCAATTAAGTGAAATTAATTTCAATTGCAACAATATTTACAGCTTGCTTATCACTTCGGTCTTTATAACTGAATCTAGTAAATCAATTGCTTGACATCAAGGGCTGTTTCATAATAATTGTTTAACAAAAACAACATTATTCGATGTTACAAGTTATTAACTACTTCTTGTAAAAAATAAAATGTATGTCATTTTTCTTATTGGAAACATTAATATAAATTGTAATAAAGATGTTTTGCCATATATTTATATTATTGCAATACAGTCACAACAGAAAACAAAATTTGTGATAAAAAGTGCTATACATTGTACAATTGCCACAACCACACTTTTAAATAGAGATATTTATTGCGCTAAATGTTATATATCAATCACACAAAAACGTATGATTTTTTTTCATGTCTCTTCAATCTACACTGATTTCGAACGATCAACTCAGTATATCATCTGCCTACTATACACTAACCTCCAAACAACACTCGAACTACCTTAAATGAAATTATTTGTAAAACAACTGCATGATTTCTTTCATAAATCTGATCAAATATAACTGTAATATAGGATGACTTTTGCAAATGATTTATCATTATCTTGTCTTCAAAACTACAAAAAAATGTCTTAACAATGACATTTTATCACAATTGGACGAGGATGTGATGCTTTCCTTTTTGACCTAATGATCGCCGTTAGAAATATTGTTAGATAATATTTGTTGTGCATAAGCCCTACTATAATAACAATTTATTTGATCTGCTAGGAATGAAAATGATTGTTTTAAATATTAAGCCTTTTTCTTAATTTTTGCGGCCATATTGGAATTTGTGGATTTCTCAGCTCGCCAGCATTTATGCCAATTTATCCCGGCATTTTAGATAACTACAGATTATAACGATAATTTCCATATATAACATGACTTGTGAAAATTCAGGTCCAAGTGTGATCTTCTAATAGGTCAGATTGTCATTTTATCAATGCCCCAGAAACAGTACGACAGTGCAAGGCACGTTTCTTTTCATGTTAAATTGTTAAGAACATTTTGTGAATTACTGAATGTGGCCTCTCTACATTTTTTGCCAGAACAATTGTTGTCTTGTTGTCATATTATATAATCATTTATACTCGCTACGTGATAGCACTTAAATCACGCCAAACTTTCTGAATAAGCAGTCCTTTGATTAACTAATCCAGGTCTCACGAACCTAATCAGATAAAATCTAGATATAAAGTATGGAAAGCAAATTGAATATCAACCTTTTCAAATGAGACAATTGTGCAGGAATTGAGATCGTGATTCTCTGAATATTTGAAATCAGCCTTTACAGCTGTTTGCTTATTGACGATATTGTTGATAAAATCTATTTTTCCTCATTCTGAAACTTAACAAACATTTCAGCATAAAAAGAGGCTGACCGTTTCAGATTGTGTTTATCTTTAAAAAACTCCACATCCCCTTTTCTTATATCGGACGACCGAATAACAGAACTGTATGTATTATGTTGGCTTTTTCCAAATATATGCCTATGATCTGCATGCAACATGTATCGTTATGAATCCAACGTTTTAGTTAATCCAATATCCAGTAAATTTATCCCGTAGTTTGTAATACGTTCTCCGTATATCATTTTACCAGCTATGCAATGTGCTATAACTAACTAACTTAAATGTCTTCCTAAGTGATTGCTTGACAGCCTGATTGACGGACGGACGGACTCGAACCCAGGGAACGCCATTGACCGATATTTCGTGTTCCGCAAAATATGACTGTATCCCTAACTTGCACACTCAATCACTGAATGATCAACTCACTCACTTTCCCACCCAATCGCTCACCCCCCACACACACACGCTCGCTCACTTAATCACCCATCCACTCAACCTCAGTCACTCAACTCACACAACCACCCACACAACCACCTATCCAATAACTCAAAAGCTACTCACCCGCTCACTCAAAAATACAAGTACATATATACGATCATTGCATTGCATTAATATTTGCTCATCAATATTGCTTTAATTGTATAATTTCTCTGAACGATATAACATCATTTGATTTCCACATAATTGTTATTATAAGCTTAACTAATATGGTATTTGCATATCATGATAAACGTTTTAAAAAGTCATAGATATTATGAAACTTAATATGAATCCCGCACCATAAAAGCAGTTGGTATATCAAAATATTTGTAGAACTATTCAACAATGAATATTCAGCTTATTGGAAAATGGAAGGATGGAGGCCAAGATTTGTTCTTGTTCTATCATCAAACATTGTCCAAGGAACTCTGCAGTTTTATTTTTACAAAACCAACAACCGTTTATTTATATAAACCAAACCGATATGATGTACAAAGTTAACTTAGGCGTGCCATAGTTTGTGAAGTACGCTTACATTAAATATTAGCTGAGAAAATAATTTCAGTCAGTTATTAAAACAACGATCACTTATAACGAAATTCACAGTTACTGATAGTGGAAAGAAAGAAATGTAAATGCTTTCTTTCGGTCTATCCCATCTTATTGTACAAATTATAATTTTGAAACCGTTGAAGAAGATGAAATAGATATGTAACTACTAGTAGTAGATATCACACAGTCTTCTTTGTTAAAAGCCCCACCCCCCGTTTTTCAACAATGTTCAAATTACGTTAGGCAGTCAGTTGACCTACCCAGATTTCTTGGGTTACCAACCAGTACTATTCTGTTCTGCCGCAAGTGATTGATAACTTCCTCACAATAATCGGAGGTGGAAGGCAAATACTTGTATTTGTATCTTCAGACAAATTGTTGAGGAGAACTTCATTCTGATTCTATAACACTGTGCCTTATACAATATAACATGAATTCACGAAGAGTGTTAAATATAAATAGTGCAACACCGAAATCTTGCAGTTTAAAACTCATAGAAACTCATAGGTACTCATGTATGGTGTGCAAGGAATGGTCTGTCCGGCTATAAAGAACAACTAAGGAACATTTAGGAGGACAACAAGGTGGGAATTATTTAATGGATGGAAAACATCACGGAACAAGAGAGACAATAAGTTGCTACAGGGAACACCACATATACAAGACAAAGCCTCCCCACACAGACCTCCGGGAAAACAACAGTCCAAAGTCTGGTTGTTTCTAAGCCTACCACCAGTAAGACTACGTGTTATGCTGTATGTATTCATTTTTGCTTAAAGTATCACAAGGACAAGTACATGTATACACTTATAGGGATTATTTTATTAACACGAGATATTCAAATCATATTAATACAACGATCACTTATATAAAATCTATAACAAATATAAGTTATGTAAATGCTGTCAATTACATGTATATGTAAGATGTTACAGTAAACACAATTCATACATAATAAATAATAAACTAAACGTTAAGACACATTCATCCACAATAATTAGCTCAATATCCATATGGGTAGGTCACATGTCCATCTCGAATAACGCGTTTGTCAACTACAATTTTGTAATCCTTTTTATCGCGTTTTGTTAGAAGTTTTGGAACTTTAACAATTTTTCAAGTCACCAAGTACACTCTGTTGTCTGATTGTCCAGTGACCACATCAACTGCTGTATTGTTCTTGATTTCTAGACAATATCTGTAATTCAAAGTAATTCCGCGCACATTGCAGATAGAAATTTGCCCTTTGTTGTTAGGAAGAGCAAGTTTGTCTGCATAGATTTTTGGTCCACCGGTGACAAACTGAGTGATGGAGTTTTCTGTAATTACGTCCGTCAAGTCTCCGAGAAAAATATATAAGGAGGCTTCAACTGTCCCGATCTGGTTTAAAAAAATAATTGAGGCTGTATCACAGTACAGTGTTCGTTCATCAATGTGCTGTAATAAATAACTGTTAGTTTAAATCGAGCCTGTGCCGTTGTGGTAGCCGCGATGACGACATGTGTTCGTGATGAGTAAGCCCTGTCGATTTAAACACTTCCTTCGTTTACGATTCAGACATTTTAATGTCTTGTTGATCACTGGTCATTAAGTCGAAAACATCGTTAGGGTCTGACGCGATGGAGGTCTGAGATAAATTAGTGTGTTGACCAAATTTACTCCAGCATCCCAAATGAATGTCATACCAAGTTCCCTACCATGCCCAGTATAGAAATTAGTCTCAAAGGTGTGCAAAATTCATTATCAAATCTGAAACCAGATAAGGCTACTAAGCTGGGTAACATAAAAACATTCATTCTTAAAGAACTTAGTGATCAAATATCCCCTATAGTCTAAATTCTCTTTCAGAAATCCTTAGACACAGGTGTATTACCAAAACATTGGACATCTGCAAATGTCATTCCATTGTTCAAGAAAGAAAATAAAGAAGATCCTGCAAACTACAGACCGATATCGTTGACATGTATCCGTTGCAAAGTATTAGAACACATTGTAGCTTCTAACATAACTGCTCACTTTAATAAATATAACATTCTTTATTACCTACAACATGGCTTCAGAGAAAAACGATCATGCGAGACACAACTTTTACAACTTATTGATGATTTATCCAGAAGTATGACCAAAGGAAAGCAATCCGACTTAGTCCTACTAGATTTCAGCAAAGCTTTTGATAAGATTAATCATCTGAAATTATACAAATTACAGGAACATGGCGTGGATCCTGCGACTCTTTTATGGATTAAATTCTTTCTCTTAAACCGCAATCAACGTGTTATACTTGAAGGCGAAAAATCCTCCGAAGTTCTCGTAACATCATGTGTTCCCCAAGGCTCTATACTAGGACCATTACTCTTTCTTCTCTATATAAATGATTTGCCAGATACCATTACATCCCAGGTGCGCTTATTTGCGGATGACACTGATGTATACTTAACTATTAGTAATGTACAAGATTCTGTTATCTTGCAGGAAGACCTAAATAAATTAATTAAATGGGAGTTAATGTAGGATATGGAGTTTAATACCAGTAAATGCCAGGTCCTGATTCTATCCAGTAGTAAACATAAAACAGTTTTTGATCATAAACTCCATGGCCAAACTTTAGAAACTGTAGACACAGCTAAATATCTTGGTGTAAATATTTCAAATGATTTATCTTAGAATTTTCATATAAATCAAATTACTACTAATGCAAATAAATCACTTGGTTTTATGCGTAGAAACATCCAAACTTAAAATTAACATATACGTCTTATAAGACAATAGTTAGACCTCAGGTAGAATACGTCTCATCTGTATAAAGCCCACATACTCAACAAAATATCAACAATATAGAAAAGATCCAACGCAGAGCTGTTAGGTGGGTAAGTGACAATTATTCTCCATACGACAGTGTCACCCGCATGCAGCGTGAGCTTGGTTGGCAAAGTTTCGAGCCGAGAAGAAACAATTGTAAGATGATTGTGTTCTACAAAATAGTAAACCAGTTGGTGGCAATTCCTTTACCAACATATCTTGAGACACCTACTAGGATGACCCACCACATGCACCCCTTTGCCTACATACCTATTCACACAACAACAAATTATTTTAAATATTCGTTTTTCAAGCAAAATGGTTTGTGTTGAAATTACAAATGTAAAAGTAAAAAGTAAAGTGTTTATTAATTTTAAATTTTAAAATTCAAAGAAAATCAATTTCATGTGCATAACTCTGTTGACCAGGCGACAACACGATACCTATTCGTAGAAAACGAGATTTAATATGGCGCGAAAAGGATACCGTAGGAAACACTTATTTTGACACCTGTGTTTTTTACTTAGAAACAACATGTCATTACTGTATCAGAACAAATTATCAACTATCCTGAGAGTCCATACCTGCCTGATTCCTTGTACTTATATGATGATGATCAGTTATCAGTTCAATATCTTTGGAAAACACCTCTGATTTTGCGTTTTTTGCTACCGTAAAATACATTCATTTTCACTAGTTTTTAATTCAAACTAGACTGGTAAACTATAGTACATATTATTAAAAGCTACTAGATATGTTTATGCATTTAAGTTTATATAGTACACATTGAATAAAAGCAGTATTACATGGACGTTAATGCCATTATATAATTGATTCCTATAGTATGTGTAAATTTCTAGACTAAAATGTTTTCTTTATATAGCATGAACAAAAACATTAAAAGTGGAAAAAAGCATATTCATTGTGAGCTAGAATATGTATATATAAAACATAAACAATCATATGCTATCATTTTATTTTCTGTGTTTCTGCATATGCATGTATTACAGTATCCGGTTAGATATAAAATTGTTCGATATTGTTTCAAAGCTACTAGATCTTTTGTCAATTTTGATTATAACATTTTGATTCCAATGAATCGAAATAATGAAATAGTCTGTGTAAACTGTCAACATTACATCCGTCTCTCCTGATCAGTTTCCCATAAAGTAGTACAGATTCTCAAACTACAAAATAGCAGATAGCTCATTTAACCAGTATATATGCATGTTGTGCCGTAAATCATAAACTCCAACAAAAACCTAATAAAAAATCATATATTCCTATACACAAATTCACCAAAATATCAATCTCGCAAAAGTGACTGAATTCGCTGTATTCCAAGTTTTATCTGACATTTTTCCACAAATTGAAACAACAGCTCCTTGGATATATTTTACTAAGAAATCTATGGCATATCGCCACAACATATCGACAATGTACATTAAGGGAAAATGAGCACCAGATACTGTTATAGAAGGTGCATATGTTTATCTTGAATTTACTACCCAGAACAAAATGTACAGCAAAACCTATACACGGAACACACAGACACCCACGCAAAAACACACGATGTTGTGGAGAGGTGGTCATGATGCTCTAGAGAGGTTACATTTGTCATAAATTGGTACTTCAATTCTCTTAAAATATTTAAAGAGTTTAAAGTTTTGTAGATTCTTATTTCTTGTTAAAATTCTATACACATATAGTCAACAGGTACATGGAATTGTACATCGTTAAAGATAGATATTCTTTTTTTTATTAGAATATATGCTTAGTAATGATTTTGAGAAAATGACATGCTAATGCCTTCATACAGACGTACTATAAAACATTGCAAAATACTTTTCCAATAAGAATCCAATTTAAGTATTCCCTACCCTAGCTCTAAGTCGGGGCGGGGGGTCAGGATAGAAAATACCCGTATCCGACTCGTGTAGTTGTGGTTTGGGGAACATGTGTGAAAAGTGACATTGCTGTGTTGTAGTTTTAATCTGAATGAAGGCATCCACCCTCGATTTTCTCATATTTATAACTAAGAATACTTTGACAAGAAAATCGAGATCTATGTACATGTATTTGGTTTTCGGTCTAATTCTCTTTACATTTCCTAGCAACTAAACATTTTATGTATGATTTGGAAACATTCATATATTTATATTCCTTGATTATGGAATGACTTCTTTCTCTCAGGCCAACATCTACTTTAAACGTCTTCACATCTATCTGAGCTAGATGATGAATGGTTTTATTATCTCGACAGTCAGTCGAAACCATTACTCTATTAGAAACAAATACGAATGAGCACTTGACTTTATACGCTTACAAGTGAAAGGTATGAATTTGTAATCTAATTTTAAAGCAATTACCACAGGGAGGGGCCACAGACTGAGCTCTCGTAGATCAAGGCAAAGGGAGAAGGGAAACACACAAGAAGGGGCACAAACTCAAATAACAAGCGGATATGGAGTCGGTTATAACGGCCTCGATATTATTCGTTCAATCCCTCCACATCTCACTCAGCCGAAAATAATTTATGCAACCTTTGAATATCGGCCATTTGTTTGAAACACAAAGCACGAAGATGAATGACGAAAATAAAATTGTTGTTTTGATAAAACTCAAAGAGATTTCACCACATTTCATATTTTATCTCTGATCAAACATTTTTGACTTCAATTTGTCTACCCACGTCATAAAATCATATTCCAAGCTACAATATTGATCAAATTGAAAAGTTATCTAAACTATTTACATGTATGTCGCCTCCACTTAAATTTATTGTATAACAAGTCATTATCAAGATTAAAACGATTGATTTCCTATGCAATCGACTTCTCAGAATGAAGTTGAAATCATGAATGCTTGAAGTTGAAATCGTGAAGTCTTGTTGTTGAAATCGTGAATTCGCGAAGTTGAAATCGTGAATTCGTGAAGTTGAATTCGCGAATTCTTGAAAATGAAATGTCACCACCAGGCTTTCGTATGATACAGACAGTTGTCTTCAGCTTACTGAGATTGAATTGAGATGTTTCTGTTAAAACAGAAAAAACTGGATAAAACATGTATCGGTTGGCCGACGACCATTATCCTGCAACATGAACTTGAATTCTAACATATTATTTTATAATTTCAAACTTTCCCAATCCATTCTTTCTTCTATGTTCAAGGGCTTCAAGAATCATTTTGTTGGATGTAATGCAAATGAGGCTTTAACAGTTTTAAATCCGGTTCTTGAATGTATTGATCACTCTAAATTTCTCTTCATGAGAATGTTTATAGAGTTATTCAAGTTCCATCCGGCATGATCTGTGGAAAAAACTGCTTATTCCGTATATTTATATCGGATCATGCCAAGTATTCGGATAGAAGGTTAACGAATAAACGTGGTCCGACTGTACTAAACCGCCATATTAGTGTAGGGCACTGATCGAGTCAAATACTATAGTTAGACAAGAAAAGTCTTATTTACAGAAATAAATGTTATGATAACAGAAAGTATACGTAAAGTATCGCCTTCGTGTCGTAAAATCTCGCGAATGTAAGGTCTCATTATTTCTAGTCTTCAATCCCGAGAAAATGGCAAAGTGGGCACAATCTTGCAAACTATAGTCGCATAAAATGTCATCAGTTAGTATTGTTGCATGATAATGATAAGTGCTAAGCCTTATTAAAATAAAATAAAATAAACATTTCTGCTCTTCCTAGCTATTTATTTAATGAATATTCATGTTATCAAAGGGAGGTTATCCACATTTGTTTGATTTGTTTTCTAAATGATTTGCAGACACAGTAGAGTTACTATGGTGTGTTCAGTTTTACTCATACATCTTGTAGCTATGTTCAAAGTAATGGTCGGGGTTCAAAGTGAAGGTCAAGATTGAAAGTGGAGGTCAGTGTGGAAAGTGAAAGTCAGGGTTCAAAGTGAAGGACATGGTTCAAAATAAAGGTCATTGTTCAAAGTGAAGGTAAGCGTGCAAAGTGAAGGTCATGGTACAAAGTGAAGGACAGGGTTCTAAGTGAAGGTCAGGGATCACAGTGAAGGTCAGGGTGCAAAGTGAATGTTATGGTTCACAGTGAAGGTCAGGAGGTATAGTAAAAGTTAAAGGGAAACCCCTCAGTATATCAATAAAGCAACAAAGCCTGCATGAGCTGAAAGTTAAGCTCAAGGCATCAAATCAAACGTTCTATGTACGAAATTATGGAAATTGCGGATTGGACAACCCCAACGGGCAAATTGTTGAGGACGTGTGTCTTGATGTATAAGTATCATACTAAGTCGCTTACTATTCTTCACAATCTCATGTGGGTATACGGGAAGTTGTCACTAAAGTTCAAATATTAAACGGAAACTCAAATGTGATGTCAGTTCTATATTTAGAAACAGCCCGAGTCAAATCCCAGCCACCGTGCAGACCATAAAGTCATTATCAGTAAATTTTAAATATTTTTTACTGATAGATTAGTTACTCTGAGTTATAATAACTCTAGTACTCTGTTACACCTACTAAAATGTAAAAATTGAATTTGTGTATTACACAGTGTAAAGTAAAAACGCGTCACGGAAACTGTTCTTTCGGTAGAAATGCGCAGAACAATTTAGCGCATCACGTGGTGGCTACATGCAAGTTAAAAGTTTACGATGAGTTATATCAACTGATGTCATATCATCAAATAAGGCCAAGTATACAATGTGACAGTGATAAGATAAAACTGTTTGTGTACGAATTGGGTTTAAGTTTTGAAATAAATAAAACTATACATCACCACATTTTGATTTTGTTGACATTTTAATTTGTAATAAGAGCTAATAACCTATTTTCCTTAACGGTTGCTCAATGCGAAAAAGAACGTTCAGTTTTTAAGACACTTGCAAAATAACAAGTGTTGCATATACTTACGAGCATGTTAAGAAATATAACAAAATATGTATAGTAAAACCTCACCTAACGACCATCTCAATAATAAGATCACCTCAAAATTGAGACCATTTTGATTGTTTTGCTCTTCATTCAACCTCTATAATAAGACAACTTCAATAATTAGACCTATTTTCAAGGGTCCCAAAGGTGGTCTTAGATATACTGATACGTTTAATGGGAGACAACTCAATTTTACGGAGAAATTAGGATTGGTACATTAGTCGACCTTAAAATATAATCAACATTGCCACTAGGAAAGGCGAACTGGATCATTTTTATACGTAGATTGTATTATGTTAATCTCGGTAGCGCAATTGACCGATTTTTCGTGTTCCACAAAACTAGATTGTATAACTAAATAAGATTGCAATGTAATATTGAAAGAAACGACATTTTTTTAATTCAATCAAGGATAAATACCATTGAAGACTCCTTCTTAAAAAGTGCCGGAAAGTCCATACAATGATGTGATTATAAGTTAAATGACGATACATAATATATACATATATAATTTGGAATATGTCATAACGACAATATATTTGACTATCTATACCATAGAGTGAGTATTCAGTGTTATTTTCATTTGGAGCTCAGTAAGAGTTCAATTAGTTTCTGGTATAATATGCAGAAACTCCAATCTCTGTAACCTTGCCTTATGGAAGTTGGCCGCATTGTTGTGGGGGCGTATTTCTAGAGATCTTTCATAACACCACAGTGCATCTACTGGCCTGTTCTCTTGTTCCATACATTGTCCAAGAAGATTCCATGCAGTCTCCCTATGTCCTAGGCTTGGCTCATTCAGTGTAGTTTTCAACAGATTACCTAAGGATTTTCTTTGCTTTTGGTTATGCCCTAGATGTGTGTATACTTTGTACTGCAGGAAGTACAAGTACGGAAGGGAATCAATCACAGCAAGATCCATCCAGTCACTAAAGAAAGACCTATGTTGAATTTCTTCGTCAGTCGATCGGAACAATTCTTGTCTTAATTCTTGTGGAATAATAGATGTTTCACATCTTAAGAATACTACGCAATATACTATCGTTTTATTTATCAATTCATTATTTCTATACAATTGAAATGCCCATTCGGCATACACTAGACGTTTGAACACATTGCACCCACATGCAGGCACAACAAAATCGGTATATTTGTATTCTAATTCTTTTAATATTGACTCAGCATGGTTGATATCGCCTGAACAATAGAACGCCGATGCAAGCTTCAATCTGCTGGAAGAAACATCTGACTCAAAACCTGCTGAAAACCACCATATAGCTTCCGGTGACACAGTATTGCTTCTGTAAACACTATATGATGCGAGTATTGAACCAATAAAAGAAGCCAAAAGAGCAGCACTATATGTACAAGATTCTGCCTCTACATCACTAAACGTGTGGTATTGACTTTGCAGCCTCTGTATTCCATTGACTAGTTTTAATGCTAGTTCAGGGAGTCCTTGGTGGCATGGGCCAAGTAAAGAACTATCAATGGATCTAAAAGTTCGTAATTTAAAGTTAAAAAGTTCAAGCATCACAATTTCAATTTCAATATCAATCTGCGATCGCATATTTCTTTGAAGAGGTAACACGTTGGTTAATTTCATTTCAATCCTTTTACCGAGATCATCAGTTTTAATAGCAAAAAACATATCAATGTTTGAATTTATCAGACTGCGTAATACATTCAGCAAATAGCGTTGTTGTTCAGCATTGATACGTCGTTCCATCAGATTGTTAGCAGGTATTATGTAATGCGGACAATTTAAATTTAGTACACGGTCGCGTAACGTACAGATACATTTCATCACGCAAGAAAACAAATTATCGTCGCACCAATAGTAAGCGTGTGTATTTTCTATACAATGGAATAATGTGCACTTACACATAAAACTTGTAATAATGCTTTCGCCGTTCAAAGTAAAAAATGTTTTACTGATTAGTTTCAACATAACATAACACCTTATCTGTGTAATGTTCAAATTGAACATCATGAGCCTTTCCGCAATTGAGGTAGAAATTCTCCATTCAACGTCATTCAGATTGTTCAGTTTGCTACCAACAGGAACGAGGAGACATCCTTTACTAACAGAAAACCTCTTAATGTCCATAGACGGCCAATTACCGACACATTGACGATCTAACCAACCTCTTCCTTCAATAGGCCAACTGTCACAGTGACATGCTTGTACAAGGTCTACATCCTGAGGTTGTCCAGGTACTCCTTGACGAGAACCGGCTGGTCCATTTATTTGAGCCCCTGCTTCTTCAAGTACGAAATTTAACCATGTATTTTTAAGCAGTATCCTCCCTTTGGCATCTTTCAGAAACACGTCGTTATCTGAAACATGCGTTTCTGCTTGTGGTGTGTCATAACGAAGTTGTTGTAGAAGACAGTAACCTGGAGATGTCGTTTCATCTTGCACCATCAACATATTTGTTAAACCTGGTTTCCAGTCTGCCCAGTCTTGTATGACATGTGCATCTCCTGTACACAATACTATATCCGCATCTGATTTCAACCCGAGTGTTGTTGAACCCTCTGACTGACTTCCAAAGTTATAATGTGTAAAATTGTAATTACTTAGTATATGACTGATGTTCCAACTTGATTCATCTAGCATCGTGTATTTTCTTCTAATTTTCACCATTCGCTCATTCACTCCAATTTCACTCAGAACTTTCGACAGTTTCAGCGAGATGTTTCTATCGTCTGATACAAGGGACATTCTGTAAACGAATCAAACTATTACTTAAAACAGACATAAAAGTCTCAGTGAATAAATGGAAACAAACTTATAATGTAAAATATTACGGATACATAATTGATTCAAAATTACGTGAGCATTCCGTTATTGTGTTTACTGATCTACACTGAACAAAATTCCTAATCGGTCAGTTTATATTGTACTATTATTTTTTTAATAATGCATGTATTCACACAAAATTTCACATACCGATATTTGAACAGGTAATGCAGCGAATAATTGATTTTTTTTAGCCGGCTCGCTTTGAAATTAATCGTATTAGGCGTATTGACGTTTATAGCACGTTTTGCACGTGCGGGGCATGGACCAATATGTGCACGTATTCGTGTACACTTTTGTCATTGCTGATGAAAATCCTTTTTGAAAAACACAAAAGATGGTAAGAATGACTGAAAAAGAACGTAACCGAGCCGTCGGAATGATACAGGCCGGAACTCATTTACGACAGGTGGGTTTTATTTTTTGCAATTTCATAAGAATATTGACATTATTTGTTTGTAGCCATCATATTGGTGGTTATTTCCGTTTTCAACTTATTTCAGGTGGCAAGAACCTTCAATCGGCGGCTATCCACCATTCAAGCTCTTTGGGTGAAATTCAATGTCAATATTCTTATGAAATTTCAAAAAATAAAACCCACTTGTAGTAAATGAATTTTCATTGGCTGATCACTTCACAATTTGTAAGAACCGTTCCCATGTTAAGACTGATTATACACTTGTTATTCATATTCAGGATAAAATTTGTTAAAACACTTTTATAATAAATGTTGCATTGGATAAATATGTTCTTTCATTCAATATGTTGTCCGACACTACAGTGAATGTTCATATATTGATCATTCAGCTTATATTTTTTCACATAATCAAATAGTACTTTATTCATAGTCATTATTAATTAAATGCTACTTAGTGTTTATCCTGGGGTTGATTATAAAATGCTTCCTATTTTAAGTCGAATTACAAACGATATGAATAAACATTGTAGACGACTTAATTAATGCGAAAACGTGCATATTCTCTTGAATTTAGTAAAAAAACTCAAATAACCAATCTGAATGCTAAAGCAAAGGAGGACACACGACAAACATAAATGACGGGTGAAGACAGAACGGTCAATGTCAAGATCATTACTGTTTCTATTATTACCGGAGGGGTACTTTACTGAACGCATGATAAAGTGCAGTCATTCGATTCCTTAATAGGGCAACTTATGTTCTTCCGTAATATGACGGTCTCATTCGGGATTCGACCATACACCGTCCAGAGTGATAAGCGAGCGCTCTGAGAGTCATTCCCATTATAAGACGAACTGTCACAACAAAATTCAAATGTAAATTACATATACTGTGTTTATGAGTTCGGCACTCGCCGTGTACAATTTCTTATGCACTTTATGGTATTTTGCTCAACCCAATATGTCCCCCGCACACCATAAATGAACTTGTTGAAGCCGAAAGGGGACATTTTCCTTCCAGTAGAGCAGTAGATACCAAACAGACAAATTTGAACCCAAAGACGGTCGCTGCACAATGCCAGTGAGACCCATCGTACAATTACCATTTTCCTGGCGTATGTCATTTTCTTTCCTGTTACGTACCAGTACCATGTTATGTGGGAAACACTGAAAAGCATTTATGCTTTTACCCGACTGGACGAGGGATCGAACCCATGACCTTCGGATTCGTAGTCAGCAGCTTTAACCGCTGAGCCCCAGGGCCACCTTGACTTCACAACTAGCGAATGGAATGTTGTCCTGTTCCCCAAAAGAGAATTGACTGGTTGGATACTACACAACAGACTTTCTGTTTATATTTCACTTAAACAGTACGGGAGACAATCAAATCAAATATGTAATTTCAGTCCAACATAGTTGTCTTCCTTTATGGATGATTTTGGATATTTGTTTTTGCATTTTCGAAATGATTATAACGGTCTCATTTACTACTGATATTTATAATTTGCGTGTTTATACATGTTTTGCTGTGCTCATTATAGTTATCATTAAATCATCTTCATCATCATCTTCATCATCATCATCAACAACATTATATCATCATGGACAACTATGGTACCTGTAGAGATATCAAACGGTCACAACACATAAATGGCATCGCCTGTCAGGTGTATTTGTTGTCGATGACGTTCGTTGACAGAATGCCAGTATTGTTATTGGTTTCCAGTAGAGAAGTCACAAACATCTTGTTGTTCATACCACACCATGAATGACAAACTGAAACAAATACAGTTAATCGTTATTATATCGATATCAATTTTAACTGACTATAGCTTTCCAACTATATTTAATCGTAAAAATGACATGCATGTTATCTAAAAAAGTATTGTGGCGAAATGATATTCATTATATTAAAGATGTTGACAATAAATTCTAATTGCGAAACGTACTTCAGTCATTAATACTCTAGAAGATAGAAGACATGTATTGCAACATAAATCATATCATGATGTCAATGTATAATCCGTTTCAATACCAGGCCTCACTTTATCAGAAATATATAAAAAATAATACCATACAATGATAGGTATGCAAAATATTATGTAATATAACGAGTTTGATAAACACTTCTCAAAATTAATCGGTTACAGAAATTACATTGTACATATATTCATGTAACTATTGCCTATAAGATCTCTGTTTACATGACAGAACAAGTGTGCCAAACAGTAAGTATGTCTGAGCAATAGCAGTTTACATATTTGATTTCGAATCAGGCGTTAAAAATGAAGGAATAGGCTGATCAGCAAGTTTATAATCCAAGAATTTAAACAACCTTCATCATATAAAACGTTTGCATTGTCTCTGTTATGTAGCCATTAGTTACTATATTCCACTCTCTCCTATTTTGAAAGGAATTCATATCAGTACCGATTTGTTTTCCTATCCATACTATTATAGTATCAAATTGAAATATATATTAAAACGATATGAATCAACTGTTTTGTAAACGAACATAGGGCACAATCATCCTAAAAACACAAGGAGACATTATAACACACATGCATGTAAACAAAGCAAAGGGGTACACGAGACAAACATAAATGACGGATGAAGATAGAAGTGTCGCCTTGGAACGGTCAGTGACAAGACCATTACTGTTTCTATTACCGGAGGGTTAGTATACTGAACGCATGACAAAGTGCAATCATCAGGAGGCTCGTATGTAATAACTATGCGCATGTCTTTACTTTACTTATCCCGCCCGGCTAGCTCCGCTAACAGGCTGCTAGACTGTCACCCGGCAGATCGGGGTTCGATTCCCGGGTAGGGCAGGTTATATTCTTCCGTGATATTACGGTCTATTTTAAACTTATAGCATGTATGTATATGAATATGTATGTATATGTGTATGTAAATCATTGAATATACTTGAATTGCAAGTCACATATTGTAACAATACCATGATAATACGTAGATCACATACTTGATAGAAATATGTCTACATCTGATACACACCCAAACCAGTAAATTTAATGTTTATATACGATTGTTATCTTGTTCACTAGGACAAAAATGATAAATCGGAATTTACAGGTAATGGCTTATTCCCATCTCCACGACTAGGCTACACGCACACTCAATGACCCGGTGCGTGCGCAGTTTTTCTGTTCGATCGTTTCGACCGGATGAATTATCCGGCTTGTTTTATAGCAGATTATTATGCATTTTAAAATTGTAATTATTGCGCCTCGAAGTAAAGTTCAATAGTTAAAATGATGCTATGCGAACGCAATATTATATGAGGTAACGATAACATTGATCGATATCAAGAATCCATGGTTTATAGATCCGTGGTTATATATATGCATGTACAAAGGAAACGATATACAAAACATATCGGACAGTGATTCGCAAATGTACAGATGTATATTTTATGGACACTCCTAATATACTATAATTAAACCTTGTACAGTATGGGAGCTTATGACTTCATGTACATGAAGCGTGTGGATAGCCACAGTAAATTATAACAAGAACTTCTCTGATATATCAGGTATTGAGTATATATGTAGCTAGGGGATAGCCACAGTATATTATAACGAGAACTTCTCTGATATATAAGGTATTGAAAATGTATGTAACTTGGGGATAGCCACAGTAAATTCGAATAAGAACTTCTCTGATATATAAGGTATTGAGAACATGTGTAGCTTGGGGATAGCCACCGTAAATTGTAACATGAACTTCTCTGTTATATGAGTATGAATGCAGATTGGAGATGGCCACAGTAATTTTTAAAAGTAACTTCTCTGATAATATCAGGGATTGAATATTATGTAGCTTGGAGAAAGCCACACTAAATTGTAACTTGCACGTCTCTGATATATGAGGTATTGAGTATATATGTAGTTTGGGGAAAGCCACAGTAAATTAAAGCAAAATATCTCTGATTTATCATGTATTGAGTATATATGTAGCTTAGGGATAGCCACAGTAAATTACAACAACAACGTCTCTGATATATCAGGTATTGAGTATATGTTTAGCTTGTGGATAGCCACAGTAAATTACAACAAGAACGTCTCTGATATATAAGGTATTGAGTATATATGCAGCTTAGGAATAGCCACAGTAAATTAAAACAAGAACTTCTCTGATATATCAAGTATTGAGTATATATGCAGCTTGGGGATAGCTACAGTAAATTACAACAACAACCTTTCGTGCGGATAAGGTATTAAGTATGCATGCAGCTTGGGGATAGCCACGGTAATTTACAACAACAACTTTTCGTATATATAAGGTATTGAGAATGTATGCAGCTTGGGGATAGCCAAAGTAAATTACAACAACAACTTTTCGTATAAATACACATATTGAGTATATGTGTAGCTTGTGGATAGCCACAGTAAATGACAACAACAACTTTTCGTATATATAAGGTATCGAGAATGTATGCAGCTTGGGGATAGCCACAGTAAATTACAACAACAACTTTTCGTATATATAAGGTTCTGAGTATATATGCAGCTTGAGGATAGCCAATATTAAATTACAACAACAACTTTTCGTATATATCAGGTATTGAGAATGTATGCAACTTAGGGATAGCAACAGTAAATTACAACAAGAACGTCTCTGATATATCAGGTATTGAGTATATATGTAGCTTGTGGATAGCCACAGTAAATTACAACAAGAACGTCTCTGATATATAAGGTATTGATTACAATCGTAGCTTGAGGATAGCTACAGTAATTTATAACATGAACTTCTCTGATATATCAGATATTTAGTCAATGTGTAGCTTGGGGATAGCCACAGTCAATGATAACAAGAACTTCTCTGATATATCAGGTATTGAGTATATATGTAGCTTGAGGATAGCCACAGTAAATTATTACATGAACTTCTCTGATTTATAAGGTATTGAGTATACATGCAGCATGAGGATAGCCACAGTAAGTTATAACATGAACTTCTCTGATATATCAGGTATTGAGTATATATGCAGCTTGGGGAAAGCCGCAGTAAATTACAACAACAACCTTTCGTACGGATAAGGTATTAATTATACATGCAGCTTGGGGATAGCCACAGTAAATTACAACAACATCTTTTCGTATATATAAGGTACTGAGAATGTATGCAGCTTGGGGTTAGCCAAAGTACATTACAACAACAACTTTTCGTATATATAAGGTATTGAGTATATGTGTAGCTTGTGGATAGCCACAGTAAATGACAACAACAAAATTTCGTATATATAAGGTATCGAGAATGTATGCAGCCTGGGGATAGCCACAGTAAATTACAACAACAACTTTTCGTATATATAAGGTATTGAGAATGTATGCAGCTTGGGGATAGCCACAGTAAATTACAACAAGAACGTCTCTGATATATCAGGTATTGAGTATATGTGTAGCTTGTGGATAGCCACAGTAAATTACAACAAGAACGTCTCTGATATATAAGGTATTGATTACAATCGTAGCTTGAGGATAGCTACAGTAATTTATAACATGAACGTCTCTGATATATTAGATATTTAGTAAATGAGTAGCTTGGGGATAGCCACAGTCAATGATAACAAGAACTTCTCTGATATATCAGGTATTGATTATATATGTAGCTTGAGGATAGCCACAGTAAATTATTACATGAACTTCTCTGATTTATAAGGTATTGAGTATACATGCAGCATGGGGATAGCCACAGTAAATTATAACATGAACTTCTCTGATATATCAGGTATTTAGTATATATGCCGCTTGGGGATAGCCACAGTCATGTATAATAAGAACCTCTCTGATATATCAGGTATTGAGTTTATATGTAACTTAGGGATAGCCACAGTCAACGATTACAAGAACTTCTCTGATATATCAGATATTGTGTATATACGTAGCTTGAGGATAGCCACAGTAAATTATTACATGAACTTCTCTGATATATCAGGTATTTAGTAGATGTGTAGCTTGGGGATAGCCACAGTAAATTATAGCATGAACTTCTTTGATTTATAAGGTATTGACTATACATGCAGCATGGGGATAGCCACAGTAAATTATAACAAGAACTTCTCTCATATATAAGGTATTGAGTATTTATGCCGCTTGGGGATAGCCACAGTCATGTATAATAAGAACCTCTCTGATATATCAGGTATTGAGTTTATATGTAACTTAGGGATAACCACAGTAAATTACACCGAATCCTTCACTGATATATCAGGTATTGAGTTTATATGTAGCTTGGGGATAGCCACAGTAAATTACAACAAAACCTTCACTGATATACAACGTAGTATGTATATATTTAGCTTGTGGATAGCTACATTAAATTACAATAAAACCTTCTCTGATGTATAATGTATTGTGTATATATGTAGCTTGTGGATAGCTACAGTAAATTACAACAAAACCTTCTCTGATATATAAGGTATTGGGTATATACGTAGCTTGTTGATAGGTACAGCTAATTAGAACACAACCTTCTCTGATATATAAGGTATTGAGTATATATTGAGCTTTGAGATAGGTACAGTAAATTATATCTAATGCTTCTGTTACAAATAAGGTATTGAGTATAAATGGTCTTTGGGGACAGATACAGTACAAATATCTTTCAATATGACTAAACCTCGTTGTAGCTCCGTTTCTGTTTTAGAAAAAATAACTTTATCATCTGCATATAATAAAAGCAACATTTTAAAAAGCATGAAAATACATATGACCACAATGTAGCTGTAGCTAACGACTCATGAATCTTCAACTACGAAGATATCACACTCGCCAGGTAAGCTCAGACGATAGAAACTTTCAACTGATAATTTTGGTGTCGTGGGCTAGAAACCCGTTTACAAATTGAACAGAAGTAGATAAAAATATTACCAAATTATCAAGAAAATTACATTTAATTTAACAGCTAAAACCGTACTTGAGTCTAAACTAATTGTAAGAAATCTTATTAATCTCACACACAAAATTCTCTCACACAACAGATACTACTTACAGTATTTACGCAAAAATTAAGACGAATCAATGCGTAAATCCAAGTGTTCAAATCTATCAAAATGTCAAAATAAACTGCAAAATAACTGATTGCTGTAGACAAAAGAATTTCAATTCAATATTGATTTTGACACAAATAATTAGTCACAGAACGTTGTTTTTTCACGATTTTGCTATTTAAACAGTTGTCTTTAGTTTTAACATGCCTATTCGCTGGAGTCCAGAGAACAAGGAAATTTCTGCTTGCTACGTTAACTAATAAGCTGACCACTAATAATGTAAATATTAATATGTATATGATTTCTTAGAGACTAAGCTACGTTCTCACGATTTTAATAATGATAAGCCAAAATCAATTACATTTGTTTATAATCTACTTATAGTACTCTCGCATCTCTACAGATGTGCAAACAGCTATCCCCAAGATATATACTCAATACATTTTATATCAGAGAAGTGTTGGTTTAAATTGACTGGGGCTACCCCCAAGCTGCATACATTCTCAATACCTTATATATACGAAAAGTTGTTGTTGTAATTTACTGTGGCTATCCCCAAGCTGCATAAATGCTCAATACCTGATAAATCAGAGACGCTCTTGTTTGAATTTACTGTGGCTATCCCCAAGCTGCATACATTCTTAATACCTTATATATACGAAAAGTAGTTGTTGTAATTTACTGTGGCTATCCCCAAGCTGCATATATACTCAATACCTTATATATCAGAGGTGTCCTTGTTTTAATTTACTGTGGCTATCACCAAGCTGCATAAATGCTCAATATCTGATAAATCAGAGACGTTCTTGTTGGTATTTACTGTGGCTATCCCCAAGCAGCATACGTTCTCAATACCTGATATATATATATAGACGAAAAGTTGTTGTTGTAATTCACTGTGGCTATCCCCAAGCTGTATATATACTCAAAACCTTAATTATACGAAAAGTTGTTGTTATAATTTATCTAGCCTGATCATTGTGCATCTTGTTATATGAATATGATTTACCACATTTCATGTTATTCTACTTTCACTTTGATTTTTCTTTTAAATATATAGTTATTGAAACATTATGTAGTAAGATGTTGACGGGATACGCCATCTACATGAACAAACCGTAATACGATATAACACGACAATGTATTAATTTATTAAAGTAAGTTACGAGCCAAATGAATTGATTGCTTAGCGCAATACATTCATATAGAAGTCTTAAAGCCTCTGTTCCTTAATATGTGTACCATTTGGTCCCCTTTAGTGCCATATGTTTTGTGGATTGTTGTTTTTCCGGAGGTCTGCGTGGGGAGGCACTGTCTTGTGTATGTGGCGTTCCCTGTAGTTACGTATTCTCTCTGTTTTAAAAGGCAATTGCAGAGTCCAACAAGCAAGGGATGGCTTAACTGGTGGTATTTTTATGGTTACACCGGTAAGCGTGAGGATAGCTTTCAGTAAACCGTGCGTATGGAAAAAAGGCCGATCCGAATTTAAACTATAGACTTCCTGTTTCGATTTCGGTTGAACAGGAAGGGAGATAATCCAATCATGTTGATATAAGCATTTTTTTTCTTCACTAGTCATGCTTAGCTATTGTTGCGACCAACACTAAGACCTAGATTACCATGCTCACGTTTTATGATAATTTCTTAATAAGTTCAACATTCATATAGGTTGGTCAGAATAAAATAGTTTAACTAATAATTTCGATCTTGGAGTCTTATTCCTGGAATCGATAATTGGTTTACCTAATTGTATACCACTATAGTTTCAATTGATCATTTAATTAGTTGTAATGTTATAACCCATTGTAGTTATTAATCCTATAATTCTAAACGTATTTACAGCATATTGTGACAGAGCTATGCAAATTGTAATGACTTATTAGTGCACATGCATACTCCGATTATTATTTCGTGTTGAACAATTAAATAACTTAATGTTTACCTCGTTTGTGGTTTTAGCGTGTTTGTTTCCTTTCCTGTTTCTCTTTAAGCAATTTATTTTTTAAGTCTTCAACTTGTGTAATCCTGACGCATAGGTCAGTTTCTGATATATGTTTTGTATACATTTGATTTTAGTAATACGACGGTTAAGTGTTTAACTGCTTTACACCACCAATAATTGTACGGATAGTTTCAATGCTACAGACCACTGTACTGCCTATACGTTCGTGTTGCTCTGGTGAGGTGTCATATGTCGTTGCTTGTTCATGTTTTTTGAATTATTTGAGGATGCTGTGTTGTTTGGTTATCTTGACCTTATTATTTCAGAATTGTGTTAATCCCTTATTTAAGCTTATTTATTATATTCAAATTAATTATGTTGCCCAAAGAATGTAAACTTGTGTTTGTTTGTGTTGTTTATTTAGAAATGGTTCAATAACTGGTCCGATTTACGGGAGCTAACTATACTATGGGTATTACGGTAACGATATTTTATTTGTACAATTATGGTACCATACTAAAATTACTTAAGCATTCAGTTACAGAACCGGCCACACTAAAATGATTCAAGCATTCAGTGATATAACCGAGAAAGAGTAGGGGAGCTCACATTCACAAAACAGTGTCTGCCCACACAGATCCCTAGGTAGCTAACTGAAATAAAAACCGGGAATGAGCACTAGACTACTACCGGAAAGAGGGATTCGGGGGGAAACGCCGGAATGTACAATAGTTAAACATGTACGAAAATGTTTCCTTAATTTTGACTTTAATCAATTCATGCTCTGAATCCATTCTCGCTCCGTGAAATGTTACTACTAATAACAGGACCCCAATTGGTATGTAGTAGACTTAACTATGTTTTACTCGGTTAACGTTTACCTGGTTATTCTGTATGAACCTTGTCGACGGCTAATATTGTTTTGTATTGTATGCGAGGTTATAACAACAAATACGTTGTTATGGCATCGTCATTTGTTTACCATGTCCTTTATGAACAAGACAGAAGTCTGAAGCACGTTTTCCGGAAGAGAATTCGATGGTAATTGTTACATTAATGGCACAACTGTTGGTAAAATCTGGCACAATGCAACTAACGTTGACTCGTGTAAATCAGTATTGAGACGATTTTACAGTTATCCGATATTGGATTGATATCGCTGAAATTATCGATTGTTAGAAAATGTCAATCTCGACTCATGTTTCATGACTGACATTTTTTCAATATATAAACATTATAATATTAGTAAGACGTTTTCCTGAAGTCATATGATCAATATGATCGGTGATCGATGTGATAAATATAATAAGATTTTAAAATATTATAATAAATTATTGTAATAGATCATAAGGAAATTAAAGTTGCTGTTGAATTCCCTTTTTCGAAACATATTAGAAAACAAGAATAATTCTCCGAAGACAGGTACTCAACAGTACGAATAATGCCAATTGATAAATCCGTAACAACCATAGGAAAAAAGATCTCAATAACATGAAACATACCGACCATAGGATTACACTGTACACTTTAAAATAACGAATAGTTTCATAATTTACAATCATTCTAAATTCGAACCACTAGACACATCAATTCGTTTGTATTGATTCAATTGCAGCATAAACATCAATATTTATTAGACAAAGCAATTGTGTTATACACAAATTATTTTAGGCACGTCCAAGATGGTAAAGCATTTAAAACGTGTAGAACATGCCTCATTGGAACATGCCGTACCATCCTGAAATGTTTAATGAATAACCGGTGTAATAAGTTTGAACAATAGCGATGCAAATATGGTTAATGTCAGAACGACTGTGTATACGTTGAAAGTGATAACGGTATACATGGAAATGCTGGTTTGATGCGATTGATGTAAACGCCGTGGACTTTACGTATGGAATATTTGTGTCTGTACGTGCTAGTATTATTGTTTGACTGTAAAATGGGTTCATACTTAAAATAAAATTTATCGTATATTTGTTATTTTGGACCCAATGTTTAGCAATAATGGCTACCTTGGGCCTATTGTTGCCAGCTGTCTTGACCTGTCCTGTGATGTATTCCATCCATTAAACCCCCCATGATTGTACACTTTAATTCTTCTACTTATCCCTTAAAGTTTTCCTGACCATTCCTTGCCCCCCTGTTCCCTTAATTATTTACCCTAGCGCCTCCTTAAATGCCTGATGTTTTATGGACTGATTTTTTCCCGGTAGTCTGTGTGGAGAGGCACTTTCTTATGTATGTGGCGTTCCCTGTAGCAACTTATTCTCTCTTTCATTCAGTATAGTGTATGTACTATTCTCATAATTATATTTGTCCTAAATAAGAATCAGATCATAAACAAAACAGTCATCATCCAAATGTAATGAAGAAACATATTCTGTTGAATATTCTAGCCAACTGATACTTAATGAGGAGAATACATTTTTAATTTATATCAAAACTGATGTCGATGGAGAGTAATGTATTCCATGTATTATTTAGATATATAACAAATAAAAATAACAGATGACTCGCTGGCACAATTGAAGTGTGCAGTGATGATCTCTGTTATTATAAAGGACAAAGACTATTTTCCCGCAAAAATGTGTACTATGAATTAATAATATAAACCATAATTGGACATTCGTATTTTTAAATTACTAAAATTTTCAAACATCATACAGAAATGTCGAAGGACTACTTTTCAGACAACTTGTTCAATAAATTCAGTAATGTATTAATGAATTGTCCTGTATGTTTTTAGTTGATAATAAATTCCAATAAAATCACTGTCAACGGTTGCTTCCCTGGTGTGCATATTCAGGAATAGTGAAGCACATTATTAAACCTGCTCAACGTGGAGCTTGAAACCACGCTTTTCGGGCTAGGTGTCGGGCGCTCTACCCCTGGGACACAACGCCCCCAGACTCACCCCCCATAAGTTTACATTATTTCACATCGTTTGTGAAAGAAGTTATCTCAGCTTGTTCGTATCACTCTGTGTGACTGCATATTAAAGTTATAACAAGAGCGCACGCCAAAGTTTGTTTCAGGTGCTCCTTCACAGAGCAACACTACAATAGCTACACTAACTAGAAATCTGACTACATCCATTTTCATAGCGTGTTAAGAACAGACTGAAACAGTTCGCTTTATACTTTCTGCTAATATTCCACGTAAACGTACTTAACTATGCAACACCTTACTTAACTCTGTGCATCAAATCAGTGTGTTAAATGTTATAAATCATTTTATTCATCATATTATGAGTAGAGTGCTATCTAAATCTTAAGTAATACCACTGTCAATACTAGCGAAGACGGAGAACACATTCTGACAAATTTCAACATCTTCTAAACTTGGTTTACGCGCATCAGGTTTTGTGCACGGTTGAGCATTATTAGAGCAAACACAGCCATTAGAACAAATGCAAATAAAATAAGTAAGAGTTCAAGTGTGCTTGTTATCCAAAATAACCAAGTAAATGTGTGTTTGTTTCAAAAGCATCATTCCAAACAAGCATATAAGATGTACATCTAAGTAAATGCCACATACAACTGTTTAGGGCGACATACTTCGTTTTCATTCTGCTGTTGAAGAAAAGTATTTATCAGCAACGAGTTAAAGACAGTAGATCGGTCAAAACCATATAGTAAACCAAAAAATACAGCAGCAGCATCAGATTAGTCTGAGCTGATAGCAAGGGCTCCTTGCAACAATTAGAGACACCTGAATATTAATGCATTTATTTTTGCATAAATTGAAAGGATATTTACCGCGACAGGCTTCTGTTTCATCTGAGTGAATTCATTTCAATTGCAACAATATTTACAGCTGGCTTATCACTTCTGTCTTTATAACTGACCCTATTTAATCAATTTCTTGGCATCAAGGGCTGTTTCATAATAATTGTTAAACAAAAACAACATTATTTGATGCTACAAGTTATTAACTACTTCTTGTAAAAAATAAAATATTCTACAAGATTTCTACATTTATGAATTGCCAACGAGACTGAAAATAATGACCTGATTCATTGAAATTACTAAAGCTCAAACGTCATCATATCAAAATCACACAGACATACAGAACCATCATTATTTCATTTTCACAATCATAGTTGTACAAATCGGAAACCCATTTACAATTATAATCACAGGCAACATATAATTGTACACAAGAAAGATACATGATCATTTAATGTTAAATGAAAATTAATTCGATAATGCTGATAAATGGTGGCTGCAAATGTATATGCGTGCGATGTTACTGCTATAATATAGAGAAAGTAGAACAGTGAAGAACCCATGACAAGGGAGATATTTAGGATTTCATAATAGAAATGTGTAGCATGCTCCACAAACCTCAATAATACGATCATCCTTTGGACCATTGAAAACCGGTCGTTTTATTTAGGGGGTCTTAATATTGAGGTTTAATAAAGAGCAAAAAAAGTGAAAATGGACTTGAAAATAGTGTTCTTAATTTTGAGGTGGTCTGATCATGGTGGTGGTCATTAGGTGAAGTTTTACTGTAGATCTTAATTAATCATATTTCTGACCACCATTAGCTTCAAGCGTATTGTATAACATACAATGGAAATAAGTGTTTGTACTTGTACTCTTTTTGTGTTATCCTTAACATATAGTGTTGATTGATATGGCTTTATTGATTCATACATATTGTTGTTATTAATATATGTCTTAAGTTTATAGTTCCATGTAAATTGTATATTTTATGTTGAAATAAATCTATCTAAATCTATCTACATATACATTTAAAGATAACTAAAGATTATCATAACTAAACATTCATATAAGAGAGATTAAATTGTTCCAGGGAACGTCACATGCACAAGACAATGCCTCCACATACAGACCCCAAAGAAAACCACCGCCTACAAAACATTAGTCACTAAGGCGGTGCAAGGGTACACATGTGTGGGAATACGGGTGCAAGGAATAGTCTGGCCAGCCATATAGAGCAACAAAGGAAAGGGAAATTTAACATACATATAAAACACAAATAGAAATAATAACCAAACAGCGATTTACAGCCTTAGAATTGTCAGTAAAAATGTTTGGGGTTTAAATTGTACAGCTTCCTAACCTCACACTAAGTCGCTATTTGGTCATTGATTTTCATTACATACAGATAAATTGACTAAGTATGCAGCAACTAATCATTAACAGTCACTAACCATTACGTACATAACAACAGACACACTGTGTTAATCCAGCACGAAGAACAAGCAAGACAGTCAGCAATAATAGGCCAAAAGGAGGGAAAGAACATCACTATTATAGACTTGAAAGCCGTGAAAATAACATCACATTCTGCAATTATATATTCCACTTGTATATAATATATTTATTGTCCTCATGGTGATGGTTACTGATGAAGTTAATATGCAATAATTAAAACATTAATGTAGTTAGGACACTTGTTCATCATATAACACAACCAATGATAGAATCTGACTTCTAAACGAAATAAATGGAAGAATATTGAAATTAAGCTCCGGAACTAACTCAACGTGGGACCCATGCATAGACTAAATAAAAACGATGGTTATGTAGTGGATGAGGCGCTGGTCGCTCAAACCGAAGGTTGTGAAATCGAACACCGCAATGTCATGATCAAACTAACATTATATGACACCAGTGCTGATTTACCCAGCGTGTGAGCTCGAGAATAAATTCATTCAAGTAAGGATCGACCTTAAAATAAACGTCTAGTGGTAAACATGTATTCTATATCAAATATGAAAAGGACACGTGATACGTTTGTATGACGAGAACTTTGAATTTTGCATTTTCCGAAAATTCGTTGTAAACACTTGCAGCTGTTTACTTACTTGTTGTGTGGCTGATAAAATATATTTTCCCAAGGAATAAACATAATATATCTTTCTCTTCCCACGAATAACTCATAACAAAATACATGAATCGTTGCATATGTTGTTTTAATGTCTACATCCTGTTTATCTTATATTTAACGACCCAAAACCAGACGTTTTCGATTAGTTTTTTTGTCGTATCCGTTTTGCCTTGGACCTGCCACTGAATATGAATAACATATCTATCGTAATAAATCCAAGTTGTGATAGTTGATACAGTCCGCCTGGTTAGCGCTCAACTGCTAATCTAGAGGTCGTGGGTTCGAAACCCAGACGAGGCGTATGTTTGACAGAATATTATGTATCTAAACGGTCTCTTGTCATTCAAGTCTAAACTGTGATTTATGTATAACAGAAATACAGTTGAGAAACGGCGAAAAGCTCGAAACATAAAATGGTTAAATCAATGTTATATATACATTACATCCCGTGTTGTGTTATGAATTTAAAGTGGAAGATTGTCATAAAATGTTTTAAACAAATTAGGTGAGTACATAATGTTCTTAACACAGACAGATTACCGTTATTTGATAATTCACATTAGTGTAATAAAATCTTCTGCTTGTCATTACATTCTATTTCATATGTTAAAAAATACAAAAAAGAATTTATTATCACGGAGTATTAATGCATAACTGAAAAAAGAAGACACGTGCATACAAATGATCATTGTAACAAAATGATGTGTTCATCAAGACTGCTAAAGATGCTCAATATCTGTGAACAATATTTAATCCCCTGTTCTCCAAGCCTGGTGTACACTAAGGATGAATTGATCTGGATCAAGTTGATCCTGAATATATTGGCCATTTTCATAAATCAATTAAAAATTGTGTACAAAATGACCTAACCATCTTCTCATTAACTTTGTGGTAACATTCAAATCTTCACATTTTTGTTGCGAAATCACATGTATTTAGTCGTACTTGACTGTTGAACTGATGTAGATCAAATCAGGATCAATTTTCCGGAATGTAACTTACTTACTTATTACCCTCTCGTTTTAAGTAGGCAGTCACTGGTCATTAAAAGCAATAAACCACTACGTATACAATAACGTATGTAACAACTTGTTTCAAATTCGATGTAAAATAAATAAGTTCAAACCAAATTCTGAGTTCCACTTTGTTCAAATAAAAAAACTCTTTGCTGATATTTTGTATTTACATATCATTAGCAACATCTTCAGAGATCAAAGATATGATGAAACTTGAATTCAGTATATCAAGCAATTGTTATGTCAATTATTTTATACCTTTGCAAGAGTGACAACACTCAAACTATTTGTACACTACTTTTTAACAATGAATATTCAGCATGTTGAAGTAAGGAATATTTCCTACGAACGTCTGGGCTTTTATTATTGAAAACGAACAGCTGTCTCTCTATTTACGTCTTGATAAACACAAGACGCACATTTAACATACTGATTTGATGCACAAAGTGAACTTAGGCGTGCCATAGTTAGTTAAGTACGCTTACGTTAAATATTAGCAGCAGAAAGTATTAAGCGAAATGTTTCAGTCTGTTCTTAACACGCTATGAAAATGGATGTTGTCAGATTTCTAGTTAGTGTAGCTATTTTAGTGTTGTTATGTGAAGGAGCGCCTGAACCAATGTGTTCAAAGTTTACGTTTGAAGAACAATTGTTGGATAAATTAGTAAGGATGGAATTTAGAATGGAAAATATGGAAAAGGAAATCGTGAAAATGGAAACTGAAGCAAATGATAAGATAAACACATTGAAAATAGATAGGGCGAAAAATGAATTAGAAGCCGACATGAAGTTGAAGAGATTGGAGGAAATGGTATCGGTGTTATCGGTGAAAAATGAAGAACTCAACAGAAACTTGTCTTCTAATGCACATCTGATAGAAATTAAAACGGACGGTTAGTAGATGTATACTACATGGTAGCTTTGTATTAACTGGATGCGTAATGTCATATAAGAATAATCACATGCTCTTTATAATCATTACATAAAATAGATGTTTGCATACAGTATTTAAACATGTAGGCCTATATAATAATCATTTTTAATAGAATTATTGTATATCGAGCTACATTCATTTATTTTGTAATATTACTTATGCATCAAGGAAAGACGTATAATCATATCAAGATACCAACATCAACGCACCAATGAATTTCCATGTTTCATTTAAACTGTTCAATTAAAACTCCCCCATATCGTATTTATGTTTGTTTTACCAATAATGCTTGTCACGTATACGAATATTATGTATATGATTTCAGGGCCAACAATTGCATTCCATGCTCATCTCGTCGCCAACAAGACACCAAAGTTAAAAGAAGTGATTGTGTTCCAAACAGTTATGATGAATGAAGGTGGCGCTTATGATAACTCGAATGGTTATTTTACGGCACCTGTTGATGGTATCTATCATTTTACATCTCATCTTTGTGCTGAACCTGATACAGCTTTATATTATGTGATACTTGTAGAACACAAAACCTGGGCAAGTGGTTATTATAGAGAGCAGAGTTACACAGGAACGTGTGCGTCAGCGAGTGTAACGACGAAGGTTCAGAAAGGACAACGTGTGTGGGTGACACAGGACGGGTATTCCAACCCCTCTAAATTGCTGTACGAGGATTCTTACGACTGGAATTATATCTCAGGATTTCTGGTAAAGCAACTCTGAGATATCGTTGATATGGCAAACTATCATAAAAAATAAAAGTACAGTTAATTGAGGGTAAATACTTAGCTCGTTTCGTTGAGACGTTTTAAAAGTCTAACAGTCATAATTCATGCCGTACATCTATATTGAACGTATGATCATACAATGCATGATGCGCACACAACTCTGTCATATGTGTAATTAGTATATGAAATATACACTTATCTCGTACATTTGGATTTACTTCGAAAATTGTGGTGTACATGAAATGTAGATAACGTATATATAATGTTGTGCATGGATGGCTTTACAATGAATATTTAATATAGAGAAACAATTATTTTGAGTTTGCCATATGTCATTTGTAAACAATTGTGTTAATATTAGCTGAGTAGCTATAAATATTGTGTTGTTACTGTAAATACTGAAAATGTCATTTGCCCACATTTAATAGCTATGTATAAGTCATGACAAACTATGTATCAGCAATAATAAATAGCGCCTATCAAGTGTGGTTGACTTCTTTTATATGTGTTCCATTTCTTCCTGTAGACACATGATAGCTCTAGTTTTATCTTCTCAGAGTGCAATATATGTCTATGTACAACATTAATTTTCTTACAGCAGTTTCCAAGACAATCCAAGAGTTTCCCCGACGCGTTAGTGGAAAAGGATTTTGTATCAAAAGGACATTATTCATACTTTTGTTATTTTACATCATCTGCACAGCATGTAAGTATTACAAGACGGGAATACAGTCCGTTTGTCTCACCTCATTGTCCTGATAATAACTATGAAACAGTATAATTAAAACATGTAATTGATATATATATTTGTATTGATAAACTAGAGGTACAGAACGTGTCTTCTTCGTTGGAGTGGATCAGTTGACTTTGCCAGTGTCTCTGGGTTACCAACCAACCAGTAATTACTTGTTCTTCTCCAAGGCCTGACAACTTCCCCCAAGTATCATGGTTAGTTAAAAACTATTGGTTTATTTTCTGCAGTCGAAATGCCATTGAGAACACGAACACAACATAGCAATTACATAATTGTGAATGTCAGATGCCCACAGGACATAATGACGTACTGGGTTTTAGAATGGCTAGTTATGGTACCTGATTTAACATATTTCTATCTTGTTGAATGTTTACGAAGAGTCAACACAGTAGTGTTATGACTCAATTCAGTTAAGCTAACATAATCAATAAACCTTAGAAGAGTCAATAGTAAAAAAAGATATAAAAGTGAAAATGCAGAGTGGGAAAGGTCAATTTCACAATCCAGGTCTTCCCTCTCCGGAAATTGGCAAAATTAAGGAATGGAGGCATACGTAGTTTGGGACATATAACAATACCATACCGACCAGGAGCACACACAGGCAAGGGAGCAAAGCCAAAGACCGAAATTTATGGACAATAAAAATAAACCTTACAACATCCCCTATACGAACCCAAACACATGAACACGGAACGACCTAGTACTGCACGACATAGCAACAGGAGAATTAACACATAAAACGGCCCACAACCTTTTAGTGAAGGCCGAAGATTAATTATACCAAGCCACAAAATACATAAAACACCATAGTATAATTGACCTATTGATCAGTTAAAATGCGGCTTATAGATTGAACAATGTGGTATACATGTAATGTGATTTAATATCCGTATATCAGCGTCGTAGAGCTCACTTTCTATAGTTGTTATCAGTTCATATGGTGTTTAAGGTTTTTTTCGTTAAAACGCTTTCGTTTTCAAAATAATTGAAAGGGAAATAATCTAATATACAACGAAGTAGTGGCTATGGAGTAAGTTCCCTTGTAACAGTTTTAATTGAATAAAGTAATTAGCTTCATAAAAGTATTATCATGACTGTGTTGCATTAATTTGTTACCACTTCTCTTTAAGTTTTATTTTGTTCACATTCTTCATCACAGTCATACTTTCCGATAACTGGTGCCACATACACTGAATTTGTATTAAAATGTAATTGATGCTCCTGACCTCGTTTAATGCCTGTTACCGTACATCCACTGGCACTAGTAAAACATTCTTCCAATCACAATGTATACACTACCGTCACACTGTAATGATTGTACCACAGCATATACGTTCTAATGTTTGCCGTGTCCCTGTTGCCTACTGTAGCAGACAATGAGTCTTTTTGTGATACAATCGCACAAAGTTGATGGTACTATGCAATGAAATCGGCACGGTAGAGTTTTAAGGTAAATGTGTTAATTTGGCGCTAATTTATCGATCCTAATACAATACAATATGTACATCTGTTCTCCTAACTAAATACTGGTTAAGAAAGCATTACAGTATTTTAAGGCTTAAAATCAGGATTATGTTTGAATAGGGAACTTCACATTTACACAAAAATGCGTCCCCAACACAGATGATATCAGGTAAACACATGGAAACAAAACATTATAAGACAAAAAGTCAGACTTTAAACACGAAAAAGGAACAATGCATAGCAATGAATTTATATACATTTATATACTGACATGGTTTGTATCTTCAATGCTATACAATATTTCATTCATCATATGATGAGTAGAGTGTTATATAAATCTTAAGTAATACCACTGTCAAATTCTAGCTAAGACGGAGAAAACATTTTGACAAATTTCAACATGTTCTAAACTTGGTTACGCGCATCAGGTCTTGAGCACGGTTGAGCATTATTAGAGCAAACAAAGACATTAGAACAAATGCAAATACAATTAGTAAAAGTTCAAGTGTGCTTGCTATCCAAAATAACCAGGTAAATTCGTGTTTGTTTCTAAAGCATCGTTCCAAATAAGCATATGAGATGTACATCTAAGTTAATGCCACATAAAACTGTTTAGGTCGACATCCTTTGTTTCTTCTGTTGTAGAACAGCATTTATTAGCAAATAGTTAAAGACAGTAGATCGGTGACAACCATATAGTAAACCAATACATACAGCAGCAGCAGATTAGTCTGAGCTGATAGCAAGGGCTCCTTACAACAATTAGAGACACATGAATGTTACTGCGATTATTTTTTGCATAATTGAAAGGATATTTTCCGCGACAGGCTTCTGTTTCATATGAGTGAATTAATTTCAATTGCAACAATATTTACAGCTGGCTTATCACTTCGGTCTTTATAACTGAACCTAGTAAATCAATTTATTGGCATCAAGGGCTGTTTCATAATAATTGTTAAATAAAAACAACATTATTCGATGTTACAAGTTATTAACTACTTCTTGTAAAAAATAAAATGTATGTCACTTTTCTTGTAGGAAACATTAATATAAATTGTAATAAATATTTTTTGTCATATATTAATATTATTGTACTACAGTCACAACAGAAAACAAAATTTGTGATAAAAATTGCTATACATTATACAATTGCCCCAACCACACTTTTAAATAGAGATATTTATTCCGCTAAATGTTATATATCAAGCACACAAAAACGTATGATTTCTGTTTCATGTCTCTTCAATCTACACTGATTTCGAACGATCAACTCAGTATATCATCTGCCTACTATACACTAACCTCCAAACAACACTCGAACTACCTTAAATGAAATTATTTGTAAAACAGGATATTTGTAATATAGGATGTCTTTTGCAAATGATTTATCATTATCTTGTCTTCAAAACTACAAAAAAATGTCTTAACAATGACACTTTATCACAATTGGACGAGGATTTGATGCTTTCCTTTTGACATAATGATCGCCGTTATAAATATTGTAAGATAATATTTGTTGTGCATAAGCCCTACTATATTAACAATTTATTTGATCTGCTTGGAATGAAAATGATTGTTTTAAATATTAAGCCTTTTCTTAATTTTTGCGGCCATATTGTACGAAATTTGGATTTCTCAGCTCGCCAGCATTTATGCCAATTTATCCCGGCATTTTAGATAACTACAGATTATAACGATAATTTCTATATATAACATGACTTGTGAAAATTCAGGTCCAAGTGCGATCTTCTAAAAGGTCAGATTGTCGTTTTATCAATGCCCCAGAAACAGTACGACAGTGCAAGACACGTTTTTTTTCATGTTAAATTGTTAAGAACATTTTGTGAATTACTTAATCTACATTTTTGCCAGAACATTTTTTGGCTTGTTGTCATATTATATAATCATTTATACTCGCTACGTGATAGCACTTAAATCACGCCAAAGTTTATGAACAAACAGTCCTTTGGTTAAATAATTCAAGTCTCACGAATCTAATCAGATACAATCTAGATATAAAGCATGGAAAGCAAATTGAATATCAACTTTTTCAAATGAGACAATTGTGCAGGAATTGAGATCGTGATTCTCTGAATATTTGAAATCAGCAAAGCTGTTTGCTTATTTACAATATACATGTAGTTGATAACGTCTATTTTTCCTCACTCTGAAACTTAACAAACATTTCAGCACAATAAGAGGCTGACTGTTTCAGATTGTGTTTATCTTTAAAAAACTCCACATCCCCTTTTCTTATATCGGACGACCGAATAACAGAACTGCATGTATTATGTTGGCTTTTTCCAAATATATGCAAAATTTATCGTTATGAATCCAATGTTTTAGTTAATCCAATATCCAGTAAATTTATCCCGTAGTTTGTAATACATTCTCCATTTATCATTTTACCAGATATGCAATGTGCTATTACTAACTAACTGTCTTCCTAAATGATTGCTTGATAGACTGATTGACGGACGGACGGACGGACGGACTCGAATCCCGGTAACGCCATTGACCGATGTTTCCTGTTCCTCAAAACATGACTTTATCCGTAACTTGCACACTCAATCACTGAATGACCAACTCACACACACAATCGCTCGCCCACACACACTTCCAGAATTGGTGCTTAAGTGAAAAAGTAGGCAACGTATAGCAATGTTGCATATATGACTTCACAATGAATAATTTGATATAGAGATACATTTCTTTGTGTTCTATACACCATCATTTATGTTACTTTAAAGTTTAAGTTATATACAATACTTAGACGTGAGGAGTAGCAAGTGTGTCAATGCCTATTTCATGTATAGAAACATATTGTGTATGATGTCTAAGCCCTATACACTGAAATAATTGAAAGCAAATAAACTGACGAAACAGAAAGCAAAAAACGTTCATGTGCATCCAACAATCATGGAACAGTATGGTGAACGTGCTGATATCGATAGTGGTTGAAACGTTTGAATTTTGTCTTGTTCTCAAACAGTTTATATCATTATTTATTTCATCCAGAATGACCGATGATTTGGAGGGCTATTAAACTGTGTAATACATGTTTTGGATATCTAAAATTCAAATCGTGTAAACGAAATAATATTACGTTTTTACGAACAAAAATAAAAGGGACGCCCGAAAGAAAATGGAATGTCATTTTAGGGGCTCCGTAAATTGTACATATCTAAAAGTGGTAGTAAAGCGGCATCCCATACGATGCCAAATATATAACCGCGATCTCCAGTTGAATTCGGAATTCTTCTTCAGTGTACGGTGGCATAGAGGTGACATGTCTGAAATTATTTTTATTTTGTTCCAACAACTTAGTATGTCGTATCGACGAAATAACTATGTCGTCGGAATGTGATAGTTTAGTCGTGGCCACGAGATACTAAGTCGTGGGAACGAGTTAGTGAGTCGTGGCCACGACACAACTAACCCACGAGATAAAAAAAATTCATACATGTCACCTACATGTCACCGTATCAGGGCGTCCACAATCGGTCTTTTTTATTTCCCATAAGATGAAATTGCTTGTATATTACTTAGAATTATGCTTTTGCCTAATAAAGTACTTATTCGAATAGTGTATTCAAATCAAACCCATTGAATGTGCTTATGAACGCTTTATTGTGACTTGTGAGTGTTACTTTGAATTGAACAAGGTCAAAATGTGTTTTTGCTGTAAATGTAAACACACGGAGCAAAATTTCTAATTGGTTACTTTGGTTTTATTGAAGAGATCTTACAAAATTTCAACTGAGTGTCAAAGTGGATTGATATTTTCATGAAAATGTGTACCAAGGAATTGTTTATATGATGGCAATTGCATTGTTAAAACACTGTTTAAGATATCAATAAATCCCAATTAGAGTTTTTGTTTAGTGTACTTAAATTTTCAATTGTCCACTTTTGAAATACATGTACAAGTCATGACAAATTATTTATCAACAATAAATAATGCATATCAATTAGGATTGCCTTTCTTTTACTGACAGAAAACGAACTAGTTTTATCTTCTCTGATCGCCAGATACATATATTGTATACAACATTAACTGACTTATAACAGAAGCTAAAGAAATTCAAAATTAATGATAGTGGAAGGAGGATATGTAAATGGAGTCTTTCTGTCTACCACATCTAATTGTAAAAAATATATTTTTGAAACCGTTAAAGAAAATGAAATGGATATGTAACTAGTAGTAGATATCATACAGTCTTCTTCGTTATAATGGATTCCGCCCCCCCCCCCCCCCGTTTTTCAACAGTGTTCAAATTACGTACGGTGGTCAGTTGACCTACCCAGAGTTCTTTGGTTACCAACCAGTACTATTCTGTTCTGCCGCAAGTGATTGATAACTTCCTCACAAGAATCGGAGGTGGAAGACAAAATACTTTAGATGTATTATATCCTCATTCAAATTGTCGAGGAGAACTTCTTCTTCTTCCAATGTTCGATCTTCAGAGCGGAAACTGAGTGCTCAACGGACTGCGCTGAATGGGTTGAATGGGGGGGGGGGTTCTTTCTATCTTGAATATTCGTGTAATTGCAGACAGGATTTGACTGTTTGGTGAAATTGGTATGATGCATCTGTCATGATATATTGAAAGGTGTACTTTTAACATCAACAACGAGAATATGTTTTACTCAAATGTTTATTTCTAAATTTGAAATTTCAACATGTACTCTGTATCATAAATTACATTTTAATCATCAAAATAATGACAATTGAAGGACTATGAACGAAAATGCATACAATTACAGTTTTAAAAATAATATAATATATATATATATATACATACACACATATATCAGTAGAGATACTGGTATATGACCAGTTTGTGGTCTGATTGACTGACTACAGCAGTAGCACACACAAATCAATCATTCAAACATACTACAAGAGTTCTATAATTATGTATTGCTAACGAGACTGAAAGAATTACCTGATTAATTGAAATGATTCAAGCACAAACTTCGAACATATCAAAACCACACACTAACAGTACCATCATTATTTACATAATCACTGGCAGCATATAATTTTACACAAGAAAAGATACATGATCATTGAATGATAAATGCAACTTAATTCAAATTATGCTGATAAATGGTGGCTGCAAATGAATAGGTGTGCGATGTTACGGCTATAATATAGAGAAAATAGAAGATAGTTACGAGTTCATGACCAGGGAGATAATTATGATTTCACAATAAGAATGGGTAGAATTATCCACAACCACTAGAAAAAACGCAAGCCTTATTAAGCGTATTCCTGGCAGTCACTGGATACATCAACATTCCTGATAAAAGTTATAAATGATAATTCTTCTGAATTCTATAACTCTGTAACTCATACAATTTATATATATATATAACATGATTGCATGAACAGTGTTAAAATAAATAGTGCAACACTGATAATACTGCAGTTAAAACCCCACAGAAACTATATATTAATGAATCATTTTACTGACTGTCACAAGCTTTAAGTTTAGTGCATGTTTCATACATATGTATTTAAAAGTAACAAAATACTTTATGATATCACAGGGTAGCAGGGTAGGCTAGAGAGAAGAAAGCGTATCATACCTGCATATAAGTGTCTACATTTGATGGATATAATTGTAAACAATTAAAAAAAATAAGAAAGTGGGACTATTTAGAATAAATGCCAACACATAAAATACCAAATTGAGAGTACATAAAATGCTTATTTATTAGTAAATAATGAAATCAAAATTAACTTCTTTTCACATTAAAGCACTGCACTGTTTATAACACAACTTTCACATTCTGTCTAATACGTATAAACTACAGATGGATCTTTTAATAAATAATAGTTTAAAAATCAACTCTATCGCTTAATTTTTGGCAGCCCAAGTACTTGGCACATAGACGTATACTACACTGTAATATAGAGACAGCACTACATGAGGTAAACATCCACCTTACACATACAAATACCAGTAAAGTATTAGTAACTTTGGCACTATCCAGATTATAATGTACACTCAACTAGATTAACTGTATATACCCTGAACTCTTGAACAAACAATGCTCAACATTATGTTCATCATTCTCTCAGTTTCTACATACACCAAGTGACTAAAGGAATGATACAGATCGAAATCATTTATTACACAAACTTGGCAAGGCTCCTTATTGCTATGAATGACCAAACAAAATCAAAGCTGTCTTAAAAGATCTAAAGTTTGACTGAAGGACATCGATCGACTGAGAACATATATACGGCATACATTTAACCATGCCTATAAAGGAAGTTATATTTTAAAAACCAGTGTCCACAGTTTACAGGTCTTTATTCAAATCAGTGTTGCTAAAACTTTAAACATTACTCAAAAATACACATAACAAATATAACCACCAATTAGCATAAACTAAGAATGCTGATAAAAAAGCACTGGACTTTACAAATCTGTGGCTAAAAGCGAAACTAATCTATCTACATATACATATACAGATAATCTAGTTTCGCTTTCACACCTCAAAATACATATTGCTCTTAATTCAACAAAATTAAAGCTTATCATTAAGCTAACGATCAGTATCAATAATAAAACAACACAAATATACACATACAATATGTGCTCCATTTACACATCTCAAATTTTAGCACTTGATAATATTATTGATGGTAAAATCAATGTATATAAGATGCCAACATCTTTAATTCAATTTATTAGTATTATTCTACATATAACACATATAATTGTACATTATGTTAACTAACAGCTTATAGATAAACAGAGGTCCAAATTGCATGTACAATATCTGAAGTTACATATCTAACCAATATCTGGTCAATACAAGGGAAACAACTGCTTTTGCAGATGATAATATAGGTACATAAATGAAAATATTATATTTCCAATCTAATATTAAAAGTAAAATTGCAGTTCAGAATTTAAAAAAAGCTGCACTTGCAAATCTTTGAAACATCAGCACCAATGTCAATTGAATACCAATAAGAACATGGCTACAAAAGAATATCTGTTACATTTATTTACCAAGTAAAAGTGGACTATGTTCAGTAAACCCATAACCGACTTATCAACAGGTATTTGACCATCTTATGTATTTATATAGGAGTTTCGAGAGTGTTGCAATGAACCCTCGATTTGACCATTTTTACATACATTTATCTAGCAGTGGATGCAATGTCTTTCCTGATTTACATTGATAATAATGTTTTTATTTTAATCAATGCAATACTTAGGTCAGTTACTAATTATTTCAACAGAGATTTTAAACACTTGCATCTTCAAGTGTATATAAGTACAGTAAAACCTCAATAATTTGGCATGTTTTTAGTTTTTCAAAGACAGGTTAAATAAATTCAATAATTCACAAACTTGAATGCAATGTTCCATTTATACCACTAATCATTAATGCCTACTTAATAGATAAAACTTGTATTTTTTCCAGAACAGCACTGGTCATCACAGTAAAGCAAATGAGACGTGGTGACATGCGCTATTTCACTAGTGAATTATTGAAAATAAATACGAGTTATTACAACTCTGTGATGTCATTTATGATAAAAACTAACATAAATCATAATAACTAGGGTTCAGCGCAAGACTATCGTAACTCTGATGTATTTATATAGGAGTTACAATAGTCTTGCATTGAACCCTCGATAATGGAACACAAAATCCAAATCTTAGGCTATGTATTAAAGTATGCATTCCATAAATGTGTACCTATTTATACTATATTCACAGTGACATAAAATAATAAAGTATAGGCCAGCTATATAACTACAATTATTAGTCCTGAGACTAATAGTGTAGGGTCCCCACATTGGGTCCCTTTATAAATCAGTATATCCTAAATATATCATATATATATGAATTAAGAGACCCGCTGGGACAAGTTATAATCCAGACTAACAGACAAGCCTGGAAATATTTAACATCAGATATTAACAGTTTAACATTTAAAAGTTAACAAATTGAGGGTTCAGTGCAAGAATACGGCAACTCTCATATAAATACATAGGAGATATTATAGTATTGCGTAAAAAAAAACCTCAAAATGTTAAATCACTAGATTTATAATTCAGACATTAAGCACTAAGCAAAATAGTAAGGACTAGACAAATTCCCTGATAAAAACGACAAAGTTCTGTTACCAACGACTAAGCACAAACATTCATTCAAAACTAAATTTTCCTTCAACAATATTGATACACTGACACTGGCCATACGCTATATACAAAATCCGGATAGCACCAATGTCATCATGTAGTCTGCCTGTGCATATTTTGGTAACCTGGACAAACAACAAATATCCTGAAAACAGACGGTCGGCGCAATTTGAAGGTCGAGATTTGTAGTTGAACATAAAAAATTCCATGATGTTATGATTGCTGGTCACTGCAGATGCAAAATGGATGTCAGTAAATTGACTGAAATTCAGAGGAGTTCTGTAAAGTAACGTATCCCCTTATCAAAAGGATAACCAATCCATGTCAAGTATACAAACGTTGTTCGGTTGAAGAGAAATTTTATAGTGATGAACGTAAGATTTGATTGGTTTACACAACACTGATATGCTAATAGTAAAGCCATGTTAGTACGGCTGTGCCGTAAAATAGATGCAAATTAAGCAACAATTTTAACTAAACAGTATCCAATGTACACATATACAAGCATTTTCATTGGCCCTATCAATTGATCGATCAATGTTCATACCAAAATAATAATTAAATAATTACATCCACATAAAAAGTTGTTCTTAGATTTTAGAAAATGAAACAAAGCCACTAACAGTAGACAACATTCACATTAAACAAACATACTATAACACTGTGACTTCTTATTGTGACTCTTTGACTGGCAAGATATGCACATAAAGAATAATCAACACATGTACATAACTGAGTTTGAAGTACTTTAGAATAATTGCACAACAGCTGATAAAGTACAGTATAAACACATTATAGAACTACCCTCTGTTGAGTAGGCGTGTCACGATACGCCTGAAGCATATCACAATATGTACCAGAATATTTTGCTTCATTAACCTAAGCTATGACTGTTGATATTACATTCAAAATCTTTCAAAATGAGTTGTACAAAATTAACATGCAAAAACTAAAAAAATAATCCCATTTCAGATTTCTACCAGTAATTAAATATAAAGTTCATGACTCGAAGTAATAAGCTAAAACAAAACAGTAGTCATTCTCATTTCAGTGTTTGGACTATTTTGAAACTTTTATGACTAGATAATTTCATATTGTTTGAGTTTGTAGTCAGTAACTTTCTAGCAGACAGCATGTATCTGGAAAAATAGTATCATAGTACAAAACAGTTTGGCCGCACATTGCAATATACAGACACATTGGTACATTGTGACATCCATACTTTCAGCAACAACCTCACTTTGACAACATTATCAATTTTTCTCGCAGTAAGAATTTACAATTCATTTAATCTCTCCAGACCAACAGTCTCTCAACAAAAACAAATACTTGCAGCTCCAAATTGTTGCTGCTCTGAGGAAAACACACCATAATCTCTGTCTTTCATGATTTTGAAATTACTGAGACAAACATGACAATTCAGTGAAAATTTAACTAAGTGCACAATTACACGATGAGAAAATGATTCCACGTGTTCGTCATATTGGTAAAGAACTAGTCATCTATAACATTTAAAAGTTTCATCAAAATCCACCGAATGATATTTCAACGCTCTATATATTATTGTATAACATGTACTAAGATCTACAATGGACAACAAGCAGCAGACACTAGAATGTACCATGGACAATCAATGTAGATGCTAACTTACAAGAACAATGCATAAATATAAACTGTCATGATTACTAACACAATGACACAGACTAGAAGTTAAAGAACATGTTAACAAAACTAGAAATGTGTCCACAGGACACAGGTGCCCTACTTTACTCGATCAAGGGGTGTCAAGTACTGTAACTCTTATTTTCCTTGGCAGAGAGAGGAAAGCAAACACTCAGGTGCACAACTTCACTTCCTGATATACAGTCCTATAAAGTTTGATGACTGTAGATCTAACAGTTCAGGAGATATGAATGACAGAAGTTTTGTCAGATAGATTGACTGATTAATGGGCAAGGGTAAATCTAAGTGACCCCCCACTCAACTTAGGGGCACAAAAAGCATACAAGAAAGCCTCTAAACATTCCCCAAAATATATGATTTCCAGACTGTTTCGAAACTTAAGGTAGATTTCATTTCCCCCTAATGTTAGAAAAAACTTAATGACCAAATATAAGATAGCCACCCTAGCTCAATGTCAATTTATGTTTAGTATTTATTCTATTTCAATCTGTTGTGTACATGAATTCATTCAGAACAAGACGCCATAAATAAGTAAAAATGTAGTTTTTTTAATTAAGGTGTAAAAAATAAGTTTGTTTCAGGTTTCCCGACCTACCCTATTTTTTTTGCCCCGATTCTGCCCGTTATTCAACACATAATGAGTATTTCAGCTATAGAGCACTATATTCAACTTGATCAAACATTATCTATGTTTAATTTGCTACGTTTGAAAATAACAAAAATCTCCAAAATATGACACAGAGCCCTGACACAAGCATGAACTACATTAAATACAATGCCCAAATATAGCAATACAAAATAACATGGAAAACAAAAGGACTTCTCAGACTAGACCTGTACTGTACAACTTGTATGCAAAGTAAATCATGATGTTTTCTTGACAAAATATTACCTGAAAATTGTATTGTGTTGGACTAAAAAAGTACAATGATATCACCAACCTAGAAATTGATCAATATTTAAAGAAAATATTACACATTCACTCATTAAAGTGAATACACTAGCATTTATACAAAATCAATAATACCATTGTGAACCATAATTGTATTACATAGTGTTTGATTAAATCCAATCTAAGAACAAAAACTCTGAGGAACATATCTCCAAAAATGTACAGATCATTAAATACAGGAATAAAACATTGTTGGCTCATTGTTTACACGGGCATGAAATATTATAGTGTTTATACAATTTTGATCACTGGTTTGTTAATTTGCGCATGACAATTAAGCAAATATTGAAACTTGCTCTTCGTAATTTGCCGACGCTCCTCAACAGATTAATATGAATACTAAAGAGAACCAGTTAATTATTGTCTAACTATACATGTTATTTGTCTTCTTAAGAAAGCAAACCAAAAATGATTATAGGTAATTGCATTAACATAGAAACTGGCAACAAAGAAAATACAAAAACACACAAATGTTACCATTTTTTATCAATATGAACAATAAATATAAAGGTGTTACACCTATATATAATATAACAACACATTCAAACACACTCAGTCCTAGACTAACAACATCACCAAATAAACTATTTCTGAAACAACACAAAATTGGTGAGAATTCTACTTGATTCTTCTCATGCTTAACTGGCTGATGGGTTTTTGAAATATACATAAAAAAATATGAGGCCAGTCATTTTTCGACACCACAAAAATAGCACAAAAAACTCATGTTAACAGTGAGGTGTGTGCTTAGGGAAATCCTGTCATTTATGAAAATTGGCTGTACATTTTTTATGAGCTTTTTAAGATGTATCAGTCCTAACTTTAATAATATAAAACATTTGAACTGGCTACGTCCAGTGTTGTTGCTACATCTTCAATATTAATCATTAAAATGCAATACTGATTCAAAGCATCTTGTTTTATCATGTTAACCATGAACAAAAACTTGAGACAACCCCTGCTTGTTAAAGAAAACAGGAAGTTCTTTCAATTTAAAGATATTACAAACCTCCATTTTGACAAATACAGCCAAAATACATTATTTGTGTATTCATTGATATTCATTGATGTTTTTACTATATGAAACATATTTTTCATGTTAGTTTAGGTAAAAATGAACAAACATAAGCAAATCTAAATCTTCCCAATTTCAGAGTGGGGGCATAAAAAGGAACATAACATTACTTTAAATTATTAATTCCTCAGCATGTGCATATGTCTTTTGTTATAAAACAAAGTCCCATATTCAGATAAATCCCGAATTGCTAATTCTGTATTCTTGGTCAGTATCGTTTGTTTATACAGCATGCAAGTATGACCAGCTTCATCCTTTGGACAAAGAGCGACGTCTCAGCTAGTGTAATCACAAAAGAAGGTCTTTGTCTACCAAAAACTAAATGGAAACATCATTTACTACCTAACATGATGATAATAATTTAAGTTGATTGTCTCGCTATAAGCAATAAAAACAGTCAACATCTGAATGATTAAAATAAATTGACCCTATTACCAACATTAAAATGAGAATTTTTACAACTAATTCCAACATTAAAATCAGATTTTTTACAACAAAAACAATGTTAAGTGAGTTTATCAAATCAATCCAAAACTCAATCAAAACTCAGTATAGAGTTTTTTGTTCACATATTATACACATCACATCATATACAATTATGGACATAAAAGCTGCTTTTTCAATTTATCAAAATTGACAAATTCGTAAGCCACGCTCAAAATGCATTTAACCAACACATACACGTACACACATATGTATTTATAAACATTGCCAGAACATACAAGTGACATTGTATGACAAAAATAAACAAACATATTAAACAGTAGGTGACTGATAGGTAATTTTTTCTATACTAGATAAATTTTTCAATTCACCTACTGATCCTTATGATTATAACATCATCCAACAGGGGTTTAAGCATTTCAAAGAAACATCTTCGAACCATAATAATACTTTATCCTCAATGTATTAAAGACGAATAATCATTCTTCCTCATTTTATGAATGCGCAATAACTTGGAAGTAAGTTTATCATGCTCCTAAAGCCATAAACAAATAAGCAGGCAGCCTTGAGGAAGTATAGTTTGGTTTTATTAACCGTGAACATACGAATATATAACCTGGGCCATCACATTTCAAAATAGGTGTATTGAAATGTTTGTGTTTGTCCACAAGCAGTTGTAACTGCAGTTATAGTTGTACGCACAAGAGTATTTCTTTACCTCTTTACCTAAATTGACATGGACTGGTCCTGAAAGTTCATACACCTGTTTGCGGTCAATCTAACAGCACTATATATGCCAAGCGCCTGTGACTGCATGTACACAATGGCATAATATAATGAAGAGTCTCACATTTATTTTGTTACAAGGAACCATTTTCTGTCTCAAAATGCATGTAGCATGCTCTATTCTAACAGTAAAAGTGTCACATTTTCTCGGGGGTGGCACCCCTAACCCCCACAGTGCCAAATGTCAATGTAATTATGTAATGTTGAATTTCTCTTAGCTACCTGCCCATATGTTCAGTGTTGTATTTTTAAATAGTTTACTCATATATACAGGTCAAGGTTCATTGAACACTACACAGTCAGTCAAATATACACACACAATCTATAAAAACCACAATCGGCAGATGGTGGTAAGGGAAACAAATATACAAATTACAACTGCTTTCCAGTTAGTACATCACAATTACGCTAAACTTCCACCACTCCCTCCAGAGACAAGTGTTGATTTCAAGCTGATCACAAAAAATATTTGCATACTTTATTTACGTCATCATCTTGCCTGATTGGCCTTTGTGTTTACTGAGTCTTTTTCTGAAACTGTAGCTCCTACTGGGAATGCATGAGCTTCCGAGTTGAATACCCATTTATCTATTGGCATTAAGTCATCTTCAGAGAAGGTCAAATATAAATACTTTAAGGTTTCAGCTAAAAAGAAACTTTGTTGAACATCATCTTGCTGCGGTGGGAGTTGATACACATCCCTGATACCAGTGTAACCTCCATCTGTACGACAATTCTTTTCCAATGCCTACAATATAACAATACATCAAAATAGATAAAAAAAATAAAATAATATAGTCGATTCTGTACATACGTACGGACAAGAGCAAATCTATATGCCCCAAAGTGGGGGAATAAAAATCATGTCACAAAATCACATGAATGAATAAATACTGTATTTATTATGTCAACAACCAAAATATGCAATTTTCTAATTAACTTCTGAATAAACAGAAAAGTGAGCAACCACATGACATTCAGCTCACTGTTCTCTGACAAAAATACTGACTTACATTTATTTAAATACAACATATTCTTGAAATTGTAAGCCTCAAATTTACGTCCAAACAAGCATAATAAGGTTTGACTCAAACCATCAAAACTGCTTCGTAACACAATATGAATAACAATAGCTTTGCACTGATCCATCAATAATATTATTAATTGTAAACAAATCTATATGCCCCCTGTATAGTAAAATCTCCACAGTTAGACCATCGTTAGTTCAGAAGAAAGTCGATCACAGTTGTGAGATGGTCTGTCAAGCAAGTGCAAATATCGAAGAAAAATTAAAAACGTGTCCATGAAAATCGGTCCTATTAATGAGGTGGTCTCAATGTCCAGGTGGTCTTTAATTGAGGTTTTACTGTACAAATGATTCTTATTTACCTGCACTGCCTCCCATGCCCAGTCTCTGTATTTCTGTTCCTTTGTTAACCTCCACATATAGTAATGTGTCTCTATGACTTCTGGTCTAAGTATATAATATTTTTCATTCTGTCGTACAGCCTTAGCCTCAGTATTGCTATCAAATCGGAAAGCTTCCGGTCCGAGTTTGGTGGCTAAATAAAAAATTACAATAACAATTATTGGTATCAACAACACACTGAAAAGTACATTGAAACAAATAATCATCTATCAAATCTATTAATTTGAGTTCACAAAAACCACCAGTGAATGTTGCAAAGTTCTGTCAGTGAATATATCTATGTGTTTCTTCCTTTAAAACAGGTATACTTAAAAAATTCCAGTACTGAAAATTGACACAGGTAATCTCTTTTCAGGTTTTTTTCAAACATTTAAATAATTGTAGGCATGGCACTTAGAGACAGGGGAGAAGTAGGGCTTGGAGGAGAGAAAAGAAGTAAATAATACCAAACCTTGTATTCAATTACTTTCAATGTTATGATCATGTAAAAGACTGGTAAAACTCAAATTCACTTTTTCTTTCATTATCGTGTTTACCTAAATATCGATTATAGGGGTTTTGTATACAGCCTATTCATCCGTTCATAATTGAAAATATGATTTAAACAACCTTCCCACCCTATACCAAATATAATGGATAAATCGATAATGAAAGCATTATCGAATTTGGTTTATAAATATAAAGAGATATGTGATGTTTGTTATATTAAAGGTCAAAGTTGCTGCACTCCTGAATGAAAATGTCAACAAATGCAGTAAGAGGGGATATTAACCAACAATGTTGCCAATATACATCCAACGGCATACCTCTTTCAATCTTTCAAAAAAATAGCAAAATTTCAACAATCACTACACTAAAAGATATATCAATTTGCATATATAATAATAAATAATGACTACCAGTAAACAATACCAGAAATATGCAATAATCAGAGAAGGACTTTCCTCAATATTATATCACTTTATAGAACAAAGATATTCTCATCATTCATGTAGTTTTAATTTGCATACGCTGACTCAAACAAGGTGTTATATACAATTCACAAAACAAATAAAACATAAGAAAGAGTATGTGGATGTAGTATTGTAGTGTACCAACATTGTTAGAGACCAACATGTTATCTAATAAGATATTGGTCTCTAAACCAAAATAGGGTTACAATCAAGGACAGCTGGGCCCAAGGCAAAAAATCAAAATGGAGACCAGTCTCAGAATGCAAGCTTGCCATTGGTCAATTTTAAGACTGCTCTCAAAACCAACAAATCAGGTGTGCAGTTTTAGAACTGTCTACGATCTTAGATTATTAACCACAATTGTTCGACCCTATAACTATCATTGTTCAGAGAGTAGTTTCAAGCATTAAATACTTCATCATAACTGATGTTGAATACATAGCTATAAAGAAACCACCATTGTTACCTGATCTGTCATAGGCTTCATGACATGTATTGGCTATATCAGCACCAAGCTGGATATATTTTGACGGTTCTGATGACCCTTCAGCTCCCAAAGCAAACATTCCACCTATGAACGGAATTACAACATAGTATAATACTGTACAATCAATTATAAATACTGTTTCATAAATCATTATTATGCTTAAAATTTGTTATACCAAAAAAATTAAAGTAGCAGAATAATGAGAAAATTCATTGTTGTATTTCACAAATAAATATCAGTAAACTTCAAATAATTTATAGCACTGTTATAAAGAAATATCAGAATAATTGATACTATAAGAAATATATAAAAGCATATCAGACGTAACCAAACAAAATATTTCATGATTTATACAAAGGAATATCAGAATTATATGAAGAGAAATAAAAGTTATACAAAGAAATATCAGACTACTACAAAGTAATATCAGACTACTACAAAGTAATATCAGAATATATCAAAGAACTATAATGACATATCAGAATTATATGAAAATTACATATCATACAAAAACATATCAGAATTATTCCAAAAATAATACGAAGAAATATCAGAATTATATGAAGAAATATCAGAATTATACAAAGAAATATCAGAATTATACAAAGAAATATCAGAATTATACAAAGAAATATTAGATTTATATGAAAATTATATAAAGAAATATAAAAAAACATATGAAGAAATATCAGTATTATACACAGAAGCATCAGAATATAACAAAGAATTATAAAGAAATATCAGAATTATATGAAAATAACATAAAGAAATATCAGAATTATATGAAAATAACATAAAGAAACATCAGAATTATACAAAGAATTATCAGATTTATATGAAAATTATATAAAGAAATATAAAATACACTAATAAATATCTGAATACACAGAAGCAAAAAACAATCAAAGTTCTACCAACCACAGAAACACCCCAGATGGTCCATCTTATGTTCTAGTCTACCAGATTTATATTCAGCAACATATTTCAGTCCTCCTGCTGATGTCTTGATAAGATTGGCCTCAATAGCCTACAATAGATATAAAGCATATACATTAAACATAATTCATACATAAACAAGATGGGTTTTCTGAAGAATGCATGGCTACCTGTTTTTGGTAATTTTAGAGGGAAGTAGTCAATCAATTAAAGCATGTGTGAGCTGTGTATATTGGATTATAATCCCACCAACATTTTTCTAGACAGTGTCAATTGTACCAGATACAGTGCTTCCATGTCATAGGCATGCTGGTGTACCAAATCCTGTCACATTAACCTAACACCTGGCCCTGTGTTCATAAATAAATCACATACATGTATAGTATCTTGCAAACCTTGTAAACATTATTAAAATCTTATTACATAATGTGATAGATATGAACATCCTACAAAACTTTTGAGACATTAAATTCAAATGTCATGCTTATTAAGAAAAATATTGCAATAAAAGTTTTGGAAAATCGATCCTGATTTGATCTAGATCAGATTCAGTCATAAGTAAAAAAAATCAAAATCTCTACATCAAGGTGTAGTTTAGTATGTTTTCATGATGCTATTTAGAAGATTTCAAGGTATTTTTGTGTATGTTTGAAGTCCAGAAGTACAGGAAAAAGTGTTCAATTGCTTCATGAAAAAGGCAAATAATTTGATGGATCAAGTTGGTCCAGATCAGTTGATCCTTTGTGAACATGGGTCCAGGTCACCCTGTCTCAGCACAACTCTTTTACCATAAAGCAGAGGGATGGGAGAAAGTGAGAACCACTATTAAAGACTTTGATATGCTGCTACCCAGGGATCAAACCCCAACCTCAAGCAATCAAGGGAAACACTCTACCCATATCGTCATCTGGCTCTGGTTATACCCTTTGACGGAACGAGTCCAAAAGCAATCCCAAGCGAGCTCTCCACATGTACTTACGATACATCAAGTTTGATGTCAATATGATCAACGAAACAAAAGTTATTCGCCGGAAACCAAATTTCTATTTTTAGTAATGGTGATCTCGACCTTTGGCGGATCCCAAGCAATCCCAAGCGAGCTCTCCACATGTTCCTACTATACACCAAGTTTGGTTACAACATGATCAACAGAACTCAAGTTATTCGCCGGAAACCCCAAATTTGACGCCCGCCCGCCCAGAGAAACACACCATTCTTATAACCTGGTTTTCTTTGAAAACCAGGTTAAAAAGACCCCTATGTAAAATTCCAATTTATCAAACCATACAACGTGATTCCCTAAAATATTATCAAATACTCCAGTAAACTACAATATGGACCGTTATTACCTGTGATGTTATTTATATCATAAAAATGTACAAAAACTTTCAGCAAGCTACTGGAAAAGTCGTCGTAAAAGTTCATCGTTGAGGTTACATGATAAATAGGTTTTGTCAAGTTGAAAATATCAGCTGTAATTGTAAATTCTTTACCTGGATAGCTTCATCATACATCCTACGAGCAGTTTTGTCTGTTTTACCTGACTGAATCCAACCCTTCAGCAGATATTCATAAAAGCTGTCACCCAAAGCTCCAATAGCAACATGATCTACATATAAAGAACAAATCTGCAGATTGTATTAATCATGATAGTATAAAATCAGAATTTTTTGCAAGGGAATAAATTTCACTATTTTTCGCAAGGTTGTTATATTTGCAAAAATAATCACAAATAATAAAACATGACCGAAAGTAGACATTTAACTCGAAAACAAAATAATAACTTCAATTTGCAAAATACTTGCCTCGCTGAAATACCTGATTTTACAGTAATGTTTCGCTCCAATATGACTAACAATACTCCGCAGATTTATCATTACAATGCCTTGAGCATAATATAAAAATGTCTCTGTCAGACATCCAGATAAATGGTCAACCATCTAATTACATACAATTATTACTGGATATTATGCAAGCTAGTTGAGCAATATGGTAAATCAAAATCAAGCACTTTGACCAGACTGGATTGCATATTCTTGCATTTGATAAACAATTACATAAAACGTAAACAAATCTATACTTGGACAGGTACGAAGAGTTGGCATACTATGACATACACAGTAAGAACAGGGAGGTGTTTTTCTCCTTCAATAATCCATAAAACAAAACACACCATTTTCTTATACATATTTCAATGTTTTCCACACTTGAAGGCACAGGCTTTTGTATCTAATCCCACCAGTGACCAGTGAGGCAGAGTTTTGTCAAAATCCCCAATTAGAGGTATTAAAGGTGTAAAAATCGCATTCATTATAGATCATGTATATAGTATGTCATCTGCTGAATGATATAATAAATAAAGGCAAATAATGTACATACGCTGTCCCCATTTCCCAGTTCTAGGGTTCAAATAGTTGGGATAAAGTCCATTTGGTTTTTCCAACTTATCTAGGAAATCCCTGATTTTGTATGCCTGAAAATAAAGGGAAAGTCATAAAGTTGTATGATAGGAATAAACAGTATTAGTGTTGTATTGATAAACTCTGATTGGACCAAAGGGACCCTATCCCTTTGACAAATAAACCCGATATGCTGGAAGAAATCAAGCTAAAAGTGCATGTACATAACTATACAAATAATGCTGTGTAAAGTTAAGCAAGAACATTGCAAGCAGACGCAGACACTTGTCGGCAGGTTACATTATCCTTGGGACTTAAACAACTTCTCAGAAACTGAGCTAAGTGCAATATTTAGCATTTACATGAACGCAGACGACGATCTTGCTATGACAATAGTACATATTTCTTTTAAAACAAACATGCTATCACCAAAAACTGGAATTTGGTTCATTTTAGTAGCAGCTTGAACGTAAAGCTAATCTGAAAGATCCATAGATTCAAAATATAGTGACGGCTTACAAAGCAGAATAAATTGAGAAGCAAATATCAGAAGTTAACACATTGATACTTCAATTTTTGGCATTTCCCGAAAAATCAATATTTAACGCAATAAATGCTATTCGAACTGCCGATTAGTTTTTCCGTCACAAAACAGAGCTGAGAATGTCAAGGGAGACACAGGAATTAATTGAAATAGATCTAATATTTGCATGTGATGCAAGATATAGGAATTTAATACCACTGACAATACACTGAAGAGTGTGCATTTCTAGGGCTGCTATATAAACAGAGCTGACAATGGTAACCATATACAAGACTTGCTTGTAATCTCAATGATTGCTTCTATATCCATTTTGTATATCAGGAATGTAAAATACAGCCAGAATTCGTTCAGTCGATTTCATCGGTACTCAAATTTTATTTCGAATAATACATAGTTTTGAATAGCTCATTTCGATTTCACGTGCCTAAGAAGATACATTAGGACCGGGTATTTATTTTGGATTATACCGAGTTTTGGGATAGAATGTTGTCGAATAAATGAGGTCCAACTGTATTTCATATTGGAAACTGTACAAGGAAACAGGAGGGACCCTCAAGTATTAAAGATTTACATAAAAAAATATATAATTTAATAATGATAATAAAATACAACTTTAGTAGCACAGACAACTTTTAATAGTTTACAACATATTATGTATGTGAATCATGCAAAATAAGCCAAGCCCATTAACCCACGCCTCTTCACGCCCAATTGCATTTTCATTACCACTCTTCTTCAAACCTGTCGCTTAAATTTAAATTAAGTTGTTTGTAAGTCAAGATAAACTTTTTACCATTCCATCCCTATAATCCATTTTTATTTACTTGAGAACAGAAAACTGTTGTAAACAAATTGTGAGGTCGTCAGCGAATGAAAACATGTTTTAGAAAATATTGACCAATAGACATCGTGTTTATAAAAATGTTGTTCTCAACTAATTTTGTATCGGCTATAGACATTAGACTGTCAACATGTGTTTACTACTATAAAATTAAGGAATTATTATTTAAGTCTCGTCTTCTGAGTGAATATTCACAACCTCAAAGTGCTAATTTCATGTCATTGGTGCAATTCTGAAAATAGCTTCCATTTTTTTTTTCACTATAATAACATTCTGTTAGAACAACAGCAATTGTTTCAGCGATAATTGGCACATCTAGCAATTAATTAAGACAATTATTTGGTAAGATCACAAACAAAAATAAGCGGTCTTTTTTCAGATATGTGGTTTACTGACAAAGTTAAACAATTGTACGTACAATGGACATAGGGTAGTCACAAAGCTGCAGAACCGGTACATTGCAATCCATCATTTTACACCATTAGACAGACTTAATAATACTGCTGTCTGGTGGTTATAAAATAGAGCCGTAAATAAAATTTTGACCAGAGCCATTTTCCAGACACTGTGTTATTGTATAATCAATATTAACACTAATATCATAAAACAAACCACATGGGTATAATTATATTCAGGAATTAATCTTCCCAATTTACAATAATAGCTATAAATATTGATTGTATTTATTGTCAGAAAGTCGTTAATGTTACAATAGTTATTCAATGTGCAAAGCAATGCAGACAAGGCCACATTAAAAAATCTCTATTTGCTGCATGTATGCGCAAACAAAATGTCAATAAAAAAGCAATTTGTTTGCTGTTAGTGGGGGATGGCAAACAAACATTTATTTACTTTTGAAAAGTTATATATATCATTATTTCATTCCAGGGTTTTACACCGTTTGTTATCAATATTTCAGTCTTAAACTGTGGCTAGTTGACCTAACCAGTTTTCCAGTAATTTTTTTTTAACCAGTACTAACTTGCTCTTCTGCACGCAACTGACAACTTCTCCACATGTGGAGGACATGGTCAAAGCCAATGTCTGGGAGGACCATAACCTGTCCAACCTGGGAATTAAACTCAGATCTGCCGGGTGACAGTCTAGTGCTCTACCATTACTTTAGTCCTTTTTCAAGGACTAGAAATTTTGCTTTTTTCAATCAAGATGGTGTTGCTTGAACAGCCTCAAAGGTCGCAATCCCAAATTCAAAAAATATCCACACTGGTTTTTCCATTGGGATTCCAATTTTCCTGTATATCGTTATATTGATATATGCAGTCAAACTGTATTGTACTATGATATGAAATGAATGTACCATTTTTTTACGATACACGTTTTTCTGCTTTCTGCAGCTGCTAATATACTGTACATATGTGAAATTATCTAGTCATGAACACCTTACATGAGTAAAAAACTGAAATAAGATTGAGAACTGTTCAATTTTAGTTTTGTACTTTCTAATCATGAAAACACATTTTAATTACAAGTCAAAAACTGAAATGAAATTGATGACTGTTCTATTTTACTCATGCAGGTTAATCATGTCTATTTTTGCTAATGCATGGTTATTTTTGCTGATGCATGTCTAATTTTGCTAATGCATGGTTATTTTTACTGATGCATGTCTAATTTTGCTAATGCATGGTTATTTTTGCTGAAGCATGTTTATTTTTGCTAATGCATGCTTATTTTTGCTGATGCATGTTTATTTTTGCTAATGCATGTTTATTTTTGCTAATGCATAGTTATTTTTGCTGATGCATGTTTATTTTTGCTAATGCATGCTTCTTTTTGCTGATGCATGTTTATTTTTGCTAACGCATGTTTATTTTTGCTGATGCATGTTTATTTTTGCTAATGCATGTTTATTTTTGCTGATGCATGGTTATTTTTGCTTAGGCATGTTTATTTTTGCTAACGCATGGTTATTTTTGCTAATGCATGCTTATTTTTGCTAATGCATGCTTATTTTTGCTAATGCATGCTTATTTTTGCTTAGGCATGTTTATTTTTGCTAACGCATGGTTATTTTTGCTAATGCATGGTTATTTTTGCTAATGCATGCTTATTTTTGCTAATGCATGCTTATTTTTGCTGATGCATGTTTATTTTTGCTAATGCATGCTTATTTTTGCTGATGCATGCTTATTTTTGCTGATGCATGCTTATTTTTGCTGATGCATGCTTATTTTTGCTAATGCATGCTTATTTTTGCTAATGCATGCTTATTTTTGCTGATGCATGCTTATTTTTGCTAATGCATATTTATTTTTGCTAATGCATGTTTATTTTTGCTAATGCATGTTTATTTTTGCTAATGCATGTGTATATTTGCTGATGCATGTTATTTTTGCAATAAATTTGAAACGTTTGTAGTTGAATACAAGTGTTCAAGTTTGAAAATAATCAACAGTCATATGTTAGGTTAATGAAGCAATATATCGTGGTACATTTTGCAATACATTGCATGGAACTGATGTAATAGTATTACATGAACATTGAAAGAATTTTCAGTTCCATAAAAATTAGAATTGCTCTGGCAATCTCTGCATACATGATAACTCTTACCTTTTCGGCATATATAGGATTTCCAGTAACGTTAGAAAGGTATACAAATTCAAGATGCATTGTTCCAAACTCTGATAATATAGATGCACCACCAGAGGCCCAGCCCCAGTTTCTACTGCTTCCTCTGAAAACAACAACAACATCAATTTAAATCATCATCATATTTCTTGTACCATATTTATTAGCACTCCTTAAATATACAAAATACATTCAAAAGTGCTTGCAATATATTGAGGGTTTAGTGCAAGACTACGGCAACTCTTACATAAATACATAGGAGTTACAATAGTCTTGCATTGAACCCTCGAAATACAGAAACAGCAATCATTGGTCTGAGGTTATGAATCTGAGCTGCCTTAAAAAAAACTTAAGCCTCTGATTGAATGGCCGGTTCTGAGTATAGTTAAAATGTTGACCAATCGCAAGGCTTCATTCCGAGATGGCACTCCAAACTCAATGACAGTTAAGCATTTTAAGCCACACAGGTTTTATTAGTTCATCCTTTTGTCTAATAATGCCACAAGATCTATAAAAAATCGTTACCACAGTTCCATGGGTTGTAATTATACACTGAGTAGAATTATTCCACCACAACTAATCAATGGATGTAGATATATAATCATTCAGAGCAGTAACAAAACTTTAAGAATTAAATACATACAGGAAAATTGGTTAACAAGATTTTCAGAGCATGTTGGTATGTAAGAAAATAAAAGTTATATGCATTCACTCTCAAGAATTTTTTATTAATGAAATTTTTCAGGGAAACTTGAATTACAGTAAAACCTCATTAATAAGACCACCCTCCGGACCCTTTGTCTTTTAGGTGTTGCAATTCGATACAGTAAGACTCCTGCCATCTAATCTAAAATACCATGATAATGTTCATTAAATTCCAATCATTAATATTAATGGCTTGAACTATTGAAGACTATTTTTACCTAAGTGTGAAGGGCCTTGACCACTAAAGCTGTTATGGCCATCATTATTACAGTTTTGAATCCCTACCACTAGAACATGCTGATCATTATGACTTAGGTGAGCTACTATATGTATGTATCACAAAGGAAAAATGTTTAAAAAGTTTATATCAATCAATTTCTAATTGAACTTGTGCGAGTCCATTAATAATCCCCACATTATTTCCTGTAGTTTTATCAGTTTATAATAAATGTAATGCAAACAAATGGACACACAAGCTTCCTTGTGCCAATAATGCCAGTGTACTCATTTTGTCTCACATTCTAAGGGCCCTAAACTCTGTAATACCTGCAGTAACAGTGAAACAATTTATGAAAATCTGCGTGTTATGATGATCATGTGTTCTACAGACATAAATTAAACATAGCCCTTTGTTATGGCAAATTTGGGGCCCCATTCCCCAAAATTTAATTTGGTAAAAAAAATATTGTAAGAGCGCAAAACTCAGCAATCCTTGAACTAACTCTAGTAAAACCAGACTTATCATGAACATCAACACGTCATGGCGATCATAATGAATGAAATTCTATTTAAATCCCTTGAAACTGTGAAAGTATGTTGTGCAACAAACCCCAATGTTCTGATAACGCCAATTAACACATTCTTACCAAGGGCACATAACTCTGAAATTCTTGTAAAGAGAGAGTAAAAAAATGTCACACAAATCTATACATAATGGAGATCACATGTATGAAGTTTCATTCGAATCTGAAGAATCTCTTCGAAAATGTGGATGTTTTTTGCCCCATAAACTTCTTGCAAAGGACCGACCTTTTTTTTTTACCGATAACCAACCGTTACATGAATTAATCCAATTAAGCCCCTAAAACCTTCACTGGGGCTTTATAAATAGGATATATTGAAGGATGAATTTCAAAACATAATTACAAGGTGATTCAGTAAACACGAAACACTTTTCACATCAAAATTTTCTAAAATTAACTTAACATATTCAATGCAAATTTGCATCTATTCATGGCATGAAGAAATCAACATCGATCTATTCATGAAATGGTATAAATTACAACAAATCCATACCTTGAATAAAAACACCAAAACAAAGAAACTGTATATGTATTTCTAAAAAAATATCAAAAGTATACAACAGCAGATTAATCCATTTTGAATTCAAAACTGTTATAGGTGCATAACTAATTGTAGATAACATTATTATCTTACTTTGGGGTTTGGAAATATCAAAATATCAATCTGTTCACAGACAAGTTAACCTGAAAATATTGGTTGTCTGCATCCAACATTCACTTGTCCAAAGCTGTAACAATTTTGTTTATAACAGCAAAACTAAAATGGTGATGTATGAAAAGCAGTCAAATGTCGACTATACTCTATATTCATGATTTAGATATTTATTTGCCCTTAACTTAATATTGCATAAACATTTTTTATTCAAATGTATGCTGCTTATAATTATTTATTTTTTGAAACAAATAACATTGTTCTAACCCAGGGGAAGTAGACAATTTGTCTTTTTGGGATTTACTTCCCCACCCTAGAGCCAAACATTTTGTCTAAATCCCTGCAAAGTCCCCACTTCCATTAAAAACATCCACCCAAAGTCTATTTCCGGGGACTCGGAATCATTCAGTGTGCATTGATATTTAGAGCATTTATAACTCAGAAACACTGGTTAAGTCAAATGACTGCAGGGCATAACTTGAATACTATTAAAAACTGTGTAAAACTCCAATATAACGCATCTGTCAACTTCAAGTAGATTCGACCAAACAGACATTCAGATATATACTTGATACATCTTATAACGCACAGATACAATGTATATAATAAGAAAGCTGTCAAAACCTGTGTTTAATTCTCGCGTCAATGCCTGTAATTAAAGTTCAACTAACTTACGTCTTTATGTTAACCATTGAATGAGGTATACCAGTTGGTGTTTTAAATGCTGGTAGTAATTTGTCTGCAATATCAGCCGCTTTGTCCTTCAGCATCTGAAAAAATAACCAAAAAAATCAATTAAATGAATTGAAAGAGAGTCTACACTACAGAATAATTGCCTGCCATCATGAGCATTCACTATGCAGATCTGGTAAATAGTTTCCACAATTTAGATGAAGGAAAACTGTTTCTATGCGCTGAATAATTCCCAGTTATTCCTGCAACCGTTTACACTAAGCCCAAAAGTCAATAACAATGACTTAAGTCCCTCATCATTCAGTCAAATGTAATTGGTAACTTAGTCTGGAGAAAACAATCTAGTTAATCTACATATCAGACGGTATGTGCAATGTAAGAAATGAGGTGGAACCGCAGAAAATATTCTGTAAACTTGTTACTATATTTACCGACACTGTTGACTCATAAATTGAGATGACATTTCCCTTTCTCTATGCATGAAATAATGTGATTTACGAGAGTCAAAACCCTGAGTAAGCAAAATTGTAGTAGGCCCTACCAATATTAACTTCAAAATGAAGAGTTACATCTCCCAAAGCCAACTAAAGAGTTTCACAGACTGAAAGTGTTTCAAATAGAATTGTCATTCTTTTAACAATTTCTACCATTTATTAATTCTGACAAACACATTGGTTCTACTAAGTGCTTAAGTATCTTAAATAAACATAAATGCCCATATAGTATCAAATGTCAAGTGAATATTGACAAACTGTTTCCAATTAAATATCGTCAATCTTTATCACAAAAATGAGAAATTAAATCAAACAATGTTTGTTTAACTTGGGCTTTATTTTCAATCACTTGTATAAAAAGTGCAGTTAGATTGACCGAGAACAGGCACATGAACTTTCAGGACCAATCCATGTCAACTTAGGTAAGGAAATGCACTCAGGCATAAAGCTAAAACTGCTGTTAGGATTACTTTCCTATCAGAACACAATCAAAGCTTTTTCTGTCAAGCTTACCGCCAACACGAACATTTCAATACACCTAGTTTGAAATGTAGAGGTCCAGGTAATATATTCATACGTTTGCTGTCAATAAAACAGCACTACATTATACCTTTATTGACTTATTATCTCACAAAACATCTAATTGTAAATGGTTCAATAATTGGTATTTCTCAAGCAATAGCTTGTTTAAGTGTGACTACGCCCTGAGTTTTTGCATATAAATATTTAATGAATGTTTTGACTAATCGTATTGAAGCCTATGTAAAGCTTACAAATTTGTATACATAGAGAAGTGTCACTCCCCATTTTAGTATTTCAGACTGTAAATAGTGTTTAGTAATTATTTTCGTGTCACATGCTTATTTAAATGGCAATTTAAACCATTTTCGACTTTTGCATATGAAACACCTTTATCCTGAGCATTTTTTCTTCCCGATTCCTATCCTTCAATGCCTGATGCGCCATGCAGGCAGATAGGCAAAGGGTACCCATTATTTAACTTGCTGGTGGTTCACCACATTGACGTCATATTCTGCACATTGTTTTTAACCACTGCTCGCACAACTTGTATCACAAAACAACAATTCCGACGGATACGACGTCAGTATTTTAATAATCCGTCAAAATGACTTCACGTAAGGTATACATGATGTCGTGCCAAAATTTATTAATTATTACAGAAGATATCGACTAATGATCGCAAAAGATTTTAAAATAATGACCTGCCCTGCCTCAGCGAAGGTTGGTTACTATAGAGACCATTAAAATAGGTTCATTACATAATCATTATAAACATAATGCTCGACTTCAAAAGCTACTAGTTAAGGCTTTGTGTCTGCCAAATTTTATCAAATTTTGTTCATAGATAAATTAAACAAAGCAAAAATCCACGTAATTCTGGGACACCCCTCGTATATATACCCAGAGTAGACATTTTACACAATACAGCAGAAACTACTAAGCACCTAAAAGAAGACATTGTACAAATGGCCTGAATATCTCATTACACTATCTATACAGCCTTCATATTCATAATTAATGAGATTCAATGTACAGAATAACCACAAACTCAACTAGATGTTAAGATATACAATGTTCATGAAATTCGGTCTTCATCAATTTATCATCTTAAAGTTTCAGCTTTGTGATGATTTTATTGTATAAAATCTATGAAAGCCTAAAAAATCTGTAACTCTAGAGGCCAACATTAGAAATATGTATATATATTTTTGTTTCCCCTCCCACAATTTTTTTTTTACATCGTATGATATGGCTGCTCAGCTGACTGGTACCACAATTCCAGTTTTTCGTACCCAATAACCATTGATCCACGGTAATATTCGTACCCAGCAATTTGAGCGGTAAAGAAATATTTTTTTGCGAATCTCAATGAAATATTTACGGTCAGTGGTGGGAGGGGAAACAAACAATACTTTATTATTGGCCCTATGGAAAGCAAAAGTGGCTCTGAGTATGCTTCAAGAGTAACAAGCCTTTGTGTAGTATAGTGAGTTGAAATACATGAAATATTTGTATGAGTTTCAATCATAATTATTATGAATGGGGCCACTTACTGCATGTTATCTTCATTAATTTTCAAGACAATAATGAACAGAAATCTCAGGGACATAAAAAACGACCCGAAATCAAACATTTGAAGTAAACAGTGTTTCTTATCTAACTTCCATAAACCAATTACTGTAACTGAAGTCACAACAGTGTTTCTTATCTAACTTTGATACACCAATGACAAACGACTATTTACCAACAATTCAAATCGGGAAGTTTGATGTATAATCGCAGATTTGCCCGATACAAAATCCACAGTGCAATCGTGCATTTATACAATCTATAATGAGGATCAGCGAAATGGTAACATATAATGCACTCTAACAAGTAAACATCATTATCAATTAAAGCAGAAAAGCAAACTTTGCCTCCGAGAGCCAGCGATTGGATTTTCTCTTTTTCACACATTTATGTCTCTAACACGCGCTGAATTCCCTGCAGAGCAATAGAATGGCAAACTTCTTCCTATAATTCTGTATGCTCTTCCATCCTTATAAGAGATATTTACAGCTTATTTAGTACAGATTTTCACCTCGTAATCACCATGTGAGGAAAATACAAATAAAACTCATCTTAAAATCGATCGATGAACGCCTGGGGCAGTTTTTATCATTTTTGTGATTATCTTTTGGCTTTCAAGATTTCAACAAAATGCTGAGAGTATTAGAATCGCCTCATTTTGATTCAGCAATTAAACATTTCAATTAAACTAACTTACAAGCATATTTATGTTTTCAGGGCCTACTAGGCGCCAAAATTTGGCTTGATTTCCTTCTATAAAAAGTTCATATTTCTTCCCTATCCTGAGTTAAATCCCCTTCTAACATCACTGTTGATATATTCGATCAGAAAGATTATGAAACATTGATATGTAATGTCATATATCTGATGATGCTGATCCACCAATTACATGTAACACAAGGTTTGAAAATAGTAATGAATATTATGTTATGTTAATTTGTATCTGATTTATGTGGCAATCTCTCGAGATTTTTGGCCCAAATGCACTGAGCATCATTTCTGAGAAAAACGCAATAATGTGGACGTCCTGCTTTCACATCAATTGCAACAGCTAATTGAAACATTTCAGTCAAAGATTTGTGATTCAGTGTCAAGCAGAAGTAAAACAATGTATGGTTAATTTATTCATTAAAAAAAGAATAATAAAACAATTTGTAAAATATTATTGTACCTGAAAACAACATGTATTAAATGCAGAACTTTTTGTAGTCTTGATAACATATCAAAAGTGCTGTAATTCCCTGAAAAAAATGTTGTTTTGCAAAGAAATTTGTTTTGTAGTGACCTAAATATATCCCTGCATTCAAGAAATGTTAATTACTCAATTTCGCCCAGATATGGCATTTGGGCCAAAAACCTCAGAGAATGACACATATGTCCTCACTACTACCTTTTTCCATTCTCAAACAGCCACGCCCCCATTCTGTTGAAAGTGAAATCAATTAGAACTGGGACCACAGACAGATTGATGGAAACATAAAAATGAAATGACTGAATTGTGGAGCCCTTCACCACTGCTGGTTAGATATATCCACCCAGGATGTAGAATGTGTACAAGAGGAATCTATAATCCAGGTGGCTTACAGGAGGTAGGTGGTTCTATACCCATGTGCAACGTATGACCAAACTAATGCTGGAAGGGGCACACAAGATTTTCTTCGACCCTAGCAGTAAAAGTCACTACATGACCCCGACTTAAAACCCCATTATTAAAAGTGCATTCTGCGCAAACAGCACTTTGATTTATACATTGATGATTCCAGAAAATATTAATGTTTGAAGTATTATATATAATACATCACACCAGAAATGGATTTCTGGCCTAAAACAAACCACATATTTACTGGTTGTGCTTCATTTGGTTATTTCCTCATAAAAACGCACAAAAATAATATAAATCTGTTACTATGACAACAACAATAGATATGATGTTGTTACGATTATAGACCAAGGAATTTTATGAAATGCAGAGACAGTTTGTATTACCATTTACACCATAAACAACAGATAAACTCGCTTTCACTAGCCTGAGACAAAATAGACGTTCTAAAATAATGCTTCAATAGTCTCTCACTAAGAGGGCAAAACATGCCCTTGTCATTAATCACTTACAAACTTCTCCACCACGAGACAAATTATATCCTGCTGGCCTGGAACAAAGCATTATTTTGTCGCAGAAAAGATAAATGATAGGGGTATGGTAACGTACTCTCTTCGTTCCAGTATTATAAGATCAGATCTTTTCACGAAGCCAACATTTTGCGATTAAGGTTTTTAGGTTGAATGGATAAATGTTTGTGAGTTTCTACTTTTAGTTTCTTGGAAAAATTAACACAACAATATTTAGCGAGCACTTATTATCGTGAATAATCAGAATATAAGGATCTTGCAAAAATAGCAAAAAGTTAATCCCTCGCCAAATATTTCTGATATTACAGTATATAGTAAAGCAAAGTAACACCATCTTAGACAAACAGACCTGAGTCAAGTGTAGTTAATTCAGTAATTTTAAAGAAATGTCAATTCTGACGCGATGATTATGGTGTTTCCTGTTCACTTTCAGACTGAGTTAAAGCAAAAGTCTATTACTGTCATTTGAAAAACAACTTTTACTGGTGAAAAATGCTGCAATGAAGAAACGGTCTTTAGAAGTGAATTTGTAATGTATACAATGTAACAAATATACAAGTATCTTGATAAGTATCATATTGTGACCACTCATATTTATATCACAGGGCGAGCGTATTTCAGCTTAATACACGGCAAATTGACACTAACAGGGATTTCCCTAATGCAGAAATCTTGAGTCCCTCACTCCCTTTTCTTTCTAGGGACTCCCATTTTCAAATAACTGTGCAACCCTGGGTCCCCAAAAATATAAACTGCGTGTCTGCGACCAATGTATTAAGGACCCCCAATTTGTCAAACACAAGGGTCCAAGAACCCCTAGCTGAAAAATCCTAGGGAATACCTTGCCCAAACCAATGATTGGACAGAGAAGAACGAAGAGATCACACAAAGATAGCCAAAATAATAGACTCAAACATTAAGTAATATGAACTTGTCTTATAATCATGCACACATGCAGGGATTCTGAATTTGTCAAAACCACCAACAATCAGCCAATTGTATGGCAAACAGATAAAGAAATCAACCAACCAGTCACATGTTTTACAATATCATTTTCATAATTTAAATCAATCAATCAGAGAGGGACAGTCTGCCACAGGAGAGAACTAATGACAATCGCCTGTGAGTTCCACTGTATTTAATGGCACAAGCTGCCAAATCCAACGATTATTTCTACTAACTAACTAAGTCATTTTTAATTCCCACAATAATTGACTATGGACAAAAATGTATAGCTATGGAAACTGCATGTTTAATAAATAAAGTTAGTAGTAACCTAATTCGTAACAAACCATATCAGTATGATTCCTGTGAAATTTGAGCAAGATTAGGCAATTCATTTCTGAGTTGTGTTGAAAAAAGCAAACAGGGAAGAAATTCCTAAACAAACACCAATCATAGAATGCAAAAAGCGTAAAGATCGTGGGTAACCAAACATGAGCGTGTAGAATATTAGTGACATTTTGTAAATTAAAACAACCTTTACTGCATCAAATCATACGACTTCTTGTTACTTATTGATCGAATAAATCAGATGAAGAGTAAGATATAAATGTTTGTAATCTCAGCAAGTTGAGAGATTGATGTTTGAACGACAGACCAATCTGCCTCACTTTTGACCAGAAAATTTCCCTTAAGTTCTATAATCAATATTCTTAGCTCTATGAAATAAAATGTTACTACAGAAACTATTGGAAAAAAATCTGTATCACTTAAGTATCAATTATTTTATTATGAATGCATGAAATTTCCATATACTTCAATTATACGCCAAGATGAATCACAATTAGCGGTTTATTCATAAAATGCACTTGTAAGCAAAAAACTCGAAGATACATTAAGAAAACTGATCGAAATTCATTGGGATATCACAAATTTTAACGAATATGCTCAAAATGAAAAGCACTGCTACACAGAATGAATCACCAACAATCAGAAAAACGCAAATATAATACTACGGTCCATGAACATGGCTCCAACTTGTTATTAGAGATTCTTTGAAATTAAAATCAACAATTAACTTCTGGGGCAGTGCTTTAAAACACCGCATCTATAGCACAAAAATCAATAAAGAAATATTATGAGTTGAGTTTATGCATTTTGTAGCAATGTTTAGGCCTTATTATCCACTTCATACACAATAAATATTTAACAACGTCAACGTCATTTGAGTGAATCCACGTCATGCTTATTTTGTTGTGTGATCACGCAAGTGAGTTCTTATTTTACTAGTGAATTATTGAAAATAAAAGATGGGTGTTATAACCACTCTATACTGTATGTTGTGACACAGGCAACAGAACGACATTGCCATTTACAAAATCTAGAATCAAATCAAACGCCTACAAACAAGGGCATAGATTCCTGAAGGCCATGCACTTTTTTCCAAAAAGCGAAAAAATAAAATGGCCAAAACTGCAATAATAAATTTAATGCATGTTTTTTATGTTAATTTAAGCGTATTTACCAGAACGAAGTAAACACCAAAACGCATCACTGACGATCTAGCTACACATTTTTTTCCGAGGAACCATGCCCCCCGACCCCCCCCAAAAATGCCTACACATCAATGACTAGCCTATTCAAGTTATTGACCTTTTAACTTTCACTTGATATTTTAACAAATTTGAGTTTCAACATGGTTTCAATATATTGTGTGGACAATATGAGACAATTTATACAAAACTGTGAAGATTGTACGTGTTGGACATCATTGACAGCCAAACAGGGACCAATTAGACAGTTTAGTACACTGAGGATCCCTAATCTAGTTCAATACATGGTAAAATAAGAAACATTTGACATCAGAGCCACAAGTGGTAACCATTACTCACCATTCAGATGTCAAAATGTTCTCTGCCAAGTGTCTGAGTGTCAGGACCCAGGATTATAACAGACACTTATACTTGGCACTCAAATCACAGAATTTACTCATTAGTCTGATAGCGGATATTTGAGTGTGCAAATTGCAGGCAATGTCAAATGGGTGCTGAATATGCTTTTTGGTTCATTTTGAGATTTTAATTAATACATAATGAGAGCAAGAATTAGTATTGGGCTTGAGTACAACACTCCACAATCAGACTTAATTATTACTCCCTCTCAAGAAAGTTGACCATAATGAATATATTCAGCACTTATTTATCATTATCATACATTTTTTTTCACATTTTGTTATTTGAGTGCCGAGTGTTAGTATTGGTGACAATCCCAGGAACTGATGAGAATAACAATGCTTAGTGAGAACTGTTCAGCACTCAGCACTTATAGCTTACACTCAAATCTTTTAAGTTTCACACTCAAATCTTGGTGACAATATATTAACAACTCAGACTCAGCATTCTGTAAGCATTGTAATACATTTCACTCCCTCAACCCCCCCCCCCCCCAATTACTCAAGACTCAGCATCGCAAATTTTGACATCTAAGTGATGTGTGCAGAGTTATGAGTCTTGGTTATGACTCTCAGGGCCCAAAAGTATTGAACCAACTGTATGAGAATACAGCACAGTGTATATCTGCCCATTACTGATCCACTCTCACACTGATGAGCTGAATTTGTCACAAAACAAAATGTCTTACCTTATCTCCAGATAAAGCATATGCCGATAACAGACCTCCGATAAATCGGATATTTGTCTCAAAAACAGACAATTCTGTAGGCTGAAATATAAATTACAATTATTATTCTCAATCTCTTAAAGCAGATGGGAAAAGACGGGTCAGTTAAGTATTTGACAAAAGTACACTTCAAGTATATTTAAAATGATAGTACAGTAACTGAAGATACCATTTTGCTTTTAAAAATAACTGATATATTGCCAACATTGGATTACAAAAGTTTTAAAACAAATCCTCAAAATATTTATTTTTTTAATTTACTCTGTTTGTCTCAAAAAAGGGCAAGAATGTGAAATATTCTGTAACTATTTTTTCACCTAGAAATATTGAATGATTATATTATGTATGTAATTTTTAGCGAATTCCCAATTTCATCCATAGCTGTATTATAATGGAGCCAGAGATGTGTACATATATGAACATGTATATGTACCGTAGCTTTTCCCATTCATCTAAAAGATAGTCTTCAAATATATACAAAATACATTTTTCCCAATTTTCCCCATAACATCTTGGCTTTAAAAACAACTTTTGTCACTTTGTTCCATTAATTTTCATTTTGCAGGCTTGTGATTATATTTCCCAGTGAAAATCCACAATTTCATTCCCAAATGACAAAAATACGTAGAATATAATGAATTCTAATTACATGTTTACTCCAATAATGGTTGTTCAATCATTTTAATTAGGGAGAAAATTGTAGTTAATTGAATTCCAAAGTCTCATAATATAATTAGACAACATCAGTTTAAATGGAGAAAAAAATCTATGACACAAATTTAACTGCATAATTTTAAAATCTTCCGAATGCTAGCTTCCATGCATGTTGTTTACACAGACAAAACATATCAATGAATTCTGTATCAGCGGTTCAGTTGTTTGCTTTCTATTTCTACAGCAATGTAATTTAAAAAAATTTTGGCGTAGCTGCATAATATTCATTTTGACCTACATTTAAGACCAATCAAATATTGTATATGAAGCGCGTTTAAATATGCAACAATTGGTTCATATTTTAAGCGGAGAGGCACCAAATGGGGTGTCTCGAAAAGATAATTCACTTTCCTGTAGCGTTCCCCTCTGACGAAATCAGAGTTCCGAAATAGGGCGATTCTTTAGATATCATTCTATCTACGCTGTTCATTTTTTTAAAAGATATTTCTCGTTTTACTTACATACAGTGCCAAAATGATAACAAAAGGTCCTAGACGCGCTCCATTTTTAGTTCACAGTAAATATTACTGACTGCTTATCTAATTATGTAACTTGTAAAGAAACTTCCTATTATGTTGTCAGGTTTAACAATTGATTAAATTTAACAGGTGTATTTCAGGCACACAGTGTGACATTTCCATTTAATGTCACTGTGACAAAACAGCATTTAACACATGTTTTATTTGACCAGTAAACAAAATGACAAAGGATATGATATGCGACAAAGCTCATCATGGCACGATATGTCTACTGAAAAGGAAATAGACTTACCCCATCAAATTTAAATGAAGTTGCAACCCAATCCCTGGCTTTCTTGAATTCATCGTGCATTCCCATAATATGAAGTGTGTCCATAGCATCTATAACAGTGGCTCCAAGAGTTGATGACCCAAATATACTGGCACTGTGACCTCGTTTAGAAATTGGTCTCAGTTCATTGGCTCCCCAAGCATGCTCCTTGTAGCTATTCCAAGCATGTTCCATCATCTAGAAAATAAAACACAGTCTGTCAATAGACTGGTACAACAATGACTCAGTAACGTGTGCGAGTGTTGTGTTTAATGTCTATAAAACATTTTTTAGAGATATGGAGAGGGTGTCTACTTATACCATATATATGTTTTGCTGTCACACCATGATAGTTGATACCACACCACAAAACCACACCATGATACCATACCACGATACAACACTGCGAAACCATGATACCATACAGTACCATAGATCTGTGCAATGAAACCAAACCCAGTCCTAGTAACCTGGAACCATGTGTATCAGTCCTAGCCCTAGCTTTATAATGCCAAGGCATAGGCACTGGAGGTCCTTAAGTGCTATTTAAGCACCTTGCATGCCACCGCAGGGACTGAACCAGGGACATCCTGCATCAAAGCCAAACACTACCAATGAAACATTTGGCCAGTTTCTGATAATGAATTGAAATAATCAATGAAAAGCCTAAGCTATAATGAAACAGTAATATATACGCTAGATAAAAGACAATGGCATGCCTTAAGTGGTAATAGGTATGACTAAGCCTACATTTGCATGATCGAAATAACAAGTTGTTTATTGTATACATCAACATAACAACTTGAAATCAGAAGATTTTAATGTTACAACATATTTTAGGACTTAGATTTAAACACTAGACAAGAGTTTCAAATACATGATGCATGATCAAGTATTCGCAAAGTTTTTTTTTAAGGTTTTATTTTAACTACAAACCTAAAGCAATAATAACCAAACAACTAATGGATAGCAGGCCAAGACTGGTACAAAACTGTTTTCTGAAATAAACTGCTTTTATGTAACATACTGTCTCTCACAAGCTGATGCATCATGACTTTAATGTAAAGTTACAGTTATGAGCAACTGAAACAGCACTTTGAATTGTATCTAGCGGTAATAATCTGACATAAATACAAAGTATGATAGATTCTACTTAACACATTATCTTAATAATAATAATTTCATAATACAAAAACACAAGCAAAATTGTGTCATTATGATTATACATGTACCACATTATATGCCAAAATATATATATCGAACAGCATGAGACACACCAATAATCAGTTATTCAGCAAGTTTCAAGTTATTGGCACATGTATGGTTACAATATTATGTCAAGTACAATTTAAACTATTTTGAAACTGTTTGTTGTCAAGTTTGCAATAATTTATGTATCTAAGGTATAAATAAATTTATTATTTCCTTGTTTTACAGTAGAATTTTGTTGTTAAATATTGTGTCACTCAGAGTTTATGATTATGTGGTAGCTTTAGTTACCCAGACAATTATACCCCGGTCCCTGTTGCAATATACAGTATCACACAGTTACACACACCTTTTTGTTCAAAATTGTCAATTCAAGGCCCATCACTCCAGCTAATCCAATTCAACATTTAATATCAATAAAGAGTCTACAGTCTAACCTGCGTTAAGCAGCCAACCAAGGGAAGCAGCCAAATTGGCTGCTTAAGCCAGGTGACCACTTAATGCAGGGTTGATAGAATGCCCGATTTTGGGAAGATTTCTTGTACCAAAATGGTTTACTTTGTTGTATAGTACATATAATAACAAGTAACAGTCTAACCTGCACTAACAATGTATAGTACATATAATAACAAGTAAACATAAAAACATTTCAATCAATTTATTTGATAAAGATTTATCATTTTACTCATTTATAAACATATAACATGTAATCATTTTTATTACACAAAATAATGTACACTTTGTACATCACATCAACCGACAACACTGTACTTAAGAAAGTCACTTCTTAAAAAAATCACTGATCTTAGTTTGCTTTTCATTTGCATCAATCCTTGACTGAACAAAACAGTCCTCAAAGTCCATGACTTTATCTAACAAAGACGGCTTGTTCTTACACACAGCATAGTGTCTCATCTTTACAAGAAAGTCAGCAATTTCCACAAATGATACTGGCGGTTTCTCCTCAATCTCACAATCATCATCACTTTCTGGATCTACCCTATTTATGTCCTCTATAATATCATTTGCTGGTCTGTCCCAGTCTAACATGTTGTTATCACATGTTGAGAACTTTTCGTCAATTCCGAGAAGTTCCTGAAAATCACAGTCGAATAATTCCCTCGACATTTTTAATACTGAAAGGGGAAAGTCATCCTCCTGTTCAAATTCAATACAATCACTGGCACTTTCACTTTCACTTTCACTTTCACTTACAGACTCACTTGAGTTAGCAATTATGGAAGGAGAAAACCCACACTTGGCAAAACACTTAGCAATTGTTGAGGCTTCAACTTCTTGCCAGGCTGAAGAGGTCCAATAAATGGCTTGGAGAATAGAAACTTCTCTGATGATCTGGGGACCGAGTTTTGTAGGGTTCTTCTCCAGTTCCATCAAAACGTGTTGAAGTTGTCGCTTTCTGTACTTCAGCTTCACAGACTGAATAATTCCAGCATCCATTGGCTGCAGAACTGATGTGGTGTTGGCAGGGAAGAACTGCAACTTCACATTCTGCAGTGCGATTTTAGGGTGGACCGGAGCATTGTCTAACAATAAGAGGATATTGCGGTTCTGGGCACGCATTTTCCTGTCAAGATCATGAAGCCAGTCTTCCATCAAATGGGTCAACATCCATGCCTTACTGTTTGCTTCGTACCGCACTGGTAACTTATCAACAGACATTCTACCAAAGCAACGGGGTTTCTTCGACTTGCCAATCACAAGGGGCTTCAACTTCTCTCCCGTCATTGATGCACACAGGGCTATGGTTATTCGCAGCTTTGACCTTTTTCCTCCTGAACAAGTTTCACCTTTCTTGAAGAATGTGGATTTTGTAGTGTCACGAAAGAAAAGTCCACTTTCATCCATGTTAAAAATATCACAAGGCGCAAATCCCTGACAAACATCACTGATTTTTGCCTTCCACTGACTCACTGTTTCATTGTTAACTTCACCGCGTTCTCCCGTTTGCACTTTGAAAACAATGTTGTTTCGTTTTAGGAACGATTCTAACCACCCGTTACTACCCTTAAATTCCAAACAACCCAAGTCCTTTGCGAAAGATCTGGCCTTTTCTTGAATCATTGGTCCAGAAACATTGACCATGCGTGCTGTTGCATCTAAAAACCAACGATACACTAGACTGTTCAGTTCACTGTACTCAGTATCCTTCCTTGGCCGCTTCAAAAATAAATTACCATTTGACTCATATTCAGCCATAATATCACGCTTACGTTTCAACACATTTTGTACCTGTGTGCGTCCGACACCGATTTCAATAGCAACAACGCGAGAACTTTTGCCTGATTCCAGTAACTTAATGCACTTAACACGGTCCTCTAGAGATAAACACTTCCGTTTACTTGCCATACTTTCTAATTTTGTGACAATATTTTAAGGACTTTTCTGAATAGCAGTCTTTAAAAGAATGATTATGTTTTGAAAGACAAAATCAATAAGTAATCTTCAGAAAACATATTTGCCATTCATAAATAAAACTGTGAAGGGATCATCATTAATGAACTTTTGATCTAAATTGATGAAAACAAACTTCTCAACACCTTGAAAGATCACTAACACCGCTTCACACTTACGGGAAACAAATACGCTAACTGCTCAATTAAGGGTCTCACAAAGGGCCAAACAATTAAATACCCACCACTTTAAGCGTTGAAAGTGTCGTCAATCATCAATTATCGTAAACAAATCCGGATTAACTCCCTTGATTATGAGTGTGACTAAATTCCAGTACTGTCCGTTTCGGGACGGTAGTGTAAACGCACGTGCTACGAATTAAAAACACGCCCATAAATCAATCATAACAGTCGCTGAAATGATTTAATTGGCCAAGGTAAGCAAAATAATTTAACCAGGGCGTGTCTAGACGACTCTGCACCCATCTCCAGTCGTTACGTCATAGATTCAGCACAATCCAAGGTGTGAAATAGCGTTACCGATTTGTTTGACATGTAATACAATATACAATACATGTGACCGCTTAAAACGGACCGATTTTATTGGATTTTTAAATTTGGGAAGCATTCAGTCTGGCCGCTGACCGCGGACGGCAGGTGACCGTTTAGTCAAGGTAAATTATAGAAGGATTTTCGTCGGGGGCGTCGTGGAATGACCGCTTACTGGAGGTGACCGCCGAATCCAGGTGACCGTTAGTGCAGGTTAGACTGTATATACTGATTAAATGTACTTATACTGTATAATCTACCTACCATACATCTATTATCATCCTACTTTGCACACCATTATTTCTATATTAGTTCATCAACTGAGAGAAAGCTTTATATAAAGAGTATAAGAGGCTGAGCTGGATAGAAGTCTATATTCTGCAACATGCTAGAAACAAATATGTCAGTTAAGGTGCAATTTTATTTATTCATTTCATACATTTATGTAGCAGGGATGAGCACAGATTGTTTTTCAAAATCAGTTTATAACTTTTCACTGAGGGGGTCCTTGGGGCATGTGTACAATAGTCATGTTTTATTGTACATTGCATTGTTGTCAACAATATTCGTGACAAAACCTTAAAAATACTCATGTCTGATATAGGGACATAGACCACTATTTCTCACTTTTAAGATTTTTAACCATAAAATTTTGTGCTAGGGGTAAAATATAAAGGTTTGTTGTAATACAAGAAACAAAAAATTGGGGTCTGTCAGATTACAGGAAACAAATATTAGGGTTTGTCGGATTACTTTGAAACATTTATTTGGGTTTGTCGAAATACACTGGAAACAAAACATCAGGGTCTGTATAACTACATTTGAAACTTTACATTAGGGTCGGTCGAAATTCACTGGAAAAACAAAACATCAGAGTCCTTTGAATTACACTGGAAAAAAAACAGTACTTATCTCAGACTACCACGAGACGAAATGAGTGCAGATCTAAGAGCAAGCACTTACAATATTACCAGAAGTTTGTAACTCTGAGATTAGAGTGTTACATTTCACAGCAGTGTTATATACTATTCATTACATATAATTTATAATTGAAGTATACATCCGTGTAATAATAAGTGTGACATCTATAATGCAAACCAAAATGCTTATGTCCTTACTACATTATGCACAGTAATAATAAGTTCACTTAACATGAAACACTTGTTGTAATACATTTTGTACTGTCCTTAAACCTCTAAGAATGCCAAATAGAGTCTGGTGCTTCATCATTATGATAACTGGCATTGGTAATAACCAGGTAATTACCAAAACAATTTCAAATACATAATGAAATTTATTAAGTCACATATATACAAACAGTCAGGGTCATGAAGTGAATTTTCGAGCTATTAATAATGTTAGGGTGGAGGAAGATTCCTTGTGCCCCTTCTATCATTGTTTGGGCATAGGCTGGCATTTGGGTAGAACCAAACAATTTCTGTATGCCAGCCGGACAGCTAGAAAGCTTCCTATATTATAAATTCTACACCTCAGTGGGACTGGAACCTGCAACTGTAAGACACATGTAATTGGAAGTCGGTGAGTGACCATTACCACTTAGCCACTGAAGCCCCTGGTATTTAAGGGTATTTAGTAATGACAATATAATTCATTAAGATTTTGAAATTTAATATAGTGCAATGTCTACAATGGCAGCTGAAATCAGTAATCTTTCATTACTTGGGGGTTTTCCAGCTATAAAAAAGAAAAATTGCCCAGAACATTTTCGTCTCCCCACGCCCAAAAAGCTTGATTTTCATATATATAAATTTATAAAATAGTCAACATTTTTGGAAAAATTATCGAACCAGTGATTTTTTTGAAAATAATTTTACTGTCTGTGCCATTGGAAACAAGGCTAAATAAAGGCTATAAATTGTTAACAAGTTTGCAACCGGAATCCTGAGTTCACATAATTATGACAAGCAAATAACATTGAGATTTTTCCAGCTATTTATGATAGGAGAATCAGACTTAATTCAAACAGTAAATTGGGAATGGGAGCGCCTGTGTTCTATTAACACATTTCTCGTTTTCTATAAGAAAAAAGATCACAGGCACTCCTAATTTACTCAATGAAGAGGCATAACTCTGCTCTCACTAAATAAATCATATTGAAAAAAACGGTGCACAATATCATCAATGTATCCAGATTTTAGCACTTTCAGTTATCAGTTTGACAAGTAATTTCTGCTATTAAACAAGTCAGGAATGAACTAATTAATACCCCATAACCAAAATTTACGATGTTTAATTTGAAAATCGGGAGATCGAGGCTCCTGGTTGGGACAGCGGGAGTAGCCTGTCAAATTCGGGAATATCCTGAGGAAATCAGGAGAGTTCACAATCATGTATGCTGCAACATAATTACACTTTTTGCAAATTACAGGCAAATTATTAACAACCGATAATTGATCTTAGTTCCAAAAAAATGATTAATCAGCTTTTCTGTGCGATGTTCAGCCAGAGTTTTAAATTATTTACAAATTTTATTAATCACTCAAACCTTTGTAGTGGAAGGAGATTTCAGTTAATCAGTCAATTGACTTAACATTTCCCAGAAGACTAAATTAAAATTAAATTTAGACAGACCGGAACAGTATGCAGACACTACCAGTACGCGGACACCTGCATATTTATCGTTTCGTAAAAGATTTAAACCTTCTTGCCTGACGTCGATATTACTCACAATTATTCGCACGGTACTTAATTGTTCTTAGCTGTCGAGCAGACGAACTCGGATCAACAAACGTATACGAACATTGTTGTCGCAGTAAACGGGTAAATAAATTATGAATGTCTGTTTAAATCAGATTCAAATCAATAAAAGAGAACGCATATTCAAGGGTTTTAATAAATAAAAAGCCATTTTACAAAATCTCACCAAAATTTTCAACACGATGTCTGAAATATATCACCGGTACGTTTCGTTACAATTCCTGAACTACATCCTAATCATTTGAACGCATTGCATGTGACGCGATGTGTACAGGTATGCGCCAAATGTTTTTTTCTTACTCTATTGCCATCCATTGCATAGTTCCAGTTTATCAAACAAAATTATATATGGTCATTTTAAAGTTTGTTTTATTGTCCATTTTTTGTTCACCGTAGTTCACACGTATACTACACACGTTGTTAAAGTTTGTTTATTACATGTGACTATTAAAAGTCAAATGAATAAAATTTAATAAATCTTTCTTTCTTTCAGGTTTTAAAATCTTGAAATAAAATCATCAAAGAAACTTCTCTGAAGCTGATTCCTCATTAATTAGAATTTAGAGTCTTTCTTCTTCAGTAATGTTGGTGTCTGCGTACTGGTTAAATAGCACAAATTATTTTGGCCGCGACTGTAGCACGTGCGGTGCCAAACTGCGCATGTGCAGTGCATTGTTTATAATCGAGACTTGCCACAAATTTTAGAGCAAGGATCTTTCTGAAAAGCTGCGAAGACCAGATGATTTGAAACACAGCCAAATTTATACAGGTTAGAAAATGCGATAAAAAGTGTCCGCGTACTGTTCCCGTCTGTCTATATATAAATATATATTCTTATCTGACGTCCATATTGATGCTACAATTTTTTTACTAGTGAAGTAGTCAAGGGGGAAAAGTGCGTACCGACTGAGCTAACCGGGCAGCTGCCCAACCCCACACCACTACACTAGCAATTGCTACAAAAATGTAGCATTATAGAGCTTACTCCGATTTTAATAGAGATATTACCTCTTTAACTTTGTTTCTTTTTTCTCTAACATCAGGATCTGATGGTTCACCACCATGAGAAGAGTGACCAGCATGGTCCTTGTCAATTTGTTCACGCATTCTTTCCTCTTCTTTTCTCTTCATTTCCATCTCTTCAATTTCCTTCATTTTGAGCATCTTTTCCTTATCTTCTTGAATATTCTGTTGGAATTTCAGTGCGTCCTTTTCCTGTAATCCATCTTTCTCTTTCAATTCATCCAATGCTTTCTGTCTTGCCCACTCATTGGCAACTTTAACTTCAAGCTTCTCTCGATCCTCTAGTTTATGAATGTCAACGTCGCCATGCTTTCGGACAGATTCATCACCAGGATTAAACATGTCATCCCCAGCTATTTGAATCTGCCGTCTCATTTCTGAAACACTTACTCTGTCCCTTAAATCTGGTAAAAAGAAGAATGCACCAAAGCACACAACACCGAACGTTAAAAAAACTAGCAATATAATGTATTTTTCGCGCATCCGAAGTGATTTTCGACCTACTGGTATAGGCACACCATTAACATACCGCTGGTATGTCGGCAAAACACCTGGAGTCGCCATACTTCTATTAAATAGTCAGTAAAAAGTTTTACCAAATTTACGTGTCAACGCTAATCTCTGTCAACAACGAGACGCTTTCATTTCTACCTACGAAATAATTAATTCTATTTCGTCAAGCGTTTGGGTGATACATTGAATGTTTTCCGCTTCCGTATCAGGGGTCATGTCAAAAGAGTTTCAATATTCGGTAGGTGAGAGACTACTAAAACACGAGATACCGCGTCGATCATTGTGAAAACAAAAGACTTAGAAAATCCTGCTCAAAGTAAAATGATCAAGTGATTTAAGATGCGACGCCATCATGAGCAGAAAATAGCGTCGCTCTTTATGAGCGGAAAAAAGGGAAATAATTTATTATTTACACTACTTTATACGTTCTGTATTGTATCTGTCAGTGTATTTAAACTGTTTGAGTCGGAATAACATGAATTCTACATTTGCAGGCAATTTACATGTACGCGCTATTGTAAACGTAATGGTTAATTGCTTTAATAATAAGTTACTGATAATTTAGTCAATTTATGTTGGAAATCAATGACCATATATATAACGGTTAAGTGTGGGGTTATCTAGCTGTTAAATCGATTTAAACCCCCAATATTTGTATTGACAGTGTGGGTATTATTTCCATTAATTTTTTAGATGTATGTTAATTTCCCTTTCCCCATGTGCAGTTCATTCACTTGATATGATATTCATGTTACAACCCCCCCCCCCCCCACTTCGGCCTATTAATTATTACTGACTTTCTTTACGTGTTGTCCCCCTTAATTCTCCTTAGTTGTTCTTTATGGTCGGCCAGATCATCCTCGCACCCCTATTCCCGTATATGTTTACCATTTCACCTCCTCGGTGCCTATTTTTTGTAGACTGTTGTTGTCCCGGGGGTCTGTGAGGAGAAGCACTGTCTTGTGACCGTGGCGTTCACTGTAACAACTTAATCTCTCTTTCGTAACGGTGTGGAAATATTGTTAACATTTCATTCAATGGCCTTGTAAACACATCGCGAAAATGGATTTCATTTCAGAATATTGTATAATACCACCCTGTTTAACACAATACATGGTAATGTTGGCCAGTTACTGTTCATCAAACAAGTTTTCCATGAACGGTGCAATAAACGTAACCATGTAAAATGACTTACCTTTTGGTGAATTTAAACGATTTCGCTGGCCATGGACTTCAGACTACGACTGGAAGTGCAGCCTTTTAAAAGTAGAATGCGCGGGATATTTAAAATTCGTGCGAGTTTTCCCGCAAAGATACAATTGCATACAGAAAAGAGAAGGCATTTTAAAATTGATAGAGAATATAGATATTGCCTATATTGTGAATGTATTGTTGAAGACGAATTTCGTTTTTACTTGTATGCCCATTGTACTCAAGTTTAAGAGTTAAATATATACCTAGCCTATATTACGAACACCCAACATTTCAAACATTTTACAATCTGATGTCATGTCAAAATGAATTGATTATCAAAATTACAGCTTCATTTGTATACCATTCTTTTAACTTGCGAAATAATTATATCTCTGAGTAATAATGTATAAGTTCATGATAAAATACATAATATATATAATAGTTAATGCATAGCAAAGTAACATTATTATACTGATGTATATTAGTGTATGTATTTAATGTTGTCATACATGATTTTGAAATTGTCTGACCTGTTATACCTGTTGTAATGGTATATTCTTCGATGTACAAATGATTGGGCCGGATGCCATTTATCATGAACAATACATAGCAACGGTGTAGAAAATGAAATCAACGGACATATATTTGAGTACTTTTTTTAATTATACATCAACAAAATGTTTCAGTTGTTTAGTATGAGTCTTCTGTACAGCGTTTATTATTTGATGTAAATTCTTCCTCAATCGTTTTACATAGCTTTTCATGCACAAAACCATACGGCGAAAAGGACATACACACCGTTAGGTTTGTAGACATTCTTGACAGTTTTTTCCCAGTTTGTACATAATACCAATCAATTTTCGATCATTTATTAAATACATTTTCCGAGAAAGTTTATTATATTTCACATGTAAAACAAACGTGAACACATTCAAATTGTACTGCAGTAAATGTTATTAAGGACAGAAAGGGGCACCTTATTAAATGTTTTAGCCTGACGCTCATAAATGTCTAATTCCCCAACAGAGGTTTGACATTATTGAAGATAGAAGCCCACCGACGTCAGGAATTTAAGGGTATAGATCTATAAACAGATTAATTACACGAAGTCCACAGACTGGTTTCTGATACGTGTAGATATTTATATTGACATTCCTGTATTTTAAGCACGCACAGAATATGTTACAAATGAAACATTTTCTAAATTTACTACTTTACAAACTCTTTTAGACTCGTGAACCCGTTGAGATATATATCTGTGTAGAGCGGGTGTGGGTAATGCCGAACAGGGGGTTAAGTCAGAACGTCATTTGAAGTCGCATTTTGCTTATTTTCGCATGCCATATCATTCATAATGTAATGACGTCACATAAGGGTTTTCGTGGTATGTCAAGAAATCGTGGTATGCATTCATATACAGCGTTTGCACATGAGCATGTTAAATGTGGAGAAATATTCTCTAAACCGGTTTAAAATCTCTAATTTATTTTAATTTTCTACCATAAATAACAAAAGGCAATCATAAATATAATGCGCTAAATTTACTTTCTATGATAATTTCCATTCTTGATTTCATGCATAGATTCAGCAGACCGCAGTCGTGTATTCTTTAGATAAGCGGAGCTATAATCAGACGTCACAAGAGGGACCGTTTCCAAAATTAATCCTTTATCTTGAATATTAACATAAAATACCCTTTAAACTTCATAATGATACCTTTGAAACGACCCCACGAAATACATACCGCTTACCTACTTGTAAATATTTAAAGAGTAATCACGGACTTGAAAAAGTATAATTTCACATCGAAACTGGGTTTAGCGAGTGGAATAAGGATTATTACAGACGATTTTGTATGTTTTTATGTCAGTCTTGCTTTGATAAATCCGAAATATCGGCCGATATTGTTAATTAGTACAACGAAAACCGGGTGGACCATGACAGAGCAAATATTGTTAGTCTGTACATTGTTAGGCTGTTTCTGGTTATATCATGATTATTAATATGAATAAGATGTTCAATATTTTGAACAAAAATGAACGCAAAAGCTGTTCTTCATAAAGATAAAATTTGTTCGGAATTAGCCACCTTGGTGCGGTAATACTCGTCTTTTCCATCCATTAATTCCCACCTCCCCTTCCCTTACTGTCCACTTTGATTCTCCTAGTTATTCCTTGTGGTCTGCTGGGCCATTCCTTGCGCCTCAGTTCCTTAATATGTGTACCGTTTGACCTCCTTTAGTGCCTTATGTTTTGTGGATTGTTGTTTTTCCGGAGATCTGCGTGGGGAGTCATTGTCATGTATGTGGCTTTCCCTGTAGTTACGTATTCTCTCTCTTTTTCTACACTTATTAACTTTTACGCGTCATACTGACTTTTTCTATATGAGAATATAGTTCGGAATTACACACAATGCGTTTACTTAGCTTATCATATAAACTGAAAGTACTTAAATGACAAAGTTAACGTGTATTTCGGAAATACCATCACACGCTCTTCTTGTATTTCCACTAGAGCTCTCAGTAGATCTATATTTTTAATATCTAGATCTACTTTGAATTATTTCGTAATGGCATTAATTAAATCATGCTGATTCACTCATGCTCGTTGCAGCTGTATGTGCAAATGCCAGAATTGCCGATATTATCGAATGCTAAGCAAAATATCTCTATATTCTATTTTAGCCCAGAAATCTCGAGGGTTCGACTCAAATCTTTTGAGGAGTCTGTCCTGTCCGGCATAATCGGAATGCTTCTGTAGTTTTCATTCGCAAAGATGATGGTTGACGACGAAAATTATTCGTTGAAAATAGAGGCAGAAGAAGTTATTAAGGAGATCGGTTTTGCCGTGAAAAGTGTTGAACTTTCTCAAACTCTGCAATTCTCGGATGAATTGGTGTTCTTTAACCTAGAGACGAAAGAAAATCAGAAATATTGTGTCGAATTAACACCGAGAGGTTTCCGGGTTAGTAGTCAGACTGACTCAGAGGGCTTCTCAAAACATTTTTATTACAAAAATAATACTGATGTTACATTTTTGCGTTGTGTCGTATGTTTTTGATATTATGCATTATAACATCGAGGTTTTCAGACTCTGGTTAATATTTTATCTGAAAGATCAAGGATTAATTCCGTCGAAGCTATTTTTCTCAATTTTATTTTTGGCTCCGAGTCTTTGGCCCCAATAATGAAGGATTGATGGCCCTGTGCCTAATGTGTATGATTATCTTTTTGGAATGTATATCTATATAGATCAAAATATTCTATTATACATGTATTAACTTCAGTTGGTGGGAAAAAATTTTGATGTCATGGATAAGGATGGTGAGGAATCGAGGTACTATGAAACAATATACTCTCTCCTGGATTCAATCAGTCCTGAGTATCGTAATACATTTGGTGACACATTGGCCAGGAAGTTACAAGGTCTCCAAGACTTACAGCAAGTACATGATGCACAGGAATCCTGACCCAAACTGTTGAACTTCATCTACGTATTACACAGGTGTAGTATTAGAGAATTTTACAACTGACTTTATAATTCAAGAGTTTAAAGATAATATGCTTTGAAAGTCTTCCACAGCACATGCATGTGACCTACAGTACTTTAACTGTTACATTTATTAAGTTTACACAATTGGAATTATAGAAGGATGTTGGGTCATCCAGAACAAATTGTTTGTATAGCATTACCCTGCCCAGAAACATTTTGGTGGATTGATATAGGTAAAAAACAATTCAGACATTCCATTCTCTCCTGTTTCAACTATTATTACACCCGTTGTAGTTCAAATAATTCCCCGTAGACATCTCAAAAATGTTTTTGAGTGGTGGCTATTTTCAGGATTTGGTGGGGTTATACAAATGTTGCAAATGAACAATTCTTTTTTGACCGTGGTATTTGTTCCTTGAATAACCATGCAATTACTGTGATGAGTCCATACATAAACAATTTTTGTTTGCTGCAACTCTACGACCCACTGAAATGGCTGTGACTAAAAATTAAATGTTTTTCTCATCTCTACAGGATTTTTGTGTAAAAAAATGTAAAAAATGGCTTATTTTCCTACCAATGTAACTAAATACTGGTTTGGGGTCAACCACATAGGGCACAACAAACAATTTATTTGGTTGGCCTAAATTTGTGTGCTTGATTAGTGATGTATATATATGTAAGTGGCTTAGTTGCATGTGTATATGAATGGAAAGCATGCTTGTATGTTTTCTTGTGTTATAATGTTTGTTTTTTATACGCCCCTTCATAGAATGGGACATATCATTGTTTCACCTGTGGCGTACGAGCTGGCGGTTGGGCCTGCAGCTTCTAGAAAGTTGTCCGATCAATATCTTGAGAAGCTTTTGTCCAATCATCACCAAATTTGGTCAGAATATGTATGGGCATAATATCTCGGACAAGTTCGATATATCTCGGACAAGTTTGATAACCAGCCATAACTCTGGAGTCACTCGGGAGTTATCGCCCTTTGATTATAGAAATATCCTGAAATTTGTCTTGTTTTAACTCTGAGCTCTGACTTTGGATGGGTGTATTTTGTGACAGTTTGTCACTCTTGTTTTAATAGAAGTTAATCATTTTATGTAAAGTTGTTTAAAATCTGTCTCAGTTGAACGCTATGTTTGATATCACCCATTGCATACAAACTCTGCGTTGATACATGTAGTAGCTTATTTCTATCAATAGCAACTAGAGTAAATAGTGTTTGCACTAAGGAAAGTCTGATGAATTCTTGATAGGAGGTTTTCATCTGGATTCTCACTTGAACTTATTTATTTCTACTCAAAATCAGTTATTTAAGGTGTTAGCGGAAGTATATTTTGGTAGTCTGATTTGGTTCAAATTTCCTGTGATGTTTCGTTGGCTGGTCACTTCCATATGCATCTAAATTACTACATTGGTATTAGTTAAGTTACCTGGTAAAAAAATGACATTTAAATAAAATGTAAATTTTTGTTCCTGGTCAAAATTGTAATGTTGATGCTTACAAGATTACATGGTTTTAAACTACACATAAGACCACTGCTTGGCTAGTAGCTAGCTGTAAATTGCCCCTAGTGGGACCACAAGTATATCTGGGGACTTAAGACAGCAAATAATCACAGACCGGTGGGTCAGGGTTCGATTAGACCCCAAAATATTGCAGTTTTGTCTATATTACCTTTAGTGTTCCCACCAATGCCCCCTTCCTATGGTGAGAGAAAACACGGGTAAGGGCTAAATGCCATTGTTACATGTTTTGTAATTCTTATGTTGGTGAGATTAAACATAAATAGTGTGTTTTTGTTCATCAGTTTGACCACAGAAGTGGTTACTACGGTAACCAGATGACCTAAAGTGCTAACCTGATGGTTGATGATGATTAAGGAAAACTCACTGCTTGAATAGATTAGCTGCATGTGCTGATAGATTGAGCTGCAAATATTTGGTAAATTAAAACATTATATTTAATGTGTGACATTGCAGGCCGTCAACCAATTCCTATATTACTATATTTTCCTATATTTTTAAGAGATTTTCCTATATTATCAAAACCTCCCATATTTCCTATATTTTGCATACTTTCCTATATTTTTCTTGAGAAATGTTGTTGATAGCTCTTCAAAAGCTTATTTTGAATTGATAAGTAGTTGTAGTTGTCTTTAGATACTATTTATTTACAGTTTAAAGCTGTCCTTTATCCTTCAAACCATCACTATCTTGCAGAAGGTTGCTGTGCACTCATGGGTCTTCTTAAGGGACCCCTTTGATGGGATGGATGTTCAACATTAAATCTTAAAAGGTGTCCATTTAGATGATCACATGTGTGCTACGGCTGGTTTTCGGGATGTTGATGGAATGTTTTGGTAAAATAAATTTATATAGAAAGTGATAAAAAGCTGAACAAGTAAGTTAAAATTACATGTTTCCTTCATAAGAACACGTTCTGTTGTTGAATTTCCTATATGTTTTCCAAATGTTTGCCTAAACTCCTATATTTTTTATGCAAAGTTTCCTAATTTTTTCTGACTAACTGGTTGACGGCCTGAAATTGTTATTAATAGATTCTCTTTCAGGAAAGTGGTGGATTGTTAAAAATGTAGCTTTTGACAGAAAAAATAGCAAATTGATGAAGCTAGTGCTATTGTTATTGTGAATGTATGTTGTGGTAATTTTCTACTATCGCCACCTGAGCACTGCAATACACTTTCTATGTTATAGGGCTGCAATGATACAGGTGTCATTCTGTTCGGTTTCATTTACTACCCTTTCAACTTTTGGTTATATAAATATATGAAATATTTATAATTGTCAATAACTGATAGTTTAATTTCTTGTAATGACCACACATGAACATTTGACTAGGTTAGTAGATTTAGAACAATGTGTTAATGTATAAAATAAATAGGGCAATGACTAGAATACATGTAGAACTTTGTGTCCTGTAATAAAAGTAAACAATTCCAATAGCTGTTTAACTAAAGATAATGCATATTAACTTTTGAGTTCTCTGACTAGAATATTGCTTCAGGAATTAAAATGTGATCTGACGTACCGAACCGAATATTCGTAAGACAATACCAAATCAAACAGTGAGAAATTGTACTAAAAACAAACTTTGGTGAATCATGGCAGCCCTAATTATTATTGTGAATGTATGTTGTAGTAATCTTCTGCTATCACTGCTAAGCACTGCAATACAATGTCTATGTTAGCAGCCATTTTTTTTCAGTTTAAGGTGGGTCAGTTTGATAGGGGAAATTTGCATCATGAATCACCAAATTAGGGTGTTCATAAGGCTAAATATTTAAATAATTTTACTGAAGGGGAATTTTCTTTCTAAGTAGGGGGAAAAAACATATACTTTTTCTGTGAAGAATGGGGCCCAAGATCGGCCCCAAATTTGCCATAAAAAAGGGCTGGTTGGCAGCATGATGTATTTTGTTAGTGTAGCATCAAACTTTCCTGAACTAAATCCCCGACATATTTTTTTCCTTAGGTGGAAAAACCCCTCCCATGAATATTTTGGGTAGGAAATAAGACCTCCCATAATTTTAATTGAAACTCCTCCCGTGAATATTTCAGGTAGGACAAACCCCTCCCATGAATACTTATAGGACAAAACAAGTAAATTACATTTATTTTTATATTTCAGATTCACGACGATCATAGAAAACTTATACTCTGGAGACCAAGAAATATTTGAATTTATAAATTGGTGTTGTCTTGTTTGCATTCATAATCCTTGTACTGTTCTTCTTGACATTAGTAGTTTTATATAGTATTATTCATATATTTGTTCTTGTTGTATATGTTATTGTTATGGGTTTTGAAAAAGAATCAGTTCATTTTGTTGAAATTGCAATATCCCTGAATTAGACTGACCCGTGCTAGTTTTCAAAGTTTGGTAGCCGTATTTGATAAACACATATGCAATCTTAATATAAAATTAGCAGATTTATACACAATATACAATTTTGGCATATTTTTGTGGCCAGATGGATGTTTTATTACCCAGTTGCTGATACGATACCTACTTACGCTAGTCGAGTCTGAAGGTATTTGTGAACTGTCAAAATGTAGGTTCAAGTCTTAGAACGGACGGATAGACATGCGGATAAAGTGTTTTGGTTTTGTTACATTTATGAAAAAGGGTCTTAATGTAATGAGAATGCTGGTATGTATAAGGTCATTGTTTAAAAGAATTATATGGATGTAGTACCCTTATTCACAATTTTTGGGTTGGGGTTTTAAGTCAGTATACACAAAGTCCTCAGCAAAAAGCCAGAAAATTTGAATCTGGGCAACTTGGTATTTGTCTGTCAAGGAAACGCAAACATACAATGATTGTATGGACAGTCTTACTGTCACGTGCTTGCAACTGCCATTTTACGTACATTGTTTATGTTAGTGGTAAATTATATTATTAGGCATTTTTTGGATTATATAGTTATGTTAAATTCAATGTTGTCACTATAGATATAATATAAATTTGTGATATATAATTGTAGCATATATATTATATACTATTATGCAGTTATTATTTATTGCTTGCTTGATAGACATGTCATGATATTTTGCTCTAGATTGCTTTGACATATTGCTCATGTTTTGGTGCTGGTTACTTCATAATTGTTTACGCAAAGTTTGCAAGATGCTTATTTATATCATGCTTCATTTTTAGCTGGTCTGTTTTGAAAAAGCAAAGTGCTAATGTGGTAGCCCTTGTTATGTACCTATGCTTGCTATCAAGTTCAAACATGTATGTGTCATTCTCTGAGATTTTTGGCCCAAATGACATATCTGGACGAAATTGAGTTATTAACATAATTTCTGAATGCAGTGATATATCATGTAGGTCACTGCAAAACAATTATTTTTGCAAAACAACATTTTTTCAGGGAATTACAGCACTTTTTATACGGCCATCAAGACTACAAAAATACACCGGTTAAACAAAGGGAAACAACTCTCTTTCAATGTGACATGGGGGAAATATATAAACATTTAGTTAAAAATGGGCCGTCTCAATGTTTACCGATAATTGTTTTGCTTCTGCTCACTGCTGAATCATAAATCTTTGACTGAAATGTTTCACTCCTATTGGCTGTTGCAATTAATGTGAAAACATGACGTCATCTTTATTGCGTTTTTCTCAGAAACGAGGCTCAGTGCATTTGGGCCAAAAACCTTAGAGAATGCCACATGTACTGATGTGTATTTATCTCAAAAATACTGATATTTGCAATATTTTTACAATTTTCTATTTTGTCACTGTCTTATCACATTTTACACCCTCAATTCAGCATTATTGAGATCTTGTTGAACGTTTTGAGACAAGTTTTGTTCTCATGGTTGAAACATTGAGGATCGAACTGTGAACTTAAGGCTGTAAGTGTAAGTTCAAATCGAGATTTGGTGTGGGATTTACAATTCAGTATTGTTGTTAGTTAATGTAGTTTTTATCCTTAAGCCGAAACTTATGTTTCCATGTCATGTGGAATAATTAACCTAGTTCGCTGTACTGGCCATAGGCCACAGAGCTTATGTCATGGCAAATTGTCCGCTGTGTGTCTCTGCGTCCATCTGTTAACATTTCATCCTAATGACATCTCCTCCTAAGCCACTAGGCCAATTTTTACTTAACATCACAGGAGCTTAAAATAGATTTTAAAATTGAAAACTTCAAAACTCATGCTGCTAAAAACCCTACACATGTATAATACAATGTACATCCAACTAAACGAGATGTCAATTTCGACTATTTCTGTGCCTTAATGGAATCATTGATACAAATTCAGGATGTTCATAGACCATTTCTGTCCCCATCAATGATGTATTGCTTACAGCTTCCCGGTAGTATGTGTTCAAATTCAAGTTAGTTGTCATTTCCTGTCTTATACAAATATTAGCAATAATAACAATAGTTCACATTGGTTGCATATATAACATTTAATTGGCAGTTAATAGTTTGTTGTTGCACTTAGATATTGTTTACATTTTATGTATATTCATGTGTAAGTTGTCCCAATGTTATTGAAGTTGTGATATTTTTTGTCTCCTGTTTGTTTAGACACTATATATTTTTAGTACATTAAAAAGTCTATGCTATTGATATTGTTTTTATGTTTTATATCTTCAGTATTTCTGAATAAAGTCTGTTTATCTTACAGTTGATTTCTGCTTTCTGTTACACTGGAACCAATTCCATTTTATGCCCCCCTGCCATTCAAAAATGTCGAAGGGGCATAATGTGTTGCCCCTGTCCATCTGTGTGAAAAATTGGTTTCCGATCTATAACTCTATTTGAATTCGGTTACCATCCACCAATTTTTGGGTGAGTTTTGGCCCTGTTTTGCATTCTACTGAAGAGCCCATAGTCTGAGCATCTGTGTCCCATGGACACATCTAGTTAATCATACATATATACATATACATACTTTGCACTGAACACACGGAGTTCAAGATACATTTGTACATTTACAAGATGGTAATGACAACAGTCTACAGCAAAATTTTCAGTCAAATAATTGTATTAAAGTTAAAATTAAGGTTAAGAGTGCCTTTAATTTAAAAAAAGAAACATGTGTTACTGAACCCAGCGCAGGAGAATTGTCACAAGTTCTCTCCCTTTATCCCTTAGTATACTCGTGTGTACTGTATATTATAATTTACATCTATACTATACTATACTATAGAAAGGATAAAGGGAGAGAACGCATGAAAATCTCCTGTGAAACTCAGTGTATTGTAAGTTCATGTCAGCGAAGGTCTTAATTAGTTTATAGTGCTGGTCAAATATACTCTGTTCAAAAGACCAAAGTCTGTAGCTCCAAGTTCAAGGTTACACTTAGTAGTCGAACATCAAAAATGGGCCTAAAACATCATGTCCGGAATATTACACTGTCATTTATTGGGGGATTTTCAAATTACTTGGCACAAATGTTCAACATGATGTCCTGATGTGTCACATGCAAGACCTGTATCCATAGTGCAAAGGTCAAGGTCCAATTTAGAGGTCAAACATAAAAAACGGATCTTGTCCGGAATATGACACTGTTACTTATGGGCAGATTTTCAAATTATTGGGAACAAATGTTCAACATGAAGAGATGGTGTGTGACGCACACGACTCGTGTCCATAACTCAAAGTACGCTCCACACAGCGCTTTGATTCCACTACCGTTACATTCACATGAATATGAAGGTATCGGAATAAGCGCCCGATGCTAAAGGAGAGTAAGCTCAAAGGTCACGGTCTGACTAAGAGGTCAAAGATGAAAAGGGTCTAAAACATTGCTTTAAATGATGCATTTTCTCTCAACTTGTTTGATGTGATGATTATCTTCTTTTATTTGCCATAAGGTTATTGTTATTATAATTGATTATTTCTATCTCTATACAAAAGTACTTAGTAGGTAGTTGGTCTGCTAAGGTGTCAGTTGTTTCCTGCTTTTACAATAGACTTGACACCAATTAAATATCTTGATAATAATCATAAATGTTCTTCTCTGTCACTTAAGTGCAGGCTGTGTGTATATATAGCATCATATCTTAAGTCATTTAGAAGAAAATAAGAGATTAAAAAAATAACCGTATGTATGACTCCTTAAATGTAGCTTCCTTTGTGGAACTTTCTGCGTACATCTTTGGACTTTCTATTTACTCAGTAAAATGTATGCATCTAAATTTAGTTTAGGACTTCGTGCATTTGTTGCCTTATATGAAATTCTGCTTTGTGATTGATTTTCAATTAACTTTCTTGTGTACAACTTGTTAACTACACACTTGGTGTGATTTCATTAATTTTGATTATCTAACGAAACTGCATTTTATTTTAAATATGTTCAACATAACAGTTCTCTGGTCATCGATGCTGATCAAGTGTGTTCATCATGTTATGTGCGACTAGCAAACCTGCATCGTAATAGTTGTAAAGAATATTATCAATATACAAAATGGCAAGTTAGCTCTTTTAACCAGTCAAAGACCTAATATAGTATGTAGGTATTTGAACCCGTGTACAATCCAGTTACTGTATATCAGATCTAGGATCAAATAATTAGATCTGTTAATTAATATATCATTAATTAGATCCGTTTATTATTGGATCCGTGATCAGAGTGTACACATTAATTATACTTCGGGTAATATTGTCTTGCTAAATGTTAAACATTTATCTATATATGTTTTGTTAGGTATAATAATGATAATTGTACAACAGTATTCTTAATTTATTGATTAAGTTGCATTACCAAATGATATTTTGTTTTAAAACTTACTTAAGAAATACGATAGAACAAAAAATGTTTTATTTGGTTTGACCCAATCCAGGTCAAGAATTATAACCATTTCTCGATCAGCACTTAATTCCGTTGTGCTAAGTGAGGGCGAGGTGGATCACAAAGAATAGATCGACTAGTATTGTGCTCGCACTACTGAATGTACGCGTAGCATGTTGTCGACTGTGATGGTCAGTTTATGGTTATATAAATATATTCACGTTGGTTATGTAAATGAACACCGTGGATACAGAACGGTATGTTAATTTTGTTTCTTGTTAATATAATGCTTAAATCTGTTTATGTATTGTTTTTGAGTCAGGATCTTGAATGCGCACTATTTTTAAATCACAGGTAAAATATGTCTTCGTATAATCAATCGTGCGGAAATGTAGTTGATCAGTGGTGTTAGGTTTGTCTTAATACAATAAGGACTTCATTGCATAAGATTTCTGTAGTAAGAGAGGTTACTCAGTCCTGAACATTAAGTCTTAAAGATCTGTGAAATTCAACGAACTCATTGTTGAGGGGTAGCATACGGAAATTTGATATATATGATTTCTGTAGGTTTGATTCACAGGTACTTGAAACAAACTAGTTTAATGTTCTACATGGCCTATTTACTGTAGTAAGTATTCTTATTATAGAACATTAAACTTGTTTATTTCAAGTACCTGTGGTTTCGTTATAAGTTATAAATATATGTGTCGTGCTTTGATATTTGCTGTTATATCAAAACCTACTTTTGTCGTTTCGATATTGCAAATGGTTCTTTCGTCCAAAGCAGGACCTATAATATTAATTAATGATTGCAAATTTCTACTGGAATGAACATATGTACGTTTATTGGTCCCATATTTCTGTCATTACTTAAGTAGAACTTCGAAACCTCGAACAGGTAAGCTCGAACACAGGAGATACCTCGAACAGGTTATTAAGTACGGACGAAATCCCTTCTTCTTCAATTTTACCTATCAGCCGAGATCAGTCGAACGGAGATAGCTCGAACATGATTTGCGGTTCCTGGCTACCATTTCATTCTTTTATCGTAACAACAACAACCACCACCATAGACAGGTCGAACAATACAGTACTTAACACTTATTCGCACGTCGTGATAAGTACTTGACAGTTGTGCTATATATATACATGTATACTTATGTGATAAACAAATCACTTAGTAGATCCGTTAAATATTTAATGAACAAAGGGAAAGTTACATTGTTAATTATTCATTGAATTGTAAAGTGAATGAAGTTAGATCAACATTTTATCGTCTTTTATGAATATCTTAAACAAAAGGGCAAACTTCATTGTAAAAATCGCCGAAGTGTCATTGGTATGAATTCGACCGTTAATTTATTATCTTCATCATTTTCATAATCCATAAATGTAAGTTCGAGTTTAGTCATGAATTGATGTAAAATGCATATATACTGTATGTTTGAGTTTAATCATGAATTGATGTATGCTCTTAATGTATGTCTTCCATGAACCAAAGACGTACATTTTAGGTCCTTGCATGAACGTTACCAGTGTTATTACTTTGCTCTATAAATAGAACATTGTTGTTATAATTCCCTGATACGAATTACTTAATTAAGTATGTTTTTGTTTTCCTTTCATTTCCCTTTTATTTATTATTATTATGGATAATGTAATGACAAATGATAGACATGCATTCAATATGACAACACAAACAACACACAATTGCATTTGTACCGGGGACAGTCACATGTATGCCATAGAAACATGAAACATGAAACATTTAATTTGATGAAACGCCTATTTTTACACAGAAGTATATTCAATGGCGTTGTACATTTAACAAAAATACAGTATGTATATTACATGTACTCAACTATGTATAATAATGTCATGACTATAACTAGTATTAGACAAGGCATCAAAACGTGACATATCAGTACTTAAAGTATCAAACTGCACAAAAATAGTGTACATACACCTGACATGCTATTCGATACAGTTCACAAGACTAGAACAATGAATCGAAGTTCCTGAAAAAGTGTGTTTTTAGACTTTTCTTAAAAGCATCTACGGATTTCAGATTCCTTATATGGACTGGAATGTCATTCCATAATGTCGGCCCAACAGTTTTAAAACTTCTATCAGCAAATGTTTTACGTTTATTGAATGGTACTGCATAACAACCTATGGAAGAGCTGGATGATCTAAGCCTACGTTCAGATTTTTTACTACACAATAACTCAGTGAGATAAACAGGAGCTTGACCATTAGAACAATTGTACATGGTTGTTAAAATCTTGAACTCTATTCTGGCTCTGATTGGCAACCAGTGTAATTTGAACAAAGCTTGCTTTGAGCTGTCATACTTCATGCGTCGTAAAACAAGTTTAGCACACATATTCTGTATTCTTTGCATTTTTTGCAGATCACATTGTGGAGTTCCAAACAAAATAACATTGCAATAATCCAAATGAGAAATAACCAGTGCCAACACCAGAATTTCAGTAGCATCAGTGCTGAGATATTTTCTGATACTTTTGATTCTTAAATAATTAAGCATAGCAGTTTGACATTTTCTCTTAATATGGTCTTTGAAATTGAGATTTTCGTCCAAAAATGCACCCAAATATCTGATACAATGCGCAGATTGAATTTTATCACCTGCAATGTTAATTTCTGTCACAGAACATTTATCGAGTTGTTGTCTACTGCCAAAGATGATGAATTCAGTTTTAGAAGGGTTCATTTTTAGTTTGTTATGTTTCATCCAATTATCAATTGTTACTACACATGTTTCTAGATCATGAATTGCCCGTTGTTCTTGTTCAGCTGACGTTGGCTTAAAGCGTTTGTTGGCTATATGGTCGTCCGCGAAGCCGTACACTGAGATGGAGTTGGGAATCACATCAAATAGAGTGCCTGCGTAGGTAAGATATAGCCAGGGGCCCAAACAGCTACCTTGGGGAACGCTACACGTAAGAGGGCGTGCAGACGAGACAGTTGATTCAGCATAAACACTACAGCTGCGAGGCCTTAAGTATGAGTCAATCCAATTAATTGCGGTGCCACACAGCCCATATTGATGTTGCAACACTTGGACAAGTATGTCATGGTCCACAGTGTCGAATGCGGCGCTTAGGTCCAGTGCAACCAGGGCACTGACCTCCTGGTTCTCAATGCCTTCAAGTAAATCATTCACTAATCTCAATAGTGCTGTCTCACACGAATGAAAGCGTCTATATGCCGACTGGTTCTTAGGAAGGAGATCGTAGTTACTCACATGTTCGTGCAAACTCAAGAGAGCAGCTTTTTCAATCAGTTTTGAAAGGAAGGGCAAGTTGCTCACTGGGCGATAATTGGCGTACACCAGTTCGATACCAGATTTCTTCAGCAATGGTCTGACGATGGCATGTTTCCACTTAGTTGGGAAAATTCATTGTTGCAATGACAGATTTACCAATGTAGTTATAGGAAGCAACAATTCATCCAGATGCAGTTTCAATAGATGTGTGGGTAGTTTGTCTAATTCACAGGATTTTGTTTGAAGTTCGGTTATTAATCTTTTGACTTCTATCTCACTTAGATCCTGGAACGATTCTATACGAGGAACGTCCTTACTTGTTGGTGTATAACTTTCGTAGTTTCGTAAGGATTCACGTATTTTTTCTATTTTGTTCAAGAAATAATCTGCAAAGTTTTCCGCCAGTGAAGTATCGCTTTCTTCAGTAGGCATGGGATTATCAGACTTTGTTCCAGTTAGTTCGGACACCACCTTGTACAGTTTTTTGGAATCACCCTTTGAGCTTAGTATAGATGCCTCGAACAATAGATGCCTCGAACAAATTGCTAGATTCGACGGCAGTTCGAGGTTTCGAAGTTCTACGTAATGTATATTGGTACCAGATTTCTTTCATTGGTCAGTCACCACGCCGTATATTAATTTAAACCAGTCAAAGTATCTTGTTGACTATGACGCGATTGCAATCTGGTTGTCTGGTCTACTTATGATTTAATTATCGTTGGATAAGTTAAATCATTTTAAATGCCCACAACCGTCACCAGTAAACCACATAACTGATATAATTAGTGTTTAAATTGTTACTTAAATTAACTAAGGCCTCAAAATAGGGTAGTCAGGTCGTAAAAAATGAAGATCTTTTTCATTCTCATTAAAGCAAATTAAACATAGATTTAAATGAATAAATGTTATAAGACAAATCCCCTTTCCCTTTTAACATAAGTTTAATCAAGGTGAATATAATGCTCTATATAGCTGGAATACATTAAAGCGTCTAATAACTGGACAGAAATATGAACCTAAAGAAATTTACCAAAAAGAAAGGCTAGGTCGGGAAGCCTGAAACAAACATATTTTATACGCCTTACTTAAATATGCCACCATATGTCTATTAGGTATGACAGATTGGTGCTAGTTTCCAAAAGTAGCCAGTCACTTTATGATGAATAAGTTGCTAACTTAATAAACGTCTGGAATTATTCATTTTTTAAATGACTCGTTTTAGAAATGTTTGGCGTAATTTATTGACCAAATTGGAGTTTAATAGCCAATCATGCACGGTTATTTGGGTACCTTCCCCGGCTAGGCTAGGGTATGTCTGAATGTATGTTCCTTGATCAAAGCGAAACTACATTATACAGGGAACATGTATGTATTCAGTAGATAATACGATGTTCCAGGATCGCCTTACAATAACGTCTTAGTAAGATTTGATGAAATCCTTGTGAAGTGTTTTGTCCTTATATATATCGAATTACTTTATTTTAGAGTTAATCGCGATTTCATCAACTGGTCAATATCAACATGGTTTCCATTGGCGCAAGAGCTCTTTCTAGAGCCGCAAGAAAATGTATAGCAAGCATCTCTTCAACCGAAAACATTATGGTAACAGTTTCCTGTTCAGTCACATCGTCATCAGACAGCCATTCTGCTCGCTCGACTTTAGCACCACAAGCTCTAAGATATAAGGAGAAATCTCAGTCAGAACTCACCTTTGTTCAATCGGCAGAATCTTGCAGACAGTTTTTGGATAGTTACGACAATTTTCTGTTCGATTGTGATGGTGTTTTATGGGAAAATGACCACGTGACTCATATCTCGGGAATTCCCGAAGCTATTGGAATGCTTCAGCGTCTTAACAAACGCCTGATCTATGTGACGAATAATAGCACTAAGTCGAGGCTCGCGCTGCAGAACAAATTTCAAGAACATGGTTTTAACTCAAACTTAGAAAATATTTTCACGAATTCGTACGCGTGTGCTTTGTATCTGAAGGGATTTCTCGGTGTAAATGATGGAGTTTATCTTGTCGGAGGTGAGGGGACAAAGTGGGAACTGGATCAGTTGGGTATCGGAAACTTTGGTTCTGGCCCAGACGTTGACACACCTACATCTGACGTAAGGAAATTGCTTCAATATGATTGTGACGACTGTGTGAGCTCTGTGCTGGTTGGTTTCGATGAACACTTTAGTTTTAACAAAATGTTCAAAGCTGCTACCTATTTGATGAACCCGTCGTGTCATTTCATTGCCACTAATGTTGTTGAAAAGGGTGCTATTATTGGTGGAGGCGACAGGAAACGGCGAATGCCTTTAACTGGTGTGATGGTGAATGCTGTCGCCGAATCTGCTGACAGACAACCGGTTGTTGTCGGTAAACCATTTGGTTCTATGTTTGAATGTGTTTTACACCAGTTTTCTGATTTAGATCTGTCGAGGACAGTTTTTATTGGTGATAGTCTGAAAGCTGATATGGGATTCGCTAAACGTATTGGAATTGACTCTGCTTTGGTTCTGACAGGTGTGAATAAAACCAGTGATATCGCGGATATTCCGGACATGACTCCGGAATTTGTTTTAAACTCGTTGTCGGATATTGTCCACTGATGTACGACCCGGGAATAATGTCAGAAAATGTCAGTTTACATGTATGTAATACATTGTCTTATCACGCAACTTTATGTATTTATGTGCAGTATCTCATGTTTGTATTCTTGGTTCAATTTATGTGATTTACGCTGCTCATTATTGTAATAATGATTATTGCTGTTTTGTAAAAAAACAACTCTTCAGTGTTCAATATGCAGTTTATGTTCATGTTGAATTGTACTTATAAACGCATGGTCGGTATTTTGAAAACGAGTTTAATAAGATATTGTAAATATTGAATAAAATCTGCCTGTGAAGACAATCACCTTGTATGTTCGCTCAAAGAATCCGGATATGTTTTCCTAGAAGAAAAGTAATTATGGGAATGCCTCATTCACAAACCAGTACATCATCACATAAAATACGAGCAGAAAATGCCTCGTACAAAACATGTCTGCAGATTTAGAGGTCTTCCATGTTTTCAGTTTAGCCAAACAAAGAAACTAACATTGCTGCCATAGTGGTCATAGTTTTAAGACTTTGAAAAAATACGCCCAAAGTAGAGGGTCATTTAAGGAATGTTCCTTTAAAATTACTCCAAACCATCCAAACAATATCCTTGCCAAGTTCGATTAACTTCCTCCTAATCGTTGATGAGAAATGGAAACGGACGGACAGCGTGGATTGGACGGTAAGTGACCACACGGTAGTAGATCACTAGAGTACTGAATGGTATTGCATACATATATTTTAACCTGCGGAAAGCCATGTATCAAACAAAGATTTAGTCACTATAAATATAATTTCCGGCTCAAACAATGATGTTTTCTTCGTAAGTAATCTTTCAATCCCATATCAATAAAGTCATGTTTTGAGAAAGACTGCTGCTCGAGAACAATTTCATTGCGTCGACCATTGTCCACATGGTAGAACTGGTTTGGGTTAAATTAAAGACAATTTGATAAGGAATAAATAATTGTCAACATTTGATGTTTTAAGCATGTTTTTGTTCCTGACATGTTCAGCATCGTTTCTCGTGCTGCAGTTGGCGTGTGCAACATTTGCTAAACAGAACGACAATCTGCTGAACCATACTAATGCAGATGTGACTTGTAGAAAGTTTGGAGGGTTGTATCAGGTAACACGTTTGGAGGAAGGTCGCGGATACATTGCAAACCATGACATTGTTTCTAGGACGAATATTGAAGATGGAAAATCAGCTTGGATTAAGGGATACGCACAGATGTCAACAAATTTCATTTCTTGGCACGGCTGTTACAAATTTACAAACACAAGACTTTTTGAACTTTGGAAACCTGCACAAAGTGTTTATATGTGCATGGAGATATGCAAGGGGTACGAATATATGGGTATCAGAAACGGCAATAATTGTTATTGCATCAATTTAAGCGTCATCGTGCAACTTCAAGCCACTACGGATATCTACTGTAGCAATCAAATACTTCACTTGGAATTGATAGATAATACGGACAAATATATTTCTGTTTACCAAATAGTTGATAGTGTAAACTTTAGATGGACTACACGTCTAGAGAAACGGATGTGTGTGGCTGCGCGAGGTAACACATATACAACTAAATCATGCTACAGCAATACAGGTGATGTACATGGATATTTATGTACACGCGGTGCCGTTGGACGAATGACCAACTTATGCGACTATTCAAGACAAATTTGTAAAATTCGAAATGTAACAAACTGGTTGACTGCACGACAAAAATGTTCGGAATACAATGGAAAATTAGCACCATATGCAGGAAGAGGAGCCCAACTTATGAATGACCCCATCACTTATTGGGTAGGAATGTTTCGCAGTTTTAAGATAGTCAATGAAACCAAGGGTTTGGATTCTTGTCTCTCTGTAACTAGAGTAGGTTTGCAATTGTTTCTTGAGCCAGATATTTGTTCCGAAAAGAAAATACCATTGTGTGCATATGAAGCAACGGAACCATCCGAACAGCCTATAACCGGATCGAGGGAGCCGACACGCACTTCAACCGCCGCTATTTCCACTTTTGACATTACGAACGGAACTACAATTTTGGACTTGACAACTTTGACGGTGCTCGATTATAATGCTACAACTAAATATACTACATCTAAACAGCCTATAACCGGACCGAGAAAGCCGACTCGCTCTTCAACAGCCGCTATTTCAACTTTTGACATAACGAACGGAACTACAATTTTGGACTTGACAACTTTGACGGTGCTCGATTATAATGCTACAACTAAATATACTACATCTAAACAGCCTTTAACCGGACCGAGAAAGCCGACTCGCTCTTCAACAGCCGCTATTTCAACTTTTGACATAACGAACGGAACTACAATCTTGGACTTATCAACTGTAATAATGCCCGATTATAATGCAACAACTAAAGATACTACTGATTCACCTGTAAACTGTTCTTTTGCTTTATACATCACAATTGCCATAGCAGTCGTTGTCATAGTTGTGTTAATAATAATTTTGATCAAAATGGATTTAACACGACGAGCAGTGCATTCAAAATGCACAGGAAATGCTGCAGTTCAAGCGTCGCCTCCCCAGTCTCTGAACAATGACATGGTGTATGACGTAATGGACTTGTCACATGAAGATGCACCATACGATATGATTAATTTAAACTGATCCCCGAGGAATGTCAATGAAAGTCCAGATCGAAATAAGTACGATACAATATATCTGAAACGAGCTAATACGGTGACATGTAACAATGCGTAAGACCATGTCAACATGACCGACAGTAAGCAGTATGATTCTGTGCAATAGCACAATTTTAAAAGGCGGAATCAAGCGCTGAACACAAAACAATATGCGACAGTAGAAGCGATACATCAGTAAAACCAACTATACCGTCTGCTTTAGACATAATATTCACGTTTCTTTCGTTAGTAATGGCTTAGTGTGTGGTGCGTATATACACTCAAATCACTGGTGGAAGACTTTCTGATATGCAGATCTAAGTCGGATACTTGCTGGTCCCTGATACTAGTAATGACTTAAACTATGCTTATTATCAATCTGGTCTACAATAAGTGAAATGTTGTTTCTTTTATTTTGTAAAATTTGTCCCATATGTAGTATATATTAATCATGTTGATTTTGTCCCTTTATATGAACTGAGGTCCTACAGTCATTAACTGTCAATTAGATCATCAAATGTGATTGTTATGTCCTAGTGCTAAAACTGTAGTGTTAGGCCATTCTTAAGGCCCAGTATTCTTTGCTGACAGTTCCAAGGCTGTAATTCGCTATATGATGGTTGTTTCTGTTTGTGTTATGAATGTGTTTTATATTTCCCTTTCCCTATGCAATTGTGTCACTTTATACAGTGTTCAGAGTGTTACCTGCCCATTTTTGGTCTATTGCGGCCAGTTGTCTTGACTTGTCCTATGATCTTTTCCATCCATTAATTCCCCCCTCCCCCTTTCCTTTACTGTCCACGTTGATTCTCCTAGTTATTCCTTATGGTCTGTCGGGCCATTCCTTGTGCCTCTGTTCCTTAATATGTGTACCGTTTGGCCTCCTTAAGTGACTTATGTTTTGTGGATTGTTGTTTTTCCGGAGGTCTGCGTGGGGAGGTATTGTCTTGTGTATGTGGCGTTCCCTGAGGTTACGTATTCTCTCTGTTTTAAACAAGAAATATCTTTAAAAAGATGGTCGGCGCAACTTGAAGTTTGCAAATATGTTGCAATCTGAAGGTTAAACTTTGTTGTACAACATAAACAATGCTTAATGTTACGACTGTCGGTCATTCAATTACGCTTTACTACAGAAACCCCGAGATTACTACGTAGTACGCTCCGACACAGCGCTTTGATTCCACTACCGTTACATTCGTACGCTGCTGTATTACCTAGTATCTTTTGATAGTTGACCTTACGAAATCACCGTTCGTTCCTGATATTAAATATCATTGGTCGGCACGATCACGTGACTACTGAGATTATAATGGATGGGTATTTTCCAGTGTTATAACCAATCAAATATGTACGCCATGTATTACCTTTCGTGGCGAGGGAAATTTTGACTATCTATAATAATCTAATCGCTTTTAGCATTTACAGAAGGCAGTGTTTCGTTCTTTCATCGAGGATTGCACCGATACGTATTACAAATAAACTGTGACGAATTTGTGTAACGAGATGCTGAGTAATGAGATGACGCATTTTAAAATATACGTAGCGGAATATAAATCACTACACATATACAGGCATCGGTATCGTTTTGCCATTCCGACAAAACGATAGTCACTTACGTTAGATTTATTTAGTTTTCCTAGCAATTTGCATTTGTCACATAGCCTTTTCTATGACGGGGAAAGCTGTCTATTCAATGCTTACTGGCATAGGCTTTATTTACATATGTTTACTGTCCTACTTTTGGGACATTGATGAGTCTATAAATAGACAATATCAGTCTTTCGGGAGTTATAAAGCAGAGGGTGAATATGAAGGTGTCGGAATAAGCGCCCGATGCTTGAGGAGAGTAACTACACAGGAGACTGCATACAAATAACTCCGTAGTGTGGCGGTTAGTCATAGACACAGTTTAGTCTGTTTTAACATCGTTCATCATTACTTATTGCATAAGTCGTGAACTCACACATCCATGTTAATAAACGTGTTACATAGCGATTTATCTGATTAAAACAATATAAATGTTCGCGACGGTTACATAAAACCAAGAAAGTCTTCTTAATTCTAACACCGGACAATTCCTCGTGGTGATGAATAACAACACTTCTTACTGGATAAATTTTGAAATACACTATACACAATGTTAACCAATCTGCTTCAAGGTTACACATATTTTTTAATTGAAGAGAAATTGCGCGAAATTGCCTTGGTGGCTAACGTAAGATTAGTTCAGTTTGGTTAAATTAAATATCTCTACCTAACTGATTATTAACCAATTGCTCATAATGCTGATGTAAATACGTGTATAAACTGTATCATTATTGGGAATGTAGGGGTTGTTTTGATATAAATCATACATTTCTCCATTTCCATGCATTAATTGAAATTTATAAAAAGTGACACAAATTCTGGTACAATTATGCTCATGTTCTTAGATAAAGTCATGGATTGTGTTTAATTGTTGTTTGTTTAGTATTTCTGAGGTAATGTTATCATCTTTGAAAAAAACTGTACATGGACTGTGTTCATCTTTGTGATTCTGACTCGAAATAAAATAGCACTGTATATAATTCACAGAAGATAGTGAGTTCTTTCGCTTTATCCCATCTAGAGTTATACCCCTTTGTCCCTACTTCAGAATATGTACATGTTTATACTAAACACATATAAATGACAATCTTCTGTGATATAATGGTATCTTACGAGAATTTGTGTGGAAACATTTTATACGGATAGAATTATTAACTTAGTGGTGAAAGCATGTACTTCATGTCTGAATCACTCATTCACTGATTTTACCATACTAATGTTCGCTTTGTATTTGACAAATGTATAAATGATTTGTTTGCAAACGTATATGGAGTTAAAAGTTTTATGACATGTAGACTTGTATTTCGAATGCTTACTTTGTGTGTGATTACTTAACTAAGAATAAATTAGTATATTGTTGATTGTACATTAAACTTACTTACAGAAGGAAGAAACCGCACATAACTAACACAATTGTTGGCATACTGACAACAGATACTATTGTCATGATAACGGCTTTTATTCCAACACTGAAACAATGCATCTACATAACCCGTTTTAATGAATTAAATGCAAATCATCTCGGCTCAAAATTTGTGTTTTAAAAAATGCGAATTACGAAAGAAATGTACTGTGATAATGCGCCAGCAATGTTTACACTTCAATAAATGAAAAACGCGTGACTGTAATTGTACGTATATATGACAGATTTCATTTTCTTTTAATTGGTTTTTAAAACTGTTCAGTTATATACGGCGGTCAGTTGACCTAAGCATTTTTCCTGGTCATTATCAACTAACACCAACATTTCATTTCGTTAGCAGTTGACAACTTCTCCACATGAATTAGACGGGTGAAGGACAAATGACAGAAGCCACATGTCATGAAATGACATGATCTGCTCAGACCGGTAATCCGTGAACATTGACTTCCCTGGTGACAGCTTAGCGCTCTAACCACTGGCTAACCGACCAGGTCGTGGCAGATTTAAGTACAAAACAATGGGGTCGATTATTGACAAGCTGGGATTTCTCTACGGATGCGATACCATAATATATTAAATCTACTTAGCGATGCGTTTCACACTGTGCATTATAGACGCGCTGTTCGGCATCACAATGATATGGGTCTTAGGATGGAATTTTTGTCGTTGTATGTGGAGCACAGGAGATCGTCATGAGTTTTCTCCCATGATCCCTTCTATTTGGATAAAGAGAGAGAACTTTAGAAGGCATAAAGGGAGATGACTCGTGACAATCTCCTGTGATGTGAAGCTTCGATTTACGGCTATTTTATCGCATAATTGGAATTCTATGTATTTTTCGGCGCAGCCGTACTAAGACGGCTTTTCTGTTTGCATATCTGCGTTGTGTAAACCAATCTTACGTTAACCACTTAACATAATTCTCTCCAACAGAACAACGTTTGTGACATCGACGCGGATTGGTTAAATTTTTATTTAGGCCTAAATATTTGTTTACCGAACCTAAAAACAATAACTTGTTTATTGTTATGTATGTTTTCTTCCGAAGCAAAGTAATGAACACAATTATTGCAATGGTGTTATGTTTGCAACGAAAACGAAAACATTTTGATCACGATGGAGGCGTTATTCTTATTATTGTGAACATGAAAACAAGATGAACATATATTGTTTGCCTTAACAACTGCGTCTGAAGGTAGATCTATAGTATATTTCATATTTATTTAGTGAGTAGGGTTGTTAGTTAATCCCATGGCAAATTGCCCGGCGTTAGGATAAGGAAGATATTCTAGTTGTTATGTACCAGTCACGGACATTTATATTGTTTAAATCTGTCAAATACATATGTAACATGTTAATTAGCATGAATGTGTGATTGCACGTCTGATACAATAAGTACTGGTGAACTATATTGAAACAGACTATACCGTTCGCACTACGGAGTGGTGGCAGTTGTGGGCGGTAGACGGATATTAGCCCCTAGGACATTAGCCCCTAAGCTCACATTTGCACATGCGGACATTTGCCCCTTCATTAAATTGCACATGCGGACATTTGCCCCTTTATTACATTGTACATGCGGACATTTGGCCCTTTATTACTTTGCACATGCGGACGTTAAGAATCTGACAAAATGCCTAAAGTAATGGGTCATCTAATGAATGTTCCTTTGCAATTACTTCAAAATCGGGCCAACGTTTTTTTATAGTTTTTTTCTTGTTGGGGTTCATATATGAAACGGAGAGGAGAATTGTGTAAGGGAACCATCCAGCCAAGTTACATTAACTTCCTCCTAATTGTTGACGGGAAGTTGAAACGGACGGACAGCGTACATATGCAGTTGTCGGACGGTAAGTGGTCATACGGCAGTAGATCATTAGAGAACTGAACGGTATTGCATAGATACAAAAATAAGTAACATATATTTTAACTAGCGGAAAGTAATGTATCAAATAATGGTTTAGTCAGTATAAATATAATTTCCTGCTCAAACGATGGTGCATTGCCTCGTAAGTAATATTTCAATCTCATATCAAGACTGCTGCTCGAGAACAATTTCATTGCGTCGACAATTGCCCACATGGTAGATTCAAAACAATTTGACAGGGAATCAATAATTGTGAAACATTTGATGTTTTAAGCATGTTTTTGTTCCTGACATGTTCAGCATCGTTTGTCGTGCTGCAGTTGACTTGTGCTGAACAGAACGGCCAACTGATTAACCATACAACTGCAGATGTGACTTGTGGAAAGTTTGGAGGGTTGTATCAGGTAAACCCTTTGGAGGAAGGTCGCGGATACATTGCAAACCATGACCTTGTTTCTAGGACGAATATTGAAGATGGACAATCGGCTTGGATTAAGGGATACGCACAGATGTCAACAAGTTACATTTCTTGGCACGGCTGTTACAAATTTACAAATACAAGCATTTTTGAACTTTGGAAACCTGCACAAAGTGTTTATATGTGCATGGAGATATGCAAGGGGAACGGATATATGGGTATCAGAAACGGCAATAATTGTTATTGCTCCAATGTAAGCGTCATCGGAAAACTTCAAACCACTACGGGTATCGACTGTAGCAATCAAACACTTCATTTGGAATTGATAGATAATACGGAAAGATATATTTCTGTTTACCAAATAATTGATAGTTCAAATTTTAGATGGACTCAAAGTCTAGAGAAACGACAGTGTGTGGCTGTGCTAGATAACACATATACAAATGAATTATGCTACAGCAATACAGGTAATGTACATGGATATTTATGTGCACGCGGTGCCGTTGGAAACATGATCAACGTATGCAACTCTCCAAGACAAATTTGTGAAATTGGAAATGTAACAAACTGGTTGACTGCACAACAAAAATGTTCGGATTACAATGGAAAATTGGCACCGTATATAGGAAATGAAGCCCAAAGTATAAATAATACCATCACTTATTGGGTAGGAATGTTTCGCAGTTTTAAGATAGTCAATGAAACCCAGGATTTTGATTCTTGTCTCTCTGTTACTAGAGTAGGTTTGCAATTGTTTCTTGAGCCAGATATTTGTTCCGAAAAGAAAATACCATTGTGTGCATATGAAACAACGGAACCATCCGAACAGCCTATAACCGGATCGAGAGAGCCGACACGCACTTCAACCGCCGCTATTTCCACTTTTGACATAACGAACGGAACTACAATTTTGGACTTGACAACTTTGACGGTGCTCGATTATAATGCTACAACTAAATATACTACATCTAAACAGCCTATAACCGGACCGAGAAAGCCGACTCGCTCTTCAACAGCCGCTATTTCAACGTTTGACATAACGAACGGAACTACAATCTTGGACTTGACAACTGTAACGGTGCTCGATTATAATGCTACAAATAAATATACTACATCTAAACAGCCAATAACCGGACCGAGAAAGCCGACTCGCACTTCAACAGTCTCTATTTCAACTTTTGGCTTTACGAACGGAACAAAAGATACTACGGATTCACCTGTAAAGTATTCTGAAGCTTTATACATCACAATTGCCATAGCAGTCGTTGTCATAGTTGTGATAATAATAATTTTGATCAAAATGGATTTAACACGACGAGCTGCAGTTCAAGCATTACCTCCCCAGCCTCAGAACAATGACATGGTGGATGACATGATGGACTTTTCAAATGAAGATGCAGCATACGATACGATTAATTTAGACATATCCCCGATGAATGTCGATGAAAGTCCAGATCGAAATCAGTACGATAAAATATATCTGAAACGAGCTAATATAGTGCCATGTAACAATGGGTATGACCATGTCAACATGGCTGACAATAACCAGTATGATTCTGTGCAATTGCACACTTTTAACAGGCGGAATCAAGCGCTGAACGCGAAACAATATGCGACAGTAGAAGCGATTCATCAGTAAAACCAACTATACCGTCTGCTGTAGACATGATATTCACATTTCTTTCGTTAGATAAGGCTTCGTGTGTGGTGCGTATATACACTCAAATCACTGGTGAAAGACTTTGTGATATGCAGATCTACGTCGGATACTTGCTGGAATGTCCCTGATACTAGTAATGGCTAAAACTATGCTTATTATAAATCTGGTATACAATAAGTGAAATGTTGTGTCTTTTATTTTGCCAACATATTGTCTCTATTTACTTAGTGCTCGTAATTACCGTGACAAAAATTGTTCAGAGCAAGTGTACCATAATTAAACTGAAATGTTTGGCAATGTGTCGCGAATTTTCTACTGACAGTTTGGCTTGACCTGTTTGCTGGAGAGAATCCATCCATCATGTGGTAAAACATTTTGGGTATGACCTATTTAGTTGCTTCTTTTTCATCTTAACTGTATAAAAATACTGACAAATCTTTCTGAGGCATGTATATATACATCGTGTTATTTTGTTATGGTGTAAATGTTGCACGGAAATTTTGACATGCATGTACATGTAAAAATTGTTTCATACGTAGTATATATTAATTATGTTGATTTTTTACACTGTATATGAACAGTATTATATTTTTAAAGCTGAGAGTCTGAGACGTGTAGTCCTACACATCGTGTTATTTCGCTGTGTTGTAAACGGGAATTTTGGATATACATGTAAAATTTGTTCCATATGAAGTATATATCAATCATGTAGATATTTTCACTTATATGAACAGTATAGTATATTAAGGCTAACGTCATCTCCTACAGTCATTAACTGTCATTAGATCATCAAATGTGATTATTATATTCTGGTGTTAAAACTGTATCATAACCGAGGGTTAGGACATCCTTAAAAAATATTGGTTTCGCATAATTATACCGACCAGCATGTGGTGGTTAGGTAGGTAGGTAATTATTTTTTTAAATAATTATTTTAACGCTGCTAAAATCAAATGCCACTTAGACCCCTCGAAATATTTTTAATAGGGGTCATTTTCATGGGAAGGTACGATTATGCCATAGAAACTTTTTTTTAAAATTATGGCTTTAAACAATGTCAACAAGGAATGTGCTTAGTTACCTACTTCTGGTTTTGAAATTCCAATGGATTGCTGCATTGTGTTAACATTTTAATGTGATTCAATCTAATGTTTATGCGGATTGATTTACTCGTTCAAGTTCAGTTTGGGTAAATGAAATATGTCTACCTAACTGAGTATTAACCAATTGGACATAATGCTGATGTAAATACGTGTATAAACTGTATCATCATTGGGAATCATAAGTGTTCATGTAGTGGTTGTTTTGATATAAATCATACACATCTCCATTTTCTTGCATTAAATAAAATTTATAAAAAGTGACCAAAATTCTGGTACAATTATACTTTTGTTCTTAGATAAAGTATTGTATTGTTCTTTGTTTGGTATTTTTTAGGTAATACTATCATGTTTGTAAATAACTGTACATGGACTTCGTTTATCTTTGTGATTCTGACTGGAAATAAAATAGCACTGTACATAACCCACATGAGATTGTCTCGAGTTCTTTCCCTTTATCCCATCCGTAATTCTCTACCTTTGTCCCTTCTACAGGATATGTATATTCTACACACATATATATACAATCTCATGTGATATAATGTTATATTACGGAAACATTTTATACAGAAAGAATTATTAACTGAAGGCTGTAACATATGTTTGAATGACTGATTCACTGATTTTATCATACTTATGCTCGCTTTGTATTTAACAAATGTATAAATGCTTTGTTTGAAAAAGTGTATAAGGAATTAACAGTTTTACGACATGTAGACTTGTATTTCGAATGCTTACTTTGTGAGTGAGTTACTTCACTAAAAATACATTAGTATATTGTTGATTGTACATTAAACTTCATAACAGAAGGAAGAAATTGCATACAACTAACACAATTGTTGGCGTACTGACAACAGGATCTATGGCTTTCAGCCAACACTGAAACAATGCATCTACGTAAGCTGTTTTAAAATGTATTAAATACAAATCACCTCGGTTCAAAATGTGTGTTTAAAAAAAGCGAAATGCGAAAGTAATGTCCTGTGGTAATGCGCCAGCACTGTTAACACTTCAATAAATGAAAACACGTGACTGTAATTGTACGTAATGGACACTTGCCATTGAAGCCTGTGTATAGGAATAGAGATGTGCGGTTAGGAACAATAAAGTCGACCATCGTTATCATATTCTTATGAAACTTAAACACAATTTGTAAATAATAAATACAAATATGTTGGCCAACTTTCAGCCGCATATATAAAAAATGAAGTTTTTACCGCGTTTACCTTACATTATTGTGATCCGATTGCGATACGGCTGTCTACTCTTTCTGTCATTTATCAAACTTTGGGCCAAGTGATAGCGATTCTTACAATTGCCTTATCGTACGCGCGACGTCGTAATTAGACTTCCGGGTATTCAATGGCGCAAAATTCAACTTGATTTTTTTCTACCAGTCCTGAGCTACATACACATGATATGGATATATTCAGGTATATCTACTTGAAGTTTTTTGTTTATAACTGTTGTCATTTAGAAACACTCGGAAACAACTGGTTAATTCGTGGTCATGTGACGGTTTACTTAAGTTTACTCCATCCAAATAAGTTTATTTGATTTTGAGTTTAATAACATAGTCTGAATAGAACAAGGGGTCACATTTTCAAAATTGTATACTGAAGCCTAGAATCAATAAATCTACAAGAGTCTACGAGCCAAATTGACGTAAGATACTCTGAAGAGGAACAAGGTAAAGGTATATCATGCCATAGTCCTGCCAATAAAATAAATGATGGTGCCACATCATACACATAAGGGTAAAGGCTAAAGGGTCAACTCGGCCCACTTACCAACTCGGCCCACTTTTGAAGCGCAATGAAAAGGCAAAGTTGTTCACACCTTTGACATACTAAAAATCCACATATGTATCTTAGCCCTGGCCTCCATGAATTTGGTAGGCCACATAGTTTATGATATTTAGTGTCGAGGTCATTCTTGCAGGCCTTTTTCTATCTATTAAAAAGTATTTTTGGGGAAAGGCCCTAGAAAAATTGGGAAAATTTGCGTTGTAAAATTTGTCAATTTGAAAACTTAAATCGTTTAAACTCCAAGTTTGGGAATTTTCGTAGTAAGTTAAAAGAACTGGCTTTTCATATATCTAAATTTTATATCATTATAAACTAGCATTCTAATCTAAGTTTCTTATCAAAAACTTATCAACTGTCAAAAAGACACAAAACGTCCACAAGGGACAATAATGGCCAGAGTTATTAAAAAAGCTTCAACTTGAAGTTCAAGATATATATTATATCAGGTCGCTCCAGTAGTCGATTTTTCATAGGTGCTTCTGATTGGGAAAAAAACCATACGTTTGGCTTTGGGAATGGATCAGATAGTCTGACCCGTGGGAACTCTTAGAAAAAAGGTCTGTTTGCCCTTTACCGACCCTAGATTTTAGAGGTGGGTAGGTAGGTAGGAAAAATATTTTATTTTATTGTGGAAATTTTAATATGTTTTAGTCGAAATGTATTGTTCGTGCGTGGTAATTTCGGCACGTTGTACATTGGGTGGGCGGGTATGTAGTAAAATAATTGTAAATATTAAAAAAGATACGGTTAAATGGTTGTCAAAAACATGGTAACATAAGCTCGGATCAATTCAGAAAAAAATAATGTTGGTAAAATGAAAGCAAAATGGACACCAAGTTTAATCAAGGTGAAAATAATTCTCTATAGGGCTGGAATACATTAAAGCGTCTAATAACTGGACAGAAATATGAACCTAAAGAAATTTTACCAAAAAGAAAGGGTAAGTCGGGAAGCCTGAAACAAACATATTTTATAAGCCTTATTTAAATATGCCACCATATGTCTATTAGGTATGACAGATTGGTGCTAGTTTCCAAAGGTAGCCAGTTACTTTATGATGAATAAGTTGCTTACTTAATACACGTCTGGAATCATTCATTTTTGAAATGACTCGTTTTAGAAATGTTTGGCGTAATTTATTGACCAAATTGGAGTTTAATAGCCAATCATGCACGGTTATTTGGCTACCTTCCCCGGCTAGGCTGAATGTATGTTCCTTGATCAAAGCGAAACTACGTTCTACAGGGAACATGTATGTATTCAGTAGATACTACGATGTTCCAGGATCGCCTTACAATAACGTCTTAGTCAGATTTGATGAAATGCTTGTGAAGTGTTTTGTCCTTATATATATCGAATTACTTTATTTTAGAGTTAATCGCGATTTCAGCAACTGGTCAATATCAACATGTTTTCCATTGGCGCAAGAGCTCTTCCTAGAGCCGCAAGAAAATGTATAGCAAGCATCTCTTCAACAGAAAACATTATGGTACCGGTTTCCTGTTCAGTCACATCGTCATCAGACAGCCATTCTGCTCGCTCGACATTAGCACCTCATTGCCACTAACGTTGTTGAAAAGGGTACTATTATTGGTGGAGGCGACAGGAAACGGCGAATGCCTTTAACTGGATGGTGAATGCTGTCGCCGAAGCTGCTGACAGACAACCTATTGTTGTCGGTAAACCATTTGGTTCTATGTTTGAATGTGTTTTACACCAGTTTTCTGATTTAGATCTGTCACGGACAGTTTTTATTGGTGATAGTCTAAAAGCTGATATGGGATTCGCTAAAAGTATTGGAGTTGACTCTGCTTTGGTTCTGACAGGTGTGAATAAAACCAGTGATATCGCTGATATTCCGGACATGACTCCGGAATTTGTTTTAAACTCGTTGTCGGATATTGTCCACTGATGTACGACCCGGGAACTATCTCAGAAAATATTAGTATGTATGTAATACATTGTCTTATCACGCAACTTTATGTATTTATGTGCAGTATCTCATGTTTGTATTCTTGGTTCAATTTATGTGATTTACGCTGCTCATTATTGTAATAATGATTATTGCTGTTTTGTAAAAAAACAACTCTTCAGTGTTCAATATGCAGTTTATGTTCATGTTGAATTGTACTTATAAACGCATGGTCGGTATTTTGAAAACGAGTTTAATAAGATATTGTAAATATTGAATAAAATCTGCATGTGAAGACAATCATCTTGTATATTCGCTCAAAAAATCCGGATGTTGTTTTCCTAGAAGAAAAATAATTATGGGAATGCCTCATTCACAAACCAGTACATTATCACATAAAATACGAGCAGAACATGCCTCGTACAAAACATGTCTGCAGATTCAGAGGTCTTCCAGGTTTTCAGTTTAACCAAACAAAGAAACTAACATTGCCGCCACTACAAGTGGTCATAGTTTTAAGACTTTGAAAAAATACGCCCAAAGTAGAGGGTCATCTAAGGAATGTTCCTTTAAAATTACTCCAAACCATCCAAACAATATCCTTGCCAAGTTCCATTAACTTCCTCCTAATCGTTGATGAGAAATGGAAACGGACGGACAGCGTACAGGGATTGGACGGTAAGTGATCATACGGTAGTATATAACTAGAGTACTGAATGGTATTGCATACATATATTTAAACCTGCGGAAAGCCATGTATCAAACAATGGTTTAGTCACTATAAATTAATTTCCAGCTTAAACAATGATGCATTGTTTTCTTCGTAAGTAATCTTTCAATCCCATATCAATAAAGTCATGTTTTGAGAAAGACTGCTGCTCGAGAACAATTTCATTTCGTCGACCATTGTTCAAATGGTAGAATTGGTTTGGTTGATTAAAGACAATTTGATAGGAAATCAATAATTGTGAAACATTTGATGTTTTAAGCATGTTTTTGTTCCTGACATGTTCAGCATCGTTTTTCGTGCTGCAGTTGACTAGTGCTGAACAGAACGGCCAACTGCTGAACCATACAAGTGCAGATATGACTTGTAGAAAGTTTGGAGGGTTGTATCAGGTAAAATCTTTGGAGGAAGGTCGCGGATACATTGCAGACCATGACCTTGTTTCTAGGACGAATATTGAAGATGGACAATCGGCTTGGATTAAGAGATACGCACAGATGTCAACACATTTCATTTCTTGGCACGGCTGTTACAAATTTACAACCACAACAATTTTTGAATCTTTCAAACCTGAACAAAGTGTTTATATGTGCATGGCGATATGCAACGGGTACAAATATATGGGTATCAGAAACGGCACTAAGTGTTATTGCATCAATGACTGTATCAATCAAAATCTTCATTTGTAATTGATAGATAATACGGAAAAATATATTTCTGTTTACCAAATACTTGATAGAAACAAATTTAGATGGACTACAAGTCTAGAGAAACGAAGTGTGTCGCTGTGCGAGGTAACAAATATACGACAAAATCATGCTACAGCAATACAGGTGATGTACATGGGTATATATGTACACGCGGAGTTGCCGTTGGACGAATGGCCAACTTATGCGACTCTTCAACACAATTTTGTAAAATTGGAAATGTAACAAACTGGTTGACTGCACGACAAAAATGTTTGGAATACAATGGAAAATTGGCACCGTATGCAGGACTAGCAGCTCAAATTATGTATGACGCTATCACTTATTGGGTAGGAATGTTTCGCAGTTTTAAGATAGTCAATGAAACAAAGGATTTTGATTCTTGTCTCTCTGTAACTAGAGTAGGGTTGCAATTGTTTCTTGAGCCAGATATTTGTTCCGAAAAGAAAATACCACTGTGTGCATATGAAGTCACGGAACCATTCGAATAGCCTATAACCGGATCGAGTAAGCCGAAACGCACTTCAACAGCCGCTATTTCCATTTTGACATAACGAACGGAACTACAATCTTGGACTTGACAACTGTGACGGTGCTCGATTATAATGCTACAACTAAAAAAAATACTTCATCTAAACAGCCAATAACCGGATCGAGAAAGCCGACTCGCACTTCAACAGCCGCTATTTCCACTTTTGACATAACGAACGAAACTACAGTCTTTGACTTAACAACTGTAATACTGATCGATTATAATGCTACACCTACATGCACTTCTGATTCACCTGTAATTTATTCTGATGCTTTATACATCACAATTGCCATAGCAGTCGTTGTCATAGTTGTGTTTATAATAATTTTGATCAAAATGGATTTAGCACGACGCGCAGTGCATTCAACATACACAGGAAGCGCTGCAGTTCAAGCGTCGCCTCCCCAGCCTCTGAACAATGACATGGTGTATGACGTAATGGACTTGTCACATGAAGATGCACCATACGATATGATTAATTTAGACTGATCCCCGAGGAATGTCAATGAAAGTCCAGATCGAAATCAGTACGATATATCTGAAACGAGCTAATACGGTGCCATGTAACAATGCGTATGACCGCATGGCCGACAGTAAGCAGTATGGATCTGTGCAATTGCACAATTTTAAAAGGCGGAATCAAGCACTGAAGGCGGAACAATATGCGACAGTATAAGCGATACATCAGTAAAACCAACTTTACAGTCTGCTATAGACATAATATTCACATTTCTTTCGTTAGTAAAGGTTTCGTGTGTGGTGCGTATATACACTCAAATCACTGGTGGATGACTTTGTGATATGCAGATCCACGTCGGATACTTGCTGGAGCACACTGTAACGTGCGTTCATAGAATGTCCCTGATACTAGTAATGGCTAAAGCTATGCTTATTATAAATCTGGTCTACAATAAGTGAAATGTTGTTTCTTGCCAACATATTGTCTCTATTTACTTGGTACTCGGTAATTACCGTAACAAAAATAATTCGGAGCAAGTGTACCATAATTCAACTAGAGTGTTTAGCAATGTGTTGCGAATTTCCTACTAGCAGTTTGGGTTGACCTGTATGCTGGAGAAAATATTGCCATCATGTGGTAAAACGTCATTTTGGGTATGACCTATATAGTTGCTTCTTTTTCATCTTAACTGGATAACAATACTGACAAAACTTTCAGAGACATGTATACATCGTGTTATTTTGTTGTGTTGTAAATGTTGCACGGGATATACATGTACATTTGTTCCATATGTAGTATATATTATTCATGTTCATTTTGATCACTTTATATAAACAGTATAATATCATAATGGCTGAGGTCATCTCCTTTTGTCATTAACTGTCAATTAGATAATCAAATGTGAATGTTATATTCTAGTGTTAAAATTGTATCATTACCGAGAGTTTGGCCATCCTTAAGAAATATTTGTTTGGCATAACTATACCCACTAACATTTAATGATTAGGTAGGTAGGTACTGTTGTTTTTTTTGGAATTATTATTTTAACGATCATACTTGTGTTAAATTTTGATACGCTGCTTAAAAATCCCACTTAGACCCCTCGAGCTATTTTTAATAGAGGTCATTTTCATGGAAAGGTACAATTATGCGATAGAAACATTTTTTTAATGATGGCTTTAAGATATTGTCAACAAGAAATGTGCTTAGTTACCTACTTCTGGTTCTGAAATTCTGATAGATTGCTGCATTGTGTTAACATTATAATGCGATTCAATCTAATGTTTATGTTATTGAGCGATGCTTAAACATCTGCTTGATTCACTCGTACAAGTTCAGTTTGGTTAAATGAAACATGTCTACCAAACTGATTATATACCAAGTGCACATAATGCTGATGTAAATACGTGTATAAACTGTATCATTTTTAGGAATCATAAGTGTTCATGAAGAAGTTGTCTTGATTACTCGTTTACCACTTAATTAACTAGATAAGTATGTAGTTAACTAGATACTTATCGTGTTAACTACTTAACAGTTACCTAAACTTATATAGCTAATGCGTTACCTATCTAGTTGATAATTAACTAGATAATTGTGTCGTTAACTAGATACTTAACTTGTTAACCACTTAATTAACTAGATAATTATCTAGTTAACTAGATATTAATCGCGTTAACTACTTGACACTTATCTAAAATAGATTGTCCGTACTGGGTTTAAGTGGGTAAGTTGTGGCAGTTGTGGACACTATCAGACAATTTTTCGTGTTAAGATATTTATCAGGTATGAAAACTTATCACGATACTTTTCTTGTTAACCACATAATTATCTAGTTAATTAAGTAGTTATCTAGTTTCTTTATCGTGATGACCAGCTAATTAATTGTTAATTAAGTAGTCAACTGGTGGCAGAAAGATGCCACTATACTATATAAATCGATGACAAGTGATTGTTGTTGTTCTTTATTGATATTTATAGTAGATATGGTCTCGTGTGCACGACTTCGAAAACCATCGTTGTCGTCTCTCTATGTACATCTCACTCTGTGCTTGGAAAATTAATTGGAAAATACCCCACCACAACAAGATAACTAGTATATAACCTTCAAGTGTGGGCAAACTGATTTTACTCTTATTTAGAGCTGATATTATATAATTTGTCATTTTATAATTAAATATCCACAAACGTTACATAGAGGGTCTGATATATTTGTATTTCATTTATTTACAACCGTGACAAACACTCCACTTGTCTTGCAATCTTAAGGTTCTACTATTATTACTGACCATTTTTCTTTATATCGGTTTGAAAATCTAGCTTTTCTAGAACAAGTCGGATTGAAGATCTCTTAGAATTTGTTTTTACTATTTTTTCAATAAATGTTTATACTTTTTCGCATTTCTGTCTATGTTTTTGTTTTATTCCATATTCCATGCAAACCATCTGACATATTTACACATACTTTGATATTATATAACTGTTTAGTTACAAAACTGAAGTATGCAACGATGAAGACAATCATCTTGTATATTCGCTAAAAGAATCCGGATGTTGTTTTTCCAAGACGAAAACTAACTAAGGAATGCCTCATTCACACACCAGTGACTTACCACATAAACTACAAACTGGAAATGCCTCATTCAAAACGTGTTTGCAGATTCAGAGGTCTTCCAAGTTTTCAGTATAGCCACATAAGGAAACTAACCTTGCCGCCATTACAAGTGCTCATAGGTTAAGAATCTGACAAAATGCCTAAAGTAACGGGTCATCTAATAAATGTTCCTTTGCTATTACTTCAAAATCGGGCCAGCGGTTTTTGTTGAGTTTTTTTCTTGTTGGGGTTCATTTATGAAACGGAGAGGAAAATTGTGTAAGGGAACCATCCAAACAACGCCAAGTATCATTCACTTCCTCCTAATTGTTGATGGGAAGTGGAAACGAACGGACAGCGTACATGCAGCTGCCGGACGGTAAGTGGTCATACGGCCGTAGATCATTAGAGAACTGCATGGTATTGCATAGATACACAAATAAGTAACATATATTTTTAACCAGCGGAAAGTAATGTATAAAATAATGGTTTAGTTAGTATGAATATAATTTCCTGCTCAAACAATGACGCATTGCCTTGTTTTCTTCGTAAGTAATATTTCAATCTCATAAAAGGACTGCTGCTCGAGAACAATTTCATTGCGTCGACCATTGTCCACATGGTAGATTCAAAACAATTTGACTGGGAATCAATAATTGTGAACATTTGATGTTTAAGCATGTTTTTGTTCCTGACATGTTCAGCGTAATTTGTCGTGCTGCAGTTGACTAGTGCTGAACAGAACGGCCAACTGCTGAACCACACAAGTGCAGATAGGACCTGTAAAACGTTTGGAGGGTTGTATCAGGTAACAAGTTTAGAGGAAGGTCGCGGATACATTGCAAACCATGACTTGGTTTCTAGGATGAATATTGAAGATGGACAATCGGCTTGGATTAAGGGATACGCACAGTTGTCAAAAAAATTCATTTCTTGGCTCAGCTGTTACAAATTTACAACCACAACAATTTTTGAATCTTTCAAACCTGAACAAAGTGTTTATATGTGCATGGAGATATGCATGGGGTACACATATATGGGTATCAGAAACGGCAATAATTGTTATTGCATAAATGAAAGCGTCATCATACAACTTCAAGCCACTACGGATATCGACTGTAGCAATCAAACACTTCATTTGGAATTGATAGAAAATACGGAAAAATATATTTCTGTTTACCAAATACTTGATAGAAACAAATTAAGATGGACTACAAGTCTAATGAAACGTCAGTGTGTCGCTGTGCGAGGTAACAAATATACGACTAAATCATGCTACAGCAATACAGGTGATGTACATGGATATATATGTACACGCGGAGTTGCCGTTGGACGAATGACCAACTTATGCGACTCTTCAACACAATTTTGTAAAATTGGAAATGTAACAAACTGGTTGACTGCACGACAAAAATGTTTGGAATACAATGGAAAATTGGCACCGTATGCAGGAAAAGCAGCTCAAATTATGTACGACGCTATCACTTATTGGGTAGGAATGTTTCGCAGTTTTAAGATAGTCAATGAAACAAAGGATTTTGATTCTTGTCTCTCTGTAACTAGAGTAGGGTTGCAATTGTTTCTTGAGCCAGATATTTGTTCCGAAAAGAAAATACCATTGTGTGCATATGAAGTAACGGAACCATCCGAACAGCATCTGGCCGGACCGAGTAAGCCGAAACGCACTTCAACAGCCGCTATTTCCACTTCTGACATAACGAACGGAACTACGATCTTGGACTTGACATCTGTGCCGGTGCTCGATTATAATGCTACAACTAAATATACTACATCTAAACAGCCAATTACCGGACCGGGTAAGCCGAAACGCACTTCAACAGCCGCTATTTCAACGTTTGACATAACGAACGGAACTACAATCTTGGACTTAACAACTGTAACGGTGCTCGATTATAATGCTACAATTAAATATACTACTGATTCACCTGTAAACTATTATTATGCTTTATACATCACACTTGCCACAGCAGTCGTTATCATAGTTGTGTTAATAATAATTTTGATCAAAATGGATATAACACGACGCGCGGTGCATTCAAAATGCACAGAAATGGCTGCATTTCAAGCGTCGCATCTCCAGCCCCTGAACAATGACGTGGAGTATGACGTAATGGACTTGTAACATGAAGATGCACCGTACGATATGATTAATTTAGACTGATCCCCGAGGAAGGTCAGTGAAAGTACAGATCGAAATAAATACGATAAAATATATCTGAAATGAGCTAATACGGTGTCATGTAACAATGCGTATGACCATGTCAACATGACCGACAGTAAGCAGTATGATTTAAAAGGCGGAATCAAGCACTGAACGCGAAACAATATGCGACAGTATAAGCGATACATCGTAAAACCAACTTTACAGGCTGCTATAGACTTAGTTAGATAAGGCTTCGTGTGTGGTGCGTATATACACTTAAATCACTGGTAGAAGACTTTGTGATATCCAGATCTACGCCAGGATACTTGCTGGAATACAATGTAACGTACGTTCATAGAATGTCCCTGATACAAGTAATGGCTAAACTTATGCTTATTATAAATCTGCTCTACAATAAGTGAAATGTTGTATCTTTTATTTTGCACTCATATTGTCTCTATATACTTAGTATTCGTAATTACCTTGAAAAAATTGTTCAGAGCAAGTGTACCATATTTCAACTGGAATGTTTGGCAATGAGTTGCGGATTTTCTACTAACAGTATGGCTTGACCTGTATGCTGGAGAGAAGCCTGCCATCATGTGGTAAAACGGCAATGTGGGTATGAGATATATTTGCTTCTCTTTCATCTTGATAAAACATACTGACAAAACTGAAAGTCTGAGACATGTATACATCGTGTTATTTTGTTGTGTTGTAAATGTTGTTTAGGAATTTTGGATATACATGTACAATTTGTCCCATATGTAGTATATATAAATCATGTTGATTTTGTCACTTTATATGAACAGTATACATATAATACTATAAAGGCTGAGGTCATCTCCTACACTCATTACCTGTCAATTAGATCATCAAATGTGATTATTATATTCTAGTGTTAAAACTGTATTATAACCGAGGGTTATAAAAAATATTTGTTTGGCATAACCATACCCACCAACATTTTCGTCGTTAGGTAGGTAGATTTTTAATAGAGGTAATTTTCATGGGAAGGTACGATTATGCGATTGAAACATTGTTTTAATTATGGCTTTAAGACAATCATTACAAGAAATATGCTTAGATACCTACTTCTGGTTCTGAAATTCCAATGGGTTGCTGTATTGTGTTAACATTATAATGTGATTCAGTCTAATGTTTATGTTTTTGAGCGATGTTTAGAATCTGCTTGATTTACTCGTACAAGCTCAGTTTGGTTAAATGAAATATGTGTACCTAACTGATTATTTACCAATTGCTCATAATGCTGATGTAAATACGTGTATAAACTGTATCATTATAAGGAATCATAAGCATTAGTTGTTTTGATATAAATCATACATTTCTCCATTTTCTTGCATTAAATGAATTTTCTAAAAGTGACCGAAAACCTGGTACACTTATACTCATGTTCTTAGACTAAGTCATGAATTGTGTTTTATTGTTGTTTGGTATTTTTAAGGTAATGTTATCATGTCTGTAAATAACTGTACATGGATTGTGTTCATCTTTGTGATTCTGACTGGAAATAAAATAGCACTGTACATAACCCACAGGAGATTGTCTCGAGTTCTTTCCCTTTATCCCATCTAGCGTTCTATCCCTTTGTCCCTTCTGAAGAATATGTATATATACTTAATACATATAATAGTATTTTACAAGACTTCGTGTGGAAACATTTATACAGAAAGAATTATTAACGGAAGGATGTAATATATGTATACTTCACTCATTCACTGATTTTATCATACTAATGCTCGCTTTGTATTTAACAAATATATAAATGCTTTGTTTGCAAATGTTTATAAGGAATTTACAGTGTTATGACATGTAGACTTGTATTTCGAATGCTTACTTTGTGAGTGAGTTACTTCACTAAGAATAAACTAGTTTATTGTGGATTGTACATTAAACTTCATAACAGAAGGAAGAAATTGCACATACTCGTAATTAACAATACTGGCACAACAGAAACTATTGTCATGGCAACGGCTTTCATCCAACACTGAAACAATGTATCTACATAACCTGTTTTCATGTATTAAATACAAATCACCTCGGTTCAAAATTTGTGTTTTAAGAAATGCGAAATACGAAAATAATGTCCTGTGATAATGCGCCAGCTCTGTTTACACTTCAATAAATGAAAAACGCGTGCCTGTAACTGTACGTATGATGTCACGCTGTGGACAGGTTTCCTTTGCTTTTAATCAGTTTTTAACAATGTTCAGTTATATACGGCGGTCAGTTGACTTAATCATTTTTCCTGGTCATTATCGACTAACCCCAACTTGTCATTCCGCATGCAGTTGACAACTTCTCCACATGAATTAGTCGGAGCACACATGACAGTAGCCAGATGTCATGAAAAGACATGATCTGCTCAGACCGGTAATCCGTGAACCGGGACTTCCCTGGTGACAGCATAGCGCTCTACCCACTCAGCTAACCGACCCGGCCGTTGGCAGATTTAAGTACCAAAATGCGGTCGATTATTGACAGGCTGTGAAATGTTTACGGCGGCATGTTGAATGTTTATTTCTTATCGACCGATTTCTCTACGGATGCGATCCCATAATTTATTAAATCTATTTAGCGATGCGTTTCACGCTTTGAATTATAGACGCGCTATTCGGCTCACAATGATATGGATCTTAGGATGGACTTTTTGACGTTGCATGTTGAGCACAGGAGATCTTCATGAGTTCTCTCCCATTATCCCTTCTATATAGATAAGGCATAAAGGGAGATAACTCGTGAAAATCTCCTGACATATAAAGCTACGTAAAACTACGGCTATGTTATGGCATTATTGGAATTCTATGTCTTTTTCGGCGCAGCCGTACTAACATGGTTTTGCTAGGCAATTTCTCTTCAACCGAACAACGTTTGTAACCTTGACGCGGATTGGTTAACATCTCGATAAAGGTTACGTTAATTATCGTAATACACTCAATTTTGGTGAATTTACCGAAATCCATTTTGGATATGGAGTGACCAGCAAGCGTAACATCTCGTCATTTTTTTTATTTTGCACAACAAATCTTAACCTTCAAATTGCTCCGACCATCTTTTTCGACGCAGCCGTACTAACATGGTTTTGCTATTTGCATATCAGTATTTTGTAAATCAATCAAATCTTACGTTAACCACCAAGGCAATTTCTCTTCAACTGAAAAATATTTGTAACATTGACGCATATTGTTTGACATTGTATATAGTGTATTTCATGATTTATCCAGTAAGTAGTGTTGTTAGTCATTAGCCTGTATTGCCTTTTTAACACCGGGTGTTGGAATTATGAAGACTTTCTTGGTGAAATGTACCAGTCGCGATCATTTATATCGTTTTAATCAGATACATCGCTATATAACACGTTCATTAACATGAATGTGTGAGTTCACGACTTATGTATTAAGTAATATTGATGAACTATATTGAAACAAACTATACTGTGTCTATGACTAATCACACTACGCAGTGAACTCCCCTTACAGGTCTCGGAGTTTGTGTAGTATAGCGTAATTGAATGACCGGCAGTCGTAACATTCAGGCATTTTTTATGTTGTACAACATATTTTAAGCTTCAGATTGCAACAAATTTGCATACTTCAAGTTGCGCCGATCATCTTTTTTAAAGATATTTCTTGTTTCTTCTGCTTTGGTTCTGATAGGTGGGAATAAAACCAGTGATACCGCGGTTATTCCGGACACGATTCCGGAATTTGTTTTGAACTTGTTGTCGGATATTGTACATGTGTTTATGTGAATGTGTGTAAATGGTCATAATTGCTTTCTCGTAATTTTTCACGCTGCTCATTGTTGTAATAATGATTATTGCTGTTTTCTAAAAAAACTCTTCAGTGGTTATTATGCAGTTGATGTTCATGTTGAATTGTACTTATAAATTCATGATCGTTTATATAATAAGATATTGTAAATGTTTAATAAAATCTGCATGTGAAGACAATTATCTTGTATATTCGCTCAAAGAATCCGGATGTTGTTTTTCCAAGACGAATAGTACCTGTGGGAAAGCCTCATTCACAAACCTGTGCATTATCACATAACAGACGAGCAGAAAATGCCTCATACAAAACATGTCTGCAGATTCAGAGGTCTTCCAAGTTTTCAGTTTAGCCACACAAATAAACTAACATTGCCGCCACTATACAATTAAGTGGTTATAGTAAAAAGAATCTGAAAAAATACGCCCAGCGTAGAGGGTCATTTAACGAATGTTTGAAATTACTTCAAATACTAATGCAGATGTGACTTGTAGAAAGTTTGGAGGGTTGTATCAGGTAACAATTTTGGAGGAAGGTCGCGCATATATTGCAGACCATGACTTGGTTTCTATGACGAATATTGAAGATGGACAATCGGCTTGGATTAAAGGATACGCACAGATGTCAATAAAAATTACATTTCTTGGTACGGCTGTTTCAAATTTACAAACACAACCTTTTTTGAACTTTAGAAACCTGCACAAAGTGTTTATATTTGCATTGAGATATGCAAGGGGTACGAATATATGGGGATCAGAAACGGCAATAATTGTTATTGCTCCAATGGAAGCGTCATCAGACAACTACAAGCCCCTGCGGATATTGACTGTAGCAATCAAAACCTTCATTTGGAATTGATAGATAATACGGAAAAATATATTTCTGTTTACCAAATAGTTGATAGTGTAAACTTTAGATGGACTACAAGTGTACAGAAACGACAATGTGTGGCTGTGCGAGGTAACAAATATACAACTAAATCATGCTACAGCAATACAGGCAATGTACATGGATATTTATGTATACGCGGTGCCGTTGGACGAATGACCAACTTATGCGACTCTTCAAGACAATTTTGTAAAATTCGAAATGTAACAAACTGGATGACTGCACGACAAAAATGTTCGGAATACAATGAAAAATTGGCACTATATGCAGGAAGAGAAGCCCAATTAATGAAAGACGCCATCACTTATTGGGTAGGAATGTTTCGCAGTTTTAAGATAGTCAATGAAACAAAGGATTTTGATTCTTGTCTCTCTGTAACTAGAGTAGGTTTGCAATTGTTTCTTGAGCCAGATATTTGTTCCGAAAAGAAAATACCATTGTGTGCATATGAAGTAACGGAACCATTCGAACAGCCTATAACCGGATCGAGTAAGCCGAAACGCACTTCAACAGCCGCTATTTCAACTTTTGACATAACGAACGGAACTACAATCTTGGACTTAACAACTGTAACGGTGCTCGATTATAATGCTACAACTAAATATACTACTGATTCACCTGTAAACTATTATTATGCTTTATACATCACACTTGCAACAGCAGTCGTTGTCATAGTTGTGTTAATAATAATTTTGATCAAAATGGATATAACACGACGCGCAGTGCATTCAAAATGCACAGAAATGGCTGCATTTCAAGAGTCGCATCTCCAGCCCCTGAACAATGACATGGAGTATGACGTAATGGACTTGTAACATGAAGATGCACCATACGATATGATTAATTTAGACTGATCCCCGAGGAAGGTCAGTGAAAGTACAGATCGAAATCACTACGATGAAATATATCTGAAACGAGCTAGTACGGTGTCATGTAACAATGTCAACATGGCCGACAGTAAGCAGTATGATTCTGTGCAAGTGCACAATTTTAACAGGCGGAATCAAGCACTGAACGCGAAACAATATGCGACATTATAAGCGATACATCAGTAAAACCAACTTTACAGTATGCTGTAGACATAATATTCACATTTCTTTCGTTAGTAAAGGCTTCGTGTGTGGTGCGTATATACACTCAAATCATTGGTGGAAGACTTTGTGATATGCAGATCTACGTCGGATACTTGCTGGAACACACTGTAACGTGCGTTCATATAATGTCCCTGATACTAGTAATGGCTAAAATTATGCTTATTATAAATCCTGTCTACAATAAGTAAAATGTTGTATCTTGTATTTTGCAAACATATTGTCTCTATTTACTTAGTACTCCGTAATTACCGTGACAAAAATAATTCAGAGCAAGTGTACCATAATTCACCTAGAGTGTTTAGCAATGTGTTGCGAATTTTCTACTAGCAGTTTGGGTTGACCTGTATGCTGGAGAAAATCTTGCCATCATGTGGTAAAACGTCATTTTGGGTATGACCTATATAGTTGCTTCTCTTTCATCTTAACTGGATAAATATACTGACAAAACTGAGAGTCTGAGACATGTATACATCGTGTTATTTTGTTGTGTTGTAAATGTTGCACGGGATATAAATGTACATTTGTTCCATATGTAGTATATATTATTCATATTCATTGTGATCACTTTATATAAACAGTATAATATCATAATGGCTGAGGTCATCTCCTTTTGTCATTAACTGTCAATTAGATAGTCAAATGTGAATGTTATATTCTAGTGTTAAAATTGTATCATTACCGAGAGTTTGGCCATCCTTAAGAAATATTTGTTTGGCATAACTATACCCACTAACATTTAATGGTTAGGTAGGTACTGTTGTTTTTTTGGAATTATTATTTTAACGATCATACTTGTGTTTACTTTTGATACGCTGCTTAAACATCCCACTTAGACCCCTCGAACTATTTCAATAGGTCATTTTCATGGAAAGGTACGAGTATGCGATAGAAACATTTTTTTAATGATGACTTTAAGACATTGTCAACAAGAAATGTGCGTAGTAACCTACTTATGGTTCCAAAATTCCGGTAGATTGCTGCATTGTGTTAACATTTTAATGTGATTCAATCTAATGTTTATGTTATTGAGCGATGCTTGATTCACTCGTACAAGTTCAGTTTGGTTAAATGAAATATGTCTACCAAACTGATTATTTACCAAGTGCACATAATGCTCATGTAAATACGTGTATAAACTGTATCATTTTTAGGAATCATAAGTGTTCATGAAGTAGTTGTCTTGATTACTCGTTTACCACTTAATTTACTAGATAAGTATGTAGTTAACTAGATACTTATCGTGTTAACTACTTAACAGTTACCTAAACTTATATAGCTAATGCGTTACCTATCTAGTTGATAATTAACTAGATAATTGTGTCGTTAACTAGATACTTAACTTGTTAACCACTTAATTAACTAGATAAGTATCTAGTTAACTAGATATTAATCGCGTTAACTACTTAACACTTATCTAAAATAGATTGTCCGTACTGGGTTTAAGTGGGTAAGTTGTGGCAGTTGTGGACACTATCAGACAATTTTTCGTGTTAAGATATTTATCAGGTATGAACACTTATCACGATACTTTTCTTGTTAACCACATAATTATCTAGTTAATTAAGTAGTTATCTAGTTTCTTTAACGTGATGACCAGCTAATTAATTGTTAATTAAGTAGTTAACTGGTGGCAGAAAGATGCCACCATACTATATAAATCGATGACAAGTGATTGTTGTTGTTCTTTTTTTATATTTATAGTAGATATGGTCTCGTGTGCACGACTTCGAAAACCATCGTTGTCGTCTCTCTCTATGTACATCTCACTCTGTGCTTGGAAAATTAATTGGAAAATACCCCACCACAACAAGATAACTAGTATATAACCTTCAAGTGAGGTCATCTCCTTTTGTCATTAACGGTCAATTAGATAGTCAAATGTGAATGTAATATTCTAGTGTTAAAATTGTATCATTACCGAGAGTTTGGCCATCCTTAAGAAATATTTGTTTGGCATAACTATACCCACTAACATTTAATGGTTAGGTAGGTACTGTTGTTTTTTTGGAATTATTATTTTAACGATCATACTTGTGTTTACTTTTGATACGCTGCTTAAACATCCCACTTAGACCCCTCGAACTATTTCAATAGGTCATTTTCATGGAAAGGTACGAGTATGCGATAGAAACATTTTTTTAATGATGACTTTAAGACATTGTCAACAAGAAATGTGCGTAGTAACCTACTTCTGGTTCCAAAATTCCGGTAGATTGCTGAATTGTGTTAACATTTTAATGTGATTCAATCTAATGTTTATGTTATTGAGCGATGCTTGATTCACTCGTACAAGTTCAGTTTGGTTAAATGAAATATGTCTACCAAACTGATTATATACCAAGTGCACATAATGCTCATGTAAATACGTGTATAAACTGTATCATTTTTAGGAATCATAAGTGTTCATGAAGTAGTTGTCTTGATTACTCGTTTACCACTTAATTTACTAGATAAGTATGTAGTTAACTAGATACTTATCGTGTTAACTACTTAACAGTTACCTAAACTTATATAGCTAATGCGTTACCTATCTAGTTGATAATTAACTAGATAATTGTGTCGTTAACTAGATACTTAACTTGTTAACCACTTAATTAACTAGATAAGTATCTAGTTAACTAGATATTAATCGCGTTAACTACTTAACACTTATCTAAAATAGATTGTCCGTACTGGGTTTAAGTGGGTAAGTTGTGGCAGTTGTGGACACTATCAGACAATTTTTCGTGTTAAGATATTTATCAGGTATGAACACTTATCACGATACTTTTCTTGTTAACCACATAATTATCTAGTTAATTAAGTAGTTATCTAGTTTCTATAACGTGATGACCAGCTAATTAATTGTTAATTAAGTAGTTAACTGGTGGCAGAAAGATGCCACCATATTATATAAATCGATGACAAGTGATTGTTGTTGTTCTTTATTGATATTTATAGTAGATATGGTCTCGTGTGCACGACTTCGAAAACCATCGTTTTGTCTCTCTATGAACATCTCACTCTGTGCTTGGAAAATTAATTGGAAAATACCCCACCACAACAAGATAACTAGTATATAACCTTCAAGTATGGGCAAACTGATTTTACTCTTATTTAGAGCTGATATTATTTAATTTGTCATTTTATAATTAAATATCCACAAACGTTACATTGAGGGTCTGATATATTTGTATTTCATTTATTTACAACCGTGACAAACACTCCACTTGTCTTGCAATCTTAAGGTTCTACTATTATTACTGCTTTATATCGGCTTGAAAATCTAGCATTTTTAGAACAAGTCGGATTGAAGATCTCTTTGAAAAAATGTTAACTATTTTTTCAATAAATGTTTATTCTTTTTCGCATTTCTGTCATATGTTTTTGTTTTATTCCATATTCCATGCATACCATCTGACATATTTACACATACTTTGATATTATATAACTGTTTAGTTACAAAACTGAAGTATGCAACGATGAAGACACTCATCTTGTATATTCGCTAAAAGAATCCGGATGTTGTTTTCCAAGACGAAAACTAACTAAGGAATGCCTCATTCACACACCAGTGACCTAATTACCACATAAACTACAAATTGGAAATGCCTCATTCAAAACGTGTTTGCAGATTCAGAGGTCTTCCAAGTTTTCAGTATAGCCACATAAGGAAACTAACCTTGCTGCCATTACAATTGGTCATAGGTTAAGAATCTGACAAAATGCCTAAAGTAGCGGGTCATCTAATGAATGTTCCTTTAAAATTACGTCAAAATCGGGCCAGCGGTTTTTGTTGAGTTTATTTCTTGTTGGAGTTCATTAATGAAACGGAGAGGAAAATTGGGTAAGGGAACCATGCAAACAACATCCTTGCCAAGTTCCATTATAACTTCATCCTAATTGTTAATGGGAAGTGGAAACGGACAGGCAGCGTACATGCAGTTGTCGGACGGTTAGTGGTCATACAGCAGTAGATCATTAGAGAACTGCATGGTATTGCATAAATACAAAATTAAGTGACCTATATTTTTAACCAGCGGAAAGTAATGTATCAAACAGAATGGTTTAGTCAGAATAAATATAATTTCCTTGTTTTCTTCGTAAGTAACTTTTCAATCTCATATCAAGATTGCTGCTCGAAACAATTGCATTGTGTCGACCATTGTCCACATGGTAGATTCAAAACAATTTGATAGGGAATCAATAATTGTGAAACATTTTATGTTTTAAGCATGTTTTTGTTCCTGACATGTTCAGCATCGTTTGTCGTGCTGCAGTTGGCGTGTGCAACATTTGCTGAACAGAACGGCCAACTGCTGAACCATACAAGTGCAGATGTGACTTGTAGAAAGTTTGGAGGGTTGTATCAGGTAAAACCTTTGGAGGAAGGTCGCGGATACATTGCAAACCATGACCTTGTTTCTCTGACGAATATTGAAGATGGACAATCGGCTTGGATTAAGGGATACGCACAGATGTCAGCACATTTCATTTCTTGGTACGGCTGTTACAAATTTAAAAACTCAAGAATTTTTGAACTTTTCGAACCTGCACAAAGTGTTTATATGTGCATGGAGTTGTGCAAGGGGTACGAATATATGGGAATCAGAAACGGCAAAACATGTTATTGCATCAATGAAAGCGTCAACATACTACTTCAAGCCACAATGGATATCGACTGTAGCGATCAAACACTTCATTTGGAATTGATAGATAATACGGAAAAATATATTTCTGTTTACCAAATACTTGATAGAGAAAAATTTAGATGGACTACAAGTCTAAAGAAACGTCAGTGTGTCGCTGTGAGAGGTAACAAATATACGACTAAATCATGCTACAGCAATACAGGTGATGTACATGGGTATATATGTACACGCGGACTTGCCGTTGGACGAATGACCAACTTATGCGACTCTTCAACACAATTTTGTAAAATTGGAAATGTAACAAACTGGTTGACTGCACGACAAAAATGTTTGGAATACAATGGAAAATTGGCACCGTATGCAGGAAGAGACGCCCAAATTATGAATGACGCTATCACTTATTGGGTAGGAATGTTTCGCAGTTTTAAGATAGTCAATGAAACAAAGGATTTTGATTCTTGTCTCTCTGTAACTAGAGTAGGTTTGCAATTGCTTCTTGAGCCAGATATGTGTTTCAAAAAGAAAATACCATTGTGTGCATATGAAGTAAAGGAACCATCCGAACAGCCTATGACCGGATCGAATAAGCCGAAACGCACTTCAACAGCCGCTATTTCCACTTTTGACAAACCGAACGTAACTACAGTCTTGGACTTGACAACTGTGACGGTGCTCGATTATAATGCTACAACTAAATATACTACATCTAAACAGTCAACAACCGGATCGAGAAATCCGACACGCACTTCAACAGCCGCTATTTCAACTTTTGACATAACGAACGGAACTACAATCTTGGACTTAACAACTGTAACGGTGCTCGCTTATAATGCTACAACTAAATATACTACTGATTCACCTGTAAACTATTATTATGCTTTATACATCACACTTGCCACAGCAGTCGTTGTCATAGTTGTGTTAATAATAATTTTGATCAAAATGGATATAACACGACGCGCAGTTCATTCAAAAAGCACAGAAATGGCTGCATTTCAAGAGTCGCATCTCCAGCCCCTGAACAATGACGTGGAGTATGACGTAATGGACTTGTAACATGAAGATGCACCATACGATATGATTAATTAATACTGATCCCCGAGGAAGGTCAGTGAAAGTACAGATCGAAATCACTACGATGAAATATATCTGAAACGAGCTAGTACGGTGCCATGTAACAATGTCAACATGGCCGACAGTAAGCAGTATGATTCTGTGCAAGTGCACAATTTTAACAGGCGGAATCAAGCACTGAATGCGAAACAATATGCGACAGTATAAGCGATACATCAGTAAAACCAACTTTACAGTATGCTATAGACATAATATTCACATTTCTTTCGTTAGTAAAGGCTTCGTGTGTGGTGCGTATATACACTCAAATCATTGGTGGAAGACTTTGTGATATGCAGATCTACGTCGGATACTTGCTGGTACACACTGTAACGTGCGTTCATATAATGTCCCTGATACTAGTAATGGCTAAAATTATGCTTATTATAAATCCGGTCTACAATAAGTAAAATGTTGTATCTTGTATTTTGCAAACATATTGTCTCTATTTACTTAGTACTCCGTAATTACCGTGACAAAAATAATTCAGAGCAAGTGTACCATAATTCACATAGAGTGTTTAGCAATGTGTTGCGAATTTTCTACTAGCAGTTTGGGTTGACCTCATATAATGTCCCTGATACTAGTAATGGCTAAAATTATGCTTATTATAAATCCGGTCTACAATAAGTAAAATGTTGTATCTTGTATTTTGCAAACATATTGTCTCTATTTACTTAGTACTCCGTAATTACCGTGACAAAAATAATTCAGAGCAAGTGTACCATAATTCACCTAGAGTGTTTAGCAATGTGTTGCGAATTTTCTACTAGCAGTTTGGGTTGACCTGTATGCTGGAGAAAATCTTGCCATCATGTGGTAAAACGTCATTTTGGGTATGACCTATATAGTTGCTTCTCTTTCATCTTAACTGGATAAATATACTGACAAAACTGAGAGTCTGAGACATGTATACATCGTGTTATTTTGTTGTGTTGTAAATGTTGCACGGGATATAAATGTACATTTGTTCCATATGTAGTATATATTATTCATATTCATTGTGATCACTTTATATAAACAGTATAATATCATAATGGCTGAGGTCATCTCCTTTTGTCATTAACTGTCAATTAGATAGTCAAATGTGAATGATATATTCTAGTGTTAAAATTGTATCATTACCGAGAGTTTGGCCATCCTTAAGAAATATTTGTTTGGCATAACTATACCCACTAACATTTAATGGTTAGGTAGGTACTGTTGTTTTTTTGGAATTATTATTTTAACGATCATACTTGTGTTAACTTTTGATACGCTGCTTAAACATCCCACTTAGACCCCTCGAACTATTTCAATAGGTCATTTTCATGGAAAGGTACGAGTATGCGATAGAAACATTTTTTTAATGATGACTTTAAGACATTGTCAACAAGAAATGTGCGTAGTAACCTACTTATGGTTCCAAAATTCCGGTAGATTGCTGCATTGTGTTAACATTTTAATGTGATTCAATCTAATGTTTATGTTATTGAGCGATGCTTGATTCACTCGTACAAGTTCAGTTTGGTTAAATGAAATATGTCTACCAAACTGATTATTTACCAAGTGCACATAATGCTGATGTAAATACGTGTATAAACTGTATCATTTTTAGGAATCATAAGTGTTCATGAAGTAGTTGTCTTGATTACTCGTTTACCACTTAATTTACTAGATAAGTATGTAGTTAACTAGATACTTATCGTGTTAACTACTTAACAGTTACCTAAACTTATATAGCTAATGCGTTACCTATCTAGTTGATAATTAACTAGATAATTGTGTCGTTAACTAGATACTTAACTTGTTAACCACTTAATTAACTAGATAAGTATCTAGTTAACTAGATATTAATCGCGTTAACTACTTAACACTTATCTAAAATAGATTGTCCGTACTGGGTTTAAGTGGGTAAGTTGTGGCAGTTGTGGACACTATCAGACAATTTTTCGTGTTAAGATATTTATCAGGTATGAACACTTATCACGATACTTTTCTTGTTAACCACATAATTATCTAGTTAATTAAGTAGTTATCTAGTTTCTTTAACGTGATAACCAGCTAATTAATTGTTAATTAAGTAGTTAACTGGTGGCAGAAAGATGCCACCATACTATATAAATCGATGACAAGTGATTGTTGTTGTTCTTTTTTGATATTTATAGTAGATATGGTCTCGTGTGCACGACTTCGAAAACCATCGTTGTCGTCTCTCTCTATGTACATCTCACTCTGTGCTTGGAAAATTAATTGGAAAATACCCCACCACAACAAGATAACTAGTATATAACCTTCAAGTGAGGTCATCTCCTTTTGTCATTAACTGTCAATTAGATAGTCAAATGTGAATGTAATATTCTAGTGTTAAAATTGTATCATTACCGAGAGTTTGGCCATCCTTAAGAAATATTTGTTTGGCATAACTATACCCACTAACATTTAATGGTTAGGTAGGTACTGTTGTTTTTTTGGAATTATTATTTTAACGATCATACTTGTGTTTACTTTTGATACGCTGCTTAAACATCCCACTTAGACCCCTCGAACTATTTCAATAGGTCATTTTCATGGAAAGGTACGAGTATGCGATAGAAACATTTTTTTAATGATGACTGTAAGACATTGTCAACAAGAAATGTGCGTAGTAACCTACTTCTGGTTCCAAAATTCCGGTAGATTGCTGAATTGTGTTTACATTTTAATGTGATTCAATCTAATGTTTATGTTATTGAGCGATGCTTGATTCACTCGTACAAGTTCAGTTTGGTTAAATGAAATATGTCTACCAAACTGATTATATACCAAGTGCACATAATGCTCATGTAAATACGTGTATAAACTGTATCATTTTTAGGAATCATAAGTGTTCATGAAGTAGTTGTCTTGATTACTCGTTTACCACTTAATTTACTAGATAAGTATGTAGTTAACTAGATACTTATCGTGTTAACTACTTAACAGTTACCTAAACTTATATAGCTAATGCGTTACCTATCTAGTTGATAATTAACTAGATAATTGTGTCGTTAACTAGATACTTAACTTGTTAACCACTTAATTAACTAGATAAGTATCTAGTTAACTAGATATTAATCGCGTTAACTACTTAACACTTATCTAAAATAGATTGTCCGTACTGGGTTTAAGTGGGTAAGTTGTGGCAGTTGTGGACACTATCAGACAATTTTTCGTGTTAAGATATTTATCAGGTATGAACACTTATCACGATACTTTTCTTGTTAACCACATAATTATCTAGTTAATTAAGTAGTTATCTAGTTTCTATAACGTGATGACCAGCTAATTAATTGTTAATTAAGTAGTTAACTGGTGGCAGAAAGATGCCACCATATTATATAAATCGATGACAAGTGATTGTTGTTGTTCTTTATTGATATTTATAGTAGATATGGTCTCGTGTGCACGACTTCGAAAACCATCGTTTTGTCTCTCTATGTACATCTCACTCTGTGCTTGGAAAATTAATTGGAAAATACCCCACCACAACAAGATAACTAGTATATAACCTTCAAGTATGGGCAAACTGATTTTACTCTTATTTAGAGCTGATATTATTTAATTTGTCATTTTATAATTAAATATCCACAAACGTTACATTGAGGGTCTGATATATTTGTATTTCATTTATTTACAACCGTGACAAACACTCCACTTGTCTTGCAATCTTAAGGTTCTACTATTATTACTGCTTTATATCGGCTTGAAAATCTAGCATTTTTAGAACAAGTCGGATTGAAGATCTCTTTGAAAAAATGTTAACTATTTTTTCAATAAATGTTTATTCTTTTTCGCATTTCTGTCTTATGTTTTTGTTTTATTCCATATTCCATGCATACCATCTGACATATTTACACATACTTTGATATTATATAACTGTTTAGTTACAAAACTGAAGTATGCAACGATGAAGACACTCATCTTGTATATTCGCTAAAAGAATCCGGATGTTGTTTTCCAAGACGAAAACTAACTAAGGAATGCCTCATTCACACACCAGTGACCTAATTACCACATAAACTACAAATTGGAAATGCCTCATTCAAAACGTGTTTGCAGATTCAGAGGTCTTCCAAGTTTTCAGTATAGCCACATAAGGAAACTAACCTTGCTGCCATTACAATTGGTCATAGGTTAAGAATCTGACAAAATGCCTAAAGTAGCGGGTCATCTAATGAATGTTCCTTTAAAATTACGTCAAAATCGGGCCAGCGGTTTTTGTTGAGTTTATTTCTTGTTGGAGTTCATTAATGAAACGGAGAGGAAAATTGGGTAAGGGAACCATGCAAACAACATCCTTGCCAAGTTCCATTATAACTTCATCCTAATTGTTAATGGGAAGTGGAAACGGACAGGCAGCGTACATGCAGTTGTCGGACGGTTAGTGGTCATACAGCAGTAGATCATTAGAGAACTGCATGGTATTGCATAAATACAAAATTAAGTGACCTATATTTTTAACCAGCGGAAAGTAATGTATCAAACAGAATGGTTTAGTCAGAATAAATATAATTTCCTTGTTTTCTTCGTAAGTAACTTTTCAATCTCATATCAAGATTGCTGCTCGAAACAATTGCATTGTGTCGACCATTGTCCACATGGTAGATTCAAAACAATTTGATAGGGAATCAATAATTGTGAAACATTTTATGTTTTAAGCATGTTTTTGTTCCTGACATGTTCAGCATCGTTTGTCGTGCTGCAGTTGGCGTGTGCAACATTTGCTGAACAGAACGGCCAACTGCTGAACCATACAAGTGCAGATGTGACTTGTAGAAAGTTTGGAGGGTTGTATCAGGTAAAACCTTTGGAGGAAGGTCGCGGATACATTGCAAACCATGACCTTGTTTCTCTGACGAATATTGAAGATGGACAATCGGCTTGGATTAAGGGATACGCACAGATGTCAGCACATTTCATTTCTTGGTACGGCTGTTACAAATTTAAAAACTCAAGAATTTTTGAACTTTTCGAACCTGCACAAAGTGTTTATATGTGCATGGAGTTGTGCAAGGGGTACGAATATATGGGAATCAGAAACGGCAAAACATGTTATTGCATCAATGAAAGCGTCAACATACTACTTCAAGCCACAATGGATATCGACTGTAGCGATCAAACACTTCATTTGGAATTGATAGATAATACGGAAAAATATATTTCTGTTTACCAAATACTTGATAGAGAAAAATTTAGATGGACTACAAGTCTAAAGAAACGTCAGTGTGTCGCTGTGAGAGGTAACAAATATACGACTAAATCATGCTACAGCAATACAGGTGATGTACATGGGTATATATGTACACGCGGACTTGCCGTTGGACGAATGACCAACTTATGCGACTCTTCAACACAATTTTGTAAAATTGGAAATGTAACAAACTGGTTGACTGCACGACAAAAATGTTTGGAATACAATGGAAAATTGGCACCGTATGCAGGAAGAGACGCCCAAATTATGAATGACGCTATCACTTATTGGGTAGGAATGTTTCGCAGTTTTAAGATAGTCAATGAAACAAAGGATTTTGATTCTTGTCTCTCTGTAACTAGAGTAGGTTTGCAATTGTTTCTTGAGCCAGATATGTGTTTCAAAATGAAAATACCATTGTGTGCATATGAAGTAACGGAACCATCCGAACAGCCTATGACCGGATCGAGTAAGCCGAAACGCACTTCAACAGCCGCTATTTCCACTTTTGACATAACGAACGTAACTACAATCTTGGGCTTGACAACTGTGACGGTGCTCGATTATAATGCTACAACTAAATATACTACATCTAAACAGTCAACAACCGGATCGAGAAATCCGACACGCACTTCAACAGCCGCTATTTCAACTTTTGACATAACGAACGGAACTACAATCTTGGACTTAACAACTGTAACGGTGCTCGCTTATAATGCTACAACTAAATATACTACTGATTCACCTGTAAACTATTATTATGCTTTATACATCACACTTGCCACAGCAGTCGTTGTCATAGTTGTGTTAATAATAATTTTGATCAAAATGGATATAACACGACGCGCAGTTCATTCAAAAAGCACAGAAATGGCTGCATTTCAAGAGTCGCATCTCCAGCCCCTGAACAATGACGTGGAGTATGACGTAATGGACTTGTAACATGAAGATGCACCATACGATATGATTAATTAATACTGATCCCCGAGGAAGGTCAGTGAAAGTACAGATCGAAATCACTACGATGAAATATATCTGAAACGAGCTAGTACGGTGCCATGTAACAATGTCAACATGGCCGACAGTAAGCAGTATGATTCTGTGCAAGTGCACAATTTTAACAGGCGGAATCAAGCACTGAATGCGAAACAATATGCGACAGTATAAGCGATACATCAGTAAAACCAACTTTACAGTATGCTATAGACATAATATTCACATTTCTTTCGTTAGTAAAGGCTTCGTGTGTGGTGCGTATATACACTCAAATCATTGGTGGAAGACTTTGTGATATGCAGATCTACGTCGGATACTTGCTGGAACACACTGTAACGTGCGTTCATATAATGTCCCTGATACTAGTAATGGCTAAAATTATGCTTATTATAAATCCGGTCTACAATAAGTAAAATGTTGTATCTTGTATTTTGCAAACATATTGTCTCTATTTACTTAGTACTCCGTAATTACCGTGACAAAAATAATTCAGAGCAAGTGTACCATAATTCACCTAGAGTGTTTAGCAATGTGTTGCGAATTTTCTACTAGCAGTTTGGGTTGACCTGTATGCTGGAGAAAATCTTGCCATCATGTGGTAAAACGTCATTTTGGGTATGACCTATATAGTTGCTTCTCTTTCATCTTAACTGGATAAATATACTGACAAAACTGAGAGTCTGAGACATGTATACATCGTGTTATTTTGTTGTGTTGTAAATGTTGCACGGGATATAAATGTACATTTGTTCCATATGTAGTATATATTATTCATATTCATTGTGATCACTTTATATAAACAGTATAATATCATAATGGCTGAGGTCATCTCCTTTTGTCATTAACTGTCAATTAGATAGTCAAATGTGAATGTAATATTCTAGTGTTAAAATTGTATCATTACCGAGAGTTTGGCCATCCTTAAGAAATATTTGTTTGGCATAACTATACCCACTAACATTTAATGGTTATGTAGGTACTGTTGTTTTTTTGGAATTATTATTTTAACGATCATACTTGTGTTTACTTTTGATACGCTGCTTAAACATCCCACTTAGACCCCTCGAACTATTTCAATAGGTCATTTTCATGGAAAGGTACGAGTATGCGATAGAAACATTTTTTTAATGATGACTGTAAGACATTGTCAACAAGAAATGTGCGTAGTAACCTACTTCTGGTTCCAAAATTCCGGTAGATTGCTGAATTGTGTTAACATTTTAATGTGATTCAATCTAATGTTTATGTTATTGAGCGATGCTTGATTCACTCGTACAAGTTCAGTTTGGTTAAATGAAATATGTCTACCAAACTGATTATATACCAAGTGCGCATAATGCTCATGTAAATACGTGTATAAACTGTATCATTTTTAGGAATCATAAGTGTTCATGAAGTAGTTGTCTTGATTACTCGTTTACCACTTAATTTACTAGATAAGTATGTAGTTAACTAGATACTTATCGTGTTAACTACTTAACAGTTACCTAAACTTATATAGCTAATGCGTTACCTATCTAGTTGATAATTAACTAGATAATTGTGTCGTTAACTAGATACTTAACTTGTTAACCACTTAATTAACTAGATAAGTATCTAGTTAACTAGATATTAATCGCGTTAACTACTTAACACTTATCTAAAATAGATTGTCCGTACTGGGTTTAAGTGGGTAAGTTGTGGCAGTTGTGGACACTATCAGACAATTTTTCGTATTAAGATATTTATCAGGTATGAACACTTATCACGATACTTTTCTTGTTAACCACATAATTATCTAGTTAATTAAGTAGTTATCTAGTTTCTATAACATGATGACCAGCTAATTAATTGTTAATTAAGTAGTTAACTGGTGGCAGAAAGATGCCACCATATTATATAAATCGATGACAAGTGATTGTTGTTGTTCTTTATTGATATTTATAGTAGATATGGTCTCGTGTGCACGACTTCGAAAACCATCGTTTTGTCTCTCTATGTACATCTCACTCTGTGCTTGGAAAGTTAATTGGAAAATACCCCACCACAACAAGATAACTAGTATATAACCTTCAAGTATGGGCAAACTGATTTTACTCTTATTTAGAGCTGATATTATTTAATTTGTCATTTTATAATTAAATATCCACAAACGTTACATTGAGGGTCTGATATATTTGTATTTCATTTATTTACAACCGTGACAAACACTCCACTTGTCTTGCAATCTTAAGGTTCTACTATTATTACTGCTTTATATCGGCTTGAAAATCTAGCATTTTTAGAACAAGTCGGATTGAAGATCTCTTTGAAAAAATGTTAACTATTTTTTCAATAAATGTTTATTCTTTTTCGCATTTCTGTCTTATGTTTTTGTTTTATTCCATATTCCATGCATACCATCTGACATATTTACACATACTTTGATATTATATAACTGTTTAGTTACAAAACTGAAGTATGCAACGATGAAGACACTCATCTTGTATATTCGCTAAAAGAATCCGGATGTTGTTTTCCAAGACGAAAACTAACTAAGGAATGCCTCATTCACACACCAGTGACCTAATTACCACATAAACTACAAATTGGAAATGCCTCATTCAAAACGTGTTTGCAGATTCAGAGGTCTTCCAAGTTTTCAGTATAGCCACATAAGGAAACTAACCTTGCCGCCATTACAATTGGTCATAGGTTAAGAATCTGACAAAATGCCTAAAGTAGCGGGTCATCTAATGAATGTTCCTTTAAAATTACGTCAAAATCGGGCCAGCGGTTTTTGTTGAGTTTATTTCTTGTTGGAGTTCATTAATGAAACGGAGAGGAAAATTGGGTAAGGGAACCATGCAAACAACATCCTTGCCAAGTTCCATTATAACTTCATCCTAATTGTTAATGGGAAGTGGAAACGGACAGGCAGCGTACATGCAGTTGTCGGACGGTTAGTGGTCATACAGCAGTAGATCATTAGAGAACTGCATGGTATTGCATAAATACAAAATTAAGTGACCTATATTTTTAACCAGCGGAAAGTAATGTATCAAACAGAATGGTTTAGTCAGAATAAATATAATTTCCTGCTCAAACAACGATGCATTGCCTTGTTTTCTTCGTAAGTAACTTTTCAATCTCATATCAAGATTGCTGCTCGAAACAATTGCATTGTGTCGACCATTGTCCACATGGTAGATTCAAAACAAGTTGATAGGGAATCAATAATTGTGAAACATTTTATGTTTTAAGCATGTTTTTGTTCCTGACATGTTCAGCATCGTTTGTCGTGCTGCAGTTGGCGTGTGCAACATTTGCTGAACAGAACGGCCAACTGCTGAACCATACAAGTGCAGATGTGACTTGTAGAAAGTTTGGAGGGTTGTATCAGGTAAAACCTTTGGAGGAAGGTCGCGGATACATTGCAAACCATGACCTTGTTTCTCTGACGAATATTGAAGATGGACAATCGGCTTGGATTAAGGGATACGCACAGATGTCAGCACATTTCATTTCTTGGTACGGCTGTTACAAATTTACAAACTCAAGAATTTTTGAACTTTTCGAACCTGCACAAAGTGTTTATATGTGCATGGAGTTGTGCAAGGAGTACGAATATATGGGAATCAGAAACGGCAAAACATGTTATTGCATCAATGAAAGCGTCAACATACTACTTCAAGCCACAATGGATATCGACTGTAGCAATCAAGCACTTCATTTGGAATTGATAGATAATACGGAAAAATATATTTCTGTTTACCAAATACTTGATAGAGAAAAATTTAGATGGACTACAAGTCTAAAGAAACGTCAGTGTGTCGCTGTGAGAGGTAAGAAATATACGACTAAATCATGCTACAGCAATACAGGTGATGTACATGGGTATATATGTACACGCGGACTTGCCGTTGGACGAATGACCAACTTGTGCGACTCTTCAACACAATTTTGTAAAATTGAAAATGTAACAAACTGGTTGACTGCACGACAAAAATGTTTGGAATACAATGGAAAATTGGCACCGTATGCAGGAAGAGACGCCCAAATTATGAATGAATCTATCACTTATTGGGTAGGAATGTTTCGCAGTTTTAAGATAGTCAATGAAACAAAGGATTTTGATTCTTGTCTCTCTGTTACTAGAGTAGGTTTGCAATTGTTTCTTGAGCCAGATATGTGTTTCAAAAAGAAAATACCATTGTGTGCATATGAAGTAAAGGAACCATCCGAACAGCCTATGACCGGATCGAATAAGCCGAAACGCACTTCAACAGCCGCTATTTCCACTTTTGACAAACCGAACGTAACTACAGTCTTGGACTTGACAACTGTGACGGTGCTCGATTATAATGCTACAACTAAATATACTACATCTAAACAGTCAACAACCGGATCGAGAAATCCGACACGCACTTCAACAGCCGCTATTTCAACTTTTGACATAACGAACGGAACTACAATCTTGGACTTAACAACTGTAACGGTGCTCGCTTATAATGCTACAACTAAATATACTACTGATTCACCTGTAAACTATTATTATGCTTTATACATCACACTTGCCACAGCAGTCGTTGTCATAGTTGTGTTAATAATAATTTTGATCAAAATGGATATAACACGACGCGCAGTTCATTCAAAAAGCACAGAAATGGCTGCATTTCAAGAGTCGCATCTCCAGCCCCTGAACAATGACGTGGAGTATGACGTAATGGACTTGTAACATGAAGATGCACCATACGATATGATTAATTAATACTGATCCCCGAGGAAGGTCAGTGAAAGTACAGATCGAAATCACTACGATGAAATATATCTGAAACGAGCTAGTACGGTGCCATGTAACAATGTCAACATGGCCGACAGTAAGCAGTATGATTCTGTGCAAGTGCACAATTTTAACAGGCGGAATCAAGCACTGAATGCGAAACAATATGCGACAGTATAAGCGATACATCAGTAAAACCAACTTTACAGTATGCTATAGACATAATATTCACATTTCTTTCGTTAGTAAAGGCTTCGTGTGTGGTGCGTATATACACTCAAATCATTGGTGGAAGACTTTGTGATATGCAGATCTACGTCGGATACTTGCTGGTACACACTGTAACGTGCGTTCATATAATGTCCCTGATACTAGTAATGGCTAAAATTATGCTTATTATAAATCCGGTCTACAATAAGTAAAATGTTGTATCTTGTATTTTGCAAACATATTGTCTCTATTTACTTAGTACTCCGTAATTACCGTGACAAAAATAATTCAGAGCAAGTGTACCATAATTCACCTAGAGTGTTTAGCAATGTGTTGCGAATTTTCTACTAGCAGTTTGGGTTGACCTCATATAATGTCCCTGATACTAGTAATGGCTAAAATTATGCTTATTATAAATCCGGTCTACAATAAGTAAAATGTTGTATCTTGTATTTTGCAAACATATTGTCTCTATTTACTTAGTACTCCGTAATTACCGTGACAAAAATAATTCAGAGCAAGTGTACCATAATTCACCTAGAGTGTTTAGCAATGTGTTGCGAATTTTCTACTAGCAGTTTGGGTTGACCTGTATGCTGGAGAAAATCTTGCCATCATGTGGTAAAACGTCATTTTGGGTATGACCTATATAGTTGCTTCTCTTTCATCTTAACTGGATAAATATACTGACAAAACTGAGAGTCTGAGACATGTATACATCGTGTTATTTTGTTGTGTTGTAAATGTTGCACGGGATATAAATGTACATTTGTTCCATATGTAGTATATATTATTCATATTCATTGTGATCACTTTATATAAACAGTATAATATCATAATGGCTGAGGTCATCTCCTTTTGTCATTAACTGTCAATTAGATAGTCAAATGTGAATGTTATATTCTAGTGTTAAAATTGTATCATTACCGAGAGTTTGGCCATCCTTAAGAAATATTTGTTTGGCATAACTATACCCACTAACATTTAATGGTTAGGTAGGTACTGTTGTTTTTTTGGAATTATTATTTTAACGATCATACTTGTGTTAACTTTTGATACGCTGCTTAAACATCCCACTTAGACCCCTCGAACTATTTCAATAGGTCATTTTCATGGAAAGGTACGAGTATGCGATAGAAACATTTTTTTAATGATGACTGTAAGACATTGTCAACAAGAAATGTGCGTAGTAACCTACTTATGGTTCCAAAATTCCGGTAGATTGCTGCATTGTGTTAACATTTTAATGTGATTCAATCTAATGTTTATGTTATTGAGCGATGCTTGATTCACTCGTACAAGTTCAGTTTGGTTAAATGAAATATGTCTACCAAACTGATTATTTACCAAGTGCACATAATGCTCATGTAAATACGTGTATAAACTGTATCATTTTTAGGAATCATAAGTGTTCATGAAGTAGTTGTCTTGATTACTCGTTTACCACTTAATTTACTAGATAAGTATGTAGTTAACTAGATACTTATCGTGTTAACTACTTAACAGTTACCTAAACTTATATAGCTAATGCGTTACCTATCTAGTTGATAATTAACTAGATAATTGTGTCGTTAACTAGATACTTAACTTGTTAACCACTTAATTAACTAGATAAGTATCTAGTTAACTAGATATTAATCGCGTTAACTACTTAACACTTATCTAAAATAGATTGTCCGTACTGGGTTTAAGTGGGTAAGTTGTGGCAGTTGTGGACACTATCAGACAATTTTTCGTGTTAAGATATTTATCAGGTATGAACACTTATCACGATACTTTTCTTGTTAACCACATAATTATCTAGTTAATTAAGTAGTTATCTAGTTTCTTTAACGTGATGACCAGCTAATTAATTGTTAATTAAGTAGTTAACTGGTGGCAGAAAGATGCCACCATACTATATAAATCGATGACAAGTGATTGTTGTTGTTCTTTTTTGATATTTATAGTAGATATGGTCTCGTGTGCACGACTTCGAAAACCATCGTTGTCGTCTCTCTCTATGTACATCTCACTCTGTGCTTGGAAAATTAATTGGAAAATACCCCACCACAACAAGATAACTAGTATATAACCTTCAAGTGTGGGCAAACTGATTTTACTCTTATTTAGAGCTGATATTATTTAATTTGTCATTTTATAATTAAATATCCACAAACGTTACATTGAGGGTCTGATATATTTGTATTTCATTTATTTACGACCGTGACAAACACTCCACTTGTCTTACAATCTTAAGGTTCTACTATTATTACTGACCATTTTGCTTTATATCGGTTTGAAAATCTAGCATTTCTAGAACAAGTCGGATTGAAGATCTCTTAGAAAAAATGTTAACTATTTTTTCAATAAATGTTTATTCTTTTTCGCATTTCTGTCTTATGTTTTTGTTTTATTCCATATTCCATGCATACCATCTGACATATTTACACATACTTTGATATTATATAACTGTTTAGTTACAAAACTGAAGTATGCAACGATGAAGACACTCATCTTGTATATTCGCTAAAAGAATCCGGATGTTGTTTTCCAAGACGAAAACTAACTAAGTAATGCCTCATTCACACACCAGTGACCTAATTACCACATAAACTACAAATTGGAAATGCCTCATTCAAAACGTGTTTGCAGATTCAGAGGTCTTCCAAGTTTTCAGTATAGCCACATAAGGAAACTAACCTTGCCGCCATTACAATTGGTCATAGGTTAAGAATCTGACAAAATGCCTAAAGTAGCGGGTCATCTAATGAATGTTCCTTTAAAATTACGTCAAAATCGGGCCAGCGGTTTTTGTTGAGTTTATTTCTTGTTGGAGTTCATTAATGAAACGGAGAGGAAAATTGGGTAAGGGAACCATGCAAACAACATCCTTGCCAAGTTCCATTATAACTTCATCCTAATTGTTAATGGGAAGTGGAAACGGACAGGCAGCGTACATGCAGTTGTCGGACGGTTAGTGGTCATACAGCAGTAGATCATTAGAGAACTGCATGGTATTGCATAAATACAAAATTAAGTGACCTATATTTTTAACCAGCGGAAAGTAATGTATCAAACAGAATGGTTTAGTCAGAATAAATATAATTTCCTGCTCAAACAATGATGCATTGCCTTGTTTTCTTCGTAAGTAACTTTTCAATCTCATATTAAGATTGCTGCTCGAAAACAATTGCATTGTGTCGACCATTGTCCACATGGTAGATTCAAAACAATTTGATAGGGAATCAATAATTGTGAAACATTTTATGTTTTAGGGATGTGTTTGTTCCTGACATGTTCAGCATCGTTTGTCGTGCTGCAGTTGGCGTGTGCAACATTTGCTGAACAGAACGGCCAACTGCTGAACCATACAAGTGCAGATGTGACTTGTAGAAAGTTTGGAGGGTTGTATCAGGTAAAACCTTTGGAGGAAGGTCGCGGATACATTGCAAACCATGACCTTGTTTCTATGACGAATATTGAAGATGGACAATCGGCTTGGATTAAGGGATACGCACAGATGTCAGCACATTTCATTTCTTGGTACGGCTGTTACAAATTTAAAAACTCAAGAATTTTTGAACTTTTCGAACCTGCACAAAGTGTTTATATGTGCATGGAGTTGTGCAAGGGGTACGAATATATGGGAATCAGAAACGGCAAAACATGTTATTGCATCAATGAAAGCGTCAACATACTACTTCAAGCCACAATGGATATCGACTGTAGCGATCAAACACTTCATTTGGAATTGATAGATAATACGGAAAAATATATTTCTGTTTACCAAATACTTGATAGAGAAAAATTTAGATGGACTACAAGTCTAAAGAAACGTCAGTGTGTCGCTGTGAGAGGTAACAAATATACGACTAAATCATGCTACAGCAATACAGGTGATGTACATGGGTATATATGTACACGCGGACTTGCCGTTGGACGAATGACCAACTTATGCGACTCTTCAACACAATTTTGTAAAATTGGAAATGTAACAAACTGGTTGACTGCACGACAAAAATGTTTGGAATACAATGGAACATTGGCACCGTATGCAGGAAGAGACGCCCAAATTATGAATGACGCTATCACTTATTGGGTAGGAATGTTTCGCAGTTTTAAGATAGTCAATGAAACAAAGGATTTTGATTCTTGTCTCTCTGTAACTAGAGTAGGTTTGCAATTGTTTCTTGAGCCAGATATGTGTTTCAAAATGAAAATACCATTGTGTGCATATGAAGTAACGGAACCATCCGAACAGCCTATGACCGGATCGAGTAAGCCGAAACGCACTTCAACAGCCGCTATTTCCACTTTTGACATAACGAACGTAACTACAATCTTGGGCTTGACAACTGTGACGGTGCTCGATTATAATGCTACAACTAAATATACTACATCTAAACAGTCAACAACCGGATCGAGAAATCCGACACGCACTTCAACAGCCGCTATTTCAACTTTTGACATAACGAACGGAACTACAATCTTGGACTTAACAACTGTAACGGTGCTCGCTTATAATGCTACAACTAAATATACTACTGATTCACCTGTAAACTATTATTATGCTTTATACATCACACTTGCCACAGCAGTCGTTGTCATAGTTGTGTTAATAATAATTTTGATCAAAATGGATATAACACGACGCGCAGTTCATTCAAAAAGCACAGAAATGGCTGCATTTCAAGAGTCGCATCTCCAGCCCCTGAACAATGACGTGGAGTATGACGTAATGGACTTGTAACATGAAGATGCACCATACGATATGATTAATTAATACTGATCCCCGAGGAAGGTCAGTGAAAGTACAGATCGAAATCACTACGATGAAATATATCTGAAACGAGCTAGTACGGTGCCATGTAACAATGTCAACATGGCCGACAGTAAGCAGTATGATTCTGTGCAAGTGCACAATTTTAACAGGCGGAATCAAGCACTGAATGCGAAACAATATGCGACAGTATAAGCGATACATCAGTAAAACCAACTTTACAGTATGCTATAGACATAATATTCACATTTCTTTCGTTAGTAAAGGCTTCGTGTGTGGTGCGTATATACACTCAAATCATTGGTGGAAGACTTTGTGATATGCAGATCTACGTCGGATACTTGCTGGAACACACTGTAACGTGCGTTCATATAATGTCCCTGATACTAGTAATGGCTAAAATTATGCTTATTATAAATCCGGTCTACAATAAGTAAAATGTTGTATCTTGTATTTTGCAAACATATTGTCTCTATTTACTTAGTACTCCGTAATTACCGTGACAAAAATAATTCAGAGCAAGTGTACCATAATTCACCTAGAGTGTTTAGCAATGTGTTGCGAATTTTCTACTAGCAGTTTGGGTTGACCTGTATGCTGGAGAAAATCTTGCCATCATGTGGTAAAACGTCATTTTGGGTATGACCTATATAGTTGCTTCTCTTTCATCTTAACTGGATAAATATACTGACAAAACTGAGAGTCTGAGACATGTATACATCGTGTTATTTTGTTGTGTTGTAAATGTTGCACGGGATATAAATGTACATTTGTTCCATATGTAGTATATATTATTCATATTCATTGTGATCACTTTATATAAACAGTATAATATCATAATGGCTGAGGTCATCTCCTTTTGTCATTAACTGTCAATTAGATAGTCAAATGTGAATGTTATATTCTAGTGTTAAAATTGTATCATTACCGAGAGTTTGGCCATCCTTAAGAAATATTTGTTTGGCATAACTATACCCACTAACATTTAATGGTTAGGTAGGTACTGTTGTTTTTTTGGAATTATTATTTTAACGATCATACTTGTGTTAACTTTTGATACGCTGCTTAAACATCCCACTTAGACCCCTCGAACTATTTCAATAGGTCATTTTCATGGAAAGGTACGAGTATGCGATAGAAACATTTTTTTAATGATGACTTTAAGACATTGTCAACAAGAAATGTGCGTAGTAACCTACTTATGGTTCCAAAATTCCGGTAGATTGCTGCATTGTGTTAACATTTTAATGTGATTCAATCTAATGTTTATGTTATTGAGCGATGCTTGATTCACTCGTACAAGTTCAGTTTGGTTAAATGAAATATGTCTACCAAACTGATTATTTACCAAGTGCACATAATGCTCATGTAAATACGTGTATAAACTGTATCATTTTTAGGAATCATAAGTGTTCATGAAGTAGTTGTCTTGATTACTCGTTTACCACTTAATTTACTAGATAAGTATGTAGTTAACTAGATACTTATCGTGTTAACTACTTAACAGTTACCTAAACTTATATAGCTAATGCGTTACCTATCTAGTTGATAATTAACTAGATAATTGTGTCGTTAACTAGATACTTAACTTGTTAACCACTTAATTAACTAGATAAGTATCTAGTTAACTAGATATTAATCGCGTTAACTACTTAACACTTATCTAAAATAGATTGTCCGTACTGGGTTTAAGTGGGTAAGTTGTGGCAGTTGTGGACACTATCAGACAATTTTTCGTGTTAAGATATTTATCAGGTATGAACACTTATCACGATACTTTTCTTGTTAACCACATAATTATCTAGTTAATTAAGTAGTTATCTAGTTTCTTTAACGTGATGACCAGCTAATTAATTGTTAATTAAGTAGTTAACTGGTGGCAGAAAGATGCCACCATACTATATAAATCGATGACAAGTGATTGTTGTTGTTCTTTTTTGATATTTATAGTAGATATGGTCTCGTGTGCACGACTTCGAAAACCATCGTTGTCGTCTCTCTCTATGTACATCTCACTCTGTGCTTGGAAAATTAATTGGAAAATACCCCACCACAACAAGATAACTAGTATATAACCTTCAAGTGTGGGCAAACTGATTTTACTCTTATTTAGAGCTGATATTATTTAATTTGTCATTTTATAATTAAATATCCACAAACGTTACATTGAGGGTCTGATATATTTGTATTTCATTTATTTACAACCGTGACAAACACTCCACTTGTCTTACAATCTTAAGGTTCTACTATTATTACTGACCATTTTGCTTTATATCGGTTTGAAAATCTAGCATTTCTAGAACAAGTCGGATTGAAGATCTCTTAGAAAAAATGTTAACTATTTTTTCAATAAATGTTTATTCTTTTTCGCATTTCTGTCTTATGTTTTTGTTTTATTCCTTATTCCATGCATACCATCTGACATATTTACACATACTTTGATATTATATAACTGTTTAGTTACAAAACTGAAGTATGCAACGATGAAGACACTCATCTTGTATATTCGCTAAAAGAATCCGGATGTTGTTTTCCAAGACGAAAACTAACTAAGTAATGCCTCATTCACACACCAGTGACCTAATTACCACATAAACTACAAATTGGAAATGCCTCATTCAAAACGTGTTTGCAGATTCAGAGGTCTTCCAAGTTTTCAGTATAGCCACATAAGGAAACTAACCTTGCCGCCATTACAATTGGTCATAGGTTAAGAATCTGACAAAATGCCTAAAGTAGCGGGTCATCTAATGAATGTTCCTTTAAAATTACGTCAAAATCGGGCCAGCGGTTTTTGTTGAGTTTATTTCTTGTTGGAGTTCATTAATGAAACGGAGAGGAAAATTGGGTAAGGGAACCATGCAAACAACATCCTTGCCAAGTTCCATTATAACTTCATCCTAATTGTTAATGGGAAGTGGAAACGGACAGGCAGCGTACATGCAGTTGTCGGACGGTTAGTGGTCATACAGCAGTAGATCATTAGAGAACTGCATGGTATTGCATAAATACAAAATTAAGTGACCTATATTTTTAACCAGCGGAAAGTAATGTATCAAACAGAATGGTTTAGTCAGAATAAATATAATTTCCTGCTCAAACAATGATGCATTGCATTGTTTTCTTCGTAAGTAACTTTTCAATCTCATATTAAGATTGCTGCTCGAAAACAATTGCATTGTGTCGACCATTGTCCACATGGTAGATTCAAAACAATTTGATAGGGAATCAATAATTGTGAAACATTTTATGTTTTAGGGATGTGTTTGTTCCTGACATGTTCAGCATCGTTTGTCGTGCTGCAGTTGGCGTGTGCAACATTTGCTGAACAGAACGGCCAACTGCTGAACCATACAAGTGCAGATGTGACTTGTAGAAAGTTTGGAGGGTTGTATCAGGTAAAACCTTTGGAGGAAGGTCGCGGATACATTGCAAACCATGACCTTGTTTCTATGACGAATATTGAAGATGGACAATCGGCTTGGATTAAGGGATACGCACAGATGTCAGCACATTTCATTTCTTGGTACGGCTGTTACAAATTTAAAAACTCAAGAATTTTTGAACTTTTCGAACCTGCACAAAGTGTTTATATGTGCATGGAGTTGTGCAAGGGGTACGAATATATGGGAATCAGAAACGGCAAAACATGTTATTGCATCAATGAAAGCGTCAACATACTACTTCAAGCCACAATGGATATCGACTGTAGCGATCAAACACTTCATTTGGAATTGATAGATAATACGGAAAAATATATTTCTGTTTACCAAATACTTGATAGAGAAAAATTTAGATGGACTACAAGTCTAAAGAAACGTCAGTGTGTCGCTGTGAGAGGTAACAAATATACGACTAAATCATGCTACAGCAATACAGGTGATGTACATGGGTATATATGTACACGCGGACTTGCCGTTGGACGAATGACCAACTTATGCGACTCTTCAACACAATTTTGTAAAATTGGAAATGTAACAAACTGGTTGACTGCACGACAAAAATGTTTGGAATACAATGGAACATTGGCACCGTATGCAGGAAGAGACGCCCAAATTATGAATGACGCTATCACTTATTGGGTAGGAATGTTTCGCAGTTTTAAGATAGTCAATGAAACAAAGGATTTTGATTCTTGTCTCTCTGTAACTAGAGTAGGTTTGCAATTGTTTCTTGAGCCAGATATGTGTTTCAAAATGAAAATACCATTGTGTGCATATGAAGTAACGGAACCATCCGAACAGCCTATGACCGGATCGAGTAAGCCGAAACGCACTTCAACAGCCGCTATTTCCACTTTTGACATAACGAACGTAACTACAATCTTGGGCTTGACAACTGTGACGGTGCTCGATTATAATGCTACAACTAAATATACTACATCTAAACAGTCAACAACCGGATCGAGAAATCCGACACGCACTTCAACAGCCGCTATTTCAACTTTTGACATAACGAACGGAACTACAATCTTGGACTTAACAACTGTAACGGTGCTCGCTTATAATGCTACAACTAAATATACTACTGATTCACCTGTAAACTATTATTATGCTTTATACATCACACTTGCCACAGCAGTCGTTGTCATAGTTGTGTTAATAATAATTTTGATCAAAATGGATATAACACGACGCGCAGTTCATTCAAAAAGCACAGAAATGTCTGCATTTCAAGAGTCGCATCTCCAGCCCCTGAACAATGACGTGGAGTATGACGTAATGGACTTGTAACATGAAGATGCACCATACGATATGATTAATTAATACTGATCCCCGAGGAAGGTCAGTGAAAGTACAGATCGAAATCACTACGATGAAATATATCTGAAACGAGCTAGTACGGTGCCATGTAACAATGTCAACATGGCCGACAGTAAGCAGTATGATTCTGTGCAAGTGCACAATTTTAACAGGCGGAATCAAGCACTGAATGCGAAACAATATGCGACAGTATAAGCGATACATCAGTAAAACCAACTTTACAGTATGCTATAGACATAATATTCACATTTCTTTCGTTAGTAAAGGCTTCGTGTGTGGTGCGTATATACACTCAAATCATTGGTGGAAGACTTTGTGATATGCAGATCTACGTCGGATACTTGCTGGAACACACTGTAACGTGCGTTCATATAATGTCCCTGATACTAGTAATGGCTAAAATTATGCTTATTATAAATCCGGTCTACAATAAGTAAAATGTTGTATCTTGTATTTTGCAAACATATTGTCTCTATTTACTTAGTACTCCGTAATTACCGTGACAAAAATAATTCAGAGCAAGTGTACCATAATTCACCTAGAGTGTTTAGCAATGTGTTGCGAATTTTCTACTAGCAGTTTGGGTTGACCTGTATGCTGGAGAAAATCTTGCCATCATGTGGTAAAACGTCATTTTGGGTATGACCTATATAGTTGCTTCTCTTTCATCTTAACTGGATAAATATACTGACAAAACTGAGAGTCTGAGATATGTATACATCGTGTTATTTTGTTGTGTTGTAAATGTTGCACGGGATATAAGTGTACATTTGTTCCATATGTAGTATATATTATTCATATTCATTGTGATCACTTTATATAAACAGTATAATATCATAATGGCTGAGGTCATCTCCTTTTGTCATTAACTGTCAATTAGATAGTCAAATGTGAATGTTATATTCTAGTGTTAAAATTGTATCATTACCGAGAGTTTGGCCATCCTTAAGAAATATTTGTTTGGCATAACTATACCCACTAACATTTAATGGTTAGGTAGGTACTGTTGTTTTTTTGGAATTATTATTTTAACGATCATACTTGTGTTAACTTTTGATACGCTGCTTAAACATCCCACTTAGACCCCTCGAACTATTTCAATAGGTCATTTTCATGGAAAGGTACGAGTATGCGATAGAAACATTTTTTTAATGATGACTTTAAGACATTGTCAACAAGAAATGTGCGTAGTAACCTACTTATGGTTCCAAAATTCCGGTAGATTGCTGCATTGTATTAACATTTTAATGTGATTCAATCTAATGTTTATGTTATTGAGCGATGCTTGATTCACTCGTACAAGTTCAGTTTGGTTAAATGAAATATGTCTACCAAACTGATTATTTACCAAGTGCACATAATGCTGATGTAAATACGTGTATAAACTGTATCATTTTTTGAGGAATCATAAGTGTTCATGAAGTAGTTGTCTTGATTACTCGTTTACCACTTACTTTACTAGATAAGTATGTAGTTAACTAGATACTTATCGTGTTAACTACTTAACAGTTACCTAAACTTATATAGCTAATGCGTTACCTATCTAGTTGATAATTAACTAGATAATTGTGTCGTTAACTAGATACTTAACTTGTTAACCACTTAATTAACTAGATAAGTATCTAGTTAACTAGATATTAATCGCATTAACTACTTAACACTTATCTAAAATAGATTGTCCGTACTGGGTTTAAGTGGGTAAGTTGTGGCAGTTGTGGACACTATCAGACAATTTTTCGTGTTAAGATATTTATCAGGTATGAACACTTATCACGATACTTTTCTTGTTAACCACATAATTATCTAGTTAATTAAGTAGTTATCTAGTTTCTTTAACGTGATGACCAGCTAATTAATTGTTAATTAAGTAGTTAACTGGTGGCAGAAAGATGCCACCATACTATATAAATCGATGACAAGTGATTGTTGTTGTTCTTTTTTGATATTTATAGTAGATATGGTCTCGTGTGCACGACTTCGAAAACCATCGTTGTCGTCTCTCTCTATGTACATCTCACTCTGTGCTTGGAAAATTAATTGGAAAATACCCCACCACAACAAGATAACTAGTATATAACCTTCAAGTGTGGGCAAACTGATTTTACTCTTATTTAGAGCTGATATTATTTAATTTGTCATTTTATAATTAAATATCCACAAACGTTACATTGAGGGTCTGATATATTTGTATTTCATTTATTTACAACCGTGACAAACACTCCACTTGTCTTACAATCTTAAGGTTCTACTATTATTACTGACCATTTTGCTTTATATCGGTTTGAAAATCTAGCATTTCTAGAACAAGTCGGATTGAAGATCTCTTAGAAAAAATGTTAACTATTTTTTCAATAAATGTTTATTCTTTTTCGCATTTCTGTCTTATGTTTTTGTTTTATTCCATATTCCATGCATACCATCTGACATATTTACACATACTTTGATATTATATAACTGTTTAGTTACAAAACTGAAGTATGCAACGATGAAGACACTCATCTTGTATATTCGCTAAAAGAATCCGGATGTTGTTTTCCAAGACGAAAACTAACTAAGTAATGCCTCATTCACACACCAGTGACCTAATTATCACATAAACTACAAATTGGAAATGCCTCATTCAAAACGTGTTTGCAGATTCAGAGGTCTTCCAAGTTTTCAGTATAGCCACATAAGGAAACTAACCTTGCCGCCATTACAATTGGTCATAGGTTAAGAATCTGACAAAATGCCTAAAGTAGCGGGTCATCTAATGAATGTTCCTTTAAAATTACGTCAAAATCGGGCCAGCGGTTTTTGTTGAGTTTATTTCTTGTTGGAGTTCATTAATGAAACGGAGAGGAAAATTGGGTAAGGGAACCATGCAAACAACATCCTTGCCAAGTTCCATTATAACTTCATCCTAATTGTTAATGGGAAGTGGAAACGGACAGGCAGCGTACATGCAGTTGTCGGACGGTTAGTGGTCATACAGCAGTAGATCATTAGAGAACTGCATGGTATTGCATAAATACAAAATTAAGTGACCTATATTTTTAACCAGCGGAAAGTAATGTATCAAACAGAATGGTTTAGTCAGAATAAATATAATTTCCTGCTCAAACAATGATGCATTGCCTTGTTTTCTTCGTAAGTAACTTTTCAATCTCATATTAAGATTGCTGCTCGAAAACAATTGCATTGTGTCGACCATTGTCCACATGGTAGATTCAAAACAATTTGATAGGGAATCAATAATTGTGAAACATTTTATGTTTTAGGGATGTGTTTGTTCCTGACATGTTCAGCATCGTTTGTCGTGCTGCAGTTGGCGTGTGCAACATTTGCTGAACAGAACGGCCAACTGCTGAACCATACAAGTGCAGATGTGACTTGTAGAAAGTTTGGAGGGTTGTATCAGGTAAAACCTTTGGAGGAAGGTCGCGGATACATTGCAAACCATGACCTTGTTTCTATGACGAATATTGAAGATGGACAATCGGCTTGGATTAAGGGATACGCACAGATGTCAGCACATTTCATTTCTTGGTACGGCTGTTACAAATTTAAAAACTCAAGAATTTTTGAACTTTTCGAACCTGCACAAAGTGTTTATATGTGCATGGAGTTGTGCAAGGGGTACGAATATATGGGAATCAGAAACGGCAAAACATGTTATTGCATCAATGAAAGCGTCAACATACTACTTCAAGCCACAATGGATATCGACTGTAGCGATCAAACACTTCATTTGGAATTGATAGATAATACGGAAAAATATATTTCTGTTTACCAAATACTTGATAGAGAAAAATTTAGATGGACTACAAGTCTAAAGAAACGTCAGTGTGTCGCTGTGAGAGGTAACAAATATACGACTAAATCATGCTACAGCAATACAGGTGATGTACATGGGTATATATGTACACGCGGACTTGCCGTTGGACGAATGACCAATTTATGCGACTCTTCAACACAATTTTGTAAAATTGGAAATGTAACAAACTGGTTGACTGCACGACAAAAATGTTTGGAATACAATGGAAAATTGGCACCGTATGCAGGAAGAGACGCCCAAATTATGAATGACGCTATCACTTATTGGGTAGGAATTTTTCGCAGTTTTAAGATAGTCAATGAAACAAAGGATTTTGATTCTTGTCTCTCTGTAACTAGAGTAGGTTTGCAATTGTTTCTTGAGCCAGATATGTGTTTCAAAATGAAAATACCATTGTGTGCATATGAAGTAACGGAACCATCCGAACAGCCTATGACCGGATCGAGTAAGCCGAAACGCACTTCAACAGCCGCTATTTCCACTTTTGACATAACGAACGTAACTACAATCTTGGGCTTGACAACTGTGACGGTGCTCGATTATAATGCTACAACTAAATATACTACATCTAAACAGTCAACAACCGGATCGAGAAATCCGACACGCACTTCAACAGCCGCTATTTCAACTTTGACATAACGAACGGAACTACAATCTTGGACTTAACAACTGTAACGGTGCTCGCTTACAATGCTACAACTAAATATACTACTGATTCACCTGTAAACTATTATTATGCTTTATACATCACACTTGCCACAGCAGTCGTTGTCATAGTTGTGTTAATAATAATTTTGATAAAAATGGATATAACACGACGCGCAGTTCATTCAAAAAGCACAGAAATGGCTGCATTTCAAGAGTCGCATCTCCAGCCCCTGAACAATGACGTGGAGTATGACGTAATGGACTTGTAACATGAAGATGCACCATACGATATGATTAATTAATACTGATCCCCGAGGAAGGTCAGTGAAAGTACAGATCGAAATCACTACGATGAAATATATCTGAAACGAGCTAGTACGGTGCCATGTAACAATGTCAACATGGCCGACAGTAAGCAGTATGATTCTGTGCAAGTGCACAATTTTAACAGGCGGAATCAAGCACTGAATGCGAAACAATATGCGACAGTATAAGCGATACATCAGTAAAACCAACTTTACAGTATGCTATAGACATAATATTCACATTTCTTTCGTTAGTAAAGGCTTCGTGTGTGGTGCGTATATACACTCAAATCATTGGTGGAAGACTTTGTGATATGCAGATCTACGTCGGATACTTGCTGGAACACACTGTAACGTGCGTTCATATAATGTCCCTGATACTAGTAATGGCTAAAATTATGCTTATTATAAATCCGGTCTACAATAAGTAAAATGTTGTATCTTGTATTTTGCAAACATATTGTCTCTATTTACTTAGTACTCCGTAATTACCGTGACAAAAATAATTCAGAGCAAGTGTACCATAATTCACCTAGAGTGTTTAGCAATGTGTTGCGAATTTTCTACTAGCAGTTTGGGTTGACCTGTATGCTGGAGAAAATCTTGCCATCATGTGGTAAAACGTCATTTTGGGTATGACCTATATAGTTGCTTCTCTTTCATCTTAACTGGATAAATATACTGACAAAACTGAGAGTCTGAGACATGTATACATCGTGTTATTTTGTTGTGTTGTAAATGTTGCACGGGATATAAATGTACATTTGTTCCATATGTAGTATATATTATTCATATTCATTGTGATCACTTTATATAAACAGTATAATATCATAATGGCTGAGGTCATCTCCTTTTGTCATTAACTGTCAATTAGATAGTCAAATGTGAATGTTATATTCTAGTGTTAAAATTGTATCATTACCGAGAGTTTGGCCATCCTTAAGAAATATTTGTTTGGCATAACTATACCCACTAACATTTAATGGTTAGGTAGGTACTGTTGTTTTTTTGGAATTATTATTTTAACGATCATACTTGTGTTAACTTTTGATACGCTGCTTAAACATCCCACTTAGACCCCTCGAACTATTTCAATAGGTCATTTTCATGGAAAGGTACGAGTATGCGATAGAAACATTTTTTTAATGATGACTTTAAGACATTGTCAACAAGAAATGTGCGTAGTAACCTACTTATGGTTCCAAAATTCCGGTAGATTGCTGCATTGTGTTAACATTTTAATGTGATTCAATCTAATGTTTATGTTATTGAGCGATGCTTGATTCACTCGTACAAGTTCAGTTTGGTTAAATGAAATATGTCTACCAAACTGATTATTTACCAAGTGCACATAATGCTGATGTAAATACGTGTATAAACTGTATCATTTTTAGGAATCATAAGTGTTCATGAAGTAGTTGTCTTGATTACTCGTTTACCACTTAATTTACTAGATAAGTATGTAGTTAACAGATACTTATCGTGTTAACTACTTAACAGTTACCTAAACTTATATAGCTAATGCGTTACCTATCTAGTTGATAATTAACTAGATAATTGTGTCGTTAACTAGATACTTAACTTGTTAACCACTTAATTAACTAGATAAGTATCTAGTTAACTAGATATTAATCGCGTTAACTACTTAACACTTATCTAAAATAGATTGTCCGTACTGGGTTTAAGTGGGTAAGTTGTGGCAGTTGTGGACACTATCAGACAATTTTTCGTGTTAAGATATTTATCAGGTATGAACACTTATCACGATACTTTTCTTGTTAACCACATAATTATCTAGTTAATTAAGTAGTTATCTAGTTTCTTTAACGTGATGACCAGCTAATTAATTGTTAATTAAGTAGTTAACTGGTGGCAGAAAGATGCCACCATACTATATAAATCGATGACAAGTGATTGTTGTTGTTCTTTTTTGATATTTATAGTAGATATGGTCTCGTGTGCACGACTTCGAAAACCATCGTTGTCGTCTCTCTCTATGTACATCTCACTCTGTGCTTGGAAAATTAATTGGAAAATACCCCACCACAACAAGATAACTAGTATATAACCTTCAAGTGAGGTCATCTCCTTTTGTCATTAACTGTCAATTAGATAGTCAAATGTGAATGTAATATTCTAGTGTTAAAATTGTATCATTACCGAGAGTTTGGCCATCCTTAAGAAATATTTGTTTGGCATAACTATACCCACTAACATTTAATGGTTAGGTAGGTACTGTTGTTTTTTTGGAATTATTATTTTAACGATCATACTTGTGTTTACTTTTGATACGCTGCTTAAACATCCCACTTAGACCCCTCGAACTATTTCAATAGGTCATTTTCATGGAAAGGTACGAGTATGCGATAGAAACATTTTTTTAATGATGACTGTAAGACATTGTCAACAAGAAATGTGCGTAGTAACCTACTTCTGGTTCCAAAATTCCGGTAGATTGCTGAATTGTGTTAACATTTTAATGTGATTCAATCTAATGTTTATGTTATTGAGCGATGCTTGATTCACTCGTACAAGTTCAGTTTGGTTAAATGAAATATGTCTACCAAACTGATTATATACCAAGTACACATAATGCTCATGTAAATACGTGTATAAACTGTATCATTTTTAGGAATCATAAGTGTTCATGAAGTAGTTGTCTTGATTACTCGTTTACCACTTAATTTACTAGATAAGTATGTAGTTAACTAGATACTTATCGTGTTAACTACTTAACAGTTACCTAAACTTATATAGCTAATGCGTTACCTATCTAGTTGATAATTAACTAGATAATTGTGTCGTTAACTAGATACTTAACTTGTTAACCACTTAATTAACTAGATAAGTATCTAGTTAACTAGATATTAATCGCGTTAACTACTTAACACTTATCTAAAATAGATTGTCCGTACTGGGTTTAAGTGGGTAAGTTGTGGCAGTTGTGGACACTATCAGACAATTTTTCGTGTTAAGATATTTATCAGGTATGAACACTTATCACGATACTTTTCTTGTTAACCACATAATTATCTAGTTAATTAAGTAGTTATCTAGTTTCTATAACGTGATGACCAGCTAATTAATTGTTAATTAAGTAGTTAACTGGTGGCAGAAAGATGCCACCATATTATATAAATCGATGACAAGTGATTGTTGTTGTTCTTTATTGATATTTATAGTAGATATGGTCTCGTGTGCACGACTTCGAAAACCATCGTTTTGTCTCTCTATGTACATCTCACTCTGTGCTTGGAAAATTAATTGGAAAATACCCCACCACAACAAGATAACTAGTATATAACCTTCAAGTATGGGCAAACTGATTTTACTCTTATTTAGAGCTGATATTATTTAATTTGTCATTTTATAATTAAATATCCACAAACGTTACATTGAGGGTCTGATATATTTGTATTTCATTTATTTACAACCGTGACAAACACTCCACTTGTCTTGCAATCTTAAGGTTCTACTATTATTACTGCTTTATATCGGCTTGAAAATCTAGCATTTTTAGAACAAGTCGGATTGAAGATCTCTTTGAAAAAATGTTAACTATTTTTTCAATAAATGTTTATTCTTTTTCGCATTTCTGTCTTATGTTTTTGTTTTATTCCATATTCCATGCATACCATCTGACATATTTACACATACTTTGATATTATATAACTGTTTAGTTACAAAACTGAAGTATGCAACGATGAAGACACTCATCTTGTATATTCGCTAAAAGAATCCGGATGTTGTTTTCCAAGACGAAAACTAACTAAGGAATGCCTCATTCACACACCAGTGACCTAATTACCACATAAACTACAAATTGGAAATGCCTCATTCAAAACGTGTTTGCAGATTCAGAGGTCTTCCAAGTTTTCAGTATAGCCACATAAGGAAACTAACCTTGCCGCCATTACAATTGGTCATAGGTTAAGAATCTGACAAAATGCCTAAAGTAGCGGGTCATCTAATGAATGTTCCTTTAAAATTACGTCAAAATCGGGCCAGCGGTTTTTGTTGAGTTTATTTCTTGTTGGAGTTCATTAATGAAACGGAGAGGAAAATTGGGTAAGGGAACCATGCAAACAACATCCTTGCCAAGTTCCATTATAACTTCATCCTAATTGTTAATGGGAAGTGGAAACGGACAGGCAGCGTACATGCAGTTGTCGGACGGTTAGTGGTCATACAGCAGTAGATCATTAGAGAACTGCATGGTATTGCATAAATACAAAATTAAGTGACCTATATTTTTAACCAGCGGAAAGTAATGTATCAAACAGAATGGTTTAGTCAGAATAAATATAATTTCCTGCTCAAACAACGATGCATTGCCTTGTTTTCTTCGTAAGTAACTTTTCAATCTCATATCAAGATTGCTGCTCGAAACAATTGCATTGTGTCGACCATTGTCCACATGGTAGATTCAAAACAAGTTGATAGGGAATCAATAATTGTGAAACATTTTATGTTTTAAGCATGTTTTTGTTCCTGACATGTTCAGCATCGTTTGTCGTGCTGCAGTTGGCGTGTGCAACATTTGCTGAACAGAACGGCCAACTGCTGAACCATACAAGTGCAGATGTGACTTGTAGAAAGTTTGGAGGGTTGTATCAGGTAAAACCTTTGGAGGAAGGTCGCGGATACATTGCAAACCATGACCTTGTTTCTCTGACGAATATTGAAGATGGACAATCGGCTTGGATTAAGGGATACGCACAGATGTCAGCACATTTCATTTCTTGGTACGGCTGTTACAAATTTACAAACTCAAGAATTTTTGAACTTTTCGAACCTGCACAAAGTGTTTATATGTGCATGGAGTTGTGCAAGGAGTACGAATATATGGGAATCAGAAACGGCAAAACATGTTATTGCATCAATGAAAGCGTCAACATACTACTTCAAGCCACAATGGATATCGACTGTAGCAATCAAGCACTTCATTTGGAATTGATAGATAATACGGAAAAATATATTTCTGTTTACCAAATACTTGATAGAGAAAAATTTAGATGGACTACAAGTCTAAAGAAACGTCAGTGTGTCGCTGTGAGAGGTAACAAATATACGACTAAATCATGCTACAGCAATACAGGTGATGTACATGGGTATATATGTACACGCGGACTTGCCGTTGGACGAATGACCAACTTGTGCGACTCTTCAACACAATTTTGTAAAATTGAAAATGTAACAAACTGGTTGACTGCACGACAAAAATGTTTGGAATACAATGGAAAATTGGCACCGTATGCAGGAAGAGACGCCCAAATTATGAATGAATCTATCACTTATTGGGTAGGAATGTTTCGCAGTTTTAAGATAGTCAATGAAACAAAGGATTTTGATTCTTGTCTCTCTGTAACTAGAGTAGGTTTGCAATTGTTTCTTGAGCCAGATATGTGTTTCAAAAAGAAAATACCATTGTGTGCATATGAAGTAAAGGAACCATCCGAACAGCCTATGACCGGATCGAATAAGCCGAAACGCACTTCAACAGCCGCTATTTCCACTTTTGACAAACCGAACGTAACTACAGTCTTGGACTTGACAACTGTGACGGTGCTCGATTATAATGCTACAACTAAATATACTACATCTAAACAGTCAACAACCGGATCGAGAAATCCGACACGCACTTCAACAGCCGCTATTTCAACGTTTGACATAACGAACGGAACTACAATCTTGGACTTGACAACTGTGACGGTGCTCGATTATAAAGCTACAACTAAATATACTACATCTAAACAGCCAACAACCGGAACGAGAAAGCCGAAACGCACTTCATCAGCCGCTATTTCCACTTTTGACAAAACAAACGTAACTACAATATTGGACTTGACAACTGTGACGGTGCTCGATTATAATGCTACAACTAAATATACAACATCTAAGCAGCCAACAACCGGAACGAGAAAGCCGACACGCACTTCATCATCCGCTATTTCCACTTTTGACAAAACGAACGTAACTACAATCTTGGACTTGACAACTGTGACGGTGCTCGATTATAATGCTACAACTAAATATACTACATCCAAACAGCCAACAACCGGAACGAGAAAGCCGACACGCACTTCATCAGCCGCTATTTCAACGTTTGACACAACGAACGGAACTACAATCTTGGACTTGACAACTGGAACGGTGATGGATTATAATGCTACTACTAAATATACTACTGATTCACCTGTAAGCTATTCTGATGCTTTATACATCACACTTGCCATAGCAGTCGTTGTCATAATTGTGTTAATAATAATTTTGCTGAAATTGAATTTAACACGACGAGCTGCAGTTCAAGCGTTACCTCCCCAGCATCAGAACAATGACATGGTGGATGACATAATGGACTTTTCAAATGAAGATGCAGCATACGATACGATTAATTTAGACATATCCCCGAGGAATGTCGATGAAAGTCCAGATCGAAATCAGTACGATAAAATATATCTGAAACGAGCTAATATAGTGCCATGTAACAATGGGTATGACCATGTCAACATGGCCGACAGTAACCAGTATGACTCTGTGCAATTGCACACTTTTAGTAGGCGGAATCAAGTGTCGAACGCGAAACAATATGCGACAGTAGAAGCGATACATCAGTAAAACCAACTATACCGACTGCTATTGAAATAATATTAACATTTCTTTCGTTAGTAAAGGCTTCGTGTGTGGTGCGTATATACACTCACAGCACTGGTGTTAGACTTTGTGATATGCAGATCTAAGTCGGATACTTGCTGGAGCACACATAACGTGCGTTCATAGAATGTCCCTGATACTAGTAATGGCTAAAGTCTATGCTTATTATAAATCTGGTCTACAATAAGTGAAATGTTGCTTCTTTTATTTTGCACACATATTGTCTTTATTTACTTAGTACTCGTACTTACTGTGACAAAAATTGTTCAGAGCAAGTGTACCATAATTCAACTGGAATGTTGGGCAATGTGTTGCGAATTTTCTACAGACAATTTGGCTCGACCTGTATGCTGGAGAGAATCCAGCCATCATATTGTAGAACGTCATTCTGGGTATGACCTATTAAGTTGCTTCTCTTTCATCTCAACTGGATAATACATCGTGTTATTTTGTTGTGTTGTAAATGTTGCACGGGAATTTTGATATACATGTAAAATTTGTTTCATACGTAGTATATATTAATTATGTTGATTTTTTTCACTGTATATGAACAGTATTTTATTTTAAAAGCTGAGAGTCTGAGACATGTAGACCTATACATCGTGTTATTTCGCTGTGTTGTAAAATGTTGCACGGGAATTGTGGATATACATGTAAAATTTGTTACATATGAAGTATATATTAATCATGTAGATATTTTCACTTATATGAACAGTATTGTATTATTAAGGCTGAGGTCATCTCCTACAGTCATTAACTGTCAATTAGATCATCAAATGTGTTTATTATATTCTAGTGTTAAAACTGTATCATAACCGAGGGTTAGGACATCCTTAAACAATATTGGTTTCGCATAATTATACCGACCAGCATGTGGTGGTTAGGTAGGTAGGTAATGGTTTTTAAATAATTATTTTAACGCTGCTAAAAACAAATGTCACTTAGACCCCTCGAAATATTTTTAATAGGGGTCATTTTCATTGGAAGGTACGATTATGCGATAGAAACTTTTTTTTTAATTATGGCTTTAAACAATGTCAACAAGGAATGTGCTTAGTTACCTACTTCTGGTTTTGAAATTCCAATGGATTGCTGCATTGTGTTAACATTTTTATGTGATTCAATCTAATGTTTATGCGGATTGATTTACTCGTTCAAGTACAGCTTGGGTAAATGAAATATGTCTCCCAAACTGATAATTGTTCATGTAGTGGTTGTCTTGATATAAATCATACACATCTCCATTTTCTTGCATTAAATGAAATTGATAAAAAGTGACTAAAATTCTGGTACAATTATACTTATGTTCTTAGATAAAGTCTTGTATTGTATTGTTCTTTGTTTAGTAGTTTTAGGTAATGCTATCATGTTTGTAAATAACTGTATACATGGACTGTGTTCATCTTTGTGATTCTGACTGGAAATAAAAAAGCACTGTACATAACCCACATGAGATTGTCTCGAGTTCTTTCCCTTTATCCCATCCAGAATTCTCTACCTTTGTCCCTTCTACAGGATATGTATATATACTACACACATATATATACAATCTCATTTGATATAATGTTTTATTACGGAAACATTTTATACAGAAAGAATTATTAACTGAAGGCTGTAACATATGTTTGAATCACTCATTCACTGATTTTATCATACTAATGCTCGCTTTGTATTTAACAAATGTATAAATCCTTTGTTTGAAAATGTATAGGGAATTAAAAGTTTTACGACATGTAGACTTGTATTTCGAATGCTTACTTTGTGATTGAGTTACATAACATTACATTAGTATATTGTTGAGTGTACATTAAACTTCACAACAGAAGGAAGAAATTGCATACAACTAACACAATTGTTGGCATACTGACAACAGAAACTATGGCTTTCATCCAACACTGAAACAATGCATCTACGTAAGCTGTTTTAAAATGTATTAAATACAAATCACCTTTGTTCAAAATGTATGTTTAAAAAAAGCGAAATGCGAAAGTAATGTCCTGTGATAATGCGCCAGCACTGTTCACACTTCAATAAATGAAAACACGTGACTGTAATTGTACGTAATTGACACTTGCCATTGAAGCCTGCGGATAGGAATAGAGATGTGCGGTTAGGAACAATAAACTCTACATATATGAACCTTAACACCATTTGTAAATAATAAATACAAATATGTTGGCCAACTTTCGGCCGCATATATCAAAAATGAAGTTGATTGATGATATTGAATTTACCGCGTTTACCTTACATTATTGTGATCCGATTGCGATACAACTGTCTACTCTTTCTGTCATTTATCAAACTTTGAGCCAAGTGATAGCGATTCTTACAATTGCCTTGTCGTACGCGCGCCGTCGTAATTAGACTTCCGGGTATTCAATGGCGCAAAATTCAACTTGATTTTTTTCTACCAGTCCTGAGCTACATACAAATGATATGGATATATTCAGGTATATCTTCTTGAAGTACTTTGTTTATAACTGGTGTCATTTAGAAACACTCGGAAACAACTTGTTAATTCGTGGTCATGTGACGGTTTACTCCATCCAGTTTATTTGAGTTTTAAATAATAACAATAGTCTGAATAGAACAAGGGGTCACATTTTCAAAATTGTATACTGAAGCCTAGAATCAATAAATCTACAAGAGTCTACGAGCCAAATTGACGTAAGATATTCTGAAGAGTAACAAGGTAAAGGTATATCATGCCATGGTCCTGCCAGTAAAATAAATGATGGTGCCACATCAAACACATAAGGGTAAGGACTAAAGGGTCAACTCGGCCCTCTTACCAACTCGGCCCACTTTTGAAGCGCAATGAAAAGGCAAAGTTGCTCACACCTTTGACATACTAAAAAATTCTTATATGTATCTTAGCCCTGGCCTCCATGAATTTGGTAGGCCACATAGTTTATGATATTTACAGTGTCGAGGTCATTCTTGCAGGCCTTTTTCTATCTATTAAGTATTTTGGGGAAAAGGCCCTAGATAAATTGGGAAAATTTGAGTTGTAAAATTGGGAAAATTTGAAAACTTTAATCGTTTCAACTCCAAGTTTGGGAATTTTCGTAGTAAGAAGAACTGGCTTTTCATATCTAAATTTTATATCATTATAAACTAGCATTCTAATCTACGTTTCTTATCAAAAACTTATCAACTGTCAAAAAGACACAAAACGTCCACAAACATGAAACAAGGGACAATAATGCACCAGTCAATTGTAACCACGGCCCCCCCAGGTCTGGGGGTATACCGGGGATAGTGGGGGAAATGGGCCGTGTTTTTACCTTCCAGGTGGCCCCGCAGTGCCGAGTGAATGCGGTGGTTTTGTTTTCGCGCCGAAAATAGCGGGGAATGGGCCATACCTAGGATGTTCCCGGGGTGCGGGGGCTTTTGGCAGGGATTTTACCAGCAGTTTGTCCCCGCAGGGCGGGGATTTTACCTGGGATTGGCTGGACCGAAAGTCAAAGTCCCCGCTATTCCGTGGACCTGGGGGGGGCGTGCTTACAATTGACTGGTGCATAATGGCCAGAGTTATTAAAAAAGCTTCAACTTGAAGTTCAAGATATATATATCAGGTCGCTGACCGTCGCTCCAAAAGTCGATTTTTCTGATTGGGAAAAAAACATACGTTTGGTTTTGGGAACGGATCAGATAGTCTAACCCGTGGGAACTCTTAGAAAAAAGGTCTGTCAGGCCAAAATTAACAAAATCTGTTTGCCCTTTAAATACCTACCCTAGATTTTAGAGGTGGGTCGGTAGGTAGGAAAAAATATTTTATTATGGAAATTTTAATATGTTTTAGTCGAAATGTATATTGTTCGTGCGTGGTAATTTCGGCACGTTGTACATTGGGTGGGCGGGTACAGTAAAATAATTGTTAATATTAAAAAAGATACGGTTAAATGACATCTGGTTGTCAAAAACATGGTTAACATAGCTTGGATCAATTCAGAAAAAAAGTAATGTTGGTAAAATGAAAGCAAAATTGACACCTTTAATCAGTTTAATGGCTTTATGTGGACTTATTTTTAATACTTGATATAGCCCATCTGTTTTAGTGAGTATGAGCACAGGGCTTCAATAATTGTTGATGAAAATATTATAAGGGCAACTATGACCATTTTTGTGTCATACTATTTTCTAACTTTGGGTTCCAAAGTCTTTCTAGCGAGAGGAAGTTATCATAAGGCAAACATAATGAAACAAATATATAAATCATTCTTTTGCCTTTTGATAACTAAGAAGAACAAACTGCACACATCGTAGTGTGACATAATGGTGTATAGTCGTCTAGACTATCAATAATTAAATATGATTAACCAAGATCATCCAGGCTTGACAGGGTTGGCTTTTTGCCGGCAAAAATTAGTTTTTTCCTTGCCATGCAGTGGCAAAAACTGGCAAATATGGCAAAAACTCGATGACGAAGTTATTAAGAATAAATAAACACTTAATACATATAACAAATCATATATATATATGTTGGACATTATGCAAAATAACTAGGTCAATATAAATTATTTAATGCTGAGACTCTCAGTGAGAGCATCTTATGAAAAATATCATCAAATTACTGAATAACATGGGCATCATATTCTATACTTAAGCGGTTCCTAACCTAAGACTGAATGTAACTGAAGTTTGAAAACATTCTTTGTTTCGTCCGCCTCTTCTAGACATCTTTAGGCTGTTTTTGAGATTTCAGTAATTTCAGTGTATAGATAAGCAAATGAAAACTTCGATTGGATTTGTAGAGCAAACTTGTGCCATTTTAAAGAGTGGCTAACGAATGTGTGAATTTGGACACAAAGTTATACCATGACAGGCCCCCATGATGGCATCAGTCATAGATGCCTCTATAGTCTATTACACAGTGAAATGTACAAATATATACATGTCAAAAAGGTGTGAACTTAAAAAGGGGTTCAGGGTGAAAACATATTACAATTACTGACTTGCAATTTTCAAGGTAACTTTTTTGGGGGGCAACATAAATGACATGCTAACATTAAAATTTTGTAGTCTGCCCTATCATGTATACAATTACATAATCATTATGCATTGTTTATCTTGATCAATAAAAGACATAAAAGTACTAATTTAGTAATTTTGTTACTGAACACTTTAATGCAAAACGAAATTTAGTTTTTGCCACCCTATTTTTTCCTTGCCATTTTTTTCCGGTTTTTACCATGGTTTTTTCCACCTATGGTAAAAACTGTCCAACCCTGAGCCTTGATCATAGGCATATGGTCGGTCTCGGGTTTATAACCCAAAAAGAATTCTTGATCCGAAGTCGCAATAATTTTTTGTGAGTCAGCGGCCAAATCTCGTGTTGGTCGGTAAAGGGCAAACAAACTTAATTTTAATTTAGGCCTCATGTCATTAATTGTCTTGAGTAACCAAATTTAGACAATGGTATTTCAATATTGTTGTTACTCTACCTGGAAAAGCATTGTCATGTCATACTATCATGGTCCACCCAGTTTTCGTGGTACTAATGATATCGTCCATAATTCTGCATTTTTAAAGCAAGACAGACAAAAATTATACAAAATCGCTGTAATAATCATTATTTTACTGTATAAAGCCAGTTTCAATGAGAATTTCTTTGTTTTCAAGTCTGTAAGTGTCTCTTATTCACAAGCAGGTAACCAGTGCGCAGTCAGGCTTAATACCCCAGGACACCCCTGGACTGCCACAATATACCCAGGACTCTTCTTAATCGACTGAAATTTTATTTTATAAACAAGCAAAATTATTTAAGAGTAGAATTGAGTAATAACGTTTCATTCCATTAAGAAGAGTCCTTGGTTTTTAGAGTCATTATACAGACCCACCGGTGCGTATGTAAACACAGGTTTTCATGGGGGTCATTTCAAACGTATCAAAATGCAGTTTGAAGAGCAAAATTTGTGTATATATTATATTTAAAGATAATTAATTTTGGAAACAATCCCTTCTGTGACATAGAATTATAGCTCGGCCTACCTCTGAAATACATTACAGCGGTCTTCTGAATCACTGCATGAAATCAGGAATGGAAAATATCCTATAAAGTAAATTTAGCGCATTTGAAGTACAATATTCTTAACTAACTATGCTTTTAGTTTATATATATCCTTACCAATACCATTAATGCTTAACAGTAACAAGTGTGGCTTTTAGAGCATTTCAGTTATTCTTAATGATATATCGTGATATGTATCGTATCGCGTTAAGTCCATATCGTCTCGTCCCTATTTGCAGGTGTGAGTATTGGGACTGGTCCCTAAAATCTGCCTAGTGCCCTGAATGTAACATTAGGTTACCATTGACTCTCAGATAAGATACCCTGCCATATAGTGGGTTTCTTAATATTTTTAGGTCCAAGAAACGTGATATGGAGCAAGCCTCACTAGAAGAGGGTCCTGGTTTAAAAAGAAAGCACCATGGTCTGTCTAATTCATTAGATAACTTGTTAGACATTGCCAAAGAGAATGATGATTGTTTTGGTACAGCTTCAGATAATACAGCTTCTGAGTCAGGTAATCATTTTACTTATTAATTATTTCATTCTATTGATAGTGTGCAGATATTTTACAGTAGTGAACAATTTTAATCTCCCATATAATCAGTTACTGATTTATTTTAAGACAAAAACTTTCGTAATGAAACAAAGTATGATTCAGTCAGATTTGTGCAGAAAATGATTTTGTTTAAAAGTATAGGCAAGCATGATATTTCCTCCTTTTTGACCATGAGCATAGTAGCTTCTGAATCTGATGATATTAATTATAGTCATGATAAAGTATTTGTTTTTTAAGTTTGTGTGTGAATTGGTTTATCTTGTCTGTGGTAATTAGTCTAGAGGTCTCTCTCCATCTTGGGGGACACGTGTCTTTGCCCTTTATCTGGTGGATTTTGTTCATTTTCAGGCCTTTTTCTATATTTCCCACTTGTCAGACTATCTGACCATTTCCAAAAGCCAACTATGTTTTTTTTACGATCAGAATTTTTTTCCAATTAGAACCACCTTGTGTCATAATACTCATAAATGTTTGTGGGCATTTTGTGTGTCTTTTTGGCTGTTTTTGTTTTGGTAACTGAAGTTTTTGCTGTCATTTAAAGCACCTAAAATTTGACTTTCTTCTTTATATTTTAAAAAAAACGTAAAGGAGGAAAATAATCTCCAATACAAAGTTTAGGGTCGGAGAGTAAACAAGAGGGTAGGTAGGGAGACCGAAAACAGAACTCTCTTTTTGGGGCCTAGATAGGATAAGAAATGTAGATTAGAATGCTTGTTTATATTGTTAAAATTTAGATATGAAAAGCCTGTTAGAAGTTAACTATGAAAATTATCAAAATTGGAGTTAATTTTTCCCAAATTGGCAAATTTTACGACGCAAATTTTCCCAATTTATCTAGGGTCTTTTTCCCAAAATGGCCTGATTTTATAAAATGGTGCTGAATATCAGCACTGAAATTGACTTGAGCTAGAATAAATTACAGAATAAAGTTACGCAGGATTGTTTGTTTTAACATTCAGATGATGATGCAGACACAAACAAGGTTAGCAAGAAGCAAAAGGCTTTTGCAAAAATATCGATCAAGCGAGAGAAGAAGAAAGAAAAAGAACTGAGGAAGAAAACTGAAAAAAGTAAAACACATTGATGGTTGATTGAAAGCAAATCCTGTGTACCTTCACAGTTAAGGCATCACCCTTAGTTGGGCCTCAATCGACTGTTTCCTGCAAGTTGACAATAATCATGTCCAACTCAAAGCTATGTGATATTTATATAATGTCTCATAGTTAACTATGCGTGCTCTTATGACATTCTAACTCTTGACAGTTTGTGATCATGTGATAACATACTTGAGATAAAATAATAGTCTGACTCATATACATTCAACTATACCATATGTAATTGTATATATGTTTTGTTTCCTTGTATAATATAACATATATTACTTCATTGCAGATATGATATCCATGGATGATTTTCTTGGTAAACAAACTGAATTCAAAATGTGGCTGTATGAAGAGGTACATATCTGAAGTCGTTACATATAATTTGGTCAATTTAAGAATAACAAACTGATGGATGGAAGCTTCAAAGACTTGATAAGTTGTACACTGAATTTGAACTGGTGCACATATCTTGACAAGAAGATTTCTGCATCCAAATTTAGAAACAGTTTTCATTCATTCAGACAGACAATGATATGACTTCAGTCAATTTTGTCAGTGAATAGAATGTATAATCTACCATTTTTTAAGCTTAACAAGATCAACTAAAGAGATAAAAAAAAGAGTTGATTTTGAATGTAGGGAGTTTAATATTTTGTATGTGTGTTTATAGGGACATAGTTCACCACCTCTGTAAGCCTGCTTGGTTAATTTAGTCTAAAGAGCACTTGACTGCCAATCATAGGTCGTAGGTTTGAACCAGGGCATATAAGTCCCCATCCCTCTGCGACTTGTGTGAAAATTGTCTGTTGCTTGCTAAAGAATTGGTTACTGCTGACTGGTTACACAGGAATACAGGTCAACTAGCCACAGTGCATGACTGAAGTACTGCTGTATAACTGTATAAAGCACCTTACGTAATAAATCATTGTATACAGAGATTACTTTATCTGAAGTGCGTTTTTGAGTAGGGGAAGTAAGCGAGAAAAGTTTGCCAATGTAGTAAAGGTAGCTGCCAAAAAGGGCTTGAAAGTTTGGCTAGCTACAAAATGGCGCGTGCCAGACCAGACTACACTGTTCCGCATGGACACCATTTTGTTTAGCAAAGCTAGCCCTGTCAGATCACCTAAAGATAGGGCTACTTTTCCTACATTTAAGAAATGGCATTGCTTCTTTCAATACGTAGCGCTAGTTAGAACTCTCTTTTTTCCTACCTCTAAAAAACGCGCCTCTGACCTTCACAATTCCAGCCATGAAGAAATTGCGATAGCGGGTAACTGTTAGGATCAGACAGGTTATAGGGAACGAATTGTTAGTGGTATTTCTTGTAATGTGTAACAATTTCAAATTTTACTTTTTATTGCAGAAATGTAAAAATGCTGGCGACGTATCATCTCCGAAGCTAAAAGTGTTCTTCAAACAGTTTGTTAGACTGTGGAATAAGAAGAAATTGGCACCAGTTTGTACACCATTTCTAACTATTGCTCAGTGTTGTTTTTACATTATCACTAAAAAATTCACTCTGAATCATCATTTCCACATAAAAGCCTTTTCATGAAGATGCTATTTCTTTCCAATTTTATATTTATATATTACGAGTTGTTACTTACTTCACAGTAATGCTTTGAATAGGAAGCAAAAAACATTTGGGTCTTATTCATAAACATTAGAAGACTGAAACTGAGTCTTAGACCTTAATTTTGCTAAAGTTATATTTACCAGTTTTTTTTTTCATCATATCAAAAACAAATGAAATTCTGTCTAAATAACTGTGCATTTTTGCAAATTTTTATTAAAATCTATATTGGTATAATGACATAGGAGCAAAAAGATCATTTAACTATTGAAAGTCAAGTTTCGTTTAACATGTGTTCAAGTGTACATATCAAAACCATAAACATCTTATAATTGAACTATTATTTTATTACAGAAGTTTTATCGGTGCTCGACACTGCCTGCCAGTCCAGCTCCTCTGACTCCAAGGAAGTGTAATTTTCTTACTGAAGCTGGCAATGTGATCCCACTTCCTGTTGATGCTGATAATGCATTTAATGAAGTAAATCCACCTACATCTCCATTTGTCACATTCGGTAAAACACCACCAAAAGTGCTAAAATCAAAGAAGTTTCAGCTGTTCGGAACATCAAATGATGTTGCTTTGGTAATTTTTAATGTTCTTTATTTTTTGTTTTAATTTAATATTTATGCCTCAATCAATCTTCGAAATTCATTTTAAAATTAAAATTGATGTTCAAACTAGTATAGTCATTAGTAACTGTAATACTAATAGTAATTCATTGCTTCAAAGATAGTATACTTGTATGAATATTCCAGTGACATCTGGGAAAGGCAGACTTCAGTTTAAATACAGATGTTGTCAACTTCACTGTTTATGAATTATGAGCCACAGACTGGAATGTGTCCTGGGCATGAAAATAAATGAAATGAAATATTTAGTGAGAGTAATTTAATTTTATAAATGTCCATCCACACAGTGACGGTCGGTGTCAATTTAGTTATTGTAAACAGTACTTAATTTAAGTCTTTAATAATAATCAGTCTTCAACTTCCTGATTAGTTGCTTCTTGTCACAGTCTTAAAGTTTACTAATAACGATGGTTGGTTCTTGTGGCCGTCTAAAATTTTACAAATGACAAGGCTTCTTTATTCTTGTCACAGTCTAAATTTTACAAATGACAAGGCTTCTTGTTTCTTGTCACAGTCTAAATTTTACAAATGACAAGGCTTCTTTGTTTCTTGTCACAGTCTAAATTTTACAAATGACAAGGCTTCTTGGTTCTTGTCACAGTCTAAATTTTACAAATGACAAGGCTTCTTGTTTCTTGTCACAGTCTAAATTTTACAAATGACAAGGCTTCTTGTTTCTTGTCACAGTCTAAATTTTACAAATGACAAGGCTTCTTGGTTCTTGTCACAGTCTCAAATTTTACCAAAGACGAGGCTTGTTTGTTCTTGTCACAGTCTCAAATTTTACCAAAGACAAGGATTTTTTGTTCTTGTCACAGTCTCAAATTTTACCAAAGACGAGGCTTGTTTGTTCTTGTCACAGTCTCAAATTTTACCAAAGACAAGGATTGTTGGTTCTTGTCACAGTCTCAAATTTTACCAAAGACAAGGATTGTTTGTTCTTGTCACAGTCTCAAATTTTACCAAAGACAAGGATTGTTTGTTCTTGTCACAGTCTCAAATTTTACCAAAGATGAGGCTTGTTTGTTCTTGTCACAGTCTCAAATTTTACCAAAGACAAGGATTGTTTGTTCTTGTCACTGTCTCAAATTTTACCAAAGACGAGGCTTGTTTGTTCTTGTCACAGTCTCAAATTTTACCAAAGACGAGGCTTGTTTGTTCTTGTCACAGTCTCAAATTTTACCAAAGACGAGGCTTGTTTGTTCTTGTCACAGTCTCAAATTTTACCAAAGACGAGGCTTGTTTGTTCTTGTCACAGTCTAAAATTTTACCAATAACAAGGCTTGTTTATTCTTGTCACCGTCTAAAAATTTACCAATAACAAGGCTTCTTGGTTCTATGTTGTACAGATTCTGGTTTTGTTTCAGCTTTCAGTGGCCCCGTTAGGATCACCAAACGTTGTTCATATAAACAACGAAAACACAACAAAACGGAAAGAACAGGTATTTATCACAATTTACTCCACACTTTTCAGTTGCGTTTTTAATGGCTTTAAGTATATAGAACATACACCAGCTACAGCTAAAAAGTTATTCTTATAATAAAAAAAAAACATTACCTGATTTTTCCCAAATTTGGGATTTATGGCGCCTATTTTCCCAATTGAAAAGGCACAGACAGTAAAATTATTTTCAAACAAAATCACTGATGTTCTATGTATTATCTAAATATGAAAGACATTCAATATCTTCAGTCTGAAAAAGCTTGCATATAAATGTAGGGAAACAGAAGTGTAAAACTTCTTGACAAGATGACCAAGAGTTGTGCCCCTTTCTCCATGATTGAACATTAAACCTGTAAGCATCCTTGTGGCAATTTTTTTCTCATATGTACGATCATTGTAAGTAAAATAAGTTTGTATAGATAAATATGATCAAGTTATTCAATTTATGAGCGGATATTCTACCTGTTTAGTCAATGATTTTTTCAGTTATATCCAAGTTGTGTTTTTTGTTTCAGTACCAAATGCCAAAGTTTGGGAAAAAAGCTGATGATGCGAGTGAAAACCAAACCAATTTGTAAGTTATTGTGAGTTATTGTTTCAGCTCTATTTGTATAATGCTTTGGCTGACAGCAAATTGGAAACAATTTGAGTATCTTAAGATTCCATTTGCTTACAAAATTATTTGCTATTTACTGAAAAAAAATGTAAAAATAAGTTCTTAATTTTTCCTCGATCTACTTATATCGGTTCTTTTTACTGACAGATTTCGGTTTTAAATATTCATATTGATTGGTCTTTTAATATGCCTGTAATGACAGGATATGTCATGGGATCACCCAGGATGAGCAACGTATGTAGTAATCTGTTTATGGGTATAATATCTCATTCAAGTATCATAACCAGATCCTTGACTTTTTGACGAGCATATTGTGTGAACATTTGGCAGTTTTAATTTTAGGTGCTAGTTAATGTATTGCAATTGCTTAAAATGCATTTCGGTTTGATATTTTGTGTTAATTAATGTGTCTTGTTGCAATATCTCATCTCTATTACCGGTAATCAATTTCTAATTGTCTCCCCAGCAAGTTATATTATATTCGATTGTTTTGCAAAAGTACCAAGACGCATAGACATCAGTCAAATGTAGTATGCTTTGTTTCATACAAGGTTTGCTAGTTTACTTAGGTGAAATCTTTAATTGATCTATATTGCAGACCTGGTGGAGCTGTTCCTTACAAAGTGTCTGTGTTTCCCTGGGCAACTCATGAACATGATAAAAATTGTAACAACAAGATAGAGATTTGTAGCACTATGACTCCACCTAGATTACATCATGCAGCAGGTGTTGAAGAATCATGGCCACCACCGCCATCCGAGAAGGAAATTCATGGTGGAAATATGGCGTCTACAAAAGATTCCCCGCATGTACCACCACCTCCTCCACCAAGGGTGGGAAGTCTGAAAAAATCTGACTCTGCCCAAAGAACAGCCAAGTCCCCTAAGTTAGCAGCTAACTATGCTGACCCCTATGATACGCTACCTGATGTACCAACTGCTAAACGAGAGATTTTATCCCACTACCAGGATCCTGTTGACTGCCTCTCAGCTGAAAGTCGAAATTTTCCTGATAATCCAAGAATGGTTATCCAAACTTTGTCTCAAAATGATGAACCTGATTTAAGTCTATATTGTAAACCAGTCTCTGAAAAGAGATTCAGTAAAGAAGAGCTCGAAGAAATGTATGCAAAACCATTAAAGAGAGCAAAGAGAAATAACATTGGAAGCATTGATGGAATGCAAGAGGTAAACAGAGTGAAGGAAGAAGAAGAAAAACAGCCTAGCAGTGAACTGTATAATGAAATAATGGAGCATCTCAATAAAGCAAAACCAGATGTTGTTGCTGAGATCAAATCTACTAAGCCCGATCCTGATTATGAAACAATCGACGAGTGCTTGGCGAAGGTTGCAGAACATAATGCATCTGAAACTAAGTGTAAGAACATGATTTATGACAAGAGAGACGTGATAAATATTGGTAACATTCCTTTAATACAACCCAAAGTGTACAGTCCAAAATTTGCTACCATATCACGGTCCAAGAAGATGAGAGTAATGGCTGCTTCAACTGAAAAAATTTATGAAACGTATCTGAGTTTAGGAAGGAAAGGAAACCCATTCAAAGGTAAACTAGACAATGCAAAGATAGGGTCTGGTTTTTCTGGATCTTTCACTCAATCTTTGAAGTTGAAAAGCAAGTCTCAACCTGACATTTCATTCAACGAAGGACTTCAGTCAATTGAAATTGACACTGAATTGGAAAAAAATAGCGATCATAAAATGTCCAGTCCAATTTTGAGCACATTTAAACCTGTAGAGAACATCTCCAGATTTCATGAAACACATCTGAAAAACAGTGACCGAGCCAAAAGCTATGAAGATGGATTGAAGTGCATATCAGAGCCTAAAACTCCGACAATCATGGCAACTCCATCTTTTGATTCACTATGTAATGTCACACCTTTAAGTTGTAAATCCATGTCATCACAAAGCTTGCCTACAAAATCTGGATCATTTGAAAGTTTATCAAATCATAGTCATATGTCAATATCTACTTCATCAAGCCTCTCATTTGGGCCTGATGAGAAATCAGGATCACTGCAAAGCTTGCAGTCTGACAAATCATTGTCACCAGTCAAGGAAGAAGAGGAAAGTACACAGAATTCAGAAAAAGCAGAGGAAGGCAAGACTGAAAACCGTGAGACAGGAAAGGATTTAAGAGACAATGGTCATATTGTTGATACTAAAGCTATGAAAAGCTCGGATATGTATGGGAAAAATGCTCTTACTCTTACCCCTGGGAAAATCAGTGCAATGAAACACGGAATTGACCTTTCTGTATATTTGTTGAAACCACTGAAAGATGAGGGTAACATTGTTGCTGGTACTGATGAAACTGTGCCGAAAAGTGTTTCTGTAAAATCAACAATAGCTGACAGGACTGTGAATAAACCTATTGAATTTCATAATAACCCTAAGCTATTTGAAACACAATCTAGACTGGTGATAAAGGACACTTTATCAGGTGTGAGAACCAAGTTGGACCAAGGGAAACCCCCATCTAAGAAAGAGAGCGGAAGACGACATACTGTGCAGGCAGTGCAAGAAATGGATGAAAATGATCCAAAGAAAGCTACCATTCCTAATATAGGTATTGCATCGAAGACTAGAAAGGTGGAAATTGTGAAATCAGGGAGAGCGAAGTCAGTGTCTAGTGAAGTTGCTAGCGGACTGAGTGCTGTGGCTAAAAGTAACGAGATGAAAAAACGAATGCTAAGTGTTGATGATCATTATCTAGAAACTGATTTAGATAGCATTTCTTCTGATAGACCAAGAAGACCTATGAAGAAAAGTAAAAGTCACAGTGGGTTTGAAAGAGGTGGTGATATTGTTACTACAGATATATGGTAGCAGTTAGAGCTGCCCACTACCACTATATAGTATAATGGATGATTGTGCAAAACCAAGCCATTTCGTATCATGTACGTCTACTTGTGATCAATCAGTTTGCTTGAAACATGTCTGATATGCATCTTTTAGCCAATACTGTAGTTGTTATATATCATTGTACCAATGAAATCGCAGCTATGCTTGACATACTATTGGCATGGCTTTGTTGTTAAAATGGACCAATTGGTTCAGATAGGGACAGGAAGCTTGTGGCATGGTCTGTATATTATGACCACATTCTGTCCTGGAAATGCTCTATAAAGTAGCTTCTTATATTGTAATTTCTGGATTTGTTCATCATTTTATGAATTTGTCAATATTGCATTGTTGGCACAGAGATTAAAATTTTAAGTCATGATATATTTGCAGGTTTACTTGGTCTGTGGTTAATGAATGTACTGTTAAATGGCAAAATGTGGTACAAAATGAATTGAAGTATTTCAATTTTTGGTTTACTGAAATTTTCTCTAAAAATCATTTCTCTTCATTTTACATTGATTTTTATGAAACCGGGAATAATTTTTGTTCTTGGTGTAACAAAACTGTCTCATTTTATGTAAAGACTGCTGATGTTCAAAACTAATTCTCTTAGCAATTGGCTAGCGAATCAATAAGCATTTTTTCTGTTCTTGGGGACATAAGTTGTACTCGCAGTCGGATACTGGTGAGATAAGCTACATACTTCCTAAAATAGAATGAAAACTTTATATTTTTTTCATATTATGGTAAAATATGTACAACAATGAATAAATCATTGCAAACTGTTTAAACAATTGCAAATAAGTAGTTTAGAGCTACCCGTTTTTAGATCAGAGTTTCAGGGTTGTCCAATCAGAAGTATAATAATTGTTGGGTATAGTAAATCTCAAAGAATGAATCATTGCTTTCAGTATGTAGTACATGTATTACTTTTGATATTATTTTTATTATTATTATGGGCTGTCAATTGGGCCCTTCTTTTTCTACATTTCCCTACTTTTTTACTTGCTCCCTACTTTTCCCCTACTTTTTTCAAATCTGAGGCATTATCTCAAAATATTTATTTCCCCTACATGAGGTCTTATCATTGATAATGTACAGTGCAGTGAATTTTTACCATTTTTGACATTCTAACAGTAAGGAATCATTTCTACTATCCCTACTTTTAGGCAATAAAATCCCTACTTTTGTCCTACTTTTTTAGAAGAAAGCCCTTCTTTATCCCTACTTTTTGAAAAGAGGTGAGTTGACAGCCTGCTATTATATTTTAGTGCTTCACATTGCTTGTCTAGATTTGTTAGTATTTGTTCTTCAATCATTTATGTTTCGTTAGTGTTGTGCCCAAGACATGTGTATGATGCACTTGTCAATATTTAACCCCAGAGTAGGGGACTGACCCAGGGGAATGAGACAATTTGTCTTTTTGGGGGGTCTTATTCCCCAACCTAGAGCCAAGCCATTTTGTCTAAATCTCCACAGTGGGAGATGCTAATTCCCAATTTCTATTCAAAATCATGCCAAAGTCTATTTTCCAGGACCCGGAATCAGTCAAATTCTTACCTGTCTGGAATCATCTCCTTGTGTCTCCCCGAGGGCAAAGCATTCATAAGTGCATTATATACAAAATGTACTATTATATAGGTGTTGTGATTTTTGTATCTGTTAGTTTTTATTAGTTTTTTTACTTTTACATAGCATTGAGGTTATATCTGAAGTTGTACAACATTGAAATAAGTATGCATATATTCATCACACTTGCTTGAATTGTGTTGCTAGAGTGAAATAGCAATTTGATTTGTTGCAAGGGAAGGTTCTGTACTGGATAACTTTTAAACTGTTGGCCTTATTCTGATAGCCTTTTCTGTAAAATGTTGCTACATTGTATGATTTTTTAATAGCCCTTATATTTAAACAACAGCTTTACTTTATATCAGTTCACTATTTGATAGAATTAGGGGTGTGCTTCTATTTCTTATTGTTTGTAACAACATACAAGTGTATATCATTTATCATACTCATATACCGTTTTTGTTTCTGTGATGCTATAAAATCATACAACACAGTGTGTATATGATATTATGCAAATAAGCAGAAAAACCTTAATGAAACAAAACATATCTATAGCCACCACTATAATGCTTAGAAACATGGCAGCAAAAATAAATATATGGTCAGACCTCGTTCATTCGAATTCATCGGGTCCGAAAATTATTTTGAATAATACATATTTTCGAATAGTCCATCCAATTCGACGAGCCTAAGAAGATACATCAGCACCTGATATTTATTTTGGATAATACCAAGTATTTAGATAGAAGGTGGTCGAATAAACAAGGTCTGACTGTACTTGAAAGAACGTAAGGATTATCTTGTTACTCGAGAGAACTTTGAATGATTCCCTGTGACATTCTCCCTACCTGTCAATGCGGCAAGTTCATTCCATGTGTGTGTTTCCAACGACCTCCACATAACGTTAATGTTTGTCCTATATGAATACTTGTAGTTCAGTCTTAACATCAATAAAAGCAAATACGATTCTACATAATTGACTGTGATTCAAGTTTGATAATTGGAATGGACTCACTGAAGTTATTTACTCTAAATAGTTAAAGAAACCTGTTTAATGGATGACGTCTTTTTACATACTTTTCCCCCTAAATTCTCCTTAGTTATTTTTATGGTCGGCCAGACTATTCCTTGTGCCCCTGTTCCCGTACATGTTTACCCTTGCACCTCCTCAGTGCCCTAATGTTTTGTAGACTGTTGTTTGCTCGGGAATCTGTGTAGGAAGGCATTGTTGTGTGTATGTGGTGTTTCTTGTAACAACTTAATCTCTCTTTGATTACAGAAAATAACAGGAATTTAAAAAAAGTGTCAGTTATTTTCTTAATTGTAACTTGTGTTTTTAATTGCCTACAGTATAAAAATATTTGGTGTATAAGTATTGTGATTTATTCACAAGAAAGGTGAATTTCTATATTATTTAATTTTGAAAATACAGAATTTTAATGAGAAATGCATTTAAAAATTGACCATTTTAATTCACCACTGACATACTATGTACACCTAGATATTGTGTAAAATGCTTCTTTGTTATATTTCCAAAATAGATTATGAAATTTGGCCAGTTGTGCATCTTGTCAACCATTGACACTCAAGATTAATAGTTAGCAGAAAGTAGGAGAACCAATAAGGAAATATTTGTATGTTGCGTAATGTGAAACACCGATTTGTCACAGCCCCCTTTTTATGGCAAATTTGGGGCCGATATTGGGCCCCATTCCCCAAAGAAAAAAGTATATATTTTCCCCTACTTGGATAGAAATTACTTCTTCAGTAAAAATATTTAAAATTTTAGCCTTATAAATACTCAAATTTGGTGATTTACGATGCAAATTCCCCTATTGGAATGACTCGCTATACATCCCTGGGAAGATCCTAGTTATGCTTTTGAACAATGGTTGATGGCTAGAATTCTTTAATAAAACATGCTGTCAAACGTGTAGGGTATGAATTGAAGAAAAGGTCAAGATACAGATGAACGTTTTTCAGGAAATTGTTTGGATGCTTCTGTCTTTTTATACCATATTAATGATAATTGTGAATAAATTATACAACTGACGATTGTCATTATTTCAAGGTTTTCATGTACATGTATACCCTAATTCACTACATTGTGTTACAGTTAGGGGTGTCGCATTATACCGGTAAATAGGAATATTGAAATATGCAGCCAAAATGTATTGTACCTCGATATATAATGAATTTACTGGCTTTTACGATACATTTTTCAGCTTTCTACCAGAAAGTTGCTGGCTACAATTTATAAATTAACTAGTCATGAAAACCATGTACCGGTAATTATTAACACTGACATGAGAACAATAACAGTATTGTGTTAGTTCATTCATATTTATTTTTGTTCTGCATACCATGTAAATACATATATATAGAGTTTGGAGATAAATAAAGGAGTTCAAGTAAGAAAAATGTCTGCAGTCTGCTTAGGTTAATGAAGCAATATATCGCGGGAGGTATTGCAATACATTGAGATAGTACTGCAAAATATTGTGGTACATATTGAGATACGTTGCCTAAGTATTGCAATATATTTCGGTATCCTTCAGGCATATTGTGACGCCCCTAACTACAATGGTTACTGGTTTGTCGCACAACATAGGGTGGTTTTAGGGGTCAGTAGATGACCCTTCTTCTAACAAGGAGTGTCGGTGTCTTAATTCAGATTTTGAATTCCTTCGTCTGACTTGGCATTATGCTACTGTCATTATGTCTCCCCCATACAATTGGGGGAGGCATGTTGTTTTTGCTTGGGTTGTCTGTCTGTCCGTCTGTCTGTCACAAATCATGTCTGCACCATAACTTTTGAAATACTTTAAGGATTTATAAATACCTTGCCACAAATGTTCACAATATTGAGACCATATGCAGCACTTGCAGAACACACATTTCTGCCTGCTCAGTTAGAGGTCATGGTCATGCTTAAGTGGTCACAGGTCAAATGACTATACTTTGTGGCTGCTCTATACCTCTTGAACCCCTTGAAGGATTTTGAAATAACTTGGCACAAATGTTCATAATATCGCGACGATGTGCAGAGGGCATCATTGAAACAGCTAGGTTTAGTATGACAATTACTGACAAACTGCCATGGAGGACCATCTGGTTTTTTTGTGGATTCTCTTACAAGCTTGCGTCATCTTCCATAGATTTTAAATGTGTAACAAAATGCATCCTCTTCATAGTAAAACACTTGGGAAATGCAAATTTTGACTTTTGTAGAGAGATTTTTGCTCTAAAGAGGGTATATTGACAGTAAATTACTACACAGGAAAAATTGATAGAACAATTGCTCAAGAGAAGGCTGTTCTGTGGGGGGAGACCATATATCTCTGCTCATGATACTTTTCTGTAAAACAATTTATCAATCCTTACTTACTGAACTTATAGAAACAAAACATGTTTTAAATATCAATGGAACCTGGGACCAATTTATGTATGTATAGATTGGTCCCAGGTGGAACACTGTTCAAGAAATTAATCGAGATTTGTCTTGAAGAGAAATAGTATTGTTTCTTAATTTCTTATTGAACTTTTATTCTGTCATGTATATATTCCATTCATATTATCTGGAACGTATCAGTCTTACCAGGTCATTTGAATAAATTACTATAGATAAATAAAATCTGGCACCTTTATACAACACAAGCAAGTACTGACATTCCTTAATAAAGTAAGGGAAGTAACTCATAATGTAAGAACTATTTTCAAATCATATTGTTACCTCCCTTGTTACAGAATTTCGCGAGAAGTTAGAAAATACTAAACCATTATGAATAAAAAAAAAATTATAACTCTTGTAATCATTCGAACAAAGGGTTGAAATGACGTCAACTGGAACGTTTTAAGCCCGAAATTATATGGAGGTGTATAGTTTCACAGATTGAATGATACAATGACCTACTAGTGTGACAGTCTGTTAATGTAGATAATTTACGTCAATAAACACATTATCTAAAAACTTCCGCTTTATTTACTAGAAAACGACACAATTTCCGATCACATTCACTGTCCACCTCATTGTCAACATATAATGTATTTATATATTTCTGCTTTTATATACAGCGGCTTAGGTGACGATGACGAATGGATTTTTATCCAGGTAACCGGATGTGACATATCACACCTGTGTTCTAATTTTAGCTCATTTACTAATTGGGTTTAATTGACAATGTTTTGGATTTTCCACAGATTCTCGAGTGTTCGCTTGGGACATTACTTTCAATTTTTATTTAGCTATTTTCTATGGATTGTTTACGACATAAAATAGACAGATGACGAAACCTGGTGAGTATATTTGTATTCATTTTGTTCAAAACACTTAATTCAAAATGGATGACACATGCATGTAACGATAATTGACGTAACATTGACCTGACACTTCCTTCATTAAACACGGGCTGTGAATCTCGGAATACCTTTGCTAATATTTTCTCCTTCGCGAACGTGGTTACTATAACAACACATGACGTTGATTGACAATAACAAAGTCACATTCACCTTGAATCCTAGTAAGTGACACTCGGCGGAAATGTCATGTTTTTAACTCATCAGGCATGCCCTTAATTTTGGACGGGTACATAGTATAAAGTAAACAAAAATAACTGTGAAACATCTTACGTATTTCTATAATTATACTCTCACATAATACCGGGTAGAAATGTAAACATATCCGCCGACTGTAGAATACAAGGGAATTACTTTAGTCATATTTATATAAATCTATATTCCACTAAGAAAATGTAATCGATAGGGGCTTTTAGAATAAAGTAGAATACCACAATGATCAGCTGTTTGTGTATATATAAGCAAAACACCAAGCCAGACCTGTATTTAAGCAAATACTTGTTAATAGTTAAGGGCATTAACATCATATAAAGGAGGGTCATTGTTATTGCTAAGCCTAATTTGGACTTGATCAATTGTATAGGAATAACTAACAAGGTGGACGACCGATCTGCTTTTGAAACTGAAGTGTTTTTATTATATTATTTATTTTGACTACTATATTTTAAAACGGTTACTTAAACACGAAGGAAAGCTCAATGGGGCGAGGTGGTAGTGAAGGTATGCTTATTTTTTAAATTTTATGTATTAACCATATTTTTAGATCAACTAATTTATTTCATGTTACCTAAATACTTTCGCCATTTTTTCAAAATATGTTTTACATGAATTTTAATCTCGTTGGTAAATAATTTGATGGAAATTTCTCCATGTTTATGTAAGTTATGTACTTCAATTTATTCGGACGCGCAATACATGTACATCCACCTAAATCGTTTGTTACATGTTGCTAGATAACGCTGAAGTTATATTGAGGGGTTAGAGCCATAATCTACCACCTCCTTAATAAATGTATATGGAAATAGCTGGTTCTGGCACCAACACCTTGATTATCTAGGTGTTTGTTAATTAATATGGACAACGTTTTTTTCATTGATGGAGTTAAACTCATTTGAGGATCAAGTTTGAGTCGTTGAGCCATATCATGGATGTCCGTGGTCATATATTAGATTTTTCCGCCACCATTCAGTGTCACAGAAAGTTCGTTTTAATCGCACACATCTGAAGGAATCTTGTTCAAATGATTCATTTTATGATAAATAGTTATTGATAGATTATCATACCCCACCAGTTTAAGTGTACATGTGTACTTTTAAATATCGCCACCCAAATGTATGATCTAATCTTGATAATAAGATATGCAAATATGTCGCCAGAGACATATTACTCATCCGGAAGTTTTTGTTAAAATCAGCGTATGTTTGTGGTTTAATCTTTTAACCAAATTGAGCATTACGATATATTTAGATACGTTTGTTTTCAATAAGGGTGCATTTTATGACGAAACTGGTGTCGATTCGTCTTGATATCTTTTATTGCGTTTTGTTTACGGTTAAACGTTTCACCAATTCGGCTGGCAATAAAAAAGTAAACTTTAATGTCCAATTACTACCATTCGTCATCTTTCTTAATTATTGGTAATTATTATACCAGACTTAAAGTGCAGATGAAAATGATTTTGTTAAAAGTGCACTTATCAGGAAGTCACCTACCGTGAAAACATGAGCACGTGACACACTAACTTCAGTCACTTTGAAACAGTTAGCAGAGTATGAACTTTTTAAACTATTGTCATGGATGCAAAAAAACACCGTTATTTCTTTTATCGATCGCTATCTGATATAAACGATACACATCATACCATTCTAGTGACAGTATAATATGTTATGAATTTTAATAATTTGAATGTTCGTATTCATGAATAACAATGTACGAGCTTATCTGAAGAATGTCTGACTTACGCGCTTATAAATATTTTGACAGCATTATCTGTAAAACTAAAAGGCATTTTTCTTTTAGATAACATTAGTCATGATGATAGGTTATGTCACGTGGTATATAGCGTACATGTGGGACAATCTTTGAAATATAGACGCTTGCACCAGCTGTAACTGATCAGTTACTACGCACATTCAGGTGTTTAAGTAATCAATTGTTTGTATAAGTGCGGATTACTTGCTGACAAGTGTTTGTGTTCCATAAGTGTTTATTGAGCAAGTAGTTAATATATGTATCTGTTGATAATACGTGCTGCAGTACATAGGCATTCGGTTTTAATTATAGAAACTTAGGTCCTTATTCAATTCAATTTAAAAGCAAGGGATTTATATTCCAATGTATCCGTAGTCACACTTTTCCGATGGTTTACTAAGGCGTCTTTGTCGCGCGTTTAAATAAAATTAATATAATAAATAATAATACGATGCAATTAAAATAACATTCAGTTTTAATTGAATTCTTACGCAATTATGTGTGCTACTTTCTATAGAAACGATGGATAAATGACTTGGTCTTTAATTTGAGTTTATTTTCAATCATTTTTATCAAAATTTTATGGCGTCAATGTTTGTTTTCCCAATGTTTAGACAGACCAGACATATCCGAATATTAGGTCATACAAAACACGTGCCGATGTTTATTATTCTGTTGTTCTTTTTCAGATGTTATGACACAATCAGTAACCATGACACAAGTTCAAAGAACACCCACAATTCCCATGACGAAACGGGAATCAGTGGCGTCAAACGGAACCAGAGTATCTTTGCTAAACAACAATGGCGCTACAGCGAAGAAATGGGAAAGCAAAGACTATGTTAATACACACACCAACATGGTGGCAGGCAGAAAACGGTCGCCGAAGACAACAAAGAAAGTTAAACGTACAGACTCTTATAAAATTGCTTTAAATCGCGATTCAGTATTTTCCACACAGGACGACAATGCCATAGCTGACAGTACCTTGCGCTTAAATGGACACACTTCCGGTCTGCCTCGTTCTGAAGACCGGAAAAAATATAATACTTTACCAAGAACAGTGCCGTCAACAGAGTCGATAATTATTGAAACAAAACGGGCCAAACATGAAAATGACAGTTCAATAAAACGCCTTGAATTTGATCGGAATGCATCGCAGAGGTCTGGAACATGTCCTTCGCCGGACACAGACACTGACCAACAATCTGTAATGACTGACCGTAAGAAAAAATCTCCATTCAAACGAATGAAAGAGAGACTTATTTTAACATTCAAACGTGATAGAGATCGCGAGAACGTGAGTGGAAGTAAAAAAGGAAAGAAGAACACACGGGTTTCTTCTAGGGCTCAAGTTAAACCTAAAAATAAAACTCTCGCAAACCACAAGGCCTTCGGTACGCCAAGTGATACTTTTGAAACCAGCGAATTAAATTCAGAGATTACAAACGATTCGTCAGTTCATGTGCTAAGTAATGGAATTGAGAAGCAACACGGGGACGAAGATGGTTCAAGTAGTGACAAAAAAGGTGGATTCTTGCGTTCAATAAGGAACAGTATGCGACGAAAGTCCCCTAAAAGTAAGTTATTATAATGTAGTACGACAGAGGTTTGGAATTGCTGTATTCTAATTAAGTTTACCATATTTTAAAGAACGCCCAATATTTGAATATCTGTTATCACGTTTTGTTTCGACTTGGACATTATCGTGAGGTAAAATAGAGGGGTATGAAGGTAATGTTCAGATAACTTTGTTGAACTTATTTCAATGGGTTGAAATGGCGAGATATCATGTTAAAAACTTCATGATAAATATTGATATAATCCCCGTTGCGAAAAAACAGCATCAGACAAATTACACTGAATACCGGGTCATTACGGACACAGCATGGCATTTAGCCATTGTTAGGTACGGAAAAAGGTATTTCCCAAAGTACTTGCATAGTAGTATCGCGACCGTATAGATATATTTACTGACGCTGATTATGTGCGATACAAACAATAAGTAAATAAACAATAATATATTACGTAATGAAACTAATACGTAATGGAATTAATACGTTGTGTGGGTTATTATGCACCTGTATTAATTACTTCATTAGCGTTAATAACAGCACTATCCATGCTGTGTTACATACAAGTGATAGAAGTATATAGTATATGCTGTATTGTATACTGTAGCAGCGTAGAGTTAGTTAAGTAGCACCGAAACATCATATATAAACGGTAATCTCAGAACAAATGTAAATACCAATCTATTGTATAGCTAGTAAGCAAGGCATTTACAGTTACTTTCTTGTGGAGTGAACTATTATCCGATTCACTCAATTTGTCTGTATCGTGTAAACATGTTCATTTTTCGGTGCAGCCGTACTAACATGATTTTGCTAACAGTGTTGTGTAAATCTGATGAATATACCGAATTCCATTTTAGATCTGGAGTGACCAGCAATCGTTACATCTCGAATTAATAATAAGAAATGTCTTCAAAAAAGATGGTTGGCGCAATTTGAAGGTTAATTAAGATTTGTTATACAAAAGTTACGATTGCTGGTCACGTCAGATCCAAAATGGATTTCGGTTAAGGTTAACCAATCCGCGTCAGGGTTACAGACGTTCAACGGTTCGGTTGAAGAGAAGTTGGTTTAAAGTGGTAAACATAAGATTTGATTGGTTACACAACATTGATATGTAAATAGCAAAGCCATGTTAGTACGACTGCGCCGAAAAACATTGACGAAGGGACGGAGGACGAAATGAGTGAATACATTTAGCCGTCCTTAACATGATTTGATTGGAAATCCCGATGGGTCTTGTTGTGCACTAGTTTAATCCTTATCGCTACCATAATATTTACTCTTTATCGTTATTTTATCGCCTTGGAGTATTGATTAAAATCTGTATTTCTGTATTTAGATAGCACTGTTCATACTTTAAACACTTATTATCTGAAAGGAAAATATATCGTTTTTCCATGAAATTATTAACATAATTTAAACGTAGTTCGACAAAAACGATATGTAGACACAATACAAAGCTTATTCGAGTTTATAACTTTGTTTTGCTTTTATCATGAAAGTGTCCTATTTAATTCTGCGTATCATGTCTAGCATTTATTGTCGCTGATAAACAGAAGTATGTTTATTGTAAAATCTCGCGAGAATGATATATAGCACGCGCATGCGCATTGGCGAATCGAAAATGCATAACCACTACATCCATGATGATTGCGATGAAATAACGACCTATATCGGCTGATTACCTGTTCAATGAGAAATTACGAATTGATTTTCACGTGGAATAGTATCTTAACATAATGGATATATGTGAAAGGAAGAAGCGTAAAAGAAAGGACGAGAGTGATGAGACAAAATCATCTAAAGCTAGGAAACGGACACGGAGTAGCATGAAAGGTATACCAGAGCCTCGGGACTGACAAACACCATGCTTACATGATATTATTAGAACATTGTATGAAATAGGTTTATTTTGCATTTATCAATAAAAAATGTAATTTGATCAAAATCCTGATTGAACACAGACACTTGTGGACAAATCGAAAAACAAATCAGGCGCACGGGGTCTTCGCCTGTTATTATATACGCTGTAGACATTTGTTTTCGAACATGAATGATTTAATACAGTGTACAACATTGCATGGTCATGTTTGTATCCAAATTTTATTTGCATAGAAATGAAGTGGGCACATATTGTCTAAACAACCAAACAATTGATATTATATGTTGGTTCAAAAAACGTTCAGAAGGGCCATTATATGTAACATTTAAGTGGTTTTGCTTACACACGTGTTTCCGTATTATACAATGATACCACTGTTTAAGATAGGCCTACTTCAGTTTTAAGCGGATAACTTATTGTAAGAGAGATACGAGGAAATAAATTGATGCATTTAATTTAAATTGAATATTTAAACTGTACGCTCAGTCGGTAGAGGGCTCGACTGCTGATGTAAGAGGTCGTGGGATCGAAACCCGGGCGCGGCGTATGTTCTTTCGATGATTTGACTGAAGATAATGTATCCAAAGTCCTCCACCCCTGAAGTCTGATTTATGTGGAGAAGTTGTCAGTTAGTTCTGGTTGGCAACACATGCGCGTTAAGTACTGCTATGCGGACATAACTACATATGTCAAGTAAAATCATTGTATCGCTCAGAACCGCGATTTCATCCGTAACTCCTCGGCAATTACCGTATCGCATGAGTCGTGTGTCATGCGGCCAATCGAGTGGCTGGATTTCACCTCATTAATTATTCATGAGTACGAGATTTTTACAGTCAGTTTGTCCAGGGTATCATATGTTATGAATAGCCTGGGTACCGAGGATGCTTAACAGCACGTTAATAAAGAAATTGACACCGTTTTATGATATTCAATTAAATATCTATCTCTGATACTGTCACTCTTGAAAATATTTGTCACAAGTTGTACCTACAACTGTAGTCCAGCCACGGACGTCACATCTCTATACTGTCGCCGTACAACGAACGACGCGTGTAAAAGTCGGAGTACAGAGACATGTATGCGGGGCTACTACAACTGTATCTTCACGTCCTCTCACTTACTGAGCAACTATTCTCAAAGTGAAATAACCCTACTTGAACGCTCTCACAGATTCTGTTTAAAATACATGCAGGGACTGAGTATGAACACAAATACTGACTTGATCCTATCCTTGCTAAACATGGACTCGATCGAAACATATATTGAGTGTAGACAATTAACATTTCTAGGACAGTTATGTAGATTACCTACATACTATCTCGCCAAACAAGTGTTTAACATCCGTTTAACAAGATATGTCAATTATGACGAACAATTACTAGGCTTTATTCCTGCCATTTATAGAATTTTACATAAATACAATTTAAATATTATGGTGCAATACATGAACACTGGAATGTTTCCAGCGAAACTTCAATGGAAGCAACTTATTAAACACTCTGTACTGATTAAAAGTCGTCCTGAACGACTAGAGAGACTAATGTAGTTCAAACCCAGTGCTGCAGGTTATATACTAAGAGTACCTCAACTCAATTGCCCATGCGTACTATGGTCCATGAAAACATATTCAACGGAGTTGCGCCCCTTTATTTCTACTTTAATATCGGTGATGGGTAAATCATTCTCTAGGCGCTATGTACAAACCTGCACTATGTGTTCATTGTTGTGTGAAGATATAATTGACCATGTTATGAATTTTTGTAGCAAAGTGTTTAAATTGAGAAATATTTTATTCCATTCGGTAATACTTACAATTGGAGTAGACGATTACGTTGACTTGTCATTGTCAACCAGAGAATACCAACTGGATCAGATAGTATCACTTGCTATTACTCAAGCTTTATCTCACGATTTTACTCTCATCAAATTACTGCATTACATGTTTTATAATAATGTTACTAAACGCCCAGTGTGAGATATTCATATGAGGAAAAGTCTCATTAAATAGTTCAGTAACTAAACACTGCGAATACGCTGTAATGTATCGTATTTGTGTTATTTTCACAATGTTTTAATGAACATTCGTATTATGAAAACAACGTATTTACTGTATTTTTGTGAGATGTTAATTTGTTTATGATTTCCTTAATTATTATTTACTAAATACATCATTTTGCATGTTTACCATTACAATGCTTTAAACATTTCGATTTAAATCATTTACGGTTTTGGTACAGCTTGCGCCACACCGGTTAGTCAACGAATAACTTGAGCCTAGCAATTTCGTTTTCGTGTTAGGATTGTTAAACTTTCGTACTCCGTGGTTAACGAAATAACTTTCAGGCATTGCCTCTATTTTCACAATATAATAATTGCATGGTCTACCTTAACAACGCACATTTCTAAAACCTGACGTTATTGAGGTGATGTAATGTATATGTATGCCTGATAAAGCAATATGTTTATTATATGTGTATTTGTGTCTGATAATGCGCGTATTTTATGCTCATTGTTATATGATATGTATTGTATTACATATATTGTTAAATGTGATATCATATGCACATTAAATGTTCATCTGTATGAATATTTCATCTACTTTTTGCATGTATAGTTATATATGCTGATGTCTTTTGTATGAATATTGTTTGATCAAATCTTCAAATTTGGAGGAGATATTATATAATACATATTATTATCATTATTATACCAGCTACGCTCGTGATAAATACCTTACGCATGTCATATGCAAATGAGCTTGGTTCGCGTGTAGTTCACGTAAATCATGCATACGTACGTTAGCTTCATGGTCGGTAGAGATAGAGTAGTATTTGTATTTGCTAGAAGTTACACACACTATCCAGGCATGGCGTGTTGTGTAAACTGTCCTGGGTTATTTTTCGTTCTCTCGACAAGATATTTTTGTTTTATTCGGAAAAAAATTGTAGACAGGTCAGTTGTTAATTCGTGATATTTTCGTGTCTGAATTTATTCTCGTATTCAGTGTATTCGATTCATGTGTCATTTTTCAGTTCACACGATATGTATAGGTAGTGCACAAACATTGTCCAGAAGATTTGACGTAACCCTGGTTTTGAGCATTTTATTTATACTCCGAGTTTCATGTGGTAAGCCGCTGTTTCAACAGGACTTCAGTTATGTACGACCGGCCGGACCAGTGTTCCCTTGTTACCCGACTATTTTCCTAAGGTGATTCATAGGGAGAAGACAAATGACTTTGAATATTTTATCTTCTGTCCTGTTCTCAAGAAGTTATACTAATACAATTCCACGATTTGTAATTAGTTCACACTGAAATATATATATATGGAACTATTTTAATAGGATTTAAAATGTATTTTCAGGGAGCAAGAGTAAGTCTTCTGCCGACCAAAAATGGCCCGCGCAACAGATGTCGAGTACTAGTCAAAGCCAGTCCAGCTCTTCAATGGAGAGGGAAACGGTCAGTAACGGTGGTATCAAGCGTATTTCACCAGGACAATCACACCAAAATAAAACGGGAAAGTCACGGCCAACAAATATCAATACACAACCTGATATAATTGAGGTTGAAGAGTCGTTTGTAGATGCGAATGATTCAATCACAGGGCTGTTTGAAAGTTTAATTGACCCTAGTGGGCCTGCTGGCAGACCAAGACACCCTAGGCCGGACACCTCCAAATTACGGCTAGAGGGACTCCACAAATGTAAGCCACGCAGTCCAGTTCACGAAGCTCCAAAGCATGCTGCGTTTTTTGGTGCACTTGGTCACTCATCTGATTTAGAAGTCGACGGAGTTGATGAAGCTGGTAAGTAGTCTTCAACTTCATATTGTTTATTAATTAGTATTGTGGTTTTATATATACTTTACAAAGTATTAAAGTTCTAATGTTTCGTGAAATAACTGGATTAAAACACTGTTATAGGTTTTGTAAATGCGCTCGGTAAAATTTATAAATACTGCGATTTGTAATAATTACTTTATTTTTATGTTTATGTTCTTTTCATTATTAAACCCATCTAAAGAGTCTTAACTGTGTAGAGTTATTCCAAACTGAATCTAAGTCCGATGAATGGTTCTTTTGTGTGTACACAGAATTTGAAGCACTTTTATGTATATTGATCCCAAATGGAGAATTGATTGTGTTATGTCTTACGACAAGTGAATTTAATTGGCTTAACAATCATTAGGAGATTGCAGGTGTATTTAACCCCACTCTTTCACATTGATATCTGTTCAGTGGTTCATTTATAATATTACAAAAGTTGCATTTATATGATAATCATTCAGTTGTTAGAGAAATTATGTTTCTTAGTTTAAGTTTATAAGTTTCATCACTATTCTACAAATGCTTTATCAAATATTGACAGGTGACTGCAAAGTGTTTTGAAATTCACGTTTAAATGTCTCAACCAAGTCTTGGTCTTGGTTATGTGCCTCACCCTCTCCGTGGACCTCCATTTTTTGCATTGATTTGTATAGAGAAGTTCTGATTTGTAAATGTGACCTCCTCTGCTCATCTTTTAATTTTTACTGCTAGTTTGACTTATCACAAATGCTTTCTAAACTTCACTATTTGGAACTTACAGACGGAGTTCCTCATGGCAATCAAGAATTTGGTCAAGAAGAAGGTCTAGAGTTTGCTGATGTTTCACAAACAGAACAACAACGGCGTATGGACGGTGTTGCTCATTGTTTGGCAGTCATTGGAGACAGTATTGTAAACAAGCGAGAGTCAGAAAGTGCAGGATCTTCAATGGAAGATAATCAACAAAGAGGTAAATTCTAAAATTCAGTTAGTGCTTAATCTAGTAATCAGAATATTCCAGTTTCCAAGGGATTCCAGAAATCGACAGATTCTAGTAATTGGAGGTTCCAGCTTATACTTGTTGTTGCAAAAGTTGATTATAAAAAAGTATTTGCATTATAAATTCTCAAAAACCTATTTTTGTAAGCAATGTGAGCAATATCTTGCATTAAGTATGATTCATTTACTGGCGGTAACACCGTATTTATGATATATTTTGATGTATTTTCAGAACTTGAACGAGGTCTGCTACGAGATTTACGCCAGTTTGGTGATGACATTGATGGCACTTTGTTTGGTCCTGTAAGTACATCTATTATGTAGATGTTTAATACATCCTTCATATATAGATATATAAATAAAGTACTTTTGTCTTTTAAAGTAAATAATTAATTTGAAAGACAGATGGAGCATTACTAGTTAAGCAGGAAATGCCACATACAAAATGCACGACCATCCCAAAAATAGACGGACACTTTATGATATATACATCAACAATTTTAAATTAAAAAAATATCACCATATTATGATGGAGTCAGAAAAGGACGTACGGCCAGCATTTGATGTAAATAGTAACACAACATACTTGTACACTGTCAAAAAATAGACCTTCTTTTTCATCAGTGACATATAATGCATTATGCAGACACCATTAATAAATAGTTTATAAACCTGGATGTAATGCATTATCAAGATAAGTATTCAATGATTTATTAGTTTAGATTGACTGATAGTTGACTTGCATACAGACATATACAAACATATTCATTTCTTGCTGTTTATATTTTTCAGAATAGTCAGTTTAAGATCAACGTTAGTATACTACCTATCATTTCCAACATCATTCGAGCCCAGAATTACTCCGGTTTCAAGACAGTGGTACAACAAGAGTTAAGAGGCACAGTCGGTTGGGAACAAGTCGCATGGTACACATATTTGATGAAATCAGCAATGTGTCTTGCTAGCACTGGTAAAACGGTTGGCGATTTGGTGAGAAGGCATGCATCACGCTACTTTAGCTCGAACTTGAAACCTTGGATTCGTACCAGACCTAATGGCTGGGTAAGATGTGTGCTATTAGCTAATCATGTATGCTTCATATTATTAATTGTATAAAAGTCCATTGCTGTTATTTAAACCTTTAAAAGAAGCACCTTTCTACACTGGTCTTATTGAGGATTTCAACATAGTTAAGAACTGTCTTACAATAGGCATTTTAACGAATTCAACAAAGAACTTTGTTCAATGAGTAAAGCACCTTTCTACCTAAGGTATATTAAGGAGTTCAACAAAGAACTTAGTTCAATGAGTAAAGCACCTTTCTACCTAAGGTATATTAAGGAGTTCAACAAAGAACTTTGTTCAATGAGTAAAGCACCTTTCTACCTAAGGTATATTAAGGAGTTCAACAAAGAACTTTGTTCAATGAGTAAAGCACCTTTCTACCTAAGGTACATTAAGGAGTTCAACAAAGAACTTAGTTCAATGAGTAAAGCACCTTTCTACCTAAGGTATATTAAGGAGTTCAACAAAGAACTTTGTTCAATGAGTAAAGCACCTTTCTACCTAAGGTATATTAAGGAGTTCAACAAATAATTTTGTTCAATGAGTAAAGCACCTTTCTACCTAAGGTACATTAAGGAGTTCAACAAAGAACTTAGTTCAATGAGTAAAGCACCTTTCTACCTAAGGTACATTAAGGAGTTCAACAAAGAACTTTGTTCAATGAGTAAAGCACCTTTCTATCTAAGGTACATTAAGGAGTTCAACAAAGAACTTAGTTCAATGAGTAAAGCACCTTTCTACCTAAGGTACATTAAGGAGTTCAACAAAGAACTTTGTTCAATGAGTAAAGCACCTTTCTACCTAAGGTACATTAAGGAGTTCAACAAAGAACTTTGTTCAATGAGTAAAGCACCTTTCTACCTAAGGTACATTAAGGAGTTCAACAAAGAACTTAGTTCAATGAGTAAAGCACCTTTCTACCTAAGGTACATTAAGGAGTTCAACAAAGAACTTAGTTCAATGAGTAAAGCACCTTTCTACCTAAGGTATATTAAGGAGTTCAACAAAGAACTTAGTTCAATGAGTAAAGCACCTTTCTACCTAAGGTATATTAAGGAATTCAACAAAGAACTTTCTTCAATGAGCTAAGCACCTTCGTACATCAGACATTTGAATGAATTCAACAAAGACCTTTGTTCAATGAGTAAACAACCTTTATACATAAGGCATATTTAGAAATACCACAGAGAACTTTCTTCAGATTTACTAAATCTGTTACAAACAAGAGTTACGAAATTGAGGATATGGAGAATGTTTAGTCAATTTGAGTATTTTATATAGATATTACACAGTAAATTGTGTACCATACTTCAGTCATTGTCATGAGGTGTCTCTGTATGCGTATCCTGGCTTATGATATTTACTGATATTATTTTTTGATTTTTTAGGAGTCAATTCAGGAGGAAACAGATGTAGAATCGGAACTCGACTAAGAGGGAGGGCCAGTCTGTGATGATTTAAAGAATTGCTCAATCCCACGACACTTGAAACATGGTCAAAATGTGCTCAAAAAGTGGACATATACTCTTGTGGAGATAGATTTGGCTCAGGAACATTAAATCTCTCATGAACTCCTCTGAGGAGGCACCATTTAATGGTAGAGATTTGGTACGTTTCTTTCGTGTTCAAGTTCTTTATAAAAAGAGTTGAATGTTTCTGACATATCAGTAGGTCCAGACGATTTGAGACTGGCTGTTAGAACAACTTGCAAGTAATCTAATAATGACAATAATATACATGTAGATATTAATGGTACATTTATATGAATGTGGCCTTCCTTTGCATGTAGCGTGGTTTTAAAACGCGATCTCGATGTGCGTTGTGATTTCTGCTGTAAATTTGCACCTAGAAACTACAAGTTCACATTGTTTTTTGACCACAACTGCTCAAGTGTACTTGTGATAAGAAAACTTCAGCAATACTTCTGCAAAAATGACTATGATGGGATATACTCGCTCAGTACTGAGATTACAGGCATGTTTGAGAGAATGGCTCTTCCACGTGTCAGAAATTTTCATTGAAATATGGATAGCGCATTCATGGTGTCTGAATACACGTTCTGAACCGATCGAAAATGAATTTATTTTGACTGAACAGCGCCGGCTCAATGTTGTTACAATGTAAAATTGAGTATGTAGAAAAGTTACGTATGCTACGTTGTCAGTGCTTTCTTTGTAAGTGTATGTGGAATGTATCTTTGCATTGATTCAATGACCCTCAGCAACATCCAGATTTATGTATAAAGATATATTTTAGAAAATTCATGTAATGGTTGATGACAATGTTCATAGTCGCTTAAGTGAATTATTGACTGGATTTGATGTCCTTTTGCATGGGTGATTCGCCATTGCTTCCTTTGAATGCTGTAGTGTAAAGTTGTTTCGAAATCCACACATGTGCTTGTGTCTACTATACTATGTGTTCCTTCATCTTTGGTGCAAAAGTGTGAATTTAATGACTCTGTTTAAGAGAAAATGTGGCTTTAATGTCAACAATGGGACACCAATGCAATGTTTTGTAGTTTTGTATATAAAATGTTCATATAGAAATCCAGCTTTAGTCATGGTCAGTGGAGTTTTATGTTTATGTTCACTTGAATACCATGTATCAAATCATGATTCATGTACTTTGTCTTTCATTTCATTAAGCAAACTCCAGTCACCAAGGGCTTGTTTTTAGAAAAACTTCGTCGAGATGTTTATTTGATCTCTATTTTCTAATAAAGAATACTTTGTGTTCCTTTAACACTAATTAATGAAACTGAATTGAAGCTCTTGAATATTTTGTCTTGTTGAGACGTTCCAGTGATATTTTGTACAATTTGGCTTTATGATTCTTGTTTTAATTTGATGTTTGGTACTAGTGTATTTAATATTTGTAATAAACCATTGCTTGCCTTTGTGATATATAAAGTGATCTCTTGTAGAGGTGATATCTCAAACAGGGTCAACTACTAGGCAAACAAATCCCCTCAGTCATTCTGCCTATATCTACTATTGTTTTTATTTAGCAAGGTTATATACTATGGACACACATGTATTACTATAAGGTAGAGATACAAAATGTAACATTATAATACAATACTTATTGAAAACAAGATGAATAGCCAAATCATTTAGGCACATATTAGTCGAAGGACATTTCTTAACACATTTTACTCATAAACTTATTGCAATATTAATAGAAATAAAAATTCCCATATACATGTACATCTGTATATTCTCTACCCCATAATAAGAAACTTTTCGCTCAGAATGGAGAAAACTGAAATAAGTCTTTTTATGACAGTAATATGAAAAAAGAAGCTGAACTAACTTTCTTTTTTATTTTTTTTTATGAAAGAAATATGAAAAAAGGAGCTGAAATAATTTGAACAAACACTGATATATCATTTCAACGCTCTCAGCGCCCCCCCCCCCCCCTCACCAGAGGGTTGAGTGATTTTCAAACTCGTACTTTTGGGTCCACTTATCTCAATGAAGAAATAGTCATCTATCAATTGTTTTCATAACGGCCTTACATATAACTATGAAATATTATTGTTCGAAACATTTGGCATAGTACTGTAGTTAAAGGATCAATAAAAAGTACGTGGACTTCAGTTATATCATTGAGACTGTTCAGAATATTTGAGGCAAACGCTTTTTTTTGACATGATTAAATATGAATATAATAGAAATTGCTGATCGGAAGATATAACAACAGTCCACTTATTTTATGGTCTACTATTACTGGTAAAATTGTTCATCTGTATGGTGTTGTGTTATACATAATGTGTACATCTCTGTTGTCATTATGTAACGATGTTAAGTCAATTTATTTATGTATTTGTTAAGTGTCTTATTTGTATGAATAATAAAGACAAAAAATGGTTGATATTTGTTCAGAATTCTATGTGTTTTATCAGTCCTACATTATTTCTCACGCATAACAACACACATAATCGGTTATAGATCGACGCTTACTAAATATTGAGTAGTATTGGTCGAGGGGTAGAGCGCCACTGTATACAGTTGTATGGCATTTAGCCTGATGTTGTCTAGCCTCATGTTGTAAGGTTTGTCCCCCTTTGTTCTGTTTTCACTCAATTAGTAACCGAATAGTTGATTCACGTTTCTTTGCCAATAAACGTTGATTTGCATCGTTACCGTTGTTCGTTGTTATCTGGCGGAGCGTCTGACTCCTGATCTCCAGAAATACAATGACATGCACAAAATGAGTTTAGTAAACATTTAAAATCGAATAAGCTTTGCCGATTTTCTTACACATTTCTCTTTAAAATTGGAATAAAACACTATTGAATAAGCTTTAAATAGACTTGTATAACAAAGAAAATCGAAGCTTACATGGAAGTCATACAATTAATCATAACAGTTCTTAAAACTGAGAAATGTTTACAAAATCTATTCGGTAATCGATCATATTTGAGTGTTCTAAATTCCTAATACAGAAATATTAGCTGACTCATTTACCAGCAATATGATATTAATAGAATACCAAACAAAAACAGACAAGTGTTGTGAAAATTAATGGCTGTTTAAGTTAGTTTAACCATTCTCAGGTTTGATTACAGTAGTCTTTTGTGCTGTATGAAGTCAGGAGGCAAATATGGATACTAAATAATTCATGGGAGTTTCACATTGCATCACACTGGTTTCCCTCTGTGACACAATGAATCCAGTCACGTTCTCTAACGAACCACAAGCTGATACCTATTGAGTTGTAGATTCTATCCAACACAAACAAGTCATCAAGGTCGAAATGATCAATATAACATTCCCTTCAGTGACTGGATACTTTAATATAGGACGCATATCTGAAGGTAAATACAGTAAAACCTCAATAATCTGACCACCCTTGGGACTCTTGAAAACTGGTCTTAATTTTGAGTTGGTCTAGCTTAATATTGAGGTATAATAAAGAACACAACAGTGAAAATGGTCTTGAAAAATGTGTTCTTAATTTTGAGGGGGTCTTCTTATAGGGGTGGTATTTAAGTGAGGTTTCACTGTATATTAAAGTCGAGAAGGAAATTCCACTGACAGGGCGCACAGCTACCTAAAACACGCGAAGGAATAGGAAGAAAAACGTAACGAAATCTGAAAGCGAATTTCAGTATTCCAGTATATACAGCGATCAGTTGACCTAACCTTACCTGTGTTTCCTAGATTACTAAACAATACAAACCTTCAGCAAACAACTGCCAACTTCTCCATACTACATACGCAGCTTTCCGTGCCTTTTAACTGGCTCATAGCAGGGGATATTCTCCCTTGAAAATGATATCTAGAATCAGAAGTGGAGGACACATTACTTGGTCTGTATTATCTTCAGTGAAAGCTTCACAGTGACCAAATGCCTCTCCCGGGGTTCGAACCTACATTCTCTGGATTGGCAGTCAACTAGCTGCTCTATCGACTAAGCTGACCCCGGGGGCTTGCAGCTTCTACATGAACAAGTACGTTGTATATTTTATTGACACGTTTAATATGTCAGTAATTGAAAATGTAGGATATTTGAAATATGTATACAACAATTCCTCAATAATACGACCACCCTTGGAACCCTGGAACCTTGGAATTTTTTTTTCTAAATTTTGAGGGGGTCTCATTATTGATGTTGTCTTCAAGTGAGGTTTTACTATACGAAAAAAAAGCCCCGAAACAGAGAGTTTTGTGTGGGATTCATCTGAAAATTTAACTCTTCATCAAGGATTAAAGTTATCCATAACAGCCCTACGTCTGTACCGGTACACATTTATTCCGGATGTTTGCAGTTTCCTATTGTCAGCGCATAAAGCCGAAACAGGGAGCATCCAATGTATATTTTGTGGTAGTCCAGCCACGGACGTCACATCTCTATACTGTCGCTGTACAACTGTTACGAAGACGCGTGTAAAAATGGCATAAACAGCTACAAGAAAACAACAAAATGTTCGTCCGTGTGTCCGTGTGTTTCAAACATACACTATTTCTCAAAGTATTGTACTATTTAACAGTAACTTAACTATTATTTGGATATATTTTTAGGGAATGAACTCTTTCTAATAATAGTTTCTATACATATACTATACATTTAGTCTCATAGTCACATGCTGGGTTATCATCAGATGACGAACCCCGCTGAATACGTAAACGAACGACTGCTTGACAACGGGAACTACCGGGTATGTATGAACACGCCGAACTTGGTCGTTAAGGAAGATTGTGTCATGATGTAACGCCCGTTTCAGCTTATCCATAACATGAATTTTATCTTAGCTGCATGCCGCGCAAATATCGCTATTTACAGCAGAAGAACTGAACCAACTACATATGAACTTTTTTCTTCTCGGTACGATGAGTTTTTTTTCGGCGTAGCTGGATAACATTGATTTCGAACTATATTTTTGACCAACCAAATGTTGTCCTCGAACCGGGCTTTTTAAAATCTGACCTATCATATTTTCAACCAAGAGGCACCAAATGGGGGTTTCGTTCACACAAGAGGCACCAAATGGGGGTTTTCATAAGATGTGCGTTTGTTAGCAGTTCCAATTTTGCTAATTCGAAGTAGCTTATATGTTTAAGCATATATAAAGCGACCCTGATAAGACAGGTTCATGATTATAGTATATATAGATCCGAGCTAATTTATTGTAGGGATTTATTTTCAACATGTTGCAAAAACATTATTTCATTTAACATATAGGAAAACATAATTCTATTTACGCCGTTTATCTGTTTTAAATTATTCTTCTTTATTTGAATGCGCTATATTTATAGCGTTAAGAAATAAAGTTTTCCTGGAAGGAGGAGAGAATTTGAAGAATTAAAACACAGAACAAAGAATACATGTATTTATAACGACTAACATACCAAATTGAATCTATTTTTAAGCGTTCTCGGAAGTGTAGGTTTTCGTCTGCCTGATCGTAAAAACAATTCTGAAAATGTTTACAACCACCTTGTAACAATGTAACAGTAAAACTTCACTTAAATACCACCTCAATAATAGGACTACCTCGAAATTAAGAACGCAATTATCAAGTCCATTTTCGCTGTTTTGCTATTTATTCAATCTCAATATTAAGACCACCTCAATAAGTAGACCTGTTTTCAATGGTCACAAGGGTGGTCATATTATCGAGGTTTTACTGTATATCACGACAATGGCGGCCCGTTCCTGTTCATTTCATAATAAGTATCTTGTTTTTGTCGCTATGTCGTTCTATACTCATGTCTTTACTTCGTTGAGGTGGCGTTGTTTGATTTAAGTATCCTGATTATTTCGGTTTTGTTCTTGTATCCATTCGCTGTGCACCTCTTGGTCAGGTTACTGGTTACTAATGTTGTTGAGTGTCTCCTCTGAATTTGTATATCTGTTATACCCAACTATTTGTTTATAAATACGCTAATTCTAATATCGACTGTACGAACGTTCTATACTTGTCACAGCTTGTACGTTATGACAGTAAATTCAAGGGTCGTCTGGTTCGATATGACAACGCACGTTTGATATGAAAACATGCTTCAGTTATTTAGTAATGACGCACGGAATACAATGTATATTATATTAGGTATTGATATCTATCGTCAAGTTACACAACACCCGATACACAGTTTCGGTTTCGGTAATAAGCGGGGGATTTTCTTTAATATCTTGTCCAAATGATTAATATAGGCATATTTCATAATACTCGTATGTAATATGTAAACTAAGTGCCGTTAAACTAGTTCACAGCGTCACTTGTTGACGTAACGCATGAATTAATAGAACAAGGGAGACAAACGCACAGGAATATAATACCACCAATTTGAGTGACTTCCCTTTGATGGAAATTTGTACTGTAATTTGAAGGACACGAAATATTCATTTGTAGTATTTTCACTATTTGACTCTGAAAACAAGAAACGGTATACATAACAAAATAGAAGGGTCGATAAATATCCACTTAAATGTATGTTTTTACTCAATCTTGCAGTATAGATTTTGAGGATACAATGTACTAGTGCAACACTTTATAAGCAACACATTAATATTGTCAATGTTTGATTGTTGTGGTAATGTGTTGGACAAGCCTTGTACGAAATAGCTGTCGTCAACATGTCAATCATGAACAAACAAACATATAGTGGGTGTAGGGAAGAGATCCTGACTCCTGATCCAACAGTCGAAAAAGTGCAACCGATGTTGGATTCGACCGCACTACCCCCTAAACTAATTCTACCGACTGAGTTAATTCCACACCTAGAAACCCCTTACCTTCCGTGGGTAGTCAAACACCGCTGTAACAATTGAAGTACATAAAGGGGAAATGTGCCTGATGTGGGATATAACCAACGACTCCCTAAACACTAGTACGGCGCTCTACCGACTGAGCTAACCGGACAGTCGTCCAACCCCATATTACTACGGTTCCAAATGAACCATAAGACGCAATTACTGGTAGAAACATAGGAAGCCGCCATCGAGAGTGATTAATATATTTTGTAATAACTTGTAAAATGAAAACATGTAAACTAACATGTTAACCAATAGAACTCAGTCAATCATTAAAACTCAACACTCTTTTAACACAGCATAAATGTTTGGAAACGTACCCATGTTCTTGATTCCGTTAGCCGCCAGTACGTCGTGTATAAATCTCTACGCGAGACACATGTACCTGACTAGTATCTGCAATATAACTCATGTAGAAAGCATTTTACATATGTGCTTCCAGAACGTGACAGGGGTCAATATCAACATATTTGAGGGCACTGAGCTGTATATAGTTACATAATTGTTACAGAGTATATTTAGACCATATTCCCCTTAAAGTTTGATATTGGCCCCTGTGGGTACTTCAATTTGTGTATATTTATATTCTACGCAGTAGTCTCCCTTTACTGAGTACGGAGCCGGCTAGGGGAGATAATCTCCGAGAGGAATTTGGTAAAGTTCAATAAAATATAACACATTTTGTTCAAATGAAATTTTATTTGAAGATTTCTTGACATATTTTTTCATAAGAATACCTCGATCAAATTTCCTACATACGGAGTATCAAAATATATCTATTAATAAATTATACGTTTGAGATTACTAATTAGCATCTGCCAAGTGGAAGTTGCTCCGAATTATATATGCTACTGAAGCAAAATGTTGCAAAATATGAAAAAGACAACAAATACAGACACATCCACTCATCCGTCCTAATTTTTGCGACAAAACATATCATACAGCTACACTCATCCATCCGATCGAATATTGAAGCGACATCTATTTACACAATGACACCACCTGTATTATCATACTTGATCATGTTATAATTCCTCAAATTTCTTAAAAATCTAGCGAGGTATCTATCGCGAGTCGTAGCTTCGTTGAGAACAAATAGAGTGCTTCTTAAGCAAATGACGTAATTTGGGTGACGTCATTCTACAAATAGCATTGCACCCATAATAAGGAAATGAATACAATCAGGTATTCTGTAAAAAATGGAGTCTAAGAAATAGTTAATAGAATTTGATAAATGAGAGATATTTCATTAAGAGCAATGTATATGTATGTGAGAATTCCCATAGTGGTGACAACGTTTGTAAAACAGAACCAGCCGACTATGGAGCATTGGCTAAAATGGCCTTGTGGTCCCCGTACTCTCTTTAATCTCGCACTTTTTTCTGTGGATACTACGGTGGAATAGAGGTGACTTACTTACTCGTGGCCACGAATTACTTACTCGTTCCAACGACTTACTAAGTCGTAGGAACAAGATAAAAATTATTTCACACATGTCACCTCTATGCTACCGTAATTGTGAACTTATTTTTATTTCCTTCCTCGTGGCCACGACTTAACTATCACTTTTCTACGACATACCAAGTCGATAAAAATAATTTCACGCATGCCACCACTATGCTACCGTAGGATTATCATGTTCGAATACTTTATTCATTTTATCTCATGTGTTTATTGAATTACAACTAAAATGCAAAGAAATTGACGATTAGATTAGTCATGTCTTTTTATTTTAAATATCGGACATGCCCACTCATAATGCAACATACGTTTTAGTACAAGAGAAGCTATATAAATACATTGATTGAAATCAAAGGAAAAAAAACAATAGAAGATGATCTTAACTGGTATTATATGCCAGATAATCGGCACCAGTCCACAACGGAACAAGTTAGTTAAAACAAGTTGACGATGTTATAAATGTTCGTATAGTAATAATGAATAAGTGGCCACTTAATAAAATAAGTGTTGGAAGTAAGTAAACATTCGCTCGTACATGTATATTTACACATTCAACGTAAATCAAGTTTCTTTGTCTTGATACCATGGCAACACTTTATTTAAAATAATGCACAATGTAACAATACATGTATGCTGCTATCACACTTATGTACAAGTTTGTCATACATTCTCCGTTAATCAATATTCGTACTGCGACCAACTGTGAAAATAGCAAATTGTATGTAAATGCTATATTACAGTAAGCATTTTCCTGTATGTTTTAATATCAACATACAATGTTCATGAACATTTTGTATTCGTAAAGGGAATACAACATACACTTTGTATTAAGACTTGTCAAGAAGTTTTTTAAAGAATTTGTTCATGAATACAAACGTGATTAATGTTTTGTTAATGTATCCCGTTGTGTATGTACTATTGTGATGATTGAACACCGTTGTGTATATACTGTTGCTGTTAATGTACATAGTTGTGTATGTACTATTATTGTGTATGTACACATTTGTTTATGTACTATTATTGTTTATGTACAAAGTTGTGTGTGCACTATCGCTGTTAATGTACGTAGTTGTGTATTTACTATTATTGGTAATGTACACAGTTGTTTATGTACTATTATTTTTATGTACACAGTTGTGTGTGTACCATTATTGTTTATGTACACAGTTGACTGTACTATTGTTGTTTATGTACATAGTTGTGTGTATGTTATTGTTGTTTATGTTAACAGTTGAGTGTGTACTATTGTTGTTATTGTACACAGCTATGTGTGTTCTATGTTGTTATTGTACACAGATATGTGTGTTCTATGTTGTTATTGTACACAACTATGTGTGTTCTATGTTGTTATTGTACACAGCTATGTGTGTTCTATGTTGTTATTGTACACAGATATGTGCGTTCTATCTTGTTATTGTACACAGCTATGTGTGTTCTATGTTGTTATTGTACACAGCTATGTGTGTTCTATGTTGTTATTGTACACAACTATGTGTGTTCTATGTTGTTATTGTACACAGCTATGTGTGTTCTATGTTGTTATTGTACACAACTATGTGTGTTCTATGTTGTTATTGTACACAGCTATGTGTGTTCTATCTTGTTATTGTACACAGATATGTGTGTTCTATGTTGTTATTGTACACAACTATGTGTGTTCTATGTTGTTATTGTACACAGCTATGTGTGTTCTATGTTGTTATTGTACATAGCTATGTGTGTTCTATCTTGTTACTGTATTATATCTTGTTACTGTACACAGCTATATGTGTTCTATGTTGTTTATGTACACAGCTGTGTGTGTACTATTGTAGTTTATGTACACAGCTGTGTGTGTACTATTGTAGTTTATGTACACAGTTATTTGTGTTCTATGTTGTTTATGTGCACAGCTATGTGTGTTCTATGTTGTTTATGTACAAAGTTGTGTGTATACTATTGATGTTTATGTACACAGTTGTGTGTATACTATTGTTGTTTATACACACAGTAATGAGTATACAATTGTTGTATATGAACACAGTTATGTATTTACTATTATTGTTTATGTACACAGTTGTGTGTGTACTATTGTTGTTTATGTACAAAGTTGTGTGTGTACTATTGTTGTTTATGCACACAGCTGTGTATATACATTGTTGTTATTTTTACACAGCTTAGTAGTACTATTGTTGTTATTGTACACAGCTTGGTAGTGCTATTGTTGTTATTGTACACAGCTGTGTGTGTTCCATGTTGTTATTGTACACAGCTGTGTGTGTTCTATGTTGTTATTGTACACAGCTGTGTGTGTTCTATGTTGTTATTGTACACAGCTATGTGTGTTCTATGTTGTTATTGTACACAGCTGTGTGTGTTCTATGTTGTTATTGTACACAGCTGTGTGTGTTCTATGTTGTTATTGTACACAGCTTGGTAGTGCTATTGTTGTTATTGTACACAGCTGTGTGTGTTCCATGTTGTTATTGTACACAGCTATGTGTGTTCTATGTTGTTATTGTACACAGCTGTGTGTGTTCTATGTTGTTATTGTACACAGCTGTGTGTGTTCTATGTTGTTATTGTACACAGCTTGGTAGTACTATTGTTGTTATTGTACACAGCTGTGTGTGTTCTATGTTGTTATTGTACACAGCTGTGTGTGTACTATGTTGTTATTGTACACAGCTGTGTGTGTTCTATGTTGTTAGCTTTGTATGTAATATTGGTGTTTTTATTATGGTTATGATATCCTTTTGATAAATATTTCATCTGCAAAGAACCTTTAATCTGTAAAATACTTTGCATTAGTATAGCGTAGATGTTCCATAACCATCAAATTCAATTGTTTTCCGGAATATAATAAAATGCACATGTATTTTTATATGGAATTGTATCTGAATTACAAATATTCAGTATTCGTCTGCTCAGTGTTCATACACTCATTATGTCACAATCAATGTACATTAGTACATACATGATGTATTATGCATAAATATACACAATATTGAATTATCATTCTCAAGCATACTGCACCATTTATGTACACAAATACATATTAATGATAATCATACGATATATGTTGTTATGGAAATGTTAGAACATACAACAAACTATCATACATTTATATGTACAGTAATCTCCATCTTGCCCGGCTCCAAACCACAGATTTTGAAGTTCCATCCTGGATTCGTATAATTTATAATCCAACATCTGCGTCTTCTGTCGTCAAACTTCATCTTATGCTGATATTCATTTCACTTTTTATCGTTAAGAATATTCACACATAACCGTCCGCATGCCGGTTTATGAAAGTTCATAACAACTGTTGACACATTTTCACTGCATTCGAATGCCTTATATCTGTGAATGTCAGAAATAACAATGTCCGTTACACTCAGTCATGTTTTGAGTCCCGGATGTTTCACAAACAGTCATATTTTGAGTCCCGGATGTTACACAAACAAACAGTCATATTTTGGGCCCCGGATAGTACACAAACAAACATATTTTGAGTCCCGGATGTTACACAAACAGTCATATTTTGAGTCCCGAATGTCGCACAGTCACAGTTTTGAGTCCCGGATGTCACACAGTCACAGTTTTGAGTCCCGGATGTCACACAGTCACAGTTTATAGTCCCGAATGTCACGCAGTCACAGTTTTGAGTCCTGGATGTTACACAAATCAATCCATTCATACAAAAAGTTTTTCCACTATAGCAAACATTCATTGACATAATCCATATATAAATGTATACAACTAAAGCAGAAATAGTTACACATTCTCTCTTAAAAACAACAAATTAAACAAAAAATAAAGAATTAAACTTGAGCTTCACATAAGTTGATGTACAAATCACTGTCGTATGAAACAGTTGCTGTTGATTCTTTCTCTTGACTAGGCGGATCAAAGAATTCGAGCTTTACATTGTCTGAGCTTCGACGGAATTTGCTCTCTGAACGGGAAGCGTGTGAACCCTTATTAGATTTGTCAGTATGATGGGAGCCGAGGCTTTCCGAGGGAATATCCGCACAATGGTTTTCACAGAGGGGTAACGAATATTCTCTTTCAGAAATACTCTTTCTTCTTCCACTTCCGTCGGAACAAGATTTCGAGTTCGAACTGCTCACATAGGAAATTTCGTTAAAATCCAACCGAAGCCCTTCTTTCTCTTCGGTAATTCTTGAAAGCACAATTTGTTTAGGCTTCTCCTTGTCTCTGTGTTGTATAAAGCACTGCATTTGTATTTTACTGGCGTCTTTTGCACCTTGATTATGTTTCAAGCGTGATTGAGGCACTATAAATTGTACATTATTCAAAGGTTTCGTCACTATAGCGTTTGTCAGGTCAAGGTCAAGTAGCGCGGCAGCTTCCGTTGTATTTTTTGAGCATGCGCTTTGGTATCGTTGGACAATATCCTGATTGGACGAATGTCGCTCGAATAAAGGCATGCAGTACATTAGAATACCTCCAGCAATCAAGACGATACCAGAAAACACGTAACAGGCGACGTCACTCGAGTAAGACTTGTTGAGATAGACTGAAATGCGAGAAATACTGATTAGTACATGTAATTCGAACAATATCAAACCGGTGACAATAACGGCATGCTTAAAGTACAGTAGGTTTCCAACAGACAGGAACTTGTATGGCTATCATTAGATAACAGTTTGCGGTACCATGTCCATACTTTTTGGCGCGGGTTCCAAAAATTGATTTATTTTAGATTTTATTTCACGAAAAACTTATACACAGAAGAGTGGGAACACAATGGGGTGACTAAGTTAGTCGCTTTAACGATAATCATCGAAATACGTTAATTTCGAGTATATTCGGTTATAAAATGGATCCAATATCAATTATTCATTATTGACCTTTTGGACAAGTGTCATTTTCGTGTGGAAGGGAGGCAATCCAAGTTAGAGGAAATGACCGATAATCAAGGGAGATCATTCTTGATATTTATCAAAGAAAGATGCATATGATTGCTTTCAGCCAGGAACCAAAAACACAGAACTTTTTGATGGTACCCATGAATATATCAGATAAAAGTGATGATGAAAGTACTTCTACAATTTATTTCATTTACACTTTTCATTAATATATGTAATCCCAAATTGGCATTATGATACATATCTCTTAGTTTTACTGAATTTGAAGAACAAGTAAGACTGAGTAGCGTGGGGAATGTCGCGTTCATGAAATAGGGCCCCCACACATCCCGAAGGTTCGAAATAAAGTAAAGACGGGAAGGGGTGTAAAATAAAAATAAGAACGAGGGACATGGGGAACGAATTAAATGTTGTCTGAAGAATCGTTCTTACCTACTTCACATCGTTGCCAATTTTTATTAAGATCTATTCTGTTATTACAAAGTAGGAATAAAAAGAACATTTTTTCTTTTAAAGTAGACTTTTAGTCTTATTATGTATATATAGACCCCTGGGGTTTAGAAACTTGTCGTTTATGTGAAAATACAAGACGTGGAGAAATGATGTACATGGCTATGTACGAGTAACATGTACGGAAACAAAGAATTGCTCAAGAACAAAGCACTGAATGCACGATATATTTTCCAGTATTTTCGGTGTTTCTGAAACAAGGCGACACGTGCCGCCCAGATATAGACTGAACGTATATTGTTACGTTCTGCTTCTCTGACTTCTAAATACAGCTATACTGTGCTTAAAGTACACTTCTGTTGAAGACATTTCTGACTCTACTAGAACCTATGCAAACACACAAATGAAGGGTTTGATCTTTCGACCAGTAAATATTTACGATGTACGTAAAGTACACGTCTGTTGTAGACATTTCTGATACTGCAAGAAACCGTGTAAACATGTATGATGCTTTGTTTGACAAATGTACACAATATTTACGTTGTACGTAAAGTACACGTCTGTTGTAGACATTTCTGATATTGATAGAAACCGTGTAAACATGTATAATGCTTTGTTTGACAAATGTACACAATATTTACGTTGTACGTAAAGTACACGTCTGTTGTAGACATTTCTGATATTGATAGAAACCGTGTAAACATGTATAATGCTTTGTTTGACAAATGTACACAATATTTACGATGTACGTAAAGTACACGTCTGTTGTAGACATTTCTGATATTGATAGAAACCGTGTAAACATGTATAATGCTTTGTTTGACAAATGTACACAATATTTACGTTGTACGTAAAGTACACGTCTGTTGTAGACATTTCTGATATTGATAGAAACCGTGTAAACATGTATAATGCTTTGTTTGACAAATGTACACAATATTTACGTTGTACGTAAAGTACACGTCTGTTGTAGCCATTTCTGATATTGATAGAAACCGTGTAAACATGTATAATGCTTTGTTTGACAAATGTACACGTCGGGAACATATGCACTCTTTGGTCTATTTCACAAAACAGGCTTATCACAAATACTGTAAATTAACCATGTTTATGTGGCGTTCCCTGTAGCAACTGATTCTCTCTCTTTTATTATAACAATTGTTTTGCCTGTGCAGAGTGGTGGCCGTAAAAAGTCGCCCCGCACTTGCATTAAATGCTGTTATCGAATCATTCATCAGGGATAGCACTTATACATTCATAATGTTTTCCCTCCCCGTTCACATATGTTATATTTCCCGGAGGTCTGTGTGGGGAGGCACTGTCTTATGTATGTGGCGTTCCCTGCAGCAACTAATTATCTCTCTTTTAGCAATCAACACTTCCAGGGGTCTTATCAACAAACACTTTATGACTGAAATTCAGACTTAGAATTCAAATTTTAAAAAGTTACATTAACCATGCAGCCTTTCGGTTTCATTCAATCTAAAAGAACAAACTGTGTCTGAATAATTGTTGTGACACACTCTACACTTTTGCCGAGTTTTACTGAAATGAATACATGTACCGTACGTTATATCAATATAGGAACAAAAGAAACATTTAACAAATTTAAAAAGTGTAAGCCTGAGTTTTAGTTTTATTATGTGTATTATGTTTATGAAGGAAACCCCAGCTCTGTTCTGCCGAGTCTAACTCTGGTGATTTCAGTTTGCAAAGTGAACTGCAATGCTTACTAAGTGCAAGTGCTCAATATTCGTTGAGCTTTGCCTATAAGATTTGTCTTAATCTTGATTTGATTTGGGTTAAACGCCATTTTTCAACATTTTTGTAAGATATAGCAGTCAGTTGACATAACCACTTTTCCTGGTATTTGTTATCAACCAGTACGAATCGAAGTTGAAAAGGACTACTTCAAATATAATTCTGTCCAAAATATTAACACATAAATCTTAATACCGTCTATCAAACATGTCCACCAATTTTGCGTGTTTAACCGTGGTAATATGTACATGAACATATGAAGCAAAGGTTCCACCCGTGGTAATATACACATGAACATATAAAACAATGGCTCTACCCGTGATAATATGTACATGAACATATAAAACAATGGTTCTACCCGAGGTAATATGTACATGAACATATAAAACAATGGTTCTACCCGAGATAATATGTACATGAACATATAAAGCAATGGTTCTACCCGTAGTATTATGTACATGCACATATAATACAATGGTTCTACCCGAGGTAATATACACATGAACATATAAAGCAATGGTTCTACCCGAGGTAATATTTAATTGAACATATGAAGCAATGGTTCTACCCTTAGTAGTATGTACATGAACATATAAAACAATCATTATGGTTCTGTCCGAGGTAATATGTACATGAACATATGAAGCAAAGGTTCACCCGTGGTAGTATGTACATGAACATATGAAGCAGAGGTTCACCCGTGGTAGTATGTACATGAACATATGAAGCAAAGGTTCACCCGTGGTAATATGTACATGAACATATGAAGCAAAGGTTCCACCCGTGGTAGTATGTACATGAACATATGAAGCAAAGGTTCACCCGTGGTAGTATGTACATGAACATATGAAGCAAAGGTTCCACCCGTGGTAGTATGTACATGAACATATGAAGCAAAGGTTCCACCCGTGGTAGTATGTACATGAACATATGAAGCAGAGGTTCACCCGTGGTAGTATGTACATGAACATATGAAGCAAAGGTTCACCCGTGGTAATATGTACATGAACATATGAAGCAAAGGTTCCACCCGTGGTAGTATGTACATGAACATATGAAGCAGAGGTTCACCCGTGGTAGTATGTACATGAACATATGAAGCAAAGGTTCACCCGTGGTATTATGTACATGAACATATGAAGCAAAGGTTCCACCCGTGGTAGTATGTACATGAACATATGAAGCAGAGGTTCACCCGTGGTAGTATGTACATGAACATATGAAGCAGAGGTTCACCCGTGGTAGTATGTACATGAACATATGAAGCAAAGGTTCACCCGTGGTAATATGTACATGAACATATGAAGCAAAGGTTCACCCGTGGTAATATGTACATGAACATATAATGACGTCGCGTCAGATGTTGGCGTCAGTTTGCGTAACGTTACGTCCAGTTTTTCATCAATTAACGTAATTAGACAATAGGCAGATGCTTCGTTATCGATGTGCGCTTAAGCGTGTTTCGAAAATCTAATAAGTAGTATGCATGAATAAGGTTTATTTGTTATGGTTATGTACAATGCATGCGATACAAATACATATTAACTTATGCAGTACATGGTATATTATAGCTACTGTACATGACGTAAATGACTTTTTTTACAATTTTTAAAAGTAGTCATATTAGAGGCGCTCTACAGCACACATAGTGTTCATATGTTCGTCTTCATCAATGACTAGTGCTCCATCCTTAATCTTATCTTCTATGATGTAGCATACGACTGAACTGAACACAACGGCCTTTCTTGATTTTATAAGTTTGAAATTATTGTCCTGGTGTTCCTGGTCTTTCTGTTGGAAATATAATCTCGACACGACGCTAGAATTTGCCGGAAATGTATTTCCACAATCGTCGTTAACATCATGTGCCAAGTTGTAGGGAGGCTTCATAAACTGAAAATGTAAATATATTTTGATAAAGAAATGAAATAAACGTGCGCGGTAACAGATGATATTTATTTTGATTAATAAATCTTTACTGCCAAATTTGCCAGTTGTACTTTTAAACTTTACGCGACGTCACAGCACAATAACGTTAAGCGTTACAAAATGGCTAGACATTGAAACTGTCCCATTAAACACAGAAAACGTTATCAGAATTACCCAAAATTACACACAAAATTACATTGACACAAGAACTTAATAGGTTCAAAATATAATGTTTGTAAACTAAAGGACCATTTAGTAATTTAATAAACAATATACATAGTAACGCTAAAAATCTATTTTTTCTCTGTGCGTTACATCGTGGCTAGACATTTATAATAGAATAGTTTGCGTTTATTTTGCATACCAATCCACTTAAAAAATATATGACATTCAAGCCTTAGATAAGAACCTCAAGAATGTATTACATATGTAATTAAACTTTATCAATAACTAACTAAAATTCTAATAGAAATAGATAGGTCTAAAAGAAAAAATGAAATCTTACCTTTTCACACTGCAATTCTTTATTCAATTTTCATACACTATTTTTCCGTATTGCGCTCCATATTTGATATGTGGTCAAGCGGAAATGACGTATCGTCAGTTGGTATGGTTTCCCACAAAAATAGTTGTAGCAGACGAGAATTATGCGCTTTTGAGTGTTGCAGAAACACTTTTTATGTTACATCTTACCAGTGAAAAAAATGATGCTACTCTACATTATTCGCCTTTTTCATACCAATAAGACACACTTTGTTCATTAAAATGTTAGCTATGATAAGGCCGGTTTTTTTTCTGCTTTCAATAATATAATAATTTTCTACTCTAACTCTTTGTATTTATTTTAAAAGTTTTATAGTCATGGACTGTCGATTTTTCAAGTTGACGACAACATCTGACGCGACGTCATAAAGCAAAGGTTCCACCCGTGGTAACATACACATGAACATATAAAACAATGGTTTTACCCGTGGTAATATGTGCATGAACATATAAAGCAATGGTTCTACCCGAGGTAATATGCCCATGAACATATAAAGGAACGGTTCCATCCGTGGTATTATGCCAATGAAAATATAAAACAATGGTTCTACCCGAGTTATTATGCCCATGAACATATCAAACAATGGTTCTACCCGAGGTAATATGCCCATGAACATATAAAAGAATGGTTCCATCCGTGGTATTATGCCAATTAAAATATAAAGCAATGGTTCTACCCGAGTTATTATGCCCATGAACATATCAAACAATGGTTCTACCCGAGGTAATAAGAACATGAACATATAAAGCAAAGGTTCTATCCGAGTTAATATACACATGAAGATATTGAGGAAAGGTTCTACCCGAGGTAATATACACATGAACATATTGAAGAAAGGTTCTATCCGAGGTAATATACACATGAAGATATTGAGGAAAGGTTCTACCCGAGGTAATATACACATGAACATATTGAAGAAAGGTTCTACCCGAGGTAATATGCACATGAACATATAAAGCAAAGGTTCTATCCGAGTTAATATACACATGAAGATATTGAGGAAAGGTTCTACCCGAGGTAATATACACATGAACATATTGAAGAAAGGTTCTATCCGAGGTAATATACACATGAAGATATTGAGGAAAGGTTCTACCCAGGTAATATACACATGAAGATATTGAGGAAAGGTTCTACCCGAGGTAATATGCACATGAACATATAAAGCAAAGGTTCTATCCGAGTTAATATACACATGAAGATATTGAGGAGAGGTTCTACCCGAGGTAATATACACATGAACATATTGAAGAAAGGTTCTATCCGAGGTAATATACACATGAAGATATTGAGGAAAGGTTCTACCCGAGGTAATATACACATGAACATATTGAAGAAAGGTTCTACCCGAGTTAATGTACACATGAAGATATTGAGGAAAGGTTCTACCCGAGGTAATATACACATGAACATATTGAAGAAAGGTTCTACCCGAGTTAATATACACATGAAGATATTGAGGAAAGGTTCTACCCGAGTTAATATACACATGAACAGATTGAAGAAAGGTTCTACCCGAGTTAATATACACATGAAGATATTGAGGAAAGGTTCTACCCGAGGTAATATACACATGAACATATTGAAGAAAGGTTCTACCCGAGTTAATATACACATGAAGATATTGAGGAAAGGTTCTACCCGAGGTAATATGCACATGAACATATTGAAGAAAGGTTCTACCCGAGTTAATATACACATGAAGATATTGAGGAAAGGTTCTACCCGAGGTAATATGCACATGAACATATTGAAGAAAGGTTCTACCCGAGGTAGTATACACATGAAGATATTGAGGAAAGGTTCTACCCGAGGTAATATGCACATGAACATATTGAGTAAAGGTGCTACCCGAGGTAATATACACGTGAACATATTGAGGAAAGGTGCTACCCGAGGTAATATACACAAGAACATATTGAGGAAAGGTGCTACCCGAGGTAATATACACATGCATAATATTGAGCAAAGGTGTTACCCGAGGTAATATACACATGAACACATTGAGGAAAGGTGCTACCCGAGGTAATATGCAGATGATGTCCTTATAAGAAAGTTTTCATTTGAAAAATTTAAGTAAAGGATTTATTCGTGTAAATCCATACAGAACAACGTTAAGCAACCGTTTTACTTGAGGTCACCTTTGATCACTGTAAATATGAGTAATTTCGTCAGCAGGCGGTTATAAAGTATATCAATAGTTAAGTATAAACTTCACTTACTCGCAAAAGGGGGTCCAAGTAGGAAAGACAAAACTTGAGCAGCGTTGACAAATCCCCAACCGCGTTCCATAATTCGTTCTTTAACAATTCCATAAGTGTACATCTTCACCGTATAAAAATATCCACCGGAAGTTATCCCATAAAGCCAAGCATACAGGGCGAACGCATTAAAGTCACGTGCCATAACAAATAACAAGGTACTCGCGCCACTGGCAAGAATACACGACTGTGTGAGATTACGTCTGCTTATAGAGCATTCATTGTTGTTTCGAATCACGATATATCCAAATACAAAGCATCCGACAGAATATCCTAGTCCCAGAAACACGTTTAACAGTGCAATAGAGTTAGCATCAATCCCTTGTAGTCTGGCTGTTTCGAGCTGAAATCAAAGCAAAACCATTGTAACATGATAAGTGAAGAAGTGTCAAACATGAAATAGAATAACATACAACATTAATTCACTCCCAGTATAGACTGAAGAGTAACTCTACCAATGTTCAACAAGAACAAGTTTTGTGAACTTAAACGCTAAAAGTTCATAATAATGACAATAGAGTTAAACATTCTGGAGTTTCGTATTGTCCAGTAAACGCTTCTAAACACTTGCATCAATTATGTACCTGTTGTAATTGTATATATTTAATTAAGGAGAAGGTTAATTTCATAATTATAATTCTTTAGTTTTCGGTCTTATCATCTTAACATTTTCTAGTAATCAACAATTTGCAAGAATGTTATAAAATATGTTTAACTTTGTGACCAATATTGTCTTTCTTTGAACAGATCTACTTACTTGATCTAAATTAATGTTATTAGTAGTACATACGTTATGATATATAATTTGAATACATCATTCATGTGACATTGAAATACTTACTTTAACGAAAACCATGTATATCTTAATATATTAGAAGAATAAATTATATAAATCGCGGGCATATGATGTTCGTATAAAGTGCTATTTTAGATTTTTGATAGTACATGTACAATAATAAATACATGATATGTGCTTGTTTTACAGGGTAAATTTATATAAGAGAAGATTTCAGGCCTGCAATAAATATCAATTTTGAATATTTGACATTGAAGAAGTTACAACTTACCATAAGGATATACGGAACATGAATGCCAAGACCGACAATGGCAACCAGTAACAATATTCCTTGTAAAGCTCTCATCTTTAATGCTGTGAAATCAAAATAGGACGGTTTTTCCTGAAAATGAAACGAATAATGTATATAATATGAATTTATGAACAATTGGTTTCTTAATTTCGACATTAATTGTCAACCCGGAAGTAATTATATCGAGCCTTTCCTGGGTCCAAAAACACACAACGTACCATAGGAAGCATTTATAGTTCTTCAATCTTATTTCACATTTCGGAGTTTAAAAGTTCGCAAATGAAGCGTGATACAATTTCAGAAATAATCCTACACTATTCTATAAGCGACCAATTTATTCGGTACCAATTAAAATCATTGACTATTAATAGTTCGCACACATTACACAATCACATTAATCCATTGAAAATTAATGAAAAATGACTATGTAACATTTGCGTTTCATTTTGGACGTATTGTATGTATATTATAGCCGACAGTCAAAATAAAATATTGACAGTAGTTCTGGTCGTCTTTTTTTGTTTGAATTGGTTTGAACATATTAACTACTTGGCTACAATAAATTAATGAAAATCAGTCGTGTTATACAGGCGCTGTTCCAGCAATTTATGTCAGCTGGGGGTCAGGCTCCTGATGAGGCAGCGGATCTCAGTAAGCCGTTAGATACGGACAACCTCATATTGCTAAAATCTCAGGGGTCCGGATCACCGCTTCCCCTCTGGGTCCGCGCATGTGATGACACTAACCTGGTCTCTTTCTCTACGGCACTTCTTTTGGTTTTTGATATGAAGGATGACGTTTCTACGGGGATGATAAAGGGACGCTGACCTATACATGGCCCCTGCTATCATTGTAAGGGCTGAAACACCAGCGATAGATTGCCAGAATTTGGTCCAGGTCAAATTTCTGCAAAAACAAAAAAAATATATTACTAAGTTACAAAGTATATTTCAACAATGGTTGTTCGAAGTGTTTAACAACTTATACAATATGAGACCGCTATTTTCGGCAAATGTCTTAAAAGCAAGTATGTTTCGAACGTATAGATACATCAACAAGTGTTGTTCAAAATACCAATGGAACATGAAACCTCTAGTCCAGGTTAGTATGTAAAAAATCCACGTATGTCGTTTCCATTTTTTTGGGAAACTTAGCCAATGGCATTATCAATGCAGTGGTGTACAACCAAACACATTCCTTTGCAATATTAAATGCTATCTTATAGCGACCGCGTCGGTAAAACTTTGAATTTCCACATCGCATATCGAGAACATATCTCTATCTCATCTGTAATGTTATGATCGAGAATTGCAGTTTTGATTGCATTTGTTTGCCTTCTTTAACACTCTGCATTTACAGGACATGTATCATCTGTTAACACGCTTTTACAGTCAGTTTCTTTAAGATTCGATAGAGGAAAGCTATGTTCTGTTCAAATTGATCGGTCGATAAATAGTTCTGTTATTAAAATACATTGTATTTATAGTCATTTTAATTGGTCCAAACACAGTCACATGCTTAGTTATTTTCTAGACAGAATTCAAAGCGTATACCTGATAAGTTTGTCAAGGATAAAGGAAAAGAAGGCCGCCCCACCACCCGTACCAGCGAGCATGATCATTTCAGCAAATTCTCGTCGAATTCTGAAGTAACGCCCAACCATAATATTGGCTGTATTAACCGTAACTCCAGAACCTAAAAGTAAAATATACATATACAGTAAAACCTCAACAAGAAGCCCACATTTAGTTCAAAGGGATCATTGTCTTATTGATTGTTGTGATATAATTATCAAGTAAAAATGTTGAAGAAATTTTTTATCTAATGGGTTTTTAATTGGTTTAATATCATACATATAATCAAAATTTAAACATACATTTACAAAGAACGCAGTAATATAATGTATTGTAATCAAATGGTTTAGGCCTCATTTACTAATACAACAACATCTATTACCACCCATCCCTTTGATTAAGTCAGAATGATATGCACGTGGTACAATATACGTTTATAGAATGTAAATGTTGACCAGGTAAATTTAATGTCTACGGCACCCGGTGTTCACAGGCGATCATCCATCCAAGTACGAGCTACGGTGATCGGACGAGAACCGGTGCTTTCAACGTGATCTGGCCGTAGGGAAGAAGTATTGAAATCTGATCCATGGAAATGTGGTTAAAGGAGTGTCCTTAATTTTTGAGTTTTTTTAGTATCATCTTTATCATAAAAGCACTAAATCATAAATGGTGAAACCGTGCACTGCGCGAGTCTACACTTTTGATTTCACTAATCTATCTAAAGTCGTGAAATCGTACATTGTCAAATCGTGAAGGTTTGAAGACACATACGGAAGAATGAACCAATTGTTGGTGCGTTGTTCACAGTAAATGCGTATTATTGTGGTTGTCATTTAAGTGCAGGTAAAACATATCAATGTGTTACTTATATAATTCTTAGAAACATGTAAGCTTAAGCGTGGCTTCATCTGTACTTCAAACATAAATTTAAAAGAGATAGAATAGATAGTTTATTTCAAGATTGTAGGCCTTTGGCCCATGAATCACATGTATAATACAGAGAATATAGTATAAAGTCACATGTATACACAGTACATATAATATTCAGCATAAAATGTACAATAGTAATTATAATTATTGATCTATTCCGGTGAATGACAGTTACAGACTAGAATAACATTTATAAATCTAGTAAGATAACATGTCGTAATAACATTGAATATATCTGATTTGTATCAATAATAGTACTACAACGTTTTGAAAAGGTTTAGTAATTTACAGTACAGAACATGAGTGGAGAAAGGTTAGTTAAGATAACATACGTTATCTCGTCTTTCAAAGCTCTTAAATACATAAATCGATAATTGTTTAACAATAGATTGGTTCGTGGACGAGATTAGTTCAATAAATTTAGGAATGTTCGGTCTTTTCCAAAAATAGCATTTAATGAGATCTTTTCTTAAATCGTAGAATAAAGGACATTCTAACATGAAATGAAATTCGTCCTCTAATGTGTTGCATAGTTGACATTTGCGTTCGGGCCTTGGAATTTTATGAGGTTTATGCCATCTACCTGTCTCAATTTCTAATCTGTGAGACGATACGCGTAGTCTAGATAGAGCAATTCTGAACTTACGAATTTTTACAAAATCTAAATATTGTTTAAAACCAAATTCAGAGAATAATACATATGAGCTAGCTCTTGTGGAATTGTTAAGTTGTCCTCTCCAGTCTTGAATAAATACATCATTAGCTCTTTGTTTGAAATTTTTTAAGAAATATTCTACATTATTCACTCCTTGGTATAGCCAAACTTCATAAAAACCCAAGTTTTCTAACAGCTGTTTTACTTGACATGCCCAATTGCTTTTATGTGGTAACAACACATTATCATTTAACATCATTTTATAGATAAGTTTTATATATTTTCTTTCATCATTACAAACACTTGTAATTTTCAGCCAAAAGCGTATTATATTTACCATTCTCATTATTTTTAAAGGTTTACGCCCAAATTCCCCATATATAAAACTGTTTTGTGTGGATATCTTAACTCCAAGAAGGTTCTTTAAGAAATGCAAGTGAGTACGTTCTAATAGTTCGGCACTGGCAAATCCCCATATTTCAGTTAATACATAATAAGTTGATACAGGGAACGCCACATACATAAGACAATGCCTCCCCACTTAGACATCCGGGAAAACAACAATCCATAAAACAAAAGGCACTTGAGGAGGTTAAAGGGTACATACGTTAGGGAACAGAGGCGCAATGACTGGCCTGGCAGACCATAAGGAATAACTAGGAGAATCAAAGAGGACAAACAGTCAATTAAGATAGATGATTATTCATCATATCGCAAGCACATTTGTTCTAGTAGCATGGCTGCATAGAACTGATTGTCACACCTATTTACCATACATCGGTTGCAAAGCAAGCTGCTTCCTGAGATTCTTACCCGTACTCAGGCCTAGAGGAGATCAGCGAGGAATCTCGCCAAGAGCGATATAACACCCATCATTTCCTAATTCGGAGTTCGTTGTTCTACAACTAAACCACCGTGCCACCAAAAATGTATGTATACCATGTATGGATATACTTACCGACAGACAGCACCAAGCAATAGCTTACGAAGAGATGTGGTAGTTTTGTATAAAACGATAGAAACAGAGAACCAAGGGAGATAATTAAACCGCCAATGACAGCGTACAAGCGAGGGCTTTTTCGTCGACATATTGTTGTTATGATTGCTGAAATCATCAACGTTATACTGATACCAATGCTGCCCAGCCATACTGAAATATACAAACATACATATGTTACATACTGAAATATACAATGATACATATGTTACATACTGAAATATACAATGATACATATGTTACATACTGAAATATACAATGATACATATATGTTACATACTGAAATATACAATGATACATATGTTACATACTGAAATATACAATGATACATATGTTACATACTGAAATATACAATGATACATATGTTACATACTGAAATATACAATGATGCATATGTTACATACTGAAATATACAATGATACATATGTTACATACTGAAATATACAATGATACATATGTTACATACTGAAATATACAATGATACATATGTTACATACTGAAATATACAATGATACACATGTTACATACTGAAATATACAATGATACATATGTTACATACTGAAATATACAATGATACATATGTTACATACTGCAATATACAATGATACATATGTTACATACTGAAATATACAATGATACATATGTTACATACTGAAATATACAATGATACATACATGTACATTACATACTGAAATATACAGTAGAAGTGACAAAGGATGAGAACTCTAGAAGGGATAAAGGGAAATACCTCGTGACAATCTCCTGTGGTTTACGTAGTACACTATATTGTATCGGTATAGAACACATTGGACGACATGTATCTAGCAGTAATTTAAGTAAAATATTGGCTACGCGGCTAAGTAACATCTAGCGTACTGGACAACTCTTACCTAAATAAACTATTAAAACCAACACCTAATTGTCTCCCTTGTGTGATAGGTCCTAACACACACATTGAGTTCATTCAGTCCGATTATCAAGTTTCAATGAAATGTGGCTGAAGATGACTTATCGAAATAAATGAAATTCCACACACACGAAATTTAAACATGAATGCTTACATAGCAGGAGCTTCGAAGATACGTGATAATTTCTCTCAAAATATCGACATAATCAGGAAAATGATTGATACAAAATAAATGGCTGTTATCCTGATACATTAGATATTTGAGCAAAATAAGAAAAATGTTATTTCATATTTTATGAATATTAAAAAAGAACAACATAGTTATGACTTTTTCTCAAACATTTTGCTATTTCTACATAGTTGTGACTTGTAATATGTCTAATACATCGTAAGTTCTATTTACATGTATAACAATGTATAATTATTTATAATATAATTTATGTCTACATAAAATTATGTGGATTGAATTTGGAGTGAACATGAAGAAATATGTATACCTATCAATCAGTGATATTGCATGTTTTACACGGTAAGCCTCAAGGGTACTCATTTAATAACTAGTGAAGATAGGTACAAGAAGCCGTTTGATCGGAATGAGCCGCATATCGCTGTTTACCTCTCTGTGAGGAGCAAACTGGGGATAAGCCTCACGTCAGACAGGGGTGACTTCAGACAGTGGTGACTTCAGACAGGGGTGACCTCAGACAGGTTGACTTCTGACAGTGGTGACTTCAGAAAGGGGTGACTTCAGACAGGGGTGAGATAAGACAAGGGTAACGTCAGACAGAGATGATTTAAGACAGAGGTGACCTCAGAGAGGGTGACTTCTGACAGTGGTGACTTCAGAAAGGGATGACTTCAGACAGGGGTGAGCTAAGACAAGGGTTACGTCAGACAGAGATGATTTAAGACAGAGGTGACCTCAGACAGGGTGACCTCTGACAGTGGTGACTTGATTTAGACAATAATGACTTCAGACAGGGGTGACTTCAGACAGGGGATTATTACAACGAGGAAGAATTTATCTGACCCCGTGAGACCACTACGTGTATAAATAGCATTGGTAGGAATTTGAATCCTATGACTACCCCGATCCCGGTACTTTCGACGTAATTTCCGATTCCAGGGATTGGTTTTGACAATATTTGTGTGCGGTAAGGCTAACTCCTCTTATTGTGCCGGCCGCCAACCCCAGTAAGGCAAAACGTTGTTAGGCACGTTATTTTAAAGAGTTTTATAATCATAAATAATGTTTTTAGAACTACTAAAGAATTTCACTACAAAATTACGAAAAACGTCTTTGGACATAAATATTTCAGGAAATAAGTTACTGAAAAAAAAACCTAGAAAAATTCACAAAGTAATTAGGTTCGGTGCTTCTGTGAAAAGCTGAGATATTTTCAATTTATCGTCTGCTTTTCAGCAAATTTCGTCTGGCTCAGCAAAACAAGCAAAACAAGCGCCAATTGATAAGTGAGATTGTCAGAAAAGTGTAAAAAGAACGAAATTTCGTTGTAAGGCGTAAACAACACGTGTAAATAATCCACAAATAACGGAATGTTTTTCCTGATGAAATTAATTCTAATTGGAAGTGTCTACAAAGCGACATTTCGTTAAGTTTCGAGGTAAATTGGCTGCTATATGCCATCCTATCGGTGTTAGGTTGGCAGTAGTGAAGTAACAGAATTTGCAGCGTAAATCCCTATACTGCAAATAATACTGGCAGTAGATCTAATACAATTGAAACTACTCTACAGATAACATTCTATCAGTATTGTAGTCTATGTTGTATTATGCAGTCTACGCCTTTTAATGTGATAATGATAATAATGTTAGCGTTTTCTTTTATTTCATTTCTTTGATAATTTATCAATAAACAAAATGAAGATATTTATTTTCTTCTAAACTGCTGATAGTGTTGCCAAAGTTAAGACATTTATGCAATTTGAAATAGTATATGTTTACTGACGTCACAAGGGGCGGAGTTACTGCTCTTCGTGCTGACAGTAGCAGTGGGACTTCTGTTATTATCGCTTGCTGTGAAAGGTAGCAGTAATACTGCTGTTTCTGATGTTACTGCTACTACTGCTCACTGCGCAACAATTGGGACTATGTACAGGAGATTGTCACGAGTTATCTCCCTTTATTCTATCTAGAGTTATCTTCTTTTGCGCCTTCTATAGAATACGTGTATAAGAGAACTCTTGCTGGTATAAAGGGAGAAAACTCGAGACAATTTCCTGTGGTACTATGCGTATAATGCTTAATACAATACTACACAACCGTTCATACAGACCTTACGGGGAAATTTCAACCAGACTCTGTTTTAACATAAAATGTACATTTAATAATCGAAATTACTTATCCAAATACCTTAAAAATTATACTAGTTATAGAAGTTAGATTTCTAAATCATCAACTGAAATAGAACTGCATTTTCACACAAGCAACATATCTACTACTGGCGATATGTTTATATAAACAGCGCAACCATCAACAAATATTTTGAATTAGACTTGAGAACAATTAGTTTTCACGAAACGTGTTATGTAAAGTACACGATCGGTGAACAAAACTGCTATTATAGTCAGTTGGGATAATTGAACTGCATTTACCCCGATGTTCGATTACATGTTTGAGTTATTGAAAAATAATAGAGTGATTGAATAAGTGAGTGACTAAGTGATTGAGTGAGTGATATCAAATTTCAATGATGTTTAACTGTGTTTCTATTACTTGATTTTCAAACAGTGGTACCTTGGTATCCGTCAAAAATAACCAGCTTCATGACAATACTTAATCAAATATGGTGGACATTAAATCATCGCGCTTATACAATAGATCTACATGTATATACATGTACCATGCCAAAAACATTACGAATATATTGACTAGTATATATATCCTAAAACCGGGATATGATACAAGCAGATAAAACAATAAACTTTGCATATGCGCATATTGCGGAATATTGTTAAAGTTCCAGTGATATTTCTTAAGACATTTACGTTGCAGACGATCTAGGCAGATGTGATTCAAGGACGCTGATGACGTCACACCACATATACATATGCAAGAAAGTCTTCTGTGCAGACGATCGATATCTCACGACTTAAGAGCTGACGCGTCAGTACGTTCGAAGAAATATTCTGATCAATATCAGGAAAGCATCATGCGATGATGTAGTTGTCTATATATAGTAACAGTTGTGTATGGACGTAGTAGAAATTCTGCCAAGCGACGGGTCACGTGGCCGATACTTATCCTCAGATTGTCAGTGAAAATAGTTACAATATCTACTGTAGTGACACGTAAACACATATGATCACTACCTAGCTTTGTTTTATTTCCTTATTCGGATATAATCGTGGGCACAGTTTCTCCACATACGGCTGTGCGTTCGTATTACATTGAAGCGCAAAGCATGTATAATATAAAGCTTTTCATCCACAATATTGACTTTGAATGTTTGGTAGATATAAAGACATCATTTGGGCCGATTTTGACTAATATATTTTTGATATTTCATGTTCTAGGTATTTGAAAGGAACTCTACTCATATATTATACCACCATGGTCAGATATTATAAAACTTAATTTTGGACAGTCTCTCGAATCTCATTTTCATTCTCAAGTTATTTGAGTATACACTCACCTTCTATGTATTAATAAACATTCAGAACAATTATGTCACATTCACGACACCGAAGGATTAATTTTCATTATTTTACTAAGATGGACGTGTACACTTCTTGACACAAGATTTGAGATTGGAACGTGAACATAAGTTTTCTTGCTACGGGACCAGTTAACATACATTTAAGAGCGAAAAATGATAACGCAGTTTGAAGGCCACATTCACAAAACATGACCTCCCACTAAAATAGCTATGTTAAGAAACATACTAAAAAATGGGTAATGGGTATAAAATAATAATTTTCTACGCTATGTAGAGTAATACTGTTTAGGGGAAATGGTACGATGTATAACTAGTATAAGGTAATACATTATACATGTTTTATTTCATGTTTGCAATAGATGTATTTTTATTATTTATGACACAGAAGATAAGCTACCGAGTTTAATACATATTTCACTCTGGTCACTTACTTGCTGAACCTACTTCTCGTCTGAGAATCTGGGAACTTATTTGTCACCGCACCAGCGATACTACCGTTGACCCTGACGGATAGATTTCCGGCGCAGCGCGGGATAGAACCAAACGGAGAGAAACAAGAAATATCTTAAAAAAAGATGGTCAATATTTTTTGTGAAACTTAAAAAATGCCGATCGCTGATCAATCCTGATCAAAAATGGATTTCGCTAATTTCATCGTAAATGTTGTGGATTTCGGTACTGTAACGTACCCCTTTTAGAAAGATGAACCAATCCGCGTCAAGGGCTTCAATAAAACGTATGACCATGGTCTCATTGTTTGGCTTATCTGACGCCTTCTCGGAAGCCTATCCATCAGGTTCAAGGATGTTCCACCGATTAGGTGACATACCGATTCCCATGCGTGGACAAGATTGAGAATCATTTACCATTCTTTAAAATCACACAAGTAGGGTTAACAAGAATTAGATTACATGTAAAGTGGTGCAGACAAAACAAACATACATCGTAAACTGTATCAAGGTATCTAAAAATTCCTGTGTTCTCTATATTACCTGCAGTAACGACATCAACGTCAGCTTCAAGTGAATCAGAATCCTTGGCTTTTGTGATCTCAATCAGAAATGCTCCGAACGCATAATGAATTCCGTGACACAACATATAGACCAGCGTGGCAGCAGCAACTATTACCCAACCCCACCCACCTTCCGGATAGTGATCACCAAAGTCTATCCGGGTTACGGGTTTGGGGTCGTGTATAACAGCTAAGTCTTTACGAGATTGCATCTTCATTCTCATTGATACACTCTCTGGTTGTGGTCGTCACTAAGTTCACGAACTAGGACGTTTTAAGACGAACACTCTGAAATTAAAATGAAAAAAAAATGAAACAAATTGGTTGTTATGTAAACACGCACATACAGTCAGACAATAATTTATATTCGCACAAAATCCATAAATTAACATTGGGAACAAACCAGTTTAATTTTGTGTAATGAAACACTACGAGGCATTTCGAGCACCAACGATATTGACTATTGTGACTATGGATAATGATAAAAACCAGCCTGGTCTGGTTACCTCTTCGAAATTGGAGGTTTGAATTCTATATAGAGGTGTTCCGAACATTAACTATGGTTCAACCACCGATTTAGTACGGTTGAACTATAGTCGATATTCGGAACACCTCTATAGGGTTTTCAGTGGTCAGTGGTCAAACTACCTCGTTATTAAACCTTCGCCACTCTCTCCGTGCACAAGCGCCGTCACTCGCCGGTCTTCGCCGACAATAATTTACGGAGTTGTACGAATATTCACGAGCGGCTGGTGAATATTGTTCGACTATACTGGGATATGTTTTGAAGTAATATTGTGATTAAAAAATTCATGAAAAGGCTGTAGTTGCCAATCGCTCGTCAAAAATTTGATAAAACTATCACGCCCATAAATTATGGAATATGTGAAACTGTCTGAAAACAAGCTTAAACTATTCAGAGAAGTATGAACATGAATAATTCATTATTATGATAATTGTAAATGCACATTTTCTCGGTCAAAAGTTTAAAATTGGTCTTCCATGACAGAAGTGTCCAGCATTGTATGGTCATTTATTATATACATCGCTAGCGAATTATCGAAAATAACCCACATATGTTATTGTGGGTCAGCGGGGTCATTAATGATAAAAATCCTTTAAAAGCAAGACCATGCGCGGTCCAGAGGGTTGGGGGTGGGGATCGGTGGTGCTGATCCCTTGAGATTGTGGCAAAATAGGATTGTTTATATCTAACACTAGATCAAGAGGAAGTCCAACATTCAAGGGCCTAACTGTTTTGTCCAAAATTAGTTGTATCATTGTATTACATACAAAACCCGCATTGCATTGCAAAAATATGGGGCCTCCAAAGGCTGACTTCGATCTACTGGACCTCCTGCCCCCCCCCCGCCTGACATCAATTGCTGGATCCGCGCATGCACTTCTGTATGTCAACAAGAAAGTATTATCTCCACACAATATATTTTAAGAGGAATGCGTTGGATATTTTAATAAAAACTAATCACTGAGTATTTTGCCACTTCGTATAAATTTATCCATTGGTAGCATGAGGCAGGACCTGCCCCAGCCCGATCGGGAATTGAACTGGACCTCGCTCCCGGGTGACAGTCCATGCTCTACTTATTGTGCTAACTGGGCTGGGTCTCTTAATCCGGGATCTGTGTTACTGATGGATTCTATTCACCAGTATGAATGTATAACATAACACAGTGCAGACATTGTCAAGCATAATAAAGTACATTTATGAAAGTGTACGTCTAGACGTATGCTAAATACACGCAAGTGAGAATGCGTCGAAAAATAAAACTCAAACAATTTTGTAACAACCAAATACATTATGACAAACCAGTAAAAGTACAAACATTAACAAGAAATATCTTGAAAAAAGATTGTCGGCGCAATTCGAAGGTTAAGATTTGTTGTACGACATAAAACATTGCCGAGATATTACGATTGCTGGTCACTTCAGATTCAAAATAGATTTTGGTAATGTAACGTACCCCTTATACATATACACGACTTCTCGAAGAGTAGGTTACCTTACCGAAATCCACTGGAGACGTAATCGTCTGTCTTTTTCTTAATATATAAAAAAAACTTTTCCTTAGATATTTAAATCAACCATATATTCAATAGTATAACAAGAAATTAGCAATATATAGTGCAGATGTTGTATTAGAAGTGGATTTCGGTGATGGAAAATGGATTTCGGTAAATTTACCGACATTCAGTGGATTTCGGTTAGTTAACGTACCCCTTATCGAAAGGTTAACCATTCCGCGTCAAGAATATAAACGTTGTTCGGTTGAAGAGAAGTTGGTTTAGTGGTTAACGTATACGTAGACAACACTGATATGCAAATAGCAAAGCATGTTTGTACGGCTGCGCCGAAAACAACGAAGTATTGTTATGCAACATCCAGCTGATAGCATATTATATATTTCTTGACATAAACTGTCATGGCAGAGCATGTCTGTATATTGTCTGGCATAAAATGTGAATAATTATGCATTAATGATACAAAACACCTGTGTTGATGTTTAACTTTATATGATTATAAATAGTGCGAACACGATTTACAAACTGGGGCATTATCCACCGGTAACCCGTTACTTACTAAGACAGTGATTGGGGCTTAAACCGGCGATCCTTAACTATAATTTGGTAAGTGCTAGCGCTCGGACCGCTGATATTCACTATTTGGGAATGTAGCAGTGGCTTAAACCGGTAGCCGGTGCCGGGGTGGTTTCTATTCATTTACTGAGAAAGTTCTGGGGACTGAGCCGGTGGCCCCTTGCTACTACAGACACATGACGACATTATATATGTAATAAGTGAACTTCAGTGGAAACTCCTAGTCCGGACACTCTCCAGTCCGGAAACTTCCTCAAACCGGACAGTTCCTCGGTCCCGTTCTAGTTCTTCCCGTGTAACGTATGGAAAAATCCCCACAGTGCTGATCCTCCCCACTCCGGAATCCGGAAGATGTTTTGGTCCGGGCTGTTAGTTTACTCGTATAATAAAACTCTCCAAACCAGACGATAATTGTTCGCCAAATTGCGACAGATTGCGTTTAATGACCGTGAATCGAAAGAGCCATAAATAATTTTAAATTGCTCAATGTGTAGACAATTAGACGGTATCGTATGCATGCCGTATATAGTATATAGTCCATTATTTATTAGAATGCACACAATTTTGTAATGAAAGAAAAACATTAATTAATCCAGTGATTTATAATCGACCTTTAAACTTGAACAATTAAATGAACACAAGGAACAAAGAAGAATTTATCAAGCTAAGCAATTTATTAAAATTATTATGCAAAAAATGTAGTTGATTATGTATAAATGGTCTACATTCTACATTTTTAGACAAATTGTTGTCAGTATACTAGCTTTTACTTATGTATATCGCGACTCCCCATCATGTTACAATCTCAGCATTACCGAATTTTTTACTAATCTCTATATACCCTGGTTTATTTCTGTAGCCTCGTTCTTAATTAATAATCTTGAACCACCCTCTTATTTTCATATTAAGCATGAATTGAGGGTAATAAAGGTTGTTTTTGTTGTTGTTGTTGGAACAAGGTAATAATATGTATTATACGAGGTACACTTAATATGTAAACAACACTGCAAGAACATTTGGGTCGATAATGTTGTGAAAACATGCGGTAATAATCAAAGATGACTGATGACCTCTACATATTGGTTAAAACTGTAAGCAATTTAATCATTTTTTGAAAATAATATTTATCATCATTGCTCATGGTAATACTTATTCAACGTCGCCCCTTACGAACAATGTAGCATAAGCTTTGTGATAAGCATGTATATAAGAGTAAAGTGTCTTGCCTACGGCACAGGAAACCATATAATGTCACAATATGGCACATACAACCAGATAATGTCACAATATGGCACATACAACCAGATAATGTCACAACATGGCACAGAAAACCGTAGAATGTCACAATGAGGCACAGAAAACCGTAGAATGTCACAATGAGGCACAGAAAACCGTAGAATGTCACAATGTGGCACAGAAAACCATATAATGTCACAATATGGTACATAAAACCATATAATGTCACAATATTACACAGAAACCGATGAATGTCACAATATGACACAGAAACCGATGAATGTCACAATATGGCACAGAAAACCATATAATGACTCAATATGGCACAGGAAACCGAAGAATGTCACAAAGTGGCACAGAAGACCATATAATGACTTAATATGGCACAGGAAACCGAAGAATGTCACAAAGTGGCACAGAAAACCGTAAAATGTGGCACAGAAAACCATATTATGACTCAATATGGCACAGGAAACCGAAGAATGTCACAAAGTGGCACAGAAAACCGTAAAATGTGGCACAGAAAACCATATTATGACTCAATATGGCACAGGAAACCGAAGAATGTCACAAAGTGGCACAGAAAACCGTAAACTGTGGCACAGAAAACCATATTATGACTCAATATGGCACAGGAAACCGAAGAATGTAACAAAGTGGCACATAAAACCGATGAATGTCACAATATGGCACAGAAAACCATAGAAAGTGCCAAAAATAACATAATGCTACAAAAAACTCAAAACACCATATCAAGTCACAATGCGGCACAGAAAACCTTAGAATGTCACGATGTGGCACAGAAAACGGAAGAATGTCATAAAATGGCACAGAAAACCGTCGAATGTCAGAATGTGGAACAGATAACATGAATTATGAATTTGAGGTAAATAATCACTTTTCTGGAATCTGAATGCAATTAAAATGGACTCCCCCAGAAAATTTGTAATTTATAATGTGAAATACAAAATGTAACATCATGTAGTAGTAATGTAGAAGAATCAATAACATCAAGTGGTAGGCTGGTGTCACATATGGACGCGTACAAGCGTCTGGCAAATAAAATTCTGTATTTAACTATGGCTCAGAATTGTAAACATTACTCACCATTCAGTTGACAAAATTTACTATGTTGAATACTTCGCTGAGTCTAAGTATTGAGATTTGAGTGTACGATATGAACAACACTGTCTGCTTATTGCTGAGCATTCTTTTTGTCCATTTCTTCAAGATTTGAGCGTGAATCCGAGATTATTTGGGGGGGGGGGGGGAGGCGTGGATGAAGTAACCTTTATACTCTAAATAGCAACAGCACTAAGTATTCAGTTTAAGATTCACACTCAAATATTAAAGAAAAAGCATCAAAAAGGATACTGAGCACTCAGTGAGCAATCCATTACACTCCCTCAACTCTCCGAACAGAGAGGAAATGTTGATATGTGAATGCTGAGACCAGAGTTGTGAGTAAAAGTCATAATTCCGGGTCCCGGGGTCCGGATCTATCTGTGATTACGGCACAGGCACCATTGTTCTATCAAACTTTTTATTGAGTTGGTAATCCTTTAAACTTAAACTCATAAAATTTATTAGTGAACCCAGAGGGGTTCGAACCCACTAACACAACGACGTCAGCACCTAGCACTGAAGAAACTGCCACCATACCCACTACGCCGCCGAAGCAACGCCATAACAGGTTGTTCAAATGACGCTGATATGGTCGTCGTCACTTCAGTACACGGGATATAGGGTGTGTGTAAAGTCTTGTGATAATTTTTAGCTACTTAAATGTGTCCCAAAGACATTTATCATCAGTATGTTTTCTTTCGTACTGAGTTTTAAACATACATGTATATCAGCACTCAAATTTGCCGTAACATTTGTTAAAAACCAGACCAGAATTTTGCATTTTATATCTAACGGAACATCATTTTCCACTCAATGTAAGACACAAAACACAACCATCACGAAAACAAGAACACGTCCACCGAAATGGATTTAAAAGTAATTAGTGACTATTCTGTAGTTTTAAAATACTTGGCGCTATCTGCCTAAAATGCCTACTTTATTTAGTATTGGTGAAAAGATAATTGACCGCCGCTGTACGATTTCCAACCTCTTCTTTAAGTGACGTCATTTCCTAGAAAATGTAACACGTGATGTCACTATTTGCAAGCAGGAAACAATATTTACTCCGTATGGTCGTTTTCATATTGCCATATGGGGCATATATTGTTTTCAAAAGATGGTGACGTCACATGTGACGTTTTCTTGAAATGACGTCACTAAAACCCCCTTTACACAGAGGTTTAGACCGCTGAGAGACCATTGGGGGGTTAATTTCCACTTGAGAGAGTGTTGAGCGTCCATTGAGAGATTCAGGGGGTTGCCACGCGGATGGAAAGCGCGGCATTGGGGGCTATAAATACGGGTGCTAAACTTCCTATTTTTCATTCTGTCTCTTGCTGAAGAGCACAATAACTATTAGGTCTACTGAATAACTAAACTTTCAACACAATGCCTCCAAAGAAAGGCCACAAGAAGACAAAATCTCCAATCCGGAAAGTCTCTGAAGATCAATGTGCTGGTCATCTTGGACTCTCTTCAACATCTTATCAGAGACTGATGGAGGAGCACCGCAAGCTCTCATATATATATACAGAGTCTACCTGTCGCCCAAGAAATGCTCAGCAATTTCCCTTGACGCCCAATAAACACTCAATGATCCCTCACGATCTCTATCGGTCTCTCAGTGATCTCTCTTGGTCGCACCTGATCTCTCAGCGATCTCCGTAGAACTCCCCATGATATCTCTTTGTCGCAAAACAGGCGCTCAGCAAACTCCCAGTGGTCGATGCATGAGGCTTGTATCCATATATCTCTCAAGGGTCTTTCAATAAGCGCTCAATGAGCGCCAAGGTCGCTCCAATATCTCTATAGATCGCCATGAAAGCTGGCCAACAATTGCATTTTGATCGCACAACGAACGCACAAGGTTCTCCCAAGCATTTACACAGAAACGACTTTTTCGGGGTTTTGAGAGATCGTCGAGAGATCGGGCCAATTTTTGATCGCTCAATGGTCGTCCAACGATCTCCGTGTGTGTAAAGGGGGCATTACAGAAGAGGTTGTAAGTCCTATTGCAGTGCTCATATCTTCTTTTAACTTGACGACATACATTTTATAGTCATATTTATAATTAACGCACATGTATTAGTCAATCATATTACGCTCCCTTTTAACTCCTGATTTCATCAGCAGAAAAAATCAAGGCTGGATAGAACGATATTCGGATACAACGATATAAATAGTTCGGTCCCTTGAATATCGTTATAAGCGGAGTTGTCTGTATATCTCAAGGCATTTACTGACATAGATGCAAGTTTTTGTGCGTAAAATTTCAACCACGTGTATAACATTTCAAAAAACTCCGACCTAAAAGATGCCTTTAAACTATGAAAAAGATTGATTTAATGTTGTGATATCGAGACGATATTCACAGAATATGAACAAGATTTCGATACTTCTGAAACAATGCGCATAACTTTGTTGTTCGTTGTACAAAATTATTATAATTTATTTCAACCCAGGGCTCTAGAAATCCACTAGCTCGAAGTCCCGGACTGGTCTAATGCTGAATCGGGCTACCAACAGTTGAGTTGAAGTTAGTCCCGGACAAGTCTGTTTTTTAAAGCTAACCAACATCGGCAATTGTTCCGTTGTAAGTCAAACCTTAGAATCCCACAAACACATACATGTGATTATTAATTTATGGTTGTGGAGCTATCATTGTGTATGTTCATTTGTTACTAAATTGACCTATCTTCTCAGACAACTAGTTTCCTATGTCAACCTTTACCTTTCCATTTGGCCAGTGTCTTTGAAAACAATTCTAGACACTTGCATCCGTGTACACAAGTTCATCAATTTCTTCATTTTTAACAAAATGTTAATCGCTATTACATGTATTTCATAACATAACATCCTTTTATGAAAATATTAAATTCATGTTGATTTCGATGAAAAATACGAAGTCATACATCAATACTCATTTAGTTCTTGAACTGACGATTTCAACTTCAAGAATTCATAATCTTGAATTCGTGATGCTGAAATCCCGAATTCGTGAAGTTGAAATCGTGAATTCGTGAAGTTGAAATCATAAATGTGTGAATTTACAATTTCAATTTAAAAAATAGCGCTTTCAACTTTTAAAATTCAAATTTCCTATTAAAGAAATAATGAAATTCACTACACTGCTAATTATCATTTAAATTACGATGCAATTATTTCCCACCACGTCAAACATAATATATAATTCATTTATAAACAGACAACCTCATCTACAATTCATAGCATAATTCTATGCAGACAGCTACAACGACCGTTGACACATATACTTGTAACAGGTGTTGTTATTGTTGTTTGAAATTATGTTGTTTGCAACATCAAAAGATACCAAATGATGGATCTAATGGTGTGTAATGTTGCTTTTCTTCGTAAAACTATGTATCACTAACATACAGTTAACATTTACTAGGCTTAAAGACTACCTCAAAATGAAGACCACCTCATTCTAAAGACTTTTTTGATGGACCAGTCTTTTGATGCATAATTTAACTCGATAATCAAACTACCTCAAAACAATGACCGACTTTCTTCTGCGTCAGTGTTGGTCTTACTATAAAGGTTTCACCGTACATTACAGGAAACTTCTGCGTCAGTGTTGGTCTTACTATAAAGGTTTCACCGTACATTACAGGAAACTTCTGCGTCAGTGTTGGTCTTACTATAAAGGTTTCACCGTACATTACAGGAAACTTCTGCGTCAGTGTTGGTCTTACTATAAAGGTTTCACCGTACATTACAGGAAACGTCTGCGTCAGTGTTTGTCTTACTATAAAGGTTTCACCGTACATTACAGGAAACTTCTGCGTCAGTGTTGGTCTTACTATAAAGGTTTCACCGTACATTACAGGAAACTTCTGCGTCAGTGTTGGTCTTACTATAAAGGTTTCACCGTACATTACAGGAAACTTCTGCGTCAGTGTTGGTCTTACTATAAAGGTTTCACCGTACATTACAGGAAACTTCTGCGTCAGTGTTGGTCTTACTATAAAGGTTTCACCGTACATTACAGGAAACTTCTGCGTCAGTGTTGGTCTTACTATAAAGGTTTCACCGTACATTACAGGAAACTTCTGCGTCAGTGTTGGTCTTACTATAAAGGTTTCACCGTACATTACAGGAAACTTCTGCGTACAGAAAATAAAACGTAGAAACATGACTAATATGTCAATGATTGATATAAATGTGCAATGTTGTACACTATAGAGGCTTTACAAAATCAATAATTCTCAGGATACACAAAGTGAGAAATATGTCCCTGGATGCGATAATTGCGGACCTTTTGATTCTAGTAAAAGTAATTCTTAAAACAGTTAATTTCATAAACTTTAACAATAAATAGAGGACCGAAAGAGTTTAAAAATATATTTAAAGAAAGATGCACCGTATATAAAAATCTGGTATTATGAGTTGATCCCTTGAGACCTAGATTGTAACCGAATTGTGAATAGGGAGTCTTGACACTCATATTCTGTAGTAAAACATTTCAGCTGTCTATGTATGACGAAAAACTCTAGTTTTAAGAAGGGGCCATTACACAGAGACAATAACACAGCCCCGCTAAATGGAATTCAAAATTGTTAAATTCGTGAAATAAACGTTAAAACATAAAACAATAATGAGATTTCTATCTATTATGAAATTAATTTAAATCAATCTTCGTTGAAATAAAACAACTAAGTCTGAAACGTGAAAATGGTCCTATAACACGCTTCTCTTAAATTAGTCGGCCTTTAATTAATGGACACGTACATGCATCGTTGTATTTTCTCTGTAAAATACAGATATGATTTTTACACAACCATAAATTTAACCAAAAAAAACATAACTACCATTTATCTGAGTATTTCATCTTCTCTTGGTTAAAGCATAACATATGCAATGTGAACTTGATGTGAGTACATGTGTACTTGATGTGAGTACATGTGTACTTGATGTGAGTACATGAGTACTCGTGAGTTCACCAGTGAATTGTTGTACACATGTCAATCACAGATAGTATACTTTATCACCGAGATTGTTCCACATTCTTACTCTTAAGAGTGATCTCAATCCAACCAACATTACATTGCACGATCTCATCTCTTAAAACGATTTATAATGTATATATTCAAACACACACAAGTGAATCTAGTAAGCAACGTACGAAATATTTTATGAATTATGATTGGAATACACTGAAGGCATTGAATAGTACACTGCACTGATAATTTAATCATAAAACAAATTATCATGCATATCAAATTACTCGCGCCAACAACTCATGGCGTGTTATAAAACGTTTTGAAAGCTGGTGGTACGCGATGGTGATAACATCGAATAGTTCATGGTCCTGTAACAGACCTGCTATATTTCGGTTTGATAACGAAATATAACAAATAAAACAAAGAGTTGACGCAGTTATACTATGAATGCTGGAAGTTACTCTGTCAAATTATGATAGAAGTTGCAAGCTAACAAACGAATGAGTTTAATAGTTTCTAAAAAAATATTCATGAGTATAATTCAGGTTATAAATTATGGATATCAAGACAGTACATAAACTCATATAAGATAAACAGAGTGTTAATATATTACGGTTAAGTCTTACGGTTGATGCTAAATCACAAACAAACCCGTATTTATATTTCCGTAATCCATTATTTACGCACTTCCGTCCATGCTGCTTACATAAACTCCACTTACAAGAGAATACCAGTAAAATCAATTCGTCACGAAGTCAATATCATGTTCCATTTAGATTTACAACTCATCTAGAAAACGTAGTATCCGAAAAAATGCAAGCTATTTAGGTAAATAATGTTAGCTGAAATATTCCGACAGTTCTTGTGTATAAACCTATAAATATCATTTCTAATTCGTATCCAGCTAAGAATACAAGCTTTCAGTACGATACAGCATAACAGGTATAACAAGCTTAATAGCATCAGCCGAGACGATAGCGATACTAAATGTTCCCGCAACTGTATTAGCCATTTCCATTTTTCAAGAAATATCGATTTCTAAAATGAACAATAGGAAACTAAACTCCACATTTTTACTGATCTTCATAACGAGGAAAACATCGATCTATACTATAAATAAGCAGCGATTCTAAAAATAATCCATTGTAAACAAACATACAATCTTGTAGTAACATATCATTCCTCGCTAATTAGATATAATTGTTAATCACTAAAATTGGCAACTGCGCCAAATTTACCTGAACGTTTGCCCGGCGGGCAAAACCTTTACGTCAAAATAATGTCACTCCAGATCATGTTTTGAGCTGTCGGCTGAACATCGGACCAAAATATTATATTCGTGCTTGTAAAAACTCATCCTGACCTTTAACGAAACAACGGAATAATACATATAGTCATCAGATCGTATTGAAACTATGTTGTTGTTCAGCGCATTCAGCCGTGCACCTCAATATTTGCTCGATTGTCATAACAAGCCAACATTTCTCATACTACATCCTAAAACCACGCTCACAATGTAGTTATCACAATGTCTCCGTTCATATCCAAATTCAAGATATTTTAATTCCGAATCAAAATGATCAGCTACACAAAAAGGCAATCTTAATTTCTTTTTTCTCAATATCGCGTTACCATAGTAACGTGACGTTTATAAAGCACAAATGAACATGAATATATTCTGCAATTTTCTAGCTTCGTTCGCCCGATGGCATTATTTTAATGCCGTCTTTTACATATTTACAAGTCAGTGCAAAGTGTCTGATCCATGCGTGATATTGTATTGACATTTGCTACACATTATAATTATGTTTCCAATACTTCTGTTTCTCTCTCTCTGTGCATTTCTCTCTCTCTCTTTTCCTCCCCTCTCTCTTTCTCTCTCTCTCTCTTGAACACCATGAACTCTCTCTAATTAATGAACGAATAGTAGTGCAGGCGCCGGACTCCTTAACTGGGGGTCGTGAGTTTGACTCTCGTCATCAACGAGATTCTTCGTGGTTCGTGTAGCCCTGAACAAGATGCGAGTACTAGCACAATACATAGAAAACAGTCATCGAAAGCAATGTGCATAAATTGTAAGATTTTGTTCCACAGCGCTGTAAAATACACAAGGTGAAACTAAACTCAAATGACTGGTAAACTATGTCAAGCAAATCCCGCGTTAGATATCATATGTGGTGAACTATAAGGACTCGTATTTCTAACGTCATTTTAGACCTTAATAAATAGGATATATGTTGTAAAAACCACCCGATTAAAACGACCATAGTTTCATATTGTAGCAACGGTGCATCAAATAATGTAAAAGAAATGCGATTGTGTGATGCCGGGAAGACCACATTCACACAACGTTTAGACAATGCCTCTAATCTCAGACCCTTAGGGTAGATAAAATCAATAAAGGTGACACATAGAGCCAAAAGAAGAGTGGACATGGGAAGAGATACAACCAATCCATGGAGGGAGGTATAATAGAACCAATCCATGGAGGGAGGTATAATAGAACCAATCCATGGAGGGAGGTATAATAGAACCAATCCATGGAGGGGGGTATAATAGAACCAATCCATGGAGGGAGGTATAATAGAACCAATCCATGGAGGGAGGTATAATAGAACCAATCCATGAAGGGAGGTATAATAGAACCAATCCATGGAGGGAGGTATAATAGAACCAATCCATGGAGGGAGGTATAATAGAACCAATCCATGGAGGGAGGTATAATAGAACCAATCCATGGAGGGAGGTATAATAGAACCAATCTATGGAGGGATGTATAATAGAACCAATCCATGGAGGGGGGTATAATAGAACCAATCATATAGCAGGGGATGTTATATTGAGACTTAATTTATACATAAGTATAGCAAGGAAATGTTATTGTCAATAATGAAGCCAACACAATCATGCTATGACTTTCAATAATAATTCATACTTTCACGATCAAAGATAACATGAATTTTGGCTAATGAGGTCACTCGTTGTAAAACACAGATTTTTATGTTCGTACAGAAAATCGTGGGCACAAACACTTTAAAGGCCGGAAATGATACGTCAACGGTCAGACAGTTATTTTGTTTACACTCAGAAATTAGACAAAGCTATACATGTTGTCCGACATAACGTTCGACAGAAGTGAGATTCATGCTCCGATAAGCCTCCGATCTTAACGAAGGGAAACGAATACACATCAATACTCATTGAGGGGAACGTACTAACATGGTTCATAGATTGGTATTTTGAATAAGTGAGAACTCTCGCTTTGAACAGGTTTAGTCTAATACTCTTGCACACGATTTCACAAATCTTCTCGAACTGAATTTCAAAGTTGTTGCAAGTGACTTATATTTTGTGTAATGTGATGAAAAAAACAACAATTTTCAGTCGCCATTGATGGCGGTGCCAGTATGTCTACGACCAGCTTATGTCCGGCTATGAGTCCTATGTCTGAAAAACAAGGTCTTGGATATTTGACTTTGTGGATGATCTCAAAGGAGATTTCAGGGGAAAGAATTAGTTGAATTCGACTTCAACGTCATATAACACCACATCATGAATATACACATAAACAAAGTGCAAATTCAAATCGAATTAACCCGTGTAACAAATAAACCGATTTATGGATTTGTGAGCATTTATGTACTATAGCTGCATTTAGTCAATTTATTTATTAACACCAACACAAGGTCGAAAGACATTCGCATTGTGCAAAACTTGCTTTCTGAAAAACTATTCGTCGGAAACAACCGGAGAATTCCGAAAATAGCGGGATTTACCGACTAATTCCGAACTATACCGAATGTTGTGGGAAATTTATGTTCAACATGAAATAGGTACTTTCTGTAGGTTTACTTTTGCAGCACAGATCTATTCCAATCTTGGCAGAGACCTTGTTTGTTATGACATTGAAAAATTCTTCTGTCGATATATTTACTGTAAGTTATTCACTTAATCTTTCATGGAAACTGGTTTCAAGCTACTTCGAGATCGTCAATCAATCATTACAGAGAATAAGACTTTGTTAGCACTATGTTGAATGTGAACTATTTACACCCAGCGAAGTGATTCAAATCAGCATTGCGTCCGTACGATTGATTGATTTTAATTCAGCCTAAATTTTGGAGAAGACTTGAAATATATGTTGCTATACTCATAACCACCGTGGGTTCTGAAAACATCGATCTTAGTTGTGAGGTGGGCTGACTATCGGGTTAAAGTACGGAAGAAAAACTAAACATTATTCAATAAAACTACAGTCTACTCAATAAGATGATCTTCATTTTGAGATGGTCTTAGTGTTCGGATGGGGAGTACTTGGGTTTAATGAATATTGTGACTGGTTATTGTGGTTGGTTGTATTGTGTTGTTGCCTTATATTGTGGTAAGTCATGGTGACTGGTTATTGTGGTTGGTTACATTGTGTTGTTGCCTTATATTGTGGTAAGTCATGGTGACTGGTTATCGTGGTTGGTTATATTGTGTTGTTACCTTATATTGTGGTAAGTCATGGTGACTGGTTATTGTGCTGTTGCCTTATATTGTGGTAAGTCATGGTGACTGGTTATTGTGGTTGGTTACATTGTGTTGTTGCCTTATATTGTGGTAAGTCATTGTGACTGGTTATTGTGGTTGGTTGTATTGTGTTGTTGCCTTATATTGTGGTAAGTCATGGTGACTGGTTATTGTGGTTGGTTATTGTGCTGTTGCCTTATATTGTGGTAAGTCATTGTGACTGGTTATTGTGGTTGGTTACATTGTGTTGTTGCCTTATATTGTGGTAAGTCATGGTGACTGGTTATTGTGGTTGGTTACATTGTGTTGTTGCCTTATATTGTGGTAAGTCATTGTGACTGGTTATTGTGGTTGGTTATATTGTGTTGTTGCCTTATATTGTGGTAAGTCATTGTGACTGGTTATTGTGGTTGGTTATATTGTGTTGTTGCCTTATATTGTGGTAAGTCATTGTGACTGGTTATTGTGGTTGGTTATATTGTGTTGTTGCCTTATATTGTGGTAAGTCATTGTGACTGGTTATTGTCATTGGTTATATTGTGTTGTTGCCTTATATTGTGGTAAGTCATTGTGACTGGTTATTGTGTTTGGTTATATTGTGTTGTTGCCTTATATTGTGGTAAGTCATTGTGACTGGTTATTGTGTTTGGTTACATTGTGTTGTTGCCTTATATTGTGAAAAGTCATGGTGACTGGTTATTGTGGTTGGTTACATTGTGTTGTTGCCTTATATTGTGGTAAGTCATTGTGACTGGTTATTGTGGTTGGTTACATTGTGTTGTTGCCTTATATTGTGGTAAGTCATTGTGACTGGTTATTGTGGTTGGTTATTGTGTTGTTGTCTTATATTGTGGTAAGTCATGGTGACTGGTTATTGTGGTTGGTTATATTGTGTTGTTGCCTTATATTGTGGTAAGTCATTGTGACTGGTTATTGTGGTTGGTTACATTGTGTTGTTGCCTTAAAGTGTGGTAAGTCATTGTGACTGGTTATTGTGGTTGGTTACATTGTGTTGTTGCCTTATATTGTGGTAAGTCATTGTGACTGGTTATTGTGGTTGGTTACATTGTGTTGTTGCCTTATATTGTGGTAAGTCATGGTGACTGGTTATTGTGGTTGGTTATTGTGTTGTTGCCTTATATTGTGGTAAGTCATTGTGACTGGTTATTGTGGTTGGTTACATTGTGTTGTTGCCTTATATTGTGGTAAGTCATGGTGACTGGTTATTGTGGTTGGTTACATTGTGTTGTTGCCTTATATTGCGGTAAGTCATTGTGACTGGTTATTGTGGTTGGTTACATTGTGTTGTTGCCTTATATTGTGGTAAGTCATTGTGACTGGTTATTGTGGTTGGTTATTGTGCTGTTGCCTTATATTGTGGTAAGTCATTGTGACTGGTTATTGTGGTTGGTTACATTGTGTTGTTGCCTTATATTGTGGTAAGTCATGGTGACTGGTTATTGTGGTTGGTTACATTGTGTTGTTGCCTTATATTGTGGTAAGTCATTGTGACTGGTTATTGTGGTTGGTTACATTGTGTTGTTGCCTTATATTGTGGTAAGTCATGGTGACTGGTTATTGTGGTTGGTTACATTGTGTTGTTGCCTTATATTGTGGTAAGTCATTGTGACTGGTTATTGTGGTTGGTTACATTGTGTTGTTGCCTTATATTGTGGTAAGTCATGGTGACTGGTTATTGTGGTTGGTTACATTGTGTTGTTGCCTTATATTGTGGTAAGTCATTGTGACTGGTTATTGTGGTTGGTTACATTGTGTTGTTGCCTTATATTGTGGTAAGTCATGGTGACTGGTTATTGTGGTTGGTTACATTGTGTTGTTGCCTTATATTGTGGTAAGTCATTGTGACTGGTTATTGTGGTTGGTTACATTGTGTTGTTGCCTTATATTGTGGTAAGTCATGGTGACTGGTTATTGTGGTTGGTTACATTGTGTTGTTGCCTTATATTGTGGTAAGTCATTGTGACTGGTTATTGTCACAGGTTATATTGTGTTGTTGCCTTATATTGTGGTAAGTCATGGTGACTGGTTATTGTCATTGGTTATATTGTGGTGTTGCCTTATATTGTGGTAAGTCATGATGACTGGTTATTGTGGTTGGTTATATTGTGTTGTTGCCCTATATTGTGGTAAGTCATGGTGACTGGTTATTGTGGTTGGCTATATTGTGTTGTTGCCTTATAGTGTGGTAAGTCATGGTAACTGGTTATTGTCATTTGTTATATTGTATTGTTGCCTTATATTGTGGTAATTCATTGTGACTGGTTATTGTGGTTGGTTATGGTGGTTGATTATATTGTTGTTAGTTATTGGTTATTGTTATTGGTTATTGTGATTGGTTTTTGTGATTGGTTATATTGTTGTTAGTTATTGTGATTGGTTATTGTGATTGGTTATTGTGATTGGTTATTATGTTTGGTTATTGTGATTGGTTATATTGTTGTTAGTTATTGTGATTGGTTATTGTGATTGGTTATTGTGATTGGTTATTGTGATTGGTTATTGTGTTTGGTTATTGTGTTTGGTTATATTGGTTGGTTATCGGTGGTTGGTTATCGGTGGTTGGTTATTGTGGTTGGGTATTGTGGTTGGGTATTGTGGTTGGTTTTTGTGATTGGCTATTGCGATCAGTATACAGATGATATAGCTAGAGTGAAGATTGTAAGAACTCTTTTGAATACGTGTAATGATCATTTGTTAACAAATAACTTACTCCCAGCTGTCGCCATCCATTCTCACAAAAATATAATTGTAATCCGCAGAGTTAAATCGAGACATAGAAGTGACTGCTTGAATATGACTGTAAGTTATTTAGTCAGTGTATCGTGACCCGAGTATTGATCCGCCCGGATGTTCTTCAGTTGCCTCGCGTTGTCGATCGATACACGAGGACACACGCTAGAAGCAGACACTATTGGTGAAAACAACTAGGAGACAGTGCTGAATTAAAATATTGTTGTTTGTAGAACAAAAATGCTTTTGCGATAAAACTGGCTGTAATTACGAACTTCTGTTGTTGTATTAATAATTATTTCTTCGTCTTTGCTTAGAATAAACAGATTTCATTTTCGTTTTTTATATCTAGATCCACATATTTGTTTCACTTGATCAGGTTAAATTATGTGTTAAATTAATCAAAATTAGTGTAAATGGTATAATCGGATTAAATAAATTAACAATGTATGTTGTATCTTAATGAACTCCCATTTTTAATTTCAGAAATATACATATTTTTGACAAAAATAAATTCGGATCAATTTTGCGAACGGTGAACATTGTTGCAATGTTTCTGTTTTACTATTTCTGTGTGACTTCTATAATATTCTAATTCAGGCAAACTTACTTTACCCGACTGCAACTTCACTGCAAAAAGGTTATTCATAATTTGATATAAATGTACATAATCTTCTTCAAGGTTTCGTTTGATAAAAGCTTCAACGTACGGAAGACCGGTGGTGACATTCGCTCTTCATTATTTCTCTTCTGGCAAATATTGTGTCTCCGTGTCTCTGTGTTATGTACTTTTGGTCAATGTTTTGTAACAAGCTAGTATGTTACCGGAAAGTTCAAGAAGATGTATTAATTTACCCATTGAACAGAACAAATTTGCTTGCTATTAATAAAGATCATCGCGGAGTACAGGAGTAAATACTCTCAACATCTTTATTTGCCTTGGCCTTAATTATCAAATCAAAATACTTTTCTTTATATAAGTAGATTTATGTCTTGACACAATATAACTTAGTCGGCCATATTTCCTCATTTCAATGATAATATATATGTAACTTGTTTTTAATAAGAAGTTATATTTATAGACAAAAGCAAATATGGAAGACTAGTTTTGACTTCTTTACACACCATTTCATATTCCGAAAAGGTGAACTCATCGATTGTACGCTTCACGACTTCCTTAGTCATCAAACGCGAGATCGTTAACTATGTAATCACGAACGATAGGAATTTACATTTTTAGGATTAATACAAATGGATAATTATAGGAGTCATCACCGGTTTGTCGTAGAAAAGTGTCCAGGGGTGCATTATGTCGGAAACAATACATGCAGTTAGGTCTAAAATATATGTTTGTTTCAGGTTTCATGCCCCCAAAATTAGGGTAGGTAGGTCGGATTTTTTTAAAGGATTTTTTTGTGTTTAAAACGAAGCAAATTAAACATAGATTTAAATGAATATTATGTTAAAAGACAAATCCCCCTTTCCTTTTAACATGAATACTGTTTAATGAAGGTGAATATAATGCTCTACGTAATGCGATTAATAACTGGGCAGACATTTGAACCTTAAGAAAAAATTCACACAAAGAAATTTTACAAAAAGAAGAAAGTTTACCAAAAAGGCAAAACAAATGTTAACACGCGAACAAATGTTCTAGGGACGGGGCAAAGAAATAAGGGCAGGTCGGGAAACCTGAAACAAACATATTTTTACGCCTTATTATACAGAGCTGATTTCCAGAGCGGCCCTCAGTTGATTCTCTCTTCCACAACGGTTTTTTTAGAATAAAAATGATGAAACATACAAAATTGAAATCTAGCCTCAAACTGCAAAAAAATCAACAAAATGTCACTGCTGCTATAAATGTTGGTGTTGCTGCTAACGTTGATGTTCCAGCTGCTGTTTTCTTATTGTTGTTTTGATGCTGTACTATTTCGTCGTAGAATATACACGTACTATCATGGTACAACTGTTTTATCTAGCATTTAAGTAAGGACAGATCAAGTGCTATATATTTAGTATTAAGATCTTACAATGAACGCGAAGTTTAGAAGCTTATCTAGAATGAAATTCAAATGTCTTAACCAAAACTTTCAGAAATGAACTACGCTATCCACTTCCACTATATTAATACACGAGTTCTGACTCGTTTACAAAACAAAACTGTGATTGTACAGAGTGACGAGACCAGTCGGAGAATTCAGCATTGTCATTGGTCAAATTAAAGACTGGGCTCATAATAAACCAATCAGAGGCTTGGGATTTTTTATTTCGACTGGTCTTCGCACTTAGATTCCTAACGTCAGACCCACGCTTTCTGTCGCGTATGACAATCAAATCATGTCATTATTATTGCCTGCAATTGTCTTGTATTTGTTCAGCATGATTGGTTTATTAAAAGAGACAAACATATCGGATACAAAGAACAGCCAACTTACGTCAGACGGAATTTACTAGACCAAATACGCATTGAATCAACGCATACAGGCATCACAATGACGTAGTTATTTCTATAAATGAAAATTTTAAAGCGGCCGTCTCCGGAAAGGTATTAAAATTCCGTTATTTTTCATAATTAAATAATGTGTGCTTATATTAGTACCATCAAAATTCTTCATCTTGTCTGTAGAAGAATGGGCTTCAGAGTATATACAGCTCATGTATTCTTTTTCGGCGACCATGATACCGGAAGAAACTTTAAATGATTATATACACGTGTATTATCAGTATAAAATAATTAACAAGCACATAATAGTAACACCAAGAAATATCTATATATGTATCCACCAAGGCAATTTCTCTTCAACCGAACAACGGTTGTAACCTGGACACATTAGTTAACGTTACCTTACTAAAATCTCGGCATTTTATATGTTGCACAACAGGTCTTAACATTCAAATTGCACCAACCATCTTTTTTCAAGATATTTGACATGTAAACTACTGAATTTATCATTATCCATTGCAAATGATAAAAGGTTTGTATAAAATGTCGTTGTAGTTTCATTTTGTTTGGTATTTATAAATGCTTGTTCATCCGGGTTTTCAAGTTGAGTCGCGTCCAACACCATCGTCAGATGTTAACATACACGTTACACATAGTCACACCTCGCTTCATATAATGTAGTGGAACGGAATGAGTATGGGTTTCGACGCTACCCTAACAATTGAAATTAAGTTGCTGCTAAAGAAAATGCGAAATTGTCGTCTAGAAGAAATTTAGCGCTACCAGTCTAACTACACACCATAAACCATGGTCCAGCCAACAATATAGCACGCCAGTTAGATTGAGATAATATCTTAAGTGACCACATGTTTAGATACGGCGCTGTGATCGATATACGCAATCAGTTACAATTTGAAATAAAAAGAGAAACAATGGAAATCATCAGGTTCAAAGTTAAAAAGGACCAACATGAAAAGATTTATTTTTTATCAAATTTACATATTTATAAAGCTTAAGGAATGAAGATTGAAAAGCCGCTTGCACAAATTTAGATTTCCTTTTATTTACTGAGATATTGGGTTTTAAACCCGACCAGTCCGTTTTTTCCCTTCTTTGTTTATATAGCCTTGGTTCGTGTCTTCAAAGTTAAAAAGGACTAAAATATTATTTCACAATCTTTTTTGAAAAAAACGGAATATGTATTGCAGTAATGTTACATTTTTCAAAACCGTTTGCACAATTTTGATATCTCAATACGTTGTTGAGATATTAAAGATTTCCCACAGTTCCCATGTATTTTTCCCATTACCCACGTTATCGACAGTGGCTAAGCGAGGCGCTATGAAAGTTGGGTATGCAAATTGCGCAGACCATCTTTTTCAAGATATTTTTACTGTTGGTGCATGTTCTTGATAGCTGCTAACACAACGCATATGCTATTGTATTTAATGAAAGTGGTAAACATGTCTGCTGGACCGACATCGTCATCTTTGCACTGACGTTAAGAATGAACCCTGCACATTCCCTTTCATTTATTACATTATTACCAATAACAACCTGATCAACGACTTGTAAACAGATTTGAGGTCGTCATGCTAAAACTATCCATTTGTTTGTCAATCGATTCGATGTAAAGTAAGCTTATGAAACAGATGTCTGTTTAATTTAACATGAATTCTTTTGACATTTAGAATGCTTATGCTTAAAGGCAGGGACGTAATTTCATAAAGGCCGTGTAGGCCGAGGTCTACACTTTTGGTTCCAAAAATAGAAAAACAAGAACTGTAATAAGTATGGTGACATGTGTGAAATTATTTGTAGCTATTTTCCACGACTTTGTATGATAAGATATTTAATGTAAGTTTTTCATTGATGGTATTGTCAGCATATTTACCGGAACGAAATATACAACAACACTCTGACGATCTAACTACATTTTTGTTCGAGGGGACCATGCCACTGGACCCCCCCCCCCTAAACTAGGAATACACATCAATTTCAGCTATTGTTAACTTCAAGTATTGCATAGAATAAACTAAAAGTACGCTGAAGTGTTTATGGTACTGTCCGATACAGGGAATATTAATAATTCAAGATGTTGAATACAAGACCTGCAAATGTATTTTGTTATTTATCATAACCATATCTAATTTTGAAAATGTCCCTTCATGAGGGTAAGATTAATATTATTACGATAATGAAAGCATATTGCAATTTTACAAATTATCACTTAGCTCGTTTTATTGACTTATAATGTACTTTGCATAAGTAACAAAAATATTCTTGAAAACAATTCATATGATCGAATAAATTCAGTCATTTCCACTGTCCCGCTGTTTCGCATCATTTCCGTCACAACATATAAATTGCTTAATTTGAACTGTTTATGTCCCTTGAACAAACTTTACATTTGAAATGAAGAACGCTACGCGCTACGCGCGAAAGTTTTGAAAAGACGACATGTCATCATGGAGTTAAAATCCGAAGAGAAGCTCGCTAGAAAGTAATGATAAAGTACAATGTGACGGTTTAATTCATCATTACCGTACACCATACAATATGTTTATGCATTTATATAATAAAATTTGGATTCCATTTATGTAATGTATATGTATAAACGCTGCTGACCTTCCTCGGTACCCAGGCTATTCATAACATATATGATACCCTGGGCATATTTGGCTGGCGAAACTTCGTAATGCATACATAGTAATTGGCATTTCTCGACCAATGAAATGAACGATAACACAAAAAAGGAATCTCCTTTGTGAAGAGCTATCGCTCAGTATAACCGCGATTTCATCCGTAACTCCTCGGCAATTACCGTATCGCATGAGGGGTGTGTCATGCGGCCATTCGAGCGGCTGGATTTCACCTCATGAATTATGCTTGAGTACGAGATTTTTACAGTCAGTTTGTCCAGTGTATCATATAAGATATGAATAGGCTTGGTACAGAGGAAGCTGTTGCACATGACATGTTAACAACAAAATGAGTAATCAATCCTGCTAAGGGGTATTTAGTGTTGATTCATCATTTTCGTATACAGCTTATTTAACTCATTCGTTATTCCAGTATATTGTATCTAAACTAAAGTGTCCTATGTACAACACAGATGTGATGCAATTAAGGTACGTAAAATATTTATATTCCTGCCGAAAAAAATACTTTTATATCGGTGTATTTGACATAATGTGCAATATATATAAGACATTTAGCACCTAACTTCTAATAAGTAACTTCGCCGTCACTGAAGAACTTTAGGCATCAAATGTTGAATGTGAGATGATTTCAGACTTGAACACACGTATGAGAAATGTTGTTATGTAATGAAACCTATCACATTAGAAAATTCTATTCGATCTATCAAAATCTCCGTTTTGTTTTGACGACCGAAATCAGTTATGTACGGTTTAGAAACATATCAACATCAAACTAGCAGATGATATTTTTGCAGCATAAAATGAAACTACCATATAGCTATATCTTAGAAGATAGAAACAATGTAAATGCAGCTTTAATTGATTATTAAAGCGTACTGGTAGAAATGATTTAGATGTAGATTTTAATAAGTACACAGTTGTATAATCGAATTGATATATATTACAGATGCACATTCATTCCGGCGTTTCAGTTAAGTGGGTTGTTCCCCCCAACTAGAACATTAACGTCAGAAAATCCCACAAATGAGCCTTCCAGCAAAATGTTCCAAAGTACGACATAAAATCGAGAATGGGGAAGGATATTTATTTAAACCAAATGAAAGAGGTATGAGTGACATAACATCACGGCACAACATTGTCAAAAGAAGCACCATTTATTAGTACAGTAAAACCTAAACTAAAGACCACCTCAATAATAAGACCACCTCAATAATAAGAACACACTATTTTCAAGTCCATTTTCACTATTTTGCTCTTAATTCAACCTCGATATTAAGACCACCTCAATACGTAGACCAGTTTTCAAGGGTTCCAAGGATGGTCGTATTATTGAGGTTTAACTGTATAATTTGCAGCGCATTTTATATTCAAAGTACACTAAAATAATTTAGCCCTACATGTATTTGAATTAAGCAAAGTAAAGTTAAGATAAGAGAGTTATTCAGCACTCGCTGTGCACTGTTTGTTGTGTTTGACTTCATGAATTTTATCCGTCCTTCCACATCAGAAAACACGGGGTTATGTTTCTGTAGATAAGCACTAAACACGTCGGAATCCAATGAATCTGAATTGGAGAAATATAAATATTTGACATTATTTTATTCAGGTTTCTGAGTCTCGAGAGTCAAGGAGCGACACACTTTTGAACCTGAGAGTCCAACCCCCACCTACAGCGAGATATCTAAATTTGTTTTAGTAATAGTTCGAACGCCCGAACAATGTCATCGAGAGTGGATAAAAAGAGTTGTCACATCGTGTTTCACAAACGGTGTAAAATAAAATGAGTTCAAACCAATTCAATATCACCGTCACGAACGAACGAACTTTATTGCATATCGGCAAACATATTTGCCTTTGGAAACGAAAAACATGAATATAAATGCAACACAAAAATCACAAAGTATCAACAAATACAAGAGCTACAAAGGTGTGACCAACAAGGTATCCACTAACATACACTTACATAGGTCTATTAACTACTGGTATCCTTTATATCAATCTACTAGGAATGCCGAACAAAGGAGCAGCCAGAACATTCAATATTTTTCACGCACGCCTTTAGTACGACACGACCAGGGATCGAACACACGATTTCCCGCACTCAGAGCAGAGCTATTAACAGAGCGATGCAGAGCTAAGGTACAGCAGAGAAACATTTTAGTGATGACACTGAAGAGATGAAAAGATGATACAATATTAATACTCACTTGTAGCTACCCGTTTCACTACGTTATCACGGATAACTGTAAAACCATCTCCGCCTTTTATGGTGAAATCCATCATTAAGATATTGTATACTGCATTCTCATTTAATGGTTCGTACACCGGAGACTCACAGTATAAACATCGCAACTCAAGGGACACAACTCTGCCACCACTTGGTCGGGTTAAGTCATACACAACATGTGCCCCTGGTTTAAAATACACAATCGAGATACAAATAAATTAAAGATATATACTGGTCAAAATTGCTAATCATCCAGTAAGGTTTTACATGGTGTACGAGGGTCATGCAGAAAGTTCTGTCATTGGGTTCGGATTTCTTAAGTGCTACGTTTTATAACAATTATTTTTATTACAAACCTTCAAAGTATTCCCCCTTTACCGAAACACATTTTTGTAACCTTTTTACCCAATCGCGAAGAGCAGATAAATAGTCTTCTTTTGGTATCTGTTGGAGACACTGATAAATGGCGCTGCCAAGAGAACTTCTGGACTTATATTTCTTTCCAGAAAGCATTTTCTTAAGCCTTGGAAATAAAAAGAAGTCACAGGGACTCAGGTCAGGCGCATCCTGTTCGACCACAACTTTTACAGCAGCGATGTTTGCCTTGGTAACAGAGGTTTTAGGCCTACCAGAACGGGTATCATCTTCGACAGAGAATTTCCCAGCTTTAAAAGCTTTAACCCACCTATAAACTGTGCGCATTGAAATTGCCTGATGTCCATATATACCACACAATTCATCAAATATCTGCTTTGATTCTATATCAAGCCTAATGCGGCATTTAATATAGCTACGAATTTCTTTTCGTCCATTTTACAATGTGAAAAGTAAATTGGTCAGTGTATATGACTGCATGTATTTCAATTTGAAATAACTCGGTCATTTGAAAAGCAATATGCACGAAATAAACGGATATCGTTAGCTAATGGACACACCATTCAAGTGCAATGAAGCGTTTTAAAAAATACCTGGGATAAAACTACGGAAGCCCATTAGTGACAGAACTTTTTGCATGACCCTCGTATACTATGTTACTGGATACAATGATACAGGCTGTACAAGAGGTATTAAAGTGAGCGGTCATTATCAACATGCAAGTTTTAACAAGGGAAGTAATCCTGCAAAGAAGCAATCAACATGTCGCATATTGGATTGTCTCCCTTTAATTCGGAAATTAAACTGTGAAGTCCGATGGTCAGTGGTACTATTATTCTTTTAAATCCGAATCATACCACTGCATAGGAAATGTTTGCATATAAGTGACTGAAGTTTAGTCTTAATGGTTTGAAATACTTACCCGACATTTGAAAGAAAGCCCCCGGTCTGTCATGTATATCGTACTTAGCAACAGAATGTTCAAACGCTTCTTTAAGATGAACACCACGTAGCTGTATCATGTCAATAACATTACCGAACGGTTGTACAGTCAATACCTGACCCATTGTGATATTTCCTGGAATATACAAACCCAAATGAACTGATGTTTATATGTCAAATGCAGTTGTTGAACTATCGCAGAAAGGGGACCAATGTAACGTGTAGTGTAAACATCCACTCGATCTCAATATTTTGACCAAACTTGGCTTTTTTCTAGAGCACGGAACACTGTAACATATTATCATTATAATATAGGCTAGTAAGTGTCCTCATCATTTGCAAAACAATTTACAAGAATACTGTCTACATCAAAATGCATTTGATTATCGACTGTGTTATATTGTAGTGTGTTATAACAGTGTTCAGTGCATTTGAAACAAGGCCAACTTTGTGACAGACGTGGAATGGGTGCAAAGTTAAATTAGGTTACAAGTTTAAAACTGGATGGTCGTTTCCATGTATGATATTAACTTGTGTAAATATTCAGATTAATTATGTTACAAAATACTGTACGATCGGTCAAAGAAACTTACTATATTTTACTTATTAAAAATTAACAGAATACAAGTATGACTTTTAAGTTAAGAGATGAGTCTCCCATTCTTTAACACAGGACGTAAATCTCACTGGTGAACATATCACCTGCTTCTGTTGATGCCCGAATCCCTCCACCCGAGAGTAAAGCAATGGAAGCAAGTCCCCAGGAACCATCAGATGTGTTTCTTTTGTCCACGTGGTACTCAATCATAGCATCAGTTAGCAGATTACCTGAGAACAGAATGATATAACATATTGTTATCAAATAAACTACAAGAGTCCATGTCACTAATCAGTATATTGAGTTGAAGCACTCACTTTAATTGAAACTATAGTATACTAATAGTGATATTATTGTTTATGTATACGTGTTGTTGAGAATTGACCGCCAGACAAACATACAATGTTTGTCCTTATCGCATTTAACGCCATTTCTCAGCAGGTGTTTAGTTATACATATACAATGTGAAGAAACCGTCAGCTTCAGTTAACCAGTCATGGAAATCATTTTCGACAAGTACTAACTTGCCCTTCCGCAAGCAGCTTACAAGTTCTTCGCATCATCAGATTAGAAGGACTGTATACCAGTGCCAGTTGTCACAGTATTATATGAACTACCCTGCCCTGGAATCGAATCCGGACCTCGCGGTTGACAGCTCAAAGTATACAAGATTTGTATAATTACCAGAATTACATTCCCTCAGTCTACATTGTATTGGATCACCCTCTAGTTTCACTGTAGTACGTCCTACAACTTGAGCTTTCAGTTTGTTCAGTGGTTTCTTCATTTCATTTATGATCTTCAACGTGTCTGGGTCTAAAAAAATGATCGAATGTTTAATTGTACCAACGAACGACCCATGCGGACTACTCTATTAATTATTTCTTATTCATGAATCATAAAATGCTTAAAATCATGATTTCACATGATATGGTACTTAGAATATATATTTAGAATAAAATACACGATGTCTATTGCTCAATATTTTATAAAACATGTTTTCATTGGCTGACCACCTCAAAGTATGTTTGTTTGCAACCTAACTTCAACAAACATTAGTACATGTACAGCTATATTGCAAATGAGTTACAATGTTTCCTTAAAATAAATATGTATTGATATATACAAAAATATTTATAGTTCCTTAGGAATAATACAAAACTGAGCTATATTACATTCCGAGCTGTACCTTTTTGTAATCGCATATTTACCTGTCAAAAAAAGCATGTTTAAAGTACTGTTTTATACGATTACATGAAATGGACGCGTTCCACCATTTGCGCAGTTATCATTTTATCTATTGGGCACAATGAGTTTAAAATGAATAACGTAGTATAAATAACATGGTCCAGTTGTGTCTATACTTACCACGTGGTATTGTTTTGTCCAGCAGAACCGGCTGACCAGACCATGATGAAACTTCAAAGTTATCATCGAATGTAACGTTAAGGAAACCCATATATTTCCCCCATGCATACGCTTGTACAATCAACACTTTACGTCCACTCGCTTGCTCCACTACAGTCGGATATGGTCCTTCAATTTCTTCATTTGAAGGTTTCTCGCCTGTAATGTACATGTATCGGTCGAGAGAAATTGAAAAGTAACATCTACTATATTGTCAATCGCCGCCTTTCATGATATGAAAATTCCCAAGTTTCTTCTTCGTCATAAATATAAAAACAACGTTGTTGTTGAACTATCCCCAAAAAGGCGATCGATAGTGAGATTGAGTGGATATTTAACACCAGACGTTACATCGATCGAAATATTGAGCTTAAGTGGATTTTTACACAAGATACAACAAAACTGTTTCCTGATGTATGAAGTGCAGATAAGCGTTTTAATTACCGAGAATGCAATACCGGACGCAAACTTCTATATCATTGTAAGAGGACTATTCTATAATCTAATCAAGATAACATTTCTTCTCTGCATAATGAGGGAAATGACTACAATGTACGTGTTCCGATTTGCTACTTGTGGAATTATAACTGTCGATTATTCGTACTTGATGAAATTCATCTCGTATATCAAGCACATAATATATTACTATTACTTGTTTTCCAATTAGCATCAACTGTTAAGTAACGATACTCTGAATCAGTATATAAATAACGGTTATTTCAAGGGAACACCGACCCTGAACATTGTAAAACGTGATTGTCATTTTTTGCTTTCCTTCATTGAAAGTTAGTGTGTCTCAAACACACCGAGTATGCATTGCTTGTTTTAACTTGACCGTAGTAATGATTGTCTTCCAGTACAATGCTTTACCGTTCATTGAAGCTGTAGTTTGATGCGCCAAACAAAACAGAGAAATCGTTCGAAAATCAGTTCCGCTCGAAAGTCGGAACTCTTTGGTTAATGTCATTTTTAAGACGTATTTTTCGTGTATTAAATCCTACCTGTGTACAAGAACGTATGTGAATGTCCGCCCACAATAACGTCGATATTGTCTACGGCTGCTGCGACCTTATGGTCCATTCCATATCCAGCATGACATAGACCTATAACTATTTCAATTCCCGCATCTTTCAACTTCTTCGCCTCTCTTTTCACTGTCTCCACTTCATCGTTAAATCTTAAAGTTGGTCCTAAGGTTTAAAGTTGAACATTCTTTCAGTGATAATTGATCGTACATGTCGACATTTGTGTGACATTCTCTGAGATGTTTAGCCAAAAATGACATATCTGGGGGAAATTGAGTTATTAACATTTCAGAATGCAGGGATATGTGTAGGTCACTACAAGACATAAATTACTGCAAAACTACATTTTTGGCGGAATTTCAGCACTTTTAATATGGTCATCAAGACTAGATCTACAAAAATGTCCGAGTTTCGAGATTTTAATACAGCAAACATGTTTTCAGATACAATACTATATTACAAATACATACTTAAGAAAAGGTTCCGTCTCTATGTTAACGTAATTGTTTTGCTTCTGCTCGCCGCTGAATCATAAATCTTTACTGAAATGTTTCAACTAGCTGTTGCAATTAATATGAATTCATGACATCATAATGTGAACATTTACTCATTCACTCAATTTTCATGCAACATGCACATTTTGGATATCAGTATTTAGATCAATATCCTAAAACCTAATGGCGTTGCAGAGATGGACTATAACACTCATGCATTCATTATCGGATGCATACGCTCGCTCATTATGCTATGCTCCATGGTCGAATGTTGGTACGGAAAGTATGCCATGCAGTGCAGACGATGACGTTCGTTGTACAATGTGAAATAACGATTAACGTTACGTCACAGAATCGCTACAGTAACGTTCATTTACTACAATCTCCTTTTTGTATTTTTACAAAATAAAGAACAGCCCTGTGTTCAGTTAAGGTATTTGTGGCTCACGTTTCGTAACGTTTTGCAATTTGGTTCCCCGTGTGCGGTCAATGTGATACGATGTGCAAGGGATACAATACAACACGTTCGCGACTGTTAGTCGTAACTGAACGCAAGAATGCATACAGTGAGTTAAGATAAATACCGTTGGCTTAAGATGATTAAAATATGTTTAACATTGCAAATTTTCAACATTCTTTGTGAACGATTCCATGATTTTGTGTCAATGCCAATAATTATATTTGTTATCTCTTACTTACCACTACTGGAAATAAATGCAGTGTCCGTGGTAATATATCCAATGATTCCAACTTTCACCCTACCCACTTTCTTTATTAAAGTTGAATTAAATGGCGGTAGTCTTGGTTCCTGGCTTACATCTATATTGGCATCTACTACTGGAACTGTCAGATTCTGCAGATAGGGAACCAAACCTTCTACTCCAGCATCAAATTCATGGTTTCCTAGACACTGAATGAGGACAACAGAACAAAATTAATATACTGAAATAAGATGGTCGGCGCAATTCGAAGGTATGATTTGTTGTGTAATACAAAAAATGCAGAGATGTTACGATTGCTGGTCACTCCAGATCCAAAATGGATTTTGGTAAATTCACCGAAATTCAGTGGATTTCGGATACTAACTTGCCCCTTATCGAAAAGTTATCCAATTCACGTCAAGGTTACAAACGATGTTCGGTTGAAATGAAGTTGGTTTAGTGGTTAACGTTAGATTTGTTTGGTTTACAAAACGCTGATATGCAAAAAGTAATTCGAAGGTTTGATTTGTTTGATTACGGTTGCTATGAAAAATTAATGGATTAACTGGATCAACAAATGAAAACTGATACCATAGACTTACGAGATATCTCTATAAAGCTCATAAGCAATAATAAGTTCTGAATTCATAACATTCTCCTATAGTAACAGAAAATTGATGACCTTGACTAGAGCGTTTAAACAAAGGACGACTTTCTGCAAACCTTAATATTTTATCCTATAATAAGCCAGGGGCCAGGGAGGGCCTTGTGGTCGAGTATTCATGGCGGATGACTTTAAATCAATCGTCACTCACGTCCAAAATGGATGACTTTAAATCACTCGTCCCTCATGTCCAAAATGGATGACTTTAAATCAATCGTCCCTCACGTCCAAAATGGATGACTTTAAATCACTCGTCCCTCATGTCCAAAATGGATAACTTTAAATCACTCGTCCCTCACGTCCAAAATGGATGACTTTAAATCACTCGTCCCTCATGTCCAAAATGGATGACTTTAAATCACTCGTCTCTCACGTCCAAAATGGATGACTTTAAATCACTCGTCCGTCACGTCCAAAATGGATAAATTTTAATTACTCGTCCCTCACGTATAAAATGGATGACTTTAAATCACTCGTCCCTCACGTCCAAAATAATAATTGGTATGAAACATCTTCACATCGCAATTTCGACTTACACTTTTATTTAAAGCCTCTTACACAGCTAAAATTACGCATAGTTATATAAATGTGCAAACAATTTACGGTAAATATGTCTGTGATTGTTTTGTTTGCCTGTACCATGCACTGGTTTTAAGTTACAGCGACGTATCTACGTACTTCTTGGACAACATCCATACTCACCACAGCGTCATAGTTCTCCATGTTAACAAATGTTGCTGCTGCTGCACCTTGATACTGATGAAACCAGAGGGTACCAGTAAATCTGTCCCCAGCATCAAGTACAAGCGTGTTAGGGTACTTACTCCGAGCATCTGTAATAGATAATTATATTTTCATGTGAATAATGTGCTTCCTTGTGAACTGTTCGACGATTTGGCGCAATATTATTTTTGCTAAAACTAATTCATTTTGGAATCGATCGTGAAGTTGCAATATCAATTAATCACTCTAGATGACAGCTTCAAAGGCTACTAACCAGAATTCACGCCTAATTACGTTGTGATGTTCGTGGTTCAATCTGGCTCCAGGCGAGTTCGAACCCACAATCTACGGGGTCAGGAGCTCAAACATTCGACCACTGTGCCTGACCGCTATATTATTATATATTCAAGATATTTGAACGTGTACATATGCTTTGTATATAGTGAAACAAGTTTTTACCAACGTTAGTGCGTGTAAATTCCTACTTAGTTTCGAACAGGCTAAATACGGGGAAAGTAGAACAATTGAAATTACATAAGCTGAAAGAGTATCTTTGCAGAAATATTCTTAGAATGACTCGAAATAAGCAATTGCTCAATAAGAAAATATTCTGTCCATAAGAAGACGTGGGAACCCCCCCCCCCCCCCCCTTAAAATCATTGTTTTAAATGACAAATAATGGAATCAGAAACCAGTCTAACGCAGTTTCAACCTTTGCGCAGAAGTTTCACCTCGTCCTGAGCACAAATAGATTCAAAGCCCTGCTACCACCAACAACCACCACGTGACCCATAAACTGTCATATGACAGGTAAAATATGGCAAAATCCAACATTGCCTGACATGTCATATTAAGATATAATTAGTATACACATTACTTATTCGATTCAAAACTATGATAAGTCCTACTACTTGGTTGCAACAACGTAAACGATCTTATTCCGCTCTGTCACAACTAACGCAACACAAACGCGATTCTACGTCATCATTTTCTATAATTAAAACCCTCATGTATGCATATTTTAACAAATTTTCTATAGGCCTTTCAGATCAGGAAGGATTTGTTGGTGGTGCAGGGTTCCATTTGACCCCTGTAATTTCCCAAGAGCCACATTTTGACCCTTATAATTCTAGTTGAAGGGTCATTTTTTCTCTAAAGCTATAAAATGGTAAATTCTAGTATAAAATTATCAAAATAACCCTTGAGATTCAGCCCCTAGTGGAACCCCTGGTGGTGGCAGTGGTTACTTCTGAAAGGTGTTTGATGCAGCATTTCATCAGCATTCTGAAGCGGTGTCCCCCCCCCCCCACACACACACACTGAAGTCATACGGTCTATATCAGCACCAGAGATGTGTTTATCAGTATTATATTGAGGAAGAAGGCCATGTGTTCATAACAAATAATTTAAAAATTGTCTGTTTGACCTAATACTTTGAACAATGTTGTATGAAAAACTAAATATTTCTGCAATGTGATAGATATGAACGTTTTGCAAAACGTTTAAAACATTATTATTAGGTTTCATGTTTATATAGAGAAAGATTATGATTGATAAGTTAATATTGATTCTTGAAAATTGATCCTGATTTGATCTGTAAAATGTTGAGGGTTTCGCAATGTGAGTAAGAAGAATTCAGGTATTTTTGTGTTCGTTATGAAAAGTGCTGAATAAAGTTTTCAATTGCTTTCATAAAATGGCAAATATTTTTCAGTACCAATTGATCCTTTGTGAAGACAGGGCCAGCAGAATGTATGTTAGTACTGTTACACATGTATGTAATGTCGAAACGACATACATAACGTGTATACAACTCTCATGAGTTTAAATTCTAGTACGCAACTTTACTTTAACTTCATTAAAATGTTAGGCCAAACAATAATTTATCATTTCATCTGAAGACGGATTTAAAAGTGGGTTTCTCGATTTGATATTTCGCCATAAATCTGTCTCTTCACTGCAATACATAATGTAACATAGTTTTTCCCGTGTATCGTCAATTATACATGTGTTAATTAACTTCGTTAATTAATAATTCTTCTTCTTATGTTTTAATTAAAGTGACAAATGCTGTTTTGTTCTCCATAGTATTTCGAATTGTATAGAAATTAGAAATTTTGAACATTTATGCAGTCTGAATGCCGTTGAATATTGACATTTCGGTTATTGTATAGGAAACAATTTTATAATATGACATGTTTAAACCATAAAACACAGATTGCATCAGAAAATAATACAATATATTTTATTGGTTTAGAGACTTTCCTAAATGAAGATTCATTGGGTATATTTCGACACCACCTTCTGCCAAAACAATAGTGTAACACTTATTTCACATTCGTGCCCGCTTTCGCATATGTGACCATTTTAACATTTGAGGATCCTACATATGTAAATGACGGGGAACGATCCATGGCATTATTAAGTGCGTTTACAGTAGGGGGATATTTTTTGTATAAAACAAGAAATTCACAATTTGAAAAGTTTTAAAAGTCGGGGAACGTACTGGTACAACAGGAAGTATCACACACCATGTATACACAAGCTTGTCGCGCACATTGTGGGATCAAACTGTACAGTTTTAAGTTATTTATTATCGAAGTAGATAAGCCATCACCCAATTTGTGTATTATATCAAGTAAACATTGTTTGTTATTTATTAGTGGTATACAGACGAAGACATTCCGCCGTATCTATGTACTAGTATGTGACAATTAGCATAGGCACACATAGTTATAACCGTGTCACGTTGGTTCAGGATCATATATGTGGTGATAGAACTATTATAATGTAAACTTTGGCCAGATTTGACATAACTGTTAAAACCTGTTATCATCAGGAACAACTTAATCTCTCGTACTCATTTTAGTATATGCATTTTTGTGGCGTTATTTTTATTCCATATTACCTATTGCGTCTATATATGTCACCAAACCATTTATATTTTTCTTTCATTGCTCTTTGTGGAGCATTTGTTTAATCGAGCCAATTTGTAATGGCTAGTTACTATTTCTTTAATGGTAATAACATGCAACTTCAGTTTTAGTTGTACTGTTTCACACAATCAGATTATTACAACTGTTAATTTCTTTATCTAGACAGACATGGTGTCAAATTAAGAATGCATATAATGTCAAGTATTGATAAGTGAAATGAAGATTAGTTTTCCATTATAACAGGTTTAAAATGCAATGTCAAATCTGGCCAAAATTTGCACCATTATTTTAACATCGAATATTTGTATGTAATAAACTTTCTGTATGTAGAAAAACATGCAAGTTGAAACAAAAACTATGCCAGTTTCTAATAGTCTTTATAAAAGAAGAAAAGAGAACATGACATTGTATGTACGTTACAGAAAAACATCTACAAATCTTCACTACTGACAAAGACGAGTATTTATATAGTGCAGTAACTATATCAGTACATGGGCTGTCACGCAAGTTAATGATTATGAATCTCTTTCGAAGATAATTTTAGTCACTTCACGTTTACTTAGGTGAAGGTATATATTTTTTTGATATACGTATGATTGCCAATGGTAGAAATAACATAATCATCGGAAAATCATACAGAAGAAACAATAGTCACAGAAGACAAAAGCACACATATTTAAAATGTTAAAGCATTATTTTGACCGCAAAAACGTACATCGCTCCCTTTCCAGAGCGGCCATCTTTTGAGCACCAGTCTCTCTTCAACAGCACTTTCGTAGTGCGAAAAATAAATTCCTACCAACTTAACCTTTATAGAGCAACATCATCTCAACAACAGCATCTGTAAATGGTGTGCTACTCTGGAGAAATTGAACTGCAATTGGTTTACTTACCTTTTATGAAAGCATTTCTCCTAGCTTCTCCACCATAGCATTCCTCCTTTGCCGCCTGTTCAGGCGAACATTCTCCGGAATATTTATTCACTTGCTCGAAATGAGCGTGCACATCGTTATTATGAATTATCGTTAACTCGTAATCAGCTGCCACGATAACAAATCCGCAGAATGCAAGAACGTAAAGTTGCAAATACATTGCAAGTTTTGCTGGAATTCGATCGAAGTTTAACTATAAATAAAGTGTCGACTTCACTAATGATTCCTTACAGGCTGTTATCGTGTCTCTAAACATTACTCGCACCCTCTAAATTTGTATAAAAATGGACCAATCCACTCTGATTAATCAAACGAATAGAAGATCCTTGTAAACTTGTATGAACCGATAGCATAACTGTGTACGGAGCTATTAAGTGCTACTGCCCTGCGTTCAGTTACGGCTATCAGTGGCGAACGTTTTGTATTGTATCCTTTGCCCACCGTATCACATTAGCTGCACACGGGAACCAAATTACGAAACGTTTCGAAACGATAGGGCTGATAGCCGTAACTGAACGCAGGGCTGATAATACATGGTAGGAAATTAAAGACTGTTTTAAGTGAGTCCGAGTTTTATTTATTCAACAATTGAATCAAATTCATTCTAATTATACAATTATATGCATACACTGGTGATGCTGTCGTGATAATTTATTCAATAAGTATCGTAATTATTGTCAGTCGCTTGACCGATCGTACAGGGAAATACTTTTTTTTCATTGCTTCGAATTAACTAAATTTCTCGTAATGTGACGTATAATATTACATGGGTCCAGTGATCGTTTAAGTTCTCTGCATCGATTCCTATAATCCCAAACCATGGAAAAACCACTTCAGGGGGATCTCAGTGGTAGAGTGGTTAGGGTCCCTGACTTAAAACCACTTGCCCCTCTCTACTGCGGGTTCGAATCCTTCCTGGGATGTGGACTTTGTTAGTGTCGCAGCTTTCCTGCTGGCCTGCGGAATGTTGGTGGTCCTACCCAAATGTCCGTCTATGCCCTAACCAAGGCTACAAGGGACACGCGTGTTCTTCTTTCACACTTGCAGCTGAAAAAGTCGGTTCATGACGCTGGATGTTTATGTGGCTTAAAACACCATTACAAACACTCTTCCAAAATGTATTGTGTAGTATACTCGGCAAATACATGTTGATTGGAGATCACCATTAGTCTTAATATGTCAAACCAGACCTGAACGTGAACCTAATTCTAGCTTTGATCCGTTTTTCATAATGCCTCCGAGTACTTAGCCATGAATATCAACAAGTGATGGCAGATTCAGGTCTATGATTTGTGTTTTATTAACCGCGAACGCATGAATATATTACCTGCCATAGGGGGTCGGCACGTTGAAGAAATTACCTAAAACCTAAAACAGTCATCCGAGTAAAAAAAGTCATACCATGTAATATCATTAATGGTATTACATTGTATGATTGATTTTGACTTGGATGACTGTTCTAGGTCATTTCCTCAACGTGCCGATCCCCTTTGACCTGGACCATTACATTTCAAAAATGTGTATTGAAATGTTCGTAAGCTTGGCGGAGAAAAAGCCGCAGTTGTGTTTCGATAGAAAAATATACCGAACAGCAGTTATAGCGTTACGCATGGGATAATTTCCTTAATTAGATTGACATGGATCGGTCCTGAAAGTTCATACACCTGCTCGCGGTCAATCTTACAGCACTATAACATGATACGATTCGACCCGGCTTTTCAGTTTAGACTTGCCAGGTCACACATTGTTGCGTACATACGCAGTCCGTGTTCTATATATGAACATAGACCTTAGATTCTATTCTTTATAGAATCATTTTCTACTTTAATGTCTCACGCGACCCGTTAATTAATGTATGTTCTGACAATGGTATATGTTTAATTACAAATGTTTAAATAAGGTCATACTGTTAGCTTTATTTCCTCCACATATACATGGAGAGTATAACATGTATACAAGATATTGCAGTAAATGCCATATATGGTAATTTTAGATAAAAACACGCACGCACACAAACACCTACACGCACACAAACACAATACAATTACCTGAAGAATCTAGTACATGTAATAGTATCAAATATATATAAATTTTGAATGAATTTTTGTTTATATAATTAACAGAGCAGTGCTGGAGATGACTCAAACATTGTCTGTTAGAGAAAGGCAATATGTCATTATCTGATACATGGTATGATTAATAAACACAACTACACGTATAAGACTTCTATTTCATGCAGGATTTATCAATGCATAATATAAAGCGTCCTCAATATGTCGATATGTTCGAACCATCCGTGGTAAGGTAATAGTACAATGTCTGAGCTAAACACTATTTCATGTCTTAGCGAAACGAAAATATGTGAAGTGTAATAATTGCCAGTATATTGATTATCAATTGTTTCACGTACATGCAGTTAGACATTTGTATAGGTGCTACGTCAATGGTGAACAAATTAATGAAAATATGTTTGTCATTTCTCTTATGTTAACTTGTTAAAGTTTAAAGTTATTTAGTTTACATCGATTGTGAAACCAGATTTTACAACTTATATAATTCACCCCCGATGACTGCTTCCTGGCTACCAACCAGTACCCACGACAGATTTAGGGATTGTGAAGTTCGTGATCACCCCCCCCCCTTATTGCTGGGCTCGAACTCACGACCTTCGGATCAGGAATAATGCGCTCTACCCATGGACCACTGTGCCTCCTTGTTATGAATGCTTACAACAAAGTATAGTATTTAGCTGTGTTGATCATCTAACAACATATTGGAACATAATCGTCATTCAATTCGTTCGGCATTTTCGGACGTTGGAAGTACATATTTCAAAATATCCAACCGTTTGACATATCTCTGTGTTCGCGACCCTTTGGGAGGACAAAGTCCAGACGGTAACACAAATGCCGAACCAGCCTCAGCTCACTCGTCTCCTGTCCTGTTTCCACCCTAATAAGTCAGTGCAATATTCATAATATACAACGTACAATACTTTTACAAATACTACGTTCAGCTTTTCATGGAACAGGGGAGATAACACTAGTAGACTTGCAAAATTCATGCAATAGAGTTGTCTTCTTTTTATAACAAAAATCACAGTGTTGTAGTATGATAAGAACATACTTTATCATCTCAATGTATGTTGTAAAGTAACAGTCGATTTCTATCTATCAATCTATCAGGTTTATTTATGTATGGACAGGGGTTAATTAAACATGTAGCTGACTTGTCTGAAGTTAAAAATGGAATGGGTTTATCAGTATTATTATCACATTGGTTAAATGTCTTTAATAAGAACCAGAGCTATTTTTTTAGACGGCTGTTTTCCTAATATTAAATTATACTGCAACATCTTGATATATTAAATGGTGATTTACATAATAAGAACCAGAGCTATTTTTTTAGACGGCTGTTTTCCTTATATTAAATTATACTGCAACATCTTGATATATTAAATGGTGATTTACATGTCTTATAGACAGTTACATCACATGGCTTATACGACTGCCTCACACAACAGTATCTATACACGAAGATTATGAATGTTACAGTCATTTAAAAGTGACCCTAGAGTTCCAACCCACGACCCATACATATTGTATCAGTTTCTTCGGTGCCATGCGCTGTCGTAGAGGTAGTGGGTTCGATCAGTTAAGGGGCCATTTATATCAATATTTATAATTCTTATATTTTCGGCAAAGTTTACCTATAAATGTTTACTTCATCTGAGCACCTGTATTTCTTCCATAAATAATTTACCACACTTAGTGTTTATCTCAATAATACATTTAATGTTCTGTTCTGTTCCGTTCTGTTCCGTTCTGTTTATTTTGACTCTACATGCATCTGCATTGAATACGAGAACTTTCATTGAAATTTATTGGACTTGTATTTCTTTACAACCGTCTCTTTGTGCGTCTGTTATAAAGTTGTAACAGTGCATGCATTAGCTATGCTTTATTTTATAAATAATACCTGTTGTCTGATTTGTTAATCTCTACCTGGGTTGACAGTTTAACGAAAGGTTTCATAGTGTAAATAAACACAATGTCGTCGGCTTTCAATGTGGTAAATATGTTTTGAAAGATTTGTTTTCAATTTGCATTCTATTATTGATCGAACTATTATGAAAACAGCCGTCTAAAGGTATCTGATCAATATCCCTTGGGTGGGTGTGATATTTTATTAATTGATGATATATTATTTTATTGTACAAACATGAGAAGGCGCCAATGCGTAATCTTACACGACGCTAAATTGGTCGTTTGTCACGATGAGATCGATGTATTTCGAAAAATTGAATAGTCAATTAAATACTCAATTGATTATTAATTGAATTTATTGCCGTTCATTAAGCTTGTGTTCATGTTTTTGGAATCTTGTTGAAAACGTATCAAAATATTTAAGTTTATAGAGAACGATCTAAACTTGGCAGTTCGATTTTTCGATTGCATGTGATTTATTTTTTGTATTATTGCGATCGAAAAGTTTTAAATTTTGATTAGTATACGCAATACCAGCATGATTGTATATTCATCAAATGCTGGAGGCATCTTATCTTTATCTGAATTATAGTTGGTTATATTTAATTTTCTTTTTGATATAAACATGAAAGAATCTTAGACGGGCGTGTATATAATGCTGTCAAGTAAGCAGTCGATAACGGTGCATACCAGGATAAATATCAATATGAAGATTGACAGAATAAAATCAACAAAGCGTTGCTATGGGAAGAGCTTTCTTCTCGTTCATATATAATTTGAAATTGAAGCCAAAAAACTTCGTACGCCGCAAAATCGTGAAATGTTTTACAATATCGAAACCAACCCTCTGATTACATTTGTAAGGAGAAGTAAATTTCCCGCTTACTAGTGATATTTTATGAATTTAAAATAATGATTTCGAGTATACTGGTATGTCAATATACACTTTGTTGACAAAATTATCATATGTTTGCTCAGTCTGATCTGTTTTTCGAATCATTTGTAATAGATATATCATAGTTTCAAAGTGATGAATGGCATAAGTACATGAACACCTTATAGAGCAAGTTATTGTGCACCTCGTATAATCGCCTCCTTTGTCGAGTGGTTAAGGCATCTGCCTTGGTAGCGGGAGATCGAAGGTTTGAATCCCGGTAGCGGTCCGTTCTGATATGTCCGGTTGGTGAGCCGCCAGCTAGTTAAATAATGATAACAGTGCGCCTACTTGCCTGGTGCCTGGCATTATAGGATAGGAATCGGGAAGTAATCGTTATCAGAATGTAGGTGCCTCATAAGTCAGAAATGGCTGACCGTTTAAATATGGGTAACACTATAATAAACTATAAACACTTCACTATTAATAACTTTTTTATAGCTGTATAACAGGGATAGCATGTTGTTCATTAGCCTGTGTTATCTGCCCCTTCTACTATGTTATCGCACTACTTACGACGGAACCAGTCTAGTTGAGTTTATAAAATGTAAAATAAACTACTGCTCGCTTTTAATATATATAATAGCGTCCCACTGTATAAATTTGGATATATAAGCAAACAAAAAACGATCAGTCAGTTCATCCTTACAAACTATTGGTTAGTTGTTTCCCTACCTACATTTTTGGTAGGTCGATGGGACGATCGATAATGTGTTAGATTTATGTTTGTTGTCTAGATTTTGTGCACGGGAAATCTGAATATAATTTATGTGGTATCAAATTCAGTGAGTTGGTGAGGGTACCGTAAACAAACGATTTAAAGGCTGACCTAATACTGACTGGTAAATGATATTGAATATTACCTCAGTGTTACTTTTTACTGTTATTTTGAATAATTTAATACCTGATTACGTTGAATAGATAAAACATGTGTCAAAAGAAAAGGATGAACCAATTTGTTAGGTTATTTTGGTTGGCTATATGATAGGCTTCTTTATAGCAGACTTTTGTACGTAAAACGATACTTGGCTTTGATTAATGAAATTCTAAAGTTATGTTAATTCATGTTAATGTAAAGTTATTTGATATAAAGTCGATTTTTGATTGAATAAGTCGCGCTATGAAGACTGGTACACCCCACAGTAAGTTTGATTTTCTGTCAAATACCAAGCGAATTTTCTCTTTGATACCTTTGTTTCGTGTCTGTGCTAGTCTGGCTTATTTTAAATGGAACTTATTAATTTGTCATTGTTTGTCAAAAATGCTCTATTACTACGATCAAGAATGATAAATGATATAATATAATATATTCATCTCCTTTGCATTTATGATTGTTTGTAATATATTTACAACTGCATTTGTTACCATATTACATAAGTATTAATATAGTTTATATGTTTTAATTACTTGTTCAAAATCACGTGACAGTATATATGTATGTATTTCATGTTGTATAGACGATGTACTATGTATAAGTCTCGAATAAAAAATCTGTCTGTCTGTCTGTTATTTTAAAATTACTTATTTTACATCGATTATGCAATCAGAGCTTACCACATGCACTTATCATTCCCATTAGCACCTACCTGTGTTGTTTATCATTACTAACTAAGGGATTGTGAAGTGCGTGATCGATCTCCACTCATCGCGGGCCCGAACCCACGACCTTCGGATCTGGAGTCAGGCACTCTTCCCCTCAGCCATTGAGGTCGGGTGTTTGTCTTTTTTTACTTATGGTGCTTGAACTTCGCATCATATGTTTGTTTGTGTATATCTATGTAAGTGTGAATGTTCGTGTGAAATGCTACAGTAAACTCCGCTTAAAACGATATCGCGTACTGCGATAAACCGCTTATTACGATACAGTTTTCACTAGATTCACGGTCCCATGAATATCGTTATAAGCGGAGTTTATTATACATTTCGAGTAACCTTTATTACACTGTCTTGGAAATTGGAATAATTAGCGAGATTTAAAATCTGCCAGATAAAGATTTTGAATATGTTTTATGCATTTCGTAATCAAATGTTCGCTTAAATTGTGAATTTACCAAGATGAGCCTTTCATGAACAGAGCGAAAATGAAACACTGGCTTATAAGTACCTTACATCATATAACTGACTAATTAAGTTCGGTTATTGGAAGTCATCATGCGGTCAGAGTTAAGGTAAGAATGACATTTATTTCTTGTACAGGGGCTTTATGTCACACAAACAGCCAGGGTCATGTCGAGACTATTCCCGCTATCAGGGCGGACATAAACAGCCAGGGTCATGTCGAGACTATTCCCGCTATCAGGGCGGACATAAACAGACAGGGTCATGTCGAGACTATTCCCGCTATCAGGGCGGACATAAACAGCCAGGGTCATGTCGAGACTATTCCCGCTATCAGGGCGGACATAAACAGCCAGGGTCATGTCGAGACTATTCCCGCTATCGGGGCGGACATAAACAGCCAGGGTCATGTCGAGACTATTCCCGCTATCGGGGCGGACATAAACAGCCAGGGTCATGTCGAGACTATTCCCGCTATCAGGGCGGACATAAACAGCCAGTGTCATGTCGAGACTATTCCCGCTATCAGGGCGGACATACATAACCAGGGTCATGTCTAGACTATTCCCGCTATCAGGGCGGACATAAACAGCCAGGGTCATGTCGAGACTATTCCCGCTATCAGGGCGGACATAAACAGCCAGGGTCATGTCGAGACTATTCCCGCTATCAGGGCGGACATAAACAGCCAGGGTCATGTCGAGACTATTCCCGCTATCAGGGCGGACATAAACAGCCAGGGTCATGTCGAGACTATTCCCGCTATCAGGGCGGACATAAACAGCCAGGGTCATGTCGAGACTATTCCCGCTATCAGGGCGGACATAAACAGCCAGGGTCATGTCGAGACTATTCCCGCTATCAGGGCGGACATAAACAGCCAGGGTCATGTCGAGACTATTCCCGCTATCAGGGCGGACATAAACAGCCAGGGTCATGTCGAGACTATTCCCGCTATCAGGGCGGACATAAACAGCCAGGGTCATGTCGAGACTATTCCCGCTATCAGGGCGGACATAAACAGCCAGGGTCATGTCGAGACTATTCCCGCTATCAGGGCGGACATAAACAGCCAGGGTCATGTCGAGACTATTCCCGCTATCAGGGCGGACATAAACAGCCAGGGTCATGTCGAGACTATTCCCGCTATCAGGGCGGACATAAACAGCCAGGGTCATGTCGAGACTATTCCCGCTATCAGTGCGGACATAAACAGCCAGGGTCATGTCGAGACTATTCCCGCTATCAGTGCGGACATAAACAGCAAGGGTCATGTCGAGACTATTCCCGCTATCAGTGCGGACATAAACAGCCAGGGTCATGTCGAGACTATTCCCGCTATCAGTGCGGACATAAACAGCCAGGGTCATGTCGAGACTATTCCCGCTATCAGGGCGGACATAAACAGCCAGGGTCATGTCGAGACTATTCCAGCTATCAGGGCGGACATAAACACACAGCGTCATGTCGAGACTATTCCCGCTATCAGGGCGGACATAAACAGCCAGGGTCATGTCGAGACTATTCCCGCTATCAGGGCGGACATAAACAGCCAGGGTCATGTCGAGACTATTCCCGCTATCAGGGCGGACATAAACAGCCAGGGTCATGTCGAGACTATTCCCGCTATCGGGGCGGACATAAACAGACAGGGTCATGTCGAGACTATTCCCGCTATCAGGGCGGACATAAACAGCCAGGGTCATGTCGAGACTATTCTCGCTATCAGGGCGGACATAAACAGCCAGGGTCATGTCGAGACTATTCTCGCTATCAGGGCGGACATAAACAGCCAGGGTCATGTCGAGACTATTCCCGCTATCAGGGCGGACATAAACAGCCAGGGTCATGTCGAGACTATTCCCGCTATCAGGGCGGACATAAACAGCCAGGGTCATGTCGAGACTATTCCCGCTATCGGGGCGGACATAAACAGACAGGGTCATGTCGAGACTATTCCCGCTATCAGGGCGGACATAAACAGCCAGGGTCATGTCGAGACTATTCTCGCTATCAGGGCGGACATAAACAGCCAGGGTCATGTCGAGACTATTCTCGCTATCAGGGCGGACATATATAGCCAGGATCATGTCGAGACTATTCTCGCTATCAGGGCTGACATAAACAGCCAGGGTCATGTTGAGACTATTCCCGCTATCAGGGCGGACATAAACAGCCAGGATCATGTCGAGACTATTCCAGCTATCAGGGCGGACATAAACAGACAGGGTCATGTCGAGACTATTCCCGCTATCAGGGCGGACATAAACAGACAGGGTCATGTCGAGACTATTCCCGCTATCAGGGCGGACATAAACAGACAGGGTCATGTCGAGACTATTCCCGCTATCAGGGCAGACATAAACAGCCAGGGTCATGTCGAGACTATTCTCGCTATCAGGGCTGACATAAACAGCCAGGGTCATGTTGAGACTATTCCAGCTATCAGGGCGGACATAAACAGCCAGGGTCAAGTCGAGACTATTCCCGCTATCAGGGCGGACATAAACAGCCAGGGTCATGTCGAGACTATTCCCGCTATCAGGGCGGACATAAACAGCCAGGGTCATGTCGAGACTATTCTCGCTATCAGGGTGGACATATACAGCCAGGGTCATGTCGAGACTATTCCCGCTATCAGGGCGGACATAAACAGCCAGGGTCATGTCGAGACTATTCTCGCTATCAGGGTGGACATAAACAGCCAGGGTCATGTCGAGACTATTCTCGCTATCAGGGCTGACATAAACAGCCAGGGTCATGTTGAGACTATTCCCGCTATCAGGGCGGACATAAACAGCCAGGGTCATGTCGAGACTATTCTCGCTATCAGGGTGGACATAAACAGCCAGGGTCATGTCGAGACTATTCCAGCTATCAGGGCGGACATAAACAGCCAGGGTCATGTCGAGACTATTCTCGCTATCAGGGCTGACATAAACAGCCAGGGTCATGTTGAGACTATTCCCGCTATCAGGGCGGACATAAACAGCCAGGATCATGTCGAGACTATTCCAGCTATCAGGGCGGACATAAACAGACAGGGTCATGTCGAGACTATTCCCGCTATCAGGGCGGACATAAACAGCCAGGGTCATGTCGAGACTATTCCCGCTATCAGGGCGGACATAAACAGACAGGGTCATGTCGAGACTATTCCCGCTATCAGGGTGGACATAAACAGACAGGGTCATGTCGAGACTATTCCCGCTATCAGGGCGGACATAAACAGACAGGGTCATGTCGAGACTATTCCCGCTATCAGGGCAGACATAAACAGCCAGGGTCATGTCGAGACTATTCTCGCTATCAGGGCTGACATAAACAGCCAGGGTCATGTTGAGACTATTCCCGCTATCAGGGCGGACATAAACAGCCAGGGTCATGTCGAGACTATTCTCGCTATCAGGGCTGACATAAACAGCCAGGGTCATGTTGAGACTATTCCCGCTATCAGGGCGGACATAAACAGCCAGGATCATGTCGAGACTATTCCAGCTATCAGGGCGGACATAAACAGCCAGGGTCATGTCGAGACTATTCCCGCTATCAGGGCAGACATAAACAGCCAGGGTCATGTCGAGACTATTCCCGCTATCAGGGCGGACATAAACAGACAGGGTCATGTCGAGACTATTCTCGCTATCAGGGCGGACATAAACAGCCAGGGTCATGTCGAGACTATTCCCGCTATCAGGGCAGACATAAACAGCCAGGGTCATGTCGAGACTATTCCCGCTATCAGGGCGGACATAAACAGCCAGGGTCATGTCGAGACTATTCCCGCTATCAGGGCGGACATAAACAGACAGGGTCATGTCGAGACTATTCCCGCTATCAGGGCGGACATAAACAGACAGGGTCATGTCGAGACTATTCCCGCTATCAGGGCAGACATAAACAGCCAGGGTCATGTCGAGACTATTCCCGCTATCAGGGCGGACATAAACAGACAGGGTCATGTCGAGACTATTCTCGCTATCAGGGCAGACATAAACAGCCAGGGTCATGTCGAGACTATTCTCGCTATCAGGGCAGACATAAACAGCCAGGGTCATGTCGAGGTCATGTCGATACTATTCCCGCTATCAGGGCGGATATATACAGCTAGGGTCATGTCGAAACTATTCTCGCTATCAGGGTGGACATATACAGCCAGGGTCATGTCGAGACTATTATCGCTATCAGGGCGGACATAAACAGCCAGGGTCATGTCGAGACTATTCCCGCTATCAGGGCGGACATAAACAGCCAGGGTCATGTCGAGACTATTCCCGCTATCAGGGCGGACATAAACAGCCAGGGTCATGTCGAGACTATTCCCGCTATCGGGGCGGACATAAACAGACAGGGTCATGTCGAGACTATTCCCGCTATCGGGGCGGACATAAACAGCCAGGGTCATGTCGAGACTATTCTCGCTATCAGGGCGGACATAAACAGCCAGGGTCATGTCGAGACTATTCTCGCTATCAGGGCGGACATATATAGCCAGGATCATGTCGAGACTATTCTCGCTATCAGGGCTGACATAAACAGCCAGGGTCATGTTGAGACTATTCCCGCTATCAGGGCGGACATAAACAGCCAGGATCATGTCGAGACTATTCCAGCTATCAGGGCGGACATAAACAGACAGGGTCATGTCGAGACTATTCCCGCTATCAGGGCGGACATAAACAGACAGGGTCATGTCGAGACTATTCCCGCTATCAGGGCGGACATAAACAGACAGGGTCATGTCGAGACTATTCCCGCTATCAGGGCAGACATAAACAGCCAGGGTCATGTCGAGACTATTCTCGCTATCAGGGCTGACATAAACAGCCAGGGCCATGTTGAGACTATTCCAGCTATCAGGGCGGACATAAACAGCCAGGGTCAAGTCGAGACTATTCCCGCTATCAGGGCGGACATAAACAGCCAGGGTCATGTCGAGACTATTCCCGCTATCAGGGCGGACATAAACAGCCAGGGTCATGTCGAGACTATTCTCGCTATCAGGGTGGACATATACAGCCAGGGTCATGTCGAGACTATTCCCGCTATCAGGGCGGACATAAACAGCCAGGGTCATGTCGAGACTATTCTCGCTATCAGGGTGGACATATACAGCCAGGGTCATGTCGAGACTATTCTCGCTATCAGGGCTGACATAAACAGCCAGGGTCATGTTGAGACTATTCCCGCTATCAGGGCGGACATAAACAGCCAGGGTCATGTCGAGACTATTCTCGCTATCAGGGTGGACATAAACAGCCAGGGTCATGTCGAGACTATTCCAGCTATCAGGGCGGACATAAACAGCCAGGGTCATGTCGAGACTATTCTCGCTATCAGGGCTGACATAAACAGCCAGGGTCATGTTGAGACTATTCCCGCTATCAGGGCGGACATAAACAGCCAGGATCATGTCGAGACTATTCCAGCTATCAGGGCGGACATAAACAGACAGGGTCATGTCGAGACTATTCCCGCTATCAGGGCGGACATAAACAGCCAGGGTCATGTCGAGACTATTCCCGCTATCAGGGCGGACATAAACAGACAGGGTCATGTCGAGACTATTCCCGCTATCAGGGTGGACATAAACAGACAGGGTCATGTCGAGACTATTCCCGCTATCAGGGCGGACATAAACAGACAGGGTCATGTCGAGACTATTCCCGCTATCAGGGCAGACATAAACAGCCAGGGTCATGTCGAGACTATTCTCGCTATCAGGGCTGACATAAACAGCCAGGGTCATGTTGAGACTATTCCCGCTATCAGGGCGGACATAAACAGCCAGGGTCATGTCGAGACTATTCTCGCTATCAGGGCTGACATAAACAGCCAGGGTCATGTTGAGACTATTCCCGCTATCAGGGCGGACATAAACAGCCAGGATCATGTCGAGACTATTCTCGCTATCAGGGCTGACATAAACAGCCAGGGTCATGTTGAGACTATTCCCGCTATCAGGGCGGACATAAACAGCCAGGGTCATGTCGAGACTATTCTCGCTATCAGGGCGGACATATATAGCCAGGATCATGTCGAGACTATTCTCGCTATCAGGGCTGACATAAACAGCCAGGGTCATGTTGAGACTATTCCCGCTATCAGGGCGGACATAAACAGCCAGGATCATGTCGAGACTATTCCAGCTATCAGGGCGGACATAAACAGACAGGGTCATGTCGAGACTATTCTCGCTATCAGGGCGGACATAAACAGCCAGGGTCATGTCGAGACTATTCCCGCTATCAGGGCAGACATAAACAGCCAGGGTCATGTCGAGACTATTCCCGCTATCAGGGCGGACATAAACAGCCAGGGTCATGTCGAGACTATTCCCGCTATCAGGGCGGACATAAACAGACAGGGTCATGTCGAGACTATTCCCGCTATCAGGGCGGACATAAACAGACAGGGTCATGTCGAGACTATTCCCGCTATCAGGGCAGACATAAACAGCCAGGGTCATGTCGAGACTATTCCCGCTATCAGGGCGGACATAAACAGACAGGGTCATGTCGAGACTATTCTCGCTATCAGGGCAGACATAAACAGCCAGGGTCATGTCGAGACTATTCTCGCTATCGGGGCGGACATAAACAGCCAGGATCATGTCGAGACTATTCCCGCTATCGGGGCTGACATAAACAGCCAGGGTCATGTCGAGACTATTCCCGCTATCGGGGCGGACATAAACAGCCAGGATCATGTCGAGACTATTCCCGCTATCAGGGCGGACATTAACAGCCAGGGTCATGTCGAGACTATTCCCGCTATCGGGGCGGACATAAACAGCCAGGATCATGTCGAGACTATTCCCGCTATCGGGGCGGACATAAACAGCCAGGGTCATGTCGAGACTATTCCCGCTATCAGGGCGGACATAAACAGCCAGTGTCATGTCGAGACTATTCCCGCTATCAGGGCGGACATAAACAGCCAGGGTCATGTCGAGACTATTCCCGCTATCAGGGCGGACATAAACAGCCAGGGTCATGTCGAGACTATTCCCGCTATCGTGGCGGACATAAACAGACAGGGTCATGTCGAGACTATTCCAGCTATCAGGGCGGACATAAACAGCCAGGGTCATGTCGAGACTATTCACGCTATCGGGGCGGACATAAACAGCCAGGGTCATGTCGAGACTATTCTCGCTATCGGGGCGGACATAAACAGCCAGGGTCATGTCGAGGTCATGTCGAGACTATTCACGCTATCAGGGCGGACATATACAACCAGGGTCATGTCGAGACTATTCCCGCTATCAGTGCGGACATAAACAGCCAGGGTCATGTCGAGACTATTCCCGCTATCAGTGCGGACATAAAAAGCCAGGGTCATGTCGAGACTATTCCCGCTATCAGGGCGACATATACAACCAGGGTCATGTCGAGACTATTCCCGCTATCAGGGCGGACATATACAACCAGGGTCATGTCGAGACTATTCCCGCTATCAGGGCGGACATATACAGCCAGGGTCATGTCGAGACTATTCCCGCTATCAGGGCGGACATATACAACCAGGGTCATGTCGAGACTATTCTCGCTATCAGGGCGGACATAAACAGCCAGGGTCATGTCGAGACTATTCCCGCTATCATGGCGGACATACATAACCAGGGTCATGTCTAGACTATTCCCACTATCAGGGCTGACATAAACATTTGTTGGACACCTGGAAAAACAACCGACTTTCCGTACGCCAGCCGGGTAGCTTCCTCACTTACAGATTCTATATCCAGGATGGGATTCCAAGCTGCAGCGGTGAGGGGCAAGTGATTCGAAGTCAACGACCATAGATCCTCGAGGCCTCTAGATTGCGTTTAACATGACAAGATTGCATATCATGATGGCGTTCTGTGGCTTCTACCTGAAGGAAAACATCCCATTATGTGGCAAATTTAGTTTCATCAACGTATTACAACGGTGTCGACGATGGCCCTACTAGTACACCATACATAATACAGAAAGAATCCAACCAGCTACTGTTCAAACACGATATTAAATTTAATATGTTATACGCTAAAACAATCGGTATTTTATTTGATAGTGTATATTTGTTTCGATAAGGTAATAAATACAAGCAAATCAAATATTTTACGCGGCGTCGTATATAAGAATATCAGTATTAAACATCTTGACAACTCTTATGTTTGTTAAGATTAAATGTAAAGACATCCACTCCACAGATAAAACAAGTGTCTTTATCCACGGTGTATGATTATTTATTACTCCGCTGAATTTTGATGAAGTATAAAAGCTATAGTATATACGTAAAGAAAAAAATATGTTCAATATATTAAACCATATTTATGTTTGACTTTTGGAGTGTATTATATATAGGATCAAAAATGCATTTGAAAGAATGATGCACACGGCAAACATTGAAAAAGGTTTTCGTGTAGACGTCTGAAGTTAAACATAATGTGATATGGACTAACCTGCACTAGGTGACAAAGTGGTTTGATTTGAATTGAATTTTTTTTACTTTTAAAACTGTTTGTGTGAATCGTAAATCGTTTAAGTGTTTAATGAAAAGCGATTTATTAAACACTTTTTGCTCCTTATATTTATCATCTGATTTTACTTAAATATTTATGCAGGTAGATAAAAGTTTAACACAAGTGAACGTTTTCTTATCAAATAAAATTACAAAGCGAGTGAAATATTTATAACATTAATATGAAAACTATTGTTAAAGTCAATAAATTTGCTCAAGGTAACGGAAAAGTTGAAAGCAGTCAATAAATTATTTTATTAAAATCTGATAGGTCAGTTCATTGTCATCTGAAATGGCTTTAAATTCCGATGTTAAAGCGCTGCTGTCGGTCGTAATTAAAAAATCCATTTACGACTGATAAGCATTATTGACTTAGGATAAAAATAATTTTTAAAATAAATGCATATTAATGTTAAACAAACGTTTGACTCGGTCAAAGATCATTTTTGATGCGTGCATTGTTCATACTTAATACTCAGTATTGTTTATTCTTGGGATTACAATTCACAAATGCTAGTGTTAAGTCAACAGTGTTATTAGGAGGAAAGTAGTAACTGTACGAGAGACCACGTGACTGAATATGACCAATAACACGAGAAACATTGCGTTTTTTTGCGATATTTTGACGAATTATGTCAGGTAAATGTTATGCACGACATTTCGTTTGAAACATAGCGCTGGCTAAGTATATTTAAATTAGCTTGCTAAAGTTATGTAGATCATTTCTTCAAGTTCTCTAATTCTAGAAGATAACTCGAGGTTCTGCAGCGCGAAACGTGAATAGTTCATAACTCAAACCACTAACATTGGGAGACCGTGTAGCCAACTATAGAATGTCACCACACCGTGCGAACCGTGGTACCACCTAACACTGCGCCTTCTACGTCGCCGAGGTCAATTGGATTGTTAACATATTCACAGGAACAGACATTGATTAAATCAAAGTGCTTTGATACCGATTGGATGTGAACTTAGCATCGCAGTTTTACATAGTGAAATTCTTCAATGAAGTAGTTTGGAGATTCGTTTTGTACAATCGGTTCTTTTCAAAACGTCGAGATAGTATCAGGAGCTAGAGAACAGGATTAACATTGATACCGAGTCAAGAAAAAACGATTCTACTTCTAGTGTGCTATGTGTCAAAACGAAATTCTGCGTAAATAACATTTAGATTATTTTCCGACAATATACCGCATTTAGCCCACGTTTAGACCGTTTTACCCTATTTGGTCACGTGTATCCCACGCGGGATATCTTGAATTTTTTGGTTCAGTACGATGGTCTTCATTTAGAACTAGCAATTTCTCCGGTAGGTTAGAGCTCAAACGTGTCTGTCGAATGTTATGATACGGCTTTATGATCGAGATGAAAAAATACAATCAACACTCATTTTAACGACTGTATTTATATCGTTATATTGAGTATGTAGTTATATTGAGTATGTCGTTATATTGAGTATGTCGTTATATCGAGCATGTCGTTATATCGAGTATATCGTTATATTGAGTATATCGTTATATTGAGTGTGTCGTTATATTGAGTATGTCGTTATATTGAGTATGTCGTTATATCAACCGAACGAGAAAATTCTTTCCCACTGGATTTGTGTTGTTAAATGTATATTCCGTTTAATGAATGTCAGTGTAGCGAGAGTTGAGAGTATATTTGAACAAAATATTTTTTTAACCACATTAAAAGCACTTCCTCTTAAATGTTTTATTTCAAATTTGCTGTGCAACATGTCCAGACTAATACTCTTCAACATACGCATATTTAGATGTTGTCGAGAGGTTGTTGCTCTTGAGAGGTTAATTGATATATTTCAAAACAGGAAACATGCTTCTATTGGTTATAAGAGGTTGTTGCTCAACAAAGGATCGCACTTGAAAGAATACACTATAATTGACAAACACGTTTAATACTTTTTTATTCTGTAACCAATTTTGTAACTTTTGTTTACAGTATACGTGCATACATACAAAGAGAAAAACGCAAAATTCATAAGTGTATGTGAATATTTGACTGGCTATTCATAGACTAGTACTTTTTGGAGGATGGGCTTTGAAGATTTGAGAACATTATCTAGGAGACATAACAGACAAGTTGGATTATGTGGGTCTTTGATGAGTTGATCTATAGGATAGTCACATGCATTTATACACTGTCAGAGTAATTTCGTTGATCATGTGTTTTATTCGATACGTCTACTGTTTAACATTCACGTCAATTGTGGATTATATGGTTGAAAACGACTGTGAAGTGAAATGATAAAGAGAACTTTGTCATTAGTCGCGATATTTGAATTTCACGCAGCCACATGTTTGTCGTGCTTTTGGACAATCAGAGAGGTCATATTTATAGACTTTAGAAAACTACTCAATTTCTAAACTGTAACATGTCGAAATTCAGTCGAATTAGAACATGAAATTCATCTCTGCGAGGACATACGTGTGTGAACTAAGAAGTTAGTGAAAACTATCTATTTGTGCCGAGATGTTTGGAAAATAACAAAATAAACCGAGACAAACTCATCGATTGAATTTCCTAATTTGTGGTGTTCTATACTGTGTTTAATTTTCCTATGATAGAACCAATAAAGTAAAGACATGGGAGAAAACGAATGTCAGGATCCTGAAAAGGGTCAGTTTGGCCCTTTAAACAAGAAGAAAAAAGTTGGCAATTATCTTTTGGGTAAAATCATTGGCGAAGGGGCGTTTTCTAAGGTTCGACAGGCGCTTCACATCATAGCAAGAGAAAAGGTAAATTGTGTATCAAATTTCAATTGTACATTATGCTTAATAATTACTCATTGAAAACATGTGCTTGGTGAAAATTGAATATGCAAACACTAGGGTTACAACAAATAATGAGACCTCTGACCTCAAACTTTACTCTGCTGAGTGTGGAATTGGAGTCTAAGAAGTGAATCGCTATGTTTAATGAAATAATTGTATGTATAGATTACAACCGTTACTCTTCAAATACCCACAAATAAATATCTGATTCACGCTCAAATCTCAGATTATAACTTTAATCTTGGATTCACAGTCATATCTCAGAATCACGCTCAAATATCAGATTTACGCTTCAATCTGAGATTCACACTTTAATCCCAGATTCACACTCATAACTAAGATTCACGCCCAAATATCAAATCTACACTCAAATATCTGATTCACACTTAAATCTCGGATTCACATTCATATTTCAGAATCACGCTCAAATATCAGATTCACGTTCATATCTGAGATTCACACTTAAATTATCAGATTCACACTCAAATATCAGATTCACACTCAAATATCAGATTCACACTCATATCTGAGATTCACACTTAAATATCAGATTCACACTCAAATATCAGATTCACACTCAAATATCAGATTCACACTCATATCTGAGATTCACACTCAAATATCAGATTCACACTCAAATATCAGATTCACGTTCATATCTGAGATTCACACTTAAATTATCAGATTCACACTCAAATATCAGATTCACACTCAAATATCAGATTCACACTCATATCTGAGATTCACACTTAAATCTCAGATTCACACTCAAATATCAGATTCACACTTAAATATCAGATTCACACTTAAATATCAGATTCACACTCAAATATCAGATTCACACTCATATCTGAGATTCACACTCAAATATCAGATTCACACTCAAATATCAGATTCACGTTCATATCTGAGATTCACACTTAAATTATCAGATTCACACTCAAATATCAGATTCACACTCAAATATCAGATTCACACTCAAATATCAGATTCACACTCAAATATCAGATTCACACTCAAATATCAGATTCACACTCAAGTATCAGATTCACACTCAAAACTCAGATTCACACTCATAACTGAGATTCACACTCATATCACAGATTCACACTCATAACTGAGATTCACACTCATAACTGAGATTCACACTCATAACTGAGATTCACACTCATATCTCAGATTCACACTCATAACTGAGATTCACACTCATAACTGAGATTCACACTCATAACTGAGATTCACACTCATATCTCAGATTCACGCTCATAACTGAGATTCAAACGCATATCTCAGATACACGCTCATAACTGAGACTCACACTCATATCTCAGATTCACAATGTCGATTTTCCTCCTCATGTGGAGAAGTTGTCGGCTCCTTGTGGAAGGGTAAGTTAGTACTGGTTAGATTTCAGTCCAGGAAAAACTGGTTAGGTTAACCGGCCGCCGTATATAACTGAAATATCGTTGAAAAACGGCGTTAAACCCGATGAAACAAACAAACTCAGATTCACACTCATAACTGAGATTCACACTCATATCACAGATTCACTCTCATATCACAGATCCACACTCAAATATCAGATTCACACTTAAATCTCAGATTGACGCTCAAATCTCAAACAAAGTGGATCACAAAGGAGACTCAGCACTTAAGTAGCTGCTGTCAGTCACGCAGACTCAAATCTCCACAATCAGAATCTGCAGGCAAAATTTTGAATTTTTTCAAGTGATTTAAAGTAGTTAGAGATTCAATGGAATAAATAGGTTGGGACATGATTCAAGGAAATAGTTTGTGTCGGACATGTATGCAAGCTCTAGGTATGTGCATTTCTATGTTTATTCCCAAAATCTTCAACAGGGTATCACATTAAATAAATTGAGTCATCGCAGGCATAATTATCTGAAATAGACACTAATGTAAATATATCTGGTTTTACGAAAATGTCAAAATCAATACACACAGACATGTTAACGAGGGATATAAAGTTATGTATTAAATGTAAAGCGTGGTAGATTGCTTATTATCTGGTAGGTGATAAAATAACACATTGGTTAACGATCCTATTGTCATTTATAAATGTGTATTTGTTTGCTTTATCCAAATGAATAGATTTACCGGTATTGAATATATTTACTTATGACACATTAAACAAAAACAGTGCAAAACTTTATGCAGAATTTTATAACTGAAAAATTAAAAATGTCAAATACATTTTAGATAGGCATTAAGGATACATTAAAAAAACGTCATCCTTTTCATGTTGTGCAGGGAAGGTTTATTTACACAACTCTGATATGTGTGCGTCTTCAATTTCTTTTTTCAAATAACAAATGATGCGTATACGCCTTTTTATTCGGGTACTGTTACTTAATACTGAACTAAATCAATCCTTTAGTAGTTTGAAAACATACTGCAAACATCAATGGCGTACATTTTTTTACCTGGCATTTTATACCATCTCTAAATTAGTTAAAAACTCGACTTAAATATCTCTTCATAATTAAGACCACATTGTTAATAAGATCGCATTTTCTTGGCCCAGTTTTTAGTATCACTTTCACCTTTGATCTCAATACAATAGTCAGACAACCTCACAACTTAGAGCGACTTTATTCAGAACAAAGGGTGGTCTTTATATTGACGTTTCACTGTATTAAATGGCAAAAGTTAACTGTATATTTCCTTTTTCGTAAAATTTGAAAATTCATTCATACTTTATGGGAAAAAAGCACATGTCTATATCATAAGCTCGAAGTTGTAAGTTTATCAAAAGTGAAAATTCGTCTCCGTTCTTACGTGCGAAGAACAAAATTTAATATTTATTTAGCGATGCTCCGAGTTACACCTGTTAACCACGCCAACAAAAGGCGGTGACTTTACTAGTTATAGTGATAGTTTATGCAATATGGAGCCTTAGAATGTTTGAATGTTTGTGTTGAGGGTTTTCCACGAGCGAAAAAATATAATTCAATAACATGCATCTCAATGAAACAAACGATGTTTGTTTGATTAATACTTTAGGCATAATTCTGGTTCTATGTTTGACGTCACCACGTGGTGAATACCAAATATTATGTTGTGAATGTTGTGTATTTGACTTTTGTCAATCATGATATATGATCTGCATGCATGATAAGCCATGCCTGCTGTATACAATCTGATGGTCCGCAACATTTTGAAGGCCCAATAAGGGTCATTTTTGTTTATTCAAAACTTGCAGATTGAAACAAACAATTGAATATATGAAAAAATATACTACATTTTAAGCACGAGTGCATTTACTTACCTTAGATGACGTGGACTGGTCCTGAAAGTTCATTAACTCGTTCCCGCTCAATCTAATAGCATTATACACAATGTAATTCGTTTTGGGACATGGTGCCATGTTATTATTGTAATGGTAGAATGCATTGACCAAAACTAAACTAGCCAACTACGTGTTTCATTTTAGGTAGCCGTTAAAATTGTACCAAAGAAAGCAGCCTTGCTGAGAGAATATGTGAAGAAAGGTGTGAGAAGAGAAGCCATGTTGTTGCAGAAACTTGAACATCCAAATATCACGAGATTGTACGAGATTATGGAAACAGAAAATAGCTATTATCTAGTCTTGGAATATGCTGAAGGCGGCGATTTCATAAAATACTTGTCCGAAAAGTAAGTATTGCCTCAATGTACAGGAAACGCAGCCAGTCGGATTTTCTGACTAATCTGTATTTCAAACCTGTCATTATGATTACTATGTAATACACTCTAAAAATGTTGAATTTTGATTGAGAAAAAGTCTATAATCATAGGACAATACAATTTAAGTATAAAACATAGATTTGTTTAACTTGCATGCACGCTCCTGATCAGGAGATTGTAGGTATGAATCCAGGTTTGGAAGAGATGCCTACCGATCGTCACAATCCCTTAATTATATGCGAGGACTTTTTGGATGCCCATGAAGAAGTCATCAATGGTTACTTTCATATGATATATGTAGTAAGAACTTTAATATACAAATACATGATATCTATTGGATACTGATCAATGAAAGTATCATGTCTGATAATATGTCTAATCCGGCTTCGGTGATCATTTAGGAAGTTTCATTTCATTTATATTCATTTCAGACAAATGTTATCAGAGAGGGAAACGCAGAAGTACATGCGACAGATAGCATCAGCGGTAGATCATATGCATACGTCAAACATCGCTCACAGGTTAGAGCCGTTCATCAATCGAGCGCCTATGTACGATTTCCAACATTTTCTTTAAGTGACGTCATTTCAAGAAAACGTCACATGAGACGTCACCATGTACTGACAGTAAGCAATATTTGCCCCATATGGCAATATGAAAACGAAATGACCATATGGAGTAAATATTGTTCCCTGCTTGGAAATAGTGACATCACATGTTGCGTTTTCTAGAAATGACGTCCCTTACAGAAGAGGTTGTAAATCCCATAGCAGCGCTCATTTGTCATTTAAACTAGAAGGGTCTATGGTGTACAGAACCTCACGAAATGACCACCGTGAAATTTAGACCACTCATTGATGGGATGTATTTCTATAGACCCGTTTTTATTTTTATCTTCCATATTTGCTCTCGGTAATCAGACAACCTCAAAATTAAGACACGCCTTCTTTAGACACCAGCTGTGGTCTTAATATTGGGGTTCCACTGAATTTGTATCATTCTACGTATATATCGAGGGGTTAGCGCCAGAATCTATCATCTCCTTCATAAATTTATATGGAGATAGCTGGTTCTGGCTACCATACATCGATATTTCGAAGCATATTGTTATGAGTCTGGTAGATTATACATGTAAGGGCAATAATAAGGAAACTAACATAATCAGTTTGATTGTAATAGCCCGATGTGAAGGCATTAATTATGACCTATAGGTAAGATAGCACACCATTGTTCCAAGCAAGTTCATCTTTTATGAAGTTATTGGGTACAATTTAGTCTATAATTGTGCATTGATTAATTCTGAGATAGAATGGTATTGCTTGATATTTATAATGCACTTCTACACAACAGGATATGTTTATTTAATGTTGTCGGGCCCACACATACACTTACATAACTGAGTTGTGGATTTCCGTAAATTCTGAGGACTAATTGATTTGCAAATAGAAATGGTTCTACTTTAAACAGCAGGCTTGAAACGCATCTTTGAACTTGAAGAGTCAATTTGTCCAAGATTCATCAAGCGATCGATCATTACAAGCAGAATATTGTAAATTGCATTATCGCATATTTATTCAGCATCAGCTTCAGTAGCAACACGAGCGACACTACCTTAAAGCCACAGCCCTCATGCCCTATACGTATGCACATTGTTCTTTCAACATATTATTACCACGACAAATTCACAATCTGTACATTAAAACAAATGTCGAGAATATTCCCATATTTAAGAATGCCTTAAACCTCAGATATTCAGGTACTAATGTTGGCACATAAGATTTCCCATCATTATGATTATCATGTTAATTTTATCAGCATCATCATTACTATTATCATCATCATCGTCACTATTACCATCCACAGCAACAAGTACACACATTGTCACCACCAACTACTGCACGTCAAAACTTTATGTACATCAATAATTAACATTGTGCATAGCTTACACACCAGTCTTTGTTTCAAAATAATGGCATTATATACAATCACGATAGTTTTGCACGCATGTTATAAGTATATAACAAAACATAGAGGATTTTTTCAGTTTGAACATTTTATTAAACGCTATCATGTTATTAGCAAATACGATAAGATCGTACTAATGTGCTGCGATCTTTAATTGATTGTTGAACGGGTCAAATATTCAATAAGAATTCAATTTGGAATCCATAAAATGTCTATGTGCCTTCGGTAATTGCGTGTATAGCCTGTTAAGATCTTATCAATTGGATAATGTGTAATAGTTGGAATGAACGATCATGGGTCTCTTAGTGCTCATACAGATATCATTTTGAATTCACTAAACGAAAAAAATATTCAAGTAAATCTACGAGAGAGAACTGATTGAATAAAATGTAGCCCGGGAGATTTCCTACATATCTTCTCTCAGTGCAGTTAGCTATTGAAGACACTAGGGGTGTTATAGAAAATGTAAACAGTTATATCAAATAAGTCGCCATGGTTTTAAAGAATATTGGCTTTTGATACCAAAATATTTGTGATAAGTTGGCGAAGATTTGGTTTGTATGGGCAACTGGTAATATATTTTTGTAAATTAATGTTCATTTAAATTGTAAAGTCTACTGCAAATTTAAAAGCATTGTACACAATGCCATACTGGCCCTTTCAATCGCATGTTTGCCAGTGCATCTTAGCGTTCGTTTGCTTGTTCGTTGTTTCGTTTTTTATACTTGGATTTTAAAGTCACATCGACAGTAAGGACCATGTTAGGGTGGATGAAGATTCTAGAGGGACACTTTGATAGAAGCTAAGACCTTCTCAAGTTAAGCCAACTAGATGGATTCGAGTAAGATTCGAACCCGGTGCGGTGAGGGGTCGTTCCTTCGTTATTTCAGATTATTGATACATCTCCTGTGGTTAATGTATAACTTATATATGACATACATCGTTTTACTCGTTTCTTTTCAGAGATCTAAAGTTGGAAAATCTTCTTCTCGATAAAGACAACAATATCAAGATTATTGGTAAGATATCTGCCCCACCATAGTTCTAGAGGGGGGGGGGACCGGGGGTCCAGACTCCATAAGAATTTAGCAAATAGGACTGTCCATATCGAATCCAAGATAAAGAGAGGGTACCAAATTCAAGGACCTCACTGTCACCAGTAGCTGGACCCCCTGACATAAATACGTAAATAGATATACGTATAAAGTCCTAATATATTATTAGCAGAACCTTCAGATTTTTATGCCCCCACTCTGAAAAGGAGGGGGCATATAGATTTGCCCTTGTCCGTCTATCCGTCCGTTCGTCCGTCTGTCTGTCCGTCCGTCTGTCCGTCCTTCCGTCCGTCACAAAATCTTGTGTCACTCATATATCCAAAAGAATATGAGCCAGAGTCATAACACTTTACTGGAATGTTCACCAGTCTATGGAGTTTTGCACCTGGGGTTTGTGTTTGGCTGTGCCAAGTAAGTTATGGCCCTTGACTTAGTTAAAACATAGCCTACAGAGTATGCAATCTTGTGTCACTTATATCTCCAAAAGTATATGAGCCAGAGTCATAAAACTTTGCAGGAATGTTCACCAGCATGTGTAGTTGTGCATCTGGGGTTTCATGTTTTGCTGTGCCCAGTAAATGCACAGTTATGGCCCTTGACTTAGTTAAAACATAGCCTACAGAGTATGCAATATTGCGTCACTCATATCTCCAAAATATATATGAGCCGGTGTCATAAGACTTTACATGAATGTTCACCAACCTGTATAGTTGTGCACCTGTTGTTTCATGTATGGTTACGCCCAGTAAGGGCAAAGTTATGGCCCTTGACTTATCACCATAATCAGTACATTTGTTCCCTTGGTAGTTTTGATATCCATTCACAAACTATGAGCAGAATGATAGCATTTGCTTTTGTGACAAAGGCTGCAAGTGGGGGCAATTGTGTCCTATGGACGCATTCTAGTTGTTACTATTTAAGATATAATCACTGATATTGTTATTGAAGTCCAACGTTAATAGTGCATTAAATGGGCACATGTCCTCGTGCCATTACTTTAAACGAATCCACTGCGATATAAAAGTATACGACAATGGTTAAATATTGAGTCTTTTTTATCATATAGTCACTGTCTACTGACTTTGATAATGCTAAATAACCCATGGGCACTCATTCAAAAACTTCGTTACAGTTGTTTTGCAAGAATATCGATCTATCATACTTCTGTAAAATTACGAACCTGAATACATCTTTAAAGTCTCTCGGTTACAATGCAGTTATGGATATAATCCATTTATATAGCGATATTGTGATATATCTTATTACAGTAAATCCTCACTTAAAGATCAACTGAATAATAAGACCTCCTCAAAATTAAGAACATACAGTCAAACCTGTCTGTGAAGACCACCCATGGGAACAGCAAAATGTGGTCTTTGTTTACAGGTGGTCTCTATTAACAGATTAAATATCATTGAAAATGGTCTGATGGGAGATAAAATTGGTGGTCTTTGCAGACAGGTTTTGCAATAGTGGTCTTTGTTCGCAGGTGGTCTTTAACACAGGTTTGACTGTACTTTTCAAGTCCATGTTCACTATTTTGCTCTTTATTCAACCTCAATATTCAGACCACCTCAACAAGAAGACCAATTATTAAGGATCACAATGGCGGTCTTTTTATTGATGTTTTACTGTCTCGTTTTATCATTGAGTTAGTATAATTCATATTTTGATTGTTTTACTGATCATGTTGACAGATTTTGGTGCTAGCAATGTTTACTATGGAGACTACAGTTTGAGTACCCAGTGTTGCTCACCAGTGTACGCTGCCCCGGAGATATACTGTAACAGAAAATACGGACCACCTGTGGACGTCTGGAGCATGTAATCTTATTTCTTATTTCGGCGTTTATGCAACAAATTTGTATGACGGTCAGTCGACCTATGCAGTGTTCCTTTCTTATCCTTATTAATATGTTGACGAAAGCAACGGACAACTTGCCCACATTAATCTGAGATAAGGGGGATAACTTTAGATTTATAATCTTTAATTAAATTGTTCACGAGAACATACTCCTCACACTGTTTCGAACCCTAGACCTGCACATTGGCAGTCGAGTGCTCTGACGACTAAGCTAACCGGAAATGGTATATTATCTTCTAATATACGCCAAGTCGTATCTGCATATGAGATAATATTTTCACAAGACTTTCCATTTCACGTTTAGCAACATTGCGATCCTGACTTATATTTAGCTACGATCTGTGACAGAATCCCGAGCAAATGATATGAATTTAAAGCTTAGCCTTAGAACATAAATGTTAATTTATTTTCCACCTTTGCCTCCGTATTCGAATTTATTTTATATAATTTTTTTGTCAAATTGAAATTTGATACGTCATTTATACAAATAAATGACATATACACTAGCTTTGTGTTGTTTAATTTACTCCGTAAATAGAACCAGATCAGGTGTAGTGTTTGTGTTGTAGTCAAGTGGTGAAGCATATCTATATTAAGTTATACAATACTTTCTTGCAAGGTAGTTGCACCAACCCGAATATGTCGGACGTATCAGTTCAGATCAAATTAACCATGACTTTACTGAATCATTTTAATTATTTTGTATTATTATATTTTATTTCAGGGGTATATGTATGTATGCGATGTTGACAGGGAAGCTGCCATTCCTACCTGATCCACCAAATAACTACACAATGTTACATTCATTAATTCTTCGTGGTGCCCAATTACCGGAATCCCTGTCAGAAGGTCGGTGCTTGTTGTATCCTTTACTCATTACAATTTTGTTTCATTGCAACTTGTATAGTAGTATACACACGTCACTTGTACTGAAGGCTTTATCTCTTAATCCACATTTTAATTATCTTACTGATGAAGAAAAACTTAAATTTGTACTTACCAATCAAACAGTCATTAGAATTTGTGCCAAAACCTGTCATGATATTTAAATAGTAGAAAAAATTACTTAGTTTAATGTGTGATAAGTTTTATTTTCGTACAAGGAGCAGCTGTTAATCAGTTCATCCACGGTCTGACCGGGATGATAATCGATTTCTTAAGTAATGTTTTAATTGTGCATTAGTACCCGTTTTGAAATTCAGTTTTTTTATTATATACAGTGAAGTGGATTTTAAAATAAAGATTCACGACTGCTCCTTGGTTTTATATGCGTATATAGTAGGTACGTGCAATATATATAATAGTGTATGACATAATATTATGTTTAAGTGTTTTGTCATTATTTCAATGGTTAAATAGTGTCTGTATTGTTTAACGTATAGTCTCTAATAACTCAATTTGAGTAGTGATATACATTTCTACGATGTAAGTGTTGTAGTTAATTTTATGTACAATGTATATTAATGAGACTTTTATAAATAAGTTCAAAGCATGTACTGGATTATTAAAGTTATATTATGGTCATTTTTTGTTCATTTGTTTACCTCAACAAGCATGAAATATATACCGTATATAGTTTTAAAAAAGTAAATATACCTTATCAAAGAATAAACTTATAATGTACTCCTCTGTATTTGTTGAAAAAAGAAGTTTATATTATCTTAAAATTAAAAATACTTCCAGTTTTTTTAACAAGCGGGTCTTCTCCAGGTTTTGTTTGTTAGTAATCAGATAAAACAAAATTGTTTTTATCGGCTTTACATTGCAATGGTTCTTATTAATGATGTTGTAGACTATGTAACAACAAAACCGGATGAAGCCCATTAAATACTTTAGGGTTCATATGGACCAGATACATCTTTAACATTTAAATCATGGGAGTATTGTTGAACGGAAATACTAGCGACTTTCCTTTTATTCCATTACTCCGATATCCTCATTTTCATTCATAAGCAAAAGTCCGCCCCCGCTAATTTTAATAATATAGTTATCCACAATTAGAATTGAAAAATCAATTAAAAAACCTATTAAATGTACATTACCTCAAATTGATTGTTATTTCAAAACCGTTCCTCGTAACTATGCTTTAACACACATATACCCTTGACAATATTACATGTGTATAAACAGGTGGTTTACAATGTGGGTGTGGTTTTCGTTCATTAATCATAACCTCTTAACCATTGTAAAGGGATAGTGCTTTTTTATCAATGCATTCAATCAAATGTACTTTATGTTAATAAAAGTCCATTATAAAATATCTTTGATGCCGTGTTCTGTCTTTAGGATCAGCATTCGATGTATTTTTCATATTATATTAAAAATATTGATTTGATGACTAAATCATTTTATTGGACCCACACATTGTTTATTTTACGTGTGTTCAATTTTCAAAATGCTGACATGCAAACCACTTACAATGAAAAATGTAAATATTGCATAGTTATGACAATTATACAATTATGTAATACATAATTCACATGCACACATTGAAGTCTTAACATGCTCATGCTGTAGTCTAATCTTCTACGTTCGAGTGAAAAGAAAACCATGAGTGTTCGAGAAAGACAATACATTAAACATTTCCCTTTAGTTCCACAATACAATCACGTACATTCGTTTTGCATGCCCAATGTTAAGTATAAAACATATTGTTCTACTTTCCAGATTGCGCCAACATGTTAGCACGAATGTTAGCAGTAGATCCAGGATTTCGTATAACTGTCGAGGAACTTTTGATACATCCGTGGCTTCAAGAGAATCATCAGACACCGTTACTAACCCGTCAACCCCCGATAGGAAAGTTATACCCACACGTTCCAAAGACTGCTATAGTTACCTACATGACTACTGTGTTTAATTTTATCGAAGACGATGTATTTTATTCTCTGATTGAACGTAAAATGAATGCGGTTGCGGCCACATATTATTTGTTACTTAAGAAAGTTCTTGCCGGTGTTCAGTTAGGTATGAGTCTGGGGTATCAGGCCAGTCCACCGAGTGCTTTGAAAGTTCAAGACCCCAAAAGGGCTGTGGAATCTGGTAAGCATTCGAATCTGCGTACTGAGCTACCTTCAATTCAAACTGAACAAAGTTTACTAAGCGAATCTATAAACAGTGCTTCAAAATCTGGAAAACAACTGAAAAGTTATATTCAATTGTTGAAAGACTCTAAGACAAAAAGTGCGCAATCGCTCGGTCTTAGGTCTGGTTATAGTTTTTCTAGTAAACAAAAGGATTTTACAATAAGACGGCATAAGACTAGATCCGATCTCGCGAAACAAACAAGATCTAGGGAAGATGTCGGCTTCTTGCCGGATTTTATTCTCACTTATACTCAAAACGAGGGTGCTTACCATAATCCATCGAATATAACGACGGACAAGTTTGAATGGGAACAAACATTTATTGTGAATAAAAAGGAACCAGCCAAGTTTCAAACAAGCTCAAGTTTCCGACATAAAAAACACGCGCAGGCACAGAATAAACATAGTGAGCCAGCACGGAATGTAGAAGCCGATGGTAGGAATGAATTCGTTGACGTCACGCTTCAAGCTCCGCCTACATCCCCAGCCACGCCTTTCCCGCCACAAATTACTAGCAAAAGTTTAATGTCACCCACGGAACAAATGAACAATGACAAGAAGTACGCAGATATTCCTAAATTGAACTTTGATGGCGGCTATAAAACGTCTACTGCTGAAAATACCAGTCCGTCAGAAACGTGGAACACTATTCCAAGACAAAAAATACAGTTAACACGCGGTAATTCTGTTCTTGATAAAACCAACAAATCCAATATAGCCGTACATCAGTTCGGACGACCACCAAACAAACCAAAGACCCTCACTCCCGGAGAAGCAAGGTCATATTTCAGAGAGATTGAACACGCTCAAGTAGTTGGACAAGGTAAATAATTATTTACAAATAATGTTTGTACATGTATGTTATGTAGTGATGAGCTTATCGGTCAAAAGCAACGATGCACTTGTTGTTTTCTTTCTAATGATATATTTAATCCAATAAATATAGAAAATGTATTTCGGTAAACCGTACTGGCCATAGAAATCTTAATGAACATAAAAATAATTATGTTTTCGACCTGTAATCTACAGTTTATTCCCCAGGTAGAAAACTTGTTGAAAGAGAGAAAGTATCGTCAAGCAAAATCGAAGAGCTTCATTCATTATGGTCAAGAAAGGCTCGAACCGCAGGTTCACATCGTCAGTTTCCCGACTTCACTCACTCTGCCAGCACCTTCGGTCGTCCATCAACACACGAAATACACTTCCGGTCCGTCGATCCCAACGGGATACTACAGTTCCCGGATATAATACGTCAGCCGATGTATGACGAGAGACCCACTTCACCAAAGGAAACTGTGGTAGATGGTGTAATGGATGTTATTAAAGTACATATCACAAGTTCGGCAAAATATTGAAGCAGATCAGCCACAGAACGGTAACTCGTCTTTCGATGGTGGAATTGTGCCTTACCGAGGTTGTCGCCCTTCGCGGAGCTTGTTTCGAAGCTGAGTAAAGGGAGATAATACATTGCTGTTACGTGAACAAGAGATCAAGAGTTAACCCCGTTATTGCATGATTATCAAAGTTGTCATCCAGCTTTATTCGTCAGTTTTTCGTCATAAACTACCTGTTCCACAGACCGCCCTGGTGTATGAAACAAACATAAGTATGTTATTAATGTTTAAACTCATATCTTGTAACTCTTATCATATGTGTCATTTTCTGAGATTTTTGGCATAAATGACATATCTTGACGAAATTGAGTTATTAATATTTCTTGGCGAAATTGAGTTATTAATATTTCTTGGCGAAATTGAGTTATTAATATTTCTGAATGCTGGGATATTTGTAAATCACTACAAAACATTTTTTTACAAAACAACATTTTTTTCAGGGAATTACAGCACTTTAAATTTGGTAATCAATACTTTCTGAGTTTCACAAATTTAATTCCAGCAAATACATTTTCAGATACAATTCTATTTTACAAATATATGTTTATAATTCTTTTCCGTAAGAAAAGGGGCCATCTCAAGGTTTACTGAAAATTGTTTTGCTTCTGCTCGCCGCTGAATCATAAATCTTTTACTGAAATGTTTCAGTTAGCTGTTGCAATTGATGTGAAAATATGACGTTATCTTTAATGCGTTTTCCTCAGTAACGAGGTTCAGTGCATTTGGTCCAAAAATCTCAGAGACTGCCACAATTATAAGGGTACAAGTTTGTACTTCAGATCGATCACCAAGCTCGAACTCGCAATGTTGTGGTAATATATTCAAGTTAATTGTGATACGATTTTCGACTGGACCAATACGCTATTGTATTTGCGACACAATCCAAATATTTACGAGAACAATACAACATTATTATAGACTTTTTTGCAATCGAAACAAGTTGAGAATAAAAATAAGTTTCAAGACATGTCCTGGAGTAGTTTGCTATTTTCTTTTACGATGCAAATATTTTTTACTGTACTTTATAGAGTCACTAAGACCAATACAAATAATGCTATTATTATTTTTAATTGAAACATTTCATTATAGCTTTGCAGTTTTCCTTCTACTTTCTTTTCCTTAAACTTAATTATTTTAAAAAAGAAAAATCATTGATATTTAAAATTCTACATTTGAAATTATAAAATGATCTTCATTAAGTATTTAAAACTAACACATTTAATGAAAATGTAAAAACGATAATGGGTTACCAAGTGTATTATGAGTATTTCTTTCAACTTTCACTTTCCATATATATTAGATTTGAAACACATTAAATCAATCTTTATCTTAAAATCAAGCACGGTTACCTACTATTTTTATTTCATATTTTCATTTAGACAGTGGCTCTCATATAGTATACCAAGTTGCAAGAAAATTTCTCCGCTAGAAAATATATAGTAACATTGTATCGCTTTTGCTATATATTCATATAAAATATTCTCGTTTTAATCTTCATTATCATAAAATCGAGCAAGGTGACCCGTCATGTTTATTTCATACACCTTTAAGAATGAATACTAGAGTTGGGACAACATTACATTAACGAGCTTAAGTCATACAAACAGCCTTAGACAATGTCTTATGTGTGTGGTGTTCCCTGTAATAATATAATTATATAGTAACACATGGGACCTGACTCTCATATTGCGCGATGTTATGAGTCAGAATATGTTTGAATGTTTGCTCAAATTTTATTTGTTGTTTTCATGTTTGAACATCCCTATTGATGCATGATGTTGTAATGTATAGCTACTTGTACAATTTTGAGTGTTAGTCATGCTGTTGTTTTAGAGTGCTAAAATGAAGTGTATCTTTTGTTGAATCGGTAGACAAAAGTTGTAAGTAAATCCTTGCCGCAATAGCATTATAATTTTATTATATTTTCTTCGTCTTTTGCTGCATGTACTCATTATGTCAGAGAATAAAGTAAACTGGCCATTCTCTGACATAATGGTCAGTTTTCGGCCTTTCTCCCTTACATATACAACTCCACTCGTCCTCTACGTAGACAGTAAGTAGGTTATTACTATACGATATAGACGCTCTGAATACGGAGCGCTGATTGGCTAACTGGGGATAACCGTGGTCTAATATAACACTGTTTTGACAGTACTAAGTATTGTAGCGTAATCAAACGGTGAAGGTTTTTATGATTAAACTTTTCATTCGCAACATGAATTGACATATCCATTGTACTCGCAAACACAGTGCTAGCAATAACATCAAACTGCTCTAACATATTGTCCATGTACTCTTTTATTCCACATTTCAGTGATTCAAACAAGGATCATAATAAGATATGCATAGTACAGTGAAAATGAAGCATAGTAAATGTAAATACACGAAGATAATCATACAAAAGAGAAGTGACGTATACATATAGAAAATATATGAAATACTTTGTATATATTGCCTTTCATAAAGTGTTACCTGGTAAATTACTAAAGCTTCTCGTAACGAAAAATGAGCAATTAGTGTCAGGTGTTAGATTATAAGTAGGAGTTGTATGTAATGAAATGCAAACTATTACTTTTACGATTACATCATTGTTATGGTCGTCATCAGAAGTTTTAAGATTAAAATAATCAAACAATATTGATGTATACATAAGATGTTAGTAAATAATTTTATCTTAATATGTTTATTTAGTTATCACATAAGTATGATCATAACATTAGAAAATATTTACAGACATTACAGACATTGAGCAAAACAATGTATACAATATATGCTACTAAAATGCTACTGCCAATAGACTGAGCATTGGTTGTCTATATGATACAATGTGCGTATGTCCTTCGACTACGTATTTACACTTTACTGTTGAGTAACAATGGGCAATGTCAGGGAAGTGTCGAAACCCATGATACTCATTCCGTTCCATTACATTATATGAAGCGAGGTGTGACTGTGTGTAACGTGTATGTTAACATCTGACGATGTTGTTGGACACGACTCAACTTGAAAACCCGGATGAACAAGCATTTATACCAAACGAAATGACACTACAACGACATTTTATACAAACCTTTTATAATTTGCAATGGATAATGATAAATTCAGTAGTTTACATGTCAAGTATGTACCTAGAACCAACAAGAAATATCTTGAAAAAAGATGGTTGGTGCAATTTATAGGTTAATACTTGTTGTGCAACATAAACAAAATGCCGAGATGTTACGTTTGCTGGTCACTCCAGATTCAACGTGGATTGTGGTAAATTCACCGAAATTCAGTGGATTTTGGTAAGGTAACGTACCCTTTATCGAAAGGTTAACCAATCCGCATCAAGGTTACAAACGTTGTTCGGTTGAAGAGAAATTGCCTTGGTGGTTAATATAAGATATGATTGGTTTATACAACACTGATATGCAAATAGAAAGGCCATAGAAACATTCCAGTGTTCACTATGTATTTCAAACATTGTTCCTCATTCAAAGGGCTCCTGCTAATTCTTCGGTTCTTATATTTCCTGATTTTGATTAAAAAAAAACAAAAACAACATTGTTGACATAAAATCGACACTACGATAAAGTAATATTGTCATGTCTTCACACGTCAATGTGTTATTTGATGTACATAGCTTCGTAACTGAAAACATCGGAGTCAATTTGTTCAAGCACTATGTAGACACGTGAGGTCCGTGATTTTACATTCACTCGCCCACAATTGTTTAACATTTTATTTGTAATATATATATTGTTAATGAAACATTACACATGCAATAACTCATAACGCTCATTTCTGCGACACTGCGGTAGGCTAGGTCCCTTGACATAACCAGGGACCGTATAGTATGTTCCAGACCAGGGACCGTATATGAACGTTATAGTATGTTCCAGACATAACGTAACATATGTATCAGATAACTTGTTTTGCAGCTTGGTGGCCTAAAGTGGCTAATTTATTTAACAAATTGATGAGATTATTTGGTGCAGCCGTCCTAACGAGACTTTGTTACTAGATTGGCAGCGTTGCGTAAACCAATCAAATCTTGCGTTAACCGTTAGACCAAATTCGCTTCAATCGAGATATAATGATTTTTGTCATATTTAGGGCGTGGTTACTGATTATCTGACTAAGTTAATCTTCAGATTGCAATAAAATTGCTTGATTCGATTCGCGTAAGATTGTGTGGCATAGCATGTCCATGGCTTTAACCCTGTCTAATCAAATAAAACCTGTTTAACAAACAACATGTTTCATTTTAGATTCGAAGACAAAGAAAACACAAACTCAAAATTACAACTACAATAGTTTATTACTACTATTATATTGTTTTGCAACACATGGTAAAAGGAGACGACTTCAAGCAGGACCACTACCATGTTTTCAATATTGCTCATAATCCAATGGTGGAATTAGAGAACTCATCAACATTGACCCATGTTTGCTAATTCGGCGCCACTGAAATTAAGATAAGCGTAAATATATAATTTCGTAATGAATTTTTTTTTTCTAGATTAACTATTTTAAACTATACTCAGTACATTAAATAACGCATAATGTGGGATTTCTAAATTTTCATTTAATGTCTTTTAGGATACACGAAAAGAACTTAAAACGATATCATTACATGTGTACGCAACATGTATTCTAAATGTCATGACAAACGACAAGTATTTTTCATAAAAAAATGAGTTTCAAAAGTAATAAAACGAAATTTAATGAAGTATGGTTGGTAAAAAAATTTGCGTTTTAAATGTACTGAATATATTTATGAATTGTAATGGAATGACCTATTTTGTTCACATCTTTACAGACATTCTCCGAAACTAATTATTTAGTGAACATTTCCTTTTGCCTGAGCGATTTACGCTCTTCTTTGATTCAACGGTATGTCAGGTTTGTCCTGCAGACAGCTTTCCTTAGTTACCAACCAATGTCAACATGTTCGTCAGCCATCGAATGGAAACTTCCTGTCACGAATCACAGATGGAAGACAAATGATTATGGATGCATTATCTGTAGCCAAATTGTCAAGGAGAATTTTCGTCTCGTTCGGGTCCCGAGCTGCAGTCGAGTGTTCTACCTACTTTGCTAATCGGACGGACATAAATATACGGTCTGTGAAGTTGGCTCTTAGTTGGTAGTTGGTAGCTCAGGTGGTATTACGCAAATTCACAGCTGTGAGTTGGTTGTTTGGATGAGCGTAGATATCAATATAATATATTATTATTAATTATAAGTCATCGCAATATTTACTTGAATATAAATGCTGCACAACAAGTCATAAAATTCAGTAAAACTTTATTTGAATACCACCTCAATAATAAGACCACCACGAAAAAGAACATAATTTTCAAGTCCATTTTGCTCTTTATTCAACTTCAATAATTAGACCACATCAATAATAAGTTCAGTTTTCCAGGGTCCCAAGGGTGGTCTTATTATCGAGGTTTTACTGTATATATTCTAGAATCGCATCTGTAATAATCATTCTACTATACATAATACGATTCCAATATGACTATAGCTGATTTCACTTAACGGCTATCTTTAACGTATGTTTAAACGAACTTACTCGCAGATCATAAGGCATTGATTGGCGTAAGTTTCACCATTTGTTCCACACACATAGTCTATATTTCTGGGACATGGACATGATGTTGATCGTTTTTTCTTGGTGATCGGGCAGTCTCCTTCAGAAACTAGCTCTACGTTTCCTCTGCAACACAGTTATATATATATACTTAACGCCATTAAAATCTTTGTCACTTTGTCAAAAGCGTTTTTTGGTTACAAATGAGTAAATCATTCTTCAAAACAAATTAAACTATGGCCCTAGTTTTCATATTTAATAATTGATTAATTTTGGGAAATTATATTAGATAATTAAAATATAATTATTTCTTTATAATGTCACCGCAAAAGTGCTAACCATGCTATACTATTTCACATTAGCTTCTACAGACCACTGTATGTATCTTCTGTTGATTACAATAAGCTAGTAAGAGTGGTGTTACATGCACGAATTAGATAAAATGTATTATGTCACATCATCTATTTAAAAGTTGATCTAAAATACCAAATTGTGATCATGGAAAAATAAAGACGAATACATACGAGCATTCCAGTGCACACTCGTTAGGATACGTGATACCATCTGAACCACAGACCGGCAAGTAGTTCATAGGACAGGCACACACACTTTCTCTGCGCATGCGTAGTGTGTTTGCAGCTGTGGCTAAACGAGATAAAAGTAAAATAATGTTAAGAATTGTTTTTAAATAGCGACGATATAATTTGTTATTTTCCTCTAAAATTAATACAAATGTTATAAAACTGAACATTTTGTGTATATGTATTTTGTCCCGCAATATTTGTTTAAACCTAAATGATGTGCTTGCCGATTGGGCTAATAAAGATCAGTGCTGCGCAAATTGCTGGTAAATGCGATACTTTGAACTCAAGAAAAGGATGCGTTTTAGTTGAAAGAGTAAGTTCACTTATTAGAGATAATTATGAGGTTGTAAAAATGTTACTAAATCTGTTTTTTTATTAGTAAATGAAATATTTACCTGCGCATACCAGCATCATTACTCCAAAAATAACAGAACTTGCCATCGTAAGTTTGGTCTGAAAAAAAAGCCGTCATTTAAACAACACAATTACAAAATCTTGCAGAGGTTTTAATAACTTGACACTTAACCGACTAGAGTTAACACATTGTTTTATTTGAACTTGATGTCAGAAAAGTATAATGTAGTAAATACACTCCCCACGAATGCTTCTTATGGGCATTTCGTGGCTTTATTTTGTTTAATCTAAATTTTAATTCGATAATATTAAACATTCCATAATAACGAAATAAAAAGAATGAGCGTGTCACGTACATGCCACCGTCAGTTCATGACGTACGTACGATGCTATAACTGGAGTAATGAAAACATAACCTAAGAATACATTTACTATTGTTTATGGTCCAAGTATGTTCCATATGTTTACACAATTGTCTGGTTAAGAATCTGCATAAAACTGCATTAATGTGATTTACATACCTTTAAATTCTAGACAATAAATAAAATAGACAAAGTATTTTCCTCATTTCCAAATATCGGAAGACATTTTAAGTATTGTATAAAAACAGCATAATAACGAAATATTTTGACATTTTCATATACTTTTATCTAGCAGCAAATGGTATTTGTTTCATGTTATAAGTTTTATAATTAAATCAATGCGAAAAACATTTTTCGATATTGTCACTGCCCACTGACTTCGAATATAAATATGTTTTGATCCACAACGCTAACATTAATTTAAAATCATAATATCATATTATACGCAAAAACTGACTTACCGTTCAAAAGTGTTAAGATTAAACTCCACTTGCAGCATGTCCCGACTGTCCAACGCTTATATAATCATGACAACATATTGCGTCTGACAGAGACCCATGCCCACGTATGTTGTACATGTGCTGCCGAGTAGTATTAAAAAAACCCAGGATGGTTTGAAGGATAAATTAGTCATTGTCATTTGTCATATTGTGGGACGCCAATGGGGGTAATTATACGAACAGGCTACATATTTGTCAACACCACTGTTCAGGCAATATCGCTCAAGGTAAAGCAACAGTTGTTGGGAGGCACACAATCCACTCTAAATCAAATCTATTGCAGATTCACTAATATCGGGATAGTAGTTAAACTGTTGCCAGCCATAGAATTATGTCTCGTAATGTCTCTTGAAACTTTATCTTAACACGCGAGTTTTGTGCAATCTATAGTGCGGCCAAGATCTGAAGGCACAATAACATTGACAAAACGTAATTGGTTGGATCAGTCCATATCAAATTGCAGGTTAGTTCAATGATCATGATCATAAAGGTGCATTTTCTGATTTTGAAAAAGAACATACAAATGCATAAACCTCCAATTAGCGTGTTTATTACATAGCGTAATGGATACGCATCAGAATCTTAACGCATACTATCTAGGTTCGAATCCTGACAATCATACTTTTTTATTATTTTTTACCGCGAAAGTATCATCCTTTTTATGAAATATGTGTGGTATATCGAAGCAAACTAGATACATATGTGTAAACATAGAACTATTTTGGCAATAAAGATTGAAAAGCGTTTCATGTTGTCCCAGCAAGACAGAGACATTGTTTCAAAAGTTCACGACCCCTGTGTACAAGAGACGTCTATGAAGCAGCCTGTGATTATGTTGTCTTGTCCAAGAAAAAGAACTACAATGACTTTTTCAGGACTGGGGTGTCAGAACGGACGATGTCGCGAATTAAAAGGACGGCAGCGAAAAACGTTTCTAGAAAAACAAGAAGTAACAAGTAACATATCATTGGATTGCTTTGATCTCCCTGTGGTTCGAAAAGAGAGAGAATACGTAACTACAGGGAAAGCCACATACATAAGAAAGCCAGTAAATGATATGATTTTAAACAAGATTCGTCAGCATTTTTAACAAGCCCAGTACAGACACTGCTGATGAGCCATGCTAAACTGTATATACATGCTAAAGCAATATTTTATACGAGTTTGTTCAATATTGCTATACTTATGTTTGTTGTTTTAATTGTTCAAAATAAAACGAATATATATATATGATAATAACAAAGAACAGAATATGAATGGAAATAAAATATAACTTAGTACTTAACCTATAGATGGATAAATAAAGAAAATAAATTCTACATATTTTATCACTGTGAATAAAAATAAAACATGCATTGATGCTTGAACCAGTAACCTTTAGATTGCTAAGTGACTGCTCAACTAATTGAGCTACAGAGGCACACGTAAGTACATACTTTAATAATTGTTCATATTTCGAAACTTTTGTACGACACAAGCGTTTATTGATCGAGACTCTAAATGATCACCCCTTTTGTGTAAAGTGAAATCTTCGGCTAATTAGCACAAGTAAATACTATTGTGCCATCATATATTGGCCCTACTATAACTGGTAGACACAATATGTGAGGCATATTGACACAAAAGAAATCCCGGACCTGAGTTAACTCTACTTTAAATGGTATAAAATGCAATTATAAAGTCATATTATCATACATTATTTACTATGATGGTACCAATACAACATTATCTATCATATACACTATACCTACAACAACAGCATTGTTGTTAAATATCAACTCACGTTTTATTGCACGTAACTGGAAATCATATTCTTTATAATTGTGGCTGCGGCTTGGATTTTTGGGCAGTGGGTCAAAAATCACATTTTAAGTTTATCATGTAGTTGTAACAATTGAAGTTTAAAATACTGAACATTTTAAGTTGATATACTGAATATTCACAGAAATATGACTAATTTGTTGTTACTAATTATTGCTGCTTTCCTGTAAAAGTAGACAATTTCTGAGAATCTTAACAACATTATGGCACGGTGATACGAAACAATGAACGCGATTTGTTACAGGTTTACATCCGGGCCTCGTTTGAGTCATGTATGTTATAGTTGTATATCAACTGAAGTTGTATCCAGTAGCCATGTGAAAAAGTTCTGGCGGGTATATTTTATCACGTCAAGTCAAGTCAACGGTTTATTTGCATTAACAAAAATGGACATTGCAAAAAATGAAAAAAAGAAACACACAATGAAAAAAAACAATGAATAGATACAGATAGGCTGTGAAAAGTGAAGAAAAGTATGAAAACATCACACAAATAACAACATTTACTAACATGAATGGTGAATACAAACGAGCGTTAAGTGCACATTCAAAAGTTCCCTGTATATAAAGTAAAACGTTACAAGAAGACTATAACAATACATAATATTTGGCATCTGCAAAATGATATTTGGACATGAGCACAGTCGAACAAAAATTATCATTTTGATCTTTCTAATAAAAGTTTAAATATTATTTGTATATCTGTACTTAATCAGTGCATCCTTACAATTAGATAAACATTATACAGTATACACTGGTATACTTGCACATTAATCTTCATACCATGATATATGTATGTATCCTGCAAGCTTTCGTAAAACCTTTTAGAAGAAGTTGGCATTACATTTCTGAATTTATATAATGTTGACCATGTCGAGTAATACTTATACTGATATAAACATTTCGAATATCATTATAAAAAGGACAAATAAACTTGAAGTGATACTCGCTTTCTACTTGTCTCATGTTACACAATAAACAATGTCTGTCATTTCGTTCAATATTTCTGTATCTACCTTGTTCTCTATTGCTTAATTATGCGAAGAGCATCGAAACCTAGATAGACAATATTTATTATTCATATTTCTCATATCAGTCGTGTAGCTACTTATTCTCTCTCTTTTATCAATAGTTAGTATTTATTGTTATTGCTTGATACTTTATGCGTAAATTTGATCACTTGATGACCTAGATTTATCATCGATGAAAAGTTTCTTCCAAGTATATAAAATTCAATTAAGCAATCTGTTAATTAGATCAATCAATTAATTAAATACCATCGCCGTATTCATGTAAACCCAAATGACAAAAACATATCATAACATATAACGCGAATGTGACATTTGTGTACATAATTAGGTTAATTATTTAATGGAATTGACAATTTGTTCTCTATCGCCTAATTTTGTTATTTCTTATGCCACGGTCACAACCGGCCGTACACCTGTCTACGGCGGGTCTACGCAGGAGGCTCTCGGACATGTACAATTGCTTCTGCGGTTGGCTATGGTTTTTTTTCGTGAACGCGTCCGATACGTATAGTCATCGCAAGGAGGAGCACGGAGCTGCACGTACATCTTGTGGTGACTGCAAGGTATGTTACTGGCACCATATGCATATTTATTCTGTGGTGGCTGCGATATTGCCGAACAACCATCGTACTTGCACCGTGCAAACGAGGCCAGGTGACCACACACCTTACGGCAAATTTGCGCTCCCTGTAGAGCGGAAGTACGTTCATCTTGGCATGTACACCTTTTGCCTCGCCTTATCTGAGACCGGTCTGCCCTTGGAAATACACCATTCAGTTGTCTGCACTTTTCAAGCGCACAAGTATTAGAAGCAATTAAAACAATGGGTCCTGAAGGTAGTTTAAGATCCGCTGATGATGTGGCATGCCCCTTTATCGTCCCCGATCATGAATGGTAGCACCCAGTACTGTCGCCTTCTTTTTTCTAAGAGACGTCGCCGCTCTCTGATAATAAGGGCCACATTGAGAACGTTCATGCAACAAAACGCACGGCCAGTTGTGACCGAGGCATTACATGGTACAAGTGAAATTTTCGACGAATCGTGGACAAACGAATATTGTTGGTGAGCCTGGAGTTTCCCATAATGTGATCGTACAACGTTATGATCGAAAGTTCGACGCCAATTTTCTCATAATATTGTCGATTAGCATATGCATGGTTAGTATAATATGGATATGAAATAGAAATTTGTAGAAAAAGCAAATTCGACATTGACAACAGCCGCATAAAGTGATACTTTTATAATAGCACAATTCATTAAAACAGACAATTAAAAGGATATTAATTGGGATATAATATGTTCCCTGTTAGGTGCACAATTGGCGATCAACCATTCACACGTGTTTCATTTGGCCTGTAGCTCAACATTGCACAATGCCTACTGGAAAGGAAATGTATATAAATATTTCCTTTATATTATTAGTAATACAGGCTGTCGACAGGGTATATGGGGGGGGGTATAACATGTCTGTGTGCCATAAAGCTCGAGGCGCTATGAAACATAGACAGGTTATATTCCCTCATATACCATGTCAACATCTGTATAACGAATTAATAATTATTTTACTGTAAATCCAATTTCTCATCAGAAATAAACAAACCGAGCAAGGCTGTTCATGTCATATCTATATAGTCTATGTATTATAACTATCAAAACACACAAGTTCCAAAGTAATTTCAGCAACTGTCAATTGAATCAACCATGACTGAACGAAATATTTGAGACATTCTGATTGGTCGATGTATACAGTTGGAACGCATTTGTTAGTTACAATTTAATTGTCCACCAATCAGCAAGCAGTCTCTCGTCAGCACTAAAAATGGTTGCGGACGGATCGAAGAAGAAGAAATACATAGGAAATTGCGTGTTTTGATGGTGCAAATTTATATTATAAGGTTCCGACTTGATGTGAACGCAGTATTTTGAGTGCTTGTATGGATCGGAGTCGGAAATCAGTGCCGTATTCGTATAAATGAAGAGAAATGGTATGATATAGGCGGTGGACGTCGATTTTGACATGTTGCAGATTTTAGGCGATTTTGTTGAGACTTTTTATGTTTTCTGACATGTATGGTTCTGACAAGTACCTGTGGCTAAAACCTTAAAACATCTATCGTTTTGAATATTTATACAAGCACACATGCTATCTTTTAATATTTATTGACTCATGTATTAAAATCAATTGTCAATTTCTAGTAACTTGTGGACATCAAGCAAGACACGTTTTCAAGTCGAGTCGTCATCAAACAATGATCATGGGGCGCATGAAGGGGAAATTAGTCATATTCCCTGTCAGCACCGTGTATATAGAATACTATACGCGAGCCTTTAACCAATGAAATTACTGGATTTTTATTTGCAGTATCATAATAATTCATATGTATAAATCATTGATTATCCATAAAGCTTTTAACCGAAGAAATAAGTTGTATTAGTAATAAGCAATTAAATTGTATTTTCTCCTCACTATTCTATTTTCTTTCACATTGTATCAATGAAAATGTAATGAGTACTATATTATGTTAATTAATCATACTATTGCATGTCAAATGACCATTGACCAATGTATAATATTTTGTTACTTTTGTATATGTATTTGCAGTATCATCATATGTATTCTAAAGAAACCTCACACATGTTAAGTTTGAATTGTATAATACTCAATAAAATCCTGATATAATCATGTTTGTGAATAACAAGCTATCGTTGTTACACCATAATTATAAAACATTGATTATCAATTATCAACTTAACACTCCAATTTGTGTCAATTATATAACTCACATGTCAAGACAACCATTAGTAGAAAACAAATGAGGTCAATCAAATTATGCCAAGGATTGTATAAACTAATAAAATCAACCCCAAGAAAATGACGATGAAGCACACCGTTTGTACTCAGTGCGGACATGTTAATAAATTATACAAATACATTGTCTAGCATTTGGACATTTTGTTCATTGTGATTGGTTCTTTGGTAGTTCTATTTCACTCGCGTCTTTATGAATGGCGAGTGTTTCAGTTTGGACATTTCACAAGCCCACAATGGTTTTGTAGTGTTAACTCTAAAAAAGAGAAGATTGTGATTTTTTGTAATGTTTTTATCATTAAGCCATTCCAGGAAAGAGGAAATAACATCGTTGCATGATAGACGATTACTATTATGTGCATGTGTTTGATAATCATTAAGTGTTACTTATTGATATCACACGAAAACAATATTGTTGAACGTGTATCGAGACAGCAGAATTATGGATTTAAATTATAAAGGTTAACTGAGAATTAATCTAATTAGTGTATTTCAGCCATGTTTATTGAAGAAACCTTTACTTGACAACTTTAAGAATATGAGAGCGGAAAGTGTACAAATACTTCGTATGTTGATTGTATGGATGTGCTGTACGGAAATAAACGGTTATGTTGCTCCGACAGGTGAGTCTATCTGCAAACAATATTGTATCGTGAAATTATAAACATTGAATACTTTAAAATAAGAAACCAACGTCAATAATGAAATACAGTTTCAGTCTATTTTAGTTTTTTTATTACGCTCAGCACAGAACACACGTATTTAATAATTATCATATGATACTGGTCAATTTAACTGCGTCTTTAATTTTAACGTTTATTTTACAAATTATATTGCGACAAGCAGACTGTCATATGTGACTTAAATACATATAGTTGCAATTCCCCCAATTTTCAGAATGTGTTATATATTTTTCTTTAATCAGACGGTACAGACTGTCGCTATGCTCAAATCAAATCAATAAGGTTACAATTAAGTAGAAAATAGTTAAACACTAAACTGAGAGTTGAGCTTGAAGAAAAGTGTCCTGACTCTGAATCTAGTCGCTTGTTTATTCTACAATGTGCTTCTTCACGCGTTATTACATTTTTCGCCCTTCTCAGATAGCCTAAGATGTCTGTACAATAGTTTCAAACCACCCAAATTGCATTTCATTTAATATAAACACATTCCGTTAGTTTGAAAAGGAGATGTTTCAAAACCATAAGTAGCCATTTTGTCATCGAAACGAAAGTAGGAAAATCGACAGATGAGAGATGATTTCGTCGTTTTACCAACAAACAAGGAATGACTTTAATGGTGCATAAAAACGTTTTGAATCATATTTCCATGTCACCGATTAAGCAGATTATGGCAAGAGTTATTCATTGACAACACAGTTTCTTTCTTTGAAGAAATCAGGAGTTTAATGTCTTATTTACTGCAATTGTTCCTAAACAAATGGGTTAAAGATTTCTGTTTTAGAATAATTACATAAAATATTTGACTTGTTCTGACTTTCAAGAACACAAAAACAACTCTTATGAGCACTGCTATGGGCAATCCAACCTCATCTGTAAGTGACGTCATTTTAAGTACACGCAATATGTAATGTCACTATTTGCAAGTAGGAAACAATATTTACTCCATATAGTCACTTCGTTTTCATATTGCCACATGGGGCAAAGCAATATTGCGTACTGTGAATGCATGTCGACGTCAAAGGTGACGTTTTCTGGAAATGACGTCACTTATAGAAGAGGTTGGAAATCGTACAGCGGCGCTCAATTATAATAAAACACTTGTGTGTGTCCAGTTGTAAACTTGTTCATAAATATACATAATCATACACGTCTTTTGGACAGTAACGCTGACGTCATGCATGCACAAGACTGCTACAGTGACCATAGAGAACGCGGAGGAAGGCGGTATAATCTACTTCCGGACAGACACTGCCTACAACATGATCCCATCAACCAATGGTACTATAGAACATGAATGTGTGTTTGAAGATTGTAACATTCAGTGGGTAGGTAGAAATATTAGAAAGTTAATATTTCAGCAGTTATTCAATATGTATTTTTAAAGGTGTGTTTATTGCAAAAATGAATATATATACATCTTATTTCAATAAGGATATATGACAGCACTCAAACGTTTGTTTTCAAATCCACAGAATGCGCCAACAACGGAGCATATTATACACCGGTGTCGTATACAGTATACTCTCCCAACCCATACAAAGCGACACTCTCTTAAACAACTCTCTTCAACAAGTTTTTTTCCTTTAAAAAAGGAATTCTAGAATGTAAACATCTCTAAAGCAACTACCTCTCAACAACAGTCATATTGTGCGTCACTTAGATGGAGTCGCTCTGTAGAAGTTGCGCTGTATGGGTCTTAAACGGTTACTACAGTGTAAATGGTAGTCTTCGTCTACTGCCAGCTGTTGTGACTTTGATACTCGAATTACTTTCAAATGAAACATTCAGTGACATTTATCTAGGAATATTTCCCTTGCTTTCTAAAACGCAGGATGAGAAGTTTTATATCGTGGTACAGAGACGGGTTTTATATCAAACCAGTCATGACGTCATAGTGTGGCTCACGTGCAACACTAACTTCGGTGCCCTTTCAACACTCGATTTTTCGTTCGCGTGAGTACTGCGCACAACAATGCACGAATATATAGTGTCGTCACGTATGTGCAGTCATTCATACGTTTGGATTTATTCGGTCACATTATGTTAGTAACAACAAGATAGATGTATATATAACCATGGAATGATGCCTCTGCGCCTCATGCGTATATAATATAGTGTACATTAATATGCTTAGATATATGCTTTCACATAAGAAAACATTGGACGAATTGATAATAAGCATTCAAATCATGCTTATGAAGTGAATGCGAAAACTTGGGAACAATTCAACTAATGTTTTGTTTTACAGAAATACAATAAAACCTCAATAATAAGACCACCATAGGGACCCTTGAAAACTGGTCTTCTTATTGAGATGGTCTTAATATTGAGGTTTAATGAAGAGCAAAACAGTGAAATTGGACTTGACATTTTGTTCGTAATTTTGAGGTGGTCTTATTATTGAGGTTTTACTGTATTACATGTATCAGAAATGTATTATCCACGGTTATATTTACTCTTGTTTCAATCAATATATTTACCAATCTGCTATCATCGTCTGCTTACAGGATACAAAGTGTTCATGTCGTATAAATCATAAATCGTATATGTCGCAAAAGTTCCTTAGTGTAACACATGACACGTTTTCGGCAACATTTCCTATATACAGTCTATATTGTATCAATCAACAAGTCACCTAAACCAATTTACAACACATTATGTAATGCACTTTTATCACTTTGAATACGATATGAAGTTTTAATGGTGAGTTTACTATCCGATCTATTGTCGACAAAAAGGTAATTATGCACCGCACTTCATAACGGAAAAGTGTTTGCTAAAAACCAACTTAATACTCTTTAGACACAGAAACACTGTTTTGGACAACTGAGGAACATATATTTCCATTCCTTACTTTGGCTACAACCCATGCATGCCGCGACATTTCACATCGGGGTAAGGGGTTATGATTATAAGTTCACGGTATGTAATCTATTCAATGTCAAGGGAAAATGTAATGGCCGTCAACTAACTGTCTCTAATGTTGTGAAGCGGTGTCGAAAAAATAAACGTATACATGTATATAAAGTGTTAATTATTTGTTTCTTAAAGATACAGTATAAATAAATAATCAACACATGCCTAACCACCGGGTATTTCTGGGGATCAGTAATGTTCTGTCTGTGTGTATGTTAGGTTTTACTTCAGCCAACATGATTCAGTTTCATCAATGTCGTCTTCTCACAGATGTAGTGCAGCCATATAGTGATACCATGTGATAAACATGTGACATGATACCACACGCACGTATCTATATAACACTAAGCAAATCACGTTCCTGTTATCCGCATAATGTCGTGAGTAGGTGTGTGAGGTAGCGATGCTATTGAGCGACATAAGTGCCCCGTGACCGGAACCTGAACCCACCACCTCAACACCCTATATGATAATTATGTTATTGTTTTGTTCTGCCTTCAGAGGTTGTTCACATCTTTGTGTTTGAATTGAACTATTATTACATTATTGTACGAGAAAAACATATATTGTCCACGAACAAAACCATTATGTAAACATTATTTACGAGTTTATAACGTATGGTCTAGATCGGCTATAATAAATTAATCATGATTATCACAATCACGGACATATGTCCGGGTCACAATATTGCAAAAGTAAAGATATTTTCTTGCGATTTTACTGAATGCCGCTTTATATATGTATACACTTGGTCAATCTGGTATACCGATTATCTTATGACATTAAGTGAAGTTTCAGTGGTATTCATTTTAAATCGAAGCACAGAAAATGTTGTAAGGTCTTGTGGAAAAGTTGTCTATGCCAGACACTAGTGGGACATATATTTTGAGAAAAGAATCGAGATCGAAACATCTCGTTTTGCTGTCTCTTGTTATCACTAGCATCGTTATATATTAGCGACAAACACATCCATCCTGCTATGTTTAGACATCATGTAGAAATTGCCTCTGTATGCAGTTTGACTTTATATATTCTCGGGTGTATAGAATAACAATGATATGAACGTGGAATTCCCAGAAACGAATAAATGTACTGAATAATGGTTACTGAGACTAATCTGTCTGTTTAATATCCTCTCAAAATGTCCACCTTTTTCATTTGCAGACTTGTTTCAATTATATTTACTTGCCTTTGGTGAAACTTTACAACTGACATATTTGTTAAATTCTGAACAATACGAACCTTCAACATTATGTAACATTGCTGGTGTTTTTACAGTGAAATGTTGGATTCTAATCTTACAACATCAACTTACAAACCGAAAGTATCTATGAGTTTGTTAGCTGGTAGCGTCCCTTTGGAAAACCAAGCGGAAGTGAAGTTAGGGACGGAGATCGCGATGATTGTTCAGATAACAAATGATCCCGACGGTACGTACGACGCACGTATTGAAATAAAAAAAGTTTGAGCATGCTTGCTTCACAATATGTTAGAAATTTCATACGCTTTACATTCTCCCATGTGTGGCTATCTTTGACCACACAACGCTGATAAAATAAAACAAATTTCCTTTTATTTACATTTACCCCCCGACATCCAAAATGCTTATGTTTGGTACATAGATTTGCTAAATCAATTTTTAAAAGAATATTACATGTAAATTTGCTTATGGAAGGGATGTAAATTTTCCATACTTCCGTTCTATGTTAAATAAAATACCATATGAACGAAACATTTAAACAAATATAGTGTTACTATTTATGGTTCATATGTTAAATTGGCTATAATGTTTTATGTTCATCTGAAATAGATCGAATATGTTGATGAAAATATTCGAAATAACATATTGTGAGAATGTTTTTTTACAAATTATCCGGAAAAGGGTCTCAATCAAGTAGGATGTACTTGTCATAGATAGAATGAACATTGCAGGTTATTTTGATATCAGTCCAAAGTCTTGCTATGCGTCAGGTATCACCCTGTATGAAGATCGTTGTCCAGTGTCGGAAGATCTGCTTGGGGCATTCAACACAACCACAGTCGGATACACTAGTGTGACATTTAGTATGTTCCGCCCGACGTCCGTCGTCGGCGGACCAGTAGCAGTTGTATTTACCTGCATACTAGAAGTGTGTGACACAGTCTGTGAAGAGGTAAAAGTTTAAAGTAGTAACGGAACCGCAAAAGTCACAATGGACACTTTTATTTGAAATGTAACAATCTTATTTTAGTTCGTAAAAACTATTTCGTAATCATTAAATGATATTCCGTAAAAAAAGAGATATTATTTCGTAAACATGAAATAAATGTAAAAAATATACATTGCACTTAAAGTGCCGTATGTCACTTTAGAGGCTCCGTAGAATTTACAGACCTGGTCAGGTTTTTCGAAAATTTCTCAATTGAGATCCGTCTCAAAATTTCCAAGCGTTTGTATTTCAGAAACAGAATTAATGTCTACAAAAGCGTTGGTATGAGAGCTACAGTCACAGAAAAAAAAATCAAATTTCACTTTTAAATGGCGAGACTGTTTGTTTCACGAGTTCGCTATTCAAGAAATAATATATTTGACTTAAACAATCTCGATTTGAGAAGCTTTATGAATCAGGGCCATGTTTCATTCTCTGGTTGATGCTTTTGTGGACTGGTTAGCTGCACTTGTTTACTTGTATGAGTTATTAGCCGGCTAAGTCCAGGAATGATTGAGAAGGTATGTGTATATTAGTTTTACAGGAACTTAAAGAACTTCCCCATTGTAGCCAAGTTGTCATGAACTTTTATTTTGTCCCATCACGTAAGGTAGAATTCTCGTCCATTGATTTAAAGTCCCCGTTCTGATGTTGGGTCACATGTAATTCTGCAATTGCTTGGTTATTCGAAACAATCATAATTTATATCCTGCGTTGATTGTATAAATCACTTGGCTGGTTCAATATGTCTTATGTTCCAGTATGATTGCACTGACACAGAAAACAGTACCGATTCTGTCAGACGGAGGAGAGATGTCCGTAGGAAGGATAATCCATCTGTTATCCGTGGATTCACTTTAATGGTTGTCACTGAAGGTAGCTAAATTAAACAGAACATTATTCCATGAGCAATATTTATATAACTTGTGTGATAGCTGATTGGCACGTGTGATCGTTTATTCTAGTTTATACAGCAGGTAAAGGTCGCTTCAAGAATGCAAAATAAATTAGGACATTCTTGGTCAGAGGAGGAGACTACATCGGTTGAACTTTCCTACTTCGTGACTTCTTCTCATGTCCAAATCTTAACGTAAACCCTAGTCCCATGCAGAATGGCATAGTTGTATGTCTTATAGACTTAAACAGAGATGACTGGTGTGAAAAAGAATTACAAAACTCAGGTACCAGCACTGCAACCTGCACCCAATTGCACCAGTATACATTGGGTACATTGGAACAGGAGTTTAGTTATGCAGTCAACATGATATTGTATTATTTAGTTCAGTTTAAATTTATTTTCAATCGGTTTTGAGACAGAGACTTACAACATCTTACAACTAATCACTCCCGTTGACTGCTGTTGGGTTACTATTCAGTCACACGCCAAATTAAGGGTTTGTGAAATTTGATAGTTCATACTTAAGCCCTCGGACCCGGATCTACCACTTCGTCTCCTATTAATATAAAATATGAACGCCGCTGTAAGATTTCCAAACTCTTCTGTATGTGACGTCATTTCCACAAAACGTCACATGTGACGTCACCATGTACTGACAGTTAGTAATGCAACATAAAAACATAGTGATCATATGGAGTAAATATTGTTTCCTGCTTGCACATAGTGACATCAAATGTGACGTTTTCTTGAAATGTTGTCACTTACAGAAGAAGTTGGAAATCCCTAAGCAGCGCTCATATATAATAGTTATCATATAAGATGTATTATTTTACAGAGGAAGAAGGGGTTGTAAAAGAAACCCGACCAGACGAGACAATTTGTCTTGCCGTGTTTGTGGTATTCGCGCTATTTGGTAGTTTCTTTCTGGTGACGACCATGGCTGTTACTGTAACTGGTTACAATTACCATCGCTCTTCACAGATGAAAGAAGAAATACATGCCCTCAAGTTACGACAAAATGGGAAACAAAAACTGGCCAAAGGTCTGACTGACTCGTCCAATCATATTGCTGTTAATCAGACAGCCTCGAAGTCTCGGAGTGGTTTTAAGGTACAAGATGTAAATGTAGAAAAAATGACGTTTGACAAGAAGACTGATAACCCGGATGTGACGTGCATGCCTTCTGTCGTCCACGGTCACGTGAACAGTGATAGTAGCGTACACGGCACAAATACTTGCTCTGCAGTTCCTGGAAAGTTAGCAGATACAAATAGTTTATATGCAGCAGCTACGTACAGTACATACAAACGAAGGTCTGTTACCAAAATATTGGACTAACATTATGAACAATATTTGATTCATGTGTTTATTTGTCTGCGAAAATATTTATATAAGTGCCGCAAATAAAAGCTGATTGTCTCGCTAATCACATGCAAGTCACGGCGAACATTTTCGCCCGCTGATTTTTATCTGTCATAATTTTCTCATTTGTTTCTCTCATAAAACGTTCTATATGTGTTTGTGTTTGAATTATTAATAACAATCTGTACCAAAGTCTAAAATTGGCGAAGCTAACAATTTTTCTTTGTCAATAACCATTATGTACTTTCGATAACACACTATAATATTGTCATATTGTCATTCTACAAATAACACATTTCTCAATCAGTATATACCGTTTAAAACGGCTGTTTGAGAAACATTTTATCAAGAATAACAGATGTGTTATCAGTGATCCCGATTTGGTATGTATGTAAAATAAGGGAGATAACTCATTGATGCACAGCTTAATTTGTACGCTGAGTTATCACTATACGAAATGTATGCGATATTTCATTCATTTGTATATGGTAAAGATTGCGATTTAGAGGAAATTTGAATTGATAGTTCTTTTAACAGTTTATTCACAATGACACACTCATTGAAATTTGCTTGTTTGAATAAAATCAACTGAAAAATATTAGATAAATGTCTACGGTTCTATTTTTAGAATTTACTGGGTAGACATACTCTAGTAAAATTGTCGATGAAACATAAAAAACCTACGCTATGACGATGTTTCACGAGTATTGATGAATGATAGAAATAAAGTTTAAAAGCTTTACGTGCAACAATATCAAGATTATGTAAATTTTTGACAATTTTCTTTTTTTTCTTGCTCGTTTGTCATATGGAGTTCAGCCCCTTTAAATTGTCTTGGCTTTCTTTGAGGTTTCGCTAAGGATTTAATACACGAACAAATGTATTGCGTGAATAAGCCAACAATAGAGTCAAGTCAAATTTCTGCAGCTCGGTCGGAGTATTACCAACAAACACTTTCAGGATGGCCTGAGAAGTTTCTTGTTCTATGGTCTAATGTTTATAATATCACTCGGTGGTCAAGTCTTATAGCATTGTTTGCAGATACGTAATTACAAAAGTACACGTTGATTAAACAACATAAGACGTTAGTTAGATCATCTGGGTGTATGATATAATTATACATATTTAGTCAGACCATTTGGTGCACTCGTTGCTATGTTCTTTCAAATATCGTTTTCTTGCATCGCTTCACTCACTAAACATTTTTTATCATCAGAATTATTTTACAGTCTGCGTTCAACTTACTATAATTCGCACCCAATTTCAGAATTAAGCCTTATCAACCCTAACTACAATGCGATATATGTTGGCAGACACCTATGCAATGTATTATATACACCGAGTATGATAATACCCGGATATCCCGGTATCATACGGGCAATATCTAGTTTTATTGCATGGTCGGACACCCACAAATGATCTACCATTACTCTCCATACATCGCCCAAGGGTAATTACGTTCATATTTTGTTATGATCGGTTGTACTCAAATTCATCTACTGGTATTTTATTGGCCGCTTCTTGTTTCGATGGAGATCAATTGGAGCAGTCCTAAAAGTTCTTAAGTGAAATCGGCTATGGCCATATTGGAATCGTATTATATATCGTATAATTATTATAACAGATGCATTTCTAGAATATATACAGTAAAACCTCGATAATGAGACCACACCTGTCACCCTTGAAAAATTGTATTCTTAATGAGGTGGTCTTAATATTGTGGTTGAATAGAGAGCAAACCAGTGAAAATGGAGTTGAAATTAGTGGTCGTATTATTGAGGTGATCTTGTTATCGAGATTTTAATGTATATATTCAAGAAATGCATGTGAGGTTTAACTGTATATTAGTATTAGATATTTATCATTTTCATTTATACTGATGTTGACAAGAGTTTTATTTGTTTAATTATTTGCAATATATTTTAATTTATTTCCGAAATATCACTCGATGTATAATAAAATCAAGGACGAAAAAAATGGGAAAGTCTTATTTTGAAGTTAGGAATAGCTGACATCATAACCTCACAGTCTTGGTGGAATTTTGGTAAAACAATGACAGAGGTCGAATTGGTGTTGAATTGCCGTTGGAACAATGTGGGAATTTATTGACATTTAAGTTGATCGAAACTTATCGAAAACGAAGTATTGATTTATTCCCTAGGCCTGACATTCTCGTTAATCAGCGGACCAAAACAATGGACCTAGTTGAACTGAGCCAGGAGAAATGGTGTGACTTCATATTAGCGAGGGTTGAGAATAGATAACTGCAAAATAGTTTTAATACAATTTATTGACAAACACAATTTTGCTACAAAATTTTACCTAAATACATTTGTACAATTATCATTATATTGAATGACTGCAAGATCAAGTAGACCTTTTGTCGGTTTTAGAGAGTACCGATTCTGTTCTTATTACATAGTACAGAATTGACGAGTTCCACGGAATAACGATTGCAGCCTTAGACCGACAGGTGGCGCGCATATATATTGTTTACATGAAAATGTAATTTTATTATGATATATTATGTTGATCAACCATACTATTGTATTTGTTAAAAACATTGCCATCGACCAATGTATGATATTTATTTCTTTATTTCTGTATTTATATTTGCATTGTTTATTTATATTTCGGAATAATAAACTATCTGTGTCAATGAAATGCTTCACGTGTGATTAATTATGAACACAATTATCAGGATGTAAATGGGTTGCAAACTGTAGGATGTATCAAAGCAGTAGTCTCTTGAGAGTATATAAGTTCGTTTCCTGTATTTCCTTGGTTATATACCAGGATATTGGATGAAGAAAGAAATAGTAATAGTTTTTTTTAGTTTTGTTTTTGGGGTGGTTGTGCATTTTGTATAGGTCAATTCCGGCACGACTACATTTAGATCCACCACCCACAATGACATAGCACCCTTTTCTTTTAAATCAAACAATGGTAAACGAACCATTCTCCTTTTGATGCTCACATACTCGTGAGGTATGGAACTCTATTCTTTTTATCACATACATATCTAAAGTATTGTGAATTAGCAATGTTAGTATTGTAGTTGGACAGTAACAAACACATTAGAGAACTCCGAAATACGTAGATAGGCACCTAAAATGTTGCAACGCAGAAAGAATTGAATGAGTTTTGGCCGGTATCCCATGTCTGATTCAGTTATGTGAATGGCACGGATTGAAATGACGATGTCTATTCGCAGAATGAGGGTCAACGGCAATATTTAAGGAACATAAATACAATGCAATGTCACCGCCGAAGCCAGAATGGGCAATAAAATGCAATATGTGTGTTAACTGGTATGAGGGCCATATTACTATAACTAAGGTTGCCTGTCGGTGCCGTTCAGTCCACCGCAACAATATGTATCTTCCTCTGAGACGTATGGCCCAAATAACATATCTGGACGAAATTGAGTTATTAGCATTTCTGAATGCAGGGATATGTGAAGTTCGATACAAAACAAACATTTTTGTATTTTTTTCCAGGCAATTACTTCACTAAAATAATGTGAGCTGAATGAAATAACTTCATTCCTTGCTCCATGTCGATGTTCAAGAAATAAGTTTTAACTAAGTAAATTCTATTGCGCTGGATGAAATAACTTTATTCCTTACAACGGGTCGAAATAGGTTTTAATTAAGTAAAATCTAGTGCGCTGAATGAAATAACTTTATTCCTTACAACGGGTCGAAAATAGGTTTTAACTAAGTAAAATCTAGTGCGCTGAATGAAATAATTTTATTCCTTACAACGGGTCGAAAATAGGTTTTAACTAAGTAAATTCTATTGCGCTGAACGAAAAAAATTTATTCCTTACAACGGGTCGAAAATAGGTTTTAACTAAGTTAAATCTAGTGCGCTGAACGAAATAACTTTATTCCTTACAACGGGTCGAAAATAGGTTTTAACTAAGTAAAATCTAGTGCGCTGAACGAAATAACTTTATTCTTTACTACGGTGTTGTTTTATTTTCAGACTAAGAAGGATTTCATGCGGGACGGATGAGAACTACATTAACACTTATTGACATCCATTGCGACTTTTGTGCCTTATTCATTTATGTCTGTCAGGGTGGAGGGGGCATATGTACATTCGCTGGTAATGACAGCTAATATGTGATTATTACTCCATTAACCCACCTCTGTTCTTTTAATTATTGTACTCACTTACTTACAACACTACGAAAATTATATGGTCGAAACACAGTTAACATATACAGATTGTATGGAATTGTGTAGCAATGTCAACACTATACAGAGTTACATAAAGAAATAAATGCATATTCCTAGTAAATACACTTTTCGACGTACAGTCGGACCCCGTTCATTCGAATTCATAGATAGAGGATATTGAATGAGTGTTGTATTAGTATTGAATTTATTGAACGAGTTGAATAAAATGATATGAAGCGAACCTCTGGCGAGCTTCATATTCTTTTTATTCAACGAGTTCAATAAATAAAATACTAAACAACACGAATTTAATATTGTATTTGTCAAATATTGTAACGTAATCAAACGATGAAGGGTTTGATGATTAAACTTTTCATTCGCAACATGAATTGACATATCCATTAACATCAAACTGTTCTATCATATTGTCCATGTACTCTTTTTTCTTCCACATTTCAGTGATTCAAACAATGATCATAATAATATTTACATACTACAGTGAAAATGAAGCATAGTAAATGTAAATACACGAAGATAATCATACAAAAGAGAAGTGACATAGATATACGAAATACTTTGTATATATTGAATTTCATAAAGTGTTACCCGGTATATTACTAAAAGCACATAAAATGCCGAGATACGTTTGCTGGTCACTCCAGATCCGAAATTCAGTGGATTTTGGTAAGGTATCGTACTCTTTATCGAAAGGTTAACCAATCCGCGACAAGGTTACAAATGTTGTTCGGTTGAAGAGAAATTGCCTTGGTGGTTAACGTAAGATTTGATTGGTTTACACAACACTGATATGCAAATAGAAATGCCATAGAAACATTCCAGGGTTCACTATGTTTTTCAAACATTGTTCTTCATTCAAAGGGCTCCTGCAAATACTTCCGGTATGGCTCAATTCTTGTATTTCCTAATTTTGATTGAAAATTTAAAAAAAACATTGTTGACATAATATCGACACTACGATAAAGTGATATTGTCATGCCTTAACACGCCAATGTGTTGTTTGATGTACATAGCTTCGTAACTGAAAACTGAGTCAATTTGTTCAAGCACTATGTAGACACGTGAGGTTCCTGCGGGATTTTACATTCACTTGCCCATGGTTGTTTAACATTTTGATCGTAATATATACATTATTAATGAAACATGACACCTGCAATAACTCATAACGCTCATTTCTGCGACACTTGTTGTCAGCAGCGGTAGGCATGACGTAACATGTGTATCAGATAACTTGTTTTTCAGCTTGGTGGCCTAAAGTCGCACATGTATTTATCAAATTGATGAGATTATTTGGTGCAGCCTACCTAACGAGGCGTTGCTACTTGATTGGCAGCGTTGTGTAAACCAATCAAATCTTGCGCTAACCGTTAGACCAAATTCGCATCAATCGAGATATAATGATTTTGTCATCTGTAGAACGTGGTTACTGGTTATCTGACTAAGTTAACCTTCAGATTGCAATAAAATTGCTTGATTCGGACTGTAAGATTGTGTAGCATATAATGTCCATGGCTTTAACCCTGTCTAATCTAATAAAACCTGTTTAACAAACAACATGTTTCATTTTATATTCGAAGACAAAGAAAGAACAAACTCAAAATTACAACTACAATAGTTTATTACTACTATTATATTGTTTTGCAACACATGGTAAAAGGAGACGACGTTCTAACAGGATCACTACCTTGTTTTCAATATTGCTCATAATCCAATGATGGAAATAGAGAACACATCAACATTGACCCATGTGTGAGAATTCGGCGCCACTGAAAGTAAGATTAGCGTAAATACATAATTTTGTAATGAAAACGCTTTCATGCATATAGCAAAATAACAATTTATTAGATTTTTCAAAATTAACCATTTCAAACTATATATGAATTGTAATGGAATGACCTATTTTGTTCACATCTTTGCAGACATTCTCCGAAACTAATTATTTTGTGAACATTTCCTTTTGTTTGAGAGCTTTACGCTCTTCTTTGATTCAACAGTATGTCAGGTTTGTCTGGAAGACAGCTTTCCTTAGTTACCAACCAATGTCAACATGTTCGTCAGCCATCGAATTGAAACTTCCTGTCACGAATCACAGATGGAAGACAAATGCTTATGGATGCATTATCTGTAGTCAAATTGTCAAGGTTAATGTTCGTCTCGTTCGGGTCCCGAGTTGCAGTCGAGTGTTCTACCTACTTTGCTAACCGGGCGGACATAAATATACGGTCTGTGAAGTTGGCTGTTAGTTGTTAGTTGGTAGTTCAGGAGTTATTACGCAAATTCACAGCTGTGAGTTGGTTGTTCGGATGAGCGTTCTCCAATATATAGATATCAATATATGAACTATTATCATTAATTATAACTCATCGTAATATTTACTTGAATATAAATGCTGCACAACAAATCATAAAATACAGTAAAACTTCATTTATATACCACCTCAATAATAATACCACCTCGAAATTAAGAACATAATTTTCAAGTACAGTTTCACTATTTTGCTCTTGATTCAACCTCAATGATAAGACCACTTCAATAATAAGACCAGTTTTAAAAGGTCCCTAGGGTTGTCTTATTATCGAGATGTTACGGTACTTAAAACATGTATCGACAAACATTCAAACAAATAGCATAGCATAAGAGTTACCTGCATTCCAGTGAACACTTGTTGCTGTATGTCTCGCCATCTGTACCACACGCAGGTGAATATTCGTTTGAACAAATACAACTTCGTTTGGTTCTTGGGCCCTGACATGCACCAACAACGTCCAAATCTACGCCTCTGAAATTGGATAGCTCAATATTTACCACCTCAACATCTGAATTTGTATCTACCGTGTTAGTTTTGAGTGCTGGAGGTCGTGGGTTCGATCAATGGCTGCTCCATACATAAGACGTGAAAACTGGTACTGATACCTTACGAGATACTCAGTATATAAATGGTTGCATGCACCAGGAGATAAATGAACCAAGGTGTCTGTTCCTGGATACCTTATTGGTTCCACATGAGCTTTGTAGCTCATGTTACTATTTGATCATGTGTGATATAATGAACAGCAACTTTACTTACATTTCACAAAGTCAAACAAGTAATTCGACGCCAATGAAATTCACAGGCCGGGATTTTTTAATCGATGGTTTGGAAATTTAGCAATCTAATACATGTTGTACTTACATTTGTTATTATACGAATAGCAACTGTTTTTTACAGACCTTAGCGGAAGAGCTATGCCAAATATATATGGTCACGCAAACATGCGACAGGTAAGATTATGTTAACTTTTAAACAAGGTTAACGCTTAACACTTTCATACGTACATGGTATCAAAAAGAGCTTGTTTCACGATCGATGTAATTAAGTATGTTTAAACAGAACTTACGCGCAGATCATAATGCATTGATTGTCGTAAGTTTCACCATTTGTTCCACACACAGGGTCTATATTTGCGGGACATGGACATGGTGCTGATCGTTTTTTCTTGGTGATCGGGCACTCCCCTTCAGAAGCTACCTCTACGTTTCCTCTGCAACACAGTTTAATAAATACTTAGCGCCATTAAAAACTATGTCACTTTAGCCTTCTTTTTGCTCCAAGTGTCAAAAGCGTTTTTATTTGGTTACATATGAGTAAATCATTCTTCAAAAACCTATTAAATTATGGCCCTTGTACTCCTATTTAATAATTGATTAATTTGGGGAAATCATGTTTGATAATTAAAATATAATTATCTCTTTATAATGCCACCGTGCTGACGCGGACAATTGTTAGTTGCTTCAGTTAATGACGTCGAGTATACTATTCAAAAGTGCTAACCCAGCTATACTATTTCACATAAGCTTCTACAGACCACTGGATGAATCTTCTGTTGATTTTGATTACAATAAGGTAGTAAGAGTTTTTTACATGCACGAATTAGATAAAACGTATTCCGTCACTTTAACTATTTAAAAGTTGATCTAAAATACAAAAGTGTGATCATGTAAACATATTAGACGAATTCATACTCGCAATTCAGTGCACACTCGTTAGGATACGTGTTGCCATCTGTACCGCAGACCGGATTGTAGTCAAAAGTACAAGCACATCCTACTTCTCTGCGCATGCGTAGTGTGTTCGCGGCTGTGACTGAATGAGATAATAGTCAAATAATGTTAATAAAATATTATAAATAGCAACGATATAGTTTGTGATGTGCCTCTAAAATTAATACAAATGTTATAAAATTGTTAACATGTGTGTACGTATATGTTATTTTGTCCCGCAATATTTGTTAAAACCTAAATGATGTACTTGCCAATTGTGCTAATAAAGTTCAGTGCTGTGCAAATTGCTGGTAAATACGATACGAAAATGATTCGTTTCAGTTGAAAGAGTAAGTTCACTTAATAGTGATAATTATGAGGTTGTAGAAATGTTACTAAATCTGTTTTTTATTAGTAAATGAAATATTTACCTGCGCATACCAGCATCATTACTCCAAAAATAACAGAACTTGCCATCGTAAGTTTGGTCTGAAAAAAAGCCGTCATTTAAACAACACAATTAAAAAATATTGCAGAGGTTTTAATAACTTGACACTTAACCGACTAGTGTTAATACATTGTTTTATTTGAACTTGATGTCAGAAAAGTATAATGTAGTAAATACAGTCCCCACGAATGCTTCTTATGGACATTTCTTGGCTATATTTCGTTTAATCTAAATTTTAATTCGATAATATTAAACATTCCATAATAACGAAATAAAAAGAATGAGCGTGTCACATACAGGCCACCGTCAGTTCATGACGTACGTACGATGCTATAACTGGAGTAATGAAAACATAACCTAACAATACATTTACTATTGTTTATGGTCCAAGTATGTTCCATATGTTGACACAATTGTCTGTTTAAGAATCTGCATAAAACTGCATTAATGTGATTTACATACTTTTACATTCTAGTCAATAAATTAAATAGACAAAGTATTTTCCTCATTTCCAAATAACGGAAGACATTTTAAGTATTGTATAAAGACAAAATAATCAATACATATTTGGACATTTTCATATACATGTACTTTTATTTAGCAGCAAATGTTATTTGTTTCATAATATAAGTTTTATAATTAAATCAATGCGAAAAACATGTTTCGCTATTGTCACTGACCACTGACTTCGAATATAAATATGTTATGATCCACAACGCTAACATTAATTCAAAATCATAATATTATATCATACGCAAAAACTGACTTACCGTTCAAATGTGTTCAGATTAAACTCCACTTGCAGCATGTCCCGACTGTCCAACGCTTATATAACCATGACAACATATAGTGTCTGACAGTGACCCTTGCCCACGTAGATTGTCCAGATGTTGCTGACTGGTGATAAATCCAGGATGGCTTGAAAGATACATTAGTCGTTGTCATTTGTCACCTTGTGGCAAGCCAGTGGGGTTATTTTACGAACAGGCTACATATTGTCAAAACCACTGTTCATGCAATATCTCTCAAGGTAAAGCAACAGTTGTTGGGTGGCATACAATCCACTCTCGATCAAAACATTTGCAGATGCATTATATATTGGGACCAAAGTTAAACTGACTTTTGCCAGCCATAAAATATAAATATATGTACTCGTATAATGTATTTTAAACGTTTATCTTAACACGCGAGTTATGTGCAAACTAACTGGAAGACGACATACGAGGGATGTTCAAATAGTTCGCGGAAAAGTGCAGTCATGTTTGTATTACTGGTTGAAATTTTGTGAAACTAAGCATAATGATGTGTTAATATATCGCACACATGAAAATCATGACAAATTACAAATCACTTTAGAAGAAAAAAAAACGTTTACTAAAGGACATATCCTCATCTGGTTCCATATGCTTTCTCTAACAAATGTATCGTTTGTTATGTCAATTTCCCATCTAAAACACTCATTGTTATGTCGGACTGATGTACGATGCTCATTTTTTCTGACGCAGCTCAACAAAATGGCTGCCAACGGTTGTTTGATGTCATATTTAAAATTCACGTCACAAACGTCACGTTTTGACGCATTGTTCACCGTAAATTTGATGTAAACATCTTGCTTAATAAACTTTTTTTACTAGAACTATCAAATTGTACACTAAACCACATTAATCTGACCGACGTGACTTTAAATTTTCATTACATTCGAGATATTTATAAAAATACAGCCTTTTTCCACGTACTTTTTTAACACCCCTTGTAATAGAGGCATATTGACACGAAAGAAATCCCGGACCCCAAGTTAACTCTACTTGAAGTGGTATAAAAATGCAATTATAAAGTCATATAATCATACATTATTTACTATTATAGTACCAATACAACAGTATCTATCATATACACTATACCTACAACAACAGCATTGTTGTTATACATCAAATCACATTTATTGACGTAGCTAGAAATCATTTTCAATGTATGATAGTACAAAGTACTAAAATGTCACAGAAGTAAATGAACGAAAGAACTGCACTCATATGTACTAACATGTTTATAGGCGCAGTATATTTTACCACGTTCATAAACAGATGTGATTCATTAAATGGTGATTTTATACTTCATTCTATGCAATTATTCCGTCATCTTTTATACTTATTTATATTCGATTTAAAACAGAACGGACTATATCATCATAGTTTGTTCGTGGCCCATGTTATGGCACACATTTTACATTTCTAATAAACATACAAAGTAATGCATATTTATTAGTAAACTATATACTAGTCAAATGAGCTGACCCACCATTTTTAATTTCTGAGAATCTGAAGTTGTATCCGGTAGCCAAGTGAAAAAGTTCTGGCGGGTTAGCTCTTTTGACCAGTATATTTTATCACGTCAAGTCGAGTCAAAGATTTATTTGCATAAACAAAAATGGTCATTGCATAAGAAAACAAAACACAGACACAAGCAATAAAACAATGTATATTTATAAATATACATATAGGCAGTGAAAAGTGAAGAAAGTATGTTAACAGCACAAAAATAACAACATTTACTAACATGAATGGTGAATTCAAGCAAGTGTAATGTGCAAATTCAAAGGTGTACTGTGCATAAAGTAAAAAGTTACAACTAGACAATTTAACTATACATTATATTTGGCATCTGCATAATGCTATTTGGATATGAGCACAGCCGAAATACATTATCATTTTGATATTTTCTAATAAAAGTTTAATTATTGCATATGTGTATATCTGTACTTAATCAGTGCAGTCTTACAATTAAATACTCATTATACAGTATACACTGGAATAATTGCAAATTAATCTGCGTAAAAACAAACTCTCTCGACTTCATACCATGATATGTATGCTGCAAATTTTCGCAAAAACCATTGTAGAAGAAGTTGACATCAAATTTATGAATTATATAATGTTGGCCCCGTCGCGTAATACTTACTTATATAAACATTTCGAATATCATTATAAAAAGTTGAAATAAACATGAAGTGATACTCGCTTTCTACTTGTCTCATGTTACACACTAAACAATGTCTGTCATTTCGTTCAATATTTCTGTATCTATCTTGTTCTCTATTGCTAATTTATGCGAAGAGCATCGAAACCTAGATAGACAATAATTATTATTCATATTTCTCATATTAGTCGTGTAGCTACTTATTCTCTCTCTTTAATCAATAGTAAGTATTTATTGTTATTGCTTGATACTTAATGCGTAAATTTGATCACTTGATGACCTAGATTTACCATTGAGGAAATGTTTTTTCCAAGTATTAAAAATTCAATTAAGCAATCTGTTAATTAGATCAATCAATTAATTAAATACCATCGCCGTATTCATGTAAACCCAAATGACAAAAACATATCATAACATATAACGCGAATGCGACATTTGTATACATATCTAGGTTAATTATTTAATGAATTTGTTCTCTTTCGCCTAATTTTGTTATTTCTAACATGGAACACGTGAAATCTTCCACGAATCACGGACAAACGAGTATTGTTGGCGAGCATGGAGTTTCCCATAATGTGATCGTACAACGTTATGATCGATATTGTGACGCCAATATTTTCATAATAATGTCGACGAACATATGCATGGTTAGTATACCAATCATAAAAACCGGATATGAATTTGAAATTTGTAGAAAATGCACGTTCGACATTGGCAACAGCCGCACAAAGTGATACTTTCATAATAGCACAATTAATTTAAACATACAATAATTAGGATAGTTTATTCCCCTGTTATATGTACAATTTGCATCAGCCATTCACACGTGTTTCCTTTCGCCTGAAGCTCAACATCGCGCAATGCCTACTGGAAAGGAAATGTATATAAATATGTCCTGTATATTATTAGTTATACATGTTGCTGACAGCGTATATGGGGGAATACAACCTGTTTTTGTGCCATATAACCGGAGGTGTTAGCCGAGGGTTGTATGAATCGCAGACAGGTTTTATTCCCTGCAAATATTTCATCAGAACTAAACAAACCGAGCAAGACTTTAAATGACATATCTATATAGTCTATGTATTATAACTAGAACGATACATTATTTTAGGTTTTTGCATTATAAAAATGTTTTGTCTGATTTAGTCATGAATAGTCTCTAAATTTGCACCATCAAAGCACGCAATTTCCAAAGTAATTTCAGCAACTGTCAATTGAATCAACCATGATTGTACGAGCCACGGGCCAAATATTTGAGACATTCTGATTGGTCGATGTATACAGTTGGGACGCATTTGTTAGTTACAATTTAATTTTCCACCATTCAGCAAGCATTCTCTCGTCAGCACTGAAAATGGTCGCGAACGGATCGAAGAAGAGGAAAATACATTGGAAATTGCTTGTTTTGATGGTGCACATGGATATTATAAGGTCTGACTTGATGTGTGAACGCTGTATATTGAGTGCTTGAATGGATCGGAGTCGGAAATCAGTGCCGTATTCGTATAAATGAAGAGAAATGGTATGAAAAAGGCGAACATCACCAGTTGAACGGTGGACGTAGATTTTGACATGTTGCAGATTTTAGGTGATTTTGTTGAGACTTTTATGTTTTCTGACATGTATGGCGGGAGGGAACAGTTTGAATGATCTTTTCACGTAGATGGACATCATAGCTTTGCAAATATATATGGGGTTGGTGATCTTTTTGGTTAAAGTTGATGAACTGTTATGAAAATAAAAGGAGTTCAAATAGGTCGTTGTTTACCTTATTCTTATTATAGTAAATAGGTCATATAGAACATTAACATAGTTTGTTTTAAGTACCTTTGGCTCAAACCTTAAAACATCTATCGTTTTTGAATATCAATACAAGCACACATGTTATCTTTTCAATATTTATTGACTCATGTATTGAAATCAATTGTCAATTTCTAGTAGCTTACGGAAATCAAGAAATAATTTTTTTCAAGTCGAGCCGTAAGCAAAAATGGTCATGGGACGCATGAAGAGGAAATTACTTTGCATGTCATATTCCCTGTCAGCACCGTGTATATAGAATACTATACGCGAGTTAAAAAATGAAATTATTCGAATTATTTGCAGTATCATCATGATTCATATTTAAAAATTTTTCATTGTTTGTCCACATCTACGTCGCGTCAGGAGTTGGCGTCAACTTGAAACATCGACAGTCCATAAATATAAAACTTTAAAAATAAATACAAAGAGTTAGAGTAGAAAAATGATTATTATATTATTGAAAGCAGAAAAACCCGGCATTATTATAGCTAACATTTTAATGAACAAAGTTTGTCTTATTGGTATGAAAAGGGCGAATAATATAGAGTGGCGTCATTTTATTTAACTGGTAAGATGTATTATAAAAAGTGTGTCTGCAACATTCAAACGCGCATAATTCTCGCCTGCTTCAAGTATTTTCATGGGAAACCATGACAACTGACGTTACGTCATTTCCGCTCGACCACATATCAAATATGGAGCGCAATACGGAAAAATAGTAAATGAAAATTGAATAAAGAATTACAGTGTGAAAGGTAAGATATCATTTTTTCTTTAAGACCAATCTATTTCTTATAGAATTTTAGTTAGTTATTGATGAAGTTTAGTTAGATTTTAATATATTATTAAGGTTCTTACCTTAAGCTTGAATATCATATATTGATGAGCGGATTGATATGCAAAATAAACGCAATCTATTATATTATGAATGTCTAGCCACGATGCAACGCACAGAGAAAACGAGATGTTTCGGTGTTTAATGGGACAGTATCGATGTCTAGCCATTTTGTAACGCTTAACGTTATTGTGTTGTTACGTCGCGAAAAGTTTAAAAGTACGACTGGCAAATTAAGCAGTAAAGATTTATTACTGAAAACAAATATCCACTGTTATCGTGCACGTTTATTTCATTTCTATATCTAAATATATTTACGTTTTCAGTTCAGCAAGCCTCCCACTTGGCACATGATGTCAACGACGATTGGGAAAACGATTGGGAAAACACATTTCCGGCAAACTCTAGCGTCGAGTCGGGATTATATTTCCAATAGACCTGGAACACCAGGACAATCATTTCAAACTTATAAAATCAAGAAAGGTCATTGTGTACAGTCGTATGCTACATCCAAGAAGATAAGATTAAGGATGGAGCACTAATCATCAATCAAGACGAACAAGTGAACACTATGTGTGCTGTAGAGCGCATCAAATACGCCTCAAATATGACTACTTTTAAAATTTGTAAAAAAAGTAATTTATTTCATGTACAATAGCTATAATATACCATGTACTGCATAAGTTAACATGTATTTGTATCGCACGTACTGTAAATAACCATAACAAATATACCTTATTCATGCAAACTATTTATTAGATTTTCGAAATACGCTTAAAGCGCACATCGATAACGCATCATCTGCCTATTGTCTAATTACGTTAATTGATGAAAAACTGAACGTAACGTTACGCAAACTGACGCCAACACCTAAAGAGTAAGTTGTATTAAGTAATTAAATTGTTTTTTCTCCTCACTATTCTATTATTTTTCACATTGTATCAAAGAAATTTAATGAGTACTATATTAAGATTCATATTATGTTAATCGATCATACTATAGCATGTCAAATGACCATTGACCAATGTATACTATTTTGTTACTTTTGTATATATATTTGCAGTATGTGAAATTATGGGCAGTATGCCTAATATTTCTGAATAAACTATCATCATATGTATTCTAAAGAAACCGCACACATCTAAAGTTTGAATTATATAATACACAATAAAATCCATAATAAAACATTGATTATTAATTTTCAACTTAACACTCCAATTTGTGTCAATCATACAGCGTGTGTAGAGTTTATTAGTTTATTAACGTCTCATCATATATATACATGTATACAAAACATTATCAATTATATAGGATAAAATATGCCATTCTAGTAAGAATATGTGTATGAGAAGTGGTGAAAAATAGTTTTCAAAGAATTAAAAATTGAAAAAAAAATGCTAAAAACATAAAAGTCTACAGCACCTGGTATTCCCAGGCGGTCACCCATCCAAGTACTAACCGGGCTCGACGTTGCTTAACTTCGGTGATCAGACGAGAACCGGTGTTTTCAACGTGATATGACCGTAGACACTATTAGCGAAAAACTGTGTCGGGCTTGGATTCATGTGCTTTTTCCCCAAATTCCCTCCTAAAAGCGCATTTGGTGTTAATTAACAGTTTGTATAATCGCTACATCCGGATATATCACTTTAATCAGATGCCGTGTTTGGACGCCGATAAAGCGTACACAACACTACCTATTGTATTCTAAATTAAAGCAGAACAGAACAGAACCAAACCTGAAGCAAAAAACTAAAAGGCTAACATGAAAGATATATCACATTACAGAAAAAAGTGCAATCGAAAGGATATAATTTGAGCACAAATATATATGTGCACACTGTATCTACCTCTATTGGAAAGTGTTTAAATTCAAATATAAATTATTGTTTTAGCCGTTCCTAATTTCAATGTGACTAAGTGACCATTAAAAAAACTTAAAAAGTGACAATGAGGAATAAGGAAATCATAGAAACATAATATTTGCATCACGTTAAAGTATAGAAAGTTAAGTCTGTTACGTTTTTTTGCGCACGAAAGTTGATTTATCACGGTTTGAAAAGAGTTTCCCTTCATAATGCAATAATATTTATATTCCGCCGTGACAAGAACGGTTCTAAATGATATAAAATGATTAATAAGATTTAAAACCGGTCAATAACAACTGGCAATCAATTTAACACGTTGACAGTTACAACAACAACAACAACAAAGCAGACGAGAATAATGAAAGAAAATCGAGATTTGTTTAGTGCATTTTTAACTTTAACAAAGAATGGAAGCAAGAAGCAATTAATTATTTAAAATTTTGAAAACACCATGATATTGTTAATTTAATCAAGAAAACGGACATAACTGCTAAAATGTTTTCACTTATTGGATACATATGATTTATTAGCCCCTAAACTTTTGGAAATGGACAATTTTACTGATTTTTACTCTATGTTCTATGTAATGAATGGTGATATTTTTAAAATCAAATTGGCAGCAAGAAGATGTTAAGTAAGAATAAATGTTTTTACACTAAATGAAAGAGAGGAAATTGAAAAATATAGTCATAACTGCTAAACTATTCTAATATTAAAATAAAGTGTTAACATTTAGGTATGAAAATAATTTCCCTCTATAATATATTGATCAAAACTGGTAGAGCTAGAAACTCGATATCGATATTCGGGTCATTTTCAAGGGGGACACTCCACTGAGATAAGCCATATTAAAGCTGCGTATGTTTTATAACTCACTTGTCAATACAACCATAAGAAGAACACAAATTAGGTCAATCGAATTATGCTAAGGATTGTATAAACTAATCAAATCAACCCGAAGCAATTACGATGACGCACACCGTTCGTACTTAGTGCGGACATTGGTCATACATTATACAAATACATTATATAGCATTTGGTCATTGTGTTCATTGTGCTTGCTTCTTTGGTAGTTCTATTTCACGCATGTCTTTTGAATGTCGAGTGTTTCAGTTTGGACATTTTACGAGCCCGCAATGGTTAGGTAGTGTTAACTCTAAAAAAGTGAAGATTGTAATTTGTTTGTAATATGTTTATTATTAACCATTCCATGAAAGAGGAAATAACATCGTTGCACGATAGACGAATAATATTATGTGCATTGATTTGAAAATCATTAAGTGTTACCTATTGACATCACACGAAAACAATATGTTTAAACGTGTTTTGAGACAGCAGAATTATGGACTTAAAAAAGTTAACGGAGAATTAAGCTAAATAGTGTATTTCAGCCATGTCTATTGAAGAAACATGTACTTGACAACTTTAAGAATATGACACCGGAAAATGTCCAAATGCTTAGTATGTTGATTGTATGGATGTCATGTACGGAAATAAACGGTTATGTTGCTCCGACAGGTGAGCCTATTCGCAAACAATCTTGTATCCTGAAATTATAAACATTGAATACTTTAAAATAAGAAACCAACGTCTGTAATTAAATACAGTTTATGTCTATTTCGGTTTATTAATTACGCTCAGCACAGAACATACACATTTAATAGTTATCATATGGTACTGGTAAATGTAACTGCGTCTTTTTTTAAAACATTAATTTTACAAATGATATTGCGGCTAGCAGACTGTCATATGTGACTTAAATACAATACAATATATACGATTTCATTTTATTGCATAAAACATATTACAATGTTTATAGCAAACAAAAATCTATACTATACAACATGTAGAAGAAATACATGGATTTTCAAAGAACATCACAAAGTTTACATCATTTTCATACATTTGTTTGATTTCTACATAAACTGGCAAAGTAAATAAATACATATAGTTGCAATTCCCCCAATTTTACGAATGTGTTATATATTTATCTGCGCTAGCCATACCCTAATAGAACACCTTTAATCAGACGTTATACACTGTCTCTATGCTCAAATTAAACAATTAATTAGAGAATAGTTAAACACTAAACTGAGAGAGGAGCTTGCAGACTAATTTCCAGCCTCAGAATCTAGTCGATTGTTTATTCTGCTTCTTCAAGCGTCTTCATAGTTGTCCCCCGTCTCAGGTGTCTATTTATACGGTAGCTTCAAACAGCCCAACTGGCATTTCATTTAACATTCCGTTAGTTTGTAATGGACATGTTTCAAAACCGAAAAGTAGCCGTTTTGTTATCGAAACGAAAGTAGGAAAATTGACAGATGAGAGATGATTTCGTTGTTTTGATAACAAACAAGGAATGACTTTAAAGTTGCATAAAAACGTTTTTAATCATATTCCCATGTCAGCGAATCAACAGATTATGGCTAGATTATTCAGAGACAGCACAGTTTCTTTCTTAGAAGAATCAGGAGTTTAATGTCTTATTTGCTGCAATTGTTTTCAAATTTAGTGGTAGAAAAAAACATTTTCGTCAGCAACAATGTCATTCCTAAACAAATAGGTTAAAGGTTTCTGTTTTAGAATAATTACATAAAATATGGCATGTCCCTTTGACTTGTTCTGACTTTCACAAAACAACACTTATGAGCACTGCTATGGGCATTCCAACCTCATCTGTAAGTGTTCAAGAACACGCAACATGTGATGTCACTATTTGCAAGCAGGAAACAATATTTACTCCATATGGTCACTTCGTTTTCATATTGCCACATGAGGCAAAGCAATATTGCTTACTGTCAGTGCATGTCGACGTCACATGTGACGTTTTCTGGAAATGACGTCACTTATAGAAGAGGTGAGAAATCGTACAGCGGCGCTCAATTATAATAAAACACTTGTGTGTGTCCAGTTGTAAACTTCATTAATATGCATAAACGTCTTATTGACAGTTACTCTGACGTCATGCATGCACGAGACAGCTACAGTGACCATAGAGAACGCGGATGAAGGCGGTATAATCGACTTCCGGACAGACATCGCCTACAACATGATCCCATCAACCAATGGTACTATAGAACATGAATGTGTGTTTGAAGATTGTAACATTCAGTGGGTAGGTAGAAATATTAGACAGAATTACGGAAGACCGGTAGCGACAGCCTCGTGTATCGTTTAGTTAATATTTCAGCAGTTATTCAATATGTATTTTTAAAGGTGTGTTTATTGAAAAAATAAATATATATACGACGTCTTACTTCAATAAGGAAAAATAACCACACTCAAACGTTTGTTTTCAAATACACAGAAAGCGCCAACAACGGAGCGGATTATAAACCGTTGTCGTATACAGTACCCCCCCCCCCCACAAAGCGACCCTCTCTTCAACAAAAGTGTTTTCCTGTATAATAAAAAAATATGAATGGACACATCTCTAGAGCAACTACCTCTCAACAACAGTCATATTGTGCGTCACTTAGATGGAGTCGCTCTGTAGAAGTTGCGCTGTATGGGTCTTAAACGGTTACTACAGAGTTAATGGTAGTCTTCGTCTACTGCCAGCTGTTGTGTCTTTGATACTTTAATTACGTTGAAATGAAACATTCAGTAACATTTATATAGGCATATTTCCCATACTTTCTAAAACGCAGGATGAGCAGTTTTATATTGTATTTGTAATTGTATTACTGTGTTTATGAGGTCGTTCGTATCCGCGCCCATTTTATAATGCACTTTATGGTATTTTGGTCGACCCGGTATGTCCCCCGCACACCATAAATATACTTTTTGAAACCGAAGGGGGAAAATTACCTGCCAGTAGAGCAGTATAGGTCAAACAGACAATGTTTGAAGCCAAATACTGTCACTGCACAGTGCCAATGAGACCGATCGTACAGTTACCATTTTCCTGGCATCTAACCAGTACTTTCCTGGAATCTACCCAGTACTTTCCTGGTTACCCTGGGATGAGAAGTTTTATATCGTGGTACAGAGACGGGTTTTATATCAAACCAGTCATGACGTCATTATGTGGCTCACGTGCAACACTAACTTTGGTGCCCTTTCAACATCGATCGATGTATTATTAGTAACATTGTTATTTATGGAAAAAAATATCACTTGACAGACGATTTTAATCAAGAGACGGAGTGGTCCAGAATTCTAGAATATAATTATTCCATTTCATTCCTCCTAGTCCTACCCCTAGTCCTACTTTGTTGATTCAGAATCCATCCGTTCAATAATGAAGCTATTGCTAGCGGCATCACGTACAATTTGTTGTTGGCATGTTTTATATAGCACGACAACAAGCAAACTTTACGTAATTTAGCTAGCATTTAATCTTATCTTAGTCATCTGATTTCGCGACCATTTCTTTCGGTTTCACAAAATGTGTTATCAACAGCATATAATATTCTCTTAGAATCACGTATTCCATATTTATACGAAATCGGGTATGTTAACCAGTTTATCTATCCTAGTTTCTGCTTGCAAGCTCTCTTCAGCGACGTTTTAACGTGACAATTTCATCCGATACGCGCTCACCCGACATGTTTATCTAGCGCGACCTTGTACTAGCCTGCTGTTTACACGGAATACATGATTGGCGTGGAATAATAATAACTGTGACGCAGAAATGTTATTACATTTTAAGGCAATATCAAATATGGCTCCTGCGATGGTCTGAAAATTACTTTCAAGTGTTGTTTTGGCTGTTCAATTCGGTACTATTGTTGTGTATATTTATCCGCGCATTCAGTTCACACTGTGTGAGGTCAAGATGTGGATTGACGAAAAAACATCATTGGGGGTCGTTTCAAAGTAATACATGTATTTGGAATTATAAGGATTAAACGACCATTTAACATAAAGCCCTTCAACGACCATTTGTTTGCGTTCATGCATGTGTAAACGCCGATCAGTCCTCACACATTTAACATAAAGCCCTTCCGGGAAAAAGGTCGTTTAATCATATAGTGCAGTCATTCATACGTTTTGATTTATTTGGTCACTTTATGTAAGAAACAACAACATATATGTATGTTTAACCATGGAGTGATGCCTCTGCGCCTCATGCGTATTTTATATAGTGCACATTAATATGCTTAGATTTATTTGAAATATATTTCACATAAGAAAACATTGGACGAATTGATAATTAGCATTAAAATTATGGTTACGAAGTGAATGCGAACACTTGCGAACAATTCAACTAATGTTTTGTTTTACTATAAATACAGTAAAACCTCAATAATAAGACAACCATAGGACCCTTGGAAACTGGTCTCCTTACTAAGTGGTCTTAATATTGAGGTTGAACAAAGAGTAAGACAGTGACATTGGACTTGAAATTGTGTTCGTAATTTTGAGGTGGTTTTATTATTGAGGTGGTCTTTAGGTCAGGTTTTACTGTATCATCCATGGTTATATTTAATCTTGTTGATTCTTCTTTTGTTTCAATCAATATTCTTACCAATCTGCTATCATCGTCTGCTTGCAGGATACAAAGTTTTACGTAATAGTTCAGAGAAAAGTACACGTTCAGACGGGGAATGACGTCATCATTTGGTTCGTCTGCATGACAGATTTTGAATCAGTACAACCGGTGGTCATCAATTTTGAGTAGGTATAGCAAGTTGATTTTTTGAAAGTCCTTAAACTACCATGTCGTAAAAAACATAAATCGTTTATGTCGCAAAAGATCCTTACTGTAACCACATGACACGTTTTCGGCAACATTTCCTATATACAGTCTATATTGTATCAATCAACAAGTCACTTAAACCAATTTACAACACATTATGTAATGCACTGTTATCACTTTGAATACGATATGAGGTTATAATGGTGTGTTGACTATCCGACATATTGTCGTCAAAAAATGTAATTATGCACCGCACTTCATAACGGAACAGTGTTTGCTAAAAACCAACTTAGTACTCTTTATACACAGAAACGCTGTTTTGGACAACTGAGGAAAATATATTTCCATTCCTTACTTTGGCTACATCCCATGCATGCCGCAAAATTTCACATCGGAGTAAGGGGTTATGATTATAAGTTCACGGTATATAATCTAGTCAATTCAAGGAGTTGAAAAAATAAACATATACATGTATAAAGTGTTAAGTATTTGTTTCTTAAAGATATATTATAAATAGATAATCGGGTATTATGGGGATCAGTATGTACTTTCTGTGTGTATTTTAGGTTTTACTTCACACAACATGATTCAGTTTCATCAGTGTCGTTTTCTTACAGATTTAGTGCAGCCATATAGTGAAACCACGTGATAGACATGTGACATGATACCACTGTAGTGCCACATATAGGCCGTGCCGCATTTAGTCACGTAAGCTTAATGCGGCGGACATGTGCCTCGGCGCCGCATTTAGTTCACTTCTCTTTAAAATGTTTCACTGAAACGAATATTTGAATAAGATAACAATATAAACAAAATAGAAAAATGCATAAGCTGACTTATTCATCATAACCAATGTTCCTTAACCACTGTCGGTCGAATGATTTTTCCATGAGTTATGCCCCATTTATGTACAAATACGTTATAGTAGGCTTATGGATGTTTGTCAATGCTTCGTGTTTTACATTGTACATTTTGTGGATTTTGACGAAACCTCACAGAAATAATAGGTTGATGATCGACGATCATGTATCAATTATCGGTGACCATAGATCGATAATCGGCCATCGTTGATCAATGTCAAATGCCAAATACCTATGAAACATAGATCTGCCTTAGCCAAGTTTAGATGTGGGGTGGCCCCACTGAGACTAGAGACTGGAAGATATGAAAATATTCCTGAGAACCAACGTTTATGTCCAATCTGTAAAGCTGACATTGAAAATGAAATACATGTACTGTTTCACTGTAATGCCTACCAAAGGTTTAGAGATGCTCTTACACTTAAAGCATGTGAAGTGAATAGTAATTACCTAAACCTCTCTGACGAAGATAAGTTAATATTTGTACTGTCTAATGAAAATATGATTAGAGTTAGTGCCAAAACCTGTTTTAACATTTTAAAGAACAGAATCGACTTATTGTACACATGATAATCCCTCTGTTCTTCTTTTTTTATTATTTTTTATTTTTGTTATGCAATTATTTTACAGTGTATAAGACATGACATCATAGCTAGCTTTAACATACATGGAATAGCAAAAACTTATGAAGACAGCAGATTTAAAATTTTCTATAACAATTGCAATAATTCAGCTTATATTTGTATAGCTACGTTTGTAAGTTTTTAAGTTTTTGCTCTTCCACTTTCTCCTTCAATTAAAGTTAATTGCATTTGTCACATTTTGTATACAAATCGAAATTGATTTTGTGTGTTTTAATTACATATATGATACTAAAAAATGATAGGTGATCAATAGTTTATCATATGTAACGGATTTATAAATCGCAGATCGATCATCAGTGGTCGGTAATCGATTATTTGTGATCAATGACGGTGATCGATTATCGGTGTTAGGTGATCGCTAATCAGTGATCACTTTTTGATGGCTGGTGTTCGATTATTATTGATAAATAAATATTGATCAATAATCGATAATGTGTGATGGATTATCGTTGATGATCAAATGTGATCAATGATAATGTTGATGATGATGATGACTTTAAATAGGACAATACATAAAATATCTATATGCGGCATGACCATGCCTTTTCGCCGCATATAGTTCGCGTCGTTCCGAACTAAATGCGTCACGCATTAAGGTCGTACACGGACTAAATGCGACACGGCCCATATGTGGCACTACATACCACACCCACTTATCTACATAATACTTAGTAAATCACGTTCCTGTTATCCGTATAATGTCGACAGTAGGTATGTTATATAGAGATACTATTGAGCGACATTAGTGCGCCGTGACCGGAACCTGAACCCACCACCTCAACACCCTATACGATATTATGTTATTGTTTTGTTCTGCCTTCAGATGTCGTTAACATATTTGTGGTTAAATTGAATTTTTAGAATATTATTGTACGAGAAAAACATATATTATCCACGAACAAAACACTATAAAAACATTTATTTACGAGTTTATAACGTATGGTTTAGATCGGCTCTGATCAATTATTCATGATTATCACAATCACGGACATATGTCCGGGTCACAATATTGCAAAAGTAAAGATATTTTCTTGCGATTTTACTGAATGCTGCTTTATATATTTATACACTTGGTCAATCTGGTATACCGATTATCTAATGACATTAAGTGAAGTTTCAGTGGTATTCATTTTAAATCGAAGCACAGAAAATGTTGTAAGGTCTTGTGAAAAAGTTGTCTATGCCAGACACTAGTGGGAAATTTATTTTGAGGACAGTATCGAGATCGAAACCTCTTGTTTTGCTGTCTTGTGTTTTCAATATTGCTTAATCTGTTGAGTTAAATTTGATGTAATTTCCAGCTACAGATATATTAGAGTTCATCACTGGGAGAATTGTATCATACATAGCATAGAATAGAAATAAAAGCTTAATATTCGATCAATTTCAAAAATAAATATCATCCTCTTCTAGATACATGTGCAGCTTGGATAAATAACAAGAATGATCTCCCTTGATTAGCGGCTTTGTTAAAGTAATTTACTCTACATTGGATTGTCTCCCTTTCACCCGAAAATGATACCTGTCAAAGATGGTTAATAAAGATAATCGATATTAGCTCCATGTTATCACCGATTCAATATACATCAATTTAACGTCTCCTGATCAACACCTGATCATCGTCGTTAGCGACTAACATATCCTTCCCGCTATGTTTAGACATCATGTTGAAATTGTCTCCCGCTGTAGTACTCTTGGGATGTATAGAATAATAATGACTTGAACGTGGAATTCCCAGAAATAAATAAAATGTACAGAAAAGTGGTTACTGAGACTAGTCTTTTTGTTTAATATACCTGATGGTTTCTACTTAAAATGTCCAAAATTTTCATTTGCAGACTTTTTTCAATGATATTAACTTGCCTTTGGTGAAACTTAACCACTGCCATATTTCAAATAACGGTTAAATTCATATTCAACATTATCTAACATTGTTTGTTTTACAGTGAAATGTTGGATTCTAATCTTACAACATCAACTTACAAACCGGAAGTATCTATGAGTGTGTTAGCTGGTAGCGTCCCTTTAGAAAACCAAGCGGAAGTGCAGTTAGGGACGGAGATCACGATGATTGTTCAGATAACAAATGATCCCGACGGTACGTACGACGCACGTATTGAAATAAATATTTTTGAGAATGCTTGCTTAATACAATATGTTAGAAATTGCATACGCTTTACATTATCCCACTTGTGGTAATCTTTGACCAAACAACGCTAATAAAATAAAACAAGTATTTTCATATATACTTACCCCTGCCATCTAATTGCTTACATAGATTTGCTTATAGAAGGGAGGTAATTCAGCAAACTGGTGTTGTCTGGGTGTTTTGTAAATGCCATATAATTTACGGTTTCACACAGTGGAGTAAATTTCTATACTACTGTTGTATCTTAAATAAAATTCCATATGAATGAGACATTTAAACAAATATATTGTTACGATTAATTGTATGGTTCAAAAGTTACGTTGGCATATAATGTTTTATATTCATCTGGAATAATCCGTACGTTTTGATGAACAATATTCGAACTAGCAGATTATGAGAATGTGTATTTACAAACTATCGGGCAAAGGGTCTCAATCAAGTAGGATGTACTTGTCATAGATAGAATGAACATTGCAGGTTATTTTGATATCAGTCCAAAGTCTTGCTATGCGTCAGGTATCACCCTGTATGAAGATCGTTGTCCAGTGTCGGAAGATCTGCTTGGTGCATTCAACACAACCACAGTTGGATACACTAGTGTGACATTTAGTATGTTCCGCCCGACGTCTGTCGTCGGCGGACCTGTAGCAGTTGTATTTACCTGCATACTAGAAGTGTGTGACACAGTCTGTGAAGAGGTAAACGATTAAAGCAGTTACTAGAGGGGTTGCTTTAATAATTGTTTTTTTGCGCAAATTTACGTAACCCCAAAATCGACAATGGATACTTTTATTTTAAATGTAACAATCTTATTTTAGTTCGCAAAAAAAACGGAATACTATTTCGTTATCATCAAATAATATTTCGTAAAAAATAAATATTATTTCGTAAAAAGGAAATGAAATTAAAAATATACATTGTACTAAAAGTGCCGGATGGCACTTTAGGGTCCCCGTAGAATTTGTAGACCTGGTCAGGTTTTTCGAAAACAATTCAATTGAGATCCGTCTCAAAATTTCCAAGCGTTTGTATTTCAGAAACAGAATTTAATGTCTACAAAAACGTTGGAATGTGAGCTAGTTACAGAAAACAAATCAAATTTCACATTTAAATGGCGAGACTGTTTGTTTCATGAGTTCTATATTTAAGAAATTATATATTTGACTTAAACAATCTTGATTTGAGAAGCTTTATGAATAAGGGCCATGTTTCATCCTCTGGTTTTTGTGGAATGGTTAGCTGCACTTGTTGACTTGTATGAGTTAGTAGCCGCTTATGCGTCATTTGATTTCGCAGTCCAGGAATCACTGAGAGGGTATTTGTATATCAGTTTTACTGGAACTTTTAGGAAAAAAATCCCATTGTAGCCAAGTTGTCATGAAATTTTATTTTGTCCCATTACGTAAGGTAGATTTCTCGTCCATTGATTTCAAGCCGAACGCTAAGTTCCCGTATTGATGTTTGGTCCACATGAAAACTGATACTGCAATTCCTTGGTTATTCGAAACAATTATAATGTATATCCTGCTTTGATTGTATAAATCACTTGGCTGGTTCAATATGTCTTTTATTCCAGTATGATTGCACCGACACAGAAAACAGTACCGATTCTGTCAGACGGAGGAGAGATGTCCGTAGTAAGGATAATCCATCTGTTATCCGTGGATTCACTTTAATGGTTGTCACTGAAGGTAGCTAAATTAAACAGAAACTAACTTGTGTGATAGCTGTAATTTGACATGTGTGATCATTGACAGCGTTTTTTCTTGCTTATACAGCAGGTAAAGGTCGCCTCAAGAATGCAAAAGAAATGAGGACATTCTTGGTCAAAGGAGGAGACTACATCGGTTCAACTTTCCTACTCCATGACTTCTTCTCCTGTCCAAATCTTAATGTAAACCATTGTCTCAGGCAGTATGGCATCGTTCTACAGAGATGACTGGTGTGATCAAAAATTACAAAACTCAGATGCCAGCACAGCAACATGCACCTATTTGCATACACAAGTATACAATGGGTACATGGGAACAGGAGTTTAGTTATGTAGTCAACATGTAGTATTTAGTTCAGATTAAATTTATTTTCCATCGGTTGTGAGACAGATACTTACAACATCTTACAACTAATTACTCTCGTTGACTGCTGTTGGGTTACTATTCAGTACTCACGCCAAATTAAGGGTTTGTGAAATTTGATAGTTCAAACTTACGCCCTCGGACCCAGAATCAAGCGTTCTACCTCTCGTATCACTTCGTCTCCTATTAATATAAAATATGAGCGCCGCTGTAAGATTTCCAACCTCTTCTCTGTATGTGACGTCATTTCCGCAAAACTTCACATGTGATGTCACCATGTACTGACAGCAAGCAATGTAATATGAAAACAAAATGATCATATGGAGTAAATATCGTTTCATGCTTGCACAAATGGACATCAAATGTGACGTTTTATTGAAATGACGTCACTCACAGAAGAAGTTGGAAATCCCACAGCAGCTTTCATATGTAATAGTTATCATATAAGATGTATTATTTTACAGAGGAAGAAGGGGTAATTAGAGAAACCCGACCAGACGAGACAATTTGTCTTGCTGTGTTTGTGATAATCGCGCTATTTGGTAGTTTCTTTCTGGTGACGACCATGGCTGTTACTGTAACTGGCTACAATTACCATCGCTCTTCACAGATGTTGGAAGAAATAGATGCCCTTAAGTTACGACAAAATGGAAAACAAAAACTGGTCAAAGGACTGACTGACTTGTCCAATCATATTGCTGTTAATCAGACAGCCTCGAAGTCTCGGAGTGGTTTTAAGGTACAAGATGTAAATGTAGAACAAATGGCGGTTGACACGAAGACTGATAACCCGGATGTGACGTGCATGCCTTCTGTCGTCAACGGTCACGTGAACAGTGATAGTAGCGTACACGGCACAAATACTTGCTCTGCAGGTCATGGAAAGGCAGCAGATACATATGGTTTATATGCAGCAGCTACGTACAGTACATACAAACGAAAGTCTGTTACCAAAATATTGGACTAACATTATGAACAATATTTGATTCATGTGTTTATTTGTCTGCGAAAATATTTATTTAAGTGCCGCAAAAAAAGCTAATTGTCTCGCTAATCACATGCAAGTCACGGCGAACATTTTCGCCTTCTGGTTTTTATCTGTCATAATTTTCTCATAAGTTTCTATCATAAAACGTCCTATATGTGTTTGTGCTTGAATTATTAATAACATTATGTACCAAAGTCTTAATTTGGCGAAGGTAACAATTTTTCTTTGTCAATTAACATTATGTATTTTTAATTACACACTATAATATTGTCATACTACAAATAACACATTTTCACAATTAGTATATACCGTTGAAAACGGCTGTTAAAGAATGTTTTTTATCAAGAATAACAAAGGTATTATCAGTGATCCCGATGTTTTATGTATGTAAAATAAGGGAGATAACTCATTGATATACAGCTAGATTTGTACGCAGAGTTATCTCTATATAAACTGTATGCGATATTTTATTAATTTGTATGAGGTAAAGATTGCGATACAGAGTATATATGAATTGGTAGTTCTTTTACAGTTTATTCACAATGACACACTCATTAAAATGTGCTTGTTTGAATTACATCAACCAAAAACGATTAGATAATTTTTAGAATTTACTGGGTAGACATACCCTAGTAAAATTGTCGATGAAACATACTAAAAAAACTACACTATGACAATGTTTCACGAGTATTGATGAATGAAAGAAATGAAGTTTAAGAGCTTCACGTGCAAAATTCATCAAGATTATGTAAAGTTTTGACAATTTTCGTTTTTATTGCTCGCTTGTCATATGGAGTTCAGCCCCTTTAAGTTGTCTTGACTTTCTTTAAGATTTCGCTGAGGGTTTAAGACAAGAACACATTGTATTGCGTGAATAAGCCAACAATAGAGTCAAGTCAAATGTCTGCAGCTAGGTCGGAGTATTACCAACAAACACTTTCAGGATGGCCTGAGAAGTTTCTTGTTCTATGGTCTAATGTTTATAATATCACTCGGTGGTCAAGTCTTATAGCATTGTTTGCAGAGACGTAATTACAAAGTACACGTTGATTAAACAAACGTAGGACGTTAGTTAGATCATCTGGGTGTATGATATAATTATATATACAGTAAAACCTCAATGATAAGATCACCTTTGGAATTCTGGAAAACTGGTCTTAATATTGAGGTGGTCTTAATACTGAGGTTAAGTAAATAGCAAAGCAGACTAAATAGACTCGAAAAATGAGGTATCAATTTTGAGGTGGTTGTATTATTGAGGTGGTCGTTAAGCGATGTTTTAGTATACGTATATCTCAAAACTATACCAAAATAGGTCATTTAGTGCAGCAAGATCATAATTACATGTCTTACATAAATTCATACATTCAAGTCGACCATTAACAACAACCCAGTGTTTTTCATAATTGTATGCACAAATATATTGGCATAATTCATATCGAAACCATGCCTCTGTGTAATAAAAATGTCAATATAGCTCTAATCTACTTAACTTACGTGTTTTATAAAATAAGCATATTAAAACTATAGAAGTGTGTGCATGTAATCATGGTTCACACTGTAAACTAATTACAGGCAATTTTGCAAATTATGACTTATTAAATTTTGATATTTTAAATTAGAAAGTGTGTCGTTAATGAAAGCTTGATTATGCCAGCTGGGCCGAGGAGTAAAATATTACTGAGAAGTCAGCGCTCGATGCAAGCATGAACAATGAATTATGTAAATCAGTGCGACGTGGGTTACATTGCTTGTGAGTACCGAGTATTTGTGTTGCACACTTTTGTTGACCGTGTGTCGGTTACTGCGTTTTAGTGCAGTGCTATGTAAAACGGCTGTAATCAATACTTACTCTCACATCTCAGATTTGCACTCATTTATGCACACTTAGATTAAATATTAAGTACTGAGTCGCCGGTTACTATTATACCCAGGGGCCCTGAGGACGAGTTTGATTTGATTATATACAATAGTGATGCAGTAATAAACATCGGTAATCGAATACTGTACAATTAATGTATTGATACATGTACTTATTTGAATGTTTAGTTTTATTACGTTGACTGTCTTATTGTATAATTTTATGAGGATTTTGATTGTATACACTTTAATGTGCCGTTGATATCCAGAAACGTACGGAAATGTGAAGCTATCTGGGGCATTTTCCGATGATATACGAAAATATACAAAAATGCGTATCCGTGAACTAGCAATATCTTAGGTAAAGTCCGAATGTAGGAGGTACAATGAACAGACATGGGATTTCTCTATATGTATACATACATGTATTACTTATTGAAAGGATTTATTAAAGTATGCAAATACTTACATGATTCCGGTTATTTTTTAATTTCATTGAAAGTACATGCTAAATAGCACAGTACTGATTTAGCCCGGTTAAAATAAGGATGAAAATGAAAACGCCCAAAATTGGTTCAAAAATATATTATTCTAACAGTGTTCAAGTTTGTTCATTGTTTAAGTAAATATAAATTATATTGGTTTAAAATCAACACTATTCCAATTTTTACCAGAAGATGTTCAATGCCGGTGAAAACAATTCTGTACAATTATATTTGGGTCCACACATCAGTTCAAACGTCAGACAAATATGATACAATTCATGGTATGAAATAATCTACGAGTAAACACGTGGTAAATGTACAATATAAAACATAACTATTTCTGAGTTAACGCCGTTATCAGCCTTAGTTGTGAGGTGGTCAGATTTTCTAGTAAAAATAGGAAACAAAAATTGAAAACTGGCATATGAACACACTGTCTTATTAATGAATTTGGCTTCATTTTATGTTTGTGTTTAAGCGAGTTTTCTCTTTGTCAAACATATTTCAAATCCGACAGTTTGCATACAACTGTATTATACAACTATATATTTACTTTATTTAATTTAAGTCTCAATAAATATATACTGTACATATTACTAACCGTAAAACATGTACATTGTGTATATCACCACTCGAATTGAGTTATAAGAGACTATACATAAAAAAATACACGCATTATTTTAACAGTTTAATAAAAACATAACTCTTAAATAAAAGATGTTATGTTTTACAATATATATAGTGCACGTACACACTATCTATACATATAAGACCAAGGAGCAGTCGTTAATCTAATTAATCTAATTAAATGGTGATTATATAAATCTGAATTACATGTACGTACATATCTAAGCGTGTGAATGCGAGCGAATGGTCACAATATGGGGTTAAGTAAATACCTCTCTTACTGACGCATTGATTCACTGAATGAATATATCTCACGATGTGGACAGCTGTGAACAATTACCCACTTACCCATAGGATAGTCTCTCTATATCTGTATCAACTTTCACGATAAAACCTTGTTGCCACCACATCCAGTCACACTTCGGAGGAAAGTTGGAGTACTTAATTGCTATTTTAATATTAACCACAAATGTTAAACACAAAAAAACAATGTTAATAGCATTTGCACATGCATTTTTTGTTTATTGAAAAATTTTATCGTGAGAAAAATGCTCTGTGGTTGAAAATGGCGAATTTTCTGTGTGCTCAGTTTTCGCGTACGATTAGAGGCGTTGATTCAGCATTGGTTATCAGTTAGTGATAGTGAACGCCGTGTACTATCTCGTTTCGCTTCGTAGAGCTGAACAGAAGCGAATCGTTGTTGGACTAGTTCTTATTTAGAGTCGAGATGTATCATTACAAAATAGATATGGTTACTGTTAAATAAAATGGGATTTATTTTCTGAAGCTAACTGACAAGTTTAATCCACATTCCAAATATATTGAACACATGCGTTGTATTCTGCTGTGATAAACTTTCTAGAATTTATGCAAAAAATGAAGAGATTTTTTTGGCGACATTTAACTACATTTGTAATTTAAAATCAAGGAAGTAAGGTATTTTTTGGAGAGTGATTAACAATAACACAATGGATCAGTTAGCAAATATTTCATCCAGTGAGCTGAACATGACGGAAAATAATTACACAGCTTTGAGCAAATTTAATTCTGAATTTAATGTTCGGGTGTTACCTGTGAGTATAGTGTTTGGACTTACTGCCTGTCTCGGATTTATCGCCAACATACTTGTGGTGTATGTGTATGGACTAAAATATAAACAGTGTAATTTTAAGTACTTCCTGTTTGTTATGGGACTGATAGGTTTAGTCCAATGTACTATCATGTTGCCGACTCAAGTCGCCGAAATGCATTACTGGTTCATGTTCCCGACATCGTGGCTCTGCCGGGTGTCTGCGTATATTTTTGGATATACAGTGATTAATTGTTATTTTGTACTTCTGCTCATAGCTTTAGATAGATTTAGAAAAGTCTGTCGCCCGTATGACTGGCAAATTCAGCCGAGTACCGCAAAGAATTTGTGTATAACTGTTTCTGTGGCATCTTTAGTGTTTGCGGCGCCACCTGGAATCATCAGTGGCCATCATAGATTCGTGACGTCATACAATGACGTAAACATCACAGTCACCGTGTGTGCAACTGACGATATGTTCCTAGACAGAGACTGGGCTGTTTATTTCCTTCTTCTTTTCGGAGGACTTCCGGTGTCCATAGTAATACTTGTGACGTGTATACTATACGGGTTGATTCTGCGTCAGTTCTATCTGGGTCCAGCAGTAGCAATGCGGAGCCTGTATGGCGCTTCTTCCACTGCTATTACGTCAGATAAACGTTCGGATTGCAAATCGAACATTCTGACGTCGTCATTGCAAAACCTAAACGGCACCCCGTCCAAAGTGCCAAAGTCGCCGAAATTGACGCCGAAACTCGTCAGAAAGAAGTCAAACAGAGCTTCACAGCTGAAGAAAATATTCCAATCAATCATTCCAGGACAAGGAAGTATTAAAAGCACATCATCGACCGAGAGCAGTGGACCTCAGACGAGTGAGAATCTACGCTCAAGTCGTTCAAACGTCGCGAAAAGAGGGGTCCGTAAGAAACTGATGCGTAAGACATTAATCGTGTTGATCATCACTATAACATGCATAGTCGCGTTGATTATCACTTTTTGTTTGCATATTATTGCTGAAAACATAAACAATAATGCTCTTACTGTATCTGTTGTAAAGTTAAACGCATTTGTGATATTCCATCGCGGCAGTTTTTCCATCATATGTGCTGTATTTCCAATACTTTACGGCATGAGAGACCCAAAATTTCGAAAGGCATTTCTAGCAATAGTTGAAATCTTTCACCGCAAACATTCGGACAGTTTAAGTATTCAGACTGGGAACAAGGGTGAGTCGAAGTGTTAGTGGCTTGGCTCTGCGAAGCAATATAGACAATAGACTGTTGATAGTTTGTGATACGTTTGTGTCTGTCTCGCTAGATTTAGATATGGCAACAAGATAATGTTTACATTTTTATCGTTTAACTGATTTAGCCTTTGATTTTGCTCATATTAAACATGTTTTCTACCTCTGACTTTATTGTGTTATTGTTCGTGTATATATCGCTAATATTATGTAAACTAATACAATTTATCGAATACGTATTTTTATTCGAGTTTTCCAAGATCACTCGAGCTTTTAGATATAATTTTAGAGTTTTGTTAATTCGAGCATTTAAAAGGAAATTTAGAGTTTTATTAAATCGATGTTTGATTAACTCGAGTATATTTTAATTAACTCGATTAGTTATTTTACATGAGGAGTTTGGTTAACTCGAGTATCTCTTTAACTCAAATAGTTCTGTTAACTCGAGTAATTATGTTAATTAGAAGTGTTTGGTTAACGCCAGTCTGTCGGTTATATAACATCAACACATCAGGCGTGCCATATAATCGGTCATCATATATATCAATTAACATAATTACATTAATTAATTATTTGTATGCAATTAATGTTGTTGTAATATGGACACCATGCTGCATAGAAAAGTTAGCATTAAATACAAATGCTGAGTGTTACTATTTAAATATATAAGAACTGTAGTACTCCTATAAAAGGTTTGTATTAGCCTGATGTTATGTCAGTATTACTGGAATGTTTGATCATTCCATAATCTACTATTCATAGCTTTACTGTTAATGTCTTGAATAAAGGCAACGACCGGCGTGTAGGATAATAACCATTCCGCACTCCTCAATTCTTTCATTCAAATCTGTGATTCGCACATAAATATCTATGATTCACACTCAAAGCTCTGTGATTCACACTCAAATATCTGTGATTCAGACTCAAATATCTGTAATTCAGACTCAAATCTATGTGATTCACACTCAAATCTGTGATTCACACTCAACTCTGTGATTCACACTTAAATATCTGTGATTCATAATCAAATCTCTGTTTCACACTCAAATCTCAAAGACATTGGATCAACAAATACACTCAGTAAAAATTGTAATCTACTCAAATCCTTCATCTCCGACTCAGTTGATTTTTGTAAATATAAGTTCTGAGTACTGAGTATTTAGGCCCGGACCAGTCCATTTAATCGTTTCACCTAAAATGTATTTTTAAATATTTATTATAGTGTCAAACATAAAATATTACAGTACAATTTACAAAGTAAAAACATAAAAATATGTTATGCCCAGCCAAACTTGGCTTACTAGACACTGACTAATTAACATGACAAATGTTGTCACTATATTAATGTATTAAGATGAATCTCTGAACTTGTTGACAGTCGTTAGTACAATGCAGTTTATAGTATAGCTATCATATATTCCACACCATTGCTGTTGTGAAGTCAGCAGTAGAAGCAACAATAGCTGAAACAGCAGTCAAAGCAGTACTCATGCTCCTTGTGCCAGTAGTAAACATATAATTATGTGTTTAACCGTCTAAAATTACAAATACAGAAATAACAGGCAATATGGAAGAAACGGAATTGAATCATTTTGCGTATTTACATATTTTCAACAACTCTGAATGAACTGAAAGCAACCGCTAACAGTATTCTCATTATCAAACGTAGTAGCTATGACTGCATAATATTACAATACCATCATAATTTTAGCTGCCGTATTTATGGTGGCATATTACTGCCACCAGTTAGCATGATAGCGTTCGCGAATTGTTTCGTGTTAACCACTTAATTATTACGATAATTATCTAGCTATCTAGTTAATATTCGTGATACATTTTCGGTAAGATAAATATCATAAAACTAGAAACAGGCTTGAAAGTGCCCAGAACTGCCACCTCTTACCTTTTTATGATGTATTACACTAGATTTAAGTGGTAACACGAATCTTATCTAGTTTACCACTTATTATGTTGCTTAATAACTCAAATTCGCAATTTCATTTTTGAATGCAGGGATATTTGAAGGTCACTTAAAACATTTTTTTTGCAAAACGACATTTTTTCAGGGAATTAAAGCACTTTAAATATGGTCGTCACGACTACAATAAGTCTGAGTTTCACTAATTTAATTACAGTAAATATGTTTTCCGATACAATAATATGTTACAACTACATGTATATGTTGATTATTCTTTTCCTTAAGAAAAGGGACCATCTCAATGTTAACTAATAATTGTTTTGCTTCTGCTCACCGCTGAATCATAAATTTGTTACTGAAATGTTTTAATTAGGTGTTGCAATTCATGTGAAAACATGACGTCATAATTGTGATAACATGACATCATCTGTATTGTGTTTTTCTCGGAAACGAGGCTCAGTGCATTTGGGCCAAAAATCTCAGACACTGCCACATGTCATACATCATTACAGAAGCAACAGGCGGCGCGGTAAGGGATAGTGCTTTGTTTAGCACACGCAAGATACAGATAATGAAATACGTTTCAATTTGAGAATGTTGATAGGAGATAATGATTTCCACGCTTAGAAAGAAAAAAACAGTAGAAAATAAGAAAACATGACTGTTTGTAAGATAAAGGTGCAATGTGTAGCTAACTCTGTACGTTATAACGTCTGGTGATTACTTTGAATGGTACAATGGCTAATGCTTGATCTGATATCAGAGACTGAATATCACTGAGGAAAAGTAATTATCATTACAGATTGCAATATGATAATTGATAGTTGTTGTGTGTGTAGGGTTTAAGCAGAAACAATTATAAATATCATTATACGATAAGTAGAAATATGAATCATGAAACAAATGATCTGAGCATGAAACAAACAGATAATTAAGCGTATAAAGCTAATTAAGACGCGTCAAAGTGCTGTGTTAATATCAACCAATTAAATATATTGTCGTAATTGATTCGTTCCATGACGTACGGAAAATTGCAAAATGTTTTTTTACTGTTTGAACGAACCTGAATACTGAAATCGTATCTGATTTGTTTTGCATTATATAGTTATTATTCAACAGAACAGTTCCTCTTTGTTCTCTGTTTGAACTATTTTATGTCAGAAATGTTGTTACGTAAATAAAACCGTAATGATTTTCACAGAAGGCGAGACCAAAAGAATGCTTTATGAATAACTAAGCTAGAATTTCCAGCGAATGGTTTAGTAGTTATAATATAAATGGTGTTGTGTTACGTAGGGACATAAAAACATTGAAGTTGTTATTAATTATTTTTCAGTGAATCTTACATCGTAAAATAAAGTCAAGTATACTGTCGATGTTCATACATTTCACTGACTAACCCTTCAAGAATGTTACAAACTTTATCGTAACGTAGATTAAATCTAGGCGTAAAAAAATATGTTTGTTTCAGGTGTCCCTACCTACTCGAAGTTTTTGCTCCAACCTTAGAACAGTTTTTCTCGTGTGAACATTTTTTCCTATTGGTAAAATTTCTTTGTGTGAATTTTTCTTCATGTTCATATTTCTGACCAGTTATTAGACGCTTAACGAGTATTCCAGCTGTAGAGCGTTATTATTCACATTGATTAAACATTATACATATTAAAAGGGAAAGGGGATTTGTGTTTTAACATATAATCATTTAAAACTATGTCTAATTTGCTGGAAAAAAATCCGACCTACATACCCTATTTTTTGAGAGGGGGAGGGGGAGGGGGGCATGAAACCTGAAACAAACATATTTTTTAGGCCCTTTGATAAAAACTGTTTTTTATTGTATATGCAGTGACGTATTTTTATCAACACTCTACGCCTTCCGGTGATTAAGATATCGTAAATGATAAACGTAATTATTCTATTTATGATTGAGATACAATACAATGTACTTGGACAGACGGGCTATTTATTTAGATAGGGTGAATATTTGAATTGTAGAAAAGTACTTAACTTAGTAATACAACTTGCACCTATTTGATGTCCACTTTAGATTGGAAACAAGATTAAATGGTATACAATTAATGACATCTTGTCTGTTTAAGGTTACAAATGCTTCAATAGTCTAAGGGAGTAAATACGTACCCACGATCCAAAGGTTAAAGATTGAAAGATATTGTCTCAAAGTTGATATAGACTAAATGCATTATTTCCCGGGATGTCGGGTAGGGATGTCGGGTACGTGTCCTTGTATGTATTTGATGACAAGCTTCTTGTATTTTAGTGACAACATTTAAATGTTCCTTATAAGACCTACTAATAAGTAAATTTATTTTGTAAATACATGGCATCAATGAAATAGAAAAACACATAGTTTTCATCCCGAATTTGTTGTTTATTTCACCAACAGATCGGTCCTTCAGAAATACCTCAACAATAAGACCACTATTGAGACCGTTATAGACTGGTCTTGTTATTGAGGTGGTTTTATTATTGAGATTGAATAAAGAGCAAAACAGTAGAAAACTAGATTTGAAAAGTATGTAATTTTGGGGTGGTCTTATCATTGAGGTAGTCTTTAAGTAAGGTTTTACTGTATTATCAAAAAGTTACACTGAATCATGTGATGGAGAGTAGTTAAATTTAAGTTTAAAATAAATTATTCAACATCAGTCACCAATAAGTCAAAGATCTATCTCAAATATATTTGATGTGATGTATAGAGATACAGAATTCTCAGTCTAACAAACGAGCTGAAATATAACCCTGCTTTAGACATAGCACAGCTATCGATGACAAAATTGTTTGGTGTATTATTTTCATTGTAATGGCAACAACCCATTTGACTTGAGCAAATCTTAAATTGAGATGTTTTGTAAATTTAGGACCGGATATGAAATCTTTGGTTGAATATTGCGTTGATTGTTCATTCCGATGCTTCAAAAATGGCCTTGTTAAGTGACTGATATATTCAATCGTTCTGGTATGAGGACCAACTTATCAATACATGTATAAAATACATTTTGTATTCATCCATTATCGCGACAAAAGTATCGACAGAGGCGCTATTGATAAAAAACATATCCGCCTTTCTTGGCCGAGTGGTTAAGGCGTTAATACATCCGCATTGGGAGCGGGAGGTCAAAGGTTCGAATCCCGGCGGGTGATATTTGATATAGCCGGTTGGTGAGCCGGTTGGTGAGCCGCCAGCTAGTTAAATAATGGTAACCGTGTTCATATTTGCCTGGTGCCTGACATCGGATAGTAACCGGGAGGTAAATGTGCTCAGACAGTAGGTGTCTCATCAGTCAGATATGGCTGTCCCTTTAAGTTGGGGTGACACTGTAATAAATCAATAAACACTTTATCAAGTGAACTACGATTTGTCCTCCTCCTCAGGGGCCCGTGTCATAGACGATCATCTTCTATCTTACGTTAACGTAGCTAATACTATAGATTCCAGTGGATACGTTGCCTTGTCGAATAACACGTTAGTGCTGGTTGGTAACCATGGCAACTGACTGTCGTATAGAACTGAAACACCATTTAGAACGACGTCAAACTTCGACACAACAATATGATATTCGCCGATCTGTAATGAAAAACTTAATATCAGACATGTAAAATCAATTATTTATAACTATACGCGGAAACCGACGTAAATTCATTTTCCATGTAAACAGTTGCGTCACACGATAGCCTTTCATATGAGATAATAAAATAGAATATCAATCCCCGAGCATGCAGTGCATAATGATTGTTCACGTGTCAGATAATGTTATGATTGGTTTGAAAGTGTCAACTTGTTCTCGAAATGCGATCGGGATATTAAATCACAGATTTATGTTGAAACCATTTGTCAGAAATGAATTTCAGGAGTAATAATGAGAAGTAAATGTCGGAGCTTTATTACATTTGGAACCAAAATGCTTTCAATGGGGTTGCAACATCGGCGATGAATGATGCTCTGGGTTTAATGGAACTCATTATGAGGCGAGTAAGCTTGTGAAAAGTGGGAAACTGTTTTAATGCTATATCTAGATCGTCTGAATGACTGGTTTACCATCTAAACGATATAGAAGGCATACTGGTGGAGCCTTCTTGATCCTTGATTACGCACCGTAAAATTGTAAAGTTAATGATTTAACATGAAATTCATGTTTTCTTTTTTTTTGGTGGGGGGGGGGGGGTTGAAGTAATGAATATGGAAGTAACTACCGGAATTTCGTAAATACAGGGTTAAGGCTAAAGCCGCTTTGGTTGTTTTCTTTTTTTGCGCATGTATGCAAGTCGATGTATTATTCAAATAAATGCACTAAACACGATGCATATTCGCATATTTAAGATGTTCATTTCGGCACGAACTTCCGTTTTAACTGACAATTACTCAACGCAAATGAGCAGTTCCAATATCCATGTCTTCAGCATGTAACAGATTTTGAATGCATTCTGCATACGTTTTTTATCAGAGGTCCGACTGGCTACCGAGATAGTTGACTAGATGACTTGAATTAGGTAAAATAGAATATAACTACAATATCAGATTAGCCGCTCAAATACATTCCATTATTATTTGAAACTGATAATGTTCAGTTCGGATCGCGGAAAATACCTACCGTGTTACGGAACATTGCGGATAGCATCGATAAGAAAGTAATATATTGAAATAGTTATTATTTATCATTTAAATAAATCACGGCCCCTATTCTCATTAGTAAGATACGTATCGTCTAAATCCATCGATATTGTAGTTCCCATAAAATGATAAACTGATATATATGTATTATGACAAATGTATTCCTCGCAGATAAAACAACGCGGACTTATTTTTGTAACAATATTACAACAATATTTCATATTTCGCTTGAATTACATTCACAGTGAACAATATACCACACAATTACAGTAAAACCTCAATAATAAGACCACCATTGGGACTCTTGAAAATTGATCTTAATATTGAGGTGGTCTAAATATTGTGGTTGAATAAAGAGCGGAACAGTCAAAATGGACTTGAAAAGTGTGGTCTTAATAGTGAGGTGTACTTATTATTGAAATGAAATTATACTGTTCCACACAATTACTATGACACATATGTATACGCTTACAATATATGAATGGTAATGAAGTGTAGTGTGATGTATTTTTGTTTTCAAGTACCTAGACACTCCTAATGGTAGGGAGCGGAACAAGCTGTTTGTTTTCCGACCTAAGTTTATTCTCCTTAATCTTATAAATTCATGATATAATCTGATTTCGCCGCAATAATGACTTAAACTTATCAGAGAGTTTTGAAATATAGTGATTTATTCTTTGAATTATGATGTATTTTTTAAAATATCGTACATTTTTATGAGGATTTATTTGATATATGGAAATCTCGCGTGTGGCCGCTAGATATATCAAAGCACTGGTTGTACAGGAAGTCTAGAGAGCTATTGATAAGACTGAATATATAATCAAAATATTGTTTCATGAATTACAGCAAAGAAACATTTTATCATCTTTAATGACACACACACAATAAATATTAACACTTCATTTTCTATCAGAAACATGGATATATTGCGTGTAGATATTTTCTCTTTAAAAAAGTAAAGCTCATTGAATTCTATATTTTCCAATCTTTCTCGTACACACTATTTACCTCACCATCAAACATAATACAAATGTTCATCGACAGATGACAGTACCCTAATGTGGTTTATTACGTAGGTGATGTTTGTTGGGGACACGAAGGCGTGGCTAAAATGATTTAAGTATATACTGCTCTTGACGCTGCTGGATTATCGGAGTACTTGTCAGCTACATGCATAATGACATTTGTGTACTTTGATACAAACAAAAAAAGGAAGAGGGATGTTACAATGATAATGCGTAAAAATGTGTTTGTTCAGGTTGTCCCGACCCTAAACATTTTCCCCGTGTTAACATTTTTTGGGGGGTAAAATTTCTTTGTGTGAATTTTTCTTTATGTTCATATGTCTGCCCAGTTATTAGATGCTTTACGAGTATTCCAACTATAGAGCAGTACATTCACCTTGATTAAAGATTATCCAACTTAAAAGGGAAAGGAGATTTGCCTTTTTATCATATACTCATTTAAATCTATGTTTTTTCTTCGTTTGAAAATAAAAATAAATAAATAAAAATGTCCGACCTACCTACCCTATTTTAGGCGGACGAGGGGGGGGGGGGGGGCTGACACCTGAAACAAACTTTTTAAGTCTAAATAACATCACGTTTTGATAAATAACACCACGTTTAATGCAAGTACATGTGGTAAGAAATTTACATGTGAAGTTCATTTTACTAATTTAGTACAAACAATAAAATCTTGTCGGCGCAATTTGAAGGTAATGATTTGTTGTGCAACATAAATAATTGCCGAGATGTTAAGATTGCTGATCAATCCAGATCCAAAATGGATTTGGGTAAATTCACCGAAATTTAGTGGATTTCGGTAAGGTAACGTACCCTTTATCGAAAGGTTAACCAATTAACGTTCAGGTTACAAACGTTGTTCGGTTGAAGAGAAATTGCCTTGGTGCATTGACATGACATTGTTATTCAAATAGCTAAACCATGTCAGTACGCCGAAAAAAAACACTAATTTAATAATTATTTATCTGCGATTCTGATACAAACACCAGACTGACCCTACAGTTAGCATGTAGCTGTATCCGGAACTGATAAAACAGGTCCATACTCTACTTCTGGCTGAGATAAAATCAGGATGAAGCCATTATATATGTAGGCCTACTCTTACAATAATGTTGTACGCACGTATGTTAGGAGGAAGAGTTCACGCACACATACATTTAGCTACTTACTTCTGTTTGAATTATTATGCTTTACTAGAGCTGTATTCAAATGTCGTCAAAACGTTGGATAGCGTCTCTCTTCTTTAAGCGGCAATTTAAATTCCTTCCATGCAATTTCAATGTAAAATGTGCTCATGCTGACGACGGTTCACTACGGTCTAAGTCGTACTTTCATAAACCAGCATCAATACAAGTATATGAATAAGTATTGAGAGAACATGTGTCAATCACAATATAAACATTTAAAAAGTCGGTCCGTTTCAGATCATTATTATTTTTTAATAAAATACTTATACATTTAGTCACACCATTTGGTGCACTCGTTGCTATGTTCTGTCAACCACCGTTTTCGTGCATCGCTTCACACACTAACTGTTTTTTTATCATCGGAATTATTTTTCGGTCTGTGTTAAACTTACTATAATTTACACCCAATTTCAGAATTAAGCCTTATCAACCCTAACTAAAATGCGATATATGTTGGCAGACACCTATTCAGTGTCTAATATACACCGAGTGTGATAAGACCATGGTCTGACACCCACAAATGATCTACCGTTAGTCTCCATACATCGCCCAAGGGTTATTACGTTCATGTTTTGTTGTGATCGGTTGTACTCAAATTCATCTACGCGTATTTTATTGGCCGCTTCTTGTTTCGATGGAGATTAATTGGAACCGTCCTAAAAGTGCGTAAGTGAAATCGGCTATGGACATATTGGAATCGTATTATATATCGTAGAATGATTATTACAGATGCATTTCTAGAATATATACAGTAAAACCTCGATAATGAGACCACCCCTGTCACCCTTGAAAAATTGTATTCTTAATGAGGTGGTCTTAATATCGAGGTTGAACAGAGAGCAAACCAGTGAAAATGGAGCTGAAATTAGTGGTAGTCTTATTGAGGTGGTCTTGTTATCGAGGTTGAACAGAGAGCAAACCAGTAAAAATGGAGCTGAAATTTTTGGTCGTATTATTGAGGTGGTCTTGTTATCGAGGTGGTCATTAAGTGAGGTTTTACTGTATATAAATATGAGATATTTATTAGTTTCATTTATACTGATGTTGACAAGGGTTTTATTTGTTTAATTATTTGCGATATATCCTAATTTATCAAGTTCCAAAATAACTCTCGATGTATTATAAAATCATGGAAGAAAAAATGGGAAACTCTAATTTTGAAGTTAGGAATAGCTGACATCAGTACCTCACAGTCATTGTGGAATTTTGGTAAAACAATGGCAGAGGTTGAATTGCCAAGCCGCAAGTTTTTTTTAAATTATTTTTTGTAACCATGGCAACCATTTGTTATGAAAAAATATAAAAAAATGCATATTTACACAGAAATGTTCACGTGAAATAGACAAAAGGTTTTCCACAATATATGTGATTTACAAGTAAACGTGTGACTGTTTTTTCGGTTTGAGAGAGTACCGATCCTGTTCTACTTCCATAGTACGGAAGTGACGAGTTCAATGGAATAAGGAAGAAAGCCTTAAACCGGCAGGTGGCGCTCGTGTATATTGTTTCAATAAAAATGTAATGTGTATTTTATTATGAGTTATATAATGTTATTCAACCATACTATTGTACTCGTGAAAATTATTGCCATCGACCAATGTATTATATTTATTTCGTCATTTCTGTATTTATATTTGCATTGTTTGTTTATATGAAATCATGGACACTATGCCTAATTTTTCGGAATATAAACTATCTGTGACTATGAAATGCTTCACATGTGACTAATTATGAACACAATTATCAGGATGGAAATTCGGTTATCAAAGCAGAAGTCTCTTGAGAGTATATTAGTTCGTTTGCTTTATTACCTTGGTCATATACAAGGATATTTGATGAAGAAAGAAGTAGTAATAGTTTTGTTTTTAGTTGTGTTTTTGGGGTGGTTGTGCCTTTTGAATGGGACATTTCCGGCTAGACTTGGTATGGAACTCTCTTCCTGTAAATAAATATGCGTTGTACATCATATACCGATACATTCAAAAATAATTATAGGAACTATGTAATGCTTAATCAATAATATTTCATTATGGCATGTTCATGTATACATGTGTCTTATTGAGGTGTCTGTGGTTGTTTCATTCTGTTTTCAGATCATCTTAACTGTTGTAGCTTTTAATAATCTAAGTTATCACTATAATTATGTTGTATGTATGAACATGTGCATATGTGCAGATATTGTTATAATTTTATTTTATTTTGTTAATGTTGATTTCTTCGATTGTTGGTGTTTGAAGGCCACTTTGTAAAAAAATACATCTGTAGCTTATTGTGTTATCTTCATCAGTCATTACATGTACTTGTGTTAACAAACAATAAACAAAGCACTAAGTAACTGATCTATTTTTGCAATAATTGGTCAGTCCAGTCGAATCTCCTCGTCTTCTAATCATATATCTAACAGAGACATCTGGTGTGTAGAATTGTTCTGTTCTAAACTGATGTTGTTTATTATTGCCTAAATATAGTTAACTACCCTACCACAATGACGTTTGGACGTATGTTGTGGATAGCTATGTAATTGAAACATTGACATCGTAGATTTGCACTTTTGACGACAATGAAGCAAGACAATGCTCAAAAGTCCACGAACAGTGTTTTCTCCGGATACTTCCGTACACTAAAACACACTGTACCAAAGAGAAAGTCCCGAAGAAGACTGTGATCTCAAGCATTTAAAGTACACTCACCGGAAAGTACCGAATGTTTTTACGAACACATTTGATTTTCGGAGAGAGAGAGGTAATCGGGAACCAACTCAATGCATTATCACAGGAGTCTAGTGTACAGATACAGAAATGATTTATATTACGAAAAAGGCTTACATTTTAAAAATACACAGATCAAGCAGTTCATTCTAAACCAACTACATGAAATACATCTTAGTTTTATTGATCTTCGTTTGTATATCGCGAGTGTTAGCCAATAATGTATCCTAATATACTTTTCATATTTTTATTCCCGATATTTATTGCTCGTAAATGCTTTTTTCTCGTACAGATCTAAAGTATTGTGAATTAACAATGTAAGCATTGTAGTTGGGCAGTAACACAAACATTAGAGATCTCCGAAATACGTAGATAGGCATCTAAAATGTTGCGACGCAGAAAGAATTGAATGACGTTTGGCCAGAATCCCATATCTGATTCAGTTATGTGAATGGCACGGATTCAAATGACTATGTTTTTCCGCAGAATGAGGGTCGTCGTCAGGATTTAAGGAACATAAATACAATGCAATGTCACCGCCGAAGCCAGAATCGGCAATAAAATGCAATGTGTGTGTTTATTGGTATGAGGGCCATATTACTATAACTAAGGTGGCCTGTCGGTGCCGTTAAGTCCACCGCAGCATTATAATTATGTGTCTTTCTCTGAGATTTTTGGCCCAAAATTTTGGCGAAATTGAGTTATAAGCATTTCTGAATGCAGGGATATTTGTAGCTCACAACAAAACAAACATTTTTGCAAAACTTTTTCCATGGAATTACAGCACTTTAAATATGGTCATCAATACTACACAACTTTCACAATTATATACCAAACACTGCCACAATCCCAATCCTCATTGTACTATATTTATTACCAATTATGTATACAGAATGACACTTAGACATTTCATAATAGTAAAACAGCGTGTTTCAAACTATGGAGGGAGGCGAAGTGCTGGAGGGATAGACAGCCGGATTCCAGATCCGATGGTCGGACCTCCAGTCCTGAGTGGAGTTTTATAATGAACTAGATCATGTCTGAATTTGACACATGTACTAGGAAGCAGTTATTGAGAGCGATAAGCACAATGTATAGGTTATGAGAGTTTGTTAACAATAAGACATATGTTTAAACTACGTAAAATCGAGTGCGCTGAATGAAATAACTGCATTCTTTACACCGGTATTGTATTATTTTCGGACCAAGACGGATTTCATGAGCATCTAAGAGAAGTACATTAACACTTATTGACATTCATTCCGACTATTGTGCCTAGTTCATTTGTGTCTGTCAGAGTGGAGGGGGCATATGTACATTCGCTGGTAATGACAGCTAATATGTGATTATTACTCCATTAACCCACCTCTGTTCTTCTAATTATCGTACTCACTTACTTACAACACTACGAAAATTAATGTCGAAATACAGTAAACAGATTGTATGGATCTCTGTAGCAAATTCAACACTATACAGAGTTACACGCAGATTATTTCGCAGTTTGCAATTACATTATTGTCTCAATTTATGCTATTTAGCAAAGAAATAAATACATATTCCTAGATAATACACTTTTTTACGTACAGTAGGACCGTTCATTCGAATTCATAGGGTCCGATATTTTTGTTCGTACAATACATGGTTTCAAATAGCCCATATCAATTCGACGTGCCAAAGCAGGTACATTGGGACATGATATTTATTTCGAACGATGCCAAGTATTCGGATTGAAGGTTGTCGAGATCCGACTGTATATAGAATTTCAAAATTGCCGGTAGTTAACATCGACTCCCGAATGTTCCTTTTTGTTACTGTTTAGGTAATCAATGTACGTCTTTATTCAATAATAGTTCGAATAATAGTGAAAACAGATCTTAGCTGTAATACTTTTCGGTTTTTCATAGATGTTTCGACGCTCTTCTGAATTTAGTGGGGCTGACATTTTTTTCAAGTGCTGTTAAAATGAATGACAATAAGTATCTGGCTATATGGAGTTGGCACGGTACATCTGCTTTAGATAGAGAATGCCTTCGATGCAAAGTGGTCTTTATTATATTAAGGTACGACTATTGTTGCTTTAACAATTCAATGGAACAGGTATGCAGTTACATGTATTCACAAAAAGAGGATTATTAATCACACTCGAGATTATAAACTTAATTAACCTAATTACGCCTTTGCTCATTAAGACTTTTTGCCACTGACATTTCCGCTAACTTAATTATTCCAGGTTGATTAACAAACTGTCTTAATTGAAAGATAATGAATTTCAAAAGGTGTTCGTCTTCTACATCACTTACGCCGCATAGATAGCATTTCTTCTACTTATTAGTCGCAGAGCACTTGCGTAGAAGCTAATTCTAAACCTTTTACTGTTGTGTTGTGTGAGGTAAGCCAACAACGGGAAATTGTCTGACTCCGTTTGAACAGAACTACGAACTCTAAAGAATTATTTCACTTTCTCAGGTTCGCGAGAATAAATATGTTTTAACTGAAAAAGAGAATGAAAGACAGTAACAGCAAGACAATAGGTACAATCGATGTTATGAAAATAAACGCGCAGTTATGTTTTACATATTACTACAATAATAGCCACATATTTTGTGATTCTACAGACAAAATACAGACAAACAATTCCCGCTCCTTCTTAATTAGTTCGTTTACAATTATTTTACTCCCAAATTGACTAAACCTCTAACACATTTCTAGATTGAATCTTGAAAAGCATTCTTAGCTTCGCGAAGTGAACAAACCGCATTAAAATACCAAGACAGCAGAAAAGGTTGCCAGAAATAATGTCTTTTCGTTAACTGCTAATCGCTTCCCATGAATTTTTCAGTATGTTTTTATTTAATGGCACTTTAATGTCAATTGCTGTGGAATCTCCTATAACCGATGGTATCAAACACCACTTTATGATCCCTTAGCACGCTGTATTTCACATTAAATATTTTAATTATTTCACGAAATGGGGATTCATTTTCGCATTTTGCGTTTTGAGTGTTGTTAATGCATGCTACAGACATTTCACAAGTGGTTGAACACACATTTGTGAGTTGTGGTGCATTGCTTTTTTATCGTGGCTTCATATGACTAATACAGCTCCACAAAAACGCCAGAAATTTAGAAGTGAATCCAAAGTCGCCGCAACACTTTCTAAATCCCATGTACTGGAGAAAGACAAATATACCCACTGGCGCAGTGCGTTAAGAACGTGACACATTAAGGTTATATAAGAAATGTTAAACCCTATTTACACTATGGCTTTATATTAACAAACTATTCATTAGTAACAAGCAAAACACACGCAAGTCAGAAACATAAATTGTTTATGTACAACTAGCCCCGCATACGTGTCTCGGTACTCCGACTTTTACACGCGTCGTTCGTACAGCGACAGTATAGAGATGTGACGTCCGTGGCTGGACTAAAGTACAACACACATTGATATCGTGATGTCTAACAATATTTAACTTTCAAATCTTTTCATTCATTCAATCATCGACAGATACTCAAATTTAGATTAATTATAAATCTAAAAGCAATCATCAACTTTAAATAGCATTCCGTGCTGTGTGCTGTCGTCGTTAGATTCGTGATTTAAAGTCACACCCGATTCACTAATTAATAGAATTCTAAAATTGTTTAAATGCCGCTGATTCAAGCAAACATATAAACCACGTGGCGCGCCTGTCTTTATGAAATGCACACATATGGAGCCCATAACGCACTTGCCTTGTATTTCATCATCCTGTACATACGTGCCCAATATACACTGAATCCACCCATCCTTTTAGGAGTTTTGAAAACAATTTATACGTCGAATACGGAAAATAACTCATCCAAAAACGTGAATTGTGCATTCAATGCTTTGTTATTTCGAGGGTTAAGCGCAAGACTTTCCTAACACCTATGTATATATATAGGACTTAGTATAGTCTTGCGCTGAACCCTCGATTTACTAATCATACTTTTTGGCATCAAAATACCTTATTTTAGTAATTGTTCAAAATAACGGAAGCATTTTACGGAAAATGTAAATAGTAACGCATTGAATATGTCTATTGTGTTTTTACAAAAAAAATCGGGTTTAGATCAAGCATAGACAGAGGCGTGTTTGCAGAAAATTTAAGTTCATCATTGTATAAAATAAAAAAGATACAGCAACAATCCTGTTATATCTTGATCACCACTAGTACTCTTACAACTTTACTGATAGACTCACGATGCGTGTTTTCGGTGTCACCTACCATTAGGCCTACTCGTGCCGAATTCCGCTGTGCAGTTCGTGATCAAACTTGGTACCCGTGGCTAGAACTCACGACCTTCGGATCAGGAGTACCTTGGACCGCTACACTTTACCTGCAGCAATGATATAACTCACGTATCATCAAATGAGTCGGTACATTATTCCAATATGGTTTGCTGGCCATGGATAATGCGTTTCTATCACATATGTGTGCTTGAACCCAAAACTTGTTTGGAATACATGAGAGTTCGTCTTGGTACCTCATAAGAAATTTCATCCGGATAACTTCAGACACCGACGATTTAAACGTTGATATTTAATTCCGATTTAACCCCAATGTTTGACATGAAATGATTGTTATCAGTGAGAAATCTTATTTTGATGAAGTTCAACAATTTATTGAAGTGATTCTGAACTTACATCGAGATAAATGTTATCATTTAAAACATTAAGTTTTTATGAATGGTTAAATGTGTTTTTACGCCGTAAAATTCATGTTAAGTGTTTGCTAGTACGAACAATAACAACCATGGTACAAATAGGTAGACGATTCTGTTCAACAGATTGCTTTCATTAAAATATATTCCCCACACATGTTGCTATTATACCAGTAAATAGCACAGCTATAGGTATCGCCCTAACCTTGACGTCACACAAATGTACATGCACGTGATCAGTTTTCTCAGGAATTACAGCACAATAAGGTTCTATACATCATACAATTCTTCGTCATTGTGAAAGGACCTCACATGCAAGGCTCCATGACCATTTCTAGCATCAAAAATGTTCCAATTCAAATTAGAAATGATATCGAAAGTATTATTCCAAAGCACGACTATGTACGTTATTCTTTTGTAGTCGCATCTCTCGACGCATATCGACGCTAATGCCGTCACTTTGTACATCCTATGTTCGATATGTCATGTCGCAATTTAGCGTTCCGCATAGTCGGGCATCTTCCCTACTGAAAGTTGATAGACATGCGATATAATATAATTATTATAGCATTTAATTGATTCCGTATTTACGAATTTTATTATTGACTCCTTAAATTTCCTTGTCGGTGCTGTCAGTAACTGTTGAAGAATTATCGTTTAATTCTTAGCAAACTTGAACATTAAGATTCTTAATCCGTACAATATTCTACACACAATGTGTCTTTAACACACTCATTAACCTAAACAGAAACCTTGCTCATGCTCATGCTTCAACTTTGTGAAAACGGGGTTATTCAAAAAGGCTGTGATATTAACATAGAAACGTTTCTGCCATTTGTGAATGATATAGACAAGTTTCTGCCATTTGTGAATGATATAGACAAGTTTCTGCCATTTGTGAATGAAGTAGACAATTTCTTCCATTTGTGAATGATATAGACAAGTTTCTGCCATTTGTGAATGAAGTAGACAATTTCTTCCATTTGTGAATGACATAGACAAGTTTCTGCCATTTGTGAATGAAGTAGACAATTTCTTCCATTTGAGAATGATATAGACAAGTTTCTGCCATTTGTGAATGATATAGACAAGTTTCTGCCATTTGTGAATGAAGTAGACAATTTCTTCCATTTGTGAATGATATAGACAAGTTTCTGCCATTTGTGAATGATATAGACAAGTTTCTGCCATTTGTGAATGAAGTAGACAATTTCTTCCATTTGTGAATGATATAGACAAGTTTCTGCCATTTGTGAATGAAGTAGACAATTTCTTCCATTTGTGAATGATATAGACAAGTTTCTGCCATTTGTGAATGAAGTAGACAATTTCTTCCATTTGAGAATGATATAGACAAGTTTCTGCCATTTGTGAATGATATAGACAAGTTTCTGCCATTTGTGAATGAAGTAGACAATTTCTTCCATTTGAGAATGATATAGACAAGTTTCTGCCATTTGTGAATGAAGTAGACAATTTCTTCCATTTGAGAATGATATAGACAAGTTTCTGCCATTTGTGAATGAAGTAGACAATTTCTTCCATTTGAGAATGATATAGACAAGTTTCTGCCATTTGTGAATGAAGTAGACAATTTCTTCCATTTGAGAATGATATATACAAGTTTCTGCCATTTGTGAATGATATAGACAAGTTTCTGCCATTTGTGAATGAAGTAGACAATTTCTTCCATTTGTGAATGATATAGACAAGTTTCTGCCATTTGTGAATGATATAGACAAGTTTCTGCCATTTGTGAATGATACAGAGAAGTTTCTGCATTAGAAACGTATTTGTATAAATAGTCTGCTTCTAACATAATTCAAATCAGAAATCAGTTTACCCGCATATATTTCTAGCCAGCATGAGCTTGGGCAATCAGTCTTTTTTCCATTCATTCCGAATACTATATTCATCATGTTATATCATAGAAAAACGTAAAACTATAAATCATGTGGTTCATTTTTGTGAGTTTCAATATGGGTTCCAAATCGTAATAAAAATAACTGGAAAATCACAATGTTCGTTATCTTTCATTCGGATTTGCGTTTGGTTTTGGATAGGAAATGATGAATAAAAGAGTCACTTCCGGTCTTTCGTACTCTATACAGGCGATTGCACAAGACAGAAATTAGCATTTTAATTTATTTGTTTATAGAGCAATTGGATAACCCGACTCTACTATGTGTGTATATACATGGATGTTATCGTAGGACACGTCATATCACTTAGCCGGTAGAGCAATCTACTGGAGGTTGTCGGTTCAAGTCCCAGTTAAGTCGTGTGTTCTTCGTGACAATATGACCGATCGTGACTTATCCATAGTCATTTGTCCTCCACCATAGAATCATGTATGGGAATTGCTTGCGAGAAAAGGCTAGTACCGGTAGGTATTCTAGGACGGCTTGTTCGGTCACCTCCCTGCTGTGCGGAATAGAAATACGGCTGAAAGCAGGCAAATAACAAAAACTATCATTTTCTTTCTAACGCAATACGATTTTACAAACAATTTGTGAAAGTTATGTACATTATGTACAGTGTTAGTATACTGCAGGTGTTAGATGCTGGGTCTTTTATACCTTTTGATTTCTGAAAATCATTGCATGGTGTAACACATGGTGTATATCGATGTTGAAGTGTTATACGCCGTGGGTGCGCACCATAAAACAATCCCCAATTCAGCTTCTACACGTGGTGTGCATATTTGAACACGAGAACATAAAAATATACATATGTATAAGCATGGAGATAACACACAGTTCGTTGTCCTCGGACGTTTCCACTGTTTCTCTGACATTTTTTCGTAAAACCTTTTACTTGTTTATCTGTTTCTTTTTATGATAAATTAATTGTGTCAATGAAAGCCTCATTCAATATAATATAGTCTGTACAAGAAATAACGCATTATGTGGGATTTCTCAATTTTCATTAAATGACTTTTAGGATACCAGAAAAGAACTGGACACGATATAATTTTATGTAGACGCAACATGTGTGCTAAGTGTCATGACAATCGACAAGTATTTTCATAAAAAATGAGTTATAAAGTAATAAAATGGAATTTAATGAAGTAAAGTTGATAAAAGATTGTGCGTTTTTAAATGTAGGCTACCCATTATATTTTTTATGTTAATTTCCTAATGCGGTATAAATAGTAAATTAATATTATTACGATTAATGTTGTTACTATTACTGTTGTTGGTGTTGCTGTTGTTGGTAAATAAGCAATTTTGTTATCGATGCATTTCCTGGTAAAATAATTACAAATAGACATGTGGTTTCAAGCAAACATTAAAATAGAGAGAATAAGTGGCTACAGGGAACGCCACATACATATACCAGTGCCTCCCCACACAGACCTCCGCGAAAACAACAATCCATAAAGCATAAGTCACTTGAGGAGGTTCAAGTGTTCATACGTAAGGGAACAGATGCGCAAGGAATGGCCTGGCCGACCATAAGGAATAACTAGGAGAATCAAAGAGGACAAACAGTGAAGAGGGAACTTAAAGGATGGAAAAGATCACATGACAAGTCAAGACAGCTGGCAATATATGCCGAAACTGGGCAGAACATCGCATGAATACTTTATAAAGTGAAATAATTGAACAGGGGAAAGGGAAATACAACATACATTTAAAACACAAAAATAAATAATAACCTTACAGCGAATTACAGCCTTGGACCTGTAAATATACAGGGGGTAAATCGATTTAACAGCTAGCCAACCTCACACTTAATCGCTTCATGGCCATTAAAGGCGCTTTATATTCTGTTATGTCTTAAACATCACAAAGGGGACATAATGTCATAAAACTGTTTCCGATGATAACGTAGTTTTCAATCATTTCCCTTTTAGATCATTCACTTAAAAATAACATAAGGCATGCTAGTGGCAAGATTATTCGGTTTATTCTTACTCATATAAATTGAATGAGATGGATTTTTATAGAACAAAAAATCTGATAATTAAGTAATGACTTACAACTTAGCAAACAGGGAATGTTGCTAAATGTCTACTTCATAATATCATTCTTAACGTTAAATATATTTTATGTGGTATGCATTTTGCAACATTTCAATAACATATATAATTTATTCTACAAATATAACTTTGAAGTTTTTTCTTGAAGAATTTACATTAATGTTTGTTAAGTGCATTTTGTAATTTATGTATATTATGGTGAAAGTTCTTCGTAAATTGAAAGATAAAGTGGATAGATGCACCAAACACTTCATATTTTCTTAATACATGTATTTGCACTGAAATAGATTGGGTAAACTGCACTTTCATTTCGATAATAAATCTTAAATGTAAACCGTTGTAAACATCGCTTGTTTTGCAGTTCCATCTAGAACGTGGGTGTATCTTGCTCTCAAAGAATATAGTATTCCGGTACATGAGACCCTGAAAGTAATATTTCCATTTAACTATAGTAAAATCGCAGTTTAACTTCAGTTTTAAATTGACGTTAATGACTAAACTAGTTATGGAGATGATTCCTATAATTCCTAAGCCTGCGTAGTACAATCGATACTGCTGGCTTCAAAGTGTATTAATCAAAATAGGACGAAATCTGTTTACGTCGGGCCTGTAGTGTCACATATTGTTCACGTCCGAAATAAATGCGTCACGCATTTAGTTCGTGACGAGGCGAATTATATGCGGCGAAAAGGCAGGGTCATGACGCATATGGTTATTTTATGTATTGTCCTATTTAAAGTCACCATAATCATCATCATAATATTTTGTTCTAATTTAAAGAAATATTTACGCATATAGTTCGCGCGTGAAACATTTGTTTGTCTAATCTGGAAGTGAAATTAAATCATTGTACCAGTCTGTAAATACTGATCTATAAAACTGTTAATTTGTGTAGTAGGTACATTCATTGTACATGTACTTTATTATTCATCATATCCACTATTCGATAAAAATACTCTTATGTGATTCGCCAATGTATCGACTAAAATAATGAGCGCCGCTGTACGATTTCCGACCTCTTCTGTAAGTGACGTCTGTTCAAGAAAACGCAGCATGTGATGCCACTAGTTGCAAGCACGAAACTATATTTACTCCATATGGTCACTTCGATTTCATATTGCCATGTGGGAACAATATTGCTTACTGCCAGTACATGGTGACGTCAAATGTGACGTTTTCTGGAAATGACGTCACGTAAAGAAGAGGTTGGAAATCGAACAGCATAATAGTCATTTTGCAATCCTAACATCTAAATTTGAGCATCAATGAGTCTGGGATGTTCATAATATAGAACTATATCTGCATTATTTTATAATCTTAATCAGTAATGCCAAATTCACTACAAATAGCGATACTAGTGTTTGTTTTAGCAATTTGTGCAAATAATCAGCGTTTTCAATCTTACTTACTTAATGATTTACGATGCTGTATATACAATTTAACGGTATAACTAACTGTATATAATACCTGTTACACTTGGACGTAACATAATAAGTAAGTAACAGTATATTTACCGTATATCTGACGAATATTACAACAATATCATTAAAGTCGTCAGATAGCAAGGTAGTCGTATTATTAAAGTTCATAGTGAACTGTGGTAACGTAAGCTGAGTGTTACCTTATTTTAATACAGAAATGTGTCATATATAATTTCGGTGATAAGAATATAAAGTATCCATAATTAAAATTCACACTAAAATGAACTAACAAAAACAACACGAGTTTCAAGCTTTACTTAGAAGACAAAAAAAACAGAGAACTCATTCGAATTTCATGTACTGGGAAGATGTATGTAGCACCAGGAAACCAAATACCGGTTCATATCACCTCCCGGTTCAGACAAGAAACTAGCATAGAGGAAGTAAACACCGACAGTTTTGTGACCCAAAGTCGGAAGTGGACAAAACGATACTGCATCTTGGGGTTGAGTTCTAGTGCGAACACTGGCGTTTTAACTACGGTTGTCAACTCCAAGGGACCGAAAGTTTCAAACGTACGTGTCTTCCCGATGCGTAGAGACCCGACGAAAGTGCGTGTGAGATTAAATATTCATGCTGACGATCACGCCGACATGGTATTGGCGGACGGTTTCTGGCCGGAATATGTGACATGTACACCATGGGAACCGAGACGGGACCCTATGAGCCGTCGATATACACCACGTGACGTACCCCACGCATGCGGCATCTTGAAGGAAGATACCACTCGGGGCAACGATTTGACAATACTGGGATAATCGAGATGAGTGGCTACGAACGCGCGAATGGATATGGATCATTGACTAATTCTACATATGTGGATTAGGTCGTCCGATAACGTTTTGTGATAACTATATATTGAACTATAATATTATGGCTGCTAGTTTAAACCTTTTGACGTGGAATGTGACTGGTGTAATGTCAAGTTCGTCGTATTTATGTGACGTTATAACAGAAGGTAATATAGACATATGTGGAATCTCTGAACACTGGCTTTTGCCTCACAATATGTACTTTCTAGGATGTCTATCTAGTGACTTCAGCTATCACGCTGTTTGTGATAAAGACTTGTACCTTAACACCCTTAGAAGGAGGGTTGGCAAAGGTGGAGCAGCGATATTGTGGCACAGGAAGTACAACAATGTTGTTGTACCATTGAACATAGACAGTGACCGTATAGTCGGAATACAACTGGAGTACACTCCAGGACAATATATGTTTATATTTCAGGTCTACCTGCCATGTACCAACCATAGTATTGACAGTTTTAGGGAATGTATTGATATGCTGTATGATCTGTTTTATTTTTATTCTGACAAGGGATTAACTATATTTATGGGAGATTTTAACGCTAGTCTGAACCGCGCTCTCATGCATAGCAGAGATAATATATTTCGTAAATTTCTCAGCGACTGTAATTTGTGTGCAGTTAATACACTTCCATCATGTTTTGGTAAAGATAATACATATGTATCGTATGATTACCAATATACTTCTATGATTGATTATATTTGCTTACCTATTGAATGTTCTAATCTTGTAATGCATTGTGAAATTGCTGAAGATTGTTGTTTAAATGTTTCTAGACATCGACCTATTTTATGTTGCTTAGAATATGATGTATACACGTGCGAGTCCCAGGAGACAGAGGGTAACATTAACTGGAGGAAATGTAGTGATGAAATGGTGCTTAATTATCAACACTTACTATCTAGGGACGATGACTTGAAGGGATATAGTGACGGCGATTTAAATAAAGCCGAAATAGATTATGTTTACAAAACAATGTGCGCAAAGCTTGTGTCATGTGCAAATAGAGTATTCCCTAGGAAACGCTTCAGGTCATTTTTGAAACCGTATTGGTCACCAGAACTCACGAAAGCTCATCAAGCGATGAAATTAGCACGAAAAGAGTGGTGTTGTGCCGGTAGATCACGTGGTCGTGTAAGTGATGAAGAGTGTGAATACAAAAGACTAAAGAAGGAATTCCGTAGATGCTACAGAAAACAAGTGAATAACTATCTTAAGTCAATGGATAGAAAAATTGAAACCAACGCTGAGACAGACTCAATACAGTTCTGGAAAGATGTAAATTCTCGGAAATGCATATCCAAAAGTAGTTCAGGTGCTGGAATGAAATTTAACGGCATACTATATAGAGGAAGAGACAGTTTGACGGAACAATGGGGCATATATTTCAAAGATTTATACTCATGTTCAGAATCAGAATATTTTGATAATGTGTGGAAAGACTATGTTATATCTACAGTTGATAAGACAATCACTTCTCTAAAAACAGATAGCAGTGCACGTATAGCTACAGTCTCCGTGGAGAAAGCTATACAATCTTTGCCTACTGGAAAATCGGGTGGTATTGATGGTGTGGTTTATGAACATTTACGACAGAGCAAGCAGACAATCGCCCCCATTCTGGCACATCTATTTACACAAATGTTACGCTTGGCTTATATACCACCTGAGATGAAAAGGGGGATAATAATAACATTACACAAGGGAGGCAAAAAACGTAAAGACGATCCTAACTGTTACAGAGCAATAGCACTGTCCTCTTGTGTGTTGAAATTGTACGAAACAATGTTACTTGAAAGATGCTCAAACAATCTATTGAGCAAGCTCTCGATACAACAAGGCGGTTTTCAGTCCGGACTAGGTTGTTTAATGACATCGTTTATGTTTCGTGAATGCCTTAATTACGGTAGAGAACAATCTTCAAAAGTCTACTTGTGCTACTTGGACGGAAAACAGGCATTTGACCACGTCTGGCATGCCGGGCTTTTCTATAAACTCATTGAATATGATGTAGATAGGACTACCTTATTGTCACTTCGAGCCATGTACAAGGATTCAGAGAGCCAAGTTAGATGTCAGGGACTTCTATCAGACAGCTTCCCAGTACAGCAGGGAACGCGACAAGGCGGGAAAAGTTCACCATTAATGTATTTAGTTTATATAAACGGACTGATTGAAGAGGTAGAGTCTAGCGGTCAAGGCGTTTGTATGTACAATCAGCGTATGTGCTCACCAACTGTGGCAGATGACATGGCGTTAGTGTCTTTTTCTAAAGCAGGACTCGACCGCATGCTAGATATGTGTTGGAAATATTCACGGAAATGGCGTTATTTCTACAATGCCAATAAATGTGAAGTTGTAGTGTTCAATGAACAAAAGACTGCGCAACAAGAATGCAGATTTTCTATAGGACCATATACAATCATGAAGAGTGATAGTTACCGTCATCTGGGGGTGATTTGTGATAAACATTTGTCAACCAGAGAAAACATCAATGAAGCATGTTTAAAACTTCGAGGAACATTCTTTAGTATATGTGGTGGTATTGATCCAACTTCTATAAGTCCAGTAACGTTTAGTATCATTTATAAATCTGTTGTACTACCCAAGGCACTATATGGATGTGAATTATGGAATTCGTATTATAAAGAGGACATGCACCGACTTGAAATATCTCAAAATACTTGTCTTAGGCATATGCAACAACTAAACGGATCCACGAGTACTGCATATACACGCTGTAGTGTAGATATAGAAAGTGTTGAAACGTTCATAGATTATAAAAAACTGCAGTTCTTCGGACAATTATGTAGATTGTCGAGTAAGTTCTTAGCCAAGACTATTTTTATACATCGTCTAGTGAGATTTTGCAATGGAGATCGCCAATACTCTGGTTATATCCCAGACATTTATCGTATATTGTGCAAGTACTCCCTGACTGATATTTTATATACTTACTTGCAGACTGGTAACTTTCCGGTTAAATCTAGGTGGAAACTTACATTGATAAGTCACGTATTGATTCCAGCCAAGCAACGTCAGCTAGACTGCATTGTACAGGACGGAAATGAATGGGTTTCACAGAGTGTTGTGCGAGTTAACCGATGTTTGAGCCTTTGGTATATCTGCAGAAATACGCCGTCCTTAACTTCTTTGTGCAGAATACTTAACCGATCTGCAGCTATGTTCTTGTCAAGACAATTCCCACGACAATGTAGAAAGTGCTTGCAATGTACCCAAAATTTAACAGAACATTTGATTTGTTTCTGCTCTGTGAATGACCGTGAGCGTCGGAGGCTATGGGATGCGTTAATAGACAACGTCGGATATAAATGTTTTATCAACTTCATTAAGCTGAAACCGACAGGTCAATGTAGTGTTCTCCTGGGGCTCGCCGTAAAAAATGATGATATAGTGTTCCTTAATTTCTCAATTGTCAAAGTGCTTGTTAAGCTGATATAAGTGCAGCAGACTGTGTGATACATGTAATATTTTAACTGTACTGTTGTCTTTGTTACAAGACAATACACCTAAGCAATGCATGTTTTATTTGAATTTAAATGATAAAACACTACTAACTGTTTAATGAAGATATCATGATCTACGTTGTTAATGAGATATACGTGTACTTTGTTATTATATCATACTAGTAATACATTATGCAGATCTAGATATAGCTATATATACATGTATAATCTTTTCTCTGCATTTCACTTAAAGTGTCTTAACATTGTTAAGGTTAAACTAGTGATTTGCGGTCTTTCTTTCTTGTTTGATGTCATCTTATTCTTAAGTTCAATTATAACACATATCAGTTTTACCGAGTGCTATTAACACGTTTGTCTTTTGTTTCGTTTTCGTTAAGACTAAGTTGTATAAGGCACTTAAATCGCGTTTCAGTATGGTGTATTGCTAGGCTAAAATATGAATTGATTTGTTTGTTCACTTTTGTATTGTTTAATGTTGTACATATTGTTCTGCTCTCCATGCATGGAGGAAATAAAATTATCTATCTATGGGGTGTAGGGGGTATAAGTAAGTAAATCTTTTATTATAGTGACATGTGTATTGACATCTCAGTATAAACATAAATACAAAAAGTATACAAACACCCGGCCCAATGGGCTTATAAGTCACCTTATGAATATAGTATCTTAATCACCGATCATCTATATTAATAACTGTAAAAATAAATAAACAAATACATAGTAAACAATATAAATACAATGTTTAGTATATGTCACTATGTTGATTTAATTATCCCGAATTTAGTTACTGCTTTCGGTTGGTGCTTTTTCTTCAACAACGAACATGGAGACGTTCACTTACTGTGTACATAACTGCTTTTGTTCAAATTATGTTACCCAAGCCTGTATTGTCTGATGGGATATAGTTTCTAAATTGGCTTATGTTTTCCATATTTGCTATATTAGTGGTAGACGAATTTGTTATTTCAATGATACAATGTCACTATAATATTTGAGCAATTAAATAAGCAATAATAATATATGGACAAATATTTGATTTACAGTGGCCCAAATCTAGTAAAGATATTCTTTATCTAGCAATATCACGAGGATTCTCAGTACTGAAGGCAAACAGGTGGTCAATGTGAGACCTATTTCATAAAGAAGTTCTTAACGGGTATTGTTTAATATAAGGTATTATATAAATTATAATCATATCATTTATTCTTGAAAGCGCTGTAAACGGCAGCGGCTGTTTCAGGGGTAAAAATAGCCGAATTTGAAAGTAATAGCATACTTGAACATATATATATATACAGTTTATTACGTTTATACTGTTATATTGTAATATGAAAATATGCAAGTGTCCTAACACATAAAGCAGATTTACATGCATACATACATTTAATTGTTATTGCCAGAACACCCGTACATGTATATGCGTTATATACGTACACTGTGTATGTTTTGCGAGCAATAATCACATGAATGCACACGGCTAATACAGGCATTTATCTTTCCATCCCGTTGGCGAAGTTTTATCAAAATGAATGATGAAGCCAATCAAGAAAGTCCACTTACACATCCACCCTAAAACAACAAGAAGACATTCTTACGTTATCGCTCATACCCCTTTATACACTTAGTAAAAAAAACTAGTTGAAGATATAGTGATTTTATTTGTATACGGATTCATAACACCTGCATTGAACATAAAGAAAAACAAAATAAACTTGTTATTCTAAGGATCCAACAGTTATTTGAAAAGTAATTACAGTTTTATTTTCCGACAACAGATTACAAGATACAAAAATAGTAAGGGTAGGTTTCTATTTCTAAATATTCCATATTAGGAGACAATCAGATAATATATTCTTTGGTAATTCAAAACCTACCGGATTCTATTTCATTCCACAAGTTAGATATGGACTTACCTTTGAACGTAGTCGATTTCAGACATCATAACAGAATTATAGATTTTTATGACCTTAATTAGAAATTCTGAAAATATGGATTAGATTTTCTAATTAACCGTTTTGATTTCAAACTGTGAAAGAGATTAGATTATAGGTACCTAACGCACAAGTTTAGTTTACAAGTTTAACAGAGACCAATGGTGTATAAGTTATTGTTGCGGCGCACGTGACTTTTACATTATAAAATACTTCTATCTGTTGTTGTTTTGATTTGTGACAAGATGTTTACGTGATTGAAACATCAATCCCTGGTGTGATAATCAAAAGTAACCCGCTAACACTAATGTTGTCTTGTCATTAGTCTATCATGGAATTTTGTGCACACAATATTATTTCTTAGTACAACGATCCCCATACCTTCCTAAGTGCACAAGTATACGAAGGGGGTTCAAAAAGTTCGCTGAGAATATTCATTATTTTCTTATCATTTTAGTTTTAATCATGAAATTTCATATAAAGTAAAAAGTCAATAAAAAAATAAGACCACGCTTGGGACCCTTGAAAACTGGTCTTAATACTGAGGTGGTCTTAGTATTGAAGTCGAATATAGAGCAAAACAGTGAAAATGGACTTGAAAAATGTGTTCTTAATTTTTAGGTGGTCTGATTATTGAGGTGGTCTTTAGGTGAAGTTTGACTGTAAATATAAATCCAAATTTTGACCCTATTACAAAAAATACCAATGTGTCTAGAAAATTTAAAATGTTAGCGAAATCTTTGAAAATTTAGCGTGACCGGCTCAATGTCAAAATTCGCTCAATCATGTGTACTATTTATAAATTGCAGTCTTCTTCAAGGCCTTTTCGCCTCTTGTTATCGTAATGTACACAAACTTGTATTACGAAAAATTGATAATACACGATGCGGACTGTGAAGACGTACAATGACGACACAAACGCCTTTAACACGCCCCTTAACCATATAAACTACTGGAACTATGGGTGGACGCAATGTAATTGTTATGCAAACCAATCAGCACATACAAAAGTAATGAATATGTAAATTTGTTACAATATCTCTAAAATTACGAAATGTGATCCGGTGACCTTCGATGGAAGTTACTCTAGTAACGATATAGTATTAGTTTGACTACAGCTAGTGCTATATTTAGTAAATCAATAAAGAATATATGAGCGCTGCTATGGGATTTACAACCTCTTCTGTAAGTGACGTCATTTCAAGAAAACTCAACATGTAATGACACTATTTGCAGGAAACAATATTTACTCCATAATAGTATGGTCATTTCGTTTTCATATTGCCAAAAAGGGCAAATTTTGCTTACTGTCAGTACATGTTGACGTCACATGTGACGTTTTCCGGAAATGACGTCACTTAAAGAAGAGGTTGGATATCGTACAGCGGCGCTTAGATAGACCTTTCTATTCATGAAAGTTCTAATAATAATGTACGCCACAAAAGATTTTATAAGCATTTTCCGCGAACTTTATAAACACCCCTCGTATAATATCGGTGAATAGATATACAGAAATATACACTAAGCGGTCAGTGGTCGCAAATAACGTGTTATTTTATTACAACGATGTTTTACCTAGACAAAAACAATCAATATAAAAAAAAAAAATATTTGAGAAGGATATAACTGACTTATATATCGTAATCACTGGTGAATTTACCGAAATCCATTTTGGATCTGGAGTGACCAGCAGTCGTAACATCTCTGCATTTGTGTATGTTGAGCAACAGATATTAACCTTCAAGTTGCGCAGACTATCTTTTTTTCGAGATATTTATTGTTTAAGTTGTGCGAACGTTCACTTCCCGAGTTATATAGTTTAAAGCCAGGCACATGGACAAGCGGTTAACATGATTTAACTAGCTGTTGACTCACCAAAGCGTCACTATGAGGACGGACTTTTCGGGATGCGAAACGTTAGTTTCATTATCCACTCGGCCACGAGAGACGATTATATACAATTATTTATACAACATATAAATCTGCCGTAAATGTGAAGTCGCAAAAATATAAGACAAGAACTGCATGCTTTAAAAAAAAGTCTGGCCAAGGCAGGATTCTCGCGCACAGTCAAGTACCTATTGAAGATGCTATCAACTTTAAACACCTCTTGGTGGATGGAAATTACCAATAGCAATATCTAAATGGTCATATTCGCCTATTTTGAAAAGGACTGAATAGGCAACATTTATTAATTGCTTTATTATTCATTTTCCATTACTTGCTGATATGTTTGACACCATGTGCAAAACTGTGAATTATTGTGTGAGAGTATCTGGTTTCATTAACAAGATAGATGTTTACAACAAATAAATGGGTAAACCAAAATGTTAGTGCATATAGGCGACTTCTCCTTATATGGTAAAAGAGCTAGCTTTAGAAGAGCCGATATTGTGTGCAATAGACACACCTATTTTGATACAGCCTGCGCGTGTGTACATGAACTCCATTTAAAGCAAAGTTCGACCTACGGTGCAGTCATGGCTTTTAAGTAGGGATATCATTGATTGAAACGATATCTATACCGTATCGATACAAATGACTAGATCAAATATCCATTCGGATCTTGCAATATCGATACAATTGAAACAAAATACAGTTGTTTAACCGAATGTTAGTTAGCGGAGTTTTATGACTAATATATTTGCCATTTTCGGCAACTCTTTGTACAGGGCTCAATTGTTCGTGTACATAGAAACGATTGGCTAAAGAAACGAATAGGCTCCAAAAAGGGTTAATACGGACCATTTTGGGGTTCTGAAAACAATGTTTGTGTATCACTGTTATTAACATCAATCGAGTCCTTTTAATTCCTAATTTTCTATATCTATATACAAATATCGACTCGTCGATATATCGTCGATATTTTTGACTCGATATATCGCTAGAGACTTTACCATAAATGAGACCACTACTTTAACAGTATTGGTTCCGTAAATGATTTTAGGTGAATTTTACCGTAAAAGCGATAATTATATCTTAGCACTCCAAATGGTTTGTGTATATATTTAGCTATTTTACATATTTTCGTTATATAGAACAAACAAGACCAGTAACAAGAAAACGTCGTGCGCATGTCTCTAGTTTATCCTAAACATCGTTAAACTTGATTAATTACTTTTAGTAAGTTTTTGTTCTAGTATTCGGACGGCAAAATCTACATGTAATTATACAAACGAGCATGTTAATTGAATTTACGCAAGCATGTTGTTAATGACAACAAATATGGAATTGTTTAATCACGCCACATAATAAAAACAGCCTCCAATGGAATAACAATGTTTGGGTGTTTTTGGTTGTGTTTCTAAAATAAGGAACATAAAATATCCATGCGGAAATGCCGGGCTCCGTAATGATATGTTTAGGATTTTCCGTGGTAGCAATGTTCCTTGTTATTTATGTTCGATGTTCTTTTTTTGAAATTCCGAAACAAAAAGAGGACATCCATTTTTAAATAGTGTGCGATAGTACCAACGTTCGTTTTTACATCCCATACGCCCCAATGTAGCGGTTAACTATATCTTCCTGGTACATGTTTTTCGAAATAATTGACTTAACATTTTCTTATTTAGTTTTGTTCTTAATATTTGTCTGAATTTTAATTCTTGATGATTTATTCTCGCGGTCAATAACTTCAAATGCTATTTCTGTCCTAAAGGGAGGTATACAAAGTTTACGTTACCACTGCGGTTTTTGAATTTCATTATGAAACATAAACACCATGACTGCATCAATGTTTTACGAGTTAGCAAATGCTATTGGTTGTGGCATTGTAACATACGCTTGTTTTATCCGATTATTTCTTTTAGACTTGCTCTACGGCTATATGTTGCATTGTCAGGCAAATGTGCGTTTCACTTTGTTGCACCAAGGGCTTGTAGCTCAAAAATATTTCCAGTGTTTGCTTTACTTAACGAATAATGCTATATTTATTATTTGTTTTGTCATTATTTCACTGTTATAATTAAAATAATTAAAAATGTAATTTCTTTGTAAAAATGAGGGACATATTAACTTGATCATTCGATACTGTCCACATGATGAAACATTAAAATGCTATTTGACTATGTGGCTTCATAATACTTTGATTTTACATACGGGAACGCAATGGAATGTTATAAAATGTTACGTTTGAAGTTCTATTCAATATATAATTGAACGTACACGTGGCACACTCCGAAATATTTAAGAAACAAAGACATCTTCACCATCGTATATGCATACGGCATTTCTTTATTTTAATGAAGTACTCGATCAGGCAATGTTGCATATCCTCACGTGAAGCAGGTAATATAAAACTAATTCAATTAAGACCAGTTACATACGGCTAAATTCGAACTTAAAGGTGTTGATGAGAGTATAGTAACCGTCTAAGTTGGGCGTGTTGTAACATGCATGATAAACTAACTTATTTCGAGACGTAATCTGATATAACAACTATGCACGAAGTCGATAAAATTAGGTAGGCGTAGTTTTAATCCTACTTCAAGGAGTTAACTCACGACTGGAGGCCAAATATTTTATATCATGATAATTAAGTACCTAATTCCGTATAATTTGCAACTATCTACATTCTACATACTATATAGTCAGGTTTCTGATAGGATTTATGTTTTGTGACGTACGCAAGAAATACATTGTGTTAAATTTCATATCTGAAATGTTTAGTTAATACCTGTAGTTATTCAATCCGATTTGAATAATATAGACGATGTATTGGGTACCCTTCTTTACTCAACAGAACAGATTGTGAGACCACGTTTATAACAGCCTGGTGGTGAAATTTCAGCTTCAAGAATTCCGCGAATTCAACTTTATGAATTCACGATTTCATGTTAATGAATTCACGATTGCAACTTCACGAATTCATGATTTCAACTTCATGAATTCATGAAGATGTATTTGTGAATTCGTGAAGTAACATTCAAAGTCTGGTTCAGTCCAGAACAAAATGTTTTAATTAATGATGGTAAATTCATGTAACAAATCTGGTTGCTGTGCAGGACATGGTAGATATATACAATATATCCAGTAACGATATGAAAATGATCTTTTTTATAAGGATTATGAATGCTTCTTTTCATCACAGACGAAATTTAACGCAAACAAGCAACCAGAACGCAGAACTGATGAGGACTTTCCTAAGTTATCATCCACAAACATTATAGCATCTGATGCGCAACATTTAGCTATTTTTTAACTAATATGAGGAGTTTTCATGGAAAATAAGGATATTAATAAATTATTGCGACAACAATCTGTCACATTCAGGAAATCCGGAACCACGCGACCGTGACAACAAAATGAAAGATGAAAGCAGCACCATGCATCATCGGGCTGTGTTTATATCGCAGTATTGATGAAATCATCACTTAACATGGAAACTATCAATATGTTCTAATAATAAGTTTAAGCGTGATTGTGTGAGGTTAACTGGCAGTTAAGTTGATTTAAACTTTTTACTGACAGTTCCAAGAATGTAAATCGCTATATGTTTATTATTTCTTTTTGTGTTTAAGATGAATGCTAAGTTTCCTTTCCCCATGTGCAGTTCCTTGCTATAGTATTTGTGTTATTTCCCCCATTTCGGTCCGTGGCCACTTGCTTTCTTAGCTCGACCTGAGGTGTATTCCATCTCTTTTCCCCTTTGTGTCCCCCTAAATTATGCATGACTGTTTTTATAGTCAGCCAGCCTATTTCTTACCTCCCCATACCCATAGATGTTTGCCTTTACACTTGATCAACTTTAATTCTTCGTAAGCTGGTGTTTACCTGGGATCTGTGTAGGGAGGCATTGTCTTATGTGTGTGCGGAGTTCCCTGTAAAAACTTAATCTTTTCTTTCATTCATCAAACGTCCAACATTGTCCCCGACATGCATGTATATTACGGAACTGTGAGATTCCTCTGATGTGCATGAAAGATATAAGGTGACTGGGCAACGGACTAATGGCACTAAAACAGAAGGCGGGGAATCCTTGTTCTACAATTGTACGAATACAAAAGTACGAACAAACTGCAATACCATGAATTGAATACCGATATTATTAATCACGTGAATACAGTTGAATTTTTTAGTACATTTGTTCATATAGGCATGGAGGTTTTTGACTTTCCTTGTTTAAGCCCTGGTATTTTTACAGACAGTTCCAAGGTTGTATGCTGTTGTATTGCATTATTTCTTGTGCTGTTGTGTCATGCATTCCGATGTCGTACCATGTTTATGTTTTTAGTTCGTTAATAACGTGGTGTTTAATTTTCATGTCATTTCGGTATTGTTTGTGTATCCGTTCTTCGGGTGGATATACTGGTTGGTTTGATTTGTTTTTGAGTCAATCTACTGCGAGTGGTTCCTCCCTTTTCTTTTGTCTGGATCTGCCAAGGTAAGTTAGGATTTGTGATTATAGAGTTCCCTTCTCTGTTTTTTCGGCGTAGTCGTACTAACATGACTTTGCTATTTGCAAATCAGTGTTGTGTAAACAAATCAAATCTTATGTTAACCACTTAACCAACTTCTCTTCAACCGAACTACGTTTGTAACATTGACATTAACATTGCACAACAAATCTTAACCTTCAAATTGCGCCGACCATCTTTCTTCAAGATAGTTCTCGTTTACATGTAGTACAGTTATACTCACAAATGCCTTTCTTTAACCGAATATATTCCATATGTAATCTCGAGATACATTATTTATACGGACACAGGTGAGAAATGTGGTTCCAAATGTAATCTTCACAATACAGTGACTATTGATGCTTTATGAAATACCATTCGGTAAAAGCCGAGCTTTCACATTATACATTGTAATAGTTATTATAATAATTATTATTCATAATATATGGTAATGTCTAAATATGAAAAATGCAGACGACCATATTGCATTAATAAACCATGTGGTTTTTGCAATTACTACAAGAAAAGGCCTTGATGGAGAGACATTGAGAGTACTTCCTCAATCTGAATAAGATAGGTATTTGTTGTATTCACTTGATCCGGAAATACAATCCGGTCACCAGACACTCGAGGTGTGTAATCAGCCAGCACTGTCTGACAGGATGTAAATCATTGGCCTATGTGCTATTGTTGCATTCATACTAAGTTAACCCCCATGATGATTACAAATAAACAATAATGATTCAAGAAAAGACAGAAATATCGCCGGCGAGTCAGGAGGTGCAGATATTATACCGGAGTAATGTCAATTTTCAAGAATACATTTCTTATTTTAGTGGTCCTCTCTGGCATTGCTGGGCTTTTATGTTCCTCTTGAGAGACTGGCGGATAATGTAAATGCAAATGATTTCTCTTTAAAAGCGGTTATAGATTATTTCAGTGATGATGCTATTGATAGCGAAGACGTCATACAGTACAGTAAAAAACTTAAAGAGTCAAACTTATTTAACGTAAATAAACATCTGAAGTTAAACCAAGTATGTAGCTACAGGATTCTAACTTTAAGTTTGTATTTCGCAAGTTTTACGAGACAATATGGAATCGGTTAATTTAAACTTACAATCGTGAAATTCTTGATTTTGCGCAGATAAAATATATGAATATGTTCTTTCAATCTTGACATTGCCGTCTTTGTGGAAATAAATCATTGAATCCCTACAGTGTCAGCTTTACGGAGTTCTATTAGGAATATTAAAATGAAGCCATGTTAAATGCATTGCTTTTCAAAAAGTATTGTAAATTTGGGATATCAGACTGCTTTATAGGGGTATAGTCAACAGCCCATTTGATATTTGAAGGGGGAATTTCTTTAACCTGTTTAACGCGGACTGGATAACCTTTCGATGAGGGGTACGCTACCTTACCGAATTCCACTGTAGTTTGGTGAATTTACCGAAATCCATTTTGGATCTTGAGTGACCAGTAATGGTAACATATCGGCAATTGTTTATGTTACACAACAAATCTTAACCTTCAAATTGTTCATGTTTTCACTAACAACATACAAACATATATACTTAACTAATATCTTTTTGTGATTCTATTCAATATGTTATGTGTTCCATATCAAATTTTATATGTTCACGGACCAAGTATAATAAATAGCAATGCTTACGATGACCAGTTTTTACTTAAATGTGTTCTGCTTACGTTTGATATAAATGAATTTGTTAATACACTAATTTTGAAACATTATGGTAATTTTCTAGTCCGAAAGTACTTACATCACTGGTTTGAACTCTACACCCATCCATGTATCGGCACCTTAGCGACTAAACTTGGTCACATAAAACATATATACATAATCACACGAAAATGACAAAAGACCATAAATTGAACAAACGTTTGTATATAGTTTTGAGTTAGTACTACTTTATCTATTGTAATTACATCTTAAATAACAATGTATGGCTTTTTTCCAATATTTTCAGCTGACGAACAGTACAAAACAGACTACATCTAAATTTTGCTATTATTTGAAACACGGTATTTGCATTTCTATGAATACACGTGTGACTAAATACCGATTAGTATTGTCGTACTAATCTGGAATTGCTTATAACTTATAAAACTAAATAAATTCACGAAATACATATACAAAAAGTCATACACAATGATACAACCAATATGGTATCTAAACATAAACGCCAATAATATCTAACTATCTTTAGTAATGTTATATTCAGTTTGATTTTGATATATACATGAAAGAGCTGCGCAATAAGGGACGAGTTCTCTGAGATTATAACGAAGGAATTTTGGGCACCGACAAAATATCAAACAGAATCAGAAGATGTATAAAATAAAGCTAAATAGGAAGAATCGTGCTCTAAGCGTCGAACAGAAGATGCCACATATATAAGTGTACAACCACATTCAATGCTGTAACAGACTTGAACATATATACAAGCATGTAGACAGATACATAGACAAGCGAAATACCAGACTTAAACATTAATGTTGGGTGAAAATTGGACTTGCTGTTGTCGCAGTTTTTGTCGATCGATAAAATCGCTCATGATAGGCGACTACATGACGTAAATAGTAACAGAATATGGTTGAGGCTGTCTCATTTTGACCTTTTCGTAAACCCGACGCAATACAATTTGAGCCTACGCGGACATGCAACTAAGCGACGGCGAAACTAAACTAAGGTGAAAGTATCGTCACTATGTCGCATTTCCGCGTGTGGCATTGTCACTCATCGTATCGACCAACATCGACACTAACCGGATTCCATCAATAAATTAACCGATATACAACAAAGTTTGCGAGGTGTGATATTTATGTTTAGATCGGAGTATTTCCTAGTTTTTGTAACGGATATTAAATAGTAAGGAAATCGTTTTATGTTATACCACAAAACCTTTTAACTGCATTTATCTCCTGCTTGCTGTCTGGGTAACACATGTATGGTGTTATTGTACTATGCTATTGTCATGTTTCATATTCATTTAGAAGAAGCCATACCCACATGATTTAGTATGACGGAACAACGTGCAACCTCCTTAGAGCAACACTATTTTGAAGACGCTTATGTTGGCCGTTGTAGAGGGGTTGATGATTTGGAGAGGTAAAATAAGTGCAAACTACAGGATTGATATTGTTGATGAAGAGAGGCCACTCTAGAGAGTTTGCACTGTATCATTATGAATATATATGCGTTTATTATGTTTATCTTTCGAGATATAAACTTGAAATATGCACGTGTTTTTTAAGAATGTACGAGGGTATTTTAAAAGGATTGTCTCCACATGCGTGTCTGCTTGACTCAGTAGGTAGCACAGTGGGTAACACATTCTACTGCCAGTCAAAACACTGTCAGACTTCAAAGCCATGGGGAGATAAATTATGATTTAATAAACGTAACACGTATGAATTGATATATCAACGTACGAACTTTGTGATCAGCAATATGAAAAGATGATTTTATGTAACACAATAGAGATTGTTTTTGGTTTAAAACTGTTAGTCACATACTGTTTTCTAATACGTCACGTAAACCTGCACACCTTATTAATATTGAATGACCTATATGTAGTATAACGGTGTTTTTTTCTAGTCACTCTAAAGATATGTTTGCAGCAGTACTGAAAGAACTCGATAGGTTTATACTATTACCATGATATAATTAAGATAAATCTGTAACAAGAACGCGGTGGCTAATCGATCATGCTGATACCCTTCTAGACTATTTCTGCGTTTAATTGGTACCGATTTTGAACTCGGTGCATGCGTGTGAGAGCGTTGCCTTTTTGAAAATTTGTTTAGTTAAATTTGTCAATGTAAGCCACTGTGTGGGTCACTTGAGGACTCGAGAACACGGCGTCATCAAATACGTATGAAACGTATATAAACGCGGCCAACACCAAGTTTTGTATACATGTATTTAAACCAGAACGATTTGTTAAGACATTATTATTTTCAATATTTTCGTATCTTGTTATTTTTGTAAACATGTATACAACATACACAAATCGATTCTATGCAAATAAGGACGAATTCTACGACGAGGTCGTTTATATCAAACAATTCATGATTAAACAGAGGTTGTACGAGTACAGACGCAGGGCGTTTAAGTACGGTGTGTCTTGAAACATTCCTTGCCATGCAGTCCGACAGGTTGTTGGCGTTGTTATCAAGCTGACGAGATTGTTGGTTTTATCAGTGACATATAAATGTGTAGGTTTTTTCAGATGCATTTACATCAAATACTGCAATACCATGAATTTTATATCGACATTATCTATCACAGGAGTAAAGTTTTAGGAAGGCTTGGAAATCTAGTTCCTGTAGGTTGAGTACATTTGTTTATATAAGCACTGAGGTTTTTACTTTCCTTGTTTAAGCCCTGGTATTGTTACAGACAGTTCCAAGGTTGTATGCTGTTGTATTACATTATTTCTTGTGTTGTTGTGTCGTGCTGTCCGAAGTTGTCCATATTTATGTTTCTAATTCGTTAAAAACGTGGTGTTTAATGTCCATGTCATTTCGGTGTTGTTCGTGTATCCGTTCTTCGTGTGTATATACTTGTTGGTTTGATTTGTTTTTGTGTCCACCAAATGCGAGTGGTTCCTCCCTTTTCTTTTGACTGGATCTGCCAAGGTAAGTTAGGATTTGTGATTGTAGTGTTCCCTTCTCTGCGTTTTCGGCACGGCCGTACTATCATGTCTTTGCTATTTGCATATCAGTATTGTGTAAACAAATAAAATCTAAAAGGTTAACCACTAAACAAACTTCTCTTTAACCGAACTACGTTTGTAACCTTGACGCGGAATGGTTAACCCATCGATAAGGGGTACATTACCCAACCGAAATCCACTAAATTTAGGTGAATTTATCCAAATCCATTTTGAATCTTGAATGACCAACATTCGTAACATCTCTTCAATTTATAAGGTTGCACAAAAAAAATTAACCTTCTAATTGCGCCGACCATCTTTTTTATAGATATTTCTTCTCACATGTGCTACCAATGCCTTTCTCTAACCGAAGATATGTCCCTATGTTATTAGTCGTAATCTCGAGATACATTATTTATACGGATACAGGTAAGAAATGAGGTTTAATATTCATAATACAGTGACTATTGGTGCTTATGAAATACCATTCGGTAAAAGCCGAGCTTTCACATAATACATAGTAATAGTTATTATAATAATTGTAATTCATAATATATGGTAATTTCTAAATAAGAAGAGTGCAGACGACCATATTGCATTAATAAACCATGTGGTTTTTGCAATTACTACAGGAAAATGCCATGATGGAGAGACATTGAGAATACCTCCTCGTTCTGATTAAGATAGGTATTGGTTGTGTTCACTTGATCCGGAAATACAATCCGATCACCAGATTCTCGGTGTGTGTAATCAGCCAGCACTGTATGACAGGATGTAAATCATTGGCCTATGTGCTATTGTTGCATTCATACTAAGTTTACCCCCATGAGGATCACAAATAAACGATAATGATTCCAGAAAAGGCAGAAATATCGCCGACAAGTCAGGAAGTGCAGATATTATACCGGAGTAATGTCAAAATCAAATGAATACATTTTTTATTTTAGTGGTCCTCTTTGGCATTGCTGGGCGTTTATGTTCCTCTTGTGAGACGGACGAATTTCCGTATAATGTAAATGCAAATGATTTCTCTATAAAAGCGGTTATAGATTATTTCAGTGATGATGCTATTGAAAGCAAAGACGTCAGACAGTACAGTAAAACACTTAGAGTCAAAATTATTTCATATGATAAAACGTCTGAAGTTTAGCCAAGTCTGTAGCTACATGATTCAAATTTTAAGTTGGTATTTTGCAAGTTTTACGAGTAAATATGGAATTGGTTAATTTAAACTTTCAATCGTGAAATTGTTGATGCTGAGCAGATACAATCTATTAATCTATTCTTGCAGTCTTGACATTGCTGACTTTGTGGAGATAAAATCTTTGATTCACTACGTACTCAGCTTTACGGAGTTCTATTAGGAATATTATAATGCAACCTTGGTAAATGCATTGCCTTTCAAAAAGTATTGTAAATTTGGGATATCAATCAGACTGCTTTATATATAGTCAACAGTTCATTTGATATTTGAAGGGGGAATTTCTTTAACCTGTTTGACGTGGACTGGTTAACCTTTCGATAAGGGGTACGTTACCTTACCGAAATCCACTGTATTTAGGTAAAATTACCAACATCCATTTTGGATCTTGAGTGACCAGTAATGGTATCATATCGGCAATTATTTATGTTGCACAACAAATCGTAACCTTCAAATGTCGTCAACAATCTAATTTCAAGATATTTATTGTTTTTACTAAATTATTGAAATGAACTTCACATGTAAATTACATACAACATGTCCATGCATGGCGCCGACCATCATTTTTTAAGATAATTCTTGTTTTCTCTAACAACATACAAACAAAAAATGAATTTGTTAATACACTAATTTTAAAACAGTTTGGTATTTTCTAGTCCCAAAGTACTTACATCACTGGTTTGAACTCTACTCCCATCCATGTACCGGCGCCTTAGCGGCTAAACTTGGTCACATAAAACATATATACATAATGACATGAAAATGACAAAAGACCATAAATAGAACCAAAGTGTTTATATATCTTTCAGTAAATATTACTTTATCTCTTTATATTTATGGTGATTACATCTCAAATAACAATGTATGGCTTTATTCCAAAATTTTCAGCTGACGAACAGTACAATACAGACAATTTAAATCTAGATTTTACTATTATTTGAAACACGATATTTGCACTTCTAGCAATACACGCGAGACTGAAAACCGATATATTGTCATACTAATCTGGTATTACATATAACATATCAAACTAAACAAATTCACGAAATACATAAACAATGATTTAACAAATATGGTATCTAAACATAAACGCCAATAATATCTAACTATCTTTAGTAATGTTATATTCAGTTTGATGTTGATATTTACATGAAAAAGCTGCGCAATAAGGGACGAATTCTCTAAGAATATAATGAAGGAAATTAGGGCACCGACAAAAACATACAAAATGGTCGGAAGTGTATACAAATGTATAAAATGAAGTTAAAAAAAGAAGGATCGTGCTCAGAACGTCCAACAGAAGATATCAGAAGACGCGCATCAATTTGAGCCTACGCGGACAGGCAACTAAGCGACGATGAAACTAAACTAAGGCGAAAGTATCGTCACTATGTCGCATTTCCGCGTGTTGCATTGTAACTCATCGTATGACCAACATCGACACTAACCGGATTCCATCAATAAATTAACCGATATACAACAAAGTTAGCGAGGTGTGAAACACATGCTTATATCAAAGTATCTCCTTGTTTTTGTAACGGATATTAAATAGTAAGGAAATCGTTTTATGTTATACCACAAAAGCCTTTAAGCTGCGTTTATCTCCGGCTTGCTGTCTGGGTAACACATGTATGGTGCTGTGCTATTGTCATGTTTTATATTCATTTAGAAGAAGCCATACCCACATGATTTAGTATGACGGAACAACGTGCAACCTCCTTAGAGCAACACTATTCGGGTGACGCTTATGTTGGTCGTTGTAGAGGGGTTGATGAGTAAAAGAGGTAAAATTGAGTGTAAGTGCAAACTACAGGAATAATTGATATTGTTGATGACGAGAGGTTGTTGCTAAAGAAAGGGCAACTATAGAGAGGTTGCACTGTATCATTATGAATGTTTCTGCGTTTATTATGTTTATCTTTCGAGATATAAGCTTGAAATACGCACGTGTTTTTTTTAAGAATGTACAATGGTATTTTAAAGGATTGTCTCCACGTGCGAGTCTGCTTGACTCAGTGGGTGGCTCAGTGGGTAGCACATTCTACTGCCAGTCAAATCACTGACAGATTTCAAAGCCATGGGGAGATAAATTATGATTTAATAAACGTAAAACGTATGCATTGATTTATCAACGTACGAACTTTGTGATCAGCAATATGAAAAGATGATTTAGTTTTTTTGTAACACAATAGAGATTGTTTTTGGTTTAAAACTGTTAGTCGCATACTGTTTTCTAATACGTCACGTATACCTGCACACCTTATTAATATTGAATGACCTTTATGTAGTGTAACGTTTTATTTTCTAGTCACTCTAAAGATATGTTTGCAGCAGTACTGAAAGAACTCGATAGGTTTATACTATTACCATGATATAATTAAGATAAATCTGTAACAAGAACGCGGTGGCTAATCGATCATGCTGATACCCTTCTAGACTATTTCTGCGTTTAATTGGTAACGATTTTGAACTCAGTGCATGCGTGCGAGAGCGTTGATTTTTGCCTTTTTGACAATTTGTTTAGTTAAATTTGTCGATGTAAGCCACTATGTGGGTCACGTGAGGACTCGAGAACACGGCGTCATCAAATACGTATGCATCGTTATATAAACGCGGCCAACACCAAGTTTTATATACATGTACTTAAACCAAAAAGATTTTTTAAGACATTATTATTTTCAATATTTTATCGTATCTTGTGATTTTTGTAAACATGTATACATATAGCAAGATGTACAGCATGATAAGTCGTTTGGACACAAATCGTTTCAATGCAAATAAGGACGAATTCTACGACGAGGTCGTTTATTTCAAACAATTCATGATTAAACAGAGGTTGTACGAGTACAGACGCAGTGCGTTTAAGTACGGTGTGTCTTGAAACATTCCTTGCCATGCAGTCCGACAGGTTGTTGGCGTTGTTATCAAGCTGTCGAGATTGTTGGTTCTATCAGTGACATTGAAATGAGTAGGTTTTTTCAGATGCATTTACATCAAAGATGTCTTTCAGAGCACCAGGACCAGCTTACATGTAAAAATGATCCAGGTTTTATGAATGCTTACTCGTAATCAATTTTTGGAACGACGAAAATGTATGAAGAAACGGCTTTATTCTCTCTAGTAGACACAATTTACTATCATAACTATCATAGCCATCGTATCATTTATATTTATGTCTTAAGTCAGAGTGTAAGATTAGGTATATATCCATCAAGACGCAAATTTCAATTTATTTTGTATCAGTATTATCATACTTTCAAACGCCATTGCAGATAAAATCGTTATAAAAGCACGACTACTGAAATACTTTAACATATTAACACGAGTTGGCATGTTTACGTGTTCGACTCGGGGATTCGCTTGAGAATTGTTCTTTAATACTTCAATAAATGTTTGATCCGTAGTTATGTCTTCAATTCATATCAAGTGTATCATATTTCAAACAGGGAACATGATTTATTATGTTGCCCATGAAATTTGATAAGTAGAACATAGTGCAACAGAAGGAAACAACATTCAATCATAAATGTTTTGTTTGCGTCATTCAAAACTTCAAATATATGGTGTCGTAAAATTAACGGATTCATCATAACTTTCTTTGAAAGTATACCAAGTGACATCTGGAGTATTTTTTTATTTTTGTGCCGTATCGAAGCCACTTGTAGAACGCTATAGATTAGCATGACGGACCTAGTTATATCTGTTCACAAATACTCAGGGGTATCGCAGTAACGATGAAGGTTCGAGTCATGTGGTTTGATGCGACATTACATATTGTATGTAATATACGTATCTATGTTAAATGGTTTTGGTAAGTAATCAAATTCTTGCGAACAAAATATAGTTTTATTTCACTGAATTTGACTTGATTTGCGATAAAAAGGCAAAACTTCCTCCTAAGGCATTTCGCCGTCATTGAAGAACTCTAGGCATTAACTGTTTAAAACGAAATTAGAAAATCTTCTCCGATCTTCTTTCGTTTTCCAGACTAAAATTATATATTAAAATGTAATTAAGGTGGTTTGAAACTGCCATATAGCCATCTGAGAAGATACAAACAATGTAATGTATTTTCAAATGTAATATATAGAGACGTTTATTAATGAAAAATGCACACTAGGAGAGCATACAGTATATCTTTAGATGAAAAGCACTCACTGAATGAGTACTCAATTCTTTTCCGATATCATCCACAATGTATATGTCTCCCTATAACTAAGGAGGAGAAGGGCATTACTAATATAATAGATTCGCCAAGATTGTTTGCATTTATCACAAAATCAGAACATTATAGACTATTGTCAAGTTTTATACATGTATACGTACATAATACATTGTATAAATTATTTCCCGAGATAGCTTTTACTATTTGTCGTGTATTGACTATACATTATATAGCTGATCAGCAGATTTCTTTCCAAGACAATTGGTAATGAAGCTATCTAAAATCACTTTTATTGGGCAATATATTTCCATCACGCGGAAATTATTCTCTTGCGATGTACACAGTTTTTAATGAAGCATCTGACTAACCTTTCGGAAACATGACATAAATTGCGAAGAGAAGTTGAATTTGAGAGAAAATATATTTGCTCTGTAACTCTAAGTAATAAACCTGGTTTCTAAGATCAAATCCATTATAATGATTGCCCGAGTATTATAGTGCATTATTATGGTAATTAAAGAGCACATTTCGAAGACATACGAGTCACGATTGTATTAAAAACAGACGGGGGTGTTGCCAATTGATTGATATTATTATTGATGTTGTTTTTTTGTGATTTCGAAAAATGTGAGCAATATTAGAGTGAAAAACCCTTCTTTTTCAATTTAAATATTTATTTATTCGTGGAGAGATGAAAATGCCATTTTTATTTTAACGACCTATTCTCTTGACTGGCTTGATGGAATTCAACAAAATTTAGCTGATTTCGTCAGTAAGTCGGTTTTTGCATTCACGCCATTATCATTGTCAATGTGTAAATAACTTCAGAATTATATTGGATGTTGCCTATATCGGGAATGCATTGCAGTAATATTGACCATATATTGGTAAAATGACGTTCAACATGCAGTGTCTGTCTTCACCAGTACCAATAAGTATCTGTAAACAGTTTGTATTCAAGATTCAAGAGGATTATTTGCTGGTACCGATTGCTTTGTCATACCATGTACATTCTACCCGGGATAATTGATTGATTGATCGTTCAGGGCTTTACGTCTCGTCTTTCTCCACATTAATCAGAGCTCAGAAATAGAGGACAGATGACTTAGGTTATATTACCTGCAGTCGAATTGTCCCAAAGAACATACATATAAATTTCGGACACAGGGCCTCTAGATAAGCAGTCGAGCGCTTTACCGACTGAGCTCATCGGGCGGGCTCTATCTTTCTCTGGAACAAATCCAAATATTATATTTAGAGAAACACATCTACTGACTATATATTTATTTACAAGTGTACGTGTATGGATGCATGCTGATATATAAACCTGTTCTGCGGTGATAAGATTGTAGTCTAATAATTTAGGTAAAGAATGACGAAACACAGGAATTACATCACATGGGTAGAGAGTAACTCTCCAGAGGACGACTTTTCGGAAACACGCAGTTGACTGTTGTTGTTAGGTTGTTGCTTTAGGAAGGTTCAATTGATAGGAAACACTTATACGTACAGAAAATATTGATACTGTTGTTTAAGACAGGTAGTTCCCCTTGGATATGAGAGCTCGGGAGAGATCAATAGTACAGAAATTAATTACGACTACTTTCTTGGTTGAAATCAACATTATCTTCGGAAACTCATATAATATTCCATGTGGTTCATTATTATTCTATCGTTCCCATACAGGAATGTAAAGTCCTGTCATCAGCCAGAGTGGTAATGATTGGGTTGTTTACGTGTGGTAAAACAACTCGAAATAATTATGCGTTCTGGAGTGAGTACAAATTGATGCAGTTACAATATTTGCTCACTTTACACCGATTGTCTATATTTCAGGCTCACCTCATGTTTCTGTAACAAATTCAGATTCCATCACAGAAACCTCCCGTTGATCTCATATAATGTTTGTAAGTAGCTACTTGCAATTAAAAAACTATCCAAATCATGCAAACACGAAGTAATTTCGAACGGTGAAGCAAAACTAGAGTATCTGCATACATATAAAGACACAGAAAGATTCGTTTGCTCTTCTCATTTGATTAGATTTTTATCGAAAACATGTTTACATTAAACCGATGACTTTAAAGTTTTTCCACTTCCAACAAATGAAATTACTTGCGATTGCAAACAGCTTTGGTGGGTTAAGAATATCATTAAGGCCTCCGTGTAAACCAGGAAGTTATCTAACTGGTTTTGAAAGGCCAGAGGTTTTACCCAGTCGACAAAACGACTCTGCTCAGAATAATGCCTGACGGGGTACCTGGGAACATCTTCCACCTAATTAGTCAGAGAGATCATCCACACTATCCTGGCTGTTTCTGTGACTTTAAAAGCATCATTACAATATAGTTTTTTTTTGTTATTGTGAAGTAGTTGGTTTTAATGCCATATCAGCAGGTATAACAACAAAGCTAACGTAAACATATATCAATCATAGATAAAAGCTATCACTAATCGAATTTGAAAGTAAATATCTTTTAGAATACTGACTTTGAACCAAGAGTTGTTAACATATGTATCATAATGGTTAGTATATGATCTGAAGTCAGAAGACGTGTTATGGTAGACATTTTTCAATATTTTTTAAAATGTATACATATGTTCTGAAAGTGACGTAACTATGTCGTTTTCAATGTAATATTCAATATTCTGGCTTCACTACAATGCAACGTCGGCGCTCAGTGCTTGTGTTGCTTTGAGAGCAGAAGGTCGAAGGTTCGAATACCAGTAGAAGCAACTGAACTCAGATTATATACCGCAAGGCAAACCTTGTACAGAGTTTGTAAAAATGCAAAGCTATAAACATTTACCGGTGCGGTATAACGGTCACATGCATAACTTCCAAGGAAAACGTCCAATAAACCTATTGACATCCTCTGCTGGGGTAATTAGCAATCATAACAAACATCTAACGTCGGCAAAATTGCATTTTTACTGTCAATAAAAGAAATTATTTATAGCAACCTAAATTGTTTTGTAAACGATTTATTATCTGTGCTAATACCATCGAGTTCCAGAAATTCACTTTGGTAAGGTCATTAACATGCACAACGTTGAACGCACAGTGATATTATTGTAATTTTTAAATGAACTCTAGTGCGTTTACGTAAATTGATTTCAATGTCAAAGCACAAAACATTAAAAACGAGTACTTTCGTGCTATATACGTATTACAAGAACACTATAAAGAATGCTGCGAAAACTCTCAATAGTCAACTAAACTAAGCATTATTATAAGTATTATTTTAGGTTACAACAAAGGGCAACCTTTTTAGCATTGTTTTCTGTATTGCCCCAGTCCATTGTCAGTATTTTCCCATACATATATGTATATGTATTTGTGACTCTCAGTTTTATCATACTTAAAAAAAGACATATAAAACAATAAAGTTTTTTCAGTTGACGTTTTGAAACTATGAATACAATGTAATGTAATCAAACTATATGCATCTACCAGTTTACAAACGACATACGTAGATACTGATGCTTGAATCTGTGAGGCCTTTTAATTAGCACTAATAATCACATATATATTTCACGACACTTAAAATAAGTTTTCACTCGCCGTCATGCCACCTAAAATTAATTTGAAAATGTTAAAAAATGTTATGTTTAGAAGTAGGTGATCGTGCTTTTCTCTGCCTCTATGGCTGATGTGAGGAGTTTGTCAGCTTGTTAATTTAGAGCTGTATACTGTTAAACTTATCACAACTGCAAACAATCCCATATCAATAAGAACAATTGGATAACATATGTAATTTGGTGCGCTGGTCTTTGCTCCCAAACATTGTGTGTGTCTGACGCTTGCATATCACGCTTCTTATGAAGTGAAGCATTATTTCTATACGACGTATATTTAATGAGCAACATCAAATAAATACTGTGAATTAAGCTAATAATCCAGAGCTCAATATGTGGTTTTACATAATACCTGAATATCTGCATGGATGTACATGTTGAAATGGAGTTAAACCATAACATAGTAAGATAGCATCAAACCACTGGAATAATCCGCAATCAGATTAAATCGTTCCTTTGTTATTCCACACATTTATAAGCAAGTGTGGATGTTAATACTAAATGTTTGTAACACATAATGGATAAAATGCATGAAATGCATGAAAATAAAACGCTGCTTTGATCAAATACTGAGCTAATGGAATACAGTCGATAAGTTTGATTAATTACTTGCAATATAGCGGAAGCAAACGCAAAGTATTTCCTACCTGCATGGATGTTATCAAAATACATCTCTTGTTGAGATGAGTATTTTGAATTGCAAATTCACGATTAAACGAAATTTCCATCAGTATTAAATAAAAAGAAAAGCTCAAAGCTGTGGTGATATATATATATTGTTTTAACTTTTTGCAAATATTATTTCCACAAACCCGGATTGCCGGAGGTGTAGCTTGTGAATGTGATTATTTGTTATTTATTTAAGGTATGCATTAGTTTAATAAACCTAATGAGTTTCTATTGATTGTTAAACAAGTTTGAAATGTATATCAATCACTCTCGATGACTGGGTTAAGGACCAGTATATCCAACGCAAACTTAGACGAGTTAAATTTCTTATCTTTGCAAATAATGTCCAATTCAGCGAAATAAAACAATGTTTTCATCGGCAAGAATGTTATTCCGAATACGAAAAGTATTTTTGCATACAGTAATTACATAAAGTATGTAATGCCACTTTAGACTTATTTTCACAACAGAATAAAATCACAGATTCATGATTAAAAGAGGCTAAACTATAGTTAACTATAATAAATAAGTAGTATATCTAATGGTGTTATGATTTACAACTTTAATCAAGCAGATGAAGGGATCGTCGAAAGTTATACATATATAAGTTTATGACGATATTATTCGAAATAACTGGTTCCAATGTCCTATTTTCTGGTCAAATTTCTTCTTTTTGGTAACATTTCTTGGTGTAAATTTGTCTTTAGGTTCATATTTCTTTCCAGTTATAAGACGCTTTACGAGTATTCCAGCTATAAGGCATTATATTGATAAGACAGGTCAATGATTATAGTATCGGGATAACCTGACATGATTATAGAATAATTATATAGATCCTAATTAAACTTTTGTAAGGATTTATTTTTCAACATTTGCAAAACATCATTTCATTTAACATACCGGAAGTCATCATTTTATCTACGGAGTTTATCGTTGTTTAAAGAGATTTCTTGTTTCATTTAGCAATTCACATCTTAAGACAATATATTATCAGACGCAACAATATTTTATATTTGCACCTCTCCGCCTCTGCAGTTTTATGTATGTCATGAAACAAAAGGACAACCAACACAGGGTAAGTTGGAAAGGTCTAGCATGGAATCATGCCAGTAAAAAACTTTTTTAAACAAAAGGAACTATAAGATTTGGACAATAACATATTTAAAAAAGAACAATTAACATAATCTGAGCACAATGCTCCAGTATCATTGAAGTAAAATTATACTTACTATACCAGCTAAAATGTATGAATGTTAAGAAAAGTAAGTGATTTAAAAAAAATAATAACATCCTGTACATACTTGTTAAAAGACTTTATCTACAAAAAAACGACGTCTATCTAAAATATTACGACAAGTTTTGGCACAATATCTAATCAATGTTGAATCTTGGTTGGAAAACAGTAAAACATATTTTTCAGAATTCTGCAAATCCATAAATGAATCGTTAAACAGTACCGCTTTAGAGTTTAGTTCTTCTCTTAACTCATCATAAACATAACAATTCAACAAAACATGTAATTCACTTTCTACAGAAGTGTCATTACAAAAAGGACAAACTCTATGTTCTTCATTCAAGCCCTCATAACGGCCAGTCTCAATACGAATAGGGGCAACGCATAATCTAAACTTACTGAAAGCTGACCGATGAGTAGGTGGCAAAATCAGTTTACAATAATGTTCAGTTCTATAGTCAGATTTAGTCAGATTTTAAAGACCTGTACAGTCTTAGTTTATTACGACCGTGCCCAGGCGGACCTGTCATATTCTGTAAACTGGTATGCCATTCATTTAAAAAGTTATTCAGTGACACATATGTAATTGAGTGGAAAGATAAATAATTAACCAAAAGGAGTAATTAACCCAAAGGTGATAAGTGCCGTAACGGTTACAATGAGCCCTCCATAAACTAAAATAAGTATATGACAACAAGAACATTATATCAATACTGAAATAGCTGTAAATATAAACAACTTTATATTGTTACACTATATTTTTATATTTGCGCCTCTCCGCCTCTGCAGTTTTATTTATGTCATGAAACAGAAGGACAAGCAACACAGTGTGAGTTGGAAAGGCCTGGCATGGAATCATGCCAGACAATTTATTTTAAAACAAAATGAACTAAAGCAAAATAAAAACAATGACTAGTAATGACCAAAATATATGTCTTTTTGCTAACACGTGACATAAAGCTGGACTACAAAAGTCTAGAAATCAAGCAACAATATGTTTTCGTCAGCTACACGTGGAACGCCGCAAGATGTTTGAGTCATGCTTAAAAACAAATCTAGGCGAAACCGTAAAATATTTCAAAATGTTACGAAGAACAGAAAACGTTCTCATCCGAATGTCATCAACTCTATGGCATTATTTCGGTAATGTAATAAATTCACTATCAAGATATTTCTTGACTATCAGAAATGAAAGGTAAATTACGAAGATAACATTTTAACATTTGGGTATCCTGCTGGCATCGTTTGTGCTAATGCATCTGTCAAGTACAACATGCAATCTAGAAACTCTAAAACGTGTAGAATATATGCGTACAAGTTATCATTGTGCATACCACGACAATTAAATGTTTCATTTGTAATAATTGATGGTGACATTTGTTAATATAAGCAATTAATTTTATTCCTTTCTTCATTAAATAACGATAAATACTGTGGATTCATTAATTTTCGTTGGTACCAAATTTCGTGGTTTTGTCAAAATGGGCATTTCGTGGGGTACTTGAATTCGTGGTTTTTTGATTTTTGAAGCATAAATTAAAAAAGTAGTCTATAAGTCCAAAACAAATAAAATATATATGTCAATTAGAAAACAGTGACACGGACCCGAAAGATATACAGGTATTTTCTCACCTTTCATTGTTATCGATGTTACATCGTGTGGCCCCGTTCCCTTAGTTAGCCACACTATGCAAGTGTCAATTAACACATTATATTGAGAATTATCTACCTATTGTTTACATCACATGTCATTTAAATATGTCAATTAAGCACCAGTTAATCTGGCGCTAAACGAATTAACAATCAGTCAATAAAAGTTAATGCAAATCATCTTCGAAATCACTCGCTTTTGAGAAACCAAACTATCGTCTACACACAAGCTAAATATAGAATTATGTTGATGTCGTGGCTAAAGTCCGGTAACGTCGTTACACGGTTACCGTCAACTCCGGGGTTACCGAATCCAGAAGATGCTGCATCACCAAGAGAGGCTCGTACATTTCAAGCAGCCAACGACTACGTAGATATACAATCAGAAAGTCAGAAGCAGTCCAGAAAAAGAAAGCGGGGAGATTACGGCCACTACGATGACGAGTCAAGGGCTAAAATTGCAAGATATGCAATTGATAATGGGGTTGCTAAGGCCTCGAGGAAATTCTCCTCTTTGTATTGTCGAAAAGTAAGCGAGACCACCGTGAGAAGTATGAGGGACCAGTATGTGAAAGCAAAGAAGAAGAATGGGGAAGATACCACAACGTTACCCCGTTCACCGAGGGGTCCACCATTAATGCTAGGTATCGTGGATGAAGACGTACAGGCCTGGGTTCGAAGAGTAAGAATTCACGGAGGGGTAATTAACGCACGGGTTGTCCAAGCAGGTGCGGAGGGAATAATGACTAAAATCGCCCGCCAGAAATTAACGAAGTTCGGGGGCTCAGTAGAAATTACGAAGTACTACGCCAGATCCGTACTTCGGAGGATGGGGTTTGTTAAGAGGAAGGGGACCAAGAACGTCAAAAACCTACCCTTAGACTTCGATGAGATTAAGTCTGCGTTTGTGGAGAAAGTGAGCAACGTTGTAAGTGGACACAACATTCCTGACTCGCTTGTTATCAACTGGGATCAGACGGGATGTCAGCTTGTACCAGGTGGACAGTGGACCATGGACCAGTGTGGTTCCCAGCAAGTGACCATTGCTGGGTTAGATGACAAACGCCAGATCACTTTATTGTTAGCTGTTACCAAATCTGGACAACTTCTCCCCCCACAAGTGATATACGCAGGAAAGACGAACAAATCCCTCCCGAAGAATGTTGAATTTCCAGAATCGTGGGATGTCACGTGCACTGAAAACCACTGGAGTAATGAAGACAGTATGCTAAGATACATCGATAACATCATTGTGCCTTACGTTAATGGGATCAGAGACACTTTACCCCTGTCGCAGTGTGACCAGCAAGCCGTGGCGATTTTCGATGTCTTCCGTGCTCATCAGTGTGCTACAGTTATCGCCAAGTTGAAGGAAAACGGGATTACGCCATTGTTCGTTCCAGCTTGCTGTACGGATCGTCTACAGCCCTTAGATTTGTCACTCAACAAGGAATACAAGGATTGTCTGAAGGACTGCTTTCATGATTGGTATACTTCCAAGATTATCTCAGCATTTGACGAAGATGACGATACCATGGCTAATGTGGATCTGAAGATGTCAACGCTCAAACCCATTCATGCCAATTGGATCATTACTACACATGGGAAATTTGAAGATCGGCGAGATTTAGTTGTGAAGGGGTTTCAGTTAGCCGGACTTTGTTAAAAGTGATTGTTATTGTGTGATGATTACAAGTGACTGTACAGTGTGACTGGAATTGTGTTAATTCAGCGTAAAAATGATACCATCATTCATCATGATTGATCGTTAATGATATTATTATTTTGCTATTATTATTTAATAACATGTGAAAAACAAATTAAATTTCTTATAACTCTCTGTGATTGTTTGTTATTTTTTATCACTTATTTTATAACTGTCACAAACTGTATAATTACGCTATAACGACGATACATTTCACACGTTGAGATTATACTTCCAACACACTGATCACAACGATATGAAAATATTCGTGTACTGTACTTGGAAGTAGAGCTGCTAAATATAGCACACCAGATCAACAACATCATCACAGAACTGACTACTCAACTTAATAATGACGAAGAATATATAACAAACATAAATAGTAAAAGCATTAATAGTTTATTGTTATCAAATATTTACATTATATATACACCAACATGCTTATAAACTGACACAATTCACGGGAGGTAACCGCGTGTTAGCGGCGATGTTTATCTGGAGTGTACTAGTTTTCGGACATAGACTTTTCGGATACGATCGTAAGACAAAATTTTCGTTGGGTACTTGAATTCGTGGATAAGCTCAACCACGAAATCCACGAAATTTAATGTTCAACGAAAATTAATGAATCCACAGTAAAGTAAGTACTGGAGGGCGTACGTGGTATGCTTTGTTTTTCATCCCCGTTTGTCATGCAGGTTATGTAATATCCTGAATTGTATTGCCTCGTGTTCTTATTCTGTTTGGCTGTCTGTTGTGAATAGAAATGTTAGTTTGCCATTGACAAATGTATTCCAATATAAGTGTGCATCAAGGGTTACTTGGGTTGCAATAATAATTAAAAAAAACCAATCATCTTCATTTCATGAAGATAACACAATAAGCTACAGATGTAACTTTTTTACAATGTGGTCTTCAAACAACATCAATTCAAGAACATTAATTTTTTTTTTTAAATTCCAGTTTCTAATTCGGAAGCGGCATTGCATTTTTAGTATGTAATGATAGGTTATACTGTTCGTACATATTTGATAAGGACTTACACTCTTGACGCTGAACAAATATTGTTTGATTTTACTGAATTTGACAGATGTTTAAAGAAATAAGACATATATCACCTAACTTTCTTCCGGAATGCACTTTACTCAAGGCATCTGATATGGAATGTGACAATCTCCAAAGAAGCACGTATGAAAATCCATTTTTGATGTACATGTATGATTAATGACATATATTTCAGTTCCTGTCAGAATTTCTAATTAAGCTAATTAAGATCATTCCTAATATGTATTCTTTCGTTTTGATGCTTAAAGGCTGCTTTAAGTTCAAAAACGGGTCGATATCGAACTTAAAAGTAAAATAAAAAGACTAAAATGTTAGGCTGCTTTTAACAAATATTGTTATATTTAATTTCATACATTCAATGGAATCTACCGTAGGTGAAGTAGATTCATTTTTTCGATTTAATTTCTGATTTATCCTTGTTATGAAGCCATTGCCCTTTGGATTGTGTCCTCTACGTACGTTAGTGCAAGACTATAATAATAAACTGTTAATTACAAACACTCTTTATTTCGATATTTATAGTAATATCATTGTTCATGTAATAAAATGTATTATCGCTCAAGTTGAATGAGAAAATCACAGTGACCTTAATGTGATTTCAAGAGTAAGATAATCTACTTCAAATATCGATAATATATTAATTTCATAACAATTTATTATACTTCACTAGGATATAAATTAAGTACCGATGTTTATTAAATTCTATTTTTTCTCATTTTATATTCATGTGAGGAAGTTATTTTTGGTTTAATCTGAAAATTTTAGCATATTAGATTTTGTTTCTGCAATGAAACTAGCTGCATTAAATGCTAATCAACTATAAAATTTCATTACAATCTTTTATATATTTTGTAACAATAAACGCTGCCTGTTTATTCAATCTTAAATACCGATGCCTTAAAATAGACCACACACTAATTGATACAAACGATAAGTTTACAAGAAGTGAAGATATCTCCTAGTCAGCTTATCAATGTCACTATATATTGGTTTGTAAAGACATTTAAAATTAGGACCGACCTTCCCGTATAGCTCAGTCGGAAGAGCACTAGTATGCCAATTTTAAGTTCCTTTGTTCGATCCTTGGGCGAGACATGTCCATACCAAATACCTTGAGCAAAGTGTAATCCGGAAGAAAAGTAGGCGCTCAATGTGTTATTTCTTGAAACATTAATCAAATTCAGTAAAATAAAAATATTTGTTCGACGTAAAAGTTGTCAGTCCGTATCAAATATGTACAAACATTATAACCTATCATTACATAATAAAAATGTGATGCCGCTTTAAAATTAGAAACTGGAATTGTTTTACACAATATACATACTAGAATACTCGACAAAACACAACCTTGCATAACAAGCAATACACTTCAAATCGAAATATACCACGAACGCCCTCAAATAGTTACTTTATTTATCGTTATTTAATGAAGAAAGGAATAAAATTAATTGCATTTATTCGCAAATGTCACCATCAATTATTACAAACGAAACATTTAATTGTCACGGTATGCACAATGTTAAGTTGTACTCGGATAAACTACACGTTTTAGAGTTTCTAGATTGTATGTTGAACTTGACAGATGCATTAGCACAAACGATGCCAGCAGGATACCTACCTGTAATATTTTATCTTCGTTATTTACATTTCATTTCTAATAGTCAAGAAATATCTTAATAGTGAATCGATTTTGCGGATATTTTATTACTTTACCGAAATAATGCCATAGAGTTGATGATAATTGGATGAGAACGTTTTCAGTTGTTCGTAACATCTTCAAATATTTTCCCGGTATGCTGATTTGTTTTAAGCATAATAAAACACCTTGCGGCTTTCCACGTGTAGCTGACGAAGAAATAGTGTTGCCTATGACAATATATTGCTAAATGAAACAAGAAATATCTTTAAATAAAGAGAAACGGCGTAGATAGAATTATGTCTTCCGGTATGTTAAATTAAATCATTTTTTTGCAACAGGTTGAAAAATAAATCCTTACAAAAACAATTAATTGGATCTATATATACTATAATCATGTCAGATTATCCTGATACTATAATCATGTCAGATTATCCTGATACTATAATCGTTTCAGATTATCTAGATGCTATAATCATGGGCCTGTCTTATCATGGGCCTGTCTTATCAGAGTCATGTCATATAGTGCCAGAGACACTAAGCATTAATTTTGGTGGTCTTAGAACCACTAATTTTCGCAAAATGTCGTTATGAACTAATATATATATATAACAGTCGACGATGCCCTCATCTGCTTGATTATATGTGTACACGATGAAGCTATTGCTCCTTCTAATTATATTAGTTTAGCCTCTTTTATTCATGAATCTGTGATTTTATTCTGTTGTGAAAATAAGTCTAAAGTGGCATTACATATTTTCGCGTAATTAATGTATGCAAAAATTACTTTTCGTATTTGGTAAGGAAAAACATTATTGCCGATGAAAACATTATTTTATTTCGCTGAAATGGACAAAATTTTGCAAAAGATCATTTAACTCGTTTAAGTTTGCGGTGGGTGTACTGGTTCCTAACCCAGTCATCGAGAGTAATTGATATAAATTTCAAACTTGTTTAATAATCAATAGAAAATCATTAGGTCTATTAAACTAATCCATAACTTAAATAAATAACAAAAAATCACATTCACAAGCTACACCTCCGGCAATCCGGGTTTGTGGAAATAATATTTGCAAACAAGTTAAAACAATAATTATATATCACCACAGCTTTGTTGTTTATTTGATACTGATGGGAATTTCGTTTATTCGTGAACCGGCAATTCAAAATATTGATCTCAACAAAATATGTATTTTGATAACATACATGCAGATAGGAAATACGTTGCATTAGCTCCCGCTATATTGCAAGTAATTAATCAAACTTATCGACTGTATTCCATTATCTCAGTATTTGATCAATGCAGCGTTTTATTTTCATGGATTGTTTTCCATTACGTGGCATAAACATTTGATATTAACGTAAACACTTGCTAATAAAAGTATTGAATAACAAAGGAATGATTTAAACTGATTGTGGCATATTACAGTGGTTTTATGCTATCCTACTCTTTTATGGTTTAACTCCGTTTATTTGATGTTGTTCATTAATTATGCGTTGTATAGAAATAATGATTCACTTCACATGAATCACGATATGCAAGAGTCAGACATACATAATGTTTGGGAGCAAAGACCAGCACCAAATTACAAATGTTATCCATTTGTTCTTATTGATATGGAGTTGTTTGGAGTTGTGATATGTTCAGTTAGGAATTACTTTGTAAGTGGCATGTCGGAGAGTGAAAAATAAGTGTCGTGAAATAGTTTTGTGATTATAAATGATTAGTAAAATGTCACACAGATTCAAGCAACAATTCATATGAAAGTCGTTTGTAAACTGACATTGCATTGTACATTGTATACATAATGTCAAAACGTCAACTGAAATACCTCACAGTTTAACATGATCATTTTTTCTGAAGTATAATAAAATTTAGAGTCACATATACATGTATGGGAAAATACTGACAACGGGCTGGAGCAATACAGAATACATGGGTAATAAGGTTGCCCTTTGTTGTAACCTAAATAATACAGATGTTAAAGCTTTGTTTAATTGACTATTGAAAGTTTTCGCAGTCATCTATATTCGTATAATGTTCTTGTCATACATATGCAGCACGAAAGTACTCGTCTTTTAAATGTTTTTTTGCTTGGAAATAGAAATCAATTTACGTTAACGCACTTGAGGTCATTTAAAATAACAATACTATTTAGGTCGTTTGAATGTTTAACCTTTTTTCTCATTGTGCGTGCAATATTTGTGCATGCTAATTACCTTACCAAAGTGAATTTCTGGAACTCGATGGTATTTGCACAAGCTAATGAATCGTTTACTAAACAATTTAGGGTGCTATAAAAAGTTTCTTTTATTGACAATCAAAAATGCAATTTTGCCGACTTTAGATGTTTGAAATGGTTGCTAATTACCCAAGCAGAGGATGTCAATAGGTTTATTGGACGTTTTCCTTGGAAGTTATGCATGCGACCGTGTTACCGCACCGGTAAGTGTTTATAGCTTTGCACTGTGTATAAGTTTGCCTTGCGGTAGATAGCCTGAGTTCAAATGCCGATGAATAAGAGGTAAATATAAAGGGTATGTTTGATAATTTATGTGTTGACTCTATATAAAAGGAACTTTTGGTTTAAGGCGGCATCATTTATTTTACTCTCTTCTCAGATGATGCATGATCGTTTTAAACTATCCAAATTGCATTCCATTTTACCAAACGACCTCCTGTTGGTTTGATATTTACATGTTTCTTATACGGAAAGTTACAGATTTTAATTACCAAAGCGAAGGAAGGAATTTCGACAGATCGTAGAAGAATTTTTAGTTTGTCGTTTTCTTAAAGATCATGGAATGGCATTAGGTTTTATTGCATCAAAAACATTTTCCATTCGTGTTTATATGTCAGAAAGCGTCACATTCACCATTTTATGCATTGTTCGTCACTGACTGCGAAGTCTCTTAGAAGACAATCAAGAGTTAAATGTCTTATTTATTACAAATTATGTCAAAGTTAGCGAAATCAATTGCATTTCCGTCGACAAGAATGTCATTCCTTACAAAATATATATAAGAAAATACATACATTTATTACATAAATGTTAAGAAACAATATTTGAATGAGCGCATTTACCTTCTTATTCATATCCGTTATTGCCAGGCTCCACGCAGGTAAACAAACGGTAACCAATCTTTAACTGGCTGCTGGCACATCAGAAAGGACTGTCTACTGGTATTCGAACCTTCGACCTTCTGCTCTCATAGCGATGAATTAACAGCCCGGTCACGGTATACAGTATACGTCAGTCAGTAAAGCTGCAGTTCTCTTCTTCATAGCAAACAACATCGGATTCAACGCATGCACAGATTGACATTTACAATTTTCAAACTCCTAGATACTAGAACACGTCTCCTGATACTTACCTTAACGATACATATTTTAATTATTGGTTCAGTCAGTATTCTAAAAGATATTTACATTCAATTTCGATGAATGATAGTTTTATCTATGATTGTTATAGCATAAAGTTATATTTGATATGACGGTGAAACCAACTCACAACAACACAACCAAAATATATTGTAACGATGCTTTTAAAGTCACATAAAACAGAAAGGATCGTGTAGATGATCTCTCCTTAGCTTATTAGGTAGAAGATGACCGTCAGGCATTATTTTTAGCAAAGACGGTCGGTGACCTGGGTATAACCACTTACTTTCCAAATACCTGCTAGTTAACTTCCTGGCTTACAAATTATACACTACCGTTGTGATTCGAACCCGCACCGGGGAATGGTTGGTTATTTTAATTCAGCGACCATAACAACTCAACCACGGTGGCCACAATGATAGTCACCGAAACTGTTTTGCAATCACATGTAATTTCATTTGGGGTTGTAGAAATAATGAAAAGTCGTCGGTTTTAGGGAAAATATAATCTTATCGAAAACATATTAGATCGAATGAGGAGAGCGAACGAATCTTTCTGTGTCTGTATGCGCAGATACTCTAGTTCGTGTTTGCTTGATTTGGATAGTTTTTTTATTGCAAGTACTTACAAACTTAATATGATATCAACGGGAGGATTTAGCTATGGAGATATCTAAAATGGAATCTGAATTTGTTACAGAAACAAGAGGTGAACCTAAAATATAGACAATCAGTGTAAGGTGAGGAAATAGTGTAACTTCATTAATGTGTACTCACTCCGGAACGCATAATTATTTCGAGTTGTTTTACCACAAGCAAACTTCAATTTGATTGAACATAAAACAATCCAATCAAAACCACTCTGCCTGATAACAGGACGTTGTGTTCTTGTATATAAACGATAGAAAAATAATGAACCACATGGAATATTATATGAGCTTCCGAACATATTGTTGATTTCAACCTTGATAGAAGCCGTAATTAATTTCTGTACTATTTGATCTCTCCCGAGCGATCATATCCAGGAGAACTTATACTCTTCAACAACAGCATCAATATTTTCTGTACGTATAAGTATTTCCTATCAACTGAACCTTCCTAACGCAACAACCTCTCAACAAAAGTCAACAAGGGGTTTCCGAAAGGTCGTTCTCTGGAGAGTTACTCTCTACCCAGGTGATATAATTCCTGTGTTTCGTCATTTAGACTATTTCGCTTTGTATATCTTATCACCGTAAAATATTTTTTTTATATCAGCATGCATACATACACGTACAATTGTAAATAAATATTTAGTCATTAGATGTCTCTTAGTACAATATTTTGATTTGTTCGAGTATAAAATAAAGACCGCTTGGTTAGCTCAGTCGGTAAATCTCTCGAATGTTAATCTAGAGGCTATGGGTTCGAATTCCCGATGAGGTGTACGTTCTACCGGGACGACAATTTGACTGCAGGTAATTAAACCAAAGTCATTTGTCCTCCACGTCTGAACTCTGATTTATATGGAGAAACGGACAGTTGCTTGCGGAGGAGCAGGTTAGTACTGGTGGGTAACCCAGGATAACTGGTTAAAGCAACTGACCGTCGTATATGACTGAAATACTGTAGAAAGACGACGTAAAGCCTTAAACGATCAATCAATCAACCCGGGTAGAATGTGTATGTTATGACAAAGCAATCGGTAACAGCAAATAATCCTCTTGAATCTGGAAGACAAACTGTCTACAGATACTTATTGGTACGCGTGAAGTTTAAACTGACTGGAAGACACAACATGTTGAAAGTTGTTTTACCAATAAATGATCAATATTACTGCAGTGCATTCCCGATATAAGCAACATCCAATATAATACTGAAGTTTTTGCAAATTATTTACACATTGACCATGATATTAGGGTGAATTCAAAAACCGACTTACTGACAAAATCAGCTAATTTTTTGTTGAAATCCATCAAGTGAGTCAAGAGAAGACGTCGTTAGAATAAACAAAAAAATCTTGAAAAATATGGTCGACGCAATCTGAAGCAAGCATATTAGTTGCAATCTGAAGGTTAAGATTTTGTGTTTAATGGATAATAGAATTCGGTAAATTAACCGAAATGCAGTGGATTTCAGTAACGTACCCCCTATCGAACGGTTAACAAATCCGCGCCAATGTTACTAACGTTGTTCGGTTGAAGAGAAGTTGGTTTAGTGGTTAAGGTAAGAATTGATTAGTTAACAAAACACTGATATGCAAATAGCAAAGCCATGTTAGTACGGCTGAACCAAAAAAAAGCATTACATTATTTGTCTCTTCTCAGATGGCTATATGGCAGTTTCATACCACCTAAATTACATTTCATGTATATGGTTTTAGTCATAAGAACGAAAGAATGCATTTTGACAGATCGGGGAAGATTTTCTAATTTCGTTTTAAACAGTTAATCCCTAGAGTTCTTCAATGACGGCGAAATGTCTTAGAAGGAAGTCAAGAGTTAAATGCATTTTTTTATCGAAAATTAAGTCTTATTCAGTAAAATAAAAACATTTTTTTATTCAGAATTTCATTACTTACCAAAAACATTTACATACGTTTATTACATACAATATGTAAAGTCGCATTAAACCGTATGCTGATTACAGACAACCATTGAACCCAAATCGCTACGGCGATACCCCTCAATATTTGTAAACAGATATAATTAGGTCCGATACGACAGAAATATAAAAAAGTACTCCAGATGTCACATGGTATACTTGCAAAGAAAGATATGATGAACCCGTTAATTTTACGACACCATATATTTGAAGTTTTAAATGACGCAAACAAAAAATATTTGATTGAAAGTTGCTTCCTTCTGTTGCACTAGGTTCTACTAATCAAATTTCATGGACAACATAATAAATCATGTCCTGTTTGAAATATGATACACTTGATATGAATCGAAGATATAACTATGATCAAACATTTATTGAAGTATTAAAGAACAATTCTCAAGCGAATCCCCGAGTCGAACATGTAAACATGCCAATTCTTGTTAATATATTAAAGTATTTCAGTAGTCAAGCTTTTATAACGATTTTATCTGCAATGGCAATTGTCATTTGCATCTTGATGGATATAATTATACCTAATGTAACACTCTGACTTTAGACATAAATATAAATGATACGATTGCTATGATAGTGAATTGTGTCTACTAGAGAGCATAAAGCCGTTTCTTTATATAAATTCTTCGTTTCAGAAAATTGCTTTACGAGTAAGCATTTATAAAACCTGGATCATATGCAATAGTATGCCAGCTAATTATCTTTATGAGAACTTCAGAAATTCGTCCCTGTATTGTATTGTCCACCAAATCGATATAAAATAGCAAACTTGCCAGCCTCCCGCAGAAGAACATGCCTGTCACAAGTGTTTGAAACCCTGGGAAATCTTGTCAGGCCAGCGGAATGTTGCGTATAACTGAAATAATGTTGATAAATGGGTGCTTACCAAATCTACGTCAATTCTAAATATCTTCCGGCAGTCTTAAATTATTTGATCACATCAACAAATTATTAAAATAAAAGTAAAACTCTAATGTTCGATGTTTTATTTGATAGGGACAAACATTGCATTTGAAGTATATTTTCTGAGATATCGGCAATTAATCAGACCACATATTCACTTTTACATAAAATTGAACTTTTATTATCACGGGTCAGATCATAACTACCAAAACATATTATATCCTCAAGGACGGCAATAGAAAGCACACTAAACATTCTCGGTTAATGCTGATTTGATGAGCTTTTAATTGCAAATGCTATATCTTGAGAGTATAGTCATTAATAAGTGATATATTTCAAGAAGGAAATCGGTTACTTTTAAGGATATGACTTTTATCGTAATATGTTGATTAAATCGCTTGCTATCAATATGTGTTTTGCGTATGAAAAACTGATTTATGCATAATATAAGTTTGCACTTATGAAAAAGTAGTGTCATTTCGTTTTTTGGTATTTTCATGTGTATTAAATTGTAATTTTGAGACATAACTAGTTCAACAAGTGCTAGATAGGTATATCTTTATAAGCACTAGTGATGGGCAATCGGCTGTATTTTCATTATCGATTCACCGGACAGACAGACCGACTAATTAATCAGATTAATTAATAGATTAAAGTAATACATTTTGTGTCATTTCCTATCTATTCAGTAAGTACTGGTAAATAAAATCACACCCATTGCAAGGCTTAAGTATAATATAAAATAAAGAAGTGATGCTATTTCTGGTCAGTGTGATTTCCCTCTTTAACTAGGCAAAAGATATTTGAGCGGAAAGAGAAAATAGAATAAACGGAAAGATATTGAACGCGGATTCGGCCCTAGAGTACACGGCACAAATATTTTGATTAGTCGATACCTGCAAAACTATCGCCGATAATCGGCCCACCACTAATAAGCACGGTGATTAAGCCTCGTTACGGTCTATTTTGTTTGTTATAAACCAAACAATCAACCTTGAGATGGTAACTCTGTATGCATAAATATACCAATGAGGTACAGTGGTCGAGAGTCTGATCCCAGATTTAGAATTCCTGAATTTAGCGCGAATACTTGTTAGTAACCCTGGAAGCGGCCATTGAAAATAATGTGTGCAAGTTGAAGGTTATAGAGCCGACATTACCACATGTATTTCTTTCTTATGCTGTGAAAGTACTATCGTGTCACCTGTATATCACTTACACACTGACACATACCAGATTTCATACATCAGTCAATAACATGGCAGTGCTTATCAACACAATGTCAATAGCCATGGTTCATTGCAAAGCAATAAGTTAAATGACTAATTACACAGTTTTAGAACGCAGATGTAGTACAGACTATACACAAACTAGAAATGCTAACAATTTATTACAATAAAACCTTTCTAGAGCAACACTCTTCAGGAGATGTAAAGTTCAGCTGTTGTTTAGAGGTTGTTGCTCTTGGGAGGTTTAATAGGCAGTGTATTTTACCGTGAGAAGAATGATGATGATGTTGAAGGAGGAGGATGTTGAAGGAGGATGATGCTGATGTTGAAGGAGGATGATGATGATGTTGAAGGAGGATGCTGATGATGTTGAAGGAGGATGCTGATGATGTTGAAGGAGGATGATGATGATGATGAAGGAGGATGCTTTTGATGTTGAAGGAGGATGATGATGATATTATTGAAGGAGGATGATGACGTTGAAGGATGATGATGATGATGATATTATTGAAGGAGGATGATGATGTTGAAGGAGGATGATGATGATGATATTGGAGGAGGAGGAGGATGTTGAAGGAGGATGATGATGATGATAATGAAAGAGGATGATATTGATGTTTAATGATGATGATGATGATGTTATTGAAGGAGGATGGTGATGTTGTTGAAGAAGAATGTTGATGTGAAGGAGGATGCTGATGATGTTGAAGGAGTGGATGTTATGGTTGAAGGATGAGGATGTTGAAGGAGGATGTTGATGATGTTGATTTTGAATGAAGTGGGTGTTGAAGGAGGATGTTGATAATGTTGATGTTAAAGGAGGAGGATGTTGCTGTTGAAGGAGGATGATAATGATGTTGAAGGATGATGATGATGATGATGTTGAAGGATGATGATGAGGATGATGTTGTTGTTGAAGGAGGATGATGTTGTTGTTGAAGGAGGATGCTGATGTTGAAGGAGGAGGATGTTGAAGGAGGATGCTGATGATGTTGAAGGAGGATGCTGATGATGTTGAAGGAGGATGATGGTGTTGAAGGAGGATGCTGATGATGTTGAAGGAGGATGCTGATGATGTTGAAGGAGGATGCTGATGATGTTGAAGGAGGATGATGATGTTGAAGGAGGATGCTGATGATGTTGAAGGAGGATGATGGTGATATTATTGAAGGAGGATGATGACGTTGAAGGATGATGATGATGATGATGATATTATTGAAGGAGGATGATGATGTTATTGAAGGAGGATGGTGATGGTGTTGAAGAAGAATGTTGATGTGAAGGAGGATGCTGATGATGTTGAAGGAGAGGATGTTAAGGTTGAAGGATGAGGATGTTGAAGGAGGATGTTGATGATGTTGATGTTGAATGAGGAGGATGTTGAAGGAGGATGTTGATAATGTTGATGTTAAAGGAGGATGATGTTGCTGTTGAAGGAGGATGGTAATGATGTTGAAGGATGATGATGATGATGATGTTGAAGGAGGATGATGATGATGTTGAAGGAGGATGATGTTGTTGTTGAAGGAGGATGATGTTGTTGTTGAAGGAGGATGCTGATGTTGAAGGAGGAGGATGTTGAAGGAGGTGATGATGATGATGTTGAAGGAGGAGGATGTTGAAGGAGGTGATGATGATGATGTTGAAGGAGGAGGATGTTGAAGGAGGTGATGATGATGATGTTGAAGGAGGAGGATGTTGCTGTTGAAGGAGGAGGATGATGATGTTGAAGGAGGATGCTGATGATGTTGAAGGAGGATGGTGATGATGTTGAAGGAGGAGGATGTTGATGGAGGAGGATGTTGATGTTGAAGGAGGATGCTGATGCTGATGATGTTTAAGGATGATGATGTTAATGTTGAAGGAGGATGCTGATGATGATGAAGGAACTTTTTGCTTAAGGTAGGGTCGCAATGTAGTGGTTGTACTCTATTGCATAACACATAAATTCGCTTAATGTGAAGTAGGACTACGTTCAAATTCATCCCAATTGGATTTTTCTTACGAGTTTGTGGTTTCTGTCTTGTTTCTCTTTAGAACACATTCAATTTGATAATATAAATATCTCATTTAATGATATTTTCTGAATATGAAATATACATGTTCTCATGTCAAAACCATTTAATATCTTCGATTTTTTCTTGTTCAGTCACACAATTTCATATTATTATGCCTTAATATCTTTAGATATATATGTAATAATGTATACTTATTGAAAACTATTGTATATTTGTAAGGATTCTCTGATAGCCATTCAATTACTTGTTCGCTCCTTCTTGAATGAAATATGGGACGAAACGACTAGACATCTTTTGAAGTTAGTCGTAGTAAGTAAAAAAGTCTATGCACACTTGATTAGCAATATTCTTCATCGTATATTTGCATAACATACTCAAGCGACGTTTACGATATTTTTATTACGTACGAGTACTTAGAACATGAAGCACAACTACTCGATTGTCATTACAAATTGAACGATAAAGAATCGTTCACCCATATAATTGTGAGTACCTAATTACGAAAGATAGTGCCAATACATGAAAGTCAAGTATATACTTAAACTCATCGAAAACAAATGTTTGCATGGAGGAACTATTTATCCATGATTTACTTTTATGTACCGTAACAGGTGACTCAATGTGCGGGAGGTTGCGGATTCAAATCCGGACATGACATACACAAGTAGCTAAACTACTGCTAGTAGCCTATGTTCGGCATTATAAAGGTAGTCCAAAGACTAACTGGCCGGTGTCAGGTCAATGGGTAGGATATTAAGTAACGTGACTACAACGTTGTATCAGTGTGGCAGTGAATATATCAGTAAAACATTTCAGTCATAGATTTATGATTCAGAGTCGAACAGAATCAAAACAATTATCGGTAAACATTGAGACGGCCCCTTTTCTTAAGGAAAAGAATAATAGATCTATACATTTGTTTGTAAAATATAATTGAAATATAATCTGAAAACATATTTACTGTATAAATTTGTGAAACTCAGATATTTTTGTAGATCTCTTCTTGATGACTACTCGTATGTTGAATGTGCTGTTATTCCCTTAAAGAATGTCGTTTTACAATATGTTTTGTTTTGTAGGTACCTACAACGAAATATCACTGCATTCAGAAATGTTAATAACTCAACTTCGCCAGATATGTCATATGAGTCAAAACGCTCAGAAAATGACACATTTATGCTGTAGCATTGTCACAAGTTCATATTGTTTACGCCCACCCGGCTAGCTTAGTTGGCAGAGCGCTAGACTGTCACCCGGCATATCCGGTCCCGATTCCAGGGTTAGGCATGGAATGTTCATCCATGACACTGGCTACATTAAAGTCCTCCACATGTGGAGAAGTTGTCCGTTGTTTGCGCTAGAGTAAGTTGATACTGGTTGATAAAAAATAACTCCAGGAAAACTGGTTAGGTCAACTGGCCGCCGTACGTACCCAAGATGAAAGTATAATTTGTGATTTTTCGGCGCATATAAATATAAACGAAGTCTGCCATGCACACAGTCATTTTTCGACGCAGCTGTACTAACATACTTTGCTATTTGCATATCAGTGTTGTGTAAACCAATCAAATCATACGTTAACCATCAAGGCACGTTCTCTTCAACCAAACAACGTTTGTAACCTTGACGCGGATTGGTTAACCTTTCGATAAAGGGTACGTAACCTTTCCAAAATCCACTGGTTTCACAATAAATCTTAACCTTCATATTGCGCCGACCATCTGTTTTCAACTTGAAGACATTTCTTGTTAGTCTTATTTTGTTTTATCATTGTCCATTTGTAGATTTGCGATTTGACATTACAAGTCCTTTGTTCCTTCGTGTACATCAAGGTATTGATTCAGAAAAAAACCATTTCCACCAATAATCTTTATATAGACCTACGCTAAGCGATCCATTAAGAAATTCTGTGATAAAGTGACAATTGAGGATTGAAATCAGACGTTGTAAACGGAGATTGCTGTCTTTCGTTGATACACGCATATCTCAGCGAGGATCATGTGATGCTTAGAAATGGTTGCATGCTCGTTGTCAATGACGTTGTGGTTACCATCTACACCACTAATACGGCTACGCCCATAATAAGCAACACATTTCCGTTTACAATAGACGAACACTTTATGTTACCGGTTATTTTCAGGTCTATAAATGTCCGATGACTACATTTACTTGTGTGTGTAAATGACCATTAAATTCAAAGTGCGAAAAAGATTGAAGAGCTCTGTGTCCTATAATTTGCGTATCATGCCCGATGCCACATGTGTTGTCCAATGATAGTTAAAAACATTTCTGCTTGATCAATTTTTGTAAAATGTCATGTACGTGTTGTATTCTTCACTTCCCATGAAATATCTTTACGTTTGAAGGTAATTTCAAATAAATGGGCATAAAAAGATTCACAAATGTATTGAAAGGTCGATTTCTGAAAACCGTTACAAGTTTACGAGGCGTCCGATTTGGTACGGTTACTCAATTAAGGATGTAGCATCTTTCTGTTTTGTAAAACATTGACAGGGTGATTAAATGCTGAACAAACAGAAGTGAGTGTTTTATAATGTTCAGTTAAGTCAAGTTCCCCGTTTTAATCGCTCAGATGATGACTCGAAAGCCTGCAAATCAAGCAATTATTTCACAATAATTGTTCCAAAATGCTCTCCTGCAAAAGTAAATTACGGACGATGCTCTCAAAAAAGACACAATTTTGTTAAGATAATTCAAATAATTGGACAAAATCGATGGATTTTTGTCTCACACGGACAAGCAGTATTGATTAAGACCATCTGTAAAATGTAAATTTACCGGAATTCTACCGACACATTTTGTGAATGGACCGGTAGATATATTATTATTTTATCTATTCTTGTTATTGTATATTTCATTTGAATACACGGAAACAACAGGCAAGTACGAGTCAAGAATATTTGAGTTGCGACCGATTTCGATGGATCGATCGGGATACCACACACACAATCCTAGTGTAAGGTTGGCCGATACAAAAGTAATGACAATAGACCTATCCCAACGGAAACTGGGGAAATGACCTATCATTTCATGGAGTCATTTCCTAACTACAATCATGTCAGCATTGTCTGTAAACATTTATCAGAGAATAATATATTGTTATCATTTCTGTTTTTCGTGTTGGACATACGACATGAATTACATTGAAATGAATTTCACCGCTTACTACATAGTACACGTGATCCTCGTACCAGAAGTTGAAAATCGTACTCAACGTCACGCGTGGTCAACTATGACGATAAATAGGTATTTTCTTTGTGAAAGAAGTCTATAGAGTATTATGTATAATACTAGAATGCTCATTGTTGTATGATATCTCAAGGGTGTCTGATGATATGTTTGACCGACTTCACTTTAGATACAATGTAAATTTCTAATATTTTACAATATTTCTAAATCATGATAGTTATTTCAATCAAATGATATAACACATCTGATTCAGTTGTTTCCTTTCTTAACTAATACTCAGATGTTTTGCTGTTATATGTACAGATGCTAGTTTTCTAAAATCTAAAAGAAGTGGATTTCTATTTGTATGGGTACCTTGTTACACCTACATTCTAACGGACTGCTTTATGCATTCTACTCGGTAACATAATGACACATAGCGCTTTCTTGCTTTTTGTGGCGCAGCCGTACTAACATGGTATTGTTATTTGCATATCAGAACAACGTTTGTAACCTTGACTTGAATTGGTTATCCTTTCGATAAAGGGTACGTTACCTTACCGAAATCCACTGAATTTCGGTGATTTTACCGAAATCCATTTTGGATCTGGAGTGAACAGCAATCATAACATGTCGGCCTTTTTAATGTTGCACAACAAATCTTAACCATCAAATTGAGCCTACCATCTTGTTTCAAGATATTTCTGGTTGGAACCTGTGAATATTCTGGAGGAGGCAATATGCCTCTGTTTGGCTGAGTGCAGCATTTAGACCACAAAGGAGATTAAATAGTCAAGAAACAATAGTATCACTATCCCGATACATATAAATCATACAACAAACTGACAATACTTTGTCGAAGCCAACCTTTCCATGTTTTTTCGGTAAAATATGGCCCAGTATCAAGAACAACAACGGTATAAAATATGTGAGTCTCCATTATATTCCCTAGTTGACAAAAGAAAGTGGTTAAACGCTAAGTTTGATTTCCTCCAGGCAATATGTTTATTGTAACTGAGTAAAATCTTTATATAATCATATATATCTGAAGGTTAACCTTGGGGATCTTGTCGAAAACATATAATATAAAAACTGCCCTTTTCAGTGCCATGCGAGTGTATGAATTTCATTTCATGTACAGATTAGCAAATGTGATAATATATTGACTTCATGGAATGTATCAGTACGGACGAAGACTGTTCTTTTAGATAAAGTAATGTGACCAATATATATATACATCGGAACCTCTTTACGGTATTTCCATTGGGAGAAGCACACTTTGGCGCTTATTGAGATATTGTTAGTTGCTTTAGAGAGGTTACATTGATAGGGAACTATTTCAACTGGGAACATTTAAATGTAGTTGTTGAAAGTTGAAATATTGTGTTGCTCAAAAGAGGGCTACTTTAGACAGGTTGCGCTGTATTTGAATATGCAAACAGCTTCTTAACTTCTTAAAACAGCGAGAGTATACAGATCACGATTCAGTGAGCTTATAAAAAAAGTTGTTAACTGTGAAATAGTCATGTTAATGATTTTGCTTTTAGGACATTAAATGATCATTTTAAAAATATCACTATCGGTCTTCCGTACTAATCGGTGCAACTTAAACAAGGCGTTAAAATATTTGTTTTAGGTTTCCCGGCCTTCCCTATTTGTTTGCCCGACCTTAGAACATTTTTCGCGTGTCAACATTTTTTTTCTTTTTGTTAAAATATTTTGTGTGAATTTTTCTTCAGGTTCATATTTCGGCCCAGTTATTAGACACTTTACGAGTATTCCAGCTATAGAGCATTATTATCACCTTAAACATTACATATGTTAAAAGAGTAAGGGAATTGTCTTTCAACATATACATTCATTTAAATCTATGTTTAATTTGCTTCGTTTGAATATAGAAAATAAAAAAATAAACAATTCCGACCTACCTACCCTATTGTTGGGGGGTATGAAACCTGAAACACACATGTTTAGGCCTAAGGATATATAATGATGTTGAGCTATCAAAAAGAACGAGAGACTGGACTTTGTAATATTAACATTGTCTGTAGATACTGATAATGTTTATATATCAAAGTGTTTTATATGACGCGAGATGAAACATCTTCTTCGAAGAAACTAAAATCTATGAAGCGAAGTTTACATGAGTTTTAGTTTATAGAAAATGTCGACTATCAATTATTCATGATGAAACACAACGTTGGCAGCTTTGTCTAACTTAATGTAAAGACAAACAAAACATGCCAACGTATGCAAGATATTAGAGTTACCATCAAAGAGCGTTGTTTTATAAACGGATGTTGCTTAATCTATGAACATTCAATGGTGTGTTTTCTATTCATGGTTTCCTGAATAACGTTGTAAATTTCATCATATTACACTATCAGTATGTACGTGGGAGACGAGCTGTTTTAAGGTATGTTTCCTACCAAGGACTGACGTTATGAAACTGAACTTGGGGACCTATCTCAAGACACAAGCATTCGATTGGTTGTTTCTGAGTTCAGCTTTTATATTGACCAATGGCAATGCTGCATTCACAGACTGGTCTGCAAACCCAGTTTTATACATTCAGTCTCAGAGAAGAAGAATAATTATTGAATTGTATATTGTATACGCACAAAATGCACACTTGAAATACCCATTTACAATCGTAGATTTACAGCTTCAGTCTATAATTAACAACTGTAAATACCCCCTTATAGATCTATGAACACTAACAAGCAATTAAATATATCATAAACAGTTCATAACCTATTGCTTACTGTAGACAAAACGCAAAACACAAATTGAATTTGCACTAATCTGTATTAAGATTATACCCTCATAAAGCCCACGGGAGCTACACGCATATATTTATCTTGATGTTGTCAGTTGAGACCAATATTTAAGAATATGACATCATTAAAAATAATTTCCTTCATAAAATATATCAACTATGTGACCACTATAAAACTCGAAACCTATATCGATCGCCATTACTTTATTATTCAGAAACAAAAAAAATAATTCATTATTTATTGTAAACTGTGGTTAATGTCTTGCAATAAAACCCGGTTCCAATAAATGAATAAATTATTATTAACTAACAATAGAACATCTGAAATTGCAATCTCGTCGTATAAATCATTTATTGCAATCGAATACAAAGTGAAATTGCGCCTTCTATCTAGTCAGTTCTATTATCATGGAACTCTGCAGACGACAATAAAATACTGTTTTATCAGGAATAAATCATAGCCAAACTGCCAAGAAAACTAATATTCAATGTCTACATACGCTTTTTATCATCCATTTCGGTGAAAACACGTTTCATCTTGGCAAACATTTGTTGGAGGCCGAGACTTATGGGACATTGCAAAACCTTTAAGCCGACAATATTCCCTAATGTCACTAAGGTGGAATTTAACTACAGACGCTCTGTCTGAAAATACAGCAAATATGACTAGGTTATTACAATATCGAAGTCCTGCATTAAATCAAAAGCGGTATATTTTAGATATATAAGAAATATGATAACTATTGGTTATGTTACTACAATATACATATAATGTCGTCGTGGCCGAGTGGTTAAGGCATCCGCTTTCGGAGCTGGAGGTAAAAGTTCAAATCCAGGTAGGTGTCCGTTCTAATATGGCCGGTTGGTGTGCCTACCTGCCTGGTGCCTGGCATTAAGGATAGGAATAGGGAAATAAAAGACACTGAATGTTGATATTTTTTCTCTGGTACTATTTAAGACAAAATTGATAAAATCATAATTATACTAGAAGGCATTCATGGGAAATGGATAGTCGGACGGAAGTTTTAACGCTTGGAATTTAGGCTTTCCCTTCCATAAAGTATTTCCAAATATTATGCTACATAACGCTTTGATGAAACATTAGATTACAAACAGATGTTGGGATGTTGGAGTTTACGACATTTCATTTATCATTATTTCATTTAATTACGGCGGTATGTTGACCTAACAATCCTGTGTCATCAACTAGGACTTAAGTGTGCTGCCTACATACCCGGAGCAGATGTGGAGGACTATTGCTCCTGTATGTATAATCTCCCGGCATTTGGTCTCGGGTAACTAACGTCTCACTTGGGAATCTCAGTTCAACGAGACAACGAGTGCTCCACTAACCGGATGGACATTAAATAATCAACCAAACTGCGTAATGATAGCTTTTATCAGACAAAGTTCGCGCTCTATCAGCAGAATTTTCAAAACATCTCAATAAACAATTTGTTTTTACAGACAGTTAACCGATGTGTCAACTGCAATAAACAAACAAACTATCCAGAGACTGGGACACTTAGCGTCTCTAAAACGCGATAATTCGATATCTCACAGAACGACACATTTTCCTCATTAAATTGTTTTCCGTAATTTGTCTTGCATAAAGCGATGTTTATGATACCGCGTTTCAAGATTTAATCACTTTCTCCCTGTGAGGGCAATTAATTGACAATTTTATCATCTCCAGGTTTTGTTGTTTACGTTAGAACTATATTAAGCAGAACCGTCTTAGAAAGTGAAACATTATAATGAGGATTTCTCAGTCTTGAGTTTGCTGATTTTTGTCGTGTTAAGATGAATTAGAAAAATAGATCTACACACAACGGATAAACAAGTTCAACGTTTATTGGCATAACGGCAAAAATAACTGCCTTTGGCTGTTTACAAACTTTATGTCAAAGACAGTTCTAAAATAAGATAAAACAATTACTCATATATAAATAATATTTTTTTGTGATAAAGTATTGAGTAATATCAGACGGTGGTCAAGCGTTATATTTTCCTTCAGAATTACCTTTTTTTTTACTTTATCTCCGTATTTGTTTAGTAAATAGTCTTCTTTAACAACAATAATAAAAGATAATACAATATGTGTTTATTTAGGCATTAAATAGTTTACAAAGTTGTTTGCCATATATAAAATCGGTGAGAGAATATAATCATCAGAAGCATAGTGAGAATTAAAAGAATGAAATACGATGGTACAGGTACAAGAAGTCAGACAAATATTACACACAAGAGATGGTCGGCGCAATCTGAAGCAAGCAAATTCGGAAATTGAAAATGGATTTCGGTTAATTCAAGTAATTTATATACAGTAAAACCTCAATAATAGGACCACCCATGGGACCCTTGAAACTGGTTTTAATATTGAGGTGGTCTTATTATTGAGGTTGAATAAAGATCCGAACAATCAACATTGACTTGAAAAGTGTGGTCTTAATTATGTGGTGGTCTTATTATTGAGGTGGTCTTTAAGTGAGGTTTTACTGCACTATTTAGTCTTCACCTCCCTCCCTTAAATATATATAATTGTTTCCACTAGACAAGACGCGCCATTTATACCGGTCCGAGAGATTCATTTTGTCTATAACTTAATTTCTTTCTAACTCAAATTTCATTGAGAAATATCAGTATAGCTGAAAATTGAGATTAAGCAATTCAATGGAAATTCATTTCAACAATTTCTTGCTGCCCGCGAATTCTTCAGATATAGATTGATACTCGGGTAAATGCTTTGATGTAAATTTATCTTAATTATTTGGCTTGGAATGTATTATGCTAGTTTGCTGACCGATACATTAGCGATAATTGGAATTTCTAGAAATTGCTGATTAGTCAATGTTAAGATTTTATCGTGGCATCCTGTGGTCAGATATAGGTACAAGACTTTAATTTGGAATCTGATTATCATTACAGTGTATTATGAGGTATCCCTGCGTACATATCACACGTTTAATGGGTTTCACGAAATTTACTATTATCGTATTAGCTCTGTTAAGCAACCGAATAACGATATTCAAGATACACATAGACTTATATGAATTAATTAAATTTCGATTCACCCCGCCTTTAAACAACCATTGTCATAACCGCATTTTAGGTTGATGAACATATCTTTTGGTATTAATAGTTAATATCTGCAAAATACTTTGAACTCAACAGAGATCAAATTGAGTATGTAGAAGGTATTGGAAAGTAACGACTACTGTACAATGTTCTCATAGCAAGTTCTTTTTTTTACTAACGTCAATTACACTTGCAAACCTTTGTGAGAAAATGTAGTGCTGTTCCCTCTTTAAAAACATTACTGACATCCATGCTAAACTTTTGCAGGTACGAACTTTTAAAATGGAAATACTTAGGTTCCAAAAAGTCATCTCCTCTCTTTATTGATTCGGTGAATGGTTTTCCTAGCCAACTATCATCTCCGATTGGCACAGTCGACTGGGTCCGTAGGTTCCGACCCCGGGCATGGCGCATGTTTTCTGTGTTTTTTTTTCTAACCCGGGGCATGCGTTTTTAGCTTTTAGGCTTTTTATAGACAGCCATATATAATCTTTTTCGTTTGATGTAAATCTATACATTAACGCGCAATTTAGTATAAATTGTTTTCCTGTTTCGTGGATATTAAAATAATGCAGATCTTTAATAACATGGAATTCGGATATGATTTTTGCGTGGTGTGGATTTCTCTTATACGTTTAATATAGCTAGACATATCGAGGTCAAAGTACAAGTTTGAGACAGATTTTGGGTCGGGTGAAAAGTCCGGTATTTGGCCGTACCAGTCGGTATATCGGGTATGGTCGGTAAAATTCGGACCGGGCTATATACCAAACCATTTTCGAGGTCAAAGTTAAAATACGGGTCGGTTGTAAAGTCGGTATTTGGGTTGTACCAATCCCGGTACCGGGACAGGTCCGGAAAAATCGGACCGAACTTTATAGTCAGTCCATGTCGATGTCAAAGGTCAAGTTTGGGTTTGGTACTAAGTCTTGTCCGAATTTTGGCCGTGCCAATACCGATACAGGGACAGGTCCGGCAAATACTTTTTGATATTGTTATCTTATTCAAATATTCGATTCAGTAAACATCTTAAAGAAAAGAAATAGTTCACACACGAACTATATGCGGCACGGACTATATGTGGCACTACACACGGGTACAGTCAACTGATGGCCCTATATAATTGAAATACTGTTGAGTGAAGAACGGCGTAAAACCATTATCAAACAAATTGAGCGCTTTTTAAAAAATGTAAGTCAAAATTAAGCCAAAAAAGGAAACGCTTCCGCAATAGTAAAAACACTGATTTCTGATCATAAGTAACCATTTCAATTCACAAAAACGATTGCTCGCTAAACATTGTGGGAAAACATAACTATACAACTCAATTCATATTATTTATTCATACCGAATACTTGAAGCAAATATCATATAATTGGCCACTAGATATACAAACTGATGAAACCTCTCTACAATAATTACCTCCTGAAACTTTGTTCAGATGTGAGGATTCGACGAATGCTTTATTGTATCTCACCAATTACCAACACTAAAAGACATATCCTGGAGTATTTTGCTATTTTCTTTTACGATGCGAAGAGTTTTGTTTAACTTTATAGAGTCACTTAGGTTTTCATTATAATTTTGTTTTACTTTCTTTTTCCATATACTTTATTATCAAAAAAAGAAAAGTCATTGACATTTAAAATTCTACATTAAAATGATCTTCAATAAATATTTGAAACAAACATATTTTATGAAAATGTAAAACGATAATGGGTTACCATGTATATTATGGGTAAATGTTTCAACTTCCACATTCCATATATATTACATTTAAAACACATTAAATATATTATGAACAGACAAAACTTGTTCACAACTAATGGTAAAATCTGTTGTTTTTGTTTTATGTCAATAGAAACTTCTTGTTTCGACAAGTTCAGAGGAAAATTTGATATTGTACGTTTATTGATGATTAAACATTACAAAGTATAGTTTTTATGTTTGTTTTAAGTAAACTAAAGCATGGAAAGATTATATGAGCGCTGCTATGGGATTTACAACCTCTTTCTGTAAGTGACGTCATTTCAAGAAAACACAACATGTGATGTCACTATTTGTAAGCAGGAAACAACATTTACTCCATACGGACATTTCATTTTCATATTGCCATATGGGTCAAATATTGCTTACTATCAGTACATGGTGACGTCACATGTGACGTTTTCTGGTAATGACGTAACATAAAGCAGAGGTTGGAAATCGTACAGCGGTGCTCATATAACTATATTTACGTAAATAAGTTACACTGTTTATGTACATTGATCACGTAGTGAATGTAATTTGTATCTTGTAAGAAGTCTAAAAATGTTTTAATGTTCATTAAACGCAGGTCATTTATATAATTTTAACCGTATCTGAGTTTAACACTATTACCGTCTTAAACAGAAAAAGCTATTAGTATACAACCTACATTTTCAGCCAATGAAATAACAGAACGGCTCCCGTTAAGTACGACGCTTATTCATTAAGAATTTCGACTTTTCAAGATGAAGACAAGATATGGGCAATATATCAACTATGTGTTATGAAAAACTGAGTATAATTCACGAAATATGCGTAGTTTACCATCAATGTGTTATGAATAAGCAAGTATATTTTAGACATATTAATTATTAAGCTCATTTATGTTTTTTTAAATAGTCGACCTTAATGGTATCAGGACTTAGGCAATGGCGGGTACCGGGTACATGGGAACTAAGAGGTTTGTTCTGATTAGAAGCAAATGCATTTGGAGATATCTGAAATAACAGTTATTTCTAAATAAGCAAGGTCAATCGTTTTAATAGTTTAGCATATACTTACAAAACAGAAGACGGAAGAGTGTTTAGATTTAGACTATGTTGCTATCAATGTTAAATAAATCGACATAAGACGAACTCTATTAATGCCTTAATTTCTAAATAAAGTATCATAATAATTATAATGTTTAGCCCAATCTATGGCGAGGATACATTGTCAGTTTCCGAAAAATAGAATAAAATTGAAGTAATGTACGTGTTAACATGAACGAATCACAAAACTATATCAATACTGTATATAGCATACGTATTTCACTTAATTTTTAAATGTGTGTTTACAATAGATATAAAATATGCATTTAGAAATCCGGTCAACTTTTCCTCCAGTATAAACTCAATGCACAATAATTACAAGAAAGATACATCCCAGCCCAAGTCCAGTCAATCAACGCAAATGACCCAACGGAGGACACCACAGTATGCATTCTCTGTTACATTGTATCTGATAATCTAATCATCATCTGCTCTGTCGAAATGATGAAACGTTCTACAAAGAAAAAACAGTACTCCAGATATTATCAAAACTATTAAATTCATTCGTAATATCATAACATAAGGGACGTAACTCGTTTAATCGATTATCTGATTACATGTAGAGTTATCGCTATATGTGAGTAAACAACATGCAATGTTTCAAAATATGTAAAACAAATGGTTTAAATCAGTCAAAGTCAATGTACGAGAACATTAGAAAGAAACGTGATCGAATTTGAGTATGTTAAACATCATATCGCAGACATGAAAGACGATAATGAATTAAAACCGTCAAAATTGTTTATTTCGAAGAGAATCACGGTTGTCTTATTTTGAAGTATTTAAGTACGATGTAATTTGTCAGGTTTGATAGTATTGTAGGGTTGTTTACAATTATAGCGTAGCTGGAGTTCAACAAAGACGCCAGTCATTCCAGATTCCATGTTTAACGCAGAAAAACTTGTACTAAGAAAGATTATTGGCTAAGTAATATTTTGGCAGACAGCCAGAAATAGGAGTTAATAAGATCGGTTCATAACGATTCGTCATTTTGCTTTTAGAAAGCAGGAACAGATCCATGCAGATTTATCGTCGAACGGTATGCATTTTAGACATTAGAAATTAGTTGTAAATACACTATCGAGGAAAACACCAATAAATACTGGGAACAATACTGTCTACACTTTTGACAATCTCATTGAAATCAGCCCCTAACTTAAACTCCATTACTTTCCGCTGTTAGCGTGTAGTATAGGAGCGTACGACCTGAGCTGACTTTAATGTGATTGCGCTTTTGACAACTCTGAACTATTTCTGACACAGCACGGGAAATTATGGTCAAACTTTTGCCTGCCTGCTCTGTGTATTTGGATGTGTGTCGTGCATATAACATAAAACATATTTACTCAGCGCTGAAAGAAACGACAAGTCCCCCTAACTAGAGGTCCTTGTTAACTTAAGATTCTGCCTAGTCAAACATAGAGTGACTAGTCACCACTAGTCACCCTGACTGGATGTCCTAGAAAACTTAAGAGTTCGCCTAGTCATTTTGCTTAAGTTGAAATGTTACAGCCGTCATGCATACTATATACCCAAAGTTATGACCTCTATAATAGTATGTATAGTTTTATCAGAATAGTAAAATCATGGGGAATTTTGTCACTATGAACCAAAACACATATGACTAACACAATCTCGGTATTGGTACTGATTCCAGTATTTACACTGTGGTTCTTATTGCATCTTATTCTCTCTCTCTTATTATTACAGTTGTTTTGCCTGTGCAGAGTGGTGGCCGTAAGAAGTCGCCCCGCACTCATATCATCCATCAGGGATAACACTTATACATCCGTATGTGTCTTCAGTTATGGAACATTCTTGTTTTAGTCTCTTTGGCTTAAATCGTTTACAAATAATTAATGCTTAAACTGGCATTACATATTATACTCTCTTCGCAGATGGCGTTATGGAAGTTTCAAACTGCCAAAATTTCGTTTCATTTTACAAAAAGACCTTTTGTTAGGTTCATATTGAAACGTTTATAAACCAACGTAACTGATTTAAATCATCAAATCGAAAGTAGGAATCTTGAAATGCCGGCGTGGAATTCCTGGTTTTGATAACATGGAGTCACAATATGTTCCATAAAATCAAACACGTTGTTCGTACGTTTTTCATGTCTGAACTCGTCACATTCAACACGTTCACGTTATTTCCGTTCTTCAGTGACAGCGAGGTTCCTTAGAAGACAGTCAAATTCAGTAAAATAAAACATGTTTCGTCAGCCATCGAATGTCACATTCAACACGTTCACGTTATTTCCGTTCTTCAGTGACAGCGAGGTTCCTTAGAAGACAGTCAAATTCAGTAAAATAAAACATGTTTCGTCAGCCATCGAATGTCATTCCTTACCAAATATGTAAACAATGTTTGTACATACATTAATTACGTAAAATATAAGATGTTAACAAAAATATGTCGGTACACAGAAGATTGTCAAGAGTTATCTCCCTTCGTCCCTTCTACATACCATAATATATATTATATATGTTGTAGTACAATGCTTTTAACGCTTTTCACACTCGACCTCATTCCGCGGCCGAAATAGCACTTCAAACATTAAAATATATCCATGAAATACAACGAATTCTAAGCATGAATAATGTATCTTTCAACGACACCAGTATTCCATGCTAATGCGTCAAGAACTGGCTTTTTCTTCTTCTTTTCAGTCTTGAGATTCACACTCAAATCTCTCAGAAATGTATCTAAAAGAATACTCAGCTGTTAGTAAGCAGAGTGATATAGTTTACTCCTTGGAATCTCCAATATCAGACTCAGTCGTGTATATGTTGACGTGAATGACGTCTGAATACAGAATGGTGAGTATTGGTGTTACAGACATGTAATATCCGGCCTTATTCACCTTCAAAACTCGATATATGAATTGGATATGGAATTATTTTTATTAATAAAATCCTCAACTGGGATAATTATATAAGGTCGAGATTGTTTTCATTACATACTCATTATCGAGAGCATTCTCCACACAATGGTATGTCATTTATATTGATACATCTTAACACGGACGGGTCATAAACTTTGTTCGACATAGATTTCATGTTAAGATGACTTGTGTAACTTAATTCCGACATCGAATATGTGTCGTGAATTGTCTGAATTTGATATGATTGAATAATAGATTATATTAACCTTGTTTAACACATTAGCCTAGTTTTACGGACCATTGGCAGAATTAATACAGATATCACAAGATACGGTATTACAATTAATGATAGTATCTTAGATTTCTAAAGATTTTGGCATGATTGAATTAATAACGTACTTTTGTAAGTCTTTCTTCTTTGAAAACGGATGAATGAGATGACATCGTATAATTAATAAAGGAAACGTAGAATGTTAAGTGTCACAACGGCGCTTACGAGCTTATTTCTATCTTTTATTCACAATTTAGCCGGGGGTAATTAAGGTGGGGGGTCTTTTTCCAGACATGCCCCCCTTTTCTACATATCTCGGACAGCAAATAAAGACACGACACTTTACATTCTAACAGATAAAAAAATGCATACAGAAACAGACGTCGTTTGGGAGTTGAGTGAAGTTGGCGGTTATCGCACATCGTACATCAACATTGAATACCGACCCAGATTGAATACAGAGCCAGCAATGACATCGTTATTCGACTTTTATTTTTGAATACATATCTTAAATCGAACACAGAACTAGCACTGACATCAACATTCGAAACCGGTCCGCAGCGAATACATATCTGGAGTCGAATAACGAGGCAGCTCGTACATCGTTATTCGACTTTTCAAAATATTTGAATACAGACCTAGTAGCGATCCAGAGCTAGCACTGACATCAACATTCGAACTTGACCGCGGCAAATACATATCTGGAACTGTATAGCGAGCCAGCTCGTATATCGTTATTCGAGTTTTCTAAATATCTGAATACAGACCTAGTAGCGAGCCCAGAGCTAGCACTGACATCAACATTCGAACTTGTCCGCGGAGATAAAAATCGAGCCGAGCTAGCTCGTGCATCGTTATTCGAGTTTTCTAAATATTTGAATACAGACCTAGTAGCGAACCCAGAGCTAGCGCTGACATCAACATTCGAAAAGGGTCCGCGGCGAATACATCGTTCGTTATTCATGTTTTCTAAATAGTTTGAATAATTACCCATTTTTTTTTTTTTCATTTTTTTATTTCATGAAAAACTTAAAACTGAAGTCGGAAGAGTGACTTCCCTTCATTCACTCTGAAAAACTTAAACATTAAGACGGAAGAGTGACTTAAGGTTACTCTGAAAAACTTAAAATTTAAGTCGGAAGAGTGATTTCCCTTTATTATCAAGGGAGGTCACTCTGAAAAACTTAAAATTTAAGACTTCCCATTCTTATCAGGGGAGCTCACTCTGAAAAACTTAAAATTGGAGTCACAAGAGTAACTTCCGTTTATTATCAGAAGAGGTCACTTTGAAAAACTTAAATTTTCTGTCGGAAGAGTTATTTCCCTTTATTATCAGGGGAGGTCACTCAGAAAACATAAAATTTAAGTTTTTCAGGGTGACTTCTCTTTATAGTCAATGGAGGTTACTTTGAAAAACATAAAATTTAAGACGGAAGAGTGACTTAATTTAAGTTTTCAAAGTGACCTCCCCTGATAATAAAGGGAAGTTACTCTGAAAAACTTAAAATTTAAGACGGAAGAGTGACTTCCCTTTATAATCAGAGGAGGTCACTCTGAAAAACTTAAATTTTCTGTCGGAAGGGTGACTTCCCTTTATTATCAGGGGAAGTCACTCTGAAAAATTAAAATTTAAGATGGAAGAGTAACTTCCCTTTATTATCAGGGGAGGTCACCTTGGAAACTTAAAATTTAAGTTTTTCAGATTGACTTCCCTTTATAATCAGGGGAGGTCACTTTGAAAACTTAAATTTAAGGTTTTAGATTGACTTCCCTTTATAATCAGGGGAGGTCACTCTGAAAAACTTAAAATTTAAGACAGAAGAGTGGCTTCCCTTTATTATCAGGGGAAGTCACTATGAAAACTTAAATTTAAGTTTTTCAGATTGATTTCCCTTTATAATCAGGGGAGGTCACTTTGAAAAACATAAAATTTCTGACGCAAGAGTGACTTCCCTTTATTATCAGGGGAGGTCACTTTGAACACTTAAATTTAAGTTTTTCAGATTGACTTCCCTTTATAATTAGGGGAGGTCACTATGAAAAACTTCAAATATCTGTCGGAAGAGTGACTTCCCTTTCTTATCAGGGGAGGTCACTCTGAACACTTAAATTAAAGTTTTTCAGATGGACTTCCCTTTAAAGTCATGGGAGGTCACTTCGAAAAACTTATAATTTAAGACGGAAGAGTGACTTCCCTTTATAATCATGGGAAGTCACTATACAAACGGAAATTGCCGGAATGCAGAAATGAGCAATACGCTTCATTGATAAGTGAACAAATACCAAAAACACACTTATACGATTGCTTAATAACTTTATAACGTCTTTCACAGAAATAGATCTGACGATATTCAGGTGTATTTCTATGTCCAATAAATTTAAATTAGCATTAAATGCAATAGCGTTTCTGAGAAAAGCCGTCGTTTGAAATAAACAACTTTGTTTTTTATATTGCGTTAAAATCGACAGATTAATGAAATAGATACTAGCAAAAGAACAATATCTAAGTTCAGGATTTTACGTCCTAACATTTTATGTTTGTGTCCCGGGGGCATACGCAAACTACACAAAACCTCACTCTCACCTTTAACAATACACGTAACATAAACGTAATGGAAATATATTACAGTACTGCCCAATTGTATTCAAGCTGTTTGTAACACAGTCGTTATTCTTGCTATTTTCCCATGGCAAATATTCCTCTGGTATCTTAAAAGTTTCAAATAGGCTTATAACGTATTTTACACTCACTAGATGATCATAACCTGTTTTATCCCAATTTTATTCTTGTTGTTAAGATGTTATACTGCACTGTTTACTTTTGACATATTTCTGTCATTATTTTATACTTTTATCTTGCAATGCCACGCACCTGCTATAAAACATCCGAAATGGTAGTCAGGCCGTACACACATATAGATAGATACAATGCATCGTGGACAACTTCAAAACTTAAAGTCTCAAAAATGAACAAATTCACAAATTCAACATTTTCACAGACACCATTTATATTATTTAAATGCGTTAATTATCATTTTCTGAACAGCATTCTCAAAGCAATTGGAAAAAAATCTAATATTTAATCTGGTATTGCTGCCAGGATTACGGGTGATGAGACAACATTCAATTACATTTCGTAAAACAAACACAGTCGTGAGTAAATGTGAAGAAACATTAAAGACAGTGCTAGCTCTGGGTTCGCTACAAGGTCTTTTCAAATATTTAGAAAATTCGAAAAACGATGTACGAGCTAGCTCGCTATTCATCTCCAGAAATGTATTTGCCGCGGTCAAGTTCGAATGTTGATGTCAGTGTTAGCTCTGGATTCGCTACTAGGTCTGTATTCAAAAATGTAGAAAACTCGAATTACGATGTACCAACTGGCTCGTTATTCGACTCCAGATTTATATTCGCCGCGGACCCATTTCGAATGTTGATGTCAGTGCTAGCTCTGGGTTTGCTTTAAGACTTGTATTGAAAAATATAAGTCGAATAACGATGTCAGTTCTGGCTCAGTATTCAATCTGTGTCGGTATTCAATGTTGATGTACGATGTAGGATTGCCGCGCCAACTTCACTCAACTCGTTTGGGACGATTGCAGGATATGCGGTAAGCGCCGTTTCTAAAAGTATGTCGATTAAGTTTATCGGTCAACCGATGGCGTCGATCTCCTACCGGATGTCAAATGTTCATCTACACCGTTACATAACTCCCTCCCCTAAAAAAGACTGCAAGTCTGCTTATCCACGATGTAATCCAGCACTCACACGTCATGGGGAGCACACGCCTTACTCGGATTTCATTATCTCGGCCTCCGAGCTGGAAGGTGTGTCTTGTACTGATTCAGCTAACTGGGAATAAGAAAAGTAGGTATAAATGAATGCGGTATGAATTCTATGTCAATCTTGATGTTTGGATTCAACGCCATTCTGCGAAGTTTGATTGCTGAGCCAACTTTAGCCAACATGACATCAGGCAGTACAATGCTTTGTTACAACACAAAATGGGCACATAGTATGTTAACCTTATGACCAAACTGATCACGTGTCTTATAAAAATGATATTCCATTTCGAAAAGTTTCAAATTACATAACGAACGGTTTTATCCCCCACTTGTAATGTTCTGTCTCAAGTACTAGACTATTTTAATTGTCTTTTTTGTCAGTGAGAAGAACTAAAAACAAACAGCGAAAAGACATATGTATTAAATAGCGCTACTACGGAATCCTATTCTGGCCCTCATAGTGTTATGTTGTAGATATGTACGCATGACTCTTTTATGCACTGGTACGACGAGACGTGGGAGAGTTCCCAGGGCGCGTCTTATCGTCCTGTCGCGCGTCGCTTGCGAATACATGACATTACGGTGGCCCTTACAAGATTCCGTATCTCTGCTAAGTGTACCGAACTGAATGCTTATTTCAACCAAAATGCCATCTTAATGGATTTTAGTGTTTGCCAAAATTCCTTTATGCTTACATGCTGTATATTGACTATAACATGAACACTAGGCCATATTGCATAGAAATGTTATTTTTCTCTGATATAATATAATCTATATAATCTTGTTAAATGCTAAGCTCTCGTAATATCCGATTCACCGAACGATTTCCTCTGTAAAGACGTAAACTGTAAAGTGTTATCCAATTATTGATATATGTAGTTTCAACCCCTTTCCGTTCTGACCTTTGTCTCTGCATCTGACGAGTTTACAAAATTCAGTTCCTACAATATGTTCTCAGAATATATTGTCATAATGTAAAATATTGAATCGAAATCCGTATTTTGTATGTATAGATACCAATGATCATTTTATATTTCATATTTCATATCAGACATATCAGACATATCAGACATTTCAGAAATTTCAGAAATTTACAAATTTATGCTTCCCATTTTCTAAAACGAAATATAATTTGTTGAACCGTGTTTTGGGTTAGGGACCCAATGTTAACCACATTTTTATTATCACTGTTTACATGGTGTGCTTACAATTTATCTGCGCAATTATTTTAATTAAATGTTCAACATTGTTTTACGCAATTCGTACACGTGCTCAGCGCGTTACGAAATACCGACAGCGACTTCTTTATGCATTAGTACATATTCTTAAATAATGAATTATAAAATGAGGAACTTCGTAATGTTGCTGTTTCCATTTCAGGATTTTATCAGCATAAACGTGAAATGTTGAACTTTAAAACCTTGAAGTACTTGTTTAAACGATTCAAGAACTCTCGTCCTTTGCAAATGACAATCAGTGAGCATAGAAGTCAGCACCAGTCTTCCGTACCGTTAACAGTTGATTAATGCTCATGATTAAATTATATAAAACATAGCATACGTGTTAAACAAACTTCATTATGAGTTTTATGCTCTTCTCCTCTGTTCTGTGATCTAACACCGGGTTTAAATGGTTTTGTACTCGCAACACGACATTCTTTATCTGCGAAGTCTGTTATCAGACAAACAATAACTTTATTAAGTATTTATTGAACACATTCTCCCGCTGCCTTAATCTATACACTCCAATTTTATTGGCATGTAATTTTATTGCGCGTGAATTTAAGCCCAATGTATTTAATTTCGCCATTGTTTGGTGGCATGTTTTCTACTCAAGATATGAGAGTTTGAGAATGTATTGACGTTGTATATCAACTAAATTAAACAACATGTGTGACTTCAATTTGTTCAGCACTACAGTGAACTCTCAATAATAAGACCACCATTGGTTGTGAAGAAAAGCAATTAAAAACTGATGCTTGTACCTAATTGCATGTACAGTAAAATATCACTTAAAGACCACCTCAATAATAAAACCACCTTAATAATAAACCACACATTTCAAGTCCATTTTCACTGTTTTTGCTCTTTATTCAACATCAATATTAAGACCACCTCAATATAAAGACCAGTTTTCAAGCGTCCTAAGGGTGGTCTTATTATTGAGGTTTTATTGTACAATCTTATTATTTAGGGGGGTTTAACTTCGAGGTGGTCGTTAAAAAAGGTTCTACATTTTCTATTGTTGCTATATATAACTACTGTCATCAGTTTAAACATATTGCCATAATGTCATTACCTGTTCTGTAGTTGATGAATATAACTGCTGTCAAAAAAGTAGTAAAGTTTTACTGTATATCACAAGAACAGCTCTGATTTCAAGCGTTCAATGTACATCAGATACCGGTATATATACACCCACACAGGTGTATCGGACTTTTTGTACATAATATATCACAAAGAGGTTCACATTTAATAATATAGATATTTGACCTTGTCATTTATATCATACTGTCGATATCATTATTAAAATCTAGGCATATAATTGTCAAAATTGTAAGATCCATTTGATCCCCAAAATGGCCAAGTTGATACATTGTATTATTTGCGTATATTTATCCAATAGATCAATGTGTGAACACATTAAAGTTTAAATAAAAGAGTCCACAAGTATACTTAAATACATGTATGTACCGAATTTATGTATAAATTGCTTAGTATCGAGTCGGCTAATTGTTAGTGATCGTGGTGATCTTAATTTTAAATTGAAGAGTTACATGTGTGTAGTTTAATTTGATTTCAATCCCTTAATATTATAACGTTTATCTTTCAATGCCTAAATTAAAAATCTTGCGATCAAAGGTCTACTTAATCGTTCACTTATTTTTCTAACTTCGCAACAGGTGCCATTTAAAAAAACATTTATAATTATATACGTGCTCTGTATAAAAAGAAATACCGTATGAAATGTAACATGAATTTTAAGACTTTTTGAAATAATTTCAAACATAGCATTGGTTAACAAGAAATGACATACACTCTAGGTACACCAAAAACGATTTAAGATAAATAACTTGTTATAATTCGCGTAGATATTTATGAATTGCTTTTTGTAGTATACTTATCTGTCAGACATAGGTATGCCAAGTCGGTTTATCAAAATAATAGCATTTTATAACAGTTGCAAAGGCCCTTTGTAGCCTTGGACAGCTTTAAACCGTATGAACAAAACGCGGATTACAATACAAAACTGGGTCTATTTTATCTGATAAAATGTTTTCGATGTAATGCTCAGCTAAGATTACGACTCAACTTTTTTTACCTCCTTTTGCGTAAGAGTTGACTTGATTCGTTTTCAGACATTTCGTACATCGCGAAGCGGACTTTGCTTGTAAGTGTCGTTAAATTGTACGTAAAAATGTTTAATCAGTGACATGTAGATTTTAAAAAAAATATTGAACTGCAGGAGTGAGATTATTATGACTATATTATTATAGGATTATCAAGAAAGCGGATTTGGAAGGATTAAATTTGTGTGATCTCCGAGACTTCCCAAATAACACAGCAAGTCAATAAAACAACTAGCAACTAAAAGGTGTTAAATGAGGAACCTACACACATATTCAGCGGATGTTTTGGACATTTTTGTAGACGTTTAGTCAAATTATGAACAATAATAATTGTGTTGAACATAACTGACTCTCAGCGTATTTGTGCCAGATGGATTTTGACTAGATTACGCATTATAAAAACATTGTTGACGTACAATCGAATTGAAAATGGATTGAAATTTTCTGGTGGTTGAATAAAGTCGTCTTCGTTATTTTGTCGATGTAAGAGTTAGAAACAATGAGATTATTTCAAGCTCAGAACGTATATGGAGACCTGTCGTCGCCACCTCCACCGCCTCACTTCTCTATCGAAAGGGAGGCGACTCGTGTTATGCCGGTATATCTTAACCAATATCGAGATGGAAGACGATTACCGACGCCTGAAAAAGTTGCAGTTATGGAGTTATCCAATAGTTTTGAGCGCCGGAGACTCGGCAAACATCAACGAATATTGTCGGACATTTCCGAACGTTGCCGAGCGCAAGAAATATCTGATCTAAGCAACAAGTTATCAGCGAAAATGAATATTCTAAAAATAGAAAAACCTTCGAAGGAAATGACATTCTATTCCACAACATTTATGGAACAGAGAAGGGCTTCGCCGGAAATTGGGCCCGATCAGAATGAAATGATCTCGTCAGATGACGAAAATTCACGACCGTTATTTGAGAAAAACTACAAGCAATTTCCGGCCCGTAGGATTATGCGCCAACACACGAAATTTGAATTCTTACGTCAAAACACAAGCTTGCCTAGAATAGGAGCGCCAACACAAGTGGCGCAAATCCCTCAATCTTCTGTATCCGACTCACGTGTTATGAATCTTCGCTCCACATTGGCCCACAGACAACAGATAAACGGACCTATTCAGCTGGAACACTATGTCTGTCCTAGACCGGATCTTGCACCGCTTGTTATGCCGACATTAGACCGGTACAATACGGGCATACAGTCAGAAAGACTCGACCGATCGGATATGTGTTTTTTAACCAGTCGCGTAACGTTAGGTCAGAGGACAAAAACCCAGTTGACAATGAACAGCGCTCGAAGCGCAGCCAATGGTATTCCCACTATTGGCGAAGCCCCTCAAATGCGGAATGTTAATTACGGGCATGGCTTATCACAATTACAGATGACCAGTGGTCATTCACCGCCACCGAATTCCGTTCATGAAAAAGATGCCAATATATCATGATTTCGTGTTAAGGATTTTTACGTGTTTTGTGAAAAAACAGTGTCTGTATTATAACTGTGTAAATAGTTTGTTGCATTATGTTGATCGTCTAAGTGTACATGTAGGCCTACATGAAATTGTTAAAGGTTGAAAATTCATATGTATTTGTAACGGATTAAGTTTTACATTCAGTATATGGGATATGAAATACTGAATCAAAATGTAAAATTGACAGTTCAATTGTTTGTTTCAGCTTCCAAGATGCAATGTAAATGTCTAAACATTATTATTATTATTAATATTATTATTATGCATATCGGAGTACTTTATGTTTCAAATAGACAAAGGCTTAAATGTTCATTCAACTATTAGTTAATATGTGTGTATACAGTCGAGTGCTCATACATTTTGTTTTAAATGCAGGCTAGAAACAACATCTTCAAGAGAATAATTGATATTATTCCTGACTGTTTTACTGTGAATGCATCCGCATTTTGGTGCGAAAAAATATTTTGTTGCAGTAAAATTGTTATCTTCAAGTTTTGATATTAATAATATTACATTCTAGAACATAAATTACTGAATTTAAACATTAAAAAAAACGATTGAACAGCTCCGAAGTCCCAATAAATAATTCAGAAAACTTATTAAAAACCCTAGGTATATTTATCACCATTCATTACATGCAATATCCGCGATATACACACACTTGATATGTTTATTAAATCATTAGAAAATATAATAACAGGCTCTTAGTTCAGTTCATTTCGAGCACATTTTATCAGCTTGAAACACCGCGCGCATGCGCCCAGTTGTATTATTTCAAACACCAGTACGGAAGACAGTTGTTGACATCGGTAATCGTCATTTCACAATTTCATAGTTCATGAGAACTAATGACGGCGTGATTATAGAAAATAATCGAAAAATCGTCGCTAGACATCCGAAATCGGCGACAATCGATTATGAACTACAATATCGAATTTAATCGGAATTTCCAATAATCTATATTGAAATTTGTCCGATTACCCAACACTAGTAATTACAGAAATTCAAACAACATTTGCTTGTCTATGTAGCTTGAGGAACTTTTGTTTAAACATTTTATAATATACATGTACATGCCAGACATCAACATATGCTCATAAACAGTAATCCATCACCCGAGCGACACACGATGTTTGGCTGTTGTAATGAGGTTGTCGCTATAAAGTGGTGAACTTAACAGTAATTTCTCACTAACGGGAGAATGATAAAATATTATAAGGGAGTCTGTTGTTGATGAGAGAGTCGCTCCAGGGGGAATGCGATGTAGATTAAGTTGTACGAAAAACCGATTTTGCCATAATACTTCTTATTTCGTATCAAAAACCGTGAACGGTAGCATTGAGATATCATGATATCCTGATTCATGAGTTCATGTTTTAAACACAAAATCGTGCATCAATGAATAGTGAAATTGTAAACTGTGGAATTCATGATTTCACGATTTATGATATAACGTGTTTTACTTTGAACTGTGACACATAAATGTTAAGATGTCATCTCATTGTATAATAGAACATAATTTGAGAAGTATGAAATGGCGAATATAGAAGTTTCAACCGTTCTTCCGTAAAGTTATTGTTTAATCACTTCAAGTATGTATATGTTGAAATATTGAGTAATTTCCAAATAAAGACTGCAAAGTTGATTCCCGGAAAAATCGACAGGGATCAAAGTGCATAATTTACGAAACCATCTTTTCTGTAATCATGTATTTCGTTAATGTCTCTAATGTCCGTTGCCTCGAAACGTCGATGAAAAATCATTAAAATACTAATATTAAAACGTTGTTTGTTTTTACATCGATGAAGGCCAAATGTATTGACTTTTATGACCTCGACAAAGTACATGCACTTGTTATTATGAGGGAGTGCGGCCAATTTTATTCTTGTATAGTCACTTGTTCGCTTAAATTCAACGTTTAAAATCGATCCAGTGTGTATAAGTGCATGTAAGGTTAATCCCTATTTTGATTTTATTTAATCTACAACTTAAGAACAAATCTGTTCACTATTTAGCAGCCAATTTAATGCTATTTGTAAGCATGACTGGCTTATTGTGTTAAATTGTTTGTTACTGAGATTTCTTTACATGAATATTAATCAACTTATCGATAAAATATAATATCGTTATTAAACGATCATGCTATAATGTTTTAACAGCCATACTAATTGTCCCATTATTAGTTGCAAAATCAGTACCCGGTTTCGAGGAACTTCTTACATTGATAGTTCCCTTATTCAAACTATTCATTCCTGCTAAAATGAAAATGATTTAACAGTCTCACCTTAAATAGTATGTTTAAATATAGTGTTAAATGCATGCTCTTTTCATTTGCTATAGATTCGATTACTCAAACTATGAAGTCTCGAAAAAATATATTTGTCATATCGAATTATTTATGAGGTTGGTGGTTTATTTACTTAGCTATCTATGCAGATTGTGATAGAAATACCAATTGTAAATACAATTAAAAGGTAAAACGACACACTGACATCACAAAACACTCGCTTAAAGAATGTCTCAAATTCACTTTTTGAGAATTTATTCTTTGAACTATAATAACGCATAGCCAATAGAAAATAATGATAATCTTCATTATAAGCATAAACTATTTTAGTATCAAGGGAGGTTATAACATATCTGTTCTCTGTAATATTTAGTTGAGGTTATGTCCCTTGATCAACGATGCATTCTGAATTCCATTGCGAATAAACACGAACTTATACGTTTATGCTATAAAATCAAACTTCTCCATGCTATAAACTGTATACTTTAAGTGTTTAAGTTCGTGGTGGCATAGTAATGTATTAAAAATAAACACATAGCGAAATGTAGATGAAAATTCGTTGGAGAAATTAATCAAATTTAATTTGTTCATGATGAACAAGTTCAGAGCTCGGATAATTGGTATTAATTGCTGGTCATAACAATAATACTTTCACACAAATCTCAGATTCACACTCGTATCTTCAAGTCGCTGACCACAAAGAACACCCAGCAGTGTAGTTGTAATGTACTCTCTAAACTCCATACACATAGTAAGAAGAGAGAAGTTTTGAGTGTAGGATGGTACAAGGTAACAGTTATATAACAGTCTACAATATATGCATCAACTGTTTCAGCATGTGCAATCGAAAGGTTTGGAAGTTTTGACATCTCCTCGAAAAAAAAGGTATTTGTTCTGTTAATAAAAAAATAACAAGTATCTAAAGACAAAAGAGCTATCGAGAAAAATAAACTTGAATACATTATTAAGTGTCTTTTAAAAGTCTATTTAAAATAAATGATTTAAAAGGAGAAATAGTGTCAGATTTTCCATGATGAACTTGTTCAGAACTCGGATACTTGGTATAAATCTCAGACTCACACTCGTATCTCAAAGTCGCTGACCACAAAGAACACTCAGTAGTGTAGTTGTTATTTACTTCCTTACCTTCATACAAATACTCAGAAGAGCGAAATTTTGAGTGTATGATGTTACTAGGTAACAGTTATTTAACTGTCTTCAATATATTTATCAATTGTTTCAGCATGTGCAATCGAAATGTTTGGAAGTTTTGACATCCCCGGGAGAAATAATAGGTATTTGTTCTGTTAATATAAAATAATAACCTGTATTTACTGGCAAAAGAACTACAGAGAAAAAAGTATATTTTATAAGTTTATTTAAAAATAAATGATTAAGAAGGAAAAATGTGTAAGATTGTGTTTTTTAATAACATTTATACTATAAATTTCTAACATGAAAACATATGTTTCAAGAAAAAAAAAAGTTGATTGCCAATTTATCTTATTTATAGTATTTTGCATGAAATCGGGGTCCGGACCTTGGGTACCCTACATATATTGAGAACTCTCTGAGACGATTCGAGCAGCTGTATATGCAACACATAACAACATACCCCGCTATGAAAGGCCAACAAGTTAATCTCGCTTACGCTTGTATTAGAGGGGTGTCCCAGAATTGAGGAGACATTTTGTCATAAATGTATTGCCGCCTTTTCAGATTCCAAAGTCCCTGTGTGATTTAAATATACAACGTTTCTTGAAACAGAATCGAAATTCAGTATATGTATATAACCTGAGTCGTTCGTGGAATTTTTCAACGTAAGTATTTTGCGTTTGTGTTTCGTACGTGCTAAAAGCAAAAGGTCAATAGGCCTGTTTGATATTTATTCTGGTTAAGCAAGATGGAAACCGATAAATGGTATAATATACTCGGTAAGTTATTCACTCTTTGTAAAATTCCTATACGGGCGTTTCTTAGATGGTAAATGGCACCCATTTTATATTAGCATATTGAAATGTGCTAATGAAATGAAAAGTAACGGACGGAAAATGTACTAAATACAAATCTACACGCTTTCTTATGTGATAGAATGTGTCTGGTTTAGGGGAGGGTATCTCTTTTTTCATAGCAATCCAAAGTATGGTTACATTTTGATAATTTCGTGCATTTATGTTTTGTGAATATTCTTCTATGAAATGTAACAATGTATAAGTCGGGAAGGTCGGTTCTTATGTATATATACACATAACTATGACATTTATAACATATATAAATTAAATGTATTATCTGTTTATTGAATACGGCATATATACACGGTAGTATTCTATGTATTGTTACCACAACCTATTATTGTATATAATGTTATTACTAATAAACGGGCATGCTTGGTCCCAAGAAGAAAAAAAAACCTTTAACCTGAGGTTACCTGTAATTTCAATCAATTTGATTGCCTTATAAGATGGACAAACCATATTTCAACCAATCAAATCGAGTTATGGTTATCTGCCATATGGTTATCCAGTTTTATACTATTGGCTGCTGGTGTATGCCGGACACATTATCGGCAAGAAAACGTTATTATGGTCAAACGAATGAGCCGACCTATTAAAAGGATTGGTTGATCAGGGTGTTCATGATTAATTACGAAGAAGAGAACCTAAGTTCTCGTTGTTCATCTGCCTTACGTCTCTGATATTCAATGAAAACCATTGACACGAAACAAACACCAGTTAATTTGTATTACCAATCAAGGTAACTCGTCTTTGAGGCAATTATTATCGCGATATAGGCCAGCCTCTGCGCATACCAGCTTTACTCGGGTAGTCCCGGGAAGCCAAACAAATGCAGACGGAGAAATTCATGTGTCTTACTAATGACCTTTACTAGTGAATCTACTGCTGAATATTTATAAACCACCGGTAAGTAAAATGCAAAGGCAGGTAAAAATTATGCGTAGCACCAAAGTGGCCGTAATTGATGAAATGAGCTAATAGTTTTCGAACGACGACTAGTCTCAATTTGTAAATCATTTGTGGTCAGATTTTGATGGTCAGTATGGCGGTGAATCTTACCAATTCAAAAGGAGCATCTATCTGGCAAAACTACCCTGTATATTAAGTTTGACAATTGAACAACTTGAATCGCACTACCAGACATCCAAAACAACCTGTATAAATTGGTTAACATACCGATATTCGAAGAATCGTAATGGTCATTTTGGTTACATGACTAATTTTCCTGCAAATTGACCATTTATTAAATGCAAATAGCTGGTAATAGAGTAATAAAACACTCTCATCCGACATTGACCAAACTAACACATATTATGATTTTGTTTACGAAATAAAATTTGATTATGATAACAATGTCATTGAAGCAAATTATATTGGGGTAGTCTCGGTGGCGCAGGGCCCATGGTCGCAATTACCTCCGTGCTATGCGCTGCCGTCGTAGAGGTCGTGGGTTCGAACCCAATTTGTAAAAACATATTTGACAGTTGATGTCCACTACTTTCGCATAAGTAATTTGGCGCGTCTGTCTGTGAGACATTTAAGCAGTTAGAGATGTTCAAAGATGCTACAATTTGTTGTTCATCCGTTTCTTATTGTTAACTTTATGTATGTTTAATTTATAGTAAATGTATTTTGAAAACAATTAAAATAATACAAATGTACACCATTCGAAGCTAGAATCAATTGGCTATACTAAGACGAAATTGAATATCTGAAATTTAAACACAACATACCAATTAGCAAAAATTTATTTCATCGGTATATAAAGGTGTCTAGTCATGAAGTTGAATTCGAGAATTCATGAAGTTGAAATCCTGGAATTCTTGAAGCTGAACTGTCACCCCCAGGCTTTCGTAGTTTGAACACTATTTTCCGCTAGTTTACTCAAGTAGGGCAATAACCTTTTGTAAATCGTGACTGTTTGAAGGGCATTCACAGTTGCAAAGATATTAATTAACAGCCATTCTATGAACTGTTGTTAGGGAATGTTAAGGGCACACTATTGGTTAAAACGACATTGGTGTAAGTAAATTCAACCCATTTTGAAATATCAGTATAAGCTAAATGGTGTTGAATTCTCATGCATATTGTTATATCCATCTTTTTATACCAGTTTAGCATTCCATAGGTTAGAGTTTTCGGAATGGTAACATTCAAGCTAAACCTTTGTTTTTGAAACATTCTCATCTTATTAATGTGGAAGACCGTTAATTATACATTACTAAATAACCATTAGTATCATAACAACAGCAATTCATCTATCAGTATGCAATGATGTTAACAATGCAACTACAATTACATAATACTTCAATATTTGAGCAACGTAAATCGCGAGTCAGCTCTGAAAGACTTTAATATACACACACATGTTTGTTATAGATGTGTAATGTATCATTAATCAATCAACTGAATTAATTGAACACTTTTTAATTGGTTCTTTCGTTCGTTATTTGAAAAGTTCTCCCAACATCAGCAACACCTCTATCATGCTTTCATCGATTTCAAAATGGCATTTGACAGAGTTTGACATGATACGTTTTGGGCAACTCTGAGTTGATACAACATCAGTGCAGACATAGTCCACATGATGCAGAACCTTTATGAGAAGGTCACCAATGCAGTCTTTGTGAAGTGCTAGGCGACTGATTCAGAACAACAGTTGGAGTCAGACTTCTCTCACCAACACTCTTCAATATTTTTCTTGAAATAATCATGACTGAGGCCTTGGAAGAGATATTAAGTTGTTACAGGGAACGCCACATACATAAGACAATGCCTTCTCACACAGAAACCCAAGAAAACAACAGTCCACAAAATATCAGGAGGTGCCAGTGTAAACACTGAGGAGGTGCAAATGGTAATTATGTTTGGGAATAGGGGTGTAAAGAATGGTCTGAAGATCAACTAAGGAGAATGTAGGGGAACAACAGGGAGGAAATTCCAATGGATGGAATACATCACATACAGAAACTTTACAAGGTAAAGCTGTTGTGCTCCCTTGCTATGTTCATATTTCTGTATGTATACAAAACATGAAACTTGTCAGCATGCATTAAAGTAGATTAAAGCTTCCGAGATACAGAGACAATGTCACAAATGAGGAGGTGGTTAGAAGAGTCAATGTATTTTGATGACATTCTCACCATTATGAAAAGACGCGAAGTGAAGTGGTATGGTCCCGCCCGTCATGTGTTGCAAAGACAATTATGTAAGGTACTGTAAGAGGATCAAGAAAGCAAAACAGGCAGAAGAAAAGATGACAGAACAACATCAAGGAATGGACAGGCCTTAAATGTGCTGATTTCGAACGGGCTACAAAAGACAGGCCACAATGGAGACAGATTGTTCACAAGGCATTAAAGTGCCACTACGACTACGAAATTGAAGTAAAATTATAAAGTGATTATTGTTAATTCGGTTTTCCCTTTCAATTGCTTCTAATTTCGACTTTTAGTCTTGTTGACTTTCTTTCACTCCGTGCGCATTCAATATATTAATATAACATTTTACATAGCATAAATTTAGATAAACGTAGCATGCAATCTGATTGCCTATAAACTTTCAGTAAATTGAGCTAACTTTTACAATCCCCTTCAACAAGATGGCACAGAGAAATTAAATAATTAAGTAAGAGATGAGCGGTAAAAAAACACATGTTTTCCATATACATGTACTTCATAAAGAGAGCAATAGCAACTAGAAGTTAACACGCCGCCCTTTGCAAACAAACAATACCTCCAAGTACTCACAGCTATTAGTATTGTCTTACTTTAATGTCAATTCTATAAATGGGTGCAATTCAAATGTTGTTCAATTTTCTAAGCTGACAATACATTATTTTCAAGTCATCTGTGAATACAATACAATATAAAATATATTAAATATAGTGCATATTTTATTTATTTATATATAGCCATGTTGTACGTATAACATTGTATTCGTTGAAAGGAATAAACACGATGGATGAAATGTTATTTGAGTTTGCATAATACTGTTCTCTACCATGTTCAGGTCACCTTCGATTGTCGTAAGTGAATGTCCACGGTAAATAAGTCAATGTTCGACGTGGATGGAAATAGTTTTCCAATCACAAATATTTCTTGACATGTCTTTGCGATATAGTGGTACCTCCCAGTGAGAATGTAGATATTTCCGCTTGAAAAACCCTTGAACAAGATATATGCTGAACTCTATCACCGCGTGCCGAAGAAGTTCTAAATACACACCCTTGAAATTGAATGTAATAGTGTCTTGTTGTTCTCCTTGTTTACAATCAAAACTGACTTGAGTGATCCGCCGTGTATAGTCCTCAGTGTAACTTTAGCAACCACACTGAACGACAGGTTTTCTCGCGTTCTCTTAGACAATATTCCGGTTTGGGATAAAGTTATCCTCATCCGGGACGACACTGGTATATAGTAACTGGTACGAGTACCCTAACCAATATGAAAGCGGTGCTGTCTTAAACAAAGTGGAATACCTGCAAAAAAGCAAAATCATCTGGTTTAATAGAAAGCATTGAGTTAAATAATAAACGTACAGTTGAATGACGCTGAAAAATTAAAACGATAACTAAGTAAAATGACTTTCATTAAAAATTTAGTAACGTTTTAAATAAGAATGGGCGTATGGTATATCACAATTGTGGGCACGACTATTGAAGACAAAAAAGTATGCCAAATTAACTTCACCAATAATTTGACTGAAAATAGGTTCTTCATTTCGATATGTTGCCTTTTCTATTGAAACTGTAAATGGCCAGGATCATGTAGTGACTATTGCAGCTATTTATGGTGGCGGACACTTAGGTAGAAGCATCGACCTTCCGTAAGCCAGATAATTAGTTTCCTCTCATATTCTTGGAAGGAAACTTAAGTTGTTTCTTGCCAAAAAATCGACAAAACGGGAAACATGACCAAATATCCTTCACTATAAAGAAGTGGCAGATATTTAAATACATGTTATAATTTACAAGAAAGAAAATGTAAATATTGATAGTATCTCTTTACTCAGAATCACTCATTAGTTTTTTACGGTAAATTAGTTTTTTCCTTGCCAATGACAATTGTTGAACTAGTAGCGTTAGTAGTAACTTGTGCTAATGTGTGTTTCTGAGTAAAGAAATGCTCTGAAGATTTACAGTTTCTTTCTTATAAAGTTTAACGTATATTAGCTCGGTTATATTTCGTCTTTCTTTACAGTGAAGGACGATTTAACCATATATCAAGTTTTTGACGATTATGTCCAGTTTATGAGATTTATTTCCTGTTTTTTGCCGGTTTTACCAATTTTTGTCATTGGCAAGGAAAAAACTAATTTACCGTAAAAAACTAATGTGTGATTCTGAGTAAAGAGATACTATCAATATATACATTTATGTATTTGGACTTGAAGTCATTCGTGGCAGTAGTGACATCTGCCAAAGATAACGCTATTGACATAAGCATTTGAGTGAAATGTTCGTTACATTTTGAGACACAATAGTAAAGACGTATGTTACCTAACATTTGCAGTTTATATATTTATATTCAGTATGTTTTTTAAGTTTGACATTTTTTCTTCAGTTTAATGAATGGTATTCTCAAATGAAATGGAATTTAAAGCAGCTTAACAACATGCAAGTGAAGAGTTTCCGAATTATTGTCACTGTGTTGATGTTTGAAATTAAGATATTAGAAGGACTGTAAATATTGCATGAAAACTAAATCAAACTGAGTGAACAAATTTGTCAGAACATCTTATGGACTAAGTTTGTTTGTTTTAATGTTAAAATACAGCTTAAAGCACTAGTTGTTCGAAAATAATGCAGATACGTAGAGCTTATTTTAAGAAGCTGTAAAATGAAAACCAGACTTTCGATGATCAAACGGTTCAAAACATAAGTTCATGACATGTTCTACTGTTAGATTTAACTGTTAAAAAAGACAGATACAAACTTCGATTTTCTTGTTTTTTAAACATGTGAATTGCTCCCGTTTATTTAAAAAGCGTGATTAATGCCAAACATGAGCAGAAACGGAAGAGAGGCAGTGTTCGACACAAACGGAGGTAAAATGTACGTTATAAGTAGCTGAGTTTCATTTTCCAAACAACTCTTTCGTTGGCTTATTAACATATTGTCCAAGCACTTTGATCTCGTGGTGTCACCAGTGTGCCCTGGTTGTGCTTTGACACTCACTCTCTTTCTCCCGTAAATGATAGTGGGAGCTTCAAAAAAGTTTAAATTTTATATATTTGGCTTCTCTATAAAAGCAAATGTACTATTTGACCCCAAAACCATTAAGATGGAACTACTAAGTCAACTTTTATATTAAGAATAATTTTTTTCAATCGGGAGCGGCCATCTTGAAAATGGCCGCCATTTTGAAAAAAAGGTGGCTAACGGGTTTTTTCAAACAAGTATCCTAAGGGGAGTACCCATGCAAATTTTGATGCTTGTATCGCAAACTGAACGATTTTTCTAAATATTGACTTAATCTGCCGGGCTATTGCGTTAGACGACGTTTCAAAACATTTTGCCGATTTTGCATCAAACAACGTAGACACGTCTGCCATACTGTATGTTGAATTAATGATATGATCGTGGAATTTTACACATATGATATACATATGAATTTTGTAATTTAATTATGCAAATAGTGCACCTTCCTGTCACCTTGTTTAACACATCTGCATGTATACTGTCCACTGATCTCTTGGTCGTCTGATGAAAATCTCGTCCACTTTTCTTGAAACATCAGGCCTTTTCTTAAAAGAGAGAGAATACGTAACTACAGGGAACGGCACATACACAAGACAGTGCCTCCCCACGCAGACATCCGGGAAAACAACAATCCACAAAACATAAGGCACTTACGGAGGTCAAAGGGTACACATGTTAAGGAACAGAGGCACAATGAATGGCCCGGCAGACCACAAGGAATAACTAGGAGAATCAAAGTGGACAGTGAAGGAAGGGGGAGGGGGACTAATGGATGGAAACGATCACAGGACAAGTCAAGACAACTGGCCACAATAGGCCGAAATTGGGCAGGAAACAACCTGAACACTATATAAAGTGACCGGGGAAAGGGAAATACAAAACACATTCAAAACACAAACAGAAACAACACCATATAGCGAATTACAGCCTTGGAACTGTAAGCAAAAACACTGGGGGGTTTAACACCATATACGTTAATATGAAATATTCGACTGCGATAATTGTTTTTATCGTCAGCTAAGTGTTGTTCGGCATGGTTTTATTCCGTTTATTGTTTAGCACAATGGTGCTGCTGAATTCGTGAGTAAAGATTCTGCCAGCTATTAGATATACAGCTTTATATGGCAAGTCACAATAATTTCCAGATCTATTTAGAAGTTATTCGACGTTCCGTATACGGAAACATTAGTTTTTTGCAGGAGAAGCTTAAGTGCGCGAAGGGTATGAAAACATGCACTCATATAATCAGTAAACAAGGACCCATGATGAACCCTTCCCAACGTTTTATTGGAGTGGAACTTGCGCACACACATGACGTAGTATCTCATGCATAGCTCATTATGTTCAGGTCAATAAAACCATCACACATTTTTGTTGTTTGAGAATGTTTATAAAAACAAATATCCTGATGTTCATCGAATTCACCGTTCTTCTATTAACAACAACAGACACGTTCCGTTTCAATCTAAGTGTTGCTGATTTCGGGTACGCGTTTACCGCCGTCGAGGTGAACGTTTTGTGGTAACTGCTTGTTGAAGCGGGATTGATTTAGTTGGCACAGCGTAATGGTTTAGAGTGGGTAATGGGTAAGTCGAAAAACAGATCAGGAAGTCATTAAAACTTTCTTTCTTATAATCTAAATATCCAGCGAACGACATTCTCAGTTCAGTGTTGGTTCCGTTTCTGCATCAGCATCCTGGTGTGCTGATGCACGATCATGCAAGGCCACATATTACTCAGCTGACGCAAAATTACATCTCGTGTCTTAACTGTCAACGAGTTACAATGGAGTTACAAATGAATCCAATCGAGCACATATGGGACTTTTGGACCGAGAGCAAGAATTAATCATTGTGTTAATAACATCCGTACCCTTACTACTGCCCTTGTCCAAGAATGAAATGCCACTCCAATTGCGTCATTTGACAATACGTTTGGTCGACACGTTCGAGACTTGTTGCTTTCATTCATAAGAGAGGTGGACACAATTGGTATTAAACAAACTACCGAAAATCAAAACTTTTACAGTAATAATACAGACAATGGACAATTCTAAACTTTTTGTTTGGATCCCTGAGTCATTGACCTTGGAATAAACAAAGTTTAACGCCTTTATCTTTTATTAGGACGGAACACACTGCATCCATCGTGTAGGCAGATCAATATCCCTTATGTTGGTACCAAATTTGAATATCTTTTAACAAGGGTTGCTTTAAATAACAAAAAACCTATGTGCGCAGTTGTTGTGCATCTTCAAGTGCTTGCTGTTATATCGATTTAAGCCCCCATTATTTTTACTGACAGTTCCAAGGCTGTAATTCTCTGTATGGTTATTATTTCGGATTGTTTTGAATGTATGTTACATTTCCCTTTCCCCTGTGCAATGCTTTCACTTTATATAGTGTTCATGTTATTTTCTGCCCAGTTTCGGCCTATTGTTGCCAGCTGTCTCGTCTTGTCCTGTGATCTTTTCCATCCATTAATCCCCCCACTAATTGTCCTTTTTAAATGTTCAGGTTATTCCTTATGGTCGGCCAGGCCATTCCTTGCGCCTCTGTTCCCTTACGTATGTACTATTGAGCCTCCTCAAGAGCCTTATGTTTTATTGATTGTTGTTTACCCGGAGGTCTGTGTGGGGAGTCTTATGTATGTGGCGTTCCCTGTAGCAACATATTCTCTATTTTTTATACATAATAAATTGTGAAATACATAGTATGTAATCTGATTGACTATAATCGTTCAGAAAATTAAGCTAGAACCTCCTCTCCACTTTAACAGGACCGTGGTGAAAAAATATTATGTTAAGTAACAGATGAGTGGAAAAACACTGACTGCTTTTGTATAGTCCATATTAAACGTGAGACATGAACTAAATATGCAGCCGTTTGCAGACAAGCCTCAAAGTAATCTCCGAGCTATAAGCATTGTCTTACTTTAATGTCGATTCGGTACATGGGTACAAATGAAATGTTGTTCATTTTGTTTTTCGTCTGATAATATGTTATTATCAATTCATCGGTAAATACAATAACATATATGAAAGATAGGAAAATAATAAATGTAGTTCATATTTTATTTCCAAATTATGTAAAATACAGTACTCTCATAAAATCCAACTTGTCAGCATAACATATATAGCGATGTTGTAAGTATTCGTTGAGTAGAATACATACGATGGACGTAAAGTTGTGCACGTTTGCATAAAACGATAAAAACATTTTCTGTTTGAAGAACATGTATGTATTTTACAACGGACTAATATGTTTCCAATCACACATTGTTTTTGACATGTCTTTGCGATATAGAGGTACCTCCCAGTGAGAATGTAGATATTTCCGCTTGAAAAACCCTTTAACAAGATATATGCTGAACTCTATAACCGCGTGCCGAAGAAGTTCTAAATACACACCCTTAAAATGGAACGTGATGGTGTCTTGTTGTTCTCCCTCGTTTACAATCAAAACTGACTTGTGTGATTCGCCTTGTATAGTCCTCAGTGTAACTTTAGCAACGACGCTGGTCGACTTACTTGCTCGCGTTCTCTCAGACAATATTCCGGTTTGGGATAATGTTATTCTCATCCGGGACGACACTGGTAGTAACTGGTACGAGTATCCAAACCAATATGAAGGCGTTGCTCTCTTAAACAAAGTGGAAGACCTGCAAAAAAGTATTTGGTTTAATAGAAAGCATTGAATTAAATAAAAAGTACAGTAAATGACGTTAAACAATTAAAATAACTAGTAAATGGACTTTCATTAAAAATCTAGTAACGTTTGAAATAAAAATGAGCGTATGGTATATCACAATTGTGGGCACGACTATTTAAGACAAAACAGTAAAGCAGATTAATTTCACCAATCATTTGACTAAAATCCTTATATCGATTTGTTCTGTAATTAAGTCACATAAACGGTTAGGATAATGTAGTGACCATTGCAGCTATTGGTGTGGAGGAAGGACCCGGGTGGACACAGTGGCACAAGCATCTACCTTCCGTAAGCCAGCCGGTTGGTTTCCTCTTGTACTCTACCAGGGTGGGTTTTTTTTACGGTATAAATATTTTTCCTTGGCCGTTGCAAAAACTGGTTAAACCGGCATAATCAGCACATAACCGACAAAAACAGGAAATAACCGTCATAAGCCGGGAAATGTGGCAAAACGTTCTATACTTTCAAGGAGTGACAGGCTTTTTAGTAATAAGACTAAGATAGTATATGGTATAATTTATAACAAAGATGTATGAAATGTGTGAATTTGAAGAATTCCCACAGGCTCAGTAGTTTAAACTGCTGACTATGAATCCGGAGGTTGTGTGCTCGATCCGTCGCCGCGACGGGGAAAAACACAAATGTGTGTCCGTGTTTTCCAGTTATCATATGGATAGTACTGGTTAAATGCCAAGAACGATGGGTTATATTGGCACTCTGCAGTGACCGTCTTTGGGTTCAAAATGGTCTGTTCGGCATATACTGCTCAACTGGCAGGTATATTTCCCCCTTCGACTTCAAAAGTCCCTTTTTGGTGTGCGAGGGACGTATCGGGTTGACCGAAATACCATAAATGTGCATTTAGAAATATGTTAGAGTCAAATGTCGACCTCATAAACATAGTTATTTGTATCAGCATGTGTGAATTCAGACTTGGACCATGGCAGAGATCTCCTACTATGTTTACACAGAGCACTTCACTATCACTTTATAAGGTAATATCAACATGGTGTAAATGAATTGTGTTTGACACTTACAGACCCGGGTGAAAATGTAAGTGATAGGTAACTGAGTACAATTGTCGTTGACTGTAAACTAGAAATTTGTATCGGCAATGTGATTTCGATCTTAGAAGAAAATGTACTTCAAAAAGGCAATAAGCTTATAGTAAAATGAATTATAGTAAACGCCATTGTGATGAAAGGTTTCTAGCATTTTCAGAAATTATTTATTTTAACAGTTGCGCCAAATTGATATTTTACCAGTCAAAGTTATATTATCTAAGCACCTTATGATATGATTTTAACACCATCGTATTAAAAAGTGGTATTTTACACGTATGATATACACATGTATTTTATATTTTAATTGTGTAAATAATGCACCTACCTGTCACCTTGCTGAACACGTCTGATGTACTGTTCACAGATCTGTTGTTCGTCTGACGAAGATCTCGTCAACTTTTCTTGAAACATCGGATCTTTTCTTAACACCATATATGCTGATATGAAAGGTTCGATTCCGATAATTGTATTTAACGTCGGCTTAGTGTTGTCTGTGTTCGGCATGGTTTTATTCTGTTATTGGTTCCCTACGAAGTTGTTCTCTTGACTTCTAGTGTAAGATCAATGCCTTCTACCTTACAATGTACAGCTTTATATAGCAAGTCACTTTGTGTTCATTGTGATATGCTAATTGTCAGATATATTATGAAGATGTCTTCATAGTTGTGTAAACACACGTAGTTCACTGCAGGAGAGGATGAAGAGAGCTTGCACCAATATGAACTAGTATTTTTCCGCGTTTAGCTTGACCAATCATCAATGACTCGTAATTAACGTTTCCCCTTCCCTTTTCGGAAGGAATGTGCGTACAGTTTACGTAGTATGTCAAACATATAGAAGATCTTACATGAGTGGTCATTAAGTATAGAATTTATTAAACGAGTCTAATAAATTCAATACTCAATGACCCCGAATGTTTATTCTATTGATGACATAACGGCAGAAACGGCTGAACAAAACATTCGCCATAACATTACAATAACCCCCTTATATGCAAGCAAAGTTTGACGTGTTTAATTCGGTCTTTGGTAAACAAAAGCTGTCGCTTCAACACGTAGTTCCGACAATTTTCTTTTTAATTGTCAGTCACAAGATACGAATTCAAATGATTATGTCACATATCATATTCAAATTAACAAGACATTAGTATTCTTTAAAATAAAATGGCAAACTTTGTACAAAATACATATTTAACAATGCCAACATCTTTCGAGCGCGTCTATGTAACGTTTGTTTTGTTGTACATCGCAGCGCGACCACTGAAAAAAACTTAAATATGGTTGATCTGGGTTGTACATCGTAGCACGACCACTGAAAAAAACTTAAATATGGTTGATCTGGGTCGTACATCGTAGCACAACCACTGAAAATAACATGAAATATTGTTGATCTGGATCGTACATCGTAGCACGACCACAGAAAAAAACTTAAATATGGCTGATCTGGGTCGAACATCGTAGCGCGACCACTGAAAAAAACTTAAATATGGTTGATCTGGGTCGTACATCGTAGCGCGACCACAGAAAAAAACTTAAATATGGCTGATCTGGGTCGTACATCGTAGCGCGACCACAGAAAAAAACTTAAATATGGTTGATCTGGGTCGTACATCGTAGCACGACCACTGAAAATAGCATGAAATATGGCTGATCTGGGTCGTACATCGTAGCGCGACCACTGAAATAAGTTAAATACGGTTGATCTGGGTCGTACATCGTAGCGCGACCACTGAAATAACATGAAATATGGCTGATCTGGGTCGTACATCGTAGCGCGACCACAGAAAAAAACTTAAATATGGCTGATCTGGGTTGTACATCGTAGCACGACCACTGAAAAATAACATAAAATATGGCTGATCTGGGTCGTACATCATAGCACAACCCTTGAATATGCACTTAGATAAACAATAGCCAATTTGCATATTACACCACTTGTTTAACTGATAGAGGTAATGTTTTTGGTATAATAATAAACAATAAATATATTGAAAAAAGATGATCGGCGCAATTTGATGGTTAAGATTTGATGTGCAACTTAAAAGATGCCGGGATGTAACGATTGCTGGTCACTTCAGATCCAAAATGGATTTCGGTAAATTCACGGAATTCAGTGGATTTCGGTTAGGTAACGTACCCTTCATAGAAAGGTTAATCAATCCGCGTCAAGGTTACAATCGTTGTCTGGTTGAAGAGAAATTGCCTTGGTGGTTAACGTTAGATTGGTTTACACAACACTGATGTGCAAAAAGCAAAACCATGCTAGTACGGCTGCGCCAAAAAATTAAGTCGAAGTACACAATTATAAAGTAAATGTATATTTATTATTATAAATGACGTCGAACACGACCAATAAAATGTAATACATATTCACTGGTGAAATAAAAAAAAGGCGTGACTCACAATGGCCTTACATTGATGGCAGCTCTCATTACGCATTACGCATGTTTTAACAAGATTTTCATTTGCAATTTATGAAAGAAATATATAGTTCATCGGTGTTTTTAAATACATGTTATTGAACGTATTAAACTCGATTTCAGGAAACGATAAAAACTTGAGAAAACAAGAAAACTCGTTTAATAAATTCCTCAATTTATGACCACACTGAAACTTGTGTAATATCCTATTATTTTAGTGTAACAAATACATGCTATCATGTACTGTGTTGGTTGTTTTATCCTAATAAAAGCAACATTACATTTGAACGCTCTTCTCAGCTGGCTACATGGTAGTTTCAAACCATGCCATGTAGAAAATTACTTTCTGTTAATTTGCTATTGACATATTTCTTAACCGAAAGTAGCCGATTTAAGTCATTAATCATTAAAGTATGGATTTTGGCTGATCGGAGAGGTATTTGTTTTAATAACGAACATGGAATGACATTAGGTTTCAATTACACCAAAAACTTGTTCATACATGTTTTCCATGCCAGAAATCGTTACATTAACAGTTGATGCCTACAATTCTTCAGTGACAGCGAAATTACTTAAAAGAGAGTCGGACGTTAAATGTCTTATTAATTGCAAATGTTTACACGTTCAGTGAAGTAAAAACATTTTCTTCGAGAATGTCATTCCTTACCAAATATGTAAAACCAAATTATGTACATACCGACATGAGATAATATTAGGGATGTCAACAAACGGCAATTTAGTATTCGTCTATTCGGTCAACACCTTCCAAACGGCGCCAATTAAGTGTTTTTTATCGTCGCACTCATGCATACTGGTAGTTTGTGCTTGATTTCGAGAAAAGCTTTGTTACCGGCAATATTAAAACTTTAGTATTGCTATTTGCAAATTGTTAACGGGAGAGAAAGCAAATCGAAAAGTCTATATATCTGTCCTTGTATTCCGATCGGATTAAAATGATGAATTAATTGTCGTACAGAACTGTATGTAGGATGCGAATTATTGCAATAAAAGAAACTCTAGCCCATAATATAGAATTGAGATGATTTAAATGCGCTGATAGCTACATGTCAGTCAGTTTCTTAATAATAATACATTAGAAATTTCGAGGTTTAACTTTAAGCATATCAATTTTGTATTTTAAACTGATCAGATGCGATTAGTAATAATTACAGGGTCAAAGTGTTATATCTTTCTTGGCCCCTAATTTAACCTGTATTAAGGTATTAATGTCATTCAATGCGATAATGCCCATCATTGAAATTAAATACACTTGCATTTAGCTTTTATATTGAAAATATATTTTTATCTAATATTCGAATGCCAAATCAGTATTGGAATATTCGGACGTACGAACGAATATTCCAATATCAGAATATTCGTTGACATCCCTAAATAATATACGTAATGCAGCTTTAAGGTGTATTAAAATTGTCGGCAAAATTAACACGTCATGTACATGATAATTAGTAATTGTAGTACATGAAATATTTATAACAAAAGCTCAGAGAGTACTTCACTACAACAATATAATGTTACGAGATCATTGTCAATGGCCCCATGGTACAAGGTACAGCTGTTGTGCTCCCTTGCTATGTTCATATTTCTGTATGTATACGAAACATGAAACTTGTCAGCATGCATTAATGTAGATTAAAGCTTCCGAGATACAGAGACAATGTCACAAATGAGGAGGTAGTTAGAAGAGTCAATGTATTTTGATGACATTCTCACCATTATGAAAAGACGCGAAGTGAAGTGGTATGGTCCCGCTCGTCATGTGTAGCACAGACAATTATGTAAGGTACTGTAAGAGGATCAAGAAAGCAAAACAGGCAGAAGAAAAGATGACAGAACAACATCAAGGAATGGACAGGCCTTAAATGTGCTGATTTCGAACGGGCTACAAAAGACAGGCCACAATGGAGACAGATTGTTCACAAGGCATTAAAGTGTCACTACGACTACGAAATTGAAGTAAAATTATAAAGTGATTATTGTTAATTCGGTTTTCCCTTTCAATTGCTTCTAATTTCGACTTTTAGTCTTGTTGACTTTCTTTCACTCCGTGCGCATTCAATATATTAATATAACATTTTACATAGCATAAATTTAGATAAACGTAGCATGCAATCTGATTGCCTATAAACTTTCAGTAAATTGAGCTAACTTTTACAATACCCTTCAACAAGATGGCACAGAGAAATTAAATAATTAAGTAAGAGATGAGCGGTAAGAAAACACATGTTTTCCATATACATGTACTTCATAATGAGAGCAATAGCAACTAGAAGTTAACACGCCGCCCTTTGCAAACAAACAATACCTCCAAGTACTCACAGCTATTAGTATTGTCTTACTTTAATGTCAATTCTATAAATGGGTGCAATTCAAATGTTGTTCAATTTTCTAAGCTGACAATACATTATTTTCAAGTCATCTGTGAATACAATACAATATAAAATATATTAAATATAGTGCATATTTTATTTATTTATATATAGCCATGTTGTACGTATAACATTGTATTCGTTGAAAGGAATAAACACGATGGATGAAATGTTATTTGAGTTTGCATAATACTGTTCTCTATCATGTTCAGGTCACCTTCGATTGTCGTAAGTGAATGTCCACGGTAAATAAGTCAATGTTCGACGTGGATGGAAATAGTTTTCCAATCACAAATATTTCTTGACATGTCTTTGCGATATAGTGGTACCTCCCAGTGAGAATGTAGATATTTCCGCTTGAAAAACCCTTGAACAAGATATATGCTGAACTCTATCACCGCGTGCCGAAGAAGTTCTAAATACACACCCTTGAAATTGAACGTAATGGTGTCTTGTTGTTCTCCCTCGTTTACAATCAAAACTGACTTGTGTGATTCTAAAAAATCTCGTCCACTTTTCTTGAAACATCAGGCCTTTTCTTAAAAGAGAGAGAATACGTAACTACAGGGAACGGCACATACACAAGACAGTGCCTCCCCACGCAGACCTCCGGGAAAACACCAATCCACAAAACATAAGGCACTTACGGAGGTCAAAGGGTACACGTGTTAAGGAACAGAGGCACAAGGAATGGCCCGGCAGACTACAAGGAATAACTAGGAGAATCAAAGTGGACAGTGAAGGAAGGGGGAGGGGGACTAATGGATGGAAACGATCACATGACAAGTCAAGACAACTGGCCACAATAGGCCGAAAATGGGCAGGAAACAACCTGAACACTATATAAAGTGACCGGGGAAAGGGAAATACAAAACACATTCAAAACACAAACAGAAACAACAACCATATAGCGAATTACAGCCTTGGAACTGTAAGCAAAAACACTAGGGGTTTAACACCATATACGTTAATATGAACTGCGATAATTGTTTTTATCGTCAGCTAAGTGTTGTTCGGCATGGTTTTATTCCGTTTATTGTTTAGCACAATGGTGCTGCTGAATTCGTGAGTAAAGATTCTGCCAGCTATTAGATATACAGCTTTATATGGCAAGTCACAATAATTTCCAGATCTATTTAGAAGTTATTCGACGTTCCGTATACGGAAACATTAGTTTTTTGCAGGAGAAGCTTAAGTGCGCGAAGGGTATGAAAACATGCACTCATATAATCAGTAAACAAGGACCCATGATAAACCCTTCCCAACGTTTTATTGGAATGGAACTTGCGCACACACACGACGTAGTATCCCATGCATAGCTCATTTTTTTCAGGTCAATACAACTATCCCACATTTTTGTTGTTTGAGAATGTTTATAAAAACAAATATCCTGATGTTCATCGAATTCACCGTTCTTCTATTAATAACAACAGACACGTTCCGTTTCAATCTAAGTGTTGCTGATTTCGGGTACGCGTTTATCGCCGTCGAGGTGAACGTTTTGTGGTAACTGCTTGTTGAAGCGGGATTGATTAAGTTGGCACAGCGTAATGGTTTAGAGTGGGTAATGGGTAAGTCGAAAAACAGATCAGGAATTCATTAAAACTTTCTTACAATCTAAATATCCAGCGAACGACATTCTCAGTTCAGTGTTGGTTCCGTTTCTGCATCAGCATCCTGGTGTGCTGATGCACGATCATGCACGATCATGCAAGGCCACATATTACTCAGCTGACGCAAAATTACATCTCGTGTCTTAACTGTCAACGAGTTACAATGGAGTTACAAATGAATCCAATCGAGCACATATGGGACTTTTGGACCGAGAGCAAGAATTAATCATTGTTTTAATAACATCCGTACCCTTACTACTGCCCTTGTCCAAGAATGAAATGACACTCCAATTGCGTCATTTGACAATACGTTTGGTCGACACGTTCGAGACTTGTTGCTTTCATTCATAAGAGAGGTGGACACAATTGGTATTAAACAAATTACCGGAAATCAAATCTTTTACAGTAATAATACAGACAATGGACAATTCTAAACTTTTTGTTTGGATCCCTGAGTCATTGACCTTGGAATAAACAAAGTTTAACGCCTTTATCTTTTATTATGACGGAACACACTGCATCCATCGTGTAGGCAGATCAATATCCCTTATGTTGGTACCAAATTTGAATATCTTTTTACAAGGGTTGCTTTAAATAACAAAAAACCTATGTGCGCAGTTGTTGTGCATCTTCAAGTGCTTGCTGTTATATCGATTTAAGCCCCCATTATTTTTACTGACAGTTCCAAGGCTGTAATTCTCTGTATGGTTATTATTTCGGTTTGTGTTTTGAATGTATGTTACATTTCTCTTTCCCTGTGCAATGCTTTCACTTTATATAGTGTTCATGTTATTTTCTGCCCAGTTTCGGCCTATTGTTGCCAGCTGTCTCGACTTGTCCTGTGATCTTTTCCATCCATTAATCCCCCCCACTAATTGTCCTTTTTAAATGTTCAAGTTATTCCTTATGGTTGGCCAGGCCATTCCTTGCGCCTCTGTTCCCTTGCGTATGTACTATTGAGCCTCCTCAAGTGCCTTATGTTTTATTGATTGTTGTTTACCCGGAGGTCTGTGTGGGGAGTCTTATGTATGTGGCGTTCCCTGTAGCAACATAGTCTCTATCTTTTATACATAATAAATTGTGAAATACATAGTATGTAATCTGATTGACTATAAACGTTCAGAAAATTGAGCTAGAACCTACTCTCCACTTTAACAGGATCGTGGTGAAAAAAATATATAAATATAAAAGTAACAGATGAGTGTAAAAACACTGACTGCTTTTGTATAGTCCATAAGGTGAGACATGAAATAAATATGCAGCCGTTTGCAGACAAGCCTCAAAGTAATCTCCGAGCTATAAGCATTGTCTTACTTTAATGTCGATTCGGTACATGGGTACAAATGAAATGTTGTTCATTTTGTTTTTCGTCTGATAATATGTTATTATCAATTCATCGGTAAATACAATAACATATATGAAAGATAGGAAAATAATAAATGTAGTTCATATTTTATTTCCAAATTATGTAAAATACAGTACTCTCATAAAATCCAACTTGTCAGCATAACATATATAGCGATGTTGTAAGTATTCGTTGAGTAGAATACATACGATGGACGTAAAGTTGTGCACGTTTGCATAAAACGATAAAAACATTTTCTGTTTGAAGAACATGTATGTATTTTACAACGGACTAATATGTTTCCAATCACACATTGTTTTTGACATGTCTTTGCGATATAGAGGTACCTCCCAGTGAGAATGTAGATATTTCCGCTTGAAAAAACCTTTAACAAGATATATGCTGAACTCTATCACCGAGTGCCGAAGAAGTTCTAAATACACACCCTTAAAATGGAACGTAATTGTGTCTTGTTGTTCTCCCTCGTTTACAATCAAAACTGACTTGTGTGATTCGCCTTGTATAGTCCTCAGTGTAACTTTAGCAACGACGCTGGACGACTTACTTGCTCGCGTTCTCTCAGACAATATTCCGGTTTGGGATAATGTTATTCTCATCCGGGACGACACTGGTAGTAACTGGTACGAGTATCCAAACCAATATGAAGGCGTTGCTCTCAAAGTGGAAGACCTGCAAAAAAGTATTTGGTTTAATAGAAAGCATTGAATTAAATAAAAAGTACAGTAAATGACGTTAAACAATTAAAATAACTAGTAAATGGACTTTCATTAAAAATCTAGTTACGTTTTAAATAAGAATGAGCGTATGGTATATCACAATTGTCGGCACGACTATTGAAGACAAAACAGTAAAGCAGATTAATTTCACCAATTATTTGACTAAAAATCCTTATAGATTTTGTTCTGTAATTAAGTCACATAAACGTTTAGGATAATGTAGTGACCATTGCAGCTATTGGTGTGGAGGAAGGACCCGGGTGGACACAGTGGCACAAGCATCGACCTTCCGTAAGCCAGCCGGTTGGTTTCCTCTTGTACTCTACCAGGGTGGGTTTTTTTTACGGTATAAATATTTTTTCCTTGGCCGTTGCAAAAACTGGTTAAACCGTCATATTCAGCACATAACCGACAAAAACTAGAAATTTGTATCGGCAATGTGATTTCGATCTTAAAGAAAATGTACTTCAAAAAGGCAATAAGCTTATAGTAAAATGAATTATAGCAAACGCCATGTGATGAAAGGTTTCTAGCATTTTCAGAAATTATTTATTTTAACAGTTGCGCCAAATTGATATTTTACCTAGTCAAAGTTATATTATCCAAGCACCTTATGATATGATTTTAACACCATCGTATTACAAAATGGTATTTTACACGTATGATATACACATGTATTTTATATTTTAATTGTGTAAATAATGCACCTACCTGTCACCTTGCTGAACACGTCTGATGTACTGTTCACAGATCTGTTGTTCGTCTGACGAAGATCTCGTCAACTTTTCTTGAAACATCGGATCTTTTCTTAACACCATATATGCTGATATTAAAGGTTCGATTCCGATAATTGTATTTAACGTCGGCTTAGTGTTGTCTGTGTTCGGCATGGTATTATTCTGTTATTGGTTCCCTACGAAGTTGTTCTCTTGACTTCTAGTGTAAGATCAATGCCTTCTACCTTACAATTTACAGCTTTATATAGCAAGTCACTTTGTGTTAATTGTGATATGCTAATTGTCAGATATATTATGAAGATGTCTTCATAGTTGTGTAAACACACGTAGTTCACTGCAGGTGAGGATGAAGAGAGCTTGCACCAATATGAACTAGTATTTTTCCGCGTTTAGCTTTACCAATCATCAATGACTCGTAATTAACGTTTCCCCTTCCCTTTTCGGAAGGAATGTGCGTACAGTTTACGTAGTATGTCAAACATATAGAAGATCTTACATGAGTGGTCATTAAGTATTGAATTTATTAAACGAGTCTTCTAAACACGATAAAAACGAGGCATAGCCGAGTTTTCATCGGGTTTTAGATGACGAGTTTAATAGGTGCAATAAAAATGAACACGAATGTTAGATTCTATTGATGACAGAAACGACAGAAACGGCTGAATTTTCTTTTTAATTGTCAGTCACAAGATACGAATTCAAATGAATATGTCACATATCATATTCAAATTAACAAGACATTAGTACTCTTTAAAATATAATGGCAAACTATGTAACGTTTGTTTTGTTGTGACGTCGCACGCATGGAGTTGTTATTTCACTTAAATATGGTTGATCTGGGTCGTACATCGCAACGCGACCACTGAAAAAATCCTTAAATATGGTTGATTTGGGTCGTACATCGTAGAACGACCACTGAAAAAACGTAAATATGGTTGATCTGCGTCGTACATCGTAGCACGACCACTTATGAAAACTTAAATATGGTTGATCTGGGTCGTACATCGTAGCACGACCACTTATGAAAACTTAAATATGGTTGATCTGCGTCGTACATCGTAGCACGACCACTTATGAAAACTTAAATATGGTTGATCTGTGTCGTACAGCGTAGCACGACAACTGACATTTTTTTTAATATGGTTGATCTGGGTCGTACATCGTAGCACGACCACTGAAAAAACCTTAAATATGGTTGATATGGGTCGTACATCGTAGCACGACCACTGCAAATAACATGAACTATTGCTGATCTGGGTTGTACATCGTAGCACGACCACTGAAAAAAACTTAAATATGGTTGATATGGGTCGTACATCGTAGCACGACCACTGCAAATAACATGAACTATTGCTGATCTGGGTTGTACATCGTAGCACCTCCACTGAAAATAACTTAAATATGGTTGATCTGGGTCGTACATCGTAGCACGACCACTGAAAAAAACTTAAATATGGTTGTTCTGGGTCGTACATCGTAGCACGACCACGGAAACAACTTAAATATGGTTGATCTGGGTCGTGCATCGTAGCACGACCACTGAAACATATTAAATATGGTTGATCTGGGTCGTACATCGTAGCACGACCACTTATGAAAACTTAAATATGGTTGATCTGGGTCGTACATCGCAACTCGGCCACTGGAAATAACATGAAATAAGGTTGATCTTGATCGCACATCGTAGCGCGATCACAGAAAAAAACTTAAATAGGGTTGATCTGGGTCGTACATCGCAACTCGGCCACTGGGCATCACATGAAATAATGTTGATCTTGATCGTACATCGTAGCGCGACCACAGAAAAAAACTTCAATATGGCTGATCTGGGTCGTACATCGTAGTGCGACCACTGAAAAAAACTTAAATATGGTTGATCTGGGTCGTACATCGTAGCACGACCACTGAAAAAGTCCTTAGATATGGTTGATTTGGGTCGTACATCGTAGAACGACCAATGAAAAAACATAAATATGGTTGATCTACGTCGTACATCGTAGCACGACCACTGAAAAAACCCACTTAAATATGGTTCATCTTGGTCGTACATCGTAGCACGACCACTGAAAAAAACTTAAATATGGTTGATCTGGGTCGTACATCGTAGCACGACCACTGAAAAAATCCTAAGATATGGTTGATTTGGGTCGTACATCGCAACTCGGCCACTGGAAATAACATGAAATAAGGTTGATCTTGATCGTATATCGTAGCGCGATCACAGAAAAAAACTTAAATATGGCTGATCTGGGTCGTACATCGCAACTCGGCCACTGAAAATAACATGAAATAAGGTTGATCTTGATCGTACATCGTAGCGCGATCACAGAAAAAAACTTAAATATGGTTGATCTTGGTCGTACATCGTAGCACGACCACTGAAAAATATTAAATATGGTTCATCTTGGTCGTACATCGTAGCACGACCACTGATTTTTTTTTATATATGGTTGATCTGGGTTGTACATCGTAGCACGACCACTGAAAGTAAAATGAAATATGGTTGATCTGGGTCGTACATCGTAGCACGACCACTTATGAAAACTTAAATATGGTTGATCTGGGTCGTACATCGTAGCACGACCACTGAAAAAACCCACTTAAATATGGTTCATCTTGGTCGTACATCGTAGCACGACCACTGAAAAAAAACCACTTAAATATGGTTCATCTTGGTCGTACATCGTAGCACGACCACTGATTTTTTTTAATATGGTTGATCTGGGTCGTACATCGCAACTCGGCCACTGGAAATAACATGAAATAAGGTTGATCTTGATCGTACATCGTAGCGCGACCACAGAAAAAAACTTAAATATGGCTGATCTGGGTCGTACATCGTAGTGCGACCACTGAAAAAAACTTAAATATGGTTGATCTGGGTCGTACATCGTAGCACGACCACTGAAAAAATCCTAAGATATGGTTGATTTGGGTCGTACATCGTAGAACGACCAATGAAAAAACGTAAATATGGTTGATCTGCGTCGTACATCGTAGCACGACCACTGAAAAAAAAACACTTAAATATGGTTCATCTTGGTCGTACATCGTAGCACGACCACTGAAAAAAAACCACTTAAATATGGTTCATCTTGGTCGTACATCGTAGCACGACCACTGATTTTTTTTTTAATATGGTTGATCTGGGTCGTACATCGCAACTCGCCCACTGGAAATAACATGAAATAAGGTTGATCTTGATCGTATATCGTAGCGCGATCACAGAAAAAAACTTAAATATGGCTGATCTGGGTCGTACATCGCAACTCGGCCACTGGAAATAACATGAAATAAGGTTGATCTTGATCGTACATCGTAGCGCGATCACAGAAAAAAACTTAAATATGGTTGATCTTGGTCGTACATCGTAGCACGACCACTGAAAAATATTAAATATGGTTCATCTTGGTCGTACATCGTAGCACGACCACTGATTTTTTTTTATATATGGTTGATCTGGGTTGTACATCGTAGCACGACCACTGAAAGTAAAATGAAATATGGTTGATCTGGGTCGTACATCGTAGCACGACCACTTATGAAAACTTAAATATGGTTGATCTGGGTCGTACATCGCAACTCGGCCACTGGAAATAACATGAAATAAGGTTGATCTTGATCGTACATCGTAGCGCGACCACAGAAAAAAACTTAAATATGGTTGATCTGGGTCGTACATCGCAACTCGGCCACTGGAAATAACATGAAATAAGGTTGATCTTGATCGTACATCGTAGCGCGACCACAGAAAAAAACTTAAATATGGCTGATCTGGGTCGTACATCGCAACTCGGCCACTGGAAATAACATGAAATAAGGTTGATCTTGATCGTACATCGTAGCGCGACCACAGAAAAAAACTTAAATATGGCTGATCTGGGTCGTACATCGTAGTGCGACCACTGAAAAAAACTTAATTATGGTTGATCTGGGTCGTACATCGTAGCACGACCACTGAAAAAATCCTTAGATATGGTTGATTTGGGTCGTACATCGTAGAACGACCAATGAAAAAACGTAAATATGGTTGATCTGCGTCGTACATCGTAGCACGACCACTGAAAAAAAAACACTTAAATATGGTTCATCTTGGTCGTACATCGTAGCACGACCACTGATTTTTTTTTAATATTGGTGATCTGGGTCGTACATCGCAACTCGGCCACTGGAAATAATATGAAATAAGGTTGATCTTGATCGTACATCGTAGCGCGACCACAGAAAAAAACTTAAATATGGTTGATCTGGGTCGTACATCGTAGCACGACCACTGAAAAATATTAAATATGGTTCATCTTGGTCGTACATCGTAGCACGACCACTGATTTTTTTTTTATATGGTTGATCCGGGTCGTACATCGTAGCGCGACCACTGAAAATAGTATGAAATATGGCTGATCTGGGTCGTACATCGTAGCGCGACCACTGAGAATCACATAACATATGGTTGATCTGGGTCTTACATCATAGCACAACCCTTGAATATGCACTTAGATAAACAATAGCCAATTTACAAATTTATGTCAGCCATATGTGCATTATTTGTTGACAAAAGGAAAAAAAGAGACACCATGTTTATGTGCAACATCTGTCCCCTGTAAATGTAACGTAACGTTAATGTAATTGTCGTGAGGATATTTATATTGCATATTTTGGATGTATATTAACTGATACAATTTGCGGTCTGTATGCACAAAATGATATGCAAACGATTTATTTTGCCTGTGTTTATATTCCTATTTTGTCTGTGTTTATATGCCTATTTTGTCTGTGTTTATATGCCTATTTTGTCTGTGTTTATATGCCTATTTTGTCTGTGTTTATATGCCTATTTTGTCTGTGTTTATATGCCTATTTTGCCTGTTATTACAGGCCTATTTTGCGTAATAACAATAATCAAGATGATCTATGGCATCAAATTCAAAGTAAGTACAAACATGGACATATTATATGTCCGTGATACAAACAGGAAAAAATCAAGATGATAATCTATATCAATATAACGTCAATCAATGGCTATTTTGTCTCAAAGAGTCGAAACTAAAAGTGTTTCGTTTGCGAATAACATATTAGTACCCAGAACAATATATCACAATGTATACGGCTATATGTTAGTTATACGAAAAAGAATACGCCATTGTATACGCCATAATAAAAACATACATTGATGAGTAATTGCTTCAATAAAGCTAGGTCGGAGATGATATTGCTGATGTCATTTTGATTTTCACTAGAACTATACTTTTTAACAATTCTAGTATCTTATTTAGTATTTGCACAAATCACATCATTTAAATTTATATATTCCAGTAATTGTACACAGAATAATTAGACGTCCATCATGGCTAAATCTTATTATACAGAAATGGATAAAAATCCAAGTTGTGAAGTTGTACAGACATCACCTAAAATTGAAAGTATGGACCGAGTAAAATACAGTAGTCGCTATGTGACATTCTATTGAAGTGCAAACATTTAAATTTTCTATTCCTGACGTGTGCACGTATGTCTGGTCCCTGTATAATCGAAAGCTGTAAACTCAAATTAAGACCTAAAACTCTGGATGATATGTTTAATTCGTTGATCGCCGAGTCCCCTCACTGATTTCTCCCTATCCCATTGATATTTTGCGACAATTATGCGCACACGTCACTCACTTCGGAACGCGTATGTCTCACAAGTCAAATGCTATCCGTGTTAATAACAGAATACGTCACCACCAGGTACATATTTACATGACAGCCATATAAATACACAGTAGACAATGTTATTGCCCTTATTAGGCGTTGAATAAAGTACAGAAACTGCGCTATTCAGTATAACAAAATTGCGCACTCTAATGATTGTTATTATTGTCTAACGATGTTTTATGGATAGTTGATATGTGAGATGAAATTGTTGATAATTTCACCTCTTGTAGAATACTTTAATAGTACCGATACTCATTTTATCTGTACAAATCCGAAAAGGGAATTGACTCGTACACTTAGTCTGATAACCGCGATGTTTAAGTGTAAATATTAAAATTACTGGACATTACAGAGTTTATTAACTCCGTAATGATCCGGCAGTTAAATCCGCGTTCATACCCAGTTGTGTCCAGTACATGTATTATTTTTAAATGCTGATATAATTTTGCGTATTATTTGGCAGGACCCTTTGCCTAATAGTATAGGTCCTGTAATTGTTAAGTCTTTGATTTTAGTTTGCGATAAACTTATGCTTTTCTGTAATTATATAGATGTTGTCATTCAAAATCCAGTCATTGGTTATATAAAGAATTCCTCTGGCTTGTTCAAATTTCTAACAATTTCTTGAAGATTTGATGTACCAATATTAGGGGTTATTATTTAAATAAACAACTCATTACAAAAAAAAATTAAACTGTTGTCATATACTTGTCACATAATACATTAACATAATGCAAGTATCTCTGATACGTCAGCAGTATGTACATGCCAAGTATTGTGTTTAATAAGTGAGTTATATCCTTTTAAAAGGTCAAAAAATATTCTTATTTCATTTTTTTTTAAATCAATGCTCGGGACGTGTTTTTCCCTTTCAAGTTATGTACCCAATAAAGTTATCATTACTGCCTCAATTTCACCATACCATTTTACCGAAAGTCATACATCAGCGCCGATTTTTCACAATGCGCATGGGTCTTTCTACAATATAAGTGTGTAATGCATTTAAGTATAATACACACTCCCCGTTCAAGTCAAATAAAAATTAAGATACAGTCATGTATGTGTATTTTCAAACGCAACGGGAAGCACAAAGATGCCAATATATTTCTACATATTCATACTCTTGAACGTTTCTAGTTTACTTCAATATAATAATAATGTTCTTACGTGAATATGAAATGTTTAATGAACGTTTACAAATTGTTTAACATAGCGGTTTTTCATATATATTGAACACATACACTTATATAGCAATTTAGGGGTGCCGATAGTGGTCAAATCCAAAGTAAATGGGATGCATGAAGATAATAATTTTCAGAATATATCATAATAAAGCTTACTTCAATAAGATAATAAATTAGAAAAAAAAACATTCCTTCTAAATTTCTAATAGCGAAAATCGACCAGATAGATTTATCGACGTCGACGATAACGCATTTGCCATGCAGTCAATTGTCTCAATGAGCCAGCAATTGTCAATAATTTATGTGTATCTTCAAATATTACGTGCGTAGATATCCTGTAAAATCTCAAATTAAAAAAGGTAGCAAATTGGAGAATTGCATTTCAACTAGTGAAATAGTTACATATCATTATTTGGTATGAAGGGTTAGTTGTCATGGAACAAAATTACAAATTAATGTCAACATGATACATTAGAATATGTTTTATTTGTTCTAATAGAGTTTTAGTCTGTTTTAACAACTATCAACCATACATAAGTTTTTCTCAGTGGTCGCGCTACGATGTACGACCCAGATCAACCATATTTAAGTTTTGTTCAGTGGTCGTGCTACGATGTACGACCCAGATCAACCATATTTAAGTTTTTTTCAGTGGTCGTGCTACGATGTTCGACCCATATCAACCATATTTCATGCTATTTTCAGTGGTCGCGCTACGATGTACGACCCAGATCAACCATATTTAAGTTTTTTTCAGTGGTCGTGCTACGATGTACGACCCAGATCAAACATATTTAAGTTTTTTCAGTGGTTGTGCTACGATGTACGACCCAGGTCGACCATATTTGGTTGATCTACTACCTACGACCCAGGTCGAGCACATTTGGCTGATCTACGATCTACGACCCAGGTCGACCACATTTGGCTGATCTACTACCTACGACCCAGGTCGACCACATTTGGCTGATCTACTACCTACGACCCAGGTCGAGCACATTTGGCTGATCTACGATCTACGACCCAGGTCGAGCACATTTGGCTGATCTACTACCTACGACCCAGGTCGAGCACATTTGGCTGATCTACTACCTACGACCCAGGTCGAGCACATTTGGCTGATCTACTACCTACGACCCAGGTCGAGCACATTTGGCTGATCTACTACCTACGACCCAGGTCGAGCACATTTGGCTGATCTACTACCTACGACCCAGGTCGAGCACATTTGGCTGATCTACTACCTACGACCCAGGTCGAGCACATTTGGCTGATCTACTACCTACGACCCAGGTCGACCAAATTTGGCTGATCTACTACCTACGACCCAGGTCGACCACATTTGGCTGATCTACTACCTACGACCCAGGTCGACCACATTTGGCTGTCTACGATCTACGAGCTACGCGCCAACTTCACACACCTTGAGAACTGAACATATTTGCTTCGCCCTGTATCGTAGGAAACTACAATGTACACGTATGGTGTTATATTCATACATTTATTTCCTACACATCACGAGGTCTTTAAGTCAATTGAACAGAACGGAGTAGTGTCTTTATTTTTATATTCCGAACGCGAATACAATGATTTTTAACAAATATGCCTAGTATGTTAGTACATTAAATGAAAAAAATATATAAAAAAAATACGACCGGTTATGACTATGACATGTTCAAGTATCAATTCATGTTTTCTAGTTTGCAAATAAACGGCGTGAAATGTCGTTACAAGTCCGGAATTTTGAGTTTACGTAGCATTAACAACTTTGCTCGTATATGTATACGTTTTAAGTGAAATGTCAACATAAACAATACTTATAGAAGTAGAAGTGTTTTTGGATATTATAAATATTTCACTTCATACGAGACAATAGGTTTTTAATCAAACATACTTTAATCACTTTTGATCACATTAAAAGTTAAACAAATATACATTGTAGTAAGAAAATAATGACTTGGCGGAAAGAATTGAATGTTGGTGTCAATTATTATATGTATTATGATTCAATGAAAGTGGCGTAATATTATTCTTGTGTTCTGTGATAGCTGAACATTAGTTTCAAACCACCTTAATTGCATTTCATTTCACAACACGAATATTCTCTTAGATATATATTGACGCGTTTCTGAACCGAACGTTTCATATTTTCTGACAAAAAAGGTAAGAATTTTCTGTGACCTTGATTAGAAAATTCTGACAAATCGGAGAGGATTTTCTGCAAACAGTGATTGACATTAATTATCATTAAGCAACAATTAACATCAACAACTGTTTGTCATACGTGTTTCAGTCCAGAGATTGCAGAATAACCAATATCCAAAAAGTATTAATAATTTCAAAAGATGTTCAAATATGTTTATGGCAGAGGTTTCTATACCAGGTAAAGGGAGACAACCGAGTAGGAGATTGATTTTTATACCAAGTGGTATTTATCGTTCTTACTGTAAAAATTGCTGCATAACTCTCAGTTCTAAACCAGCTTATAGCACGCTTCATTACTGTATAAGACTCGTACATGAATTATTTAAATTAGTGTGCTTCCGTTCATTTAATAGTTTCTAAATTCGAGATATATTCCTCAAAATTGTATACAGTAAGGTTTTTATGTGAGTGGTAAAAAATCACGAAATTTATTAAACGAACTTTCTTAAAGCGATAAAAAACTAGATTTTTTATCTATTTCTTAAAACGAGTTTAGTTTACAAATTTTAGCGAAATAACATTTTATGTACATGTGTGTCGTAAATTGCATTTACATATATTTTATCAGTAAGAACCGATAAACTTCTTCGTGCACAATAGAGGCAAGTCTGGTACCCAGCATAACCGATAATGAAATGAAAAGGGCAGGTAATCCAGGCTAAATAGAGGCGGCCATCAGTGAAAGTTAGTCGAGACGTCATGTCATATCTTATTTCACTACCAGCGTCAGCGACGTCTTTTATAATATACACACAATTAAATATGCTCATATTCAACGACGTCACCGCTCACTTTATAATATAGCAACTACAGACAACAGAAGAAACAAACCGCTGAAATTATTTCAATGTAGTACGCCCTCTGTAACAGTGTCTGGATAATTATCAGAGATATAAATGGTAATTAATGAATGGTGTTTCTCATAATGTTTTATAACAAACAATTTGACGCCTTTAGTTCCCTGATGTACGGACGGCTTTCAAGCTGTGGTCACGACTTGCTTGTTTGTACAAATATGGCGTCTAGTTTGACAAATACTTGACAGCAGACGACCAGATAATTGCCTCGTTTGTCTTCATATCTGTCTGATGGCACACAGTAAAGGGCTCCCAAGAGGGGACAAGTCTCCATAACGGTCCGTATAAACACGAGTCTGCTTGGAAACAGATACCAGTCTAGGACGCATGCTGTATAGCTATTGTTTATCACAAACTAAATCGTGTCCAGTATGCACGACATAAATATATATGAATATATAATAAAATGTGGGATGATAAATATAAACAGACTTACTAATGTCTCAAATACATACAGTAGTAATCTCCCTTAGTATTTAAATATAAGCACTGTAACCACCAGAAAATCACTCTACATTGAAAAGGAATTAAGTGGATTGTCAAAGTAACTTAACATGAAATTCCGTCAGTCATCTTTGAATTAATAAATACATGGTTTTCTAATGGTTTGAAATGCATATTGTGCGTTATGACCTACCAGACGAGGTGGGAGTCGCAGACTTTTAACTATTAGGATTCACGTCCTTAATTATGCATATTTCAATTTCGATGAAATAAATTTTCAAACATTATTTTATTTTCCATCTTGAACCTGTCACGTGACATTCAATGGTCACGTGGTTCATCTTGGTGGCAGGGATTTGTTTCGAACGCTGCTCCGAACAAGTCGAATTACTGCGCGGAACTTCACTAATAGCGTTCACTTAAGAAATGTGGTCATACGCTCAAACATTTTGTGGTGCGCCGGAGATGATTGAACGCCCGGGAAATAACTTCGATCGCTCTCTTAACTTCTGCGCATTTCCGTTACTGCACCGGAAGTGGATCGAACTATCGGTGGCAATAAAATGGCGACATCGAAATATTTTCCAACAATCTACGCGACAAATCCAACCATGATTTGAACTATCTCTTATTGTTTCAATCTTTACGATTTTTAAATGTGTCTTTAAAACATTAAACACTTACACGCAGCATGATATATAACATTTACAATGTTTACAGGTACATGATAAGCTGTGCGCTACCAGGAATTTTTTATGGGTTTCCAATTGAAGAAGCAACTTTGCGGGCAAATTGATTCTTGCGGTTTTGCTCGTGTGAGGTAGATGTGCGCACGGGAAAATTGTCTGTCTGGTTTGTTCATAAAGATCTGAGATTGTTGGAAAATAATACATGCTGACAACTAGTGTAAACATAGTAGCTAATTTCGAGATAACTGATACACTGTTTTACTTCTAATTAAAGCGCTGATTTCATTGTAATTCCCTTGTTGATAATTAAATACCATTCCTCTGTTAATACATGTATTTACGTGCATTAGATCTATATCAAACATTATACATCTAATATATACTCGTATAATGGTGAATGTCGATATTAACACAACTAGTGCATATGTAAACTGATCGCTCTGTCCCCTTCTTCCAACGCATCCCCTAGCGCGATACACTCTTCACTTGGTACATTGAGAGATTGATGTAGTGTACATAGTTGGCACATTTGAGTAAAGATGTATCTGGCTCATCTGAACCTAAAATGTTTTAATGGGCTTCATCCATTATTGTAGTTAAATAGTCTAAGACATCGTTAGTAAGAACCATTGACATGTACAACCGTTTAAAACAACCGTGTTTAATCATATTACTAACTGAGAAAACTAGTAAAAACACCCACTTGTTAAAAAAAGTTTTTTATATTGTATAATAATACAAACGTCTTTTTTGGCAAATACAGAAAAACATTATAAGTGTATTCTGCGATAATGCATATTTATGGAAGTTTTAGCTAGATGAAGTATATTTTCCATGTTTGTTTAGGTAAACAAATGAACAAAAAAATGAGTATAATATATCTTTAACTGTCTTACGAACACTTCGTTACTGAACCACACTTATTCAAAGGTAAATAGTAGTACGGATCAGATATACATGTAGGAATAGCGTACATGGTTTATTTGCTGGTTGAACAGAACGGACACTACTTTAAAGCTGACACCAAGCATGTTCGTGTTTCACCTGCAGTTTTAACTCTACTTATTTAAATATCTTCTTTGTCAAGAGCAAAACTGTAATATTTAACATATCCGGTTAGCCATTGAGCGATCGAGTTATGTAATTGCAGTTCATAACATATTCAGGAAAATATTGTCCGTAATTAGTTGATTGAAGATATATATACTCCACGCCATTAATAACGCAACTAAATAGTGTCCGCATCAGCACGGTGACATTATAAAGAAATAATTATATGCTAAATTTTCAAACATAATTTCCTAAACTTAATCAATTATTAAATATAAATGATAGGGCTATGGTTAAATTCCTTTTTGAAGAATTAGTTGCTCATTTGTAACAGTAAAACGTAACACTTGGAACAAAATAAAGGCTCAGTGAATAAGTTGCGTTCTTAATGACGTCATTTGTCCCCCACCTCTAGTTCTCAAGGTCAAACCATCGCCACAATGCGCCATATGCCAATAACACCACAGCGAGTCTGTTCTGTGCATGGCTTCCATGGTTACAATATAGACGTTGTAGCTCTAAAATTACAAACAACGACGAAGATATGCTCGATGATTCATAAGTTAAATGACTAATGTTATAAATCAATAGTTCTCCTATAAACAGGGAGGATTGTCTTTACAGATCTAGTGAATGACATATGTAAACATCGTTTTGTTTTATTTGTCTTAATAGAGAATGACTGTACAGACATATTCGATGTTTCTATATTTTGTTATGTTTCTGTCTATCTACGGCTTATTGTACAGAAAACCCCCAATAATAAGACCACCCTTGGGACCCTTGAAAACGGGTGTAAATATTGAGGTGGTGTTTATATTGAGGTTGAAAAAAGAGCAAACCAGTGAAAATGGACTTGGAAAACGTGTTCTTAATTTGGAGGTGGTCTTATTATCGATGTGGTCTTTTATATATTAAGTGAGGTTTAACTGCTTAGTGATCTACGACATACCGGTGGTACAAATACTGATACCATAAATTATATTTTACGTGCCAATACATGTATAACAGTTTAATCTTCCATATTGCCGTATGGTTGAAAGAAACCAGAGTGGACCTGATTACAGAAACATATATCCGGCTTTTCACATTGAGAGTTTGAAAATTCAGACACACAAACAAACATTTGAAAGTAATTTCAATTAAAAAGGTATGGCCAAGATACACATGTGTCAAACATAATTCTTCATTTTCCGTCTTCATAAGAAATCGAGTTATCGAAAAAATCCTCTATTGAGTTTACGAATGGACTGGCCCCATTTCGAAAATCAATGAACTTTATATCGAAAAAGAATTGCTCTTCATAATAAAATGTAACAAAGACTTCGCGCTTGATAAAAAACTGAACTGAAGCAAATATAAACTAAGTCTGCCATGCACACGGTAATTTTTCCGCGCAGCCGCGTACTAACATGTTTTGCTATTTCCATATCAGTGTTGTGTAAACCAATCAAATCTTACGTTTAACCACCAAGGCAATTTCTCTTCAACCGAACAACGTTTGTAACCTTGACGCGGATTGGTTAACCTTTCGATAAAGGGTACGTTATCTTACCTAAATCCACTGAATGTCGGTGAATTTACCGAAAACCATTTTGGATCTGGAGTGACCAGCAAACGTAACATTTAGGCATTTTATTTATGTTGCACAACATGTCGTAAACTTCAAATTGCGCCGACCATCTTTTTTCAAGATATTTCTTGTTGTGCATGTTGTGAGTTTTATACTCGTTGTTGTGAACCATAACATTGACTCTGGTGAAAGTTTGCTTCGGTTGCAACACAACTGATTAGTCTGCTTCAGCCTACGAAAAAACATCATCGGGTGGTACAATCCATTCATTGCTGACTAAAACAATTAAATGTAATGGTCCGTCTTGGTTATCCGACGACGACAATAAACTGTCAATACAATTGAATGACATTGGTGTTTGCATCTTCGATTCCGCTGTGTACTGCCTGTTTGTTCTCTTGTAGAGGTGGTTCATCGTGTAAGTTTTAACTTGATATAAGTTTTATAGTAGAGTTATGTTTTAGCTTCGTGATTTCAATTCAATGGTGAGACGTGTACATAATTCTTACAGACAGCCATTAGCTTAAGTTGTCTGCTCTGATACAATCTATTTCGAGTAATTCACACTTGCTACACTGTTATAATGCTGGAAAATCGAAGTGCCAGGTATCAGAATTGGAATTTAAATAGAATTTTATTAGGCGTTGGAAGCTTAAAAATTCAAAATCAGACAATGTTAAGAGGTGTTCCATCGATGATTAGAGTTTTATATCTTTCGAAGGATAATTTCAATAATTATCTCGCTGCCTACCTGGACGAAAACTATATATCGTGCAGTCAGACGAAAAAAATGCACGTTTCAATATTTCTACAAGACAGAAATAGTTAAGGAATCGACGTGGTATCGAATGGAAAAAAATAAAGATGAAAGATGAAAAGGGCGATTTTATAATCGAATGGCCTGTTGAATGGCACCGAGTTTCGGAAAACGCGGGTCAGTAACGTTTACTCTTCGTCAAGTTGGGAACATGAAAGTCAAAGCGACACGACAACGCGGTACGAAAATACGACAGTGTGATGTGGCAACGCGATACGGCAGTGCGACGCGGCAATGCGATACAAACGCACGACGCGGCATTGCGATAAGACAGTGCGACACGGCATTGTGATACTGCAATGCAGCGCGACATTGTGATACTGCAATGCAACGCAGCATTTTGATACACAATGCAACGCGACATAGTTATACGGCAGTGCGACGGGACATTGTGATTCGGCAATGCAACGCGATATTGTGATACGACAGTGCGACAAGACATTGTGATACGGCAATCCAAAGCGACATTGTGATACGACAATGCAACGCGGTATTGTGATACGACAGGGCGATGTGTCAATGTGATAAGGTTAAGCAATGCGACATTGTAATACGGCAATGCAAAACGACATAGTGATACGGCAATGCAACACGACATTGTGATACGGCAATGCAACGCGACATTAGGAAACGGCAGTGCGACGCTTCATTGTGATACAGCAGTGCGACGCGACATAGGTATACGACAGTACGACGCGACATTCTGATACGACAATGATACGCGACAGTGTGATACGGCAATGCAACGCAAGATATTTATACGGTACTGCTACAAGTCATTGGGATACGGCCACGAAACGCGACATTGTGATTCGGCAATGCGACGCGACATAGTTATACGGCAGTGCTACAAGACATTGTGATATGGCAATGAAACGCGGCATTGTGATTCGGCAATGCGACGAGACATTGTGATACGGCAATGTAACGCGACATATTATACGACAGTCCTACAAGACATTGTATTACTGCAGTGCAACGCAATATTATGATACGGCAGTGCGACAGGACATGGTGATATCACAATATGACAGCGCGACGCGACTCGCTACAAATCGATACGAAATCGCGACTTACATGACGACGAGAAGCATAGCATATCGTATCTCGTTGTCTCAGTGACCTACTGTCGCATATCTTGCCGTACTGTATCGGTGACGTTTCGCATCTTCTTATGCCATCCCTACCAGTTTAAAGTCAGATAAATATAAACGACGTGCAACTTTCTAATGAAACACACTGTACTACACATTTGAAAGGAAAATGATGCGAGAATGTAACAAACGAATTGTTTTATTGGTCAATTTAAAAGACGATGGGTGAGATCGCGATGGCCCTTACATGATTCCGTAATGGTATAAGTGTTCCAGACAACTGCATACCAGCAAGATTTAAATAGTTTCTGCAAAATGCATACACTTATAGATTGGTTAGGCAACGCAATTTGCATGATAAAGTATCTCGGACTAATGGTCTAGAGGCTGAAATGTCAATCAAACTTCTGGATCTACATAAGTACGCCATAGCAAAGCATTTTAAACAAACGATATTGATTTTCAAGAAGCATTGAATGATGCAATGTTAAGATGACTTTTGGTAGCTGTTATAGCTCCTGTAAGCTCCTGTTAGCTTTATATCCAAACTACGACGTTATCATATTACTTGGGTCTTATTTTAACGTAACATTTAACATGGAATTCAATTACGAAAACAAGTAAAGTGGATAGAAATGTATGTGAAGTTACGTAAAAAATTGCTGACAGTTTTAGCCGATGTTTGTCTATCTGAAAAAAGCTGGCTCACACCGCGATATGATTCTGACATTATCTATTTGTGTATGCGTGTGTGTTTATTGAGTCGCTTCAGGTTTACATATCATAAAAAAGTGACATGAACATTTCAATAAACTCTTGCTTAATACATTTAATTTATACTCGTTTCTGTTAACATTCTTGCATAAGCAAATGTCCATAAATATTTCAAATGTTGACAACATGTACTGTCACACTGGGAAGCCATCTGATTTCTAATTTATAACATCGAACAAAATATAAATGAAAAAACTATTTGTTTACAGTTGTCGTCATTTTGTCGTTTGGAATAGTTGCAAACGCATTTCAATAAGCGTCTACCATCATGAACTTGGGAAACCAGAATTGTATATTTTTAGCCATGTGATATCACCCGGTGAAAAAAAACGTACTGTCAGGGTAAAAGTACGGAATGACTCATAATGAGTATATGGAACTTTAACAAGGCATAATTACGTGAGTTATCATTGCATATAAACGAATTTGCCTGGTCTATAACGCCGATTTGAAACCAATGCACGGTATAGTACAATGCACTGAAAATGTTTACCTTGAACTTAATGAGGATATAACACTTGAGCAATTATTGTTGATTTAAAGAAAATGCATAGTGCCAGAATCCAATAAACAAACATTGGATTCCAGAACAGAACAGAACAGTATATTCTGACTTCATTCTTACTGTATCTCGTCACGTAAACAATATAATACAAACAAAATAACAGAACATCGTATGACATAAGAAGTATAGAAATGTTCTAAATACATATATGTATAACGGGTGTTGGAGAATGAACATATATATAAATGTTATAGTACATTATAGTGCTAACAAAAAGGAAACATTAGGGACATGTTGTATGTGCCAACCTGTTAGGAGGTTTGTGTTTTATTTGGGGACATTTTTCCAAACTTACATACTTGGTTTATCATACTATAATTGGGGACATATTTCAATACAAACTCATACATTTAATTTGGTCTTCAAATGGGTCCATTGAAGTACTGTTGTAGTGCAACACCTGTACATCTATTTAATATAATTATCATGGGAATGACAGCAGCCCACTAAAAGAAAAACTCGTGTGAGGGAAATGTGTGTCCGCAACATGTCGTTCAGTCAAAACTGACATCATTCCTCAACATACAGTTTACACGGACTTGATCCAAGCATGTACTACATATAATGAAACACATTCGTATTATAATCGAATACTAATGGTAATGTTATTCACTTGAAATATACAATTCATTTTGTTTTTCCCCATAGTGCAGAAACAATATTCGAACCTGAATAATTCCTTATGATATTTTGATTTAAATAAATAGACCACAGTCTCATCAAAATGTTGTAATTCCACTTCGTGTGCATGCATTTTCATTTGATGAGCATTGTCCCCGTTTCCTAGTGAGTTAGCGTGTCCCAAGTTAGTTATCAAAAATATTCGCATCCTCTAATTTTGACCATGGACCAAATTCATTGTATTTAAACCAATGTAGATATTACTCTGATCTTATTATCGCAACATGAGCCTAACACAAGCCAAGTCTTTATGAGCCTAACACAAGCCAAGTCTTCATGAGCCTAACACAAGCCAAGTCTTCATGAGCCTAACACAAGACAAGTCTTCAAGAGCCTAACACAAGCCAAGTCTGCATGAGCCTAACACAAGCCAAGTCTGCATGAGCCTAACACAAGCCAAGTCTGCATGAGCCTAACACAAGCCAAGTCTGCATGAGCCTAACACAAGCCAAGTCTGCATGAGCCTAACACAAGCCAAGTCTGCATGAGCTTAACACAAGCCAAGTCTTCACGAGCCTAACACAAGCCAAGTCTTCATTTCTGTAGCTTCCAATGGATGTCCCGTTTCACATCCTACACGTGTATGCACGAACACCACATGTACTCGTAATCACATTCATATACAGCCGGATCTCGTTTATTCGACAATCTTTTATCCGAATACGCTGTATCATCCGAAATAAAATATCAGCTTCCAATATATCTTCCCATGCACCTCGAATTGAAATGGGCTATTCGAAACCATGTATTAATTGAAATAAACCTTTGGACCCTAAGAATTCGAATGAACGAGGTCCATCTGTACATATTTACACTTACATATATATAAATAATTCCTTATGTTACATATAAAGAATAATCTGACGCATTTCTGACCGCATGCTATATAGTACAAGAATCAAGGTACGCTGTTTCTTCGAATTCGAAACAGAATCAGTGCCAATGAGACATTGTATAATTATATGAAGGAGAAATGTGCCTGGTAAATTATCGTAGGTGCGTCCTCAGACTCACAGAACATAAACAGTAACCTGTAGTGTGGTCATACAATAAACATTGGATCGTATTGTACTTCAAACATTAAACAAAGTGTTTACTTATCCAGCATATTTTATAAGGAATTCTGGATATTGTTCAAAGTCAACACCACCAAGCTGGTGAATAATGAACACATTATTACTAGATTTCGAAAGCAGCTCAGCCAAGTTTCTATCCAATCCATAGACAGTCCGCTTTATGTACAAATTTCGTCGGCATTATACAATGTCGTTATTTCATGAGATCAGTTTCATAGACTGTAGGCTGGGTAGCCGGTAGCCGGTAGCCGGAACGGCACAACGCCTGTCAAAACCACGTTAATCGTTTTAAATCCCTCATTCCTCAATGAAGTTAATTCACGCAATACAAAATGACGGGTTATCTCTTTTGACCAGTATGCACATTTTTGCCCAATTTTAGTTATGGTGCAGTCACACTATGACGTATTTGAGAAACTTATACCTAGCGTATGAAAAATCATAAAATAATGTCAACACGTCGGCATACGCCCCAAAAAGCATCGAAAATTCTACAGCATGAATAAATTGAGCGTATGCATAACGTATTGAACGTATACATATCGTACGTCTAACCTATAAGTAACCTATCACTAACTTATATATAACTTATGGCAGCGTATCACAGCGTATGACCACGGTATGTCCAGCGTTCTCCACTTATGCCCAACGTATGAGTAACTTATGATAAACCTAAGCGCAGCGCACTCGGCGTGTAACCGACGATCACGTGACGTTCTACGTAAATACGGCGCCGGTCTCTACATTACCGCATTCATAATTTAGTCAGCGAGCTTCATGCCAACGTATCTCGACGTATGAGTAAACTACCTCTAACGTACTTAGCGTATCTCGATGTATGAGTAACCTACCTATTACGTACTTAGCGTAGGCTAGAGTATGTCTAACGTATGCCTAACCTATGAAGAGGACGTCGGCATACGCCCAAATATTTTGTGCATGCACAAAAAATTATTTTGGCCTCTGCTTATAACAACGTATGCCAGCTTATACCAGCGTGCTTTTAGCGTATACAACTTATACCAAACCTACTATACCCGTAACTTAATGTCAACGTACACCAGCGTGTTGGTGAAAATTCTCATACGTCGGCATACGTGCGCCGTCACGGAAGCTGAACTGAAATTATATGCTTTCCTGATTATTTGAAATATTGAAAAGTAAATAACGAATAGTCAAAATTAATAAACAATATGCATATACAGTAAGACCTCGATAATGCGACCACCTTGGGACCCTTGAAAACTGTTTTTTTATTGAGGTGGTCTTTATATTGAGGATTGAAAAACAGCAAAATACTGAATTTGGACTTGAAAATTGTGTTCTTAATTTTGAGGTGGTCCTATTATTGAGGTGGTATTTAAGAGTGGTTTTACTATACAATTGTTCGAGGTTACGAAGTACATTGCTTGTAAGTTTAAGTCGTAGAAGCTGATTTATCTGTAAGAATATGTATGTAAAAACTACGGAAGAATCGTGATGATTTCCTGTGCCATCGAGTTATATCATAAAACGTGCCAACCTGAACTAAGACATCGGAATATTTATAATTCCGAGACTTATGTTTTGTCGCTGACTGAATATAAAATCGTGCATAAAGACGTCAACAATTGACATACATTCTACATGCTATAATCAAGTTACTTGTTGCGGGCCGGCAAAAACACACCCGGACACCACCCCGTCACGTTTTTCTAAGGTGAACGAGACCCTACCCGGACACCACCCTGTCACGTATTGCTAAGGTGATCAAAACCCCACCCGGATACCACCCCGTCACGTCTTGCTAAGGTGAACAAAGCCCCAACCGGACCCCAATCCGTCACGTCTTGCTAAGGTGAACAAAGCCTCAACCGGACCCCAACCCACCACGTCTTGCTAAGGTGAACATATCCCCAACCGGACCCCAACCCGTCATGTCTTGCTACGGTGAATAAAACCCCAACCGGACCCCAACCCGTCATGTCTTGCTACGGTGAATACAACCCCAACCGGACACTACCCCGTCACGTCTTAATAAGGTGAATAAAGCCCCAACCCGACACCACCCCGTCACGTCTTGATAAGGTGAACAAAACTACATCCGGACCCCACCCAGTCACTTCCTGCTACGGTTAACCAAGCCACATCCGGACACCACCCCGCGTCGTCTTGATAAGGTGAATGATAACCTAACCGGACACCACCCCGTCACGTCTTGCTACGGTGAACAAAACCACATCCGGACGCCACCCCGTCACTTCTTGCTACCGTCAACAAAACCTTTCATAGACACCTCCCCGTCACGTCTTGCTACGGTGAACAAAATCCCACCGGACACCACCCAGTGACGTCTTTCTAAGGTGAACAAAACCAGTTCCGGACACCAGCCCGTTACGTCTTGCTACGGTGAACAAAACCCATCCGGAAACCACCCCGTCACGTCTTTCTACGGTAAACAAATCCCCTCCCGGACACCACCCCGTCACGTCTTGCTAATGTGAACAAAACCCCTGCCGTGATTGATATAAGCGGGCCGAAACCATTCATAACACATGTTGTTTAGCAGGTCCATTTCCATCTTTAGAGGGAGTCGATTTGACTTACGGGTTTTAATGTTCGTAACAAATACGACGAGAGGGGCTTCTCTGGGAGGGATTTAGTACATTTACTAAATCGCTTACGAATGCAAAAAAATGCTGTTAATTCTATATTTACGCATAACAATTTGTCAACATGGGTAGAGACGCTCGAGGGTAGTACCGGAAACATGACAACATCATGATGTTCTGTAATTACTTCAGATAAGATGCACTACAAGACGGAAGTACAAATGGCAGTACAAATGTTGGTTAATGATTGATACGCTGAAAGCGATATTGTTGAAATCTGCACATCGCATCAAGGCCGTTGATGTATGATAATTTGAGAAATATCTACCTGTGGCTTCTGTGTGTGAACCGGCAGTTTGGTATTGAATGAAACGCTACTAAAAATTGCAAGTAAAACACAGGTAATGTGCTGAAAGTGTTTTATGTCTAGATATTTTTGCTGCAGGACAAATGTGCACTGTACTGAACTATTAAAGAAATAAGTCAACAAGCAATAAATTTGAAATGGAATATTTGCATTAACACTAACTAAAAGGCTTAATGTCGTTAGGTGCTTTGAACGATTTAACTGCCAAAAATAACACATTACTATTTAAACATTCGAAATGATGGATGTTTATAATTTAATAACAAAAAAGTAATTTCATGATAGTAAGTCCGTTATACACTATTTTACCATAGATGCCACACATCAGTTTATCGTAGTTAAAAATGTATGACACACCAGTGTACCGCAAACGTCTAACACACCATTGCACCGCTTATGTTTGACAACCCAGTGTACCGCAAATATCTGACTCACCAATGTAATGTACCGCTTATGTTAGACAATAGTGTACTGCAAACTTTTGATACACCATTGTACCGCTAATGTTTGACAAACCAGTGTACCGCAAATATCTGACACACCAATGTACCGCTAATGTCTGACACATCAGTATATGGCATTTGTCTGACAAACCAGCGCACCGCTAAAATCTGACACAAGTGTACCGCTAATGTCTGTACCGCAAATGTCTGTCACACCAGTGTACCGCAAACGTCCGAAACCAGTGTTCCGCTAATGTCTGACACCAGTGTACCGCAAATGTCTGACATACTAGTGTACCGATAATGTCTGACAACATTGTACCGCAAATGTCTGGCACCAGTGTACCGCAAACATCTGACACACCAGTGAAACGTAAATGTCTGACACCAGTGTACCGCAAATGTCTGGCACCAGTGTACCGCAAATGTCTAACACATCAGTGTACCGCAAATGTCTAACACACCAGTGTACCGCAAATATCAGACAAACCAGTGAAACTCAAATGTCTGGCACACCAGTGTACCGCAAACGTCTGACACACCAGTGTACCGCACACGTCTGACACACCAGTGTATGTCATATATCTCATAAAGCAGTATTCAGTATATGCCTCACATATCAGTGAACCGTAGATGTCTCACATATCAGTGTACCGCAGATGTCTCACAAACCAGTGTGCCGCAGTTGTCCCACAAACCAGTGTGCCGCAGTTGTCTCACAAACCAGTGTGCCGTAGTTGTGCGGACCGTAAATGTCTCACAAACCAGTGTGCCGTAGTTGTGCGGACCGTAAATGTCTCACAAACCAGCAGTTATCTCACGCACTAGTGTGCCGCAGTTATCTCACACACCAGTGTGCCGTAGTTATCTCACGCACCAGTGTGCCGTAGTTGTCTCACACACCAGTGTGCCGTAGTTGTCTCACAAACCAGTGTGCCGTATTTGTCTCACAAACCAGTGTGCCGTAGTTGTCTCAGACACCAGTGTGCCGTAGTTGTCTCAGACACCAGTGTGCCGTAGTTGTCTCAGACACCAGTGTGCCGTAGTTGTCTCACACACCAGTGTGCCGTAGTTGTCTCAGACACCAGTGTGCCGTAGTTGTCTCACACACCAGAGTGCCGTAGTTGTCTCACACACCAGTGTGCCGTAGTTGTCTCAGACACCAGTGTGCCGTAGTTGTCTCACACACCTGTGTGCCGCAGTTTTCTCACAAACCTATGTGCCGTAGTTGTCTAACAACCAGTGTGCCATAGTTTACGGTAATTTGTTCAATGTATCTTAGCTCTAGAATAAGGCATTGTTCACACATATCAGTGTATCGTAGTTGTCTATTGCACTAGTGTACCCCAGTTGTCACGCATCAGTGTACAGCAGTGGTCTTACTCATCGTTGCATTTGTGTTATATTACAGGAGTGTATCACAGTGTCCTGTCCGAACCATCGAAATAGTATGAAAAACATGATTGGTAACATTTAAAACAAAAATCCCAACCGCACAACCTATAAATCTAAGCGCTCTGATTTAATTTACATTCTTAAATTATTATTAAGAACACGAATGAGTGTAACATAGCTTGAAACAACTGTTCATGACCTATATTTTACATTGAAACTTACCAACATTACTTCTAGTAAGCATAAAACATGACGACTTGAATGCATAAAACGAAGCCGAAAACACTTGTGACGTTGGCACATTGTTCCAAATGTTCACATTAAATTTGTCTGATACTTCGGTGGTAAACCCATAACAATGTATAAGACAGGTGCAAGGGTCAATTATCTCCTCTCAAATCATGTTGAAGTCGGCAAGTTTTAAATAAAACATGATTTATTGTATTTTGACGCCGCGAATATTATGTCTCGGTGTATGTAAAAACTACAATTATTATGTTTGTTGAACAATTGGTGCGGATGGTGATGACGTAGTTTTTGTTTTGTGATTTCATATTTCCTGTATTTAATGCATTTGGCAGTTGGATTCGGTCTATATATGAATATCAAAGTCGAAGTCATTCTTGCACTGAACTATATTATTCACATAAAGAAATTCCATCCAGATACAATGAATATTGATGTTTCAAATTCAAAACAATAATAAACGTTTTGTAATTGGCATGCGTATTGCATTGAGTAAACAATAAAATGGTGTTTTTTTTATTGTTATCGGTGTGTTTTTGCAAATTTGCAACGAAAGTCGGACCTCGTTTATTCGACAATATTTTATCCGAATACACGGTATCATCCGAAATAAATAGCAGGCCCCGATATATCTTCTTATGCACGTCGAATTTAAATGGGTTATTCGAAACCATGTATTATTCGAAATAACCGATGTCCGACTGTATTATATTTTGAATTAACTTCAAAAATGTCATTTCTTCAATCATTAAAACATAATAGTGCTGCATTAGTACTTGTTTAATAATTAAGCAACAATAGCATGTAGTGTACGATAGTTTTTGATGTAAACATAGAAAGTTAAACGTATATCATAGGGAAACTAAAGTATTATATATTTAAATGTCCAAGAGATGGACCCTTATTTTACCTGTTTCTATAAATTTTGTCTCTGTATTTAGTAAAACTCTTACCGCAACTTCATCACGAAACGCTAACGATTTCAGATGAAAGACGGATTATGATTACTGAATATTTGTCCAGTTAAAAACGCCCACATTAAAGCTTAAAGTTACATTATAGTTTAAAAAGTGTTATACATATAGTCGCAAATAGAGAATAAAATTGCATGGATATCACGTTGATACATTAAAGGATGTTAAAATTCAATACTAGAATAGTTTTCCCCATTACTTTTATGTAGTCAATTGTTGTACTAATGCTTACTAAAACGCAAACGTGTCTATAATACGCTAATGTTGGTTGCAAATATCTCAAGTTTTAAAACATCAGTCTGTGACCATGATTCTCTGATCGGAGACATCCTGGTAATTGCTGCACCAGAAAACTCATTTTGAAATTGAGATTAATAAATAAAGATATTCTGATTGCCTATTGCCACAACAAACAGCTTAATGGTGTTTTACAATTACGCAATAAATAATTCAAGGCCACGCTGCAAGTTCTTGCCGCCAGGTTATTCAGGTGGCTTCGTCTGATCGATTGTTCTGTTTTCATATTACTTGGTAGCAAATTTATCAAATACCATAGTTGTTCTGTTTATCAATTCAGATAACCATGAGTTCATTTCATCTAAACGTTTGGTATCAATTTAAGTAATCAAGTAAGAAAGAAATGTTATAGATATACTGTTGCTGATAATTACTTTTTAATAAATTCTACACCCGACCAGAAGGTCGTGTGTTTGTGTGGCATGAATAACGAACTTTACAATCTCTGCATTTGGCGCGAGTACTGGTGAGTAACCCATGAAACAGCCACCGAGTATGATTAATACAACTTGCACAGTAAGTACTTGTTTTACAATTGTTGTAACATAAGTTGAAGCAGTGTATTATTTTGTAGAGCCTCCGTGGCCGAGTGGTTATGGTCGCTGACATCAAATCACCTGCCCTTTATTGCTACGGGTTCGAATTCCAACCGGGGTGAATTATTTGTATGTGAGGATGCTATATATAGCTGGCTTGCGGAAGGACAGTGGTTCTACCTAGGTGACAGCCTATGCCCAAACAATGCTATAAAGGCACCTAGGTGACAGCCTATGTCCAAACAATGCTAGAAGGGCACCTGGGTGACAGCCTATGCCCAAACAATGCTAGAAGGGCACCTAGGTGACAGCCTATGCCCAAACAATGCTAGAAGGGCACCTAGGTGACAGCCTATGCCCAAACAATGCTAGAAGGGCCCCTGGGTGACAGTCTATGCCCAAACAATGCTAGAAGGGCCCCTGGGTGACAGCCTATGCACAAACAATGCTAGAAGGGCCCCTGTGTGTCGTGACAGTCTATGCCCAAACAATGCTAGAAGGGCCCCTGGGTGACAGTCTATGCCCAAACAATGCTAGAAGGGCACCTAGGTGACTGCCTATACCCAAACAATGCTAGAAGGGCCCCTGGGTGACAGCCTATGCCCAAACAATGCTAGAAGGGCCCCTGGGTGACAGCCTATGCCCAAACAATGCTAGAAGGGCACCTGGGAACTTCCTTCACCTTAATGGCTGGACAAGTCGCTACATGACCCTGACTGATAGGGTGACTGTAAGCTCCATTACAAGGTACGTTGAACAGTGAAACAATATATGAACATTCAAATACAAGAAGCAAGTCACATTTCTTATCAGTTAGATGTACTTGGAAATGGTGAATTATTTAGCTAATAGTCAGTCAATAACGGACATTGGTGGTCCGCTATTCAACGTAGAATTAAACTCCCTATCAATCGTTTCGGTATATTGAAATGTAATCCTTCTGACATTTATATTAAGAGATACTGATTTGCCATTTGGATGCAGCTCCTTTGGAGATTAGCACCTTGAGCATGTTTTGTTCTTCTGAACACTATAACTTTTAAGCGGTTACAAAGATACAAGTTCAGAATGTTATAAATGTAAAATATATTCAATGTTTTTACGTGAGATCTCGTACAGCAGGATATGTTTTTACGTCGAGTCAGCGAGAAACTATGTTTGTTTATACTACGGCGGGTATTTGTACTGTATGCGGATCTCGGTGCAATTAATATAGAGAAGCCACAATTACAAATCGCAGTGGTTGTTTTACAAATTCAAATATTTACATAGTTGCTCAGTAATACAATCATGTCATAGTGTACCAGCTGTCCCCATGAGAAATCTTTACAACAGTTACGTAATTCTCAATCTGTACCAACCAACCCATGAAAAACCGGGTGAAATATTTCTCTGTTTACGATACTGTCTCGATTTCATGTTTGTGGAATTTTCATGAGTAGGGTTTTCATTAAGACTATCTTTCAAGTCGGAACATTTCTATGCCTATTTTATAGTCTGACGGCATTATCCTAATTATCTCAGGTGCATTTAATGAAATCAAAGACCTATGCGCCAATCGTAAAAATGTATCATAAAATAATTTTGGCAAACCGAATCAATAAAAAATATATAAGCATTTCGAGTGAACTGAGTGAGTAAAATCTGAGTAACACAGTATCTAGTCATATTAAAGTTAGTCATTATATAGTCATTCTTACATTGTGTACACCTACACAGATCTATCACTGAGGCTATACCTTACCACAATATGTTCATGTTCCCAAAGGCAAGGTTGAACGAACATTATAGCTATGATGTTGTTGTTTTCGTACGGAAACACGTAATCCATTGGATTAAGATGTATGTGTATCTGAAACATAGTGATAAGCTAAAACTGTAGTATAAGAAACCAAAGCTTGGCTTGTTTGTATGATCATCGTAAAACTCATGCACTGGTCTCCGGCAATGAACCCATAATGCCCACAACGAAAAAGAACAATCAGGAGATACATTAAATTGGAAATAGTTGTCTGTTGTAATGGTTTACTAAATAATGAATTACAACATGTTTTATCAGTTGTCTGACATTCCGTGATGAACACACACATTGCAGTCACCATATTATTGGAGTCAAACCAGCTCTTCCCCGATAAATTATTGGATATTATGCTAGACAAATCGACTGGACGCAACACAATCCGCTATTTCTGAAAATAACCTTGGCAACATGCGATATGTCCGCATTAGAGCGTTGCTTGATATAAAAGGTTGCTCATGTGAGAAATTTCATCATTTTTTATAAGAATATTAACATCAACGTAAAGTTTTTAAGTTTGTCCTTACCGCAATGTCATGTCCCCGGTACATATCTTCGACATTGAACTTATCTTTTTTACATGGGCTGTGAAACAAACGACATATATATTAATTACCACCGATGGCTGGATCACTAATTAATTCTGTAGTTCGCGATTCAACCTCACCCAATGCGGAACTCGAACCCACGATCTTTGGGTCATGAGTCAGGCGCTCTACCCCTCGACCACTATGGCTCTCTACGATGGAAGACTGTTTATTACCAAAATTGGCATATTGTGCGTTTAACTGATTGTGCATTTTTTTATAAATTTTAAGTTTATGGCAGGTTACACTCTTTCAGAAAATAGCGTTCTTCAGAGGCCAGCATCCTTCAGGGAGTAGTATACTTCAGAGGAAAGCGTTTTTCAAAGGATATCATACTTCATATGAAAGCGTTGTACAAATGATATCATACTTCAGATGGTGGCGTTTTTCAGATGGTAGCACACTTCAGAGAGAAGTATACTTCAGATGGAAGCTTTCTTCTGAGGAAAGCGTTCTTCAAAGGATATCATACTTCATATGAAAGCGTTGTACAAATGATATCATACTTCAGATGGTGGCGTTTTTCAGATGGTAGCACACTTCAGAGAGAAGCGTTCTTCAAAGGCTATAATACTTCAGAGGGTAGCATACTTCAGATGGAAAAATTCAGAGGGTAGCATACTTCAGAGGGCAGCATACTTCAGAGGGTAACGTTCAGAGGGTAGCATACCTCAGCGGGTAACGTTCAGAGAATAGCATACTTCAGAGGGTAGCATACTTCAAACGGAAACATTCTGAGGGTAGCATACTTCAGAGGGTAACGTAATTCAGAGGGTAGCGTACTTCAGAGGGTAGCATACCTCAGAGGGTAACATACACCAGAGGGCAGCATACTTCAGAGGATAACGTTCAGAGGACAGCATACCTCAGAGGGCACCATACTTCAGAGGGTAACGTTCAGTTGGTAGCATACCTCAGAGTGTAGCATACTTCAGATGGAAACATTCAGAGGGTAGCATAATTCAGAGGATAACATAATTTAGCGGGTAGCATACTTAAGAGGGTATTATACCTCAGAGGGTTGCATTCTTCAGATGGTAGCATACTTCAGAGGGTAACTTACTTTAGAGGGTAGCATACTTCAGAGGGTAGCATACTTCAGATGGTAGCATACTTCAGAGGGTAACTTACTTCAGAGGGTAGCATATCTCAAAGGGTAGCATACTTCAGAGGGTAACATACTTTAGAGGGTAGCATACTTCAGAGGGTAGCATACTTCAGATGGTAGCATACTTCAGAGGGTAACTTACTTCAGAGGGTAGCATATCTCAAAGGGTAGCATACTTCAGCGGGTAACATACTTTAGAGGGTAGCATACTTCAGAGGGTAGCATACTTCAGAGGTTAACTTACTTCAGAGGGTAGCATACCTCAGAGGGAAGCATATCTCAGAGGGTAGCATACTTCAGAGGGTAGCATACTTCAAAGGGTAGCATACTTCAGAGGGTAACATTCAGAGTGTAGCATATTTCAGAGGGTAACATTCAGAGGGTAACTTACTTCAAAGGGTAACGTTCAGAGGATAGCATAATTCAGAGGGTAACATACTTCAGAGGGTTACATACTTCAGAGGGTAGCATACTTCAGAGGGAAGCACTCTTCAGAGGGTAACTTACTTCAGAGGGTAATTTTTTCAGGGGGTAACATATTTCAGAGGGTAGCATACTTCAGAGGGCAGCATACTTCAGAGGGTAGCATTCTTCAGAGGGTAACATACTTCAGAGGGTTACATACTTCAGAGGGTAGCATACTTCAGAGGGCAGCATACTTCAGAGGGTAGCATACTTCAGAGGGTAGCATACTTCAGAGAGTAGCATACTTCAGAGAGTAACTTACTTCAGAGGGCAACATACGTCAGAGGGTAGCATACTTCAGAGGGTAGCATACTTCAGAGGACAGCATACTTCAGAGGGTAGCACACTTCAGAGGGTTATTTACTTCAGAGAGCAACATACTTCAGAGGGTAGCATATTTCAGAGGGTAACATTCAGAGGGTATCATACTTCAGAGGGCAGCATACTTCAGAGGGTAACATCAGAGGGTAGCATACTTCAGAGTGTAACATTCAGAGGGTAGCATACTTCAGAGGGTAACATACTTCAGGGGATAGCATTCTTCAGAGGGTAGCATACTTTAGAGGGTAGTATACTTTAGATGCTAGCGTTCTTCAGAGGGTAGAATATTTCAGATGGTAGCGCTCTACAGAGAGTCGCGTTTTTCAGAAGGTAGCGTTCGTCTGGGAGTTGCGCTTTTCAGATAGTTGCGTTCTTAAAGAAGTCTTGTATGTCAGAGGCCTCTGCTCTTCAATATGCTGGGTTCTGCATGGAGAAGTGTTTTCCAGACTGTCCATATGTCAGGGAATACGTACATCAGTGCTGTGTTCTACAAGGAGGTTCGTACATCAGAGTGATGCGTTCTTCAGAGGGTTGTTTCCTTACACGAGATGGGTTCTTCTGAGGGTTGTTTCCTTACACAAGATGCGTTCTCCAGAGGGTTGTTTCCTTACACAAGATGCGTTCTTCTGAGGGTTGTTTCCTTACACAAGATGCGTTCTTCTGAGGGTTGTTTCCTTACACGAGATGCGTTCTTCAGAGGGTTGTTTCCATACACGAGATGCGTTCTTCAGAGGGTTGTTTCCTTACACGAGACGCGTTCTTCAGATGGTTGTTTCCTTACACGAGATGCGTTCTTCAGAGGGTTGTTTCCTTACACGAGATGCGTTCTTCAGAGGGTTGTTTCCTTACACGAGATGCGTTCTTCAGAGGGTTTTTTCCTTACACGAGATGCGTTATTCTGAGGGTTGTTTCCTTACACGAGATGCGTTCTTCAGAGGGTTGTTTCCTTACACGAGATGCGTTTTTCTGAGGGTTTTTTCGTTACACGAGATGCGTTCTTCAGAGGGTTGTTTCCTTACACGAGATGCGTTCTACAGAGGGTTGTTTCCTTACACGAGATGCGTTCTTCAGAGGGTTGTTTCCTTACACGAGATGCGTTCTTCAGAGGGTTGTTTCCTTACACGAGATGCGTTCTTCTGAGGGTTGTTTCCTTACACGAGATGCGTTCTTCAGAGGCTTTTTTCCTTACACGAGATGCGTTCTTCAGAGGGTTGTTTCCTTACACGAGATGCGTTCTACAGAGGGTTGTTTCCTTACACGAGATGCGTTCTTCAGAGGGTTGTTTCCTTACACGAGATGCGTTCTTCAGAGGCTTTTTTCCTTACACGAGATGCGTTTTTATGTGGGTTGTTTCCTAACACGATATGCGTTCTTCAGAGGGTTGTTTCCTTACACGAGATGCGTTTTTCAGAGGGTTTTTTCCTAACACGAGATGCGTTCTTCAGAGGGTTGTTTCCTTACACGAGATGCGTTCTTCAGAAGGTTGTTTCCTTACACGAGATGCGTTCTTCAGAGGGTTGTTTCCTTACACGAGATGCGTTCTTCTGAGGGTTGTTTCCTTACACGAGATGCGTTCTTCAGGGGGTTGTGTACTTCACGAACTTGCGTTCTTCAACAAATCTTTTACTTGAGTTGAGTTGTGGGTATAATAGAAATTAAGTTTATTGATACAGTTATCAGTTGAATTACATAATAAAGTGAACATTCTATGATGGAATTTACTTCCCGTTTAGTTGAACAATGTCATGTTGCTATGACTATTCAGAAAAATAAACAATGTATCCTTTTTCCAATATGTTTAGACAGCAGCCTGCAAGTTGTTGTTAAGCTATTTAGAAAGTATACTTCATTTTCTACCTGAGTACATAACATAATTATCAAAGTACATTATGCACTGTCAATATATCATGTAGTCATGCATTATAAGAATAAAACTTATTACAACTAAATGAACGTATTACACAAAACCTGCTGGAAGCCACAACTATAAAACATTCTTGGCATGGTTTTTGTGTTTATAATTTAATGCAATAATAAATACATAATTAAGCAAAAATTATGCAACATTCTTGTGGCAATGTATATGTCAACAGAGACAAATCAACGAACATATTTGGACTCGGTCTTTAACACAACAATGCAGTTAGATAATTGAATGAGTGCAGCGTACCAAGTAAACACGTTGTATCGTATATTATCTATGTATGTTGCGGTGCACTTACATAGTACCTTGATCGTTCCGGGTAAATCCTATGGCATTTTCTCTCATACTGGCATGTGCTCGTCCGACAAACTATTTGCTTGGCGTCACACAATCACATTTACATACCTAGTGCCTGACTCCTGATCCGAAGGTCGTGAGTTCGAGCCCCGCGATCAGCGGGTTTTATCATAAACTTAACAATCGCTTAATCTGGCGCGAGTTCTGGTTAGTAGCCAGGAAGCAGTCATCGAAAGTGATAAGGATATGTTGTTAGAACTTATTTCACAATCGATGCAAAATAAATAAGTTTAATTATTAAATGCATACCTAAATTCAGTAACCGGAATAATGTATACCCAGTATTACTTATAGGGGGCCACATTTCGTTGGATAGGAGCACTACAGTGGCCAGAAACGTTATGTCAGTCAAAAAATGCCAGTCAGAGTATGCTATGTGTGAAACTGCGAGTCGTCTTTGGAACAAAGCATATGGACCTCAGAAATTCAAGGCGGCCCACAAGTTGGTCGTATATGTATGCAATATAGCTTGTTAAGTTGATGTAGAATATAGCTATGCGCATAATTGAATTATTTTAGTTCATCGCAATTTAGAGCACTCAATGGTCCCATCCTCGTCGGATGGCTGTATTCTCTCTTAACGTGATGTGCTTTATTATCGACAGTGTACAATGCAGAGATTACCGAATGAGTGTTTTGAATTTTCATCAATACTGCTTCTCGATCGACGAAATGTTTATGACCAGTATGAATTGAATTTGTTACAAATCTCAAATGGGCTTCCTCGAATCGGCATTAACAAACCTTCATATAGTTATGTAAGACACGACATTCAGTTGTACATACCAGTACAATGATACTAGCCGGGGAATATATACATGCTCGTCCGAGAGAAGGTTCATGAAGAGCATACACCTCTCTCGGGATTTTAAACTCATTATCTCAAACATCACTGTCCTGTGCTCAACCGATTGTGCTCTCCAGCGTTCCCAATATATATACAGTTAAACCTCGATAATGCGACCGTCCTTGAGACCTTTAAAATTGGTCTTCTTATTGAGGTGGTCATAATATTGAGGTTGAATCAAACATCAAAACATTGAAAATGGAATTGAAAATTGTGTTCTTAATATTGTGGTGGTATTATTATTGAGGTGGTCGTAAGATGAGGTTTTAATGTATAATTATATATCGGAATGCCAAATTTCAGAAACATTTCAGTCCATAGACTTTATTCATTATTTGATAATGATATATATGTATACAATTGCAGGCATATGGTGCATATTTACTACCAGTTTATAGTACATGTATATATTAATCAAAGTTGACATCAATTAACTGATTTAATTTTGTTAACGAGTTTGCGATTGTGTTTAACACAATTTATTGAACAATTACGAAGTAACTTGAATATACATGTACGTTGATAAAATACTTGATAATAGAAGTGAAAATAATCTGTATTTTTTATCAAAGTTGATTGATCATGAGCATTGTAATCGAAATTGAACACTGTTAAAATACCATTTACAAACTGAATACCAATGGGTGGGAGGAGTGTGGCTTTGTCAGGTTCATCAAACTTCGAAAACGAATTAGACAGTAGTTATCTTTCCACGGACCATATAGACTAGGTAGGGTTACTGGTGCGTGAAGTATAAATACACAACTTCAGATGGAAGCAACCTGAATAAGGCTACAAAAATTGAATTGTTATTTGAAATTTCAATAATCTGTGATTTTTTCGAGACTATTTCTTCAAACATTCATCATGAAATTGTACTAAGGAATATTTCTAACAATTGTGATTAAAAGAGATAATGTTGATTGTCTAGTTAATGTTATATTCAATGGTGATTGTATCATCTAATTTCATAAATGTAACCTGCAAACGAGTCCGGCTTGTAACAGCATTGATGATCATTAAACTATGCATTCGCTCGCAACCTGCCGTCGGAATTGCTGTTCGCAGTAAACCAATACCCTAGTGAGTTGTTTTAATTCAAAATTGATTTCACCGCTTCCAGAGTGTCGGAACATGGCAATAAAACCACGCAATACGCTAGACAGACCTTTATGCTATTGTTTTAGTTTTAACAAACCGTATCATAGCTGTAACGGCTACGAACGGTCTTTAGCACAAACATACAGGCTATATGGTTTCATGTCTTGGGAATGAAACGAAAAATACAATCCCGGACAGGTTTTATACTGAAACAGACGTGTGTTTTTTCATGAAAAACATGTTTGTTATAATGACTAATGTTGAAATATATTGATTCTAAAACCCGTTTTGATGTATTCCCGCTTAACTTACAATATTCGATTTTAAAATTTACGATTCGTATACGTAATCTTGCGATTGATAGAAATAACAATAATGTTGCTGAGTGGTGTCATCCTCCAACCCACTTTTTTCGAAATAGGGTTACCATTGATAAAATCAAGTCTTTTTTGCAATTAATTATATTTTCATGTTATATTTGAATGTTCCTAGTGTCGTACAATAAATACACTTACACGTAAACTGACACTTGGTAAGAAATTACTTGTTCAATTATGCAATACGTTGGTAAATAAAATAATAACATTTGAAGTAATTCCTTTTGTATTAAAGTCAAGCACAATGTAACTATCACGTGACACAAAGTCGCGATATTTTTGTAAGGATAATTAGATTACTGTTAGCATACCACAAGTTGTCTCCCTTAGATAAAAAAAGATTACCCAACAGCTTAACGGTTATGTCTCGAATTTCGCAAAGTGCTCTAAAGTTAAATATCTAAACATGAATTTGTTATATCTGTATTATGTTAAGATCACCCGAGGCCAATTACAGATGACTTTCATTTAGGTGAATGGCCGTTGTTGGTGTATGTAGGAGCAGGTTGTGAACTTAATGAGAGAATAAATGTATCAAAATCTGCAGATACAATGTCTTATACTTTATCTACAAACAGAAATGACTCTATATTATAACTTAGCAGTCAATAATCACGTTCGGATGTATGGTACTACAATCGTAAAGAAAATTGTCTCAGCCGATTAGCACAGTGGTCGGTAGAGAAACCGACTGCCAATGTCAAGGTTGTGGGTTTGAATCTCGTGTGAGGCTAAAGTTCTCCGGGACGCTTTGACTGATCATACTGCATCCAAAGTGTCATTTATTCTCCAGTCCTGATTTAAGTGAGGGAGTTGTTGTCAGTAGTTTAAGGAAGAACAGGTAAGTACTGGTTGGTAACCCAGGAACACGGGTTGGGTCAATGGTCCGACGTACATAACTGAACGGCGTAAATCTCCCACTTATAATGTGGTAGTAGATCTATATAAATGCATACTTAGTTCTCACCGCAGTACTACATTGTGTAAAATCTGTAACATGATACCCCATTTGCATATTGTTCTCTTAACACAATGTGATTTAACAGAAGAAAAACGTCTTATTGTCCAGTCCGAACACTTATACGTTGAAAAACTAAGTTATGTACAGTAAAACCTCACTAAAGACAATCTCGAAATAAAGACCAACGCATTAATAAGACATTTTTTCATTGAACTGTTTTAATATAATTAAATACTTCAACTCGATAACCAGACCACTTCACATCTAAGGCCAATTTTCTTCCGTACTAATAATGGTAGTGTTATTGCGCATTCGCTGTAGTATTTTTCTATTTTTAGATATCACTTCATTGCGCCTTTTCTTTCAAAGTTTTGTGCCAAACATCATATGTAGGCAATTGGGACAAGATATAGAAAATTGTTAATGGCATACGCTGTACACCGTATACAGATCAGATCGTGGCGTGTATCTACAAGGGACAAAAACAAAAGCACAAGAAAGGGTACGTTTCCAATCAAGGGTTCCCCATCACAGATCCAAATAAAGAATGGATGGCAGGGGCGTAGCTAGAGCTGGTAGAATATGTACGCAAACATTCTAGGTGGGTCTAAGGACATCATACCCCGGAAACCCCGTTTTCTAGAACGTTCATGATGCAAAGCAATTTTTATCATAAACTGCATACAAATGCGCACATTTTTATATTTTCGATAATCATGTGCACGCGACGGCGTTTTTTGCGTACAGGTAACTACGCGTCTGGAACGGGTACAACATATATAACGAAACAGTAGGGGTTGTTCAGAAAACTATCAAAGTTAGGTGTAGTGACAGAAAACGAAAAGGCTTGTAGAATAAAGCAAAAAGGCAGGGTTGGGGAACAGAACACTAAAAATAGGGGAGGGGGAAACTTACTCAATAAGAGGGAAAGATGGACAATAAAAGGAAAAGGGGTATTCCATGCCACTAAAATGTGGGAAATCAGGAACAACGCAGCAATTGAACATGTGTAACTAAGCAGCGCAATACACGCACATTATTGACCTTTCCGGACCCTTAATTAGTTGAATTGAAATTGTTGTATAATGGTCAAAAGAACTAACCCGCTAGTTTGTAGTTTGAGAATGTTCACTACATATCTACACTGTGGTCTATCACGATGAACGTGATTGTGATATATCTACATCAACTTTTTAAATACATGTAGTTCAATTATTTTGAATCATAAATAGCATAGCTTATTGTGATCAAATCAACAGAAACTGTATCCAGTAGCTTTTGAGAAACAATGTGAAATGTCACTGGCGGGTTAGCAGTTTTAATCAGTATAGTTTGTCCATTGACCTTTCTCTTGTAATTGTCAATGTAATTTAACGTCTTTGATGAAGTTTTCGTCTTGAAAAGTCATGTGATGAACACGTTTTAGACAGTTAGTATTATCAATGGTTGCGGATTGTGGAATGTACGCCATGTACGCCAAGTACCTATATGTTCTGGTCTATCTTTTTTCTCTGTTTCTCACACCAACAAACAATACATATTTCTGCGCATCCGTTATACTTCTATCCACCTAAGAATCATTTCTGTGCATATGCGCGTCTCACAAAACCACTGTTCACACTTGTTAGATGGTACAGATGCAGAATGCAGTCATTAAAAAATCGTCTGCGAATCTGTCTGCTTAGAGTGGTATAGACAACAGTAAAGACGAGTAACGCTTCTTTCCAATGCGCTGCGCTAGGTATTATATATTGAGTCTTCGTTCTCTTGAAGGCGTCTGCAAAACGCGTGTTCTGCCTTTATCGTCTGCTAGCTTTGGAACGCGATGGCGTTGGAGTTCTGTTCACTGAAAAATGTGTCTATGACTGGTTCAAACGTGTGAGGCTTAAAAATTAATAATAAAAGAAAATATATTTATATTCGAGAAAAAAGTGAGAAAAGTTTCATTTGATAAATGTAATGGTAAAAATTAGATAAATATTGTAAAATATTCAAAAAGTTCAGGGGATTTTATAACAAAAAAACGGATATAACAAGAAGTGTACAAATGTATTCTATACTGAATTCTTCGGAATGGATTTTAGTGAAGTGTAAATATAAAAAGGATATGTTACGAGAACATCGATAAGGCCGGTATATATATACAGACATAGACATCTTGGTGAGTAATCCACAATGGAATTTACTTTGCATAAATGCATGGTGGTTGTATAGTTGTATCTTATCACTTAGTTTTGCCGTTATACAAACAACACAATTTACTTAAAGTCGTAATGTCCATTACTCGGACATCGCTTGTCTTTGATAAGAAATGACACCTTGATTTTATTATCAGTCAAGTAGCTAATATTACAATCAAATTACCTAAATTATTTTCACTCGTTTGATAAGTATTATGAATTTATTTGCTTAGCAAGTCCAAGAATTTTGATTGTCTGATTAACATGTATTGATAAAATGTGGATGAAACCATTTGTCATAAAATGTGGGTGATATTTATGCGTAATTTCCCCCACTTTCGTATAATCATTTGGGGGGGGGGGGATTCCTTACTTTCGACATAAAAATAGCAAATGAGGTAATACACAGTTGCGTCATGATCCGAAATTTGTGGGAAATACATTTGACTTGTTTCAACACATCATTTCAGGGACTATATACTCGCACGGCGAGGTACCAACATCAAAACAGGAAATATTGAAGACGGACTCTCACCCTGTCGCGCCTGTGAATATACTAGAGTTCGATTCGTCTGCTTGAAGGTTGATAACAAAATTTAGAGATTTTAAAAGTGACTGGACTGATTGATAATGACAGTATGGTTATTTTAAAAAGGTGTTTTGGGGTCACTAGAAACGGACAGGCATGGGCATTTGGAGTTTTACATGCATTGTGCACTGCTTGGCATTCATGTTCGGATTGATTCCTGGTGAGTATATTTTAATAAAGTTATTATGTCATTATTGTTAGCGTATATAATTATTGTGGCCTCTGTGGTCGGGTGGTTATGTTCGCTGACTTCACTGCGGGTTCGAATGAATACCACCCGGAATGTACAATTTTAAGGACGTTCTGAGTCGGGGGTTCTACAGAGTGATCACGTGGTGTCTTCTTTCAGCTTACACGCTTTAAAATTCACTGCATGACGCTGAGTTAAATTACCAAAATATATATAATATGATATATATTGTCACCTGGTTCAGTATAAAAACCCACACGAACGTGCTAACCGGACTGTTGTATAATCCGGACCACCCGGTTTGATAGTAATTGCACATGAAGGCCTTACATGCAATGGAAACTCGGCTTTAAACTCTTGCGATGTGTTGTATAATAAAACCACAAACCATCTTTGTAAATACATTTATTGCTAAACAACTATATTTATTTAACATGCGTGAAATGTAAACTATATGTGAGAATTATTATGAAACTGGTGAAATATCGTGTCAATTAAATGTAAATATATTTAATCAAGTCTTAATATACATAATCCGTAAAATAACGTTTTGTCTTCAATGTCAGGATGCAGACGATCGCATGATAATTTACCTGTTACAAGGACTTACACTTAAATCGTCTGCAATAAAACTCAGACGAATGAAATTGTCTAGCGTTGTCGTCACGTGTCTGTCAGTTCATCAACCGATGCAGACATTCAAAGTGTTTGGTTTTTCGTTCGTTTTATACTGTTTTATGGTTCAACATACTTTTAGCTGCATTCATACTGTTTCGTATTAATTTCCCCATCTCTGTCTACTATTCGTCCCAAATCAGTTCGTTACCACACTTACTTCGATAAAATAGTCATTTTTATTACAAAACTATGATAACCGAACTAATTTTAACATCGAATACAGGGGTCCATTTATATGCTTGAAAATTCCACAAAATATTACATTTATATGATAAGTTTCTGTTTGTAATTGTTAACAAATAGTATCAATTATTGGTTGAGTTATAGTAACACAACTATGTATTTGTGTGCATGTAGAACTATATTTATACACATAAGTCAAAGACAATTTGTAAAATGAGAGGGGCTGTATGATAATTATACAGTTATTACTGGTATGAGATGACCACTCGAAACATAACTCAAAGTAATATATTAATTAGCTATAATTTAAGTTATGGCTTATAATGAATCTGACATTTTGAGTGGAAGTTCATGAAGAGTTGAGACTGACCCCATAGTTCGACAGTTCACTGATTTTCGCTTCTAAACTCATCTAGGTAATTGACTCACGCTCTTCTCCGCCATACGGTAACTATTAGTGCTTTAATGGACGTTATCACAATTTTTAGTAGATAATATGTACAACAAAGACTACCCAAAATATGTCTGACGAAATTCTGTCTGTAATTTCTGGGAGTGACATTCAGGTTTGGATATCCAGTCTCGTCACATAACAGAAATCAGTGAGATAATAATCTCATCCAATTTGAATCTAATTTGAATACAAGTAGAATGCTGCAGTTAATGTCTGGTCAAATTATGTTTCACTGATAGATAAATCCAGTTTTACCACCCCCTGGTAAGAGACTGGTGATTAAAATATGAAAACCGGCGATGCTCTGTTGTCCAGTGGCTATGATTAGCATTATATGGGAGTCATTCTGTTAGTTTATTCATTATCTGTATTCAGTGCTTCATGATGTTAATTCCCTTCTTGTGCAAATGACGAACCTAAAAAATGTTCGGTACTATACAGCTTTATTAGGCGCCGATAGTTTGTCTTGTTGATAATTAGAATGGAATTGCGCATTAATATAAATGCGTTGTTTGGCCGTTTAACGTAATTTTTTAAGAACAGAATTTATTTAACTTAATTAGGATAGTTCATTTTTGTATCACAAAAATGTGAAATATTGAAGTTGTTTTTGATGTTTAAACTTATTGATTTTATATTGATTGAGGAACAAGTTATTACGTCTATTATTAATCAATCACAATGACTGCTTTCTGTGTTACTAACCAGTACTTGTGCCTGATTCATGGAGTGCCAACATACCGGTTCGACCTTGCCCCGGGTAAGATTCGAACCCACGTCCTTGCTCAATGTTATTTGTTGGCACGTAATTGTATCTTTGAAATATTTTTGTTGTGAAAATATGAATATCATAATGTTGCCAAGTGCTTACAGCGTAATTATGATAAATTACAACTTCTTCATAATATTCATGAATATATTCACTGTTTATGACAGAACAATATTCATCGATGTTCTACCATTCATTAGGTGAAGAGAATATAACAAAATCATTTTCACTTCCATTAATAAAAGGGAGGCATACGTTTCTGGGAAAGTAATTAACTGCACGCGTATGCACGTGCTACAGTAGTAATATCCATTTCCGGGGCAAGTAAGTTCACAAGATGCATGTGTCTGCATTAGTGACCTGGTTTGACCCTCTCTGTTGTAAGCAGACGACCTGTGTGTGTCTCGCGCGCGCTGTTAACGCGTGCTCTGTCTTCAGAAAAATTCCGTGATCTCTGTCTTCAATTATCTCCAACACAAAAGTCACCTCTGGGGTTAGTGCATATTGAATATTTTAATGTAGCGAATATCCGTCAGGCATGTTTTAATTATACATAAGTCTCTGTTATTTTTTAACTTTCCTCCACTAATACAATCAGCTTTTCGTTCGCTCAGTATTCGTTCGTTCGGTGCTTTTTTGCAGGAAATATACTTGAAAAAGTTTGTTTGTTCGTTTATTTTATTTGAAATATTCATAACATTTTTAAACTGATAAATGTTTTCATGTCCACATCATACACCTGCGAATATGTCTACTCAAACTAACTATAAACAGTGTTAATGATATAAAAGTGCGAATTTTACGCCCACCAAATGTATAGACCTACTAACACTAGGCTCAGACTCAACCGTCTCCTTGACCTTAATGTCTATATTACAAGAACACTAGATAAATATATGATATTGTTAGAGAATGTAGCATAGTAAAAGGATATTATAGATCTTTTCATCAGCACAGGGGGATTCATTCGTTACAGGAAGCTAAGATAATCAAACATATCAAGCGTATTCACTTACGTGCAAAAATATGCGGTCGATAAAAGCTTTTATTGCAAGAGGAAAGGAGGGGCTTTATTCAAGAAATTCAATTATGTAAAGAATCTGGATGCATGTGGCCAAATGAATAAGGCTTCCAGACGAATGGGCCGCTTAATTTGTGACATTATATCGGGTTTATGGTGGATTGGATGCTATTAGTCTTCCCTAAGCAGTTTCAAGGTACTTCAGCAATTTGTCAATAAAACTCAATTTGTTCGTTATGAGCCCCGTCTCTAGAATAACAAAACTCTGTAATTGATTTACAACATGCCGAAAATCTGGTTTGTTTAACTTTGAGACGCTGCCGCGCTCGTTTACGGTATTTGTCACGTGTGTAATGATTCTAGAACAGAAGTTTCTGAACAGTTCAATATGTTTTGTTTGATGTTATCTTTGCACTATTACTTATAGGCGCGATTATAAAATTCATTTTATTAATGGACTCAAACCAAAGTAGGGTTGTGATTATTTCTCTTTCACCAAGTATAGTAACGTTCGGCCGTTTACAGGCATATTTTATGTGTAACCGAGTTCTACCGTATTTGAATTCGTACAGAAACAAATAGAAATAGTGTTATAACGTGTATGGTGACATTATCAGACTCTCTGCACTTGTAGTTATTTCTTTTTCTCATTTCCCTTCCGTTTAGTTTCATACCCCACCCACTTTATAACCCTTTGCTTCATCTTTCAATTATGACAATGACTACGGTGATATAGAGCTATTGCAACTCAAAATTTGCCTGAAAAAAATTCAATAGTAAAGAAATCAATCCGTGTAAGACCTCGACTATAATTACAAATGTCCGTTCGATATATTGATTATAATGTATTTAAAAATGGTAGGAGCTAAACAATAACACGAACTATCACAATGTGTTGGCATAAACGCCGATATCAATCTCGTCCCATGTCTGTGATTCAACTACCACACTACAAATCTTAGATGATTTTATTGAACACTGACGAAAACTCAACAGAGGTGTTACTGATATTAAGAATGTAGCTGCCTTTATGCTTCCAAGAATTCGTCTGCTTACACTACAAACATAACCAGACGAATGTTTAGGGGTTGAATCGGTTCCAAGGAATCTCTCGGAATATTAAAGAACATTTAAAACGTAGCATAAGTGTGTAGTATAATATTATATATGCTGTGCTTGGCAAATTTCTCGTTTTATTGAACAATAGGTAAACATTTCTACCAGTTCTAGTTTTACGCTTGCACAATTTACGACAAAGTCACATTACATACTGGTCAAACGTGCTTATCCCAAACACTATTTCACGTAGTTGTTAAAACGCGACTGAACACAAATCCTGTTGATTTATTGCAGAGAGTTTTAATATTTATGATTTAAATTAACTGAGCTAACGAAAAAAGTCAATGTTAATCTGTCTAAAGCACGATTATCCTTTCAGATCAATTTGTCGTAATATACTGAAGATTCTCAACAAAGAACACATGGCGGATTACCTCGTTTGACCTTTATATATTTGTAACATTTTATTCAACTTTAAACTATGAACGGAAAGAAGTTTCACAAACCAGAAGCTTATCGAATATTACACATGATCAGCGCTCTTGTATTCTTTCACCAGCATTTTTCTCCCGAAGTCATAACTGTTTCATTTTAAACTAATGGCAGAGTTAATGTTGATCGATTCTTTGATGTTCAAGATCTTCGAAGTATTAGCTATTATTCGTAGATTTTCGGAAAAACATAATTTCTCTTTCCGGTCAATTATCTTGTAGATTTTCAACAAAGGTGATAGTACAAAATTGCGGCGTGTTTAATTCCGTGTTTTTGAATATTTCCTAAGTAAGCAAATAGCGATTACGTTCCAGAAATACTTGAAGAATGGCTGTGTAGGAAGCACACAAAGAATAAGATGATCAAACAGTCGGTTTAATCTCTAATGTGAGGCAAAAATAGATATTTGCCGGATATAAAACCACAGTATTAACCACAATTCATAAAAAACGTCCCAAGCTTTCGAACGCTTCCTTCAGATAATTTGTCTTATAACAGAATGACTTGGCAAATATGCAACTTTTCAAGTCTTTTCCACCTGAAGAGTTGCCACTTGTAAACCAATGGCTTCTCTCCGTACTTTAGAATATATATATTATTGAATTCAAACATAAGTTAAATATATATAGATAATTGTAAAGTTCATGAACTTTTGAAGTTATCTTATATATTGAAAATATACCCGTCGCTCTCAATATTGCTATCTTAATGACGTCATCAGCATCTTCAGCTCGACGTTATTCAAAAAAGTCCAAACAGGTTAGCCATTTCATTCCGTCATTGCATCAGATTTGATATTTTCAGCGATTACCGAGCAGACTGACTGGCAAAAGCCTTGCATCACCAGTGTAGTTACTAAGCGTCTAGCGTTTTGTATTGAACCGGAAGTAAAGCGGACATGATTACATCTTACTCGATGAGCGCTCGCAGCTTCTGCAGACAAATATACAATGCAGAATTTCTTCTTGTAGGCTGCATGATCGTCTGATCATTGCTTATTATCTGTTGATAATTCATGATTACTTCACTTCACAATACGTCATTTGAAGTGCATTTCGCTTACAAACCACTATTTCGGGAAAATGTTTGTTTCATAGGTAGAATAAACCGTAGGAGGGCCAATATTTATCAGTTTGTTAATTTTGAATTAGTATCCTTGTCAAGCGCGTTATCTTGACTCATACAACGCGTTTTACGTAGTTCATTGTGGTTATCGCATACACTATAGCATATTTTCACCAAATCCAGGAAGGTAACTTGGTAGAATTAAGAAAAAGAATAATGTACCTATCTCTAAGGAAACCATTATAGTGAGTTTTTGTCTACTGTGTCTATGATTAATTTGCTTCGGTTGTTTGTTGATAATAAACTCCTTATGACAGTGTTACTGCCATCTTGGCAATAAGCGGAACTAATTTCCACAATGATTGTTGTTACTAATTGCACTTTGTGCTACATTTGGGATAACTATTTTGATGAATTCCCAGAAATATGAGTTTTTGATGATAAAATACAATTATGAATGCAACTTTGCCCGAAGCACTTCGAAAACTTCCAGACACTATAAACATCCTTGTTAGTTTGCAATTTCACAAATCCGTGCGAATCAATAAAAAACGTTAGAAACATCAGTTCTCGCTTCAAGTGCTACATTAACTGCTTAATTGTCAATACAGCATGAAAGTGTATAAGATGATAGCAATAAAGTTAATGCAACTGCTGTAATACTGTTATTCATTTCACTCCTAATACGTTTGTTCAACTCAGATCAGGTAATAATTACTGTACATAACACATATTTATTGACAGTATTGCCATAAAGATGCATAATCAGAGTTATAAATCAGAATTTGTGTCTCACTTTTTTCTAGACGAATGAATCTAAGCATAATGTTTCGCTGAATGCATTTGAAAATATGGTCGGTATTAGTTCGATTTTTGATGAAGGGATACCAAGATCCGAAAAGCGTCTTGGAATCCATTTCTGTTACTTTTATTGTATACATCGCTTCCTTTTTTTTCATTTATTTGTCCCTCTAAGGATCCGTGTTAAGGTGTCATGTTAAGTGAACTTGGCCTACCCTTTAGTTAAGTCTCAACTTATTTATTTTACATCGATTGTGGCACAAGTTCTTACAACTTATTACTCTCGATGACTGAACCTGGTCTACTAACCAATATTCGCGCTATAATTAGGGATTGCGATGTTGTTGATCAAATATTGCTTAGCAAAACTCGAACTCACGACCTTCTGATGAGGTGTCGGTAACACTACCTCTAGATATCCTGAATACTACGCCTCCTGACTACGCTTTCTTAGAACTCAATTTTCGGAGTTGCTCATCATAGCTTCATCGCGTCAATCCCTTTTCATTCTCGCTAAGCCTTTTTTGTCTAGCAGCTCAAGTTAAGGATAATGCCTAGTGTTGGAATGTATGTTGTCTCATCGCATTTGAAGCGAATCATTCTAATTGCATCAAATAAATGTGATGCGTGTTGTGGTATGTAGCTGATACACCCACGTGCACTGGACACACCCATGTGATAAATGCTTTCTTCCATTGAGTCTAACTACAAGTATTTCATTAACTGGCGCAGTATCGAAAATGTAACGATTTAAAAGACAATGTTGATAGACACATTAGAACTTTGCACATCCGCCTGAGCAATGACTCAATATTTCACTGATGATTAACGATTGTTAATTAATTCTGTCGACAAGATGGTTTGCTGTATAACGACCTGGCGTATTATTAGAGGCAATTCTTTGAATCTGTCTGTTTGAGTGTCGTTAGTCACAGCTGGTCCAGTACTTGTACTATCGCGAGAGACGAAAGGAGATCTCTGCAAACGCTTCAGACAATTTCTAATCGCCTTGTGTAGTTTTTTAAGAGTTCAATTTAAATGCGATTAATGTTCCAGCTACCATTTTATCTAAAGTTGTTGACTATGCTGCTTGTGATCCTCTCGTACCATTCGATAAATTGGTGAATAACGTTGACAATGCCGATTTTGAAGAGTCGAGCTAAACATATTTCCTTTCCCAATCTTGATAAATATTTGCCTATATTATACTTGCACTCATTAAAGGACCAGATACTGGTCAATATTCTGTGAAACCAGATGATGCTACTTCATTTCTTCATTTACTGCGTGAATGACTCGTCTTGAATAAACAAACGAGCTGAGCATAGTAATTCCACGAACACCCTAGTGCCAATAACTGCAGTAGTGTCCATCTGAGGTATCGCGTTATCTTTATTGATGGCGATAGAAGAAGATAAGCCAACGAGAGTATGTCATATTGAAGTGTTAATTACTATACTGGGATTAAAGTGTGGCTCTGAATGTTATATATGAGCATACTAGCTGATAAAACGATACAATTGTGTACTTTGGAGGAATAAAAACCGAAGAAATTACTGCAAAATTATGATAGCTTATATTCTGTTGTTGATTAGGACAGGAGGATAATGGTTTGGGGTTTTCTTTTCCGAGTAAGTATTTTGTCGAACAAGTGCATTGAGTATGACGGATAGAGTAAAATTAGAATAATTATGACTTGGACGGTAATTTAATTGACCTATCAACGTGTACGTTTCTGCGTCTGTGTGCGCAAGCGTGTACATTGGTTCGTGCGCGAATATGGTCGCATGTGTCAAAGACGACTCGATTTAAGTGTTCATTCTTGGTGTAGACTTAAACTTAACAAGAAAAAACTTCAAACGATTATGTTTCATTACTACACGGTGTAAACAACAATACATCACATTAAAGTGCGCTGTTCATATCAGCTAGATGAGATTCAACATTTCAACTATTACAACTTTCCACGTTTGTGTGAAGAATGGTAATATCGTTAATATGCATTTTGTACAATTCGGAAAAAGTGAAAAAAGAAGCGCAAGGAAAGTCACATTCACACAATAGGGCATTCCCGCACAGACCCGTAGGTTACGAAAATAGGGCATCCCCGCACAGACCCGTAGGTTACGAAATGAAACAAAAAGGTGGAAGGGCCACCAAACAAAACTAATGGAGTGTTTTGGGGACAGCACTGGGCTGCACTACAATTAAGTACAAACAGAAATTTATGTAACAATGGCTTTCCAGCCAAAACAAGTTTGTATCTCCGCTTCATTCTGGGTAGGCGGCAAAATATTGATTCACAAATGTGAAAATTCTTAAAATAAATCAGACATTTCATTATCAAGCGTAGTCTGACTGCTTAAACTAAGTTCGCGCGATTTCTTTATCAAAAGCTTTCGTTATCTACCAATGTATTGTTCTATTTCTATCCGAAAATGTAAAATTTGCCTGCTATACACCCGGTGTAAGAATTATAAAACTGTCGGCGAAGATTCCTCATAAATGCACCGGCATGTGGTTTAGATTCAAGTTTTTGTGTAAGAATCTATTACGAAGAATTGCGATGCACTGTGCGTCGTCATAGCTTTGCAAAGCATAAAACCGCAGTGATTAGCGTCTATAGATAGATAATAAAGCGACCGACACGGAGAGTTATTTAGTTTCTAGTGATGTCTGCAAAAACATGAAGCGACTTAGTACATACTTCTTAAGAACATTCACCGAGTGGAAAATGATACTGGCTTGTGCTTTTGGGTTGGCTGTGCAGTTTGTACATGCAGTTTCCTGCTTGATTTCGATATTCATTTTAAATGTGTTTTAAACGTTAAACATGTTCTAATTAAGTAAAACGTACAATTTCTTGGCTATCAGTGAGTGTGAACTTTTGCAACTGTTTCATATTTCATCGTGCAGTATGGTGGCTGTGTACTTTGTATGTAACATTACTTTCTCGGCTTAGAACTAAATTCCCTTCTAAATATGCGACGTAGCTGCTTTTATTTGTTCAAAATAAGTTCAGAGGAACAGTAGGTGGTTTTATATAATCCCGACTTTTTTTTGTCTTGCAAGTAATACTAAACAGTTTAGACTTCCTCTCAAATTAACTGTTAATGTCCTCATAAACGTTACGTGTAAGTGTTTGTAATGTCTGAACAATATTAAAGTGTAAAGCACACCCACTGATGTATGCGCTAATAAAGCTTACGTACTGGAAATTATTGTCATTTACGATTGTTCAAGTTATATTATGGGTCTGAATCGAGAAAAACTATAAACCTACGTAAAACCTACAGCAATGGCATGTACATACCTTTAAAAGCATGTATACAGCAAAAGGAAAATAGTTTTCAACCTCAACAAAATGTTGATAATTTAAGAAAATGTCGGACTAGACACTAAATATGTTATCATATTCATGTACATCTATGCAATAGAAATCAAATGGTTTTCGTAATTTTAGTAAAGATTTGGAAACTTACTTTGAATGGGTTCGGGTTCGGGTTTACTCTGTGACTAATTGTCATTTGATGAGAATTATTGGCGAACATTTCTGTTTGTTACGAACAAACCACAATTGAAAAAATTATGCATTGAAATCACTATTACTAACGTACATGAAGGACTTAAGGATGGTGTTGATTGCTATTTCATACAAGCGGCTGCTACCTTTAACTTATCTATAGCCATGCCCCTTTTTATATCGTTTGTCTGACGTAAGTTAAACTGCAAGAAGCAGACCAAAACGCCTAGAACGTGACGTATGCTCGGTTTGATCAATAATAGGATCGATATTTTGTTCAAGTCAAGTTACTGTTTGAGCGAATTCTATAACATTGTACAGACTTAGTATCGAAGCACTTTTTGAACCTTAGGTTTTATATATTTATTGTAACACAATAAAGACGATGTAAAAACTGCTTTTGATAAAATCAGAATCTATATTCCAGTTGCAACACATGTTGGTAAGAATCATTGTCCAAAAACAACTGTTTATTGGGTTTTATTGATGCGTATATGGGTGTGGACCAAGTCCTGAGAACTGGTGATATGGGTATCTCTTTAACAGCTTCGTACTAAGCGTACTCAAACTGTAGACAATAAATTCTGAACGATCCTAACGCGTGGATTGCTTTTGAACTTGACAAAATTCAACTACACTAAATACTAAAGTTGGAATATCCGCGTACACAGTTGGTAAGCATGAAATTCGAAGAGATGCCAAAGACTGATACAAAATTCAACCAAACAAAAGATGAGTTACGGGTTATACAGTAAAACCCTACTAAAGACGACCTCAATGATAAGACCATCTCGAAATTAAGAACACAATGTTCAAGTCCATTTTCTCTGTTTTGCTCTTTTATTCAACCTCAATATTAAGATCATCTCAATAAGAAGACCAGTTTTCCAATGGTGGTCTTATTATTTAGCTTTCACTGTATAAAAAGTAAAATTGAATGAAGAAGTCGAGCAGGAAAAAACACATACACAGTTCACAGCCACACCGAAAGCATAAGGAGACTTTAACAGTACACACGTATGTAAAGCTTCACAAAGGCAAAAGGGGACACTATAAACAAACATAAATGAAGGAAGACAATAGGAATACAACCTTGGAAAGATAGGATGTTCACGATCATTGTTAAAATATACATTTAAACAATATTATCTAACGGACAGGTTTTTGTTTGCGTATGTGGCTTTCCCTGCACTACCCTTTCTCACCGATGAACAGTTCATCATTTGATGTCATGGTTTGCTTTACACGTGGGGCAATACGGTTTCACTCAAGGCTATCAAATAATATGATGGTATCATAAAACTATAAGTGTTTTACAGAATGGAATAACTCAAATCGTTGTCTGGTTAACACTCCCTCGTAATGTTCGTGTACATCTCTTTGAATACCTTCCAACAGGCAACAATACCAGATTCTTAACACACTACGCAATCATTCACACATCGCCAACAACCTCGAAAATTTACAAAATATCACCATTAATATTAGTATATGTTTATATTATTCTTTGATCAGTGGCTTGATGCTATAATTAAATTATTCAGTCTACTATTATCGGACCTTGATCACGAATAAGATAGTGTTGTACATTTCACCTTTCCTACCTTTGCCAATCATTTGTCTTCTCGGCTTTGTTCATGATGGGCGTCTTAACCACATCCGCTATAAAACACACACACTTGTCAAATAACTTAATTGTTCTGTTATGTGAATGTTGCCCTCTCAGCTTCGCATTTGTTCTCTCTTAGACAGGAATCTACACTATTGATACAGAAGCAGTGGCATTATCTCTATGCACAGCACTTGGCGTTATATACACGTTTTAAGTGACGTTCTAAATTATTCACGACAAAATTGAATTTTCGTCCCATGAATGTCACTATCTGGCGACTGTACTTTAACGTTTCATTCGATAAAGTTCATTACTGCTAAAACAGTCAGTACAAGTCAATCAGGTTCTTTGTCAATGACAATTTTCAAGTATCATTGATTAAATTATTTTTCTCAAGAGTATTACTTATTAAACATCAATTAAAACGAGGCGGGATTGTTACCAACGTAACCATTCGCATTGTATTTTGGAAGGCATAACACACGCTTTAGTAAAAACACATTGTGTCTACGTTCCAGAAACAACTTAAGATTTACACGCATTCATACATATTGTACATAAAATGTATGTTTAATAGTAAATGTAGAGAGGATTAGACCGAAAGCCAAAGACTTATATTGATCTTCTCCTTAATGAGTCCAACAGGTGCGCGATTCATTGCTAAGAATGTTTACAGGAAAATAAAAATCTTCAAAAAAGTTAAACTCTATTAATAATTTTAAGACAAATTAACATTTAAATAAGTAACAACACGAAAATGGTCAGATATGACATACGTGTAATCCAATTTCACCCACACTGGTCAAAACATGTTAATAAATGTCAGTTTGGCACGTACGTCTTCTTAAAAAACCTTTTGTTGTAAATACTTGTAATGTGTTTTCTAGTGATACGGCCAAATGAACCGACCCCATTTTACATGTCGATTAAGTGGTAAACGATTCCTAAAATGTGTTATATCCACGGACAGGTATGGAAAAAGTTCCATTGATATCATTCGAAACAAAAACTGTAATGGCAATTGAATATAGTTTACTTATTGCAAAACATTCACTCAAGGCTGTCTGATAAACGCACTTTCTTGTCATAAACAATTTATTACGCAGCCAGTAATTTAGTTACATCCAACAAACGGTGCATTATACTTGCCACGGAAATTCCGGAAAAGATAAATTAGTGATTACATATGCTGTCGTCTGAGTAAGTTAATTATTAATGTATTTGCGCTAGTAGAAAGACATTTCATACCGTGGAAGATCATGTCATTACGTTGTTTGCAGCTTGGTGTCTGGTGGTAATATCGAACGCTTCCAATGATTTCATACTGTCTGTGAGTGGGAAAAGAATATCGGGTCTGCGTTTTCTGTTGATCGTCGGATTTGTTCTTACATTCATCAACACTAGCAAGGGAATTCTTATGGCAATCAATAAGTAAATCTTATAGAATTTTGTGTTGGACCTTTATTTAAGATGTATCTACGTATAATATTCTCATTAACCGGGATCTACGACATTCCAGATGGACAATCGATTATACGTTCTAATGAGCTGACCGGACTGGTCAAATCTGAAACAAAAAAGACAATTCATCTATAAAGACTTTAAAAAAACGAATTGTTTTAAAATCATAAAAGCTAGTTTACATTTTAATAGTTGCTTCATTCCATGAATTTTTCAATTATTCCTACACGCACAAATTGTTTTTTTTTTTAAAGTATTAACACCAGACAGCATTTGTTCGTACATGTTTCAAAGTTTAGAATTTATCGATGTTGTTTACGTAAATTTTGTTAGGATCAAATATTTGTGTAAAGATCTCATTAATCTGAAATCTTGAATGTGACATAGTCTGGTAATTTAGGTCATTATGAGGTATGCCTTGTTGGCCTAGTTATTGTACATACTTACTTGCTTCCGTCTACAGTCTAGGAAGGTAATATCCGCCTCAATGGTAATTGGTCTGTCAGGTAAAGACTCGCTAATCTTATTATCTCGCGATGTACTAATTGGATTATCATAATCTTATCACATTGTTTGTCAATACGGAAGGTAATTTTTTGCTCATCTTCACTCAGTAATAGACTTGTGAATGCTCCTTCTATTTTGTATAATAACTGTAGACATGAAACATGTGTTTCATAGCAGACGGAAGGAATTTCATACACCCATTTAGGCGCTATAAGATATGTCAGAGTAAATTAAAAAGTATGAACGAATCGGTAGTTACGTTTCTGGAAAAAAATGTAGAACGAAATAAATACGCTTGACGGAATGATTAATTGAAAAATTAGACTACGGTGTAATAATTAGGGCGCTAACGTCGTCTACAATTAAACCAATACATAAACAAGACTTGATATTATACCATGTTGTGTTTGACTCAACACTTCAGCATGAACTAATTCGTTTAATAAAGTATAAATGTTGGGAAATAAATATCAAATTCGCCACCGGTTGCCTTTGTCTGGATGTTAGCACGTCGGGATACTAGTTTAAGCTCCGAGTATTTATACTAACAGTTCGAAGGATGTGTAGTCGTTGTTTTAATATTTGTTTTAATGTCTTTAATGTTTTGTCCCCCCAACACTCCGCCCCTTGTGCTCCCTCTTGTCTTTATTGTATTCCATAACCAAGGGATCTGTATGGGGAGTGCTGCCTTTCTCGCTTTTATACAACTTGTTCAGACTGTTCTCTGAGTCTAACAGCTATACATTTCTCTTCCTCAGTTTTGAAACTCTTATTTTATCTTTCTAATCAGGTCATGTTAAGAAACATAAATTCACTGTTTGCACGGTCGTTTTTTGTTATTTAATTGAAGAAAGCATAAGCTATTTATCTGTCTGAAGTGGTTTGTGTACTCTCGAGAAAATAGAATCTGGAAAGAAAAGTGGCATACTTAATCAACACAGTGACTTCATTAAAATGATGTTTATTTAAAAAATGTATAGAAAGTAATTCGCTTTCAAAACAATTTAAAAAAACTTTTATCATCGTTTAGTTTTTTAAATGCTAATGTCTATTTAGTTTTATTCTACGCCCCTACCAATTTTAGATTTTCTGTTCACCATTCCATGTTTTGGTTTTATTTTATAGACCCCCTCCCTTTCTATGTTTCATTCCGTGCCCTATATATATGTTTGTTATTTATATGTGTGAGGCACAGTTTGATGTAGACGGCCTTCACCGCACTACTACAAAACCAAAACTATTATTTATTGAAGAAACGAATAATAGAACTGATGCAATGGTATCAACTGTTTTAGAAGTCGTTTTGATAAAACAAGGTTTTAGATAAAAATTCAGAAATCCATCCAGGTTTACGTAAACTTTAGACCCGTTACATGAATATCTCTCAGCAAAACGGATTGCCTCGCTTGATACCATCGTCTTTGGAAAATCTCCAATTAACATTTGTATTATATTTATCTCTGATGAAACAAAGCGCCACGCTCTATCAACAAGAACAACGTGAAAACACAAACCTGATCAAAGAGTTTACTCCAGTAATTTACGAGTAAATGGTTGAAAGATATTGTAATGAACAATGAAACGGCAATAAATTTGTTTCTCTTATGTACATTAGGTAACCATCTAGTCAATGTATGGAAAAGAATTTCGTGAATCTAATTCTAGTAAGTACCATTGTAATGTTCGAAGCCATCCGCACGAAATTTTCTCAGTATGAATCAAACAATATGAGCCTAATTCGCTCGTTGGTATTTCCTTTTTTTTAATTTTCGTCGAAAACTATTTTGACTTTAGAACAAAAATATCAGACTATGTTCGATAGTTTTAATAATTTTAATACCATCTCGTATTTGTCAACTTAATACATCGTTCACTTGTTCCCCCATTGAATGATATTATAAATATTGGTACCTAATTTGTTGAATTTTAGACATTTTCTTAAAAAAAACAACAATATAACTGAATAAAGAAGTCGAGTCACATACAAAGTGGGCAGACATCTTAAATGCACAAGGAGACATGGCAAGAAATGCATATACGATATATTGATATCAATTACAAATATCAAGGGGAGAAAGAAACAAAGATAAATATAAATAACGTGATAATACTTTACAACACAACATAAATTCTTGCACATCATGGAATATTTGCCCCTTGTTGAGAAACAGCATCTCTATGAAAAAGTGTTTTGGTTTTCTTGTAAATGTTTATTTATAAATATTTGTTGATGGTCCATTGTTTCAAGTTGTGCAACATTTAGTCTCCTTGGAACACTCGACAGATGGAACCATATGTTTGACCACCTTGGTTTATTTTGTTATCTTGTTGATTTCATAATAACAGTTGCCAAAAATCTTCCTTAGTTTTAGAAATTACTTTATAACGTTGGTCGAGTAATCTACTCCGTCTTAATAGGATAACAATGGGTATGTGGTATCTCCTTCTTGACCTAAATATTCATTTTAGTCTGTTTTCTTCATGAAAAAATTAACTCACATGAACAGAAAAATTACATTAACCTGTATGGCACATTCTGTTTAGTTTACTACAATAAATAGTATATCTGAAGTACCAGATACGTTAAGTCAAATTTGATGGATTACGTTAATAAGTTTTACGACCGCATGTTTTCCTTATGTGCCTGTCTCACTATATTGTCCAAACATGTATTGTGCTCTTAACAAATTCGGCTCTCCTTTAGAATCGGTCGCTTGCTTCGTAACTTCCATGAACCCCCCCCCCCCCCCCAATTCTATAAGTAAACTAGTGTTATTCATCTTCTATAGCGAAATAGTGTCAGATGAAGCATTTTTCCCACTGTATCAAATTACAACATACGTTCAGAGGTAAATATTTCCAGGTCACAGTTGCGTTGCAATTCAAATGAATAAAGACAGTTGTTGAACTCATTCTATCGAGATTTATGCAAGATTAGACTGAATGAGGTATCTAAATATCTGTAATATACAAGCTGAATATAGATGTGTACTTTATTCGCCAGCATAATTTCAGCTGACAGGTAATGCTTAGTTTAACCACAGTTGCCCTAGCCTGGAATGTTCTGTCCTTTGATATCGTCAAGTCGTCGGAGGCAAAGTGACAGAGGCATTATGTTTTATCAGAATAATTCATAAATCTTGCGACTGCAGGTATGTTGTAATCTTGTATATCTTCGGAAAATTATCCCACCGTGTAGAGACAAGAACACACGCATAGAAAACAAGGCTATTAATACATAACTCCTTAAAATATATTTATTCACCAATATCATGCCTCCAGACGGCCTCTTGAGTTAATGTTGTCATTTAACATAGTTTCAGAGATACCGACACTTGAATACATGCCTTTATGTGATTCAGTGCTACATTGCATTCCTGTTGCCTGTTTAATGACTTTTCTTTCGTTTCTTTGTTTTAACATTTGTCTCTGTTGCCATTTTCTGCTCTACGTTCACTTATTCGAAAGTTCCGTTTACAATGTTCCGTTGTATCCTTTAGGTGTCAATGTATTATTTCTTTAATTATTCCATATTAGTGATCTATCAAGTCACAAAGTACAAATATCTTCAAGCTAGTTTTCATAATGATAATTAGCACCCATTTCGATTGCACAATGTATTTCTTAGGAGCAAGCTTTCTCTTCTGGGTAATTGTTTGTGTGTATTTCATTATGATCTTAGTACCCCTCTATATCCAACTTTTCTACCATGTCACCGATTCTTTTCTCTTTTGTAAAGTTAGTATACACCATTTGAGTGGTTCCCTTCTTGTACAGACGTTTCGTGGTTTTGATTGTACACTCTCGATATCGAGTGGAGACTAGCGTTTCGGATATGAGTAATCTCTTATTTGTTTTGTCAGTAAATAATTATAAGCGATATCATTAATTAATGCAATTAGCTTCACATTGTGCGATGCTGCTCAGTCAATAAAAAGGCAATTGAGAGAGTATTGTAGGTAATCGCTTCAATGACCATGAGTTAACGGCAAACACTAAATACAAGATTTGCGCAATTAGCCACCTGTAAGTAGCGTCTCTGTTTGAAGGGTAAGATACAAGCATTAACCACCAGTCCATAAATACGTTTGTAGAGATGAAAACAGTATTTCTGAGAGAAAAGCTATTTGTTAGATTTTATGATAATTTGTAACATAGTGTCCATTGAAGTTTGTATGAATAACTTGCTGTCAGGAACGCAAAGCGTCTTGTTCACGTATGCTAAGCTATGCTAAACATTATGTATTATTGCATTCATCATTTGGATATGTGAATGTAAATCAATGTCATGCAATTTTCGAGATTTCGCGTACAAAATAATAAATTGCTATTTTTCCGAAGTATTAATGATAATGTACAGTTGGTACAATATATTGATAAATCATGCTTTTCTTTTACTAAGTCATGTACACTTTGTCGACCGTGCGTGGCAAAAGAAATTTCTGTCTGGCGATTTTCTCAAAGTCGAATGAAAATTTGAAATCCTCGAGTTCTGTGTTACCATTCTTTTGCCACAAATGTATTTAATAAAAAAACGTGGATCCATTCTTTTATCATTAAGATTTCTAGACCAATCATCTTTGTCACAATTTTGTAGCTGGGGCTTTTCATCGTTTCAAGGAACCTAAATGATGGTCTAGTGGATGTGTTTGTTGACGACATCAATGCCTTGTGCGTCATCGGTATGAGTTGTCCACCCAGAATGTATGCGTCATAGATGGGGCTTGTCCTGTGGTGTAAATCATCCATTCAATCCATTTCCCTCCCTTTTCCTCTTAAATTCTCTATGTCTGTTTAGTCAGCCAGACAATCCCTTGCTTCCCCATTCCCACACAATGCGTATGCATCTCCTCAATGCAAAATGTTTCGTAGACTGTTATTTCCCTGGGGTATGTATGAGGGGGCAGTGTTCTGTGTTGTGCATGTGGCGTTCCCTATACGTAAGGAAGCTATCCAACTGGCTCACGGAAGTTCGGGCGGTTTTACCCGGGTGTATGCCAAGTGTCTTTAGTCACGACATGACCGCGGCTGTTTATTTAACTTAAAGCCCCATTGCAATACTAATCATTGCCTATAAGTGTTCATGAGTATGGTGTTTGTGTTGCCCATTTAATTATATGGCTTTGTTCTTGTCGGAAGGAAGTACAGTTTAATTGTATGATATAATCAGCATGGCACTGAACACAACACATGTTTCGTAAGTTTGTGAATATTTATGTTGATCATTATAAAATAAAATGGAATTACACAAAATAGATTGGATTAGCCTGAACGAAGTATGTTCAAATTTTCCAATGAAAAATCCGTCAACGATTATCTGATTTCTGCGAAGGATAATTCACATAAACTACACGGCTGTGGAAATGCTGAATAGTTTTATTACAATTGCAGACACACGCGTTTCTTCAATGAGTTTGCTGTCTGTCTGGATTTCTTCTGGTGTCTTCCACAAAAAATAACAGTTGAACCACGCCTAGTAATATGGAATTTCTATGTTTTAGATCCAATTTTCGGTTCTGCTTAAAACTGATAAATCATAGTAATAAATCAAACACATATTAAAGAAAATAATTAACAAATTGCTTTTTCATTTCTGACGATTTTTGCACGAACTGGTACAGTAGAAGTCTTAAAATACAGACAACAAACAGAGAATAGTTCGTTTTGTCTGTCATCTCGCAGCACAATATGTGTGTTTTGAATAAAATATTTGTATAAAAGTATAACTATGCACATCTATAGTCCAACTATATATCAGTGCTGTTTTATAAATCATTTTCCGTCTTTTATCATACGTTTCATTTATTTCTCTATGCAACTTTAACAGTAGACAAGAAAGTAGCAATATATAGTGCAAATGCAGATTAGAAGTGGATTTCGGTGATGGAAAATGAATTTCGAAATTCAGTGGATTTTGGTGAGGCATCGTACCGCTGATCGATAAATTAACCAATCCACGTCTATGTTACAAATGATGTTCGGTTGAAGAGAAGTTAGTTTAGTTGTTAACGTTGGATTTGATTGGTTTACACAACACTGATATGAAATTAGCAAAACCATGTTAGTACGGCTGCGTCGAATAATCGGGAGAATTTATTGATGTCACACACACAAAGAATCACAAGAACGAAATGAGAAGCCCGAGAGGTTATCGTCTGGGAACGGTATGTGACTACAAGTTACAGGGAATATAAATTGAATTCATGGGTACCCAATATCGATTTTTTTACCGGGAATGTTGGAAACCAAACATGATCTGGAAATATGAAAAATGAGATTCGTTGATTTAATCTCTAACTTGTTGGATCTCAAATAAAAGTGAAGTTTAATGGATAAGCATGCATGAAAAGGTTATAACCATTCAACCGCCCTCCAGAAACCGGGATAAGAGTCTGAAATGAAATAATAACAACAAAACCCAACGGGGACACCACATGCGTATGCTAAAATATGATGTTTGTTTGCCTACACATATATTGTCAATAGGTAAGTGAACGATAAAAGGTGTTAGACAGCATATCACTGTGTGTCTTGCTCTAAATATCGTTTGCACTTTTTCTCGTTACACCTCCGTACTAACGCTCTAATAGCCTACTTTCACTAACATGTCGGTGAACCACCTGTAAACTGAAGACGTTTAATTTCCACAAACTTATCATAGAGTCTATGAATCAACCATTTAATCAATCCGGTATTAAATATACGACAGGAATATTAAAAGCTTTTCAAATCGATGAAAATTGCTCTTTGATGTATCTCCGCCAAGGAATATCGTAACGTTCTCTCACCCTAGACTATACTCCGATGTTGCAGTAATCATCAAAGCTATCTATAGTGCAGCAATTCCATCTCTATGAACAGCTGATGAGAAGCATGTATGAATGACTCACGTTATAAGCACGTAACAACCATTGATACACCAGTTACCGAGGAATCGGCGCATGAATTGTGAAACTTCAGTTTTTTAATCAGCATATAGTTTATAGTAGGGTACGTACCAGCGGGCGTGCTTCCGAGGTTAAATGGAGATGTATTGTTTAGATTACGTAATGTTGGGGAAGTACAATAATAACATATGTACCTGTTGTTTGATACAGGTTGTAGTTTTGGCATCCATTAATATAACATTTGCCAATGATAGCCTAAAGGCTGCTTTTTCTAAATTACATTTATATTGTTTATTTCTTGTGTAGGTGGTTAGATATTGTAAGATTAATTCAATCGTATTTTAAGTAACAATTCGTTATTCAAGAAATAACATGATCTGTAAGGATTTGCTCGCCCTTTTTATTAACATTTTAATAGTTAAGAGGTTATTATGGCATTATATGCGCATTGAACATTTCATGCTAACACGGAGTCAGCACCATATCTTGCTCTGTAACTACATGTAGTATGATATTATGGGATATGTTTTAAAAAGAGTTGCACATGGCCACAACTCCCTGAACAGGGCCAATCTACACAGCTCCCTAGGGAACAGAATAAAACATGGAGTGATGTTGGAATATGCTATAGAAAAACTAAAATTACTATAAAAAGCATGTAAAAATTGTATAATATAAAATCAAATAGGAGGAAAATGGACCGGGTTTGTCAAATTATGATTCAACTTAAGATGGGGTTTTATATTGGTTCAGTGAACCATACTCTATTAAATGTTCATATGGTCCTTTTATTTTTTTGATCAGGCATTTTTTTGTTTTGTCGCTATTGTTGTAAATTATTTAACTAGTCGATACAAATATTCATTTCCTCATTTTTAATCTGTATAAAATAACAAGACTGGCATGTAGCGGCATGTGATCGATGTACAAGTTAATGTGAGCAAATAAATTCTTAGTTCAGCTATTGGTTGTTAATTGTGTTTTTAATATGAGCAAATAAATAATTAGTTCGGCTACTCAAAAAATGATCCACATTTCTACACGGGTTTGATACCGTGTGCTCATTACTCTTTCTGAACATTTCTGTATTTTAGATATTCGCTTCGTGGGAAAATGCTCGATTTCGAACACCGTAACATGTTTGACTTTATTGTTATCATTATGTATTTTTGCTATATCGCAAGGTACTTAAAATTCGATATCAGTGTATATATCATCAAACAGAAAGTATTTTCTAGCGATATTTAATCTCTGTTTCGACCTGAGAGACACATATACTCATTTACTTCAGTTTATCTGTGCTACCATATATAATTCTCTCTCATCTCTGAGTGGATCACCTATCACCCATGCAGATAACCGGACGAAGAAATCCCATAGCACAATGTAGCTTTTATATGGATGCTATAATTTTAGCTTAAACTAAATTCTACCTGGTTAATAACTGGAATAGTGTCTTTTTGAAAAACTGTATCCTGTGAAATGATTCCGTCCATTCCCAGCGTGGTTTCAGTGTACTACATACCTCTGCACACGTGGGTCTTAGAAGCTTGATTTGTGCAGAAGTATTGTCAATAAACAATACATATATAAATCAAAGGACTGAAGGTCCTGGGAGGCGCTTCCAATGCAAGATTTCACGTTTTCCATATTATCGTATTAGAAATTAATACGCGACTTTTCGGGTAAACTGCTTCACCAAGTTTCGCTCATCATTCCTTTTGCCTATGTAATTATATACTTTCTTGTCTCCTTGTGTATTCGGGGTTGGTAGTGCACTTTGAATGTGTATTTTCATGCTCAGATTCTTTCTTCTTTTATTACATATAAGTGCATACAAGACGGAATACTGCCAGATGTTGTGGAATGCATTTCATACTTGCATAAATTCAAAGGGCTTTGGTTAAGCTGTTTAAGTATATGAGATTTCAAGTTTACTTCATCCATGCTATAAATTACAATCATAACTCTTTATTGTACAAAAATACCAGAGATAGCAACATACTAACAGCGCTTAAATAAATTGTTTTTATGTTCGGTATCCACCACTGTCTACATTCTCTTCATACACATTGTGCTGTTTAACAGGTGCAGTTCATCTTATTAGTTCCAACGTAACTATGGGTAAACTCTTTCATTACTGAATATAACTCCACGAAATTTCAGGCAAGGCATGATAACTGTAAGGTATGCATGAAAAAAACGTTTCTTGGTCTGTCAGGCATTAGACGGGACAAAAGTGAGGATTAATATCGTATGCAGTGATCTTTCTAGCGCAAATGTTATTGTTCGCTTTCGGTGTCTGACGTGGAAGCACACAGGTCTCGTAATCATGACGACATTCCGAATGTTTTCTCTGAATGAGGCGTTCGCCTTCCGTGCATTTTAACATAGGTTAGCCTTGTGCAGATAAATATAGACTGTAGGCCAAGTGTTCTTGTCTAATGCCAATAATGTTGGTGATTTGGCGGAGTTGGAATCGGTAAAACAATAGCTTCAAATCCATTATGAATAGCTCTGTCTACTAACGTCTGTGAAAGTCATTGGTACTTTTCTGCGATTATTTCCTCTCGACAGCTGAATGTCTTTTTTACTGGGCAACGATTTATAACTTTCCCTTTTATCTGAGACTACAAAAACCTAATATATGTAATAACACACACAGAGATTTACTCTCAATCACAGACGTTTATATACTGGGATCACCACCTTTCGCCTATTTTCAGCCTAGTTTATGTTTATTCTGGCGGCTGTACAAAAAGTCTAAATACAATGTCCCTGAATCCCATCATGTCGAGGTAAAGAAATTCTTTTAAACGGATTGTTATATAGTTTGAGTAGACCGATTAAGAACCATTCAAAGAGGTGTGTTGTATAATGCTAAACGGAGATATACTCAGTACATCTAAAACGGACAATTTTTGCCAATCATACTACTTCAAAGTTTATTTTATTACTTTTGAAACTAGTTTTTTTATGAAAATACTTGTCGATTGTCATGCAATTTAGCATACATGTTGCGAACACATGCAATACTACCGTGTCAAGTTCTTTTCTTCTATCCTAAAAGTCATTAAAATCAAAATTTAGAAAATTAAAATTAATGGTTATTATATTTTTTTTATATTTAAATGTCAAATAGACAATCAGATCTCAATGAAAAAGAATATAAAGAATACTCAACAGCAATGTTATTCAAAACATCTAATCTCCATAGTTGTCTCGTTATGTAATATTCATGAGCGGTTGTACAAATTCCAAATTTTGATTTAATGGCCGATTGCTTTTTTGTTCACTTATTTGATATATGATGGAATCTAGATGGGCACCATATTTACAATGATCCTCTTATATATTATTTTAAATAGGATATTAATACGATCGTGTATTATATTTCAAATTAATCCAAAGGATTATACCGTCTGTTACATAGAGTAAGTATCCGTTTGATCAACAAAGGTTTAATATATATTTGATAGATGGATCTTTCGCATAAAATCTCTGAGATTAGAACTATATGTTTTTATTCCATGTATACAGCAGCTAAATATACATTCGAACTAGAGTGTATTTCGGCTTATACTTCCGTTTTAATGTTTTCACATATTTGAGTTATTATCTCTAATCTAAATCCACTGCTCGTCGCAGATAAGAGGCTTTTAATCAGACAAATCTTCTAAATTGATGTAAAAAGAAAGGGAACTACCTTTTAGGAGGGATTTTATCACTCAAGATACTTGTTTTCTGAATGAATCAAACTCAGCATTTGTATTCGCAAGTAGTTTATTCTGTTCCTTAGATTCATTCATAATGCTATTCCAATAGCAGTTGGAACAGATGGTGCGATTATACGTAGCGATGATTCAGCAAAAAAAAGTATAAAGTTCCGTACTCCTGTTCAGTCTTCAGTAGACTCTCACCCCAGGGGACAGCACTTACCTGGCTCGTCAGATCTTGATGAAACCTAGTGCTTTAGAAACTTTCATTCATAGAAAATGTATCAAAGAAAATATCTATTTACCTACCTGGGTTGGAGAATGTGAGTAATAAGCCCCCCCCCCTCCCGTTTCTTCCCTGACATTATTTGATTATTTTGTGATATAATTTTAACACTTGCACTAACATAAAACTAATGCAGTACCATGGAATTAATTTGAAATAAATGCAGATATAATGAACCAGATATGAGATTTATTCCGATACAGCGTAGATATTCGTCAGCGTGATTTGATATAAGAACTACAAACATTATTTACATTAGCGAAAAAATCAAAGTTATGCAAGAATTCCTAAATTGCTTTGGAATTGCGTTTAGTAATTTCACTTTGGAGATGCCGCGCAGACTCTCCAGAGCCACGGAGACATGCAAATTTCGGATGTTGTTGGTGGTGAAGTTTAACTACTTAGAATTTATTTAAGTTTATATGAAAGATTGTACCGTATTTTTTTTATGTTTCCACAATTTCATATTAACCGTAGGTCGATTTACATGTGTAACACATACTTACATTAGTAGTTTTAACTTCATGAAAAGGAAATGATATGGCTACCAAAGTATCCACAACTTCCGCTCTGTTTTAAGCGTTTCTAGTTTCTGGTCTTGTTTATATTTATACCATTATCCCACGTGCAAATTTTCAGGTAGGGGGAACAGTTATAATTTATTTCTTTACAAATAAACCAGTTTTCAGCTAGTTTAGCATTTGCTCTTAATCAAACACTCTTTGACTATTGGACTTCCTGTCATAACAAGTATGTGAAGTGAGCGTCCATCAGGTCAATATTTCCTGGAAATAACGGTCATGTGTTATTTTAAACAAATGTAAGTTATGAAAACATTCGGATGATGAGTAGTATTTGTATGAACGAAAACAAACAGGATAAAATAGCTGTAATATTCTCACACATGGTGAATACCTAGAGTTTCTCAGAGCTAAACGATTCGGTTGAACGCGAGAATGGACCATATGACCATACGCTTCACAGAACAGTCTTCGGACCATTTTAATTGTATGTTTCTGTTCCTTAAAATACCACTGGTCTGTGATAACAATGAAGAAGTCATGCAGGAAATGCCACATACAAAGAACACAGCCAACACAAAGGCACAAAGATCATGAAAATTAGATACATACAATTTTGCATTAATTATTATAAAAATCAAGATTGACAATACACAAATGTGTGGATCAGAATAGGCGTACCGTCTTTGGACAGTCAGTGGCAAACATTGGGAATTTTAACTCGTTTAAGGATACACCAAATCTCACAATTACCCTAATAAAATTAACGGTGTAAATAAGAAAAACCCTTACTTTACACCGCGACACTTTGCTCTGAAGCACGTTAGATCATCACCAGTGTGTTTCTGAAATAAAGCTTATTTTTTATCTTGCATTATCACTGAAAGCTAAAAATAGCTCTCACGTTGTGGCGCCCCCACGTGGATCACCACTTAGCGCGATAAATTACTCAAAGGAATCCTCTCGATTTACATTGCATCGTGCAATTTGTGCTAATCGTTTAAAATCTATCATATTACCACATGATTTTTCCAGATTAATTAACTTTATTGTTTAAATGATGTGTTTGTGTGTTACTGGTGTATTCATCACGTTCAATACTGGCAGTTCCAAAACAGTAACCCGCTGTGTTGTCAAACAATGCAATGTCGTGTTCTGTTTGTTCACTGTCTGTGTGGTTGTGTGCTAGCGTTGGAATATTTCAGACGTGCAATTAAGCTCTTGTATTTTTATGCTGTGTTGTTTTTGTTTCAGAAGTTGGTTTTTACTCGTAACATTTCTAATGGGGAGTCGCTTGTGTTTGCCTCGTGTCACTTCCTCCATGTGATCGTTTTAAATGTTATTGGAGATGAATCATCCTTTGATCAATGTACCGAGATCTTTACTTTGAGATTTGATTTTTCCTGCATATGCTATATCTGTATGTCATGCTCTGCTGTCTTTAATGTGCATTTCTATTGATTGAGCACATGCTTCAGGTTTCGTTGCGTGTTGTAATTCTGGTTTGTCACGAATTACTTGCGGAAGTGTTTGGAGAGACTCTGCTTTATGTGGCTTCTCTGTGCGACTTTGTATCGCCTTCAAGTGATTACGTTTCTTAAAAGATGAACATATTTGTTATTGACTTCAATTTTCATCTGTTATTTGTTATTAACACTTGCGTTTGAGTTGTATTGTAATGTTAATCCTAAAATTATAAATGTATAAATCATCGAATACGTATATACAGGTAAACGTGTTTATTATAACACTGATGTAAAAAAAACATTTAAATATAAGGAACTTATTTTAAGTCCCTAAGTAAACGTTTTCCTTTCAATGCATTATTGATATTGTTAATTGATTTGAAGCACAGTTTGTCAATGTCCCAAAGGTAATCTTTAAATATAAGTGTTACTGTATTTACATCATAAATAATTATGTTGAAATATTTGCGACGACGTACCAAACCCGCATCAGTATTGTGTGTGATATCTGGTGAAATTTAGTTTTCTTCATCATTCTTGTATACCCATTACGAACATTTCCAATGGCTGGAGTCTGTCAGTACCACCACACACGTACAGACGCGTAACAAAAGCAATCTGAATTAATACCAAATATCTTATCATGTATTATATAGATGTAAAACCAAACCGGTAAAAGGTCGTTAAACGTCGGGTCTCTGTGGTCTACCCTATCGGTTTAGTATCATTATATGGAACATATACCTGTTTTCATTGCTAGTCTACAGCAAAGCTCTGCAGGGATTGGGTTTCTGTTTTAGATTCAACAAGTGGTTTTACGATTTCTCAAGTGTGCATCTGTTTCGTATTGATACTGTTGCGTTTGAAGACTTTGTCTCGCTTCGAATGTATCATTGTTATCAACACCCTGATACTGGAACAAAATTGTCTGAAACGATTTCTCAAATGATATTTAACAAAAGTGTTCATAAATGAATTGCAGCTAACTAGGCAAAATCAGACATCAGTCATGGTAAGACATAAGTGGTTTTCCACGACGAGGTTTGTTCAATAAAGACCCAACATGGCTGATGTCAAACAATAATAAACTGTGGCACTCATCGAAAACTAATCCGAAGGCTGACTTTACCCTGTTCGGTGTCAGATTTGCAGAATCATTTTACTTGTTTTATTTTAAGAAAATGCAATATTTTATCAACCGTATGTTTGATTACATCTTTTTCTTCTGTTTTATATGCAGGATCCACACTGGAGAGCATATATGCAAAAAATAATGACTAAATTAAATTTGTAAATAGTTATTTTGTGTAAAACAAGCTATACTTTCTGTTGACGAAAATGTATTACTTTGTGCTAAGCGTCTTCACTCTTCATTTAAACAGCGTCTTATAATATTACTTTTTATTATGAAGAGTAACACTTGTGTAAGACCAACTGAAAAATATTTTTTCTTTATGGAAAAAAAGTACGAAAATGAAACCATCCGAAAATGCAAAAAGAAAAGTGATTTCGAGTTCGTTGATGATGTGGTGATGTTTAACTGCCATTTCTTGATCCTTTAGATATTCTTTGTGTCCCCCATCCCCAGCGTGTACGTCCTGGTGTCCACCATCCCCAGCGTGTACGTCCTGGTGTCCCCCATCCCCAGCGTGTACGTCCTGATGTCCCCCATCCCCAGCGTGTACGTCCTGGTGTCCCCCATCCCCAGCGTGTACGTCCTGATCGTGTATGCCTTGTTTGTTTGTGCCCATCCCCAGCGTGTACGTCCTGATCGTGTATGCCTTGTTTGTTTGTACCCATACCCTGTGTGTGTACGTCCTGATCGTGTATGCCTTGTTTGTTTGTATCCATACCCTGTGTGTGTACGTCCTGATCCGTTTGGTATTGTCTTTGTGTCTCCTTCCTTTATGTGCCTCCTTTCCTTTCTCTGGATCTGTCTATGGAAGTTCTGATTGCTGAATGTGGGCTTCCATGCTCTGCATCTTTTCACTTTTAATCCGATTTTTGAAAAGTATACCCCAGACTACAATCAATTAAACAACAAAACGGTTCATTATCACAGAACTATCAGGAAATATCAGCGTGGGAGAGAAGACAGACAAATGTATGGGTTACACACTATATCGGAGGCAATTAATACAGTCTAGCACTTGCATTACTAAAACTGTTAGAAGTTATCGCATAGCTACATTCTCCGCAATGCTTTGTGATAGATAACTCGATGTGGAAGCATCACCTTGGTGAATTGCACGAATTCTTTCTACCGTCATTTATAATTACATCATATCATTTGAAATAATTCCTTCAAAGCAATTATTTGCAACATGTGGAATTGCTTCTTAAACTAAGTACTCAGCTCGTTTTATGTGTACGTTTCCTTGTTATAATTACATGGATACGCCCTTTAATTCTGATTTTGGCAGTTTCTTCAGATACTCTTTTTTGAACAAATAATCACCCGCATTTAATGCCAAAGTTACGATGCTGAAAATCGGCGAATTTTAACCCATGTTGATTCTGTTTATTTCATGAATTTATATGCTTTCATTCGATTATTTTAATGAAACTCTCTACTTGAAAGTTCTGGTTGTTAAGTAAGACCAGGAATCGTTATGTTAACGAGCTGTATATTTTCTGTTTTATGTTGATTCTAATACAGCAAAAATAACTTAAGACAGAATTCAAATTTTAATGATATCCGTTATATGTGATGTATATTGCTAAATTAAAAATTACGCGAACATGGTCTTTATTATTTTAACGAACGTAATAATGAAGTTGTGATAATTGAACATCCAAAATGAAAAAGACGAAAGAGCAGAACATTGAAAGAGAGTTTAATTGTTACAGAGAACGCCACATTCAAACGACAATGCCTCACCACAAAGACCCCGGGAAAACAACAGTCTACAAATCATTAGGCACTGAGGAGGTGCAAGGGTAAACTTGTATGGGAATAGGATTGCAAGGAATGGTCTGGTCGACCATAAAGAACAACTGAGGAGAATTCAGGGGGACCATAAGGGGTAAAATTCACATTGCCAAAATCAGGGTCCATCTCAACACATATCCCTCGGGTATAAGATAAACTAAAAACGAGGGTGGTGCATAAAATAACACTTTAGAGAGATTGTTAAGTTCTTAATCTCGGACAACGAGTACAACGTCACATATTGAACTTAAAATTCATGTTCGTAAACGAAAAAATAAACTTCAAGCACAGAAGCCGATTTTCTTTAAGCATTCGAAATATTTCACCTTGGTTGTTGTTGCAATTTTTGCATGTTTATAAACAATTTGATTGATCTATCATTCGTTTTTTCTTTAAACAAGTTCAACCTTTTCACTATTATTGTTATTTTAAGCCTTGTTCTTTAAACAAACTGGGGGAAGATTTGGTTGACAAAGATGTTGATTTAGACGATAAGGATCGATATGAAAACACGGGATAGACAGAGGAAGTAGATGTGATAGATAACAACAATGGCAAACATGATAATATTGGTTTAACGGATTTAACAGGTTCAATTCTCTAGTACTAACTACCCGCCAGTGTTAATGTATTAGCACTTGGAGTAACTGATTATTCAGTGAAATCTGACAAACAACAAACATCGTGATATGAATCATAACTCCTGGGTGATGGATGTTCCTATGGCGATTATACTGGCCATCTTGAAAATACCACACGGCAAACCTTCGGGAACATAGAATATTTGAGATGATTTGGAATTTAAGTGTTTCAGTCAGAATTTTAGACCATTTTACCCCATGAGCTCGCGAGTTACTATAATTCGCTGGTATTCACTGATTAATAAAGGTACATGTTTTGCTCGGTAATTATGTTAATTTTGCCATTGTTTCACGACTGTATGTTGGGTATATATTTGATTGACATATTCACATTATCACAACAATGCTAATACGTTCCTACAATTCTTGGGGAAATGATTCGTTTCTGTGATGGACAGGTTCATTTTATTGTTATTTTACGGTTCTTGTAATTAATGTGTACTTCATGGCACCGTTTTGTTCAGGTTGAATGGGTATGCTTTTTAGCGGTATAAACGTTTAAAGCTGCGTGAACTCGATGGTATGCGGCGTCTTGTCCGGTAAACGTGATTTACTCAGGGTCTCGAGTAAGGTTTTGCTCACCTGGTCGTGCCCTGAACGACTTTTCTTCAGTTGCTATGGCTACTGATAAGTCATCTAGTACATATTTTACTGGACTCACGGACCTATTTGGTCTCTTACGTTAGGGAGTTAATCCAGCGGGGATTCTCTCATTTACACTGTTCATTTAATACGGGTGATAGCAAGATAAGTGGTAAGTTGGATGCGCCATATCGTCAGGTTTAAACCCCAAGTGGGTGTTTTTGCTACTGATCGGTTCAAGACTGTAGTCCTATTTACACCCATTATTATGTTGTGCCTTTGTGACTGTTTACTTAAAAGCATTCTTGCGCCTTTACAGTGGTGGTATACTTTGTTTGCGGCAATTTGTGCTCATTTGTTGTATTTATTCTTATAAATAGAAACAGATATAATGCCCGCGATCAGTGTGATAAAATTTATTATAGTATATAGTATAAGTATTGCCACGCTATCGGAACTCCTTGTAGTCGTTGTTATATGAATCACGCGAAACAGCAAACACATAGACTGCAACACAAGTGCAGGATTAGTCGCCATATGCCAGAGCACAGACCTGTTGTATCTATTTAATGGATGTTGATAAATACGATCTGCAAAGCAGACCTTTGGAACATAATAATACGATTTGGAAACACTATTATGTAAACACAGACGACTTTGCCTTCTTCAATATACGACCTCAGACGTTCGTGTCGTGTCAATCAATGGTGTTTTTCATGAAGAAGGTTTCAGTCAAAGTTGCTGTATGCTTGACTTAATGCGCCCAAATCACGCTCAACTGATAAATAGTCTTTGTAGTGAAACGTTTGATCGTCTTGCATGTTGCTGCAAATTACGTTTTTTTTTTAAATAAACTGATTAAATGTGTGCAAACTTATAAACACAATGCAAATCTTTACATCTTCATTGATGTATGAACATTATGTTTAATGGTTTGTTTTCTTCTAGCTATCCCTGTCTGCATTTCATGTAAGCCAATACTTCTTGCAATTTTGTTTGTCCTTGAACGTTGAATCGTATGATTATACTCTGAGAGATTAATGACTGGATGCAAATTATTGAGACAGACAGTGCGTGTGATGCTGCAGTATTATTGCATTGCCTTGTTTGTGCATTCCATGTTTGGAGATATGGCTGTCTTCAAACGCTGTTAGCTAATGAATAATTCAGACGGTTGCGAGTGCAGAATATCATTTTGGCTGTAATGCTATTTCAATATAAGAAGAAACGACTTGATGGCTATCTCTCAAATGAGATGTTGGTGAATAACATGTCTCATATTGGCAGGTCGTTTGTAAATGACAAAATGTTATTGCTCAACATCAGTTTATGGCTAGACATGCTGAGGAAGTTGAACTTGTACCATTCAATAGTATCAAATAATCAAATTCAGCGTTTTATAGTTAGTCCTGCCTCTTAATATGGCTGTTGGAATTTGCATAAATGACTGAAAAATGTGTTGGATTACTTGAAGCTTTAAAATACTCTGTGTGTGCGTTTCCTAAACCGTTCAGTCCACCCCATAAAAAGTAAATGTTTGAGCATATGTACAGAGGCTGAGCACGCTTCAACTGGTACATTGCATGTCGCCATTCCTTTTATAGTTTCCCTTGTATCAGATAATTTGTCTTTCATTTTCATTTTTTTGTAATACATTTGAGATGTCATTTTACTAACGATCATTACAATTATTTTAAGTCATGCCAAACATTGTGTTATCGAATACATGCACAGTGATTTTAACTAAACGCGCGTCTTCTAAGTAGGTAGTAATGTTGGCTGAACACAACAATATCTCAACGTTGGAATTTAAAATACCACACTACATGATGTATTTCACAAACGTGCATTCAGTTAGAAAGTGCATCTTCCGAAATCGCATCTTCTTTTCCGTTGGTTTCGCTAATACTAAAATGAAATGCTTTCCCAACAAAGAGTATAAACAGTCATGGTTCATTTTAACGATCATCAATCTTAAAACTATGTAAGAGTATTGTGCCAAAATGTTGTCAAAATTATTTTGTAAACCACGGTGCGCCAAACGAAGAGATTCATGTGGGAAACAATTACACAACCTTATTTTACAAATGTGCAGTCAAACCTTAATAATAAGACCACAATTGGGACCTTTGAAAACTGGTCTACTTATTGAGATGGTCTTAATAGTGAGGTTGAATAAAGAGCAAAACAGTGAAAATTGACTTGAAAATTTTGTTCTTTATTTTTAAGTGGTCAAATTATTGAGGTGGTTTTTAAGTGAAGTTATAATCTACGTTACTAATTGTCAGGTCCGTTCTTCTGTTCGATTGAACATCTTCTAAAACTTTAACATATCTACTTTAAAATGTGTTAACTGAAAAATATTAAAACCCGACCACACTTACGTTACCTCGGTAACAACATCGACATGCAGTGTTTCATATTTGGTATTTAGTTGAATGTAAAATGTTCCTGTTTAATATTGTGTTATCACCTTATCATATTAAAAGTGTACAATGATACAACATGTATACACTTGTTATTTTATTTGGCGTAACATCGTTTTAAGATTAATTTTAATTATTGTAGATGTAGTAAACGAGGTCAGTACTTTGTTTTTGCTCTGTTGACCTAACTAGTTTTCCTGGATCTAATTATCAACCAGTCCTAACTAGTTTTACCACAAGCAGCTGATTCCACATGAATCAGAGGCGGATGAAAAAGGAAAGTATCCCAATGACACGGAATGACATTACCTGCTCCGCCCGGGACTCGAACCCGAATGACGGTGGTCAGTAACTAAACCATTCACCAGTCACCGACGACGTCTCCATAACGTGTCGTATAGTTAATTGATATATATTATGTTATATTTCAGGTTCAAGTTTTGTCCTTGGGACAAGAGATGTCCTTGATTTGTTAAAGTTAGTAAAGCAGACAAATTATACACTTACATACGTTACTGGATCTGAACCGCATATGAACGCCATTTTATTTCAAGGTAGGTAATTATTCATGTTGTCCATGTCTTATTATAGAAATATAGACTTGGCTTAACAAAGTACAATGCAACAACTTCGGAGCGGTCCGCTCCGGAGTAACACTCTCCTTAGCAACAACAGTATAGTGTGCATATTTTGTTGATAAACTAAGGATTATTTTGCATATACATCAATGTGTAGATGCAATTAGCGTTTCATATCTGTTCAAAATATTTATACGATCGATGACTGTAGAAAGGTTACAAAAAAAACAATACATGTTATGAAATCATAAGTAAACTCTCACTTACAAGCAAGCAGTTAAGGAAGCATGCGAGTAACCAAGCCAGTAAACAGACAAGAAAGCAAGTAAGCACGCAAGTAAGCAGACAAGCAAGATGTAAGCACGCAGGTAAGCAGACAAGCAAGCAAGTAAGCAGACAAGCAAGCATGTAAGCACGCAAGTAAGCAGACAAGCAAGCATGTAAGCACGCAAGTAAGCAGACAAGCAAGCAAGTAAGCGAACAAGCAAGCAAGTAAGCACGCAAGTCAGTAAGCAGATAAGTGAGCGAGCAAGTAAGCAGAGAAGCAAGCTAGTGAGCACGCAAGTAAGCAGGCAAGCAATTAAGCAAGCCGGTAAGCAAGAAAGTAAGCAGGGAGGCAGGCAAGTAAGCAAGCAAGCAAGTAAGTAAGTAAGTAAGCAAGCAAGCAAGCAAGCAAGCAAGTAAGTAAGCAAGCAAGTAAGCAAACAAGTAGGCACGCAAGTAACCAGGCAAGCAAGTAAGCATGCAGATTAACAGGCAAGCAAGCATTTATCAGATAAGCAAACAAGTAAGCGCGTAATTTAGCAGGCAAGCAAGGAAGTAAAAAAAGTAATATGTGAAACATTGTATAGAAAGAATCAGTTATCGCAGAAGTTAGAGATATTAAGTTGAGTTAAGGTCTTAATAGCGGTATATACAAAAGTTGGCATACTTGGTTTGGTGAGAATGTAATACAGAACACCTCTCGAATTAGCCGAAAGCTGTTGGGTACAATTTAAATTATATCGAAGCTTAGCGAGTTTCCTCTTGATATATTGCCGCACGCGAAGATTAAAAGAAAAAAATAAGGGACAAAAATAGATAAGCTGTAATGTAAACAGTGCTAAAACTATTTGCAGTGAATTTTAACATTTAAAACGCGCACAGTATACCACCAAAGATGCTGGATTTTTACATAACACGTATTGAACGTACACGAAAATATTGTATAGTATACAAAAGCATAACAGGTACCTGTTTTAGGCTGGCATATCACCAACTAAACTATGTCTTAACGCAAGGAAATTGGAATGTGCTGTTCTGTGCAAAACACTTCTGTCTGTCTACGAACTTTTAGTCAATTTTACAGTTAACTATCAGAAATTGCTGGCATTAAGCGATATTAAAAACATTCATCCGTCTAACAATTGTTCAAGGTCACTATATAAAACACGGCCTCATATCTAAGACACACTTTAGAAACACCAAACCTTCAGTTATAATGCTGTATCATGAATTTGATTCAAGAGTCTTTTACATGTGAACAGAATAATTGGTATGGTATTGCAAATCAATAGAAACTGAAATATACATGTATGTTGCATTTGCTGCTCGACTTCTCCATTAACTTCATATCACTATTTAATAAAGCCGAATTATTTACCAAAGCAATTGTTTCCATTTTATGCAAAATTGACACAAACGACCGTAGGATAAGTAAATGGTCGTTCAATGTATAGAAAGTGTGTAGGATTTAATGCTACGTTATTGTACACCATTGTCTATTTGTTCCACAGAATTATTCACTTACAGAATGGTCGTTCAATGTATATTAAGTGTGTAGGATTTAATGCTACGTTATTGTACACCATTGCCTATTTGTTCCACAGAATTATTCACTTACAGAAAGTGTATGTTTGCCTTTTCTTACACATAAGCAGACACCCGATGAGTTGGTTGTAATTATTACACCTAGGATGTTTTCCAGATTATTTCCCCATATTCACTCATAGTATTTTATTTACAATACCGTTTTCCCAATGTCCATTATTCAATCAAATTCAATTGCCTGGATTGAATCATTCATTTAAGGGAGGACCGCATTAACCAGCTTCCTAAACTCTTCTAACAGAGAAAACAATTTCTGTTACCACTCCTAACTATCGTCTCAGACTAAATTTTGAAATTCCAATTCTTTAGGATAGACTGCAAAGTTTATTGTAGGTCGTAAGCGTTTGTGAATATTGTCTGAGTTTTATCTGATTCATAAAAATCCAACAGTTCTAACCTGCTGCTTCAGAATCAAAGGAATCCGATCCTGAAACATAACAGAACGATTTTTTAACTATTTGAATATTACGATCAGGCGGTGCTCCGGAGAATACTAGTTTTATGGTGAGCAATTTGTTTCCCAGGATAAATATAGATAAGAACTGTTAATGGCAACTTGTATTGGACACTGTTCTGGTGTGTTGATATCAAAAAGATTTCAAAATGATACAGACAGGGGAAAACGTGCAACTTTTATTCATGTTTGTCTAGTCGTTGTATATAATTGTTGAAGTCCTTGTCTGAGCTATTCAAACTCTTGTAAGCACCAACTTCCAATCCAGAAAGGTAAACACCACTGCCCTCTCGATTCAGATCGAAACAATTTCCTCATAAAGCACAAAAACAGTGACAGAGACGAGACAAAAGCAATAAAGTATCAGGAAGCAATTGAATGCACTTAATGATATGAATGAAGTTCACAAAACTAAATGTGTGGTCGGTTCCTTAAAAGAACACCGATTCAGTCCTGTTTTAAGTCAAGGAAAGTATTTATCTTTATTCGAATCACTTGTTTTGTCTCCCCCGAACAGTGGGAGGGGAAACGTGATGATGTTATACCGTCTATCAGTGTGTATGTCTGTCTGGATGTCCCAAGGTTTGTCTGCAAATGTTCCCCTGATCAAGTGGTTGGATTTCGGTGAGACTTCACATTAGCTATTGATACTAAATCGTCAGCGTTTTATTCGGATTATTTTTTAGCGGAGTCATGGTCCTTTGGGTGCGTTGGGGGGGGGGGAAACATAAGTTGTTTTCAAATAAAAACAAACTTTAGTGTAACTTAGTGTTTTTGTTTAGATCATCAGTAAGTCAATACACGTTTTGGATACATTTGAATGAAAAAAGGTATTAAGCCTTCTTATGCCACCAGAATTTGTCTTTTTGTATGTTCAGGAAGTCTCATTCGTGTTGCTAGCTTCACTGTGTATTGCCTTTGTGTGAGCCGAGGCAATACTTAAGGCACTGTGTGTTCAGTACCGTGTTGTAACTTAGTTCTAATCTGGTGTAAATGATTTTATTACTTTCCTCACCTTTAATATAAAAAATATATGTCATCATGGATTAGCCAATACCTGTTTATACAATTATAAAACATTTTACGATAGGTTGCCGATTAACATTATATGAACATAAAATTTATGGTCTAAATCTTTCAAATCCGTAATAGCTCATTTTCGTCCGGATGTAAATCTGTTAATTGAGAGGAAATCCAGTGTTTTAGTACACTCAGGTAAAATGTTAGCAACCAAGCATTAAACATAATTCGTTTCTACAACAGACATCATGATTGTAAAAATATCGAATTTTCATATTATAGGAAAGAGGCTTTAGACTGCTATTTGTGCTATTTGGCAAAATCTTGTAGTATTTTAACCGTCTTAATTACGATTACACTTAATTGTGGCTGTAACAGACAACGATCGCACACGTGTTGTACAACTGATTCATATTGTTTCAATCTGAAATACTTGAATCAAGTAGCGTTCATAATGCATAAATCTGATGTTGGATAGAATACAAAAGTGTTTAGCCGGTAAAATGTGCTATATAAAACTTGAGAAAATATGGATGAAACAAAGCCGCATCCACAAAGCGAGGACTACACACACAGAACTTAATGACAAGAAATGAACTCATAAAAAGGTTGTAAAGGAAACAAGTACAGAACAATTATGTAACGGTATATTTGGACAGAGACCTACCGAGGAGGAGTAGCATCTATTCACAACAAAGATGATTATTATTTTCTATTTCCACAGATACCAACAGAATTCTGGAATTACCAGAGAATATAACAAATAACGTCTTGATGTTGCTACGTAACAATGAACAGTTCACATTCCTGGCCACTGTGCGACAGGAGCCTGGAGATTCCGGCAGTTTGATATCGTTTTCTGCTGGACAACATCGGTAAGTAGATGCATATAGACAATCCCCACCAGAGCTTCAGCTAAGCCTAATACATTTACATAAGAAATCGAATAGGGTAATAGCATGAGATAATTGTAACGTTTAAAACATAGAGATTTGAATGTTTCACTTTGTAGCTAGATTCGTTTTTCATGCAGTTGCCTTGATGTAGTTAATATTCTGGTAGTTGGTTTCCATTCAGATGGGATACCTAGTGTCCAGTCCTTCTGTATAATACTAAATGCAATAAAATGATCAAAAAGTTGATAACGTACATCATTTTCTAAGATTATGGTTTGGCGCAGAGATATGGCAACTGCATCGTTACCAACACTATGTTAAAACAGATTTCCATCAACCTCCTGCATAGTATGCTTTAATTGTTCTTATTTTGAAAAGTATGTGTGTCGTACGTGCCTGTAACTTTTTGGAGGTTTGTTTGTTTATTTTTGCAACATGTTACTGATGGCGGCCTAAACCTTTCTGGTCAGCCCTCACTGATCAACAGAGTTTTGGTAACATTAACTGGATTACGAGATTGTGACCCATGTCCTGCTCAGAGTCTCTCGTTGCATGCGATCTGTCTGCCTTCACAAAGTTATGTTGCTTTAACAATGCCTTTAAGTGCTACACTGTAGTAGAATTTGACAGTCGTGTGCAAAAAGTTCGAAAAAATGTAATAACATTATACGAGCGAAGAACATCAATAGTATATCTTCAGTGAGGAGTTGGTGGGCGCTATGCGCTTCGATAAAAACGCATTACTATTTAAGAACCAATAAAAACGTTTCACTTTTAAATTACAGACAGTTCCTAACGATTTTAATAAAGATTACAGTAGAGATACAGTATAAAGTGTTTTCAGATAATGTTATTAGTTTATTACGTATATAGACAATGTTAAATGCAGTAGAATAATTGAAAACGGTTCTTATTGTGTTTAATATGTTTTATAGTACTACGTCTACATTAGTTCCCCTTTAAATTGTTTATTAATTCAATATGTCTGTTCTTCATTAAGTCTTAAATATTTAACGCTTGCAGTAAAAGTCTGGGAGGTACACTTCTAATGGGCACTTCCGGTGGCCTAGTTACTTGGTGATTGCCCTGAGTGTTCGGTACATAAGAGTCCTCAGAAAAGTTAGTGTAATGTCTTGCAGTAAACAGTCTTGGAGGTACACTTATAATGAAACACTTCCGGTGGCCTAGTTATTGGGTGAATGCCGAATTTTATGAACATTTACATGAAACAGAAGAAATAGTTATAATCAGTAAAATAGCAAAACCAGCCCTGTTTTTTTGAGTGTACATTTTTCATTCTAATGATATAATAGGACACGTGGTATAACGAATGGCATATGTTATAGAAATGTACAAGGGTTTAATAGTAGGAGAAGAAGTCAGCCATGGAACATAATCATATATCATTGAAACTTACTTGTGGAAATTATGAGAATTCTTCCTGTTTCAGATATTACGATATTGTCTTTGACTTTCAGTTGTTTTTTCTGTAGCATTGCTTTGTATATTTTCCTTACTAGTTGTTGCAATTAAATATGAAGATATTTAAGCATAAATAATTAGTATTAAACCTACGAATAATTTAGAGTGATACTGTCATATTGCTAACTCAAATGGGTCATAAAATATAGTGTTTCAAATGCAATTATATATGAAACAACACCGTATCCACGCTTCATTTGGTTTAAGAGTTGAAATTGAACACGACGTAGTGAACTAGGTTCTATTTTAAATAATGTTAGTCTAGATTTGTTGAAAATTGTCAAATGTAGAGAGGGGGAGAAACTGTACTTTATATGCACAAATTTATGACATACTTACATACGTTTATTGGTATCCTCAACTTACAATGTATTCGACCATTAACAATAAACATAAATAAATATACGGATTTTGTTCCCCCACATCTCACCATCATTTAGAGTTCAAAGAGACGAACAAAACGATACCAAACACTCAATATTGCCAAAAAATGACTTACGTCCCACTGTAATTAAGCCGACGATTTGGTAGAATATCAGGCAAAATTGTTATACAGTCCTAATTCTATTGTATTGTTGCAGATTCCTTGAGGTGGAGAGTGACGGAAAAAGGGACGAGGTACACCTACACTATCCCCGAGACCAACATTTACACACTGAAACATTCCCAATACGGATTGCCGACGGACACTGGCATCAAATAGCATTAACATTTAGTGGAAACAATGTGACTTTATATATTAATTGCATCAAACGCTACCAACGGGTTTTACAATCTCTGAATAGACACTATTTAGCAGGGAGCAAATTATCGCTTTTTATTGGACAAAGAAATCAGAACAGTTTACATTTCAAGGTGAGTTTTTGTACGGAAAGTTGACGTATGCATGCGATATAGTTTAGGAATATAAGATGCTCATGCATGTATTTTTATTAAAAATTGTTGTATTGCAGACATACATAGATATATGAAAGTACGATCTAATGATATACCTGTTTAAATCAAGTTTTCATCGAACATGAATTTTACTGTGAATCAGTATATAACGTTGACGTAAATGAATATTTGTTCTTACTGAGTCTATAGTTTAGAGTTGATTCGTTAATGTTGAATAAAGATTTATATGATCAGTAAAATCAATGTTCTCCACAACGTTTTTGTACAAATGACAATTACACTATAGTTAAAATCACTAAAGGTTTTCTGATCATACGACCGTTTTTTATGAACGTTCCACGAAAACATATATTCAAACGAACAAATATTTTTTCAAAGGACCTAATAAATGTCCCCACGAATTACTGTAAAATATGTGATCAAACCTAATTGTGGAAATGCGTTTATAAAGAGACTAAATTGGTTAATATTACCATTTTTAAATTCACCTGTTGAGAACAGCTGTTCAATCACGATACAAACATATCAATATTTTCTATTTTAAAGTACACATTTACCACATATAAAATCAACATTGTCTACACAATTAATCTCCTATGTATTATATAGATCATATACAGTTTTGCCATCGTTCCAAGTTCTCTCCAAATCATTGCACACACATCTCGTTGATTCCTATTTCTCTCGTCTACAGCTTACTTTTTGCCTCATTAGTTTTCTAAATTTCAAAACAGTTTTGAAATGAAACGAACCGTTATACAGTATTTAGTCTACGGTGTTGGGAAAGCTTAACAGATAATGTACGTTTTTGCTATGGATTTTTTCCAAAGCATCTTAAGACTTAAAGTTGCAAGTGGCATAATAAATCATTTTCGTAGACGCAAAAATGCAACCTATAACTATCTAGGATTGGCGAGGTTTTCTGTGCTATTCCGTTCATTTAGAATAGATTGTTGTATTTTTATTGCCAAAGCTGTTGTTGTTCTTGTTTATGATGTTGTTGTTTCTATACATTTATCGTAATGTGTGCTTAAATCACTTAAATATTACATATAGTTATTGCTATACAGAACGGAGCACATTGTGACGGCCAATGCCATCGAGTGCATAACATCGATTAACTAAAATCGCTATCGCGGCTTACCCCGACAAGTTATTCATATAATGCTGATAGATGTGTTCTGCATTGCGTCGTGCCGATGACAGAGTAGTAATGAACACATTCTGACTTTAGCACGGGAAGACTTCTGCAGCAGTCACGCCCTCTTTCGGAATTATGTGAATCAACAAATATGTTGTTCTATACCGGTTCATACATTCATAATTGCAATCGTGTGCAATATTAGCGACAGTGTTCTTTATGAACCGTAGTTGCGCCTTGTAGATTTAAGACTGTGGGCGACTGGATTGGTTCTCTGAGCCGCGTTCGATTTATATCATTGACCGAGGACAAAAATTTGAACTCTGACGCACCCAGACTGTAAAAAAAACATCCGGAACCGTATTGTATTTAACTTAAGCGTGTTTTATTCACAAAGTCGATTGATAGTTCTCCAGCAAACTATGTTGTGATTTGAGATTCTAGACGGTATTGTTATTTCTACATTCATTACTTTTGCAGATGTCTCGTAATGAATGGAATGGGTATAATTAATCCAACAGGTTAAGACGAGGTAACATACTCCCACCATTCAATAATTCTAATACGTTTTGCAAGTATACACATTGACCGGTCTTGTTTTAGGTGAATGTATTTGTTTAAAGTCAAAATAATTGTTAATTTTGTTCCCAGAAAAATGTGTTTTGGTCTTCCGTCTGTTTGTCCGTTTCAAATTCTTGATTTTCAAATAACCATATTGTGACGGTTTGCAGAGGTGCTACTTTCAGTCACGTGTGTTCAAAGTCAGTGTATTGTGGCAGGAGTAAAGGTCAGAAGGGCAGATCTGGGAGACATGTGTTTTTGCATTAGAAAATATACGACTAGTTGTAATTAATTATTTTTTAATTAATGCTAAAGAAGACTATGGCTTACAACATTGCCGTTTATACATGTACAGTAAAACCTCATTTAAAGAGCACCTCAATAATAAGACCATCTCGTGTATAGTACCTCACTTTTCAATTCAATTTTGATTGTTCGGCTGTTTATTCAACCTCAATATTAAGACCATCTCAATATTAAGACCAGTTTTCAAGGGTCCCAAGGGTGGTCTTATAATTGAGTGCTTACTGTATGTTAATGTTATATACACAACCTCTCCAGAACAATATGCGTGCAGAGAGAGCCATTTCGCCTGTTGTGGAGAGGTTGATGCTTTAGAGACGTTCAATCAGTTGTATATATTTACTACGGGAAAATGATAGTGCTATAGAAGACAGGTCTTTGCATCAGAGAGGGTCGCTATGAAGAGTATGCACTGTATAAAAACATTAAATTATTAAATATAAGTACTTTGTGCTGACATTTGAGGTCTTTTTTGCAAGCATCCAGATTGAGATTTCATTAAATAATTTGTCTTAATTTTTTCAAATTATTTAACAGCACATGAAGCAGAGAATATTAAACAGATTTTAGATTGGTCGTAAATAAGCAACATGTATATTCCAATTGACTTAATCATCAAACGCTTTACACCGTTTCTTTTCAATTTACAATGACCTTAGAAATATTTATTTTAATTAGGTATTGCCATGTACTATTCCCTTTTATTCTTATTATTATTATTACTAATTTGATGAACGAAAAAATAATTGACCGGGGCGGACACTGGTGTTGAAATAATGTCTGGCTCTATTAATTTGCAAACATTGTTGTAACTTGTGTGTTTTGTATCACGGGCCTTATTGTAACATTAAAAATAAAACACTATTGAAGTAGCTGGCTGAAAGGTTATCTTCTTGCAGTATTCATAAAATCATTTGACGTGTCTACATAGGTATGGACAAGATCTTTCTATGTGACGATTTTGAACTTAAATCCTTTTGCTTGAATTTGAAGATACACCAAACTAGTGAAATTGTAACTGTTATTATGTTAAGTATTTTACAAAATTAAGACAGTAATTTTACCATGTTTTAGCTGGAATAATTATGTTCGAGAAAGTCTGGAAAATTTCAAAACAACGCACCATTTTGTTTAAAAGACAATAATGGTCGACATGAAATATTTAGAGAAGCAGCGAACCAATATTCTAAACGCGGAGGGATGTATTCTTAAAGAGAGATAAATTAAATAAATGAATTTTTCGTGTACCAAAATTACCGTACACTTTCCACGAGAGTGGAAACGGTAAAAACAGACGCTTCCGACATTCGCAAGATTTCTCGTAAAACACGGACCACATTCCTCCATACTGACAATACTTTACCCAGCAGCCCATGCTTCCGGTTTGTTTAACTGAATATTGTGCACTTTTCATTACAATCTATTTTTAAAATAAGTAATTAAGCATCAGTGCGATGATTACCATTGAATAGAGCTGTTAAAAATCACTATCCAAAGCGATCATCAGATATGTTGCACATTATTTTTACTATTTATCAAAATGGAAAGAAATAGTCTAAGTCCGGCGGTACATCTCCTGTTAATAAAGTATATACATACAGTACTAATTGAGTACTGACATTCTAACAAGATAACATAACGTATCGTATTGGGGCTTATCAGTTGATGAAAATGTCTGAGTGAGTGATCTTATCAAATAAACATTGTAAGTCCATTGAGTTGTTTCATCGACAGAAAACGTTTTGTTTTCGCCCAATCTTTAGTAATAGAAATATTTAACTTTAGCTGATGACCAGTCAAGTATTATTCTATGTTTATAGGTTACGTATTCTGTCTTTGATGAGTACGTTTATAACATATGTTAATTGGAGCACTGCTCTTATTGTATTGGTATCTAAGAGTATTTACTGATATCAAGTTTTACGGATTAACCCACGAGTTAGCTGACCACTCAGATAATATGGCTGCTTCCTGACGGAGTGTATATTTTGCCATATTGCCCTCTGTACAGTGTATCATTTTACTTAGTTACTGTTTTGTTTGCATTTCAGGGTGCTATACAAGAATTAAAGTTCGTTATAGGACAACACGGCTATCGGATCCAATGTCCACTGTTAAGTGAATTAACAACATGTAAGTAGCATTGATTAATTCTTTCTATTTTACATTTAATATCTGTATGTCTTATGTTCGGAACAAGTAATTAAAGGGGTGCATATTATTCTATGGGCAGAGCCATGGACATCTGATGGAGAGCTTGTCGGACTTGAATGAATTCCGTTAGAATGTCGCCAAATGTTTGTCAAATAGTTGCTGGTCCGGACCCGGCTTTTCATGTCAATTTGAGATCAAAATCGTGACATTGGCTACGGTCATGTCTTCTTCATGTGGAGAAGTTGTCCGTTGCTTGTGGAACCGCAAGTTAGTTCTATTAGATATTTAATTCCTTGAAAACTAGTTAGGTCAACCGGTCGCCGTCTGTGACTGACACAATTTGTTGAAAAACGGTGTTAACCCGATACAAAATAAACAAACAAATCATGATGAATGATTTACATTGGTGTACATTCAAAGGATCGTCTGGTGTAAATTGTGTCTGCTCTGTATCTCATTCCCCCAAATATCTATGCACAAAATTTCGCGAGTCACCTAGGTTCATTTCCATACTTATCTGTTCTAAATTTAGAAATGGGAAAGCACAAAACAGGACAGAATAATGAAAGGACAGTTCGAAACGTATTTTCAAATACAAATATCTACCAGTCAATGGTCGGTAGCTTTGACTGAAGTGAATAAAATAATGATAATTGGAAAAATAAACATGTAAAAACTCACAGTTCTTTGCAAGCGTTGTGCCAACAAAGATTATTGCCGTATTTGGCCCGAAAGTCTCACGGCGCGTCACTGTTTAATAGTCGTAATAGTCAGACGATGGCAAACGATCCACCTTGTTGGTACAAGGACTAGTTCGGATAGTGAACGCAAAAATACTATAAAAAGTATTTCCTATTTACACTTGGTCTTAGAACAATGTTGATATTTCTTGGCATTTATGTCCCCACACTAAAACGATGTGCGTAGCATACCTTTGTGACATGTTTGGCAAAGGTGAATTTCTACTTGTAGCTCACGTATCGTAAAAGTCAGATTTTATCAATTAAGTGTATGATCATGGCACGGTTATGGTACAAAAATACGACTTTGATGTAATGACAAGCGTCTACTTTGTGTTCGTTATTATAAAACAACCGCTAACGTTTGGCTTGTTTCGTCTTTGACGTTTGTATTTAGTTTTTGACCCCAAGTTTGCCACCATTATGCAGACCCAATTTAGTAGAATATATAAGTATGACTATGTTCGAACTATTACACCATTAAAATGAACATCAAGTCAGTCTTCAACCTCCAGAATATAGAAGAAGGATTTGCTCAAAGTTTGGACGCCAATGTGCCGAAATTGCATCCATATGGTGCAACGTTGTATGGAATAATTATGTTACCGAAATGAATATTAAGTCTTTGTTAATCATTGAATAGAGTCAGCATTGTTCCTCATTATTATAATCAATAGATCGTAGGTTTACAAACCCAGGAAGATTAAATTGTTATAAAAATGTCATAATTCGTCTAGTGAATGTTGTATTACAATACGTGATGTTTTTCAGAAATCGTGGTATTAATACGCTGGATTATTTTCACGTAAATGCGTCTGTTTATTTTCTCTGTCTTGATTTTCGGCTAGCAATCTCTTAAGCAATATTTCATTTCGAATCGAAATGAAATCGCAAACAGCAGTGTGCATTCGCCTACCGACCAAAATGAGGCTGTATAATATACGGCCTCATTTATATTTATAGTCAATATCATATCTATATACGACTATAAATCTTAAGTTTTGGTACGCGTCCCAGAGCTCTGAATGTACTTGCTCTTCGACATACAACCTGGCGGTTTGGATGAGAATTCGTACAAAAATAATATATGCATGACCTTGACTTCGTTTCACTACTTCTCAATGATCAGCAAATCGTATTAGAGACAAAATATCCTGGATTTTGTGCTCTCAATCACTGTACGTTCCAAAGTGGGGTACCAATCTATTGTATTGTCAGTGTTATTTCCATCTTTGCTATTTTGAATAATATTAGAGCTTGTACTTATTTAAAGTCAAGAGCTTGCAATATGCTGCGCTGAATTTAGATTTTGAGAATGGGCGGTGAAGATTTGACAATAAGATTATGATAAAAATGCAAATCTGATTTGATGGAAATAGGTAATTAACTATACTGTATATTTACCTTTCCTTGCGGTATGCATTTTACATTCAGTTTCAGACTGATAAGAATAAATCTAACCACTATTAAGATCATAGAAACATGGATGTATAGATATAACTTGATTATGGAATTTTTTCACAATGTCACTGCGTGCAGATGGCTCATTATTACTAGCAGAATATGTTCCACGCTTCTATGCCACTATTCTAATCGAGTGTAGCTCTTAACGCGCTACTTTGCAACTTCACATTTCAAATCCACACGTCTCTACCGCACGCGTTAAAGAACCATAAATATCGAGTATCAGTTAAATTAATAGCATTTTGTGGGGATTTACTGCCAAAACTTTAACGAAGCTTAACGGAAGTGAAATTAAATTATGAAACGTATTAAATATGCTTGAATCCTGCTAAGCTTCGAATGGCGTAGGAAGCACTTTATCTTTACTGTTGATTGTAATGAGAAACATTTTATATTATTCGAAATTTATGACTTCGAACTACCTGTAAGATTAAATCCCAGACGCACTATACAATCATTTCAGCAGAATTATGATTCACTTATTTTTTTCCATCTGATTTAACACTGTCTAGAAATCAGTTTGTTGTAAGTTCATTTTTTATATGAATATGCACGGGAAACATCAATTTATTTAATATTTTGAGTTTATGAAATCATGCCGAAGTTATCGCTGCAAAAGGATTTTAACGTGGGCATCTCTTTTTGATTGCGTTTCTTCATATTCTCAATGATTTAACGTCCTTGATTTTGTTTAGAGTAATTTATCCATTTATTTGTTGTGTTTATTTTCATTCATTTTTATTTCATTTACTTACCTCCGCGGTATTTGGACGGAATGGACGCTCTAGAACGTAACGCGATATATATTATGTATGGAAAAGCAAGAACTGATCAACTATTAACGATTTGCGATTTTTTCGGCGCAGCCGTATTAACATGGTTTTGCCATTTGCATATCAGTGTTGTGTAAACCAATCAAAGCTTACGTTAAACACAAAGGCAATTTCTCTTTAATCGAACAACGTTTGCAACCTTGACACCTGTTAACCTTTCGATAAAGTGTACGTTACATTACCAAAATCCACTGAATTTCGGTGAATTTACCGAAATCCATTTTGGGTCTGGAGTGACCAGCAATCGTAACATATCGGCATTTTTTATGTTGCACAACAAATCTTAACCTTCAAATTGCACCGACCATCTTTTTTCAAGATATTTCTTGTTTCTCATATATTTGTACAAAGTTTCATTTTATTTTCAGTGTGTCAAAATTGTGCTCAACTCCAAGTAACAGAATCTCTACGAAAAAACATGACTTTATTGTACAATACCTTCTCCAAACTGGTAAGTATTGAATGTGTAATCACTTGTTTACATGTCAATGTCTGCAAATGAATTTCAGTCAGAAATTTGAACAATCACCATAACTACTTTAAAAGTCCGAAAAGGAAGGATGGTAGTATGGGGGTAGAGCATCTGACCAATGATTCAATCCGTAATTGGCAAGATTCGTCTGTATTTTCAGAATCCCTGTATTAAAAATAGACCTGTATTGTTTATGAAAGTGTTAAATATAAAGAGTATTGAACTAGAATATATACATGTTTAGACCACGGTTAGTGTATGAATTGTCCATTGAAAAAGTATCTTGACTTCAAAAACATTTGTACACAAAATGTCCCCGTAAATTAACACGTCAATGCTCTATAGTGTCCGCGATATAAACACAATAATATTTCGTGCCGATATAAACAAATAAACGCCGGTGGTTTTGTTTCAATATTTAACTATCTGTACACTTTTGGAGATTTTTTCTGAATTTGTATTTAATCAAACAATGCGTACTAAAATTATGGTAACAATAATTTTGCTGATTTTGTTGCGCGAGTACTGATTTGAAACTCACGAGGCAATCATTAAGGGTGATCAATAAAAGTTGTCAGAACAACGGAATTGAAGTAAATACTTTTATGCTGGCGTAACTGTCAATATTTGCAAGATTTTAACTAAAACAGTCCTTTTTCACTTAGAAGTTTACATATGATTGGGATGAACAGTTTTAGTTTTATTTAGACAAGTATTATCGTTTCTTGTTATGTGCGCATTTGTACGCCGCACAGCACCCTTTGGCAATATACCTTGTACGACGATGCCCTAGTGTGGGGTATGTAGAATATATAAAAAAGAAGAAGAAGAACTCAAAACTTATTGGAAAAGATTTTAATTATCCTAAATGGCATTCCTAAAACGCTGAAGAGAATGGGTTTGCAGATATTGTGGTTGAAATATTTCAGGAACTCGAGGGAGAGAAACTAAGAGAAGTGATAGATCGATGTAAATGCATGGGTACTTGTTCCACTGTTGGAAACATTTGGGAAAAAGATGAGTGTACGTTATGTAAATGCGAGGTAAGTTCAGAGGAAACAATTTGTATTTTATTTATTTATTTGAATGTTACGTTTTATGTGTTTATTGAAAATAATCGAATTTGATGATAACCAACCGTATATCTGCTACTTCCTATGGACAGAAATGGCGGATGTAGTTAGTTAGGAACACGTTGACAACGACGCACTGACAACATTAAACTGTTTCACACATACCTGAGCATCAGTTTAATTTCCACAAGACTACATTAAGTAAATAGGCAATTCATTAAAATAATCACGTGAGGAATTACTTAAATGTATTTCTAGTGATCAAGACTATTATAAGGGAATCCTGCCGTGATCCAATATACACTCGCCAAAACTTATAAGTGTGCAGGTATCAATATGATCGTATCTTGGTCAATATTAGTCTGATCTTGCTGAAAGTTTCAACACGTATAGCGTAGATATCTGGCATAATATTTTGTTTATTTCATGTCATAAATCTACATATTGGACAAATAAAATCAATAAATGTAATGATGCGAAAAACATCAGTACTGCAGCTCCCACTTAAAGATGATCTGGTTGATTGAAAAGAGTCTGAAAGCGTGTGTGCCCATCCAAACTCGTCGCATCATGCTATCGACCCGAGAATCATGATCTACTCATAGCCAATAGCAAATATACAAAATTTCGTTTAGAAATGTTAATCAATAAAAAAGTTATCCGACATTAAAAAAGTGCACACTTACAAGTTTTGTTTAGTGTATGCTTTTGAGCGCAACATATTTGATGGATAGGTAGGGAGATAGGAAATAATCGTTTGTTTCTTTTTTAAATTTCTGTCTAACACAGGTGGTTGTTTAGCGTAGTATGGATGTATTTATGAGCATATTTGATGTACATGTCAAGACGTTTTAGATGTAATGACTTAACAAAGTAAACTTTTCTAAATCCTGGGAATGTTTCCTGTCACATTGGTTTCTGTTACTGACTAGCATAGAAAAATCTCAGACAAATTCAATACTTCAGATACACAAGCTTTTCTTAAAAGCCTAAATTTTGTTATTTCAAAATGCTTTACATTATATTTGAGATGATTCATCTTATCAATAAAATCGTCTGATGCCTTGCTTTCTCATGTGTGGCTAGTTCTTGTATGATTGATATCCTGATCCAATCATTGTACAAAAGCAGATAACGAGGAAGTTTCTATATAATGTCTCTAAGAGGTATAGATTCTTGGAAAAGTCCCTTAAAATAAAACAGATGCACGTTATCTTTTTCCTCGTGCATTGAATTTATTATATGCTGTCTATTTTCTACAACTGTTTCATAATATTATCTTTGACCTTAATAATATATGAGACGTTGTTAGATCTAATAAGAAGTGAGGAATTATATGAATGAATAGTTCTCATGTTCGCGGAAGTTGTACATATCTTCCACCGAACCGCCATGACCTCTGATCATTCTTGTAGGCCCAGTGTGTAATGCAACACTTGTTTATTTCCAAATCTATTTTCCATCAAGAATCATCTTCAAATAGTTAAGAAGCAAGTTGAATCATTTACCTCTCCTTACCACAAATTGCTCAATTGTTTTGTTAATAAAGATTTGCTTTAAACAATGCCTCAAACCGAAATAACTAAGCATATTTTGATCAAACTTTACCGAACGGTTCTCTACCGAATAGATAAAATGCACTGGTTCGATGCAGAGCTCTGATTGCTTTGGAAATAAAAAAGCAATTGCTTACTGTCTGTACATGATGACGTCACAAGTGACGTTCTCTGGAAATTACGTCACTTAAAGAAGAGGTTGGAAATCGTACAGCAGCGCTCAAAAGATCTGCTCATGGCCTGAAAGGGTGTGGGTGCTTTCTGTTATTTTCTCCATACGGTTCATTTTCATCCCTGAAGCCAATGACCAGAATTAAAATGGAGTTTTTTTGACAAATATTTTAAATGGCGAAGTCATTGTTGAATCTTGAAAGTCGTCTTCATTATCGTAACTGAACATTTTGCGTATTTAACTGATTTAACCTATTGAACTTGCTTTGTTCGTGGTTCCATATCTTTTTGTCGAAAAAAAACGCCTATTGTGTGTTTATTTCTTGACAATTGTGCCGTCTTTGAACAACTTTGCATACTTCAAAGTTGAAAGAAAACCTCGAGAGTTAATTCATTCTTGCAGTAAGACCACACGAGTTTTGGTAAGAGAATATTCGTCCTGTACGACAGAGTTAATCTCATACCAACATACTTTGCTCAACAATTATGTATATATATCTTTACAAGGTGATTGTTTGCATTTAATTCGGTTATGTCTTCTCGCAAACATGTAGCAGAACGTGGCATCACTTTTATAGAACTTGTTTGTATTGATTGGATGTATCTAAAGGACGAGACAAGAATGTATATTAACTAATATTCTGCCGTTCAATATTTATCAGTTAATAGTTCACATCGCAGTCCAATTCGGGGCTCAAAATGTCTCTAATACCAAGTTCTCAGCAGGATATTAATCAAGTACATATCATCACTTCATCGGAAAGTTGAAACTCTGATAAAGTGATAATAGGGTACATTTTCAGACCGCTCGATTCAAAAGCAAAGTAATTTAAATATCAAAACTTTGAATAGTTTAGATAATACACAAAACACGCCAGCTTGCGCATATAGCACATTTTTAGGTATTGAAGAAAAAAAAACATGGGCATGAAAAGAGGAATTTCTATTTATCTTGTCTCTAATTAGCGTTAGTTCTAACATGACTTATTCTCACAGTTTTGTTTGGCAATCTAATCTGCAAATGATGCAGAAGTTATTTTTGTTTTTCCTTATGATTATAGGAAACATCTTATATTGTACAAACTGTTAATGAACATAAGTCAGTAGATTTGAAATACAACACAAAAATACGCGGAGAAATTCGAGGTTTGTTCGGTACAAATTGATACAGTTGGTTACACAGAAAAATCTCTTGATAGCACTTTTCGACGTCTTTTAATCATTGTTAACTCAGTGTTATGTATAAGTTTACGTTTATGCCAGTATTGCTATGTCACAAACAGGTTGATGTTGTTTCAACACAATAAAACTTAACATTGCCATATACAGTCGCACATAGTTAATGCGACAATACTTGGTCAGATCCCGAAGTATCATCTTAGGTACGTCGAATTGAATTGGGCTATTTGAAACAATGTATTATTCGAACTAAAATTTCGACCCCATGAATTCGAATGAACGAGGTCTGACTGCACTTATAAAGTTAACTATTGTTATGTGTGCCTATCATAGTGTATTCTAGTACATTCAGATATTTACCAAATCTACCAAAGTTTCAGCGAAATCAAAATCATTGGTTCTACACCATCAACAATATCATTGACAATGAACCCAAGGTCAACGACTCAACTACTTAGACGTTGTACAGACTTGAAGCAATGCATGTAGATTACTAAACAATATTGAATTGAACCAGCAAATGTTCGCCCCAAATATTGAACAAGAAAGAAAAAATCTACAATATACCTGCAGCCTAGAACATTCACAAGTTATTCTGACACGTCCATTGAATGAATCTTTATGTTAAACCCATTATTCAGTTTTATATTGACAAGCCGAATAGCCCAAAGCCGCATAATTGTCATTTTGACCCGCAGATTCTGCTTGTTATCCCGACATATTAACCTAATCTACAGGTAGTTGTATAGCGTATAGACCTCCCAAGACATTCAGAATTCTTATGTAGGACTTGTTTGGTCTGGCATACTGATTATTGCGTTCCATTCCAAAAATACTGACATAGGTATATAACAGTTTATACAAAAACCCTTTGAACTCGCTTGCGTTTTCTCCACAGAACAGACTCTACATTTCGTAAGAGTACCTGTGGTATTTGTTGAGAATATAATAATGTAATATTAGAAACAGTAATGAGTAGTTTAGAATCAAATACACTTCAAGCTGAATGTCTTTTCGAAATCTGTGTGCCAGTTTGCAAGCCATCAGGTCGGGTATTTCTTTGTTACACTGTCTGCATACGGTGTCAGCAAAAGCTATCAAGCTTTATGGGTTAGTAATTGTATACATGTATGTTCATATGTCCATGCCTCTGTGTGCCTTTTGGAGGGGCTAGGCGCTTGACTGTGGCATTTTCTGCAAGCCGTCTCTATTCATGTTTAGATAAACCAACGGAAACAAAAGTGAACGTACATTTTATATACTTATTCTTCAAACACGTCAAATTTTCGAACACAAATTATTTTGGGATTTATGGACAATTTTCTTAAATATAAGGGATATACTTAACGCAAATTTTAAATTCACTCCAAATATGCGTTGATTCTGCTAGTCCCTGTACTTTATTTGATTTTGTGCATTAAAGCTCTGTGTGTTGTGTCTCTATTTGTGAATGTGGCGTTCGCATTGCTTCTCTTTCCCACTTATACACGTAATTCTTAAAGAAGATTGTATTTGAGATACATTATTAAAATAACAGGCTACGTACGATGTTGATGTTTGTCCTTTTACAAGTTCCGTCATCATCCATTTCGAGATTACATACTTTTAGCCAGAATTAAAGGTTGGTCACTATTGTACTCTCGCATGGGATACACTGTAAATGTTGGTGTGGCTAATATTCCGGTTTTGGCAGAAGTTGTATCCCTTGCCAGCACGTGTGTTGTTCTTGATGACGTATGTTCTTTTCCTTGTATTTCGGCGGAAGTAAAATCATGCAATGAGAGTGTGTTAATCGCCGCCAAGTGTCGGAACGTCGTTGTCTGGAATCCATGTGTCCTTTGCTTTTGTAATGTAAAGAAGCCTTATGAATATTCTAATTATATTGAGGATCGGTTGAGTTGTATTTTTGAGTTTGAAAACATCTTCGATTTGCATGACATTTGCAACTTAAGCACTTTGCACTATGACAGACTAATGAGAACCAGTCACGACATTATGTAAATAACGTACCACACCATTCACACACCGCATAACTGGGATGGACCTTCACGTTCATTGCATTGTCAATATCTTAGTTTAACATATACTGGTTAAAACTGCTAACACAACTCTGCTATTTCACACAGTTTCCAAAAGGCTTCTGTTGAATTTATTGAAGTAGGTTATTACAGTTATGAATTTTATGAATTATCGAAAACGTCGAGATAATCTTGTTAAAACCACTCTCACCGTTTTAGATTCCTTTGCCATTAAATAGGGAAGATTCCTAATCTACAACATGGCTGGTTGGATCTGCTGACCTGTATATATTTAGAAATTAGCAGATACAATGTACTATGAAATACCAGACATGCCATTGTGATATAACCAGTATTGTATACTGATAAACAACAAAGGCATTGAATCATATAAGAAATGCGTTATTTTGCATTTGCATCTTTTTCTTACTAGTGCTTTGTTTCTTATGTGTTTTATTTCCTTTTCTTCTTCAGAACGGTGCAGTGGAATGTCGTTACAATGATGCATGTTCTAGTAAGTATTCTAAATTATCAGAAATATTCAGAATCTACTAAATTGATACGTAGATTATGTACCAGTCAATTATATCCAACGGAAATGCACCATTTGTTGATTTTTGCGCTTTGATCATTTTGGCCGCGATCTTCATGCTGGAACGTTCGTGATTTTTTTACAATTCTCCAAAGTTATTCTTCATCATACTGATAGTGATTCGCGCTTTTTTATACAATTGTGTAAAAAGATAATGACATCGTCTAGACTTGGATTCTAAATTCTGTCTATTTGCGATACGTTCTGTATTGATTGTGTGTTATTTATGACATTCAGTCTCAAACAACAGATAGAATATAACATCCGTTACGAAAACCAATTCTATGGTTACTGTAAACACGCAGAAATTGGCGAGTTTTATTTCTCCAACTGTAAAATATTTATACAAATATACCTGTGTTTATAACAATTATTATATGAAGGCGCCCCTTATGTAATTACCAAATAGTTTTCCTTCGCAATAACGAAGTATCTATTCGATATAACGAACTAATGCTCGGTTAAAACGAAAATATACTTGGTACTAACGGAATAGTTATTGGTTGTAACGACTTCGTAATTGGTTTTAACGAGATAAAACTCTGTTACAATAAACTTATGTTCCGTTATAACGAAATATTTCTTGGTTATAACAAAATATTACCTTGATTTATCGATATAATTGCTATTTACTTTTTTACGAAACATTTAAGTTCTGGCATTACTCAAATTGATTGACAAAACTTTCAAACATAACCGCAAGCAATTAATGTAATCATAGACATTGTTTCGACGATTTGAGGCACAGAACTGCCGCACGGCTTTGAATGTTTTACGAACAAATAATTAGTAACATTTCGCTAAGGGCTAGGACGGGATTACCGAACACTTTTGTCTGAACACGCTTGAAACTGGTTGATTAACAATGAAGGTTTCGAGAAATAAAATCGAAACAAGCATTTCTTCTTGTATATTTCTTCGCAGATATGGAAGTTCCTCTTTCGATCCATGTACTTGTGATTGCTATATTCATAAAGTACATATTTCATTCATTGGAACTTTATTATGGTCAAAACTGTCTTATAAGCACTGCTTAAGAAACGTAACTATGTAAATCGGTACAATATTTACATCTCTTTTCAACTTGAGAATAATCTATACACGACTCACAAGTATTAAGCTAAATAAACGACCGGTGGTACAGTACTCTATTGTGGCACATTTCGCTAACAAGTTTTGACACATATTTCCCTCGATTTATATTTACAATGATGATTTATACAAAAAAGTAATACATAACTGGCACATTTGTCGTATATGAGTCACTCTTTATGTTATATATGGCCTGCCATTGATTAGGTCAGCCAGGAAAAGTAGACGTAATGAAAACGTATCAGACACATCGGTTGTCCAAATAAAGTACAAATGGTTATTAAAAGATACATGGCCAGTTTGATGAATCATATATGTAAACAACTTTATTTCCTCCGAGATTACGAAGATAAGAGATTGTTAGGATAGAGAGAGCAAAGGTCTCAGCAAGACATTTTGATCCCAATCCACGAAAAACGAGTAGAATTAATAATCAGCAGAATATACCGATTATGGAGACGAATACAAGTATAATAATAGCAAACGTTAAATAATGTCCTAAAATAGTATATTCTTTTTCGTTATCATCGCCGTATTCTTCATTGCATTCGTCCATTTTGCATTCTTCTTCATTTTCATATTATTTATTTTATTCTTCTACTGCGTACTATTCTTCAGCGCCGTATTCATTATTGTATTGTTATACTTATTGTTCGTATTCGAGGCGTATTCTTCGTTGTATTCTTCCACTTATTATTATTCCTTTACGTCGTATTCTTCATGGCATTCTTTCTGTTTCTTTATTTTTCTTTTGGGTATTAAATGATAGTAAATTTCTTCCTACTGTGTATTTATAATTATTATGTGTTATATTTACTGACCATTAACAGTTGCATTTTGTCTTCTAGTAAATTGCTATTTGGAAAAAGGAAACACCAGCTTCAAACACAATGAAGTTGTTTGTCCGGGTAAAACAGGGGATTTTTGTACTTGTGTTGTAAGTATACCAATATTTAACTGTTATATTTAATTCAAGTTAACATAGGTAAGAGCCCCGAACCGCTTATCGGGAAATAATTGGTTCTACTACCCACTAAATGTACCGAAATCCATTTTGGATCTGGAGTGACCAGCAGTCGTAACATTTCGGCATGTCTTTATGTTGCACAGCAAATCTTAACCTTAAAATTGCGCCGACCATCTTTTTTCAAGATATTTCTTGTTATCAATGCAGTATACCAGGTTTTTGCTTGCCGAAAATTAAACAAATACCGTATGAACTAAGACAGTGTATACTTCTGTAAAACAACCTCTTACTTCAATAACACACGAGTATGTAGTATATACATGTAGAAAATGTTGAACTATCACTGAAATTGTGTTACACATTCTCAATTTAGTTTACGTCCTATTTTTTAGGCTGGGGTAAGTTTTTGTGACGTTTGTCCTCAGTTGCCCTGTGACGACAGTGAACTAGTACAAGGCGACGAATGCTGTCCAAAGTGTAAAGGTATGTGACTCACATATGCACAACATTTGTATGATATGTATAGATTTTACCATGTAAAATAGTTTGACTCGACATTGTCATATGGATATTGTTATGCTTGTGCTAGCCACTCGTTTTTCATTTACCAATGAACAATTAAGGTAACCCATTGTGTAAATGTTTGTGACGTCTCTGTAAGTTTTAGTCAATTATATAAATCTTGGAGATCGTCGACACGAATCATATATCAACGAACATTGCCTTTAAAGTCGTAATCAGAGACAGTGTGTCTGTGATTTAGAACATCGATCTATTGGTACTACTAAATGTCGATATTTACAGTGCTTTATTATTGGTTTCTGTTTTAGGTACAGGATTTTGTGCCTCTGGTAATGATTGTCCAGACAATTCTACATGCATAGATCTACAAACAAACTACACTTGTTTATGTAACAGTGGTTTCCATAGAAACGGTGACCGGTGCCAAGGTAAATTACATTCACTGTTTAAAATACATTAGTTGCATTTGTCAGTTGTATAACTTTTAGTAATGGCCGCTTCACATATACTTTGTACAGCCAATATCAGGTCGTGACTATTCCAGCTATTAGGGTGGAAAAACATTCTTTCTATAGGCGGGAACCTCGGTAGACCCACCGACTCTGCGTAAAGCCAGATTGATAGCTCCCACGCATACAAATTGCACATCCGAGGTGGGATTCGAACCCAGTCTTGTATCTGCTATACTACAGCATTAAGTACATGATACATAGTTAAGATATTTTAATGTCTTTTGAAAACCTCAAAACAGCTTTTATAACAGTGATATTGCACTGAACTGTGTTCAACGAACATGTCCAATGGACATAGTATTATTATATAATTGCTTACCACCTTTTCATTACATTTAATGTATTGTTTTTGCATTTGCAATTATTTATCGTTGCCACCGGTTTCCCATGTGGGCGACACATCCGGAAGACTGTTAGTACTATTAGTGGTGGAGCGGGGTATCGAGTCTGCGACCCCTGGATTACTAGTCCAGCGCGTTACCACTTGACCACGGATCCGCACTACTTTAATTTATGACTGTATGTGTCATTTAATACGCCTTCACACGAAACTGGTTTTTGCTTATTTCAGATGTGAATGAATGCAGTGAGGTAGGCGGACCTAAGGGACATCACTGCTCACGTGACAAAACTTGCGTCAATACGATTGGTTCTTACAAGTGTGTTTGCACGTCGGGACAATCACTCCAGGGTGATAATTCGTGTTCAGCAGCCACGCTTTCTAGTGGACAAATTGGACTTTTCAGTGCGACGTGGCAAAACACATGGACGAATAGAATACTTATAATCGTATGGTTGTGCCTTTTTGTTCATCATATTCTAAGATGATCAAAATGCCTCGTGAAATAGCAATGACCGACAAAAGCATTAGCTTTCCAAAAAAGCTTGCCGTTCGGTAGAAGATTCAATAGGTTAAGAATCTGGATGTTCGGAACATCTGTCAGAGGAATCTGTCTACCGTTGGCTAATCCACGAAACAAAAAGTGTGAATATTTTAGTAGCTGCACAAATAGTCAAACGGAGAGTCAGCGGACGGGGTATATCTGACGGATATATACTTCATGTCGCACCGTCTATAGATCTCGCGAGAAACAAGAGATCTCTTCTGGAACTTTGAAACGTAGACCTTGTGCTATAAGCAGACAAATATAAGGAGACGATATTACCTCCTTTAGTCTTTTTGGGGAAATTTGTTTCTTAACTTTTCAAGATGTTAACGTGAGAAAGTCTTCTCTATGTATTTTGAATTGTAACAATTTGGAGAACACATTTTTTTCAATGTTTATATATTGTAGATATTTTCTATTGTTATGCTTTGAATGTCACAATACTTTTTTTCATTGCAATAATAATAATATTGTGAAAGTTACGGTGTTATAAATGAGTTATAGCATTCAGAGTACATTGGTGTATGTTTCATTACATATGGAACGTTTACGTTTTCATAGTTATCAACATGAGACGCCGTTTAGTAAATAACAACATTTGGGTATATGTGAAATGTTGTTCATGTTTGATTGGAATATCATTTAAATATACGTGTTTTTGATACAGGCACTGTGTTGGTATAAATGAACCCCATTACATTAACATAGAAAGCATTTAGATAGTGTATTGAACGGCATCTTCACAAACAATGCATAATTATACTACACTTCATTTTGATATTGTTTGATGTTTCCTATTGGTATGCTATAGGAAATATTCATGTATTTAATTCTTTGTTGTGATACCATCATATAGTTACACATTTACTCTGTCTTTATATTATAAAAAACGAACATCATTCCATAAATAATGAGAGTAGTGCTACAACAATCGATATTGACCTGAATCTAAGTCAATATCTGAGGCGATTTGAAATTTAAAATTCCATACACAATTGAAAGCTAAGCACGTATATGGTTACCACGTCCAAGAATCATTAATTGGATATAAATTCTGAAGTTTTAGCCAAAAAAAAAGATCGATTCCCGAATCTCAACTTGTACAATGAAAGACTTGCATGCATATTATGCACAAGAACAACAAGAGAAAACTACACTCATTTTTTATTGTTTGAGTCTCGTAAAATGTTACAAATTACATTCATAGTGTGATATATTTGTTCATGTGATATAATATGGTTATGTAGGATATATATACCTGCAATGTGCCAATTGTATAGAAATGTATTACAAAATTATATACAATGGATCTAGAATGGAAAAAAGGTTTTACTGTATTTAAGAAAATGTTTTAGTCAGTGCGTTAACGTGTCTCGATTACGCTTAACGAATACCCTAACTTCGAACATCTCTTAGCTCCCTCAAATGTGTTAAAATAATAGTTTTTTTAGATTTTTTTACTACAGAGACAGTTTACACATAGTATAAGATTCAAAAATGAAAATTTATGAGTCAATTTGTTCTCATTCGGTTTATTTACTAAAAAAACATATATTTCTTGTCAAATTTAATTAAGAACTAAAACGTTTTATTTTCCTATTTACTGTCCAAATGTAATGTCGGATTCTAAATAAATTTTAGCTACTTAAAATTAATTTCTCTGTATTGCTATTTAACCTACAATACTATACCAAAGTATTTCCGTGTTATTTATTTATAGATCAAGCTAATGAATTGGGGAAACACTCTACTTGGAAAGCTTCTTTTCACTATAAATATAACCGTTACTTCATTGATTCATTTCTTTCATTAGTCGGCAACAATATTTGGAATGATTGTCGGTTCGCTGTATGTTGTGACAATTAGATAGATATTCATGTAAATCTTATTAAAAATCAACAGGAGATCTGAAGTACAGCTACTGTCATAAAACTCATTTGGACATCAATCGTTAAAAAGACATTTATGTACGTTAAAGCCGACGTTGACTGGACAATGTGTGCTACAGATTGTTGAGTAGAAGTATTTAACATGTACTGAAGATGTGTAATATATAAAGAGAATGTAACATAATATGGGGATATGCAAGATCGAGAGATTTACGAGAGGTTAAGTCCTACTACTTGTTTAAGGTCGATTCTGAGCGAGTGTTTGAGGATCAATACCGCTGAGTGAAAGAAAGGGCATTCACTGTTATTTATACTCAGTACATTTAAAAACGCACACTTTTTTACCAACCATACTTCTTTTAATTTCATTTTTTTTACTTCTGAAACTCATTTTTCATGAAAATACTTGTCGTTTGTCATGAAATTTAGCAAACATGTTGCGTACACTTGCAATAATATCGTGTGAAGTTCTTTTCCTGTATCCTAAAAGTCAGTCAACGAAAAATTTGAAATCCCATATCGTGCATTATTAAATGTACTGAGTGAGGCCTATATATATTGAAGATAAACTTGAAGGAAGAATGAGATAAATGTGGCACAATTTTTTTGCTCATTGAAATTGTTAATTATCCAACAAAAAATTGTGGAAACTATAATATTATTGTCTGAACCGGGGTTAAAATTCAAATGTACGTAGAGAATGGATTGCATCAATGATTACGTATAGGAGTTGGTTATTGGATATTTGTCGTCGTGTCCTGCTGTTTTAATATCATAAATTTACCGAAGGGAAATTAAGCTGAGTGATTTCGTTGAAATTACTTTCAAGTGTCCAATATTTCGAACGATTTTGTTCAATCATTGTTTATTGTATCCATTTTTCTATTGTATGGGAAACCATTTATATAGATGTAAGTGAAGAATATAAAATAAAATAATTGTGCATGCATTTACACTTGATTACGAGACAGCACAATGACATGAATCACGTTCCTTTGCTTTGTATATTTCTGCACACACTCATTCTTTTTTGAATTCATTATGCCAATGCGCATGCGCGCGCAAGCTATTAGTATTGTACGATGTTAATATTGTTTCTATTTATAGAATTATGTATCATAGAATACTTGTACAATGTTCGTTGCGTAACGTTATTAAAAGTGATATTAATGAAATTGAGATTTCTTTACTACCTCGGGATATGTAAAAATCTTTAGGGGAATAAAACCCTTGAAATAAAGAGTTGTTGTGTTATATTTCTCCCTCTACCGTAAAATGGTTCTTTAATAACAGGGACCTTATTCACAAACGTTTTAAGTCTAAGTCTTAGACTTGATAGACTTAGACATAGACTTATGAATAATTAGTTAAATTCACAATACTTCTTAGTCTATATTTCAAACTTAGAGTTATGAGGATAAGTCTAAAATCTAAAGTTCTACTTTTTGTAGACCATGACCATGTTACCATGATCACTAGTTGAAGCCACTTGTTACCATGACCACTAGTTGAAGCCACTTGTTACCATGACCACTAGTTGAAGCCACTTGTTACCACGACCACTAGTTGTAGCCACTTGTTACCATGACCACTACTTATAGCCACTTGTTACCATGATCACTAGTTGAAGCCACTTGTTACCATGACCACTAGTTGAAGCCACCTGTTACAATGATCACTAGTTGTAGCCACTTGTTACCAAGACCACTAGTTGTAGCCACTTATTACCATGACCACTAGTTGAAGTCACTTGTTACCATGACCACTAGTTGAAGTCACTTGTTACCAAGACCACTAGTTGAAGTCACTTGTTACCAAGACCACTAGTTGTAGCCACTTGTTACCAAGACCACTAGTTGTAGCCACTTGTTACCAAGACCACTAGTTGAAGCCACGTGTTACCAAGACCACTAGTTGAAGCCACTTGTTACCAAGACCACTAGTTGAAGCCACTTGTTACCAAGACCACTAGTTGAAGCCACTTGTTACTAAGACCACTAGTTGAACCACTTGTTACCAAGACCACTAGTTAAAGCCACTTGTTGCCAAGAATACTAGTTGCAGCCACTTCTTACCATGACTACTAGTTGAAGTCACTTGTTACCAAGACCACTAGTTGAAGCCACTTGTTACCAAGACCACTAGTTGAAGCCACTGACTATACGTCCGCTATACAACCAAGGATAACACAATCTCACATCCAAAAATAAACGGACGCAGTTGATATGACGGCCAGTTATCATAGGGAACAAACTGTACACATTGTATCAGGCGTTTATCATCATTTTTCGAACACCATGTACTTATGTAAGAACATACTAACAATGGACGATGCAATATACGAAGTGTTCGCCCTCCAACAATGGAATCATTATTTTTGTAAGATACGTTATGTATATGAAAAGTATGCTTACTAACTAAGCACTACCATAATTAAGCAAATTATACGAGGGGTTTTCAAAAAGTATCCTGAAAGGTGCTCTCCTACAATGTACCCCCGTATCACCTATTTAGTCCATGGGGCTTAGTCAATCTATTCTTGATTTTAGTTTCATTGGCGGCCAGTTGACATTATCAGTTTTCTTGGAATTAATTACCAACTAGTGCTAACTTGATCTTCTGCAAGCAACTGACAACTTCTCCAAATGTGGAAGACATGATCGTAGCAGTGTCACTGAAGAACAACTGTCCAACCCGGGAATCGAACGCGGATTTGCCGGGTGACAGTCTAGCGCTCTACATTATTTTCCACCATACAATAGGCCTAATCGAAAGAAAGATCGTGAAAGTGAATGAAATGTATTACGTACATACACATAGACTCGTATGGCCGCTTGCAATAAACGCTCTTATCTTACATACAAAACAGACAAGCCAAAGATAATGTACGCACAGTCTTATTTCAGTCGAACCGAGTTCAACATTTACACGTAACACGGCAAATAACTGGTACAAAAATATTATAAAAACTCTGTATCCCATTCATGTTTTTTGCTTTTTGGAGGTATGCACCTGGGCGATTGTTATCAGACAAAATCAAACGTCTATGAGCGTTTGTCAGATCCACTAGATACAATAGTTAATAAATGTCGTTCGTCTGTTCCAGCGTGCAAGTCAGTGTGTCTGTATTCAGACGAGTTACGCCACCTGTGAGTAGTGTGTCGTGCTGTACGATTCACATTTATGTGACGAAACGACAAGTGCTGGTGTGCATTTCTGCTCAGGAACGTCATGTTACCATGGATATTGCATTAACTGCCGCAACGATGATCTGCATGTTAGATGGGCAAATGATATCAACGAAAAATGAAAGGCATACTCGTACACTTAATGTAATGGATTGCAATTACTCAGCAGCTATTAACAATAAATGACACTACAGTAGAGTAAGTGACATCGGTTCCTTTTCATGTTTCAGAGAGTTCTGCAAGTGGAATTTTGCCATTATACAAGTACCGTGATGTACCATAAATGTCAATATTAATGAAAAAATGTTTATCAAAAATAAGCCGCACACTTTGAATACTACCTTGTGAATTAGTTACATCACTTCGAATACTACCTTGTTAATTAGTTACATCACTTTGAATACTACCTTGTGAATTAGTTACATCACTTTGAATACTACCTTGTGAATTAGTTACATCACATTGAATACTACCTTGTGAATTAGTTACATCACTTTGAATACTACCTTGTGAATTAGTTACATCACTTTGAATACTACCTTGTGAATTAGTTACATCACTTTGAATACTACCTTGTGAATTAGTTACATCACTTTGAATACTACCTTGTGAATTAGTTACATCACTTTGAATACTACCTTGTGAATTAGTTACATCACTTTGAATACTCCCTTGTGAATTAGTTACATCACTTTGAATACTCCCTTGTGAATTAGTTACATCACTTTGAATACTACCTTGTGAATTAGTTACATCACTTTGAATACTCCCTTGTGAATTAGTTACATCACTTTGAATACTACCTTGTGAATTAGTAACATCACTTTGAATACTACCTTGTGAATTAGTTACATCACTTTGAATACTCCCTTGTGAATTAGTTACATCACTTTGAATACTCCCTTGTGAATTAGTTACATCACTTTGAATACTCCCTTGTGAATTAGTTACATCACTTTTGCAAATCAAACTTGTCATCACATATAATAACGGTATCAGTACAAAAGGCTTTTTTGTGTTTTGAGAATCTGCACTACATTATGACAAAGTGATATCAAACGAGGGACACGGCTGTGACAGGTATACCTCGACATTTTGCGATTGCTCCATTCATTTAAATCATAAATGTGATAGCTTACGACAGTTACAATCAACTGCAGATGTATCTTGGAGCATTTGGAAACTGTGTTAAAAAGTACTGTCGCGTTCGCACGTTTGACCATATATTATTGCAACCACTGTTGATACACTAATACACGATCACAACCAGTCCCTGATTCAGTAACAGTATTTAAGTATGTCTATCCTATAGACGGAAAACCTCACCATTTCATTACCTTGAAGAGTGCAATTGTCTGCTGAATATCATGATAGACGTGTGTGATGTTTTGTTTTATTATACATGTATTTTGTGTAACATGAAGTGCAGCACACTGGTGATGGTGTGCAGCATGTCATACAGACATACCAATGTTGAATAAATCGGTTGCACTATGAAACAGACCAACTTGTTGAAAAAAAATTATTAAGTGATAATGTGTGGCGTTTTCTGTGTCGATGGCATTGTTCAAATCATTTTTTTAGGTACAAATTGTAATTGTCATTTTGTTGGAGATTCGACTTAATTTATAAAAACCGTCAACATTATTAAGCTTTATGTACCTGTATTCTACCAAGCCAGTTCCATTGTCCTCTCCCAAATATGTATTTCTAGAATGAAACAGTTTTACAGTAAAATACAATGCTTAAAGGTATTCTACAAATAATTGTTTCATAACTAGTCTAAAACAAAATGAGGCTAGAGTCAGTGAAGTGGGAATTAAGGGGAAAGGTCAAATGGTCGTTGTGGAAGATATTGCTACGTTATGTATATGGCTATTCCCCGGTACACACACACTCTGGCTCCCTGTACGGTATACCCCGGTACACACACCCTCTGGTTCCCTGTACGGTATACCCCGGTACACACACACTCTGGCTCCCTGTACGGTATACCCCGGTACACACACCCTCTGGTTCCCTGTACGGTATACCCCGGTACACACACACTCTGGCTCCCGGTACGGTATCCCCCGGTACACACTCTGGCTCCCTGTACGGTATACCCCGGTACACACTCTGGCTCCCTGTACGGTATCCCCCGGTACACACACTCTGGCTCCCTGTACGGTATACCCCGGTACACACTCTGGCTCTTTGAACGGTATACCCCGGTACACACACACTCGGGCTCCCTGTACAGTATACCCCGGTACACACACACTCTGGCTCCCTGTACGGTATACCCCGGTACACACACCCTCTGGCTCCCTGTACGGTATCGCCCGGTACACACACCCTCTGGCTCCCTGAATGGTATACCCATGTACACACACACTCTGGCTCCCTGAACGGTATACCCCGGTACACACACCCTCTGGCTCCCTGAATGGTATACCCCGGTACACACACACTCTGGCTCCCTGAATGGTATACCCATGTACACACACACTCTGGCTCCCTGTACGGTATACCCCGGTACACACACCCTCTGGCTCCCTGAACGGTATACCCCGGTACACACACTCTGGCTCCCTGAACGGTATACCCCGGTACACACACTCTGGCTCCCTGAATGGTATACCCATGTACACACACACTCTGGCTCCCTGAACGGTATACCCCGGTACACACACCCTCTGGCTCCCTGAACGGTATACCCCGGTACACACACACTCTGGCTCCCTGAATGGTATACCCATGTACACACACACTCTGGCTCCCTGAACGGTATACCCCGGTACACACACACTCTGGCTCCCGGTACGGTATCCCCCGGTACACACTCTGGCTCCCGGTACGGTATACCCCGGTACACACACACTCTGGCGCCCTGAACGGTATACCCCGGTAAACACACTCTGGCTCCCTGTACGGTATACCCCGGTACACACACACTCTGGCTCCCTGTACGTTATACCCCGGTAAACACACTCTGGCGCCCTGAACGGTATACCCCGGTACACACACACTCTGGCTCCCTGTACGGTATACCCCGGTACACACACCCTCTGGCTCCCTGTACGGTATCGCCCGGTACACACACACTCTGGCTCCCTGTACGGTATACCCCGGTACACACACACTATGGCTCCCTGAACGGTATACCCAGGTACACACAAATTCGTTACCTTGCCGAAGAAGCCGAGAGTGTTTCAACACTTTTGAAACTTCAGTTGAAGCTGAGGTGATCTAAAACAGAATCATCAGAAAATTTATCGTGAGGATAATAAGTGACTTGTTAAAGTCAGATGACATGCTATATTATAAGTACGCAGTTCAATAGACAAGATATACTTTCTATGAATGTTTGTGCTGAATTCTAGAGTACGAAACAGCAATAAAACATTGTACATAGCTTTGATCTACGTAGTTTCGTCTAATCGCTAACGATAACAATTATAGTATGATGACAAGCTCGCGGTGTTATAACAAATGGGAGGCCTTGTCAGACAGTATGAATGATACAAGCCTGATAACAATAGAAAAACGTCTATTGTCTGTTTGTCATAATGCATTCGTGGCATTCTTAGTCTTGCTCGTTGTTTGGAAGAATTACTTCGTAGAGAATCAGACGCTTTTTGTTGACAATAGTGTTGATTACAAGAATGGCGAGAGTGTCTGGGTTCAAAGAACATTCTATTACATAACTTTATAAAGTAGACTTTCGGTTAACAGGGAACTGTTTTATAGAATGTTCTAACAGTACAAGTTCAAATCTCAATCTACGCACTTGGCTTAGAACTGTATAACTGTATAAACTTACCATGGATGATCACGTCTATGTGGTGTGTCCAATCACAAAATGTGTGTGTACAAACAGTCGTTTCTCTTTATCATGTGATGTATGCAAATAAGCAGAATGAACGTAGCATGATTCGTGATTGTGAACCCCAAGTTGTTGAACCAATCGTGGTAAAGTAATTGATATGAAATGTTGCTTTTTGTCAACATTGCGGTAACTACCTGCGCGGGTATCTAATGTAATAGTCGCACTGTTAGTTGATGCACTCTGTCCTTTAATTATTAAGTCCCTCCACTTTGAATTTAGCTCCACCTCTCAAGACGTAGCACTACCCACTTCAAAGACACTTACATTTGTAATACGACATAAATTCACTCTCGATGTCCGCTTCCCTGGTTACTAACCAGTACTCGCGCCTATGTTGAGCATTGTGAATGTTACGATTCAACCTCACAAAAGGCAGAATTGAATCCAGGAGCTAAGATTCAGGAGTCAGATGCTCCACCTCGCGCGTCCACCTCGCGTCCACCACGTCTCCCTTAGTGCTGTAGAAATAAACTCTGGAATCAGTCATTTATGTCCAGTCATAGTTCATCTTGGCCTGATTCCGGTTTCATAAAATGTCGCACTCGAAATTGAAATTTATCTCAAGTCAAAGATTTCATTTCATGTATTTTGATTATGCTGAAAGCAGTCTCGCCATTGTTATAGTGATGCTACTTTGTCTAAACCTATTTTTTTCTAACCTATCTTTTGATTGAGTCCGCGTTCTGAGACACAAACTAATTATTCTTGAAAAAACGAGTTTAAGACGGAATTCAATTGAGATTCTGTGACACACAATCTCGCTATATATGATGGTAATAGACTGTCTAGTTGTAGTTTACAAATCAGCTATTTTAAAGGTCCGTGATCCCGTAACGTAATTTCAGTTGGAAAAAACGAGACAGATCTCAAATGAAATTCTTTGTGATCTCGGAGCAGGTAAAATTCCTTGTTCGGAACTCTCAGAAAAATGGGCATTTGACCATGTTCAGGGAGGTCACTGTAGTAATGTCACTGATGCACCATACTATTTTCATAGTAGAAAGCCTTCTTTAAATGTCTCCTCTTTTTCTGTACGACTTATATTTCTGTTGCCATCAATATCCAACTATAAAAGCATTTGGCAGAGGTAGTAATAATTAAAAAACAGTATAGGTATTGTCCAAGAAAAACAACTTTATTAGATCCACTAAGCACATGTACACATGAAAGAAAGGTATATTACATTGTAAATATATAGTGGGAGACATAATTAGAAAACATCCATTGAATTTTATTCAGAATTTATAAGGAATAATCACAATTAAGTCAATTAGTTCGACTACTTTTGTTGGACTACAGTTAAGGATAATTGTATTAAGACTTAGTTAAGAATACTGATTTCTCTCATTGAGCAAGGTCTGTATTTAGTTGGGATTGTCCATTTCTTCTTCTCTAAAATTTAAATAAATAAGAAAATACTGATATATAGACTTTGAATATAAGTTAAATGAATGATATCACAGACAAGAGCTACAGCTAAGTTTAATACTGAAAGACAGAAACAAACTAAAATTGTTTACCTGCTAACAACTTAATGTTAAAATTATCTAAGTAATAATTCATACCACCATTACAGCCAATGCTTTCAGGTGGGTAAGAGTATATTTCACCAAATCGATTACTGAGACTTCAATTGTTATGCAAATATTTTACCAGAATGATTTGTAACTGGTGATCAGTTCGCGCCCTACGTACGAGCTAGGTACGAACATATCTAGGCCTTAATTCAGCGGACTGTGTTTTTGTGTGTGTTTAATGTTTGCTTCCAGTACGCGATTAGCAAGAAGCTGCACAGTCGGGCTGTGTATAAATACCACACAAGAAATAGCACAGAAATAAATGACCATGAGAACAAAACATTGGCAGGGAACCAGCTTATACTTTTCGTCTCAAGGACGCGAAGAATACATTAAAACAATCGTCTAAACATCGAACAATCATAAGACCGTTCATCATGATGTAGTCTGGTGTTTTACATACCAGTAGCTATCAGATGATAATGTTCTAGTCAAACGGTACTTCGTCTGGTACCCTATGTAACTTTTGATGGACGAGTGTGAAGTAAAATGATGATCGTTCAATTGTAATAAATACATCAAATCAAAGCAACGGGATCTATATAGGAGACATGCAAGCTTGTAAATGAAGCATTGCGCACTCTAAACTCTACAAATCGCAAAAGCATAGGAAAAGAATACTGACTTAATTTGCTATCAAAGACTTTTTATATTAAGAAAAAGATTCCCAATGGTTAACAGGGAATTCGAAATCTTATTATTTAAAATGCCGTAAATTGGCTATATTACAATTAAACATATTTAATAGTAGGCCAATGAAAATACTCCAATTTTGATACTATATTTTGAATAATACTTTCTAAATTTGACAATAATTTCATATTACACAATACTAATGCTTGTTTACGTAATACTATGTGGAAACATATACATTTGGCGTGAATTTAAAATAACGATGAATGATAAATGAAATACATAAACTAATTTTTAGATTACTAAAGTGTGTCTCAATTATACTTGAAGTGATTTGTTATCACATATAAAATTCATTCAAACTTACAGCATGGAAACGATATACACTAGAATATACCCTAACATGCATCAAAGTGAATACAAAATACCTTTCAACAATCACATGAAAACACATTATCTGAATTCGTATAGAACATACACATTGCATAACTATCCTCAACACTGTATGTATGTGAATTCTTTCAGGGTTAAGTTCATTTAACGGGAGCATATAAACAAAGTATTCTCACTAAATTATACAAATACTATAAAGGCACTTTACAAAATACATTTAATAAAAAAATATGAATTCGTATTACACGTTGGTATTTCGCCAATAGTGTTTTCCATCACGATAAATTGGTTATCCTAAACCAGTACAGCCATAAACTCTTCCAATTGGAGGATTACCTCCGTGCTGAAGAGTTCATTTTTCAAATATCAAGAAAGAAAAACAATCGTTCTAATTGGGTTATATACATTGGAATGTAAGAATGCTGATTGATTTTTATCACAATTTTAAGAGTTCGAGCTGTCGTTTAGTCCCTAACTTCAACGATAAGAGGACACTCGTACTGAGTGTGACGTATACCAAAGCTGTACTGCGGCTGTCTTCTCTTATGCTCCCAAACCTGAAAGTGTATAAAGCGAAATATTTAATCACTAGCTCGTTCAAATTACTTCATGAATACAACAATATGTATAAAATAGACGTAAGTTATCAATACCGCTTTGTAAATAAAATATTCAAATTTTATTGTTGACAATTTTATTTCATTTAACCACACAAAGCCATGAAAACATGCCAGTCAAGTGTTAAATGCAAATGAAAATATTGTTAACAACTTAATATAAACACTTATTTCGGACCTAAAGTACAATGTGTATAATTTAAAACATGAATTCACATGTTTCGTTGGAGTTGTTCGTCGTTTTTTCAACAGTATTTTAGTCATGCACGGCAAGCCATTGACCTAACTAGTGCTCCTGTATAACCAACCAGTACCAACATGTTCTTCTGCAAGCGACTGACATCTCTCCCGCATGAATTAGAAACGGGGAGAAATGTACGAAACACTAGTGATGACATTCACACTTCAATATTTCTCTCCTAGTAATTATTGAGTTCGAGAAGTAGAAATCGTGCATTCGTGAAGTTGAATTCGAGAATTAATGAAGATATAAATTCACATATACATATTGTGAGCGTGCCCATACAACTCATTACTTATCAATATATGATGATTTAAATCCCCTATAGTGGCCTCCAATATTTTAAAAGTCTATTATCGATAAATACACGTATTTGAAGAGGGATTATACTAATCTCTTTGGAATATTGGTCAATATCTGGCCATTCATCATGACTGTACATAAACTTACTGTTGATAGATTTAATATAATATGTGCCATACGGACAAAACCGAGTTCAATCATTCCAACAAGTCATTTATAAAATAGAGTGGATTAACGGGTTATGAATAGTAAACATTGCCAGGACAAAGAATTCAAGTTGATAAGAGCGATCTAATTCCTAATTAAACCCTAATTGAACTTAGTAAAGCAGGCAGAAATTGTGATACGGGACTGTGGAGTGCATAAACGCCGTATACGCAAATTATTGTGTGGTGATGCAAAGTTTCCTGTCAGGTTTTATTGCCGTCCAGTCGAGCGTCCCTCCCCTTTCCTTTAGTCTCCCCATGTCTGTTTTACTTTCCCTAATTCCCTACTTATTACCTTATTGCGTTTTAGTGATATTGTATACCCATTAACCCCCCCCCCTGCCACTACTGTTTTGCATTCACCCCTTCCAAGTTAGTTTCCCTATCTCCATGCTTTGTCATTAACACCAAGTGTTGTTTTTATACTGACTTTTCCAAGTCGGTATCTCTGTTTTCGCCAATCCTTTAATTTCGTGTCATGTGTCCTCTATGCTATATTAATTGTATAAATGGGTACACGTGAACATCGTTCATGTCTCTACGTGTGTTCTTAAAAAGTTCTGTGTAGAGAGGCACTATTTTGTGAATGCAGCCATGGTTACTATCCTGTTTCTCGCGTTTATTTTGATTGAAATATGCATTGAATACATCGAGGACAATGTGTTGATTCTCACAGTACATCACCAGAAATATTGAAGTGTTTGACATTCAGATTTTCTTCAACATGTATACGATAGGCATTTGTGTTAGTTTGGTGTGTACATGTATTATATTAAACAACCGCGCCGAATGCTTCCTATGTTGCTAAGCATTACTATACAGAATTTAACCCATGGTGGAATACAAATCAATGAAATCCATGACATCATATTTTGGATCATAATTAAGACGTTTAACTCCTGACTTTCCGAAGAAATTTCGCTGTCACTGAAGAACTGTTGTCTATGACAAACCAGCCATTTGTTCAGTTTTGGGGGAAGTACGGTGGGTCCAAATTTTTAAATAGTTTTACTGAAGGGGAATTTCTTGCTAAGGAGGGGGAAAATATATATACTTTTTTCTTAGGGTAATGGGGCCCAATATCGACCCCAACTTTGCCATAAAAAGGGCTGCAAGCACACCTGAGGAATGTTCCTGATGTTATAAAACCTAATGTCATTATATGCTCATTATCAAAACGATAAATTAGATAGACTTGTCAAAAACCCTTCTTTTGATGACTAAGATAAGCTACTTTCGAATTAAAAACATGCCAAAAGCAAACTAAAAGAAAGTATTTCTGATTTGAAACTACCATAAAAAGCCATCTAAGAAGAGAAATAAATGAAATGCCGCTTTAAAGGTGTTTTTGGTGATGCAGTAAAGCCTCAATAATAAGACCACATTTGGGACCCTTGAAAAATGGTATTCTCATTGAGGTGGTCTTAATATTGGGGTTGAATAAAGAGCAAAACAGTGAAAATGGACTTGAAGGCGGTCTTTAAGTGAGGTTAACTGCATTGTACTTTTATATTTACGATATGGTTTCACTAAATTTATCGACTTATTATTTTATTTTCTTAATTTTGAAATAATAAAAGATTTCAAGCACTAGCACCTATAGATAGAATATTTTCAGACGTCACATTAAACATCAATTATTGGCTTCTGGAGACGCTTCCATCCCCGTATCAAATCTGCTATAATCTGAATGACAACCGACTGATTTTCTTGAATGAAAGTTTATAAATAGTAATAACCACACAATGTGATGATGGATACAACGTCAAATTTCATTCCATGTATGGCATAGTTTTCTGTTGTTAAACCGTGTGTTAAAAAGACCGACATGCTTGGTGATAAACTTATATGATCAACTTATGACTTGGCTTGACTTATTAAATGATATCCACACTGACAGTACAATAAAATTTGACGTCGGGGCATTCTAACTGATGTGTGATTATGTGATAGAGATTTCCGGAACAGTTTATGGAGTTTGGGTTCTACACCAAAGCACGCCTTTAGAAGATCAACTAGCAATGGGCATATTGCAGCACACTGTTGCTTTTGGGCACGTGCAGTTATTTATCAAACAATTCCGGGACGAGACCGTCAATAGAAAATGAAGAGCTGCGTGATGGGCTATAACCTTAAACGCAATGGACAGGGTAATGCACAGTGTATGCACCAATTATGTAGAATGTGTTGAAAAATTGCCATAATTTGGCATGCATGTGGTTCATACATCGTAACCGGTGTGTACTGGTTAACTATCATTATGTCAACGACCACAGCCAAGTAGGTTACGTAATATGCTGACACATGCCATCAACCGTGATACTATTTACATTTCGAGCATTGGTTGCATAAAGATACATAAATGACATGCATTTTTCCTCTCTATGTGACGAAAGTCTATGAATTTGTTATTGTTAAATGTGCTCTCATTTTTTCCCGATTAAGTTACACTTAATTTTCAATAAAACCAGACTATATGGCAACAAAACGTTAAAAAGATAATTAACAAAATAATGTCAATAAAAAGATCGAAATTGGTCTTAAGTATAATCGATATTGTTATATAAACATATGAATACGGTATAAAGTTACCCTAAATGAAAGTACACAAAATGGTATGTTTTAATGATTTTGAATAACTAATCAAACATAAACAATGAGTTTACGTATTAAACATATTATCAGGTAACCCGATAGGCCCCCACTGTGGGTCGTTCAATATCACTTTTATTTTCACTTTTTACTGTAATATCCAAATAAAACAATTGTACAAAGAATGAATTTATTAAATAATGAAAATATATTAAATTTCAAACATTTATTTAATAATAAAGGAAGGATGGTGTCTGGCTATTTATTTACATCCTCGCTAGTCATTAATGAACTTTTATCATGAAAGTGACAGTGTTCAAACATTCGCATGCAATCAGTGCCGTTACGTACATCAACCACACGAATGACGACAATTTAAACAAACCATTTTCTTAGGAATATGCATACACGAAGTGTGTTTGAGTAATGTTCTACGACTGAAGATGCATTTTGTATCATGAGCACTTCAAGCATGTGGGACAATATGCAATAATCAAGCAAATATTTTCTCTTGTTGAATATTGAGTGCGGTGGAATTGTTATTGTAAAACGTGCATATCATGTTTTGAATGTGATATTCAAACAGCAGTTACAAACATTTGCAGCAGTTATTTCCCTGAAACAAAAGTAATGTTCCGCTAGGTGAAGTAACTGCTGTGAGATATTTGGAGTAGTTAAAATCAAACAGTTCCGACAAATCAAACCCTAAGAATATGAATGATGCATAACCTTGTCCTGAAAATAACTCATTGCTTACTACGTGAAAATAGAAATGTGGATTGCAATTGCTGGAGATTTTACTTTATTTGGAATGTCAGAATAATATAAAAGGTGTTGGTTGGCTGAAAGGCCACAAAGGATGCGTTTCATGATGTGGAACCACAAAAATGGTGGCCGTGCCTTTGACAATGAACACGACTCTTTTAGGCGTTGTTTGACAATATAAATGTCTAATTAATAAAGTAATTTGGCTGTTCTCATATTTTTTTATGAATAGGGTATGATCAAACAATTGCAATGGAATGTGCAAAGGCGTATTGTTTGGTAACGACGGTTGTAGTTTGTCCTGAGCCCCTGCCGTCTTGATGTTATTGTGCCCCCAATGTGTGTGACTCCTTCCTTTTGTATATATATTTCAAGGGAAATTCTGATTTGTGAATGTGGCCCTCCTTGCTTCATTTTTTTTTCAATTTTAAATGTGACTGGACAAGTGATTAAATCGCGGAGTCATGTCTGACTCTGAAAGATACATATAACTATGTCAGACGAATGTGGAAAGTTGTTTGTTGATGTCAGTTTATACGCTGAGGAATGGTGTATGTCAAACAGTATGCAACAGTATGATCATGCAGTGAATATCTTACTATCACAGAATGTTGAAGATGTATGCAGAGGTCAGTGGGTCGCGTATTTGATGATGGTATACTTAGTTCCAAGTAAATAATGCTCGATTTGTCAGTGGTCAGTTCAGAGAGCCTGCTTTCTGTGGTTTTCAAGATGTAATGCTTCTTCCTTTGTGTATTGTAACACTCTAGACAATTAAAGATGTCTCTAACAGTAATACATAGATCTAGGTTTGGTAATTGAGGTGAGCTTAAACTTTACAATGCCCGAGGTTAAAGCTGGGTGCAAAAAAGCTGGAGCATTCATGAGATAATTTTATATATTTGTATGCCAACTGTTTTGTTTGACACAGTAAATGCTTGATCAATATTGCATCAAGTACTTCATTAATTTATATCACTTCCAGGGAGTTCCCATTTACTTTTTTTTAAATCCATCATAAAATCATTATAGAGCAGAGGGATTGAAGTGTTTGTTGTATGTACCAGGCAGAGCAATCTTCAAAAGCCAACATTTATTAGGCATTTTATTTATCTCAAAGAAGCAAATAAATATTGCAAATCCAATTTAAACCAATCAGATTGATTGAATAGATTCACAGTCCTAAATTTTCCCCTAACATGCAATATTCAACATGATACTATCAAGCATCACGATTTTGAACAAAAACTCTCTGAAAAGGAGATTCATTTGAACTATTACATACATAAAGGTTATTGATTATGCTTTCTACTGTTAGCCAAGCCAATCTGCAATCTCCAAGACTCTAGCAGTTAGTAACAAAGAAACAACACTATAAAGTATGACATCAGACAATTTATTTGTTAGATTTCACTACATATACGAATTATCACACTGAATGTATTACTAAAATCTATCAAAAGTACGATGAAGCATCATTTAACATAAATGTTCTCTATTCCATGGGTATGCACATTTGTACCAAATAAGAATAAATCAAATTATGATTTTGTAACCAAATTTTGAAAACGTTTGAAAGTAGAGAAAATTAAAGACAATTAGTCGGGAAGATTTTCGGAAATACGAAAGTGAAAATCTTCCCTTTTAGAGTAAAAATATATTATGCAAGAAAATAAGGTTTTGGAAACCAAAATTAACTATAATCTTAAAAATTGAGCAAGAAAGTCAACAAAAAATAAAGTAAGGTAAATGTACCACAAACTCTTTGACTCGAGAACTAAGTTGATCACATTTCCCTTGTTTCCCCTTTTTAACAACATCGCTCATAGTCATGCACGACAGGACAACAAAATGTGTGGACGGAATACACAAGTAACAATATAAATAGAATGCAATAAGAAAACTTGATATATAATATATGTATATATAATATAAATCTATGATACAAAAAAGGTGAACAAATTCTACAAGCAGTAATACTTCACTGGTACCTTATAAAAGATAATACTCTTCTTAAAATCGCACTAAATTGCTTAAAGTAAAACACTATATAAAACAAGTGTAAATTTTTATCTGCAATACTGAAGTGCAGAAGAGTAATTGTAATGCTGTCAAATGTCCCTGCTTTAGTTCAATAAAATTCCATTCAATACTATCTGGCAATAAATTTAAAACACACTAAAAAGGAATGATTAAGTAGATAAATATAAAAACACTTTAAAGCTTTATTATGAATCACATCTATTCATTTATGCACGCACCTTAAATTAACTTACGCGATGAGATGAAATTTCAATTAAGAAGATAACAAATACATCATAAACAAACAAAGAGTTAAGTAAATTGATATATGGATTGGTCATGGGTGTTATCCAATTAATAATACTGTATTTTTTTATAATAAAATAGTATCACAGTCCGTTTAACAAATCTTAATAAAAAAATCATCATTGATGTATGATCGAGACACAGATCAACTAGTATGTTTGTATTCGTATATTTCTATCAAATGAGGTTAGAGACACTCGATAGATAGATGTCAATCTAGCCACATACAATAAACACGTTAGGTAAACTTTATTCATTCATTTATTAGAAAATGCAAGCATTATAGCAAATGATATGATTATCACTCAATGACTGCTTGAACATGGTATAAAAATATATATAAACATATCTGCAAATGTAACATATCAATCCATGATTATCTCCCATTTGGGTAAAAAAAATTCCAATATATTTCTCAATTTCCAATCTTAAAATGTTTTTTAAACGCATGAATAAGTTTGTAGATTTTGTCTGCATGAAGTTAATCATGTACTTCAATGATAAGTGGGGCCATATATTGGGTATGACGGATTCCAAAGCTGTGCTGGGGTGCTTGACGTTTATGCATAACAACCTGAAAAAAAACAAATATGTGCGAACTACTATAAAAAGCTGGCTACAACTCATTCTATAATGAGCCAATGCTAAGCAACTTGCTCAGTTGCGTTGCTAATCCAAAAGCTGGGAACCACATGTAACTTCATTTCCCTTTGTGAGGCAATTGTTTTGTAAGAACAAGCAATCACCACTCAATATGTAGAGAAGTTAAGTCGCTAAGGAATCGGCACAAAAGTATTACCGAGCGAATATATGCAACTATCCTAATAACCAGAATCTAGTCCGAATTCCAATAAATAATTGTTAAAATTGTGTTAATACAATGATATTGTTAATACACATAACAACATGGATAAGTTCAAAAGGAAATCAGTGTGCACATGTATTCTAAATACTAAGTCTGTCACAACCATTCTCATAAAATGTATAAAAACACCTACCCTAAATTACCAGATAAAAAATCTGTATTTTACATCACCCCAAAAAAGCCTGATGTCAGTAAAGCGCATAATTACATTTCATTAACCCGAGTGGTGTACTTTTTTAATTAACAATCACTGCATAATTTATGTAACCAAGATGTTTTAAGGAAATTAATTGTAACACCGACGCAGAAGGTGATGTATGTAAGAAATCAGTTTCACGAAGTACCATCTTTTTCAAAATGTGACAGACATACTATGCTTAGTATGTGTTAAGTTCATGCCTGAATCATGCGCAACAAAAAAGCTAAAAAATTTTTTACTGCACTCAAAAAATTATATTTACTTATAGGCTACACATTACCAATATGTCAGTCATGGAATTAGTCCTTGACACTGACAATAAGTGGTGCCGTATATTCAGAATGCCTGATACCAAAGCTGTAACTAGGTGGGATTTTCTTATCAATTTTTACCTGCAAAAACAGTCCATAAACAATAATCTTTATTCTAGTGATAAATATTTATCAAATTATAACTTTGAATTTAATAATATAAACTATTTGTTATATTTTTTCAACAAAATAGCTTAATTCATATTGGAACATAGTGGAGGTAAGTATGTCTTGCAAACAATTGGAGAGATGTTGTTTCAAGATTTTTTTCTCCTTCATGCAAAAATCCAATTATTATTACTGTTTACATTCAAAAAGCCAGGTACATTACGGGCCTGGTTCGCAGACAAACTTATGATGACAGAAACATTGGCAGAAATTACAAGTCAGTTGTGTGTGAAGCACAATTTAAGGGAGAATTTACTAATGTTGCAAACTGAAACACTGAGAAGCATGGTAACGCACAAACAAGTGCTTTCAAGCTCTTGTCTATATTCATTTTATTTGTAGTCATTCATTTTACTGACAATGTTGCTAAAACTTAAATAATAACTTCAATCATGTAGGGCACTTCATGCTGAACATTTAAACTCAAGTTTTATGGAACACTGTAGAACAAGTTAAAGAGGTTACAGCATTGAGGTAAAGAGGAAACCGGGACGATGTGAAAGTTTCAATTGCAAGAAATATAACTGATTGACTGACAAAAAGTAATTAAGTTGTTTAAAATAGCTTTGCACTGGAAGCTGGTATGTTAAGTATGAGCTACTTACAGTAATGAGAGAGTAACAACTTTAGATGAAGTTTAAAATATAATTACATGGCAAGTATGTTTTAGTTAATATGTCATTCAACTTAAAATAGCCATTCAGTTAAGCCGACTTTGAAGAAAATAACTTAAGCAAATACTACAGAATATGTCATTCAAAATGGGAATTTAGCAAAAAAAACATTTTTTCCTTCCAAAAGATTTCTGATCTTATTAAAATTAATGAGAGGATAAGTATTGATCACCCGATAATACGTTTTGTTAATTAGTTCATAAAGGTCAGCGGCAAAATGCTGTATAAATGTAACAGATATGAAAATAGAACTCAGACAAGAAATAGTAATTCATGAAGATGAAAAGGGGAGATAAATGTACAATTTCCCAGCAGGTTATAGAAATATTGTTATCTAACATGAAGAATATTTATCAAAGTACCACATTCTTTGTGAATTTATAATACTTTATTTCTAACAAATTCAAAATAGCAGCAAATTGCTGAAGGAATAAAGTGAAAAGTCGTTTAAAACTCATTATCTAAAAACATACAAAATAAAATAATCGTCAAAGAACATTTTTTACTAAGATTATACAAAACTGGACCAAAAACTACTCCATCCATATGGACAGTGTTTTTCACAACAAACAAATTGGGCAGATGTAAGTAAAAAAGCTGTATCAAACAGAAACTTCTCCGGAATGGAGCAGGATTACTGAGCATGCAAAATTATTCAGAGCAGAACAATGATTACATTAATTAACTGAAGTTATCTCGAGCATACAAATTCAGAGCTGTTAATTATCATGCCGAGTTATCATGAATTTATTACCAAGAGCCTTTTGTTCTCATTTATTATGTATATGAGTTAAAACATTTGTCTTTATGATTTGTTTTAACAAGACAGGGAAACAAATGTGGTATTATTTTGTAATTATATGCCAATGTGATCTTTATTACTGGAAGAATATGATTATATGTAATCTTGTCAATGACATCATTATAGTAGCATCAGAATGATTTATATGATGAAATGAAAAAGCACATTTAGGCCTATACGTAATTACTAGATACAAGGCGACGCTGGATATGTCATCTGAGACAAGTACAGGCTATACAGTAGTGAATACTGTAAAATCAGATTTTTGCGAGGCCAGAATTTTGTGAATTATCAGGTTGTTTCGCAAGGTTAAACATTAGTGAATTTCTGTTTTCCAATCCGTTATAAAATCTAACACAATTTCTTGCAAAAATAGTGAAAATTAATCCCTTGCGAAAATTCCTGGTATTATATTAGCCGAATGTGCCAACCTGTGAGCGATCCTTTGTGCCACATGGACTAAAACATCCAGAATTTGGTGAAAACTGTTGCAACTCAGTTTTGGTGTAATCAGCAGTTACGGTAGTTTTCTGCTAAACCATAAATATATATATTTTAAAGCTTTTACACTTGAGACCTCTCCACCTCACCAGGTGGCCTGATGAGTTTGGATTACTATTAAAATATGCTTTAAGTGGACTGTTATGACAAAATAATGCAAATCAATTTTAGCTAGATACAATTTAATTGTCTAGTATCGCGTACACATGATCTTTGCCCAAGTTAAAATTATTAAGACTTATGAGTGGTATAATACATAATGATGGACATTAACAGACTGAACACCGGTGACAGGGACACACCAAATGTACAATACACAGCTGACAATCGATGAATACAAATAGGTGTATGAACACAATGTAGAACACATCTGATTTCCTTCTTGACTTCAATGTTGTTAGTTTAATCAAACATGCTACATATATTTATAATTTCTATTCAATAATCATAAAACAAATCTACTTCATAATGTAATTGTTTTACAGCAAATGGCTAACAAATGCATTACTGGTACCATTGCCATCAATTTATAATGAAGTAGATATGTTGAATGTATTGTTATAAGCTCTATATTAAGCTATAGTATTGCAAGAAAGACAAAAATTCTTTATTAAAGCTAGCAAAATATTACTTGCTACCATCGAAAGGGTTTTACATAGTCAAGATGGTAGAATATTTCCTCAGCAAAATTGATTCAGATAACACCTGACAAATTTTCAACAAATTCCCCTAACACCTGAACCCCCATCAAAACGTGCTGAGCTAAATCAGCACCTGAGCTAAATCAGCACCTTTTTGTTATTAACAAGACTTCCTATTGTTCTCGGACGATGTAAAACCCTTCCAAAAATATCAATAAAATCTGTTATAAAGAATCTATAAAAAGTCAAAACCTCCACTCAGCTATTAAAAGTACAAACATGAAGCCAAATAGTGTACATACATTTTCTGGCGAGTGAGCTCCGGGTCCTGGTTTCTGTGTCGTGTCCCCTGGCATCACATTTCTGCTAGTCATACTGTAGAGTGGAGATCTATCTTTGAACAGGGATGGCTCAGTAGTGTTGTATGTTCCTGGTCCTGGGGTCTGTGAGATAAATCAGAAAAGTATGAAACATATCCACAGTGAAATATTGTGTTCACCCTAATACTTGTAATGTTTTCAGAAAATATGTTTACATACATTTTGGAAATAAACATTTTTCAGGGATTTCCTGGATGAATATTTCCTGTGTCTCTGACGATATATTCAGGCTGAGGACCCATAGAAAAGGTGTGCATCCATGGGTCTTGATAGCATGCGATTAGCCTATTTCTTTATTTAAACACCTTTATGGTTAACTACTTTCATCTTGTAAGAATCACAGTAATACATGACTACGAAAGTGGATAAAAAAGGTCACAGCCAAATATTATCTCTTTGGACCCCAAACATTTATCAGGGACTTCCAAATTTGGAAAATGCAAACCCCTGATTTTTGCTTAATAAAAATGTGCAAGTACAAATGTTTTAAAGACTTTAGAATGTCAGCAGCTCTTCATCGACATTTTGCTGCAATGAAAGCAAGAGCTTTTAAACTCTCAGCTGAACTATCAGTCACATTAAGAACAAGAAATTGACATTGTTCATGGACAAAGGATTCTGAATAAGTGTGCATAGTCTTGCAAGCAACTTGATATTTATGGCAACACACTTTGTGATGAATGCAATTCAAACACATGGAAGTAATCATGATGTAATGCATGATAATAGAACATGTTTACAGACTTTATTTGTTACAAAGATATATTTACAAAAAGAAATTAATACATAATATTCGAATTTAAGCGCATTGATTGTAAAAACTTATTGACCTTTGATCAACTGAGAAAAACATAAATGACTTCAAATTTCAGATTCTCAGACAATAGCAAAAATTATCATATATGCCAAAATTGGAATGTTTTCATATTTGATTCATGAAGTAAGCAACAGGAATAATGATAGACTTTGCACAGATGGATAAATGGATATGATTGAACAAACAAATCAGTTTGAACAACCTTACCTTTGCTAAGTCCTCACTAAATTCTCCTACTTTAGATCTACCTGTCAACGAGTAGCAAGGGGCTTGCTTTTTACTGCTCTGTGCAGTCTTTCCAATCATGAAGGGTAGAGTATAGTTATTTGGTGCTGAAATGTAATTATTTCATTGAAACCAACATACTGTCAAACACATATAAGGACCAATAGTGACCTCCAGATCAAAGCCAGAGATACTTACCATCTGATTAAATGGATACACATGTAGCACATAATGGAGCACATATATTCACTATCTAACTTTTTGAAGACTGACTTTTGGAACAAGAAGTCACATACAAGGCACTTAAGGAGAATTGTAGAGAACACATGCCCTACAGGCACTAACATTTCAATCTACATAAAGTCAACAAGGTTCAAATATCCTAATCAAGATGATGATGATTAACAAATAGGCACGAACAAAGATGCTACAGCAAAGAGCATGAACATTTCCATAATTAAAAGCAAATTGCCTAGAATTAGATTTGGAATCTCAGCCAAGGTAATGGTAACATTCTGTTCATTAGAAATATGTCAACAACCAACAATAAGGCCATTTCAAGCAGTGACAGTGTGTTCTTACATATTCATCTGCATTATGACTAGTTTCCTTTTCATCCCTCGTATTTCAAACACATGGCACTAAAATCACAAATATTGAATATAATTCAAAGACTATATGAGCGCTGCTGTACAATTTCAAACCTCTTCTTTAAGTGACGACATTTAAAAAAATGTCACATGTGACGTCACCATGTTATGATGTACCGACAGTAAGCAATATGTGCCCCAAATGGCAATATGAAAACAGTGATCATGTGGAGTAAATATTATTTCCTGCTTGCCAATAGTGACATCACATGTGGCATTTTCTTAAAATGACGTCACTTACAGAAGAGGTTGGAAATCCTACAGCAGCGCTCATATATAAAATCACACAAAATGAACAAATTCAAACCTGGTGTGTTATCAGTCCTCCTATTTTTGTGTCTATTTCCAAAAAAGTATGCTGGATGTTTAAATTTGGCGGACTGTCCGGCCTTCTCTGGGGAATAGGCACCTGGCCCTGGGGCTCTAAACTTCGTCAAATCCTTTGGACGACCATACAAGGAGTAATGAGGGGTGCCATCAGGTCCCAATCTTGAATATTTTGGATCAGGGTTGTAGCATGGGCCTGGGCTGCAGTCATCCTTAAATTTGCCATGACGAATACCAAAGGGGTATGCTGGCCCTTTACCATGTTCACTTCTAGGATCATGAGTTTTCTGCCCAACAAGTCCAGGCAGAGCATAGCAAGGGCCAGGGCTACTGTACATGGCAGCAATTGGCCCCCTTGGCTTAGTATAATTATACACCATTGTCCTAGTTTGATCCTAACACAATTCCTGAAATGGATAAAATCATGGCATTCTATACACATGTCAAATATAATTCATGCCAATTTATTTATACATCACTAAACACACAAATTAATCAAAAGCAGACGATGCTTGCAAAAGTAAATCGCACACAAAAAGCAGACACTAATATACCCGGTTACTAGGTACTAATTAGGTATTTATTTATTATTAAGTTTGGACACAAATATTCTTCAACTGAATCACAAACTTAAATAGATAGTCCAGTATATGCTATATGACAAAAGCGTTTCTTTCATAAAAAAAACCCACTTTCAAATGCATTCTAATACCACTTATCAAATACCATACACTACCAAGAAGCATATATTACAAAATGATAAATTGGATCGAACTACTTGAAAACACTTAAGGGTTATGTGTTTGTATCAACGGTATTGAAATATTGATTGCTATCCTTAAGAAAAGTCTGATAAGTTTTGAATGGTTGACAGTAGAACACAAGCAGTGTAATGGTTAAACATTTCTACCATCAAGTTAACATGGTCGCTTAGTCCCCACCAACATTATGCTTGCTTATCAATTGTAACAGTTTACTTGAAGCAGGAGTATTCACACAAATAGATGAGTGACGTCTACGTTAAGTGCATGTCACGAAAATTCAACTGGAATGCTATGTACAGTGTAGCCACCTATCAGCCAAATTGTTTTTGCTTATCAGATTAATTTATACAGAAGTGTACAGGCAAATATATCAATGATATCTCCCACAAATACTGTGTACATGTTGCTTAAATTCACCCGCAGCAAATTACATGTTATCACTTCTCTACCATATATGATCACAGACATTGTTTGCTCAGACCGATAAATGTGAGCAAATATTTACCAAGGGGTCATCTTATTCAGCTTGGATACCTATAAAGTGATGGTTTAACGGGAATGGTATAAAATAATTAGAATACCTATTGTCAATTGTACGGAAATTTGAACAATAAATAGGAGAATTGATCAATACGTTTATGGTCATAAAATATGTACAGAGTAAATTATTTTGGTTTACCATTACAAACAACATGTTCTTACAGAAAATGAAAACTATTAAGATATGTCCTGCACATCATAATTTGATATTATAGTAATTTGATTTCATACTTCTTTGTTTGAAAAGCTTAGTTTTCTTACTGTTCATAATGTCTACATATGTTTATATCCAGTAAACAATGCCAATGAAGTTTGTCTGATGAAGTTTTGCAGCTAATAGAAAACATTTCACGAACTTCTGAAGTTTTTCTGATATTTTCCTTATTGTGATTGTTAAAAAATGGAAATAATTCTTAAACGCCAGCAATGACGAAACATGCACCCCAATAACTGTTTGTCCCCTCCAAAGGACCAAGAGTATAATCATTCTTTAGAAGTATTAGTATATAAGAAACTTGTTTTTTAACTTAATCTATTTGTCCTAAAGATTTCATAGTTGTCAAATATTTTACCCCCATGATGATAATGATATAAAACAATGCTTCATAAGACAATGTTTCAATAACACGTTCATTAAATGATAAAATATCTCATTTTCACTTTACAACTGTCCATTTGTCAGCACTGTGAATGCCGAACATACAGCTCAATACCAATGAATTTCATTAGACGAAAATATGTGAGAAAAGTAGGTGACAATATTTAGATTATTTATTGCATGTTTGCGAGAAACTATAAACACACATCCATTATTTACATAACTGCAAACAACCAGGCGATTATATGACATTGAAAGAACCATCATTCTGAAATAAATGTCATGTATTGATATCATGATCCAACAATCTAGCTACCATCAGCAAATAAAGATAGATTTTCAATAAATCCATGGTAAATCCTGGTGTTGGACACTTTCCTTAACAAATACTGTCCATCCTACAGACAGCTGATAATCAAATACTCAGTAACTGCAGTTAACATATTGGTACAAGATTTACAAACTTAGTACAAATCTAACCTTATCAGGTGACCATATATGTAACACTTTAACCTACCATGGTCATTTACCAGTCATTGTCTCAGTTCAAAATGCAGAATGAAATAATTGTGATTATGTGTTTAACTTTATCTTAAAAACTCAGTCAGCAATTTAAAACTATTTTTTTAGTAACAGACAAGCATGCAATAGTAAATTAATTCTTCGATTTAATTAAAACATAGGTAGAAAGTTTTAGCCTTACTTCTAAGTTTCCGGTTTGAACAGTTCAGTCACCTGAGGTCCAATAACGTTTAGTGAATTAACCACAATATACACAAGTATTTTCCGCTATTCCATTCAGAGGTATAAATTCTGTCTATACTGTCAAAATATCAACCTTCAACTTTGAAAATCCAAACTAAATAGAATCACCTTATTGACATTCATATCATATATACCATTATACCAATAAATAAGTTCTTAATTTAACCATAGTAACCTACTAAACCCTTTAATCTATTCATTAATTCCATTTAAAGGAGTTCATTCATTAACAATCAAGTGTAACGAAAATACCTTTTGTACAATACAACATGTTTTCCACACCTAATTTAACTCCTTAAATCCTTAAAAAGAGTGTTTGACTTTTTATTTCAAACTGTGAAATTGTGTGTATTGAATTTGATTAAGCAGGTTGAAACATGAACGTTTTTAAAATACCTGCTCATTAATTCACCAATATTAAATAATTTAATATATTTCCATTGGATACAAGATTAATTTAAATGAACTTATTCGGTAAACATGTTGATAATGTCAATACAAAAAAAGGAAACACATTAAAAAGGAAAAGCAAAGAATGTCAAGTTTTAAATTTAACAACAAATGAATAAATCAACAATATAGATTTTTAAACCGTAACATTTGTTTGTCTCCATTTTAAAAGATTTAACTCAATTCATAACCAAAAAACAGAAAGAAATAGTTTAAATCATAAATATAAATCATAACTTACAAACAAATTAATACATATCCAATGTTTAAAACACTATAGAACTAAATAATCGACAGGTTTAAGCCATGTGTAGATCGGTTTATTAATCTGTTTGTGTATATTGTTTAGTATCTTGGTTCCAAGCAACCAAGCCTCGATACAAAGATATTCAATAGCGATTTGTGTATAGAACACCTATATTTGAACGTGTATAAATGAAAATCCTTCTATATTGACCGACCTACTCCGGCTATTATATTTTAACATTGATCAATTGGCAGAGACGTGGTTTATGCTAGCTAGTCGCCATATGGTATTCCTATAGGGATTTTTCTTCGATTATTGGGCTAATAAAACAGTAATGAATGGAATGAGCGATAATGAAAAAATAATTAGCATGATCATGAAAAAAATAATTAGAACAAGAGTTTATGACATTGTTTTGATTATTCATGAAATCACACAGCCTTATAGTTTTTTCATGCAAGAGAATCGCTATGGTAGCCAATAATTTGTTTCCTGTGGTTTTAATGTCCAAATAAAACCACGGGGGGGGGGAGAATTACTGCTAAAATATCGACTCAATTCTACCAAAGCTGAAGAAAATTAGAGACAAGTATTTTTTACCTTTATACACTTCATGAAACAGAATCTTACACCAGCTTGCTCAATAAAAAACATTGTGAACAATTGTAGAGGATATATAAAAATAATTTTTCCCTCTTTTCTGGACAATTTGTCGAATATTAAGTAAAACAAGCTGATGATTCATGCTATGAAAACTTATAATAAAAACAAAGTATAAACCTAAAAAAACATAAATAGGCCATAATATTTATTGAGCATTTTGGAAGAACTTAAACAGACCAGACATGCACATATTTACAACTAATTTGTCAAAGAACACAACCTTACATATTGACCATATTAAACTTAATATCTATCCAACAATAGAATTATGTAGAATGTCATGTATGTATAAACTAGTCAAGTTGGATTATGTATCTCTCGGCAGATTAAAGATGGCTATCATTCGCTAACGAACAATAGACACCATTCAGAACAAAGGCAGGATTAAATGATTATATTCTATGTATATAAAAATTGGTAGCCCATTTATTATAGTTTAATACTTAATAATATGATAATAGATTACAAATTATGTATAAAACCAAACATCTAAATAAAACCTTTACACAATTAGCTAAAAGATTGACACATTAATACACAGACGTCTTCGAAACTTGTCAAAGAAAATCAAATCTTGACTGGCTCAGACTTGAACCAGTTAATTGTTGTTTTATTACATACGCCAATAAAAAATATGTCTGAATGGCAAATCAAAAGTTCAGTGTAAAGCTATTGTAAATGGTTCTATTCTGAAATTGAATAACACAAAGCCTCCTGCAATACCCTCAAAATGATAATACTCTTTCAAGCAGAATTTTTATAAGAATAATTGACAAATGTTAGAAAGGGGTAACGCAATTGAACGAAACTTGACGATGACTTTAGCTATTTAGTTATCGAAAAATACAATCTGTCCTAACATTTGAAATGACAACTTCAGAAATCTGCCAAGATAACAAGAGCAGATAGTTGTCTTACATGAATTGATGAAGCTTAAAATATGTTGGCTTTCTGTCACATGCTTCAAAATGGGTAGACCGTAGAGTTAGGTAATTCCCTTTTTTAAGTATTTTCCTACATTTATTTAGGGAATCATACCATTATGCCAGATTATTTTACGAACATACAGCTCTGATCATTTAACTGCAGATTATCAAACAATCTAACAAAAATACAGAGAATCATAAAAATCTTAATGTTCTATTTATTGAACTCGATTAATTCTAAATTTGAACAAATTAGAGGATGTCAACTAAAACTGGTTACTAATCAAATACTTTAATGTTTAGAAGATATGTATCTTTAAACTTCAACTGCTATTTTTTAAGGAATACTATAACTAAGAAGATCCAAAATATTTATTATCCAGCAACTACATGTGAGGTCTCATTAAATTCACACCAGTCAAGTTTTATCGTCATCAATATAGTAAAGAGAGATAACCTGCATACATTTTGCAATCAGAGGCATATACTGTACAGTCAGCCCTCACAGACCATGTCAACATTAAGACAACCTTGAACCTTAATAGCAAGACCATATTTTCATTGATTAGTTTTCAATTTTTCTTTCATATTTAAACTGACACCTCACAACTATGAATGACTTTCTTCATAAGCAATAGTGATCTTACTACATGTATAGAGGTCTCACTGTATATGCTAATTAAAAGACATAATGCAAACCTCACACACTGTGCATTGCAATCTTACATCATTTATACATAATTATATACTGTAGTGCCCTGAAGTTTCATTATGTACAAATCACACAATAAGTAAATTACAGCATCTTACATTAAATTTTTCCAATTGTGGTTACCCTATCATTATAAAGTAGGAGTTCATTCGATCATTGTCATCAATGTTTGTCAAACCCTGTAACATTAAAGTCGCACTGCAATTTTGTAGTTAAGCTGTATAAATCATTGAAAATCAATATCTACTACGCATTCAATATGCAGTTCAATGACATTCAATACTTTCCTTGACAGATTTATAAACTTTGCTCACAAAGCCGAAATTAAAGTTTCCAATTATCCATTAAAGTCTGGGGTTACACAATTTAAAGAGAAATAATTCACTTATGAGATGCAGGCATTAAATTGTTAGCTTTCAATAACAAATCCAAGATAAAACAAGATATAAATCAAGGGCCAAAGAATAAAACCAGTCATTTTTTTATTTACAACAATTTATGTGGTAGTAGGCAGTTGGAGACCAGGTAGTGAAGTAAAAATCTCATTAATAAATCATACACTTCTATGTTTACTACGCTGGAGTTTTATGCTGTTTTAAACAGATTTCAGTTATATATGGCAGTAAGATGACCTAACCAGACAGCATTGGTGGATTACTAACCTGTTCCTTTAGAAGACTGCAAGACAAATGACTTTGGGTATCTTATTTTCAGTCAAATTACAAGTAAAACATATCATTAACTTGAGGTTAGAATTCATGCCCTCCAGATTAGCAACTGAGTGCTCTACCAAGTGAGTGAACCAAGCAGACTAACACTTCAAGGAATACATATATAACTGTTTTGCAACATTCAAAAATGGTACTAGTATGCAGTTTATAACAATACAATAATGTTAAATGTCTTAGAAAGATTACACCAGACAGACAAGAGGGCATCAACAAAGGCTACACAGTAACATACACTTCATATTAATAGACACCAATACAGAATATATACAGAAAAAAGCATATTGTAATCACAACACAACTAATTTTTATACAGACATTGACTTGTGTAAGTATGTAGATCTACACTGACATGGTCACATATAAGATTAAAAAACACACACAGTCAAGTTTCTGAACGGATATTTGAATAAGATAACAGGACAATGACTGTGAATGATTTGTGGATTTAGTTAAAACATATATGCAAATTACAAGTCAACTCTAGTACGAGTAAACATGTCTCAAAAATACCAAAGAAACTTGCAGTTTATTCAGTGAAAGACCTGTACCAAATCTCTACAACTACATGAACTGATAAACAGAAATATATATATGCAAGCTGGGAAACACCCTACATGGTTAAGCTTATAAGTCTGGGGATTCTTTGTGACCCAAGACTGAACACATGTCATGTGACAGAATATGAAATAATTTTTATTAAGGTTAACATAATTTAATATCAAGATAAAAGAAAAATTGCAATTTTGTGGTCAGATGTGACTGACACAGACAAACAAATATTTTAAAAGCTGTGAAGACCATTGTAACCATTATTTAGATCAATCTTACAACTTTCCTTGAAAAACACCCAATCAACTTAATAGTAACAAGTATTAAAGCACAGAGAGAGAATTACTTAGAGGGATGACAACGCTATTCTTCGTAGTCGTGCATATCGAGACCATAGCTACTACATATAGCGTTAAAGAATTACAACAACAACTTATAAGATTATTAGAAATTAATAAACTTCATTGATTTCCAATTCATCACCTCTTAAATGCTATAAATGCATTATCCAAACAAACCGACTATCAAAGTATCACAATTAGTAATATACCAAGTTTCTGGTCGAAAATATTTAACAGCTACTTTTCTATTTAATAATGAAATGCAAACTTAGCAGCTAAGACAAGTGGGTAGGCTAATATTTGATCATCTTAAGCATAGTAAAGAACTGATATCAATAAAGATAACAAATTTACAAACATCAATAAAGATAGTCATATTTGCCAAATAAATGAAAGAGACAATATCTAATGAGTATTTCCAAACAAATCAAATGGTTTAGAAACACAGAGACAGAGAAGACGATTTCTGATCCAAACTTAAAGTGGTGAAAAAACTAATAAACCTCACATATATCATAAATAAAAACACATAAACATGTAGAATATAATGTAATATTAATGTTTACTTACCAAAATCTTAGAATAACTGGCCGAGATGTCGATAATAATTTATTATTGTCCTGAGCCCCTACCCGAAAAGGTTGTCAAACAAACATGGAGACGGAACTGACAATACCACGTGTGCAGCGATAACCAATCATATGACCAGGATTTGTTGCAGTCGTTGCCAACTCCGGTCTTAGTTACAAGGGAGACAATTCTTGATCAACTTCCGTTGCGGATATCAAAGTACTCGAAGTATTTAATAGGATAAAATTTAATGTCAAGTCGTACTGGTAAATAGAAATATAACGTATTGCCAACGCGATATCGAGAATACGATTAACAAAATGAAATGCCTGTAAATGCTTAATATTTTGTTCAGATTAGTTTGTTTTTATTAAGAATGAAGATATTAGTAGGCTACTTAGTGACCTAACAACAGTCAGTTTATGCATTTGTAAATGGTAATAATACAATTCATACTGGCCCATGTATGTATAGTGATTGTAATGCAGATGTAATATTGGAACATACTAGTCTGTCAATATGGCATTTTCTGTTATTAAATTTTGTTGAGTGAAGTAAATCAAGGGTAAAACTACCCCCTAAATAATAGTACTGCGCTGTACTGACTGAGCTTACCAGACGGCAGTCTAACCCCAAACAACTACACTCCTCCCCCTTACGGCATTTGAGGCTCAACCACACCGCTACAACCATTGAAGTAAATCAAGGGGGAAAAGTGCAGCCAGACAATTCCTTACTTCCCAATGCCCTAGATGCCCATGGTTAACCATGAAAAACTTCTCTATAAACTACATTACTATGGCATCAGAGGTCAAACACTACTATGGATCAAGAGATTCCTTGACAACAGATCACAATCAGTAGTCGTAAATGGCTGCACATCAAACTCTATCCCAGTATCTTCCGGTGTCCCTCAGGGCTCGGTCCTTGGACCATTACTCTTTCTTATTTACATAAACGATCTCCCTGAATTTGTCAAATCTTCCAAAGTACGACTATTTGCTGATGATACAGCTATCTATCTTGCACTATCTAATTCTTCTCACTCTAGCCTTCTTCAACAAGACCTAGACCAACTTCAGTTCTGGGAAAATAAATGGGACATGAAATTTAATCCGTCAAAATGCCAAGTCATTCAAATTACAAAACGCAAGACAGTCATACCAACCAAATACATACTACACAATACAACACTAGAAACAGTAACATCAGCAAAGTACCTCGGCATTACAATATCAAATGACTTAACATGGAACACACACATTGACAATATCACAACCAAAGCAAACCAGACACTAGGATTTCTCAGACGTAACATAAAAGTAAACTCACAAAAACTTAAGTCAACTGCATACAAGACACTGGTCAGGCCCCAGCTTGAATACTGCTCATCTGTTTGGTCCCCTCACGCTAAAACCCAGATTGACCAACTCGAGTCTGTCCAACGCCGGGCTGCTCGCTGGACCATGCATGACTACGGCCGAACTTCCAGTGTCACTGACATGATGGACACCCTCAAATGGAGAGAACTTGACCTCCGCCGTATAGACCAACGCCTGGTTATGTTCCACAACATCTTACATAGCCAGGTAGCCATTCCCATACCTGATTATCTTCTCCAAAATACCAGATCCTCTAGATCCTCTCACTCACAAGCATTCCATCAAATTCAAACCACAACTGATTACCATAAATATTCATTCTTCCCCAGAACTATTGTCCACTGGAATGCCCTCCCTCAAGACATCGTAACCCTGCCAAGCCCTGAGTTCAGTCTGGCTGTAAGCCAGACTGAGCACACCTCTCCATAATTCATACCTGCTCTGTTTTTAACCTTTTAACAAAACTTTCTTCATTTCTTTTATACACTTTTATACTTTGTCTTATTAATTTTTCTTTGTCGGTGACGCGTGTCAAGTCTAAGTCCCCTAACGGGGTTTGACTTTTATGGAAGATAGATAGATATTTTTCTACCCATAAACCTCCTCATTTCCTTATGTTTTGTGTGCTAGTGTTTCCCTGGGAGCTGTGTGGGGAAGCACTGTGTTCTGTATGTAGAGTTCCCTGAAACAAGTTAAATCTTTTCTTCCATTTAGCATTCAGCTCATCATAATTGTGATAAATTAAATACTTTTATAATATGTAGATAGGAGGCATCCAGGAGTAGGGGCTGACGGAGTACCGCTCTCATGAACTAAATGTTGTTAGCTTGGGTCCCACCAAAGGCACCATGGTCTTAACAATCTCTGAAGTAGGCACCCATTATGGTTAGACACCTGGGGAAACAGTCATCAAGTGTCTTACATGTAAGTTGAATAACTTGTTACACAATCAATGAAAATTAATTAGTTTCAATATGACAAAATCAGAGTCTCAGTATGAACAGATTTCCCCTGAAATATTATAAAATGTAATACAAGCAAACTCAAGTCATTATACTATGAGAGTATTTTATTGCCAAAATAAAACAAACAGATAACAAGAGTGTATATCTACTGTCTGTAACATGAAGGGCATTACAATAACTACAACACATTGTGTAACAAGCATCCTCACAGGGATACCTGTAATCATACCTCGTATTTGTATGCACTAAAGTAATGCAATCATATTTGTATCAGATCGTAATAAGTAAAGGTTTCTTTGTCATGAAATAAGAAACAAATACCACTAAGACAGTGTAATATAAGCAGAAAGTAAGTACAGATGTATGGCAGAACAGGAATTATTACAATATGTTCATAATTTATGTCTGTCATGATAGAAATGTGTTCATCAAGTCAGTTACCATAAAATCATGAATTATTTCATTTTTTGCTAAACACTTTAAGTAGGTTGAGTATTAATCATTTATAAAGCAAATTAAATTCAAAGTGCAGCAAGAACTCATCTCATTTCAATTCAATGATTAAAATTCAATCAAAATATCATTATGTATTGGTTTACATCATATGTATAATAAGAATTAGCTTGAATAATAATAAAAATAAAACCACTAAGACATTATATTTGAGGATGCACATTCGGTATAACACAACCTTCCATGAAGGCTTCAACAAATACAATATTTAAGACATAACTATTCATTCTTATCATACACTATAACAACACATTATTAACACGAAGTAAGAATCACAATCTAGTATTAACCGTGTTGTCAACTGTGAAGAACAATCAATACAACAATGTCATATTATATACAATGAGTATTTTCAGGACACAGTAAATAGCACCGAATATAGTCTCCCGTTGGAGAGAAACTGGATCAAATTAGAATATAAATAAATCATCTCATTCCATTCAATCAATTATTACAAAAGACAAGTGGTTAATTAATTGTTTAATCAATAATACAATTAAAATTACTCACACAATCGTTCTAAAACTGGACATTGTGGTTTGATGTATTTAAATCATAAACAAGGGAGATAATTACATGGATAAACACTCTGTAAATAATCAGGTTACAGGTCAAATGAAGGAAAAGAATTACAACCATACATAAAAGTAACAATTATTTGACTGGTTTATTCAGGTTTATTGGTATGCTTAGTCATATAAACTGACAGGCTAACATTTTGTCATATCATTCCATGCAAACGCATATTCTAATTTTATATCACAGACACACATACATACATGTATATATCAAAGTATTCTACAACTATATATACATACATCTATTCACGTTTTCATGTATCAATATTAATATACACTTTTACAGTAGAAAATAAATTAATCGATATTCATAAAAAACATGAAACTGATGCAAATAATTCCGTGAATAAAAACACATTTAGTAACAAACTCACTACAAGGCAGGTTGTCTATGGAATAAATAATACATTCAAATAATATCAACCATCAATTTTCTCACCAAAACCACATAAACTTTTTTTCTAGGTTTTATATTTTTATTCACTATTACATAGCGTAATATCATTATGGGTCAGTCACACTACACCGTATAGCGTTAACGGACGTCCAACGTATAACAAAATGTTCAATCCGTTCATGTCCGTTCGCATGCGTTTCTTTTCCGTTTCATATGCGGCGCCTACGCTTCTCGTCCGGCGATGTTCGTTCCATCCGGTGGAAGGTTTTGAACATGTTCAAAATTTGGAACGTACACCACCGGACAAAGTTGTCCGTTATATGTACGGTAGCAATGCGTTTCTATGCGTTTTGTTCGTTACTCGTACGTTCCTTATTCTGTACTTGTCCGGTTCGCATCCGTTCTTGTCCGGTGGCCCTGATTCACGGCCGGACTACTACCGGACATGCAACGTATGTTTAACGGACGATAACTGACGAGGAACGCATAGGAACTGATAAATAACGGACTGAGCTTCTTTGACTGACTAGACTTTTCTCCAGATTAAGACAGGGTTTCTACCTGTGTAACTTAAATGGTATCTTGTTCTTTGGTGGTATGTTCTCCAACAACGCCACTACGATCAGAGGGGGGAGAGGGTGATATTGGACCCTTCCCAGCATTCGTAGACTTCGTTTTTGGCATTTTGGAATTACTTCAGCACGTGTGATGTCTAAGCGAGCGGAAACTATCGTGCCGGAACAAAAAAAATATCGGACTCTTTATACCCGTTTTGTCCGTCACGTGACCGGTAGAAATACGTTCGTCAAACGTTCGAAGAACGTTTTGTCAGTTTCTCATGCGTTGCGCTTACGTTTTACGCGGTACAAGTCCGTTACTAGTACGGTGATGTCCGTTAATTGAACGTTGTTCGTCCTGTATATGTGCGTTGATCGTGCGGTCATTGTGCGTTTTGTCCGTTTTATGCGCCCAATACACCGATCGCGAGAGCACTGGGCAGCAGCGGGGGATGCCTTTCGTCACCGGATAAATTTCTGCCGCAATTTTATATACGTTGGGCGTCCGTTAACGCTATACGGTGTAGTGTGACAGCTACATTAGAATTGATAAAGAAAATTATGTCATCCTTAATAAATTATTTGGTTGTGGAAAACCTACCCACAATATTTGGGGTGTTGATCAGATGGCTGACAAGTTCTTTTAGATGTTTATACTGTGTAAACCTATTATGAACCAAGAAATGACAGGAGACAAAATCCTGCACAGAAGCCAGAAAACTATTTAAAAATGGCATTACTAACAAAAAAATATCACTAACAACATTTGCGACCATGTTAAAAAATTTGTTGTTCATGACATTACATACTACTGAATCTGATGACTTAGCATACATTACACAATGTATATCCTAGTCTGTGAGAGATAAATCACCTAGGTATAAAAAGTGCTAAGTCCAAATGAAACTAGAAAATCTGAAAAGCATATTGTGTTGTACGTTAGCGAGATTTACATATATAATTTATAATTACATTTGTATACATCCTTACACCATATCCATTATCATTATACATGCAATAGAAGTACAAAGCCATACACAATTTTAACACCTCAAACTATTAAACAGAATCACAAACAATTCTTTAGATCTTATTTTTAAATAATCGGTAACATTACTAATGTAGAATAATGTAATGCAGAATAAGAGCAAATATGTCATTGATATCCAGGGGAAATAAGTGTACTTGAACTTACAAAAACAATTTTACACAAGCAGATGTATTAAAATCGAAGGTACACAAACTACAATTCATTCAAATGGAGACCAGTAAGAGAATAGGTACAGCATAAATACCTTAAGTTTCAATACATACAAGCAAAACTTAAATACAGGCATTTAAAATGAACTTATTCTCAATTATTTAAGTAAATAAAAACAAAATATGCAAAGAAATCACAGAGTTTGAGATAGGTTTTTGATCAATTTTGTTCATCTTTAATGTGAATTGATAATAAATGACACATGCGTTTTATTACAATCTGTTCTGTATGTACAACTATATCATAATAACTTTTGCAAAATACACAATAACATTAGCCAGGTTGTAATTACGACAAGTTATAAGATGTTTAACTAATATTAAAGGCAACATGAATTGCTCACAAAATGGGTGAATCAGTGGGTTTTAGCAGATAAAAAGGATAGAGTTATTACAGGGAACACCACATTCATCATTCATGAGACAATGCACTACATTGCGTAGTAGTAACTGGATAAAATAAAAGGACCCATGTAATAAGGGGGTAAACACTGACAAAGTACCAATAGCTAGTTCCCACATTTACAATATTTACCTCCCTTGTTCTGAATTGTCGGCCATAGTGATAGGCAAATTTCCTTATTAAAGTTTATAGGGAATACATTGTAAACAATGATCAAATAAAGTCAGATATATATAAATAATTTGTTCATTATGCTCATGTGGACAGATCGCTCAGAAAGTTGAAGAAAAATGTTGTCACATGCAAATTTCCTTGGTATTTTCTCAATGATCACATATTTGGGAATTACTCCTACAAGTGCTCATCAGTTTTGTATAAGAAAATGGCTGATGATTGAGAACAAGGGATGTAAATATTGTAGATGTGAGAATTATCTAGAATATACCTTATCTTTTGAATTGCAATGGAATCAACTGCCATCTTATTCATTTGTGGTTTCTATAAGCAGCAGGTGTTTTTATAATGTCCAAACGCAGAGATCAGTGAGTAGGAAAGTCAATTGTTTTAAATAAACAATCATTCCTGTTGGATAAGGCCATCCTAAATAAAGTGTTCGAGGTAAGCCAGCCCGTCATGGTTGGGGCACATCAGTAGGTAGATCATTTTTTAAGATTTTTTCTGTAAACACTTTATTTTATGTTTACAAAAATAAGAAAATGACATAAAAATTCTGCACTGAAAAAGCTCACAATATTGTGAGTTGAGGACAATTTGCTGGGACAGTCAGGGTACGACAAACAAATTTTGAACAATGACCTGGTCAAAAATGTAAACACGCTTGCAAGTCATTTATATTGATAAATGCAGAATTACAAGACAGAGCAGATTTTTTATTAATAATATACATCATGTGGATTGCTCTGTAATGCACTATACATATGATAAAAATAAAACAGCCCTGCGTTTAGTTATGGCTAACATTTGCGAACATGACAAAACTGTTTTGTTTTGTATCCCTGGCCCACCATATCATATTCACTGCACATGGGGAACCAAATTGCAAAAATTACGAAACGTTAACCGCAAACGCCTTTACTGAACGCAGGGCTGGTAAGAGGTGGTCACTAGGACAAGAGACAGTAAACAAAAGATACATGTAAATATTACATACCTGGTATATGACAATGACAATGCTATATTACTATTTCAAACTATGTACATCATACTAGGGCTGCAAAGATTAACTGAAGTATGAATATTTTCGGTCCATTTTTCTCATGGTTTTCGTTCGGTGTAGTCGTATGAATATTCGGTTCAGTATGTTAGATGACAGTTTTATTCCTGCAGCAATATTGTAGTCAGAGCACTCATATATATATACTCATTATCTTACAGTTACACAGCTACTGGAATGGTTTGCTTTTGTTACAGACATGGAAGTTTTGTTTCTATTCATTGGTCTACTTTATTTTAAATTATAACAAATTGTTCTAATTCTAATTACCTAGTCAAATATTCATTCCTGGTCATTACAAAGGGTAGTTATCGAAACTGAACCGGGAGACACCTGTATTGTTGCAGTCCCACATCATACACAAGAATTGTTGCCCCCAAACATTTGTTAATACATAATGCATTAATATATACAAGCTTGTTGACATTAATATACATTAATACAAACTTCTTATAAAATCATTTATTTATGCTAAAAAAGCTGGTGCATATATCTCAATTCTGAATGGCATGCAAACTACAAAGATAGGTAATAAAGGGTTAAATCTCATTATATTTAATTCTAATTCACATGGAATGTAGAAAAGACCACAATTAGTGACTTAGAAAATCACAGCACTTTATAACAACACTTTATTGGTTATAGTAGTTAAATTCACACTATGAGTATTGCATTGGTAGCTTAAATTGTCTATTTAAAACAAAGGCTAAAGTGTGAACCATATTTAAACAACCTTGTGTTTCAAACAGTAAATATCATCAGCTGCTGTACGTCATGTCTGTACATTAAAATATTTCAACTTTGTTAGTCTTTCCACTATGGCATCCTCAGACGGTTCTTTGAGATTAGATCTGAAAAAAATATTGTACAGTATTAACAGAGTACAGACATACATATGACAGCGCTCTATGCACACATGACTAGCAGTATATTCTAGAACACTGAAATAATACACTTTCTGCATAATGCAACTTTATTCATGGACAAAGAAGGAAATCTAAAATGCGTGGATACTCCGTACTGTTGTACAAACTAATGGCCATTTCTACACCTACTTGACATTTAGGTCAACTTTTATTCCAAAACGTGGAGTTCCAAAGAAAGACAATTGTGTGAAAAGGAAGGTTTTCAAAACCAGATAGTCTAATTAAGTCCAAACTTTTCCCTTTACATAGATTGTGAAACAAGTTCTTACAACTCGTACTTATCGCTCACCACAACTGCTTCTAACCAGTTCTCCCGCCAAATTTTGGAACTAAGAAGTTCCTGATCAAACCCTGCTCAATGTTGGGCTCAAACTCACAACCTTCTGATAAGGAAAGAGAGAGAATATGTAACTACAGGGAGCCAGATGCCCTACCCTTTACCAAAACTACTCCCAAATATTGGTGACTGTTAAAGACTTAAAGGCTATCAATCCTATAATGTACAGATACATACTTAAAAATATCATGCACTGTCAGTGTATTCATTGATATAGACTGTGACATCCTCCTCCTCCCATCAAGTCTAGCAGGATCATAATATTTGTCCCATTTCATGATAAAATTCTGAAAAAAATATGTGTGGAATTTTGATTTTATGTTTTTAGTTCCGTATGAGATACTTCATAATATTTTAATTATGTTGAAGTACAAACAACATTGCCTTTTAGATATTCTTTGATATTGTATTAATGAGTCAGTGTCTAGTAAGCCAAGTTTGGCTGGGCATGAAATATTATTTATGTTTTTACTTCGTAAATTGTACTGTAATATTTAATGTTTGACACTATAATAAACAATAAATAATTGTTCAAAAATGATAATTACAGATTATATTCAAACAAATATTCCAGGTTTGAACAATTAAATACAGGTCTTTCAAATTAAATAATCAATTAAATAATAATTAAACCATAATTCAACAGGAACCAAAATAAAATGTTGACATGTTGTTAATTGCAATTTAGTAATGAGGTAAATAATCAATCATCTATTTTTTTTTAAAAACAAAAGCAGGTATTCTGTCCACTTAACAGTCAAACGATTAAGTATTCAGTTATTTGTTCGGTTCCTAAATTATTATATACCTGTGACATCTTTATGATGTGTTATTTCATTATTACAATAGTGCATGGTGTTACCACGGTGACTAGAACCAGTCAGCTTAGAATCTTACCTCAAGTATCAGAGCAGTGAACAAGTTCAGAACCAACACAACTGACATAAGCCACCAAACTATAAAATATGCATATGACCATCTGAAATATAACAAAATATACAATCAATTGTAATTAATCAATACAAAGATAATTTATGGCACAACCAGAATGGATACAACAGTGATCCTCGACACAGATGGTTTCATTATAGTACAACAAACAAAAAAGGTGATGACTTTTTCATTCTGAAAACATGAACATCACCATTTCACAGTTAAAAGTTAAAACCTTCAAGATTTTATAAAAGAAACATGAAACAGTGAAATCACTTACATCACCATTACATATTTATACATATACATAACTAGTTATTACATATTTTAACTATTGTGTACAACTGTACATCATAGTGGAATCTGGTAACCTGAAATTGTGGAGTTTGTGAGAGAATAGCATTCACTAATACCCTTTCAGAACAGGTTTATATAATGTGAGCTGTGCACATGAAACACACCCAAAAAAAACTTTTAAGGAATGGCAGGTTAAGCATGTCCTGGTAACAAAACAGAATAAAGTTACATAATTCAAGAGCATTTATTATAGGAAGTATGGTACTACATAAAATTCATTTATTACAAGCACCCTAACACCATACTAGATCACTGTGTGATAGTAACCGTAAAATCTCACAGATAATATGTTAAAACGGTCGAAACTGTTCAACACAAAGTCATGTATACTGTCGAATACATACTCTTTAATATGCTAAGACTAGTAAGGCCATTTTTATATCCTGTTTGTTTGTGGTATCTTCCCCAATATATATGTGGCGAGTCAGTAGACAGATTTGTTTATAATTTTTCCTGTAAACACCATTTACAAATGGGAAAACAACATTAAAAAATGCAGCATCAAAGGGCTAGAAAACTTTGAACTCAGACCAATTTCAGTAGGAGGGTTGAGATGCCATAGAATTAGTATTTGGGACTTCATGACATATAAATCTTAAAAGGATTAAAAGATTATTCTTTCAAATAGAATGTAATCAAAGCTGTAAGCGACACACAATACAGAACAAGACTAAACATAAAATGTAAGGGAGATTAATCCTTAACCATTTACATAAGACAGATATCTCATTGATTACCTCCCCTGCTTTTGTGCATAATTAAATAAAAAATGTTGAAAAATTAACGTAAGGTATCATAAGACATATGATAAAACAGGGAGGCAGCAAAACAGAGAGAAAAGCAGGATCATAAAAGTGAGACACACTTACTTTGTAGTGTATTTAGCATAAGCATCCAGAAAAACAAACCAATTATTTACAACCATGACATCCCATAAAACAACAATGGCCGCCTGAAAACAAACAAAACATGCAAGCTGAAACCAGGAGAAAATGCACACGAGGAGAGAACTGTTAAAAAGAAGAGGTTAGTTTATTGGAGTACAACTTTGCGTGGATTTAGGCCAAAACATTTTCTTTTCCTGTAACACGTTATAAACAAAGTTGGATCAATAGGGAAGGATTTTGTCTTTTTTATATACATTACAACTTCATTCAACTTCAGAAATCTTAGTCCCAAAAACTGTCATCAGGTGAAAATATTCATGTCGGTCATTTTATAAGAAACAGGCTTCTTTAGTCCTATGTACATGTATAAGCTTTTCACAATTTCAGCAAGTTCAGAAGAGACATTTTTCTGATACCCTAATGTCAATTGTCAGATATTCAATAATTCTTAATTTTTGAAGAGTTAAATAAATGCATACCATAAATATACCATAAATAAATGCACTTTCCTAATACATGTAATGTAATTTTAAGAGCAAAAACTCAATATGATTAATGTAAACAGCAGAAGGTTGTACTGTATTATGGTCATATTGCTTCATTTTGACTTGAAAATGCATTGACACAGGCGCCCCAGTCTGTACTACCTAACTCTTTTGTTTTCTGACGACTTCATAATGAAATTGACATGCATAGTCATTTTTCATGATGTGAATTATATTAACTAACACAAAGAAAAGAGTAGCATTTTTACCCTTACATAAACATCATTGAAAGCAGAATAAGGCAGGGAACAAAAGTTGTACCGCAACATGTAGCAATTACTGTTTGTTACAAGAATATACAGTAATACTCACAGCAAAGTCATCAAAATTGTTTGCCCAGTATTCAAGTTGCTCATACGTTCCACAGGTTGCCATACTGTACATAATAAACGATAAATAGAAATAAATAAGTAGTCATGGAAGTATGAAATTATTAATAATTAAAGACAAATTGAACCTATCAATATAAGAGGGGAGGGGGCTGACCCAGGGGAATTAGACAAATTTGGCGTTTTTTGGTTTGCTCAAACTTTCAGAATTAAATCAATAATTTAGAACAAAATTAAGTTGGTCTGGGACGAAAATATTGTCACACAAAAATACAATGTATGGTTTATGAACACTAAAGAAACAATTTCAACCAATCTTGCGACTAGTTTTGCATCATGGCAACTTCATTGTGTACATATGAAACGTTCAAATACATGCCTATGTCAGGCCGCACATTTAGAATGCTTTACATTCTGCAAGGCCATAATACACAGTTTGTAAATTTCTGGTCAGATGATTAGATAGAAGAGTACACTTGGGCACAGATTAAGGTCTTACTAACAATAGTAATACGTCTAAAGTATCTATAGTTCAACTAGATGTGTCCATAGGACATGGGTGCCCCTGCTATGGACTTTGAAGTCGAAAAAGGGTCATAACCAAAATAAAACTTGACATCTACGTTATTACCCTATGCTTATGTGCCCAATATGAATTTAAACCATCAACCCTACAAAGAGTTATTGATTGGAAACCAATTTCTCACACAGGCGCACGTTAGATAGATAGTTCCTACATTTACATTATTTACCTCCCTTGTTCTAAATTGTTGGCCATATTAATAGGCATATTTCCTTCAAGTTTATAGGGAATATAATGTCAATGATGATAAACTAATCAGATATAAAAAAATAACTTATTCATTATGCTCATGTGGGCAGTTGGCTCAGTAAGTTAAAGAAAAAGTGGTGGTCACATGCAAATTCTCTTGGTATTTTCTCCATAATCACATATTTAGGAATTATTCTTATAAGGGCTTATCAGTTTTGCCTATCAAAAGGGCTGACTATGTTGGAACTATCTATAGAAGCAGTGACTTTAGTTCTGTATCAACCCTTTGTTAAAATAAATGTATTAAATACTCTGTCTTACCTTATATTACCAATTTTGGTTGGATATGTTATCTTGTTCTGAAATAATTCCATTCCCAACATTGCATAGGAATAATATATCACCTAAAATATTAGAAACAAGTTAAGTTAAAAAAATATGCTACACTACAGAATAGTCTTGTATATACAAAACACCTTTCATAATTAATTGTTAACAAGCTGTATTTCATGTGTGTCTTATGTACAAGTGGGCTCCATATCCTTGTAATGTATGTAACGCCACACTTGATTAAATAATGGAACTATCATCATTTTATTATTTCTTAATATGATAGTGTCCGAGAGAAAATTTATCTGTTTTCCAAAATATTTATACCTATATCTCTGATACAAGGCTTGTTGCCCTGTTGTTTTCATTACGAAATAAAATGCTGGTGTGGCAAGTAAAGATGATGAGAGCGTGGATGATTATCAAAAATTTATTACGTTTTGTGTGGGGGGGGGGAAGGAGTGGGAAGGGGAAGTATTATTTTAAATACACTTACAATTAAAATTCCTCCAAAAGATTGCAGATTCTTCACAAGATCTAACAATGTATGTGCAACTATTGCCATGGTCTGTAAATACAAAATATGACAAATTGTGTGGAAAACCATCACTGAGTATAAACAATGGTTATCAGTGATTTTTATTTTATTTCAATTTATGTATTTTACCTTGTTTGTTAAATACATGTAAGTTATTAAAACTTATATTCATCACTTTTGATGACAGATTACTGGGTAACTTAACCAGTATTCCCACCTCATTCAAGTATTGTAGAGACTGGAGCGAGGCACTCTACACATTGACTTCTATGCCTTGGGGTGGGTATTGTGAAATATGTTATATCAACAAATTCAATGGTAGGCTATTTCTAGAAGATGCATGTAATTGAAAAAGCATAGCTTGCATCTAGAATATGTACATTAAACTCTCAATAACAAGACCACCTTTGGGTCCCTTGAAATTTGATCTTATTATTGAAGTGGTCTTAATACTGAGGTTGAATAAAGAGAAAAAACAGTGAAAATGAACTTGCAAATTGTGTTCATAATTTTGATGTGGTCTTCCTAGGTGGTCTTTAGGCGAGGTTTTACTGTACTAGCTTCTGAATATTTCATACAAGAACACACAGCATGATTAAAGAGTACAAACTACACACATATACCAATTAAATTTACATAATTGTTCATGGATTATCAATTATTTACCTGTATATGCCATATAATCCTCAGTAATCGAAACATGATGAGTATATTTATCACTCTAACAAAGTTCCACAATGTAAAGTTTCCATGAATTTCATGATGACTGAAAAACAATTATCATTTATATTGTACTGCACTAAAATAATTATGATGACTTCAATTTGGGAACATTATTTTCCAAAAAAAACTGGTCAATTTTGACCTTTCAATTATTTGGCAAAGTGTTAATAAAATATTTGTTATTATAATTCCACCTTAGGCTTAAGTACACAAAAATTTAGAAGTCATATTGAAAAGAATTGATGAGTGAGCAAAAAAGGGTACGATTGTGCAAACAAAAAGTGATCTACAGTAACTACAATAGGTGGTCAGTATAATTCGTCAATTTGTCGAGAATTTGTTTATATTACACATAGGAATGGTGTTAACTTTCCATGCAATTACCATGGATTGCTCAATTTTCAATACCATCCAATGTTATTGATGAATCCTTGTAACAGTCTTCTACGGCATATAAACTCTGAAGTTATCCAGAAGGCATTAAACATTTTTTATTGAAAAGTTAACAAAAATGTTAAACTTACCTAAAGAAAGGGAATCCATACAGTGCAACTGTAACCAACTCACTAATCTAAAAATAATCATATTTTCAGAGATAAAAGTAAGCGAGGAAATTAAACAAAGGTTTTTAGATTGTTATTTGGAGATTTTCATATTGTATAACAATTACGTTCATAAAACTGGCCAAAACAGCCAAATTGTTCTACATTTGTCTGAGTATAACTTCAGAATAATGCAACATATATATATATATTCATGAATATACTTTGATCAGTTTCTAGAAAATTATCAAGCACTACAGTCAGTTTCATTAAGAAGTAGCGTTTTAGAATTTATATAATATTTTTAGAGTTAGGACAGCATTTTGCTTACAGAATTGTCTCCCTTATGTTAAAAAAGAGTCAGTACAGAGTGGTCTTTCTTAGACTACTAATAAGATAATGTATGCAACACAATGACATAAATTTTAATATTTTCTATCACTGTAACATAATATATTTACCAGAAGAATAACAACTATAGCACCATCGTACAAGTTTGCCCAGCTGTACCTATATCGTCTCCAACCCATACATACCACAATACAGCCTTGTTCAATAACATAGTAAAAGATGAACAAAAAATTGATTATCTGAAATAAACAAAAAGTAGCATGCAAAATAAACAATGTGTTTTAATGTTCACATGAAATACCACACTGATCTATCAACATGTGCAAAGCCCCATATTTGTTTCAACTGACCATGCCTGCAATTGTTATCAAACAAACAATTATTGGATAATAATTCACCATTATTGTCCTTGTGGTGATGGTGACTGGTGAAGCTAGTATGGTATAATTAAAACAGACACACATGTTGTCGAAAAAGGGCTTTATTCTTAAAGCCGAAAACACACATGCATTGGACCAGAAGTGTAATTACCACGGCGTCATTGCGTGAAAGTCACTTGTGTATAAAAAGGATCATGGCAGCCAGTCGAACTATGCATAACATAAAAACACGACGAGTAGTCAACTAAGTATTCATATAGACATATAAAAATATCATCCCTATCTGCAATAAAACATTTATACAAGTATAAAATACATTTATTCTGCGACAAACCACCAGAAAGCATGAACTAATATTGTTTTAGTTATTTTACAGGGCAATTTACGAAATGAAATGTTCATAAATGTTTGAAATATATGCTGAGTTCGCCTTCCTTTAAGACAATTAATATTGTCATAATTATTATGGTGCATATAAATTATATATTTAACTTCTAAGGAAATAAACCAGCAAATTAAAGACATGTTTTCAGGAAATTATTCATAGCGTGAGAGGGAGAGAGAGTAGTCAAGTGTCCCAAATAATGATGTAGTTAATATACATTACAACTATGGACAAGAATGTTAACTGTCACAAATATGTCATGGCCAAGTAACATAACGAGAATTATGCAAATAAACATTATAAAAAGTTTGGTAAAGATTCAACAAATGCTATCCAAGACAGAGTTTGAACAATGTTGATTGGTGAAATATGGGACATTATAGAGCCCTAGTGCCTATACGGAAATCTGGCTGTTTATCAAACTTGACCTAGATAACCAATATGAATTGTTGCAAAGTTGGATGAAGATTGGACAAAGGAAAGACACAGATAAGATTTTCCAAGACACAGAGTGTACTAAGCTTATGTGACAAAATTTGACTAAGGGACATAACTTCTGGGTCAATCTGGCTGGTAATCGACCTAGGTCAAGATATTAAGCTCATAAATATTGCACACAGATTAAGTAAAGATTAAGTCATAGAAAAGAAAACATACTGGATTACTGGATCACAAAAAGAAGATATCCTTCAAAACATCATAAATAAATCATTTACCAAACGAGGAATGAACAGAACAGAGTTATTGAGCTCGGACCTTTTTCCGAGTCATAAAACATGAAATAAGGAACAAGTTCCTCAATTTTGAGGCATATTTGTATAGAACATAATCATTGCTCATCAACATGTATTTAGATTGGTGTTATACCACAGGAGATGATCAAGAGTTATCTCCCTTTATCCCTTCAAAAGTATATGGAGAGAACTCTTGAAAGTATAAAGGGAGAGTACTTCTGACACATGCAGCATCAAACTTGACACTTTTACAAGGCAAGAGGAAACTTGAAGCTCATAAAAGAGATATAATGATCTAAATACATTGTATTGTATTTCAGGATAGTGATAATAAGATGATTTGTCATCATTTACCAGTTTAAATCTCAACTGAAAAAATGAAAGAACTACAATTATTCATTACAAATTTTGAAAAAGCAAATGTTTACAAGGCAAGAGGAAACGTGAAGCTCATAAAAGAGAAATGATGATTTAAATGCATTGTATTGTATTTCAGGATAGTGATAATAAGATGTATCATCATTTACCATTTTAAATCTCAACTGAAAAAAATGAAAGAACAACAATGACTCATATCAAATTTTGAAAAAGCAAATCTGTGTAGAACAACAAATATCTTCCTTTTTCTTTCATTTGCAACCAATAGGTCAGCAGCACACAACATCAAATGTGATAAACAATAATTAAAAGTAAAAAGTACAAAGGGGCAAATTCTCTTGAACACTAAACATTATAATATCTTAGCAATAACTGTTAATAGAAATTAATCTGCATATGAGCACCTCTGTACGATTTCCAACCTCCTCTTTAAGTGACGTCATTTCCAGAAAACGTCACATGTGACGTCACCATGTACTGACAATAAGCAATATTTGCCCCATTATTGGCAATTTTATGAAAACAAAGTGACCACATAGAGTAAATATTGTTTCCTGCTTGCCAATACAGTAAAACCTCGTTCATTCAAACTCATCGGGTCCGAAATTTTATTTCACATTAATACATGGTTGCGAATAGCGCATTCAATTTGTTGCCTATGAAGATACATCGGGACCTGATATTTATTTCAGATGAAACCAAGTATTCAGATAGAAGCTTGTTGAATAAATGAGGTCAGACTGTAGAGACATCACATTTTGTGTTTTCTTGAAATGACGTCACTCACAGAAGAGGTTGTAAATCCCATAGCTGCACTCATATATACTTACTCTTAAAGCTGATTTACTGGAGCTCAATGAATTATCATACTCTGTAGCCAACTCAAACTGAAATCATACATATAATTTATAAACATACTGGCACGGACATATAAACCATGGATTGGAAACGTCCTACTACGTGTGTTTAGATTGGTTTGAACTCGTGCAACCGTGAGATTATCTTCAAAGATCAAACCTACGATAAAAATTTGACAGCCATTTTGTTACGGAATCAAGAGAAGTTGACATTTTGATGCGCCGTGATTGTCATATTTAACGATTTCTGAAGTCTTAATCAATATCTTCTAAACATGGACATTTAAGTGTTAATCAACTGAGCCAGGAACAGATGGATTTGAACGGAGATTGCCGAATATCACCGATCGATAAATTGGTGAAAATTCAAGATACTTACCGAGCATGCGCTAAGGATTGTGGGCAACTTATTTCTCATTAATGTTTCACCAATATCAGCCTGTTTCAAAATCCATAGTTTATATGTCCGTGATACCGGTATATAACCAAACCAGGGCTTGATTTCACTCTTTAACTCAGTAGTCTTATAATTTGAGTGACAGAACATAGTCAACCAAAACAGCTGATAACATTACGTAAACTATAGGTGTTAAAAATGTTTGTTCATAAAGTTTGAATCTGAATTTAGATAAAATGAGAATAATGCTGTGTACACTGGCTTTTTTTTGCATAATGAAAGATACTGCTTTTTTCAAGAATATCTGTGAGACATAGATGGAAAGTGTATTTAGAAAAATATCAAAACACCCCGTAGATTAAGACAAAAATGCATCATTTTAAAGAGAAAACTGTTTGGTGTAAAATGATTTTTTCTATAAGATGGATATAAATTAAGCAATTACGACTTACTGTTATAAGTATAACATTAATCAACGCCATAACATTCCCAAAATAACTAAATCCTTTATGACATATTATCTTCTGGAACCACACCATTCGAGGATAGTTGGTAAACCAACGTATTCTTGGTTTCTGTAAAACAAACCATACCATCACAAGATATCGTGAGAACTATAGATGTCCACTACACTATACCACATGAACAAAAGTTTTAAGTGAAGCATAAACATTATACTGTATGTGAAGCTTTCTCCACAGACACAACTGACTGCAATGTGTAGGCTTCATGGAATTGACATTTTACATACACTATTTTAAGTACCTTATTTTTAAAGATACATAATGGTTCAGACTTTTAGAGAGAAAAAAATTAAAGTTTCAAATTTATAAAAAAATGTATCAATGAGAAATAAACACATTAAATTTTATTTATTGTGGACATGTCAAAGAAAAGCTCTTTACCATAGCACCAAATGAAAGTAGTTCTTTAAGCAGACAGCATCATTATATAAACTAGTTGTGTCCATAGACATGGATGCCCTTTTAATTTGAATAAGGGCAATATCTCCTCCAACAATAGGTGGATTGTTGCCTAAATTGAACTTGATCTGTATTTTTTATAATCCCTTGCTTATGTGCCTAATATGAATTAAATCCATCCATCCTTTCGAGAGTTATTGATTAGAAACCAATTTTGTTCATGTTGGACAGACAGGGGTAACACTTCATGCCCCTTGAAGAATGGCAGGTGCATTATAAATGCAATATTTTTACCTTAATTATTACAAATCTTATTCTCAATGGAGGCTTATGATGAAATTTGAATTATTCAATAAATAGAACATTACACTTTTTATGTGTTCGAATTTCAACATGTACACATTTACGTTACCTCTTTATGATCCGTGTCCATTTCTGTCATCCTGAGAACAGACAGAAAATTGTTCCATGTCATGATCTGATCTTGGTTGAACCCTCTAGCTATTGTCTGAAAATTGAAATGTTACATCAGCTTTACCCACAATATGCTTTTTCCAGTAAACACAGGGGTTCCATTTGACCCTGGAGTTGACCCCTGGAATTAACTGAATGGTCAATTTATATTATAGGTATGCTGGTTACAAAATGGTAAAATCTGATAAAAAATTATCAAGATGACCGTCGAGATTCAGCACCTAGTGGAACCCCTTGAACATGTTATTGTGCTATACGGTTCATTGTCAAATATGCTTTATAATATAACATACAGTGCAATGTGGTAATAACACCCATATATTATTGTCAATAATTCACAAGTGAAATAACATCTCGGGTTAAATACAGTTGACCCAGACTAGTGTACATGTTAATTTTGACTTGTCCAACATGGGAGGCTAGTTGTTCGAGCATAGAATAGGGTACAGATTAACACTTAAGTAGGCGTGCACAAGAAAGTTGTCCCGGAGTCAACTGTTGGTAGCCAGATTTGGCAATTCGACTTGTCTGGGAGTGGAAAACTAGAGCCCTGACCAGCACTGAGTTTTCTAGAATGTGTCTATACTAAACATAATGTTAACGTACATCTATAAGGGTCACTTTCATCTCATCATTAATTTTGGCACGGGAAATAACAACCTTCAAATCTCGAGCAGACACGCCTTCCCTGAAATATAATTGTATGGTAAAGATCGATAATACAGAAATACTGTACCTGGTGCAAAATAGTTGAGATGCATAACTGTAAAAAGCTGCCAACATTTAAATGATGTAACTTGTAAGCATTAACATTGTTTCTAATATGTCATAAATACCAACACTACTACATGAATGTTTAGATGGCCGTCTTGCATGTTTTATAACATTTTACTTGTTGGCCTTAGTACAATTAAATTGTCCAATTCTTTTAAAGAGATACTGCATTGCTTTATGCAGAATATGTAAGAAATACATTCTTCACATCAAAGTTTATCTAAAAATAGTTCCATCATATCTACCACAGCTGTTTCAGTTCTAAAAACTATTACATGTTCATAATTATTCACAATATTTACAATAACTTTTCTACATTTTCTTCCTTTTTTCTCTTTTATCCACAATATTTGTACAAATCAACAAACCCCTGTGAATGCCTTTCACTTTCTTCTATAGTTGAAGAATTATTCAGTTGCATACTCTTTAATTTCAGGGACTCAAAGGCTGCCCTCTGTCCAAGTCTTCGGCGCATTAAACTACTTTGCATAGAATCCTACAATACAAGATGGATTTTACACATATTTGCAAGTCTACAAAAAACAACCTGTGCAAAGTCGTACACCAAAATATAAAAATTTACGGAACAAGAGGGTCAAGTTGGTCCTGGAATAATCAACTGAGTACCACTGCTCAATATGGCTTGATGGTAAACGTAAACATCGTAATTATATCTGGTATTTATAAAAACAATGTTTCCTTAAGCTTTTTACCCATAGTGACCCAGTTTCAAACTTAATCTAGATTTCATAGAGACAAACATTCTGACAAAGTTTCATGAAGTTCTGATTAAAAATGTGGCCTCTATTGCATTAACAAGACAAATGTTGACAACACACAACACAATATCTCTACAAATATTCAGTCCAAGCATGTTTTCATAGGTTTCTTATAGTTCATGTAAATGTGAATTATTAAAATGGTTAATTCAGCTTAACAATATAAGGAATTGATTTGTTGAAGGCTTGATGCATGAATTACCTTAAAATATCCTCTAAACTGATTATAGATAATGGCTGTCAGCATGTTCATGAAGCAGTAGAGACCTGAAGCAGACAGAAAAATGCTATCTAAAGTTCTAATTTTTAACTATTAAGAATACAACAAAATTGAATGTATTCTTACAAAAGTAACAACAATAGGACTACAGCCAATCCTTTTCAGCGCACCGCCGCACCATGTTTTGGGAGCCACACAATTTGGCTATTGTAGAGAGGTTGTTACTCTTGAGAAGTTTACTAATATAGCTGCATTAACAAATTTATCAAATAATGTTATCATGAAATAAATATGTTTTACTGTTGCATTAGTTACATTATGAAAAATTATCCCTCTGAACATCCCTTGTATTGAGACACAAAAAAACATGAAACGACAACTTACCAATAGTTAAGAATACAATAAAGAACACTGCATATAATCTATTCTTTGTATAAGCAGGTAATGTCACTGAAACAAAATATAATAATGTTACATTATTACAATTCATCATGGAAGGGTAAATTTCAAACAAAATGCATTCTAAATCAAAACAGACTTTTTTTTCATGACAATGTTCACTTTTTCCCTCACAGTATGGCATGTCTGGTCAAAAGCATGAAGAAAATTTTGATCAAAGTTACTATAAACTTATTTCCTTAACATGAATTGTGAAACAAGTCTTAAACTAGTACAACTCACTCTCCGTGACTGTTTCCTGGGTTACCTACCAGTAATCTTGCCTCATTCAGGGATCGTAATAGTGAAAAGATGCAGAACAGCACTTGTTTCAACCTCAACAAAGATTGGATCTGAACTCAGAACCTTTGGATCGTGTGTCAGACATTCCTCCCAACAACCACTATGCATATGTCTGAGAAACCAATTGTTAGGTAATTTAGACTTGTAACACTTATTTCTTCGAAGAATATGAACATTTCAAAAGTAGCTGCCCATTTTATGTGACAGAATGTTCCTGCTATTGTCCATTTTTATAATGACTAAATTCTAACAACAACACATGATGTTTCTGAAGTGAATGCACATAATATGTAATACCTCAAACTAATCCCTTCAAAATATCAAGTTATAAAAAAAAGCTTCATAAGTTCTTATTAAATAGAAGAATGCAAACAACAATACATCTTGTGAATGTTCCTTAATAGTATTACAAGTATACATACCATCAGGATTGTTAGCTGTTGTTAAAAGCACCAGTAAACTCATGAAAGACTCGGTCAGAGTACGGAAATATGATGACTCTGATGTCTGCAATTATTCAAAGATATCATTATAGTTACCATGCCAACACTTTCTAATGTTTGGTTCAATTGCGTTAAAATAGATATAACGACGCTAATCAAGTACAGAACAACGAAACATAATTTTCTCCTGTAGTAGAATTTACTATCAATTTAACCTCTCTACAGCAAAAACCTCTCAACAACAGCCAATCTGTTCATCTCTCACAGGGTGTTTCTCTAGAGAGACTGTATGATATGTTATAACAAGCTGTATCAAACCTTAATACCAATTCAATCTATCATGATTCATGTAAATTGGAAGTGTAGTAATTGTGTTAAAGTCCCGAAGGATAACCAATTAACTTGTAGCGTTTGAAGTGGTTCGGAGTCACGTAATTATACTGATTACACATGCAATGCACAAGTGCAAATCAGTTTGCCAATTACAGAATCATGAACAGCGGACGCAGACACTTGGATGTGGTTTACTTCATCGTTACAAGAAATCATATGTAATTTATTGAATAAAGTTCTACAGAAGGAAGGAAATTCAAAACAATAATGTCCTCCTTATAATTAAGACGCAATTGAGCATAATTAAGCAGAATTCAGTATTTCTATTATAGTAAGTGAGTCAGAGTGAGTCTACTGTAAGCCATGTGATAGATGTCCTATTCAACACTTTTATAGCAATAGGACATACATTTTCTCAGAAATTGCGCAAAATAAAAGTTTAATAAAGTCATTGATGACTACATGGAAGAAATTAAAGCTACAACAATAGGCTGAATAGCTCATTGTCTTTTTTAATACAATCAAGCTAAATACAAGCTAATTTTTGTAATGTAAATGGTCAAAGGCATTGCTTATCCTGATATGCCAATATAAATACAGTAAAACCTCAATATTAGGACCATATTTAGGACCCTTGAAAACTGGTCTTCTTATTGAGGTGGTTTTAATTAGGGATGTCAACGAATATTCGAATATTCGAATATTCGTTTTATCTTCGAATATTCGAATCCTGTTTCAATATTCGAATATTCGGAAAAATATACTTAATAAAAAAATTGATGAAAATAAAATTGTTGTTTGTTTATTTATTGCCGACCCCGATTTGTGTAATAAAGGATGTTGTTGTTGGTGTTGAAATATACGCGCTTGTAAAAGTGTCATTGTGTATATTGGGGGGTGCTAATATAATCGATAATCCGTTAATTACTGACCGTTTTTAACAGTTAGATAGTCCATAGTCTCAAATAGAAGAAAGTAGGTGTTTAATTGTCGGTAATTTTGTTGTTGACGAAAGGTGTAAAAAGTAGGCAGTTAAAACCATCGACAGGGACTTGAGTTAACGACTCGCTTTTTAATTAAGGAAGATCAAAAATGTAATTGAGAAAAGAAACATGCCGAAAAAATGGGGTAACGGGAAACAACATAATTTACATACTAATTTTTCACGTAGGTCATATCATCCAATTCATGCTTTATTTGCAAACTAATGAACAATTGACGAAAACAGAACATATAAACACTTCACAAAGATATTCATAAACACGAATTTTGGCATTCAGAAGATGATATGTTAACTGCAATAACTTCATTCGTCAGAGTCTTAACTTCCGGTGAAAACAAAAGTAGAATACACACAGCACGTAAGGAACTTTGGTATATGAAATATTATTTTTTTAATAATTTTGTCTAAGTTGTGTCGATCGAATATTCGAATATTCGTTCGAAATGAAAAACGAATATTCGAATACCTGATTTGCTATTCGTTGACATCCCTAGTTTTAATGTAGAGGTTGAATAGAGAGCAAAACAGACAAAAAATCGACTTGAAAATTGTGTTCTTAGTATTGAGGTGAGGTTTTACTGTATGTACGTATGTATGTTTGTACTATCAAGCCAAGTACCTGAGTGCCGTTTCCACTACTGTTATTAGAGATGAAATCAGCATCCATCCTTCCTATGTCATGTATTGGATCTGCATTAATACCTTTTTGTGGTTTTGGAAAGAGTAGCATTCCAAATAAGGTAAAAATGTATAAATGTAATGCCATTAGAAGCAACACGCTGAAAAATAAAACAATAATCAAGAATAATTGTCACACACAATGTGAAAATGAACTGCTACAACTTCAAAATAAAAATACAATAAATTATGTTTTAATTGGTAAACAAGGGAACATAAAAATATGAATAAATAAGTGTTTTTTTGTATAATTATTTTATCAGAATAATTTTTGTTACCTACTGTACACTTTTGCAAATTAATTTTAAAATGTGTAGAGTTAAAACAACATAAAAGCATTTAACATTTTGTCTGCGTTTCAGTCTTATTAGGTGAATAAGGCCCCTAATCGTTCTGACATTCCAAGTTAGAAAACTGTAACAAAAGACTATGGAAATGACTTGTGTATGTTATTCTAGAACAAGCTGAAACAGTACTAATTCTTCAAAGTATAGAAAACTGTGAACGAAAATCTTACAATCAATTTACAAGAACTTAAAATAAACTTTGACTTACCCTAAAATTTGAGACATAGTTTTCCGTAATGAATTGAGAATTTTCTTCATAAGAGATGAATTTTGTATAATAAACACTGGACGAAACATTCGTCGAAATCTCACAACCTATTGTATAGAATATTGTGTAAGTACTAACCATCAATAATCTAAATGCAATGATAATGTAACTGTCTTTTGTATAAAACTGAAATTAAGCCAAAACAAACTTAGGATCCGGACTCACCTGATGAAGTACACATACAGACACTATGGAATGACTAGCCTTTTTATAACTCATTTATTCTACATCAGTCGTGAAATAAGTTTACAGCTCAATCACTCTTAATGACTGGTTCCTGGATTACTTACCATTACCTATGCCTTATTCCGGATTGTGATGTTTGCGGCTCAAACTCATCTGCAGTGAACTTGCGACTTTCAGACCAGAAGTCAGGCATTCCAACCCTCAACCACTAGGCCTCTTTTGTTTTGGTAGTAAAAATGTTTTGAAGACATACTGCTCAAAATTGTGCACATCAAATCCCATTTATGAAATGTGGCATGCACAGGAAACTGACAGGAGTTCTTTACCTTTATCCCATCTACAGTTCTCTCCCCTTGCCCCTTCTATAGTTTATGTCTATATACTACAAGGTACTATATGTATTAGACTGACAATACCATGAGATTGTCTATCCGACTTAGACCATGTTAACGTCATGAACGTTGTATATACAATATTGATGGATGAAATTGAGGCTGCTAATTGGACGGAATGTGGTGAGCTTGGTTTAAATACACATGCTTTAGAAGGGGCAAAGAGAAAATACACATGCTTTAGAAGGGGCAAAGAGAAAATACATATGCTTTAGAAGGGGCAAAGAGAAAGAGAACTCGAGAGTGGATAAAGGGAAAAACTCATGACAATCTCCAGTGGAGGGATCCTACTGAATGTGGTTTAAAGCTTGTATTACGGACCCTAACAATATGGCTTTAACGGGCTTAACCGGCCACATTCTAACTCACTACACGGACAAGCTCAAAGGCAACAACTGTATTAGCTTCTTACTTTGATATCAAACTTAAAATTTTACTTCTGAATAGATACAAACTTACATCACGGCAGCCAAGTGATACGGACACACTCCAGTCTATCAATGACACACAAGCTATTATTATCTCCAAGGACAACCATTTGTTGATACGTAAATATTGGTTGCCATAGATTCTTGACTGAAAACAGAATGTATGGAAAAAAATCAGACAATAAAACTAAAATTTGTTATTTCATTTAATTTTGTTATATTATAGTCAAGCATAAAATGTTTCTGAGGAGGGCACACTAATTCTATGAACAGATATTTACATTAAACAATATGTTTTACAACATCACAAATGATATACCCACAAATAGTGATGAAAACCATTTGAAATTATTCAAATTAGCATACCATAAAACCATATGATTATAATTATATATAATTATTATCCAGATTTTTTGTGACATGAGATTCAGTACGAGATAGTATTTATCAGACAACAAGTACAAACCATGTTAATTAAAGCTTATTGCTTCTGATACTGGCCACTTCATAAACAATGATAACTTATACATAAAACTTTGAATAAAATTATATTTAACAAAACATCTAATCATGTAGAGCAAATGGGACAACTGCTGTAATCACTGTTATTCCCTGCTGTCTATTTTATCACATTTTTATGTGAGTTCATGTCAATGACAATTCCAAATTATCTGGAATGTTAAGTTCAGGTGGGATCAACATACCAGACATATTGGATGATAATACTACCTGTATGTACATTTTGCAGCTGTTATGTAACTGAGAAGGTAAAAATCAGCACATTTCACGCAATAAATTACTCATGAATTCAAAAAGACTTGGAGTAGCATATGCCTACCTTCATTCCAATATCAAGAATCAGAAATGTAAGGCACAAAAGTTCTATTCCTTCAGTAACCCCACACGGTAAGTTTGGCCTCTTTTCATGTTTACGTATATCTGATGTCCAAGTCAGCGAAGAAGGAAACTCAACGAATGCTAGTGCATGAAGTACAAATATCACGAACCCTTTTAACCTAAAATAAAAGAGCTAAATTGAAGATACAGTGCAACATCTCTGTATCAGTTATCTCTTGAGCAACAACTCCCTCTCTATATCACCCCCTGGAGAGCAACAACTCCCTCTCTATATCACCCCATGGAGAGCAACAACTCCCTCTCTATATCACCCCTTCGTGAGCAACAACTCCCTCTCTATATCAGACCTCTCTTGGGTGACAACTCCCTCTCTTGATTAACAACTCCCTCTCTATATCACCCCTCTCATGAGCAACAACTCCCTCTCTATATCAGACCTCCCTTCAGCAACAACTCCCTCTCTATATCAGACCTCCCTTCAGCAACAACTCCCTCTCTATATCAGACCTCTCTTGAGCAACAACTCCCTCTCTATATCAGCCCTCCCTTCAGCATCAACTTCCTCTCTATATCAGCCCTCTCTTGAGCAACAACTCCCTCTCTATATCAGACCTCTCTTGAGCAACAACTCCCTCTCTATATCAGACCTCCCTTCAGCATCAACTTCCTCTCTATATCAGACCTCTATTCAGCAACAACTTCCTCTCTATATCAGATCTCTCTTGAGCAACAACTTCCTCTCTATATCAGACCTCTCTTGAGCAACAACTTCCTCTCTATATCAGATCTCTCTTGAGCAACAACTTCCTCTCTATATCAGATCTCTCTTGAGCAACAACTTCCTCTCTATATCAGACCTCTCTTGAGCAACAACTTCCTCTCTATATCAGATCTCTCTTGAGCAACAACTTCCTCTCTATATCAGATCTCTCTTGAGCAACAACTTCCTGTCTATATCAGATCTCTCTTGAGCAACAACTTCCTCTCTATATCAGATCTCTCTTGAGCAACAACTTCCTCTCTATATCAGACCTCTCTTGAGCAACAACTTCCTCTCTATATCAGATCTCTCTTGAGCAACAACTTCCTCTCTATATCAGACCTCTCCTGAGCAACAACTTCCTCTCTATATCAGACCTCTCTTGAGCAACAACTCCCTCTCTATATCAGCCCTCTCTTGAGCAACAACTCTCTCTCTATATCAGACCTCCCTTCAGCATCAACTTCCTCTCTATATCAGACCTCTATTCAGCAACAACTCCCTCTCTATATCAGACCTCTATTCAGCAACAACTTCCTCTCTATATCAGATCTCCCTTCAGCAACAACTCCCTCTCTATATCAGCCCTCTCTTCAGCATCAACTTCCTCTCTATATCAGCCCTCTCTTGAGCAACAACTCCCTCTCTATATCAGACCTCCCTTCAGCAACATCTCCCTCTCTATATCATACCTCCCATCAGCAACAACTCCCTCTCTATATCATACCTCTCTTCAGCATCAACTCCCTCTCTATATCAGACCTCTCTTGACCAACAACTCCCTCTCTATATCATACCTCTCTTCAGCATCAACTCCCTCTCTATATCAGACCTCTCTTGAGCAACAACTCCCTCTCTATATCAGACCTCTCTTGAGCAACCACTCCCTCTCTATATCAGACCTCCCTTCAGCAACAACTCCCTCTCTATATCAGACCTCTATTCAGCATCAACTTCCTCTCTATATCAGACCTCTCTTCAGCAACAGTTCCCTCTCTATATCAGACCTCTCTTGAGCAACAACCCCCTCTCTATATCCCTTGACCAACAACTCCCCCTCTATATCATACCTCTCTTCAGCAACAACTCCCTCTCTATATCAGACCTCTCTTCAGCATCAACTTCCTCTCTATATCAGACCTCTCTTCAGCAACAACTCCCTCTCTATATCACCCCTTGTGAGCAACAACTCCCTCTCTATATAAGACCTCTCTTGAGTGACAACTCTCTCTCTTATTATTTTTTATTGTCATACTATTAATATGCTGCTAAAATACGATTTCCCACTCAGACGCCTCAAAAATTGTTTGAGTAGAGGCCATTTCCATGGGAAGGTGGGGCTATACCAAACAAACATTTTGTTTTAATTATGGCCCTCGCTACTTCCAAACTTCTACATGAATGTTAAACTTACAGTCAGTACAAGATGAGACAAACACATTAACCAAACAATTATTTTCAATTCTCTGTTTTACAAATATTTGATGTCAGATGAAATTTTTTTAACGACACAATATCCTAATAAGTTTAGGCCATAATTAAAAAAGTCTTTGTTTGCCCTTTACCGACACTAGATTTTAGAGGTGGGTAGGTAGGTAGGTAGGAAAAATATTTTATTGTGGAAATTTTAATATGTTTTAGTCGAAATATAGTGTTCGTGCGTGGTAATTTCGGTACGTGGTACATTGGGTGGGCGGGTACAGTAAAATAGTTGTAAATATTAAAAAAGATACGATTAAATGACATGTGGTTGTCAAAAACATGGTTAACATAAGCTCGGATCAATTCAGAAAAAATTAATGTTGGTAAAATGAAAGCAAAATTGACACTTTTATGTGTACTTATTTTTAATACTTCATATAGCCCGTCTGTTTTAGTGAGTATGAGCAGGAGGCTTCAATAATTGTTGATGAAAATATTATAAGGGCAACTATGACCATTTTTGTGTCATACCTTTTTCTAACTTTGGGTTCCAAAGTTTTTCTAGCAAGAGGAAGTTACTTTAAGGCAAACGTAATGAAACAAAAATAGTCATTGTTTTGTAACTAAGAAGAACAAACTGCACACATCGTAGTGTGACATAATGGTGTATAGTCGGGTTTATAACAAAAAAAAAAAAAAAATCCGAATTTCGCAATAATTTTTTTTGAGTCGGTGGCCAAATCTCGGGTCGGTCGGTAAAGGGCAAACAAACCTAATTTTAATTTAGGCCTTATACTAATTATCTTTTAGTTACACAGCTACTGGAATAGTTTACTTTAGTTACAGGACACGAACATGTCAGGTAATTACAAGTCATAAAACTATCAGTTATTGAGAATTTTATAAATTTCATATATTTATTTATAACCAACCAAATAACCGAAAACCAAAAAGGAAGTTATCGAAACGGAGAGACACCTGTATCGTTGCAGCCCTAATTCATACAGCTATTTTAACGAATCATTACGCCAAGCAACGTGGATTCAACAAAATGATTACAGGTGCTATGTCAACAAGCAGTAAGGCAAACAATAAGACACATGATGGGCCTTTATACATAACAAGACGATGCAAACACCGGATACCACTCTTCATTATCAGTAGATATAATCGAAGTACATAGCAATGACTATAAGTCAGTATAAACACTAAATTCCAATATTTTCCTTATTAATTTATAACTTGTATACAAGGATAAAAATTAGTAACTCAGTTCAACAGATAAAATTGTAATATTTGCCTCATTTAGATATTTGCAAGAAATTCTAGTTGAAATTATAATCAACTACATGTACATGTTAGTTATAACTAAATACTGACATCCTAACACAACTCATGTTGGCATTAAACAACTGTAATCAATTGTATACAGCCTGTATTTCATGTTGTGATTTATTTGTACCTAATATGCTTTGTCATTCATTCATGGGTTAATTAACACTAGCCTAACATTTATACAATACACAATATGAAACTAAGAATTGACATCTACATGAACATGTACATGACTGTACTTACAAAGAAAATGGTCTGGAATGGTAGAATTGGTATAACTTCAGTGACTTCAAATCCACTTTATGATCAATCGATCGGTACTGGAATAAGAAAGGTGAATAATTAGATGTTTAAGAAAACTAGATGTGTACATAAGACACCCGACACCATGCCCCTGTTATGGGCGTTTAAGTCCATAAAAGAGCAATAACTCAACCAAGAATTGGTGAATTGTAACCCAAATCGTTCAAATCCAATATGAATTGAATCCATCCATCCGTTTAAGAGTTATTGATCCGAATCCAAATTTTGCATGCGTGGACAGGGTAACACTTTATGTGCCTTTGTCATACTTTGAATGGTCGGTGAAAATGGTGGAGTGATGAATGGTGAAGAAAAAAACTGAATTTTTCTTTTCTTACTTTTCATATTAAAATTTCCAATTTCCTGACCATACTCCAAATAAAACCAGAAAAACTGTAAGTGTATTCTGTTAAAGCCAGAATCTCCATGTTTGGAAAAACACATACTATATTAAATTTTATGAAACTAATGACAAGCTACCGGTCACATAGATACAGCATCCTCACACATTTTTAACTAAAATTAGTCAAAATAAAAACAACAAACATACCAAAGATGCATCTTCCAGAAATACTTGAGCTTGCATGAGACATAAATCATCTGGAAAACAAATAATAGATTATCTACTCAGAGTAGTACTCTAGTCCAGTGGAAATCAGATAATTCAAAACATTGCCAATTAAAATTAAATAGATTCATATTTCACATGCTGAATTGTTTCTAGAGAAAAATGTCTTCTGGAGCACATGTCAATAGATCAGTGTGTAGTTGTAAATGTGTACAAGAACCATCACAATTAACTCAAAGTAGTTATGTAGATAAATACAGACCCTATCAAATAAGGCAAGAACAGTTCTGTTTGAGTCTTATGCTGTTTTTCAATAATATTTCAGTTGTAAATGCAGTGTGGTCAGTTGAACAAACCAGTGATCTAACTAATTCTTTTTCCACAAGAAATTGACAACTTCCCAAAATGAATCAGAGGTTGAGGATAAAATATATAATGTGGATGCACGATCTTCAGTCACCTACAGACAACAGACAGGTAGTCTAGAATCTTAAACACACCCCTATTTAAAGGAGCACCAATCGAGGGTTCAACACAAGACTATCGTAGCTCCTATGTATTTATATAGGAGTTACGACAGTCTTGCACTGAACCCTCGAAATACCTATTAAGAAAATGAAAAAAAGTCAACATCAACAGTAAATTAAATTATAAAACCTTTTTCTGACATTTCCTTGTCATAGGCAGCATTCAACGATGATGTCTCTGGCGGCCCCTGTATAGTTCCATAATGGCTTGAATACGTTGGGGTACTATTTGAAACTGGATCCGGAATAAGATATTCTCTATCATCTGTCAGAAAATTATCACTAACATCATCATCTCCCATTCTGTGTTGTTCAACTAGTGGTTTGTTATCGTCATGCTCACAATATTTCGAGTCTAAGTCATCAGTGTTCGTGTCTCCAGAAGAAGAACTCGCTGCGTTTTCAATGTCTTGTTCCATTACTTCTTACAACATCGACTGTCATGTCGTCATACGATTACAATATGATAATGTTTCAAGTGTGTATGCGTTTTTTAATGAAATGAATCAGGAAGTACAATTCTCATTTGTTTAAAAAAAAAAAAATGTAAGAACATATTCTATGATGGACCAGTGTGCACTATATTTTAAAGAGTGCAATGTCTAGTTGAATAATCCATTTATAATTAATTGTTTGGATGTTTTACAGATTTTAACTGTCTTTTTTAACTTTATTGAATTGGAATGACATTTCTTTGTAATCAAAATATGGGATTCGGTCAAAATGTACTAATGCATTATGCACACAAAAAACAAGCACAACCTAAAATGGCGACGTCCGTAGTGGCGGTGAATGCCGGTAATTTTGATTTTCTTTTATTTGTTATTCATGTCTGTAATGCTCCTTGTAGGGTAAAATATCGATACATTTACTGGTTTGATTAAGACAAAATTACTGACACTGTCTCTTTCCTGTGTAGAAAATCAAACTGATTTTTTCACGAAACGGCGATATTTCAATTTTCATGATATGTTGTTGATTTTTTGTCCGTTCATGTCCTATGGTTGGACAAAGGTGCTTGTTAAGGGAAAATGACTATTTTGTCGTAACTTAAAAATGTTGTCTTGGGCCAGTTTTCGTCTTCGATGAAAATTATAGACAGGTCGCGAAAACAGGTGTCAATAGAAATTGCTGTTCAAATTAAATTTCTTATGTGGCAAAAGTATACTGTTGAGGTTTCTCTTTTGGACTGATCAACATAACAAGGAATTGCTTATTACCGATGCTCATTATATTGCGACTTTTTCTCCTTCACAGGATATTACGACAGGCAAAGACACATTTTTTACCTGTCGCAATGTTTGGGACCGGTCGGTTTCAGTCATTCGAGGACTATGTTACAGCGCGCAATCGACAAATATTTAGTGAAGTTTGTCCCCTCAATCCCCAATATTCTATCGCATAAGTTAACAGTCATGGCGAATGACTTCCAAGACTTGTCAGACATTCGATCTGACAACCTAGGAAAACTTGTCGGACCGAATGCAAACTTGTCAGTCCCAAAACATATTGTTAAAAATTACATTCTTTGCAGATACGTTTGTTAGGTAAAGTAAAAATACAGTATTAAACCTATAACATTATGCATGCATGCATTCATACATAAAATGTGACTTGGGAAGCAAAGGGGTCTGTAACAATATCAAAATAAATATCTATTTTTAGTTCAGTATCATTCATATTCTACATATTGTAAATTCAAGGGGAGTAACACGAAAAAATTGCGGAATTGGGGGATGTCAAAATAATTCCATTGACAACTCTCGAAATATTAAGATATTGTGTTGAATTGTACCGCATTGAACTCGAAAATGAAAAATCTTCCAGAAATACATGTCCATTTTAACAACACTACCAATCGTGTACAACACAAACTTTTGCGAGTTTTCCAAGAAAATAACCGTTTTTTCTGACAGGATTTTGTGCGGCTATAGGACCGCTCATTTCAAATTGAAAGTAAACAAATCAAACAGAAATGGGCAAATAATTGGCGTATTTCGATAAATAACAGTTAAAAATTATTATTTACTTTAACATTCACTCCTGAAATGCCTTTTTGACGACACAATCAAAGTTTAAATGTCCGAAAGACAAGCCATTGTGCAGACAATCGGTGCGCGTAAGAAGACCGCATTGTGTAAACAGCAACGGATGCTGTAAAACCCATCCGTACCGTATCGGACATACGGACGGACACACAGGCCTTCTGTATCGGACCCAGTCGTTTTTTATCGGTCAGGTCCGACTGTCCGATGGGTATTCGCTGGCATAAGCCTTTGTTATTTCAATGTAATCCTTGTTAGTGTTTCTTTGAAATTGCTTTTAATAGGCTACCAATCATTTCTAATATAGCTTGTAGGATGATTCACTGTAGCACTGTTATTTTATTTCTTGTTAATTTATTCATTATTCAAATTGAAAGATGAAGACAATGTATACTCCCAAACACAAGTCAGTCACGTGCAAGAAGTAATACATGTTTAAACAGTCAGCTGTAGATAAATACTAGGCCACAAATGAAACATAAAATAAACATACAGTGAGGTAAATTATATGTGAATAGTCACAGCACAGACTATGAGGCATTCATCATCAGTAATATATACGCAAAAATACAGAGAGGGCGGCATTACAGACCGTACGGTATGGTTTTTATCGTATACTAGACCCGAAAGTGATTGCATGGTTATTCAAGTGAAAATCGGAGGCATAAACGCTTTCATTTGAATTTTCCTTGTTGATGTCTTGCGATGCTGGAGTAAATAGTAATTTAATAGTTAACGAATTTGAAGTCATAGCAATTTTAATTTCACAAGGTGGCATTTTCAGCAATATTAGATTCTAATTCTATTGAAAAATATTTTTTGAATTCCTGTATAAAAGCCGCCATTGGCTCAAGAATTAACGTTTATTAATTATTAATACAGTCACATTTCAACGTGTAAACAATAGTTTGCAGTTTTTTCTATTGTTGGTCTAATCTATTGTTATTTCGGCGTATCAAACACTGCAAAAAGCTAAATATTATTGTTTCATCACCCTTCTTTATTTTGCACATGTGATCAGAATTGACCAATTTAGTTCTCTGAAGTGTTATAAATACGCGCTTTACAGGTCTATCACATGTGTCTGGTACGTGGGACGTGATCTGATTGGCTGAAAGTGGTTTTGGTGACAAGCTCTGCCTCCGATTGTTTTCGGCAAGCATGTGAATAATCATGTATTTATACACGAACTTGTCATAGACAGGATACCAATACTGGGCCCTTATATACGCGAGTTATACACAGACACTGAGAACCAGTCCCAGCCGTCTTTAACCACATTTATTGTCGAAATTGAGTGGAATCAAAGATTCGCCAATGGTAAATTTTCCCTCAAATTGAGAAAGTCTTACTTTTCGACGGGACCGCTTTTCGTCTTATTTGATTTTTCTTGAGCCAATTTCCGAAAATAAACGGTGCTGACTGAAATTTTTCACCGGACAACGTGTCCGACAAACACAAAAATTTAATCAGTCAAAATGAAAATATACCGGACATGTCCGAATGTCCAACTGACATTCGCATTGACTGCTCTGTGGAAAAGAAATGCGAAAACCAAATTTATTTATAAGATAAATCCCTTAAATGTCACAGATCACAGACTGTCAACGAATTGCATCATTTTGAATGTACCTAATCATACTACTGCAGAAAGTTTTCGAATCTTGGTATTTCCTCATTTTGTTTACTTAACAGCAATTTTACATAAACATAAAATATGTAAACTGTATCACACTCACAGATTAAAGATGTAAATCAGATTTTCATGTAAATAATAATCAGTTTAAAATTCTATTGATTCACACATTGAAACGGTTATCACATTTTGCAGAGCATAGTTTTATTCCAGTCAGCTGTTAACAAAAAATGGCTGAAAGTCCATAAAAGATTTTCTTTGATCTACTCATTCCGAGTATGACTGTATCCTCTACTAAAGACTGATTGCTAATTTCTTGCAGCGGCAAGAGTATGGAGCCCTTACAAAGATTTACAGTCAGTGGTAGAAGCAGCTATCCACAAACGACAGACAGATGCCATTCACGACTTGGAGAATATGTTGAAAAAACATAGGAATGACTTTTTGACATTGCTAAAGAATATTGTAAGTTTATTGTACCATATTCCTAAAACTAAGAAATTGAATACCCTACAGTTAAATTTGATGGTTTTCTATCGATCAGCATAATTGTTTACTGTTCATGGTTGGTGATTTTGCTGATGGTAAACATTTAAGTCATTTTTGTTTAAATGTTGTGCCAGTAAAAGGCTGGCTACCATGAATTTAAAAAAAAAATTATGCACTACTTTTTTAGCTTGCAAAATTTGATCAATTGATTGAGTATTGCTACATGTATTGGTCACAAATTTGGTGTAATTAAATTTTCATATTTCATGCATTAAAATGTTATATATACATATACTTGGTAAAAAAAGTCTTGCCACACTTAATATTTGTTTGGTAATTTATGTGATTCTAACGGTGTTCATTAAAACAATAGAGGTGTAACTAGCGCTATATAAGTACCAATCGACAGGCCATGAGTTAAACTTTCCAAAAAAATATAGTTTATATTGGTTTTGAATGCATTCTGATAAATTGCCGTGTGGCAAGACTTTTTTTACCGAGTATATAGATATTCATTTTTGTGAAATAGATTCAAGTTTTATTGCTTATTGTATATACTTGTAGCCAAAGAACCCAAACGACAGAGATGCTGTCAAGAAGTCCAACACTGTTGGATTACTCATTCATGGTGAACAGAGAAGGCAGACATTTCCAGAATCATTTATTGAAGAAGCCATAATTATCAGTGATCTTTTTGGCCTGAATGAATTTGCCGCATTGGAACTGCTTATAGCTGGTGTGTAAATCACGTGTAATTGCTTCAATCTTCTTGATGCTGATAAGGAGACCATTCTTTCTCTTAAAATATTCATGATAATGTCCCATGGTATCAAATAGCACTACAGTAAGATGAAATGTAACTATCCTTCATATTTTTTCAATTAGAAATTTTTACTGACCATTAAATAGATTAATATTCTGCTTGGGACTGATAATGGTGTGTAGCTCTCCTGAGTTGCAATAACTCAGTTGTTTGCTAATTAATATTTTATAATTGCTTTTGCTGCTTTGCCATCCATCCATCTAATCTATCCTCCCAACAATTTTAGTGTTAATGGATTACTGAACATATTTCTATGAAACTCGACCAGAGTGAATGTGGTAGTAGAATTTCCTACAAGTTGGTTAAGGGGCCTCTTTTCTTAAACAATTTTATCAGACTAGGTCTTTAATGACCCATTTACAACTGCACAAAAGACTGTGTAATGAGATGATCTAGACTATATGAAAGTCAAGTGAATAAAAAAAACTTTATTTTGTCATCCATAACCATGTACAAATTTCCTCAACAACATTTCGATGCTTACAAGCATCACTGTAAAATTGTGATGCTATTTTGATTCAAGTAAAATATGTTTTCAGGGGAGGACAACAAACCCAATTTTCCTGGACTAACAAGAGGTCTTGTTGCTGTGATATTGTATTACGATGGCCGAAGAAGTATTATCGCAGCATTAAGAACCCTGATATTATCTCTAGAAGGAAGAACCTGGACATTAGGACTGCCTCCTGATCTTGCTCATCTAACCGATAACTATATACAGAAACTGGTTGAGGAAAACTTGACAAACAAAATTTTAGGTTAATACTTTGAATCATAATCTAAGTTTGTATCCCCAATCCTTTTACCTTGTGTTTGTTCACACCTTGGTATGCTTGTGGGATCAGGGATGTGAATTTTCCGTGGATTTGGGTCGATCTCGTGAAACTCATAAATCCAAAGAGACAAATTTGGAGGGGGATGGTGCGTAATACGGTCGACGCGATTTTAAACATTACCAAGTACGGATGACGCGATTTTAAACACAACCGTGCGGTTGTTTTGTTTTTTTCTCGACATGACAAACCGTCCGTTTATCGCACCAGACGTTGGTCACAAAACAAAAGCGCTACACTGATCTTGGCATATATATATGTTTAGAGACTGTTACTGATCTGAGAAAGTGATGAAATATCAGTTATTGGTAAAAGCATAAACAAAACAACGGTTCGAACATTTTTGATTTTTGTTTTGGATGAAGATTCAACGATTGCATTTAAAAGCTTAAAATAACCTTCTTACGATGTTTTCGTTTCAAGAAAAATCGTCGAAATTCTAGAAAATGTTCTCTTTGTCGACAAATATTGATAATTATCTTCGCATCTAACTCGAAATTCGATAATTGTCCCGGTCGCGAAAACTGGTTACATAACTGGCTCTACCCGTTGATTTCACTCCCTCTGTCCTTTACAGCAGTAATTAACATTAAAAACTAAAAGCTCGTCAAGCTTCTTCACCTAAGATGTATCCCCACTTCGGATATTATAGCTTTAGGTAGTGGAGGATTGTCTTTTGAATCTGGACTATATTCTTTTACCTCTGATTTACAATAAGAATGATAAGGGCATTGCATAACTTATGAAAGTTGAAAGTAAGTTGTCTGTCAATACCAGAATGACATTGGGTTTTTACATCAGAAGCAAAGTTCTTTGTATTACAGCAAAAACTTCAAGGAAAATGCATTTTCTTCAGGGGACTTCGCCCCTGGTCCCCTACATAAGCTGACCCCTTGACCCACGGCCAAACTTACCTCTTTTCTCACACTTCACTGTTAGCATCCCTGTGGGATATGGAAACTATTCACATTGTATACAGTACTTGTACCCTTATATAGGCATGGTGAAGATCACAGAAGAATTTGCAAAGTTCTTGCCCTTGATCTCCTGATCAGGTGTCTTACTCTTTTCCACTAAGACCATCATGCCTTCCCACGTAGTTTCAGTGTTTGTGATTGTGAAGATCTTCATGAGAAATTTGAAATAAGGCATTTCAAGTTATGAGTACATGTATATCTATACATAGGTTCTTATGATATGTTTGTTCAATTACTTGTAAACTTGTAATAATGATTGACTCAGATGAACATTCTGGAAAATAGTGAAAAAAGTGAATGTACAGCAATTTATTTTATTCTCAGAACATAACTAATAAACATTATTTCATATTTCAGATGTTTTAAAAACAATGAATGTTGTGAAAGAACTTGACAAGCTTCAAAATAACAAAGCATTGGGGCCTCCTAAGCACAGAAAACAGGTTTGTTTATGAACATATATGACAATTTATTTTTTATTACAATGGCAAGGTAACGTGTGGCCTCGTTCATTCAAATTTTTTGAGTCAGAAATTTCTTTCCGAATAAAGTTTTGAGTAGACCATTTCAATTCAACCTGCCTACGAAGATACACCGGGATCCAATATTCATTCCGATTGATACCAAGTAGTTGGAGAGAAAGTTGTAGAATTAACGAGGTCCTACTGTATATTGAATTAAGCTTAAATTAAATTTATTATCCTTGAAAGCCGTTTGAAACTTTGTTGATCCACATTCTGGGAAACCTCTTGGTGGATTTTAATTTTCACTCCAATATACTTGAGTTTCTACTTATTTTATATGATTTATTTTTACCAATTAATTTCATAGCTTTTGTAAGAACTAGGTCTAGTAAGAACCTTGAACCATTGTTGATGTTAGACTGGTAATATATGTTAAACATACACTTAATAAATGATTAAGCTTGCAATACAATTTGTTTATTGAAATTTGTTTCAGATTCGAGATATGTATGAGGAGATACAGGTGACATGTGCGGAGTGTCTGTTCAGTCTAGCGTGTCAACGACCCCTCCGTACACACGATACACTACAGCTGATCTCTCATCTGAAGTCGGACAACATGTTACAGGCCGATGGTTCTCTCAATCCAGTTACACAATGTCTCTTACTGGCATTGTTGTACTGCTTTGATGTGTCTGTTCTTGAACGGGAGGACGCTGAAGGTAATAATTTTTTCACTATTGTAAATCGACTATTTTTTACAAGTTGATGGACTTGCTTGCTAAATACACTATAACCCTTTGCGCCATTTTTTTTGGTGGATAGGTTGGTAATTTTGTATACAGGACAAACTATTGTGCATGTAAGACCCCCAAAATCTGAATAGGGGCCAAATTCAGATGGTTGGTCAGGGGACAAGAAACAGTTTTATGGATAGCCTTGTGTTCTTTTTGTTGATTGTGTGATTCTGTTAGTTTTAATCACCTAATTAAAATTGTTCAGAAGAACTGCACATAAAGCTTGAGATTGATTGTTTATTCAAACTTGCATGTTTCTCCTTCACAGAGATGACAAGTGCTATGCCTGTTTTTGCTGATCCAAACTATATCAGTGATGTCCATAAAGCTTTGAAGGATGACGCCCCATGGAGTACACCAGGCTTGAAAGCCGTGGCCCAGTTTGCATGGGGTGTTATGTTACGTCAACTGTCTCAGTATCCAATGGCTGCTGGTAAGGAGTTTTGTCTTTCATAACATTTCTTTATTTCAAAAATGTCTGTTTGATTAAACCAGCATTCTTCATTTATTCATTTTCATTAAATGACATTCATGGTTTGATACTTTAGTTTAACCATTTAATATTTGCCATCCGTTCATAAGAATTCATCAAAAACCATGATATACCTTAACATATTAGCAATACAATTAATGGAACAGACTTTTTGATAATTTGTTGAGGCATTCACCTAATGCTATAAAACTATTTTTTTGTGATATTTAAGCAGCTGTCCGAGTGTAAAGAACTAATGCATTGGTTTTTTATCTTGTTTGTTGATGATAGCTTGTAACCATTTTTTATTTGTATGATGTCAAGGTTCGCACACGTCTTGAAAAGTCCTTGAATTTTATGCTTAACATTTTTAGTCCTTGAAAATGGAGAAAAAGTACATGAAAATGGAGAAATTTAATTTTTTTCGGGAAGTTCTGTGTTAACCATGGATATTATGATGAATATGTTCCAGGTGCAGGAGAATATTACGAGGAGGATGAGGCATTTATTGATCTTGCTTTTGAAGGGCAGGTGTTCCATTTCCTTCTTAAATCATTGGTGTCTGTGAAAAAACTACACAAGGAGGTTTGTTATTGAGTTTTATTTCCAGCATTTGACTGTAGAGTTTTCTATTATTTTATTAGAACAGTGGGTATTTATGGCAGTTGAAATAATAAATGCTTAGTTCCATAAATGACTTGGATAGGCAAATACTTTTATGCTGTATGATTATGATGGTCAGTCAACCATTGTAACATTGATGTTGATGATGAGCCCATGCAGCATTGCTTAGTAATCGTTATTCAGACCATTCAAATTATATGAATCAATTTGCCAAATAGGGCCAGCCTTTACCAGCTTGAACAAGAAATATCATTAAAAAAAAAAATGAACGACATAGAAAGAATGATGTCTAAAGAATCGCCTTGTTTCGGAAATCTGATTTCGTCAGGGGGATACGCTACAGGAAAGTGAATTATCTTTTCCAGACACCTCATTTTTGTTGCCTCTCGGCAATTTTGTAACCATGCCAAATTAATATACCAGACATGTTGAGCAGTCAGGCACATACACTTTGCCAAACTCAGATCTAGCATTGATACACCAGTACATGGAAAGAACCTGTCAGTCGCATATATTCAACATTTATTTATATGATCATTGTCTTATTTTTAGGAGTTCCATGTGCGTAGATTGCACAGTTTGTTGACGGATTTTATTTACCACATGCCATTGAAGGTAATTTTATTACTATTGGTTTGATGCTTATATCTCAAGGACAGAACATTATTATTTAACCAAGTATTTTTCTTTAAATGACTTCACTTATAGAGAAGAGTTGTAAATCCCATAGCAGCGCTCAAATAGGAAAAAATGTGTCTTAAGAACATCAGACCTTGTAACTGCATTCTAATGTATTGTTTCCAGTTGTTGTATGTCTGTATATGCAAAAATTCATTCTATAGACTTATATACAGGTACCAAAATATTATGTAATACACTTGATTATGGCTATTGTAGCTTGCATTGCTTTTTGTTAATGTGTATTCTGTTTTATTTAGGTAAAAGAAATCCGTAACCGTGGTGATGAGACGGCTCGCATCATGATGGCTCATTTACAAGACGGTCAAGAACCCCCAGCATTACTCAGGAGAGACTTTGAACATCTTCTCCACCTGGTACACTTTTGTCTGCTATTTTGTCTAATTTTTCAGTGTGAGACCATCCTAAATAAATTGTATTTGAATATGCTTAGTGGAGAATCTGTGATATTTTACCATATTGTTAAATATTGGTTACTATTACTGGAATAACTGTTCTGTCATTGACTGACCATCTTCTCTATGGATTTATAAGATGCAAATCGGATCAAGCAATTGTTGTGTATACATTTTCCATGCTCTGTAAATGTTTTATTAGTGTCTGTCTTCTGCCTGTATATAACTAATTGCCCCTGTTTCAACATGGGAATGATAAGCTGTGATGATTTGTTACCTCCAGGGAATTACATACTGTACAAATACATTCATGGTTGTTAGATTTACTTAGTTTTCCTGCCTTCATTTTTCAATGTTTGACGTGTTTTTATTTTTCTGTAGATATGCAAGTTGTATGAGAAAGATCCACTGAATCTTGATTTATCTTTGGACTATTGGTGCCCAGAACCTGCCAGTCAACAAGAATCTTTCCATCACAGACCACCACAGAGACAAGTAATATCGCATACATCATTACTGTCAGATAGTCTCTTAAGATTTTATTGCTGTTCTTTCAACATAATGATTTTCAGATTTCCATATTTCTGCTAAAATCACAGAATGGTATAGAGTTATGTGTGTTACCAATTCATGATTGTTGAAGGTTGAGAGAATGCCTTCATGTGTTGTGCTCATCACCTTTCTTGCATACCAGACTGGGCATTTACACCGGTGCTGGAAAACTCGGCCTTATACTCCCTCACCCCCCCCCACCCTTCTTCATTTCAAATAATGACGTCACATACCTGTGAAAAATAACTTGAATGAATTTGTAAAATCACATGTTACGATAACGAAAAAGCCCTTAATCGTTTTATTTAACTTGTCCATTATTTCTTAAAAGAGGTATGCAAGAAAAAGAATCTATCACTGGCTTCATGTTTGGATGGAAATATCCGGCTCTCAGGTGACTGTAAACAATTCGCTTGAATCATATATTAGCAAACCAGTCCGTAGGTAACTAAGAAAAAAACAAAATGATTGCTGTCACTATATACGTTAATTTATTGGCGATGGTTTAATTTTGGCTTTCTTGTCGGTCAACATCAAATGCGCCAATTCTAAACGCCGCCAAATATAATTGTCGCTACATATAAGCATCGCCATTTTAAGTGCTGACATTAAGGGAGACCACTCTGTGTTCAATAGGTAAGGGCTAAAATGTTATGTGCAATACGTGTCGTTATCTATCAATGATAGTTTGTCACATGAAAAACTAAGTCACGAGTGGCTGAATTTAATGGATGTACTAAAATAGGTAAATATTCGCTGCGACACTTATGAATTACATTGCAACTACGAAGTTACATTTATCAATCAGTTTAACAAACTGTGAATGAATTAATTGTGGCACAAACAAAAGGTCGAGATAAAATTGTTAATCTCTTCATGGTCAATTGACACCTTTTCAGTTTCAATCATGTCGCGCTGATGACGACACAATCAAGTACATTTAGGTGCGAAAACACTTTGGGCCAGAGAAATCACGTCAACATAGCCGTAATTGCCTCTACTTAACAGACTATGAAAGTTTTATTTGCCGGAATTGTAAACAAAAATATGTTCTGAATAGTACTTTCGGTTTTAATTTGGCTGACAAAATATGGTTTGTGGTTTAATTTTGGCGGAATATTACGATAGCGCGAATTCTAGACACCACCAAATCAAAGCCGTTCCAAAACGCCAACATTTCCCCCCGCAGATATAAAGACGTAAACAGCAATACCTTATTTAAAGTGGTTATAATAAGCTTATTCAATGATTTGATATTACAGGTTGCATTGTACAAGTTTGTACGTATGGCTGGTGACTTACTTCCTGCATCATTATATGTGCCTTATATCAAAATGTTGACAGGTTTGTCAGCCTCCACCCAGTGTGCTCAACATTGCTATAATCTACTGAAAATGAATGGTAAGTTCTACTTAGGTTTTTACCTGCTCAGTTGTTTTTTTTAGCTTCTTTGGCTTGATTTTCACATATCCTTTTATTCGGTGCATAATATTCCACACCCAGGGCTAGCGCTGGCTTTTATTCGGTGCATAGTATTCCACACCCAGGGCTAGCGCTTGGTTTTTTCTTTCTTGAGCCAATTTTGGAACCGGTCGGTTATATTACAGTGCGCAATCAACAAATAGGTAGTGCAGTTTGTCGTCTCAATCCCCCCCCAATATTCAATGGGATAGGACTTATTTCACTGTAATCCTTTTTAGTATTTCTTTGTAATTGCTTTAGTCTACAAATCATTTCTAATAGAGCTTGTAGGATGATTCACTGCAGCACTGTTATTTCATTTCTTGTTTATTTTATTCTTGTAATTAAAATTTTAAGAATACATCTCATTATCAAGTATTCATTAATCAAATTGAAAAAAGAAGACAATGTATACTCCCAAACACAAGTCACAGTCACGTGCAAGAAGCAATATATTTTTAAAACACTCAGCTGTACATAAAAACTAGGCCATAAACTGAACATGCAGTGAGTTAAATTATATGTGAATAGTCATAGCACAGACTATGAGACATAAATCATCAGTATATACAGGCAACAATAATAGTAATCTGAATTTACTATAACAATTTTCATTCCTCGTAAAATAAGGTACGGTACGGATTTTATCGTATACTAGACCGGAAAACGAAAGTGATTGCATGGTTATTCGCGTGAAAATCCGAGGCATAAACGCGTATTTTTAAAGTCTTGCGATGCTGGATTAAATAGTTAAAGAGTTTAACGTGGGTTGCGGAATAAATACTTGTTTTCTACGTCGTCATCGGCAGTTTTAATTTCATGAGATGGCATCTAGAGAATTTCTGTATAAAAGCCAGTTAACTGCGCATGCGCGGAATCGGATAGTTTTGTTTACAAACACGATCTCCCCTATTGGCTCAAAGATTAACGTTAAATTAACCGTAAACTTATTTCAATCAAAAGTCACCTTTCATAGTGTAAACAACAGTTTGCAACTTTTTCTATTGTCAGTCTAATCATTCGTTATTTTTGCGTATTTGTGTTTGACCAATTTAGTTCACTGGAGTGTTGTTATTATTATGCGCTTCACAGGTCTATCACATGTCGGGTACGGGAGACATGATTTGATTGGTTGAAAGGAGATTTTGTGACAGGCGACAAGCTCCACCTTTGGCTTTTTGGTAAGCGTGTGTATAATTATGTCATTATACACGAACGTGTGATAGACAGGATATCAATTGGGGATCTTTTATATGTGCGCGAGTTTATACACAGACATTGAGAACTGGTCTCAGCCGCTTTTAACAGCATTTATCATTGAAATTGAGTGGAATAAATCATTCGCCAACGGTAAATTTGGAAAGTCATACATTTCCACGATTTGAGCCAATTTGATTTTTCTTGAGCCAGTTTTGGTTTTCTTGAGCCAATGGCTCAGTTGGGAATGCCAGCGCGAGCCCTGCACACCTTAGGAGAAGAGATATAGATCAGATTTTGTTTGTACATTCAGAGCCATATTTATAACACCACCATATTCCAGTCCTTTTAATTTGCTTTCTTCACCTCAAAATACAAGATCTGAAGAAGTTTAGTTATAGACCGATCTCAACTGAGTTATTGTGGGTTTGAAAACTGTTGTATGAATCTGACAAGCTGCTATAAACCAGACTAAACACTGACACCAAGTAGAATGTCATCTCAACCAACAAGTTAACCGTTTGAAATTCATATTATAACTATGTAAACTCATTTGGAACATATAGATTTGCATTTGTCCATAAGTATGTTCATATGTCCCATAAATGTTTGTGGCACGCACTGCTCATTAAGTATTTGACCTACAGTCACCAAACTATGCACAAATATTTATTCAAATTGGGATAAAACCTAGGTTTTAGTTTTTATATCAAACCAGTAACACTAGAGTTATGGCCCTTGACTCGAGTACAAAGTGGAAAGTGGGGGCATCAATGAGCTACGGACACAATTCTAGTTCATTTATATTTTCAGGAAGTACATCTAGTACTGTATCATGGGATCACATTTTTACATCGTTGAATCAGTACTACAGCAGTCTGAGACGTGAGTCTCCGCATGGTATGGATCCTTCAACCAGTTACAGGTTACATAGCCGAGTCATTACTCCACAGGAACTAGAAGGACTGACAACTGTTCTGCAGCTTGTACGACAAGTATGTGACCAGGTGTGTACATATTACTCAGATATCTTGACTTCAAGCTAGAGACAGTCATGTCTTTCAAGTGTTTCTCTTTTGTAATGAATTTCTGAAAAAAAATGTTTATTAATTATTTCTGGTTATTTTTTGTGTGTAAGTTATCCAATAAGTAATAAATGACTGGATCGTGTCCAGCATGCTGGATTTAAATCACAACAAACAATTGTCTGTGTCTTTACTCATACACTTGTTGTCCTGTTGTAGAGTGAGAATTGTCGTATTGCTGTATGTGAGAACCAACAATGGTCAGTGATTATGTTACTGTTTGGACTGGTCAGTTGTAGTGTACCTCCTCAGATGAAATCAGAGCTACTTAGAACATTAGCATCCTTGTCAAGAACTCCGGAGTATGCTGCTACTTTATGGCAGACTTTAGAAGCCTCCCAGGTATGTTAAATGCTGTTTACATACAATTGTACACTCTCATTTGATGTATTTTGTCAATTGCATTTGAGTTGTAGATGCTATTATTCATTTTACTAAATTGTCATTATTGTTTTTCTTTTTAAGGTTTTAAGATTAATGGTTTGTAGTGTACACTTCCTGCTTGAAAAGCCTGATCATTTCTTAAAAATTGACTTAAATTTTCTTGCACCTAACATAGCTATTATAAAGACCATTGAAGTTTGTTGACCAGGACAATCAAACAACCATTACCTTATTTTCCCAAATTTTGGATTTAGTGCGCCTATTTTATGGCACAGGCAGTTAAAAAAATAAAATCACTTAGCTCGGATTATAAACTGTTGTAATCATATGTATAATTAAAAATTTGTATTAATTACTTCTGTTATTATACAATTAACATGAGATGTTATCTTTGTTGTCAGATTCTGGTTACAGTTAATCAAACAAAGGCAAAGGCTACTGGTGGTATTCAGGTTGAACTTGATGAAGTGGAGTCCAGGAATGAAGAATATCCAATCACTCGTGCATTCCTTGATTTTCTCTCGGTGCTGACTGACACGCCCATACCTGCTGCACTTGGTGCTGGAACTCGTGCACCTGGCTTTGATCCTTACTTACATTATATCAGAGATGACGTTTTTCTAAAGTTCGGGGCCAGAGCTTATCAGAATCCTGCAGAAAAGGCAAGCTGAGAATTTATCTATCCCATATATATTACAAATTCTGTGGCAGTCATTATATTCCTGCAATGGAAATATGTACAATTTATGAGGAAACACTGATTATGTATATAGGGGTGTCTCTAGTTCTTGAAGTAGCAGGGAAATCACCAATATTAGGTAGGAGTCTGAGGGGTAATCCCTTAATAATGATCATTCAATCAAGAAAAGTAGCTGGGTGAAGTTGCTTAAGTTACTGGGTATTTTTACTGGCTCTCGGCTCTTATTGACACCCCTGCTATGTTCCTAGCATTTTTGAACCCCTACAACTGTGTGGATAGGTACTTAGATTTACCCTTGCCTGTACTTCCCACAAAATTTATGTTGTTCATATCTCAATAGTCTTTGACCTAGAGGAACAAATCTTCCATAGGAATGTTAGTCATCACATGAAATTTTTGGATTGTATTTTTTTGAAAAAGAGCAGAGTTACACCCCTTAATTGAACGAAGTGGGAGCATCTTCAAGTTCTGCTTCATACAGAAAAAGACTAACTTATATACACACTTGGCAAAATTCGGAATCATTCACGACTGATTGCAATTATGTTTGAAAGATAGAGTCTCATATTCAAGGAGTTTAATGTAATATTGATGCACATTAAGTTATGGTTAGAATCTTGTAATTATGCGGCCAATTGTTTTGCAATTAAAATTAAAACATGGCTAGATGACCTCACATTAAACCTGAATAATATGTTTAGTTAAATATTTAGTACTTTTGATCTACTATGGTATGTGAATGTTATAAGTTATGTTTACACTATGCTTCTGTCTTGTAGTGGGAGATAGCTGCTTCATCTATTGGAATTCTGTGCAAGATATTGAAGGAGTATGAAATTCACACTGATGATTTTACTGACCAGATAGTGGACACAGGTGCTGGTCATTCTGTGGTAGCCAATAAACCTGCTGGATTTACCCTGATGGTTCAACTTCTGAAGGATAGTCGACTATTCCAGATGGTACAATATGTTACATGCCTGAATTTTCCAGCCTTCATTACATGGCAGTGTTTTTTTCTGGCCAATCTTGGTCAAATATTGGATCTGTTTCCGTTCTCTTTAACACTGTAGTGGACATTTTTCTGTAAACAAAATCAGACACAAGTTGGATGTTTAATAACACTATTAAGACTTTAAATAACTACATGTATTCAATATTGAAGAAAGAAATTCCAATTCTGTCTTTCCTACCATACCTAGATTTTAAATTACACACCCACGTGCAGTATGTGTCTCATGCTGATGAGGTACACACCCACATGCAGTATGTGTCTCATGCTGATGAGGTACACACCCACGTGCAGTATATGTCTCATGCTGATGAGGTACACACCCACGTGCAGTATGTGTCTCATGCTGATGAGGTACACACCCACGTGCAGTATGTGTCTCATGCTGATGAGGTACACACCCACGTGCAGTATATGTCTCATGCTGATGAGGTCATATAATGATATCACATAAATCACATAACAGCAAATAATAACTTGAATTAATTTGAAAAATAATATGTTACTGTAGAGTCCTTAAATTGTTAGTCGATTTATTTAATCTCGTCCTATAATTTTTAAAAATGGTATGCAAGGAAAAGAGTTTATCACTGGTTTGGTATGCAGATGGAAATATCAAGTTCTTAGGTAACTGTTTAGGTAGAGCATTGTTCCTGCCAAAAAGAGTAACCCTTAAGCTGAATATTTCTATCTGTACCAGACTCATTAGTTGGTGAAGGATTCTCATATTCTTTATTGGTCCATTAAACTTCGCACTTGGGCTACCCATGTTTCCAACTCCTCAACTAATACACAACTTTTTTCTTAATTTATTCTTTTCAGATAACAATGCTCTGAATTTATTTTCAGGTTTTGCGCATACTGGATGATTCAATGAAACATTTTGAAACCTACACTTCGATACGGGGTAAGTAAATGTTCTCATCTTGTAAGAATGTACAATAATCATCATTTTCTATATGAATTACATGCAAACACAACTTACACATGTTTTTAGTCTCAAGCAATATTAATTTTGCATCTGAGTTGTAACAGAAGTATATCTGTGTCTGAGATTATACCTCAGAGTCGCGTTTCTTAGAGGTAGGAAAAATGGAATTCTACATAGGGAAAGTAGTGGTACCATTTCTTAAACATAGGAAAAGTAGTCTTTAGGTAAAAAAAGTGGTCTGGCTGTTCTAGCTTTGCTAAACAATATGGTGTCAGTGCGGAACAATGCCATCTGGTCTGTTAGACGCCATTTTGTTGGTACCTAAATTTCCTCGCTTACTTCCCATACCTCTAAGACACAAAACTCTAAATGTACCAATGGTAATGCTACTGTGTGAGACTTGTCTTCATCATACTGAGTTGTATCACCATGGAACTATCTCGGGTCAATAGTATAATTGTGATTTCAGGCCAAGAGCATCTTGAGAAGGCAGCCTTGTTGTGTTTACAATTGATTGAAAATGTTCTGGAGAAAGAAGAACAGTTTGTAGATATGGTACGAGATAATGGTTCTGCCATTCTTGTCACACCAATGGATAAACTGTTACTGGGATTCAACCAGAGAACTGGAAAAGCTGACTACATTGTTACAGTTGCTAAGTATGTTTGCCATGTTGTAAGTTATAAGATATATGCAAAGTTTGCTTCTACTGAACTCACCAGATAGAATCAGTCTTCTTTGTTTATTGTATTTCCTAGTTTGTAACCAGACTGGATGATATTTTTTACCTGACATATCAGAAGCATTTAGTAAACTGTTGTGTCATAGTTTACATCTTGGAAAAAACTACAATCATAAGTTGGTATATACAGGGTGTTAAAAAAGTTCATTCACAAAGTTTGAATTTTAGTATTGTTTTAAATGCTATTTCCATCTGTGTCACTACGGACCAATAGTTTGCTTTACAGTGTGAGTTCTAAATAAAACAGGTTTTCATGAAAAAAGCAGTATCTTCCATGATGCAAAATATAGCCAGTGTACACATCATTATTTTCGTATTATCACAAACTATCACAGTGAACAAACTTTTTTAACACCCTGTAGGTTTTACAAATCAAGTCCTCTAGTTTATATTTGTCACAAAAATTATGTCTTACCTAATTTCTATTGAATAATTTTGTTGTTCAATTTAACACACAAAATAATTAAATGGTGATGGCCATCATTAGTATTTTTGTAGCAGTTTAATATTAAATGTCTAAATACTTCTTGTTTTTGTTTTGTCAATGATTTGTTAAAAATGTTGTTGTTATTGTTACACAGGTATATGATATTTAACAATGAAATGCCTGAACACACACTATCTGCAGCAAAGATATTATACATGGTCAGTAGATCAAGTACTGTACAGTCAGATCTTGTCACACTCTTCACTGAAAATAAGGTAAGAATTGTTTCAATCATGCATGATTTTTGTTATTTTGTCAGACTAACGCTCAAAATCATAAAGCTCTATTAATATTCTACTCACACACCCTGTATGTTCGTCATTTTCTTTCTATGCTTTATACACTTACATTTGTATAAGATAACTGACAACTTTGATATGTACAATTTTATTGTGTTATTGTGTATTATTGTTAACTTCGACGATTTGTTAAGTACATCGAAATAAAAGTTATATTAAAAAAATTCATATAATTGTATACAATAATAAAAGTACATATTTTATGTCTATTGGATGATCTGTCAACTCAGAGATAATCGGAAGCTTGTTAGTATTTAACTAGAGATATAGTATCAGACAACTTGTTCAGAAAAGCTCAGATGTATGCTACTATTGATAATGATATAAATGAACTTGAAGACTTCCTAAACATAGCTAGAACATGGCAGTTGGCCACCATATTTAAATGTTATAAACAGCTGGGTCCCGTTCATTAACATTCTTATCTTAAATCTTTTCTTATCTTAAATTTTTGATTTAAAGAATTTTATAAGAATTTCCTAAACCGTTGCAGATGCAAATGCTACTTTGAATTTTATAATTGTAAATAGTTGCATACCTTCTTTAGATAGAGAAATGAGTTTTGAAGATTGGCATTATATGTATGTAGTAAAACCTCAATAATCACACCCTTGGAACCTTTAAAAAACTGGTCTTTTTGAGGTGATATCATTATTGAGGTTGAATAAAGAGCAAAACAGTGAAAATTGTGTTCCTAATTTTAAGGTGGACTTTAAGTGAGGTTTTATTGCATTGTCGATTTTTTACACTATACTACAGGATACAAGTGAGCAGTTATTACATGGATTTGTTGATTGTTTGGATGTTGAAGACACAGAGGATGATGTTACAGAGGAACAAAGTGATGAGATTGGAATGTCAAGAAATCAGATACAGAACTCAACAAGGCAATGTCTACTGAAACTTATGATTAAATCGTTAGAACAACCTGCACCAAATATGGCTCATTATTTGTTAGGATTCGAGCTACGTAAACCTGTTAGCAAGACTAACTTGCAGGATCAGGGTAAGTTCTGCGTTTTTTGGGGAAAACACAATTCTGTCTTCATAAAACTGCTGTGATTGGACAATGCCACAAACTGCTGTGATTGGACAATGCCACAAACTGCTGTGATTGGACAATGCCACAAGCTGCTGTGATTGGACAATGCCACAAACTGCTGTGATTGGACCATGCTTAGCAATTTAGTGGAAAAAAATCATGTGTTATGTTTGAGACACTTGATTTTGGTTGAGAATTGACATTGACAGTAGTACAGTGAAACTTCTACGACAAGACTACCATTGATTCTGAACAAAGTTGGTCTTAAATGTTAGGTGGTCTGATTATTAAGTTTAAATAAGGGAAAAAATTGAAAACTGGGTCATTAAAATCTGGTCTAATTAAGTAGGTGGTTGTGTGTTCAAGGTGGTTTTGAAATCAGATTTTACTTTACTTTCTATACCCTTCAGAAACAGGCTGAGTTAGCCATTACTGCTGCTTTCCTATGTATGATACATTTGTTGCTTCAATTCATAATTTTTGTTAGATTTTTATTTACCAGAAGTTCAAAACAAATTTATATTTTTTTCATTTTAAAACCATATATTCAGTAAAAAATTGTATATTTACTGTTCCTCAGGTATCCTAGGTTCACCGAAGACATGCTTACACTCTGTACTGACGATACTGACACGAGGTGTGGCTGCTGGTTCTGAACCTCAGTGTCTCGCAGATACTCCAAACCTTGCTGAGCTGGGATATAGGCTGATATACATGCTGGCGGCTAACAAGGACACGTCCTTGCCAACTTTGAGATATCTCAGGACATCACATGACTTCCTGTATCGACAGTTACAACATATACCTTATGAACAAAAGAATTACAGTATGTTTGAGTATTTATATTGTCAAGTTTGTCCACTTAACCTTGATCATATGTTTCAATCTGAGTTTGAAGGCCTGTCTTAAAACTTGAGCATGTGATTGGTTGTTCAGAACTAAGTCTAAAATGATCGTTGTTTGTGTCTGAAATCAGTCTTAAAATGATCCTTGTTTGTGTCTGAATTCAGTCTTAAAATGATCATTGTTTGTGTCTGAATTCAGTCTTAAAAAGATTGTTGTTTGTGTCTGAATTCAGTCTTAAAAAGATCGTTGTTTGTGTCTGAATTCAGTCTTAAAAAGATTGTTGTTTGTGTCTGAATTCAGTCTTAAATGATCATTGTTTGTGTCTGAATTCAGTCTTAAAATGATCGTTGTTTGTGTCTGAATTCAGTCTTAAAAAGATTGTTGTTTGTGTCTGAATTCAGTCTTAAATGATCATTGTTTGTGTCTGAATTCAGTCTTAAAATGATTGTTGTTTGTGTCTGAATTCAGTCTTAAAATGATCATTGTTTGTGTCTGAATTCAGTCTTAAATGATCATTGTTTGTGTCTGAATTCAGTCTTAAAATGATCGTTGTTTGTGTCTGAATTCAGTCTTAAAATGATCATTGTTTGTGTCTGAATTCAGTCTTAAATGATCATTGTTTGTGTCTGAATTCAGTCTTAAAATGATCGTTGTTTGTGTCTGAATTCAGTCTTAAAATGATCATTGTTTGTGTCTGAATTCAGTCTAAAAATGATCACTGACCAGGCTGCATTTTGTGACTGGTCTCCAATTGTTTGTATTTGTGTTTATTTATCGTCGCCACCGGTTTCCCACATGGGGGGCGCCTCCAGAAGAATGTTAGTCATTTTAGATTTTTGGAGGATAGTGCATGATACAGGAGATGCCCCAGTTTCAGAAGCACCCCTGGTTCTTTTACGTGCTTGATGTAAAGCAAACATAGATTGTTTATTTTTATAGTTTGAAATACAGAAATCCAGGAATACTAGTTGACTGCTTTAAATGAAGTAGATCACTATTTATTTGCACATGTCTGATTTACCTAAAGTTACATTTGGTTGCTATCATTTTGGTGACTTTGGTGTTCTAAGATTGCCGAAATAAGTATTGCTAAAGGAGGTAATAAAGTGAAAACATATTTGTCTTGCGTTAATGAATAAAATTTATGCTGGCTTTTTTTCACAATTTCCTAAATTCACAAAATTCTCGAACATTTCCACACTGCAAACTTATAAATGCTGTACTTGAACAACTAAAAAGGAGCCTGAATGTTTGTTAAGATTGTTGTGGTAAAATTCAATATTACTTAAACTTTCAGGCCATTCTGTGATGAATCATCAGTCCTGGTTATTGAAGACTGTAGCTGTAGAATTAAGAGTCACATCAATGAACAGACAAAGATCTCATACACAACATCTGATGAAACTTATCCTCGATGATTATGATGAAGATCAAACATATGGTAAGTTAATCTGAATGTAAGAAATATACAATTTTATACATCTCAGAGTTACTGCCCTTGATTTTGTAGAAATTAACAATTTCATACATCTCAGAGTTACTACCCTTGAAATGATAGAAATTAACAATTTCATACATCTCAGAGTTACTGCCCTTGATTTGGTAGAAATTAACAATTTTATACATCTCAGAGTTACTGCCCTTGATTTGGTAGAAATTAACAATTTTATACATTTCAGAGGTACTGCCCTTGATTTGGTAGAAATTAACAACTTTATACATCTCAGAGTTACTGCCCTTGATTTGGTAGAAATTAACAATTTTATACATCTCAGAGTTACTGCCCTTGATTTGGTAGAAATTAACAATTTTATACATCTTAGAGTTACTGCCCTTGATTTGGTAGAAATTAACAATTTCATACATCTCAAAGTTACTGCCCTTGATTTGGTAGAAATTAACAATTTTATACATCTCAGAGTTACTGCCCTTGATTTGGTAGAAATTAACAATGTTATACATCTTGGAGTTACTGCCCTTGATTTGGTAGAAATTAGCAACTATATATCTCGGGAGTTACTACCCTTGATTTGGTAGAAATTAACAATTTCATACATCTCGGAGTTACTACCCTTGATTTGGTAATGGTGGTGTTTTTGAACACCGAGATTGTATTGCTGACAACTTCAAAAGTATAAGACCTAAAGTAATAAAAACTTCATAGGAAGGGTAGTGGGCACTGAGGGTAGTGGGCACATGAAGGGTAGTGGGCACATGAAGTTCTGTATCTGTAGTTTTGACCTCAGATTAATTCAGTAAGAGCAGAGTCATAGCTGATGATTTAGTGAAGATGGCTGTTTGAACACTGAATGTTTGTTGTCAGCATACATTTAAATGTGGGGTTCCTATAGTGACTAAACTTCATAAGAATGACCGGCAGAACATCGAGGTGTGCACATTTTGTTTCAACTTGGCCTCCAAATAGTAAGAGCATTGTCTTAGTAAAAATGGTATGTTGGAAGACTGAAAATTGTGCCTCATATACTCAAAAAGGATATTGCATAGAGTTTCAAACTTCATGGGTGTATTAATAGGCATATATATGAAGGTATTGACCTGGTGTTTTGTCCTCAGATTTCATCAGTAAAGATAACGAAACAACACACCGTTTGAGTTGCTTTTTCTGTCTGATTTGGGAAGTTTCGGTCGAATTGTAATGTTCTTTCACGTTAGATTTCTAAGGGTTTTTTGTTGTATGAAAGTTTGGAATTCAATCCTGATTGATCCCCGAAAACCTATTATCAGGGTGGGTGAACATGTGACTTTTTTGTTTACTACGCTTAAATTTTGTGGCATGCATTCCGGCAAATCTATAGAGATCTATGTGTCGATATGGGCATCGATGCAACCGGATTTTGGATGACCAGGTTTTAGGCTTTTAAAAACTATTTCTAACAAACAAAAACTGCCAAAATACGTACCGTTTTGTGATCGGCCGCCAGCTTTTCGTGCCGCGTAGTCAACGAAAAAGTCACGTTTTCATCCACCCTGTATTATGGTAATTGTGTGTAGTCAAACAGCTTGATACTGCATGTTTATCATGTTTTTTCTACATGCACTTGAACTGGTTGGGGTATTTCATTAAAACTTTGAAACGTGGGGAACATACATTGGGAAACATAGAATTTTTTCACAAAATGAGCTCATGAATTTCCATGGGCCAAATTCTTCTGTGGTCATCACAGTTCCTGAGTTGGCTGCAAGTAATTGTTAGAAACCAGAGTAGTAGTCATCAAGAATGATATCTTGTTGCACAATTCATGGAAAAATAAATAAGTTTACACAATATTTAGTTAAAAAGTCTACATGTATTATGACTTTTTTTTACAAATTATCACCAAACAAAATTGCATATATATATATTAATACTGATGTGGTATTCCTCTGATTATGTTTTTTAGTATTACAAACTGTTGGACAAGGACCAGATGAGTCTGAGTATTTTTCTGCCTCTAGACTGGGAGACTTGTCATCATCACACTATACCAGAGCTGTCAAAGGTAACAATGTCTTCCAACTATGTTTTATAACTCTTAGTTAACCATATGTTATTTGCATCTCACAGTTTTGTGATTGAAAAATGTCAAAGGAAAATGCGTATTTCCACATTTCACTTACAGACAGAAGGCTGGACCAATTATTTGTTACTTTATCTACTGATCTTTTTGCTGATTTACCTTAGACTGTTTCTTCCGCTTTAATTCAGTTCATGCAGTTATTTACTATTTGAAACTACTTAATTGGCTAAAATATTTGTGCAACATTTACTGATATGTTGAGTATTTATATTGATCATTGTATTGCGTTGGTAACAGTATCAGATACTATAACGTAAGTTTTTCTCACAGGTCGTCAGTACCGACGTCGTATCATGAGTATACTGGACACGATACACTTCAGTCAGGAGTACCCTGATGAGATACATCTAGAATACTTTGATACGCGTTTAATACAACAAGTTGTTGGCAGCATTGAAAGGAAAGATGAAGAAGGATTTACCTATTATGATGTGAAAGCATTACACAGGATATTAGTTAGTGAACTCAATAATTTACAAGGGACTACAATGGCTGGTCAGAGACAGATGATTCTTGAGGTACATACTATCACAATCACTGTGATCTATGACATTTTTATATTCATAAATCAGTGTATTATTGAAATTCGTTACCAGGAAGTTATCCAAATGGATCCCGCCATTAACAGACCTTGAACAATGCTTTCTATATTGTAAAATTTCCAGTAGTAAAATCTGTAGCAGTTTCATGAGAAAGAATTAGATAGATATCTGAGACTTATGTTGCCAAAAGCATAAGCTTTTTCTCCACAAAACGAGCTTTGCACTCGACTTTCAGTATGGTATATAATTGTCAGTGATTTATTTATATTTGAACTTTCAGGAGATAGATAACATACTGAGAATGGTGATAGAACGTAACAAAGTGTGTCAGGGTATGTATTCCAAGCATCAAGCGTTTGATTCATGGAGACAAGTGGTGGAAGTCATACTTACAGCTTGTCCAAGTGACTTACTACAGGGAGAAACTAGACAGACTGTTCTTTTTGAACTATTACAAGATTTACTTATGAAGGTAACATTTCTGTTGTTTTTTAGAGTACTGCATGTAATATGGCTTATCTCTCAAATAGTCAGGCTTGAGCATTTTCTGCGGATTTGATGTCGCAAGGGCCGTTTTTGTGACAATTTATTCCATCTTAGATGCTTAAAGCCAGGAGCTTCAGCGGCCCCCTGGACCCATTGCCGATTTTCTGCTGATTTTGAAATTTTGCATTCTCATGCCTGTTTAATGGCACAAAATATTGTAATGTGAAGGTATGGCTGTATAAGGGAAGATTGTCATACTCCTGGCCTAAAAGCTGTGGGTTTGAGTCCCGCCGACATTGAGATTCTTCAGCAGTCTTCACAATCCATGAATAGGAATGAGGACTGCTTATAAACCGAGTTAGCAGTCGCTGAGAGTGGCCAATGGAAGTGGTATACAACTATTTTGTAACATATGTAAAGTGATTAAGTATTTACTAACAGAACCTAAATACCTTGAGTATCATGAAATTGTCAATGTCTGAGTTTTGGTCACGGAATAAGCATCTCGTATAATAATTTCACTAAGTTGGAGTTAATGTTTTGCAAAGAATTAGGACTGCGACATATGTCAAAGTTTTACCATTCTTTCATTGTTATGAAAGCTCGGTTATCATTGTTCATGTCCTTCATCAGTGCCTTACATGATGTGGACAGATCATTTCTTTCTCATATTTATGCCAGCATATTCTCATTAGTTACAGGAATGTTTTTGTTGGACATTTTATCTTGTTTTCTTGCAAAATTAATTTTTCTGACTCATGTAGCTGATTTTACTACTATTTCAGTTAGCAGACGACAATGCTTTACCAGAGTTAACTGCCCCTGTTGCGGGGGTGGTTCTTACATTGTTGGCCAATCTTCGTCAATGCTTCCTCACAGAGGACCAGGAACCATCAGAGAAAGACCAGAGGGATTCGAGATATGTGACCCTTCTTGATAGGTCAAGGACTGCTGGTACCTCGGTATCATGGGGTCCAGGGTCAAACTCGGGGTCCAGAACTCTATTTGCTACTTCTCTACAGATCGTGCTCAGGGGCCTGATTGAACATATACTTAGATCAAGTAAGCTGCATGTTGTCATTTTTTTCACCTTTTTGAGTCTTTTGGCAATGAAATTGGTCCAAGAAATAATTTGAGTTCTTCTTCATTCTCCAAAAAATATAATTTAAGTCAGGTAACGAGCCTCATATTCTACCCGTGTTCCTGTCATAACTATTTTTCATTAATCCCTCCAATGATCAGTAAAATTGGTAGGAAATCTAAAGTCTGATCATAACTATGTAAGACCAGGTTTTGTCCTTTTAAGACATTTATTGTGAACGATGTCATAGCAATAAGGACATGAATTAACTTGATTATCTACCTTCAGTAAACATTTCTTATTGTAATTTTTTCATCAAGTGGATTCAAGTTGATATATATTACAGGTGGTGGCCAGCAGAGAGTACGAGCCAAGCTATATGGTGCGTTGTTGTATCATCTACAGATTGCCAACAAACCAAAACTCTCCAATGTACATCTGCAAGGTAATACTATAAGTACTATAGCAAGTGTAGTGTTGTTCAGATTATTCTGATTAGGAATCACACATGGTGTTCACAATCTGGGCTGCGTTCAGTAAAGGTGTTTGCGGCTAACGTTTCATATCGTTTTGCCATTTGGTTCCTCGTGTACAATGAATGTGATACGATGGGCCAGGGATACAAAACAAAACGCTAGCATCTGTTCGCCATAACTGAATGCAGGGCTGTTTATTTACAAGTGTATTGTTGGTCATGTTAATTTTACCTGTTGAATAATGGCCTGGCTTGTATTTTCAAATTTAAAGGTTCACAACTGATGTTTGTTGAAAGTATATACAGTAAACCTCACTTATTATATTATAGAGGTGGTCTTTAAAAGAGGTTTTACTGTACTACGCTTTAGGGTAAAAAAGGAAAATAATAAAAAATGTTTTAATTTCAGATGAACCATCCAGCAGTATTGAGGCAAGGTTGATGGCAGCATCAGAAACGGAGTATGAACAGTTACAGAAAGAAATTGTTTCAACCATTCTAACATATGGAGATACTTTTATAGATTTACTGTGTAGAGATGCATGTGATGGTCTGGATGTTGGTAGGGTAAGTGTATTAGTGTTACTTTTTATAAGTCTACCCATCTATGTGTTGCTCCAGGGGTTGGAGGTCTTAATAGGAGACTTTAGACTGTGGGTGAATCCAGACCAACTGGATTTTTACATGCTTGGCGAGACAACAACTTGAAATATTAGAACTTTTTGAAATTTTAATACCATATACTTTATGCCTTGCTAAATCTAAATCGTGAATAACTGGGAAGAGTTAAACACTGGTTGATAATAATAATTTTATACTATCTTATGTATAGACATTCAAAATTATTTGCTCATTTAGTCTGGCAATAATTGCTCTCAGTTAAATCTATTAGTCTGGCAATAATTGCTCTCAGTTAAATCTATTAGTCTGGCAATAATTGCTCTCAGTTAAATCTATTAGTCTGGCAATAATTGCTCTCAGTTAAATCTATTAGTCTGGCAATAATTGCTCTCAGTTAAATCTGTAAGTCTGGCAATAATTGCTCTCAGTTAAATCTGTTAGTATGGCAATAATTGCTTTCAGCTAAGTCTAGTTAACTCATGATTCACAATCTTACCTTGTATTTCAGATGCTAGCGTTATCGGTACTAGATTGCATACTACAACTGGACAAATTCAATCAGTGGTTTATATACATCTCATCTAAGGGTTATCTACAACATCTGGTCGATAGTCTGTCTACTGATGATGAGAAGTTAATGTCTGTACTTGCTGGCAATGTGGATAACCTCAAAGTTCTCTACTTGTATGAATCTAGACTGGTATGTTATTTTTATCATGCTGCCAACGTCAGACATATTCTAAATGTCCATCTGCATGTCAGTTTGTCAGTCTGTCTGTTTACTTGAAACCCTGTGTCTTGGCTAGAACTTGGCATGATGAGATGGTGCATTGTGTTTAAGTGACAGGTTTTGTCTCTGAATGCACTAGGCTTCAGGTAGCACAAGTCACTTACTAGTGATTTCTCTTGTCTCTTTGGTAAATTGATTATGATTGCATATCTGGATAACATAGAAATGTCAAAATCATAGTTTAATTTTAAAAGCAAAATGATCTGTTTGTTCCCTTTGTCAAATGTTCTACATCTTGACTTCTTGATGGTAGTCCAACCATTTTCCCTAGTAGATAGTTCCTACATATACAATAATTACCTCCCTTGTTCTTAATCATCAGCCATTTTGATAGGCAAAACTGATGAGCCCTTATAGGAGTAATTTCCAAATATGTTATAATTTGAGAAAATACAAAGAGAATTTGCATGTGACAACCACTTTTTCTTCAACTTACTGAGTCAACTGCCCACATGAGCATAATGAATAAGTTATTTTTCTTATTTCTGATTAGTTTATCATCGTTTACATTTTATTCACTATAAACTTTAAGGAAATATGCCTATCAATATGGGGCCGACAATTCAGAACAAGGGAGGTAAATATTGTAAATGTAGGAACTATCTATTGATAAGATTTAAGAGTCCATTCTGATCACCTGTGTGTTTGATATTTGATATTGAGCTGCCACCAATAATAAATAATTTCCCTACAAGAATATTTTTCTATTGATTATGAAAAATTCTTTGTTATCCGTTAAAATCAGAGCTGAGTGATTTTATTCTATTCACTCTTACCTCTTAGTCCTTTTAACGCTGGTTGCTGCAGTGGTTTCGGGTTTGATATGACGAGTTGCTAGCCCAGTGCACAATACTCGTTTTACCAAATCTAGCCTTGCGACCAGCTTAGGTAAGTTATATATGAGTTTATGAATTTTCCTCAAATTTTGTTTTGTCGTTTATTACTACAGAGTTTACTGACTAGAGCTGCTGAGACCGCTGTAGGAGCCTCTACATTACTCACTTGTGGCGTGATGCAACAATTAGCTGCCTGTTCTTTCTTTGATATGAGGCCAGATTTTGACAGGTTTGTGTGACGTTGTTACCATATATCTTAATATTATATCCATAACATTTTTTATCACAAATTTCACAATCTTTGATTTTGGTGCTAGTACTGGTTAGTGACCTAGGAATAATTCTCACTAAGGAAAGACTAGTGTAAGTTATGAAAACTTGTTTCACAATCGATGAAAAATGAATAATTTTAGCTTTATGTTAGACTGTGTCAGTTATCATATGAGTTATTTTCATAGTAAGGTCAAATTTAAAAGCATGTATGTTTGCTGTCTCCCAACCTACAAAAATTCCTTGCTCCAAAAACTTCATATATACAGTAAAACCTCACCTAACGACCACCTCAATAATTAGAACACCTCAAAATTAAGAACACAATTTGCAAGTCCATTTTCACTATTTTGTTCTTTATATTCAACCTCAATATTAAGACCACCTCAATAAGAAGACAAGTTGTTAAGGGTACCAAAAGTGGTCTTATTATTTCAAAAATTATTTCATTTTAAATTATACATATACTTTCGAATAGTCTATTTCAATTTTAATATCTAAGAAAAAAAATCAGGACTTGATATTTATTTCGGGTGATACCAAGTATTATAATAGAAAGTTGTTGAATATAGAGGTCCGACTGTATATATTTCTATTCTGTTTATCATGTGTTGTTCTCTATATTTTAGGGGTCAGGTTGTGGGATCAATGAATGATACATTTTTACCAGACCCTGTATCTCGATACCAGCATCTTTTATTTACGTCACTCAAATTCTGTTTGGCACTACTAACATCATTGGGTGTAGAGAACAGAGAATGTGGCAATCAGGTAGGTCGGATTATATACTGTTGGTGTGATATAAATTACAGTAGAACACATTGAATTCACAAATACTTTTTTTTCTCAAAATCGTATAATATGACTTATATTTTTATATGCTCGTTATCACGGGAGTTAATGGATCGCAGACGGCAGGTGGGTGGCGTTACTAGCAACATCTAGCTCAGCAAGGGTTTATTGGATCTTCTGCCAGCCTGGTTGTAGTACTTTTGGGCATATCATCTAGTTCATGTTTTATAACAAGCTGTATCACCCCCAGGAACTCCACACTCTAAAAGGGAGGGTATAGAGATTTGTCCTTCTGTCTGTCCGTCATAAAATCTTGTGTCGCACATATCTCAAGGAGTATATGAGCCAGAGACGCAAACCTTTACAGGTCTGTTAATTAGCATGTGAAGTTGTGCACCTGGGATTTTGTATGTGGCTGTACCAAGTAAGTGCAGAGTTATGGATCTTGACTTTGTGAAAACATGTCAAAGAGCATGTAGTCTTGTGTTGCAAATATCTAAAAAAAATATGTTTCGTAGTATGCAGAAAAAGCTTTTAAACTTTACCCAAGTTCCAGATTTTTCAAAAAGTTTTTATTAATGATGTTTTGTTATGCTTGTAGGTTATGCAGTTTATTGTTGCCCATGGTGAAATATTCCATTCTATTCTGCTGGACAGGAGACCTGCATTGAATCTTCAAGCTCTACAAGAACTTGCTCTGACTACAGCTGTCATATCAAGAGCTAATTGTTTAGGTAATCAATTCATATTATATTGAAACATTTCTGTGTTAAAAAAGCCTCTAAGGGGCCGCTGTGGCCAAGTGGCTATGATCGCCGACTTCAAAACACTTGCCCCTCACCAATGCATTTTTGAATCTCACCTGTTTTGTAGCATTTGAATATGAGAATACTTATCTGGCAATACGGATGGTCATTTGTTCTACCGGATGGTCATTTGTTCTACCGTGACCACTTTGTTCCTAATAATGCTGGAAGAGTCACCTTGGGTCTTCCTCCATCCTGGTTTCAAGAAAGTTACTACATGATTGTGGTTGTTTGTTTGACTTAATACCAAAAAAATAAACTGATTTATTACAGAAGAGGACCAGTATGCCGAGATTGAACCGGCTGAGATAGAATTCCGTCGTCATAAAGCCACAATCCAACACCATATGGTATCATTGTTACCCAAATACTGTATGTCGGAGAAGCTAAACAAACAGTTGAAGAATGTGGAGATGCAGTATGAGGATGAACAACGGGACGTGAAAGCTGAAGTCCTCCAAGCATTCCTTGAAGTTGCTACAAATGTGACATCATATTGTAGAACACTTGTTTCAAATTCAGGTAAGTTCTGACCTGTGTTGTACTAGATTCTGTGACCTTTTTTGAACTTCTTGTTACAAAATAGAGACAATTGACATGTGCATGCATTTGTTATCAAAATAGCTTGTGATGACATGGAATTTGCAATCAAAGTTTGTAGATAAGGATCCCGGATTAATGCTTATACTTACGGGGAAAACACCTACTTGAGCCCTTATAACTATATTGCTGGTAACTTGCGCCAAATTTTGAAATTTATGCCATATATCTTGAGTCAATGTGGTTCACCTTGGCTAATGTATCAGTCTCTGTTAATCTTATTAAAACTGCTAGCAGTGTGAATTGTAAAGACATTGTCTATGTTTTAGGACCTAATGTGCAGTATTGCCGTGTGCTGTTTTGGCCCAATCTTGAAGAAGCTTTGGCCAGGGATATACATGGCAATGGAGGTGAGTTTGTCTTACATTGTTTGGTACATAATATCCTGAGTGGATGTTTTTTTTTAACTAGTGAACTGACGGTACAAAGCCTGGTTACGCTTTATAATCAGTTCAATGTTAGAATTGACTATAGATGTGTTAAGTTTTTGTTTTTTTTCAAAATAAGGAACAGTATCTGTTGTGAAGCAAGTTATTACAACTGATATAATTTACTCCCGATGACCGCCTCTTCAGTTTCCTACCAATATTTGCATCTAATTTCTCAGAAAACTTGATTCATGAATTCCATGATTATTTACCACTTGTTTCATGTCCCTTATTTGGTTAGTTATAAATGTTGTTTTTACAGATCTATCACTGTCTACATTGAGTCCAGCACAAGTACCCAATCTTGGCATTGTTGTATATCAGCTAAAACAATGTACCAATCAGTTTATGTCGGTTTATGAGAACAGAAAACAACATCTCAGTAAACTAGAAGGACTTTCTGACCTAAGTGTTGAAGACTTGAAACAGGTAAACCCTTATGTGTTTTCACTATTATCACTTTTAAAGTTTTGATTGCATTACAATTTTGCAGTTTATCATTTCTTGCATTATAATTAGGGATGTCGAGGGATATTTGATTATTTGTGCATGCGTCCAAATATTCGAATACAGATTCGGCATTCAAATATTTGATAAAAAATATATTTTTCAATATAAAAGCTGAATTCAAGTGTATTACATTTTTTAATAATGGTCATTGAAAATAATATCTACAGGTGTGATTTGACATGTCATGTTGTATATTTAGGGGCAAGAGAAATATAACACTCTGGTGATGACACTTACCGTAGGCACTTTAATCGCAGAGATTTATTACAACTTGGGTGATCAGTTTGAATTGAAATTTCAAATGTATTATTCTTACAATATTTAAACTTAGCTATCGTTGCTTTTAACTCAACACAAGTCTTCATCATTGACGTGTACGCATCCTATGTACAATTTGGTAAAGCAATTCATAATTTTGATCCGAATTGAATATAATGACAAATATATACTCATTTCGATTTTGCTTTCACTTTCATGAAGAATATGTATAATTAAGTTTTCTTATTGCTGGCTACACAGCTTTTATTGAAATCAAGCCCAAACTACAAACTATGTGTGTGCAACCAAAAAGGATGAGTATAAACAAATAATTGATGTCATTTTAATGGATGAAAGAAGAATGTTTGAATATTCGTGTGGAAAGTTGATCGAATATTAGAATTCTAAAATTGCCATTCGTTGACACCCCCAGTTATAACTGAACAGTTTGAATTGTATTTTGATGAATACTAAGGTCGGATAACTACCTGGTAGAAATCCTGACTCTTTGTAAATAAAATGTACATTGTTCTTTGAATTTAAGATTTATATCATGAATTTTATTCTGAGCTTTGAAACAAAACCTAAGATTATTTATATACATGTTATATACCTGTCATTTATGTAAGTATGATTATGACGAAAGCATTGTACTTGACTGAGTCACTTTTAAATCTACTTTGTGGAAAACCAGTACTGGTGTCTTTCATGGAGGTGTGGTACAGATCTTTTCAGGTTCAAACCTACACCCTCTGGGTTGAGCTGCCACCACCACCACACAAACCACATATCTTATAATGATTTGTCTAACATTTCAGTTTTCTACCATCAGTGGTGGTGAGAAAATGTCCTCTCATCAACGACAACTTGTAGCAAAGAAAAGATTATCACAGTTGATAGCTTACAACTACAGAGAACTTCAGGCTTATTCTTGTATCCTTAACTGTATTCATCCTCATTTATTTTCAATTCTTACGTATTGATGAACAGAAGAGATAGTCTAATGGCTTAATCATAGATCTGCTTTAACAAAGAACACAGACATCATGTTTTAATTCAGTTCTAAACTTATGTATACTGAAGGTGCAGTTTTTGTGATATTTCTAATATTATGGGGCATTCATCATCACTTGTTGCAAAATATAAAGGTTTTGTAACCCTTTAATCAACATTTGCTCCACCAGATTTGCATGCAAGCACTTTCTCAATAACTTTAAAAGAGAATGCTGCAAATTTCCTTACTACTCTAGACATTTTGAAATAATCTGGCACTAATCTACATTGACTAGCTCTTTAAAAGTTAACATCCAATTCATATAGAGTTATATCTTGGCATATATTTGTTTTTATCACTAAAGATCTATGCTTCCAAATAGCTGGACACCTTGCCATTAGACAGCTGTTGTATAATTTTACCTCCTAATAGAAGATTAAAGTGGCTAATACCTATTCTTTATCATATGTAGGAAATGCATGGATAAGTCACCAGGGAATCCATTATTTTTCATTATATGTCCTTAACTCATTTTAGATATTATCGAGAACTGTTTGTTTTTATTGTGGAGACATTTAGAATATTACCTAAAACACTGTGTACCTGTAGATAAGGGACAGTCTCAGTATCAGACACAAGCTAGGAGACAACAGCAAATCAGACGTCTACAAGGTAGTGTTTTGTGTGAATTTCCGAATTATATACAATAAAGCTTCACTTTATAACAACCTGATATTAATACTGCCACATTTATAAGCTTTCTTGGACCAAATATTATTATTGATGCCCCACACAGGTACAGTGATCACACTGTTCATCTGTCTTTCCGTCTTTTCATCGCCAAAGCTGCAAGTCGGAGTTATGGCCCTTTAGTGATGAAAATTGAACAAATTTGGCGATGAATTTACTTTTCATCTATAATATCGGCCATTTGACTAGTAGATTTTTTTATCCTGATGCGTGTGCATCATTTGTCACAGTTGAGATGGGACACGGATGTTTTTAACTCGTGCTCAAAGTGAGCTATTGGGATCGCCCTGCGTCTGTTGTCCATCGTCAATAATTTAGATTGTTTACACTCTTGTACCTGATCTGCATGAAACTTGGTCAGAACGTTTGTCTCAATGAAATCTAGGCCAAGTTCGAAACAGGGTCATCTGGGGTCAAAAACTAGGTCCAATTATAGTAAAACCTTGTTTAACACTCCATAGGTCACGTTTTGACTTGATTTATATGAGACATGGTCAGAATGTTTGCCTCAACCAAATCTAGGTCAATTTCGAAACTTGGTCATCTGGGGTAAAAATCTATACATGTATCACTAGATCCAATTATATTAAAACCAATAGTGTATGAAGATAAATATGAAGATAAGTTTTTCTGTCTAGTAAAAGCTGTCTATATTTGGTATTCTATTTCAGGTTTATTTACTGAATTTGTTATTGATGATGCAAAGTACAAAAACTGGGCTTCTTTGTGTGGTTTGTACTTGGTGATCAATCATTCATGTTGAAAGCTAGGTTTATATGCATCATGTTTGTTGCCAGCAATATATGATGGCTATATAAGTTGATCAATATAATATTGTACAGTAAAACCTCACTTATAGACCACCTCAATAATAAGACCACCTCAATATTAAGAACACAATTTTCAAGTTTATTTTCACTGTTTTGCTCTTTATTCAGTCTCAATATTAAGACCAGTTTTCAAGGGTCCCATGGTGGTCTTATTATTGAAGTTTTACTGTACTTATGTATCCTTTACTTGTTGACTGCTATCACTGTTTGCTTGTATTTTCGCAGTACTAAAGAACTAACGTAGTGAGAAAAAAATAACTGATTTTCATTTGTGTTCAGTTTCTTCCAATCTTTTACAGTTAATTAATGCTGACAATATTTCTTTTCTGTATTTTTTATGTTTTTATGTTATTCCATATTGTTTCAATGTTAGTGTTTCTGTCAAAACACCCAAATACTGCGAAACCAGTAATGCAAAAAATTGTAATGCAAAAATAGCAGCAAGCAGTATACCTTGAATAAAAAGCAGGACTGCATATCTGATATAACTATTATTATTTATGCATTTTTGTAGACATAGTTGGTGTGAGTCAGTCCCCCACTGGGAGGTCAGAGGTCAATGCAAGTCCAAGCTTAGCTCTTGATGACTCAAGACGACATGTACGTCAACAAGACTTAGACACACTAAAACAGATGTCAGTCACTGTGCTAAGTGATTCGCTGTTAAAGAAAGTACAAGAAATTAATCAGGTAACAACATGTTCTTGTGTTATTTTGCTTTACATGATGTACTGTAGCCCACCCAGTTTGCTACGTCTGTAGAGCGCTTGACTGCTAGTTCAGAAGTCGTGGGTTCGAACCTTGGGGATGTGTATGTTTTACTGTGGCAAAAATTATGCTTCCAAAGTCATTTGTCCTCCACCACTGAGCTCTGGTTTATGTGGGGAAATTGTCAGTTGCTTGCGAAGGAGCTAGGACTGGTTGGTAACCCAGGGGCTCTGGTAAGGTCAACTGACAGCTGTATATAACTGAAATAATGTTAAGAAATGGCGTAAAACGCAAACAAAAACATACTTTACTTGTATAATTTGAAAAATACACCTGTAATAATTCTTATTTAAATCTTCGTCAAATTTGATCACAATTTATATAGAATTCATCTTTGCCAAGATTGTTAGCCCGTCAGATCAACCTGTATATTCTGGAGTTACAGCCCTTTTATTGCCAGATTTATGCCACATTTTTATTATATCTTCAAAAAAAATTGTCACATCTTCCTCAAACTTTCTTGCAATTTTATAGACATAATGTCTATATGCTGACCTTAGATGTATTTTGCTGTATTTTACATATTTTGTGACAGTTTGACATTTTAGCTTATCTTTTTCAACGATTTTTTCAGACCTTTGGTAGAAGCAGAAGCCATTTTGGATTTGTTGAAGCAGTTGTGAGAAGAATCAAACGTCTACTTAGACTGGATACTGGAAGTTGATGTGTATCTAAAAGTGGGCAGTTATTTTTTCAAGTGTTTGGAACCAAACTGTTATAACTCAGATTGTGGTTAAGAAAGATTTACAGTACTGTTGCACCAAACACTCAATATCTAAACAATGCGTTCATTGACAAAATTGATAAAACAAAGTTTTGTTTGAGTCTTAGTGATTAGGTGCATAGCTACCTGAACGCAAAATACGCAAAATACGCAGTTGCGTGTACATGGTTGCTTATCCATTATTACTAAATTAATCTCTTATGAATGCAATAATATAATGCATCTGTTGCACTTTGATAAAAAAATCTTCTGGATATCTTTCACATCAAAGTTACTCTATTTACCTGTAAATTGCGACCAGGTTGCACCAAAATGTTCCAGGAAACAAAACTGTATGAGCATACCCCCAACCCCTCCCCTAAGATTGCTTTGTGTATACATCATACAAGCTCTGGCTATGCCCCTGGTGATAATAAAAGTGTTAGCGGATACTGCATTGATTTTTGTGTGAAAAAACTTTAAGGTTATATATGATCGCATTGTATAATATACATTACGTGGCATATTTGATTATTTACAAGTGTAATATCAAATGATATGACATGAGAATTGGTTTAACTTGATGGCCATTGCTTTTGCAGACAATAACAATGACTTTTAAAGTATGTGGTTGCGATTTATGGTTGATGAATTGTTACAATCATGTTCATGAATTGCTGAATTTATGAAAAAAGTTTTCTAAAAATTGTAAAATTTCAAAGGTTTTAGAACACTAGCTCAATAAATTCAGTACTTTATGATTATTTATGTAATATCCTTCATTAGCAAACATTTTTCGATACAAAATATGTTCTTAGTCAAATAAATCTTTCATTGTCGTTGTTACTGTAATTTCTGTATCATTAATGTAAAGCACACGTTGTCACTGGCAACTAGTGTATAACATGAAGTTGGAAGAAATTTATATTGTTGAAATAGCTATTGATGCATAATTTAAATGGGTTTTGTCTGACATGGAAAAAAAACATTGTGCAACATACTGAAATTAAAATAATTTGAATAATCAATGACAGTTGTTTTCATTGTTTGTAATGGTAAATGTCATGTCATGTTAGTTTCTGTTGTAAGGGCATGTCAGTGGCTATACACATTACTGTCGGAATAAATGTCATGTGTTCATCTCTCTCGTGAATAGTTTTGTATTGTGTATTAAATGGTAAATAAAAAACCTTTGTGACATAATTTTAAGTCTTGTTTATAAATTTTATGCATCTTTGAACCAGTACATTTGTCATGCCAGAATGAATCAATTCCACCTACTTATTCCCTCACAGTTTACGATTACTGGTTTGACACAAACACCATTGGGACATTAAAACATTATGTCTTTTGGAATACCCCTCACAGTATACGTTGACTGGTTTGACACATGCATGCATACCAGCGGGACATTAAACTAATGATGTCTCTTGGAACATCCCTCACAGCTTACGTTCACAGGTATGACACACACATACCATTGGGACATTGAAATATGATGTTTATTGGAACATCCCTCACAGCTTACGTTCACTGGTATGACACCCACAAACCATTTGGACATTGAAATATGATGTTTCTTGGAACATCCCTCACAGCTTACGTTCACTGGTATGACACACACATACCATTGGGACATTGAACTATGACGTCTCTTGGAACATCCCTCACAGCTTACGTTCACTGGTTTGACACACACATACCATCGGGACATTGAACTATGATGTCTCTTGGAACATCCCTCACAGTATACGTTGACTGGTATGACACACACATACCATTGGGACATTGAACTATGATGTCTCTTGGAACATCCCTCACAGTATACGTTCACTGGTTTGACACACATACCATCGGGACATTGAAATATGATGTCTCTTGGAACATCCCTCACAGCTTACGTTCACTGGTTTGACACACACATACCATCGGGACATTGAAATATGATGTCTCTTGTAACATCCCTCACAGCTTACGTTCACTGGTTTGACACACACAAACCATTGGGACATTGAACTATGATGTCTATTGGAACATCCCTCACAGCTTACGTTCACTGGTTTGACACACACATACCATCGGGACATTGAAATATGATGTCTCTTGGAATCCCTCACAGCTTACGTTCACTGGTTTGACACACACATACCATTGGGACATTGAACTATGATGTCTATTGGAACATCCCTCACAGTATACGTTCACTGGTTTGACACACACGAGGCATCGGGACATTCAAATATGATGTCTCTTGGAACATCCCTCACAGTATACGTTCACTGGTTTGACACATGCATGCATACCAGCGGGACATTAAACTAATGATGTCTCTTGGAACATCCCTCACAGCTTACGTTCACTGGTATGACACACACATACCATTGGGACATTGAACTATGACGTCTCTTGGAACATCCCTCACAGCTTACGTTCACTGGTTTGACACACACATACTATCGGGACATTGAACTATGATGTCTCTTGGAACATCCCTCACAGTATACGTTGACTGGTATGACACACACATACCATTGGGACATTGAAATATGATGTCTCTTGGAACATCCCTCACAGTATACGTTCACTGGTTTGACACGCATACCATCGGGACATTGAAATATGATTCTCTTGGAACATCCCTCACAGCTTACGTTCACTGGTTTGACACACACATACCATGGGGACATTGAAATATGATGTCTCTTGGAACATTCCTCACAGCTTACACGTTCACTGGTTTGACACACACGAACCATTGGGACATTAAACTATGATGTCTCTTGAAACATCCTTCACAGCTTGCGTTCACTGTTATGACACACAAGCAATTGGGACATTGAACTATGATGTCTCTTGGAACATCCCTCGCAGTATACGTTCACTGGTTTGACACACACAAGACAGTGGGTCATTGAAACATGATGTCTCTTGGAACATCCCCCACAGCTTATGTTGTATTGAGGTCATGACAAGTTGCAACAAAGAGTTATTGTCCAAAAAACACTGAAGACAATCCCAAGGCAACCCTAATTGAGCGCGCTGTACGATTTCCAACATCTTCTTTAAGTGAAGTCATTGCCAGAAAACTTCACTTGTGACGTCACCATGAACTGACAGCAATATATACCCATACGGCAATATGAAAACGAAGTGACCATATGGTGTAAATTTTATATCCCGCTTGCAAACAGTGACATCACATGTTGCGTTTTCTTGAAATGATGTCACTTACAGAAGATGTTGTAAATTACATAGCAGCGCTCAATTACTCATACATTTACACGGACTGATATATTTGCTTTTGATTGTTTATATTTGCACATAGCTAACCTGTGGCTCAATACAAGCAACCAGGTGACTATGCCTCGATTGAGAACCTGTTTGAGTGTTCCAATGCCCAAACAATAGCTGGTGACAGTCACATTGAAGAAATGATCATCTGCCCAACTGGATGGTTGTAAGTTCAAGTCCTGGATGAGGCATTCTTATGATAACTTGACTTGTGATAATGCACCTGATTTCATTTGTCCTCCATCCATTATTCATGCAGGGAAATTGTTTGTTTCCAGCCGAAGAATGGGTAAGTATGGAATGGTAAGGCCATGCCGTTTTATATTTTTGTTAAGCGTCCGCGTGCGCCTAGGTTTTGAGCACTTTGAGAAAAGAAAAAACATTTTCGTAAGTTTAAAAAATGCCATGGGAGGTAACCGATGTGTTATATTTACGTATTATTTTGTAAATATTTTGTAAACTTGCATGATTAAAAATAGTGATTGCAAACTGGTCAGTATTTCTGTGAGACTTCTAATGTTTTACAAATGAACAAGTTGTTTAATTATATGTGTATCATGTTCATCTCATTGAAACATGTGAAATGATACATCGTCTATTATCTAGCTTTGCGATTTTTTTCGAAACAAGGTAGCTAGAATTCTCGAACCCAGGTTGACGCATAACACAAATATAAAACAGTATGGCCTAACCCAGAAACACTGATTAAGTCAGCTGACCGCCATACATGCCGAAAAAAATATAACAAGGTACATTTTGATATGACGTCAGTTACTAATCTTTCTTAATTCGTTTGCATGGAATTGGTATTAATTATTAAGTAACAACAATGTCTTCATGTACATGTATATGTTTATTTCTTGCATACAATTGTGTTAATACAATTCCATATATATACATTTGTATATCACTATCAAACCCGTATTGAGGACTTTGACATTATGTATGTCAAGCTAATACATGATAGCAAGAAGACATAAAAACAGTTTAGAATAAGGATAAATATTAAGTGAATTAGGTAGTACATGTATTAGGTAAGTTAATGTTTATGTTTAAATAAGTATGTTGTACAAGGCGACCCGCGACGGTGGTTTTCTTGTGTGAGAACACGAGGGGTGATCCAACAGTGCCAAACATGCGAATTATGCTCGTAAACAACAGGTTTTGACTCCAGTCAATTCGAAGACTGTGTCCTTAATCTCTTTACAGCATTACTTGCTTTGGTTGCCTCGAACTTGAACATTTTAAATAAGCTTCTAACCCGTCGTCGAACGCTTTCATAAATGGTTCCTGTGGTGGTGCAAGGGAGCCAGTGTAGATTGACCGGAACTGATGGTGTCTGTAGTCGGCTATGTTTTCTTCACGATGTTTTAACCATTCCATAAAAATCGGTACTGCCTTAAGTATATCTTGCGTGTATCCATTTTGACGAGAGATATTGGCCAAAAGCGCCGTCTGAAAATCGACTACATCTTTGTGAGTGGTCACCTTTGACGCGAGTGATGTCCAGACAGCAATGTCACCATTCATCTCTTGTTTAGACTTCGGTCCGTCTGACGGTGTTCCCATAATAAATCTGAAAATTAAATCGTTCAAAAGCTTGAGTAAAAGTTTTCAAACGTGTCTATTCAGTACAGTAACAAGAGCGCTGACTATCGCAAAATACGCCCGCTCTACCGTTACCGAGTGTGAAAATAATCAGTGTAAAAAGAATTGAATAAGACAATTTTTTGTTAATTTCTATAATTAAAGGGTGATAACTGCCGAGTGACTAGAGCGACATGGCTTGTTATCGCACTTGTGTGAGATATTATGCCCATACACATTTTGACCAAATTTTGTGATGATTGGACAAATGCTTCTAAACTTATTGATCGGACCAATCACTTTTAGGTAATTTCTATAATCTAAGGGCGATAACTCCCGAGTGACTAGAGCGATATGGCTGGTTATTGATTTGTCTGAGATATTACGCCCATACACATTCTGACCAAGTTCGGTGATGACTGGACAAATGCTTCTAAACTTATTGATCGGACAATTTACTGGACGCCGCTTTTTAAATACCTGTCCGCTTACAGTATCTACATTTATTTGAAAATGAAAAATACGTGTTATTAGACATTGCTCTGAATTAAATGTTAATAAAAAAACAGACCCGATAAAAAGGCAACACACTCGCACGTGTTTCCTTTTCTCATTTTTAAATATTTACGTGACATGACATTGATGTAGATTTTTTCGGTACGTATTGCATTTTCTTTTAAAAAGGGACCATCATTTTTCGCTCCGCAGTGAAAACTAGAATTATATATTCAATAATGGTCCGCACGAGGAATTTCATGTAAAAGAAAAATGGACACGTACTTGCACACCCACGAAGCGATGCAGTCAAAGTATGTCATGGTATATACTTGTTCTTGTACCCCAATATAGAACAATTTATTTTCTCCTTCAGCCACAAACAGTGTGGCTTTGTACAGTGTATCTGGATAAAGTGACGTTTGTTCAGAAATTCGGAGTTTTGTTTCCAGAAATGGGAAGTGGTTCTGAAAACCTGTACAAAAGATGACAGCATCAATTGACACTTTACTTCCATCTTTGAAATAGGCATTTGTGGCATCAAAACTTTTCACGCATGGTCGTTCCTCTATGCCTTTGGGCCAAGTCAAACCAGTTGACTTGCTCCGCCATGATAGTATGATCTTTTTGGCTCCAAATTTCAAACAATGCAAAGCAATGTCTTCCCCAGAGAAACTGCTGCCGACCACCAACACTGTTTGACCTTTGAACTCGTTGCCATGCCGGAAGTTGTGGGAATGCAAAACTCTCCCATCGAAATTTGCAATACCAGGAACTTCCGGTTGATTTGGATAATTGAAGATACCACTGCATACAATGACGTGAGAAAATCTTTCATCGCATGTTTTGTTCTTCTCACGGTTGTCAACAGTGACGATAAAACTTCCCTTCTCGAATCGTACAGATCGGACTACGGTGTTAAATTGTATGTATTGTTTAAGATCCGTCAAACAGCCTTTCGTCCATCTACCTGCAATCGATGAAATTGATTTACCGAAACACACAACATGCGATGCTTGGGAGTGGGTAATTCTTGAAGTAATCTTGCAATATTTGTCAATTTTCTCGTGACTTTATTTCATCATAGGGATATTGTTCGTTAAGATTCGAAATACTTGTACTCTGTATACAGGTATAACTTATCTTGGAAAAAAGTGTCGACAATTTCTTCAAAAGCATACGTTGAGCACTGATCAGAAGGGTTCATTGAATAGTCTGGCCCTTAATTACACAAAGACGAACAAGAGAAATGGTCCTCCTAAATGTTTCGAAAAAATCGTTCTTTTATTTAACTGTTTTTACAGCATTTTATGTTGTCCCAAAGAATGTTTGCTTTATTCATGTGTCTGATATTTTTTGGACGGTACCGCAGAGGTACCGTCTATAGGAGTGTACATCAATTTATTCCCTATTTCAAAACACAAAATGACTGAAAGCCGAGAATCAGCTCACAACGAAGTAGTCCCAAAATTAATTCACCCAACGAAGTAATACGAGTATCATAAATGATTCAAGGCAACGAAATGTTGAAACATTGACGTGCTAAAGTGGTTTGTGAACTAATAAGCTGTTTCCTATCAAGTTCAAAGGGTTTAATTATCATTTTTACACATACGGATCTTACAGTTGTACCTTCTAAATAGTTCCTGACGGCAGCTGCTGGTGGATAAGATGGTACAGGCTTGCCAAAGTGTTTCTCGAACGTATAATCCGGAAATTCAAGATTTGCTTCTTTTGGCGCATTTGACCACAAGTCTCTGTACAAGGAACTATGACAAGGCTCGTTGTTCTCATCTAATCCTGCAATATGAGCATGGTCTTGTTTTAAAAGACATTCAAAATTAAAGGCGATGATACCATTTTAGTCTGATGTACATTCCATAGAAACTAAAATCCAGTTCAGCTCTGACAAATAAAGACATTCAAGTAAGACAGTTTCTTGCCGCGTTCAGATTTCTAGACATCCCAAAACAAAAGCCATCTGTTATTTATAAATTGGTTATTTCGAAACGTTAACCAATTATATAAATATCAGATGGCTTCGAACAACGTTTGTAACCTTGACGTGGATTGGTTAACCTGTCGATAAGGGGTACGTTACCTTACCGAAATTCACTGAATTTCGGTGAATTTACCGAACTCCATTTTGGATCAGGAGTGACCAGCAATCGTAACATCTCGGCAACAAATCTTAATCTTCAAATTGCGCCGACCATCTTCAAGATATTTTTGTTTGTGTAATATTTTGTGTAGAATGTAGTTGACATGGAACAGTGAATCATGCTTGTGTAATTTGATATAATGTATGTCACTATTTACTGCCATTTTTATACATCTTAAGCAGAAATAAATCTATCTTTCTATCTTATCTGTCTATCTAATGCATGATAATATATCATAACATAAACGACAAATACAAATCACTTTGTTCACCGTTGAAAGCAAATAAATTCGTCAGTAAACTATAAACGAGAAAATACTTTGAAGATCAAAAAACATATCTCCCCTATTTATTTCTTTAAATATATTTATTGAGCCGTTCAATGAAATTACCTGAATAAATTAGTATTTATGCTGTATATAAAATGACTATCACCGAATCGCAGTAAATAAACTAAGATGTTTAGTCCATAAACTAGCTGTTCAATAATATCGCTATAGAAATATAGACCGAACAATTAAAAAAAGTTGTTTATGTAATACGAGTATTGTTGAGGATGAATATCATTTCGTACCAGTATGTCCATATTATCGTGATATTAGAAATGATAGTCTCAAAAATTGTGTTTGCCATAGGCACTCTAGACAAATATTTTTCAGTCTGACGACTACGAAACAAAGCGATCATATGTCTGATTGTTTGTTTGATCCTCCGTCCGTCCATCTGTAGGTTGACTTAGCCCGTGTTACTGGATTACCAAACAGTACTAACCTGCTCATCCGCAAGCAACTGACACCTTCACGACATAGCTGAGAGGTGGAGGTCAAATGACTTCCGGATGCATTATTTTCAGTAAAACTGTCACGAATAACATTTTCTTGCCCGAGTTTCGAACCCACGACCTCTAGATCAGGAGTAGAGTGTTCCACCGAATGAGCTAGCCGAGCGGGCTTTAAACAATACATTACAGCTGCTAAATAATAAATATTTTACCTGTTCGCCAGGTGTAATTCCAAAGGCCACCCCACGTCGATTGCTTCTCGTAGCAGACTATGTTTGGCATGTTTCCGGTTTGCGCAAACTGGAACAGGGCAGACATGCCTGCTGGACCCGCCCCAATTATGCATACTCTAATGTCAGAATTCTTCGCCATGCTAAAATCTTGCAATCCTACAATTAAATTAGTTAAATTTAATTAGTAAAACTATGACTGTATGGTTGTCGTTCGCAGCACGTGTAAAAAGACCTTTATATTGTATTTTTTGTATATGACAACAAAAGTTACATCAAACGCTTTGCATTGCTGCTCAAGTAGATAGTCATTTTATGCAAACTTCAAATTAGTAAAAATCTGAAATGAGAATGATATTTGTTTAGTTTTAGTATCTACTCTGAGTATCTAGTTTACGAGATAAGTATCCGGTTAAATATATAGTTAACTAGATATTTATCGCATTAGTTACACAATGTTTAGGTAACTGTTAAATAGTTAACGCGATAAGTATCTACATGTACATGTAGTTAACTACATAATTTTCTAGTTAATTAAGTGATTAACTGAGTTAAGTATCTATATATCTAGTTAACGTGATAATTAACTAGATAAGTATGTAGTTAACTAGATACTTATCGCGTTAACTATTAAACAGTTACCTAAAATTATGTTAAGTTAGAATGAAAGAGGGGAAATTGAAGAAGACTGTCATTACTGTTAAAATATTCTAGTATTAACATAAGTGTTGAAATTTACGTTTGAAATTTTTTTTCCTATATAATTTATTGATCAAAACTGGTAGACTCTGATATCGATTTTCAGGTCATTTTCTAGGGAGACAATCCACTGCGACAAGCCTGCGTATGTTTAGAAATAAAGTCGGTTTACATAATACTTCATCTGTATATCAAGATATTGATTGGTAATTGGATATGCCATCCATCTAGCATAAGGAAAGTTGGTTGTTCTACCTCATGTTTTCCCACCCATCTAATAGCTGTACTAGACACTACATGACCCTGATTGTCGACGTGATTTTAAGCCCCATTACAAACCAAAGGACTGAGAGTCATTTATAAAAGAGAGAGAATCAGTTGCTACAGGGAACGCCACATACATAAGACAGTGTCTACTCACACAGACCTCCGGGATTTAGCGGCAGTAAACGAAATCACCGTCGTTCCATTGGTCGGCACGATCACAGTAATTGTAATATTTATTTTCATGATAAATGGCCTCCGGCCTAATCATTTGTACATCAAAGCATATATCATTACAACAGGTATAACAGGTTAGACAATTTCAAAATCATGTATGACAACATTAAATACATACACTAATATACATCAGTATAATAAAGTTACTTTGCTATGCAATAACTAGTATATATATTATGTATTTTATCATGAACGTATACAATATTAATCAGAGATATAATCATTTCGCAAGTTAAAATAATGGTATACAAATGAAGCTGTATTATTGGTAATCAATTGATTTTGACATGACATCAGATTGTAAATGTTTGAAAAGTTGAGTGTTCGTAATACATGCTAGGTATATATTTAACTCCTAAACTTAAGTACAATGGGCATACAAGTAAAAAATGAAATTCGCCTTCAACAATACATTCACAATATGGACAATATCTATATTCTCTATCAATTTTAAAATGTCTTCCCATAAGGGTATGACATGAACTTCTAAATCTTGCAAAACAGGATCTGTTTTTTTTGTTGTAATATCTAAAATATTGATGTATTTTTCAACTTCATAGTTATGCTTAAAATTAATATGATGAAATAGTTTTCTATGACTACTGCATGATCATCGATATATAGAGCGAATTTGTTTTGCAAAACCTGGTTAAGGTTTTGTTTTAGTTTGGTTGAAAAACTTAAACCGGTTATGATTATGATTGGTCTGCAAACAAACAGATGGTTTAGTCGAAGAAAAATGGCCCACATGGTTTTGATTGTGCAAGAGTTAACAGTGTCTGAGTCGCATCAAGATCTAATTCCATTTACGCAGTTTTAACCGCTATCAGTATTGTGATTGCAGACAGATTGGTGCGTGATAAGAAAGTCAGAGTTGAGAACTATGTAACTTCTGTTTTGCAACGTAACAGTGTGGACGATTTTAAAGCCAGGTTCCGATTAAGCGGAGATACATTTGACCTTTTTTTAAATTTAAACATAGCCCCACATATGAGTAGCACGGTCACCCGCCATAAAATCAGTCCACCATTTTGTTTATCTAGTGTACGATTATTCGGATCAATCAAACCAGACAAACCACACTTGGTGGTAGTTCGGTCAGTTTGGTTAACCAGTTTAAGATTTGTTAAAAACAAATACAGAAACTTGTTTTAAAACCCAGTTGGTTAAAACAAATGGAAGGTTTGACAAACCAGTTTTGGATTCAAACCGGTTTGCTGCTTAAACAAATTCGCCCATAGTTCCCATACATTCTACACTTAAAAATGCTACTTGATGCAACAAAGTTGTGTGCACGGCGTGACAAAAGGATCGAAATCAAATTAAACATGATAGAACATATCAGTTGCACGAGAGGTGATTATGAAGGTATCGAAATAATTGCCTGATGAAAAAGAAGAGTACGCAGGTATTAATACATCACCATTTACGAAATCGAATACAAATTCCAGTATAATGTCAACGAATAAGAATCGGGTCGTGGATTTCGATGCGCCGCCAATGTTTGTGTGTGAATCACGCAATGTACAGTGAGTGAATGGGTATATTTCGGATTTAACTTGACTAATATTTTTTAACTTGAAGTACTCGCAAAAAACTCAAGTGACTGAAATTAGTTAGCGAGCGCTGAATTTGATCCCTGTTACCGACCATAACTTCTAAACGCGAAGGGAGGTAACTGCTGCAAAAGCAGTTTCGTCTCGACCGTCACGGGTTTTAGTAGATCTGTTCAGGGATTAGCTATTTTAGCTTAGGTTTTTAAACGAGAGAAAAAATGCATAAAAGTTACATTTTTATAGAACGTGTATGCATAATAAGTTTTTTGAAACCCATTTCGGTTGTTTTTTTTATTCTGTAAAACTTCGCTTTTGAAATGCTTTAACATCACTTATACATTAACCGCTCCTCCCATGAACAAAATGAAAAAGGAATAATAAAAAATAGAGTCGCCAGCTTCCTGCCGGCTGCAAAGAAAATCAAGCAAAAACATCGAGTTCTGCTTAATATCTGTGTCTACCTATTGCATTTTTCTTATTTCGTACTCATCAATTTCATGCACAATACATATAAACTAACATTAACGATTAATATATATGGGGTAAAGCAAATAAGATATATTTTAACTGAAGCCAAGATTTCATTGTTAATTACACACAATTTTGATTATGAAATTGACTTTGTATTGCTTAGTTAATATGAATATGGTTTAAACTGTCTGTGTTCCAATTTTCAAAGGAATCGGTTCATCGGTTCTGAAGATATGACACCACAAAGTTGAAGAAAATCACAAAAATAGCCATTTTAGCGTGACATGCACTTTTTATTTTTTTTAATTTACTTACAACAAAGTCATTATCACTTATAAGAAATATATTACGGTATGTTTTCAAAGGTTAATTATTGATATACATTATGAAACCATTTGTTTTTAAAAAAAATAGCATGCATGTAATTTTATGTCTTTTAAAAAAAATACCTGAATGAAGACAAAACCCCATATTTTACACATCTTGCAGATCACACTGCATAAATAATATAAGTGACTTTTAAAACTTTGAGCATAACATTTTCAGTAGTTAATGAATAAAAGCTTAATAACATATCATTACTTTTTTATTCACATAGCAGGTCAATTTGTAACTTGTGTCCTTAGAAGCACTAAATTTGTCCCAACAGTAACGCTATGATACAAGTCTTTTTGTTTTGCACATTGCATGAAGCTAATACAAGCTGTTTTTGTTTAAGCTGCTTTAACATTTTCCATTACCCTTCCTTAGATCCATTTGTGTCTGGTTACTTAATCTGATATCATACATTACCATCAGACCATTTTGAAATTTTGTCCCAACAGTAACAGTTTTTGTCCCAACAGTAACGGCTGTCATTTTCGTATATTTTGAAGTCCCAAATCCAATCTGAATATAATTAAGCTTATTAATAAATTAGTCTCTTAAATATTTACTACGTTTAACAAGTTAAACATAGTACAAAGGTTGCTATGATTGAAAGTGTTCAATTTGTGTCCCAACAGTAACGTTTACATAATATGAGTTGTTTATTTTAAGATATTGTGATATAAGTTATGTACATATTTGGTGCTATTATAGATTTTTTATGAAATATTTTATCAGAAAATATATATCCTTTAGCTCATCCAATATAACAAGATGATCCCGGCAAAAGTAGAAAAGCACAACTAAATATATATGACGATAAATTGTTGATATCGACGCCTGCTACAGAACATCTTACCCTGTTTGTTGGTCCCATTAATGCTAATACTATGTAATTCACTCCCCTTTTCGGATACTTAATGGTTTCGTGCTTCTCTGTGTATTAATATTACAATTAAACAGCAACATTTTGGATGAAATATTAAAACTTATCTATATGTTCACATCTCATAGAAATTGATGTATCAATAACAAAGTTCACTGTTGATTAACAATGCATATTGTAATTTAGGCTTACAACACAAATTTAAGAAATAAGCATGCCATCAAAAACCAGTTTTCACGAAATTAGCCTTTCTTATGGCTCGTATATCAATATATTAACACACAGTTCTCCATATATAAACACACAGTTCTCCAAAATAATAATGATGATGAAGTTGAAAAGTGTTTTGAGGCAAGTACAATTACTTGTATTTCCCTCTTGTTGGCTATAAAATAACAACTCCAGGGTATGCTGTATAGCCTATATATATCAGTCACTATCTTGCACAAAAGATTGTACAATATTTAATGAAAAATGAAAACCTGCTACAGCAAATAACCTGCACCACATTGGCACCAGTGTGTGTCGTTATGAGCAGGTATATCAGTATTTTTATTGGATTAAGAAACAATATTCAGTTGCGTACACAAAATATTATAGTTCTCTATTGATAATACTAACATGTCCCAACAGTAACGGTTTCAACTAAAAAATGCAGACTTATTTCAAAAGCTGATAGCTCTTAAATCGTTGTGTTTGGACTCACTTAATATGGAACAATTAATCAAATTGCATTGTTTTTTTTCAAATTATTAGTTTGTTTGGAGATAATTGTTGTTTCATCTTTAAGTAAAATTACAAGTTTTCAATACCTGTTTTGTGTTATAACTATTATAAAACAAATGATATACAGGTGTTCAACTACATCCCATGCATCTTCTAAAACACAAAAATGCTGTGATGCTGATCCACATTTTCCATATCATTATTTGTATTTATTAATACAAATATTAATTATTTATTGTTTTTTGGTTGTTTCAAGCAAAATATGTTTAGAAGACAGAAAGATTTTCATGTAAAATTTAAGGATCTAGCTGTAGAAAATGATTTGTAAAATGATTATTGTTCAAACTTATTTTTTTACTAATTGTCACGCTTTATTTGCTTTACCCCTTACGTAGATAATGCTCGGTATTGAAATGATATTTCATGCAACAACTGCACCTTCACAAAATCGTGCTGAACTTGGTAAAAATTCCCATCAGTTAGTACATAGGAAGAAAAATAAAATTGTAAAAGATCGACAGTGACAGACGTGAGATTCGTACCATCAACCGCATGATGAGAAGCTAATCGCCTGAGCAACAAAGCTATTCGGATTAAGTAATACATTATAGTATTCCAGTACTATAGCTAATTATAAACGTGAAGTTGCGGAAATTAATTGCGTACACGCTAGGAATAAATGACATAATTATTTCAAGTTATATGTTCTTAATCGACTGGCGAATAAGCGCCGTAAGCAACGTATACAGATCCTGTAACCCGAAATATATTGGTTCAAACCCCAACAAATACTTTTTTTTCCTTCTGGTTGGTTAAAAGAATATGTTTTACTTTTCACTTCGGCATGAAAAACGTTGCAATATTCTATGTCTAATATATTTATTCAATACAAATATACATGAACTAAAATAAGAAAATATGTCTTCTATAATTGCAATATATTTATTCGATAAAAATATTTATTGTCTAAAAGAAAATAGTCTTACCTACATTTATCGAAGAATGTTTGACAATTCTACTTTATGTTAAAGTAAAGTCACGTTCAATTTAGCGACATTTATCTGTATAGGATGAAATTCTAAATATTGTAAACATGTTATTTTTCTTTTTGTCGGATGAAGACCTGACTGTTATCAAGTTTACTCACATATAATTAAATATTATGTGCACTTTGTAAGTTATCTTTAACTTATTATATATGAAACATAATAATTATTATTGTTATATTTCTAATATATTAATAGTTGTTTAGAGGTTCAGAATTCTTACGAAAATGACAGATCAACCTGAAGTAACTACCATTTAAAACATGTCTAAGAGTGAAAATTAAATTCTCTTTTAACTTTATAAAAAAAACGTAGACATAAACAGAGCGCGTCCGGAATTTAAAAAAAACGAACCGATTTTACAAGTTCATATACCTTTAATTAGTATTAAACGCGATTTGTGTCTTAAATTGCTTGATAATAATATAAAAATTGGATATCCTGTGCTATACACACAATAGCTTATAATTATAATGAAGTGACTTTGAACACTTATTTTTATTAAAGGCAAATCATAGTTAAAAAACATCGATACTAATGACGAAAAGAAACAAACTTACAATTAATAAACCCACACCTGTTCACTTCAAATTCTCGAATGACACTAAGTTTTCGAAGTTCAGATATAACCGCAGCAAGTCTATTTAATCACTTGTCCTACTAGCCATGTATGGCAGGATACACACGTGTTCTATATTCTGCCGCCAATTGGTCCTCATTTGAACTCGTTTATATTTGATTTGCTCATAGCTCGATTGCCTGCATACACTAAACTTCGGTGTTGTCAATATAAAATTAAAAGTACAGCGTGCTTTAATCCCCATACTGAACTACAAGTACTTATATACTTGACTGCATTGAAGAAGTGACATCTTTTTTCTCTAATGTCACCACGATCTCACAAGTTCAGTGACACTTGTTATTCGGGTAGACTAGGCCTTGAACTTTGTCACCGTAGTATACTTGATACCGGACACTTTCACAGGAGCGTAGCTTGGCATAACTTAATATCAGCGCACGCTGTCGTTATTTCTCCTATGAACAAAAGGCGATTTAGTGCGACATAGCGTGCGTAGCAAGTGTCATTATTTCTTCAGTCGCGCTGAAGCTAATCCTAATTAAATCCAACTTTTTTAAATGAATAACTGATTTACCAAAGTGACGAGCGAAATTTGATTAAAGTACCAGACTGGAAGACGAAGTGCCAGACTAAAAACATCCGACAATAACATTTTTTTCTTGAATGTATACATATTTTAAACAAAATTAGAATAAAAATACCTTCTCCCGGAATATTTGTTTATCATGCATTCTACAATTTAATTTCTTGTGCATGATGCATTCATTTTCTTATTGTAACTATCTCTTTAGCATTGCATTAGTTTTTTTGTATATTAGTATGTACTCATGTTGTCATGTTTTACATGAACTGAGAAATGAAAATAAACTGTTAAACTAATAACCTCAAAGTTCTCTACTTGTATGAATCTAAACTGGTATGTTATTTTTGTCATGCTGCCAAAGTCAGACATATTTTAAATGTCCATCTTTATGTTAGTTTGTCCATACCCAACAATATCACTTATCAGATAAATCCAGTCGATGCAGATCGATATCGATAGGGCTTTTGGTCAGCAGTCAGTTGGCTGTCGGTAGTTTCCGTAAGTGATCGTAACTTTTCCGATGATCACCGATTGATAACTGGTATAACACATTAACATGTAGCCTCGGGCTATCTTAGATCTATGTATCCGATAAACGGTTAAAACATTACGTATTATGATCATCAAGAAAAAGCTATTGGAGTTTGATTTTGTTGATGAAACCTGGGACCAATATAATTATATGGGTCGTTCTCTAGGAAAACGGGGGCTTAATGACAAAACTTTCGATTTTCAGATTTTCACAATTTCTGTTGCCTCAGACATTAAGAACAAAAAAAATGAAAACAGTTTGACTCTATACTATTTCATTTTCATTTTATAACGTTTTAAAAACAACACGTGTCATGCTCACAGCAACGTCATTTCGTTTTGGCGACGTCATCTGAACATCATTGAATTTTCTATGACGGAGGTGGGTTTTTTGGCCATTTCATCCATGTTTTAATAGATCATTTTCATATGCCTTTAGATGGAATAGTCTTATAGCTTTGTTTTTATACATATTTTGTTCAGGATAGTATTTGAGAGTATTTTAAAGGTGTATTTAATCCAGTATAAGGAAATAAATGAAAGAAAATCAAACAATGTGCACATGTTTATTTATCACTACTATACTACTATTACTAGAAAATTATAAAATCATAAACAAACAAAATACAACAGTCAATAATATCACTGGATTGTTGGAGATGGAGAAGTGATGTCCTGATACGCAGGTCGCACATAGGTCTGTCTTACAACTTTGTACTCCTTTCGTTCCTGGCTTAGTCCGTATGGTTGAATATCTAGCGAAGGATGTTAATTGTTGTTTCACAGAAATTACAGTTTTCTTTTACGGTTACACTCCCTGGTTCATCTGATGACATCCTGAAGTACTGATATTTTCCTGTTAATACAATGTCGCAACCAGGGATGCTTCTGGAACTGGGGCATCTCCTGTATCATGCACTATCCTCCAAAAATCTAAATATGACTAACATTCTTCTGTAGGCGTCGCCCATCTGGCCGGTGGCGACGATAAATAAACGCAAATACAAAAAAAAACAGTCATTGAATACAAAGACATATCCGGGTATGTATCCGGGTTACATTAAGATAATGTTCTTTACATACCCAACTTTCGTGTCACTGCAGTCTGACCAAATTCCTATTGAATTATAGAAGGAAAATATCTTAAAACCGCGATAAATCAAAATCTGTTCAAGGTATCTTTCGTGTGCAAACAAATGTTAGAGATCAAACCTCCTACATTATGATGGTGTAAATAACATGTTTCTGTGATTTCTACATCACTGTCCTTTTTTGAGGTTTCTAAGGTCCACTTTTTTACATTGAACTAAGAAGGGGCTAAAACAATATCTCTTAATTTAAATATTTTCCAATAGAGGTAGATTCTGTGCGCAGAGATATATTAGAGTTCAAAACGTGTACTTTCGAACACGCTTTTTAGATTTAATGTGGGTACTCTATTATGCTGTCCTTTTTAACGATTTTTGTAAAAAAAACCTGTTTTTTTTTCTATAATTTCGAATACACTAGATATTGCGGTGTACGCGTGGTCGGTATCCGGCAGCGCTCGCGCGGCATGACTTCTGATTAAAATGATAAAACCGGATGCGGCGATTATACAAGCTGTAAATTGACTTGGAGTGCGCTTTATAGGGCAGAATTTGGGGAAATATGACTTTTTATAGAATAGTGTTGAGATGAAATATTGGTGTGGTTAATTATTGGTGACAATAGCATGACGTTAATATGTAAAGATGTTAAAAGTTGAATAAAATAAGTATAATTTTGGCGTTGATATTGTTTAACGTTGTACTTGAAAGTTAAAATTATATATTACTGTTATTTATATATTGTAACAAAGATGTAGCAATTGTTTAGAACTTATATAATATAACATTGTTAACTGTAAATTTTGGCGGTAATCTTTTTAACTTTATTGGCCTACTTCACTTTGAAAATTATAATAGTAATGATATCTATACATTGTACAGATGTTACAGTTATTTAGGACTTACATGAAATAAAATTATACTCATTTTATCAGTCTTATAATAATTGTTTTATTCTGCAGGAGATATTTCATTCCGCTTAAAACTATGCATGAAATACATACATAACACAGTATGATTAAATTCACTTAAAACTCTGGTCGCATACATTCATTTGATTAAATAATGCAATAATATTGCAGTATTCATTATCATATCAAGATAATATTCTTAATTATAATAATACAAAATATGGTATCATGTAAGTTTAATAACAAGTAATAATAAATAAATAATACGAGTTGGATATTAAACTTTTAATTTTTTTTCAAAAATGGTAGAAAATGAATGAAATGTTTATTTTCACATCAAGTCATTGTTGTTCTATTCACTAAATATTAAGAGCTAACTAATAGCATTCACAATTGTTGAAATGAACATGCTTCAACACTCGAGAACAATGTGCATCGTTCTACCGGATAATTTTTCATCACAAGTTTGTTTCCCTCAACAACATACTTCTTTTCATACATTCCAATATAACATAATATAATATTTCAAGTAAAAAATTATTTCTCAATATTACATTTCAACCAACTGTTTGTCATCCATGTGTATTTTCACATATTTGTGTTTAGTAATTGACTTACATCAAAAGTGTAAAGATAACTAGTCAATTACTTCCAAATACAATTTATTTATCAGTCATAATATCGTGTTGTTAATTTCTTGTATCCTAAAAGTCAGTCAATGAAAATATAGAGATCCTATATCGTGCAAAATATACACATACAAACTGATACATCAAGAGGCTACAGCTTATGCAACAGCGTCATGCTGGCTAACTAAGCGGGGTGGCTAATTAAGCCGCGAATGATAATGATCATGAGACGTTAAAGTGGCTTATATATAATCGGTTATAGCAAGGAGTCATTATCGATCAGATCTGGGGACTCTTGCGATGAGCCAGAAAGTTGACATGATCATTGCTGCAGAACGATGATTGTGTCAAACTCATTTGTATACTTATACTCTTTATTTCCACTTTTCAGTGATTGTACATGACATGACATTAAACAACAACAACACTATACAAAGAGAACACATGACATACATGTAAACATATATACAATGCGATACAGCGAAGAAAACAAACTAGGAAAAGGAACATCGGGATGAAATGAGTATGTTTATACATTACTAAACTGTAATTTATTTGTCCTTGACATATAATATTAGCAGGCGTTCTTTGATCGGTATAAATGAATTGATCGGTATAAATGACTTACACATAAATAAAGAAATAAGTACCCATAGTTGTGATTGGTATGTATCCGGGTTATAAAGCACCTGGTTAATTATTGATCCATAAATAAAATATGGGACACGCTCGTCGATGATCCGTGACCTTGTGATTTATCATGAAATGTCATAAAGCGGCTAATATATTTTATGTAAATAATGTATGCAAGAAGCCTGTTTGCACATTTAGTAAGAAATGACACTTTTGCAGAATAATTTGATTTGTTTTTCATATAACAATTTGTTCGTTTTATTAGTTTGTTTTACTTGATATACAAGATATTCCGTCCCCCAAGAACTGATGTAAATTCCTCTTCCGTTAGTTGTTTCCCCCACTTTTTATCGATTGCTTCAATTAATGATAATTATTTAAGAAAGAATAATATCGTATAATACCGGATAATACCGTATAATTCGAAATAACTACCGAATAATACATTTATTTTTGCAAATAATACTCATTGTCGTATATATTAGGTGAAACATATATGAATATGGTATAAAACACCTGTTTTTGACATATAGTGGTCTAAAAATTTCATATATTTTTGAGTGACCTCCCTTGAGAATGTATGGATTGTTTCCCTTGGTTTAATTAAGCATATTGGTTCATCAAGTAGTCTTCAGATGCAAAGAAAATACACGTTTGACCCGTGTACTGATGAATGGGGGACTTTAGTCGGTTATCCGCCCTTGTCTAACAGGTGTCCGTTTGGTGGCGCTGTTGTCGAGTAGGTCCTTTGTTTACTTCCGCATTTCAGATTCAGATCGATATCAGCGTCAATTCTGATATATTCATCGAAGTTTAATTGTATTGTTGTTGTTGTTTATTAATACATTTGCACGCCAATTTGATAGTTTAAAAGACTGCTGTGAAAAACAATTTTGGATGTAGATCACGCCAGCAATATGTCATCATGATATTTTTTATGTACACAAGTCTCCTATTTTCACCAGCACAAGGCGTAAAAATCAATATTAACGTAGAGGTCAAATTCAGGTATTAATTGTCTGTGCAGCAATTCTTGTGACATCAATTTTATTTTGAGCAAGATTTAACATTCCAAGATGTTTGAAGTCGCTGGCCAAGTCTTTGAAGTAAATATTTTTGGATGACAGATGCAGCCCCATTGTGCAAATTACTAATTGAGATCAAAGATTGATATAACCTAATCGTTGAAATTATCAATGGGATTAATTATATCTTACCGGAAATTAACACATAATAAAGATCTCCTGTGGTTTTATGACTCTTGTGTTTTTACAGCTGACACATGGGGCAATTTAGTGAAATTTAGGTCTTATCTTCTGTCTAGGGCGTGGCTTATGAATTGCAAAACAATTAGCATCAACCAATCAGATTAAATGAATCGTAAGAAATATATATTAATTAATGTCAATTATCATTCGAATTTTATATCAAATTAGATGACACTTTAGAATACGATATATTACTTATTTTTCTACTTACATAAATTGTAAACACCCAGTGCAAATGAAATATTAAATGAAGAAACAATACCTTTTCTCACTCCTCTAAATTTAAATTACTGTTGAAAGACAGACTCAAAAGTAAGTAACCAATACTGGTATGTCACCCAAATTTTATATTTTTCACAAATAATGCCAAAATTATTGGATCAAATATAAATGCTGGGACCAATATATACATATATACATATATTGGTCCCAGATAAATGCGAGAAATTATTTAAGGTGCGCTAAATAAGCATTTATTGCGAATTAAGCTCCGATATATATAAATTGCAACTAATTAAAACAAGAATATAAGAAAGATATTTTGATAGATTAGATTATCTGTTGTTTTTTTACGGCGCATCGACTGCTTTGGTCATTTAGCGCGCAACAAATGTAAAGAATATGTGAAACTAAAAAGGCTACGTGATATACTTGTATGTGTTAAATAGGTGTAAATACAGTGGGTACAAATTTGGGATCATTAGGGTAAGAATATATTATATGTACCAGGGTGAGCGAGGCAATCCTCATTCACCGGTAAATGTAATATATATGTTAGTATGGATTAAAAACTTATCATAGTTTGTTGTAAGCAATCTCTTTGATGTAGCTTATAATTTTTCCAACTTGTATAGTCTCAAAGAGACTTTTAATGTCAGTGGTATTGAACAATTGGGAACGGACTGGTTGAAGGTTAACACAGTCGACAAGAAAATGTTGTACTGTGAAAGGCGTATTACATGGAATGTAGTCCAGTTTAGCATCCCGGCCAAACAGCCAGGAGTGTGTAAGACGTCTGTGCCCAATTCTGCATCGGGCTATAATAACCTCTTCTTTTCGGATGGGCCTGTACGCAGGTTACTGATGAATTTTTCAGGCATGATTTATCACTTTCAATATCTAACTGTCAAAACTGTCAAACGCTTCGGTAAACAACAGTGGCGTGGGCGGAGCGATAAAATCCGAGATTATCCGGATTAAGGACCTACTCGACAGCAGCGCCACCTATAGTGTGATTAAGGGGAGATAACCCGCTAAAGTCGCTCATTAAAAGTTATATCAAAATATATAAAAAGAAATAGAAAAGATAAGTCATATGAAAAGGGTTTGGTTGAACATAAGCTTGTATTAACCATATCGCAAAATATATACAGTAGATTTACCTAGCTGACGTACAGACCAAATGTAGAATTTTTAAATTATATTATCTTAGTAGAATAGTGTTATAAATAAACGTGGAAAAGAAATTAAAGGAAATATGTGTTGCCCTTTGATGTAATACCGAAACGGTAGTAAATCAATTATGTTCTTCTTTGTTCTAGGCACGGACAAAATATGTAGAAATAAGTTCAATATTAATTACGAGTAATTATTGTTACTGTTCTACTCTGTTCTATTCTTTCGTTGTATTATTCAAATAATGGCGTTACGTGTTGGTCATAGCCAGACATGGTATCTTGAGAACTTTGTGAATAGTGACCAGACTGTGGTGAAGTGTCAACCTGGATTTAAAATTAGGGCTTTATCAGAGGAGAAAGGACTTTTGAACATCGTTCTTGGTGTACCGGTAGTTTCTTTAAAAACATGTTTATATTAAATATCCAATGATTCAATATATCCCTATATGTTGTCTTTTGTAATTCACATGTTGAATGGCCTTGTAAGCATTCTGTTATTTTACTAATAAACTTAACTACACACAGATTAACATAACAACTGATGGTATTAAAACTTGTCCATTTCTGGACATTTATGATACAAGAACGAATCAGGTATTACTACTACTAATTGCTTAATAGGATTAACGAACATCTTTCACACCTTTGGTAACTACCAATTTATCACCAGTTTGATAGTGATGCACCTGCGTGATGAACGGCAGACAAATACCTCCCGATATTACCATATGGCTCATTCTTAATATACAAACAATATGCATAAAACATGCTGTATGTGTCTAACTACGAGATACAATACTTATCTATATGTCCAAAGTATGTTGTTTATAATATCTACTTGTGCAAATGTACATTCATTATCTAACTGTTTGTGATGAATTTCATTCACATGTGCATATTAATATGCAATACGACATCTTAAGTTAGTAAATTATAAAAGTGTGTTGTTAAACCTACATGTCCATAATTTGTTCATTTATGTAGTCCATATACAACCATATATACATATTTCTCTGCGTCTGTTAGTGATATGTCTTATCCGGCCATTCCTTACGCCTCAGTTCCTTAATATGTGTACCGTTTGACCTCCTTTAGTACCTTATGTTTTGTGGATTGTTGTTTTTTTTCGGAGATCTGCGTGGGGAGGCATTGTCTTATGTATGTGGCTTTCCCTGTAGTTACGTATTCTCTCTCTTTTAACAATGCATATGCTTTATAGTTGATGTGACGAGCGTGCGGGTGGCGCGTGTGTGTAATTTCTTTCATATATTAATGTGCTCTTTAAGTTTCTAGGTCCGCAATCTAATATTTGGCGCTTATTTGGCATCTTATGTACAATTGATGTCAGTATAAATAATAATAAAAATATAATAATCAATTTTTCCTTTATACCAAGTTCTTTTTTATCTTTTCTGCTCTTTCGTGAAAAAAGGCTATTGCAAGAACAAACATATATTTATAAGAGCTGAACCAATAGATCGTGGACTTATATCTTGATATAATGACATGATTCATGAATATAAATATGTTTTTGTTTGTTGTTTGCATTTTATATAACAAGGCTTTTAAGTATACTCACTATTTAATAACACACTGTATATAATAGACATGGTATCAAAACCGAACAGTGAAAGTAACTCATCAAACTACAGATCAGACACATTTTCCGAGCATTTTATTACTCATGTACACAATGATTGTCTATGGACCAAATGACAAATAAAGGGAAGCAACCACAATACGAATACGAAGGGAGAGAAATCTTGGATATCATAAATGCTTGATTACAGCAATCAAAACAATAAAAAATACCATTTGACACAATATTCATATATATTTCACTTAAAAGTATTCGACAATGAGTATTATTTGCAAAATAAATGTATATTTCGGTAGTTATTTCGAATTATCCGGCATCATTTGGTATTATTCGGTCTATGACTAATCGCACTACGCAGTGATCTCCCCTTACATGTCTCGGAGTTTCTGTAATATAGCGGAATTGAATGACCGGCAGTCGAAACATTTAGGCATTTTTTATGTTGTACAACACATTTTAACCTTCAGATTGCAACACATTTGCATACTTCAAGTTGCGCCGACCATCTTTTTTAAAGATATTTCTTGTTTTGATATCTCATTAGTTTATTATTGTTTACATTTATTCCCTATAAACCTAAAGGAAATTTGCCTATCACTATTGCCGACAATTTAGAATAAGGGATGTAAATATTGTAAATGTGGGAACTATCTATTGATAAGATTTAAGAGTTTATTCTGATCGGACTACTATTGATTCTGAAAAATTGTTTGTTATCAGTTAAAATCAGAGCTGAGTCATTTTATTCTATTCACCTCTACCTCTTAGTCCTTTTAACGCTGGTTGATGCAGTGGTTTCGGGTTTGATATGACGAGTTGCTAGCCCAGTGCACAATACTCGTTTTACCAAATCTAGCCTTGCGACCAGCTTAGGTAAGTTATATATGAGTTTATAAATTTTCCTCAAATGTTGTTTTGTCGTTTATTACTACAGAGTTTACTGACTAGAGCTGCTGAGACCGCTGTAGGGGCTTCCACATTACTCACTTGTGGCGTGATGCAACAATTAGCTGCCTGTTCTTTCGTTGACATGATGCCAGATTTTGACAGGTTCGTGTGCCATTCAAAAAAAATTACAGTTATAACTGTAAAACAATTTATCACAAATTTCACAATCTTTGAATTTGGTACGAGTACTGGTCCGTGACCTAGGAACAATTCTCACCAAGGAAAGACTAGTGTAAGTTATGAAAACTTGTTTCACAATCGATGAAAAATGAATAATTTTAATTTTATGTTAGGCTGTGTCAGTTATCATATCGGATTTTTTCATAGTAAGGTCAAACTTAAAAGCATGTATGTTTGCTGTATCTCTGCCTACAAAAACGCTTTGCTCCAAAAACTTTATATATACAGTAAAACCTCACCTGAAGACTAACTCAAAATTAAGAACACAATTTGCAAGTCCATTTTCATTATTTTGTTCTTTATCTTCAACCGCAATATTAAGACCACCTCAATAAGAAGACCAGTCGTCGAGGGTACCAAAAATGGTCTTATTATTGAGGTTTTACTGTTTACCCGGGCACTTAACAGCTTTTTGGATACTGATACCGTACCTGGAAATAGGGGAATTTCGCGTCCCGACAAAGACGAAAATGGGAATCTTGATGTTAATTTATATGATATTTTTTTACTTCTCTATGTTTTAATAAATTCTTACAATTATACAGTATTTCCTGTCAAATGCCTTGCTACCATTTAAGAAATGTATATCAATCCCTACCATCTATTTATAATCTATTTTTGTATTGAGGGTTAAACTGCAGGAAATATTAAACGTTACTTTTTGTATTTTTATGAATTAGAAATAAAATATTTTTAATGCATTTGTATTGTCGAATAAATGTCTTTTACAAAGTTAAAACGATATGTTTACGATAAATACTTGCTGATCCCCGAAAAATAGGACGATTCTACATAAACAGCATGTGTGTTAGGTGTCGAAGATAAAATAATAAAAAATTAATTATGAAAATCTTCATTTTCGCTTTACTTAAATCAAAATTAACACATTGGTACTTGTAACGTGGATATTTATGCAAGTTACGGTGTTTAAAAGGAAATACACGCCAATGAAAATTGACTATTCCAAAACATTTTCCCGCCATTACGCTATGCCAAAACATTGTGCACCAGTTTTGCGGCGCCCTTGGATGCTTTGCATCAATGCATTTCTTGTACATACTTTCGAATAGTCCATAACAATTTTATACCTAAGGAGATACATCAAGAGCTGATATTTATTTTTTATGGTGATACCAATTATTACAATAGAAAGTTGTTAAATACAGAGGTCCGACTGTATATATTTCTATTCCGTTTATCATGTGTTGTTCTCTTTATTTCATCAATGAATGATACATTTTTACCAGACCCTGTATCTCGATACCAGCTTCTTTTACGTCACTCAAATTCTGTTTGGCACTACTGACATCATTGGTTGTAGAAAACAGAGAATGTGGCAATCAGATAGGTCGGATTACTATATACTGTTGGTGTGATATAAATTACAGTTTAACACACTGAATTCACTTTCATACTTTTGTTCTCAAAATTGACTGATATTGCCACTATTTTTATATGCTCATCATGACAGGAGGTATTTGATCACCCATGGCAGGTAGGTGGCATTACTTGCTACGTCTAGCTCAGAGAAATATAAAAGACATATTTGATTGGTTGTACCTGTGTATTTTGTATGTCCCACTCTAAAATGGAGGATATAGAGATTTGTCCTTCCATCTGTGAGTCCGTCGCAAAATCTTGCGTCAGGCATATCTTCCGAGGTATATGAGGTTTTGTATGTAAGTTATGACCCTTGATTTAGTTAAAAATAGCCTATTGAGCTAGCTGTCTTTTGTTGCGCATACCTCCAAACGTATATAAGTTTTGTGTGTTACTGTACGCAGTAAGTGCAGAGTCATGGTCCTTGACTTTGTGAAAAAATGCAATCTTGTGTCACACATATCTAAAAAAAGTATGAGAATACTTTTCATCTATAATATCGGGCCATTTGACTAGTAGATTTTTTTATCCTGATGCGTGTGCATCATTTGTCACAGTTGAGATGGACACGGATGTTTTTAGCTCGTGCTCAAAGTGAGCTATTGGGGTCGCCCTGCGTCTGTCGTCCGTCGTCAACAATTTAGATTGTTATCACTCTAGAGGAAACATCGTGTACCTGATCTGCATGAAACCTGGTCAGAAGGTTTGTCTCAATGCAATCTAGGCCTAGTTCGAAACTGGATCATCTGGGGTCAAAAACTAGGTCCAATTATAGTAAAACCTTGTTTAACACTCCAGAGGTCACATTTTGACTTGATTTATATGAGATATGGTCAGACTGTTTGCCTCAACCAAAGCTAGGCCATTTTTGAAACTGGGTCATCTGGGTCAAAATCTAGATCACTAGATCCAATTATATTAAAACATTGTTAACACTCCAGAGGTCACATTTTTTACTTGATTTATATTAGACATGGTCAGAATGTTTGCCGCAATGAAATCTAGGCCAAATTTGAAACTGGGTCATCTTGGGTCAAAATCTAGATCGCTATGTCAAATAATAGTAAAACCTTGTCAACACTTAGAGGTCACATATTTTTCATTTATCTATATGTGCTTGGTCAATATGTTTACCTCAATAAATTTAGGTTAAGATTGACACTGGGTCAAATGAGGTCAAAAACTATGTCACATGATCAAATGATAGAAAATCATTGTGAATTCTTGGGAGGCTGCATATTCTACCGGAACTACATAAAACTTGATCAGAATGTTTGTTTTAATAAAATGCAAGTCCAGTGTGGTGCTTGGTCATTTTGGGTCAAAAAGTAGGCCACGAGGTCAAATCATTGAAAATCCTCTTGGACTCTCTTGAGGCCAACATGGCCATGTACTGATATGTGCAATATAAGGCCATCGTGGCCTTCTTGTTTTCAAAAACAAGCTCTAATTCAATTGTATTGTCTCTTTTTCTATTCCCTTTTCAAGCCCCACTTCATGGGCATTTGTCACTGAATAGTGACAGCTCTTGTTCTTTCATATTTTAAATCTATAATCACACCACCTCATAACTAAGACCATACAGCTTGACATTGTGGTAAGACTTAATTGGGAATGGTAAATGAAATGGAAATTTTACATTAAAGTACAAAATAAAATAATTATACAATGTATGAAGATAAATAAGAAGATAAGTTTTTCTGTCTAGTTAAAGCTGTCTATATTTGGGCAACTCTTTCAATTTCAGGTTTATTTACTGAATTTGTTATTGATGATGCGAAGTACAAAAACTGGGCTTCAGTGTGTGGTTTGTACTTGGTGATCAATCATTCATGTTGAAAGCTAGGTTTATATGCATCATGTTTGTTGCCAGCAATACATAATAGCTATTTAAGTTGATCAATATGCTGATGCACTTATTCATTTTCACTCATGATGTATCAACTACATTGTACTTAATAGGGTACAGTAAAACCTCACTTATAGACCACCTCAATCATAAGACCACCTCAATATTAAGAAGATAATTTTAAAGTCTATTTTTACTGTTTTGCTCTTTATTCAGCCTCAATATTAAAACCACTTCAAAATTAAGACCGGTTTTCAAGGGTCCCATAGGTGGTCTTATTAACAAGAAAAAAATAACCAATCTTTTACAGTTAATATATGCTGACAATATTTCTTTTTTGTATTTTTTATGTTATTCCATTTTGTTTCAATGTTAGTGTTTTTCTCAACACCCCAAATACTGCGAAACCAGAAGTAATGCAAAAATAGCAGCAAGCAGTTTACCTTGAATAAAAAGCAGGACTGCATATCTGATATAACTATTATTATTTATGCATTTTTGTAGACATAGTTGGTGTGAGTCAGTCCCCCACTGGGAGATCAGAGGTCAATGCAAGTCCAAGCTTAGCTCTTGATGACTCAAGACTTAGACACACTAAAACAGATGTCAGTCACTGTGCTAAGTGATTCGCTGTTAAAGAAAGTACACGAAATTAATAAGGTAACAACATGTTCTTGTGTTATTTTGCTTTACATGATGTACTGTAGCACGCCCAGTGAGCTCAGTCAGTAGAGCGCTTGACTTCTAGTAGAGAGGTCGTTGTTCGAACCTTGGGGAGGTGTATGTTTAACAGTGGCAAAAATGATGCTTCCAAAGTCATTTGTCCTCCACCACTGAGCTCTGGTTTATGTGGGGAAATTGTCAGGACTGGTTGGTAACCCAGGGGAACTGGTAAGGTCAACTGCGTAAAACGCAAACAAAAACATAGTTTACTTGTATAATTTGAAAACTTTGCATGTAATAATTCTTATTTAAATCTTCATCAAACTTGGTCGATATTTATATAGAATTCATCTTTGTCAAGATTGTTAGCCCGTCAGATCAACCTGTATATTCTGGAGTTACGGCCCTTTTATTGCCAGATTTGTGCCACATTTTTATTATATCTTCAAAAAAATTGTCACATCTTCCTCAAACTTTCTTGCAATTTTATAGACATAATGTCTATATGCTGACCTTAGATGTATTTTGCTGTATTTTACATATTTTGTGACAGTTTGACATTTTAGCTTATCTTTTTCAACGATTTTTTCAGACCTTTGGTAGAAGCAGAAGCCATTTTGGATTTGTTGAAGCAGTTGTGAGAAGAATCAAACGTCTACTTAGACTGGATACTGGAAGTTGATATGTATCTAAAAGTGGGCAGTTATTTTTTCAAGTGTTTGGAACCAAACTGTTATAACTCAGATTGTGGTTAAGAAAGATTTACAGTACTGTTGCACCAAACACTCAATATCTAAACAATGCGTTCATTGACAAAATTGATAAAACAAAGTTTTGTTTGAGTCTTAGTGATCAGGTGCATAGCTACCTGAACGCAAAATACGCAGTTGCGTGTACATGGTTGCTTATCCATTATTACTAAATTAATCTCTTATGAATGCAATAATATAATGCATCTGTTGCACTTTGATACAAAATCTTCTGTATATCTTTCACATAAAAAGTTACTCTATTTACCTGTAAATTGCCACCAGGTTGCACCAAAATGTTCCAGGAAACAAAACTGTATGAGCATACCCCCAACCCCTCCTAAGATTGCTTAGTATATATATCATACAAGCTCTGGCTATGCCCCTGGTGATCATAAAAGTGTTAACGGATACTGCATTGATTTTTGTGTGAAAAACTTTAAGGTTATATATGATCGCATTGTATAATATACATTACGTGGCATTTTTTATTATTTACAAGTGTAATATCAAATGATATGACATGAGAATTGGTTTAACTTGATGGCCATTGCTTTTGCAGACAATAACAATGACTTTTAAAGTATGTGGTTGCGATTTATGGTTGATGAATTGTTACAATCAGGTTCATGAATTGCTGAATTTATTAAAAAAGTTTTCTAAAAATTGTAAAATTGAATGAAAGGTTTTAGAACACTTGCTCAATGAATTCAGTACTTTATTGTTATTTATACAAAATATGTTCTTAGTCAAATAAATCTTTCATTGTCATTGTGACAGTAATTTCTGTATCATTATAATGTTAAGCACACGTTGTCACTGGCAACTAGTGTATAAACATGAAGTTGGAAGAAATTTATATTGTTGAAATAGCTATTGATGCATAAATTAAATGGGTTTTGTCTGACATGGAAAAAAAACATTTCTGCAACATATTGAAATTAAAATAATTTTGAATAATTAATGACAGTTGTTTTCATTGTTTGTGATGGTAAATGTCAAGTCATGTTCGTTTCTGTTGTAAGGGCATGTCAGTGGCTATAAACATTACTGTCGGAATAAATGTCATGTGTTCATCTCTCTCGTAAATAGTTTTGTATTATGTATTAAATGGTAAATAAAAAACCTTTGTGACATAATTTTAAGTCTTGTTTATAAATTGTATGCATCTTTGAACTTGTACATTTGTCATGCCAGAATGAATCAATTCCACCTACTCATTCCCTCACAGTTTACAATTACTGGTTTGACACACACACACCATTGGGACATTAAAATATTATGTATTTTGGAATACCCCTCACAGTATACGTTCACTGGTTTGACACACGCATACCAGCGGGACATTGAACTAATGATGTCTCTTGGAACATCCCTCACAGCTTACGTTCACTGGTATGACTCACACATACCATCGGGACATTGAACTATGATGTCTCTTGGAACACCCCTCACAGTATACACTCGCTAGTTTGACACACACATACCATTGGGACATTGAACTATGATGTCTCTTGGAACATCCCTCACAGCTTACGTTCATTGGTTTGACACACACAAACCATTGCGACATTGAACTATGATGTCTCTTGAAACATCCCTCACAGCTTACGTTCACTGGTTTGACACACACAAACCATAGGGACATTGAACTATGATGTCTATTGGAACATCCTTCACAGTATACGTTCACTGGTTTGACACACACATACCATCGGGACATTGAAATATGATGTCACTTGGAACATCCCTCACAGTTTGCGTTCACTGGTTTGACACACAAGAAATTGGGACATTGAACTATGATGTCTCTTGGAACATCCCTCGCAGTATACGCCACTGGTTTGACACCCACAAGGCATTGGACATTAAAACATGATGTCTCTTGGAACATCCCCACAGCTTATGCTGTATTGAGGTCATGACAAGTTGCAACAAAGAGTTATTGTCCAAAAAACACTGAAGACAATCCCAAGTCAAACCCAATTGAGCGCCTTGTACGTTCCAACATCTTTAAGTGAAGTCATTGCCAGAAAACTTCACTTGTGACGTCACCATGTACTGACAGCAATATATGCCCTATACGGCAATAAGAAAACGAAGTGACCATTTGGTGTAAATTTTATATCCCGCTTGCAAACAGTGACATCACATGTTGCGTTTTTTTGAAATGAAGTCACTTACAGAATATGTTGTAAATCATACATTTACACGGACTGTTATATTTGCTTTTGATTGTTTATATTTGCACATAGCTAACATGTGGCTCAATACAAGCAACCAGGTGACTATGCCTCGATTGAGAATCTGTTTGAGTGTTCCAATGCCCAAACAATAGCTGGAGACAGTCACATTGAAGATATGATCATCTGCCCAACTGGGTGGTTGTAACTTCAAGTCCTGGATGAGGCATGATTATGATCTCTTGGACAACTTGACTTGTGATAATGCACCTGATTTCATTTGTCCTCCACCCATTATTCATGCAGGGAAATTGTCTGTTTCCAGTCGAAGAATGGGTAAGTATGGAATGGTAAGGCCATGCCGTTTTATATTTTTGATAAGCGTCCGCGTGCGCCTAGGTTTTGAGCACTTTGAGAAAAGAAAAAACATTTTCGTAAGTTGCCATGGGAGGTAACCGATGTGTTATATTTACGAATTATTTTGTAAATATTTTGTAAACTTGCATGATTAAAAATAGCGATTGCAAACTGGTCAGTATTTCTGTTAGACTTCTAATGTTTTACAAATGAACAAGTTGTTTAATTATATCATGTATCATGTTCATCTCATTGAAACATGTGAAATGATACATCGTCTATTATCTAGCTTTGCGATTTTTTTCGAAACAAGGTAACTAGCATTCTCGAACGCAAGTTGACGCATAACAAAAATAGAAAACAGTATGGCCTAACACAGAAACACTGATTAGGTCAGCTGACCGCCATACATGCCGAAACAAATATAACAAGGTACATTTTGATATGACGTCAGTTACTAATCTTTCTTAATTCGTTTGCATGGAATTGGTATTAATTATTAAGTAACAACAATGTCTTCATGTACATGTATATGTTTATTTCTTGCATACAATTGCGTTAATACAATTCCATCTATATACATTTGTATATCACTATCAAACCCGTATTGAGGACTTTGACAGTTATGCATGCATGCTAGCAAGAAGACATAAAAGAGTTTAGAATAAGGATAAACATTAAACTAATTAGGTAGTATAAGGTAATTAATGTTTAAATTAGTATGTTGTACAAGGCGACCCGCGACGGTGGTTATCTTGTGTGAGAACACGAGGGGTGATCCAACAGTGCCAAACATGCGAATTATTCGCGTAAACAACATGTTTTGACTCCAGTCAATTCGAAGACTGTGCCCTTAATCTCTTTACAGCATTACTTGCTTTGATTGCCATTTGTATGACTCGAACTTGAACATTTTAAATAAGCTTCTAAGCCGTCGTCGAACGCTTTCATAAATGGTTCCTGTGGTGGTGCAAGGGAGCCAGTGTAGATTGACCGGAACTGATGGTGTCTGTAGTCGGCTATGTTTTCTTCACGATGTTTTAACCATTCCATAAAAATCGGTACTGCCTTAAGTATATCTTGCGTGTATCCATTTTGATGAGAGATATTGGCCAAAAGCGCTGTCTGAAACTCGGCTACATCTTTGTGAGTGGTCACCTTTGACGCGAGTGATGTCCAGACAGCAATGTCATCATTCATCTCTTGTTTAGACTTCGGTCCGTCTGACAGTGTTCCCATAATAAATCTGAAAATTAAATCGTTCAAAAGCTTGAGTAAAAGTTTTCAAACGTGTCTATTCAGTACAGTAACAAGAGCGCTGACTATCGCAAAATACGCCCGCTCTACCGTTACCGAGTGTGAAAATAATCAGTGTAAAAAGAATTGAATAAGACAATGTTTTGTTAATTTCTATAATTAAAGGGTGATAACTGCCGAGTGACTAGAGCGACATGGCTTGTTATCGCACTTGTGTGAGATATTATGCCCATACACATTTTGACCAAATTTTGTGATGATTGGACAAATGCTTCTAAACTTATTGATCGGACCAATCACTTTTAGGTAATTTCTATAATCTAAGGGCGATAACTCCCGAGTGACTAGAGAGTTATGGCTGGTTATTGATTTGTCTGAGATATTACGCCCATACACATTCTGATCAAATTTGGTGATGATTGGACAAATGCTTCTAAACTTATTGATCGGACAATTTACTGGACGCCGCTTTTTAAATACCTGTCCGCTTTCAGTATCTACTTTTACTTGAAAATGAAGAAGACGTGTTATTAGACATTGCTCTGAATCAAATGTTTAAAAAAACAGACCCGATAAAAAGGCAACACACACGCACGTGTTTCCTTTTCTCATTTTTAAATATTTACGTGACGTGACTTGACATTGATGTAGATTTTTTCCGTATGTATTGCATTTTTTTTTAAAAAGGGACCATCATTTTTCGCTCCGCAGTGAAAACTAGAATAAGATATTCAATAATGGGCAGAACGAGGAATTTCATGTAAAAGAAAAATGGACACGTACTTGCACACCCACGAAGCGATGCAGTCAAAGTATGTCATGGTATATAATTGTTCTTGTACCCCAATATAGAACAATTTATTGTCTCCTTCAGCTACAAACAGTGTGGCTTTGTACAGTGTATCTGGATAAAGTGACGTTTGTTCAGAAATTCGGAGTTTTGTTTCCAGAAATGGGAAGTGGTTCTGAAAACCAGTACAAAAGATGACAGCATCAATTGACACTTTACTTCCATCTTTGAAATAGGCATTTGTGGCATCAAAACTTTTCACGCATGGTCGTTCCTCTATGCCTTTGGGCCAAGTCAAACCAGTTGGCTTGCTCCGCCATGATAGTATGATCTTTTTGGCTCCAAATTTCAAACAATGCAAAGCAATGTCTTCCCCAGAGAAACTGCTGCCGACCACCAACACTGTTTGACCTTTGAACTCGTTGCCATGTCGGAAGTTGTGGGAATGCAAAACTCTCCCATCGAAATTGGCAATACCAGGAACTTCCGGTTGATTTGGATAATTGAAGATACCACTGCATACAATGACGTGAGAAAATGTTTCATCGCATGTTTTGTTCTTCTCACGGTTGTCAACAGTGACGATAAAACTTCCCTTCTCGAATCGTACAGATCGGACTACGGTGTTAAATTGTATGTATTGTTTAAGATCCGTCAAACAGCCTTTCGTCCATCTACCTGCAATCGATGAAATTGATTTACCGAAACACACAACATGCGATGCTTGGGAGTGGGTAATTCTTGAAGTAATCTTGCAATATTTGTCAATTTTCTCGTGACTTTATGCACCAGTCAATTGTAATCACGCCCCCCCCCCAGGTCCGGGGAAAAGCGGGGACTTTGACTTTCGGTCCAGCCAATCCCAGGTAAAACAAACTGCTGGTAAAATCCCCGCCAAATGCCCCCGCACCCCGGGGACATCCTAGGTAAGGCCCATTCCCCGCTATTTTCGGCGCGAAAACAAAACCACCGCATTCACTCGGCACTGCGGGGCCACCTGGAAGGTAAAAACACGGCCTATTTCCCCTGTTATCCCCGGTATACCCCCGGACCTGGGGGGGCCGTGGTTACAATTGACTGGTGCATTATTTCATCATAAATATTTTATTTGAAGTGGGGATATTGTTCGTTAAAATTCGAAATACTTGTATTCTGTATACAGGTATAACTTATCTTGGAAAAAAGTGTCGACAATTTCTTCAAAAGCATACGTTGAGCACTGATCAGAAGGGTTCATAGAATAGTCTGGCCCTTAATTACACAAAGACAAACAAGAGAAATGGTCCTCCTTAATGTTTCGAAAAATTCGTGCTTTTATTTAACTGTTTTTACAGCATTTTATGTTGTCCCAAAGAATATTTGCTTTAGTCATGTGTCTGATAGTTTTTGGACGGTACCGCAGAGGTACCCGTCTATAGAAGTGTGGCGATTTGAGAGGCATACATCAATTTGTTCCCGATTTCAAAACACAAAATGACTGAAAGCCGGGAATCAGCTCACAACGAAGTAGTCCCAAAATTAGTTCACCCAAAGAAAGTAATATGAGTATCATATATGATTCAAGGCAACGAAATGTTGAAAATTGACGCGCTAAAGTGGTTTGTGAACTAATAAGCTGTTTCCTATCAAGTTCAAAGGGTTTAATTATCATTTTTTACACATACGGATCTTACAGTTGTACCTTCTAAATAGTTCCTGACGGCAGCTGCTGGTGGATAAGATGGTACAGGCTTGCCAAAGTGTTTCTCGAACGTATAATCCGGAAATTCAAGATTTGCTTCTTTTGGTGCATTTGACCACAAGTCTCTGTACAAGGAACTATGACAAGGCTCGTTGTTCTCATCTAATCCTGCAATATGAGCATGGTCTCGTTTTAAAAGACATTCAAAATTAAAGGCGATGATACCATTTTAGTCTAATGTACTTGGCCGCTTTGTTGGTACGAGACATTCGATAGAAATTAAAATCCAGTTCAGCTCTGACAAATAACGACATACAAGTAAGGTAGTTTCTTGCCGCTTTCAGATTTCTAGACATCCCAAAACAAAAGCCATCTGCTATATAATTGGTTATATCGCAAAGTTATATATTGCTCCAAACAACGATTGTAACCTTGACGTGGATTGGTTTACCTGTCGATAAGGTGTACGTTACTTTGAATTTACCGAACCCCATTTTGGATCTGGAGTGACCTGCATTTGAAACATCTCGACAATTTTTATGATGCACAACACATCTTTACCTTCAAATTGCGCCGACCATCTTTTTTCAAGATATTTTTGTTTGTGTAATATTTTGTGAAACATGCTTGTGTTATTTTATATAATGTATGTCACTAATTACTGCCATTTTATACATCTTAAGCAGAAATAAATTATCGTGATATTAGAAACGCTAGTCTCCCAAATTTTGTTTCCCGTAGGCACTCTAGACAAATATGTTTCAGTCTGACGACTACGAAACAAAGCAATCGTATGACTGGTTGTTTGTTTGATCCTCCGTCCATCTGGCCGTCCGTCCATCTGTAGGTAGACTTAGCCCGTGTTACTGGATTACCAAACAGCGCTAACCTGCTCCTCCACAAACAACTGACACCTTCTCGACAGAGCTCTAAGGTGGAGGCCAAATGACTTCCGGATGCATTATTTTCAGTATAATTGTCACGAATAACATTGCCTTGTCCAAATTTTGAACCCAAGACCTCTAGATCATGAGTAGATTGCTTCACCGACATAGCTAGCCTGGCAGGCTTTAAACAATACATTACAGCTGTTAAATAATAAAACATTTACCTGTTCGCCAGGTGTAATTCCAAAGGCCACCCCACGATGATTGCTTCTCGTAGCAGACTATGTTTGGCATGTTTCCGGTTTGCGCAAACTGGAACAGTGCAGACATGCCTGCTGGACCCGCCCCAATTATGCATACTCTAATATCAGAATTCTTCGCCATGCTAAACTCTTGCAATCCTACAATTAAATTAGTTAGATTTAATTAGTAAAACTATTTATGTATGGTTGTCGTTCGCAGCATGTGTAAAAAGAACAAAAGTTACATCGAACGCTTTGCTCATGTAGATGGTCATTTTATGCAAACCTCAAATTTGTTAAAATCTGAAATGAGAATGATAAAATAGTTAAGTTTTAGTATCTAGTCTAAGTATCTAATTTACGATATAAGTATCTTGTTAAATATCTAGATAACTAGATATTTATCGCATTAGTTACATAATTCTTAGGTTACTGTTACATAGTAAACGCGATAAGTATCTACATGTACATGTAGTTAACTACATAATTTGCTAGTTAATTAAGTGATTAACTGAGTTAAGTATCTAGATATCTAGTTAACGTGATAATTAACTAGATAATTATGTAGTTAACTAGATACTTATGGTGTTATCTATTTAACAGTTACCTAAAACTTATGTTTAGTTAGAATGAAAGAGGGGAAATTGAAGAAGACTATCATTACTGTTAAAATATTCTAGTATTCGGGCCATTTTCAAGGGAGACAATCCACTGCGACAAGCCTGCTGAAACACACGGAAAGCTGCGTATGTTTAGAGACACTGTCGGTTTACATGAAACTTCATCTATATATCAAGTCAGTGATCGGTAATTGGATAAGCCATCCATCTAGCTTAAGGATTCAAGTTGGTTGTTCTACCTCATGTTTTCCCACCCATCTAACAACTGCATGACCCTGATTGCCGACGTGATTTAAAGCCTCATTACAAACCAAGTGACTGAGAAGTAGTAGCAAAGTACAGGTAGTGGAGGAGGGTTAGTCCATTATCTAGACCAAAGTCAAGGTCATACCTACGTCACCCCACAAGGTCATATTCCCAGTTTTCCCGCGCGAGCCATTTTATTTTGCCGCGCATTGATCGGTCAAGGATTTATTGATAAATGTAATGTTTCAATTGTTTGACCTTAGAAGTATTTAACAACGTTATTTGCGGTTGATAAAGTATTGACGGGTATTATCGTTTGTTCGCTGAGTGCTGTTCTTAAGATACAGCCTTGACCTAGGTGTGTATTTGTCAGCGATGATGAATCAATGCATAACTCTGACCTGGCCGTAAGCTGAACAACAACGATACGTACTCTGGCGGAATTTTACTTAAGTGAACTAAGGTGTAACTGTTTGGAAATAGCAAGCAAGCCTTGATTAAGAGTAAAAAGCAAGAGTCAATTTGTTTTGACACGCATTGATCGTTCGTAGAATGTGTAGTAGAATCAAGCTCGAATACCATGTTCATGAATCATTGACCGTAGATATTTCAACTTGCAGTTACGATAGTCACACCACATTACATCTTTCCCGCGCGAATCAATTTGTTTTGACACGCATTGATCAGTCATAGGAATTGTAATAGGGTCAAGCTCGCATGCATAAATTCAAATTCGCTATTTCTTTCATTATCGAGTTTACCTAAATATCGATTATAGGGGTGTTGTATACAACCTATTCATCCGTTCATAATTGAAAATATGATTTAAGCAACCTTCCCACCCTATACCCAATATAATGGATCAATCGATAATGAATTGGGTTTATATATTTTTTTGTATTTTTGAAACACTGTTTCACAATTGTAAATAAAGTCTAATAATTACAATAACGTGTTTGTTTATCTTTTCCACCAATTTCTCTTACTCGTTGTAAGATTATACTCTTTCTCACTCAAGCGGTGGCACTCTCTTACACTATCGGCTATCATTACATTTGAGAGTGAGTGTAAGGAACGGTAACTCTGCAAAGGAGATTGAAGCGGTGGGTTTACGGTTTATGACAATTATTTGTAAGTGTAATCCTATACCGATTCACCGCTCTATTACACAGGAATGTAAATAGCCCGGAATCCTGGCCAAACCTCCTATTGCTCCGCGTCGGTAAGGCCAGGCGTAATAGAATCCACGTGACTATGTTTCAGCGCTGATCAGGACTGAAGTTTATCACGTCATCAAGATACCGGATAAAGAAAATGCGCGCGCATAAGGTAATCTTGTCCAATCAGATCATCGAAGTGATTGTATTCCGCCTGGCTATACTGACAGCGTTAGCAATCAGTGAGCCAGGACCCCAGGCTAGAATGTAAACACATAGTAAACTGTTCTACAAATAAATAAGAGTGAATTGATGAGGTGATCGACTAGCTACAATGCGAATTGTAGTAATGGGTTATAGTTGTAAAATAGTTTACTTTTGCATGGTTATTAGCTGTGCATGCATTTAAATCGTTCTGATTCTATATTGAACAGAAGCTTTTTAAATGAATGGATTAAAAAAGGTTAAATAACTATGTACATTGTATAAATAATGATTCGTTAAACATTTACTTCAGTCATAAAGTACACACTCAGCAAAAAAAATATATCATAAAGATGAACAGTGAATCATCTGTTACTGGAGATTTTTCTACCGAAAATCAATCTCAAGCAGAGCAAACTGATGGGACCTTCAGCTTGTTGTCTGAATTACCATCAACATTTGAAGGAATCAATGCAATCGAAGATTTGCATTTAAGAGATAAAAACATTCGATATCATTTAACCATTATAAAGCTGGTTGGAGTTTTATTCATGGCAACAACATGCGCTGCTCCTGGTTTTGTTATTTTGTCCCAACGAATAGCGGGGGAACATTGTAATTTACTAGCCAACAGCGAAATCATAAAACCCAATTTAACACAATATCCATGCATGTTTGTGAAACAGTTTTATTTACTAGATTACGTTTACGCAACAGTGTGTATGCAAGGTGATTATGTTTTTTTTGGATCTTAGACAGTTTGTGAATGGAACGGCTACTTTTCGTGGAATATATATCAATCTCTGTCAGTGGCTATCAATGAAACAATATACATCAAGTATAGATAGTGCAATCTCATATGCCCACCACTACCATAAACAATGAAATCCTGCGACGGGCAAATACGGAAAAAACTGTATCTGCCGATGTAAATGTATTGTTTCATTTTTTCATCACATACAAATGAATTCATATAGATTATGTGTAGTTATTTTCATATTCATTCTGATTGTAATAAAGTTTAATAAACACATTACCGGGTATTTGTCCTATTTTTATTTGTTTAGTTCTATGTCTAATAATTTCGACTATAACTCGGTTTTTGGACGGTACAGCTCAGGTACCGTACCGTCTGTAGTAGTGGCAATTTGAGAGGCATACAACAATTGGTTCCCGTTTTCAATACACGAAAACGAATGAAAGCCGGTAACATGTCAAAATCGTCCACATCCTAAATACTAATAACTAATAAACAAAATAGTTCCAAAGTTCACCGAACGAAATAATATCATAAACGTTTCAATGAAATGTTGGAAAGGTGACCTGCTATTAGCTGTTTCTGTGGAGTTCAGATGGGGTTTAAAGCAGTGTATTAATACACACGAGTTTGTTTACAGTTTTGGATTTATCGTAGATATGGTCTTGTTGCGCACGACTACGAAAATTATCGGTGCCATCTTTCTACGTACACCTCACTCTGTGCTTAACCGTTAGCTCTCGGATATTACCGTACCACTTGGTTACTCTACGTAGTTGGCCGAGGTTTTCGAATGGCGTTTCAATCTCCTACGCAGTAATCTCCCCTTATATCGGTGTGTCAAAACAACGATCGATCTTCGATAGTTTGCAGAATAAAATTTACATCGTTATTCGAGTGTTTCTTAAATATTTGAATACAGTTGTATACTGTGTTACAGAAAGTATTTCCATCATAATTTAACTTTGGGATTTCAATCGAACAAGTGAAATAATTATGATTGTGTACATGCAAAGTGATGAGAGTAATGATTATTTTCCCGGTATTAACAGAATATCATTCGTTGGAGAAGGAACATTTCTGAGCGACAAATATGAATAACAAGCAGTATGTCATAGATGCTTAAAATATGATAAGTTTGTTTAAACCGAAAAACTTGGACATTTTGAACGGAAAAAAATCTAACATTGAACTCGTATCACCAGTAAAGAGAGTCGTGGACAGAGTAAAATCAGAATTAAAACGTATAAATACTGAGAAAGCTAACAGTTAGACCATAACTCCACGCGACACGCACTGTGGAAGATTAAAACGTCTCTGCAAGAAAAAGACACACCGAAAGAAGAAAACACGTATACCGACTATTTCAACGAAGAACGAAAAGACAAAACTGGATTTTAGCTGGGAACCTCTAGACTTAACCTCTAAACCGAACCGCTAATCTAATAACAAACATTTAAAATCACAATATGTACATGTAATTGAGCAAACATTAAACTATAAAACAATGACTGACTTTATAGTTTAAGCAACAACATATATATTAATTCAACAAAACTTTAACGAACTACAAAATCACAGAAAATAATTAAAATATACATATGATTGGAACAATGATTGAGATATAAGTAAAAGTATATTATACATATGATTAGAACAATGATTGCATATAAGTAAACAGTATATACGTATCATTGCTATGATGAACCTTAAAACAAATTTTCTCACAAAAATATAAAAGCAAGTGTCGATAAAGATGTAATGAGGTGTGAGTCACTATCGTAACTGCATGGTGAAATATCTAAGGTCAATGACCCATGAACTTGGTATTCCGGCTTGCCCTACTATAAAATCCATGACCGATCTATGCGTGTTAAATATCGCCCATATGGGTTATCCCGGTGGCGAGGGAAAACAAATGTGACTCCACATGCGTGTCAAAACAAATTCACTCGCGTGGGAAAGATGTAATGTGGTGTGACTATCGTGACTACATGGTGAACTATTTAAGGTCAATGACACATGAACATGGTACTCGAGCTTGACCCTACTACAATTTCTATGACTGATCAATGAGCGCGAATCGAGCGATGCGGGAAAACTGGTTATATGACCTTGTGGGGTGACGTAGGTATGACATTGACTTTGGTCTAGATAATGGACTAACCCTCCTCCACTACCTGTACTTTGCTACTACTCTGAGAGTCCTTTATAAAAGAGAGAGAGAATAAGTTGCTACATGGAACGCCGCATACACAACAATGCCTGCCTACACAGACCTCCGGGATAATTTGATACTTGTAAGGTTTATGATATAGTCAATTATTGAGTCGCGTTAAACGAAATCACCGTTGTTCCATTGGTCGGCACGATCACATGACTACTGCATGATCGTCGATATATAGACATTCTACAAGTAAAATATTGCTGATTGATGCAACAATGTTGTGTGCACGCCGTGAAAAAAGGATCGAAACCAAATTAAACATGATAGAATATGTATATCAGTTGCACGAGAGATGATCATGAAGTTATCGAAATAATAGCCCGACGAAAATGAAGAGTGTTCATACGCAGGTATTATTAATACATCAACATTTACGAAATCGAATACAATTTCCAGGACAACGAATAAGAATGGGGTCGTGGATTTCGATGCGCCGCCAAATTTTGTGATTGAATCACGCGTTGTACATTGAGTGAATGGATACCTTTCGGATTTGACTTGACTAATATTTTTTTAAATACTCGCAAAAAGCTCAAGTGGCTGAAATAAGAACTCGCATTTTTTTCAAACCAACTCACATTAATCTTAAAAAGTAAAAGCAAAGTGTTTATTTATTATAGTTTCACCCCTATTTAAAGGGCCAGCCAATTCTGACTTATGAGACACCTACTTTCTGAGCACATTCACTTCCCGATTCCTATCATTTTAATGCCAGGCACCTGAGGCAGGTAGGCACACGGTTACCATTATTTAACTAGCTGGCGGCTCACCAACCGGCCATATCAGAACGGACCCCTGCCGGGATTCGAACCTTCGACCTCCCGCTCCCAAAGCAGAAGCCTCAACCACTCTTAGCGAGTTAACGAGCGCTAAATTTGATCCCTGTTACCGCCCATAACTTCTAAACGCGAAGGGAGGTAACTGCTGCAAAAGCAGTTTCGTCTCGACCGCCATGGGTTTTAATAGATCTGTTCAGCGACTAGCTATTTGAGCACAGGTTTTTAATCCAGAGAAAAAATGCATAAAAGTTACATTTACACTGAAATGTAAACATTTTCATAGAACATGTATGCATAATAAGTTTTTTGAAACCAATTTCGGTTGTTTTTTATTCTGTAAAGCTTCGCATTTGAAATGCTTTAAACAGTGACAGCTCCTCCCAACAACAAAATGAAAAGGAATAAAATAAATAATATAAAAAAAGAAAGTCAAGCAAAAACATCGATTTCTGTTAAATATCTGTGTCTACCTATTGCATTTTTCTTATTATACAAACAATCCTTTACTTTCTGGTTGCTTAAAATATATTTTTTATTATTCACTATAGCATGACAAACTTTGCAACAAATCTAATCTAATATATTTATTAAATAAAAATATATATGAACTAAAATAAGAAAATATGTGTTCTATAATTGCAATATATTTATTCGATAAAAATATTTATTGACTAAAAGAACATACTCTAACCTATATTTATCGAAGAATGTTTGACAAATCTACTTTATGTAAAAGTAAAGTCACGTTCAATTTAGCGACATTTATCTGTATAGGATGAAATTCTAAATATTGTAAACATGTTATTGTTGTTTTGTCGCATGAAGACCTGACTGTTATCAAGTTTACTCACGTATAATTAAATATCATGTGCACTTTGTAAGTTACCTTTAACTTATTATATATGAAGCATAATAATAATTATTGTTATATTTCTAATTTATTAATAGTTGTATTGAGGTTCAGAATTACGAAAATGTCAGATCAACCTTAAGTAACATCTAAAACATGTCTAAGAGTGAAAATTTAATTCTCTTTTAACTTTATAAAATAAATGTAGACATAAACAGAGCGCGTCCGGAATTTAAAAAAAACGAACCGATTTTACAAGTTCATATACCTTCAATTAGTATTAAACGTGATTTGTGTCTTAAATTGCTTGATAATAATATAAAAATTTGATATCCTGTGCTATACACACAATAGCTTATAATTATAATGAAGTGACTTTGAACACTTATTTTTATTAAAGGCAAATCATAGTTAAAAAACATCGATACTAATGACGAAAAGAAACAAACTTACAATTAATAAACCCACACCTGTTCACTTCAAATTCTCGAATGACACTAAGTTTTCGAAGTTCAGATATAACCGCAGCAAGTCTATTTAATCACTTGTCCTACTAGCCATGTATGGCAGGATACACACGTGTTCTATATTCTGCCGCCAATTGGTCCTCATTTGAACTCGTTTATATTTGATTTGCTCATAGCTCGATTGCCTGCATACACTAAACTTCGGTGTTGTCAATATAAAATTAAAAGTACAGCGTGCTTTAATCCCTATACTGAACTACATGTACTTATATACTTGACTGCATTGAAGAAGTGACATCTTTTTTCTCTAATATAACCACGATCTCACAAGTTCAGTGACACTTGTTATTCGGGTAGACTAGGCCTTGAACTTTGTCACCGTAGTATACTTGATACCGGACACTTTCACAGGAGCGTAGCTTGGCATAACTTAATATCAGCGCACGCTGTCGTTATTTCTCCTATGAACAAAAGGCGATTTAGTGCGACATAGCGCGCGTAGCAAGTGTCATTATTTCTTCAGTCGCGCTGAAGCTAATCCTAATTAAATCCAACTTTTTTAAATGAATAACTGATTTACCAAAGTGACGAGCGAAATTTGATTAAAGTACCAGACTGGAAGACGAAGTGCCAGACTAAAAACATCCGACAATAACATTTTTTTCTTGAATGTATACATATTTTAAACAAAATTAGAATAAAAATACCTTCTCCCGGAATATTTGTTTATCATGCATTCTACAATTTAATTTCTTGTGCATGATGCATTCATTTTCTCATTGTAACTGTCTCTTTAGCATTGCATTAGTTTTTTTGTATATTAGTATGTACTCATGTTGTCATGTTTTACATGAACTGAGAAATGAAAATAAACTGTTAAACTAATAACCTCAAAGTTCTCTACTTGTATGAATCTAAACTGGTATGTTATTTTTGTCATGCTGCCAAAGTCAGACATATTTTAAATGTCCATCTTTATGTTAGTTTGTCCATACCCAACAATATCACTTATCAGATAAATCCAGTCGATGCAGATCGATATCGATAGGACTTTTGGTCAGCAGTCAGTTGGCTGTCGGTAGTTTCCGTAAGTGATCGTAACTTTTCCGATGATCACCGATTGATAACTGGTATAACACATTAACATGTAGCCTCGGGCTATCTTAGATCTATGTATCCGATAAACGGTTAAAACATTACGTATTATGATCATCAAGAGAAAGCTATTGGAGTTTGATTTTGTTGATGAAACCTGGGACCAATATAATTATATGGGTCGTTCTCTAGGAAAACGGGGGCTTAATGACAAAACTTTCGATTTTCAGATTTTCACAATTTCTGTTGCCTCAGACATTAAGAACAAAAAAAATGAAAACAGTTTGACTCTATACTATTTCATTTTCAATTTATAACGTTTTAAAAACAACACGTGTCATGCTCACAGCAACGTCATTTCGTTTTGGCGACGTCATCTGAACATCATTGAATTTTCTATGACGGAGGTGGGTTTTTTGGCCATTTCATCCATGTTTTAATAGATCATTTTCATATGCCTTTAGATGGAATAGTCTTATAGCTTTGTTTTTATACATATTTTGTTCAGGATAGTATTTGAGAGTATTTTAAAGGTGTATTTAATCCAGTATAAGGAAATAAATGAAAGAAAATCAAACAATGTGCACATGTTTATTTATCACTACTATACTACTATTACTAGAAAATTATAAAATCATAAACAAACAAAATACAACAGTCAATAATATCACTGGATTGTTGGAGATGGAGAAGTGATGTCCTGATACGCAGGTCGCACATATGTCTGTCTTACAACTTTGTACTCCTTTCGTTCCTGGCTTAGTCCGTATGGTTGAATATCTAGCGAAGGATGTTAATTGTTGTTTCACAGAAATTACAGTTTTCTTTTACGGTTACACTCCCTGGTTCATCTGATGACATCCTGAAGTACTGATATTTTCCTGTTAATACAATGTCGCAACCAGGGATGCTTCTGGAACTGGGGCATCTCCTGTATCATGCACTATTCTCCAAAAATCTAAATATGACTAACATTCTTCTGTAGGCGTCGCCCATCTGGCCGGTGGCGACGATAAATAAACGCAAATACAAAAAAAAACAGTCATTGAATACAAAGACATATCCGGGTATGTATCCGGGTTACATTAAGATAATGTTATTTACATACCCAACTTTCGTGTCACTGCGGTCTGACCAAATTCCTATTGAATTATAGAAGGAAAATATCTTAAAACCGCGATAAATCAAAATCTGTTCAAGGTATCTTTCGTGTGCAAACAAATGTTAGAGATCAAACCTCCTACTTTTTGTTGGTGTAAATAGCATGTTTCTGTGATTTCTACATCACTGTCTTTATTTGAGGTTTCTAAGGTCCACTTTTTTACATTGAACTAAGAAGGGGCTAAAACAATATCTCTTAATTTAAATACTTTCCAATAGAGGTAGATACTGTGCGCAGAGATATATTAGAGTTCAAAAGGTGTACTTTCGAACACACTTTTTAGATTTAATGTGGGTACTCTATTATGCTGTCCTTTTTAACGATTTTTGTTAAAAATTGTCTGTTTTTTTCTATAATTTCGAATACACTAGATATTGCGGTGTACGCGTGGTCGGTATCCAGCAGCGCTCGCGCGGCATGACTTCTGATTAAAATGATAAAGCCGGATGCGGCGATTATACAAGCTGTAAATTGACTTGGAGTGCGCTTTATAGGGCAGAATTTGGGGAAATATGACTTTTTATAGAATAGTGTTGAGATGAAATATTGGTGTGGTTAATTATTGGGTGACAATAGCATGACGTTAATATGTAAAGATGTTGTAAGTTGAATAAAATAAGTATAATTTTGGCGTTGATATTGTTTAACGTTGTACTTGAAAGTTAAAATTATATATTACTGTTATTTATATATTGTAACAAAGATGTAGCAATTGTTTAGAACTTATATAATATAACATTGTTAACTGTAAATTTTGGCGGTAATCTTTTTAACTTTATTGGCCTACTTCACTTTGAAAATTATAATAGTAATGATATCTATACATTGTACAGATGTTACAGTTATTTAGGACTTACATGAAATAAAATTATACTCATTTTATCAGTCTTATCATAATTGTTTTATTCTGCAGGAGATATATCATTCCGCTTAAAACTATGCATGAAATACATACATAACACAGTATGATTAAATTCACTTAAAACTCTGGTCGCATACATTCATTTGATTAAATAATGCAATAATATTGCAGTATTCATTATCATATCAAGATAATATTCTTAATTATAATAATACAAAATATGGTATCATGTAAGTTTAATAATAAGTATTATTGCATGTGTTACTAAATACAGTAACAAATTTGCACTGTACATACACGTATATGGACAGCGTGAGGCCAATATATATGATCATGTGACCTGGTGTGTCAATATCGGATATTTGGCTTACTTCCGGGAGTGCCGAATATCGCGATGAACCAGAAAGTTGACATGATCATTGCTGCAGAACGATGACTGTCAAACTCATGTATATACTTGACTTACACATAAATAAAGAAATAAGTACCCATAGTTGTGATTGGTATCCGGGTTATTAAGCACCTGGGCCCGTATTCATAAAGTTCCTTAGATTTTAAGTAAGGAAATTCCTTATCTCTATAAAATCTCTTTAGGGTAGAAAATTCCTTAACTTTTTACTCAAAATACACCTAAGGAATTTCCTTAGGTAAGTATCTACTTAAATGTGAAATACCAACGAGACATCATTTACAAATGGTCCTAATGTTTCTCTGCAGTCAATAAAGCCAATGAATGAAAGTTGCATCTTAAAAATGGTATATAACTTACCTACATTAGTCTATACATTTTAAGAAAACTTTTTACAAATATGCAAATATTCAATTCAACCTGTGATTTCATTTCATGCTTTTTGGTTCTTTTTATGAAATATATCATTTAATTATATTTTGAACTGCGTTTAATAAAAGCGTTCTCAAAATATTCAATTCAACCTGTGATTTCATTTCATGCTTTATGGTTCTCTTTATGAAATATATCATTTCATTATATTTTGATCTGCGTATGTTTTAAAAAGTGAGAATGACAGCAAAAAACTAGTTCAGTATGGTTAAAGAACTAGATTGCAAAAATAATTTGTTCTTGTGAACACAAGATTTCAATTTAGATCATATAAATATTTCGTCTGATGTACACTAGATAAAATTATCAAACAGTTATTAAAACGCTAAATTAATGAGCATCACATCTAGAAAATGGCATGGCCTTTGATACAAAAGTTAAAAACGTCAATTTTCATGGAATTTAGCATCCATGTTGCGTATACATGCAATACTATCGTGTCAAGTTCTTTTTTGTATCCTTAAAGTCAGTCAGTGAAAATTTAGAAATTCCACACTGTGCGTTATTAAATGTACTCAGTATATTTTATTTTTTAAAAGAAAAAAGTGAATCATTGAAAAATTGAATAAATATTGTTTTGTATAATTCTCATATGAAGCATGAATGGACATATATGTGTGATTGACAGGCCCTTTGTGCCACAATGTTAAAGCATTTATTTGCCATTCAGGCAATTAATTTGGTTTAAGCAGTCAGTGGACAAACATGAATATGTTGTGTCAGAAGTTTTGCTCAGTACATGTACATATATCTAAAGTTTGCGCTGATGAATAAGAAAAAATAAATTACTTTCGAAGAAACATGTTCAACAGTCTGCTGGTTAAAATCAATAGACAACACACATGGTGAAGATAGTTCCTCATTATTTTTGTTTTCTGAACACTTTTAAAGTTTAGTGATGTATAGGCATATACTGCATTCATATGACATGACAATGGTGTTATCACACTATATTTATATGCATCGTTTCACTTTCCATATAAATAAGTATGAAATACGAGTCTGTACTAGTCTTGTTCCACAGAGGTAGTTTGAATTCCACATGATAGTACCCACAACGCTTTCTTGTTATGAAAAAGGAAATGAACACACAAACTGTATTATCACATACCGGTACCTGAAAGTTAAGGCAATTTAACACAAGTTTATGATCGTACTGATACATATCATATGCAACACAAATTGAAGTATATACTGTTGCAACGTAGGCAACATAAATATTGAACATTGACAATATCTGAAAAATACATATAGTCCACAGAAAATCAGCATTTAGGCTTTCTCATTCAACTAGTTAGTGGTATGGTTTAATGTTTATATTAGCAGTAGTACAATCAGTAACGAGTCAACATAAATGACACATTATTCTGGATAGTCTGCATATTATTCCTGTATATTACAGTAAAACCTCAATAATAAGATCACCCTTGGAAACTGGTCTTAATATTGAGGTGGTATTCATAATGAGGGTAAATTAAATAGTGGAATAGTCAAAATGGACTTGAAAAATGTAGTCTTAATTTTGAGGTGGTCTTTAAGGGAGGTTTCAATATATTTGCATTTGTCAATTTCGCCATTTTTTCTACACGGCATTACAGAAGTATGACTTATAATGAGACAATATATCTGACTTCCATCCTGGGGTTCGAATATGACATTGAAGTCATAAAAAATTAGATGAAACTATTCAAGTATTGTTACAATAATAGGCGACTCAACAATTAAGTAATTTTTAAATATATTTATAATATACCTAGATTAGCAACATGTCATACCATCGCTATAACAGTTGACGCTTGATGTACATGCCTGACAATAGGCTTATTATTCCACAGAACTGCAATACACTGATTCGTCCGAAATGTATTGTCATCCGAACACTAGAAACCAAACAACATATTTAAGAAACGTCTCCAGAAGAAGAAGGTCCATTCGTTTTAGAATCCCAAACGGTTCAAATAACATTCGGAACAGCTCTGTAGCCGGAACTTATTCAATTTGTCCGCCATCCATAGAATGCTTGGACTCGCATATTCTAGAAACTAACGGACGCCAACTCGTAATGTCACAATGACATGTATGGCTAAATGCCGCACTAAGAGGAAAACACCGGGCCATTAATGACGTATGTAAGCAATCTAACAAGGAATTTGGTATACAGTACTTAATACTTACTTCTGTGGATCGCTTTCAGCTATATTGTGGTAAAAATGCACGAAAAAGACGCTATTTTTCTTTCCCGAAAATGTCCTTAATTTTCCCTTACAAGTTAAGATAGCATATTAGGAGAAAATCGACCAACTTAAGGGAAAAAATACCCATAGGAGTTTTATGAATAACACTTAAGGATTTTTCCAATATTTAAGGAAAATTCAAGAAAATCTAAGGAAAAAAATAAAACTAAGGGAAATTTCCTCCTTAGGAGCTTTATGAATACGGGCCCTGGTTAATTATTGATCCATAAATTTAAATAAAATATAGGACACGCTCGTCGATGATCCGTGACCTTGTGATTTATCATGAAATGTCATAAAGCGGCTAATATATTTTATGTAAATAATGTATACAAGAAGCCTGTTTGCACATTTAGTAAGAAATGACACTTTTGCAGAAGAATTTGATTTGTTTTTCATTTAACAATTTGTTCGTTTTATTAGTTTGTTTTACTTGATATACAAGATATTCCGTCCCAGAACTGATGTAAATTCCTCTTCCGTTAGTTGTTTCCCCCCATTTTTTATCGATTGCTTTAATTAATGATAAGTATTCAAGAAAGTCACCATTTTCAATAGCATATATATTTTGCATTTGTTCAAAAGATAAGAAATATTTAGTAAAGAAGTCAAAATGTTTTCGATGTATAAGCTATCTCTTTCCAACCAATTTTTATTTAGAACGAATTTCCATTTGTCTGTTTTATGTTAGAATTATTCCATATAATTTCTTTAGGAAGGTTTCTTATTGAATGTTGCTTGATTTAGCACCAGGATGCAGTGAGATGTAAAACTAAATTTCAGTTTATCTGCATCTGTTTTACAAGTATTATACGTATTTAACGATATTGTTTCCATATTTTTTAAGTTCAATGTTATAATCTTATTATAAATTATTTTGCATTTAGCATCATTTCCGGTATGATTCTTTTGACCCAGTTGACCTCGACCAAATTTTAAGAGACCACATGTGGAGATTAAACTTGTCATAAAAGATACTAAACGAATCGGTATCACTCCCTGATCTTCGTGAATTTCCGTGAGATATCACGAACAAAAATCTTGACATTGACAGGTACTTTATGTATCTCTAAATTCCCCAATAATGAATACAAAGTTTTTCGGCGCAGCTGTACTAACATGGTTTCGCTAGGCAATTTCTCTTCAACCGAACAACATTTGTAACCTTGACACGGATTGGTTAACACTCTCGATAAAGGTTAGGTTAATTACCGAAATCCACTCAATTTCGGTGAATTTACCGAAATCCACTGAATTCTGGTGAATTTACCGAAATCCATTTTGGGTCTGGAGTGACCAGCAAGCGTAACATCTCGGCATTTTTTTTATTTTGCACAAAACATCTTAACCTTGCCGACCATCTTTTTCGGCGCAGCCGTACTAACATGGTTAGGCTATTTGCAAATCAGTGTTTTGTAAACCAATCAAATCTTACGTTAACCACCAAGGCAATACTTCAACTGAAAAATATTTGTAACACTGACGTAGATTGGTTATAGTGTATTTCATGATTTATCCAATGAGTATTGTTGTTAGTCATTAGCATGGATTACCTGTCCTTACCATTACATTATCGGTGTGCAGAGTACGCTGAGAACCAGACTAATTAGTCATCACCACGGAATTGTCCGGTGTTGGAATTAAGAAGACTTTCTTGGTGTAATGTACCAGTCGCGATCATTTATATCGTTTTAATCAGATACATCGCTATATAACAAGTTTATTAACATGATTGTGTGAGTTCACGACTTATGCATTAAGTAATATTGTTAAACTACATTGAAACAAACAATACTGTGTCCGGTTACTGTTAATACCGAATAATATCGTACAATACCGACTAATACCGGATAATACCATATAATTCGAAATAACTACCGAATAATACATTTAATTTTGCAAATAATACTCATTGTCGTATATATTAGGTGAAACATATATGAATATGGTATAAAACACCTGTTTTTGACATATAGTGGTCTCAAAATGTCTGTTTCATATATTTTTGAGTGACCTGCCTTGAGAATGTATGGATTGTTTCCCTTGGCTTAATTTAGCGATATTGGTTCATCAAGTAGTCTTCAGATGCTAAAAAAATACACGTTTGATCCGTGTACTGATGAATTAAAAGTTATATCAAAATCATATAGAAAGAAATAGAAAAGATAAGTCATATGAAAAGGGGTTTGTTTGAACATAAGCTTGTATTAACCATATCGCAAAATATATACAGTAGATTTACCTAGCTGACGTACAGACCAAATGTAGAATTTTTAAATTATATTATCTTATTAGAATAGTGTTAAAAATAAACATGGAAAAGAAATTAAAGGAAACATGTGTTGCCCTTTGATGTAATACCGAAACGGTAATAAATCAATTATGTTCTTCTTTGTTCTAGGCACGGACAAAATATGTAGAAATAAGTTCAAGATTAATTACGTGTAATGATTGTTACTGTTCTACTCTGTTCTATTCTTTCGTTGTATTATTCAAATAATGGCGTTACGTGGTGGTCATAGCCAGACATGGCATCTTGAGAACTTTGTGAATAGTGACCAGACTGTGGTGAAGTGTCACCATGTATTTAAAATTAGGGCTTTATCAGAGGAGAAAGGACTTTTGAACATCGTTCTTGGTGTACCGGTAGTTTCTTTAAAAACATGTTTATATTAAATATCCAATGATTCAATATATGCCTATATGTTGTCTTGTAATTCACATGTTGAATGGCCTTGTAAGCATTCTGTTATTTTACTAATAAACTAAACTACACACAGATTAACATAACAACTGATGGTATTAAAACTTGTCAATTTCTGGACATTTATGATACAAGAACGAATCAGGTATTACTACTACTAATTGCTTAATAGGATTAACGAACATCTTTCACACCTTTGGTAACTACCAATTTATTACCAGTTTGATAGTGATGCACCTGCGTGATGAACGGCAGACAAATACCTCCCGATATTACCATATGGCTCATTCTTAATATACAAACAATATGCATAAAACATGCTGTATGTGTCTAACTACGAGATACAATACTTATCTATATGTCCAAAGTATGTTGTTTATAATATCTACTTGTGCAAATGTACATTCATTATCTAACTGTTTGTGATGAATTTTATTCACATGTGCATATTTATATGCAATACAACATTTTAAGTTAGTAAATTATAAAAGTGTGTTGTTAAACCTACATGTCCATAATTTGTTCATTTATGTAGTCCATATACAACCATATATACATATTTCTCTGCGTCTGTTAGTGATATGTCTTAACAATGCATATGCTTTATAGTTGATGTGACGAGCGTGCGGGTGGCGCGTGTGTGTAATTTCTTTCATATATTAATGTGCTCTTTAAGTTTCTAGGTCCGCAATCTAATATTTGGCGCTTATTTGGCATCTTATGTACAATTGATGTCAGTATAAATAATAATAAAAATATAATAATCAATTTTTCCTTTATACCAAGTTTTTTTTATCTTTTCTGCTCTTTCGTGAAAAAAGGCTATTGCAAGAACAAACATATATTTATAAGAGCTGAACCAATAGATCGTGGACTTCTATCTTGATATAATGACATGAATCATGAATATAAATATGTTTTTGTTTGTTGTTTGCATTTTATATAACAATGCTTTTAAGTATACTCACTATTTAATAATACACTGTACATAACATACATGGTATCAGACCCGAACAGTGAAAGTAACTCATCAAACTACAGATCAGACACATTTTCCAAGAATTTTATTACACATTTACACAATGACTGTCTATGGACCAAAATGGCAAATAAAGGGAAGCAACCACAATACGAATACGAAGGGAGAGAAATCTTGGATATCATAAATGCTTGATTACAGCAATCAAAACAATAAAAAAATACCATTTTACACAATATTCATATATATTTCACTTAAAAGTATTCGACTATGAGTATTATTTGCAAAATAAATGTATTATTCGGTAGTTATTTCGAATTATCCGGTATCATTTGGTATTATTCTCCCCTTACATGTCTCGGAGTTTCTGTAATATAGCGTAATTGAAAGACCGGCAGTCGAAACATTTAGGAATTTTTTATGTTGTACAACACATTTTAACCTTCATATTGCAACACATTTGCATACTTCAAGTTGCGCCGACCATCTTTTATAAAGATATTTCTTGTTTTGATATCTCATTAGTTTATAATTGTTTACATTTTATTCCCTATAAACCTTAAGGAAATTTGCATATCGCTATGGCCGACAATTCAGAACAAGGGAGGTATATAGTGTAAATGTGGGAACTATCTATTGATAAGATTTAAGAGTCCATTCTGATCGGACTTCTATTGATTCTGAAAAATTCTTTGTTATCAGTTAAAATCAGAGCTGAGTCATTTTATTCTATTCACCTCTACCAGTAGTCTAATGTGCTTATCCAGTCGATATGCTATCTCTTAATCCTTTTAACGCTGGTTGCTGCAGTGGTTTCGGGTTTGATATGACGAGTTGCTAGCCCAGTGCACATTACTCGTTTTACCAAATCTAGCCTTGCGACAAGCTTAGGTAAGTTATATATGAGTTTATGAATTTTCCTCAAATGTTGTTTTGTCGTTTATTACTACAGAGTTTACTGACTAGAGCTGCTGAGACCGCTGTAGGGGCTTCCACATTACTCACGAGTGGCGTGATGCAACAATTAGCTGCCTGTTCTTTCTATGATATGAGGCAAGATGTTGACAAGTTCGTGTGCCATTCAATTTGTTTTACAGTTATAACATTAAGATACCGTATACCATATCTTAATGTTATAACTGTAAAACAAATTATCACAAATTTCACAATCTTTGAGTTTGGTGCGAATACTGGTCATTGACCTAGGAATAATTCTCACCAAGGAATGACTAGTGTAAGTTATGAAAACTTGTTTTCACAATCGATGAAAAATGAATAATTTTAATTTTATGTTAGGCTGTGTCAGTTATCATATCGGATTTTTTCATAGTAAGGTCAAACTTAAAAGCATGTATGTTTGCTGTATCTCTGCCTACAAAAATGCTTTGCTTCAAAAACTTTATATATACAGTAAAACCTCACCTGAAGACTAACTCAAAATTAAGAACACAATTTGCAAGTCCATTTTCATTATTTTGTTCTTTATCTTCAACCGCAATATTAAGACCACCTCAATAAGAAGACCAGTCGTCGAGGGTACCAAAAATGGTCTTATTATTGAGGTTTTACTGTTTACCCGGGCACTTAACAGCTTTTTGGATACTGATACCGTACCTGGAAATAGGGGAATTTCGCGTCCCGACAAAGACGAAAATGGGAATCTAGATGTTAATTTATATGATAATGTTTACTTCTCTATGTTTTAATAAATTCTTACAATTATACAGTATTTTCTGTCAAATGCCTTGCTTCCATTTAAGAAATGAATGTCAATCCCTACCATCTATTAATAACTGAATCTATTTTTGTATTGAGGGTTAAACTGCAGGAAATATTAAACGTTACTTTTTGTATTTTTATGAATTAGAAATAAAATATTTTTAATGCATTTGTATTGTCGAATAAATGTCTTTTACAAAGTTAAAACGATATGTTTATGATAAATACTTGCTGATCCCCGAAAAATAGGACGATTCTACATAAACAGCATGTGTGTTAGGTGTCGAAGATAAAATAATAAAAAATTGATTATAAAAATCTTCATTTTCACTTTACTTAAATCAATATTAACACATTGGTACTTGTAACGTGGATATTTATGCAAGTTACGGTGTTGCCAAAACATTGTGCACGAGTTTTGCGGCGCCCTTGGATGCTTTGCATCAATGCATTTCTTATACATACTTTGGAATAGTCCATTACAATTTTATACCTAAGAAGATACATCAAGAGCTGAAATTTATTTCTGGTGATACCAATTATTACAATAGAAAGTTGTTAAATACAGAGGTCCGACTGTATATATTTCTATTCCGTTTATCATGTGTTGTTCTCTTTATTTCATCAATGAATGATACATTTTTACCAGACCCTGTATCTCGATACCAGCTTCTTTTACGTCACTCAAATTCTGTTTGGCACTACTGACATCATTGGTTGTAGAGAACAGAGAATGCGACAATCAGCTAGGTTGGATTATTATATACTGATGGTGTGATATAAACTACAGTTTAACACACTGAATTCACTTTCATACTTTTGTTCTCAAAATTGACTGATATTGCCACTATTTGTATATGCTCATCATGACAGGAGGTATTTGATCACCCATGGCAGGTGGGTGGCATTACTTGCTACGTCTAGCTCAGAGAAATATAAAAGACATATTTGATTGGTTGTACCTGTGTATTTTGTATGTCCCACTCTAAAATGGAGGATATAGAGATTTGTTCTTCCATCTGTGAGTCCGTCGCAAAATCTTGCGTCAGGCATATCTTCCGAGGTATATGAGGTTTTGTATGTAAGTTATGACCCTTGATTTAGTTAAAAATAGCCTATTGAGCTAGCTGTCTTTTGTTGCGCATACCTCCAAACGTATATAAGTTTTGTGTGTTGCTGTACGCAGTAAGTGCAGAGTCATGGTCCTTGACTTTGTGAACAAATGCAATCTTGTGTCACACATATCTAAAAAATGTATGAGAATCAGAGTTGTGTAACTTACAGCATGTGAAGTTGTGAACTTGGGGTATAGCTTGTAACTGCATCTAGTAAGAACAGATTTTTGGCTCTTGACTTACTTAAAAATTGCATATAAAGCAAGGAAGCTTATCTCACTGCTATCAAGATAGGTATATGAGTAAGAGTTGAACTTAAGAGGAATGTTAACTATCATCAACTAAGGGCAGAATTATGCCTCCTTGCTTTTGTGACAAAGGCGGGTATCGGGGGCATCTATGTTCTCTGGACACATTTCTAGTTTATAATTTACATTGCAAATTCTTCTTTACACCATTAGTAAGTTTGTATATTGGCACTTCAACTACCATAACTGTTTTGTAGTATGCATTACAAGATTTTAAACTTGACCCAAGCTCCGGATTTCAAGAAGTTTTTATTCATGACTTTTTACAACTTGGGTGATCAGTTTGAATAGAAATTTCAAATGTATTATTCTTACATTATTGAAACTTAGCTATCATTGCATTTAACTCAACACAAGTCTGCATCTTTGGCTTGATCACACTGTTCATCCGTCTTTCCGTCTTTTCATCGCCAAAGCTGCAAGTCGGAGTTATGGCCCTTTAGTGATGAAAATTGAACAAATTTGGCAGTGAATTTACTTTTCATCTATAATATCGGGCCATTTGACTAGTAGATTTTTTTATCCTGATGCGTGTGCATCATTTGTCACAGTTGAGATGGACACGGATGTTTTTAGCTCGTGCTCAAAGTGAGCTATTGGGGTCGCCCTGCGTCTGTCGTCCGTCGTCAACAATTTAGATTGTTAACACTCTAGAGGAAACATCGTGTACCTGATCTGCATGAAACCTGGTCAGAACGTTTGTCTCAATGCAATCTAGGCCTAGTTCGAAACTGGATCATCTGGGGTCAAAAACTAGGTCCAATTATATTAAAACCTTGTTTAACACTCCAGAGGTCACATTTTGACTTGATTTATATGATATATGGTCAGAATGTTTGCCTCAACCAAAGCTAGGCCATTTTTGAAACTGGGTCATCTGGGTCAAAATCTAGATCACTAGATCCAATTATATTAAAACATTGTTAACACTCCAGAGGTCACATATTTGACTTGATTTATATTAGACATGGTCAGAATGTTTGCCGCAATGAAATCTAGGCCAAATTTGAAACTGGGTCATCTGGGGTCAAAATCTAGATCGCTATGTCAAATATTAGTAAAACCTTGTCAACACTTAGAGGTCACATATTTTTCATTTATCTATATGTGCTTGGTCAATATGTTTACCTCAATAAATCTAGGTTAAGATTGACACTGGGTCAAATGAGGTCAAAAGCTATGTCACATGATCAAATGATAGAAAATCATTGTGAATTCTTGGGAGGCTGCATATTCTACCGGAACTACATAAAACTTGATCAGAATGTTTGTTTTAATAAAATGCAAGTCCAGTGTGGTGCTTGGTCATTTTGGGTCAAAAAGTAGGCCACGAGGTCAAATCATTGAAAATCCTCTTGGACTCTCTTGAGGCCAACATGGCCATGTACTGATATGTGCAATATAGGGCCATCGTGGCCTTATTGTTTTCAAAAACAAGCTCTAATTCAATTGTATTGTCTCTTTTTCTATAAATAAGAAGATAAGTTTTTCTGTCTAGTTAAAGCTGTCTATATTTGGGCAACTCTTTCAATTTCAG